>OX243944.1:4820000-7750000 GCA_945859725.1 Drepana falcataria
CTCCTCTTGCAAATTATTGATATGTTAACTTTTATGAGGATTTATATTTTTTACCCTACATAAAAGGGAACCAATGTAAATTAGTAAAAGCGTGTAAAAAGGAAACCGGGCAGTTTGTTTCGCCGTTTCTTCCCAGGACAGGCTTTTTTCTTGGAAACAGTGTTAACTGTAATTTTATATTTAGTATGTGATTCAATGCTGTGTTGCCTGTTAAAAAATTTTGATTAGATTTTTTGGGTCGATCGGACACTCAAAGGCGGGAACGTCAAGTGTACTTGTAACCGGCGAGCATGTATGAAAAGACTGATGAATGTGAACGAAATTTTTAGTTCAAACATTTGGGTACCACCGATTCTCAATAATTTCTCCGAAACTAACGAAAAGCATAGTAACAGGTAGGTTCTTTTCCATTTTTAAATAAGTTGCACAATTGAATGGCCGTATACCTCATAACCAACAAAATTATAGATGCACACAAAATAATGTTGCCATATAATTTAGTATTTAAAATAGTGAGGAACTGCCACAGCTAGCCATGACCATTGCCCCTGCATAATAATTAACTGCTCGATGTATAGGTTTAAACGCTCATTAAACTAGTCACACGTTTTTATAACTTCATTATATTTAATTGACGTTTATCCATAACCTGCGCTTGTGGCGTGCTATCTGGCTGCGACCTGAGAACTAAGTGCTTGTGACATTAGTGGTTTATTTTGATGACTAGCAGCTTTTAACGCTTGAAGCGGAGAATATTACCTACGACTTGCATCGAAGGGACTGATACTTCTTTTTTTAAATATTATAGTGATATCCAATGTTTTGTTTTTCGGTTATAATTAATTCTTGACGTGGATACTAGTCCTTCAATCGCATACTGTTAAACTTATATGCATTGCATTTACTTATCTGGGGTCCTAAGCAATAGAAGAACTTAAAACGTCATACGCTCATACCATATCGGTATGATGATGCCCATTAGAGGAAAGGACATTCCCCGTCGTTTTTTCCAGTGTCGAGGCTTTAATGCATAATTTGAATAAGCAATTTGTTGAAAAGTCTTTACAAGTCAATTAAAATAAGTATATGGTAATATGACAGATAGTTGCATAAATTAAGATACGTCAAAAGTAGGTCTTGCAACCACTGAACAGGTTTTTTTTTATTTATATTCCTAATGGGGCTTGTGGCATAGTACGTCGTTCAATTTGAATAACAACTTAACCTTTGGTCAGTCAGTAGTTAGAAAAGGAATCCCATCTGGCTGATCCTTTACCGGAAGTAAATGGTTAGATCGGATCGGATAGAGAGGCACCGATGTCAGATTGGAGTTGGTAAATTTTGGTAGCACTGGGGTGCTAAAAACTACAAAACGACAGGGATTCTCACTGTTTCAAAAGGATAATTATAATAATGCAATAATAATCTGTTGAACATTTGAACTTTTTGGGTATTGCAGGCCCCAAGCCGAGGGATAATAAAAAAAATTGGTAACTAAGTTTGGGGGCCGCGGTGGAATGTACCAGGCTAACAACAACAACAAGTAGTGTTAAGACAGAGGTTCGCAAAGTCACGGTAATAACTCCCTGACATTATAATATATCTGGTTGAATCTTGCAAACGGCCGCAGTAAAGTTTATTAAAAAAAAACAGTGAAAATGCGAACGCGTTCGTATTTCCCGCTAAAATCCCCGTCTTGTTCGCGACAAAACTGTATCAGGAAGTGAACGAGTAAACGAGTTAATTTTTTTTCCTTTTCTCCACAGCCATTTTATTATCTGTCGGCCGATCTGGGAGGACTGGTCTCGGCGGTTCCGAATAACTGTTTACGGTAAAAAAAAGAAGGCCCTTGCATATTGCAACACGAAATACGGACTTTTCGAGGCTACCTTGAGAATTGTAACGATTTTCGAAGTAAATTCATGATTTTGGTTTAACTCTTTAAAATCTACTATTTTATTTAATTCAAGCTGTGTTCCACGACTTAATATCTGATCTTATTCGTAGTTATTTTTTTTTATTGACTTCCAGCTTATTATTTTATATCTGTGCCAATTTTACCCAATTCTTTTTGAGTAACAAAAAGTTCATATATCCTAACAAAATTTCGCATTTACAATAATGCTAGGATGTCTATTTGACATGTCAATATAAGACTTTGTTAGGACTTGTGTGTAAGTCATTAGTTTCTACGTGCGAAATAAGATATCTATACATAATCCAGTTGCACTAAACTTTTGAGTACATATTATCGCTAAATGATTCACATCTATACACGTTAAGAGTACTCGAAACCGACGAGCATGTATGAAGAGACTGATGAATGTGGACGAAGCGAAAGAGGTATGTAAGTCTAGAGAGAACTGGCGCTCTATACTCTCTGCCTACCCCGCTAGGGACTTGGCGTGATGATATGTATCTATGTATGTATGTATCTATACATATAATAAAATTGGAGTGTCTGTTTGTAATATTGAAATAACCGCTTTTTACTAAATGCATATGCGATACATATACGAAAATATTTGTTTTTTAAATTTTGTCTGTCTTTCTGTCCGTCTGTCTGTCTGTTTGTTCCGGCTAATCTCTGAAACGGCTGGACCGATTTTGACGGAACTCACTGGCAGGTAGCTCATGCTAAAAGGAGTAACTTAACCTACTTTTATTTTAGAAACTGAACAATTTTTTTTTGTATTAAATTCCACGCGGACGAAGTCTCGGGCACAGCTAGTCTTATAAATAAAATTGAAGTGTCTTAGTAATAAATAATAAAAAATATATATGAAACCATCTTTGGTATTGATATTATTATATATTGTGCCGCGGTGGCCGAGTGGTTCGAGCAGTTACCTGCACCGCAGAGATTGCAAGTTCGAACGGCGATTGCCAGTCGCCATATGTCCTGTTGGCACTTAAAATTCTTTTTTTAATTAATTAATTCTTTTTTGAATAATAAATTTCGAATTTCAGTTACGAGTACCTATACATCTCTGCCTACCCCTTCGGGAACCCTTGTGGGAAGGCGTGAGGATATGCATTCATCTTTGGTATTGATAACAAGAAAACTGTTTATAGATAAACTGTTCTGTCTGCTTGTTCCGGCTAAATTCCGACTAGACCCATTTTGACGAGATTTTTACTGGCCGATAGCTAATTTAACGTGTAATAAGAACTGACTTGAGATATAAAGCTATCAATATCTCCAATTATGCGAAGGTTTTATCCGTATCACTAATGTTTGGACCTATACACCTCTGCTTACCCCTTCGGGGACCCTTGTGGGAAGGCGTGAGGATATATGACGACCGTCTGGTCTAGTGGTTAGAGCTCCCGACTGCGAAACTTGAGGTCGCGGGTTCGAATTCCGCTGAGGGCAGATATTTGTGTGATGAACACGAATATTTGTACCTTAGTCTTGGATGTCCTATGTATTTAAGTATATATTTATCTATATAAGTAAATATATCGTTTACCATAACACAAGCTTTGCTTAATTTGGGACTAAGTCAATTTGTGTGGAATTGTCCCAGGTATTTATTTATTACATTTATTTTTTATCTATTATAATGTTTGGAAGCAGATCAAATGCAGGTTCTTAACATAGAATAAGCTTTATTTCAGAAAAATCTACCGATGATGTCAAATTTACGCGAGTGCAACCCCGGGGCACGGCTAGTATTAAGAATATACCTAAAGTCTTTTTATAGCTTGGAGAGTGAAGATCGAAATTTTTACGTCAAATTCCCGCATCGATGTAATTTCTTTCAATGCACTTATTCGTGAACTTAACAGACTGATAAAAAAATCGGATTCGCCTTTTGGGCATACACGCGAAAGGTCAAAAGCCTCTTGAATATAGACTGGTTTTGATGTTACGTTACTACAATGATATTTTATTGTAGTTTAAATTAGTAAAAACGTCGAGATAGAGTTAAGAGTTATAACCTATACTAATCTAAACTTCTACGGATAGAATGATGTCTTCGTTGAGTTTTTTTTTCTCTAGACTTACAGCTTCAGTATGGCCAAGCTCCCAAGCTCGCGATCTAGCAACGCTCTAACTAAACCCAGGTCCGTACCCCACAGGGGGTGCCTCAGCTGTGTTTGCTAAGCACTTAAAATACCTGGCAGGAGGCTTTGGTCTCGCCATAGTTTGATAAAGTAACAAAGGGAAAGGGTGTATAGATAGTGCCATCCACGAAGACGTGCCCCACCAATTTCTAGTAGAGGGGGTCGCGGGATGCGTGGTACCCGAGTCTATTAATTGTAGATGATTGTAGTGTGCGTGTGCACTCATAGGTAATCAGTGTGTACCGACAACTCTCAAACATTAGTGGAAGGTTGCACACTTACACTATAAACTATTGGAAATAATAGTGGGGCGCGTCTTCGTGGATGGCACTATCTTAAGTCTATCTTAAGATAGTGCCATCCACTAAGAAGTCTTCGAGGATGGCACTTATTAAGAGAGGTAGGGCATAACGGGTTTCCCGTTCGAATTCGGAGCTGCCCAACTGGGGCAGGACCTCCACCTTATAGAAGTCCGTAGCCAAATAACACATTTTTTGTGTTGTGTTCCTACGCGGTGAATAAGGTTTCCAGTAATGAGCTCCTTGGGGAGGGGGGAGGATTGTTACATTGTGTTGGAAACAGAGGGATTAAACCCATTATGCTGCCAACACAGTATAACTATCCGAACACAGAGTGGCAACACGCAAGTGATACTTCAGTATCGTGAGCGTAAATAGGCTGCGGTAACCGTTTCCCATCAGATGGGCCGTATGCTAGCTTGCCACTCTTGTTGTATAAAAAAAAAAAAAAAAACTATACTAAGCACTCTCCGCCTCCCTCGGATTTGGGTCATTTCTTCTACATATTTGTAAACATATACCTATTGTTTTGTTACTTAGGTCGTTTTGTTTCGTTGTTTATCCTTTTAATAAAGTCGATAATTTCGTTATGAATATCTGATGTGAATAACTACCTATAATTATATTTGATTAGTAGGTAGGTATAAAAACAAAATAATCTGTGGTAATTGTCCAAAATAACATACATGCCTATACGATCGAGGCCAGATACAATACGAAGACCCGCTAAGAGAGAGTCGGACCATGCGCAGTGTAGGGTTCCGTAGTTCCAAGTACATTTTATAACTTGGCCGCTAAACCATTCTCGAATGCACCGGAAGTCACAAAGAAAATTTCATCAAAATCGGTCCAGCCGTTTAAGCGGAGTTCAGTGCCAAACTCACGCCTTCCCACAAGGGTCCCCGAAGAGGTAGGCAGAGGTGTATATGTAGTATGTGGCTACGTGACAGATGGCGAGTCCATCGCCGTTACTCAAGCACGACTATTCATGCGCCTTTGAATTTCTTCTCAGACGTATGCAGGTTTCCTCTCGATGTTCTCCTTCACCGTAAAGCCCGTGGTGTGACTAATCACTGTACTTACGTTCACAAACACTCATTGGTACAGTCGGGATTCGAACTTGCGACCTTTGCGTCGCAGGCAACTGCTCGAACCACTCGACCACCACGGCATATTATGTATTGACGAATTTACAAAACCGTGGTGGCCGAGTGGTTCGAGTAGTTGCCTGCGACACAAAGAACGCAAGTTCGAATCCCGACTGTACCAATGAGTTTTTTCTGAACTTAAGTACAGTGATTAGTCGCACCACGAGCTTTACGGTGAAGGAAAACATCGAGAGGAAACCTGCATACGTCTGAGAAGAAATTCAAAGGCGTATGTATAGTCGTGCTTGAGTAACGGCGATGGACTCGCCATCTGTCACGTTGGCACCTAATATACCTCTGGCGGGAAGTGGGTGTGTGGGTACTACCTATACACCTCTGCCTACCCCTTCGGGGACCCTTGTGGGAAGGCGTGAGGATATATTTGATTATTTATTATAATATGTATAATATGTATGTATATTCATCTTTAGTGCGAGTATTTACTAATTAGGTAATATGAGGGTGCATCTATTATTTATGGTAACTGCAACTAAGGTAGTTGGAACGTGATCTTCCTCTGCCTCTTTGCACAGAAGATCGCATTCTCTTTTCGTCGCTATTTTCTTCACTCATCCTTTCTATATGTCCAAACCAACGTGACATGCCTTTCTTCATCTTTACAATCACACCCTCGTTAATTTAAATGCGTATTTCACACCACATATTCAAATAAGGCTAGTGCGTCCACATTTGACCTTTGCCTTGCACTGCGATGCAATCTTGTATACTGTAATACAAGCCATGATTGTTTGTAGCTCATTTGTATGACAGTTGGAATCATATCTACTGAGCTTGTATTTATCTATATATATATATATATATATATATATATAGATAAATACAAGCTCAGTAGATATGATATATATATATATATTTATATATATAAAGGAGATCCCATTTTTGAACTCACTCATTACGAAATCTCAGGAACTATAAGGCCGATTGACTTGGAAGTTGGTAGGAGTATTCCTCACGCGGTGTAGAGGTCAGCTAAGAAGGATTTTATGAAACTCAACTTTTTCACCCGGGCGAAGCTGGGCGGGTCGGCCAGTTATATATACTGCGCTGCCCTGCGGTTTCATCCGCTTTAAATTTGATTGGTAGATTCTATTACGGAAATAAAACATATCCTTTTTGACGTTAAAACGTAACGGTCAGACGGACGGAGCTAACTTCACTTTTCCCAATTTACGCACCTAATGGGAAGCGCTTACCGTGGCCTATTTACGCTCAAGTATCACTTGCGCGTTGCCACCCTGTGTTTGGAGAGTTAATCCCTCTGTTGCCAATCAATATAACAACCCTTCCCATCCCATGGATCTCATTAATGTTAAATAATTGCGTTATTGGTTATGGACTCCTGTAAGGTGGAGGTCCTACCCTAGTCGGGCAGCGTCAAATTCGAACCGGGTAACACGTTATGCCGAACCCCTCTTAATAACATAATGCTAGAGAGTAAGTACTGACAATAGAAATGCGAAAATAATTCAGTTACTTTGCTGTTTTTCCACGTCCTGACTGCTTGATTAGACTTACTATGACGTACTATTGCCATCATTCAATATGAAAGAGACCGACATTTTGTGACGTCTATAAATCTGTCTCTTTCGCACACTGACGCGTTTGTACATTCCAGTAATTAAACGGCTTGTCATGAATGCCTCCTTTGCGTACAAAGGATAAAAAAAATTGCAATGTTTAACGTAAGTTCACTAGTCATATCTCGAGTCGATAAAATTTAATTAAACTGTATTTATATAGCACGTGTATTGATGAAGTATGTAGCATTATGTTAGACGAGTATACATAAATAATATAAATATTATAAATAAGGACGTATATCAAAATATAAGTTCGTAGATACATGTACATAAGAGAAGAGGCAGAGGAAGGCCACGTTCCAACTACCTAGATCAAATAGATCGGAGTCTCAAGGACGGGAACGTTAAGAGTACTCGAAACCGACGAGCATGTATGAAGAGACTGATGAATGTGGACGGAGCGTTCTTTCGCTGTTCGTATGTAAGTCTAGAGAGAACTTGCGCTCTATTCCCTCTGAATACACCTTTAGGGACTCGGCGTGATGATATGTATGTACATACATACATACATACATACATACGAATACATACATATACATACAATGCGAATATACGTTCGTGAATCTGTTAAAACGTAAAAATTTTCTAGAAGTTTAACTTCTAGTAGCTCATCGTTCCTTGGCCTTTCGTTTCAGTTAATGAGAACTATATTTTTGTTTTCAGTTCGATGAGTTCGTGAGATCTTTGCAAGTGGACCCTCACTCACCCCTCTTCAGGCTGGTCACGGATGGACAACCCCCTTTAAGGTGGGTACTTTATAGATGTGCTTAGCGTAAATTTGATGGCTTAGTTCTACAAATGAGGCATTGAACCTGTTGTCTACAGACTGGCAGTTGGTTGCTTTGCATAAGGGTAGGGGTAGGCAGAGGTGTCTAGGTAGTACCCACACACACACTTTCCGTCAGAGATATATTTTAGGTGCTAACGTGACAGCTGGCGAGTCCATCGCCGTTACTCAAGCACGACTATATCTACATACGCCTTTGAATTGCTTCTCAGACGTATGAGGTTTCCTCTCGATGTTTTCCTTCACCGTAAAGCTAGTGATGTGACTAATCACTGGACTTACGTTCAGAAAAACTCATTGGTACAGTCGGGATTCGAATTTGGATTTTTTGTAGTTCAGGTTGCTCGAACCACTCGGCAACCACGGCTCTTAAAGTCTTTAACCACTCAGCCAAAATAATTTAATGTATGTTGTTTATATGGTGGCATACATACATACCTGTATACATATAATCACACGCACCTTATCTGGTAGGCAGAGAGAGTAGAGCGCCAGTTCTCTAGACTTACACACCTCATTGGCTTCAGTCTTTTCAAATGGCAGATATGTATCTGAAAGGGTTCAATTATGTAAAGGTTAAAGACAGTCTGATCCCTTTATCCATTCAACAAAACTCGCTATTAGAATGAAAAATCCACGCGCGATAGCGATCCGTCGATTCCGGTATTGAGGGACGACGGGAGCGTGTCCGTTATTTCCACGTTACGATATTTCAAATGTCGTTTACTTTAACATATACTAGCTGCGCTCGGCGGTTTCACCCACGTGCAATTTTAAAATTGTACCAAAGACTTTTAAGTCTTTGGTTATTGTTTTTTCTCAAATAAACCAAGGTAATAAATAAAAGTCTTATCTCCATGCCAAATTTCATACAGTACGCATACTTCTAAAACGTATGCGTACTAGGTTTCCTCTCGATGTTTTCCTTCACTGTAAAGCTTATATGAATACAAACGGTGAAAAATTATAATTATGAAAGTACCATATTTTTATAGAATAATACTTATAATATAATAATAAAATAATAATATATCCTCACGCCTTCCCAAAAGGGTCCCCGAAGGGGTAGGCAGAGGTGTATAGGTAATACCCACACACCCACTTTCCGCCAGAGGTATATTAGGTGCCCACGTGACAGATGGCGAGTCCATCGCCGTTACTCAAGCACGACTATACATACGCCTTTGAATTTCATCTCAGTTGTATGCAGGTTTCCTCTCGATGTTTTCCTTCACTGTAAAGCTTATGGTGTGACTAATCACTGTACTTAAGTTCATAAAAACTCATTGGTACAGTCGCGATTCGAAATGCAATCAGGGAACTATTCGAACCACTCTGCCGCCATGGCTCGTAGGCCCTATAGATAGGCCTATACCTACTATAAAACTATACGTATCCTAGGTTCTAAGTCCTAGATTTTAGGTTCTGAGGCACCAGTACCTAAAAAAACCTCTACTTAGTTTAGAGTGTGTACTGCAATGACCCGTAAGTTCATATTTGCTATTGCTTATTTCATATCAGGCGTATATTTCTTGTTCCCCGATTGTATAATAAAGGTTCGAAGCCGTTATGCAATGGAACCGCACACCGTTCATACATTATGCAGGTCTGCTACATATTGATAATGTATTACAATACATTTTCACATATAACTAACTATTTCAGGCGACGGGGTCAGTTAACGCATACTAACCGACTAGGGCTGTCAATTGTCATAGTGACTTTTTGTACAAAATTATTAAAAACAATATTATCTATACTAATCTATACTAATATTATAAAGCTTGAAGAGTTTGTTTGTTTGTTTGTTTGTTTGAACGCGCTAATCTCAGGAACTACTGGTTGGAATTGAAAAATGATTTTTGTGTTGGATAGTCCATTTCTCTATGAAGGCTTTAGGCCTCGTACCTATAACATCACGCTACAAGTAATAGGAGCGAAGCATACGTAAAGAATGTTGCAAGAACGGGACACAATATTCCTTTTTGAGAGCTTCCGCTGCGTGCGCTGCGCAAACGGTTTAAGTTACGAATATATCATGTATGAGGGAATTGTTCCTCTTTAAAAGTTCTAAAAAAAAGTCCGCGACAGCATATGTAATCTTTTAAGATTGACTCACTGTAACCATTTTTATCGCAAGTCCGCGATGGGCTCCTAAACAACTTAACCGATTTCAATCAAATTTGCACACCGTGTGCAGTTTGATCAAACTTGAAAGGTAGGATAGCTTACATCACAATTGGACCCGATAGGTGGCGCTGCGATCGTGTTTTAGGAAATTTTACTTTTTCACCCGAGCGAGGCTGGGCGGGACAGCTAGTTCTGTATAAATATGGTACTTTAATAATTATAATTTTTCACTGTCATAAGATTCATATGTATGTATTCTCTTGGGCCAACCTCATAACATGGTAGATATAAAATTACTTATGTAATTAGGCGTTGCAAGGATGATCGAAGAAAGAGGGCAGAACAGATAGATATACAATGCGAAAGTGTCTGCAAGTAGAGGAAGACCACGTTCCAACTACCGAGATCAAAGTGATCACACCCTCAAGAACGGGAGCGTTTGGAATACTCGAACACGGCGGGCATGTATGAAGAGGCTGACGAATGTAAATGAAGCGAAAGAAGTCTGTAGAGAGAAATAGCGCTCTAATCTCGCTACCAATCCCGCCAGGGACTCGACGTCAGGATGATGTATGTATCAGGATATATGTAGTTGGATACAACCCTACATGCGGATGTTATTTGAATAATAACTGTACCGATAACATCACTATTGTATAAACGATTTAGTTTAAAATTCATGTTTTTGACATCGAAGGTCGGCATAGATCATGGGAAAGATTGGATGTCATTATATTTGTATAATTGCATACATTCCCTTTGAGTGTTCGAATATAAAGGTCTATTTATACAGACAGCGCTAGTGCCGGTCTACGTAATAAAATTACATCTTTATTTATCTTCTCATAAGGTCGATAATGGATTGTTTAAAATACCTACTACCTTAACAACGGTCGACTGCATTGATTGTTGCATTTAATTAAACCATCCAATTGTGGAAATGAAATTATTCTACGCGGGTGAAGCCGCGGGGTGCAACCAGTATCTTTACATAGTATAAACTGAAGTCGCTTTAGTCTGAAGTCTGTTCGCTTAGAACTTTAAAACTTTATTCCAAGGATTTAAATGCAGTATATAGCATAATAAGTATGTATTATTATTCCAATTCCAATATAATACATACTTATTATATAATGCTGTAGAATGAGAATTACCAATGAGTTTTTCTGAACTTAAGTACAGTGATTAGTCACACCACGAGTTTTACGGTGAAGGAAAACATCGAGAGGAAACCTGCATACTTCTGAGAAGAAATTTAAAAGGCGTATGTAATAGTCGTGCTTGAGTACCGGAGATGGACTCGCCATCTGTCACGTTGGCACCTAATATAGCTCTGGCGGAAAGTAGGTGTGTGGGTATTACCTATACACCTCTGCCTACCCCTTCTGGGGCCCTTGTGGGAAGGCGTGAGGATATATATATTATATAATACCAAGGCCGAAAAATCCAAAGATTTGTAATATGATGTCGCAACAAACATATTTTTGTGTACTTAAATCGCAAACGCAGGCTGAACCAGTAACAGCAGGATAGCCAGTAACCATTTTTATCTATATATATATATATATATAAATAAATGTTTGTCTGTATGTCCTTTATAGAATCGTAAATCACAATTGTACCCGATAGGTGGCGCTGCGATCGTGTTACAGGAAATTAAATTTTTCACCCGGGCGTCTGGTCGTATTTAGTATCTAACTGCTCCCATTTATTTCTTTCCAGACAATGTCTCCACCCAGAAGCCTGCAGCAAAGACCTGAACTTGCCCACGTACTACGCGCGGTTCCACGACCTGCGCAAGGAGTACGTGCGAGCGTACACACTCCGCGCTGTGGCGCCACGTGCGCAGCCGCCGCCCCCACCGCCGGACCACCCCACCTCACTACTGGATATGCTAAATTGTATCCTTTTCTATCGACCGCTGCAAGACGGGGAGTTGTTGGAGGCTTAGGTCTCTCCATTGACCGGTTAAGTAGCAAAAGTTCCCGGATCTCATGCTACGAGAGACAATACCAAAAAAAAGACGGGTAGTAGGCCCGATGACCTACCCCTCTATATTGGAATACTGCTCACGCTATCCGATACCTTTATATCTTCACGCCTTCCCACAAGTGGCGTCCCTAAGGGAGTAAAGGAGATGTAAAATCAACTTTTCACCGTCTATTGCCGTTTTAAAAGCACAGCTTTACGTCTTAGAATTTCTTCTGAAATGTATTCAAGCTGCCTCTTTGGCAGCATGGAGTTCTTTAAGAAGGGTACGAAAAGATTCCAGCAGGGTCGGCAGAGCGCGAGTGATACCCCTGGTGTTGAAAGCATCCATAGGCGGTAACCGCTTACCATCAGGCGGAATACTTGTTTGCCATCTGTGTGGTATAAAAATGTATATAAATTTAATAAGTTTCCTATACGCTCCTAAGACTTAGGATTAACTCCATACACGGGAGATAACTTCTACGCGGCAGAGGTTAAAGATATGGCCAGTATCATTCAGAGGATAATAGCTGATGGTACGTACAAAACTCTTTTATTATTAACCTTTTTTAACATATCTATCTCTCAACCTTTTGACCACCTTTTAAAAGTATTCTTCGTGGTTAAAAGGTAAGCGTAAGCTTTGATTTTATATGATATGTAGAGAGATATAGCTGCTGCATAATAGTTTAGTAGTTGCTCCCATAATCAAGGTTCAATCATTCATCAAAATTGCTGCAGTATAGCTGCTGCATAATAGATTAGTAGTTGCTCCCATAATTAAGGTTCAATCATTCATCAAAATTGCTGCAGTATAGCTGCTGCATAATAGATTAGTAGTTGCTCCCATAATTAAGGTTCAATCATTCATCAAAATTGCTGCAGTATAGCTGCTGCATAATAGATTAGTAGTTGCTCCAATAATTAAGTTCCAATCATTCATCAAAATTGCTGCAGTATAGCTGCTGCATAATAGATTAGTAGCTGCTCCCATAATTAAGGTTCAATCATTCATCAAAATTGCTGCAGTATAGCTGCTGCATAATAGTTTAGTAGTTGCTCCCATAATTAAGGTTCAATCATTCATCAAAATTGCTGCAGTATAGCTGCTGCATAATAGTTTAGTAGTTGCTACCATAATTAAGGTTCAATCATTCATCAAAATTGCTGCAGTATAGCTGCTGCATAATAGATTAGTAGCTGCTCCCATAATTAAGGTTCAATCATTCATCAAAATTGCTGCAGTATAGCTGCTGCATAATAGTTTAGTAGTTGCTCCCATAATTAAGGTTCAATCATTCATCAAAATTGCTGCAGTATAGCTGCTGCATAATAGATTAGTAGCTGCTCCCATAATTAAGGTTCAATCATTCATCAAAATTGCTGCAGTATAGCTGCTGCATAATAGTTTAGTAGTTGCTCCCATAATTAAGGTTCAATCATTCATCAAAATTGCTGCAGTATAGCTGCTGCATAATAGATTAGTAGCTGCTCCCATAATTAAGGTTCAATCATTCATCAAAATTGCTGCAGTATAGCTGCTGCATAATAGTTTAGTAGCTGCTCCCATAATTAAGGTTCAATCATTCATCAAAATTGCTGCAGTATAGCTGCTGCATAATAGTTTAGTAGTTGCTCCCATAATTAAGGTTCAATCATTCATCAAAATTGCTGCAGTATAGCTGCTGCATAATAGATTAGTAGCTGCTCCCATAATTAAGGTTCAATCATTCATCAAAATTGCTGCAGTATAGCTGCTGCATAATAGTTTAGTAGTTGCTCCCATAATTAAGGTTCAATCATTCATCAAAATTGCTGCAGTATAGCTGCTGCATAATAGATTAGTAGCTGCTCCCATAATTAAGGTTCAATCATTCATCAAAATTGCTGCAGTATAGCTGCTGCATAATAGATTAGTAGTTGCTCCCATAATTAAGGTTCAATCATTCATCAAAATTGCTGCAGTATAGCTGCTGCATAATAGATTGGTAGTTGCTCCCATAATCAAGGTTCAATCATTCATCAAAATTGCCGCAGTATAGCTGCTGCATAATAGATTAGTAGCTGCTCCCATAATTAAGGTTCAATCATTCATCAAAATTGCTGCAGTATAGCTGCTGCATAATAGATGAGTAGTTGCTCCCATAATTAAGGTTCAATCATTCATCAAAATTGCTGCAGTATAGCTGCTGCATAATAGTTTAGTAGTTGCTCCCATAATTAAGTTCCAATCATTCATCAAAATTGCTGCAGTATAGCTGCTGCATAATAGATGAGTAGTTGCTCCCATAATTAAGGTTCAATCATTCATCAAAATTGCTGCAGTATAACTGCTGCATAATAGATTAGTAGTTGCTCCCATAATTAAGTTCCAATCATTCATCAAAATTGCTGCAGTATAGCTGCTGCATAATAGATTAGTAGTTGCTCCCAAAATTAAGTTTCAATCATTAATCAAAATTGCTGCAGTATAGCTGCTGCATAATAGATTAGTAGTTGCTCCCATAATTAAGTTTCAATCATTCATCAAAATTGCTGCAGTATTTTTATTTTATTTATATTTTATTTATATTTATTTAGTAGAGCCGTGGTGGTCGAGTGGTTCGAGCAGTTGCCTGCGACGCAAAGGTCGCAAGTTCGAATCCCGACTGTACCAATGAGTTTTTCTGAACTTAAGTACAGTGATTAGTCACACCACGAGCAGAACGGTGAAGGAAAACATCGAGAGGAAACCTGCATACGTCTGAGAAGAAATTCAAAGGCGTATGTATAGTCGTGCTGGAGTAACGGCGATGGACTCGCCATCTGTCACGTTAGCACCTAATATACCTCTGGCGGAAAGTGGGTGTGTGGGTATACCTATACACCTCTGCCTACCCCTTCGGGGACCCTTGTGGGAAGGCGTGAGGATATATTATTTTTATTTTATTAGAATTGAATATAGCATTATTTTAGAACTGTGTACATTTCATACAAGTTGTTAAATTCAGTAGTTATGTCTTGTATCTGTTTGGTATGAGTGTAACACATCTGACATAATCATAACCATAATAATTAATCAGTCTTAAGTTTACACTAAAATCCTCGTGTTGGAGTGAGAGGGAAAGATGGTTAGAAGGCGATAGAAGGTGATTTCAGTTTTAAACTGTAATTCAGTTTTAAACGGTAATGCCACAGCTAATAGCTGTGGCATTACCGTTGGGAAAGCCGCTATTCCATATCTTGAGCGATATGCCATAGGCTTCACAGTTTGTCCATTGCGTACGTTAAGTTATGACCACACACCCACATTTAATGACCACACTTAGTTGACTAAAACATGTAATATGTAGGTACTAAACATAAATAATAATCGTATTAAAGTACAGGTCGCTAGGCTAATTATAAATACTTTGGGTTTATGTCATGGTGACTAGACAATGATATATTTGCGTATATAGATAATACATATAAATATATAGGACATCCAAGACTAAGGCACAAATACTCATGTTCATCACACAAATATCTGACCTTAGAGGAAATAAGAGAGATAGGGCATAACGGATTCTCCATTCGAATTTGGAGCTGCCCGACTGGGGCAGGACCTCCACCTTATAGAAGTCTGTAGCCAAATAACTAATTTTTTTGTGTTGTGTTCCTACGTGGTGAATAAGGTTTCCAGTAATGAGCTCCTTGGGAGGGGGGAGGATTGTTATATTGTGTTGGCAACCGAGGGATTAGATCTATTATGTTGCCAACACAGTATAACTCACTGAACACAGAGTGGCAACGCGCAAGTGATACTTAGGTATCGTGAGCGTAAATAGGCTACGGTAACCGTTTCCCATCAGGTGGGCCGTATGCTTGTTTGCCACTCTTGTTGTATAAAAAAAAAACGAATCCGCGACCTCAAGTTCCGCAGTCAGTAGCCCACTAGACCAGACGGCTGTCTAAATTGTCTTGGCATTTGCGATTGGCACTGGCCCGGACAGAGTGGCGTGTGTTAAAGTAGGCATATGCCTGACAGGACAGGGTATATGCCCTGCAGTGGGTTGATAAGTACTCATATTTATCCATACCATGTCATATACCATGAACACAACTATACTAGCGTACAGCAGAATTACAATAGTGGCCAGACTTCTCCCAGGTGGAACATATAAACCATCAGCTAATTTTAACCAAATCATATCATACACACAAACCTTTCTCATGAACCAGTCTGTATATTACTTAAAACCGCATAAAAAACCGTTCAGCAGTTTCTGAGTATATCGGGAACAGATAGACAGACGTGGCGGGGGAGTTTGCTATAAAATTTTAGGATATGTATTGATGCGATAATACGCTCATTTACGTTAACATATTTGGTTTTGGCAACATTACTAACCACAGCTACATAATACCCCAGAAACATATTACCCCTAACTATAATACATAATATAATACCCAGTGGGAAATATTTGTAACGTTTTTTTTTATTACAGGTTTCCGTTTAGAATTACCTGAGACTGTGGACTTAGTTTTAGAAACTGGAATTTGGTGAGTACATTTGCATTCTAACTTCTTTAATTCCAATCTTAATGCGTTTAAGAATAAATGCCCACACTTGGTTGAGAAAGCGCCTGAAGCTTTGACTATAGCAACATATTTACATTGGCTGTCATTGCTAAAGAAAAAAAAAAGAACGCGTGTCCTTTGAAAAACGTTTCGTTTTTCTCATTAATAACAAAACAATATTAGAATATATGCACATGACTGACTCATCCAGTTCATAGACAAACAAGTTGTATGGTCTGAGCCAAATGTTAAAGGTTAGTTAAGAAGCAGGTTAAATGGACGTGTATGTAAAGCACACGAACAAACAACGTGCGCTTTTTATATTGATTGATTTATGTCAGATGTGGCATTGTCCCCTTTGTACAAAATGCGTTATTAATTATTTATAATTATGCGATATGATATCTTGGTCAAGACGTCGCCATATTGGTTCCGAATTTGATATCAATGATTTGCAAACCGAGTATTATTAAGTTTTTTTAATAGATATTATATTTCTTTCCCAATATTTGTACATAGATTCATATCCATTATTACTAGCTCTTCCTCCCAGCGTCACTTGTGTGAAATAAATTAAGTTTCTGAAACACGATCGCAGCGCCACCTTTCGGGTTCATTGTGAATCCAAACCATTTTTCGAGTCAACTTCTCTCGCATAGAATATGTCAAAATCGGTCCAGCCGTGTAGGAGGAGCTAAGTCACATACCGTGTGGTTGAATTATAATGTGTATGAATACAAAATAATTCTATAAGTTACATAAAGATATTAAGATATCTTTTCTTATATTGACGCCTAATAAAAAACATTGTCTTCGAATGAGAAGTCAGAGGTGCATAGTTTTATTGTGTGACAGATGGCGAGTCTGTCACTATCACCGACATTGTCACAAATGTCTTAAGACGTGCTAGATGACAAGGTGGATACCGCCACGCGCGATTTCATATCGCGTCTTTGAACTTCTCAGACATATCAAATTTCCCCACGATGTTTTGCTTGACCGTAAAGCTCGTCGTGTGATATTTGAGGCAAAACTTATCGTCATGGTTTTATGGAACGTATCATCATACGTACGTATAATAATTATAAATATTACATATTTAAGTCGACCTATCTAACGATCGATTTAGCCTGACAAGCGAATAAAGGGACCGATAAACAGACAATAAAATTTTGAACTATGGATGCAATGTCTATAGATTATTATCGAATTTAGTATTAGATTTCAACTTGGCACTATTTTAAAGTTGTTTCTATGTAAGAGAAACACGATATCCATTCACAGTATCTTCCCACAAAGTTTGAACTACAAACACGTCATGCATGACGACCTGATATAGGGTCACTTTCATATAAATCCAACTTTTAAGCTGTCAAAAGAAGTATTGAAGGATGATGTTAATAGTAATGATATTTTTTTTTACTATTCACTCAAAAGGATTCCAAATCGCAGCCAGGTCAGTTTTATTAGCTTGCACGTGCACAGAACGCAACTCGACACGACACCCGACGCTCGAGACCGCTCCAAGTGCTGAGCGGACTAAACACAGGCCCTACCAACGGTTAAACCTCGAGCTAACTCACACGACACTTTGGTTTACATTCGAGTTGAATTTAGTCGTAATAATTGGTTGGTGATGGACTATTGAACAACTAAAGCCAAAACCGTTAGGTCTAACTTCATAAGATTTTAAATCCTAATTAAGATAGGGACAATAAAATAGCGAGATAAAGCCAAAGAGATTTTTAAGTCTAAAAAGAACTGGCGTTGAACTCTATCTCGCTATATAGTATGTATATTTTTCAGACAAACTCAATGTTAGATACAAGCTCGTAAGAAGCTCAGTGCCAGTCCAATAATCGTTTATCGACGCCGAGTCCCCCACGGGGTAGGCAGAGAGTATTAAGCGCCAGTTCTCTCTATATAGTATGTATATTTTTCAGACAAACTCAATGTTAGATACAAGCTCGTAAGAAGCTCAGTGCCAGTCCAATAATCGTTTATCGACGCCGAGTCCCCCACGGGGTAGGCAGAGAGTGTTAAGCGCCAGTTCTCTCCAGACTTTCCTGAATAATAATCTTTTATTAATCAGTAATGTACTGACTTAAGTAGTTTATCAGAATGGCGCCCGATAAACTGGTAAAAATATATTCTTTGTTATCACTACTTAGGGTATCTGTTGCCACGCAGAAGGCAGTTTAATTGAATTATAATAATAATAATTTATAATAATTTATTTTTCACCAAATGGGTTACATAGGTATGCTTAAATAGTGAATTATTTGTAAAAGTAAATGATTTTTACAGGGATAGGTGGTGCATTTGCAACTGCTCACATTGCTAGGCTGCAGGACAGCCTGTATTAATGATGAGCAGGCCCATGCCTCTGGGAATTAACATAAGATGTTGTGACAATCAAAATCTGGTTAAACATTAGAAGCGTACGTTATAGATTTGAATAAATATTTATAATATATATTAACTTAAACAAAAATATCTTGAGTACAAGTATCTATGTGTGTGTGTGTGTGTGTGTGTGTGTGTGTGTGTGTGTGTGTGTGTGTGTGTGTGTGTGTGTGTGTGTGTGTGTGTGTGTGTGTGTGTGTGTGTGTGTGTGTGTGCGTGTGTGCGTGTGTGTGTGTTTGTGTGTTTGTGTGTGTATGTGTGAGTGATGATCGTGGGTGAGTGTGAATTGTACGTAATGTTCCGAGTCGATAAGGTTATAAGTCCGGTTTGGCCAGTTTTTCGGTGTCATCATATGAAAGATTGTGCAGATATTCAATAAGTGGTTGTAAAGGGTTGGACCAAGGTACAGATTAAATCGTTTTGTGAAACAAAGCTTGGGAGGGATAATGGGACAAATTCTATCTTTGCGGCGTTTGGTGTTGGGTATATAAGGTGTGAGACGGTGTTGGTGAATTATTGTATTTAGGATAAACGTCTGCCTTACTGTTAATACTTGACAAAGCTTATACAGTTCTAAAGTTGGAAACAGCAATGGTCGTTTGGTTGCTACTTTAAGAATAGCTCGTTGGGCTATTTCCAGTGGCTTCAACATGGTTTTGGCTGCGCCTCCCCAGCAAGGAATGCAATAAGCTATAAGAGTATGACAGAGAGCTAGATATGTATTTTTGATAATAGAGGGTTTGGCAATATTACGGAGATGCTTAAATATGTATATTAGCTTTCGGACTCTGGTTGCTAAATGGTCAATGTGTAGTTTGAACGTAAGGTGTTGGTCTAAGGTAATTCCAAGGTATTTAATGGAGTTGGTGTTGGATATACTTGGGCAAAGGCATGAGTGTTGATTTGTACACGAGTGGGCTCGGAGAGAGAGATTTTGTTGTGTAGAATGAGATACTGAGAAACAGATGAATTTTGTTTTGGATGCATTTAATGTTAAGTAGTGGGATTGGAGCCAGTGGTTGACCAAATTAAACCCGTTTTGAGAAACGACATGTAAAGTTTCCCAAGAGCTGGCGGTAAATGTGAGAGCGGTGTCATCAGCATAAGACGTTATGAAGCTATTTGGAATTTGGAGATTGCATAGATCGTTAATAAAGACAAGAAATAAGGTTGGTCCCAAGATACTGCCTTGTGGTACGCCGTATGTGGTTTCTAGTTCGTCACTTAAATATTGATCTATTTTCACCATTTGAGAGCGCCCTACAAGGTATGAACGGAATAAATTAAGTTGATTACCCCTGACTCCTATAGACTCAAGTTTGTGAAGGAGAGTGGGAATAGGTATCGTGTCGAACGCTTTCGAAAGATCTAGGAATATAGTAAGGACCTTGTTTTGAGAGTTTAAATGATTTACTATATTATTGGTGAGTCGTAAGACTCTATAATTTCTTATACCCGTTGGCTGATAGTGATATAGAATGGAAACGAGAATTTTTTTAAGTATCGAATTAATTCGATGCTTTAATTTGCGACGGAGTAAACAAGAAGAGACCTAATCGGCAGCTGTAACTTAAATATACTGTCATAAATTTGTTGAATATAGATAGGTAAATTTGATAAACTTCGTATAATTAGTTAAAAATGTGAAATTTGTGAAAATTTATAGAATAAGCAAAATAATTAAAATTCACTTTTTCTTTACGGTGAAGGAAAACATCGAGAGGAAACCTGCATACGTCTGAGAAGAAATTCAAAGGCGTATGTATAATCGTGCTGGAGTAACGGCGATGGACTCGCCATCTGTCACGTTGGCACCTAATATACCTCTGGCGGAAAGAGGGTGTGTGGGTATTACCTATACACCTCTGCCTATTTCTTTGAATTGTATCGCGTAGTGTGAATTTCATTTTTTTTTTTACAGTCCTTTTAGATTACTCATATTAATATTTTTTATTATTTTATTTGTATTATCTACGCGTGTTATATGAAGTGTCGCGGTGGCAAGATTATTTATTGCAAGGGTGGGTGTAGGTTCAAATCAATGATTTTTTCTGACGAAGAAAACTGCTTTTGTCTTGAGTCGTGTCAGAAAGAGGAAAAACGCAAACTACTTTATTTTAAATTGTGTCTCTCAGAGCGAGAACTTTTGCTGCTTAACCTTACAATGGCAGGACCAAGGCCTCGATCCAGGCACTTCTTACGTGCTATGCAAACAGCTAAGGGCACCAGGGCCAGCCAGGGCCTTTCGGCTTCGAAAGAGCGTTGCTAATTTGTGAGCTAGGGAGCTACATTGGACTTGATAGTTTAAATGTCGGCACTTTTATCTCGAATATCGAAATGTGGGCATTGTAACACATTTGCGTGTCTTTTAATAGATGCTTATACGTTCTTCTTTGAGGAAGTCCTTATTTTATATTAATTTATTTCAGTATATGGGTCAAAAACATCTCAAAGTATAATGAGCGAGATTTTTGTATAAACATCACATGCACCAGACTGTGCGCTGCATCCTACATACATAATATTATGGAGCACCAAAAGTGCCTCCTGGTTGCACCCGGCTTAGATTTTATGATATTTGCGTAAAGATTAGTCACACCACGAGCTTTACGGTGAAGGAAAACATCGAGAGGAAACCTGCATACGTCTGAGAAGAAATTCAAAAAGCGTATGTATAGTCGTGCTTGAGTAACGGCGATGGACTCGCCTTCTGTCACGTTGGCACCTAATATACCTCTGGCGGAAAGTGGGTGTGTGGGTATTACCTATACACCTCTGCCTACCCCTTCGGGGACCCTTGTGGGAAGGCGTGAGGATATATTATTTATATATTATTATTGTATATTGTGACGATAAGAATGCAAGAGCGATCCGAAAGGTTTCTCTGGGAATCCCAAGGTGGATTTAGACCAGGAAGAGGATGTATGGATCAAACCTTCTCGCTTCGCGGAATCGCGGAAAAGTTTTTGGATATTAACCAAAGGGTTTTCTGCGCTTTCGTCGACTTAGAGAAGGCATTTGATAGAGTCGTACGAAAGGAACTCTGGGACGTGTTGCCTGGATATGGAGTGAGCAGTTCCCTACTGCATGCCGTGAAATCACTCTATAGTGATAGCGAGGCGTGCGTTAGGGTTAACGGTGAGATGTCACCCTGGTTTGATGTGAAGTCGGGGGTCAAACAAGGGTGTATCATGTCTGCCTGGCTGTTCATTATATATCTAGATAACTGTCTGAGAGCACTAAGAACGAACGGATGTGGAGTGAAAATGGGAAACTTAGTGGTCAACTGCCTACTATACGCCGATGACGCGGTTTTACTGGCGTCATCAGAGGGCGAACTGCAGTCACTAGTTACCATAATGAAAGAAGAATGTGAAAAGAAGGGGCTGCGCCTAAACGCTGGCAAGACTAAGGTTCTGGTATTCGAAAGAGATGAACAAGTGACCGAGTGTGCAATATCGGTAAATGGGCAAATTCTAGAGCAAGTGAATGAATTTGTATATCTTGGAAGCATGTTCACACGAGATGGAAAGTATGAAAAAGATATTGAAAGAAGGATAACTGCCGGAAATAAGGTGAATGGAGCCATGTCGGCGTTGATGGGCAGTAAAAGTCTGAGCAAGAATGCTCGAGTTGCTGTCCACAACGCGATATTGGTACCTACCTTATTGTATGGCAGCGAATCCTGGGTATGTCAGAGGAAGTATGAAAATAGCTTGAATGCAGTCGAGATGAGATCTCTTCGAAAAATGTGCGGCGTAATGATATTAGATCGAATCCGCAATGAAGAGATTCGCAAATCAACTGGCGTGAATGAGGGCGTGATTGTAAAGATGAAGAAAGGCATGTTACGTTGGTTTGGACACATAGAAAGGATGAGTGAAGAAAGATTGACGAAACAGATATACAAAGCAAAAGTGTGTGCAAGAAGAGGCAGAGGAAGGCCACGTTCCAACTACCTGGACCAAATAGATCGGACTCTCAAGGACGGGAACGTTAAGAGTACTCGAAACCGACGAGCATGTATGAAGAGACTGATGAATGTGGACGAAGCGAAAGAGGTATGTAAGTCTAGAGAGAACTGGCGCTCTATACTCTCTGCCTACCCCGTTAGGGACTCGGCGTGATGATATGTATGTATTATTGTGTAAGGACTAAAAAACCAAAATATTACATTTTGATGTACAAGTAGCCTGCAACAAAAATATTTCAAATTTGAATCCCGTCTTTACCAATGAGTTAATCGGAACTACACTAATTAATCATACAAGCGGAGATAACAAATAGCTCAAGGAAGGATTTAGGTAAATAAAATGTATCCCCACGCCTTCCCCCAAGGGTCCCCGAAGGGACAGGCAGAGGTGTACAGGTAGTACCCACACACCCACTTTCCGCCAGAGATATATTTTAGGCGCCAACGTGACAGATAAATAAATAAATAAAGTAAATATATAGTCAAATTCAAATGTAATTGTAAAAAAGAAAATGCTTTTTTGTTTTATTTCATTGTTCCTCATCACATATAGAATGTGTGTGTGTGTGTGTCTTGTCTCGGACATAGATGCTTGGCACATTGTCTTGAATACAACTTTCAATAACCTTGGTATTGGTCCACATAGCTAGCACATAGCTAGAACAAGATCAGATCAACTCACGTTTAATACGACGTCTATTATTGTAGGATTAACACATTTAACGAAGGGTATGTGAATACATATCATCACGCCGAGTCCCTAACGGGGTAGGCAGAGAGTATAGAGCGCCAGTTCTCTCTAGACTTACATACCTCTTAAGTGTGTAACACATATATATTAATAATACATCTCTGTCGGAAAGTGAGTATGTCGGTACGGTCTTACACACCTCTGCCTACCCCTTCGGAGGCCCATGTGAGAAGACGTGAGCATACATATAATAAATACCGTGGGACAAGTCCACACAAATTGACCTAGTCCTAACTAAAGCAAAGCTTGTACTATGGGAACTAGACAACGATACACATATATATATTACAGGGTACAAGTACATGTTGTCACACAAATATCTGCCATCACCGGGAAACAAACCCGCGACCTTAACCTAACAAACCTAAGGGGGCGTCCATAAATTACGTGAGGTGTATTTTTTTAATTTTCTGTCCCTCCCTCCCCCCTAGTGAGATATCGTGAAATTTTATTCAACCCCCTCCCCCATCCCCCAATCTCACGTGAGATTTTTCAAAATGTGGGTTTCTTACGTAAACGCGTTGGATTTTTAGGGTAAAAAAAAAATGCTTCGTGCTTTTATTTACGACTAGCTAGGACTAGTAATCAATATTGCTGAGAGTTTAATTATAAGATTAAATCTTACGCATGTTCAATCTGGATTAAATGGACCAAAAATAGTATATAGTATTTTGTTTAATCAGAAAAAGAATTGCGTGATATTTGCCGAGACCCCCCTCTCTCCAACGTAAGATTAGATGAGATTTGACTCGACCTCCTCCCCCTTAAACATCTCACGTAATTTATTGACGCCCCCTAACCTATGCTAGACGGCCGTCATATAGTATACATTGACATATGTATACAGGCGTCCCCGAAGGGATAGGCAGATATGTTTTTTTAATTTTTTTTTATTTATTTATTCATACTAACATCTATCATTACAGGTTTCCCCAATGCGATAGTGTAGAACAAAATAATAATATATAATGATAAATATATAAAATAATATAATAATAATAATAGATGTACCACACCGTTTTTTCTGTGATATACAATATTTAGGTGCCAACGTGGTCAGATGATGTTTCTCAAGCACGGCTACGTCTTAATCTCTTTTTGTAATTCCTCTCGATGTTTTACTTCTCAGTAATGGTGTGATTCGATTTTAGAATCAGAAAATGCACATAGGTAAAATTTGGATTCTTACTTACAACCTGGCGTTATTGGCGACCACTCGAACCACTCGGCCACCGTGGCTAAACATATCAATGTATGTCATGTCGAACCAAAAACATAATAAAATAAACGATGGTAACACGTGTTTCTACAGTTTGTATGAAAAGTTTGGTGTCGAAAAATACATTAGCCTCACATTTCTTTATACTACTGAGGTAGCAAACAAGCATGCGATCCGGCTGAGGTTAAGTGATCACCGCAACCTATAGACGCTTGCAACACCATAAGTATCGCTCGCGCCGACCCTGCATGAATATTTTCACACTCAATCAAAATATGTATACCAATTTCATCTGTATGTACATGACTTAACATATCCAATATTGAGAATGACAAATGTACAACTTCCTCGTCTGAACAAAATATTCAAATAATTCATTTCACACTTCCCAACATCGTAGTAGGGGGTTTCGACTCCTGCGCAACTCAAGTGTCAACGCGCCGTGGCATTCCGTCTCCGCGCGTCGCGAAGGATAGACGTGTGCAGCTTAGTCTAACGTTAAACAAACAAGGGCTTATCAACAAAATTTTAATGATTCTTCACTAGGCGTGGTAGTGTTATAAGAAATCGGTGTCGATACGACGATAACGTCCTCCTAACGCGCCGGGAATAGTGTTTGTTCTGTGATACTCGTTCAAGACTTCAGGTTTATCTTCCTTCGGCAGCTACTTGAGATAAGGAGGTGAGTGCCGATAGCTTTTGATAATTAGTTTTGCTATGCACCGTTTGTCGTCTGTATTTAATTATATTATTATTGCTTCGACACACATTCCAACTATGTTCATTTATGAATAGAACTCCAAAGTTTTGAAGTTGGGAGATTTTTTTGCAACTTCACACGTGTTGTGGAAAAAACAATACATGTTTTCGATCGTAAACTAATGACCTACTTTGAATATGGACTTGCAATGAAATATTGGCTTTCAAAGCCTGTTCTCTATCTGTTAGTTATTTATACGAAGCCGCAATCCTTCACCCATTGACTTTCGCATGATCTGGTAACCTTACGACCGTATCTTACAACTTCCATTGTATCTCAAAAATGGAGTATAAAATATTAATATATTCTATGTTATATGGGAGCGTTTGGGGTACTGGAAGCTGGCGAGCATCTATGATGAATGTGGATGAGGCGAAAGAAGTCTGTAGTTCTAGAGAGTCGCGGAGTAGACAGTGTAAAGCTTTCAGTACCCCAAACGCTCCCATATAAGGCGGTCCATATAAGAAGGTCTTAGCGTGAAGATAACGAGTATGTGTGTGATTTACCCATACTGAAATGAGGTTGCTTTGTAAATTCTAAATACAAATATAATGTATTTGTTCATGTATCGATCAATTCCATCCAAATGTTGTATGTAGGAGATCGCCGAGTGCGATAAGACCGCCAATTGTATTTTGTGCGTGTGATGTACTGTCACGGTTTAATTTTGCGGTTAAAGTTAAGCCACCACCTGCGGGGTTCGGACCTCGGCTTAGGGCGTTACTGATTCGCGAGCTAGGGCGATGGACTGTATTGGGATTTAGGAAATTTATAACAGATATTGAGTAATAGAGAGAGTATATAGTGCCTATAATTCTGCCCCTTTTTCGCACACTTAATGCTAATTGCAATCGGACGTCATAGTAAGGTTTCTACTTAAAATTTCCTTCCGCTATTATTACCGGTGTGCAACGGTACAGGAAGTTAGATACGGATGTTTTTTCTCAAAAATTTTAGGTAGTGTGACTTGAACATGTAGATAAGGAACCATTTTAATTATTTCTCGAGTTCCGAGAAAAAAAAGGGAACTTTTGCTACCTAACAGACGGCGAAGGCCTCAGGTCAGGCAAGTGATAAGCAAACACAGCTAAGGGCACCACCTGTCGGGCTATAAACTCGGCTTCTCTGGTTCGAAAACTAGGGAGCTGGATTGGAAATCCTGAAATAACTTTATCTTTCGCCTGAAATTAAATCACTTAATATGAGGCGCTCCACTTAAGGGTTTCCTTGGTGTTACGTAGCTCCTAAATCGCGGGCTATGGAGTTGGACGAGACTGGTAGATTAAATGTAAATTTAAATAAAACTAAGTAAACAAATTAAAACTCTTTAATCTGACCTCTAAGGAAAGAGAAAAGCTTGATATACCAGTGTTTCCAACAGAGATGTATGAGAAAAACTCCACCAATAGTATAAGTTTTTCTAGCCTCACTTCATGGCTGGTGGAAAGGCTAACTAAAGAGCTATCGTCCCATAAAAAAATGCAACTCGAGTACCTAATATCGATGCTAATATGCATGCATTGACGATGTTTCGCAACCGAAAGCAAACCGGCGGCGGAATCGTGAACGTCAACAAAATTGCACACAATTACAATATCAGCAAAACATCATTGGGACAAAGGAATATGGGACTTACTAGCTTGCAATTTCATTGCATACGGGTATACATATCACTACGTTGAGTCGGGTAGGCAGAGAGTGTAGAGCAGTTATTGATATAATCGAGATCATTTGCAAGAGTTAGCTGAGCGAGCTCATGTCAGCTGTGCTAGTAGTACGAACCGTCCTATTGCTAGCACGCTTCCGCCTTTCCTTCTTCGCAGGAATGACAGTAGGTTCATTTTGCTGCGATCCTCGTAAAGTAATTAGCTTTCAGTCCAAAATTTTTCATCTGTAGGAGTATTTCAGTCGCTGATACCTATAGTACAAAACTAGACTATATTCAAGTCTAGAATGTGCTTAGATTAAGTACAGTCTTAACGTACAGTTGTAAGACACTTAACGTGTCGTATAAGAAACAGCGAAGGCCTCGCCAGGTTTCACGTTGGTTTACAAATAAATGTACGGCGAAAGATCTAAGGTTGAATAATTTTTATAACCTCTCAGCCGATGACAAAGGGAGTCACAATATCCCAGGCCAAGGCCCAACTTAGGCATTGTTCGCGTGTTATGCCTTAGTTCATAATGGACGTTGTGACATGAGACCGTTCGCAAGTGCAATCAAAACACGCAGCCCATAAATGCATACGATACAATTATCATATGTATATTAATAAAAATGACAAGCTGAGACATTACACGATGTGTTATTGCTATCATTATTCAAGAGCGAAAAGGATAGATATATGTTACGCAATTGACGCCTAAAATTAATTTTTTTACCTAAACAAGCATTTGTCTAAACTGACCATTGAATTGAATTTTGCTTACAATTATGTTTTTCGTGCCCCAGGTCTCACGAGACTTCAGATCTCTTCAACATTTATATTCATACATTACAAACAGACACTGCGAAGCTTGAGGTCGCGGCTTCGATTCCCGCTGAGGGCAGATATTTGTGTGATGCAGATATTTGTACCTTAGTCTTGGATGACCTATGTATTTACCATAGTACAAGCATAGCTTAATTTGGGGTAATGTCAATTTGTGTGGAATTGTCCCAAGGTGTTAAAAAATGTTGTATAGATACCACGACGAAAACAGCTTGCATCCTATACATGCATGAATGATATCGAACTGCTTATATATATGCACAGAAGCAATGCCTTGATAACAGAGCGGCTGTTTCCATGAGTTGGGAGTAATCTCCGATGACACCGCCCGAAGTCGGCAGAGGTCAATTCGGCTGTAAAATCTCTAGATAAACACTCCACGATCGATTTTAATTGTCGACTTGCTGACATTTGAAGATTAACCGATGATTTTAACGTATGTGGCCTTAACGGAGGATTTAAGGTACACACACGCAAACGCGCACATGTAAACACACACACACAGCTAAAATGCTATAGTTGAAGTTTTGTACCTAACCTATGGAAAAATATGATCACTCCCACAAGACAAGCGTTACTTGATTTCATCGCTAGATTTTCTTTATAAGAGAATAAACATATTATCGTTTTAATCCAATAAACAATTATGAATCTATGTGCCAAATTTCATTCAAATGTGTTAAGCCGTTCTGCCAGTAACAAACATTCTCACAAACTTTCACATCTATATATAAATTACGTGTCACGTTGTTTGTCTCCTAAACTACTTAACTGATTTCAATCAATTTTGCACACAGTGTGCAGTTTGATCCAACTTGAAAGATAGGATAGCTTACATCACAATTGGACCCGATAGGTGGCGCTGCGATCGTGTTTCAGGAAATTTTACTTTTTCACCCGGGCAACTAGTTTATAATAAAATAATAATAAAAATAATATTTATTGTACACACACATTATCTATAAAACAAATAGGATGACGAAAATCAGAGAACAACGTGCAATAGGCACAATAGGCGGCCTTAACGCAAAAGCACCTTCCAGGCAACCAAGTGAAGAGAGAAAAGAGAGAGAAAAAGTTAGGTGCGATAGTTGAGTTGATGAAATATATAAGTAGCATTCTTAGAAAAACGGGGTACAAACCTGCGCTTTTACCTTGCTGATAACTCGAGCCTATCGACCGTCACGTGTCATGAGCTATAGAAGCCTTACAGTAATCTTAATTCCTAGCAGAGGTCGCGACATAGCTTGCAAATATGTAAGAATAGTATCAGTTAATTTATACTTTGCGTGCCTCGTACAATATCCCCAAGATAAAGATTTATAAATAAGTAGCCAAGGCAAATGTTTTGACAAGATAACCGACCGTCACTGGTCGAAATACGCGTTGTTATAGTTAATTACTATTGCAGAAATTTCGATGCGCGAGTAACAAATTTTGTTACTGGCTGTGCGCCGCGGTTTCGCTCGCGTATTTGAGTTTTCTGTAACTAAATATATCCAACTAATAATCTATCTCTGTGCCAAATTTCAGCCAATTCCGTTCAGAATTTTTGGCTTGTAAGAGGAACAAACACCCACCCAAGCATAACATTTTTATAACTATGATAAATAATCGATATCTATGATATTAACTTCACGACATCTCATTCCACATCAGTGACATGGCGAGTCCATCGCTGTTTCTTAAGCACGACTACACATACGTTTTTTAATTAAATATGGTATCAATTAAGGCAGAGAGAGTTGAGCGCCAGATCTCTCTGAACTTACATACCTCTTTCGCTTCGTCCACATTCATCAGTCTCTAACTATACTTCTGTATTTGGGATGATTAGATTAATTTCTTGCAAAAACCATAATATTTTTATAATGTATTTCCTATGTATCTATTAAATTGCAGTGCGAAGAGAGTAGCATGAATTAATATTTTAATGATGTCTTGAGGAAACTCTTTGAGGCCTCCCGTGACAAGAGGGCTGGCGAATATTTCGCTCAGCGAATCAGCATTGCCATACAACGTGGCAATGCCGCTAGTCTTCTTGGCACCCTTCCGCGTGACACAGATTTGGGTCATTTATTCTATTTATAGTTAGTTTATATTTTAATATAGCTATATAAATGAATCTTAAATTAATCTCGAGTGTTTGTCGCCTAGCTCCTTAACAGCTGGCCCGATTTTGCTGAAACTTGGCGTGGCTTCCGACTTTCGTATTTCAGGCTTTTGTATTTCACCCAAGCAAAGCCGGGCGGGACTGCTAGTGATAATAATATATAAAACATGTCTTGTATGTTGGTTACAGCTCAAAAGACGATGAAATAGACGGCAACTGCGTAGTACGTGCACGCGGGCTCCCTTGGCAGTCGTCAGATCAGGACATCGCCAAGTTCTTCCGAGGACTCAATGTTGCCAAGTAAGTCTCCTTCGATGTCTCAACCTAAAACCAATCTTGATATATCTGAAATCCCCGAATGGGTAGGCAGAGGTGTATAGGTAGTATCCACTTTACGCCAGAGATGCATTTTAGGTGCGAATGTGACAGATGGCGAGTCCATCGCCGTTACTCAAGGAATATACATACGCCTTTGAATGTCTCTTACTTCTTTATCTTATTCTCTTATATCGACGGCCGTCTAGTCTCGTGGTTAGAGCTCCTGACTCCGAAACTACAGGTCGCGGGTTCGATTCCCGCTGAGGGCACATATTTGTGTGATGAACATGAGTATATGTACCTTAATCTTGGATGTCCTATGCATTAATGTAAATATCTCATCTATCAAAATACCGTTGTCTTATTACACAAGCTTTGCTTAATTTAGGGCTATATAAATTTGTCCCAAGGTATTATTTTTTATTATTATCTCATTTCAACGAATTCCTTGCCTGCAGGGGTGGAGTAGCTCTCTGCCTATCTCCACAAGGCAGGCGCAACGGTGAGGCGCTAGTGAGGTTCATAGCGCAAGAGCATCGCGACATGGCGCTAAAGAGACACAAGCACCATATTGGCTCGCGGTACATTGAGGTGAGTGGAGAGTGAGGCAATGTTATCTACATATATCCTAGCTAATAATAGGATTCTATAACCATCATTTTCTGATTTAATTATCTGTGGATCGGGGCGCAATTCGAAATTCAAATAATTTTTTATCGAAATCCGTGTTATCAAATTTAATCGTTTGTTTTAGATAGTTTTTTGTTTTGTGTCTTTGTAGTTGTGGTGGTTTTTAGCTCCATGGATAATCTGAAAATTCGTATTTTTTTTCTGATAAGATTTCCGACATGGAAATACCGCAAAACAATACGAAACATTAACGACGTGAACGGGCCTAACACCGCTTAGATAAACACGGTCTATTCTTGGTTCAATCGTTTTAAATCTGGAAATGTTGAGTTGAAGAACGACGAATTGGAGGCGAATAGTGGAAGCAGATCCAACTCAATCTACGGCTGAACTTGCCTGGCCTTGGAGTTAGTGTCAAAACAACATTGAAGCTGAACGGTTTCTCAAGCACGACAATCCATACGTCTTTGAATGTCTTCTCAAACGTATGCAGGTTCTCGATGTTCGATCGAATTAAGGTGTTATACCTACGTTGTTCCCCCATACTTGGGTACTATTGCTGTAACGAAAAAATATTGTTATTGTATATGCCTAATGATTTGAAAAGAGTAACCATGGAGTTTCTTGCCGGTTCTTCTCCATGGAAGCGACCAACCCGAACCGTGCTTCTTCTTTTTCGACGTTTTATAAGTGCCCATCTGGGCCTATGTGAAATAAAAAGATTTTGATTTTGATTGACTGGTCTAGGTGTACCGAGCAAGCGGCGAAGACTTCCTCTCTGTAGCGGGAGGAGCGACATGTGAAGCCGCTGCGTTCCTCTCGCGCGGCGCTCAGGTCATCGTCCGCATGAGAGGCCTACCCTATGATGCTACACCACATCAAGTTGTAAGTACAGTTCGACCACATCGGACGTTGGTTTATTCACTGACTGTACCTTTCTCCAGACCTAGCTTAGAGTAGCAGAAGCGATCTGAATTGTGACCTATTCCAAGCGGCGTCACATAATGGTTCGCCGGATATAGGAATCGGTTCTTCGTGACGAAATTTCCGCCTGACGGAAACATATTTTTTTAACCTAACGCCTTCCCATAACGGTCCCCGTAGGTTTAGGCAGAGGTGTATTGGTAATACCCACACACGCCCACGCCATAGATATATTTCAGGTGCTAACGTGATAAATGGCTAGTACAACGCCGTAATTTAAGCACGATTATACGTCTTTGAATTGAACTTGAACGGAAGAGCTCTACAGAGAACTGACGCTATACTCTCTGGGTATTCTACATACATACATGCATATCATCACGCCGAGTCCCTAACGGGGTTAGGCAGAGAGTATAGAGAGCCAGTTCTCTCTACCTACATACCTCTTTCGCTGCTCGTCGGTTTCGAGTATTCTTGACATTCCCATCCTTGAGCGTCCGATCGATTTGGCCAGGAAGGCCACATCCAACTGCTTAGAGTTGGCATGTGGCCTTCCTCTGACTCTTCTTGCACACACTTTTGCTTTGTATATCTGTTTCGTCAATCTTTCTTCACTCATCCTTTCTATAAGTCCAAACTGGGTAGTCTGATTGAATATTAACGCGTTTGTAAATTGCAGCTGGAGTTCTTCTCAAGTGGAGACAGCCCCGTGGATGTGCTGGATGGGGCTGAAGGCGTGCTGTTCGTGCGGCGCGCTGACGGCCGTGCCACCGGCGACGCCTTCGTCCTCTTCGCGAAGGAAGACGACGCTCCCAAGGCCCTGTCGCGACATCGCAAGCTCATCGGTGCTAGATACATCGAGCTCTTCAGATCCACTACTGCTGAAGTACAGCAGGTATGTTTCTGCAATTTAACCTAGCGGGTTAGCTAACAAAGATCAGGTCAAAGGTGAGGAGTAGGTACTCGAAACCTCTATCCGTGTGAGCATGTGTAGTAGCTGATGAGTGTAGATATAGTCAAATATGTCTATTAGTCTAAAGAGAACACACTCTCTCTACTCTATTTATATTACTTTAAGACCAAGTAATTCATTGCAATGCGTGCAATGTAACTAATGAAATTATAAAAAATAAGAAAATCTATATACCGAAGGGGTAGGCAGAGGTGTATAGGTAATACCAACACACCCACATTCCGCCAGAGGTATATCTGGGGCCAACTTGACAGATGGCGAGTCCATAGCCGTTACTCCAGCACGATTATACATACGCCTTTGAATTTCTTCTCAGACATATGCAGGTTTCCTCTCGATGTTTTCATCTGCCTACCCCCTCGGGGACCCTTGTGGGAAGGCGTGAGGATATATTATTACTATATTATTCGTGGTGGCCGAGTGGTTCGAGCAGTTGCCTGCGACGCAAAGGTCGCAAGTTCGAATCCCGACTGTATCAATGAGTTTTTCTGAACTTAAGTACAGTGATTAGTCACACCACGAGCTGAACGGTGAAGGAAAACATCGAGACGAAACCTGCATACGTCTGAGAAGAAATTCAAAGGCGTATGTATAGTCGTCACCATCTGTCACGTTGGACCCTAATATAGCTCTGGCGGAAAGTGGGTGTGTGGGTATTACCTATACACCTCTGCCTACCCCTTCGGGGACCCTTGTGGGAAGGTGTGAGGATATATTATTTATATTATTATTACCTATATACCTACGATTAAAATTGTATGTTTAATTGTTACGTTGGTGGTTATATAAGCATTGATATGTTATGATAACCGCTTACTGCAAGCGCCGGCCCGAGCAAACCAGTCCGAAAATCCATATATGTAGTATCTATTAGTCTAGCACCCTACTTCACACGTTAGCAGCGCTCTAAAGCCAAGTTCCTAAGTGCCTGGTTTTTTAGCCATTTGATTGTTTTGTTTCTAAATATTCCTGATACATAGTGTAACCACGAGAGACATGAAAATAAAGTGACCCCATAACCATCAGGTGGAAGCTGTAAGCTTAAAAATCAGTAGAACTAACCAGTCTTCTTCACAAGTGTACCAATCGAGCTGTGTTATCTAGATCGTAAAACCATACAATAACGCTATCAGCCCGTTCGGTGTACTTTACGGCGTGTAGCGAGTCCGAACTGTTATATTAAGCTTGTATGTGTATATATACAATGTGTATAATAGTTAACTACTTCTATATAAATCAAGCCCTGGTTTAAAATATGTTTTTATTACAACCGTGAGGTTGAGTAGTTCAAGAGGACCTGCAACACAAAGATTGCAAGTTCGAATCACGACTGTACCAATGAGTTCTGCACTTAAGTACAGTGGTTAGTCGCACCACGAGCTTTACGGTGAAGGAAAATATCGAGAAGAAACCTGCATACGTCTGAGAAGCAATTCAAAGGCGTATGTATAGTCGTGCTTGAGTAAGGGCGATGGACTCGCCGTCTGTCACGTTAGCACCTAAAAATATATCTCTGGTGGAAAGTGGGTGTGTGGGTACTACCTATTCACCTCTGCCTGCCCCTTCGGGGACCCTTGTGGCCCATCAGGGACCCTTGTGGAAAGGATATGATACTACTAAGAAACTCCCGAGTCATATTTACCTACCAACCTTTACACAGCTCACAAATACTGCTTACATTCCAAACTAACGAAAAAATACCAAAGATCTTCCTTCCTCGTGAGTGGTAACAATGTTACATAATCGCTCAATAGTGTGTTGCCACAATGGTGCATACTGTAATACTTTTATCTTCTAACCTTTTGTTTTCATCTTGAAAGTAAGTTTACGCGACTTCATTTTATACTATTTTTATTCTTACTAAATGTACTTCTCTTAGTAATTATTTCATTTCATTATACTGTAAAGAAACCTAGAAAGAAAGAAAAAATAAGAAGTTTCACCCGCGTAAAATGTCATCAGTAGATTTTTGTTTGGAATAAAATGCTAGTAATCCATCCCTGTGTCAGCAAACATCCTGACAAACGCATTTATAATATCAGTAGGTTTTGTGTAGATATGTATGAGAAGTCCTTCAGCTAAGAGGTAATTCATTAATGCATTGTTTGTGTAGCCTGCCCTTGAAGATTTACGGTGAGTTGTTTTAGTCTCGCATGCAATGCTATTCGATAAGCCGGACTAAAGCTGATGTTGTTTAAATTCATTTCATGTTGCTTATGTGATGGTAGATTCGTTAAGGTGCATGTACTACCGCTGTCACCTCAAGCCAATGTCGTTTTGTTCTTACTACCTGCGTGTAATAAAATATTGTATAAATTTCACGGCTAAAATCTTTTTGACAGATTTTGACGATATTTTTTTTGGTTTGATGTTTGCTGGGTAAACACCATATTTCCCTCTTTCTATTGGATATTGGTTTTGAGAGTTATAATAGCGGTCTATAATTAAATAATATTTTTCTCATGATGGTTATATATCTCATAGTAAAACTATTATCATTGAAAAGCTGTAGCCGATGAAAATGATCGCTACGGCCAACTATGACCAACGTTTGCAGACCCACAGTGGTGCTCTTATCAAATATTGGCGTATTGGCGTAATTCACATGTTCCTACGTACGATTTATTTAAATTTTATTTTCGTTAAAGCACAACGACAACACGAAACATCATTAACAATCTTTTGTTATATCTTTTCTTATACAGTTTTGCTATGGATCGATCTTAATATATGCGGATGGCAACCCTTAAATTCAAATTTGGAACATCTTCCGCTAGGTCCTAAACCGGTCCTTGGAGACGCGCACCAGTCAGGCCAGCACACCGGCGGCTGCGCCTGCGCCGGCCGAGGGTCTACTGCCTGTGGCACTGGTGCCCCAACACGTCATCACTTCCGGCACGGCGAAGGACTGCGTCCGGCTGCGTGGGTTGCCATATGAAGCTCAGGTTAGTGAACTGGCAGGAGCGATGGAATTATAAAAATTGTGTCATACCTGGAGAGCTCTGTCTATCGCCATTCTGAACCTCTACAACATTTCTTGTACAAAAAGCAGACATTTGATCATTGTCGACTAGAACGAAATTTTCTAATACAGCTCATTGGACGTTTGGAATGGGTCTATGCCATCAATTCCGATGGAAAACCGTGAAAAAGTAAAGTCGCTAAAATAATAATAATAACTTCGACCAACACTCAAAGAGGTCGTCGTTAGACCGACTGGGGCAGGACCTCCACCTTATTGAAGTCCGTAGCCAAGTAACACAATTTTTTGTGTTGTGTTCCTACGCGGTGAATAAGGTTTCCAGTAATGAGCCCCTTGGGGAAGGGGGAGGATTGTTACAATGTGTTGGAAGCAGAGGGATTAAACCCATTATGCTGTCAACACACTATAACTCTCCGAACACAGAGTGGCAACACGCAAGTGATACTTCGGTATCGTGAGCGTAAATAGGCTACAGTAACCGTTTCCCATCAGATGGGCCGTATGCTTGTTTGCTACTCTTGTTGTATAAAAAAAAATAGACTGCTGTTAAAGGGCCAGGCGCTATGCCCTCGATATGGCACGTATCTGGATAATATTCTGGTCAGAAAGTAAGCAAAGGTTTACGTACTATGGAAACTGCATAACGATGTACTAAAGATATACAAGGTACAAATCCCGATCTTTACAAAAATAACTGCCTTTAGCAGGAACCGAAGCCGCAACCTCCAGATTTACAGTGAGAAGCCTTCACACGCAATTCCTTTCGGAAGTGTGCAAGTTCGATCACTTGAAATCCCGTGGTATGATAACAAATTACTGAAAATGATATTGGAATGTACACACATATGGTGCTATGCAAGCGACTACTTAGGTTTCTCGGCCTCAGCGACTGTTCTATAATAATAAGTTTCTCGTTTTCCTTATAGGTGGAACACATACTGACGTTTTTGGACGATTTCGCGAAAAACATAGTCGTTCAAGGTGTCCACATGGTTTACAACGCGCAGGTATGTACTTTACATACTTAAATACTATACAGGATGCTCAAAATTAAATATGGATAATTTAGGCACACCACGAGCTTTACGGTGAAGGAAAACATCGAGAGGAAACCTGCATACGTCTGAGAAGAAATTCAAAAGGTAATAGTCGTACTTGAGTAACGGCGATGGACTCGCCATCTGTCATGTTGGCACCTAATATACCTCTGGCGGAAGGTGGGTGTGTAGTTATTACCTATACACCTCTGCCTACCCCTTCGGGGACCCTTATGGGAAGGCGTGAGGATATATTATATTATTATTATTATTAATAAATTAATATGGATACTGAAATGTGGACTGTGGATGAAGCGAAAGAACGCTGTAAGAATAAAGAGAGTGCTCTACTCCCTCTGCCAACCCCGTGAGGGCTCGGCGTGATGAAATGTATGTCATCAACTGATTTAATAATCACTCGGTAACTATTCAGATTCAGCTTAGTGTATGGTTGTGATTATTCAAAATACTTAACACCCCTGAACAATATTCACACTCACGCCATCTATTGTATGACAATGACAACTTCAATGCTACTATTGACCCTACCAGAAAAAAAATCTCTAGAGGTACTGGTAACGTACAATTTGCAATAAAAAAATCAAAAATTGGCTGTCTGTAAAGTTGGTTTACGGACGATAGTTTAACGTGACAACGTCATAACAAGATCGTGCCTTTCGCTCGCTCGTGTAGCGCTCTCGCTCCGATCGTAACGTTACAAGGAGCGTAACGGGACGATGAGTCATCCTATTTCGTATGTGCAGCCGGCGTTCATGAATTTATTAGACGTTGTCCCGTCAAAATCTTTTATTTAACGTAATGCCCACAGTCGTCGAATGCCATCAGTTACCACCGATTCAAGTTTATAAGAGAGTAAAATCACGTTCGAACCTACTAAACAGGGCCACCCTAGCGGAGAGGCGTTTATTCAGATGGACAGCGAGGCAAGCGCCTTTCTCTGCGCACAGCACAAGCACCACCGGTACATGACCTTTGGCAAGAAACAGCGGTACATCGAGGTGAGCACAACATCCCTTTCTGTTCGCGCTAACGCTATCCCATTGTATGGCAATGACAGTAATATAATTGCCAACTACCTGAATCAAATCGATCGAAAAAAAAAGATCTCGAAACCGACGAGCATGTATGAAGAGACTGATGAATGTGGACGAAGCGAAAGAACTATGTAAGCCTAGAGAGAAGTGGCGCTCTATACTCTCTGCCTACCCCGTTAGAGACTCTATAAAAGTTTATACACTTCGGGCCAGCCGTTTAGGAGGAATTAGGTGACAAACGCACGTACAGAAAGTTTATATATAATATTAGGTACAGTCACCGTATAACCTCTCAACAATCTGAAACGCTTCCTGACTAAGATAAGGCTTCTGGCGCAGGTGTTCCAGTGCTCCGGCGACGACATGAACCTGGTGCTGACGGGCGGCGTGACGCCGGCCACGTCCCCCAAGGTGGTGTCCCCCGGTACGTTGCCCCCTCCCCCGGCGCCGCGGCTGCTGGCGCAGCACATCGCGCAGCAGAGCCTGCTGGCGCGCCAGCATGAGCTGCTGCTGGCGCTGCGCCCGCCCATGCTCCCGCTGCTGCGGCCCTCCTCGCCCTTCGCCCCCACCCTGCCGCCCTCCTCGCCCTACGCCCCCTACCTGCAGCAGCAGGTGCTGCCCGCCAAGCGCAGCTACGAGCGCGCCTTCTCCCCCGCCGAGCCCGGGCCGGCCAAGCGCGCCTACTCCCTGCCCCAGCACATGGCGCCGACCCTCTCCCTGCCCATGTTCTCGTACGGCACCTCCGCGCCCATATTCTCGTACGCCAACACTAGCCCCATGCTGACCACGTACAACAGCCTGCCCGCCGGCATCCCCAGCGCGCTGCCCGCGGGCTACGGGCCGCTGCCGGGCCTCCCCCCCTCGGCCATGACGTCAGTCGCCTCCCCCTTCCCCGGCGCCCTCTCCATGTTCCCCACTTACCCCTACTACCACGGCGTGTAATAGCGCTTCCCCAAATAGGTACCTGAAAGTGTCAATTACTTGCTCAAAGTTTTCGAGGGGAATTGTAAAAGTTAAATGCAATTTAAGCGCCAATATTTTTAAAGGCATTCTATTTTATATCTAAAACATGAGTTTACTTAACATATATATTTTATGTATGTGAATATTTTTTAATTAATGCTAGGCAGCAAAATGTTACAATCAAAAAGACTTGAGAACGTTGCGAAATCACTCGTTCTAGACGTCAAACACAGGGTAACAATCTAATGACAAAAAAACGGGAAAAGATCGTTATTTTTAAACCGTTATGTGCCTTTACAGAGGAAACGATATTTTAGGTGTAAACATGAATTTATAAACGTTACGATTAATTCCTTAGTGAAACATAAGGCAGCTTTACGCAGCCGATTTTTTTATTAGATTAATTAGGTACTTAATATCAGTTTTTTTGTTAAATTTTATTATGACTTTGTTGAACTCTCATCGTATACTCTTTAAATGTATTTTCGTATAGTGGAGGTGGACCAGAGGTTGTTAATCGATGACAATTTAAATATTATTTAGTTATACGTTAGTTCGGTTCATTAGCGGAACTAATAGGTTCGATACGCGACTGTAAACAATACGACAATATACAAACCAATATACCAATAAAGCGTATATCAAAACGCCTAGTAAATTAAAAACAGTTATCGTTCAAAATTGTTCCCTAAACAGTTTACGGCTCGTGTTGTTGCTAGTCCTTGCAGTGAGTAAGGTATCGAGAAATCTACTTGGACTATCTGTGTTGGTCGAAGTTGGGCCAGTTCGTCCTTTATTCATACATAAAGAGTAAGGCAAAGCAAATGTGTGGCATCACGCGAGTTTTTCCGTCGTGCGTATTGATACGTCGCGTATCGGTCGTTAAGAACTAGATCTTAAAGCCTTATATTAAAGTCGTTTTCGCTTTCGTTTTCGCTTTCGTTTTCGCATAAATAAAGGATGCGGTTCGTTTCTTTAAAAGAGTCGTTGTGATTTTAAAATGAAGACATTCCACGGTAAAAGACGTTTATCTGCCGATTGCCAAGGCTGATGCAAAGTCTGAGAGAAATTTAGTACTTTTCAAGTTAGTACTTAACATAGTTTTCGTACAATGCACTTTACACACGTTTTATATATAGGTAGGTAAGTGTTTTGCTTAGTTTGTTGCGTTTTGCATTATGAATTGACATATTTTTAGGGTTTATTTCTTTTTAGTACCGACGTCGGTTGGCATATTTCTAGATCCATATTCCCAATCCAGATCCCGCCCTTCGTCCAATACTTCGCATTTATCTAACATTATAACATCGTATTTTATACCTCACAGTGTAGCCATGTCCTATTAAAATATTGGTTATTCCTTGGTATTCATTTTTGAAGTAGATCTGACGCAAGTGTGCGTCACACTTGTACGACCAACCCTACCACGTTGATTGAATTATGGACGGTTCAGAAATGGATGCCAAACATTCAAACACTTATGTAGTAAACCCCCAAGTTAACGTCATTATATCTATGGTGTTGCCATTGTCTCAATATTCACAAAGTAGGTATGGGGCTTGAGTCACAATTACACGGTGTAATGGCTAATTTATGTTGTCATTTAAAATAAAACACTGTGACTTCGACAATTCACCTAACATTGGCGAGGTCACATTACTTTTAAGGTTATTATACAGATGCAATATTGTGTTTAATGGTTTGTAAAACGCTGTATAACTGTATCCGGTCGGGTTGTGAAATGGAAAATGTGCATGCGTGGTCGAACGGTAAGTGGGGTACTTAAGAAATATTACAAATCTAGATTCTTACAAGTGGATAGCATGTAATGCTTCAATATTGCAAGGACAGGCTGCATGGGAAGAAACCGTTTTGTCTCCGCTTTTGCATTTTCCACAGCACAAGCGGGCGGATACGTTTCCCATGAAAACTGTTGTCTTTATAATGTACATGGTAGCTTTGGTATTATATCTGGATGTCGTTAAACTTGCTTTAAGAACAAATTCTCGTTTCATAATGCCACGAGATGAGTTTGATTCTGGCGAAGGGTCCCCCAGTCATAACACGCATTCTATTATCACAGCTTCCTCTTCTTTTGCCTATCTGAAGCTTCTGTTTGCTTTACACTAAGTCAAACATCGGCAAATGTCTGTACCGGTGTCGTTTGGGGGTATGTCAATAATGTTTTTGCATGTTTATTTTATTGTAGTCTGTTTTTTATGAAAGGAAACTCATAAAATAATCAAAACTTACGGAATTGCGGCCTTATCATGACGTGCTCTTTTTATCACTACTCAAGAGTGAAAAGGATAGATTTATAGTTATAACATACATCTTTCTCTTTCGCACTGCTAAATGATTATGGCAAAAGCCCGTCGCGGTTTGGCCTTTCACCTAACAGATTCTTTCCTTACATTAATTTGTCTTGCCATTAAAAAAAAACATATTTTAGATCAGTTTAAACATTTCAAGCTAGTAAGCACGAATTTTTTTAAATAAGGAAGCGTTTATTTCGTGATTTTTAAAACATTTCATTCAGTTCCCTCGTTTGGGATAACGTACCTTAAAAGCCAATTTATTAATCATTATTACCTATGTATTGATTATTATGGAAGGTGCAAAGTAATTTTGTGTTAAATTGGCTTTTAGTAAAAATAAAACGTGCACTAAATATTATTGACATATCCCTTGTGTAGTGACTGGGGGTATGGTGTAAGGAATATCCGGTGAATTTTAACTCATTACACTGGGTCACAATGAAGTGTTGGCAAACTTTCATTATACTACCATTTAAAGAGTTAATTACTGACTTATTTTATTATTTTCTGTGTGTTTATATATTTTAAATCTGTTAAGTTAAAAATTTACACGAAATCGTTCATGAGATAAAAAAAAAGTTTTTTTATATTTTTTAGCACTAAGATCGTGAAATCAGATTATATTATGAACTATCATTTTGTTAGCTGATGATTTAATTATAATTATTATAGTTTGCTTATTATACTTTATTACTTACTACAAATAAAAGATAAACCTACGTGTTAGTATAACAATTGCGAGTTTCTATTGGTTTGTGGTTGGTTGTGCTATTTTGTATCTTTATTACCGAAAGCTTAAAGAGTTCTTGTGAAGGAGGGATCACACTAACACTGGATCGCTTGACCTGTCGATGAGTTAAATTATATTATTTGTTTAACTAACATTATATTTATTCACAACTTCCGGGTGATTGGGTGCGGACCACACATTGTAAGTATTTTTTTGTTCACATTTCATATTGAAGTATGAAAAAATATTATGTGTATCATAACTGGCCATGCACTCATGACGCACACATTTTTTGTAATACGATAAATAAAAAGACGAATCAATTATTAGATGAAAAGAAAAAACACTTGAATGGTACATACATATCATCACGCCAAGACCCAAACAGTAGGCATAGAGAACGTCAGTTTTTAACTTCTCTCTTCGAATGAGACTTGCGTAATTATCCAATATCCAAAAAATAATCACTAATTCAGAGGGACCACATCCACACAATATAACTTTCCTTCACAAGTAACAATAGACTAAAATAGCACAATAGATTCCTATCCAAGCTCCTAACCATATTATAGCTTTTTAATTCAGGGCGTCCTACATATTCATAAAATCGCATAATTCAGCCAAATATTTTTTACAGAATGCTATTATCAGCAAAGGATTCATTTTCGCTGCAGTAATAGGTGAATACAAAAAAATATGGTAGTTTATTCGATTTTTGCAATTTTGTGGACACCCTAATCCTTAGGACGTTGTACTATTTAATTTATAATCAAACCGGGGTTTCATTAGGCAATTTCCATTATGAGTGATTATCATTATAATTGTGGGGATTTGAATTTTTTTTAATATTTCAATAGCATTATATTTAAATCCATATTACATATAGAGTTAAAATAAAATTGTTTTTTTTAATTACTTTTTCAAAATTAAATAAAATTGCCGTGTCCATACACGGCAATTTTATTGGGAGTAAAAAAATTAAAGCATATGTACAATAATACCCTGTTTGATTTAATAAACATAGCAAATATAGCCTCGTTCCATTTGCAAATATACTCAAAATCTTTACAGTCTGCTTTGGAAAATGCATGGATACTACAGGTGAATGAACTTTGAAAAGGGAGACAACGCTTGTGTTGTAGACAAATATACTATGTTTTGTGCTTAATTTATATTAAAGTTAAAACATCATGGGTGAAAGGTGAACGCCCCTATTTTCGGGAGTATGTTTAGGGTACACATGAACGTAATATACATGTAACAGGCAGTAAGTATTTAATTATATATAAATATATTCGCCCAATCCATTAACACATTTTCGTTGGACCTTTTTATATATTGTGTTTCGTTGTCCAATTTGTTTTAGTTGAGCAAGCCATTGGGTATAATTTGATAATATTGAATTTGAGGTCACAAATAGTGGTGCTAAAGTACTAGGGTACTAGGCGTGCAAGTTTGGTACAGTCCGCAGAATTAGCTTGGTGGTTGACGGCATCGGCGACGGCCGAAGTGTGTAACAAACGATATTGGATATTGGTGTAAAGTTGCGCACTGCTTTGGTGAACTGTTAGACCCTGGTGAGTGCTCATTATGTTTTAAATAATTTACATTACATACATTGTGTACGTACCCTTATGTAACAATGCTCCACGTCCGGCACACTACCTAAGCTTTGCTTACAATTATATATTCGAGGACTCCATTCTATTAGCTACATACGATAGGGATCCGGTATGGGCCTTTATTAATGTCCTTACTTTATTGATTGTAAATGGGACCTCATTGAAATAAAATAATGTACAAAACATAAATATATATAGCTGAATGAGTGAATAGTGTTAACCTTTTTAACGTTTGTTACATGATACCCAACTTTTTGCCGAATACATTTTGCTATTTGAATATCTGTATCGCATCAAATATACATGAAAATAAGTATTTTCTTCCCGTTTTTGCAGACAATCCAAAGCTATTCAAAATGTATTTAAGTTTATTAGTGCCATTTAAATACGATACGTATAATTAAACAATCTCAAATTACCTACCTATTTACATATATTTCTGTAAACAAATTCTTATCTTAATCACATATCACGTTGTATTTTTTTGGGGATCCCAGTTCGAGTATGTTTTCGCCAATTATTGTGCTCGCGTAAGTAAGCAAAGCATAGAATTAACAAATTCATAAGCATTATAAAACCTAATATATATGTAATCTATTTGGGTCTTCCGCATCTGTCAACTTTAAATGAAAGGGGTTGTCTAAAGTCTAGCAACGGAAACTGGGTTATTGTATCAGTAACGTGGTACCAACTGTCAAAATTGCGCGCGCTTATACAGCACAGATAATACGCCATTTTGACAGATATAATAAGTATTATTATTCAATTTGCACTCAAATATTTTGATGGAAAATTTGCATTAATTGCATACTTATATAATACACTCTATATAAAGGTATTTAAATATAGTGTGACTAACACAAAATGCATGAACGAATTCCCATACCATTTTGGACATCATTATGAATATATAGTATTAATATATTGAATATAGAAGCATTGTAGAAAACGTCAAAAAACTTTTATTAACTAAGTAAGGAAAGGATTTGTTAATTGTTTTTTATAAAAATCTTCATCACCAATTAGTCTCAGGCCCTAAGAGAAAACGTATTCACTGCAGGACCGCTAACTTACTACTACCCCGCGATGGGCGCCATGGCGCCGACCTTGCCTCCGCCGCCGCTTGTCTACTGGGGCTACCCGACCCCACCCGTGTCGCCCGCGCACTACTACCACCCCCAGACTATGGTAAGGACACGAAATACTTAAAAACCTGGCGCTAACAAAAATGTTTGGCCCTTACGAAATAAACTCTTAAACAATAAAATATAAGTACATATCACCACGCTGAGTGCAAACCCTAACAGGGCAAACAGAGAGAGTAGAGCCGAGTCGTATCTATACTTATACACCTTCTTCTAAGTACAAACATATTTTTGTGTTTTAATAATGTTGCAGATGCCAGAGGTAATGTCCGTAGGTGGGGGGTCCCCGATACCCATCCCTCCCCCTGCAACGTGTCCCGACTGGCCTATATACATGGTCAACTGACAGACAAACTAAACTACAATCAAGTTTTTGTTTTAAATGTATTTATATCCAATTGTATGTGTGAAAAAGGAACAATGCGTTTTGTTTTGTTCATCAACTACGACGTTAATATAATTTTTTATAAAAAAAAATTAAACACTGAACAAAACGCATTGATTTTTGTATAATAAGTACTGTACAAATATCGAATATTTGCAATGATTATACATCACTTAATATATACACCTACATATATATACATATATAAATATATATCTAATATTTTTTTTACAATGGCTCAAAAGGATAGTGATATTATAAGCTAGATTCATTTAAAATAATAATATTATATGAATACCTTGTTTAGGTTAATTATTTAACTTGTAAGTTTTCGTTTTTTGACTTTTCTAATATTACTACATTAATATATATGTGTGATTTTGTAAAAAGAATTTGTTCAGTTAATGTTAGTAAGAAGTTTTATTGTTCGCATTATTTATTTTTTCTTTATTTGGCATAAATTATTATAACATGTATCTATTTGAACAGAGTTCCTCTTAAAATTAAGGGTTGTAGTGCATTCTCTTTTCAATAATATTTTTGCATATTTTGCGGAAAACACACCTAAGAAAAAGATTTTTTATCCTTACTATCAATATTGAAGACTGTTTAAAATACCGATTTGTTTGAGAAAGTAAAATATACTCTATTCCGTTGACCATAAAGCACACAGACCATTAATTATTACCTATCGCTATATCTCATTAAGGTAAATGTAACTGTCAACGAATGCATATATACAGTGATATATTGGTGCTGTTATGTCGTAGTAAATGGAGTAGAAAGCCAAATCTTATTTAAAGCCAATTACTATCTGAAGGTTAATTGCAACTAGAACTATCAAAATTGTGACAGAATAAACGTCAAAAGGTCACTACCCTTTAGCGTTGTATTCTATTGTAGTTTGACAGTTCCAAACGGCCTTCAATACTAAAAAGGTAGATTTAAACCGACGCTCAATTAGCTGTAGATAGTAGTTAAAATTAAATTTTATTAAAAACATGAAATAAATATGCCATAACTTTTAAGCGTAGACCAGACTACCTGAACGAGCAATGTTATTTTTTAAATAAAAAGAGACTATTACATCAAGAATCAAGAAGACTACGAATTTTACACCTTATTTTTTATATTTGCTCATTCGTTGCTACGTAGTTAATTCATAAATGTGTTAAGTATAATATTATCAAGCCAAATTCAACGAAATATGTCAAAACACACCATTAAATGATAATAAATGTAGGTATTGCACGTGTCCAGCGGATGTAGCGTTAATTCCTTAACGGAATACAAATAACTTCGCAGAACAGTTTGCTAAAACTAATACAAGTTATCGTGTCTTTCAGGTGAAGAAAATATTATTTAGTTGTGTTAAAGAACCTGTAGTATCCACGGCTGACATATGTCAAGGCAAAGATGGCCGTCGCTAGGCGGCCATGTTTTTCTAGACGTACAGCTTGTATGTATGTATGTTATATTATATTCAATTCATAGCATAGATATTTATAAAATTGGCATAATATTTAGATGGTAATAATGAAAACAAAGCAACGAAATCAAATGTCTTCCAAGAATGTAGTAAAAGCATACTTATTTGTAGTTGCGTCACAAATTATTGTGATAAGCGTTTTAGTTAGAGGAACGTCTTTTTTAGATATTTTTTTATCGTTACTAAATATGAGAGTAATATAAAGTTTATAGAATATTAATAATATATAGAAACATATAATATATACCTACTTATGTAATGTATATTTTAAATGTATAGCTTAACATGTCTTCCTTATTTAGGAACATTTAGAATTCAGTTTTATTTAATAATTGTTTTAAAAGGTGCTATGCTCAATGAATTTCACCAAAAAAAATATAATGTCTATTAGTTAAATCATACAATTTGGAAAAATCTTAAAAATATTTTTTAAGCGACAATGTTATTTTAATTCTGTCACAGTTAAATGTGAATATTCTGATACATAACTATATGCCTCACGCAGCAGTGCGGAGGACCATCGGGTACCCGGCATGTACAAAGGCCGAGTTCAAAAATTACTCTTTCACGCAATTTTTGACTTCACTTTTAATTTAATCATCGACCAGGGGTTGAATATTTTAATGTGTCTATTCGTCTATATCCGTCATACCAAATTCCATTGACTTTAGTATAGTGGTTCAATATTAACACGTAACAGACAGACTTATTCGAATTTATGTTAATATACCTTATACCTATTGTCATGGATCGTTTGTTTTCTGTCCACTTTCTTCGCGTGTGTTGATTTTTCGCATAAACATTACTTATGGCCGACTTTTGAAAAAGAGGGTGCGGTTATTACTACTAATCGGTCTTTTCTAATTCTTAAACATTCAAAATTAAACAGTTATTTGTGAACGGTTAAGAAAAACAAGGTGGGTAGAGATTTTGACAGACATTAGTCGTTGACCTCTTTCACTGATTAGTTTCAAATTGTATGAACCTTAACGTTGGAATCTTAATTAGTCGTTTAAATATCGTTATCGTTTAGATAAATTTATGATATTTACAGTGTCAAAATTAATATAATTTACAAGCGCATTATAAAAGGCGCGCTGTAATTAGCTTACTTTTATAGCCATGACATGTCTCGTCGATCTTTTCAGTTAGAAATTAACGACGTTGGCACATGAATACCTAAGTTAACATTATTATATTCCACCAAAAACCGGATTAAACTATATATAATGTTGACTCTAATATAAACACGTAAATTAGATACGAAGTTTATTTTATATATCATTGGGTACACTAATATGTCATAATCGGTTTATGTACAAAAATAGTTATCAATTTTACTGTTCTGTTTAATTAAGTCTCGATTCAATCATCATTGACCATCGCAGCGCCTCAACTAAATATCTCTTCCTTCCTAGGCAAGAATGTATGTATATATTGCCTACTTATATGACGTATGAACTATTCTTCTCGGCAGGTATCTGTAACCCAACCTGAACTATTTTCAATTTGATGTGTGTTTCAATGAGTTTTTATTTAGCTATAAGAAAATATTATATGTTTTGTTACTTTTATATTCGGTAATATTTATAAATTTTCAATTCCAGTGATATTTTTAATATTTCAGTGATCTTGATTACGAAAATTGTTACCTATGTTTTGTTGTTCTATTTAAGATATACGTTAGTTTAAAAAAGTTAAAAAAAATCAACATAATATTGTGTTTAACTAGACGTAGACAGTGTAGTGTAGTGTGTAGTCAAATTAGCAACGTGCAATTTTAGATAATAGGTATTCAAATCTTTCGATGTTTAATGCCAAAATAAACGTTTGGTTTCTTGCATACAGAGTAGTGAATTGTTCAGATTAATAAATATATAGACATTAATGTTTATTTAATTTAAAACCCTCAATACCTGCGGCCGATCTGTCGGTTCCAAAGCGTGTTACAAAATAATATATCTCCAAACGACCCCCAACCCAAGGCAAAGCCTGCCGGCCGGGGAAACAAAATTAGTATAGATATATCTTCCCCCTCTCTTCTCTTCTCTTCACGGCTTCCCACAAGGGTCCCGAAGGGCTAGGCAGAGGTGTATAGGTAGTACCCACACACCCACTTTCCGCCAGAGATATATTTTAGTATATCAGACATGGGGTTAAATAAGACGACGAAAATAAAGTTCATATTTATTTATCACGTCACCACAAACAGTATGACACAATAGTAAAAGATGGAAACCTTAATATACAACAGACACAATCTAACGAATATATCGTCACCTCTCAAACTTCACATAATGGAATTTAATGTCGTCCCCTCAACCACTTATTTATATTAAGATAATAATATAGTTGTATTTAAATTTGAGAGCGAGGAATAAAATCATTACTGGAAAACACATAAGACATGACATTAAATCATGAATCTTCGGCCTCGACATGAATGCACCATTACTCAAGATTGCGAAAGTAACATATAGCTGGCATGTCTGCTATAAATTTCGCACTCTTCAATAATGTCGACAAAAACGTTACGCTACGCTCCGAGGAATTCGTCACACTGTCACGTAACGTTACCGCAAATTACACCGACTCGTAACAAACATGTATTATATTATATATTAACATTTAAAAAGCTGTAGACTATCAAAAAATGTTGTTCGTTACATTAAAGCAAAATTCGGTTTTGACGTTATAAGCTAAGTCTTAAAGGTAAAAAAAAATCGTGTAAACCCACACTAAGTCCATCACAACCTCCTAGTCTGATCACAGCTTTACTTTACCACCTAACATTACTATACCCAGATTTATGCGGTTCCCAATCACATGTCTAAATATAATTAAATAAAAAAAACCTTCAGGTATTTCCTAATACGTCCTAATACTATTGTTACTCGTAGACATTTGCGTAAACAACTACATTACAACATCAACGCTAGAATCGCGACATCTTATTTACATAATTAATAATAATAACATCAATATGATTACCGTGCGTATTCACGACCTGTACTTTAATACGTCAATTGTATATTGTATATTGAGATGAGAAAAAACTTACATTATCCATAAGTCTAACGAAAGGATTTGAGCTACTAATATTTGCAAAAAAATATATTTTAGCCATAAAAATGTGTATAAAAAATAAAAATCTATCGGCTACGGTGTGATAGCAAGCCGCTATGACATACCAAGTAAATTTTAGAGCATTTTAGCACATGTACAGTCGGGGTACAATTATTAGTCATGCCAAATTAAGCCATGATTTTAAGCGCGTAGAGTCTAGTTGAAAATTTGGTAAAGTTCTCATTTATATATTTTTATGTGTGTTGTTTTAGCCGACTTAAAAAAGGAGAAGGTTCTAGTGATTTTTTTTATTTCCATCGTAGTATGGTAAATTTTTTGTTTGAACAAGTATTTGAGAATGATCACCACAGATATAGTCGAAGGGTCGCGGGATGCGGGGAGTATGGCCCGAGTCTATTAATTGTAGTGTGCGTGTGCACTCATAAGTAATCAGTGTGTACCGACAATATTCAAACATTAGTGGAAGTTTGCACACTTACACTTACCTAAACTATAGGAAAGAATAGTGGGACGCTTCTTCGTAGATGGCACTATCCATAGATAGGTGCATCGCCGATCATTATAGTCCAAGAGCTGGCACCAATTTTTGGGTAGGTATTTGAGGCAAGCTGAAAACTTGTCACATACATCTCCTATTTTCGTAAAAAAAAAAAAATTGTATTCCTTAAAAATGGTGCCATCTCTCCTACTATTAGAAAAGGATCTTAAAGCTGCAAAAAAGCAGGTGTTGTTGCCTACCCCTTCAGAGACCCTTGCGAGAAGGCATGACATAAATATATAAGCTCGTGCGCTGATCAAATTGGAATGCTCAAGTAGTTGAATATTCTAAGTAAAAAAATATAAATGATTCATAATTCCAGACACCAAGGTCTCCCCACACCACTAGTGAATCGATTTTGAATCATTACATGTAATAGCACGTCAGCTCTGTCTGTATGAACGCGACAAATAAAAATACTGAACAGATTTCTATGCGGTTTTAACCGTCAGACATTACATATAATTAAGCCTAATGCATACATACGTCTGTTCTATAATTGATAAATGAATGAATAATGCTAAATAAAAGTAAAAGAAAAAACAAATGTTTTAAGATAACAGCGACAGCAGAAGTTTACAACTTCAATGTTGAATTAGTAGTGTTGAATTCTTTAGTGGTCAATATCCCTCAGATTTGTTATTCTATTTTACTATTAGCTTCTCTGTATAAATATTTGTCTCTCATCAGTGTCTTCATACGAGCTTGTATGAAGAGACTGATGAATGTGGCCGAAGTGAAAGAGGTAAGTCCAGAGAGAACTGACGCTCTATACTCTCTGCCTACCCTGTTAGGGACTCGGTTTGATGATATGTATGTATTCGCTTTTTTGGGATATTAGGCTTTACATACATACATATCATCACGCTGTGTCCCACAAGACATACGCAAAGAGAGTAGTCTGCCAGTTCTCTCTATTTTCTTGCAGCATACAACAAGTCGCCTTTATTGAACGCCAGGTATCAAGTTACTATACATTAATGTATTTTTTTTGCCCTTGAAGTCTGTGCTTCTTGATGAAATGTATGGAAGTTAAGGTACTTTCAGATGAAAGGTATGTTTAAGGTAACATCTAGCTTATTTTCAAGGTATGAGGTGCCTATTTGATTTAACAGGAAATACCACTACTGCTATCTGTCAAATTACAAACATTGACAGATACACATACACATATATCATGACGCCGGGACCCTGACGGGGTAGGCAGAGTTGAACGCTAAATATACACGTGTTTAAAAAAATAAGCGATAGCAGTGTGCGGGAATATTTAGCTAGAGATTTGTGGTTGTCGTTTCAAAGACAATTAAAACGTTACAATATCAGATTACCTTCCAAAGCTTCGAGAACATCATGGGGTCAATAACCCGAATGAGAAGAATGACTAAACAATTTGTATCGACGTGCGTTATACACATGCCCTACGCTTATACATAGCTGTAGCCTATAATATACCTCATTAAAAACGCAATAAGGATCAAAATTATTCGTAGTCAAATATAGGGAGTTCCGCAAAGTAATACGTGATTTAATCTGACTATTTCTCTACTTAGGCCATAATTAATATACAATTGTCGAAGTGCCGGGTTCATACGAGGACGGCAAACACCCGGGTATCGAGACAAGCCGGTTACTAAGCGTGATAATTCCATTTGATGGAAAGAGGACTCAATATACAGCAGCATAGAGTATATTTTGTATTGATCGGCCATGCCCGGCCGCCACGCTACGGTTTATGGCAACAGTACTCACTAAATAATGACAAGATGCGCCTCGAGCCAGTACGTTATGTACAGCGCGCTACTATATCCCCCATACAGCCTTCTCGCTTTATCGCAATACATCTGAAAGAGACAACATATTATAATAACACTCTATAAGTACGGCAAGAGAGGTAGGGCATAACGGGTTTCCCGTTCGAATTCGGAGCTGCCCGACTGGGGCAGGACCTCCACCTTACAGAAGTCCATAGCCAAATAACAACATTTTTTGTGTTGTGTTCCTAAGCGGTGAATAAGGTTTCCAGTAATGAGCTCCTTGGGGAGGGGGAGGATTGTTACATTGTGTTGGAAGCAGAGGGATTAAACCCATTATGCTACCAACACACTATAACTCTCCGAACACAGAGTGGCAACGCGCAAGTGATACTTTATTATCGTGAGCGTAAATAGGCTACGGTAACCGTTTCCCATCAGGTGGGCCGTAAGCTTGTTTGCCACTCTTGTTGTATAAAAAAAAAAAAAAAAACATATCTCGCCGATTCTTTCGAGTCAAGACAGATCATGTTGTGCATATAAGTGCATATGACAAATATTAAAAGTACGCCCTCTATTGAAATATACGTGATATTTTCAAAGACCCCCTCCCCCCAAAGTGAGATTTGGAAAGATTTAGAACACCTCACATAATTAATGGACGCCCCCTTTCGTCATCCAACCTTTCCACACTCCTGTCTTCACCCTACATCCCAACATGACGATTGCGCTCATCTTTAACTAAATAATCAGGGACGTCTTGAAAAAAGGTCAGGTCAAGAGTACCCTAAACCGAAGAGCATGTATGAAGGGAATAATGAAAGTGGACGAAGCGAAACAAGTATGTCAGGATCGTAGCAAGTGTAAAGAAGTGGTCTCTGCGGCTTGATTATATGTATTTACTAGTTGACCCGCCCAGCTTCGCCTGGGTGAAAAACAAAAAAAAAACGTGTTTTTTTTATTTCATAAAAAGTTGAGTCTCATAAAATCCGTTCTTAGCTGACCTCTAGACCGCGTGAGGAATACTCATACCAAATTTCAAGTCAATCGGTCTTATATTTCCTGAGATTTCGTGATGAGTGAGTTCACAAATGGGATCTCCTATATATATATATAGATAGATAGATAACAGTACTTACAGGTTCAGTGTGTGGTGTGGAACTCCTTGATGCAGAGCGCGCACGACCAGGAGCCCTCGGGCGGCGTGTCCAGCGGCGGCGCGAGGCAGTACATGTGGTAGCCGCGGTCGCAGTCGTCGCAGAACAGCAGCTGGTCCTGGACACAGGCAACGGTCAGGGGGCGACCACAACACGAGGGGGGACGGATCACACCACCACGGCTCACAATCATTTACACATTTTATAATATATAGCCTCACGCCTTCCCACAAGGGTCTTCAAAGGGATAGGCAGAGGTATATAGGTACCCACAGCCCTACTTTCCGCTATATTTTTAGGTACCTGACGTGACAGATGGCGAGTCCATCGCCATTATTCAAGCACGACTATACATACGCCTTTGAATTGCTTCTCAGACGTATGCAGGTTTCCTCTCGATGTTTTCCTTCACCGCAAAGCTCGCGGTGTGACTAACCATACTTAAGTTCAGAAAAGCTAATTGGTACAGTCGGGATTCGAACTTGCGATCTTTGTGTCACAGGCTCTCGAACAACTAGGCCACCAAAGCTTCTAACTGAAAATACTCTTGTACAATTTGTATAGCACCTGCCCGCCAGAATCGTACATACATACATACATGTCAAATGGCAGAATCGGACACGCGACCACAGCGACCGGCTTTTTTTTTTAATACAACAAGAGTGGCAAACAAGCATACGGCCCATCTGATGGGAAACGGTTACCGTAGCCTATTGACGCTCACGATACCGAAGTATCATTTGCGTGTTGCCACTCTGTGTTCGGAGAGTTATAGTGTGTTGGTAGCATAATGGGTTTAATCCCTCTGCTTCCAACACAATGTAACAATCCTCCCCCTCCCCAAGGAGCTCATTACTGGAAGCCTTATTCACCGCTTAGGAACACAACACAAAAAATTTTGTTATTTGGCTACGGACTTCTGTAAGGTGGAGGTCCTGCCCCAGTCGGGCAGCTCCGAATTCGAACGGGAAACCCGTTATGCCCTACCTCTCTTAAAAGCTTAAAGGCTTACCAAGAAGATGGCAATACTCACGTCATTATCACTGGTGCCACAGACGGAGCAACACTTGCACTCGATGCACTGCCAACGGTACTTGCGCACAGATACTATCATGTTCACCGTGAACTGCAGACATGTCGGGTGACCTGCAGACATATATACGTACACTACAATAGATGTTTGCCAGACATTGTGCTCCTAAAAAATGGTTGCGTACGTTGCTCATTAACAACTAGACATACAAGATCTACATAAAGATGTAATAACACCTACTTTCCGCCAGAGATATATTTACCAACGTGACAGGTGGCGAGTCCATTTAGTCACTAAAGTACGACTATACATACGCCTTTGAATTTCTTCTCAAACGTATGCAGGTTTCCTCTCGATGTTTTCCTTCACTGTAAAGCTCGTGGTGTGATAAAACACTGTACGTAAATTAAGAAAATCTTGGTAAAGATACAGCGTTCGACGTTGCAATCTCTGATCGCAACCACTCGGCCACAAGGGTACGTTCAATTTGGTAAATAAATAATAGTTTGACTATGAGTAGCGTTTAAGTAGAAAAGATAAAGCTAATCCACTTAGGAACAAAACGTGTGAAGTGTTCACAAAAAGAGACCCTATTACTTAGGCCGGGAGATTCATTTTTGACGTAATAAAAACGTAAACTAGTGACAAACTAGTGATCAATTTAAGTGTAACATATTGAATTCAACTTCTCTGAGCACGAACGCAACCATAATTATTCGTGATAATTCGGATTTTAAATAAGAGCCTCAAAGCAACTAAATGATAAACGGTACCGACGATACACCGTAAAATTATCAAAATTGACATTTAACAGTTTAAAATACGTCGAAGGTCGAATTTCATATGACCAAGGTGTAAAATCGACAATCAATCAATATTAAACTTTAAAGGCTACAATATTAAGTCTAAAATTCTTTAATAAATAAAATACACTAAATCGATTTAGAATCACCAAAACGCCAAGACGTTAAACAATCAAAATGGGCCATTAACACGTACGACATTGAATCCAAAACATCACGAATAAGTTATAAATGATTTCACTAATTGTTAGGCACATATTCTTACCTTGAGTGAGAGAGAGAGTCTCGAACACCACATCCAAGGAATAGTTCAAATGGTAAAGGGAAACAAGGGTGTATGTACAATGTGCCGAACAATAGTGAAAACCAATACAGACTGACAACAGGACATGATTAACTATGTAACATGAATGCGATGATGACGTACAATAGAACAGTAAAACGTTGTAGGGAAGTGCACAAGACATTATTCATTCACTATTCTTCAGCACACCGAATAAAATTAAAAACTATACATAAATGCGTACAAATTTAATGATCAAACAAAACCACGGCGTACAAATTAAATGAACATCTGCCGACACACGTGTACTCTGGCCTTAATCTAGTGTTAAATGATTCTATTACACAACAAATTATATTTTCAACAGTGTTTCTTTGGATTCATAACCTTTGGATGTTACGCGATAATGCACTTCCCTACAATACATTTTACACATTCCGTCGGAAATATATAAAAGCCAACGCGACAGATGGCGAGTCCGCAACTAAAAGTAAACATTTCAATTGCTTTTCAAAAAAAAAACTCAACATGTTCTTTCACTATCCTTCGCCGTAAAACTCGTGGTGTGACAAATCAAAGTATTTCGGAAAACCTTTGTATGATTCGAACCAGTAGCCTGGGTTTTGCTGGCGACTACTTAAACCACTCGGCTACCAAGGTTCTAACTTATCAAGTCATTTTACTACACACAGATCATACCAATAATACAATGATTCCGTACACTTGTAATTAAATTGGAACAACACATCAAGTCCAATATTAACCTTAAAACTACATATATATTTAATATTATCGAAGCATGAAAAATTCTCTAAAACTAACTTTACCATAGTTAAACTTTCAAAATTATATTGCCCTTACCACAATTGGCAGACAAATTATGGAAAAGTACAAGTACAAGGTTCCCCGAAGGGGTAGGCAGAGGTGAACCAACAACCACCATCTTTTCGCCAAAGATATGTAACGTAAGGTGCCAACGTGATAGATGGCGAGTCGATAAAATATAATATGCCTAATAACCATTGAAAATGTACGATAAATATTTGAAGCAATAGAAATAATCAATAAAATTTAATTAAATATAATACATTGTATATATTGTCAACAATAATATCTTAATGCCTTTATAAAGTAAGGCACAATAATCTATGATATTGTGGTAACTAACATTAAAAACTTACCTCGTAACATTGGAATACACTTTTCATCCCTTAGAATATATTATTTTAAACAAAAGAGATACTATTTATACATAACATTGTATATATGTATATATATATATGTAATCAAACTACACTAAACATTAATAGGAATGCTAGAACTTGTCAAAAAGAGATGACATACGGGCGGGTGTTTATTACGCAGAGTCCCTGACGGGGTTGGTACAAGGAAAAGCTCATTTTTTGCATTAACATAGACATGTATAATAATATTATACATATTAGGGGCTCGTCAGGAATTTACACGGATGCTTCTTTAAAAAAAAAGAATTTAAAAAACGTCTTCAAAATACATGGTGTATTTTTTAATACGTAGTGGGGGAGACTTTTATGATATGTAGTTTACACACCAACTCAAAAGGCATGAAAATTGTTTTGTTCACACAATTAAGCTACTTTAAATTTGTCGGTTTTCAACCTGTATTATGGCCAACTAATTGGGTGTACTTATTATAATGGGGTAAATCTACAATTGAAACTTTTAAAATGAAAAAAATCTTGTCATAAATATAAAATTGAGAATATTCTAAATTTCTAGCTCTATGCTCATTCAGTTACGATCAAAACTACCAAACTTGTAACAATTGGCAACATCATTTTCTACAACATTACTAAAAACCCTTAAACGGTAATATTTAGAAAATTTCACGTACTACTGCGTACACGCACGCATTTCTGCGTTCACGCACGCAATTGCGTATTCTTAAGATGGAAGCCTATTTTCAGGCACAACGTATACGTAAGGGCCACCAACGAAGGCACATAACAAGCTCAGAACGATTACAAACTAGTTTACTGTAACTATAGGATGTATAAAATGGCGGCAAAAACATACTGAACACGTGCATGACTTGACCGGTGACGCGTGACTAGATAAGTTAGGATTGTTGCAAACTGACTCTTATTTTTTTAATCATATTTCATAGCATTCAATAAAACCATTTTAAGCAAAGAACTATTGTAATAGAAGGCTTATAATATTAAAGTAAAATATGTTTATTCAGAGTTATATTAAAACTATGTGCATTAATGGTTCAGAAGCGAATTTAATAAAACTGTAGCTGTAGTGTAAGAAAGTTTAGGTAAATTTCGATTAAGGCACATTTACCTAGGGTGAACAAGGCCCACCGTACCCAATGTACTATCATCTATCATAATTGGCATTGCGCAGTTGCGTTAAGAATATTAACAACACCAAGATCACAATAAAATATCAATTTAAACACGTCTAAATTTCACCTAATTTACATGACAAGAGTCTAAAAATCGTAAATAATTTCCAATCAAAAACACATCCATTTTAGTACAATATTATCAATAATGAAGATATGTAAAATTTAGAATTGCCATTCTACCAAATGAAACGTAAACCAAGCACATTAAAAGTCAACTACAAAATGTACGCAGAGCTAACAACATACGTAACGAATAAAATTTGGAATGTATATGAACGAAAAAAATATCTCTCTCTATAACAATAATAAGTATACTCAATCATACCTCTTTGGTAAGTTAAAATCACGAATCATTTGTGACTACTTGGTGACCTCGCAAAGGTCTGGGCTCTGTCGCGACTGCGGCGACATGGAGTAACCGTAGTCGTCGTGGAGCAGTTTGGTTTGCGTGGCGAAGGTGTCGAAAGCGTCAGCCGAGTAAGACATCGAGGTGAGGATCTCAAGAACCCCGTTGAGTTTGATGGAGTCCCTGAGCGGGCGGTGGCGCTCGCAGACGCGGTTCTCGATGTGGAAGCAGGGCTTGCGTTCGCGCGGGGGCCGGCCGCGGCGCTTACCTGAGCGTCCGCAGTCCGAGCAGCTCACCAGCTCCTCGGGGGTGCCCGTCTTCTTGTTCTCGCGGTCGTCGCCCAGGCAGAAGTCGCAGTACGGGGACGGCGATGCCTGGTGCAGTCACACACTCAATGCACAGGGTCGCAGATAAGTATACATTCTACCTAATGGAAATGAATGTAGGTATCCCCAAGACAATTTTTAATATTTATGCTCGGCACCTTAATGTCTGAGCATGGTGACCTTCGTCAAAAATTTGTTGCATTCTTTTTCAATTACAACTTGTGGATTCGAGAAATAAATTCCTTCCACGGATATATAATCACGCCTACTCACAAAGATCCCTGAAGGGGTATGCAGACTTGTTATAACACCCTCTTATCGTCGCTCATATTACAATGCGCCAACGTGAGATGTCGACCTTTGAGCTCAATTTTAAACGTATGCAAGTCTCTTGGCATTTTCCTTCACCGTAAAGCTCATGTTGAGATTACCAACTATACTCGATTTCAGAATAAAATAATTCGTAGTCTGGTATCGAGCCAGCAATGTTGATTCAGCTGACCAACTGTCGACAGTCGTGTCGAGAGACCAACAGTCGTGTTGAGCCACGTGAGTGGGGCCTACCTTGGTGTCAGGTTCCTTGAGCAAGGGCAGCTGGGCGGCGGCGGGCGGGGCGCTCGGGGCGGGCGGCGCGGGCGGGGCGGGCGCGGCGGCGGCCAGCGGCGCGTGCGCAGAGTCCGAGGAGGACGTGTCGGCCGACGCGGGCCGCGGGGGCGGGGACGCGCGCCGCGTGCTCTCCGCCGCGGCGGCGCCCGCTGACACAACACAAAATATATTAAAATCTTATATTCAACGTTAGGGACACAGGCCAAGCCGAGCTCCGCGGTCACATCCGTCTTAAATTTGATTTCTATCATATTTTCTTTATTTATTGAAGTTTTATTAAAATCCATTCATGCATCCATTTATTTTGACAACATTTAACATTATAAATCTTAGTAGAAAGTATACACATTAGCTGATTTGCACGCACACGACTTAATCAAAGCACGAAAAACGAGAACCCATTCCATAGGAAGAACAAGCCAAGTACCTAGGAGTGATCCTTGATCATCGTCTTGTTTTTCGTCACTGTGCATAGATAGTGCCATCCAAGAAGACGCGCCCCACTATTCTTCTCTACAGTTTATAGTGTGAAACCTTCCCCTAATGTTTGAGTATTATCGGTACACACACCTATGAGTACACACGCACACTACAATTAATAGACTCGGGTCATAACCCCCGCATTCTGCGACCCCCTCGCCTTAAAATTGGTGTGCGGACGAGCCGCTTTTGCGATCGGTCGACTCCGCAGCATGGTCAATGCACGCAAACCACTAATTAAAGTCGTACATTCCGTCCTCGCTATCAAGACTCGATTATAGACGAAAACTTATTTACTATTGCCAGTCGATCATACTCAAGGATGGAAGGATGTGGACGAAGCTAAAGCGGTATGTATATCTAGAGAGAGTTTGTATCATGCTATTCGTAGGTACACTGTAATAAGTACTTGTGTGAGGCACAATACCTGGTCCCGCAGCGGGGTTATTGAGGAAGGTGACGTAGCTGTCCTGGTACTCGGTCGCGGGGGGTAGGACCCCTGAGGCGGAGGGGGCGGCGGCGGCGGCGGCGGGGGCTGCGGGGGCTACGAGGGGCGCGGGGGGCGTGTGGTCCCCGCCGCGGCTGTCGCGCGAGTCCCCGTCCGAGCCCGCCGCGGCCCCGCCCTCCTTATGCGTGTGCGTGTAGTGGTACGTTAGCCCCGGACGGGTCTTGTACTTTGCACCGCACACTGTTACACATAAAGCTCAAATTACAATGGCATATGGTGTGACGTGTGAGATACTTCTATGTATTTTTGTTACTAGTAATAGATACTAACATTACAAAGACGCAGTTTGTTTTATCGCGATTATATCCGAAATTACTACTCCGATTTGAAAAATCCGACGTATCATCATGCTATGTCCTACCCATTGAAACGTATTAGTAATATAATAATACATATTAATAAAAAGCGGACGAAACCGTGAACTAACTAGTATTTTTAGACCCCTTATCGTGCTTAAATATTTATAATCCATGTGCATCTATCACAACGTATTTGTATAATTTATTCTACAACTGTTGTCTGTCTGTATTGGTAATTTGGATCGCTCAAATTACTACTAAACCGGACGCCCTTATGTGGCACTTCATGAATCTCTTGGTTCCCAAAAAAGAATCTATTGATTCCTAAAAAAGAGTCTATTGATTCCTAAAGACTAATGTTTTATAAATTTCCAAATACATATTATAATGGACGCATGGAAACGAATGCAAATAACAGTTTCACTTGCAATAAATAACTTAAAGAAAGGTGACGATACAAATCCATTAACGTATCTTATATTCGACTCATTTCCATACGTCAAAAAGCTGGTGATAATGACACAAAATTCCACTTACCGTACGTGATGCCTCCAGCGGTAGTTCGAGCAACGGTCTCACACATCGTATAATTATCAAGGTATAGGGTATCGCAACAGCCCGCGTCAACAGAACATGGAGGCATCACGACGGCGTACGACGAAACACGGGCCTTCCACAAATTTTCCGTCATCAATCAATACGTAACACTTGACTAACGATAACGCTCTACAAATTACAACTTTGTTTATTAACAGCAAAGGTATGTTTTCCCATAACTGGTATATGATACAATCTTAAATTCTATTTACACTATAGGACAACTATTGGTATGTGAGCGTTATTCAAGAGTCGATGTGTATTAGCCGGCCCGTCGTGATAACGTACTAACGGTTCTAGATGACGCAGGCTGCCTTTTGATTGATGACTTCAAATCAATGGATCCAAGCGCGTACATGCGCGGACAAGTGGTACACTTTTAACATCAACATTCATTATTAAACTCAAAAGCTAAGTTATTGTGGTACACTGAAAAATTTGGTTTAATTTGAAAAACAGATCATCATTTTATTTATTATATTATCATGACAGGTGGTACCTGGAGTGATAATATAAGTATCTATGTATATCTTAATATATATAAATTACGTGTCACGTTGTTTGTCCGCGATGGGCTCCTAAACTACTTAACCGATTTCAATCAAATTTGCACACCGTGCGCAGTTTGATCCAACTTAAAAGATAGGATAGCTTACATCACAATTGGACCCGATAGGTGGCGCTACGATCGTGTTTCGGGAAGTTTAACTTTTTCACCAGGGCGAAGCTGGGCGGGACAGCTAGTATAGATATAAGTATAAATGTCATATCTGAACTTTGCGTTTCAATTAAGATCAGGAATCGTGATCAACTTCACGCAATACAATACGTTCTTATTATAAATTATAAAAGAAATACACTATATAAAAGAAATAAACGAGGATCGAGCATCACGTATAAAAATAATCTAAAACTAATAGAAAATCAATAAAGCAAAGAGAAAAAGGTTGCAAAAATCCACCCGAATTTTCAACTCTATTCTTAATTGCAACGCATTATGAAGCTTGATATTGTAAATACTCTTGAAAATAACATCCTACAACATTAACCACTCTAATAATCCCGGCAAAAGATATCTGTTTTTTTATTTTAAAAATTTCAGCGTACCACAACAAATATACAAAGATCCAAACTTGGAGTCCAATCAAAACAATATGATTTGAAGAACGAATAATAAAATTGTACATTGGATAATTTTATTTCTTATACAACATAAATATTTCTTGTATAAATTCATAACAATCTTTGGGTGACAATAGTACAGTGGCATGCAGAATGTATTAACTCGCACTCCTTAAAAGACAAATTTAATATTAATAAATGTAGGGTTGGTATTTTTGCACGTCATTGTAATTTCAATAACATTAATTCACAATATCAATGCTCGTTCACAAACAAGGTTAAGGTGCTAATTGAATCTGGTATACATTTTACTGAAGGTATTTTTTCGAGAGCCAAAATTAACCTAATTTCAGATTGAAACTAAACTTTGTGCTTATGTATAATAAACCTAACCTCAATTAAAAACTGAAGCATATTTTTAACAGGTTTTCGTATTCCATTTATCATTCAATAATTTGTTAGAAGAAATTTCATATTCGGAACAGCCAATGACCTAGTTAGATAATACAGTACGAACGATAATGCATCTGAGAAGCAATTCAAAGATGATTGTAAAATCTCAAAAATACATTAAATTGTCTCCGGCTGCTCCGGCTGAAAATAATCACTATTAAAAGTCTCATCTCACACCACGGAAAACAAAAACTATTATTTAAAAGGTCCCCTTCCTAATGCAGGGACTTAAATAAGAGGCTTTAAATAGCCTGCCAATATTCTCGTATCAATTTTAGCGAAGGAGATGTGTGTCGCTCTAACTCTCACTCCCTACCCAGGTATGTTACCCCGTACATGCACGGGTAAATGATTTTATCGTTACAGCAACACACTTTTGATGTACAGTCATGCACAAAAGGGCCTTGTCGAAACAAGATAAGAGAGAACTGGCGCTCTATACTCTCTGCTTACCCCGTTAGGGACTTGGCGTGATGATATATATGTATGTATTTCTACAGGGATATTCGTAGTCTATTTTATCTGAGATCATTGCGCTCAGTACGATACTGATAAAACGAATGTAGACCTTAACAACGGATTATTTTTATTAGTTGTTTCAATCTTTTTTAAATGCGATCTTCTCAGTCGGTCTGAAAGACTGCGGATGTTTACTGGTAATTTTTTGAGATTTTACAAACAGTCACGGGTTCTTGAATAAAATTGTAGTCATTGTCTGTAACTGGATGACAAACGCAAAACGGCCAATTCACTTAGTTGACAGGAAATTAAAAATAAATAGACAGCTATCACAGACACGTGAGTCAAACACACAATTCAAACGAGTGCTCGCAATTTTGCCGCGTCAAAGTACATTGTGATTATTCATAAGATCCTGTTTAGAATTAAGTTGAGGCCTGAAGGTAGGGTTCATTTGATACTATTCCTATATTAACATTAATTTGATAGTGGCATATCTCTTTCAGGCGAAAAGTGGGTGTGTTGTTTTGCCTACCCCTTTGTAAAATACAAGAATCAAATCAATCAGACACTCAAGGACTGAATCGTTAAAAGAACTCTATCAGGCTTACGAAGACTGCTAAGTGTGGATGAAGCGAAAGAGTTCTTTAAGACCAAAAACAAAAAATTTTGTGTAGCCAGTTGCTGCAATTAAATGAAAGTAAATATCGACTCTGTACAGTTTAGTTTAGGGTCTAATATCGCCTTTAATTGAGAATTGAGCTATTTTCTGACCCAATTGTAACAGTATCAAATGAACCTATGCTTCGGACCAAAGATACAATTTTGGCTGTTGGCAATTAAAACTTAATTTTGAAAATACTAATAAAACAAGATTAAGTTAAACTCGCCATCAGCACACCTAACAGATTATAAGATAAATACCTATTCTACTTACATTATAAATAACAGAACTTCCCTACTATCGCCCGATCAGTACAAATATATTTTACGTGGCAGAGGTTAAATATATAATATATTTATCAATTGGTGTTTTAGAAATGTACCATCAATATTTTTCACTATAAAGGTGCATTCATTTCATATATAATGTGATCTTGGACAAAAGTTCCTGTTCATTAGGCAATATGTTGTTTGCAGTGGACAAGCGACTTTTGTCATACAAAATCTTATGTCGATGAAGCGAAAGAGGTATGTCAAGAGAGAATTGACGCTCTACACTGCGTCAAGAGTTAACTGGAGCTGGTCACTCTCTGCCTACCCCGTGAAGAACCCTACATGATGGTATACAATATACAAATCGTATTTGTAGCAAACCTTTTCAGACATAGACGCATCCAGGTAATATCATCCCCTAGATGCGTCTGTATGTCGTATTCTTCTCAATATAAAACTGCACATAAATTTGTTAAAAATAATAATATCCTCACTCCTTCCCACAAGGGTCCCCGAAAGGGTAGGCAGAGGTGTATAGGTAATACCCACACACCCACTTTCCGCCAGAGGTATATTAGGAGCTAACGTGGCAGCTGGCGAGTCCATAGACGTTACTCAAGCACGACTATACATACGCCTTTGATTTTCTTCTCAGATGTATGCAGGTTTCCTCTCGATGTTTTCCTTCACCGTAAAGCTCGTGGGGTGACTAATCACTGTGCTTAAGTTCAGAAAAACTCAGTGGTACAGTCGGGATTCGAACGATTGCGATCTTTGTGTCGCAGGCAACTGCTCGAACGTAAAAATAAATAAATAAATAGTCCTCCTCCTTCAATCCTCTTTCACTTCAATACATAGATTGTCCAAGTACTACCGAATGCACCTAACTCTTAACATATCATCAACCTTTGTATTTGTAATTGACAGCAGAAATTAATATATTTATATAACACGGAAACAATGGACACACGTAACAGTTTATTGGTATATAATTTACACTACTATTTGCACCTGGGGCCGTACCACAACGTGTTATTGCTATCATTATTCGAGGTGCGAAGGAGTATATGCTTTCCGTAGCCAGAAACGTGGGTGTGTACATTTCGCCGGATATATTTTAGGTGTCAACGTGACAGATGGCGAGTCCATCACCGTTACTCAAGCACAACTATACAAACGTCTTTGAATTTCTTCTCAAACGTATGCAAGTTTCCTCCCGATGTTTTCCATCACCGTAAAGCTCGTGGTGTGACTAATCACTGTACTCAAGATCAGAAATAATCATTGGAACAGTTCTCAGGATCTCGAACTTGGCATGTTCGTGTTGCATAAAACTACTGGGACCACTCATCCACCAGGCTCTTGACGTCTATAAAGTTGTCTCTTTCGCACTCTTGTCCAGTGATGACAACTGCACGTTATGGTAAGGGTTGCCAACTGTAGTACCACCATAAGACGACAATGAATCACCTGGTAGTATTACGGTAAGCAAACAATTCATCAAGTAAATTGATTTATTTATTTACAATTTCGCTATTCAAGCTTTTCCTATTTTTCATTTATTTAATATCTTTAAATATATGCATATACGTATAACAACTAATTTGAAGAGCGGAAATTATCAATTTAGTTTCAAAATGCCCTCTTTGTGAAACCAAACTTCTACTATAATATTAAATAATATTAATAGATAATAAAATAATAATTACTAAGGAAGCAAATTAGGAATCTACACTACTCAGTGGCTAGTACATACATAAATACATGAAGCGCTTCATAAAACTATAAATCTAAATGCACACATTTTCAATTGTTATAAATTAAAATAAATTAAAAGTTACACATTTATTTTGTTTCTAATTTACCTAACAGTGGGGTTAAATACTTCAAAATTAGAATTCTTCATATAAAACTGTAGTAAGAGCATTGTGTATATAACGCGGATGACCGATAAACCATTGTAAACATTTTGAATCCATTCCTAGCCGATTATTTTGTATAAATTGTTTGTTTATTCTATTGGGATCATACCGTCGTTGTAACCTATAGGAATCACGCAGTAGAGGCCATACCATCCTGCCATTGTCATCTTTGATCAAGGTGCGAAATACACATATTTAACGTTATATATGTATGTACGTCCGTCACTGAAATATTCTTGAACCTTTCAATGTAGCACACAAATGGTAGGCAGATCTAATCGTTATAAAATTACCTACGTTATATCTTTTAGTATTGACCGCGCAAATAAAAACAATAACTCTATAAAACAAGGTTCAATTTAGCGTAGCTTACGCTCGTCATGACGGGTATTGATAAAAATCAATTACCTAGACCCACACTTTCTACCTATATATTACTAGTTGATTGGATATTTCATGAATAGGAATCCTCATAAGAGATTCGCTTACTAACTAAAGCTATACATATAAACACACCGACAGAAAGGCATACAGAATTCCTAGTAACGTTTCGTTCTTTGCTGTATTGTATGTCGGATATTGTAACGAGAGTAACCCTTTCCCTATGAGAGCTAGGATATACTGGAGCTCGCATTCCAGTTAGAAGTTGCGCGAGTTGATCAGCTCTCATCACCTTACAAAAGTTCGCAGTCAAAACTATTGATATCATCCGATAATTATGTAGTTGGTGTTCCGATAGACTTCGCGAGACCATTTCATTTGACGTAAAATGTACGGAATTATATTGAGACTATTTTGACATTGTTTCATCATCATTTCATTATCATCATCATCATTAGACATCATTAACAATCTGAACACTTTAATCGTGTACAATTATCGCCAAGTTAAATATTATGTTATATCCGACATATCAGTATAAAAATGGACCGATAATAGTAATTCAAAATGGGGCAGTAAGGAGAATTTGCAAACGTGAACAAGATGATGAAATTAATCTGGCTATAACTTCCACCTAAAATAACAACTTTATTTTCAAGTCTACATTTAGAATAAACATATTTTGTCTACACATGAGCAGACAGGGCCCTAACTCTCTTTATTTCAGACTGGTGTAACATTTAGATAGTGAACTTTTTGGTCTACCCGCGAGAAGACCGCTTTCTATAGGTATATGTAATGTAATTGAGCAATTTTTTTTATTATGAGGCACAAAGAATAATTACCAATATGTACCAGAATAACGATCGCTTAAGCATTCGAGGCGACACTGAAATGTGTCGTCGTTGCTTAAAAAAATCAGCGTTGAAACTAATCTAATTTTAAATAATTTTATTAATCCTATGTTGATTATATTAACCCACTATTATTACAACTGTTTTTGCATGTATGCTTAATCTTTTGTATTGTATAAATAACATCGCTATTGGTGATCCTAATCCCTTCTAATATTGCACTCGTGGGAATGTAAACTAACATTCACAAAACTTTCAAAAATGTGATGGCATAACACACATTGTTAGGATTCATTTAATTGTACCTAACATTTGTTTTAAGACAAATCCTACATACTTTAAGGGCACGTCCAACCAATCCATTGCAGTATATCAATCGAGGCACCTAACTATATACTCCTTTCAAACGCCGCTACTCTTCTACACATCTACATCTTTACGTTTCTGTATCAATTTGCCACATCTTAGAATTTTTTATTGTTTAAATATTTTTTGTCCAAAAGAAATTATATCAGCCTGTGTACTTATACAGGCCGTGCGCTGAGCTAAGGCGTCGGAGACTAGTTCCGCCTCCTGGACTTACGTTCGCAGCCGAAGGGTTTTTCCGCGTCGCCTGGGACTTCGTACGGCAGCGTGCCTTGCCCGGCGCGCTTACGGCCACGACCCTAGAAATAGAAAAAAACATATACTATAAATTATGCAAGCAAACATTATTTTGTAATCTATTAATTGAATTTACTACATATTGCGAGAAACATGTAAGGAAAGACACGTTGGAACTAGACAACGACATACATAGATACTTATATGCACGGAGCATCCAAGTCAAAAGAATAAATACTCGTGTTCACCACACAATTATCTGCCCTCACTGGGAATCGAAACTAATCGAACTTATATGCAAGGATTATTCAAGAACTAAGGAACATATGCTCGTATTTATATGTATACACTAGTTGTCCCGCCCAGCTTCGCTTGGGAGAAAAAATTAAAGCCACGGACCCAGTGGCGCCACCTATCGGGTCCAATTGTGAATCTAAACCATTCCCAGATCCCCTTGAACACACACAGAAAATTTCATTAAAATCGGTCCAGCCGTTTAGGAGGAGTTCAGTGACATACACACTCACAGAAGAATTATATATATAAAGATAGACAAAAAGGTTTATGTTGGGACTGGGCTGGACACGTCTGTCGCATGTCAGACGAGTTGTGGGCCAAACGACATAATGGACCGTGATAGAACGTGACGCGCAGACGTGGAAGGCCAAGAAGGTTTATGTTGGGACTGGGCTGGACACGTCTGTCGCATGTCAGACGAGTTGTGGGCCAAACGACATAATGGACCGTGATAGAACGTGACGCGCAGACGTGGAAGGCCAAGAAGGTTTATGTTGGGACTGGGCTGGACACGTCTGTCGCATGTCAGACGAGTTGTGGGCCAAACGACATAATGGACCGTGATAGAACGTGACGCGCAGACGTGGAAGGCCAAGAAGGTTTATGTTGGGACTGGGCTGGACACGTCTGTCGCATGTCAGACGAGTTGTGGGCCAAACGACATAATGGACCGTGATAGAACGTGACGCGCAGACGTGGAAGGCCAAGAAGGTTTATGTTGGGACTGGGCTGGACACGTCTGTCGCATGTCAGACGAGTTGTGGGCCAAACGACATAATGGACCGTGATAGAACGTGACGCGCAGACGTGGAAGGCCAAGAAGGTTTATGTTGGGACTGGGCTGGACACGTCTGTCGCATGTCAGACGAGTTGTGGGCCAAACGACATAATGGACCGTGATAGAACGTGACGCGCAGACGTGGAAGGCCAAGAAGGTTTATGTTGGGACTGGGCTGGACACGTCTGTCGCATGTCAGACGAGTTGTGGGCCAAACGACATAATGGACCGTGATAGAACGTGACGCGCAGACGTGGAAGGCCAAGAAGATGGCGGGACGAACTGGACATGCATCTGAACAATTGGTCGGAGGTAGCGCTCGATCGCAGGGAGTGGGAGGACAGGAGGGAGGCCTTTGCCCGGCAGTTCATAGGTTATACCTATACAAATGAATGAAATTGGAGTGTCTGTTTGTAATATTATAAAACAACCGCTTTTTACCAAATGCATATGGATGTTAACACGATTCGTAAACCAAAATATCATTGTTGTTAAATTTTGTCATTCTGTCTGTCGGTCTGTTTGTCTGTTTGTTGCGGATAATCTCAGAGAATGCTTAACCGATTTTAACGGGACTTTCACTGGCAGATAGCTGATGAGTAACTTAGGCTACTTTTACTTTAGAAACTAAACAAAAACTTTTTTGTTAAACTCCACGCGGACAAAGTCGCGAGCTTTTTTTTTTTTTTGTATTGTCTCTCGTAGCGTGAGTTCCGGGAACTTTTGCTACTTAACCGGTCAATGGCGAGACCTAGGCCTCCAGCCAGGCACTTTATTTTTAATTTTTAAGCAACACAGCTAAGGGCACCCCCTGTGGGGTACAAACCTCGGCTTAGGGCGTTGCTGGCTCACGAGCAAGGGAGCTGGGCTGGACTGGTAATTTTATTTAAATATTATTTAGGGCGGGAGTTGCGCGTCTGGCTCGGCGCGGGCCGGCGTTTGCGGCGGAGGTCGGGGGGAAAGTCGCGAGCACAGCAAGTTTATAATATACTAGCTGACCCGCCCAGCTTCGCATGGGTGAAAATTTACATACATACATACATACATATCATCACACCAAGTCCCTAAGGGGGTAGGCAGGGAGTATATAGCGCCAGTTCTCTCTAGACTTTATACTTCTTTTGCTTCGTCCACATTCATCAGTCTCTTCATACATGATCGTCGGTTTCGAGTACTCTTTTCGTTCCCGTCCTTGAGCGTCCGATCGATTTGATCCAGGTAGTTGGAACGTGGCCTTCCTCTGCGTCTTCTTGCACACACTTTTGCTTTGTATATCTGTATCGTCAATCTTTCTTCACTCAACCTTACTATATGTCCAAGTCAGCGTAGCATGCCTTTCTTCATCTTTTCAATCTCGCCCTGATTCACGCCAGTTGATTTGCGAATCTCTTGATTCCGGACTCGAACTAAGATCGTTACTCCGCACGTTTTTCGCAGCTGATATCGCATCTCAGCTGCATTTAAGCTATCTTCATACTTCCTCTGACATACCCAGGGTTCGCTGCCATACAATAAAGTAGGCACAAATATCACGCTGTGGACAGCAACCGTTGCTGGCCATCAACACCGACATGGCCCCATTCACCTTAATACCGGCAGTTAGCCTTTCTTTCAATATCTTTTTCATACTTTCCATCTCGTGTGAACATGCTTCCTAGATATACAAATTCATTCACTTGCTCTAGAATTTGTGAAAAGAATTTAAAATTTGGGTTTTCAAAAGAAAGTTTGAAAGTGATAATAAAGTGAGATATAGGGCTCGTTTAGTCGCTAAGGGCTCTACCCAAGTAGAAGGTGTGGACTATAAAGAAACATACTCACCTGTATTAACACTTTGAGAATGTTATTTTCTTTAAGTGTAAAGTTAAATTTAGAAATTACTCATCTTGATGTTAACACCGCATTTTTAAATGGCTAAGTACCTTGATGAAACAGTATACATGCTAGTACCACCTAATTTAGAATGTCAGAGTAACAGTGTACTCAAACTAAAACATGCAATTTATGGACTTAAACAATCAGCAAGGCAGTGGAATAAGAGAGTAGATGATTGTTTGTTAAGCCAGGGTTATATTAAGTCTAAATTGGAACCATGTTTATATAGTAAAAGGTAAATAATGAACAAATTTTAAAAACTGTGTTTGTCGATGATTTTTTTCATATTTTCCAGTAGCAAGGCATTGACAGATGAACTGAAACATAGTTTAATGTCAAATTTCAAAACTAAAGATTCAGGGCAAGTGAAAGAATGCTTAGGTATGAGAGTAAAAGTATATAAAAATGGTTGTATATCATTAGATCAGGAGCATTTTGTCGAACATATTTTAAATAAGTTTAAGATGTCAAACTGTAATGTTGTTGATACTCCTATTGAATGTAAATTGAAGTTGGATAAGAAAATGTTTGTAAATAATATCCTTATCAGCAACTGATAGGAAGTCTTATGTATTTGTCTATACTTACACACCCAGATATCAGTTACAGTGTCAGCTATTGAAGCCAATTTAACAATTGTTTTACTGCAGTTCACTGGAAAAATGCAAAGAGAGTGTTAGAATATTTAAATAAAACAAAATCTTATGGTTTAATGTTTACAAATGATAATAAAAACTTAGAAGGATTTGTAGACTCAGATTGGACATCAAATACTATTGACAGGAGATCTTATACAGGTTTCTGTTTTAAATTGTCTGGTACTGTAATATCATATGAATGCAGAAAACAACCGACAGTGGCATTGTCCAGTACTGAGGCCGAGTACATGACAATGCCATGTCAAAATTTCAATGCCAAGGCAATTTGCCAACTACTGAAATGCCTGCTGACTTGTTAACGAAAGGGTTAAGTAGTTTTAAACATTACTATTATGTTAAAAAGTTAGGCATTAAAAGTATTGTTTAGGTGTAGTTTATATTCATTTATTGTTACATGGATATTAGATTATTTTGATAAGAGGTGAGAATTTGCCCTAATATGCTGAAGGATGATGGCATCATTTCTTGGTTACATTACAATATCGCGAGACTCCATATTCTCCCCAATCACGATTAAGGCAACATCATTTAACATTGGTGCATTGATGCCTCTCTTATGACATGTTGTCTCCTGCAGGTCGCTTGTCTGCTGTGATCACTATTTTCTGATTGTCCGATGGCATCACATTACTTGTAAGACAGTTTTGAACAATTGGATCAACTGATTATGTTCATGCAAAAGTTGTTGTAACTGCTAAATGATATCTGCGAACAGCGTTCATTTACCTCTTCTTCAGAATTCCCCAGGAAATAAATCTGGAGAAATTTGTATTTACCGTTGCCTACGCTGTTCTTCAGTCTCATTGGCTCGAAGATTGAACTGGGCTTGCGTTACACTGCGATTGAATACGACTTGCGTTACACTGCGATCGAACTGGTGTGCGCCAACAGATATTTTGACGCCTTACGGGTGGTATTACTAATAAAATACGACGATTAATTATGAAACTCACACTAAAACACAACAAACATCTTTTTGCTTTTGTTGTTATGAAAGAAACTGTAATTTGAGGTTTGTCAAAACTACTACTTGAATGAAATGTCAGTCTAGCTATACATAGGGTGCGTTCCACTAAGCGTTCACAATGATTACGCTCACGACCACAGTTTGCTTGTAAGCGTTACTGTCGTAACCTCAAATGGAATGGATTATAGAGCGTTTTGAGCGTGCAGGTAAATAATACAAACGGCGAGTTAGTAAAAAGAAAGCAAAAGATTTAAGATACATACATACATACATATCATCACGCCAAGTCCCTAACGGGGTAGATTTAAGATGTTAGTTTATAATCTGTAAGCCTTGAAAATAAACTTGATTAATTTAAATAGATTTATATTGAAAAAAAATATAATGTTTTTTTTATATTTAATATTATTGGTGTTTTAAATTAATTTACGTTCAAATAGAATTAAAATGTCTTGCGGCGACACTTGGATATTTGGTAAGAGGTACAGTCGCCATTTTATATGCTTTGAGTTTTGAAAATCACGCAAATTTTCTTCGATTCAACGATCACTTCGACCCACCTTTTTAGATGGGTCGTCGTGAGCGTAAGTTATGACATTATAATTTACGTTTTCGCCGCGACCACAACGACCGCGGTCGTTATGTGGATCGATTAGGTATAGGAAAATTTTCATTGTTGTGGGCGCTTGGTGGAACGCACCTTTACCGTCAATATTTACACGTCACTCTGACAGAGTATTTGTCAATATATTGAAAACGTCTCAGTATCTTGTTGTCTGTCTCTTTCGCACACTCACTTTTCAGAGATTTTTTTAATATTAACCATTATTTATTTATATTTTATATAGCCTAAAGCCTTCCTAGAATCATGGACTATCCAACACAAAAAGAATTTTTCAATTCCAACCAGTAGTTCCTGAGATTAGCGCGTTCAAACAAACAAACAAACAAACAAACAAACAAACAAACAAACTCTTCAGCTTTATAATATTAGTATAGATATGTTGCGTGGTACTGACGGCGCGGCCTCGCTTGGCGGGCGTGTCGTCGGGCGCGGGGCGGCGCACGCGGCCGCCGCGCGAGCCCGGCCCGCTGGGCACGCCGCCGCGCCGCTTGCGCCGGTTGGCGTACGTGTCGTCGTAGTAGTCCTCGTCCGACTCGGGGTCGGGCTCCTCGCCCGTCTCCATCTCCTCCATCGCCAGCTCGTCGTAGAACCATTCCTGTTCGTACCACTGCATCTATTAGTTCGTTACACCAGCCTAGGTTTCATTTTAATATTTTTATGAGGTTGAAAGCAAAAACTTATGTACAATTAAGATTTTGATGCTTTCAGCCTTTTATCGCCCGCGATGTACTTAGGTTAAGATAGAGATGGCGAAACAGTCGCCAGTTTCGCTAAAATATACATATAGCTTACTAGCTGCGTCCGACGTGCGTTGCAAAGCCACAAAAGTTTATTTTTCAAACGTATGCGTATATTGACTTTAAAAAAAAAATCATGGTAGTATTTTTTCTGGAATAGAACACATCAAACGTGTTTCATTCAGCTAGTAACCTATCTCTATGCCAAATTTCATTCAATTGTATATCTTGACCTACCCTCTTCAGAGACATTTGTGGGAAGGAGTGTAAATATAGAATATGTACAAGTGTATTACAAGTTATACATTATCAAATATATATGGGGTAGGCAAAGCGAATAAAGCGCCAGTTCTCTCTAGACTTGCATACCTCTTTCAATTCGTCCACATTCATCAGTATCTGCATACATGCTTGCTTGTTTGAAGGAATTCTAAGAACAGTGGTACTGACTAATCTGTTCCAATGAATTTTCTTAATTTTGTGAAGGTGAAGGTAAACACTGTGACGAAACCTATATATGTTTGAGAAGAGATAACATACTCACCACCTGTCACTTCCACATGTCACCATAAACTAGCCACCCACCACGGCTTCCACATATAATATAAAAAATTTGGAATGATACAGTAATGAGGGATCCCTTGAATACCTTAGGGTCATCTTTAGCTGCTGTCTGCGAACCGTCCCTGCTGTCATCGCCAGCGAGGTCGCCAGGTATACCGGAGCTGTTCTCGCCGTCTCCTGTGGTGTCAGCGGTGTCAGCTGCTCCACTCCAGCCCCATCGGGTCGAAGACATTGTCAGGTATTGGCGACGTGTTTTGCGCCACCTAAAAGTCATACATTAAAAACATATCAGGCGGACCGCATGTTTGTTTGCCACCCAAGTGGCATAAAAAAAAAAAAATTAGAGCCACTGGCATCTCAACTGTGTAATCCAAGGGTTATATATTTTCTAAGTGTGCTCTGCACTTTCACCTGCATTTAATTTGATCATACACTTTATAGTGGAATAAAATATATCTTATGTGTTTGTTAATCTGGAAACTAATTGATCTCTGTGCAAAATTTCATCCACACGATGACACATACCATGACAGCCATTAAACATTACTATATTTCCTCATGAAATGAGGAAAATAGCTTGAATGCAGTTGAGATGCGATCTCTTCGAAAAATGTGCAGAGTTACGATCTTAGATCGAATCCGAAATGAAGAGATTCGCAAATCAACTGGCGTGATTGTAAAGATGAAGAAAGGCATGTAACGTTGGTTTGGACATATAGAAAGAATGAGTGAAGAAAGATTGACGAAACAGATATAAAAAGCAAGTGTGTGCAAGATGAGGCAGAGGAAGGCCACGTTCCAACTACCTGGATCAAATCGAAATACGATACTCGAAACGGACGAGCATGTATGAAGAGACTGATGAATGTTGACGAAGCGAAAGAAGTATGTAAGTCTAGAGAGAACGGGCGCTCTATACTCTCTGCCTACCCCGTTAGGGACTCGGCGTGATGATATATGATAATGATATTTCCCATTTAATGTGGTACCCACACTCACTTTCTGCTAAATATATTTTATGTGCCAATGTGACAGATGGCGAGTCCATTGCTGTTACTCAAGTATGACTATACCTACCCCTTTGAATTTCTTCAAATGTATGCAGTTAAAAAAAGAATGCAGGTTTCCTCTCGATGTTTTCCTTCACCGTAAAGCTCTTGGTGTGACTAATCACTGTATGTAAGTTCAGATAAAGTCATTGGTACAGTCAGGATTCGAACTTGCAATCTTTGTGTTGCTGGTAACAACTTGAACCATTTGGCCACCACAGCTCCTTTTAGATTACTGAAACTAAAAGTGAAGTTACCTTTGTGCTGGATATGTGTACACCTGGCCTTCTCTTTGCCCTGGCATGCGCTGTTTCCTTGTCATAAATAGATTGCAATGGCTCTGTGCCACTCCTGAAAGCAATAAAAAATATCATGTAACAAGCACTGAAAGTACAGCTGAATTATATATTCAAACTATAAATTCCAGACTGTATACCCTTTCAGATGTCAAGGCAGTTTTTTATGTAAAATTAAAAACATATATTATATGTCACATAGGCTTAGTTGGGCATTTATAAAATGTCGAAAAAGGTGCATGGTTCAGGTTGGTTGTTTCCATGGAGAAGTACCGGCAAGAAACGGCATGGTAACTCTTTTCAAATCATTATGTATATAATAATAATGTTTTTATGTTACAGCAATAGTATGTAAGTATGGGGGAACATTATGTATTATTGCATTTCTGCAGTGATGAAGATCTAGGTTAATATAAAAAACAGATTTTAATGGCTTTTAATTCTGTCTCGCCACACATTCTCAGAGGGAACAAAGAGCCTTATTAATCTCTGCCATTTTTTTTATATCTAAGCTAAAATTTTTTTGATTATAATAGTTTTGTATAAAGCAGATTCCACTTATTGTTATATAGTAGCAAAGCAATGGATAACAATGTTTGCACCAAAGTTATGACAGTTTGCATTATGGAATTAGCCCAATTGGTTAGCAGATTTACAATGCCTATGCCATCTTCAACGCCTCAACTTCAGGAGCTCAGTTGGCGGAAAGTGTTTACTATTAATATTGAATGTCCTTTAATAAGCTTCTGGTCGATGCGATGTGTATATGCTCAAAACGTTCGAATAAATTGGGTGTAGTATAATATCGAAATGGGGCGTCTGGTCCCACTGAAACTAATAAGTAACTCACCAGTTTGAGTGTCGATAAAGGGCATTCGCATCCTTCTTTCTGCACATAATCGTGAATTAAATGTTGATGAATTTTCAATAATTTCTTTGTAACTCGGATCATTCAGAAAACTGAAAACATGAAAGCAGGTAAACAAATTTACCACACAAAACAACTAAAATCCCAAAACAGCAACACTATATGTATTTAGTAGAATTTAAGGACACATCAGTGATTAGTTCATAGTATTACCTTTCAATTTTAGCTAAATTAGAAGGATTTACTATCTGAATCTCGGCGGCCGCCATTTTAACGATAGCAAGCTGGAGCAGCCAGCATACGGCAAAGTGCAGAACGCTTTTTTGGGTTGGTATTTATTATTTTGGGCTGCGTCAATTGACAACTCTATCCACACTATTGATTGAGTCTATGATACTGGCGTTTCATCATACGTAGCTTTTAGAACGAAGAAAATAATAACAAAATATATATACCACAACCACTTTTCACCCTCAACTAAGTGGGAAGACTGTAGGTATTAGGGAATAGGGATTCATGTTTGTTGTGGAAATCTGTAATTAAAATACTTTTTAACGCTTATTTATTTACGCATATTAAATATGAAGACAACATTGATGCAGCTTGTTGGGTAACATCAATATATAATTTCCATCCTGCCAATGTTTAAAAATAGAATGAGAAAGCTGACTTTACGAATTTAGCGATATATTATTTCTCTCTCTGCCTACCACGCTAGGGACTTGGCGTGATTTGTATGCATAAAAAAATATCATCGTAAATGTTAGGTTGATCAAGGTATGGCAACCCTATCTAATGGCACGTCAAGCTTGTGACTGGTCATCGGCGGACGAATCGTAGATCTGGCGCATTTTCAGTAATTGGTGATTGGAGATCTCCGAACATTACAATGATTATTGGTTACTGTGTTTCTAATAACTTTGGCCGCGACTACTAATTTATAATTTTGTTGACTAATTAAAAATATTTTGTGTGTGATCTTGTAAACAATTTGCGTTTTGTCGAGGCCGCATTTGACAACACAAGATGTCGGTGTGCTTCTATGTGCCTGCGTAAGTGTCTTTACCAAAAATTAATTCAAGTTACTTTTATTTGTAGTTATTAGTACTTAAAAAACGTTTCAATGTTTTGATTTTAAATAAAAAAACGTATGCATAATAAAATTAAAACTATATATTATAACGGCAGTTCATTGTAGCCCGGTATTTTATAATTAGGTATAAAAATAGTTCATTAAGTAATTAATCTTTGTGTTTACTCCAGTTGTGTTCCAATGCCTCTGTGTAATTACTAATCAGAGGTATTACACCTGTCGTTAACAGATAATAATTCTATATATAGTAGAAATCCTAATTTTGAACGGCCTTGGGACTGGTTTATTATCATCTTGTATTTGCGTATCAAAATTGATGATACTATTTAGCCCCCCAAGGGGTATACTTCTTCTTATTTTTGGTTATGGCAACTGAATCAACTCATTTTGTCATGTAAAAAGTACTTGACTATAGGTCTTTTGGCCTTGACAATGACGTGTAAAATAACAAAAATTCCCACAAACATATGATTAAAAAATATCAAGATCAACACGCTTTTCCACAAGGGTCCCTAAAGTGGTAGGCAGAGGTGTGCAGTACCTACACCCACTTCGCCGGAGATATTTTATAAGTGCCAACGTGAAAAAAGGCGAGTCCATCGCCGTTTCTTAAGCATCTCAAACAATGCAGTTTTCCTCTTAATGTTTTGCTTCACCATGTGCTGTGTGACAAATCACTGAACATAAGTCCAGAAAAACCTCCTACAGTCGGGAATCGAACTTGGAATCTTTGTGTGGCAGGCAACTAGTCCAACTACACGGTTACCATGGCTCCGAGGTAAAAATAATTTAATAATATTTTTTTTATATTTTCGCAGCGACCAAGGCACTTCTGCTGAAGAGGTGGAAACTGAGGTAATAGGTGAGGAAAATGCACCTGCGGAAACTACACAACAGACCCTTCAACAATTCTGGAGCAATGTTACTGAAGACGTGAAGAAGATTACTGCTGTCAGTAAAAAATAATTATTTTTTCGAACTCTATCATCCATTAAAAAGTTTCATGCAATCGTTATTTTAAGACTAGCAGCCATCCGAGTTTACCACAAACGCTTACTATAAGCAGGAATTGAACCTTACTCGGCCTTCGTGCCTCGTAACAATATTAATAATGAAAGACTGTATCCCTTAACTATTTTTAAATTCCTAAACAAGGCCTTTACGGATATCTGATTGACAGGAAGACTTCAAGACCCAGGCCCTACCACTGGCGCGCATCAAGAAGATAATGAAACTGGACGAAGAAGTCAAGATGATCTCGGCCGAAGCTCCCATTCTCTTCGCTAAAGCTGCGGAAATATTCATACACGAGCTCACTTTAAGAGCGTGGTCGCATACGGAGGATAACAAGAGAAGGACTTTGCAGGTAAAAGCTGCAGATGGTGAACGGCTATGTAGCCATATGTATCAAAATCCATCCGTTGCCATCCTTTTTGGGTGCAGTATGCTAGCGTAACGAATGAGCCCCCATAACTATTGTATGTATTCACACCGCAGGGGTAAGCAGAGGTGTACCAACTCCCGTTTCATTGATATATTACGTGCCGGCGAGACAGATGGCGGGTTGATAAACAGCTTTAGAATCATCTAGGAACATTAGGCACGTCTTCGAATTTCGCATTATGTATGCAGGTCTTAAGGTGTTTTCCTTAACCGTAATCTTGGCATTTATGGAGACTATTACAGTCTTTTATACCATGCACATATCTTAATTAAGGACGGGAACGTCAAGAGTACTCCAAACCGAGCATGTACGAAAAGACTGATGAATGTAGACGAAGTAAAAGAATTTGTAAGGGAGGTGTCTAGGGAGAACTGGCAGTCTACTCTCTCTGCCTACCGTTAGGGATTCAATGTGATGATATCTATGTATGTATCTAACTAATATGATTAATGTGAGTTTGTGGGGATGTTTGTTACTCAATCACGCCATAACGGTTGAACGGAATGATTTATCCCAAAAAAAAATCTTACATGAAATAGAATATTGCGTGGGTAAAGCCGCTGAGTACAGCAAGTCTTGTTAATGTTTGTTAATTGTTAACTATTTTCTAGCGCAACGACATAGCGATGGCGATATCCAAGTCGGACCAGTTTGATTTCCTGATAGACATAGTCCCCCGGCACGAGGCGAAGACAAGCAAGCCGCGCTGCGAGCCGCCGTCGAGGCCCAGCCCTGTGCCCGAGGCGGTAGGCACACTTGGCTTCTTCAAACATCTATACAAATAAATAAAATTGGTGTGTCCCGATTTTAACGGGACTTTCACTAGCAGATAGCCGATTTAAAAAGGAGTAACTTAGACTACTTTTATTTTAGAAAGTGTATTTTTTTTAATTCCACGCGGACGTAGTCGTGGGCACAGCTTGTTTAAAATAATAATAATAAATACCTTGGAACAATTACACAAAAAATTTGTCCCAAATAAAGAAAAGCTTGTAATATGGGAACTAGACAACGACATACATACATACTTATATAGATAGATATATACACAAATACACTGAACATCCAAGACATGAATAAGGTACAAATACTCGTGTTCACCACAAAAACATCTACCTTCAGTGGGAATCGAGTCCGCGACCTCAACCTTCGCAGTCAGGAGCTTTGACCACAAAATCAGACGGCCGAAACGTTTTTAATAATATAATCCTCTCTTGAGCAACAGACATCTTTTACTTCATCTACTCACTTTTATCGAATCACTGTGGATATCTGAACCTCATGTTGAATATCCAGTTCATTTCGTGTTAATAAAAAAATCTGTACCGTTGCCTTCGCTAACCGTTTCTGTCTCCCCAGATGCCGCAGCAGCACGCAACGCTGCAAACCACCCAGCAGCCGCAGATAGTGTTGCAGCCCACTGCACACCTCGTTCAGGTAAACCACAAACCCTCACTGGGTCAGCAGACTTACAGAGCCTTATCTTGATTCCTGTACTTTTTTACTCTTATCATGAAATGATCAGCCATCATTCACCCTCTGATGGTCTTTAAAAAAACGCCACAACGACCGGTCTAGCGCTGCTCTTTCTGTGTTAAGCTTATATAGAAGTGGAGTTGTATTTTTCCATGGTCGTAGATGTCGAACTTGCGTTAATGATGAGTCGTGCACGCGTCTGCCAAATCTGAGTTTGTCGCCCCTAGATCCGGGAACTTGAGACCTCTCTCACTTCAAACCAAATCAAAATAATTTTATTTCACATAGGCCTAGGTGGGCACTTATAAAACGTCGAAAAAGGCGCACGGTTCGGGTTGGTCGTTTCCATGGAGAAGAACCGGCAAGAAACTTCATGGTTACTCTTTTTTTTTTGTTGACATTGCTTCAAATGTGACCTTGATGCACTCTCGCCGTTCACCATTAATAATCAAAGACATGTGCGCTTCCAGACCGGGTCGGCAGCATCGACGTCCTCCAATAACGTGGCAGTGACGCAGCAGCCGGTCACCCTGATGCAGCAGATGGTCACACCTTCAGGAGAGCTGCAACAATTGCCCGTAAGTGCCACCTCCCATAAGGGTAAGAAGGATAGCCGGAAGTGTTACAGCAATCCTTTCATGCCAGATATATTAAGATGCCAACGTGACAGACGGCGAAGCTGTTTCTCAAATATGGCTATTATATAGTTACGTCATTTCATTTCTTCTAAAATGTATTCTTTATGTTTTCTTTCACCGTAAAGCGTAGCGGTACCTAAGTTTAGAAAATACTCATCGGCACAGTCGGAGGTTAAAGTTTCAATCTTAAATTTTATATTTAATATAAATTACTTTATTGAATAATTGAGTAACGGCGGTGGACTCGCCATGTGTCACGTTGGCACCTAATATACCTCTGGCGGAAAGTGGGTGTGTGGGTATTACCTATACACCTCTGCCTACCCCTTCGGGGACCCTTGTGGGAAGGCGTGAGGATATATTATTATTATATTTTTTACTTTATTTATATGCAATCATTGGGTACACAGGGACAGGAGACGCCCGTTCAATCTAACGAATATTTCGCTTCATCCAGATTCGTCCGTCTCTTCATACATGCTTACTGGCTATATAACTGTTGCAGTTATACGAACTGCATAAAATATAATAACTATAATGTTTCAGATCCAATTGACACAAGCCCAGCTGAACATGATCAGGCTACAAGTGCAGAACAACCCGAACCAGCCAATCATAATCCAAACCCAACCCCAGCAGACACCACAGATCATACAGGTGACATTGCACAGATTACATTAGATTTTATTTCATTGGAAGATTATATTTCTGGAATAAAACACCTCTTTAATAATCAATGTGTTAATTATCTTATTATCCAGCCAAAGTTCAGTAGTTTTTGCATAAAAGAGGAACAGACTTCCTCACAAACTTTTGCATTTATAATATAAATAGGATATATTTATATTTACTTTCATGACGTGATTATATGTATGTATGTACTTTCATGACACCAAGGTTCGAGTTCGACAAAGTTTCATTTCTAAGATGGTGGGTCCAAGGTCGGCTCTTGGACAAATATTACTTATTATCAAAGATTATGAGCCGTGGTGGCCGAGTGGTTCGACCAGTTGCCTGCGACACAAAGATCGCAAGTTCGAATCCCGATTGTACCACTGAGTCTTTCTGAACTTATGTACAGTGATTAGTCACACCACAAGCTTTACGGTGAAGGAAAACATACAGAGGAAACCTGCATACGTCTGAGAAGAAATTCAAAGGCGTATGTGTAGTCGTGCTTGAGTAACGGCGATGGACTCTCCATCTGTCACGTTAGCACCTAATATACCTCTGGCGGAAAGTAGGTGTGTGGGTATTACCTATACACCACTGCCTACCCCTTCGGGGACCCTTGTGGGAAGACGTGAGGATATTATTATTTTATTATATATAATCAAAGATTAATGCTTCATTTTATTTCCAGGTGACCTCACAAGGCCAGCACCAGCCCCAACAGCAGGTATACCTCGCGCAAGTGGCGACCTCACAAGACGATTCCTAGTCCGAGTCTGACTAAAACGGACTTTATTCCCAAGAAACAAGTGTCTGTTTGGATTAATCCCGTATATCCGCTAGTGAACGTGCCTTGACATATCTTCCCTTCGTAGGCATAGATTATAGAACGTTACAACGAACTGTAGTACTCTCTCTACTTTGCCCAAGTTTTCATATTATTTTGCTATAAACATTAAATCAATGTTTTATGTGGTTCTATAATCTATGTCTACCCCAAAAGGACTAAGTGAAATTATGTAAAAATAAGGGATCTTTTTCAACGTGGATAAAAGGGAAATACCAATAAATGCTCGTACCCGAGTGGACAATGATAAAGTGATCAATGACACTGCGTTTTGTTATTAAGGTGTAGTTTTACATAAGTTAATTTAAACTAAATTTAAAACATTTGTGATACAAGACTTTTGAGTGATAATTATAACTATTGTGTAATATAACACCTGTTTTATGTTGCTTCGAACAATTGGAAATGTTATGAGACCATAAAAAGATTATAAGATTATATATATTATATAGATTGACTGGCGATCTTGCAGCCAATCCCGTGGAGAACACGATGTGATGGTAAGTATGTATGAACTGTATGAAGCGCAAAAAATACTCGTCAACCACAACGCCATCTTCCGGATTTCCCGAGTTCAATAATCTGTAAAGCCGTTTATGAGGAGACCAGTTAAAATATTTATGTTAAAAAATTACATAAAAATCATAAAACAATTTATTTGAGTAATCAACATTTCCGTTAATAGCGGCATGTCCACACTGCACACTCTCCTATCTATACAATTTATGTTTTAAAAAAGCAAAAATATTTGCGCGCAGTGTGGACACGTCCTTTTAATATAGTATGCTATACATATAGTATTGTATGCAATGACAAATAATAGCATAAACATAAAATTAAAAACAAACTCGACAGTTCAACAGAATAATAAAATAAATTATAACTTTTTGTTAGTCTTGAACAGTAATGATATACCTAGATGCGAAATTATCGTATCATATCTTCAAGCCACACGGGTCCCCAAAGGGGTAGGCAGAGGTGTAACAACATATTTTTGAGATATATTTAGGTACCTACGTAACAGATGGTTGTTGTACAGTCACGTGACTAATGATGTACAGTCGCGTACAGTGTTACTTTGAATTATTAAAGAAGAAATGGTTTCAAACTATGGAAAAGATCCGTAAATCTAAAATGGACTGACACTCATCTCTCTGCCTACCCCGTGGGAGACTGATTGATATGTATTTTTATATAATTGTTACACAAATTGACCAGAGTTGTAACTACTATATACTGACACTGCAATTCTTAATAAGTTCCGTTTAAATGAACGAATGCACTTAAACCTAACATTATAAATAAATTACACGACCGATAGAAAAATTCAAGAGAAATCCGGCCTTCTGTTTTTATTCATATGGTCGATAACAGCTTGCACGTCTTCCTTGAGTAGCAATACCATGGCGCGTTTCTGCTTGCAGTCCTCTTTGATAACGTCCGCAGCTTGCTTCTTGATGTTATCCATGAATTCGTTGTCCATTTTTTGTGATCTGGCAACCATTATAAATTGGGACACATTACCAGATAAAAATATTTATTTTACAATGTATGATGCTCTTTCACGGCATATCGGCTGAACCGATTCTAGCAGGATAATTTCCAAAGCTACTTGTTCGAACTCCACGCGGGCGAAGCCGCGGGCATAAGCTAGTAATATTATAAATAACTACAAAATGGAAATGATGAAGTTTGTCATAAAGATAATAGAGAGAGAGATTACTACCTGGATACATGGGAACACATGGCTATGTATTATTCCAGAAGAAAACTATCGCTGTAATAAAATTTTACGCGGGTGAAAAAACGGGGCCTAGCTAGTAATTATACAGGTAAATGTACTCTACATTAACAACGCAAACTGGCGCACAAATTAAAAAAAGGGGCAATTGTATAGATAAATAAATTAGTGTGGATATATAAGAAAGTTGACTGAAGAATTGACAGAAAAGAAGGTTAAAATGCCTGAAAGAAGATTCAGAACACCATGTTTCAACTACCTAGATCAAATCGATCGAACACTGAAAGAACGACTACCTACGGCGAGCATGTATGTATGCATGTAGGTATGCATACATACATGCTATGGTCTATGGAGAACTGGCGCTCTACTGTGCCTGTTTTCCTTGTGAAGGAGAGTCCATCGCCGTCGACTTAGCACGACTATACGTCATTTAATGTCTTCCATAACGCATGCAGGTTTCCTCTCGATGTTTTACTTAATTATTGAAGAATATTCAAAAGTGCCATCGTTGAATTAGCGTATAGGTAAAGTATGTATGTATGTACCTCTTATCTAAATCATCAAACTTGTTGTCCATAATTTGGAGCAATGCGGCGAACATATCCTGAGCGACGTGCTTGTACATCGCCCGCCGGTCGTCCTTCAACTGGGTTAGTTTTTTCTGAGCGTCCACAAACATGCAAACGAGCCTGTGACAACACAAAGGGTCATGGGTAGGCAGAGGTGCGTACAGCTTACAGTAGTCTTTTATCGCCGGAGATATATTTAGGTGCGAACGTGACAGATGGCGTGTCCATAGCACGGCTACACATACGCATTTCAATTTCTACTTAAAATGACTTCTCTAAGTCGACGAAAGCGCAGAAAACTCTGGTTAATACCTAAAAATTCTTCCACGATCCGCGAAGCGTGAAAATTTGATCCATACATCGTCTTCCTGGTATAAATCTACCTCGGGATTCCCAGAGAAACCTATTGACTGTTTAATAATATTATGTATAAATGTAGTATATTATATGAGCTCACCGTTTACTGGTGGTCTGGTGAATTTCCACAAGAGTAGTATCCAATTTCTCCATAACATTTTGTATGCTGTCGGTAAATGATGCGTCAAAGCGCTCGGCTGGAACGGTATAATAATATATATACACATATATATATACTTTCATATAAGAACTTAAGAACACGGGAGCCGTGATCGCACAGTAGTAAATTAGTTATCTGCAAAATCCAGGCACAGCTATCATATTACAAATGCAAAGTATTTCTGTCTGCCATTTCATCAGAATAAGTCTCCTAAACCAATTTTGATGAAGTTTGTAAAGGAGATAGATGCAGAAGGACATTTTATAAATAGCCTTCCTCAATTAAAAAAACTCCAATATAGCAATATTGGAGTTTTTAAAATCGGATTATCGCGTTCAACTAAACAAAGAAATTTGCATACTCTTTACCTTAATAATATAAGTATACATACCTTGGGCCGCTGGCTCGTTTCTTGCAAACCAATCGTTAACGCTACAGACACTAGGTCCACTTTCCGTTGTCACGACCACATCACGATGGACATCTACCTTCGTCTTCTTACTCCTTACCAGAATTGGAGACGACTTCCTCTTAACAGCAGCTTTCACGGAATCTATTTTTGTAGAGGAGCTTAACCTCGACTCTAAACTTGATCCATTAGCATCTAAATTTGATTGTTTAGACGTACTTTTTCTCGTCGACCTAGCACGTGACCTTTTTGAGAATATACTTCTGATATTCTTCACATATTCTTCATCAGACGACTGAGATTTATTATCGCTTATTGGTTGAAATTCTTCAAACAATTTGATAGGAGAGATCATGGATTTACGATTAGATTTCTCAATATTTACGTTAGCAGTTGCTCTTGCATTAAGGTTTAATTTTGACGTATTTTTGTTTTTCTCATCGGTATCAGAATCGTTACGATCAGAATAAGCATCGCTTTTTGCGCCGCTTTTCGCGTTCTTGACACTTCTCTTATTGTGAACATATTCCAGATCTTCATTATTCTTAAAGAGAGAACAAAAGAGATCGCGAAGATTCTCATTGTTAACTGACTCTTTATTAGATTTTTCATTGGATTTTACTATTTTTTTGTTTATGATATCGTGAGAATCACGTGACATGGCACTAGCCGGTATTCTAGATTTGGACTTATCGGTATTAAGTTCGTAAACAGACACTGTTTCTACAATTTCATTATTGTCGCTTTCGTTAGATTCAGACCCCTTAGTATTTCTTCTATACGAGACACAATTTTTATTCCTATCCGATACTATTCTATCGAATTCCTTATCATTATTTTGTTTGTTCATCTGTTTAGTTTGTTGTTTGACTGTTTTCACACTATTTGGACTCTTAGCAGTATTTGAATCCACGAAAGAGCTATCAGAAGTTCTTCGAGAAGGTAACCACTTGCTTATATCATCATACGAGAGTCTAGTGACGGACACAACAGGTGATCTCTCCTGATTGTAATTATAATCAGCACTAACTCTCTTGGGCGTAGAATTATCTGATTTATCTGTTTTTTCATCAATGGTATTAATCTCCTTCGTAAGCTTAGTAAAATAATCCTTCATAGATTGGTCTAGATCTTCCAATTCTAAGCTGCGTGGTCGAAAGGTTTCATTAATGGATTTCGGGTCTGGAGGTGCTTCGTCCATGACACCATGACCCGTTATACCTTGGGAGGGTATGGATTTTATGTCATCAGTATTCGACACACCTACTATAGAAATCGAGGCGTCGTTAGCTACGAAAATATCAGAAGTGGCGGATTTAGAATTACGTGTCTTTGTAACTTTCCTATTTCTCTTGTTCTTTGTATTATTTATATTTCTGGTTCGCACGGAATCGTGACAAACATAATTTTCTGCTACTAGATCGATATTGGAATGATTTGTAATGCTTAAATTGTTCCTGTCCATGTCTGAGAGCAGGTTTTGAGTTGTATTCGTTTCATTAACGGTATCAGGCCCCTCCTCGTAAATCTTTTTGAATTTATTCAGCATATTTCCAAGTACAGATGATGTATCATCATTGTGGACAAATGCTGACTCTACAACTAGTCCCGGTAAAGGACTATCAGTACTATCATTATCGTTATCATGAATCATTACTAGCGCGGCTGCTTTTGCCGCACGCGCCTTTGTATGTGTATTCTTATTTTTCGTAACAGGTTTCTTCTTCTGTTCTTGTCCTTTGTCTTCGGTAATTATTTCTGGTTCAGGAGCCTTATCTAATTGCAGTTTCGGTTCTTTTGAGGCGTTTTTCTCCTTATTAACCACGAATGATGTATTTAAATCAACTGGTTGGTTATCTCTCATTCTTTCGTCTACCAGGTCAATGTGTACATCTTGAGTAGCTTTAGGTTTGGTATTGCCCTGACGTTTTGCCCTTTTACGTTTTGCTGGTGTCTTCTTCTTCACTTTTTCATTGGACGATGTTTGCTCTGTGTAATTCACATTCCTGCCCTTTCTATATCGTGTAGTTATTGTAGATTCGAAACTGCCAACAGTAGTTGTGCTATTACGTTTCTGGACTTCAATCTTCTTTTTTATAAAATCATCTTCGCTGTCACTGGAAAAGTTGTAAACAGCTACATCTGCCTTTTTATCGGCTAGAGTTATCTTCTCATTGCTTTCGACAGTTTGTTTCAATTGATCGAATAGTGCATTCATTTTTGTTGCCCTCGGTGAAGGCGGTTCAGCATTCCTACTGGATTTTCTGTTACGTGACCGTCTTATGCGCTTTCGCTCTTTCTCTATATCTTTGTAGCATGAAGCTCTAGATTGAATCTTGTTTTTAGAAGATTTGAATTCGGAGAGAGCTATATCGTCGTCCTCTGTTTCAGAAATACGTATCATGTTTCTGTCAGTGTCAACATTATCGTCTTTAGGCGAATACAATTTGCGTTTTCTTTTCAGTATGGGCGTTTGTTTATCTCTAGTACCTTTGCCATTTAATTTGCTTGCTTCAGGTGTTTCTAATGTTTGTGCGGTGATTTCAGAAACTATAGCACTGTTATTACCAACTTCATCACAATTTATAATTTTCGCAACAATTTCCTTATCAGTTGTAAATTGTTCTGCAAATTCATTATCATTAACATCTTCAATTATGGTAGACATTTTTGCAGTGGCTTTCTTATTGGTTTTCTTATTCTTTCTCTTTTTAATGTTTCGCTTTGGTGACTTCCTACCAGTTGTATATTTTAGCTTAATACTTTTACAATTGTTTTTGAGTTCAATCTTCGATTTTTCTTCATACGTATTGGTGACCACTTGCAAAGGCAAATTTTGGTTTATTGTGTGTTTATCCGCAGTAGTATCATTATTAGCTAGATTTAAATATCCAGTGCATTTGTCGAAATTATGACACACCTTATCCACCATATCGTTAAGGCATTCAATAATGTCGATTTCGTTCATCTCAAAGCCATTGATTTGGTTCGTATCCTTCTCGTTCATAATGAGATATTGATATTCGAAATCTTCACTTGCTTCAGAGCTAGTTTCATTAATTTTCTTGGCCAAAGTTGGGCTTATTACAATTTCTCCCGCTTTATTTTCGGAAAAGTGTTGGGAAAAGAATTCTTCTACAGCTTCAATGTCGAAAGAAGTCTTTTCTGCCGGGTCTACATCATTAGAAACGACCTTACGATTCCTTTTCCTAACACTGACATAATTTAATGGAGTGTCATTTATGACTTCTGTATTTGACTCGTCCGACGGCGAGATATTGACATCATGTTGCATCTGGATCCTTTTATTAACTAGATTGTCTGCACCGGGAGTATTTTCAATCTCATCAAGATTACATTCTACATCCTGGGTTTTCTTATCTCCTGTATTAAAGCCGCTGTCTAGAAGTTTGTCTTTGTTTCCAGGCTGTTTATGACATAGGGCTTCTTTTACGAGTAAATCTACAATGCTATCAGTGCTATACTCTTTACTTTTAGAAATTCGCTCTAAGGTATCATTTATGACTGACTCATCAGCCGAACCAATGGTGGCTACTAGGAGACAACTAGGCGCATTATCATTAATCACGGGTGACAAATGTCTTCCGGAGATCTTTTTACGCCCTCTTTGAGTAACTTCACCGTCACTCTGCTTATTTCTCTCGTAGGTTTTGAGGTTCTTGTGGCAAACACCATATGATCTGTACTTGAGCGTAGTGTTAAGGCTTTGCTTGTCGTCTGTCTCTGTCACTTCTGTGACGCTAGACAGTGCTGGTCTGGCGCACACGCTCACTGGCTCTTTATCGTATCTGAAGTGTGGTAAGGACTCCAACTTATCATGTAGCTGAAAGAAGGTAAGATATCTACATAATGCATTTGTGAATGCTTACCTATACTTTTTCCACGGAACAGGCGTTTCATATCGGAGTGGGAGTGAGTATTAATTCCATTTGTGCCTTTTTTCAACTATTTATCTTATCTCTGCTATTACGATATTCATTCAAACTGGGAATCTAGTCGAATTGGGGGGTCCATATATTTGGAGGGCGGACAATGTCGAAGAAGTCATAGGCTTTGCAGCTTAACAGGTGACTCTGCGATGTTTAATAGTTTGTGTGACACAAATCACTATGTATTTCAAACCAAGTCGTATGGCGGAATAAACAAAAAAGCTGAAAGGATTTTGGTAGAGTTTTCACTGCCAGTTAGATTTTAATCATGAAAGATCTCTTAATTCAAAACTTATTATATTAAGTAGCACGTACCTGTGCTAGGGAGGACGTAGAAGCAGTAGATGGGGAGTTCCAACCCACTGGGTTTCTGTTTCTCACTATGTAGCCTAAAATAATGTGTATAGTTAATTGTTTCCACATAGATATTTTTTTATTACGATATTTGAAACAAATTCGGTTTTATAACTTTTCAAATGTTCACAATTGCTATTCAATTATTACATTTATATATGTATACAAGAAACTGTGGCCCGCGGTTTTATTCGCAATAAATGTGACTGCGCCCCTCGCTTGGCTAGCATGATGGTATATAGCCTTTCTCAATAAACGGCCTATCTACTGCAAAAATATTTTTTCAAACCGGATTAGTCGTTTCTAAAATTATTGAGTCTACAGCTTTATAATATTAGTCTAGATTCAATTCAATTCTTTTACTGCTAATCCACTTATTTCTAAACATAATGAATATTAGGGTATACAACAGACACGAGCGACAAAGCTACTTCAGGGAGGGGCAGGTATTATAAAAAGGGAAACAATTTAGTAACTAACTTATTCTAACCTCAAATTTCAATTTATGTATTAACAAAATTATTATATTAGTATAGTATATTTTATTTATAATTGGAAAAATTCATCCAATTCCATTCAGTCCAGATTATAGATGATCGTTTTATATTTTATATATATAAATAAAATATGTATATAAAATATACTAAACAAAAAAACTATCATCTATAATCTAGAAGGACTGAATGGAATTGGTTGAATTTTTCCAATGAGAGTATCTTATCAGCTGGATTGACCTAGGATTAGGTCTATTCCTGAAAACTAACAACACATCTAGAACAAATAAGATAAAATAATAATAATATTGTATCTTATTTTTCGAGATGTTATACGATCAACAAATAATATACAAAGAGGAAATTCGCGAAAAGATCATAAGTTGATGATCACGATTGTGGTTCAATACCTTATTTCCAAAATAACAAATTTGGTTATTTTAATGTGATTTCGGGATTTACACATTAGTTTAATTAGCAAGTATTGTATACAAAGAAATAATTGTCTCTAACAAACAAACAGACAGACATTATATCAAATTTTGTGTGTGCTATGTAGCCATGATGGCCGAGTGGTTCGAGTTGCCTGTAACAGAAAGATTGCAAGTTCGAATCCTGAATGTACCAATGAGATTTTCTGAACTGTACAGTGATTAGTCACACCACGAGCTTAACGGTGAAGGAAGACATCGAGAGGAAACCTGCATACGTTTGAGTGGAAATCCAAAGGCGTATGTAAAGTCGTGCTTGAGTAACGGCGATGGACTCGCCACCTGTCACGTTGGGATCTAAAATAAATCTCTGACGGACTGTCGGTGCGTGGGTCCTCTAGTACCCCTTCGAGGATCCTTGTGGGAAGGCGTATGTCAAATATTTACATTACAAACAGAACGAACAATGCAATATTATTCTACGAAAGCAATTTCCATATCGTTTATAATAATATTTAACGTCGCGATACCAGTCATGGTCCAGTTCTACTAACTTACTAACTACATATTATTTTTACTAAAAAAAAAAAACAATAAAAATACATTTTATTAAGGTGCAACCAAGGTGCACAGCTAGTCTATAATGACTGCAATTGCACGGCACAGTAAGGCCCTATGTCAGCGAGATATATATGTTTTTATATGTACCTGAATGCTTACGGCGCCGTACCTCCACCGGATGCGAGAATCTTGTATCCAGCTCCTGTCGTCATATTTTTGACATTGACTTATTGAGTAAATACAACTACCCGCATTTTGTTTTTATTTGACACAATTTTTTTGTTAGTTATGTAAAGAACACGTCAAGGTCACGGATCATACTGCCTAGTCAGTTACTAGTTAATAATAAATAAAAAACATCGTTTCATGTAGTTACTGATAATACAAGTAGCAGAATAACATCAATTAAAGGTAAGTTACCAATTGTGTAATTAGTACCCAAATAACTTTACTTACAAATATTTACGGCAATTATTGAATGGTCCTACAAAAATGTTACTAAATATAAACTTACGTACATCACGCCGAGTAGGCAGAGAGTAGAGTGCCAGAACCCTCTACACTTACAGAATTGTAGTGTATGTATTTATATAAGTGGAACACATGTCATTATGATCTAAAGATCTCTACGCTACAATCGCTATTGCACTACGTTAAAAAAATATTCCTACGATTATTATAATTGCGAAAGCTAGTGACGATATATGAATGTTTGTTTCCCAATAGCGCCAACGGCTGAACGAAGTAGGATGAAATTTGGCACTATGATAAATTATTTACCTGGATTATTACATAGGATGTTTTATAACAGAAAAACCCCACCAATGAAAAATTATTTTACGCGTATATACGGCTCAACTAATGATTGTTAATTAACATACTCACAGAGTCATTCAATTTATTAGTACACTCCGGCGACAAAGTCGGTTCCTTATTCAAGTTTAGAAGTAGCTGAAATATAGAAGAAAAATTACACTTGAAAATGTTCTAATTGAAAGCAAGCAGCAACGGCCACAGACAAACCTGGACGATACGAATACAGACATACTTAAGTTGTATGTAGGTACATACAAATCATCACGCCGAGTCTCTCACGGGGTAGGCATGCCTTTTTCGCTTCGTCTACATTCATCGGACGGCCGTCTAGTGGTTAGACCTCCTGACTGCGAAACATGTGGTCGCGGGTTCGATTCCCGCTGAGGGCAGATATTTGTGTGATGAACACGAGTATCTGTCTATATAAGTAAATAGTTTAACCTCTACATATAAGTAAATAGTTTAGTATGTAGAAGATCACACCCTCGTTCACGCCATTTGCTATTCGAATCTCGACATACAAATACAACATATTATTGACACTTTATGATTTGAACTTACGCGATATTTTTCGGCGAAGACACATCTCAGTGCCTTGTCAACCCTCGCCAGGTCGCTTCGGGAGCTGACGTTGATGCTGACGTCACAGCTATCAGAACCGGCGATAGAGATTGATGACGTCAGGTGGGGCGGGTGTGACGTCTTTAACGTTATCTTCAACTCTGGATCCCTAGAAGTGGATATATACCTGTATTATCTGTACACAGTGGTGATTATTATATATACATACATACATATCATCACGCCGTATACTCATGCTTGAGAAACGGCACTATGAAGATGCCATTTGCCACGTTGGCACTATGTACATATCATCACGCAGAGTCCCTCAAATGGTAGACAGAGAGAGTAGAGCTCCAGTTCTCTCTAAGTTTACATACCTCTTTCGCTTCGTCCACATTCATCAAACTCATGCTCGCCGGTATCAAAATCAAAATCTTTTTATTTCACATAGGCCCAGGTGGGCACTTATAAAACGTCGAAAAAGAAGCACGGTTCGGGTTGGTCGCTTCCATGGAGAAGAACCGGCAAGAAACTCCATGGTTACTCTTTTCAAATCATTAGGCATATACAATATTTTTTTCGTTACAGAAATAGTACCCAAGTATGGGGGAACAACGTAGGCCCGACAATAGGTCGTTGCTTACTATACAAAGCATACATAAAACAAGATAATTATAACAATGCTAGCAAGATCTAAGAATCTACAAAGCCTACAATGTTCTCACATTCACAAATTAGATAAATTATATATATCGAGTACTCTTAGATCTAAAGATATATCTAGCGAAAAGGTGTGATACTAATCAAACATGACTAACTAGCGGTCCGTCCCGGCTTATAAAAGAAAATATAGTCTGTCACTCAGGGTGAATGTAGCTTTCCAATGGTGAAAGAATTGTTCAAATCTGTCCAGTAGTTTTTGAGCCAATTCGTTACAAACATACTTAGATACAAACCTTTCCTCTTTATAATATTACTAGCTTATGCCCGCGGCTTCGCGCGCGTGGAGTTCGAAAAAGTAGCTGTGGAAATTTTCTTGCTAGAATCGGTTCAGCCGTTATGCCGTGAAAGAGCATCATACATTATAATATAAGAACTTTGAATTTTTCATGATAGTGGATAGTAATAGTTCATGAAAGTAGCCCATGTCCTATTCCTAGGTATAAGCTATCCCCATTTCAACTTTCAGCCTAATCGTTTCAGCCGTTTGGCCGTGAAAGAACAAACTTTCACATTTATAATATTAAGTAAGAAGTATAGAAGTATATATATAGACAATAAAATAACGTCTGCCTACCCTTTCGGTGTTCCTTGCAGGACGTGTGAGGATATGAAAGTGAACTGTATACACACCTCAACATCTGCACGGTAATGGCGTCCTCGTTGCTGATGATGAGCGCCTCACAGGAGGAGTCGGTGGTCGCGCCTATGGCCTCCAGGAGTTTGGGATCCAACAGGACAGACACACACTTCTCCACTGCGTTGATGTCCAGCCACGCTTCCCTTGGCTCCGAGCCCTGCGTAAATTTTGTACATTAAAATTACCTTCACATGTAGGCAGCGGTATAATAACACCCACATTTGGCATACATATAAAAACCTAAATATTTTATTCAACGTAATGGAAGAATAATACACTTTATGTGTACAGTAATTTAAGAGAGGTAGGGCACAACGGGTTTCTGTGGCAGGGGCAGGACCTCCACCTTATAGAAGTCCATAGCCAAATAACACAATTTTTTGTGTTGTGTTCCCACGCGGTGAATAAGGTTTCCAGTAATGAGCTCCTTGGGGAGGGGGGAGGATTGTTATATTGTGTTGGAAGCAGAGGGATTTGTCCCATTATGCTGCCAGTACACTATAACTCTCCGAACACAGAGTCGCAACGCGCAAGTGATACTTCAGTATTGTAAGCGTAAATAGGCTGCGGTAACCGTTTTCTATCAGGTGAGCCGTATGCTTGTTTGAAAAAAGAACAGTACGTGAAGTATAGAAAGTATAAATATATATTAAAAAAATATATTTTTGGTAATACGAAATAACAGTTTTTTTTTTAAATACATATGAAAGTATATACGGAAATGATGAATTTATTTTCGCTGTCTGTCTGTAAGTTCCGACTAATCTCCGAAACAGCTCTACCATTTCTGATGTAGCTGTGTAGTCTGTAACATGCTTCGTCGAACTGTAAGCCACTTACGGTAACAATGGTGGTGTGTCCAACGACCAGCTTCCTGCAGACAACTGAAATGACCACCTCCTTATCACTGTTATGGACGTTCAGGAAATCCCTTGCATCCTGAAACAACGAAAACTTTTAAATTTCATACATCCTGCCGTGCACGTAGCCCGGTTAATAGTAAGCGGTTACCGTCAATAGACGCTTAAAACATCTTTTTATGTGGGAATAAATTCTACTAGTCCATGTTTGTACATATGTACATATTTGTTACACAATAACGCCAGAACGGCAGAACGGAATTGGATGGATTTTGACACAGAGATAGATATTTCGTTAGATTATCACATAGGATATGTTTTATTACAGAAATAAAACAAATTATACGCGGGTGAAACCACAGGGCATCGCTAGTACACCTAGTATATTTAACTTATTATAGTTCATACACATCACGCCGAGTCCCTCACGGGGTAGGCAGACAGTGGTGTACAGTATTATAGTTCACCTGAAAGAAATCCATCCAATGCTTATCCAGGAACAAATTCACAGTGGCCTCGGAGTACAGCTGCGCAGGGAACCACTTGGCGGCAGCCTGCAGCCTGACCGCCTTCTCGTGGCGCGGCAGGAGCCAGCGCAGCAATGTCTCCAGGATGGCCAGCTGGCAGGGGGCGGTCGCGGAGGCCAGCAGGACTGACAGCTTCGCGCTGGAGGGCGGGCGGGGGAGATGGAGGGGCAGGACATTGGGCTTAAGGGGATGGAAGGTAAACTACTTCCTACAAATGCAAGACTCGGGGTGATTGACAGCTTTAAGGTGGGGAGGGGTGTATTAGAGGCCGGAGAGGGGGGAGGGGGCATTATGCTGAGGGGGATGAAGTGAGGTAAAATATTTTGTTCAAGACTAGTTCAACATTATTGAAATTTAAGACTGCGTGATCGACAGTTTCGTTAGGAGGATTGGTTGCATATTATTGGAGAGAGAATCAGGTCTTCGTCTGAAGGTGGAGTGTGAACTACCTTCTTCAAATTCGAAATCTCTTCTCCTGATTGAATGGGCGAGTGCCGATAGGTAGGAGGGGCAGGGGACGACGTGAATTTTTTTTTCATTAAATCTATCGGTAATACCTCTATTTACGTTACAAATTTAGTAATAAGAAACGCTAGTAATGGTAAGCGGTTACCGTAGCATAAATTCGCTTACAATACCCAGGTACTACCCGAAGCTTGGTGATCTTAATAGTCCGACAGTGTTAGTAGCGTACAAGGCTATCTTGCATAAATAAAGATTTCCACAGCCAATGAGATTCGCACACATCCGACCTGTTTGGTAGACTGTTAATTTGTTTGAGGAAGGTTTTCCTTGGTCGACCTCCAGCGACAATTCCGCTATTGAATACAATCTCACAATATTCCTCCTTCTTTACAGTGATTCAGTAATCTAAATACTTCTAACATTACAGTTACCAAATCTTGCTTAAAAATATTAAAGTTTCAGATTTCAGGTTGACAATATGCGAGTGACATCCTAAGAGTCATGTCCACAGACGCGGGTAACCGCTTACCAAAAGGGTCCGTCATTTGGTATGGCGTGCTTGAGCAATACATATATATCTTTTTAAGCAACTAAGGTGGCATATACGCATGCTGTCCGCCTGATGATAAACGGTTACCGCCGCCTATGGCCAGTCTGGACAAAATCCTTTTAAGTCAGCTATGAAAAACGTTTCCCGCGGTGAATTGCATTGCCATACAAAATATACTGAATAGCGCGAACTCTATAGTCAATGCCAAGAACTCCATGTTGTACTCTGTGGATAACCTGAATGGAAAATACATTCCATAGCCTAAGCGGAAAAAACTCCTTTAAGCCAAGCAGTGCGAGACCTGTTTGGCTTGTGGCGGGTTACTGTTATATATGACACTTACAAATATCCAGCAAATCTTTTCCTAAGAGCCAATCGGATCTCCCTGCCAGCCTCGGCACAGAACACATTCAGGCAGGCCAGGATCTCCCTGCGTTGGGCTCCATCGGGCTGGTCGTGTGAGGCCAGGTCTAAGAGGGCTTCTGCTATGTACTCCACTAGTAAGTTGGGCATAGTGGGGTCTTTGCTTCTCAAAGTCTGAGGACATAGCAAAGTAGGCAAAAATATTTAAATAAAAAAAATAGGAAAGCCGTGGAGGCCCGAGTGGTTCGAGTAGTTGCCTGCGACACGAAGATCGCAAGTCTTCCCGAGAAGAATCCCGACTGTACCAATGATTTTTTCTGAACTTAAGTACAGTGATTAGTCACACCATGAGCTTTACGGTGAAGGAAAACATCGAGAGGAAACCTGCAAACGTTTGAGAAACAATTCAAAGGCGTATGTATAGTCGTGCTTGAGTAACGGCGATGGACTCGCCATCTGTCACGTTGGCAGCTAATATACCTCTGCTGGAAAGTGGGTGTGTGGGTATTACCTATGCACCTCTGCCTTTCCTGCCTTCCGGCCTGCCTGCCCTTCGTGGATCCTTATGAGCTCCTTGGAGAGGGGGGAGGCTTGTTATATTATGTTGGTAGCGGAGGGATTAGGCCAACTATGCTGCCAAGACAGTATAACTCTCCGAAAACAGAGTGGCAACGGGCAAGTGATATTTCGGTAAATAGGCTTCCCATCAGATAGGATATGGCCCACCTGATGGGAAGCGGCTTGTTTGCGATTCTTGTGGTAAAAAAAAGAACTGGCTCCATTCTCTCTGCCTACCCTATTGTCTATTATCAGTGGGTCATGTATACCAATAAATTTACTGTAGTAACTTGCATATAGAGAGTATGCAGTTGGCTAGAGTATGCAAATAGCCTGCACAGGCTTGAGGCAACACCATATCACATTTTATTTTTTACAGTTAAAGTTCTCTTATCTGGGGACCATCATCCAACCATGAACTTGAGATATGTTTATTTGTTTGGACTCGTCATCTGTCACGTTGGCACCTAATATACCCAGAAAGTGGGTGTGTGGGTATTACCTATACACCTCTGCCAACCCTGTGGGGGACCCTTGTGGGAAGGCGTGAGGATATATTATTATTATTATTTTTATTACCTTACTAATCACACTAATATTATAAAAGTGAATGTTTGTGAGTATAAATGTTTGTTACTCAATCACGCCAGAACTGCTGCATAGAATTGAATGAAATTTTGCACAAAGATAGATAGACGCTGATGGAGAGATGCTAGTTAAACACAAAGGATATATTTTGGTTGGAAAATAAATAGATTTTAATGTGGGTGAAACCGCTGTGCACTGCTAGTATGTATATATTTACATACAAATTTGTGTAATTTGCTACCTCTAGTAAAACCTCTACCAATTTTAGGGATAGTTGACTTTTCAGGGCTAATAATAAACATTCTATAAATTGTTAAAACCTACTTTTACAAATTTCAGCAACATCTTGAGAAATATCCACCAGTGCATATTATGACTTATCAAGTGTTTCCGCACAGCATCAAACCAGTACTGCAGCAGGCAAGCCATTTCTTTGCCAAGTACTCCCCAGGTCTTGGATGGTGGCGTGACCAGCATAATCTCAAAAAGAAGGCATGCTGCCCCATTCACCTCAGACTTGTTAAAATACTAGAAAAAAAACTCAATCTTTTAATAAAAAGCAAATTCCTTGTAAGGACCACAGGAACACTTATTGAACATCAGGTATTAAATATTAAATTACCAATACCAATATTTTCAAGATTAAATCTATCATAAGATACTGTTTCTCTTATCTCACTTTCTGCTGTTAATATGAAATTGATCAAACATTTATCACATTTGGACAGACTATAATCTCAAATGTAACAGTGATGGACTCGCCATCTGTCACGTTGGCACCTAATATACCTCTGGCGGAATGTGGGTGTGTGGGTATTACCTATACACCTCTGCCTACCCCTTCGGGGTCCCTTGTGGGAAGGCGTGAGGATATATTATATTATTATAATCTCAAATTTACTGTACCTTTGTAAAAATAAGTATGAACTGGATGAACGTAGAACCTCTGTCTGCCACTTTCGGGAAGGTGTGAAGATATCATAGTAAAATAGAAATCTATAATGAATTAATTAAAAAAGCTGCTTGTTGTTTACTTACTTCTATTTCAAGGGAGCGTACTTTCTTCAAAGAAAGAATGGTAGTCATATTAAATTGTACTTTTACATTCTTCAATTGATTCGTAACGTCCTGTGTAAATGCTATGTAATCGCTTAAAGTGTTAACATTTTTCAGTACTTTTATTACATCCATATTTTTAATCCGTACCTTCCCCAAGAGCAACGAAAATTCTAAATACAATATTGCAAACGCAAGACATAGTTTTCCCGCGAAACAAATTCAAAACGACGCTTAAATATTATGACAGTAACAATTGTTATATTGGTAGTCAGTGTGTCGGTAACCTTCAATTCATCTGACAGCCCCTGGTTAATAATATTTATTATTGTCATGCCTTATCACTTGCCAGTTGGGAAGAAATGAAAACATATTACATGTTCACCCCTAGATATAATTGGGTAGGCAGAGGTTACGAAGAAACAGATATAGATATTTTCCAAACACATGCTGGTCTTCCATTCTTAAAATGTAAAAAATACTTGGTTTTAATATCCTGCCTGTGTTGCATAAAGTGGAAAAGGCAACGTGCATTACTATGTTGGCTGCATTGGCATCTTAATTTAATTAAGTACATAGATAGTACCTACAGTAGGGTTTGAATATCCAGGCACAGCTCTGAGGGTCAAGTCAATACCAATAGACTTTACCATAGATAATAGTACATGTTTGTAGTTAGGTTTATGGCTTTTTTTTTTCGTTAAACGCTATCTGTAGTTATGTACTTTACCTGCAGTACAATAGAGGGGAGCGGGGATGTTTAACAATGTCAGTCAATGAAAGAAATGTCAGTTTAGCCAGTGGCCAACCAGTCAGTCGCTAAAGCAAATAGTTTTCGGTAATTCTGATTAGGTCATTTTATAATAGAAATATAGTGACACAACTGATATGATATGAAGGCACAGATAACGTGATATAAAATGTTGATTCATACATTCCTTACAACTTGGTGGCTATTTTATTCTGTTAGACAGTCAGTGTAGTGATCGCGTCATAGCGCACGGCTGTCGACACTAAAAATCAGTCGATATTATGCGGGCCGAACGCAAAAACAAAATAGTAATTTTACAATTATGATGCCTATGGTGTATACAGTGTACGGTTTCGCTATATTCTTTATTATTGCTTGGGTGTGTCTGTGGTTACTGCACATAATGGCCCTTTCGTACTCCAAGTGGAAGCTTCACCGGGCAGTGGACCGGTCGCCGCCTGAGCAACCGTACCCAGGAGTGTCCATACTGAAACCGCTGACTGGGGTGGATCCAAACTTATTCTCCAACTTGGAAACATTCTTCACGCTCGACTATCCTTGCTACGAGCTGTTGTTCTGCGTGGAAAGCGAACACGACCCAGCGGTGATGCTGGTGAACAGCTTGCTCCACAAATACCCGCACGTGGATGCACGGCTGTTCGTGGGCGGGCAGCGTGTCGGCGTGAATCCGAAGATCAACAACATGCAACCAGCATACCTGGCAGCTAAATACCCACTGGTGCTGGTGAGCGACGCGGGCATCCGCATGCGAGAAGACACGTTGCTAGATATGGCACAGAACATGCATGACGACGTCGCCATCGTGCACCAGATGCCGTTCGCGTGCGATGCAGAGGGATTCGCCGCCACCTATGAAAAGGTCTTCTTTGGCACAGCGCAGGCGCGCATGTACCTCAATGCCGACCTGCTGGGCATCAACTGTCATGTTGGAATGTCATCAATGGTCCGGCGGTGCGCGCTGGAAGAGGCTGGGGGGCTCGCCGCATTCGGCGACTACTTAGCCGAAGACTATTTCATGGCTAAAGCAGTGATAAGCAGAGGTTGGCGTATGCGAGTGTCGTCGTTGCCGGCGCTGCAGAATACTGGTTGTAAATCAGTGGGCGGACTACAGGCGCGGTTGACGCGGTGGGCGCGTCTGCGGATCGCTATGATCCCGACTACGACGATGTTGGAGCCGCTGAGCGAGTGCCTTCCATTGGGCGCGGGCGCGGCTTGGGCGGCGGGCGAGCTCTTCGGCGCAGAGCCCCTCCCCTTCTTCCTAGTACACGTGTTGGCATGGTTCTTGTCAGACTGGCTGATGCTGCGCTCGGTGCAGGACGGCGCACCGCCGTTTACTAAAGTGCAGTTCCTGGTGGCGTGGGTATGGAGTGAAAGCTGTGCGCCCTTTGTACTGGCGGCGGCGCTGCTGTGCCCTGAGATATCGTGGCGCACGCGCACGTACCGGCTCGACTGGGGTGGCCGCGCGCACGAACTCCACCCCAAACTCAAGTTCTGAGGTAACCCAACTCCCAGCTCCGCAACCCTCACTCGAAAGCTTTAATTTGGTGAATGTCATTTGTTACACCAGTGTAAGTATGTGCATGTCTGTATGAAACTGATTTTGAATGTCAACCTATGTATGATAATTAGAGCTAAGTTTCTTATTTTAATTCCTATTTAATAGTTTTGAAAAGAACAGTGGATATTTGTTGCTTTTGTTTTAGAAAGATTTGTATGTTTATTAAAGTTACATAATGTTGTATTTTAATAATTATTTTTTTTTGTAATTTCTTAGAACCAGTGATTTAATGATAATGTATTTGTATTAGTGATAAGCTGGTGTGAGTTGGCTGACTGTTCAAGGTGGCTATCATTTGTATGTACAAACATATGTATATGTAACTCGAGTGCATTATTAATGCACACCGGCTGCAGACTTGGTCGAAGAAGCTTTGTGGGTGTGAACAAATTCTAAATGGATTCTGGTCAACCTTTGTTGCATGCAGATCAAAGATACTGAGTCATACAAGGTTATGTGAATAGATTATAATTTCTTAACAGTATGTCAGAACATTTTGTTACCACAGGTTATATACAATAGTACACAGTATATATTATCTTTCCTATCTGAGATAGATGATTATGCTTTGATAACATATGTGATTACATACCTGTTTCTATACTGTTGATTCTATGTTATCCATACTTGCCTTTACTATGAATTCTAAATTGACAGGGTTACTCTATACAATCCACAAAACCTTTGTAAAAATATAGATTCTCATTTAAACAGTACCTTTGGGCCAAGTGTGTTATTTTTGTATATAATTTCTATACAGGTCTGAATTGGGACCAAAAATTGCTATTTGGAATTGTTTATGCTAAAATATGTTTTTTTCCATTTGGACATTGGGGCATTTTGGTTTTACTTTGTTGAGAATGAAGACTGCTCTAGTTTAAATGTTTAAATTGTGACTTTTCTGTCAGAAATTGTGTTGTCTCTTTCATGTACAATATACAAGACGGAGATGGTGATATGATGTCTGTCAGGGCAGCTGGTGTCCAAAGGTACACTATCAGTTCAATTATTATAATTTAAATTGTTCAAGATGCCATTAAAACTGCTGAAATACATAATTATCATAAAATATAAACATGCCTTTTTATATTTGTATTCATCAAGTAATTATCCTCAACTACAAGGTTGGTCCAATTGAGACAATTAATTTATTAATTTTATCGCAGATATGAAGTGAATAAAATCAAAGGAGCAAATTAAAAATACTAACTTTTTGTCTTTATCTATAGCTTCTAGTGACAAAAATTTTTTGAGTTGTCTTCTTTGAAGTTAAAATTGGGAGAAAACGAGATCATTAGTAATATACTCCTATCGCGCCTTCCTACAAGGGTGCATACGCCTACTTTCCGCCGGAGATATGTTTTAGGTGCCAATGTGACAGATGGCGAGTTCCTGCAAAAAAAAAAGCCCGAGATACATTGTGCACTCGCAATGTAACTAATAATGTGTAAAAGATAAAAATGGTTACTGTGGGCTATCCTTTAGAGATATTATATACCATCGCGGACATTTTTATCGACCTTTAAGATATACAATTCCGTACATTAATTTGATCTATCTCGTAAGGTTTATCGAGCTTTTTGCGATTAAATCGCACAAAAGTACGCTGTATATAAGTATGTATGTATACATATAAGCCTTACTCTTGAATTACTCTATCTGTTGTTGAAGACTGCATTGAAATCCGTTGAATATTTTAAAAGATCTAAGCGAACAGAAATAAGTATTTAGTACAAGTGTAAGTTTATAATCCCACTAATATTATAGATGAGAGAAGAAAAAGTTTATGTTGTATGTATGTTTGTTTGTTATTCGATGACGCCTAAACAGCTGAAGGGAATTGGATGAATTATGGCACAGAGATAGATTATTAGCTGGACTAATACATGTTATATAGTTTATTTCAGAAATAATAACCTCGAAGGTAATCAAAGGTAACGAGGGTGAGTACGCGAGGCTCTGCTTGTATCAGTATAAGTATACCCGTATGCGCACAAATGATGCGCGAATGCACATTTGTGTTGAGTGACGTCATCGTAAAACAAGTGTTAAAAATCCTAATGACGTCTCGAGATAATAATTGAGACAGTCATGATAATAAAGTATCGCTTCTATCTATCAGTTATCTTACTTCTTACTAATATTATAAATGTGAAAGTTTGTAAGTTTGGATGTTTGCGGTTCTTTCACGGCCAAACGGCTGAACCGATTTGGCTAAAAGTTGAAATGGTGATTGCTTATACCTAGGAATAGGACATAGACAACTTTTTTTTCTTTTTTTTAATCCTGAAAAAATCAGTTATAATCTTTTGTATGATGCTCTTTTACGGCATAGCGGCTTGATATGAACTGATTCTAGCAGGAAAATTTCCAAAGCTACTTTTTTTAACTCCACGCAGGCGAAGCCGCGGGCATAAGCTAGTTATAATATATGATGCATGTAAGAGCCGTGGTGGCCATGTGTTTCGAGTCGTTACAGTCCCGCCTGCTCAAAGATTGCAGGTTCGAATCCTGACTGTAGTACCAATTAGTTATGGACGCTTGCAACAAAAATATAAATGCGATAATTTGAGTTTCTTTATTCTCTAGAGAACTCTACGTGTATATATATATATATATATATATATATATATATATATATACATATACAGATATTTTTATGTGTGTGTTTATGTTTATACAGGGCGTTTCAGTAAATAGGATGTAGTCAATAAAAAGGATTTATATTATTAAACCCATAAAACCATATTTAGCAGTGAATCCTCTTTCGTAATGCTGTAATTATGTAAAATATTTATTTACAACAACAACAATTAACAATATTTACAAAACACTGTTGTATAACTACTTACAGGTAAAATATTTGTCCCAAATCGGTATCCCGAGGCAACGTGCCAAGAAGACTAGCAGCATTGCCACGCTGGATAGCAATGCTGATTCTCTCAGCGAGATATGTTCCAGCCTGTCACGAGAGGTCTCGATTAGACGCCGTGAGACCTCTTTAAACAGATGGTGAAGCTCAGGAATTGTTATCTTTTAGTTGTTTTAGTTGTATTGCACCTTCTTGAGGAGGCTTTCTTCTTGAGTTTGTATTCACAACACCTGACAACTTCTAGGAGGCAACAGTAATATTATCTGAAATACCTATATATGTACAAGTGAACAAGTGACCGAGTGTGCAATATCGGTAAATGGGCAAATTCTAGAGCAAGTGAATGAATTTGTATATCTTGGAAGCATGTTCACACGAGATGGAAAGTATGAAAAAGATATTGAAAGAAGGATAACTGCCGGAAATAAGGTGAATGGAGCCATGTCGGCGTTGATGGGCAGTAAAAGTCTGAGCAAGAATGCTCGAGTTGCTGTCCACAACGCGATATTGGTACCTACCTTATTGTATGGCAGCGAATCCTGGGTATGTCAGAGGAAGTATGAAAATAGCTTGAATGCAGTCGAGATGCGATCTCTTCGAAAAATATGCGGCGTAACGATATTAGATCGAATCCGCAATGAAGAGATTCGCAAATCAACTGGCGTGAATGAGGGCGTGATTGTAAAGATGAAGAAAGGCATGTTACGTTGGTTTGGACACATAGAAAGGATGAGTGAAGAAAGATTGACGAAACAGATATACAAAGCAAAAGTGTGTGCAAGAAGAGGCAGAGGAAGGCCACGTTCCAACTACCTGGATCAAATAGATCGGACTCTCAAGGACGGGAACGTTAAGAGTACTCGAAACCGACGAGCATGTATGAAGAGACTGATGAATGTGGACGAAGCGAAAGAGGTATGTAAGTCTAGAGAGAACTGGCGCTCTATACTCTCTGCCTACCCCGTTAGGGACTTGGCGTGATGATATGTATGTATGTATGTATGTACCTATATATTATCATACTACTTACCTACATACATAAAAGCGGAGCAGTATAGTAATACTGTTGTAGTAACAACAATGTTTTAATTTAACGCGGGTAAATCCACGGCCACAGCTACATAGTTGTAGAATAAAAAATATTTAGACGACCTTGAACAATGCGCGGAAATAATACACCTGATAGGCATAATCATATTCTGGTTTATAAAACTATGTTACATGCTCGAAGTGAATGTTCGAAATTTAAAATAAAATCACTCCCATACACACACACACAAACTGACTGATCGAAGATTTATGAATGCGGAATCGAATTCATCTATACTTAATATTATAAAGAGGAAAGATTTGTATGTAAGTATGTTTGTATTGAATAGGCTCCGAAAATACTGGACAGATTTGAAAAATTATTCCACCATTGGAAAGCTACATTCACCCTGAGTGACATAGGCTATATTTTCTTTTATAAAAAATAATCTTATGAACACCCCTGCGAAGCCAGGACGGACCGCTAGTTAAAAGATTATCTAAATGTAGGAACGCCTAAGTGAGTTCTAATTGGCGTTATACAATGACAAATTTTCATAATTATTCAAGTCTAGGTATGCCCGCGGTTTCTTCCGCTATCTTCTTGTAGACGGTTTTTTGGTCCTGACTGCGAAGGTTGAGGTCGTGGGTACGGTTCCCGCTGTGAGCAGCGAGCTATTTGTGTACTGTTGCTGCCATTGAACCGAATAAACCTAAAGGACTGCTACCAGATGTTTTGATACTTTACTTACTTTACAACTATAATAATATATCCTCACGCCTTCCCACTAGGGTTCCCGAAGGGGTAGGCAGAGGTGTATAGGTAATACCCACACACAGTGGTAGTGACAGATGGCGAGTCCATCGCCGTTACTCCAGCACGACTATACATACGCCTTTGAATTTCTTCTCAGACGTCTGCAGGTTTCCTCTCGATGTTTTCCTTCACCGTTCAGCTCGTGGTGTGACTAATCACTGTACTTAAGTTCAGAAAAACTCATTGGTACAGTCGGGATTCGAACTTGCGACCTTTGCGTCGCAGGCAACTGCTCGAACCACTCGGCCACCACGGCTCTTACTTTACAACTGTCAGTATGAAAATCTTCTTAATATAGCGTACGTTCGTGTCACGTTATTTGTCCGCGATGGGCTCCTAAACTACTTAAACGGTTTGAATCAAATTTGCGCACCGTGTGCAGTTTGACCCAACTTCAAAGATAGTTTACATCTCTATTTATAGCCGCAATAATATTTCATTGCATATTATTTGACAGTCACAATTATCTGTTAGCTCCAAACGATTCTAACAGATGGCGATATCTGTTGACTGGATTGAGTGATTATTTATTTTGGTATAAGTATTGATTTACATTGTAATATAACAAAAACCTTATTATTATATAGTATTAATATACTAGCATTACATACATACAGGAAAAAACTTCTTTTGTCAATTCGAAAATAGTATACGCGTTACAAGCCTCGTTTTAAAATGCACAGTCCGACTTTGAAACCAGTTTGACAAGAGGACAAACCCTTGGTTGTATTTGTTTGTGGAATCGAGCGATCGAACACTCAAGGATGAGAACTTTGAGAGTACTCGAAAGCGAGTTTGATAGAACCGAGCAGACACTGTAAGTCTAGATGGGATTGGCGCTCTACTTACTCTGCCTACCCTGGGAGACACATGGCGTGATGTTACGGGAATATCGAGAAACATATTTTCAACATACATAACAGCCGTGGTGGCCGAGTGGTTTGAGTAGTTCAAGTCCGCAAGTTCGAATCCCGACTGTACCAATGAGTTTTTCTGAACTTCAGTACAGTGATTAGTCACTTCACGAACGGTGAAGGAAAACATCGAGAGGAAACCTGCATACGTCTCAGAATCAATCAGAATCAAAGGCGTAGGTATGTAAAGTCGTGCTTGAGTAACGGCGATGGACTCGCCATCTATCACGTTGGCACCTAAAATATATCTCTGGCGGAAAGTATGTGTATGGGTTTTACCTATACACCTCTGCCTATCCCTTCGGAGACCCATGTGGGATGGCGTGAGGAAATATCTTAATAGTTGTTTGTCCGCGATGGGCTCCTAAACTACTTAACCGATTTCAATCAAATTTGCACACCGTGTGCAGTTTGATCCAACTTGAAATATAGGATGGCTTACAGCTCAATTGGACCCGATAGGTGGCGCTACGATCGTGTTTCAGGAAGTTAAACTTTTTCCCCCGGGCGAAGCTGGGCGGGACAGCTAGTATCCTATATATTTTCAACTGTCAGAAATCGATACGGTGTTACAAACCCAAAGCGAATACCTATCAAGGTCGTGAGTTTCGCTTGTTAAAAAAATATCGTTCAACGACTCGAAACCTTGGAGCTCGTAACAAAATGCATCATTGTACAAACATATGCATGACGTGCATATGGGAAATAACATCAACGGAGCATTGAAACATATACTTTGAGTAGGTTCGAGTAAAGTTGAGATTCCAGTAAGTACCTGGTAACTGCACTCGAGAGCTTTTGGTGGTCTGGTATGCAATAATTACAAACTTAAGTTACATTGTTTTGCTTGCGATGGGCTCTTAATACGACCAAGGTTTATTTATAACGAGCAGCTCTTTTGAAAAGAAGATTAGAAGTCACACAATGTTTAGGTCATAAGGGATTGGTTTCTCAATCATTACTATAAAAACGTATTAAAATATCTTCATAAGGGTTAGTACTAATGTGCTATGCTGGAGGCCTAGGTCTCGTCATTGACCGGTTAAGTAGCAAAAGTTCCCGGAACTCGCGCTACGAGAGACAACACAAAAGAAAAAAAAAACTTCATAATCGTATGCAAATTACCTGATATTTATAAACATATGATTTTTACCAAACAAAAGAATTAGTCACTGCAGTTAAACTCATTGATATTGTGGGAGTTCGAACCTACAATTTGATTTTGCAGGCTACTCCAACCATTCGGACACCATAGCTTTTTTGAAAGACAATTCGACGACCATCCGGTCCAATTTTTAATAATAATATAACATAGCGATAATATAACAATAATTTATTTATTGTTCTTTCACAACAAAATACGAAATACATAGGAACACTATTGACAAATTAAACGAAAACAAAATCTTGTATTGTGAAAGACTGGTGCCTAAACTAGGCAAAGCCTGTATTTTAGGACACCAGGTCTCCACCCACGGCTTCCAAAGGCCAATGATGTCGTCGAATCCATGTCTCTTTAGAACCCATGGAAAATTGGCAAGTCATGTTGAAGCGCCAGAAGTGTTCAAGTTGTGCGGATGTCTGTTCGTTGAAAAAAATGCCAGCAAAAAGGCTGTCTTGATTCGTTTTTACTTATCTCTACGCCGGCTCACAAGGCCCCTAAGTGCAAACAGAGCTGTAAATAGCACTCACTTTTCGCCTTTGATATTAAGAATAGATTAGCCAAAATAGCCGAGCGGCTTCAAGTAGTCACTTGACAAGAGAGGTAGGGCATAACGGGTTTCCCGTTCGAATTTGGAGCTGCCCGACTGGGGCAGGACCTCCACCTTATAGAAGTCCATAGCCAAATAACACAATTTATTGTGTTGTGTTCCTACGCGGTGAATAAGGTTACCAGAAAAGAGCTCCTTGGGGGGGAAGGATTGTTATATTGTGTTGGCAGCAGAGGGATTAGTCCCATTATGCGGCCAACACAGTTGAACACAGTATTACTCGCCGAAAACAGAGTGGCAGCGCGCAAGTGATACTTCAGTATTGTATGCGTAAATAGGCTGCGGTAACTGTTTTCCATCGGGTGGGCCGTATGCTTGTTTGCCGCCCTTGTTGTATAATCAAAAAGTTAAGAGTGCAGGATCAAACTCCATCTATAATAATATTTTTTTATAAGTTAAGCTTTTTGTCCTACAACTGCACCTCTCGCCATCGACGGGGAATCCTTAACAGATCGCGAAGCTCCAAAGGAGGTTCCTTCCGCAAAGTCACAGGCCATCGTCCCAGTCTTTCCCCCGAGAGTACAGCATGGAGTTCCCAAGAAGCTCGGCTGTTCAGAGAGCATTGCATATGTTATTCTATGCCTATTTTTTATTCTGACGTAAGAGTTTTGCTAATGTAAAGTTCATACAGTTTTTGCGTAAGAGAGGAATAAACATTGTCACTAACTCTCGCATTTATAATATTAATAAAGGGATAGTTATATTTTACATTGACGGCCAGCCGGCCCAAACTGTACCTAAATACGCGTCGATATCGTTAGTACAGACTTTGCCTATTCGACTTTATCGGAGAAGCCTAGAATGCGACTTTTATTATCGCGAGTGTAGAATACCTGTAGGTACCTACTCTAGTCGCACACGCTGTTATCAACATGGACACCTTAAAAGCAAGGTCACTTACACAGCGATTAAACCTAATTACATAAAAAATGCAGATGAGGATGATTGAAACTCAACCACGCCAGAACGCCGGAACGGAATCGGATGAAATAAGACAGAGATAAATCATTGACTGAATTAATACATGTTCTATCCTAGAAAAAAAACTAAAAACACATTTTAACGCAGGTGAAACCGCTGTAAATTTAAAAATAGCATTTGCATCAACTTGGTACCTCTCGACTTATTTGATAGTCACCGTTGTGATAATTCTATGTATTTTTCAGCGCTACAATTGCAACAATTTATCAAGATTCGTCACAGCACGAGATGTATACGACTGGAGAGAAATTCAAGGACGACGTTGTGTAGTCAAACCAGAGACGGTGCCTTGCTGACTCGTTGACATTTGATGCAACGCTTCCGTTAATAGTTTGTGTCATAGGTTTAATATTTAACTAGCTGTCACGCCCCGGCTTTACACGGGTGCTTTTAAGATAAATTTATTTTTAAGGATAGGTATACTCGTAAAAAAATCTACTTGACTCTCTCTGGAAGTCGTACCTCTCTGTGTCCGGAGGGAATCGGCGTGTTATAGATATGTGTAAAAAAAATAAACAGACATTAAATTACGAAAGGTAGTTTTTCAATTTATCGCTTTCAGACACTACGCGAGGACTTCCTATTACGATATGTCCTATATGTAGGCATGTATGTAATGTAGATTCCATACATACATACATATCATCACGCCAAGTCCCTAACGGGGTAGGCAGAGAGTATAGAGCGCCAGTTCTCTCTAGACTTACATCGCTTCGTCCACATTCATCAGTCTCTTCATACATGCTCGTCGGTATCGAGTACTCTTTACGTTTCCGTCCTTGAGAGTCCGATCTATTTGATCCAGGTAGTTGGAACGTGGCCTTCCTCTGCCTCTTCTTGCACACACTTTTGCTTTGTATATCTGTTTCGTCAATCTTTCTTCACTCATCCTTTCTATGTGTCCAAATGTAGATTGATGTGTAATAACATCTTTTCACCGGAAAAAGAGATGCCAACGTGACGGCGATGGTTTTTTGTCTTTCGTCGCTTTAGTTCCGGGAACTTTAGCTACTCAAACGAACCATGGCGAGATCAAAACGCCTCCAGCCAGATAATAACGCTAGTTACGTTTCCGCGGTTAAACGCAACGGTGACAGATATACATTCGCTATATCAAATATTAATTTAATAAGTGATTAGCCACACCACGAGCTTTACGGTGAAGGAAAACATCGAAACCTGCATACGTTTGAAAAGAAATTCAAAGGATTTACTAAAGCGATGGACTCGCCATCTGTCACATGGCGCTTAAAATATATCTCTGACGTAGAATGGATGTATGGGTGTATGGGTGTAGGTACTTGTCGTTTGTTGGAATGTATGAACTTAAAGTACCTAATTAAAATAGTTCAAGTGGTATCGACCGGTGATATAATTTATGATTTATTGCCTATTAGTTAATTAATAAGATAACCGTGGAACCGCAAACCACAAGTGTGGTTAATGAGGAACGTTGGGTAAGTGGTCTCATATCGTTTACAATCTTTGGCAATGTTGGTAGCCCTGCCTTCTTCCTGTTCAAATGATCGAGCGTTCGTTACTCTCCGTGTTGGATATTAAATTAAACTTTTAGCCTATATTTAGAGATTTTTCTTGCTGTTTCATGTACATATCATCACGCCGTGTCCTCGGGGTAGGCAGAGAGCCGTTTTATATAATTATGTATATATTTATTTTTAGAGTTGTTAGCTACGTGCACTTTGCGAATGAATGCGAATCGCTTTAACTTTTACTTCTAGTGGGATAGTTTAATCAAGGTCGTCACTAACGAGCAAAAAACAGAAGGATGTATAGAGAAGGCAGCAAACGACCTTAGTCATTGTTTAAGGTGTCGTTATGAATAATATTGTTAAGGAAATCAGAACATTCTCACTTCTTTTTTCATGTTTGACAAATTGTGGTTTATAATCAATTCGTGATACAGAATCAATATAACTGTATTATATATTACAAATATTAAAGGTACATATGTAAAATAATTTTCCAATGTTTGCAATTTGACATGCTGCTACCATTTCGTGAGCTACCTTTTGGAAATAGGTATTTCTTTTTTTTTTACCATTAACTCTTAATGATGACGTACACCAGCTGATATGTGACGCGAATCTTTATCACCCTTATTAATAATAGTAACGAGTCGTAGTAGGCCCTCAAATATAGCAAGAAGCCATAGCCCAAATATAGGTACTAAGCCGGCCCTGCATAACGCTTATGGACTCTCATGTCAATTCAATTCGTAACATCCGTGATTGCGTAGCTATGTCTAAGAACTCAACCTCCTAACGATATTAAACACTGGCTGGTTATTTTAGAGTATAATTTTTAAATTAAGAACATTATTTCTGTAATCGTTTTAAAAGTAGAATAAAGTAGAAGTCGTCCTTTGTTATTGTTAATATGAGAAAAAAGAATATAATATTTACAAAGAACAGTTGAAACTAACTACTTACAGAACCTCATTGACTTACAGATAAATATTTGTCCCAAATCGGTATCTTGGCAACGTGCCAAGAAGACTAGCAGCACTGCCACGCTGGATAGCAATGCTGAGTCTCTGAGCGAGATATGTTCCAGCCTGTCACGGCGCGATACCTCTTTAAAAAGATGGTGAGCCTCAGGACCCCAAGGCCCCAGAGTTTCAACCGCAAATGCCGCAAATATGTAACCTGACCCGAGACAGGCATACTTGCGGCGCTTGAGGCACTCCTGCTGAGCAGCAGCGGCGCCGGCCGCCACCGATGTGTCAGGAAGATGGGAAGGAGCCAGTGTATCGACACACGTAGCGTCCCACACCAAGGGCCGACCCATCCTCCATGGCATCAGAGACAAAAATAAATTCAGAAAATAAATTCTTGTACTGTGAAATCACTCTCATAGTGTGGTCATATGTGGCATTCTAAATTTGAATTCAATCTTTTCTATCGTGTCAAAATTAACCGCCACGAGCCAAACGTAACCATAGAGTAGTTCTATATTCGAATATGTCAGCGGCATACAATGGTCAGTTATATGCTTCAATGTTCTCATTGTTTGTGGCTAGCACCTAATATATTATTTACCGTCACCGAAGGTCGAGCGACCACGCTCGATATCTTATTTGACACATTTTAGGGCACTTCATGGCGCGATCAATGCGATTAAAAAAAATGATTTGCTAATAATAAGGTCTACGGGGTATATTTACAATATAAAATATACAATATTTTGTTTTGATCAAAATTTTTATTTACAATACTCCTTTTTCATATAACATACATACATCACGACGTCCCTAACGGGGTAGGCAGAGAGTATAGAGCGCCAGTTCTCTCTAGACTTACATACCTCTTTCGCTTCATCCACATTCATCAGTCTCTTCATACATGCTCGTCGGTTTCGAGTACTCTTAACGTTCCCGTCTTTGAGCGTCCGATCGATTTGATCCAGGTAGTTGGAACCTGGTCTTACTCTGCCACGTCTCTTGCACACACTTTTTTTTTCGTCAATCTTTCTTCACTCATCCTTTCTATGTGTCCACTACACTACAGGTAGTATGTTGGGAAAGACTACCCCTACAAGCGAATATCAAAAATTACCGTGGAGAGTTTTCTCATTTTCTTCTTACAGGTTTTTTTCTTGGAAACGGTGGTAGGTACCTTGTATATTTAAAATTCTGTATGCCATTCATAAAGTGTTCCGTGTGCTCAACCTTCCTTCTTTAAATAATAGTATAGATAGTGCCATCCACGAAGACGCCCCCCCCCCCCAATTTCTATTCGAAGGGTGGCGGGATGCGATGATCCTACTATATTAATTGTAGTGTGCGTGTGCACTAATAGGTAATCAGTGTGTACCGATAATACTCAAACATTAGTGGAAGGTTGCACACTTACACTATAAACTATAGGGAAGAATGGTGGGGCGCGCCTTCGTGGATGGCACTAGCTATATTAAAATTGCATTTGAATAATGAGGACAATTTGCACGTGATGGCAAGGCGCCTGATTCAGTTTTATCAGTAGAATAAAAAATATAATGAGCTGATTACAATATCGTTACGATAGCGTAATTACCTCGCATCATGCGTTCTAAATGTTTTTTACCGTGTCTTTCACGCTAACTATGACGGCCGTCTGGTTTGGTGGTCAGAGCCCCTGCGAAGCTCGAGGTCGCGGGCTCGACTCCCGCTGTAGATATTTGTGTGATGAACACGAGTATTTGTACCGTAGTCTTGGATGTCCTATTTATTTATGTATAACCACACAAATACATAGGACTTAGCAACCAAAGTTTATCGTTGTCTAGTTACCATAGTTAAAGCTTTGCTTAGTCCGGGACTATGTCCATTTGTGTGCAATTGTTTTTTTTTTATTGTCTCTCAAAACCGACGAGCATGTATGAAGAGACTGATGAATGTGGACGAAGCGAAAGAGGTATGTAAGTCTAGAGAGAACTGGCGCTCTATACTCTCTGCCTACCCCGATAGAGACTCGCCAAGATGATATGTATATGTATGTCTCTCGTAGCGTGAGTTCCGGGAACTTTTGCTACTTAACCGGGCAATCGCGAGACCTAGGCCTCCAGCCAGGCACTTTATTGAGCTAAGCAACACAGCTAAGGGCACCCCCTGTGGGCTGTGGAAGTGTCCCAAGCTATTTATTTATTTAACTTCACTCTTACACACGTGCGTTGGGGCGACGCGCCTTCACAAACGACGAAAAAGTTCAAGGATAAAATAACTCGTTAGGTACGAGTAGGGCCACACTTTGCGGGTTCCAACAAGTTTTAATACGATTTTTGTCATACAAATTATCGTTTTCCCTGCCTTGTTTCGGCACGCGGTGCGGTAAAACTGAAATTGGGTTCTGTTTCGAGGGACCCCTAAAAAGTCGCTTTGATTCGATCACTGGCCTTTATTTTATTTATTTATTTAATGAACAAAACAAATTAAAATCTTAAAGGATAAACATAACAAACAAGAGGTATGTAAGTCTAGAGAGAACTGGCGCTCTATACTCTCTGCCTACCATGTTAGTTACTCGGCGTGGTGATATGTATCTATGTATGTATAACAAACAAATTTAGTAATAGTCTGTAAGTATAGTAATTAAAAAAGATGTGCATACAGCTAAGATATAAAACATACCAAAATCGAAACCATATCTTAACTCAAACCAAACCTCAACCACAATTACTGGTTTCAAATGGCGACTTACTAGCACACAGTATAGATAGTGCCATCCACGAAGACGTGCCCCACCAACTTCTAGTCGAGGGGTTCGCGGGATGCGGGGAATGTTGACTTTCAACTTCATCACCTTAAAAAAAAAACAAAAGATATATATTTTCATAAAATGTAGCCTACGTTACTTGCGACTAAAGATGTTTTTTAATGGTGAAAGAATTTGTATAATCGGTCCAAAGTTTTTTTATTAAATTTAAATTTGAATTTCGAATAGTATATATATTGAAGGGCAAAATCAAATACATCCGTGTCAAGAATATTATTTAAATAAAACCAGTAAAAACTTACTTCAATCAACTTTTTAGGTATGTAGTTAAAAGATTTTCGAGCTGTGTACGCCTGAAGGACTAATATCTAATCTACGTCATGTTTCATCATTAAGTATCTACCTCTTTTGAGGATTATAATCCGGTTAAGAGAAACGCGTACGAATTCGAAATAGCGGTATCGATGTTAACCACAGATATCGTGTGAAACATAATAGGACTGTAACATGATTAGCAATAATTTATGGTCTACGAACCGTGACCACACGTCTATGGTTGACGTAGCTTTTTGTATTTTAGCATGAGTTTCGGGCACTTACTATAGATAGTGCCATCCACGAAAACGCGCCCCACCAATTTCTAGTCGAGGGAGTCGCGGGATGCGGGGAGTATGATCCGACTATTAATTGTAGTGTGAGTGTGTACCGATAATACTCAAACATTAGTGGAAGGTTGCACACTTACACTGTAAAGGAAGAAGAGTGGGGCGCGTCTTCGTGAATGGCACTATCTATACTAAACTGGTCAGTGAGAAGTCACTAACGCTAACACTAACACACAATATTCAGCCTTCTTTCGCCCACTGCTGGGTAATACCTACTTGGCTTTTCGCCGATATTCTTGGCCCTGAGCTAGTCTCCACCACAAAGTTTCCCAGTCTGTGTGATGTCCTCGACCCAACGGGTGGTTGGTCTGGCTATTTTCCGCCTTCCATTTCTTTGCCCCTATTCGACTTCCTGGCCCCTGGACAAAATCCCTTTGCGTCTAGGCTCATGCTACCCATTGTAAGGCTGTGTCATTGCCATATGTCATTGCTGGTCGATATTCCGCCTTCCCGTCTCAACTAGATCGCTCTAGGTGCCAACGTGACAGATGACGCGTCCATCGCCGTTACTCAAACACGACGATACTCACGTCTTTAAATTTCGTCTTATAAATCTCGAACGTAGGCAGGTTTCTTCCCAATGTTTTCCTTCACCGTAAAGCTTGTGGTGTGACTAATCATAATATTCAGAAAAACACATTAGTGTAGGAGAGATTCCAACTTGCAATGTCTGCGTTGCAGGGGACTGCTAGAACCGTTCGGCTATTAGAACTACAAATACTAAAAATCTTTCCATCAAACGTCAAATATCAGTACCGGATATTCAAATACGACATCCAAGATCTTACTATGACGCATTATTGTAATCTTAATTCAATAATGTTTGAACAAACTCCAATACGATAGTTTTTACGTTACTCACTCACTTATCTGTATGTATTTATAACACTAACATTACATTAAGGGTGCACCATGTGACCGTGCGAAAGGGATAGATGTATAGGCGCCACATACATCTGTCTCACAAGCATTATTGTATTATGCTTGAAAATACACGTGTTGGTAAGGACACTAACAATGTGTCATCTCTCCGTCAATACTTTACTTGGAAATGGTAGTGTTGACATGCAATTATGATTAATCTACAACAATAGGTTCACAAATAATTCGTAAACACGAGTAATGATATGTGTTTTGGAATTATGACTCCTCTTTGGATGAAAAATGGAGAAGGGAAGAAGCACTCGCATAAACACACACACATATACACACACATATACACACACATACACAAAATATATTTATATACAGATAGAAATTTTCGTCTGTATCCTCTGTAGCGGAGTGGTTGGGGTAGTCGCTTGCAACACAAATATTGTTTTTAGCATTCTTTATTTCTATTAAAATGCTAAATTAAATTAGATTATGTCCATCCGTACAAATATTTTTAGTAAAAATATACATACATACATATAATCACGCCTCTGTCCCGTAGGGGTAGGCAGATACCACTTCTTTCCACTTGCCTTCCATCCTTACATACTTGTTTCGCTTCGTCCACTTTCATTAGGTATTCCCTTTATACATGCTATTTGTATCAGGTCAAGAGACCTGACCTTTTTTCAAGACGTCCCTGATTTGGTCTCGAAACGTCCGCCTAGGTCTACCCCTATATTATATTATATATATATATATAATATAGGTGTATTATACATACATATATATTTATATATACAGATCTATTATATTATCTAAACGATAAATTGAACGCATAATTAATATAATTTAATAAAGTACCGTCTTACAAGTTACAACAGTTTGTGAAAAAGCGGACGACAGATATTGTATCCCCAGGGGGTAGGGTTATAATAAAAACGTAACATTATTAAAATATATTGCAAGCTCGCATCCATTAGTGTACCCTGAGTTTTCCTTGACATAGGTTAGTGATTAGTCACTTTTTTGCACTGTTAATTGAGGACGACAAAAAGCTATGTATCATAATAATCAAAGGAGCGGATGAACAATAAAAAAAACCGATGAGACTTAAAAACTAAGCTAACCTCACTGGATTCATTTTCCATTCCTCAGAATTTATTCTAAATTCTTCATTCGTCATTCTTCATTCGAAATTCGTTGATGTCGATCAGTTGCCTGTAATAACGTCATAATTCCTTTTTCTTTTTTGTTATGGCAACTGGATGCCCTCCAGTGTTGAACCTGACGGGATCAAGGGTCGCACAGGGCGATAACTTGATTACATAATGGCATTCGCCTATTGAAAGGTCACGTTACAACCATGGGTCAATTAAATGATATTTAATACGTATTCGTCATCCAACGCATAGTTTAAGCGTAGCTCAATTCGGGCACGTACGCATTTATGTATGTTTGTACGTATGACATAATTGTCAATTCATTTCGTTTTGTTCTGTTGGTATAGTATTTAACCGACTCTACACCTAAGGGGGTGTTGTTGCCTCTGCCTATCCTTATCAAGGCTTTTAGGGTTCTGAAAATATTTTCAATCATGTATTTTTGTGCCACAATCAATAATGACCAGTGATAAATGTAATGGACTCACTTTAAAGAAAACGCCTGTTGGTAGCAACGTTATGTCCAACTAACCCGTTATGCCCTACCTATCTTAATTATTATTGGTGCAAGTCGCGTTTACTTATAATTGTATGCTACTTTTAGTTTTAAGTTTTCAAAATGTAATAGTATTTAAGTATTATTGTAAGCATACGTTGGTAGACCTAAATAATAAATAAATATCACTTCTCTAGTGGTTCATGCGCCTTTGCTCTGCTGAGAGAGGTACCAGGCTCGCAGCAACAGGTAAGAGACGTGCTATTCTTGCTAGCCAACTTGACACAATTTATGACCCTTGTTTTGCTCTCAGCACGATTAGCGTTAACTTATCAAGGCACTCCAGCATCCTTAAGATAAAATACGTTTCCGTCGTGTTGAAGAGCACTTGAATTAAATTATGACTTCGATACTTAACTCCCTCTTGTGCTTTGTAATTTCTGAAATATTCCCTAGCAATTAAAGAAGACACTTGAGGTTTGGTCACTAAAAAGTACCTAATGCTAAAGATCACTCTCCATAGTGTTCCCACTTCGGCTTCGCTTGGGTATTGCATATTATGCCTACATGCTTTGTGTACCTTGGGGTCGCTAATCCATCAACTGCATCAGCCTGTTGCGTCGAATATGTGGATCTGCTTTAAATGTAGCTTAACTAAGTGTACCTACTCTACTATACTGTACATATCCGCTCTACTTGAAGTATTGGCAGAGTTTTCAAAGTATGGATGCTTTCTGACACATCCAATACTTAACTTTAACCTTCTCCATGAGACACTCTATCTATTGGTGAAAACTGCATTAAAATATGTTCTGTCGTTTTTGAGTTTATCCCAAACAAACAGGCAGACAGGACGGGGCCTTCGTTTTATATTCCCTTGTTAGCGATGTCAGAGGATGTCATTACAAAAGGAGGTGACTCTTAGCATAGTTCGGATAACAAACCAATGCCTTTGAGCCAAACACACAAACGGACAAGTTAAGGATTCCGTTAGTCGACTGCGATAAGGAATCCTGAAACAATAGCAAAATTTACGTCCCTTTTTTTTTATTTTATATTAAGTACTAATTAACACAAAAACCTACACAGACAGACAGGTGATAGATAAACATGCCTACATCCTCATTTCAAGAGAGGTGACTCATTGTTTGATACTATTTATCAATACCCCTACCATGAGTTACACAGCGTATGTCGTTAGCGAGTTCAAGCTATTTAATATGATAATAATTTATCGAGAGTGTACATACCTTCAGTTCAAGAGAATACTGATGGAGACGACTGAAGCAAAAGAGATTAGTAAGTCTATAGAAAGGGTATTACCTATACACCTCTGCCTACCCTTTCGGGGACCCTTGTGGGAAGGCGTGAGGATATATATATAAGTCTAGAGAGAACCGGCGTTCTATTCTCTCTGCCTATCAAGTGAGAAACTCGCTCTAAGTATTTTAACGCATTTTAGCCAGAAAGCGTTTATAAGGTCTGTTTTCAAATGCCCATCTATCTATGTTTCACTCCAACTCTGATTGGAGGCCTGGTGTCGCCATAGACCGGTTAAGTAGCTCACTTTTCAAGAATAAGTTAAGAGTTACAATACAAAGTGAATTCTTTTGCGAGTCTACGATCGCACTCGTGGTAGAGGTCATATATGTAAAATTATTGTATTTTCCTCCGTAATAGCCGTGGTGGCCGAGTGGTTCGAGCAGTTGCCTGCGACGCAAAGGTCGCAAGTTCGAATCCCGACTGTACCAATGAGTTTTTCTGAACTTAAGTACAGTGATTAGTCATACCACGAGCTGAACGGTGAAGGAAAACATCGAGAGGAAACCTGCATACGTCTGAGAAGAAATTCAAAGGCGTATGTATAGTCGTGCTTGAGTAACGGCGATGGACTCCCCATCTGTCACGTTGGCACCTAATATACCTCTGGCGGAAAGTGGGTGTGTGGGTATTACCTATACACCTCTGCCTACCCCTTCGGGGACCCTTGTGGGAAGGCGTGAGGATATATATCCTCCGTTCATTTAAGCGAAGTAAATATGCAGGTGCATTAATTGTAGCAAATAAGAGCGTGAATAGGTTGTAGTGGTTTGTAAGTCTAGAGGAATGTCGCTCTTAGATAAGGATACTAACTTAGGTACCTTATATATAAGTTCAGAGCAAATACGATTGTAATGATACCTCTTTACAACACACTCGCATTTCGATCACTGCTAATCATTTCTCTTAATTCTTAACGACCGTCTGGTCTAGTGATTGGAGCGCCTGCCTGTGAATCTTGAGGTCACGAGTTCGATTCCCGCAGAGGAAAGATATTTGTGTGATGAACACGTGTATTTGTACGTACCTATAAGTAAATATACCTTTGTCTTACTTAGTTACCATAACACAAGCTTTGCATAATTTGTGGCTATGACAATTTGTGTTGAGCTATTTATTATTATTATTCTAGTAATTCTGTACATCTCTGTACGGGGATGAGTGTTCCAACTGCTGAGACATTATCGCATATATTTTGTAGACTTTATGTACTATTCACTGTTTAATTTTCTAAATAATACATACATACATACATATCATCACGCCAAGTCCCTAACGGGGTAGGCAGAGAGTATAGAGCGCCAGTTCTCTCTAGACTTACATACATCTTTCGCTTCGTCCACATTCATCAGTCTCTTCATACATGCTCGTCGGTTTCGAGTACTCTTAACGTTCCCGTCCTTGAGAGTCCGATCTATTTGATCCAGGTAGTTGGAACGTGGCCTTCCTCTGCCTCTTCTTGCACACACTTTTGCTTTGTATATCTGTTTCGTCAATCTTTCTTCACTCATCCTTTCTATGTGTCCAAACCAACGTAACATGCCTTTCTTCATCTTTACAATCACGCCCGATTCGATCTAATATCGTTACGCCGCACATTTTTCGAAGAGATCGCATCTCAACTGCATTCAAGCTATTTTCATACCTCCTCTGACATACCCAGGATTCGCTGCCATACAATATTCCATCTCGTGTGAACATGCTTCCTAGATATACAAATTCATTCAAATTCACACATTCTAAATATTATACCTACATATCTTCGCGCCTTCCCACAATGTTCCCCGAAGATGTAAGCAGAGGTGTATAGGTAGTACCCACACACCCACTTTCCGGAGATATATTTTAGGTGCCAACGTGACAGATGGCGTTACTCATGCACGACTATACATATACATCTTAGAATTTATTTTCTAATGTATACAGGTTTCCTCTAGATTTTTCCTTCAGCTTAAATCTCGCGATGTGACTAATCACTCTATGAACAGTCGGGATTAGATCCTACAATATTTGTGTTGCAGTCTATTCGAGACACTCGGCCACCGCGGCTTCATATAGCTTTAGAAATAAATTAAATTAAAACCAACTATGATAATAACTATGCATTGTTTTCATTTCGTTTGTTATGACAATATAATTAAATGTTATTAATATGCATGACGTTGGGAACATGTTGACAATCTGTAACCACAACGGAAATGCATGACGTTGACGGTAACGGACGGCATTCGAAGGCAAGCCGGTCTTTAGAATAATTACGAGCGTTATTAATACAAAGGTACATAACATAACATCGCTGTAAGGCGGGGAAAAATCTTTGGGGAGGAATGTTATTTTGTGTTGGCAGCAGGAGAATTAGTCCCATTATGCTGCCAACATAGTATAACACACCGAACACAGAGTGGCAACGTGCAAGTGATACTTCGGTGTAAATATGCTACGGTAACCGTTTCCCATCAGTTGGGCCGAATGCGATTGCCACTCTAGTTGTAAAAAAAAATATTTCATGGGGCAAAAAGTCTGCGACTCGCTTGCGTCGGTAGGATGACGTGAAATTTCATAAAAACATACTTACATACATGGCCGTACTACATAATCGTGCTTCTCCTATCATATCATGAAGCCGTGGTGGCCGAGTGGTTCGAACAGTTGCCTGCGACGCAAAGGTCGCAAGTTCGAATCCCGACTGTACCAATGAGTTTTTCTGAACTTAAGTACAGTGATTAGTCACACCACGAGCTTTACGGTGAAGGAAAACATCGAGAGGAAACCTGCGTACGTCTGAGAAGAAATTCAAAGGCGTATGTATAGTCGTGCTTGAGTAACGGCGATGGACTCGCCATCTGTCACGTTGGCACCTAATATACCTCTGGCGGAAAGTGGGTGTGTGGGTATTACCTATACACCTCTGCCTACCCCTTCGGGGACCCTTGTGGGAAGGCGTGAGGATATATATATATATATATCCTATCATATCATCATTGTGTGAGTGCGAAAGGGATTTAGAGATGACATATACATCCGTCTCTTTCGCACTCTTGAATAATGATAGCATTATCACGTGAAGGTTAGGGCCCAGCTGGGTGTAAGGGTGTTTGTTTGCACGATATATGTAGGTATGCTCGCCAATGTTTACAAAGTGATAATATTTATATCTCAATAACGAGAGAGCCAGAGTAACGACCTAACACTACTGGTTTCCTATTGACTACCCTGTATTTAAATATCCCGCATTTAATACATCTATACTAATAATAAGCCGTCGTGGCCGAGTGGTTCGAGCAGTTGCCTGCAACGAAAAGGTCGCAAGTTTGAATCCCGACTGTACCAATGAGTTTTTCTGAACTTAAGTACAGTGATTAGTCACACCACGAGCTTTACGGTGAAGGAAAACATCGAGAGGAAACCTGCATACGTCTGAGAAGAAATTCAAAGGCGTATGTATAGTCGTGCTTGTGAACCCTTGTGGGAAGGCGTGAGGATATACATTATTATAATATTATAAAGAGGACAGATTTGTATGTAAGTATGTTTGTATTGAATAGGCTCCGAAACTACTGGAACGATTTGAAAAATTCTTTCACCATCGGAAAGCTACATTCACCCTGAGTGACATAGGCTATATCTTCTTTTATAAAAACAATCTCATGTCCACCCGTGCGAAGCCGGGACGGACCGCTAGTATCTAATAACTTAAACAGCCCTGGTGTTCGAGTTGCCTGCAATACAAAGACTGCACGTTCGAATCCCGACTGTACCAATGCGTTTTCTGATCTTAAGTACAGTAATTTGACACACATGAGCTCTATAGTTACCTGCTTGATAGACTCGCTATCTGTCACGTTGGCACCTATAATATATCACGGGCGAAATGTGCCTTCACCTTCGGGAAGGCATAAAAATATAATATTAGTATTTAAACAGATAAACAAACGAAAAGTGTGTGCATGAAGAGACAGAGGAAGACCACGTTCCAACTACATAGATCAAATCGATCGGACGCTCAAGGACGGGAACGTCAAGAGTATTCGAAATCGACGAGCATGTATGAAGAGATGGATGTGGACGAAGCGAAAGAGGTATGTAAGTGTTAGGAGAACTGGCGATCTATTCACTACTTACCCCGTTAGGGACTCGGCGTGATGATATGTATGTGTTATTTATCAAATTTTACACAATTATCTGTAAATTCTCCAGCTATATTGTTTATCGTTAGTAGAATGCACTTGCGCATTCACATACAATATGCTAACCTCGCGCTTATCACACTTAGGTGCATGCTCGCTATGCGTGCTATTTACCTACGGTTACCTCTACCACCGCACCTCTCGCCATTGCCATTCATCAATCATCCCTTGGAACCACAAAGGTCTCACACTGCGCGGTTTCAAAGGAGTTCCCTTCCGCGACCTCTCATTATCCAAGTAGAAACCCAAAACAGTTCAGTTTTACTTATGACAATTGACGGCTATAATAAATAAATACCTGGGACAATTCCACACAAATTGACCTAGTCCCAAATTAAGCAAAGCTTGTGTTATTAGACAACGATATATTTACTTATATAGATAGATATATACGTAAGTAAATACATACGATATCCAAGACTAAGGTACAAATATTCGTGTTCATCACACAAATATCTGCCCTCAGCGGGATTCGGAGCCGCGACCTCAAGTTTCGCAGTCAGGAGCTCTAACCACTGGACCAGACGGTCGACTATGTCATCCAAATCGAGTGATATTATCGTATTACTTGAGTTAAAAGTAGATGGTTGAAGAAGTATTTTTTCATGAAATAATTGAAAGTTAATTTCGGTATTTAGGTATATACCTACATACCACATTCGATCATATAATTACCACAACTTAATGTTAAACAATAATATTAAATTTCAAATTATGCCGCCGCGAAATGTCAAGAAGACAGAATTGACTCGTATGTACTCAAGACAAGTTATTAGCGTCTATTTAACTACATTTTTCGCAAACACGGTAAACATGTACCGATTTTGATGAAATTGTGAAGGAAGCACATAGCGTGATCTTTATCACTGGGTAAAATGCCAATTCACCAAGACGAAGACACATTTACAAGACGCGGGCGTGCTGTAATAATTAAAATATCATTATATCATTTCGTACTATGCCAATCCTTTGAACACTTGATAAAGCAGATAGCATATAGATATGTATACAGATAACAGTAGATTAAAAACGTTGGAGACAAAAGACCTAGGTACCCACTGAATGGCAAAGGTAATAATGGTTCTACCTTGCGTGTCATCTGCTTTACTTTGTTTTACCGTGTAGATATTTTTAGAAAATATATATTTTTTTGTTTAATTTTGAACGGGATAAGGTGAACGTCATGGGCGTATAAAAAACGTATTTTTTAAACGTCCGTGGTGAACGTAATCTTAGTGATTACTAAAGATATACATTCTAGATTTTAAAATTTAAAGAATGAAAACTCGTTCCTTTTCATCGTCTTTAGATTCTCGGGAACGCTTAATATTGATGTCCCAAAGGTAAATGAAATAACTGCTCGGTATGAAATCCTTTATTTAATTTTTTGGTATTTTTGAGACACTTTTCTTCTTTGTACCCACTTGACTATGATTTTAGTATAACTGTGAAAAAATTAAATTAAATGTCCACAATGATATATCTTTACAAAAAGTATTATTCGGGTTTTTCTGAACACTTATTTTTATTCAACGTACATTGGAAACTACTATGATAATTAAAGCTGATTTAATTTACGAACATTACGTTTTGCCTTTTCTACATTGCCGCCACACGTCACTTTTTTTTCAAAGGAGACCATAGACAGAAAATAAGGTCATCCGTTCGGTAATATAGTGTAGCATTGAAAGCCTGACTTTACGATAGAAAAGGTTGTTTTGTCCAACCATAGACAGTAACTAGGCATGGATAGAGAACATTAAAATATTTGTTTACTACATGTTATGTTAGCATTAAAGGTGTAAATTGTCTCACGTACTCCAATTATCTTCAATTTGTATGTCAAATAGGCAAAACATGTTGACATCAAGATCTGCACGCATTCCGTTATTGAAAGCGATGTTGAAACCACGTATTATGACGGATAAACAATCTTGTACATTTTGATACATTATTTTCGACACAATTTCTAAAGCATTCTAATAAGATGCACATAGCATTATTTGTGCAATAATCACAACTATTAAAAAAAAGTGTTTCTAGGTACAAAAATGTTGTTCTTGGGATCAATGATTTGTTTTAAGTGTTACGGTACAACAGTGCGAACCAGCCGCATTTGAATAATGATAAATCAATTATGTCTAAAAATTAACAATTTCGAACCTTTACAGCTAAATACGTGTTGCCATTGTCTTATAAATAACAAATACAGGAAAATTTATAAAAAAAAGACATATAATTGGTAATATTTTTTTAATGTGAGCACACTGCGTTTAAGCTACCAGTAGCTTACAAATTTTAGAAGAAACGTCAGTAATTTTCATTGAGTACCATTTCTTTTGTAAAATTTTATCTTAAAAGTGGTAGCTAGTTTTTATCTTAATATGTTATGACGTTCAATAAGTGTTCCCTGCATTGAATAAAAGATTTTTGATTTTGAAAAGACAAAAGTACGCAAAATTAAATTCTAATATAAATAATATTATATATCTATATATATATCATGTTATCCGAACTAATTAATTTCAAACTAATTTCACCAAAAAGTTTATTAGACGGATTATTAAAGTTTTCTAACAATGGCAACACATTGCAAAAGCAGGTTTGAATATTATACTATGTATTGTAATGTTTTGTACTAAGAATTGTCATCTAAAAAAAATATTTACTTCCACAATCGAGTGACTTCCGAGATAAATGAGATCATACTTAGTACAAACATATATTTGACTATGCTTTTATTGGAACCATAAATATCGATACATTCCGGATGGAAATAGTGAAGTCTATGCTTCCATTATAAAGTGATTTTTGGTGAATTAAATAAAATTTAAGGAAAGTTGAAATAACACTGAAATTGCTCTAGAAACTTTAAATTAAAGTTTAGAATAACCTTAAAATATCGATATTTACGGTTTGTATATTGGAGCAACAACAAATTAACAAATTTAACAATACCAACTTATCGTAACTTGTCAAATATTTTTCGAAACTGGCAATATTCAGCAGAATTACGTAAGTACCTGTTTCCAATTTACATAGGTATTTAGTTCGATAACATTAATTATTCCATACAATAAAATTGAAACTACATAAATTAAAGTTGGGTCTAGGTTTTATGAGAGACATAAGAATTATTTTTATTAATTCTTCAAAGACGACAAATAGTCTTGTCAACTATTTGCCGCCAAATTCTACTGCCTGTAAATGAGCAAGCGAGAGGGGATCCTAGCATTCAAACGAATGAGAGGTATATAGGTATATCTTTTTAACTATAATTTCAAACTGACTGACAATGAGGCGAAATAAACACACAGAAGTCTAGCTAAATAGCTAACGCCCAAAGATGCGAACATTATTTAAAATTCTCTGGCGTTCAGTCGAAGAAAGAAACGCTGCAAAATCAAAGATGCTTCACGCCGTTTGTACGCTTAGACCTTTAAAAACTACACAACGGTTGTGGTTTTCATCAATAGATAGACTTCGAGAGGTAGGTTTAAATTTATGGTTTATTTGGAGCAGATCTTTAATTTATTTGAATTAAACGCGGTTTAAACCGCGGGTTAAAGCTAGTAGTTAATAAAACCCAAGACACGTCAAGCAGGAGAGTGGGCCACCATAGACTATACTCATTAACCATAGACGTTGTTATGTATCACTAAATGCATAATATAAAATTTTGCATAAAAACAAAATTGTTATTATGTATTGAAGTAAAAACACACAGCGTTGATTGAAGAATGGTTTTGTTAACTTACCCAATTTCCGGCTATGTTGTTAGTTTACCTGTTTGTCACCAGAGGGGGCGCCACTTCCTTTTTCATAATAATTAAAATGAAATGTTGGCACCACCGAACAGTTGTCTTTTCGTCATAGAGTCTTCACCAGGAAGATATTCCTTAGACGCTGTGTGTTTTTACTTCAATACATAATAACAATTTTGTTTTTATGCAAAATTTTATATTATGCATTTTCTTAAAAACACACAGCGTTGATTGAAGACCTGTTTGATATCTGCTGGTGACTAACACAAAACGCTATGTGATTAATTAAATTTAATACATTAAAATACATATGTTATTAAATATCTATAATAATTTCGGTAAATAATTATAATAGAGTATTATAATTAGAGCATTTTACCTCAACTAAACCAAATTTAACATACTATTGATTAATTAAAGCAAGATAAAAGATCATAAGCTTTTAACTAATATATAATTTCTTTCAAAGAATTATTCTGATTGAAAATGATTAGAAAGTAAATGAGAACCCGTCTTAGTCCTTTTTATTTCTCTGCAGTAGAACTTTTTAAATGTGGCTTCTGATTTCCAATTACCTCTTGATAATATATCATCCACCGAATGATTCTCTGCCCAACTAGCAGAAGCTACTGCCGCCCTAAAAGATCCGGGTGAGTCCATAATACCTGCATCTTTCAGTATCGAGCGCACCCAACCTCCAATTACTGTCCTAGATGCTGGACAAACTTTACCTTTTATACTTATAAATAATTGGTCCAAGCCATCAACGTTACTTCTTCTTCCTTGGGAATGTTTAATCAACAGTTTTATCCATGAAACTGGACAAACCTGCGGGTTCGGGTGCCTTAGTAGCTTCCAACCAGACTGCTTATGTACTGCTGAGTCGGTTTTTGATCCAAATGCTGGCCACAGGATCGCCTTGTCGTCGGAGAGATATAAATTAGACTGTGAGACCTTTAGCAATGTTAGATCGTGGACTCGACGTCCTGAAGCCAGCAGAAGGAGTGCTGCCGTTCGCCTTGATATCTCAAACAGAGTGAGCCTATCAACTGACTTGGCTAGCCAGTCAAATACCACATGGACATCCCATATTGGAAGTTTCTGTTTAATAGGCTGTGCGATGGCAATAGCTTTCAGCATTTGTTTTAACAGCTGCTGACTCCCGGAGTCCTCTTCCTTGATCTTACAAAAAGTTAGTAAGGCGGACTTGTGCACTAAAATCGTGCTATAACTAAGTTTCTCCTCTATATGTAGATAAGCAAGAAACCTGACTAGCTGGTGTAGTTGCGGATTGTGGTTATTTACCTTATTGAGGTCACACCATTTTAGCCATCTTTTGATAGCAGGAAAATAAGTTTTCATAGTTGATTGCCTCCAACTTGCGTTCAACAGTTGTTTCTCCGCTTCTGACCAGTTATCTATATGCTCGCCCCACCGCCAACCAACCAAGCCTGAAGGTTCAGTTGGTCGACTTGTGGTGGGGGATGACCAGTGGCCGTGTCCACTAGACTCTCCGAGAGTCGCTCTATCGGGACGGGTGGTTCTAAGGCCCGAGCCTTCAGATCTGGCAACCAGAATGTCTTTTCCCAGAGGGGGGCAACCAGTATGTACTGACCCTTGGCTTTGTTTAAGTGTGCCAGAACTTGTGGTATTAGGTTTGGAGGTGGAAAAATCCAGCCTAGGTGGTAATCCCAACGCCGACTGAAAGCGTTTGAGAACAGAGCTAAGTGATCTTTGCAGTCTAGCGAGACGTACTTGTTGACCACAGCTGTTTTTGCGGACGCGAACAGGTCGACGTCCGGAATGCCCCAACGATGAAATAATCGGTTTGTTGCAGTGGGCAGCAGGTGCCACTCTGACAGACGCCGCCCCCGTGATAGGTGATCGGCGGTGCAGTTGTACCTCCCCGGGAGGTAATGAGCTGATAGGACTATGCCCTTTTTGTCGGTCAGCTTCAACAACTTGCTTGTCAGGTTCAATAAGTCTATCGAGTGAGTTCCCCCTTCGTTCCGAATGTACGAAACTAAGGTTCGGTTGTCCGACTGGACTAAAATGTGAGCATTCGTTAGGCGATGGGAGACCTTCCGAATTGACGCAAATACTGCGTACATCTCTTTGCAATTCGAGTGCCATCTCTTTTGAATTGCTGTCCAGGTCCCTGACATCAGAGTCCCATTTAGCTGGGCTCCCCAACCCGCGTCCGCCGCATCGGTTGTCAGGAAATGAGTGTACGGTTGTTGATGCAAGACCGTCTTCATTGTTACTGAATATTGCCACCACTCGAGGTCCTTTAATACCTGTGGCGGAAGAGGACGCCATACTCTCTCGTCTCGCCTGAAGCGTTTGAGGAATATTTGAAGGTACCGACAGTGAAGACGGCCCCTCGGCACCACGAAGTTGGCGAAGTTTAACTGCCCGAGAACCTTTTGTACCTGTCTCAATTTGCATTGAGGGCTGTGCATCATCTTGGAAATCGAACCCACTATCTTGCCTGTTTTTTCTTCTGACAGAAAGATTGTGTTTGTGTTGGTGTTCCACGTGACACCTAGGTACTCTAGTTCTTTTGTGGGGACTAATTTGGACTTGCCATAATTTAGGTGCCATCCTAACAGTTCCAAGAGGGTCACAACTTCCGCAGTTTGTGTTACCAACTTGGCACGGTCTTGGTGGACCAGAAGGAAATCGTCTAGATACACCAGAACTCGAATACCTCTGGCCCGAAGGATCTCCGCGATCCAGTTCGTTAGCGCTGCAAATGTACGGGGGGCAGACGCTAGGCCAAATGGTAGCGCTGCCATCTGGAGCAATTCGTCTTTGTAAATCATTCTCAAATAGCAACGGTGGGACTCCGCTATTGGCACGTGAAAATATGCGTTGGAAATGTCCACTTTGACCATCCAATCTTGCGCCTGAAGGAAATCCGGTACCGACGCATGCGATATTAGTTGGAAGTGTTTGGTGTGGACATACCTGTTGAGTCCGCGTAGGTCGAAGACTGGGCGGAGACCTCCGTTGCTCTTCGGAATGATGAACATCTTTGATAGGAAACTCGGTCCCTGCTGGCCCGGATTTTCCAATACCTGTTGCTCTTTCAAAACTTTTATTATTTGTGTCATATTTACAGAAATCTTGGTATTGTAAAGTCGCGAAATAATCTTGGTAGGGTAATTTAAAGGTGGTTTGTTTGAGAAAGGTATTCGAGCCCCTGATATAATCTGCATTATGAACTTGTTGGCTCCAAGTGCCATCCATGTTGAAAGGCGATTTCTCAAACAACCCCCCCGGAATACCCCTAGTAGATAGTCACTTGTTGTCTTTACCTCGAAAGGAATTCTTAGAATTAGTATAATTCTGAACTTTTTTGAATTTCTTATTATTATAATTCTTGTTTGAAGCTCTATCATGGTGGAAGCCCACATTACGATTGGTATTGTACGAATTAATAGGTTGAGCTGATGATGTTGAAGGTGTAGGTTCAACTCGCCGTTTCTTTACTTTTGAATTATATTTGTCCCTCATGTAACTAGGAGTATTAAGCCAATTATTAGTGCCACCCAAAGATTGTATTACCGGCAGTAAGCTGTTGCTATTAAAAAGTAGATCATGACTAGGAGGTAGTCTCCTTAACGTACTTTGTAAATTTTTATTCGGAATTTCATTAATAAGGCGTTCCCGTCTCACCTCTATACACTCTGCTCGTTTTCCGCAAACTACTTGCAACATGTGTTCCATGTTTTTATAATTTTGAGATGTGGGACCAAAGAGAGATAAAACTTTATCGAAGAGGGTAGTAGGAGATAAATCACTAGCCGAATTATTAGCCCAGTTCACTAATTCCTGTAAACTATCGCGAATAATATCCTTTTGTTCTAATAAGCCATTTGTAAGGCCTGCCATCACACGCTCTGTAGTCGCCAAATAGTCTTTGCCTCTATTCAAATGACATAGCTCATCGTTAATTTTAAGCTCGACAAAGCCCGGCTTAGCTAAAAAGGACTGTAGTACCTTAGCGTACTTAATTTCTTTCCATTGATCAGAGTTAAAGCGTTGTAGCTGACACAAGATATCTACCCGGCTCCGAGACGCGTCTTTAATAATTCTTGTGTTATCGGTTATGGTTTGAATGTCACCCAATTCAAGTGATTGTGAATTGGGTTTAACCAAGAAATCGTCCGAGTATTTAGCCTGTCGTGCATTATGACTGTCGCCGACAGGTATTGGTAATGTTCTCGAATCAACTGGGAGATAGCATTGCAAACAATTGGTCAGATAACTTACCTGGTTTATTAAAGCGTCCACACGTGGATCTAAATTAACTGAGGTCGATCTGCCCCTCTTATTTGGCGGGTGCGAGGATACACTATCAGATTCCGAATCCGATTCCGAATCCTCACTACCCCTAGGAGGCCGTCGACGTTTCTCTCCGGGAGAGTACGTGCTTTCTTGCGGTTGCAATGTGTTATCCCCATCTGCATCCCCGATTTTCGAAGCAATCGGTTGATATTCTTCGCACATTTTACACTTAACACCTTAAATAAGGCGATAAGATTACTCCGAACACTATATTTTTATGTAATTAAAATCGTAATAACTTTAAACAATAAGTAAATTAATTTCTATGGGAGCAGAAAAATACGTCCTGCTCGTGGGTAATTACAAAACGCTATGACGAAAAGACAACTGTTCGGTGGTGCCAACATTTCATTTTAATTATTATGAAAAAGGAAGTGGCGCCCCCTCTGGTGACAAACAGGTAAACTAACAACATAGCCGGAAATTGGGTAAGTTAACAAAACCATTCTTCAATCAACGCTGTGTGTTTTTAAGAAAATGCATAATATAACACTAATACACGTATAATATACAAGCTAAGGTTATATTATACTATGCAAATGCCAGCCTTTTAAAATATATACTGAGTTTTTAATTCCAGTTACCTTAATCATAAATAATAATATCAACTTGTGATTTATGTACTTTCGCTACATTAAGGAAACGATTTGAAACCGGTCTAAACCGGTTAACGTTTAAACACGAAAGCTTGACAAAAATCCGGCCAAAACTGGTTAACGTTCTAGCAACTGAACATTTTACGCGAATCTGGTCAAAACCGGTTAGCGTGTAATTTTGACACGTAAGGTTTCTATTGATAGATACTGATTTGAGTTAAATTCCGCGGTAACGATAGCAGTATCGCACCTTGCATTTTGTGATAAGATAGCGTAAACAACAAATGTCTTACTTGAGCATGAGACAAATCAATAAAAGGATATAACATTCATTAATCTATCTACATAAATAAAAAATTATCACTATATGAGTTGCAAGTCGCAAAACTCGAGAACTGCTGAATTAGATTTTGCTGGTTTCTTTTTTGTTGTTTGATGAAGTCTGGGGAAGGTTCTTATGGAAAAATTAATGAAAAAACGTAAAAAATATGAGGCCAGAAATAAGACAACATTTTCTTTTTCCACACAAGCCACTCTGTCCCCAGCTGTTAAACATTGGCTGAGAAATGGCAGGCAGGACAGGGTCTGTCGGGACAGTTGCTAATAATAATTTCTTGCCGACGACGCATAAGGGTCCCCGAAGGGGCGGGCAGAGGTGTAAAAATGTCATCTATTATGACATACATATTTGAGTGTCTTCTCCAAAGTATGCAGGTTTACCCACATGAGGGATCAGAGTAAACCGACATACGTCGAGAAGTTACGATACGAGATACGAGAAGTAATTCAAAGGCGTAGTCGTGCTAGAGTAACAGCTAACGACTCGCCATCTGTCACGTTGGCACCGTAATTATATCTCTGGCGGAAAGTGTGTGTGGTTACTATATACCTCTGCCTACCCCTTCGGGGACCTTATGGGAAGCGTGAGGATATTATATATTTTTATTATTATCAATTTGACGTGACTGGCGGCAAGTAATATTAGTTTATGCGTATTTATAAGGCGCTGATAGGGTTGTCACGATGTAATGATCGAACAAATCTCAATATCGATATAGCGGTACCTATGAATCACCTGAGTGGTATTTAACGATTATTATTAAACTTACTAATACTGATAAAGCAGAGATAAAAACAGTGACAACCCTAGGTATGCCATTTATCTGGTGCTCAGCCGTCGGGCTTCATAGATGTAGATATTTTACGAAAATACGTTATCTATGCTAAAGCGGACGTTGACCCGAATTTAATTAAAAAAGTCGCAAATTCTGAAAGATTATTTCGGTTCAATCATTTGGTATAGGTATATGCCTGAATAATATTTGCCTTTGCCTAATAGAGACTTTAAAAACTTTAGCCTTTCCTTAATAAATATAACGTTGAAAAATTTAGAAGGAAAAAGAAAAAGATTATTTTGTTGATTTAGACACAGGATAGATAAGTGAAAAATCGTTGACGAAACAGACAATATTTAAGAAGGGGTAGAGGAAGACCACATTCCAACTACCCAGATCATGACGATCGAATGCTTAAGGATGGGAACGTCAAGAGTACTCGAAAAGTGCAAACACATTTAGCAAGGTGGTCTGTAAGTCTAGAGAGAACTGGCGTTCTACTCTCTTTGCCTCTTGAGGAACTCCGTGTGTTATATAGACAATAGACGTATTAAGATTTGGTTTGTAATGAATACACTTTTATATAATTTTTCCGAATATAATATCTATGTATACCGAACAAGTATTCTTTTAGGTTTAAAAATAAAGAATGAGAATGAATGCAGAGAAACAAAAGGCCCGTTGCCTTGTCTAGTTTTTCCGAGATCTATGCTCACACTGCACATTTTTAACTGGCGGTCAATATCTGTAATTAGTATTTGTAGTAATGACAAAGCTATTTAATATCACTTGAATTTTATGCTCAAAGAACTAAATGACATTCAAAATAAGGCTGGCATTTATTATACATACAATCGTTATGAGTTAAGTGACGTTACATTGACGTATGTGCCACAGCGATACAAACGTAAGCTAGTGTAGATTAAACATATTTTTGTTTTACATTTGTGCGAATGTTTTAGTGTTTGGAACAACTCACTGAAATGTGAGCCTAATGCACTCTGTAATTTGGTACAATTTACATTAAGCGGTATCGTTTTATACAATAACTCATTAAAAAAAAATTTTTTGAAGCACTTGTTTCAAGCTCATTATGTATAAGATACACTCAGGATTTATGAATTTAAACCGTATCAATACAACTTTATGACCGCTTTTTGAAATGATACTTTTAAACACTAGGTAAAAATATCATAAAACACCTCTCGAGAGAAGTTACTCAAATCGTTCAATAGATGGCGCTCAACAACAGAACGTCAATTTATTTTGAGATTCTTCACCTACGGCGCCTAGGATTTCGCTAATATTTATTGAAGTTATTCTTATCGTAAAACACTCGCACAAACAAAACGAGCGCACTCCGATTGGCGCTACCTTATATTAAAAACTTTTTTTTATTTTTATCGTATTATTTGTCGATTTTTTTTGTTTATGGCACCACAGCCACTAAATTATCACGACAAGCATGTGACTTTCATTATGCATTAACAAAATTTATATTATATGACTTTGTACTATTTTGAACTTAACAAAAAGATTTTCATTCAATTCAAAGTAGTTCAAAACCAGCTTAAACATATCTAGTACTTATTATCGAAACATAAGTGTCATATTCCCTTAGCAGAATTTTAAACATCACAACCAGCCTCTCGCCTGTTTTGTGGCCTATGTGTTAAGCTCATTATTATTATTATTACCGAGTTTGACTTGATTATAAGAAGTCAATCCGCATTAACAAGCTTGGAAATCAAAAGCAGACAGTTTGGTCGAAATGTTTGGTCGGCTCCAAGTGACAGCTGTCAAATAGTTTTTTTTTTGCAATAATTAGACATTCGCCTTTTGTTTACATAATTATTAAGATGTCCAATCAATATTGTAAATCGGGCGTATTCAGGAAATAACTTATAAATAAAATATGTAATTCCAACAAAATTATATATTACTACATAAATAAAAAAAAGGTTTTATTCAAATGGTTTCCCTAATTTATGATACACATTATTCAAAATATCTATTGACAGCTGTCATTCTATTAAAATAACACGGAACAGATTAAATTCAATGTTTATCATCAAGTGTCAAAGGCTTAATTTGTGACCCATTATGTCCCATGTGTTACAAGTCATTTTCATACACGCATACATTAATGATTTACTTATTTTTTAAATATCGAAAAATATTTCATAGCACTTTACACATACTCATTACATTCTAAATTGCGCACGATCTGAGCGACTTTTGTCAATTAAAAAATATATCGTATAATTGGTGCTACGTTTAAAAAAAAACTAAGTACTATATCACGAAAGCGGGCCGCGTACAGTACGGTCTACGGAGGGACGAGAACCAAGCTGATATTCTAGTCCCAGTCACTAGTAGCGTAACAATAGGTAACTGACAGGTTCAGAAATATGGGCGTATGGGACTGGAAACGAGCCTCCGATCTAAGTGGTCAAGGGGCAGTGAGCCCCTGTAACTCATGACTTAACTTACTCAACGCTATATTAAAAAAAAATGTATCACTATTTGTATTAACGGAGAAACATCTATTAAGTCGGCAATGCGCGAGCGATACGCCTGGTGTTGCATTAAAAACTTGTGGATTTATAAAAATGACCCTATACCCTCCCGTGTACCATTATGTTAAGGAAAGGTCCTCCAGCGAATGTGCCTCCAGTCTCCAAAATTTAGCTACGTTCTAACGTTGCTATATCATCTGACTGGTGACTGAGACGAAATTGTTCTACCTACACCTACAGGACCTACAAGAATGTAAACATAAGTAGAACTTATTTCTGACCACGTGGAGGTATATCCGTGAACTGGAGCAAATTGTCTCCGCTCTAAATTGCACTAAGGCTCCCCAAGTGTGTAACCTTATTCATCAACCTATACGCTTCGGTATCAGACTATGCTAAAGATATTTTTAGATGACGGCGCTCGGTAACTGCCTACCGACTTAAGAGCCATTCTTATCTATGATAGATGTGTAGACCGACTTATTATTATTACTACAAGCTTGGTACAATAAGATAAGAGGTTAATACACCTCTGCCTGGTCTGGGACCCTGGTGAGGGGAGTGAAGATACTGTTTAATAAGAGGCCAAGGCAAAAAATTTGGTGTCATCTATTATTACCAGGGTACGACGCAACTGAATAACAGTTTTATCCTAAATTGAACGCAGATGAAATTTAAATAGTTTTTATTTTTTTATTTTAATTAAATAATTATTGCTATAGAGAAGTAGACCGTCATGCATGGGCAGCTTAAGGATATAAAACTTTTTTTTTATAAAAACTTGAACAAAAAACTTGCAAGTACTTTAAAAAATCACACACATACGATCAAAACATTCACAATTGGTAAACATATCAAGACACACCACCTCTTTCTGATTTCAAGCTTTCATTTTCATCAAAATTTCAAAACTAAAGTCTGTTGCTAATAAAAATTTCCACCTTACTCGGTCATGATATTTAAAACAATTGCATGGGGAAATAAACCTTAACCTTATAGTAACAAAGTTTATTTCCACATACTATTCAGATTAAAACATTTGACTAAACTCTTTAATACATCCAAAAAGTTTTTAACACCTTCAATATGTATTAAAAAGTTACACTTCATAAAAAAGACTGTCCACTATTATTAAAAAACGAACTTAAACTATTTAAAAATAAAAAATATACCCTATTTTATGTCCATTGCTTACTTAATAACTACACACCATGAGATCACTCACTTTTTTTCAGTGTTTTTTTTTTAATTTATCACATATATTATTTTGATTTATTTTTAAATACTGCTCTCCCTTGTAGAGAGGATATGTGTATATAAATATTGAACGTTTGTACACAGCGTGTGTGCCACACAGTGGAGTGTTGAGATATAACGTAGGTCTCAGTGGCATCTGCCTCTGCTCGGAGATCCCTGAAAACATATTGATTTGTTTAATTGAAGAGTAGCTGCCTGCAGCCCAAAGATTCCAACTTCGAATCTGGACTGTACCAATTAAAGTACAGTGTAAAAGTGATAAGTCGCACGAGCTTTACGGTGAAGGAAAACATCGAGAGGAAAAGTCTTTGTATAGTTAGACTTAAGAAACTACAATGGACTCGCCATCTGTGACGTTGACATCTTAAATGAGATATATTTTAGGTGTCAACTTGACAGTTGGCGAGTCCAGCGAAAAGTGGGTGTGTGACTTCACACCTATGCCTCCCCTATAGTATAGTGTGTGAAGGTAAGTTGACATTACAATATCTTGCTCTGCGCTATTTTAAAGAAGTTTCCCCTCGCGAAAGCTCAAGCTATGGAATAACTCTCGTTGAGATTTTCCCTAGAAGTAAGATCTCCTCAAAAAGGGTGTGAAAGATTCTGCAATGTCTGGAAGACGCATGCGATACTCTTATTGTTATGCATGCACGCATGTTGTCTGAATAAAGTGCTTTATTATTATTATTATCTGCCTATGTAAGTGTGCTATAAAAATGCATATTGGTTAGTACCAGTTAATGTACCCACCTGGGTATGTCACGCTATAGAGTTGACAGCATAGTTGGACTGCGCACCTTCCGGCTGGTACAGCGTGATCGACGCAATGTAATTGTTTGACATCACCTGTATGTAATGTACTTAGTTAAATATGAACTATTCTGAGAATGTATACATACATATCATCACGCCAAGTCCCTAAGAGGGTTGGCAGAGAGAATAGAGCGCCAGTTCTCTCTACACTTACTTACCTCTTTCGCTTCGTCCACATTCATGAGTCTCTTCATACATGCTCGTGAGTACAATCTAAAACCTCGCTTCTAGAGTAATGTTTCGCCCATACACTATCAGTGAGACACTACTAAGGAAACGCTTAGTAAAAAAATTAAGCAGTCAATGATTAAAACGTATAGTACAACAACGTGCCATATTCCGTAGACATAAGAGTTCAAAATTAAGTGCAACACACCTCAAAGATCATGTCCTGGTAGCCGTAGCAGAAGGTCGAGCCGAAGGGGTTGGTGGTGTTAGTGGAGGACGCCCGGTTGAGAACCACAGGCCGCTCGCACACGCGCAGTGCTCGCGACACTACTTCCCATTTGCTATACGCCGTTATGCACACAGCGCCGCGGTTGTCTACTAAAGAGTTGGGGTCACATCTGGAGAGAAACAGTATAGACGGTAAGAAACGGCCTTAAAGTCGATATTTGCTTGCACCACGGCAGATATCTGCCTTGGCAACATTTCATTCCAAAATCAAAATATTTTTATTTCAAATAGGCCTAGGTATAAAACGTCGAAAAAGGTGCACGGTTCGGGTTGGTCGTTTCCATTGAAAAGACCGGCAGGAAACTCCATGGTTACTCTTTTCATATTATTATATTATTTCAAACACACACATGCAATCGTTCGCATTTATATTAGTAGTGTAAACAAGTATCAAGTTTACTTTATTTTTTCTATCTCTCCCATCCTTTTTTCCTATCTTTCCTTGCTGTATCTTATTATATATGTAGGCAGAGGTGTATGGGTAATACCCACACACCCACTTTCCGCCAGAGGTATATTAGGTGCCAACGTGACAGATGGCGAGTACATCGCCGTTACTCAAGCACGACTATACATACGCCTTTGAATTTCTTCTCAGACATATGCAGGTTTCCTCTCGATGTTTTCCTTCACCGTAAAGCTCGTGGTGTGACTAATCACTGTACTTAAGTTCAGAAAAACTCATTGGTACAGTCGGGATTCGAACTTGCGACCTTTGCGTCGCAGGCAACTGCTCGAACCACTCGGCCACCGCTGTATCTTTCTTTCCTTTAATAAAAGGCGTTTTACTTGTCTGGTTGCGCGTTGAGCTCGAACTCGCATCGATGGTACATGTTGAAGTTGTAGTGGCCCGGGTAGTTGGTGTGTAGCACGAACTTCTTCACCTGGTGCGTGCGAGCATCGAACAGGATGTCCTACACACAGAAGACTACTGTTAATCCCCACAACAAAGCGATCCGAGCCGTAAGACACAAGGAAATATCGTTCAACATTAGTAGACTTCTAATTAGAAATACATATATACGACTCATTTCGTTTTTAATAATCATATACTATGTTTTAATCCAGCTAATAATCTCTATGACAAATTATATTCAGACATCCTTATAAATCTTCACGTTAACAACTAGTATATACAGGATAAACAGGGTGTCTTCAAAATAGAACAGGTGCTCTAATATGTCATATGGTACAGTAAAAGGAAAAACATACAAATAAAATAAAAATAACATTCTACATCGACAAATATTTGTACCCAATTATTGCATAAAAATCTGCTGTAACGATAAAATTATGTATACAAATCTAACTATGTTTTTTATGTCTTAATAGTTATGTGTTAATAGTTTCTGAAAAGGAGTCTGAAAAGTTTTCTTCTTTAGGTGTGAATATGTGCTTTATTTCTTCGTCTTGAGGATAAACACATTCACAACTCCCGACAACTACCAGAACACAACTGTTCTATTTGCTGAGACACCCTGTATACAGTATAGTATAGTATATGGGACCACTCACCAGGCCCAGCGTGAAGTAGTTGAAGAAGTAGTCGGAGGCGGGGGGTGGGCGGCGGCGCGCCGTGGGGCGGTGGATGCGCATCTTGTCGTCCGCCTTGTAGTAGAGCCGCGCCGGGGCGCCCAGCGCGCGACACACGGCCTGCGCGCCCGCGCCGAACTGCACCACGCGACACACGCCCAGCGCCACCGGCTCCAGCGCGCGCCCTGCGCCTGCGCACACACACACACACACACACACGTCACACCCTGCCAGCCAGGGCGCTCATGCACCTGCACTCACACACACACACGCGACACAAGCCCAGCGCCACCGGCTCCAGCGCGCGCCCCGCGCCTGCGCACACACACACACACACACGATACACCCTGCCAGCCAGGGCGCTCCTGCACCTGCACTCACACACACACACGCGACGCAAGCCCAGCGCCACCGGCTCCAGCGCGCGCCCTGCGCCTGCGCACACACACACACACACACACACACACGTCACTCCCCTGCGAGACACGGCGCTCCTACGCCCCGCGCCTGCATCCCCACACACACAACCCACATGTCACTCCTCTGCGAGACAGGTCGCTCCTGCACCTGCACTCACACTCACACGCACGTCACTCCCCTTAGAGCCACGGCGATCTTATGCCCTTCGCCTGGCCCCACACACAAGACCCACGGCGCACCCTCGCGACCCATCCTACACCTCGCGCCTGCACCCACGTACGTCACCTCTACACTGCTGTACCATTGGTGGCACCCAAACGAAACCGACCGGGTTCAAAGAGAGCGAGGAGCAAGAGATTCATTTATACAAATAATACACTCAGAGGGACGATCAATATTTATCTTCACCAAGAGGGAGCTTTCACCGAAGATACTTTATCATTATCATGATTAATGATTCGAGAAGACTACTCTCTGCCTACCCCGTGAAAGGCTACGTCGGATGATATATACATATGCATCTGTTTATCTTTTCATCTAGAAGACTAGCTATAAGCTTTGTGTATAACATACCCATGTTCCCATCATTACAACCAAAGACAATACAAAAAAGAAGTACGATTACGTCACTAGTTCATTTGTCTTTGACCAAGTACGTGTTGCGACTCACCCTCAGTGAACATGTGCAGGCGTAGTCCCCGCGTGGTGCTGTTGGAGCGCAGCACGTCGCAGCGGCGCAGGTGCAGCTGCTGCCGGTAGCAGGACAGCGGCAGCGACGGCAGCGGCGCCGCGCTCACGCTGCCGCTGCTCGCCGTCACCTGTACACGGTCGATGTCGTGACGTTTGTACAATTAAGTGACGTCTTACCTTAATGGAAAGCCTGGCAGTGTAATACAAGATCTTTAACTTAATTATATAAACGTTTTGGGGTAAAGCTGTTTTATGTATGTAACGAATCCTAATAATATTATAAATAATAATAATATCCTCACGCCTTCCCACAAGGGTCCCCGAAGGGGTAGGCAGAGGTGTATAGGTAATACCCACACACCCACTTTCCGCCAGAGGTATCCGCCAGAGTATATAGGTAAGGTATATTATATATTAATAATAATATTATTATGATAAAGATGGGCTCCAAATCTACATAATCGAATTCAATCAAATTTGCACACCGTGGGAAGTTTGATCCAACTTAAAAGATAGGATAGCTTACATCGCAATTGGACCCGATAGGTGGCGCTACGAACGTGTTTCAGGAAATTTTACTTTATCACCCGAGCGAAGCTGGGCGGGACAGCTAGTGTATTATATATTACTATAATCTAATATACCTCTACCTACCCCTTCGGGGACCCTTGGGAGGGCGTGAGGATATAATATATTTTAATATTTTTACCGAATGAAATTGCATGAAAGTTGGCACTTATAAATTTGTTTATTTCAACAAAAAAAATGTCTGCAATTGTAATCCAATTTTACGTAGATGATAACGTAGGGCACAGCTAGTAAAGATATAAATAAATATAATGTCTTTATATATCATTATACAATTCAGTATGGCTTAGCATAATCATAATTGTCCACTATGATCGGAGGGGGAGGTTCAAATCGTGATACTAATAGGACAGGAAATTAAATTATCTCCGAGTTTAAAGTGATCTTACACAGGTAACCCTAGGACGTTGCATTATATAAAAACAAAATGATAAAAACTTTAACTGGTTTAAACTTTTTATAATTCGTTTCGCATTTCCCAGTATATATTTTTTTCTTTTTCTCTTTAATTTCTCTGCACGTAATTTTTATTGTGCACACATCTTGAGAAAAACATACGTTCCTAAGAGAACTTTCCCACGGGATGCGCGGTGTTGGAACTTCATCACAGTACAATGCAACGTACCTTCGTGGCGTCCAAGTTGACTTGATGCTGCGATCCGTAGTAGATTGTAGTCCGGGAGACGACTGGAGAACCGCCGTTTGGAAACTGTAGCGAGCCTAGACCGTGTGCGTAGCCAGGCTGGAACAACGTATCAATACTAAATAATAATAATATTAATTTATTTCAACAGGGGCAGGACCTCCACTTTATCCGTAGCCAAATAACATTTTTTTTTGTGTTGAGTTCCTACGCGGTGAATTAGGTTTCCAGTTATGAGCTCCTTGGGGAGGGGGGAGGATTGTTACATTGAGTTGGAAGCAGAGGAATTAAATCCATTATGCTGCCAACACACTATAACTCTCCGAACACAGAGTGGCAACGCGCAAGTGATACTTCGGTATCGTGAGCGTAAATAGGCTACGGTAACCGTTTCCCATCAGGTGGGCCGTATGCTTGTTTGCTATTCTTATTGTATAAAAAAAAATGGATTTCATAGGTATAGATAGAGCCATCCACGAAGACGCGCCCCACTATTCTACCTTATAGTTTATAATCTGTACGCACTGATTACCTATGAGTGCACACGCACACTACAATTAATAGACTCGGGTCATACTCTCCGCATCCCGAGACCCTCTCGACAAAAAATTGGTGGGGCGCGACTTCGTGAATGGCACGGCACTATCTACACATTTTATGCAACATTGTGTCTCTCTGCACAGAATTAACAACCTAAAACAATGAAACGTAAAGTTGAGTTTTGTTTGGCTGACATAATTAAAACTTTGTCTACACTATCGCATTTGGTAATACTGCAGTGGTACTTGGTTATGTTTTTTTTCACTTACCTCAAATTTACTATCAACTGGGAAATAGAACGACAACCCCCTGAAGTTGAGCGCGAACAGATGTCTCTGAGAGTCGTACAGGCCGGGGTGGGTGGCGCCGAAGCAGTGTTCCACTTGCTCGATAGATGGCGTGATTTCAGGTGAGTTGAAGCACATGCCGCTACAAAAGACATTTAAAAATATCATAGTATTATCACCACTGATCTATGGTTTCGGAACGCATACAGGACAAACACATAAACATTGATTTTAATTTTCAAAAGAATATATGTATATAGAAAACAGATGGTATTAAAAGCAATGGCCTAGTGGTCCGAATACTCGCCTGCACGACAAAGATTGCAAATTGGAATCCCGACTGTACCACTGAGTTTTTCTGAACTTACATTCATTTGTAATGTAGGTAGCCTTATTACTAACACTATTTATTAAGTTATCTTGTATACTAACACTATGGACTCATGTCTGAATTAAATTATTTTATTATTATTATTATAAGTACTATCACTCCACGAGCTTTACAGTGAAGGAATAATCGAGAGGAAACCTGTATACGTTTGAGAAGAAATTCAAAGCGTAAGCGTAAGTATAGTCGTGCTTGAGTAACGGCGATGGACTCGCCATCTGTCACGTTGGCACCTAAAAAGGTCTCCGGCGAAAAGTGGATGTGGTACTACATATACACCTTTGCCTACTACTTCGGAGACCCTTGTTGGAAGGCTTGAAGATATATTTATAGATGACATTCAATAAGTATTCCCTGTGACCCTAACGTCCAGAGATAATAATTATTATTTATTACATATTGTTATCTATTATATATGGTATCTATGTCCTACTGCTAGACTCCTCTCTTGAGTTTCAATAATACAACTGGTTTTCTTTTTAATTATGTAAATAAGAAGTTAAGATTCAAAGTATCAAGGCTATTATCAAGGTAATTTTTACTAAGTAACTAGTTGCCAAGTCCTCTAGTTGCTCACGAGTGGGAATAATGAGAATTACAGTACAAATGTCAGCCGGTTCACCGTGCGATAAGGCGGCCTTTATTTATGCTACATTTATTGGGTGTTTAAGATAATCTTACTAGCTTTTGCCCGCGACTTTACTCGTTTTAATGTACGTTATATCTGCAAGTCGATCTCTTCTTCTATAATTAGTGTCTCAGTAAGATGTGAAGTGTCTCTATAGAATAGTTGTATTCTAAAAGTTGACCAAATGAGTAGTGTAGTAGGTGAAAACTCAAACATACAAACTCACTTTTGCATTCATGATATTAGTTATATAAGGGGTAGGCAGAGGAGTATACTAGGTACTACTCACGCACCCTTTTTCCGCCAGAGATATATTTTAGTCGCCCACGTGTCAGGTGGCGAGTCAATCGCCGTTACGTTATGCACGATTATTCATACGCCTTGAATTTCGTATGCAGGTTTTCTCACGTTGTTTTCCTTCACCGTAAAGCTCGTGGTGTGACTAATCACAGTACTTAAATTCAGAAAAACTCATTGGTACAGTCGGGACTCGAACTTACGATCTTTGTGTCGCAGGCAGCTACGCGAAACCCTCGGCCACCACGGCTTTGTACAACTTAATGACCTCTCAGTTTTGTACCACCGTCATTACCGCACTAATATCATTGCCAGATATGGACGCGGAAGCGTGAATAGAAAGAGAATTTGTCTGGGGGACAGATGACTTTAACCACTCAGCCGGCACGCAGCACGGCTTTTAGAAGTACTGAGGAGTAAAAGCAAGGAGCAAGTGGTACTCACCTATACCTAAGCTTAACTAATTTCATATTGTATATCTCTATGATCTTGAGCCGTTGAGCGACCGGGTCGAATATTAACCGGATACCGTCCTGCGGCATATTTATTACTAAATCCACTGACAGCGGGTTCTGGAACAAATCAATAAAAACACATCTTTAATAACCTAAAAAAACGTTATAAAAGAAAATATAGCCTATGTCACTCAGGGTGAATGTAGCTTTTCAATGGTGAAAGAATTTTTCAAATCTGTCCAGTATTTTCGGAGCCTATTCAATACAAACATACTTACATACAAATCTTTCCTCTTTATAATATTACATAGTATAGATAAAGAAAGCTTAAAAGTTGACACAAAATAAATAATGACAAAAAATTAAAAATACTGCATTGTGTAAGCATGAAGTAAATATATTTTTTTCTGACCGTTAGGTATACGATTTGACTGTAGCTTTAATTTTTGATGTAATTATCGTTAAAAAGCCGTGGTGGCCGAGTGGTTCGAGTAGTTGCCTGCGACACAAAGATCGCAAGTTCGAATCCCGACTGTACCAATGAGTTTTTCTGAACTTAAGTACGTGATTAGTCACACAACCAGCTTTACGGTGAAGGAAAACATCGAGAGGAAACCTGCATACGTCTGAGAAGAAATTCAAAGGCGTATGTATAGTAGTGCTTGAGTAACGGCGATGGACTCGCCATCTGTAACGTTGGCACCTAATATACCTATGGCGGAAAGTGGGTGTGTGGGTACTACCTATACACCTCTGCCTACCCCTTCGAGGACCCTTGTGGGAAGGCGTGAGGATTAAAAATGTATCCCATTATTATTATAAGTGCGAGAATATGTGAGGATGATTGTACCTCTTTCACTCGAAAATTACTGAGCGGAATTGGATAAAATTAGGCACAGAGATAGATTTTTTTTGAGTGGTGAAAGGTGACATTTTTAACTCTAGCTGAGACCCTGAGAATGTATACTGTCGTAACCGCTGGAGAGGGCGATAGTGAGTAATGGTTTCGGCAGGGACCTTGCGATTGGATACAGACATCCCAACTAGAGGTAGAAAATTAGTTGGATTAACATACACAAAATATTTTAACAATGAAATAAAAATTTACGCATGTCACACAGCGAGGCACAACTCGTGTATACATATTACAAATACATACATATGTAACTGTTATATGTTATATGTATATAACAAATATATCATCACGCCGAGTCCCTAACGGGGTAGGCAGAGAGAATAGAGCGCCAGTTCTCTCTAGTCTTACACATACTGCTTACTATCAGACGGACTGAAGAGTAATACATACCTGATCGCTATATAGTACTTGGACTCCTCTGATTGTGCCCACTTGACTCTGTATGATGGCCACGGACTGGGAGAAATGCATCCCTGCAAAAGAAATAAACTATTTCTTAAATCCTCATTTGAAGTTGAGTGAAGACAAGCTCATTGGTAAAGTAGGGATTCGAACTTGCGATCTTTGTGTCGCAGCCAACGACACGAACCACTCTGGCACTACGGCTTTACGGTAACTAAATTGCATAATTATTTACATTATGTATTAAAATGTGTGAATCATTCTCGTTAATGGGCATGTTTTGGCGCATCGTACGCCGCGTCCGAAAACAACAACAAACGTACGCAACCGAAGGCCAAATATGTTTACAAGCCGCCGATTGCGTTATTTGTATGAATAATAGTTCAAGGCCAATAGAAATACAAAACATATAAATCCTATAAGCGCCCCGAACGGGTAGGCAGAGGTGTAACACCAACTTCTATTCGAAGATATTTTTATGTTTTAACGTGCCTGTACCTATAATAATGGTGTTTGTAAAATGGTTTTGTCAGTTAGTGATTTTTGTCCATCTATCAGCAGTTATATAAATAATATCCTCACGCCTTCCCACAAGGGTCCCCAAAGGGGTAGGCAGAGATGTATAGGTAATACCCATACACCCACTTTCCGCCAGAGGTATATTAGGTGCTGACGTGACAGATGGCGAGTCCATCGCCGTTACTCAAGCACGACTACACATACGCCTTTGAATTTCTTCTCAGACGTACGCAGGTTTCCTCTCGATGTTTTCCTTCACCGTAAAGCTCGTGGTGTGACTAATCACTGTACTTAAATTCAGAAAAACTCAGTGGTACAGTAGGGATTCGAACTTGCGATCATTGTGTCGCAGGCAACTCGAACCACTCGGCCACCACGGCTTCAGCAGTGATATTAATACTTAATATTATATCTTTACGGCTACCAATAAGGGATCTCGAGTGGAGCTAGAACATACACTATCTCCGCAGATACATCGAGATGCCAACGTGATATATTTGTCGCTGGTCGTCTCTCGGACACGACTTTGCATATGCCCTTGAATGTCCCAGACGAATTATTCCTCACGATATTGGTATTCTTTCTCCGTAGAGGTCGCTAGTTAGATATCCTCGTTTCACATACGTTTGCCAAATTAGTTAATCCGGGAACGGACAGAAATAATTCTAATGTTGGCTTGCGTGCAAACAAACAACTCAATCAAATAAGTGCTGAATCATCAAGGGTCCCCGAAGAGGTAGGCAGAGGTGTAACACTTTTCTTTTGTCAGGATATTTAAGGTGTCAACGTGACAGATGGCGAGTCTGTCGCCGTTTCTTAAGCACAACTATACATACGTCTTTTGAATTTCTCCTCAAATACAGGTTTCCTCACGATATTTTCCTTCACCGCAAAGCTCGTGGTATGATTAATCACTGTGTTTTAGTTCAGAAAAAAACATTAGTAGTCAGAATACGAAGTTGCAATCTTTACGTTGCAGGCGACTATTCGAACCACTGCGCCATGACGTTTTATCGACCTATTGCTCAATTTATTCGTATCACCTACGTACCTAATGCACGTTTTCTGATGAAGGCATGATACATTTGTTTGGTTGGACATATATGTAGAAAGGATGAATGAAGAAATGTTGACGAAACAATACAATACTAAAGTGTATGGAGGAAGTGGCAGAGAAAGACCACGTTCCGACAACTAGATAAGAATTCAACAATAAGAATCTTCAAAGCTGGAGAGCATTTATGGAGAGACTAATCAATACGGATGTCGAGTTCCTACTGCGTAGGCAGGGATAGTAGTGCGCCAGGACTCTAGACTTACATCCATCTTTCACTTCATCCACATACATCAGTATTTTCATACATGCTCGCCCGTTTCGAGTACTCTTCACGTTCCCATCCTTGAGTGTACGATCGATAAAATTTTGGTAGTTTGAACGTGATCCTCCTCTAGCTGTTCTTCCGCATTCGCATTGCATATCTGTTTCGTCAATCTTTCTTCAGTCATCCTTTCTAACCAACGTAATATGCCTTTCTTCATCTTTACAATCACACCGTCGTTCACACCAATTGCTTTGCGAATCTCTTCATTGCGGATTCGATCTAAGATCGTTACTCCGTACATTTCTCAAAGAGATCGCATCTCAACTGCATTTATACTATTTTCATGCTTCCTTTGACATATCCGGGATTCGCTACTCGAGCATCCTCACTTTATAACCGGCAGTTATCCTTTTTCAATATCTTCCTATATCTTTCTTTTCAACATGTTTCCTAGATATACAAACAAATTCATTCACTTGCTCTAGGATTTGCCCATTTACTGACATATAACAGCTTTTAAACATATATAAATTCTTAAAAGGTACATGGACGAATCCTTTCTTGAGAATAAATAAATAAATACCTGGGACAATTCCACACAAATTGACCTAATCCCAAGTTAAGCAAAGCTTGTGTTATGGTAATTAGACAACGATATATTTACTTATAGAGATAGATATATACATAAATAATATAAATTATATACCTATACATATATAGAATATATCGTGCAGCGGCACTAAACCGTTGTGACAAATTCAGATCCGATCACAATTGTCAAAACAACACGTCATCACGATTATTATAAAAAGGTGCCGACGTCTAGCTTAAAAAAATAAGGCCATATTTGAAATTCAAAGCAGGAAACCCTGGGTTACGAAACATTACGTCGCTCCTATTGAGATCTCTAGTGAGAGAAACACTAGGTGACTTTGTTTCTGTATTAAGAGTATTTTTCATGTATATTCACGCCTTGCCACTAAGGTCGAATCTATACACCTCTAAAAACCCAATGGGATTAGGGTTAGGTAGAGGGGTATAGATTCCCACACACCAACTTTCGCGCGAGATATATTTAAATGACAACGTGACGGCGCGACTACATACATCTTGGATTTTTTTCAAGCGTGTGCATGTTTCCTGTCCATGTGGTTCTTCACCGTTTAGCTCGTGGTGTGACAGATCACTGTACTTTAGTTCAGAAAAACTCATTGATACAGTTGGGATTCGAACTAGCAATCTTTTGAGAGGAGAACCACGGCTTTTTTCGGATAGAGTTATAGAACTCGAGTACGATCGGCCTAATATTAAGTTGCTGTAGTAGGAAGATACGAGGCTGCCGAAAATTGCGCGCAATATTGGCGCACGGCGTAGCAACAGCGGGGTGCAATGGACCGTCCGAGGTCAGGGGCGCGCTATAAACAAAACATCTTCAAGAATTTACATAATATGCATACCTACAGCTATTTTTAATCTTTCTTGTATTTCTCGGTCACTCCACGCTTGCTATGCGTGCAGTGGCGGTGCGGTTGTCATCAAAATTGAAATTAGAATGTTTTTTTTTATTTCTGCTTTGCTAGAGAAAAATATTTATAAATTATTATGTAAGTTCGAACAAGACTCGAATTTGTCCAAACTTAAGTAGTTTATAATTAGTACCACCTTCATACGTTCGTGAACAAATACAAAGTCATACAAATAATCGTGCTTGAGAAACGGCGATGCACTCGCCATTTGTCACGTAGACACCAGATAAAATATATCTGTGATGAAAAGTAGGCTTGTAGGCCAGCCTACAAACCCCTTCGGGGACCCTGTAATTATGTCATTCCCGACTGACTGACTGACATAATTACAGACAAAATGTAACTCTGTTCCTTTTGTTTATTTTTTTTTGTCGGCACGTGGTTATAACATTACAATAAAGTTTTTATATATCTCTATAAAGTTTTATGTAAAAAAGAGTCGGCCTAGGTATTATCAGATAGGTGTGCCCACTATTATTAACTAGTCCAAAAACTAATAAGTGACAATACCAGACAGCTTGACCGTTTAGCATACTCTATTTAAGAAAACACGCGCGTGACGCCATCTGTCACGCCACACTTGCGTGTAACGATTTACGCGCGTCATTCTAGCCGACCGGCGTAATACTTATGCTTATCACAGATAAAAAGATTTAAAAATAAAGGTGTGACACTTGTTTACATAACGTTGTTTTCGTTATTATAGAATGTGTTTTGTTATTGTATTTGAGGAAAATACCCCGTGTGAACGTTAATGGCAGAAGAAGGTAAACTGTGGAAATTACTTTTAAGGTCGGCGGCGCGCGAGCGATAACCCTGGCGTTGCAAGCGTCCATAGGCGGCGGTAACCGCTTTCCATCAGGCGGACCGCATGCTTGTTTGCTGTATAAAAAAATACTTAGACCAAACTTAACCGCGGCTTTGCTTTTCGCTCTTAAACTGTAGGCCAATTTACAAATGCACTCTGTTGGAGAAACTAATTTGCGATCAGGCCTTTTTTTGGTTCATAAAATGTATACATTTTGATTATTTTACTACTAGCTGTGTCCTGCGATTTTACTCGCGTAAAATTTATTTTTATTTGGTATAAAACATATCCTATGTGTTAATCTGGCTACTAAAATCTATCTCTGTGCCAAATTTCATCCAATTCCAATCAGCCTTAGAGTAACTAACATCCTCACAGACTTAAAAATTCCTCATTATAGTAACATTTTTACAGTTCTTAGTGTGTATGTGTAACCTAAGACAAACATCATGCAGATAATCAGGTAGAATTAGAATTGTTCTTAACGAAGACTTAGGTGTATAATTTTTTCAGATTTTGTGCAAATTGGTTGAAATACTGTGCTAATTAATGAAAATGCTGGAAATAGACAAGTTGTGTGGGAGTTTCCATTGAAAATGCTACCATAAAAAAAACAATCAATGAATGTCTATTGCAATCTTAGTCCATGAATGTTTCAAGAAATGTTATGGAGGTTTATTAAATCATCAAATGTCTATTACTGGATTAATTCACTTTTTTATTTTATGGTTAAATGAAGTCATTCCTTAGACTTCTCTTGCATAGTGATAATTAAAAAACTCTTGATTCAGGTACTCAAACTATAAAGCAATAAAAAAATAGTGATGCAACATAATAAGTGTAAATCACAGGCTGATAAGACACATACAGGCTCTTACAATGTTAATTGTGCAAGAGATAATTTTTAACTACAACAATGAATTATTATCAATGTAGGTAACTCTTGTTTAATTGACCATACAGGGTTGCAGCCTATAACAGATTTAGACATTTAGAATAATGAATTTATTGGACACATAAAATAAAAAGATTTTGAAACCCATAAATGAATTATATTCAATCCAACATTATGCCTATTATTATTACCATGTATATTATAATGCAGAATTACTGCAACAGGCATTACATGTAGATTATATAAAAACAAAGCAAAATATAGGCACAAGTGTAAAGTTCTTGACAGAATAGCAGTTTTTAATCTATCCTCAACATATAAAAAGGCATACAGTCTTCATGGACCAATTAGAACCTTTTGGGTGAAACAGTAAAAACATCGCAACAGTCTTTTCACGGTCAAGACTGGTCGTAAAAAAAATAAACATCAACGTTTAGGCGAAACAAAGACATGTTAGTAACACAACGGAAAAAAATCAATGTTCTTCAATGACAAGCGGGGGAAAGGCTCCCGAATTATTTTCATATGTGGAATAGCTCTACTTAGTCGTACGTTTTAACAACATTGCGTAAGAAATGTCCCGTTGAATTAAAGCGCAAATTCTTGACGTAAGAAATAAACAGGATGCTCACCTAAAACGAATTCCCAGGTATCGCAGCCTAGGGACCGCTCCGGAACAATTTCTAAATCCAACATCTTGCACAGTTAACTAATACAAACTAAACTAACTAACTTTCACTTTAAAAAACACTTTTTGGTGATTTATACGTTATTACGCTGCCTTTTCTTTGTTTGCCAACTTTAGTTTTCAACCATTTTGTATTTGTCAGAGGAACTGTCATTACAAACAGCTGATTGTATTTTGACAGGGCCGCATTTGGTGATTATTATGTTTCAACATACAAAGAAAAATATCTATATCAAGCAGTTTTACTTATCGATATCAAAAACACACACCACGACTGATCAGGTATTCTAGTAAAAGATAAAGACATCTTTGTGGCTGAATCATTTGTATCTTTTGCAACCTTATTCGTTAGATTTTAATAAATATAAATAATAATATAATGCTTAATTAATTATTTCCATGCTGTTTAAAACATATAATATTCACAATAACTACAATAAACAATAACATAAGATTTTATAATTGAAAAATACACTTCTTGGATTCGGCCCTGTCAAAATTGAATGACGCATGCGTACCAACCACAACTCAACAATAATGTTGAGAGCACTGTTTATAATCTCACTCTGTCGCTCAGGCGAGTTGTTATATCTGCTATCTCATTTCCATCAACAGTTTATGTTGTATCTCTTACTATCACATATTAAGAGTATGATTCTATCCTGCTCAGTTGAACTTGTTATTGACACCAAAGGCTTGTAGTAAGACAGATTTGAGATGGAATAAATTATGTGCCTTACATTGCTCGCCTTGCATTAATGTGACAAATATGATGCTTAGTGGAAACGTAATGGATAACGAAAATGCAATCGGCATTATTGTTTATAACGTGGTATTACAGCCCTGAATCCAGGTAACTTCATAGACTGCCCGTCTAGATGTAAAATAGAATATGCTAGACCTTTTAGAACTGAAATCAAATATTCATTTGTCATTTAGGTACCATTACTAGTTGGTTCTATGTAGGTTGCAGGTTCCGTGCTATTTCCCGCCATTGCTGTACAACCTTGAGCGCCACCCACGAATCGCAACGAGTAAAGTGTATCATTGTGCAGTAGGTTTTTACGTAAGTTAAAATTAGTTTTACGCAGTTTATAAACTGAACGTAATAAGAATGCGTCACGTATATAGTATATACTATATACATACATAGTATCATTGTTGCGAACTCAATATTGACACAAATGTAGGTATGACATGAACATTGATTGTGCACTCGTGATTACTAGAACATAGTAATTTAAAAGTTATAGTAAACAAGAGTTATATCAAGATCAAGACTTCCGTAGGCGTTCGTGGAATACTACGCATTTGGTAATTGGATATATGGCTTTTATTTGTCAATAATTGCCTACGTTATCAAAGCCAAAGCAATAAATAAAGTTAAAAATTATTATTTTTTAAATAAAAATAAACATAAAAAAAAAGATTGCAAGTTCCAATACCGACTGCTCTATTAAGTTATTCTGAACTTAAGTAGTGTACTTAAGTTCAGAATAACTTAATAAATAAGTCATACCACGAGATTTACGGTGAAGGAAAACATCGAGAAGGGAACTGAGTGCATACGCTTGAGAAGAAATTCAAAGGCTTATGAATAGCAGAGCTGAAATAACGGCGCTGGGCTCGCCATCTGCCACGTCAGCACCTAAAATATATCTCTGACGGAAAGTGGGTGTGTGGGTAATATCTATACACCTCTGCCTACCCGTTCAAGGACCCTTGGGAAGGCGTGAGGATATATGATTACTATTATTATTATTAATAACTCGAAATAAATGAAGCAAATGTCTAACTAAAGTTTTTTATTTGTCTTTTTTCTTGTGCTTAGATTTCTTATGTTTAGACTTATGTTTCTTGCTTTTCTTCTTTTTATGCTTCTTGGTTTGTACCTCCTTGGCGTCGACCCAGGAATCTTCACTTGATGACGAATTCACGTCAATAGTAGCCTTGTCATTATGAAGTCTACTTTGTAAATTGTCTGGTAGCTTGGGCCCATAGACATGTTCGGCGTTATCTGTGGGTTTCTCAGAAGGCTTCTCTATAACTTTCGGTACTTCTCTGTCACTCCTTCTCCACGAATTAAGTTCATCAAAGTCTATATTGGCAAAAATGCCGCGGGGTGGGGATGTATTCCTCTGCATATTCTTGGGTTTGTCCAAAAAGTCTGAGGTTTCATTACTATCACCTTGAGGCTCATCTGCTTCGCTGTCACTTTGGAATATAGCTTTATATAGATCCATTTTATCGAATTTGTTTATGGTTTCTGTCACTTCTATTTCTTTACTAGTCAGAGCTTTTTCAGATTCCTTCAGAAACAATTCGGCAACTGTCAATCTTTTATTGAATCCCGCTGCGAGCTCATTAGCTTCATGTTTCTGATCAACAATTTTCTGTTCAGTAGTTTTCTGAACTGTAATATTTTTTTGATTTGCCTCAGGTTTACAGGCTGTTACTTGGCTCTGTGACTTGGACCCACTGAATGTAGTCTGCTCCTTTGCAAAGCTGTCTTTGTCGTGAACAGAAGATTCTAAGTATGAGAATATTGAGTATGAAACTTTGGGCTTGTCTGATGTACTCTCTTGTGGTCTGCAAATAAACATTATGTTTGGTGATTTTTTTCCATACTATTAAGGTGACAAACAAGTAAGCAGCCCATCGGATGGTTAACAATTACTTTATCATTAACTAGCGGCCCGTTCTGGCTGCGCACGGGTGGACATTTATTTTTTAAACATTTTGGCATAAATAAAAATCTTGCAATTAAAATAGCCTATATTGATATTGATAATGTAGCATTCAAATGGTGTAAGAATTTTTAAAATCGGTCCAGTACTTTTAGAGCCAATTCCTTACATACATACCTACATACAAATCTTTCCTCTTTATAATATTAGTATAGATATAGATTATTAATATGGATGCAGAAAATCCATGCATGGAGGAAAAAAAAAAAAAATATTCCTATGAATGACAAGAGAATAGTATGTTTTTGTTAATTTAATGCAGTACAATTCTGAAGATGCTTTAACACGGTGATTGGACTACATTGAATAAAAATAAATTTAACCTTTACTAATGAATGAATCTTCAAATTTTGACAGAACTATTACTGATAGATAGCTAACGCTATAAACAGTAAGTTAGGCTTGTACTTTTCATACTAAGGTAAAGGTAATAATGAAAAAAGGTATTACGATGTAACAAAAATACATACCTAGCTCCGCCCGGGTCGGGAACATTAAATCTCTTACACAGCAAGGGCTCAGGCCTCCACGGGGCCTCTCGCCTGGTCATCATGCCGTACATGCCTTTCGTGGCAGCCTCTATCTGCTCAGCTGACGCTAGACCGTAGTTGGCAGAGCTCTTGGACACTGCGCAGAGGGGATTCAGGGCACCGTCATCAGGCTCTGAAGCATGAGTGAATCTGGAGACAGACAAAAATTCATATAATAATAATAGTCTTCTGTGGTTACACCCTAGTAAAAATTATTTTCATTGGTAGATGTGTTAATACAGCTAATAATCTATTCTTTATGAGAAATTCAATAAAATTTTATTCAGTAATTTTTGCGTGAAAGAGTAACAGTTCAAAACTAGACCGTTTCCAAGAAAAATCCCTGTCAGGAGAATAAACGGCCAATCATACTACCGGGATTTTAAAATCCTTTCTTACCTGTAGACAATGACAATTCACAGGATTTTTTTTCTTTGGAATTTTATTATCAGCCAGTATTGTTGAGTAACAATAACTACATGTAACATCTCACCTGTCACCTATGACGCCTGTCAAAGGTTTGAACAACTTGGCCGCCTGCTCAAACTCCACCATCTCCCTGTTCTTCTCCCACTCGCTCAGCCTGTCTGTCTCCCTTGTTTCCAATATCAAACTGCTCTTGTCTTTCAGATACTGCTCATACCTGGAATTCAACAATCCTTGTTAAGAATCAGAGGAAGATCACTTACCTACCTTCATTGCCCTAAGTTGATCGAACGCGGACAGGAACGTTAAGAGTGCTCGAAACCGGCGAACATGTATGAAGATAATGATGAAAGAGGATGAAGTGATTAAAATACATTTTTAAACATCGGTATCGGGTCCTTAAGAAGGGAACCTTCTCACAATACGGAGGGCACTTTTTGCTTCAGGCCTTTGATTCAACCATCTAACGAGAGAAATGCTTCAGATATTATTATTATTATCTATACAAATAAATAATATAAATAAATTCTCTGTCTGATTTCTAGTCTGTTTGTAATACATTAAAATATAACTTTTTATTGAATGCATATGGATGTATACATATACCAAAATATATTTTTTTACAATTTTTGTCTGTCTGTCTGTTTGTTCCGGGTAATATCTGAAACGGCTGGACCGATGTTAACGGGACTTTCACTGGCAGATAGCTGATGTTAAATGTAATAACTTTTATGGGCACTCTTTTGGGGCTGTAGGCACAGCTAGCTTTAGTTATTCTCACGTGAAGTACGAGTGTGGCTGCATTTCTCGCGGGCTTTTAGTCAAACGAAAAGTGGAGAAATATGTATCGTAGAGGCAGTTAAAAAAAATTGCAGACTATACGGTACATGTTAAGATCACAAAATTATTTTTTATTAACCAACCTGGCCTGCTTCTGTGGATTACTGACGAATGGCTTGAACACTTTGACCAGCGGTTTACCGGAGTCCTGAATCGGTATGTAGTCCAATTCATCCTGCTTGGTACTTGCAAAGTCAATGGTCTTGACGGGCAATATAATCGGTTTTTGAACTTCAACCTTTTCCACTGGTTTTGGCAAATCTTGTACCTTTGGTACAAGAGTCTCGCCTAGTAATGTTCCTCTTGCCTCCGCTGTCAGTTCGTGCCTTCCCAAACCTGAAAGTTACCTATGATTAGTCCTCAATTGCTTCTCAAAAAGGGTAGGCAGTACCATTAGGAACCTATAAAAGACCACCTAGGGCCTTAAATCAAAGGAAACGTCTCGTAAGTGTAAGCAGAAGTGTTTCAATACCCTGTCTGCGCCAGAGATATATTCAGATGCCAACGTATTAGTCAGCAATTCCGTCGCCATTTTTTAAGCACAACTATACAAACGCCTTTGAATTCATTCGAAACATGTGCAGATGTCTCCACCATATTTTCCTTCACTGTAAAGCTCACGTGTTTCATAATATATCCTCACGCCTACCCACAAGGGTCCCCGAAGGGGTAGGCAGAGGTGTATAGGTAATACCCACACACCCACTTTCCGCCAGAGGTATATTAGGTGCCAACGTGACAGATGGCGAGTCCATCGCCGTTACTCCAGCACGACTATATATACGCCTTTGAATTTTTTCTCAGACGTATGCAGGTTTCCTCTCGATGTTTTCCTTCACCGTTAAGCTCGTGGTTTGACTAATCACTGTACTTAAGTTCAGAAAAACTCATTGGTACAGTCGGGATTCGAACTTGCGACCTTTGCGTCGCAGGCAACTGCTCAAACCACTCGGCCACCACGGCTTTACGCACGCGCGGTGCGTACGGTGATAGATACTATTGGAAGCTATTGCAAGCTTTAAGGAACGGCCGCTTACCATCAGGACGGTTACGAGCTTTTATATCATCTTACAGAGAATATCGTAACCACTCGTCGTGCAGTGAAGTCAAGTAATAAAAAAAGTTAAGTTTACCCTGATCTCTTGGCGGTTGAGTAGTGGGTTCGAATCTGGACTTCCTGACGCCAGCCGCGGGGACGTAGTCCCTCGGCAGGGCGGGCGGCGGGTACGAAGGGACTAAGGGCAGCGGCGCGATGGATGGCACGAACCCTTCTAGCACCTGAGAACATAAGACAGTGTAATTACGAATATGAAAGTTAAGGCATACTATTGATGCACTTAAGCGCGAAATTTAAATGTCATTTCATAGAAAGCATATTGTATATATATTTTATATTACAATAGAGCCGTGGTGGCCGAGTGGTTCGAGCAGTTGCCTGCGACGAAAAGGTCGCAAGTTCGAATCCCGACTGTACCAAGGAGTTTTTCTGAACTTAAGTACAGTGATTAGTCACTACACGAGCTATACGGTGAAGGAAAACATCGAGAGGAAACCTGCATACGTCTGAGAAGAAATTCAAAGGCGTATGTATAGTGGCGCTTGAGTAACGGCGATGGACTCGCCATCTGTCACGTTGGCACCTAATATACCTCTGGCGGAAAGTGGGTTTGTGGGTATTACCTATACACCTCTGCCTACCCCTTCGGGGACCCTTGTGGGAAGGCGTGAGGATATATTATATTATGAAAGTTAAGGCTAGACTATTGGTATTGATGCACTTAAGCGCGAAATTTTAATGTCATTTCATAGAAAGCATATTGTATATTATATATATATTTTATTATACAATAAGTGTCCCCGAAGGAGACCTTTTTGTTGTTAATGTAACATATTGCCCTCTGATGCCTAGCAGAACGATACATAAGTCTTTCTCCTCGATCCAGAAATATTACTTATTAATGGTCGTGTTCCCTTACAGGTAATCCAACAAATTTCGTGTGGCTGCCCTCCCAATAGACTGTAAACTAACCTGACTACTCTTCTTAGTCGGTTTCTTGACTTGCTTATCAGCAGCGGCCCCCAAAGCGAAGTCGTAATGCGACATATCTTCAGTCGCATATATGTCCTCGTCATCCACTTCAAAGGCGCCGACCCCGAACGCTTGGCCTCGGATAGACACCTGAAAGATGATTGCAATGTCACATTCATATCCCCCAAGGGCCTCACGGGGTAGGCAGAAAGACCTCTTTCGCTTCATCCACATTCATTGGTCTCTTTACACCAGCTCACCTGTATTGACGTTGACGTTCCCGTTCTTGAGTAACCGATCGATTTGATCTAGGTAGCATGGTCTTCCTCTGTCACTTCTTCCACACACTTTCATTTCTATTCCCTCATTGGCTAGAGCGCCAGTGCTGTCTAGAGTTACAGACCTGTCGCTTCATCCACATTCATCAGTCTGTCCATACTTCCTGTCGGTTTCGGCAAATTTAAGAACAACTGTATGTAAGAAATATATACCTTCCGTCCCTTGTCCTTCATCATCAGGTGACTCCTGGATGACCCAGCATCGCTGCCATACTCCCCGACCAGATTGCCCAGTACAGAGTGACGACTCAGCCCTGAGTAGCCAAGCCCAAACCGATCACTCTTCTGGTTAAGGATATAAGGCTCATAATCATCTGGAGCAAATAATGTCTCATACTCGAATTCAGAGTCTGAGCTGTCCTCCTCCGCTTCTGTGTTCTGTAATTATTAATTACGTAATTGATATTTATTAAATCATCATACAAAATAATACATCATTTTCAAAAAGATGGCATCTTAATTTTGATACTAGTCATGCTACCTCTGACATACCCAGGAATCGCTGCCATACAATAAAGTGGGGACCGATATCGGGCTGACCACAGCGCAATATGAGCATTCTTGCCGAAGCTCCCTTTGACATACCCAAGACAATAAAAAGCTAGGCCTACCTGCCTCATCTCGGGCGGCATGTAGCAGCCATAGACTTTGTGCTGGTCTCGCGCTCTGCGCCTCTGGGCCTTAGACTGTCTCTCTCCCGCGCCCTGGCCGGGCCGCCAGCCCATCGCGCGGAGCATGCGCACTGCGGCAGTCTCGTGCACCGGCCTCAGCAGTTGTGATAGTACCGGCTCTCCTGGAGACCAATCGGTGTGAGCATAAATCCTAGATAGATATGATACATCCTAGCTATTAGCTAGTCTAACAATTTTAAAGCTGAAATGTTAAATAGTTTATTTGGTTAGTTAGTGCTAAGCTCCAGAGCTACTGGTGTGAATTGAAGTATTAAAGGTAGGTAAGGTATTAGAAGTATTAGGCCTATTTTAAGAGGAAGTCCATCCTATTAATATTAATATACTTTGGGACTAGGTTAATTTGTGTGGAATTGTCCCAATGTATTTATTTATTATAATTACAAAATTATGTGAGGACTAGCAGGTTTCCTCTGGATGTTTTCCTTCACCTTAAAGCTAATGGAGTGACTAATGTACTTCCTAACTATATGTACTTAAGTTCAGAAAAACTCATTAGATAAATATTCATCCTGTATAATAAAAATCCATATCCCTCACCAGGTATTGGCCCATCGTGAAACTGCGGTGGTCTCTGTCTCTTCTGTCCAGAGAACTCATCGCGTGTCTGCACGTGAAGTGGGGCAATACCAAACTCTCCTCGGTCCTCTTCATCCATAAAATCTTCAGCTCTTTGACTCTGAAGACAATAAGGTAAAATCAAAATCACAGACACCTCTATTAACTCATTAATACATTTCGCAAGATACAATTAAAAGCCTTAGTTGAGTAAGACACAAAAATCTAAAAGTTACCATTAATATTTTTTTCTAGAAAAGGTAGGAAAAGTAAAGAATGGTGATAAGGTGGGCCAAGTTGAGTCTTACAGAGAGCCAACAAAAACTCACAGTAAACGCTGCCTTCTCACTTCGAGAGCTTTTGAAAGTTGATGGGGCCCAGCCTTCTGGTGTATCCACAGAGTTGCCAAACCCAGCCGAGAATCCCCCAGTGAATGCACCATGAAATCTGCGGCGGCCATGTGCATCCACGGCATATTGATCTGTCGGCTGTTGATACTTGCGTTTTGAAGGCAACTCATCTGCAGACATCAGAAGAAGAGGGTATATATAATACATATTCTCAACATCACACAAGTTCTAAGAGTCAACTGTTATATTTTCTGAGACACCTGTTCTCAAATAAAAGCAGATTTCCTCTCGATGTTTTCCTTCACCTTAAAGCTCATGGTGGGGCTATGTTCATGACTTGAGTTCAGAAAAACAAATTGGGACAGTCAAGATTCAAATTTGCAATCTTTGTGTTCCAGGCAACTACTCGAAATACTCGGCCACAACGGCTCATAACCCTAATTGATACTTCATGTATTGACTATTAGATAAATAGGTACATAGTATTTTTTCATACTGTCCTTCTTAAAGCAGCAAGAGGAATGAATAAAAGCTTTGAGATTTCGATTAATTGTCTTACCTTCTTCATACGGCTCCAAAGGAGTTCCATACCGGATGACATCTTCACTATCGGAATCAGAATCGCTCATCGTAAACTTAATTGAAATACACAGGAAATTGTTCGAAGCTGGTGTGTACGCATTCTACGCTGTTTTTCACACTTTCATACGACTTAAACGTTTCTACAACTATATATCTGTCTTGTTAGTTGTTGCTTTGCTTGGGCTTGGATTGGAGTTTTTCAATTTCAATAAAATATTGTCATTTTTATTCTGTCATTTCATTCGTTCACATTAACATTTTTTTAATTCAAATATGGGCATAAGTACTAGTCTTTTTATTAAGTACTATTTTTAATTATAAATTTATCCAGTTGTCTTTATTTCATTTGAATACTTCATGCTGTTGTTATTTGCTAAGTAAATTTTAAAATAGACAAATTATAGAAGTGAGAGCCGAGGGCATTTACTTCAAAACTTTAAAAGTCTTTCGATAATCTTTTAATGTTCTTCTAATATTACTGGATGGTTATAGGGAATTCATAAAATTTTTCTGTAATGTAAAGTCCTCATAAACAGTGGTTTGATGTCATTTCAAGATGTACCAATGAAGTGTATAGAGTTCTGTTATGGATACCATAGACAATAGTAGTAATAAGTAAAACTGACGCGTACCATAAATGCATTATGGCGCGAAATTAAAATGTCATCAGAAGAAAAGCAATTGATGTAGGATAATTTCATTAAATATAATATAAGAGTTATTTACGGTTACGGACGCTCACTTGTTTCGTTTCCTTTCGCTTTACTTGCAACCACCCAACCATTTTAGCGGAAGCCGCCGCGGGACTTCTGTTGTGGACAAATATAAAGAAAAGGCGGGAAAAGAGGTGATTGATTTTAAATGTTTTATTTATACGTTTTGTTTAACAATAATAATATCATATTAGTGTTCCGGTCTTCTCTGACGCAATAGTCAGGCAAATTAGCTTCTTTCCCAAAAGGCATCTTTGTACGAGCCAATAAATAATATCACAGATCTGCTTTAATTACAGGTTAAAAGCACGAGATTCAAAATGGTGTTTTTTTTATCTTTGTCATTGCACTCCAGGCAAAGGTCAAGGCATAATGTATATAAATTGTAGAAAAAAATATGGAAGAATCAACTCCGTTTACATCACTTAGTGCCAGACCCCATATAGGGACAGTTTCCAAAAGAATTTCTTTGTAGGACTTTTTTACATGCTGCAATAGCATAGCCAATCTAGAACTACTAATAATTTCACAAATTAGTAACCAAGGATATTTCCCTATGTCAAGTCCATCATCTAACATTGACACCAAACCCAACAATTGTTTCATCTGAAAGCATCTGCTCTATTAACCTCTGTAGTTCTATTATTGTCTTGAATCTATTTTCTCCATGTAAACATTCCTTCATGAGTCTGTTAAATTGAGGTTTTGATAAGTTTACATAATCAGGTATCGGGTAAAGAAATGGATTGTCGTCTCCAGCAAGTAAATAGCAGGCAGCCCAAATATTATGGTCACTTAGATGGTGTTTACACAGGTTCTCTATTGAGAAAGTAAAGCCGGGACCCACAATATCTCTTGCATATCTTTTGTACCAATGAGGCAGATCTTTTGTGACCGGTGTGTGTTTGTCCAGTATAATTACGTCTTCTAGATCTACAAAAGTGATAAGGTGGTTTTCATTGGCAACTATATTGTCAAGTGACCAGTCCATGAGGTAGAAGCGGAACCTGTAAAGATATTTTAGGTGTCAGTTACAACTCAACAAGCCATAGACAAGTTTAAATGCTAATCTGATGGTCTTGAACTGACACTCTTGACTCTATGGATCACTATTTCATCACATTATTTATTTTATTTAAGGCACATATGATAATTTATTTTGACAAAGATATCAATGTGCTCCCACAACATATACAATCTATATATATATAAATGTTTGTCTGTGTGTCCTTTATAGAATTGTAAACGGCTGGACTGATTTTTATGAAATTTTTTGTGTGTCTTCAGGTGTATTCGAGAATTATAGGTAATTTTATTTTTCACCAAAGGGAAGCTGAGGGGTACAGGTAGTAGTTTATATATTAAGCAGGTTTTACAAACCTATCATGTTTGTATGTAAAATCCATAGCAGCTTTGAGTATATCTTGTGTATATTTCAGCTTCTTATGCCATTCTATGTGAATGAGATTGGAAAGGGACTCCCCCTCATGAGCTACTTCTAGTCGGCCGACTAGCACTTCTAGTCGGCCACAAACCCCAGCATAGGCAGGGACGGGCCAGCCCCTTGATTTTGGTATTGCCTGGAACATAATTATATACTTTATTAAGGGAAAAAGATGGGGCATTCACCCTTTATTTCACTGGTACTATTACTGGAAGTGGTTAGGGGGCCTTTTCTGTCCATCAATCTATAAAAATGCACATAGAGAGAGAGAGAGAGAAACACAGCTAGTAGTAAAATGAATTAATTTACCTGCAAGATTATAGGTTCAGGATTTATTGCCAGCATCATCCAGATATTCATCATGTTAGCATTGTAATTAGTTAAACTTTTATCCACAACTGGCATTATAAAATCATGCAGACTGTGTGCATATGGGCACATTACTAACCCCTTCCTTGGTTCCATGTCCGGGTATGTAAAGTTATATTTCACCAGCTGAATTATTCTATCATTTATATTTGTCACATTAAGCAAGTGTCTAGGCTTACAGTTACGCGTCAAGTTCCAAGTGCCACAAAGCGCCGCATCTAGCTCTTTGAACTCAGATTTATGAGCTAACTTCTTCAGGACTACTTTTCGGTTGGATTTTGTAAAGCCATGGTAAATATTCTTAGCGTTGAACATACTCGACCAACCCAAGCTAATGTCCAACATTATTTGGTTTGAATACAGCTCGGGACATAGCGAAACGCCGTAGCAAGCCGGACAACGGTCCAATTCGGTTAAGTTGATTACTCTAGGAGTCTTCAAATCGCCGAACAATAGAATTGATCCGTAAAACGATATGATAAAGCTTACGAACACTATGAAGAATCGTTTACAGAATCTACGGCGCAGCAACATTTTTGTGTAAACTTTGTCATTCATTTTAGTTACTACAGTACGTAGCAAATTTCTTTACCATTATTGGATTACATTCTACTATCCTATAATCGAAAAATTTTGATATATGTACCTAATCAAAGAGACAGGAACTATAGTGAAAATACTTGATTTCAATGCTAAATAAACATTATCAGTTTTTTTTTCACACCACATACCTGACAGTTCTGACCTGACCATAGACTGTCCTGACAGGCCAATAGAGATCACACCAGTATACATTGTAATCTTTGGATCACACTGATTCTCATATACAATAGTAGGCTTTGGATTGACTGTGACTGACTCAACTGATGGATGAGGATGATAGTGTCATTATTTATCTATGAAATTATGAAGCACATACATAATATTGTCTTATACCTCTTACCTATGAAATTTGAGATTTGTATGAACATTTTGGTAATTTTTATATCCTCACGCCTTCCCACAAGGGTCCCCGAAGGGGTAGGCAGAGGTGTATAGGTAATACCCACACACCCACTTTCCGCCAGAGGTATATTAGGTGCCAACGTGACAGATGGCGAGTCCATCGCCGTTACTCCAGCACGACTATACATACGCCTTTGAATTTCTTCTCAGACGTATGCAGGTTTCCTCTCGATGTTTTCCTTCACCGTTAAGCTCGTGGTGTGACTAATCACTGTACTTAAGTTCAGAAAAACTCATTGGTACAGTCGGGATTCGAACTTGCGACCTCTGCGTCGCAGGAAACTGCTCGAACCACTCGGCCACCACGGCTTTTTCAATGAAATACACGGTAATTTTTAAGTTTCAGCTAATCATAGTATAGCCAATTTGCTAGCCGTTCGCTTATCTCTTTACTGTAGAAGTCAGCAGGACGGCAGACTATTTTTCATCGCCTTTTGACTTGACGCCAGATTCCACTATCGCTTTCAATACGTCGTTGTCAACAATGTTTACCGGCCAACCGCGAGGCTCGTTCTTCAGCCTAAAATTTATAGAAAACGATTGAACCAATAATGGATCTTGTTTATGCAGGCAATGTTAGGTCTGTTGTACACGTCGTTAATGTTTCCTGTTCTTTGCGCAGTGGTAGTTTTACGTAGGATCTCATATTTGACAATTGTACGATTTTCAGTTTATTCATTTGAATTCCGCCTGTACCAATGAAATACAAGGAAAGTAAGCGAAACGAGCTTTCAATTATTACATTTATTTACACGAGCATTCAAATTTTAAGCTTATCGAGTAATTTCCACAGATGACGCAAAAGTTAAAGGTGACTAGTGGACTAGGTACTATTATATTATTCTGTGGTATAATTCATCGTCATGTCAAACGAGATCAATCAAATTGATACACTGATCCTAAAAAAATACAGTTTAATGAAATACGCTGATGTTTTTAAATGAAAAGCAACACAAAGCTTTGTAGGATATACTTATCGGAAATCATTTTGAAATAGTGCTTCGTATTAGTTTTACGTAAGGCCAATTGTTATAAGAGTTCCCAGTATTCTTTTGTTTACAAATCTTACAATCAGCTGTTCAGCAAGGATGGGTTTTATAAATTATTTTATGGACAATTATACGGCGAGCTTCTACGACATTATTGGTGAGTGGTGTTTTAATCTATGACCTTTAGTTTTAATTCAATGCTTTATGCTTAAACATCGTTTTTTCATACTTTTATGACGGTCAATGGGTGCGAACACAAAGAACGCAAGCGACTGAATTTGAACGTTAAATGTAACGTAATTAATTATTTTTGATGGCATTTGTTATGACGCATTAGTTTATAAACAAAAGTTTTTATGAAATGTGATCCGTAGTACTAACGTTCTAGTCTTTCGGCTTTTGGTCAGTGTAGGATTCGTAGTGACGATATAAGTGTACGTATGTATATACAGTAAATATTGAATATTATGGCATGTTTCACAGTCATCAGTATAGTGATGGAAAGTGTATAATCTATTAATATGTTGTTGAATTTTTTTTTTAAATATGTATTGGGAAATTAAATTAATTTTTTGGGGTGTTAAAAAAATTAAGTAACCATACTATGGCTATTGCAAAGTATAGCATGGTTACTTAAAATTTTGACTGAGTGTACAGCTGCTTGCTGCTGCTGATTATTATTTCATGGCCTTGCTATGTGGGAAGGCCCTGAGTCTGATGAAAGAATGAAGCATTATAGTGCATTCTTAATGTTTTACTTTGAAAATATAAAGTGAGAATTTAGTATAGCTTAGACAATACATTACTTTGTGTGCACACCCTGAGAGAGACACAGTGCAACTAGTTTTTTTTTTCAAAAATGGTGTATCCATTAATTGTCCAGAATGCATACATTTTGTTTATTATACCAATGTATGTGGTTTTCTCGCTCCTATATTCCTATGGTAAATTTTTCCTGGTCTATAGCAATACTAAAGATGAACTAATATTTGTATGCCTACTGTCTTTAGTTGGCATGCACTAGTAATAGTATGGTAACTGTGTCCTCTGCATTTTCCATTTTTGTTCATGTGAAGTTTTTGGTATCACAAACTGTTGTACTTGCAAGTATAATAGTGTGTACCATCCTTGCAGTCTTGTCTTAAAAGGTTATTACAAAATCTACATGGCGATTTGGACTTTATCCATACATATTTTTTCAACCGCACATAAGCAATAATTAAAAATGATTCAGCGCTTTTATCTGAAAAAACAGACAAAATAAGGAATTTTTTTTTTATAAAGATCTTCTTTTGAGTTTTCTTAAAATATCTTCAAACTTTAACTAAAAAATGGCTAAAGAGTTCTGTACGTCTTGAGAGAACTGCTGCTCTATGCCCCCTGCCCACCCGCGAGGGACTATAACTTCTTAGCAAATATTCTAGAAGTTTTGTTTTTAAACGTGACTTTCCCGTCATAGCTAGGCCATTTGCCTTGCGCTGACGTCAAACGTTGCCGTTAAGACTCCTATTATATATATATGCTATCAGATTACAATTTAACGACCATTCCCCACCTTCTATAAACGGGCAAGTATCACCTATTGTTATCAGACCGACCACCAACCTTTAAAGAGGTTAAATTATCAATTAACAGTGCAAGACATAGTGACTAACGATTGAAAAAGTACAAGTTATTATTATACAACATTGGTAAAGCAACTGGCGGGAACGAGGGTGTGATTGTAAAGATGAAGAATTGTTTGTTTGGAAACATAGAAAGGATGAGTGAAGGAAGGTTGACGAAACAGATACATTTAACGATATATATATCGTTAAGTGTCACTAAGACCACGTTCAACTACCTAGGTATATCACGCTAGCCGAGCTCCGCGGCTTCTCTGGCGTAAAGTTTGGCTTTATTGGAAGATCTTATTTCTGGAATTAAGCATATCCTTGGTTAATCCAGCTTATAATCTATCATTATCCTCATATGCAATCATTTATGGACAGACGAAATCGTGGCGTCGTAGATATTGCCCCAAGATCGAAGCGTGGCCTGTTATAGAGGAGGTTATGGCCAGTACTTGAATAGAACTAAATGCGAGAGATGTAACCACAAATAAAGAAAGAGTTTGTAATTGTTTTAAGTTCAATACGATTCAGTAAAACAATGCGTAGTAAAATTTTCTGAAAGTTGGATATCAAGATTGGAGGTTCAAATCCGAAAACCAATGAGTGTAGTACGAGGCTTACTTGACGGAAACCGAACCAAACAAACATTTTTTGATACCACTGATGTGGTAAACAAGCGCGCCACTCGCCCGATGGTTAACGCCGCCTATGGACTCTTGCAATACCAGGGGTATTGACGGCGAAAGGCTCACCATGTGCCACTTTGGTATCCTATTATCTTCCGAGCAATGTGGGTGTCGTTACACCTCTGACCTTATCAAAGATCGTTGTCAGAAGGCGTGAGTAAATGAAAAACACCCCCAGCAACAACCCCTCTTAAGTACGTGTCCAGTCCAGCTCCCTAGCTCGCGAATCAGCAACTCTTTAAGTCATTGTTGGGTTCTATAGCAAAAGTTCCCGCAGCTCACGCTAAGAGAGACAACACAAAAACTTACGTGAAGGTTTCCTTCCGCTTACGTTCAGGTTATGGAAAATGAACTCTGTGGTTTTCCTTAATGAGTTTATAGACGCGTAAACAACAATTGGTTCCTTTACCTATCAGAGTAGATTTAGAAGCGGCAGAATGCGAGAGACGTGGATCGAAGATCTTTTCCCATGTTTTTGAGAATATTCTTATACCCTTTATTACTAGGGTCACCGTAAAAATCACGCGCAAACGGACAACCGTATAGATAAATTAATATCCGCTTGTCTATCAAAACAATTTGTTATTAGATAGATAAATATTGCTGGGGTCAGCCGTCTGCACGACGCGCGGCCATTCTGTACTGACGCGTCGAATCAAACGGTTGAATATTTTTTCTGGGTACATGCGCCGATCGTATGCATAACGTATCATCTGCCGGTCGCTAGGTTATCAGTGCATTCGGGTTTTTTATTATTAATTCGCTATAATCCAAAATGGTAGAGACACAGTGCAACGCGCGACCAATGAAAACGTACATCATGAAAGACTTTATAAAGTATTTTGACTGTGATACGAATACGATTAATGATTTCGTGAAACTTGTCGTCGCCTGTCTTGGCTTCTACATTGGAATATATTGCAGTATGTATATTTATTTTATTATTCTTGAAACACTTGTTCTTTCTACAACAAAGAGAGGCCGATGAAGCGATGACCACAGGTGACTGGGGTATCTATCGTGTTGCTGTGTTAGCAGCATAAGAGACGTACAGGTCCTCTTCTACCACCCCAGCCAGTCTTAGTGCGACTCTGGGAACTTTCCCCAGCATAGGAACAGAACCTGCGATCAAAAGTTACAATGTAACCATCACATACGATCTATTGTTTTCAATTCAGGTATCAATTTCTCAAAAATACTCTATGGTGAAAATAAAGTCCCGTAGTTTTTTAGTTTGAATTTAAAAAGTATTTGCTGCGAAATCGCATTAACATTTTTTTATATAATGGCACCTTCACAAAGACAGTCAGAAGTGAATGTTTGACTAATAAAAATTTATTCGTTTAAAATAATCAGTTAAGCGATTGATCCCACCTAATCCAATATTATCTAATAACAAATCAATGTTAATGTACTATGAATTTTGTGTTTGATTTATAAATATATTTACATAGCAGTTAGTTTTAAGGGTTTGTAAACCTGTAATGCAGTGTGTTAAAGGATTTTTATTTTACGTTGACAGCGACGATAATTATCAGACATACATACATTGACGCGCTTATCTCCGGCAGTTAGAATTTTTTCAGTGTGTATTTAATATTCATAAAGATATTAAAAATGTGAAAGTATATTAAGTACGTTTGATTGTTCATCACCATTTCAAGAATAAACCGCTGAAGGCATCGTAATGGAATTTGCAAGGATTGACTTGTTAAAAAAAGTTTCATATATATGTTTTTTTTACTGCTAATTGCATCATTGCAAAGCCGGCTTGCACCGTTTTGGATAGTTTGATTAACCAACAAAAAGCCATAGGCATTTATTATCACTAGGATATGCGTCCTGAATAGCTCGGGGTCTGGGCATGCGCCTGAAAAACTTGTGTGTGCATTCTTATCGTTGCCTGCCATTTTTTTTACTGGTGTGAATGTAAGATTTGATAGGCACAATTTTACCAAAGTAGAACGAGATATAGTTTACAAAGTAATATGTAATATTCGAGTGTTGGCAGGAGTTCAAGGTTACCGCTATCACGCCGTTATCTCGTTTGCGAACGAATTGTTATAGTTTTAAGAAAGTACAGTGATAATTGTGTATTCTGACGCAATCAATGTTATAAAAAACCTATTTAAATTATGAATGTGCGAAATGTGCAAAGCGAAAGAGGTATGTAAGTCTAGAGAGAATTGGCGTTCTACTCTCTCTGCCTACCCATACATTATACACTAAATAAATGCAGCCCTCCCCTACAGGTAACTTTACGCTACTCATGTACTTAGGGAAGCTAATTATAGGTGTATTGTATAAATTATGTGGACGAACCGAAAGAGATATGTAATTCTAGAGAGAAATGGCGCTCTACTCCCTCTGTCTACCACGTGGATTCTACGTGATAAATGTGTATGTTATTCTTCATCGTCTCTTCAAACATGCTCGCCAATTACCTACGAGCACTATCGATATTTCTTTTTAGGTGACGAACACACGTACAGAAGAGTTATATATACATAATAGTTGAAGTTGGGTCTTATTTAGATACTTATGCTCAAAGTACATAAGGAAAATATCGTAATTTGTAGGTACAAGTTGCTGCAAAAATACAAATCCAGTCATTGGGGATAATTCCGTGATACCAGTATAATAGTGCGTGGATGTATATGTATGTTTATACCTAATTGTACATATGTATATTATGTAATAGCCTTGGTGGCCGAGTGGTTGAGTTGTTTAGATTCACACCCCAGTAGTGTGTGAACACCTTTTTAATTATATAAAAAAATAGAGCCGTGGTTGTCGAGTGGTTCGAGCAGTTGCCTGCGACACAAAGATCGCAAGTTCGAATCCCGACTGTACCAATGAGTTTTTCTGAACTTAAGTACAGTGATTAGTCACACCACGAGCTTTACGGTGAAGGAAAACATCGAGAGGAAACCTGCATCGTCTGCAAACGTCTAAGAAGAAATTCAAAAGCGTATGTATAGTCGTGCTTCAGTAACGGCGATGGACTCGCCATCTGTCACGTTGGCACCTAATATACCTCTGGCGGAAAGTGGGTGTGTGGGTATTACCTATACTCCTCTGCCTACCCATTCGGGGACCCTTGTGGGAAGGCGTGAGGATATTATTTATAAGAATACAATAAGTAAAAAGCAAGGCTGATTCTGATGCAAGTTTGTGGTTGTGTTGTATTTCATCGTTGCACAATGATAAGGAAACAGATAGGACTGGATGCGGTTGACCTGAAATCTCTAGGGATTACGCTCCTATACTTTGCAATGTTCATATCTATGTATGCACGTATAATATTTACACTAATATTAGAAAGATTTGTGTGTGTGTATGTTTGTAATGAATAAACTCAAAAATTACTGTGCAGATTTCAAAAATTCTTTCACCATTGGAAAGCTGCATTCACCCTGAGTAACATAGGCTATATTTACTTATATAAAACAAAAAATATTTTTCAATAAAATGTATCAAAAAAAAGTAGTTTTACGTGAAAGCGTAACAAACAAACTTACATTCACAATTATAATATTAGTAAGGATATATGTAAGGAATGATTGTAGGTACCCAGCTCATAAATTTATGATGATGGTACAACAATATATCTCCCGGAGTTACAGTGTCAACGTGACAGGTAGCCCATAGTCTGCACGACTGTACATAAGTAATTGAAATTGCGTCCCTTTCGATTTTTCCTTCACCATAAAGCTGACCGTAAGACTAATCATTGCACTTACTTTGGAAAAACTCATTGGTACACGGTTCCATGCAAATATTACCTATATTGATTTGTAATCAATATAATATTAACATGGAACGTTACCGTTATATTACGTAAGTCGAACGAGTATATCAAAACTATGTCACTAGATTTCAAGTCAGCATTCTTCATTATTGTACTTAAGTATTAGGTGCAGTTATATACAATGTTGTGTTAATCTAAGGTGCTTGGCTTTATAAAGTTGTCATTGTTTTATGCAATGGTTTTGATCCATCTCTTTTATACTACAAAGGCGACGAGCGTCCATTGGCGGCGGTTACCACTTACCATCAGGAGGGACACGTGTTTTTCTGACAATGTGGGATATAAAAAAATTTGTCGGTTAATTTTTCTTCTCAACTAGTAACCACTACGATTTTTACGTGTAGCGACTGCTGAAGTGTCAAACGCAGGTTTCCGAAGTTGGGTTGGAGTTGCTGTACTGCCAGGACGAAGTCGTGTGCTCCAAAGAGTAGGTATATCGATCAAGTTCCGGCGTTTCTGATCTTAAGCGGTAGCAGAATTTAGCTAATACCTCTCCCTATTATAGTATTATGTATTTAATGAAAAAATTACCACGTCCCTAAAAATCTATCAAGGCAGTTGTTACAATGACTATGTAAATGAGTCGTTAATTTGAACCTTAATACACAGACCACAATGGCACAATTAACCTCTGCTTTATTACGAGTTACCGAAAAAAAAAAATCTCAATGTTATACATACATATAATCACGCCAAGTTCCACACAGCGTAAGAAAGAGAATAGAGCCAGTTCTCTCTAGACTTGCAGAACTCTGCTTCATTCACATTCGTCTGTCTCTTAATACTTGCTTGCCGGTTTCGAGTTCTCTTGATCTTGAGTGTCCGATCGAGTTGATCTGCGTAGTTAGAACGTGATCTTCCTCCGCGTCTTCCACACACTTTCGCTTTGTATATCTGTTTCGTCAATCTTTCTTCACTCATCCTTTCTATGTGTCCAAGCCAACATCACATGCCATTCATCTTTACATTCACATCCTCTTCCACACCAGTCGCTTTGCGAATCTCTAAGCTCTACTTTCTAAGCTCTAAATTCCACACGCGGTCAATGATCGTGTTGCAAGCGTCGCTGATAAACGTTTACCACAGGCCGTGTGTTGCCACATAAATGTTTAAAACAATAAACGATAAACAAATCCGAGTACCTACTGGATGTCCGATAAGCGGTGGTCATTGATAAGCATATATAAAGCACATCATTTGGCCCGTTATCGTTATGTTTTTGTTACAAATGTTTACAGGTTGATCTTGAACTCGTTAGAGCGTGTTCAATGTCATTTGCCAGCTCTCAGAGCCGTGGTGGCCGAGTTGCTTGCAAGTTTGAACCCCGACTGTATCAATAAGGTTTTTCAAAAGTAATGTAGTGTTAAACACACCGCGAGGCTTAAAGTAAGGGAAAATACCGAGAGGAAACGTACATACCTTTGAGAAGAAAATTTAAGACGGATGTATATAGACGTCGTTGTGAAAACGGCGATGGAATCGCCATCTGTCAGATTTTTTGGTTCCTGAGATTAGCGTAACCAAACGAACAAACTCTTCAGCTTTATCTTAATATATATAAATTACGCGTCACGTTGTTTGTCCGCGATGGACTCCTAAACCACTTAACCGATTTTCATCAAATTTGCACATCGTGTGCAGTTTGATCCAACTTGAAAGATAGAATAGCTTATATCACAATTGGCATTACGATCGTGTTTCAGGAAATGTTCCTTTTCACCCGGGCGAAGCTGGGCGGGAGAGCTAGTATTGGTATAGATTGACAAGTGGGTTCATTTTATATGCATATACATGGCTGCTCTGCTCGCTTGGGTGATCTTACTATCTTGCTAATATTATAAATGTGAAAGTTTGTAAGTTTGGATGTTTGCGGATCTTTCACGGCCAAACGACTGAACCAATTTGGCTGAAAGTTGAAATGGTGATAGCTTATACCTAGGAATAGGACATAAGCTACTTTTTTTTGAATCCTGAAAAATTCAAAGTTCAGCAAATGTATGATGTTTTTCACGGCATAGCGGCTGAACCGATTCTAGCAGGAAAGTTTCCAAAGCTACTTTTTCGAACTCCACGCGAGCAAAGCCGCGGGCGTAAGCTAGTGCAATATAAAATCGCATCCAAATCCGTTGCAAATACATAAAGTTGAAGTACTCACGGCAGGCAGCGAATTTATTTCACAGTATGTAATAAAAATATATCTATTAGCATAGTCTGACCTTTACCCGACGTAAAATACTTGTAGTGAAGTAAAAATATTCATTTCAAACCCGCGCCTATATTGTATTTGTAAGTAACTACATTACACTAGCACTCGGACAAAATAATTGTATATTAATTCCAGTTTAATGAAGATAGAAGGAAGCAATTTTATTACGTACTTTAAGTTAGTCCTGAAGCTGTGGTGGCTGAGTGGTTCGAGCGGTCCTGCAACCTAAAGATTGCTAGAAATCCTGAAAGCTTTTGAGAATTTCAAAGACGTACATATGTATGGGTACTCTACACCTCTGCCTACCCCTTTGGGAACCCTTGTGGGAAGGCGTGAGGATGAGGTTTTCTGGTAAATACATATGTAAGAATCTATACTAATATTATAAAGAGGAAAGATTTGTTTGTTTGTTTGTTTGTTTGTAATGAATAGGCTCCGAAACTACTGGACCGATTTCAAAAATTCTTTCACCTTTGGAAAGCTACATTATCCCCGAGTAACATAGGCTATATTAAATTGGACCCGATAGGTGGCGCTGCGATCGAGTTTCAAGAATTTTACCTTTTTACCCGGGCGAAGCTTTCTGTGTGTTTCTGTGTGTCTTAAGCTAGATTCGAGAATGGTTTAGATTTACAATTGGACCCAATAGGTGGCGCTGCGATCGTGTTACGGGCAATTTAACTTTTTCACCCGAGCGAAGCTGGGCGGGACAGCTAGTCTTACATATATACGGTACTGACAACAAAGTAATTTTTTTTTTCCGTCTATCCATTCAGGCTTAATTCCTAAACGGCTGCTGTGGTGTGACTAATCACTGTACTTAAGTTCAGAAAAACTTATTGGTACAGACGGGATTCGAACTTGCGATCTTTGTGTCGCAGGCAACTAATCGAACCACTCGGCCATGACGGCTCCCACCGTTATCCTGACAATAAAAAAAGATTCTTAGAATTTATTTATTATATTACGTATAGATAATAAAAATAGATAGGCGTTAGTTACGCGAAAATTTACCGCTTTCATCGTATTTTAGTGTGTTGGTAACCTATACAGGTTACTGCACTGGAATAATTTTACCACATGACAATACCATTTTGTTATTAAATAGCGTATGTATAGTCGTGCTTGAGTAACGGCGATGTACTCGCCATCTGTCACGTTGGCACCTAATATACCTCTGGCGGAAAGTGGGTGTGTGAGTATTACCTATACATCTCTGCCTACCCCTTCGGGGACCCTTGTGGGAAGGCGTGGGGATATATTATTATTATTATTAACTAGCGTCCCGCCCGGGTCCGCACGGGTAGCAGAACAATTAAGCTTTTATGTTTTATTCTGCCGTAGGGTCGCATCAAAACCTTAACAAATCGTACACTTAAACCTTCCTCGTGACTCTATCTAGTGATGAAACTGCATGGAAATCCGTTAAGTAGTTCTGAGTTGATCGCGGGTAGACAGACGCGGCTTTGTTTTATCATATTAGTGATTTAAATGGTCAGCGTTCCTAGAGGCCTTTACGTGTGATTTAATTAAAATTAAACGACGGACAATATCGCGGGTGCAAACCGTATGTAATAGAATAGACTAGCCCTACTTCCTACTAAATACAATACCTATTATATGTGAGAAACTTTGTGCCTTCTTAACCGTTTTTCGCAAGCAAATTTGTTTGGCTAAAAATAGGATTATCCTTCCTTCCGATACTTCCGATCTGCCTACCCCTTTGGAGACCCTTGTGGGAAGACGTGAGGATATAGGTAACTATATATCCATGTATATTTAAGTATTTCGGGAACGTCAAGAGTACTCGAAACCGGCGAGCATGTATGAAGAGACTGATGAATGTGGACGAAGCGAAAGCGAAGACTGACATACCTCTTTCGCTTTGTCTTGCGCCAGTTCTCTCTAGACTCTAGAGAGAACTGGCGCTTGAGCCTCTCTGCCTACCCCGTTAGGCACTCAGCGTGGTGATATGTGTATGTATTAAAGTTAATGTGGGAGGAACCGTGGGGCGCATCTAGTGAATATTATTAAACTAATGTTGAATGGTAACATCTCGCAGTCATCCGCCGTTCATTATCACACCACGAGGTTAGGTACAAAGTCGGCGTGGAATGGTGATAATTTTAATTAGTTGACCTAAAAAGCTCCGTCTGCTTACCGTCTAGACGGGTGCTAGGCAATTAGATTTGTTACAGTGCAAGGATATGTGCATAATTACGCAAATGGATCTCGATATATTTGAGTCGCGGTTCGTGTGAGTTGCATGCAACACAAAGGTGCAAGTTCGAATACCATCTGTACCAATAAGTTTATGTGAACTTAAGTTCAGTGATTGATCGCACCACAAGATTTATGTCGAACCTTGGCACCTAAAATATATCTCTGGCGGAAAGTGGGTGTGTGCCTATTACCTATACACCTCTGCCTACCCCTTCGGGTAACTTGTGAGAAGGCGTGAGAAAAAATCGAGAGGAAACTAGCGTACTTATCTAGACATGGGAAGATATTCAAAGACGTATGTATAGTCGTGTTTCAGATACGGCGATGGACTCGCCATCTGTCACGTTGGCAATTGAATATATCACCGGAAAAAAGTGTCTGCCTACCCCTTCGGGGACCCTTGTGGGAAGGCGTGAATATATTTTATAAGAAATAGAAATAACCACCATTCAGTACTGTTGTTCAGCTACCTTTTCTCCTGCCATCTCGCAGAGGTCATCGAGGTCCATGTCCAGCATCCCTATACCCACGTCATCGACCCCTGCTGAATACGTCACTTACTTAAGATAAAACTTGACCACCGTCACATAAATGCACGTAGTAACCCGAAGAGGTTAGGGAAAAGCGTAATAGTTTTCACGCACGTCACACTGGTAACCTATCTTAGTTTTTAATTAACCCTAATGATAGCTTATTATATAAGTACTGTTTTATTTTTGTTGTGTTTGTTATTATTTACTAGATATGTCCTGCGTTTTCACCCTCGTAAAATTGTATTTTTACGCCTTCTTCGTTTTTAATATGTAACTGTCTCTGGACATAATTTGGACCTCCTTCAAAACGTCGGATTAAAACAAAATTTGCCATACTTATCAAGGACCGATAACAATTAAATATAAAAAAAACTTAAAAATATGCTTTAATAGAAAATGCAACAAAAAAATAGATAACACATTTTAATTAAGAATAGTGTAAATAAAAAAACATATTTTATTGTAAAAAAAAGCGTGGGATGCTTTTTAAGATATCAAAATGATAATCTTTCGACTCATATCTGGCAATGAAATATGTATAACTATTGACACCATGTACCCCACGCTTTTTACAATTTTTTTTTATTTACACTATTCTTAATTCCAATCTATATTGAAACTGAAGGCAAACACGGAGTGGAAACCTGCATACGCTTGAGAAGAATTTCATAGACGTATGTATACTTGAGAAACGGCGATGGACTCGCGTCTTTATCTGTCACGTTGACACAAAAAATATATATCTCCGGCAAAAAAATTGTGAGTGGGCACGACACACCTCTGCATACTCCTTCGGGGACCCTTGCGAGAAGGCATAACGATATACATATACACATATCTTCACGCCGTGTCCCTAATGGGGTAGGCAGAGAGGATAGAGCGCGAGAATATTGTAATATGTACATGTATTCGTTGTAATGGGAGACTAGCGGTCCGTCCCTAGGGCGTCGAAACTCGGTTCAATTTTAAAAACCCGGGTTTCGGGTCTAAGAGTAATCAAAACTCGGGTAGACCGGTTTTTTTAGCATTTCGATCTTTTTATTGTAATTTTTTAAATACATTAATCTGCGTTTATATATCGATTTCCTACAGTGAGTACAAAATATAAAGGATGAGGAAGAATCAAAATAAATGAAACTGTACTTTACAAATTACAAAAACAGTTTTAATGTTTAAAAGAGTGATAAGATTCATTTTTTCGTCAAAATATCTTACAACTTAGTAAGTAAACTAGTCTTTTTTAAATCACAGACTTGCAGTGATTAGTTTTAACATTAAATGAATTATTTTGGTAACATTAACTTATTGTATTTAAAAGCTAATAAAAATTATATCGTCAAAAGACATTTTTGTTGTATCACAAATAATTTTTAGCATTAACAATTGTGGAATAGTTTTTAAATGTTCATATACCAGCGATAGGTAACGCCCTCGCTGTCGCGTACCGCCACTCTCGAAGAGTGCCATTTCTTACAACGGTAAGAAATGGCACTATTTCTTACCCTCACAGTGGTAAGCAAACCGTCTGATGGACAAGCTGATCTAGTTTCAGGAGCAGTATTATCAGTGGCAACAGCTTGACTTAACTGTCTGTTCAGTTCTTCATTTGTCAAAGTAGACAACTGAATGCAAATTTCTCGCAGGTCTTGGTCTGGCGCTGGCAAATTTTCAAGAGGTATATTTTGTTTTTTGGTTGTGCGTTTAATCAGATTAACAATTTCGTTTAGCATTTCATCACCTCTTTTTGATCCATCAAAACAGTTTATCTACATTTTGAATGTTCTCAAAATATTTACCCGGATTAGTCAAGCAAACAAGTGTTGCTGCTTGAATTAGTCTTCTTTTGGCATATCGTTTGCTCAATGCAGTTGCCATTTTGTTACTTAGTGGTGTCTTCATTTCATCCATTTTCTTCAATGCAAATTTTAGGGAATCATCAGCTGTAAGTAATGTTGCATCGCGTCGACATAGCGCCTCGACGACAGTTTTAATAACATCCAATATTTTATGGATCTCATCTATATTTCTCCAGTCATGATCAGTAAATGTAATGTCTGTTTTTAAATAATAATTTAATAATTGATCGAAGCGTGTTTTTATTCCATTTACTTTTTACTATTATACTATTTTATTATTGCATTCGAAGTGGCTTAAACTTAATAAATAACAAAAACAAAAGTATTAAAAAAAAACCGAAAAAGGCGAGTTATAAAAATCAAACCCGGGTTCTTTTGTACTCCTCAGAACCGGGAAAACCGGGTTTTTTCGGTCCGGGTAAACCCGGGCTCGATGCGCTATACGTCCCGGCTTTGCACGGGTGGACATAAGAGTTTTTTTATAAAAGAAAATATGGCTTATGTCACTCAGGGTGAATGTAGCTTTCCAATGGTGATAGCATTTTTCAAATCGGTCCAGTATTTCGGAGCCTATTCAATACAAACAAACGAACAATCAAATCTTTCCTCTTTATAATATTAGTATAGAAAATATAGGTTATGTCACTCAAGGTGAATGTAGCTTTCCAATGGTGAAAGAATTGGTCCAGTAGTTTCGCAGCCTATTCAATTCAAACAAACAAATCTTTCCTCTTTATAATATTAAGTATAGATAACAGATGTGAATATTTCCACAACTTTCCTGAACTTGCGTGAACTTAACTCTTACAGAACAATATGCACCATCCAAGTAAATCATTGTACCAAGTATCATTGTGACCGCTCTCACTGCAACACTCTGAGAGATCATGCTAGCGGTCATAGGTTATCGTACACACTGGTTACGAAACGGCGATCTGGTAATATTTATGACTTGATTTTTTTACGTGTATTTTATCTTAATGGCTGAAATACCGAAATATCTTTTGTACTAGACTAGACTAAAGAGCCGTTGTGGCCGAGTGCTTCAAGTAGCTGCCTACAACAATGATTTCAAGTTGGAATCCCGACTGTACTATTGAGTTTGTTTGAACTTACAGTGATTAGACACACCACGAGCTTTACGGTGAAGGAAAACATCAAGAGGAAACCTGCATACGTCTGAGAAGAAATTCAAAGGCGTATGTATAGTCGTGCTTGAGTAACGGCGATGAACTCGCCATCTGTCACATTAGCACTTAAAATATGTCTCTGGTGGAAAGTGGGTGTGTGGGTACTACCTATACCGCTCTGCCTATATCCCTTCGGGGACCCTTGTGGGCAGGCGTGTGGATATATTTTATGGAGTTTTACCACGTTTTAATGTAATTTATAGTACCAGAAATAATCCCATAAACCATGTTTCGGATAGAATATTACCAACTTCCTTAAATAATGTTGTTATTTTTCGTTTTATTTATTCGTCTTGAGGATATTATATATGTATATGTTCACAAAACCCGACCACTTCTAAAGACAACCCTTATATTTTCTGACACATCCTGTATAGCGCATTTCTCAATAAATAGGCTTTCTTTATGTATTTAATACGTCTGTGAGTGTGTATATGACTGTACTCCTTAACGGCTGCATCGATTTCGATTATTTTTTGCGTGTGTTCAGATGGTTACGAGAATGGTTTAGATTCACAATTGGGCCCGATAGGTGGCGTTGCAATCGTGTTTCAAGAGCTCTTATCACTTACCTCAATAAGACCAAGAAGAAGTGTCATTACTAACTTATGCATTCTCCCTCTGAAAGGATGTACTGCGCCAGTCGAGCAATACCAATTTTGCGATCCATTAAATCCTTCCTCCCTTCTGCTGCTCGACTAGCACTCTAGGCCACGTGTTGCTATAAGAAGTGCAAAGCCATCTTATAATTTTATATCACGCCTTCCCACAAGAGTCCCCGAAGGAGTAGGCGGAGGTGTATGGATAATACCCATACACCCACTTTCCGCCAGAGGTATATTAGGTGCCAACGTGACAGATTTTGATACTATTAAATCGTTCCTCTCTTCTCCTGCTCGGTTGGCACTCCAAGTCAAGTGATAGGTATAGAGGGTGATGCACTTCTACTTCCATGCACTAACGCCCACTAGCTTTGGGATAGCATCCTATAGCAACCAGGGCTGCGTCGGCAGACGGGCAACAGACGCACGATAAGAGCCGGACGCCCCCTACGCATGGATACTATATACATACATACATATATATATATATATATATATAGTATACATACATATATAGATAAGACTTGTCCTGTTCATATTGATTCAATAACTGTTATTATTATCAAGTATTATTAACTAGCGGCCCGTTCCGGCTTCGCACGGGTGGACATTTATTTTTTAAACATTTTGGCTTAAAATTTATTTATTTTCTTGCAATTAAAATAGCCTATCAGTGAAGATGTAGCATTCAAAAGGTGAAAGAATTTTTAAAATCGGTCTAGTACTTTTTGAGCCAGTTCCATACAAACATACTTACATACAAATCTTTCCTTTTTATAATATTAGTATAGATCTACACGCCTTCCGAAGGTCCCGGAGGGGTAAGAAGAGGTGTGAAGAAAAAACTGCACACCTCTTCTTACCCCCATTTTCGTCGGAGATATATTTAGGTGTCAACGTCACAGTCTACCGCCGTTTCTCAAACGCGACTAAACATACTCTCTACTTCGTATTACTTCTCAAAATATGCAGGTTTCCTTTCCATGTTTTCCTTCATCAAAAAGTTCGTGGTGTGACTAATCACTGTACTTAAGTTCAGTAACAGTAACTTATTGGCACAGACTGTGATTGGACTTGCAATCTTTATGTTGCGACCACACGAACCACTCTGCCACTGCAGTCGATCGATAGTATGAGTTACTGTAATTTGCTATTTACTGAAATTATTTTCCTAATTTATAGATGTACTCGTACATTTAAGGACTTAAAATAACAATGCTTCAAAGGGGTTCCTCTCATCCTTACGCCTTCCTACAATAAATACATTCATACATATGATATGCTGAAAAAAATTACATAAATTAACCTAGTCTCAAACTCAACAAAGCTTGTACTGTGAGAACTTGTCTATTTATCGTCGGTCTTATCTTGCTATTGAAATCTCGTGTGCGTTCGTATTGAGTAATGACAGCAAGCGCGCCCGCCTCCGTCCCACCGCTCAAATACCTAAGCGCGGCCAACAAGTTCCGTGCGGCCAATAGATAAGGTTTCAAATTTAAGGTACAACATACGACCGTCTGTTGACACCTAAATATGTCTCCGGCGAAAAGAGGGTGTTGTTAATCCTTTACCTATCCCTTCGGGTATGAGTCATCTTATGAGGAAGGAAGGCTAGGATGGTAAAGACGCCCTCATGGGAATCGAACCTGCCGTTACCTCAAGCTTCGTAGCCAGAAGTCATGTCAGACGGCCATCATCAATACTCTACCCAACACGAGGCCTTCGATTCATTCATTTCGGTAACCGCGATTTTTTTCTTCTGTGTGAACTGGTAAAGCATAAGATTGAAGTTCAATAGTGATTTAAGATTGCCGATTGAGCCGTGGTAGCCGAGTGGTTCGAGTAGTTGCCTGCGGTACAAAGATCCCAAGTTAGTCACACCACTAGCTTTACGGTGAAGGAAAACATCTAGAGAATACGTGCATACGTCTGAGAAGCAATTCAAAGGCGTATGTATAGTCGTGCTTGTCGGTCTGTGTGACATTGATCACGCTCTATTCACGCGCTTATAACTAATTGGGTTCGGCCAGTTCGGTGACACCCAATGAGTACGCGATTTAAACATCATTAATTATATGACGCAATTAATATTCGATTCAATAATGATCCGGTCGTATGAAACAATATCGTTCTTGAATTTTCTGCTCTCCTTAAGATTACATTATTTGTGATCCGAGAAGAAGCAGAGGAAGAACACGTAACAAGTACCTGGATCAAAACGATCGGACACTCAAAGATGGAAAGGTCAGGAGTACTCGAAACTGACGAGCGTATATGAAGAGACTGATGAATGTGCGATAAATAGAAATAGGTGTGTAAGTCTAGGGAGACAGAGCTCTAGTGTAGGAATATTTTCAAATTCTTCTTGAGTAACCCCATCATGTATGTACTCTCTAGATTTTTTTTACGTGGAATCAATTCTACCGCGTGAGCGTTAGCGAAACTTTGAAACCGCGCAGTGCGAGACCTTTTTGACTTAAAGCTAAACGAGATGATAATTTTTTCATCACAACAATTTGATTGATTTTGATTTTTGATTAAATAAATAAAATATTCTTGTATGTTTGTTTTGTATCTCTGCTCAAAAATTGATCAGATACAATTTGCGTGGCATTTCAAGCAGTCAGTTACAACGAGTGTTACCCAATATACTAACCACGTCTCGTGTTTCAGTTGAGTACGTGGACACGGAGTACAGCCTGTGGCTAACATGGTTCCTGACGCCGGTGATCGTGACCTTCCTGCTGCCAGCGGTCATCATCGTCCTCATCTACATGAGCAGCATCATATTTCACATCTACAGGCTCTACAGGTCTGATTTTATTGCAACTGCTACCTCCTCATTTATAGGTACACTAGATTCCATTGCAACTGTTTCGTGTCTTAGAGGACGTACCTGTAGTACACTAGATTTCATTGCAACTGGTATCTCGTCTTCTAGGTCATCTAGGTATATTATCAGCGGATTTTTTTCTCGTAGACACTGTACAATGGATGGCGTGAACGCTAACAGAAAAGGATTTTGTCCAAAGAGGCTGTTAGGTTCTGATCCCCACACGGATGAATTCCCCGTCAACGGCGAGAGATGGATTTGGCTTTGACGTCCGTAATGTTTTATTTTTAATAATGATTTAGATTGCGAGTTGTACCCGGAGTGCAGGGCGATTGGCGTTTGGCGGCCAGGATGGCGGTCTGTGCCTTGTGGGACGCGCACGGCTGGCTGTGGCATGGTGAGGCCCAAAATAATATAAGAATGCTAGCCATTAAGATATTGTAAATGAAAGTGTCTTTCGAACCGATTTTCATCCGTTCATGAATTATACGAATTTTGGCCCAAACTTATGCAAGTTCCCTCGGGACGTTTCCTTTGCCGTAATACTCACGGTGTGACAAATAATTCTGCTTAATTACAATGAGGTTTTATAGTACATCATTGCTTAATTACTGAAAAATTTATTGGAACCGACTGCTCAAAAAATATTTTTAATGTATGTTTCTCGTAAACATAAATATTGAAAGCTCACAGTGATTAGTCGCACCCCGAGCCTTACGGTGAAGGAAAACATCGAGAGGAAATCTGCATACGTCTGAGAAGTAATTCAAAGACGTACATAGTAGACATAGTCGCGCTTGAGTAACGGTGATGGACTCGCCATCTGTCACGTTGGCGCCTAACATACGGCGGAAGCCTATCTCTTCGGGGACTCTTGTGGAAAGGCATGAAGATATATAAATGTATGTATTTTCGTGTCAGGTTTCGAGATCGAAGGTCTAGAGAACATACCTGACGGGCCGTTCCTGCTCATCTACTACCACGGCGCGCTGCCCATCGACATCTACTACTTCATAGCGCGCCTCCTGCTCTTCAAGCGGAGGCACGTCCACACAGTCGCCGACAGGTTCATGTTCAAAATACCTGGTGAGTAGTTCTTATAAATAACAAATATGAAATTGAATTCATGTTTCCGGAAGCAATTCTTGTCTCATCATTTAAAGATCACACGTTTCGAAGTGTTGTCAAGTTATTTTCGGAGATACTTTTTTCATAATATTTTAAGACACTCTGCCCGTATAGATAGTGCCATCCACCAATTTCTAGTCGAACGGGTCGCGTGATGCGTGGAGTATGACCCGAGTCTATTAATTGTAGTGTGCGTATGCACTCATAGGTGTGTGTACCGATAATACTCAGATATTAGTGGAAGGTTGTACACTTACACTATATATTGTAAGGACGAATAGTGGGGCGTGTCTTCGTGGATTGCACTATCTATATGTGTGTTGTATAGGTTGGGCATCCCTGCTGGAGGGCCTGTGCGTGATCCCGGGCACGGTGCAGACGTGCGCGTCTGTGCTGAAGGCCGGCAACCCGCTGGCCATCGCGCCGGGCGGCGTGTACGAGGCGCAATTCGGGGACCACTACTACAGGCTCAACTGGAAGGCGCGCGTCGGCTTCGCTAAGGTTGCGCAGGAAGCTAAAGTGGTGAGACTCCAGTGCTGCTAGTAATAATAATAATATTGTGTGAGTTCGCTACTGAAACTAGCTGTCCCGCCCAGCTTCGTTCGTGCGTAACAAGCTTTCGGCAACACACATTAAAAATCGAAATCACTTGTTCTCGGGTTTTTGTGAGGCTAACGGCGATGTTATTTTTTTAAATTTATACATGGAAGATGTATGAGGTCCTGTTGAATTAAATGACTTTGTTGGCTTCTAGCTGGTTCAAAAATTTCTAATATATTTCATCGCGGTTGTAGTCTGACCGTCTGACGTTAATAAATGCCTTATTCTCTGGTTAAGTTAATATATAGCCGTCCGTACCCACAAGGGCCTCCAAGATAGGCAGAGGTGTGTACTATGGCCAAAGGGATAGTGAAGTGTATAGAGTTCTGTTATGGATACCATAGACAATAGTAATAATAAGTAAAACTGACGCGTACCATAAATGTATTATGGCGCGAAATTGAAATGTCATGAGAAGAAAAACAATTGCAGTACGATGATTGATACAATCAATATACGAGTTCTCTTACGGACGCTCACTTGTTTCCTTTTTGCTTGCAACTCATAGACTTCTCAGATAGCCTCTTCGCTCCGCTCTTAAATCATCTCTCCGTCGTTGATGAATGTATTTTTTTTATACCTCTTGGTTGGCAAACAATCATGCGGCCCGCCTGATGGTAAGCGGTTACCGCCGCCTATGGGCGCTTGCAAGACCAGGGGTATCACTAGCGCGTTGCCGACTGGAATCTCTTCACACTCTTCTTGAAGACCTCCATGCTGTACTCTCCAGGGAAACCTCAAAGATTGTGTATTGAGCGATTGTCGCAACCCCTTAGCCTATAGTCCCGCTGTTCACCCGCAACGTGCGCGAGGCGTTCCGCACAGTGGGCTGGGTGCGCGGCGTGTGGCGCCGACTGTACTCCGCCACGCGCGTGCCGCTGGCGCCCGTGTACGGGGGGTTCCCCGTCAAGCTGGTCTCACACCTCGGCAAGCCCATACCATACGATCCCAACATCACACCTGACCAGCTGCAGAAAAAGGTTGTGTTACAATTCTAAGACCTTAGTCAAGTTACGTAATTATAGCAATTCCAAACCTAGATCAAATCGATCTGACACTCAAGCATGGGACCGTCAAGATTACTCGAAACCGACGAGCATGTATGAAGACTGATGAATGTGGACGAAGCGAAAGAGTTCTTTCAGTCTAGAGAGAACTAGTCCTGAACCGTTTTTGTCCACCCTTGAGGGACTCAAAGTTTTGATATGTGGAAGAGTAAAAAATTTTTTGCAAATAATCTATATGACCGAGATCGGTATCCAGGGGATATAATTAATAAAATTAATATAAAACATTTACGAAGTAATTAACTTTTCAGGTCGCCGAAGCCATAGAAGACCTGATTGAAAAGCACCAAAGGGTACCAGGTAACATTGGCCTGGCGCTGCTGGAGCGCATCTACGCAGTGCCTAAGAAAAGTAAAACCAAGCCTAACGACCAACCGTCATCCAACGGCAAGTGCAAAAATGGCGACGTAAAGAGTGACAGTTTAAGTGAAAAGGGTGACAGTGACAAGGCTAAGGTGGCGTAAAACTGCACGCGACAGTTAAGTGACATTCATGTTGGGTAGAAATTAGTGCTGTCAAGATGCCGTTTTTGTTTCCCTCTCATTGTAAGGAGACGTAAATACAAAATGGCGGCTTGACAGTTTGAATTGAAACGCCACGTTTGTACGGTTTCAATTCTTAACATACCAGCGACTGCATTTTGTTGGAAATTTGTTTGAATTTACAGGAAAATATGACTTTAATAATACATATCTATGTATGTATATTGTTCCAAAAATTTTCAAAATACGTAAAGAAAATTTTTTTTTTTTATTGTTCAAAAATAACGCTTCATTAAGCTTTGAATGTATGTATGTACAAAATTGAAGTAAACTAATTACAGATAAAATGTATGACTCTAATCTGTATCCGCGAATAAGACTGGCAGCATTGCCACATTAGATAGCAAAAAAATATTGTTTCGTTTTGTCATTGCAAAATCGATTATGCAACCCTGTGTGTATGTGCGTGTTTTTCGAATTATTTAATAGTTAACATTAATTTAAGAATAATTTCAATTATGTGGGTATGTTTCTTATCGAGAATATTGTGTCAAAAATATTTGTATTTTCTCAGCAAATAGCATTGTGTAGAATGTATTGAATAGAGGGCAGTGACAATTTCTCTTATCTTACGCCATAAAGAGTTTCTCTTTGGTTGATGGTTGATTTAGGCTGGCGTGAGCGCTTTCATAGACCTTGGCAACTATTTAGTTTAACCCTCTGACTGACTATTGCCATCTTGCGTGTCATTTTATTTTTATTACCTGTGCCCAGGAGTTTTTAACGCGTTTTATTTGATATTTCCCTGGATAACATGGTATAAATAGCCTATAGCCTCATTAAATGGGCTGTCTTAGTGCAAAAAATGCATTTCAAATAGGATCGGTAGTTCCTGAGATAATTGCGTTCAAACAAATAAAGAGATCCTTTATAATACATATTAGTATAGATTTAAATTTGAGACTGCTTTAGCGAACTCGGAATACATTACAATGCCATATTTAGTGAACATAATTTGACAGGTCTGTCCAGAGATAGCGAGCACTTTATTATCTCTGCTTACCCCGTAAAATACTCGGTGTAATTATATGTACTTGTGTATTTAATATAAACGAAAATTTGCACTATGGAAATCAATTGCATTTAAAATGTGTACGCATTCCTACAAAATTATTGTGATTTACTTTTAAAAAGTAATAAAAATAAATAAATTAAGCTTATTATTGTTCAAGATATCATTATCATATAGATAAAGTGCCCCAATATTGGCTAAGAATAATTTTCTGCTTACTATTATTAATATATTATAATTATATTACCTGTATATGTATGTATATTCTGGAAGTAGAAGGAAAAAGAGGAATACCAACCAGATTAACTTATATGTGTCCGATCAAAAGTCAATATCTTTCATGACGTATAGGGAGGTCAAAGAGATTGCGCTGGACTTAAGCAAATGGAAGGAATTTCATTCAATAAGAGCCAACTCTTGAATGTTTGGTCACAATTATGGCTGTGTAGCTATGGACGTCGATGCTAATTGCTTAATGTCTTTCTCGCGATAAAAAGGCAAAGGAAAAAATAAAAAGGTCAATAAATAGTCTAAAATTTCATCGCAATCGTTTCGCTCTTTTGTGAACATGAACGCTCAAATTTTGGCGCGATAGAAAGAGTATCGCGAAGTATACAGATGTAGGATACATCCACTAACACATTCGTTCGGATATTATTTTTAATTTCGCAGAAGTCACTTCAGTTGATGATTTCTTCTCAAAGATTATTATTACAGCACAGTCTTTACCGTGGTCTTTCCATTTGTTGTAGTTCCACCCATCTGTGTTGCTTCCATCTGATGTCTATTGCCGTTACTCAAGCACGACTACATATACGCCTTTGAATTTCTTCTTAACCGTATGCAGGTTTCTAGATGTTTTCCTTCACCGTAAAGCTCGTGGTGTGACTACTCACTGTATTCAAGTCTGAAAAACTCACTGCACCAACAGTTGGTATTCGAGCTTGATATCGTTGTTCCAGGCAACTACTCGAACCACTGCCACCACGCTCATAGATATTTGTGTATGTGTGTATACAGCGCTCCAAGCGGTACTTATAGGGAACTAAAGTGACATTATTGACAGGTCACGAATCCAACTCGTGAAATTAATGTTCTGTGTGTGGTACAGAAATGGTCGCTGTCATGTGATGTGACTGACATTATTGAAACAAAACTAAGCGCTGTATTTGTATGGCATTAGGATAGTGCCATCCACGAAGACGTGCCCCACTACACTTCCCGATAGTTTATAGTGTAAGTGTGTAACCTTCCCCTAATGTTTGAGTATTATCAGTACACACTGATTACCTATGAGTGCACACGCACACTACAATTAATAGACTCAGGTCATATCCTCGCACCCCGCGGCCTCGTGGACTCGAAATTGGTGGGGCGCGTCTTTGTAAATGTACTGTACAAGTGTCTAGAGTATATAATCTATATTAGCTGTAATATTTATCGTGCCACAATTTTATACCAAATTGAACCTTAAATTAATATTCCTAAAGTTTGTATTGTGTTGTACTTTGTATGTAATGTATACTTAATTATGTAAACAAAATACTTAAATATATAAGACGTAATTTGCATATCCGCAGTGTTTTATTTCAACCTGTATTAGTATTGTGTTGGTTCGGGAACGTACATACATATTTGAGATTTAACTATAGTGGATAAAGTTTATTTTGTAATACCGAAAGTATTTCACTAATGAGTTGGTTCTGTAAATATATATATTTACTAGCGGGCCCGCCCAGCTTCGCCCGGGTGAAAAAGAAAAAGTTTTTTTATTAAACGTCCTCGCGGGCCACCTTGTGTTCCTTGGGTGGAGTTACTTATAATCCGTTCTTAGCTGACCTCTACACCGCGTAAGCAATACTCCTACCAAATTTCAAGTCAATCGGCCTTATAGTTCCTGAAATTTCGTGATGAGTGAGTTCACGAAAGGGGACTCCTATATATAGATATATTGGAGTTTAATTAGGTTATTTATTGACGGTTAGAACATACAGGCATAAACAGAGGAATCTTACTTAAATGAAATAAAACACTGGATGTGTATATAAACACATTTATTCAAATGTCTTCATTAAATAACATCAAACATTGAAATGTGGAATACTAGCCCTCTTGAATACTGAGAGGAGTAGCAGGAAAGGAAAAATAAGTGACAGTTCCTGCCAGTACAATAATTCCTCGTGGAGAACCTTACTCCTGGAACACAACTCTACCCGAGGGCAGTGTCGTGTACCCTCTTCGTTAGGAGATATCTACACATTCGGAGACCAATTCTGGCGAATCTTCGCCCTAGCGTTCACGCTATCCGCTATCTATAAGTCATATTCATATTCATATATATCTATGACATTAGCTACGGAAAACAGCTAATGTCACGGATCGGGTAACCGAAGACAATTTTGTCCAGGGCTGCTTCTGTGCTCAATAGTCATGAATATAAAAGGATTTGAAAAAGAATATGTAAGAGAAGGAGAGATTCGGCGTGATGATGTACCTATGTATGTATGAAGAATGTTTCTCCACTCTCCTAAAGGAAGTCATTGTAACCGTTGACGTCATCGAACTGCTGCGGCTGCGCAGTGGGTCGTGCAGCCCCGCCGCCGGGCCTATACGGCGGCTGCTGGATACACAAACAGATAGGTTCAAGAGAGAGACACTCTCTTGCAAACATGTGGGTGCAAGAGAGAGAGAGACACTTCAATATAAATACAACTGAACACCTGCGACTTCGTAATGAAAAAAAAATGAGTCAGCGAGAATCAGTCATTATCCCTACGTCAACTTTTGGGAATAGGTCTCCTAGCTCTCCCTAGGCCATCCTTAGAACGGCACACCGAGCGGTCGTTTGCCCTCTGCATCAAACGGATCTCCGCGACTTTAACCAAGTCATCGGACTTCGTGGGGGGTCCTACTATACGTCGTTCAGTAGGTATGTAGTCTTCTCTCCAGAGCCTTTCTTCCCCAGTTGTTAGTTCCTCGAGCGATGTGGCCTGCCTATTGCCACTTCAACCAATTTGTTAGCTTTGAGAGCAGTAGGAATGGATATCGGTTTGGAAATTTTTCTGTGTCTCATAATTGTGGTACGTGTGAAGAGACACTTGGCTTTGCCAAACAGAAAGGCTGAGTGAAGAGAGATTGAAAAACCATATATACAATGCGAAAGTGTGTGAAAGAAGAGGCAGAGGAAGACTATTTATCAAAAACTACTTGGTACAAATCGATCGGACACTCAAGGACGGGAACGTCAATAGTACCCGAAACTTGAATGAACCGAGAATGTCCGAAAATTATAATGCGAAAGAGGCCTCTAAGTCGAGGGAACTGGCGCCCTTCTCTCTCTGCCTACCCCGTGAGGGACTCGGTGTCGATAAGTATGAACGTTATCGCGATCTTCAGGGTTCCGACCCCAGTGAACCATTTTTATCCTGATCCATGAGTTCAGTGATTTGTCATACGGACTTAACGGTGAAGGAAAACATATAATAATATCTGGTAATAATGTCTGAGGGTTCCGGTTCCGGTTGTCGACCAGCGAATACGCACGTCACAGAGCTCCGCGAAAAATAAAAAATAAATAGTGTAAAATAGTGCCAACAAAGTGTGTCATACGATTTACAGACTGCAACAAAGAATAAGATACGTGATCAGTGATAAAATTGCAGAAAAGTGTTAGAACTGCGAGAACAAATCAACCTCACATGTAAACATTCTAACCTACAAAATATTGTCAAGCGTCATTAGTGGCAAATCGATAGACTATAGAGTGGATACTGCAGTACCAACATAACAAACAACAAAACAAGTGTTGCCACAGCAAAACAAGTATTCCCACAATAAAACTAGGGTTGCCACAACAAAACAAGTGTTGCCATAGCGAATCAAGTGTTGTCATAAAAATAAAAAAATGGATAAAAGTATGGAATTACTATTGGCAAAATTAAACGAAAAGCTAGACGAACAAACAAAAGTTATAACAACTTCAGTAACACAAAATGTCATGGAAGCACTAGATGAAAAGCTTAAAGCGATCACTGAAGAAAATGCCCAACTCAAAAATAAAATAAATGAGCTAGAGTTTAAACTTAAACTCATTGATAAGGAAAAGCGCAAAAATAACCTTGTCTTTTTCGGCATCGAGGAGGGGAAAGCAACAACAGAAGCGGAGCTAGTAGACTACATAAAAGACATTATAATAGAAATGGGAGTACATTTTGAAGCCTTAGAAGTTAATACCCTCTACAGAATCGGTAAAAAAGAACACGATAAAAACCGCCCTGTTGTAGCCTCACTCACAACTACATGGAAAAAACATATGATTCTGCGAAACAGAGCTAACCTACAAGAAGGTATAAATATCAAAGAGGACTACCCTAAAGAAATATTAGAAAAACGCAAACAACTGCAGCTGCAAGTTGAAGAGGAAAAGAAAAAGGGGAATATAGCGTTCATAAAATACGATAAACTCATAATAAAGAAAACATATGAAAGCAACAGAGAAAAGAGGAAAAGAGAGTCTTCAGGATCACCGAAAATACCATCACAAAAGAAAGCCAACGCATCTAATACCCAAAGCTCATCGACCAACTTGAACAACGCCTCCTCTAAAACTGCATCAAAGGAAATAATCAGACCAAATATACTGAACTATGTAGAGCGCGGGAGATCAGCCTCACTATCAAATCTCTCAAAAAACTAATTTGCGACACCCGGATCCAAACAACCCCAACAACCACATCACCAAACACAACACTCATAAATCGCACCCCAAGCCGGCTTGTCACCGTGGGGGAAGAAGACAAACACCCTCCATCCAAAAAAGGACCACTCTGGCCGAGAGTGGCAAGGGATAGGACCCATTGGAAGGAACTGGAGGAGGCCTATGCCAGAAGGCAAACCGAACTTAGGGACCTCTTGTAACCCTATGTTCAGGAATAAAAAGGCTATTATTATTATTATAATAATGTCTGAGAAGAAATTCATTTAAGGTTGACTTAAGACTAGTACAATCACAGGTTACTTTGCTCAGGGGAAAATTATAACAGACTATTGTGGGAAAAGATAAATACGATAAACTACAACTCATAAAAGTAATTAAAACTTGACTCAAATTTTTCAAGCAGAAGACAAGGTCGCAGGCGTCTATTATTCATGGTTTGACATAATAATTATTATTTTATCTATGCTAAGTGACAGATAAGCTTATTAAAGTTAATAATATGAATGATGGATGCAACAGAAAGGTTCATGCATTAAGTTATACCAGTGTAATGTTGTTATTGACAGTTTAAAGAAATACATTCATTTAAACCAGACTATATATAGTACAGATAAGGTAAAACGACCATAGAACAAATACAGATAGTAAAGTGTGGGGCGATGCTAACGATTTACTATGATCTCACGGGTGCCTAACAATACTAATATGAGAAAGAGGCAGAGTTGGTAAGAAATTTATTTGTGACTAGCTGTGCCCGCGACTTCGACCGCGTGGAATTTAACAAAAAAATAATTACAGTTTTAAAAATAAAAGTAGTCAGCTATCTGCCAGTGAAAGTCCCGTAAAAATCAGTCCAGCCGTTGCAGAGATTACCCGGAACAAACAGACGGACAAAAAAATGTATTTTGGTGTAGGTATGTGTATACATCCATATGCATTTAGTAAAAAGCGGTTATTTTAATATTACAAACAGACACTCCAATTTTATTTATATGTATGAATAGATGAAGCTCCCTCCGGTAGTCTCCGTCCTTTGCTTATTCTCGGCCACGCTTCCCATCTAGTAGTGTTCAACTGCCTATAGTCACTAGCATTTAACACTAGTAGTATCTGTGATTACATCCAAAACACACTGAAATCCATATTTGGAAAATTCACGGCATCACTTGAAAATACTTCTTTCCACCCTTAGTGTAGGAGTATAGTTTCGGTAAAATTAACTTTAAGTTAATAGAAATAGGATTCATATTCATACAATAACAAGATTACACACAGTGAGGGCGTGAGTTAGTATAAGAATGAATGTGTTGTGCGCGAAGCATTACTTGTGCGTGCGAGCGGTGCGAGGTGTCACATGTGCGGGCGAGTACTGCGCGCCGCCTGCTGTTGCTACAACACACGACATTACGTCATCGTCGCGGCCACGCCACGGCCACGTCTCGCCTACGTCACGGCTACGTCACGTGACTAGCAGGCTAGCATGACGCGGCGAGATTTTGTCAACTCGATCGAAACAGATGCGAGTCGATACAACACACGGACAATATGATATGTAGTTTTATATCTGATCCGCTGGTGGAACGGGTTAATTAAATGAACTAGTAATAGTCAAAAGTAGAGACGGCGTTAGTGTAATTTTCTAGCGAATGGGAAAATTATTGACAAAATTAAAATGTTTTATCATTTTGTTCTTTTAGTTAAGAAAGGCAAGTAGAATACAAAAGATAAATAATATACTAATTATGTTTTAGTAAAAAAAATCGTAATTTAATGAAAAAATAAGGCCAACATTTTAAAATAAATTCCTATAAATTTGTAATTACTTACAAATAATTATCTGCAAATAATTACAGTTTCAAAAATTTATTTTCTCTTTATTTCTTTCTGTTTTTGTGGCTACCTAACTATAAGGTTAGATTAAATTACGAGCCGAGTCGTATTATAGCCGTGGTGGCCGAGTGGTTCGAGCAGTTGCCTGCGACGCAAAGGTCGCAAGTTCGAATCCCGACTGTACCAATGAGTTTTTCTGAACTTAAGCACAGTGATTAGTCACACCACGAGCTTTACGGTGAAGGAAAACATCGAGAGGAAACCTGCATACGTCTGAGAAGAAATTCAAAGGCGTATGTATAGTCGTGCTTGAGTAACGGCGATGGACTCGCCATCTGTCACGTTGGCACCTAATATACCTCTGGCGGAAAGTGGGTGTGTGGGTATTACCTATACACCTCTGCCTACCCCTTCGGGGACCCTTGTGGGAAGGCGTGAGGATATTATATATTATTATTATATTATATAAATTACGACTTATTTATATATGGAATTTATATAGCGAGTTTAACTAACATATACATACATCTTATATTACAGAGATAATTAGAAAAGGCATAAAGGGATCGCCGACTAGGGTCCGGAATGGTCTGCCAACGTATATTATGTTATGTCAGGTGATATGTCAATGTCAGGTGATATGTCAGATGCTATAAGAAGTCTAGTGCTACAAGACCTAAATGTGCGAATCTATAGAGAACATACTGAAAGGAAACATGAACATTAGCAAAAGATATAGTCAGTGCCATCCACGAAGACGCGCCCCACTATTCTTCCTTATAGCTTATTGTGTAAGTGTGCAACCTTCCACTAAAGTTTGAGTATTATCGGTACACACTGATTACCTATGAGGGCACACGCACACTACAATTAATAGACTCGGGTCATACTACCCGCATCCCGCGACCCCCTCGACTAGATACTGGTGGGGCGCGTCTTCGTGGATGGCATTATCAATACAATAGTTATGAAGAGCAAGCATAGAGAAAAATGTGAAAACTAAGATTAAAAGTTCTCTCAGCGTTAACCATGAGCTTAACGGTAAAGGAAAACATCTTGAAGAAACCCGCATACTATTGATAGGTAACCCCGAGCTAAAGTGCCTGGAAGAGGCAGACGGAACACCACGTTCCAAGTATGCACTTAAATCAAATCTAGGTCACAACAAAAATGGGATCGTCAAGAGTACCCGAAACTGAAGATTATGTAATAAATTTTCAGTAAGTTGTTATCAACGTGTAAGATAACTCTTAATTTTTGTTTTTCATCATTCATCGTTGTTGAGGCTTCTAGGAGTTTCGTAAGTACAAAACTGTGAGACAAGACCCCACTCTTCAATAACAACATTTAATACATAATTTACAGTTATAATATTACCATAAAACAGACTTATAAAGAGCATGGAGAAACTGATTAATGTCGATGACAATGTATGTAAGTCATGAGGGAACTGGCGCTATACTGTCTCTGCCTACCCCGTGAGGGAAGGCGTACGATAAGTTTATATATTAGCTACTAGCTGTACCCGTTAAAAGCCACTAAGGTAGGTCGGTATATGATGACCAAGGTACGAGCGACCTATATAAATTCCAAATGACTTCCAAATCATAAGTACCTGTTGCAGGAGATGCCTGAGGCCAGGGTTGGAGGGGTGCATGGGCCGCATGCCGCGCGCCAGGGCCCCGGGGGCCGCCCGCAGCTGCTGCTGCTGCTGCAACTGCTGCTGCAGCTGCTGCTGCAGCTGGTGCTTGCGCTGCTGCTCCTGGCAATGGCACTTGCTTTGAGTACGAGAGCAAACGATCTTATACCATACATACCGGTATACGTTGGCACCTAAAATACATATCTGGCGGTAAGTGGGTGTGCGGGTACGACCTATACACCTCTGCCTACCAGTGGCGTGGGGTGAAAAAAGATAAAGGTAAAGCCGGACCAAAAAAATGGCTAACGCGTGAATAAGCAAAACGTCATATCTTAACTTGTAAAAAAAAATCAATAAATTACATACCATATATTAGTGTGTTAGTTCACCTTTCCCAAAACTACGGCTAAATGTTATGTATGGTGCTTGCGTTGCGTTGTATGCAGTTTTTCCATGCGACAGAACATGCTTGCTGTACAGTTGTTAGTGTTCACCACCTTCACCATACATGACATTACTGGATTACTGGTATCATATGAACAGTGCATGTCGAGTATGATAAAAGTGGCTTTAAAAAGCCGTTTTAAAGCACACGTCACTCACACGGAGGTTATAAATATACAGCAAAAAAAAGAACTAAAATAAGTGAAGCTTAACTTGCCAGCATCATCATCACAAATAAATACCAGCAGAAATACCGCAGTATTTATTTTTCTATACTCCAAACCGAAAAACAAAATAACATGGACATGACATGGAAAGCAAAATAACTTATGTAATTTTCAACTGCCGGTTATTCAATTGTATTTATCATACATAGAACTGTGAAAATATTTGAAAAACCCATCCTTACGTCTATAATCAATTTTCATATCGGGACGAGCCCGTCCATGTTTAATGATATATTTTTTATTTTCGAAAGATTGTTTAGAGAACGAAGTTAACTCATTTAATAGGTAATCTGTAAGACAACAACCTATTTGTATTAACGCCGCCATTTCTCACCTAACAGACTACGTGACGACAAGAAACAAAAATAAACAAACAAACCTTTACGGTGAAACAAAACAAACACTGTGACAACACTTGGCAAGTAAAATTTCACTACTTTCGTTTTTTTTAAACCATATACCACAACACAATCAAGCTTATCACATATTACAATAGATAAATTAGCAGAACAAAACAATCCGTGCAAATGCGCGCGAAATAATGGCTAGGTGAGGTCAATCGTTCGGCTCATCGCGAATAAATTGCTCTGATTGGATGAAACTTTTCAAGCGAAACGAAACCTTAACACATAACAAATAAAGATTGGAGGCTATCTGAGATCGGCTTATAATCGCTGTTATATCGACGAATGGTTGGATGTGGTAGTAATGTCAATGTGTGCGTGAATTGCATACATTTTAACTATTTGAATTCCCAATATTATGAGCGAGTTCCCCAGCCGCCTACTACGTGAAATTGTGTATGTGTGCGTTTGCGCGATTTCACATACATTGCGTTTTTGTATCCAGCATATTGGAGAATATTTTTACAAAGGGCGCAATGTAATTATGTCGCTTGCGATATTATGACTACATAGAATAGTCGTATATGAGCGCGAATCTGCCAAGGGAAGCCGATAGGAATCGTGTTCTAAGGACGCTTCGCCACTGCTGCCTACCCCTGCCCTGACCCTGATGAGACCCTGGTGAGAAGGCGTGAGGCTAAATCTCTAAATATAGACATAGTTCAAACAAGTCCCTTTTAACGGCACCACACTTGTCAAATTAAGTAGTTTAGATGTCATGACATTCTGCACATAAACATACATATGATGATCAAAACCTCTTTTTCTTTCGCCGTGGTCGGGTATTCAGCTCGGTGCTCCATAGAAGGTATGAGGATACGATGACGAATAACCTTAAACCATAAGTGACGTAAGTATTTTCAGGTTTCTCATAAATACAAATACATCACATAGGAATAACTAACACTTGTCATGAAATAAACATAGGTGTGATACAAACCAACCGTCCAACCCTCATTTGAAAATAACTAGTGGTCGCATCATCACATCTATACATCCATGTACAATATAAACATAGGTGTGATACAAACCAACCGTCCAACCCTCATTTGAAAATAACTAGTGGTCGCATCATCACATCTATACATCCATGTACAATATAAACACAAAACAGTTTGTATCACACATAGGTGTGATACAAACCAACCGTCCAACCCTCATTTGAAAATAACTAGTGGTCGCATCATCACATCTACACATCCATGTACAATATAAACATAGGTGTGATACAAACCACCCGTCCAACCCTCATTTGAAAATAACTAGTGGTCGCATCATCACATCTACACATCCATGTACAATATAAACATAGGTGTGATACAAACCACCCGTCCAACCCTCATTTGAAAATAACTAGTGGTCGCATCATCACATCTACACATCCAACTACAATATAAACATAGGTATGATACAAACCAACCGTCCAACCCTCATTTGAAAATAACTAGTGGTCGCATCATCACATCTACACATCCATGTACAATATAAACATAGGTGTGATACAAACCACCCGTCCAACCCTCATTTGAAAATAACTAGTGGTCGCATCATCACATCTATACATCCATGAACAATATAAACATAGGTGTGATACAAACCACCCGTCCAACCCTCATTTGAAAATAACTAGTGGTCGCATCATCACATCTATACATCCATGTACAATATAAACACAAAACAGTTTGTATCACACATAGGTGTGATACAAACCAACCGTCCAACCCTCATTTGAAAATAACTAGTGGTCGCATCATCACATCTACACATCCATGTACAATATAAACATAGGTGTGATACAAACCACCCGTCCAACCCTCATTTGAAAATAACTAGTGGTCGCATCATCACATCTATACATCCATGAACAATATAAACATAGGTGTGATACAAACCACCCGTCCAACCCTCATTTGAAAATAACTAGTGGTCGCATCATCACATCTATACATCCATGAACAATACTATCTTTAATATTGTTTTTGGGTAACATCATTGGCACACCAATACACTTTTAGAATCGGAAGTGTTTTTACTGCATTAAAGAGGTTTGAACTCGAGTTTATGAGGACGCTCAAGGACGGGAACGTCAAGAGTACTCGAAACCGACGAGCATGTATGAAGAGACTGATGAATGTGGACGAAGCGAAAGAGGTATGTAAGTCTAGAGATAACTGGCGTTCTATACTCTCTGCCTACCCCGTTAGGGACTCAGCGTGATGATATGATGAGCTCATGACGGAAAGCGGTTACCTCAAGTTGCTTGTAGTGCTGCTCCTGCTGTTGGGCGGCCTGGAGGTGCGACATGATGTCCATTTGCGACTTGAACTGCGCCTCCTGCTGGTGTGCCGCCTCCAGGGTCTGCTGCAGGTGCTGGATCTTCTCCAGGTTCTGCTGGCGCGCCGCCTCCAGCCCGTCCAGCTGGCTGACCCTCCCCCCCTGCTTGGCCACGCCCCCCACCCCTCCGACGGACCCCATCATCATGCCCTGTTAAGGACCGCTTATTGTAGTACATGTCTTTCTTAAATGATTTTTACCACAAATTTTTTTTTTTATTTAGTAGGACCTCACTCATGAAGGTTTTAAGATAGGTATATTTGAAAGAACTGGGTTCATGCCTCACATGTTTAATAGCACCGTTTTTTTTATTAAAAGTATAATATATATTTAAGTGATGCTGTGGCAGATGGTGCGTCTACACCGTTTCTGAGCACGACTCTAGGAATATACGTCGTTGAACATTTTAAAAAACGTGGTATAAAAAAATCGTCGTACTTCACAAAATTTCTAGATATATACCGCCGAGGCTCAAACTTGTAATCATAATTATTCAGATGACTTTAACATCATCCACTATGGGTAAAAATACCGAACACATTTTGGAATTAAACTAATTACCAATTTGAAGATCTTTACGTCTCGTAACAGCCAAAACTGTAGTAGAAAAACTACGTTAGAAGTAAAAGAAAATAGGTGTGACCTGTTGATGTTGGTGCACTTGCGACTGCAGCATGGGCTGCGGCGGCGCGCCCTGACCTGTGGGGCCCCCCGCCAGCCCCGCGGGGCCCATGCCCGGGGCCATGCCTCCTGACGACATGCCCCCCGCAGACATGCCGCCCGACGACATGCCGCCTGAAGACATGGCGGCGGAAGACATTGCTCCTGATCCACCTAAAGATAACAAAAAGGAACCTAAAACCAAATTCTAAAACTTTATATTTGTAACTATGTATTTGACCAACCGTCCTGGCCGAGGTATTCTGTTTCTTGTTCGCTTTTCAAAAGCTTGGATACTGCATACCTCTGTCTTTAGGGGACATTGTCTTTATGGTTAACTATTCGTTCAAATCGCGAGTGTTTGGAAAAAGAGGCTCAAGAATATTTGAATAGTGACGAATTTGGATAAAGCGACAGGTCAGTAAGTCTAGAGAGAACTGACGCTCTACTTTCTCTGCCTACCCCGTGAAGACCTCGGCGTTATCAAATGTCTGTATGAGTTAAAAACGATCTTTTTACGACCATAATATTTTTCAAGCCGTCTATTCTGCACTACTTCTGCATACCACCCATCCCCCTAGCGCCCCCCACTTTAACACGAGCTCACCTGCCATAGTAGAAGTCTGCATATTGCCCCCCATACCTCCGGCAGAACTTACTGGAGGGAGTTGCTTCGTTATGAGCTGAGATATCTTATGTTGCTGGATCACCTGGGGATACCAGAATATTAACAATTTGTGGAGAGCCAAGATTGAGTTATATATTATATATTCCTTCCCACAAGGGTCCCGAAGAAGTAGGCAGAGGTGTATAGGTAGGACCCATACACCCACTTATATATATTTTACGTGCCAACGTGACAGATGGCGAGTCCGTTACCGTTACTGATGCACGACTATACATACGTCTTGAATTGCTTCTCAAGCGTATGCAGGTTTCCTCTCGATGTTTTCCCGGGGCCTCTTGTATTAAGGCGTGAGGACATATATTTTTACATTGATACGCGGCAAGTTGCACGTTGCTGAATTATTGCAACGGGTGGGGCTCTGTGTGTGTATACACATGTGGAGAGTCATCGTCGTCTTCCACACCTGCTGGTGAAGCCACGATGGCAGACCGACCTTCTGAGCCAGGCGCCGCTATCTGCACTGCGCACCATCAAACAAATAGCCGGCTCCATCGACATATTCCCCTGTTCCCTGATTGAATTCACTAAAATGTCCATATATGCCAACAGTTCAAGTGGATTCGTGAATGGTTTGGATTGACAATTGGACCCGATAGATGGCACTGCGATCATATTCAGGACACTTTTTTTGCACCCAAGCGAAGCAGCTTTTTTTTTATACACACGGGTGGCAACAATGCATGCGGTCCGCCTGATGGTAAGCGGCTACCACCGCCTATGGACGCTTGCAACACCATTATTTTGTGTCCTGGTATCTGAGTCATTTAAGCAATCAATTTCAAGATGGTGTTATTACATCTGTCTAACCCTCAGGGAAGTGTCGATAAAGTTATTAAATTGAACTTTGAAGTGTCAAAATACTTGCATCATAGGTGATTTTAACATGGGCGGCATTGACTGGGCGGCTATTAATGATATGCAAAATAGAAAATATAATAACACTAGTTTAAGTGAGACGATGTTAGATTTTGTAACGGTCAATAATTTAAGTCAGCATAACTGTATCAAGAATAATAATGGTAAACTACTAGACATTGTGTTAACGAACATTCCAAGTTGCACTGTCAGTGAGGCTGTAGCTTTAAGTCCAATCGACAAGTTTCACCCACCTCTAAACATCAAAGTAGCTCTGCGTAATAATATTGACAAACTTATAACTAAAGGCTACCTTAAAAAACCAAACTATTACAAAGCAAAATACGATTTGGTAAATGAATTTTTAAATGGGTAAAATTGGGTTGAACTATTTCAGAGCTGTCAACATGTCGACAATATGGTCGACATCCTATACAATATTTTAAAGGTTGCTATTGATACATTTGTACCTTTGATGGTTAAAAAGTGTTTGAGACCAAATGCAAATTGTAATTTTTTAGTTCACAAGTGACCACTAGATGGCGCTTATCAAAAATAGAACGGGCTATCGTTTCGTTCTCATTGTATAGTATTAGTCTAAGTGCATTTTTAATAAAACTTTGTCTCTTCTCTTCTCTTCTCTTCAATTCTCTCTACCTCTTTCCTTCTCTCTCAATCCTCCCTCCTCTTCTCTTCTTTCTCTTTTGTGTAATCTGATCTCAATAGCGAGTCAGAAGTTCAGAACGCAGTTGTGGTTTTATTAGTACCTAACCCTCTAGCGTTTCTAAGAGCAGGACAAATAGTTCAATAGTTCACACGAGCATCCGAGGACATCGACTTCTTTGGTGCTCAACATTGGTCCTAAGTACGAGCCGGATACCGGATACGTCCTCGTTTTTTGAAGTGCAATCCCAGCCCGGGATACAAGTACTCGCAGTGGATCGCTGCGGCAACGGTACTTGGGATCCCACAACGCGGCGCGGGAAGAGCAAGCAGAGCAGTTCACGTGACGAGCAGTGCAAGTGACGTGACGCCACCGTTCCAAAGTACGTTCAGAAGATCGACGGGGTTTTGTGAGTGCAGAATAGTTGCCGTGAGTACAATTTGTGCCTTAAATAAAAGTGTCTTTTTCTTAAGTGTCTTAAGAAAAATATTAGTTAGTTTATGTAGTTAAGGACTTAGTACAGTTAAGATAAAACGGGGGAACGGGGAATCCATGCCCGATTTCCGACCCAAAGTTCAAACACTTGTAAAATTTACAAAATATTTTAGGACTTTTTCTTATATTTGTTTATATTAATGTGAGGTCGAATTTAGTTTCTTTTAATTTATTCATTTTTAATTTAGAACAATGGAGGGATTAGTTAATGTTTTAAAGAATCTGCAAGGTGTAATGCAAAAGGGATTAACTAATTTAAAAAAAAGTCCTAAAGATAGGTTAACTTTAGAATATATTGAAACTAAATTGGAATTATTAGAAAAGGATTGGAGCTCATATGTAGCAAACAACACCAAGTTACATGAGTTGTACGTTTCACATGATTCTGATACAATAATGGAGATGTATGACAGTACAGAGGATACATACATTACTTACAAATGTGTTATAAAAGCTATGCTCAATAAGTTCAATATAAATAAAGCAACGACTAAAGATGATAAAGAAATTAGCGGTAATACTAACGCATTTAAGTCATTAGTCCAACTACCCAAAATATGTATTCCAACTTTTACGGGTAATTACTCTGAGTGGACTACATTTAGGGACTTGTTTGTATCTCTTGTTCATAAAAATGACAACTTAGATAATGTGCAAAAGATGCACTATTTAAAATCACATTTAAGTGGTGAGGCTGAACAGTTGGTTCGGCACACACCAGTATCGGACTCTAATTACGCACCGTGTTGGGCTCACCTAGAAAAGCGTTACAATAATAAAAGATATTTAGTAAATTGCATTCTAAAACGCCTATTTGGAATAAAACGTATGCAGGTTGAATCAGCAATTGCTATAAAAGAACTGCTCGATACAACCAACGATTGTCTTAGTGCGCTTAGTAATCAAGGTGTAAATGTGACTACTTGGGACATCATTATTATACACATTGTTACTTTTAAACTCGATGCTGAAACGCGAAAACAATGGGAACTAAGCATCAGTAGCAATGACTCCATGGAACTGCCTACCTTTAGTCAATTTTCTACCTTCCTTGGCAATCGTTTTCGCGCTTTAGAGTTCATAGAGCCAAAAAAGGTTTTTGCTCAACAGGTCAATAGATCACTCGCACCGAAGGCTATGGTAGCGGTAAATGATTATATACGATGTGAGTTTTGTTCCGAAGCTCACAAACTTTGCTTCTGCAAGGAGTTCATTAAACAGACCATAGATTTTAAACGCGATTTTGTAGCAAAAAATAGGATCTGTTTTAATTGTTTAGGAGGAAATCACAGTGTTTTAAACTGCAAGAAACCAACCTGCTGCAAGCTTTGCGGTAAGCGTCACCACTCTTTGCTACATCTTGGTGGTGACCAGAACAAAGATCGAGACATGCCTCGGGCAGCTCTCAGGAACACTAGTCCATCAACTAGTACCACACCGGTAGTCTCATCTCATATATCCACCAACCAAACTCTCATGCCCAGGCAGGTTTTATTAGCCACAGCTCTAATTAAAGCCGAGTCTAAGACGGGTGGCTACATGCATATAAGGGCATTGGTTGATCAGGGCTCACAGGCTTGTTTTATTACAGAGGCAACAGTGCAGCTTTTAGCTCTTAAAAAGATACCTATTCAGGGAATCGTATCTGGAATAGGCCATAAATCAACTATGGCAAAGCACATGGTACAACTAAAAATTTATTCGCGATTAGATCCAGGTTTTGAATTGAAGATCAACGCGTACATATTAAAGAAAATCACATCATACTTACCAGAGCACGCCATAGATAGTGCAGCTTTTGATTGGATTGACAAGTCAAAACTAGAACTAGCAGATCCTCAGTTCTATCAACCTAATAAAATAGATATTTTATTAGGTGCTGATGCCTACAGCTGTATGCTAAAGGAAGGTATGTTGAAGAACCCATCTCGCACTCTAATTGCACAAAGTACCACATTAGGCTGGATACTTTCAGGTGTAGTTGAAAATCTGAAAAATAAAAGCAATGAATTTAATATTAGTGTAAATCATGCACAGTTCACGGAAGATCAAATTTTAAGGCAATTTTGGGAAATTGAAGAGCACGTAAATAATAAAAGAAAAATACTTACCCCAGAAGAACAACGATGCGAAGAAAAATATTGTAGTACGACAAGGCGAAAGGATGATGGAAGGTACATAGTTAGGTTACCGTTTCGAGATGAACATCCTCCTTGTGTGTCTGGCAGGTCACGCGCTATCGCTGAAGCTAGATTTAAGTCGTTAGAAAAAAGATTTAAGGGAGATAAGAACTTAAAAGAAAAATATACGGAAGTAATGAATGAATACATACAATTAGGACATATGAAACTGGTAGAAAAGGACGACGACAGAAAGGATATAGCAGTATATTTGCCACATCACGCGGTGATAAGAGATGACAAGTCAACTACAAAGGTTCGTGTTGTGTTCAATGCATCTCAAAAGAATAATAACGGAATATCCTTGAATGACACCCTGATGATTGGACCGACGTTGCAAGCTGAATTGAGACACACCGTGATGAAGTGGAGAGTGCATGTCATAGGAATAGTAGCTGACATTGTTAAAATGTACCGTCAGGTAAGAGTTGCCGCGGAAGACACCATGTTCCAGCGAATTCTCTGGCGTGATAATCCTCAAACTGAAATAAAAGATTATGAATTGGTCACTATCACGTTCGGAACAGCGTCAGCACCCTATCAAGCAGTTAGGACATTGCACCAAATTGTGTATGATGAAGGTGAAAAATACCCTCTAGTAGCTGAAATGGTCTTAAACTGCTTTTACATGGATGATTTTATGAGTGGATGTGTAAGCGTAAAAGACGGGGTGGAAATATATAAACAAATGACAGGACTACTAAAAAAAGGTGGATTTGTGTTGCAAAAATGGAACAGTAATAATGAGCAGCTATTAGATGAAATAAAACTGATAGAACTTCAAGATAAAAAAGACGGTGAACATATAGATCAGTCAAATAATAAGAACACAATAAAAAATAGTACACTAGATATGAAAAATCAGAGAACGGAGATAAATGAGAACAAAAATGTAAAGGACATTAACATAAAAACAGATAGTACAATAAAAATTCTTGGTCTTGCCTGGGATCGAAATAATGACACCTTCCAGTACTCGGTGAATCTTCCACCACTGACATCTCCATCTGTAACAAAAAGAACTGTAATTTCTGACATCGCCCGATTATTCGATCCACTAGGGTGGTTGGCTCCAAGTATAGTGCTAGCTAAAATATTTATTCAGAAATTATGGATCGCAGGTATTGGTTGGGATGAAGAACTAAGCCCCGAACTGTTACGGGAATGGAGTACTTACAGAGAAGAGTTGTCACGATTGAGAGAAGTTCAGATACCTCGTTGGCTTGGCATAAAGTTAGGCGATGATCTAGAGCTTCATGGATTCTGTGACGCATCCAAGGCCGCTTACTCAGCCGTAGTTTATTTGAGGATTGTGGATTCCTTAGGTCAAGTAAATTCAATGCTTGTGGTAGCAAAAACTAGAGTTGCTCCTGTCAAACAAGTCAGCATTCCTCGTTTGGAATTGTGCGGAGCAGTACTGTTATCAAACCTTTTGGTAGAAACAGCGGAAGTTTTGAATATATCACAGGATAAGATCATAGCATGGACGGATTCCACCATAGTACTCGCTTGGCTTCATAGTCATCCAAGCAAGTGGAAAACGTTCGTGGCTAACCGCACATCGGAGATTTTAACATCTATGAGATCGACTCAATGGTTTCATGTTTCAACCAAGGAAAACCCAGCAGATTGCGCATCAAGGGGATTACCCCCTAGTTTATTTATAAATAGTACAATGTGGTTTTCGGGACCACACTTTCTGAAACAAAAACTTATTGAATATAAAAGACCAAAAGATTTGAGCATAGATTTAGAGCAGTCCATCAAAGCACATATTGCTATAGTTTCTACAAATAGTGACTTCATGGAAAGGTTTTCTTCATTATCAAGGCTTTTAAGAGTTGTGGCATATTGTCGTAGATTTTTATATAAAAGAAAACATAATACATATTTACATAAACAAGAAATAGATCAAGCCTTAGATTGTTGTATTAAGAAAACACAAAGAGAAATATTTACAGTTGAACTTATACAAATAAAGGACAAGGGTTATATACAATCAAAATCAAGTAAATTAAAATCTTTATGCACTTACCTAGATAACAAGGGCATTATGCGAGTACAGGGCAGACTTCAAAAGTCCCCATTGGATGAACAAACTAAACATCCAATAGTATTACCACACAATGCGCATTTCACGTACCTTCTCGTAGCGGACGCTCACAACAAAACCTTGCACGGTGGCCCGCAACTAGTAATTAATTATTTGAGAACAGCTTACTGGATAATTGGTGTGAGAAACCTAGTCAAACAGTTCGTTCGCAAGTGTGTGACATGTGCTAAGCAAAGAGCTAACATCAAAAATCAGATGATGGGTTCACTCCCATCAGTTCGATGTACTCCAGCGAGACCATTCTTGCATAGTGGTGTGGACTATGCCGGCCCTATTAATATAAGGACAACAAGAGGTCGAGGACATCGTTCGTACAAGGGTTACATATGCCTCTTCGTATGTATGGCGACCCGTGCGCTACACCTTGAAGTGGTGAGCGACATGAGCACGCAAGCCTTTTTAGCAGCTTTTAAGCGATTCGTGGCCAGACGCGGTCACTGCGCCAAGTTGTGGAGCGACAACGGCACTACCTTTGTTGGTGCCTCCAGAGAGCTAAAGCAATTAATTAGTAATCAGTCCAATATAGCCGAGCACCTGGAAGCAAATGGTACCGAATGGCACTTTATTCCCCCGCATGCACCCAATTTTGGCGGCTTGTGGGAGGCAGGAGTGAAATCCACGAAGTATCATCTAAAACGAGTCATAGGAGACTCAACTCTCACGTATGAGGAGTTAACTACATTACTAAATCAAATTGAGGCTTGCTTAAATTCACGGCCTATGAGTGTTGCCAATGTAGAAGATCCTGGAGAGCCATTGCCCCTAACACCAGGTCATTTTTTAATAGGAGAACCGCTTGTTAATGTTCCGGATTATAATTTTGAGAGTTCAGCCATAAGCACTTTAAGTAGGTGGCAATTTGTTCAACGTATGGTGCAGTCTTTTTGGAAGCGATGGTCCCAAGAATATATTGCTAACCTAATGAACAGATACAAGTGGTCTTCTAAGGTTCCAGAACCAGAGGTGGGGGATGTAGTTTTAATTAAAGAAGATGATTTGCCGCCAAGTCGTTGGTTATTAGGTCGTATTGTAGAAAAACACCCAGGTGATGATAATGTCACCCGAGTAGTCACATTACGCACCAAATCATCTATCATGAAAAGGCCAACCAATAAGTTATGTATTTTACCTATATCAGACTAAAATATAGCTGATTAATCTTATTATTTGTCTTGACGGGCTTGTTAATTTTTAAAATGTTTAATATAGATTAGTAGTTTGTTTCTGTTACAAATGTATTAAAGTATACATTTACCTTTTTTTCCTTCTTGTTTGAACTTATTGTTAGTTCATAAATTTAATTGTTCCTTTTATTTTTAAATGTAGTACCCTAAATGTTTTAACATTGTTTTGTTACATTGTTTTCATATTTTTTTTAATAAGTACAAACATGTTGTATGTGTAAGAACCTGTACATTAATTAAAAAACATTTAATGCATTAAGATCAGTACGAAGGACATTTCGTCACTATATGTCCTTGGTGGGCGGTATGTTTGAGACCAAATGCAAATTGTAATTTTTTAGTTCACAAGTGACCACTAGATGGCGCTTATCAAAAATAGAACGGGCTATCGTTTCGTTCTCATTGTATAGTATTAGTCTAAGTGCATTTTTAATAAATCTCTCTCTCTTCTCTTCTCTTCTCTTCAATTCTCTCTACCTCTTTCCTTCTCTCTCAATCCTCCCTCCTCTTCTCTCTCTCTCCCTTTTGTGTAATCTGATCTCAATAGCGAGTCAGAAGTTCAGAACGCAGTTGTGGTTTTATTAGTACCTAACCCTCTAGCGTTTCTAAGAGCAGGACAAATAGTTCAATAGTTCACACGAGCATCCGAGGACATCGACTTCTTTGGTGCTCAACAAAAAGAATAATTCAAAATTTCCGGCATGTTTTAATAAACAATTGATTAGAATGTTAAAGGAAAAAGACAAGGTCAGAAATGATCTTGAAAATATAATAATTCGTTAGATGCCATTTCATTACGAATATTAAAAAAAAGAAGTGAGCATTTGGCAAAGCAATGCTACAGGCAATACTTAGATCACACTGAAAACTCTATTAAAACAAATCCCAAGTATTTCTGGAGTTATGTTAAGAACAAGCGTGGCGGTGAGAGTAGCTACCCAGCAAAAATGACTGATGGGACGTATACTGCATCAAGAGGCATAGAAATTTGCAATCTTTTTGCTTCAATGTACTCCAAAGCCTATAAAGCAGATAAAAATTAAGTAAGTCATACCGAATACACTAATAAGTACCTGAAATCATTAGATGATAACATAGGCCCAATAACACTTAGTTCGGACGTGAGTTTGGAGAAATTGAAAGGGTTAGATAAATCCAAAGGTGCAGGTCCGGATGGTATCCCCCCATTATTTATCGCAAATTGTGCATCTAGTTTAGTCACGCCCTTAACAATAATATTTAATAAATCCATAGATTCTGGTAATTTTCCGAAGAAATGGAAATTAGCTAAGGTGGTACCTCTACAACCTCTAATCTACAACCTCTAATCTTACGTTATTTATTGAAATCCTCTCTGAATATATAGATAAAGGAGCCCAAGTAGATGCAGTATATACGGATTCCAGCAAGGCTTTCGATAGAGTATCACATAAAGTACTTCAGTGGAAACTTTAAATTTATGGTTTATCCGGCTCACTTCTAGACTGGTTTCGATCCTACTTAAGCGACAGAAAATTCTATGTAGTAGCTAACGGCTTTCAGTCAACCTGCTATAGCATTATGTCTGGAGTCCCACAAGGCTCCCATATGGGTCCTATTTTATTTAATATTTTTATCAACGACATTATTTTATGTTTTAAAGATTCTATGTTTCTATGCCTTTTGTGTTTGCTGACGATATCAAATTGATAAAAGTAGTAAATTCTGAAGAGGACTCCAAACTCTTGCAACAAGACATTGATCGGCTTTCTGGATGGTGTATTGCTAACAATATAGACTTGAACGGTAGCAAATGTTCTCACATAAAGTTTACAAGGAAACTACATACCATAAATACATCTTACAGTATAAATGGCACTCCGGTTGCTGAAGTAAGCTGTGTTCGAGATCTAGGTGTACTCTTCGACAGCAAGTTTACTTTTGTACCACACGTCGACAGTATAATTAAAAGAGCTTTGCGAATGTTGGGGTTCGTCATTCGCAATGGTAAAATGTTTAGGAAACCGCGCACAAAAATAATTTTATATTATGGCCTAGTACGTAGCATCCTGGAGTATTGCAGTGTGGTCTGGAGACCTCACTATGCCACACACTCGTTGAGGATAGAAAGGGTACAAAAGAGGTTCATTAACCATTTAGTTTATATTAACAGAAGGAAGAAAAAGGGATCTGACCCTTCTGTACCGTATACTGATAAGCTCTCAATATTCAAAATGATCACTTTAGAAAAACGTAGACATATACTGGACATAAAATTTGTACACAAGATGTTTAATCATAAAATTGATTGTCCGCAGCTACTCAGTAAGTTCTTCTTGAGAGTTCCACGCAATTCTCCTCGTAATCCCATCACCCCTCTCGTTCCACCACTTCGTCGCACTAAATTTGGCGCCAATTCTCCAATACCGCGATTGAGTAGGCTTGTAAATATCCTTAGTGATTTGTGTGACATCCACACAGACAGTACAGCTTCATACATAAATGCCATAAATGACATCACCAAACCTAGATAGTTCATTATTAATCGCAAATAGCTTATTTATTTTAATTGTACAGCTAGGAAGTACAACTTAGTAAAACCTCGCACTATAAGCATGTGGTGTTTGCCTGAAAAAGGTTTAGCACATTAGCATAAGACCCCTAGACTAATATTATTTAACATAAGCTTTGTGTATAAACTGTTGGCAAACCTTCAATAAATAAATAAATAAAACAATAAAATTTAAAATTGACACAGTGTAAAAAGTATGAGACAGGTCTTTAAGTCAGGCTTTGCCTTACATCTTTGTGGCGAAGGTTGAAGGGATGATAAAGTTACTTACTTTGCGCAGCCGGTCCACAAAAGTAGCCTGGTTGTTGGGGATAAACCCGAGGTAGGCATTCTTGTCAGGAGTGTAGAGGAGGATGAGCACCTTGATGTCGCACTGCGGCGGGGAGGACATCGGGGAGAAGTGGACGCACCCCGCCTGGAGACATGGAAAGGAAATAATAATGAGCTCCTAGGGGAAGGATTAGTCCCATTATCCTGCCAACACAGTATAACTGTCCGAACACAGAGTAGCAACGCGCAAGTGATACTTCGGTACCGTGAGCGTAAAAAGGCTGCGGTAACAGTTTCCCATCAGGTGGGCCGTACACTGGTTTGCCACTCTTGTTGTATAAAAAAAAAAATCATACACAAGCTGACTGAAAAATAACAATTGCTCGAATAGGTGATACTGCACATAGAAAGGGAGTGAAAGAACAAAATTATAAATTGTAAACCTTTTGTTACCTTATTTTCGCTTTAAAATCTACAACCCCCTTCTGCGAGCACAACGCTTGTGGGGAGTTTGTTTCGCCGTTTCTTCTCCAGGCAGGTATTATCCTGTGCTACTTCTAATGCCTCTAATAATATGTGTACAAAGTTTTATGATGATCGGTTAACTAGTTTTTACGTGAAAGCGTAACAAAACAACTTACATTCACATTTATAATATTAGTAAGGAAGTAAGGATGTGTGACGTTCAATAAGTGAATAAAATATTTTGATTTTGTGATACTCACATATACGTTGACCATGAGCTTGGTGAGAGCGTCGAGGGCCTCGCTGGGCTCCAGGTGGAACAGCACCGACTTGCTTTCCTTGAGGTACTGGCCCCCGATGCTGCTGATCACCTGCTTGGGCATCAACTGCATCAGCAGTTTGTTCGGCCACGTGTCCACTTTCAGCTCGGGCTCTATGTCTTTGCTACTGGCTGATACCTGTTCACAGATAATACAAATTTATACCATAGACAACATGTTCTCCCATACTGGTGTAATACCTTTTTGAAGTGAAACTTCTTTATCGGGGTTGGAAAAAAAGTTTGTGTAACATTTTTTCGTTACGCGTCACATTCTTCCGTTACGAGCCATCTTTTTCTTATCCCTACCACGCGTGATTCGAAGTATACTTTCTCCAGCGGAGTAGGTTTAACGGACTTACTCCTACCACTATACTTGACCGTTTTTCTATTGCACGCTTATTTATTCCCAACGCTCTATAGTGACGTGATAAATATATAAATATATATATTGAAGTGATCAGCAAAATCAAAGGGTTTATTTTAATTCTAATTCCAGTGAATTTCTAAAAAAAGTAAGTAATTACATCTCTTTTTCTACTACTTAGGTGTAATTATGGTATTTGTTTTTCCACGTTATTTAAAATTAACCTCAGTTTTTGATTGTATTTTTCAATACACTAACACGTGGGTGTAATTATGGTATCAATTTTTTCTAATACTTGAATGTTGATTGATACAACAAGAGTGGCAAACAAGCATACGGCCCACCTGATGGAAAACGGTTACCGCAGCATATTTACGCTTAGAAAACCGAAGTATCACTTGCGCGCTGCCAAGTTTTCGGAAAGTTATACTTAGATAGCAGCATAATGGGACTAATCCCTCTGCTGTCAACACAATATAACAATCCTCCCCTAAGGAGCTCATTACCGGCCTACCTGGCAGGGCAGATGCTTGGTGACTTTCTGGTCCCCGGAGGCCTTGCCCTTCTCCATCCACTCGATGACGCCGCTCCACACGTAGCTGCGCTGCACGGCCGCCGCGCCGCTGGGGCCCGCGCCCACCATGCCCTGCATGCGGACCAAGCCGCCCTGGACCACGGGGCCAGCGTTATATGCCTTCCTTCATTACAAACACACCCTCGTTCACCCAGATCAAATATATCCCACTAATATTATAAATGCGACACTACTTAATGAACTTTAATTAAACTTTACAATAACATAGCTCATACGTCAGTATAACACACAGACTATTTATTATGTGTAGGTAAAGACATTTTATTAATCCATTTAAAGATATTTTATTTATCGGTTCCCCCCGCGTAAAAATAGATTTCATTAGTATAATAATTTTATTTACTTTTATTTTCGGATTAAAACATATGTGTTATCCTAGGTGTTAATCCAGCCGCTAATGTGGCCGAAGCGAAAGAGGTATGAAGTCTAGAGGGAGCTGGCGCTCTATACTCTCTGCTTAAGGGACAGCGCGATGATACGTATGTATGTAAGTAGGATATAAGTAGGAAGATCCCTTGCCTGGGCATTGTGCGGGGGCGTAGGGGGCGGGTACGAGGGCTGGGCAAGCTGCGTGAGGAGCGCCGAGTTGGTGGGGTACAGGGGCTGCCGGGGCGGGGCCAGCCAGTTGGGCCCGCGGGGGGGCGCCGCGCGCGGGAACGGGCCCGCCGCGCCCCGCGCCGCGCCCGCGACCCCCGCGCCCGCCGCCGCCCCCGCCGCGGCCCCCACATGGCCCACTCCCCCCACCCCCCCCACGCCGCCGCGACCTGGCCTGCCACAAACATTCCATGTTCAAATGCCGACTGAACCAATGAATTCTTCTGAATATTTTTTTTTTATTTTATTTGTTTATTACCTTCTTACAGCTACCATAACAGGTTATAACGCATATCGGTACTGAAGCCACTTTTAAGTAGGTACAATGATAAGTCACACCACGAGCGACTAAGTTGTTAAGGCTTACGCTTTAAAGGAGACTACTCACTAGTTATGTAATTTGATATTTTTGGAATTGAATTAAGATTTTATTATTAAGGGTAAAGGAAAACATTGAAAGGAAACCTTAATATGTTAGAGAAGGAATTCAAAAACATACATAAAGTCATGCTTGGGGGACAGCGATGGACTCGCCAACTGTCACATTGGCACCAGGCATATATGCGTAGCGAAAAGTGGATGCGTAAGTACTACACACCTCAGTCTACTGGACACCTAATTTGTTCAGAAATACATCAGTAAATACCCGTAAACGTCAGCTTGTATATCGGGCAATGGCGGCGGGGCGGGGCTCGGGGGACGCTCCTTCAAACTGTACCCGCTCAGCAGCACCAGGTGCCGAGGATCCTGGGGACATAGTTTTAAAAGACCCTTAAATTATTATGTTGGAACTGATTTAGATATCTATCCAAATAAATAAAATTTGAGTGTCTGTTTGTAATATTCAAAAACAGCTTTTTACTAAATGCATATGGATGTATACACTATATATACCTGTATAAAAAATATATATTTCTTGTTTGTCTGTCTGTTTGTTCCAGCTAATCTCTGTATTACCCTACAAAATAGTTTTCTTATTACCCAAACGAGCACTTCATTGCCATACTTGGCTATCGATGACATAAGTAGCTTTTTTTTTATACCACACGGGTGGTAAACAAGCATGTGGTCTTTCTGATGGTAAGCGTTTACCGCCGCCTATGAGCGCTTGCAACACCAAGGGTATCGCTCGCGCGCTGCCGACCTTGAAGAAATCTCTTCACACCCCTCCTCCACACCTGTTGACAGCTCCAGAATCGTGGTGTTCCTTGGCTGACATTGTAAGTGTAAGAAATTCGCAGCGCACCTTGGCATAGTTCCTGAGCTGCGCGGCGTGCAGGTCCCCGCCAGCCAGCTCGAAGAGTGTGGCCAGTGCTGGCAGCCGCCGCGATGCTGCCAGCGACAGCCGCGCGCCCCTCTCGCACAGCGCACGCGCAGCCACCTCCAGGGTAGCACACGCCCCTAGTCACAACGCATATAGCCTTTATAGTTTAGTAACTGTTTAGCTGCCTATACAGATTTCGCAGAGTTAAGGACTTCACTCAAAATTCGAATAGCAACTGCATATAAAAATTACATCTGTAACATTGAAAAAGATATAATATCAAACCCCCGCGGGTTCTGGCAGCATATATCGCGGCTAAAAACTAAAGGTGGGTTTGAATCATCTGTATCATGTAATGGGGAAACTTTAAGTGGTATTCATGCCGCGGAAGCTTTTGCAAAGTTTTTTGCAAGTGTTTTTCTACCAGACTTACCACGACTAAATTCTGATAGCACATATGAGTCCGATTATTCTTACCCGAGTAACAACGTAAACATTATTGAATTCACCGAGTCAAATGTAACATCAGCAATCAAAAATATCAAATCCAGCTCCTCACCTGGACCTGATAATGTTCCTTCATGGTTCTTAAAGTTAGGTCTTAAGTACCTGGTTCAGCCTTTGACGCACATTTTCAACATTTCCTTAAAAGCAGGACTATATCCAACGCAATAGAAACTTTCAAGAGTTACACCTATCTCAAAAGTTGCTAACAAACCATCACTTGAAGAACACAGGCCCGTTGCAAATCTAGCATCCTCCGCAAAAGTTTTTGAGCATTTAATCCACAAAGAAATATACCGACAAGTCGAGCAAAATTTGTGCAACGAACAACACGGCTTCAGACGAAAAAGATCAGTCAACACAAACCTTCTTACTATTGTTGATTACATATCGGCACGCTTAGATCGTAGAGGTCAGGTTGATGTACTTTATTTTGATTTTCGTAAAGCATTCGACCGTATCAACAATGATATATTACTAACAAAATTATGTAATATCGGGTTCACTCCTCAACTTCTCAGATTTGTTGCTGACTATCTGAAAGGTCGACAACAATATGTTAGGCTTGGCATATATGAATCGCTTCCATATCATACCAGATCGGGAGTGAGTCAAGGCTCCATCCTCGGACCTCTATTGTTTAACCTTATGATAAATGATCTTCCTAGCGTTTTGAAACATGCTAAATGTTTATTATATGCCGATGATCTAAAATTATTCATGGAAATAAAGTCTGAGGAAGACTGAAGCTGCTAAAGAATCTTTCAGGCGTCTTGGCTTTGTCTTGAGGAATTCCCGTGACTTCAGAGGCGGACACGTAGTAAAGCTTATTTTTGGTGCTTTAGTTCGCTGTAAACTTGAGACTAGCTCGTGTGTATGGCATCCGCACGAGAGCAAGTATGCGTTGTTACTGGAGAAGGTGCAAAAGGCTTTTCTTCGATACCTCTATAAGCATATGTATGGCTATTATCCATACCTGTACCCCACTAACTTTCTCCTGGGCCACCTAGGTTACAATTCTTTGGAGGTAAGACGCACTAACGACCAACTTGTAACGATGTGCAAAATCCTACATGGGAAAATTGATGTGTCCGACCTACACAGCGGACTATCGCGCTTCTTTGTGCCCAAAAACTATTGCCGAAATAGAAAGCACAAACTGTTCGCGGTGCCATATTGCCGAACAGTGGCGCACGCTCAGTCTCCGATCCCGAGGTCACTGACAGCACTCAATGCCCTCCTGGACTCAAGTGTAGACCCTGAATGTGATGTGCTGGCAGGTGAATGGAAGGTGATTTTGAATGAGTGTCTGGCATACGCAGAAAGAAGGCCATCTTCTTCTGGGTAATACATGTATATTAACTTAATTTATTATTACTCATATATATTTTTTTAACTTATACCACCACATTAGCGTAAATGACCACGTTGTCGTGCTAATTGTAAATAAATAAATAAATAAATAGTAACACTGGCTATTTAATTTTCCTTCAGTAGGATTATCCTTAAGGCAAACGAGACATGCTCATAGATAGTGCCATCCACGAAGACGCGCCCCACCAATTTCTAGTCAAGGGGGTCGCGGGTTGCGGGGAGACCCGAGTCTATTCTATTCTTTTCCCGAGTCTCATAGGTAATAAGTGTCACCGATAATACCCAAACATTAGTGGAAGGTTGCGCACTGACACTCTAAACTATGAGGAAGAATAGTGGGGCGCGTCTTCGTGGATGGCACTATCAATAACGGCGCGAGGTTCAGTTCCATCCAGTTCAGTAGTTTTTACGAGAAACAGGAGCAAACATACTCACAAACTTTCGCATTTATAAGATTAATGGGAAGTAGGATAAGATATAATTTATGTTTACATACATAACCTAATTCCATATTTAAAATTGCATGTCCACTATATTGGGGACCTGTGGGAATACGTAAAGCTTACCCTGTGGCACAATGCCCCCAGCGTATGCCAGGTATGGTGCCGAGGTGCACAGCAACAAGATGTGCAACGGTACATCGGAACGTCCTAGCTCATCGAAACATGCCAAAGCTGTTGTCAACGCTTCTGTGATACAAGCCCTTGTCTCTGCATGGCCTCCTATAAACCTGCAATAATATTTTGTGTTAGGTTTACAGATACTTATATACAAGCAATACTTGATATTCATAGTCTCAAAATTTAGAGATCTAATCTTTGAATTACTTTGAAGAGCCTTGGTTTTAAGAGATGAGATGGCCGAGTGGTTCAAGAAGTTGACAGCAACACAAAGATTTCTAGTTCGAACCTGGACTATACAAATTAGTTTTTCAGCACTTAAGTAAATAGTACAATCACGACCTAACGAGAAAATATTGAGAGGAAACTGCATATGTTTACGAAAGAAATTCAAAGGCGTATGTATAGTCGTGCTTGAGTAACGGCGATGGATTCGCCATCTGTCACATTAGCACCTTAAAAATCTCTCTGGCGAAAAGTCGGTGCGCTGGTACTTAGAACACACCCCTGCCGAACGTTTCGGGGCCCTCGTGGGAAGGCGGGAAGGCGTGAAGATATATTTAAATATAATAATATAATATAATATTTATATCTTCATCTACATATTTTTATACATATACTAGCAGTGACCCAGGGTAGCCTGGTATTGTATATATAGCATAGCTATAATCCCATGGGAAAATTGATTTTAGGGATTGTAGTAAAATATGTAAGGATACAAAGAAAATACTTACTGTATTTTATCCACAGCCTCAACCACTTTTTGTGGACATGTAAAGGGTCCATAAGTGGAGACGGGTAGACCTGGGTGGCAATCCGCCGATTTGTATGTCACTATGCTGTACACTGAACCACTACCACCACCTTCTTCTAACGCACCCCCATGGAAGTATCTGGCAGGATAAAATTTGTTTTGAATCAAACTTTTAACATTATCTATTTATTAAGATCAAAAGAAAGTCCTTTAGCAATCTATAGGGGCTATTATACATAAAGGGTTCATGATACTGGACTGATTGCACTCCAAGACTATTAACACATTGAAACAGATTGCAAGTAAATAAATAAAAAATATTATACACTCTAGCAGACTTTGCTATGAGTCAATAACAATATGTTGATATTATTTATGTATAATTAAAATTATACTAATCTATTTTATAAGATCAAATAATAACTTTATATATTTACTTATGAGATAAAACTGAAAGCTGATCTAAAAATGTACAGGATAGAGAATTTATATATGATAAAATAATTACGAATGTGGCCATGTCACAAGTAAAAAGAAATAAAGCGTAAATAGGCTGCAGTAACCATTGTCCATCGGGTGGGCCATAGGCTTGTTTGCCACACTTGTTGTATAAAATATGTAGAGGATTCCCCAGAGAGAACTTAATGCTCTATTGAGGTTTTCATGAGCGTTAGAAGATTCAAATGAAACTCCTTATGTTATATGTGTCCATAGGCAGCGGTAACTGCTTACCACCAGGGGGAACTCATGGTTGCATGCCATCTTCATGGTATAAAAAGATATATGAATAAATTATATATTTTACGGCTCATTGAGAGAGGCTCTACTAGAGGCTCCTATTTTATACTACCAACCTACTTTAATTGCAACATGATTTAAACAGTTAACAAATTAATTATTGCAAATGCTTACTCTAATGTGGGTACAATGTAATTGGTTTTCAATTCGCCGATGTATGCACCGTTCGTCGATGTGGTTTCGATTACGAATATCACTTCGGCCTGTACGGGCGAGTCTGGAGCGTTTACAACCATTTTTATTCGAATGAGAAGTTATATTTCATTTCAATTTGTGTTTTGGTATTGGATTAACTAAACCGATACAATTTTAACATGAGAGGGATAAAGATTGAAAATGTGGAAAAGTAAGGAAGACTGAAGGGGAGATTTAAAAGATGTACAAAAACACAAACATTTGTGAATGTTTTGAGTTAAACATACAATGTTTATTTACTCTTCGCAAGCAAGCGAACGTACGCCTTAAGCCTTTATCAAAACATTAGGCTATTTAAAGTTAATATTTTTTCGACGAAGAAACTCACTACACTGACCGAAATTATGAGTATTATGACATTTGATTTGACTTTTGCATACATAACATACATTACATTATACATTATTTTTAAACCTATTCGTATTAAACATACTAGTCTTTTAGTCACAAGTATATCTCTTTTCTTTTTTTATGTTTACCATTTCACTTGACAGTTAAGTGACATTTATGTTGGGTAGAAATTAGTGCTGTCAAGATGCCGTTTTTGTTTCCCTCTCATTGTAAGGAGACGTAAATACAAAATGGCGGCTTGACAGTTTGAATTTAAACGCCACGGTTTCAATTGTTAACATACCAGCGACTGCATTTTGTTGGAAATTGTTTGAATTTACAGGAAAATATTGAAATATGACTAATAACGAAATATGTTCAAGATGTCATTATCATATACATAAAGTGCCCCAATATTGGCTAAGAATAATTTTCTGCTTACTATTATTAATATATTATAATTATATTACCTGTATATGTATGTATATTCTGGAAGTAGAAGGAAAAAGAGGAAACCTGAAAACCTGGAAGGAACATATATGTGTCCGTTCAAAAAACAAAGTCTTTCATGACGTATAGGGTGGTCAAAGAGATTGAGCTGGACTTAGTAAATGGAAGGAATTTCATTCAATAAGAGACCAACTCTTGAATGTTTGGTCTCAATGATGGCTATGTCGTTGTGGATATTAATTCAAATTGTTTAATATCTTCCTCGCGATAAAAGTCCAATATATATTCTCAAATTTCATCGAAATCGTTTCAGCGCGTGATTGAGTAGCAAACACGAACGCTAAAATGTTGACGTGATACAAAGAGTAATAATAATGCAATATCCTCACGCCCATTAGGGTCCCCGAAGGGGTAGGCAGAGGTGTATAGGTAATATCCACACACCCACTTTCCGCCAGAGATATATTTTTTAATTTATCGCTCGAGCTTTGTATTCGAGCTTGCTATCGTTGTGTTGCAGGCAACTACTCGAACCACTGCCACCATGGCTCATAGATATTTATGTACTTATAGGGAACTAAAGTGACATTATTGACATGTCACGAATCCAACTCGTGAAATTAATATTCTGTGTGTGGTACAGAAATGGTCGCTGTCATGTGATGTGACTGTCATTATTGAAACAAAACTAAGCGCTGTATTTGTATAATTGTTGTATGTAATGTATACTTAATTGTGGAAACAAAATACTTAAATACATAAGATGTACTTTGCATATCCGCAGTGTGTTTTATTTCAACCTGTATTAGGTGTTGGTTCGGGAACGTAAATACAAATTTGAGATTTATCTATAGTGGATAAAGTTTAATTTGTATTATACCGAAAGTATTTCACTGGTGAGTTCGTCTTGCAACTTTCCCAAGAGTTCCCTCTTCTAAGGTATAATGTCAGCTGTTATATGCGAACGATATATAAAAAATATATTTATTGGAGTTTAATAATGTTATTGACGGTTAGAACAACAACTTTGTATGCATAAAGACAAATATTCTTCTCAAACGTATGCAAGTTTATATCACTGTAAAGCTCGTGGTGTGACTATTCACTGCACTTAAGCTCAGAAAAACTGATTGGTACAGTCGGCATTCGAATCACTCTGCCACCACTGCTTATTATATTTGTTAACAAGAGACCACAACCAACTCATCTATTCATATATTGCGCACCCGTAGGGTAAGTATTTAAATGTAAGTGGGTTAAAGAGTAATCTTACTTAAGTGAAATAAAACACTGGATGTGTATATAAACACATTTATTCAAATGTCTTCATTAAATAACATCAAACATTGAAATGTGGAATACTAGCCCTCTTGAATACTGAGAGGAGCAGCAGGAAAGGAAAGGGAAGAGACAGTTCCTGCCAGTACAATAACTCTTGGTAGATAACCTTACTCCAACACAACTCTACCCGAGAGCAGTGTCATGTGCCCTCTTCGGGGTAGTATGCCCTCTTCTATCTACCACATTCGGAGACCAATTCTGGCGCATCTTCGCCCTAGCGTTCACGCTATCCGGTATCTATAATTCATATGGCAATGACGTTAGCTACGGAAAACAGCTAATGTCACGGATCGGCTAACCGAAGATAATTTTGTCTAGAGCCACTTCTGTGCTCAATAGTCGAATATGTAAGAGAAGGAGGGACTCGGCGTGATGATGTACCTTTGTATGTATGTATGAAGAAACGTAGGGCACCATGCCATGTAGCCGCCATCATATTGCTGTGCCCTCAAACAGGGTGTAATGTTATCTTTAAGTATAGTATATATACCTATGTTCTTATCTAACCTTAGGTTACTTTACATACAATAAATTGATTTGATTTGATTTTGATTTAGAATGTTTCTCCACTCTCCTAAAGGAAGTCATTGTAACCGTTGACGTCATCGAACTGCTGCGGCTGCGCAGTGGGCCGTGCAGTCCCGCCGCCGGGCCTATACGGCGGCTGCTGGATACACAAACAGATAGGTTCAAGAGAGAGACACTCTCTTGCAAACATGTAGGTGCAAGAGAGAGACACTTCATTATAAATACAACTAAACACCTGCGACTTTATCGTAATGAAAAAAAAATAGTTGGCGAGAATCAGTAATTATCCCTACGTCCACTGCTGGGAATAGGCCTCCTAGCTCTCCCTGTCGGTTCCTCGAGCGATGTGGCCTGCCTATTGCCACTTCAACCTGTTAACTTTGAGAGCAAATGTTTGGATGGATTTTATTCCGTGTCTCATAATTGTGGTACGTGTGAAAAGACACTTGGCTTTGACATACAGAAAGGATAAGTGAAGAGAGATTGAAGAAACATATATACAATGCGAAAGTGTGTGAAAGAAGAGACAGAGGTAGACTAATTTTCAAAAACTACTTAGATCAAATCGATCGGACACTCAAGGATGGAAACGTCAATAGTATGCATCGTCGTCATCGTATGTATGTCGAGCATGTCTGAAAACAATAATTCGAAAGAGATCTGCAAGTCTAGAGAGAACTGGTGCCCTTTTCTCTCTGCCTACCCCGTGAGGGACTCGGCGTATTGAAAAGTATGTTCGTTATAGTGATCTTCACATATGACATAGTCCTAATGGCGGAGTCGCTGGAGGAGCTTAACCGGACGCTGGACGGCCTAGCTTCAGCCTCGCGACGCATCGGTCTCGGCATGAATTTGGATAAAACCAAAGTCATGATCAATGGCCACATTGATCCGGGACCGGTTGTCGTACATGGCCACCTTCTTGAAATTGTTTCCGAGTACACGTACCTTGGGCAGATTCTGCAGTTGGGTAAAAACAATTTTGAGAAGGAGGCCAAGAGGAGGATCCAGCATGGCTGGGCAGCGTTTGGGAAACTACGTCGAGTGTTTACGTCATCAATACCTCAATGCGCAATCAGTGCGTCCTACCCCATCATGACCTACGGAGCTGAGGCGTGGACACTCACGATAGGGCTGGTCCACCAGTTTAAGGTCGTTCAGCGAGCTATGGAGAGAGCAACGAATACATCCGACGGAGAACCAAAGTTATCGACATAGCTCAAAGAATTAGCAAGCTGAAGTGGCATTGGGCCGGCCATATCTCGCGAAGAACCGACAACCGCTGGGGTAAACGTGTTCTTCAGTTGAGACCCCGACTAGGCAAACGTAGTGTAGGACGCCCTCCGACCAGGTGGGATGACGATTTGCGAAGGACTGCTGGCAGATGCTGGATGCGGCAAGCTGAAGACAGGGCGCTATGGCGCTCATTAGGGGAAGTCTAGTCCTATGTCCAGCAGTGGACTAGAGTGGGCTGATGATGATGATGATCGTGATCTTCAGGGTTCAAACCCCAGTGAACTACTGAGTTTTTCTGATCTTGAGTCCAGTGATTAGTCATACGAACTTAACGGTGAAGGAAAGCATCGTGAGGTAATAATGTCTGAGAAGAAATTCATTTAAGGTTGACACTTAAATACTAGTACAATCACAGATTACTTTGCTCAGGAGAAAATTATAACAGACTATTGCGGGAAAAGCAAAGATAAAGACGATAACGCCAACTCATGAAAGTAATTAAAACTTGACATTTCTAGCAGAAGACAAGGTCGCAGGCATCTGTAATTCATGGTTTGACATAATAATTATTATTTTATCTATGCTAAGTGACAGATAAGCTTATTAAAGTTAATAATATGAATGATGGATGCAACAGAAAGGTTCATGCATTAAGTTATACCAGTGTAATGTTGTTATTGACAGTTTAAAGAAATACATTCATTTAAACCAGACTATATATAGTACAGATAAGGTAAAACGACCATAGAACAAATACAGATAGTAAAGTGTGGGCGATGCTAACGATTTACTATCATCTCACGGGTGCCTAACAATACTAATATGAGAAAGAGGCAGAGTTGGTAAGAAATTTATTTGTGATGAAGCTCCCTCCGCTAGTCTCCGTCGAGTGCTGAGTGTTTGACCTCTTTTACTTGCTTTGTTTATTCTCTGCCTCGCTTCACATCTAGTAGTGTTCAACTGCCCATAGTCAAGAACCTTTTACACTCGTGGAATTAGTGATTACATCCAAAACACACTGAAAACAATATTTGGAAAATTCACTGCATCGCTTGAAAATACTTTACTTCCAGTATTGGTAAAATAAACTTTAAGTTAATAGATATACGATTCATATTCATACAATAACAACATTACACACAGCGAGGGCGTGAGTTAGTATAAGAATGAATGTGTTGTGCGCGAAGCATTACTTGTGCGTGCGAGCGGTGCGAGGTGTCACATGTGCGGGCGAGTACTGCGCGCCGCCTGCTGTTGCTACAACACACGACATTACGTCATCGCCGCGGCCAAGTCACGGTTACGTCACGGCCACGTCACGTTCCTACTAGGCTAGCATGACGCGGCGAGATTTTGTCAACTCGACCGAAACAGATGTGAGTCGACATAACACGCACAATATGCTATGTATTTTTATATCTGATCTGATCTGGTCTGGTCTGATCTGATCTGATCTGGTGGAACGGGTTTGTTAAAGGAACTAGTAAACAACTAGTCAAAAGTAGAGACGGCGTTAGTGTAATTTTACAAATAATAATGTCGGGTCATACTCCCCGCACCCCACGACCCTCTCGACTAGAAATTGGTGGTGCGCGTCTTCGTGGATGGCACTATCTATACAATAGTTATGGAAAGAGCAAGCATAGATTAAAATATGAAAACTTAGATTAAAAGTTCTCTCAAAACACACACACACAGACACACATACACACTAGGAACTCTGTAACACCTCTTTCTAGAGATGAATTGTTAATGTCTGCGACACATTTTTATACTACTGCAGGCATTATCGGAAATCTATTTGTTACTATGTTTTTCTGTTCCTTAATAAAAAATAAATAAATAAACGATAACCATGAGCTTAACGGTAAAGGAAAACATCTTGAAGAAACCCGCATACTATTGATAGGTAACCCCGAGCTAAAGTGCCTGGAAGAGGAAGAGGAAGACCACGTTCCAAGTACCCATATCGAATCTAGGACACAACATAAATGGGATCGTCAAGAGTACCCGAAACTGAAGATTATGTATGACTTAAAGCAAAAATTTACAGTAAGTTGTAATCACCATTTACTCAACTCAACTCTTTATTATTAAATCATTGTTATTGAGACATTCTACTCAGACACAACTGTGAGGCAAGACACCATTCTACAATAAAATAAATATAAAGAACTGTATAATATAACCATAAAAAAGAGTTACAAATGAGCATGGAAAAACTGATTAATGTCGATGACAATGTATGTAAGTCATGAGGGAACTGGCGCTATACTGTCTCTGCCTACCCCGTGAGGGAAGGCGTACGATAAGTTTATATATTAGCTACTAGCTGTACCCGTTAAAAGCCACTAAGGTAGGTCGGCATATGATGACCAAGGTACGAGCGACCTATATAAATTCCAAATGACTTCCAAATCATAAGTACCTGTTGCAGGAGATGCCTGAGGCCAGGGTTGGAGGGGTGCATGGGCCGCATGCCGCGCGCCAGGGCCCCGGGGGCCGCCCGCAGCTGCTGCTGCTGCTGCAACTGCTGCTGCAGCTGCTGCTGCAGCTGGTGCTTGCGCTGCTGCTCCTGGCAATGGCACTTGCTTTGAGTACGAGAGCAAACGATCTTATACCATACATACCGGTATACGTTGGCACCTAAAATATATATCTGGCGGTAAGTGGGTGTGCGGGTACGACCTATACACCTCTGCCTACCCCTGCCGGAGACCCTGGTGAGAAGGCGTGAGGCTAAATCTCTAAATATAGATATAGTTGAAGTGTGAAGTCGCTTCCAACGACATCACACTTGTCAAATTAAGATAAGTAGTTTAGAAGTTATGAGGCAACAAATGAACATACACATTCTGCACAGATACACACATGACGATCATAAACATAATCCTCTTTTTGGTTCGCCGTGGTCGGGTATTCAGCTCGGTGCTCCATAGAAGGTATGAGGATACGATGACGAATAACCTTTAACCATAAGTGACGTAAATATTTTCAGGTTACTCATAAATACTGTAGAGAGAGAGAGGTTAACTGGTAGAGAATGCCTTCGGCATTAAGTTCGCCTTTGCAATAATGTTTGCAGGAAGTTTTAATAAAATAAAATAAAAAAAATAAAAATACAAATACATCACATACGAATAACTAACACCTGTCATGAAATAAACATAGGTGTGATACAAACCAACCGTCCAACCCTCATTTGAAAATAACTAGTGGTCGCATCATCACATCTATACATCCATGAACAATATAAACATAGGTGTGATACAAACCACCCGTCCAACCCTCATTTGAAAAAACTTGTGGTCGCATCATCACATCTATACATCCGTGAACAATATTATTTTATTACTAGCTTATGCCCGCGGCTTCGCCCGCGTGGAGTTCGAAAAAGTAGCTATGGAAATTTTCGTGCTAGAATCGGTTCAGCCGCTATGCCGTGAAAGATCATCATACATAATATAAGAACTGAAGATTTCAGGACATAAAAAATAAAAGCCGTAGTAGCGGCCGTTTGGCCGTGAAAGAACCGCAAACATCCAAACTTACAAACTTTCACATTTATAATATTAGTAAGATAAGATTGTTTTTGGGTAACGTCATTGGCACACCAATACACTATTAGAACTGAAAGTGTTTTTACATACTGCATTAAGGAGGTTTGAACTCATGAAGGAAAGCGGTTACCTCAAGTTGCTTGTAGTGTTGCTCTTGTTGTTGGGCGGCCTGGAGGTGCGACATGATGTCCATTTGCGACTTGAACTGCAACTCCTGCTGGTGTGCCGCCTCCAGGGTCTGCTGCAGGTGCTGTATCTTCTCCAGGTTCTGCTGGCGCGCCGCCTCCAGCCCGTCCAGCTGGCTGACCCTCCCCCCCTGCTTGGCCACGCCCCCCACCCCTCCGACGGACCCCATCATCATGCCCTGTTAAGGAGCGCCTATTGTAGTAATCTCTCTTAGTTTATGGATTAAAATTTATGATTTTTTCCAAAAAGTAGATGTTTATGATACCAGGTTTAATAACACTGTGTTGTTACCATAGATATATATTTATATAAGTGCTACTGGCGAATGGCGAGTCTACACCGTTTCTGAGCACGACTGTACATACGTCGTTGAATACTTTTAAAAACGTTTTCCTCTCGATGTTTTCTTAAACTGTTAATAACCAACAGCGTGGTATAAAAAATGGTCGTACTTTCAAGATATATACCGCCAAGGCTCAAACTTGACGTGACTTTAACATCTCATCCACTATGGGTAAAAACACCAAACACAGTTTGTAATTAAATTAATTACCAATTTCAAGATCGTATTTTTTTATATTTACGTCCGACGGTATGAGCCACAACTACGTTAGAAGTAAAAGAGGCGTGACCTGTTGATGTTGGTGCGCTTGCGACTGCAGCATGGGCTGCGGCGGCGCGCCCTGGCCTGTGGGGCCCCCCGCCAGCCCCGCGGGGCCCATGCCCGGGGCCATGCCTCCTGACGACATGCCCCCTGACGACATGCCGCCTGAAGACATGCCTCCTGAAGGCATACCTCCTGAAGGCATACCTCCTGAAGACATACCTCCTGAAGGCATGCCTCCTGAAGACATACCTCCTGAAGACATACCTCCTGAAGACATACCTCCTGAAGACATACCTCCTGAAGGCATACCTCCTGAAGACATTGCACCTGATCCACCTAAACATAACAAAAAAGGAACAGTAAAAAAAACGATATTCTAAAAACCCTATAGTATTTATAACTATGTTTTTGACCAACCGTCGTGGAAGAGCGGTTCGGGTAGTCGCTTACAACAGAAAGATTGTAAATTCGAACCCCAACTGCAGTTTTTAGTTTTTCTTAACTTAAGTTCAGTGTTAGCCACACCACTTGCTTTACGGTGAAGGAAAATATCGAGAGGAAACCTGCATACGTCAGAGAAGCAATTCAAAGACGATATAAACGTCGGATGACGGCCGTCTGGTCTAGTGGCTAGAGCTCCTGACTGCGAAACTTAGGGCGTGGTTTCGATTCCCGCTGAGGGCAGATATTTGTGTGATGAACACGTGTATTTATACCTTAGTCTCCGGTGTCATATGAATCAAATCAAATCAAAATATTTTTATTTCACATAGGCCTAGGTGGGCCTTATAAAACGTCGAAAAAGGTGCACGGTTCGGGTTGGTCGTTTCCATGGAGAAGAACTATTTTTATACATCTACTAGCTGACCCAGCAAACGTTGTTTTGCCATATAAATTATTTCTAGGGAATTTCTAGTGCAGAAAATAAATAACTAAATTATTGTAGGTGTGTAAGGAAATGGCCTATGAGTGGAAGAGGCATGGAGCGCTGTGAACGATGAGGGAATATAAAAACAACAAAACAACAAATATCACACTCCGTGCTGTTTACTGGGAAGTGAGTGCGAGTGAGAAAATAAAAAAAAACTGGCACTGGTATAGCAGTTTTATGATTATTATTTATAGCCAATTGTTGCTGATGGGCAAAGGCCTCCCTCCTATCCTTCCACCCTCCACGACCGAGCGCTACCTCCGACCAATTGCTCAGGTGCATGTCCAGTTCGTCCCGCCACCTTCTTCTTGGCCTTACACGTCTGCGCGTCACATACTGTAGGGTCCTTTGTGTCGTTTGTTTGGCACACAACTCGGCTTACATTCGACAGACGTGTCCAGTCCAATCCCATTTGAGTCGGGCAGCTTGGCAACCCGCATCGGCTATCAATGTTTTGGAGCGTATGATGTAGTTACGGATGCGATCCATTAATCTAACTCCCAGTAGACTTCGCACCATAGCTCGCTGGCAGACCCCGAGTCTGGACTTCTGATGCTCTGTGAAAGACCAAGTTTGTGAACCGTAAGTGAGGATGGGAAGAAAGCACGTATCCATCAGCTATTGTTTTAGCGTCAAAGGAAGTTTTCCTTTCATAAGCTCTTTCATGGCCCAAAAGCTTTTCCATGCGTTTTCAGTTCTTGTTGCAATTTCTCCCTTTCTTGTCTCGCCTGGAAAGAAACTAATTGGCCCAGGTATATGTAGTCCTGGACGTATGCAATGACTCTGCCCTCTACATCGATTTCTTATAATTAGTCATAACCTTGATCTTCGATATATTCATTCCCAGTCCAACTTTGAGGCTTGCCTTGTTTAGGTCTTGGATCATCAAACCTAGCTCCGTTGCTGAATAAGAGAATAGAACAATATCTTCGGCAAACCGGAGGATTGTGAGTCTAATCCTTCCGACGACTATTCCTTTCTCTTCCCACCTACGGTTTATGTCACGGAAGACTTGCTCCAAATAAATTGCCATTGTAAATAATTAAGGGGATAACTGATCGCCTTGTTTGACACCTCTTCTGATGGGAAAAGATTCGCCTACAATGTGGAGTTTAATAGACGCGGTATTATTTTCATGCATGTTTTTGTGCAGATGAATGTAACTATTTGCGATGTCCTGTTTCTGTAATGCATCAAATATAGCAGTGTGTTTTAAACTGTCAAAAGCCTTAGTATATTCTATAAATGCCAGATACAAAGGGAGTTGAAATTCGGAAAATTTCTCAATGATCCCGCGACGGAATCCTGCTTGTTCTTGTTGGTTTTGATCCAGTTTTCCTGAGATGCGACCTTCTATCACTTTTATGAAGGCTTTGTAAAGGTGTAAAATTAAACTAATAGTGCGATAATTATTTATGTCTGACTCATACCCCTTTTTGTACAAAATAATAATGTCTGAATGGCAGAAATTTTCTGGGAATGAGCCAGTTTGTAAGATAGTATTGAATAGCCTTGTAATATGTGGTAAAAGTTTTGATTCTCCGCATCTCAGTGCATCGGTGTTGATCCCATCAACACCAGGACACTTGCTATATTTCATACTCCGAAGGGCTGTGTGTACTTCGTATTCTGTGGTATGTGGAATATCTTTAGAACATGAATAGGCTTCAGTAGTCGGTTCAGGTATTGAGGCCGGTGTATCACCACCTGAGTACAGATTCTGGTAAAATTCCGTACATATCGCAAGCAACTTGTCTCCATCGCTTTATTTCTCCCCACTACTATCCTTCAAGTTGTTAATGCAGGATTTGCCTATGTCAGCACCCCGAATTGATCGTGCTTGAGAAACAGGGATGAAGTCGAGATACTGCATAGCTCTGCCTACCCTTTAGGGGACCTTTTCTGAATGGTTAACTATTCTTTCTAATCGCGAGTGTTTGGAGAAAACTGACGCCTTACTCTCTGTAGAAGTTAAGAACAATCTATTTACGATCATATTATTTTTCAAGTTGTCTACGGTGTATAAAGCCGTCCTACTTCTGCATACACCACCCCCCTAGCGCCCCCCACCTTAAGCCCGAGCTCACCTGCCATAGTAGAAGTCTGCATATTGCCCCCCATACCTCCGGCAGAACTTACTGGAGGGAGTTGCTTCGTTATGAGCTGAGATATCTTCTGTTGCTGGATCACCTGGGGATACCACAATAATACATTGTGGAGAGCCAAGATTGAGTTAGTGGAATATATATATATATATATATATTTATATATATATATTTGTATATTTATATTATATAGATATATATATCCTCACGCCTTCCCACAAGGGTCCCCGAAGAGGTAGATAGAGGTGTATAGGTAGTACCCACACACCCACTTTCCGCCAGAGATATATTTTAGGTGCCAACGTGACTGATGGAGTGTCCATCGCCGTTACTCAAGCACGACTATACATACATCTTTGAATTGCTTCTCAGACGTATGTAGGTTTCTTGACGTTTTCCTTCACCGTAAAACTCGTGATGTGACTAATCACTGTATCTGTTATCTAATGGGGTGATATGCCCCCCCCCCCCCCCCCCCCAATCAAAGCAAACCGACATACGTCTGAGAAGCATTTCAAAGATGTATGTATAGTCGTGCTTCAGTAACGGCGACGTACCTACTCGCCATATGTCACATTAGCACCTATAATATATCTCTGGCGGAAAGTATGTGTGTGGGTACTACCTATACACCTCTGCCTATCCCTTTGGGGCCTCTTGTGTCTCCACACGCCTTCGCGTGAGGACATATATTTTTAACATTGATACGCGGCAAGTTGCACATTGCTGGATTATTGCAACGGGTGGGGCTCTGTGTGTGTATACACATGTGGAGAGTCGTCGTCGTCGTCCTCAGCTGCTGGTGTAGCCGCGAGGGCAGACCGACCTAGTGAGCCAGGCGCCGCTAACTGCACTGCGCACCATCAACCAAATAGCCGGCACCATCGACATATTCCCCTGTTCTCTGATTGAATTAACTAAAATGTCCATATGCCAACAGTTCAAGTGGATTCGTGAATGGTTTGGATTGACAATTGGACCCGATGGATGGCACTGCGATCATATTCAGGACACTTTTTTTTGCACCCAAGCGAAGCAGCTTTTTTTTTTATACACACGGGTGATAGCAGTGCATGTGGTCCGCCTGATGGTAAGCGGTTACCACCGCCTATGGACGCTTGCAACACCATTATTTTGTGTCCTGGTATCCGAGTGATTTAATCGTTCAATTTCAAGAGGGTGTTATTACATCTGTCCACCCCTCAGGGAAGTGTCGATAAAGTTATTAAAATAAACTTTGAAGTGCCAAAATTGAAAATTGACACATCGTACAAATTATAAGACAGGTTTCTAAGTCTGACTTTGTCTGCGATGCGAGCGATGATAAAGTTACTTACTTTGCGTAGCCGGTCCACAAAAGTAGCCTGGTTGTTGGGGATAAACCCGAGGTAGGCATTCTTGTCAGGAGTGTAGAGGAGGATGAGCACCTTGATGTCGCACTGCGGCGGGGAGGACATCGGGGAGAAGTGGACGCATCCCGCCTGGAGACATATAAATAATAACTAGCTGTCCCGCCCTGCTTCGCCCGGGTGAAAAAGTAAAAAAAAACACACGTTTTTCAAGTATTGCTTTCCCTATGGAAGCGAACGAAAAACTAGCCGACCCGGTTTTTATAACATTTCATTGTAAATTAACATCATGGCAAAAATAATATTTTGACCAAGTTTCATAACTATGGATGCAATAGTTAAAAACGTGTTTTTTTTATTTTACGCCCACCTTACGGGTGGAGTTTCATAAAATCCTTAGTTGTCTGACTGAATCTTAGCTGACCTCTACACCGCGTTAGGAATACTCCTACCAAATTTCAAGTCGGCCTAATAGTTCCTGAGATTTCGTGATGAGTGAGTTCACAAATGGGATCTCCTATATATATATATATATGAGTTAGATGAGTTAGATTTCTATAGTTATATATATAAATATATATATATAGATATACTCACATATCCGTTGACCATGAGCTTTTTGAGGGCGTCGAGGGCCTCGCTGGGCTGCAGGTGGAACAGCACCGACTTGCTATCCTTGAGGTACTGGCCCCCGATGCTGCTGATCACCTGCTTGGGCATCAGCTGCATCAGAAGCTTGTTCGGCCACGTGTCCACTTTCAGCTCGGGCTTTATGTCTTTGCTGCTGGCTGATACCTGTTCACAGATAATACAAATCTATACCATAGACAACATGTTCTCACATACTGGTGTCATTCATTTTTTTTTATTCAATGAGTTAGGATTTAGAATATATAATCTAACTCATTGGTACTCATATATACATATATACATATATCCTCTCGATGTTTCCCGTCACCGTAAAGCTCGTGCTGTCACTAAACACTGTACTTAAGTTCAGAAAAACTAATTGGTGCAGCGCACCACTCGGCGATCACGGCTTATAACGTAGTCCAATAAGCTAGGAAAATGAGCTTCCCTCTTTTCTGATACAGGCTGTATCAGAAAAAAGGTGTTTGCGTTATTCACGGAAAAACAACTGAATATATTAATAAATTTACCTAAATGAGGCTTTATAATAATAACTGAAACATAATCATACTTGGTCAAAACATGGCGATAAGACCTAATATTACTCGGATTGATCCGCGGGAACTTCTAGTAAAGCGGTGTACGTAGGGGCCTACCTGGCAGGGTAGATGCTTGGTGACTTTCTGGTCCCCGGAGGCCTTGCCCTTCTCCATCCACTCGATGACGCCGCTCCACACGTAGCTGCGCTGCACGGCCGCCGCGCCGCTGGGGCCCGCGCCCACCATGCCCTGCATGCGGACCAAGCCGCCCTGGACCACGGGGCCAGCGTTATATGCCTTCCTTCATTACAAACACACCCTCGTTCACCCAGATCAAATATATCCCAGTAATATTATAAATGCGACACTACTTAATGAACTTTAATTAAACTTTACAATAACATAGCTCATACGTCAGTAAAACACACAGACTATTTATTATGTGTAGGTAAAGACATTTTATTAATCCATTTAAAGATATTTTATTAATCGGTTCCCCCCGCGTAAAAATAGATTTCATTAGTATAATAATTGTATTTACTTTTATTTTCGGAATAAAACATGTGTTATCCTATGTGTTAATCCAGCCGCTAATCTATCCCTGTACCCAATTTCATTAAATTCCGTTCAGCCGTTCCGGCGTGTTTGAGTGACAAAAATTCATAAATACTCACAAACGTTCATATTTATAATATTAAGTAGGATCAAATCGATCGGACGCTCAAGGACGGGAACGTCAAGAGTACTCGGAACCGGCGAGCATGTATGAAGAGACTGATGAATGTGGACGAAGCGAAACTAGAGGGAGTTGGCGCTCTATACTCTCTGCTTAAGGGACAGCGCGATGATACGTATGTATGTAAGTAGGATATAAGTAGGAAGATCCCTTGCCTGGGCATTGTGCGGGGGCGTAGGGGGCGGGTACGAGGGCTGGGCAAGCTGCGTGAGGAGCGCCGAGTTGGTGGGGTACAGGGGCTGCCGGGGCGGGGCCAGCCAGTTGGGCCCGCGGGGGGGCGCCGCGCGCGGGAACGGGCCCGCCGCGCCCCGCGCCGCGCCCGCGACCCCCGCGCCCCCTGCCGCCCCCGCCGCGGCCCCCACACCGCCCACTCCCCCCACCCCCCCCACGCCGCCGCGACCTGGCCTGCCACAAACATTCCATGTTCAAATGCCGACTGTATTAGTAGTAGACCGAAGTAGCTACAGGGATTAGACACACCACGAGCTTAAAAGTAAAGGAAAACATCGAGAGGGAGCCTGCATACGTCTGAGAATTCTTCAAAGTCGTCTTTGAATTGCTTCAAAGGCGTATGTAGTCGTGCTTGAGGAGCAGGGATAGGCTCGATAACTATCACGTTGGCACCTAGGATATATAATAATAACAGTATAGTATAATTTTATTTCGGATCATATCCATAGTGTTTATTTATTTATTTATAAGGTACACCAACAATACACATATTAAACATTAAAGTGCACTTAAACATAGAAATAAAGTCCTGATATGTGTATCAATGACAGGTATACATAACATTCACTTTACATAGCTACATATAATTTTGATAACAATAAAATAAGTAGATATAATAAAATAAGGATAGAGAATAATGACGATAGTGACGAAAATTGTTTCAACTTTAATTAATACAAATGTAGATGTTTTCTTAGTTCAGTTTTTAGGTAGCCCAATGGATGGTGCAATATATCCACATCACGCAAATTACCGCAGTACTCATAACATAGACGTGGTATGGGCGAATTTTTGCCTACGTTTGTTTTGGAGAAGGGAATGTGGAATGGTTTTTGGATAATGTGACGTGGGATCATCCTACCAGTTCTAGCCTACGGAGCCGTAACGTGGACTTTGACTGCGGGGCTAATCCACAAATTCAGGGTCGCTCAGCGAGCTATGGAGAGAGCAATGCTAGGGGTTTCTTTGAAGGATAAAATCCGAAATAACATTATCCGACAAAGAACGAGAGTCACCGACGTTGCTCAAAGAATTAGCTCGCTGAAGTGGCGCTGGGCTGGCCACGTCTGTCGTAGGACAGATGAACGGTGGAGCAGACGAGTCCTCGAATGGAGACCACGGACGGGAAAACGTAGTGTAGGGCGTCCTGAGGCACGGTGGACGGACGACCTTAAGAGGGTCGCTGGCGGCGGATGGATGAGAAGGGCCGAAGACAGAGTATGGTGGCGCGCCATGGAAGAGGCCTATGTCCAGCAGTGGACTGCTGTAGGCTGATGATGATGATGATGATGATGGGATCATCCTCGGTACCTCGATTTCGATTTTGTTCAGAATTTGACTGCAGTCTACCCTACCACTGAATATCCCGTGCAGAAATACTATATCTTCGAGTAGGCGTAGTATTCTTCTTAAAATAATTTAGTCTTTGGTCGTATGTGTTTCAATGCGAAATGAATGATGATGTATACGCCAAATGTTTGGTAAAAGAGCGCTGAATACTTTCAATTCTCTGAGAATGGGACACATACAACGGATTCCAAACAACACTAGCATATTCCAACTGAGTTCGTACTAGCGCATTATACAGTATAATTTTAGTGTTGGTGCGTTGAAATCGGCGAGTGTTGCGCTTTAGGAATCCAAGCATCTGAGCAGCTCTATTAATGATTGTGTTGAAATGTGGTATGAAACTTAGTTTACTATTAAATATGATCCCAAGGTCTCTTACTTCATGAACTTCTCTTAGAATAGTGCCATCGATGTTGTACGTTGAGGATAAATATTTTTTCTTTTTGTATACTTTATGTGATAGGACTTTGTAGTAGTTAAAGACATGCCATTCTTTAGATACCAGTCTCTAATATGATTGAGATCTTCCTGGATATGGTTACAATCTGAAGTGGAATTAACTGGTTTGTAAATTTTGAGATCGTCTGCAAAAAGTGAGAACTTACAATATCGGATTTCTTTGACAATGTCGTTAATAAAAATGGAAAATAGGACTGGGCCAAGATGGGATCCTTGAGGTACTCCTGACTCAGCAACATATGTCCTTGAATCATATCCTTTTACAGCCACAGTCTGAGGTCTTTTGCAGAGATACGATTGAAACCAGTCCAAAAGTGATCCAAATATACCATGAACATTTAGTTTTTTTAACAATAAGGAATGGTTGAGTTTATCGAAAGCGCTGGAAAAATCAGTATAAATGGCGTCAACTTGTCGACCGTGGTCAATTTCTGTAGATAGTTCAGAAAAGAATGAAACTAAATTAGTATGGATAGAACGACCTTTTTTAAAACCGTGTTGATGCAACGTTATTGCTTTATCTAGGTGCCATGTTATGCTAGGGCATACTAATGATTCAAACAATTTTGAGAAACACGAAAGGATCGAAATCGGTCAGTAGTTCTTGACATTGTTCTTATCCCCTTTTTTGTAAATTGGCACGATTCTTGCCACTTTTCCACTCGTCTGGAAAAACTCCACTCTGAAGGGAATGGTTCATCATGAGAGTCAACGGGAGGGCGAGAGCAGATCCACAACGCTTGAGGAATAAAGGATGTAATTTGTCAGGGCCCGACCGCTTCATCGTATCCAATCTTTTTATCTTTTTCAGAACTTCAACCTCACTAAGTTTTATTTTACTCAAATAATCTTGAGTGGGTGCTAATGTAGTGGAAACAATTTGTGAGTTTCGTGTCCTATACATCGATGAAAAATGGTGAGCGAATAGATTGGCTATGCCCAAACCGGTATCTTCGTGTGTATTGTCTGAGAACATACTAGCAGGTAGTGACGAATCTCCTTTGCGTTTGTCTATAATGAAGTTCCAAAAGAATTTTGGACTTTTGGCTATATTCGATTCCATTCGACTCATGTATTTTCTATAGCATTCGGTAAATAATTTGTGGCATCGATTACGAAGAATGTCGTATTCTAATTTGTTCCTAGGATTTTTATATCAGCGGTATTTGGACCTTATTTTTTTTGATAAAAGCTTAATTAGATTAGTGTCAAACCATGGTGGAAATTTGGATGACTTCATTCTTCGTTTCGCCGAATTATAAGAACATGTTTAATACATTCAACTTTACTGGCGGAGGCAAATATAAGACGCATATGGCGTTTTTTTTGTGACACCGTTAATACTTAATTTTTTTTTTTTTTTTTTTTATACCACTTGGTTGGCAAACAAGCATGCGGTCCGCCTGATGGTAAGCGGTATAAATAATTGTATTGTTACCCATATATCTTCACAATCACTCTCCCAGGATGCAATGCGAACTGATGGCAAATTGCGTGATACAGCTAGGAGAACTCCACCACCATCTCTTTTAGAGTTCAGAGATGAACACCTATCTCTCCGGTAAACAACATATCTATTATCAATAAATTCACTATTACCAATGTTGGAATTCAACCATGCTTCAGTAAAAGCTATTACATCATAATTGCATTGCAAAATATTGTTTAGTACATTATTGGTCTTCGTTCGTATACCACGAACATTCTGATAATACATTTGGAGCATTTTAAAAACATTAATCTGGCAATATATTTCATTTATAAATTTGGGAACATAATTTAGCACATTAATCTGAGATTTTCTATATTACGGATAGAAATTAAGCTACTTGTTTCATCCTTTCGCACAAAATTTCTTCCATTGCGTACCCAGACAAATTTATAAGCTCTTTTCTTCTTTATAAGTTCTTTGGCTTTCTTACGCGTCGCTGAATGAAGGTGTTTGTCGGCAGGTGTTAGAAGTTCAGCTACAAAGATAGGGACTTGAGGTACGCCCAGGCCGAGATGCTTGGAATTTGTCTTGGGGGTTCTTTTTATTGAATATATGTACTGCCGCGAGAAGTTCATCCCGTTTCCGAATGTTGCGCAATTTTACCATCACTGAACGAGATTTTCCGCTCTTTTTGTCTAATTTAGCAACGCTTGTTGTATGAAGGATGTCGTCATCAACTAATGAAGCATTAACACTCCTCGCAAGTTGGAGAACAGTGCTAGGTAAATTCTCTGTGTGAAATTCTGGGATTCCAACGATCCCTATGTTACTATCGCGCATGTTCTACTCCACCAAGCTAAGTCTGTTACTAACTTCGCAGACAGTCGATTTGAGCACCTCATTCTCCTTTTGTAAATTCTCAATTACTGATGTTTTCTCCGCTAGTTTGAGTATTAGATCTTCGAACTCCTCATTAAAGAAATTCATCGCTTCCTAATATCCCGTAATCTGTTCGTTGAGATTAGTTAGCCTATGCAGAATCATTTTTTCGAGTGTTGTCTTTAGGATACTGCGAAATCTATTTTCTGTAATATACCCATCGCTGCTGCTTTCTTCAAGGTAAGGATTGGGGCGTGTCTCATTTTGTATGCTCAAATTTGAATGACTGCCAGCTGTAGATGAACCAGTAGAGTTGCCAGAATATATGTCAACTACTAAGTGTGGACCCTCTTTAACAACACACTTTGGTGTCTTACATTCTCCACACTTCCATGAATTTTTTGTTTCATACCCATCGATATAAACTGCTTATTAGTCACATTAGCACAGTTCAAATCATATTTGCAGGCGCAGTTGGAACATTTGAGCCAGTTTTTAGGCTTTAAGACATTATGGCACCCAGCACAAACATTGGTCGTAGGTGGCATTTTGTAGTTACTTTAATGAGCTATAAACCAGGATATAATTGCAGCAGCTGAGCAAAGCCAAATAAATAAAAGGCAGGTAGCAATGCCTGCAAGTTCACAATAGTCAGTTAGAATTTAAAAGTTGAATGCGAACGACCGTCTGACGTCTGTTTGACGACCGTCTGGTCTAGTGGTTAGAGCTCCTGACTGCGAAACTTGAGGTCGCGGGTTCGAATCCCGCTGAGGGCAGATATTTGTGTGATGAACACGAGTATTTGTACCTTAGTGTTGGATGTCCTATGTATTTATGTATATATCTATCTATATAAGTAAATATATCGTTGTCTAGTTACCATAACACAAGCTTTGCTTAATTTGGGACTAGGTCAATTTGTGTGGAATTGTTCCAGGTTCCAGGTATAAATACACACTTACACACATTCATAACATACATGTCTGCACGTACAGACATAGTAATACACATAGAGATACAGACAAACACATTCATAAAATAATATTCACATATGATATAAATGCACATACTATAAATATACATAGACAAACGCATAGACACAATCATTAGACACTCATCCCACACACACACACAATTTGCTAAATTGTATTAATTTTATTGTAGACCACAGAAAGAGAGCCTCTCTTCCAATACAGGTTCTTGGAACTTAAAAGAAGAGATCCCAAACCATGTAATATTATTATCTTGTAATTAATTCAATAAAAATTTATTATTATTATTATTATCATGTAAACAGAGCAATGAGCAATACCGTCAAAACACCGCGAGAAAAAGGTTTTAAGCGCCATGCTTTACGCGTCACTTACGCGTTTATAACGAAGCAGTAACAGCCGTTGATACTTTCTGAAATTACTTGTTCAATAAATTGTTCAATTTGCACGATTTAATAGATTTATTGAGAGAATTACTTTATAATGTTATTCTTTTATCACTGCATTGTAAAGTTAGTGGCCACAGTAGTCTATTAACACAATTTTTACTTTGCGAAAAGTATTGTTTACCACTATTAATAGTTGAAATATACGGAGCAAACTAATTTGTTGTTAGCAATTATGGGCTGTCTATAACACTGTTAGTAAATACAGGATTTACATATAAAGCTATGTTAGTAGGAAATATTTGACGTAGGTCCCCTCCCTGTAGTTAGTCCCTGTCTTGGGCACCAGGCATATATGCGTAGCGAGAAGTGGATGTGTAGGTACTACACACCTCAGTCTACTGGACACCTAATTTGTTCAGAAATACATCAGTAAATACCCGTAAACGTCAGCTTGTATATCGGGCAATGGCGGCGGGGCGGGGCTCGGGGGACGCTCCTTCAAACTGTACCCGCTCAGCAGCACCAGGTGCCGAGGATCCTGGGGACATAGTTTTAAAAGACCCTTAAATTATTTTATTGGAACTGATTTAGATATCTATCCAAATCAATAAAATTTGAGTGTCTGTTTGTAATATTCAAAAACAGCTTTTTACTAAATGCATATGGATGTATACACTATATATACCTGTATAAAAAAAATATATTTTATGTTTGTCTGTCTGTTTGTTCCAGCTAATCTCTGTATTACCCTACAAAATAGTTTTCTTATTACCCAAACGAGCACTTCATTGCCATACTTGGCTAACAATGACATATGTAGCTTTTTTTTATACCACACGGGTGGCAAACAAGCATGTGGTCTTTCTGATGGTAAGCATTTACCGCCGCCTATGAGCGCTTGCAACACCAAGGGTATCGCTCGCGCGCTGCCGACCTTGAAGAAATCTCTTCACACCCCTCCTCCACACCTGTTGACAGCTCCAGAATCGTGGTGTTCCTTGGCTGACATTGTAAGTGTAAGAAATTCGCAGCGCACCTTGGCATAGTTCCTGAGCTGCGCGGCGTGCAGGTCCCCGCCAGCCAGCTCGAAGAGTGTGGCCAGTGCTGGCAGCCGCCGCGATGCTGCCAGCGACAGCCGCGCGCCCCTCTCGCACAGCGCACGCGCAGCCACCTCCAGGGTAGCACACGCCCCTAGTCACAACGCATATAGCCTCTATAGTAACACTGGCTATTTAATTTTCCTTCAGTAGGATTATCCTTAAGGCAAACGAGACATGCTCATAGATAGTGCCATCCACGAAGACGCGCCCCACCAATTTCTAGTCAAGGGGGTCGCGGGTTGCGGGGAGACCCGAGTCTATTCTATTCTTTTCCCGAGTCTCATAGGTAATAAGTGTCACCGATAATACCCAAACATTAGTGGATGGTTGCGCACTGACACTCTAAACTATGAGGAAGAATAGTGGGGCGCGTCTTCGTGGATGGCACTATCAATAACGGCGCGAGGTTCAGTCCCATCCAGTTCAGTAGTTTTTACGAGAAACAGGAGCAAACATACTCACAAACTTTCGCATTTATAAGATTAATGGGAAGTAGGATAAGATATAATTTATGTTTACATACATAACCTAATTCCATATTTAAAATTGCATGTCCACTATATTGGGGACCTGTGGGAATACGTAAAGCTTACCCTGTGGCACAATGCCCCCAGCGTATGCCAGGTATGGTGCCGAGGTGCACAGCAACAAGATGTGCAACGGTACATCGGAACGTCCTAGCTCATCGAAACATGCCAAAGCTGTTGTCAACGCTTCTGTGATACAAGCTCTTGTCTCTGCATGGCCTCCTATAAACCTACGATAATATTATGTGTTAGGTTTACAGATACTTATATACAAGCAATACTTGATATTCATAGTCTCAAAATATAGAGATCTAATCTTTGAATTACTTCGAAGAGCCTTGGTTTTAAGAGATGAGATGGCCGAGTGGTTCAAGAAGTTGCCTCCAACACAAAGATTGCAAGTTCGAACCTGGACTATACAAATTAGTTTTTCCGCACTTAAGTAAATAGTACAATCACGACCTAAGGAGAAAACATTGAGAGGAAACTGCATATGTTTACGAAAGAAATTCAAAGGCGTATGTATAGTCGTGCTTGAGTAACGGCGATGGATTCGCCATCTGTCACATTAGCACCTTAAAAATCTCTCTGGCGAAAAGTCGGTGCGCTGGTACTTAGAACACACCCCTGCCGAACGTTTCGGGGCCCTCGTGGGAAGGCGGGAAGGCGTGAAGATATATTTAAATATAATAATATAATATAATATTTATATCTTCATCTACATATTTTTATACATATACTAGCAGTGACCCAGTGTAGCCTGGTATTGTATACTAGCTTGATTTATTGATATTGATATTGATTTTAGGGATTGTAGTAAAATATGTGAGGATACAAAGAAAATACTTACTGTATTTTATCCACAGCCTCAACCACTTTTTGTGGACATGTAAAGGGTCCATAAGTGGAGACGGGTAGACCTGGGTGGCAATCCGCCGATTTGTATGTCACTATGCTGTACACTGAACCACTACCGCCACCTTCTTCTAACGCACCCCCATGGAAGTATCTGGCAGGATAAAATTTGTTTTGAACCAAACTTTTAACATTTACTATTTATCATCATATTAAAGGACTTTCCTTTGATCATATATGATCAAAAGAAAGTCCTTTAGCAATCTATAGGGGCTATTATACATAAAGGGTTCATGATACTGGACTGATTGCACTCCAAGACTATTAACACATTGAAACAGATTGCAAGTAAATAAATAAAAAATATTATACACTCTAGCAGACTTTGCTATGAGTCAATAACAATATGTTGATATTATTTATGTATAATTAAAATTATACTTATCTATTTTATAAGATCAAATAATAACTTTATATATTTACTTATGAGATAAAACTGAAAGCTGATCTAAAAATTTACAGGATAGAGAATTTATATATGATAAAATAATTACGAATGTGGCCATGTCACAAGTAAAAAGAAATAAAGCGTAAATAGGCTGCAGTAACCATTGTCCATCGGGTGGGCCATAGGCTTGTTTGCCACACTTGTTGTATAAAATATGTCGAGGATTCCCCAGAGAGAACTTAATGCTCTATTGAGTTTTCCAAGAGCGTAAGAAGATTCAAACAAAACTCCTTGTGTTATATGTGTCCATAGGCAGCAGTAACTGCTTACCACCAGGGGGAACTCATGGTTGCATGCCATCTTCATGGTATAAAAAGATATATGAATAAATTATATATTTTACGGCTCATTGAGACTATGTCTACCATAATATTTACTAGAGGCTCCTATTTTATACTACCAACTACTTTAATTGCAACATGATTTAAACAGTTAACAAATTAATTATTGCAAATGCTTACTCTAATGTGGGTACAATGTAATTGGTTTTCAATTCGCCGATGTATGCACCGTTTGTCGATGTGGTTTCGATTACGAATATCACTTCGGCCTGTACGGGCGAGTCTGGAGCGTTTACAACCATTTTTATTCGAATGAGGAGTTATATTTCATTTCAATTTGTGTTTTGGTATTGGGTTAACTAAACCGATACAATTTTAAGATGAGAGGGATAAAGATTGAAAATGTGGAAAAGTGAGGAAGACTGACGGGGAGATTTAAAAGATGTACAAAAACACAAACATTTGTGAATGTTTTGAGTTAAACATACAATATTTATTTACTCTTCGCAAGCAAGCGAACGTAAGCCTTAAGCCTTAATCAAAACATTAGGCTATTTAAAGTTAATATTTTTTCGACGTAGAAACTCATTACACCGACCGAAATTATGAGTATTATGACATTTGATTTGACTTTTGCATACATAACATACATTTCATTACATTATTTTTAAACCTATTCGTATTAAACATACTAGTCTTTTAGTCACAAGTATATCTCTTTTCTTTTTTTATGTTTACCATTTCACTTGACAGTTAAGTGACATTTATGTTGGGTAGAAATTAGTGCTGTCAAGATGCCGTTTTTGTTTCGCTCTCATTGTAAGGAGACGTAAATACAAAATGGCGGCTTGACAGTTTGAATTGAAACGCCACTGTTTCAATTGTTAACATACCAGCGACTGCATTTTGTTGGAATTTGTTTGAATTTACAGAAAAATATTGAAATATGAATAATAATGAAATATGTTCAAGATATCATTATTATATAGATAAAGTGCCCAAATATTGGCTAAGAATAATTTTCTAAGAAGTATGTAAGTCTAGAGAGAACTGGCGCTCTATACTCTCTGCCTACCCCGCTAGGGACTTGGCTTGATGATATGTATAATAATTTTCTGCTTACTATTTATATATTAAATATATTAAATATTATTATTAATATATTAAAATTATATTACCCGTATATGTATGTATATTCTGGAAGTAGAAGGAAAAAGAGGAAACCTGAAAACCTGGAAGGAACATATATGTGTCCGATCAAAAGTCAAGATCTTTCATGACGTATAGGGTGGTCAAAGAGATTGAGCTGGACTTAGTAAATGGAAGGAATTTCATTCAATAAGAGACCAACTCTTGAATGTTTGGTCTCAATGATGGCTATGTCGTTGTGGATATTAATGCTAATTGTTTAATATCTTCCTCGCGATAAAAGTCCAATATATATTCTCAAATTTCATCGAAATCGTTTCAGCGCGTGATTGAGTAGCAAACACGAACGCTAAAATGTTGACGTGATACAAAGAGTAATAATAATGAAATATCCTCACGCCCATTAGGGTCCCCGAAGGGGTAGGTAGAGGTGTATAGGTAATATCCACACACCCACTTTCCGCCAGAGATATATTTTATAATTTATCGCTCGAGCTTTGTATTCGAACTTGCTATCGTTGTGTTGCAGGCAACTACTCGAACCACTGCCACCATGGCTCATAGATATTTATGTACTTATAGGGAACTAAAGTGACATTATTGACAGGTCACGAATCCAACTCGTGAAATTAATGTTCTGTGTGTGGTACAGAAATAGTCGCTATTATGTGATGTGACTGGCATTATTGAATTGAAACAAAACTAAGCGCTGTATTTGTATAATAAATTGTTGTATGTAATGTATACTTAATTGTGGAAACAAAATACTTAAATACATAAAATGTACTTTGCATATCCGCAGTGTGTTTTATTTCAACCTGTATTAGGTGTTGGTTCGGGAACGTAAATACAAATTTGAGATTTATCTATAGTGGATAAAGTTTAATTTGTATTATACCGAAAGTATTTCACTGGTGAGTTCGTCTTGCAACTTTCCCAAGAGTTCCCTCTTCTAAGGTATAATGTCAGCTGTTATATGCGAACGATATATAAAAAATATATTTATTGGAGTTTAATAATGTTATTGACGGTTAGAACAACAACTTTGTATGCATAAAGACAAATATTCTTCTCAAACGTATGCAAGTTTATATCACTGTAAAGCTCGTGGTGTGACTATTCACTGCATTTAAGCTCAGAAAAACTCAGGTACAGTCGGGATTCGAATCACTCTGCCACCACCGCTTATTATATTCGTTAATAAGATACCACAACCAACTCATCTATTCATATATTGCGCACCCGTAGGGTAAGTATTTAAATGTAAGTGGGTTAAAGAGTAATCTTACTTAAGTGAAATAAAACACTGGATGTGTATATAAACACATTTATTCAAATGTCTTCATTAAATAACATCAAACATTGAAATGTGGAATACTAGCCCTCTTGAATACTGAGAGGAGCAGCAGGAAAGGAAAGGGAAGAGACAGTTCCTGCCAGTACAATAACTCTTGGTAGATAACCTTACTCCAACACAACTCTACCCGAGAGCAGTGTCATGTGCCCTCTTCGGGGTAGTATGCCCTCTTCTATCTACCACATTCGGAGACCAATTCTGGCGCATCTTCGCCCTAGCGTTCACGCTATCCCGTATCTATAATTCATATGGCAATGACGTTAGCTACGGATAACAGCTAATGTCACGGATCGGCTAACCGAAGATAATTTTGTCTAGAGCCACTTCTGTGCTCAATAGTCGAATATGTAAGAGAAGGAGGGACTCAGCGTGATGATGTACTATGTATGTATGTATGTATGAAGAAACGTAGGGCACCATGCCATGTAGCCGCCATCATATTGCTGTGCCCTCAAACAGGGTGTAATGTTATCTTTAAGTATAGTATATATACCTATGTTCTTATCTAACTTTAGGTTACTTTACATACAATAAATTGATTTGATTTGATTTTGATTTAGAATGTTTCTCCACTCTCCTAAAGGAAGTCATTGTAACCGTTGACGTCATCGAACTGCTGCGGCTGCGTAGTGGGTCGTGCAGCCCCGCCGCCGGGCCTATACGGCGGCTGCTGGATACACAAACAGATAGGTTCAAGAGAGAGACACTCTCTTGCAAACATGTGGGTGAAAGAGAGAGAGAGACACTTCAATATAAATACAACTAAACACCTGCGACTTTATCGTAATGAAAAAAAAATAGTTGGCGAGAATCAGTCATTATCCCTACGTCCACTGCTGGGAATAGGCCTCCTAGCTCTCCCTGTCGGATCCTCGAGCGATGTGGCCTGCCTATTGCCACTTCAACCTGTTAACTTTGAGAGCAAATGTTTGGATGGATTTTATTCCGTGTCTCATAATTGTGGTACGTGTGAAAAGACACTTGGCTTTGACATACAGAAAGGATAAATGAAGAGAGATTGAAGAAACATATATACAATGCGAAAGTGTGTGAAAGAAGAGACAGAGGTAGACTAATTTTCAGATCTAGATAGACTAGATCAAATCGATCGGACACTCAAGGATGGAAAAGTCAATAGTATGCATCGTCGTCATCGTATGTATGTCGAGCATGTCTGAAAACAATAATGCGAAAGAGATCTGTAAGTCTAAAGAGAACTGGTGCCCTTTTCTCTCTACCTACCCCGTGAGGGACTCGGCGTATTGAAAAGTATGTACGTTATCGTGATCTTCAGGGTTCAAACCCCTGAGAAAATTATAACAGACTATTGCGGGAAAAGCAAAGATAAAGACGATAACGCCAACTCATGAAAGTAATTAAAACTTGACATTTCTAGCAGAAGACAAGGTCGCAGGCGTCTATAATTCATGGTTTGACATAATAATTATTAGTTTGTCTATGCTAAGTGACAGATAAGTTTATTAAAGTTAATAATATGAATGATGGATGCAACAGAAAGGTTCATGCATTAAGTTATACCAGTGTAATGTTGTTATTGACAGTTTAAAGAAATACATTCATTTAAACCAGACTATATATAGTACAGATAAGGTAAAACGACCATGGAACAAATACAGATGGTAAAGTGTGGGCGTTGCTAACGATTTACTATGATCTGACGGGGGCCTAACAATACTAATATGAGAAAGAGGCAGAGTTGGTAAGAAATTTATTTGTGATGAAGCTCCCTCCGCTAGTCTCCGTCGAGTGCTGCGTGTTTGACCTCTTTCACTTGCTTTGTTTATTCTCTGCCTCGCTTCACATCTAGTAGTGTTCAACTACCCATAGTCGAGAACCTCTTACACTCGAGGAATTAGTGATTACATCCAAAACACACTCAAATCAATATTTGGAAAATTCACTGCATCGCTTGAAAAAACTTCACTACCAGTATTGGTAAAATAAACTTAAAGTTAATAGAAATAGGATTCATATTCATACAATAACAAGATTACACACATTGAGGGCGTGAGTTAGTATAAGAATGAATGTGTTGTGCGCGAAGCATTACTTGTGCGTGCGAGCGGTGCGAGGTGTCACATGTGCGGGCGAGTACTGCGCGCCGCCTGCTGTTGCTACAACACACGACATTACGTCATCGTCACGGCCACGTCACGTTACTACTAGGCTAGCATGACGCGGCGAGATTTTGTCAACTCGACCGAAACAGATGTGAGTCGACAAAACACGCACAATATGCTATGTATTTTTATATCTGATCTGGTCTGATCTGGTCTGATCTGATCTGATCTGGTGGAACGGGTTAGTTAAAGGAACTAGTAAACAACTAGTCAAAAGTAGAGACGGCGTTAGTGTAATTTTCGTGCGAATAGGAAAATTATTGACACTATAAAGTTTGAATATTTCCGCTTTACATTAAGAATGTTTTAATAAAACTTAATACCAGATAAGACCAGAACTTTACAAGAAATTCACCTCAATTTGTAATTATGTACTTACAAATGATCCTCAAATAATTACAGTTTCTAAAATATATTTTCTCGTTATTTCTCATCTGTTTTTGTGGTTACTATTTATGATTTCATTAAATGACGACTTATTCGCGCTGAAATTTATTTAGCGAGTTTGAACGAGTTACAGAGATAATTAGAAAAGGCATAAAGGGGGAATGTTCTATCAACGTTATGAATGTAAGGCGCTATGTCAGTGGATATAAGTACTCTAGTGGTACAAGTCCTAAATATGCGAATCTATAGCGAAGATACTGAAAAGAAACATGAACATTAGCAAAAGATATAGTCAGTGCCATCCACGAAGACGCGCCCCACTATTCTACCTTATAGCTATTGTGCCTAGTCTAGCCATAGCCTATTGTGTGCAAGTTTCCACTAATGTTCGAGCATTATCGATACACAGTGATTACCTATGAGTGCACACGCACACTACAAATAATAGTGTTGGGTCATACTCCCCGCATCCCACGACCCTCTCGACTAGAAATTGGTGGTGCGCGTCTTCGTGGATGGCACTATCTATACAATAGTTATGAAAAGAGCAAGCATAGATTAAAATATGAAAACTTAGATTAACCGTTCTCTTAAAACACACACACACACACACACATACATACATACACACTCACACACACACACACACACACATACATACATACACACACATACATACATACACACATACACACATACACACTAGGAACTCTGTAACACCTCTTTCTAGAGATGAATTGTTAATGTCTGCGACACTGGATGGTGGTGGAGAAACCGATTAATGACGATGAAAATTTATGTAAGTCATGAGGGAACTGGCGCTATACTGTCTCTGCCTACCCCGTTAGGGAAGGCGTACGATAAGTTTATATATTAGCTACTAGCTGTACCCGTTAAAAGCCACTAAGGTAGGTCGGTATATGATGACCAAGGTACGAGCGACCTATATAAATTCCAAATGACTTCCAAATCATAAGTACCTGTTGCAGGAGATGCCTGAGGCCAGGGTTGGAGGGGTGCATGGGCCGCATGCCGCGCGCCAGGGCCCCGGGGGCCGCCCGCAGCTGCTGCTGCTGCTGCAACTGCTGCTGCAGCTGCTGCTGCAGCTGGTGCTTGCGCTGCTGCTCCTGGCAATGGCACTTGCTTTGAGTACGAGAGCAAACGATCTTATACCATACATACCGGTATACGTTGGCACCTAAAATATATCTCTGGCGGTAAGTGGGTGTGCGGGTACGACCTATACACCTCTGCCTACCCCTGCCGGAGACCCTGGTGAGAAGGCGTGAGGCTAAATCTCTAAATATAGACATAGGTGAAGTGTGAAGTCGCTTCCAACGACATCACACTTGTCCAATTAAGATAAGTAGTTTAGAAGTTATGAGGCAACAAATGAACTTACACACATTCTGCACATAAACATATGACGATCATAAACATAATCCTCTTTTTGGTTCGCCGTGGTCGGGTATTAAGCTCGCTGCTCCATAGAAGGTATGAGGATACGATGACGAATAATCTTAAGCCATAAATCTCGTCAATCTTTGCAGGTTTCTCATAAATTTAACATCACATAACAACACTTGTCATGAAATAAACATAGGTGTGATACAAACCAACCCTCATTTGAAAATAACTAGTGGTCGCATCATCATATCTATACATCCATGAACAATATTATTTTAATACTTGCTTATGCCCGCGGCTTCGCCCGCGTGGAGTTCGAAAAAGTAGCTTTGGAAATTTTCGTGCTAGAATCGGTTCAGCCGCTATGCCGTGAAAGAGCATCATACATAATATAAGAACTTTGAAGTTTTCAGAACTTAAAAAATTAAAGTTGCCTATACCCTATTCCTAGGTATAAGCTATCACCATTTCAACTTTCAGCCAAATCGGTTCAGCCGTTTGGCCGTGAAAGAACCGCAAACATCCAAACTTACAAACTTTCACATTTATAATATTAGTAAGATAAGATTGTTTTTGGGTAACGTCATTGGCACACCAATACACTATTAGAACTGAAAGGGTTTTTACATACTGCATTAAGGAGGTTTGAACTCATGAAGGAAAGCGGTTACCTCAAGTTGCTTGTAGTGTTGCTCTTGTTGTTGGGCGGCCTGGAGGTGCGACATGATGTCCATTTGCGACTTGAACTGCAACTCCTGCTGGTGTGCGGCCTCCAGGGTCTGCTGCAGGTGCTGTATCTTCTCCAGGTTCTGCTGGCGCGCCGCCTCCAGCCCGTCCAGCTGGCTGACCCTCCCCCCCTGCTTGGCCACGCCCCCCACCCCTCCGACGGAACCCATCATCATGCCCTGTGAAGGGGCGCCTATTGTACTAATCTCTCTTAGTTTATGAATTAAAATTTATGATATTTTTCCCAAAGAGAAGATGTTTAAGGTTTAATAACACTGTGTTGTTACCATAGATATCTATATATATATAGGAGATCCCATTTTTGACTCACACTCATCACGAAATCTCAGTAACTATAAGGCCGATTGACTTGAAATTTTGAACGGATTTTGAAAAACTCTACCCCCAAGGAGGAGTGCGGGGAGATCCCATTTGTGAACTCACTCATTAGGATATCTCAGGGACTTTAAGGCCGATTGACTTGAAATTTGGTAGAAGTATTCCTTACGCGGTATAGAGGTCAGCTCAGAATGGATTTTGAAAAACTCCAACCGCAAGGTGGAGTGCGGGGAGATCCGATTTGTGAGCTCACTCATTAGGATATCTTAGAAACTATAAGGCCGATTGACTTGAAATTTGGTATGAGTATTCCTTACGCGGTATAGAGGTCAGCCAAGAACGGATTTTGAAAAACTCCACCCGCAAGGTGGAGTGCGGGAAGATCCGATTTGTGAGCTCACTCATTAGGATATATCAGAAACTATAAGGCCGATTGACTTGAAATTTGGTAGGAGTATTCCTTACGCGGTATAGAGGTCAGCTAAGAACGGATTTTGAAAAACTCCACCCGCAAGGTGGGGTGCGGGGAGATCCCATTTGTGAGCTCACTATTAGGATATCTCAGGAACTATAAGGCCGATTGACTTGAAATTTGGTAGGAGTATTCCTTACACGATGTAGAGGTCAGATAAAAACGCTCAAATATCAAACAATAATAATGACAATCGGAAACCAAGTCTATTCCAAATTCGCCTCTTTTTCTCTTACTTAGACGTTTTATAAGTGCCTATCTGGGCCTATGTGAAATAAAAAGATTTTGATTTTGATTTTGATTTTGACTTAATAAATAACGAAATATTCAAAGATTTGTAATGTAATTATAGACACATATTTTTGTGCGCTTAAATCGCAAACGCTGGGTAAACCTTACGAGATAGATCAAATGAATGTACTACGGAGTAGTATATCTTCAAATGATCGATATTAAAGTCTGCGTTTGTATTTAATTATCTCTAAAGGATATACCACCATAACCATTTTTATCTTTTACATTATTATTAGTATCGATATTGCACCCGTGCGAAGCCGGGGCGGGCAGCTAGTATATTTATATAAGTGCTACTGGCGAATGGCGAGTCTACACCGTTTCTGAGCACGACTGTACATACGTCGTTGAATACTTTTAAAAACGTTTTCCTCTCGATGTTTTCTTAAACTGTTAATAACCAACAGCGTGGTATAAAAAATGGTCGTACTTTCAAGATACATACCGCCGAGGCTCAAACTTGACGTGACTAACATCTCATCCACTACGGGTAAAAACACCAAACACAGTTTGTAATTAAATTAATTACCAATTTCAAGATCGTATTTTTTTATATTTACGTCCGACGGTATGAGCCACAACTACGTTAGAAGTAAAAGAGGCGTGACCTGTTGATGTTGGTGCGCTTGCGACTGCAGCATGGGCTGCGGCGGCGCGCCCTGGCCTGTGGGGCCCCCCGCCAGCCCCGCGGGGCCCATGCCCTGGGCCATACCGCCTGACGACATGCCCCCCGCAGACATGCCGCCCGACGACATGCCCCCCGCAGACATGCCTCCTGAAGACATGCCTCCTGAAGACATACCTCCTGAAGACATACCTCCTGAAGTCATTGCACCTGATCCACCTAAACATAGCAAAAAAGGAACAGTAAAAAAAACGATATTCTAAAAACCCTATAGTATTTATAACTATGTATTTGACCAACCGTCGTGGAAGAGCGGTTCGGGTAGTCGCTTACAACAGAAAGATTGTAAATTCTTAAGTTCAGTGTTAGCCACACCACTTGCTTTACGGTGAAGGAAAATATCGAGAGGAAACCTGCATACGTCAGAGAAGCAATTCAAAGACGATATAAACGTCGGATGACGGCCGTCTGGTCTAGTGGCTAGAGCTCCTGACTGCGAAACTTAGGGCGTGGTTTCGATTCCCGCTGAGGGCAGATATTTGTGTGATGAACACGTGTATTTATACCTTAGTCTCCGGTGTCATATGAATCAAATCAAATCAAATCAAAATATTTTTATTTCACATAGGCCTAGGTGGGCCTTATAAAACGTCGAAAAAGGTGCACGGTTCGGGTTGGTCGTTTCCATGGAGAAGAACTATTTTTATACATCTACTAGCTGACCCAGCAAACGTTGTTTTGCCATATAAATTATTTCTAGGGAATTTCTAGTGCAGAAAATAAATAACTAAATTATTGTAAGTGTGTAAGGAAATGGTCTATGAGTGGAAGAGGCATGGAGCGCTGTGAACGATGAGGGAATATAAAAACAACAAAACACCAAACATCACACTCCGTGCTGTTTACTGGGAAGTGAGTGCGAGTGAGAAAATAAAAAAAAACTGGCACTGGTAACACTAAGTATAGCAGTTTTATGATTATAAGAGAATAGAACAATATCTTCGGCAAACCGGAGGTTTGTGAGTCTAATCCTTCCGACGACTATTCCTTTCTCTTCCCACCTACGGTTTATGTCACGGAAGACTTGCACCAAATAAATTGCCATTGTAAATAATTAAGGGGATAACTGATCGCCTTGTTTGACACCTCTTCTGATGGGAAAAGATTCGCCTACAATGTGGAGTTTAATAGACGCGGTATTATTTTCATGCATGTTTTTGTGCAGATGAATGTAACTATTTGCGATGTCCTGTTTCTGTAATGCATCAAATATAGCAGTGTGTTTTATGCGACCTTCTGTCACTTTTATGAAGGCTTTGTAAAGGTGTAAAATTAAACTAATAGTGCGATAGTTATTTATGTCTGACTCATACCCCTTTTTGTACAAAATAATAATGTCTGAATGGCAGAAATTTTCTGGGAATGAGCCAGTTTGTAAGATAGTATTGAATAGCCTTGTAATATGTGGTAAAAGTTTTGATTCTCCGCATCTCAGTGCATCGGTGTTGATCCCATCAACACCAGGACACTTGCTATATTTCATACTCCGAAGGGCTGTGTGTACTTCGTATTCTGTGGTATGTGGAATATCTTTAGAACATGAATAGGCTTCAGTAGTCGGTTCAGGTATTGAGGCCGGTGTATCACCACCTGAGTACAGATTCTGGTAAAATTCCGTACATATCGCAAGCAACTTGTCTCCATCGCTTTATTTCTCCCCACTACTATCCTTCAAGTTGCAGGATTTGCCTATGTCAGCACCCCGAATTGATCGTGCTTGAGAAACAGGGATGAAGTCGAGATACTGCATAGCTCTGCCTACCCTTTAGGGGACCTTTTCTGAATGCTTACCTATTCTTTCTAATCGCGAGTGTTTGGAGAGAACTGACGCCTTACTCTCTGCCTACCCCGTGAAGACCTCGGCGTTAACAACTGAATATATAAGTTAAAAACAATCTATTTACGATCATAATATATTTCAAGTTGTCTACGGTGAAAAAAGCCGTCCTACTTCTGTATACACCACCCCCCTAGCGCCCCCCACCTTAAGCCCGAGCTCACCTGCCATAGTAGAAGTCTGCATATTGCCCCCCATACCTCCGGCAGAACTTACTGGAGGGAGTTGCTTCGTTATGAGCTGAGATATCTTCTGTTGCTGGATCACCTGGGGATACCACAATAATACATTGTGGAGAGCCAAGATTGAGTTAGTTATCCTCACGCCTTCCCACAAGGGTCCCCGAAGAGGTAGATAGAGGTGTATAGGTAGTACCCACACACCCACTTTCCGCCAGAGATATATTATAGGTGCCAACGTGACAGATGGAGAGTCCATCGCCGTTACTCAAGCACGACTATACATACATCTTTGAATTGCTTCTCAGACGTATGTAGGTTTCTTGACGTTTTCCTTCACCGTAAAACTCGTGATGTGACTAATCACTGTATCTGTTATCTAATGGGGTGATATGCCCCCCCCCCCCCCCAAGCAAAGTAAACCTACATACGTCTGAGAAGCAATTCAAAGATGTATCAAAAACAAAATATTTTATTCAACGTAAGGGACACAGATAGATAGATAGAAAATTTTATAATCGACTAAATCGGTTAGTACGCTGTTTGTTGATTTCTGTCCTAAGTGTTTCCCATCACTATAATATTTTTGTTATTGCAACACTCTGTGCATTTCCGTTTTTCCTGTTACAATTACTGTGTTTTCTTACAAAGTGAATAAACGTTATTTAAACTAGAAATCTCAATTTGTTTTGCTGATCCTTAACCCGAATAGGTTATGGGCCCAGTAGCAAACGACTGCGAAATTGAAGATCAGGTGTAAAGAAATAGTTTTTGTCGGAAACGAATTCGCCGGCCGGTTTTATAACCTACAATGGACGCCCGGCCGATGCAACTAGAAAAGTTTGATGGAAACAATTTTCGTCAATGGAAGTTTCAAATCAAATGTGCTCTCAAAGCCAAAGGGATAGATTTATCTGCAAAGAAACCGACTGGTGACCAAGATGACACAAAGTGGTTGCAAAATGATGGCACCGCGATGTTCCTAATAGCATCCGCCATGGATTTGAAACAAATTACGCTAATAGAAAATTGTGAAACCGCTAGTGAAATAATGAGCAAACTGGAATCGATTTACGAACAAAAGAGTGAATTGAACAAAATGTTTATCCATGAGAGGTTTTACCAATATAAAATGTCGCCGAATGACGGAGTTGCACAACACATATCCAAAGTAGAAAACTTAGCCAAACAACTTCGTGAGAGTGGAGAAGAATTAAGTGATACGGCTGTAATTACTAAGATTCTGGGTACACTGCCCCCCAAGTATCGCACTCTCAGACAAGCATGGATGTCTTTGGATCCAAAACAACAAACAATTGTCAACCTTACTGCTAGGTTGCTCGATGAAGAGGCTAGTATGGCTTGTGAAGAAGAACAAGAAACAGCATTGTTGGTAGACAGTATAAAAAACCAGAAGAACTCAAATGCTAAGAATAATAAGAAAGAAAGTTCAAACCAAAGTCAAAGTAAGCCTCCGAAGCATCGTTTTGAATGTTACAACTGTGGGAAACGTGGTCATTTCTTAAAGGAGTGTCGGGCACCTAAGAAAAATAACAGAAGGCCTAAACAAGAGGAGACCATGCTTGCATTCAATGTGGAAGACAATTTTAATGGTTTTGACAGTAGCGAGGAGAATATTTGGATCCTAGACAGTGGAGCTTCAGCTCATATGACATATAGGAAAGATTTCTTTGAAGAATTGAAGAAGTGTGATCGGAAGTCCCTTACAGTTGGAAACAAGCAGTCAGTTCAAGTTTGTGGAATTGGAAAAGTACAGATACAGAGATATGTAAATGGACAGTGGTTGTCAAGTATACTACATGATGTTTTATATGTGCCAAGTCTACATAGAAACCTGTTTTCTGAAGGTGTTATTATGAAGAAAGGATACAGTATAGTGAAGAAAGATATTACAGCACTGATTTACAATAACAATGAAGTTGTTATGAGTGCCAGAATTCAAGCAAATAACCTGTACCAGTTGAACATTAAAGCTGTAATTCCTGATACATGCAACTTAGTTCAGAATGTTCAAAGTAATATGAAAACATGGCATGAGAGGCTTGGACATTTAAACATAAAGGAAATAAAAAATATGTGTATGAATAATGTGATTGGAGGACTGAATATAAGTGATAGTGATATGAAGAACTTTGTATGTGAAGCGTGTGCCTATGGAAAGCAGTACCGCCTACCATTTAGAAGATCACCCCGATGTGCACAGCAGCCAGGTGACTTGGTGTACAGCGATGTATGTGGGCCGCTAAATCATACTTCAGTTCAAGGTATGAGATATTTTATTCTTTTCAAAGATGCTGCTACAAGTTATAGACATGTCTTCTTTATGAGAAATAAAAGTGATGCTCTTGAATATTTTAAGAGGTACAATGCTATTGTGAAAAATCACTTTACACACAACGTGAGAGTCCTTCACACAGACAATGGGCGAGAATATGTAAATAAAGAATTTAAAGACTACTTAGTGAAGCTAGGCATAGTTCATGAGTGCACAGCACCATATACTCCTGAACAAAATGGTCGTGCAGAAAGGGAGATGCGCACCATTGTTGAAAGTGCTCGGTCTATGTTATATGCAAGAGATATACCATTGAATTTGTGGGCTGAAGCAGTTAACTGTGCTGTATACTTATTGAATAGAACCGCTTCGAGTCAAACTCCTAATAAGACACCTTATGAGGTGTGGACGGGGAACAAACCTCAGATGGGTCATGTAAAAGTTTTTGGCAGTGAATGTTATGTCCATGTTCCTGACCAGTTGCGGAAGAAACTTGATAAAAAAAGTGACAATATGATATTAGTTGGTTATGACAATATAAATTACAGATTGTATGATCCTAGAACAAAGCAAATAAGAATATCAAGAAATGTTATATTTGATGAGAATAAAATACCAACTATCAGGAGAAATATATCTGAAATTATTCTTCAGGATATGAAAAAGAATAATACAGCAGAGTTGGAGGATAGTGGTGATGTGACTTATGAGCCATCTCAAGAGTTAACAGACACAGATGTGCGTGACTCCATCAACCTCCGACCTCGTATCAACAGAAATTTTGAAGCTAACCTGGTAGAGATAGCAATACCTACAACATTTGAAGAAGCAATGGCCAGTTCGCAGAAGGAAGAATGGTGTAAGGCTATTAAAGAGGAATTATCTTCACATGAGGAGAGTAACACCTGGACATGTGTGCTAAGGAGTAACCAAAGATTAATTACTTCCAAGTGGGTCTTTGCTGTTAAAAATAATGAAGATGGGACAATGCGATACAAAGCTCGTTTGTGTGCCCGTGGTTTTCATCAGATCAAAGGTATTGACTATAAGGAGACCTTCTCTCCTACTACTAGATATGACTCTATTAGAATTGTTTTATCTTTAGCAGCTAAATATAACTTAGAAATCCAACAATTTGATGTGAAAACAGCTTTTCTTAATGGTAGCTTAGAGGAGGATATTCATTTAGAAATACCAGAGGGAGTCTCAATTAATAAGAAATATGTTTTAAAATTAAATAAATCTTTGTATGGTCTAAAACAAAGTTCTAGATGTTGGAATAAAAAGTTTACAGAGTTTTTAAAGAAATATGGTTTTGTGCAATCTAAAGCTGATAACTGTGTTTTTAAAGGTAATTTTAATAATACTAAAGTTTTTCTTATTATCTATGTAGATGATGGTCTTGTTTTATCCTCCAACAAAGATTTAGTCAGTGAAATAATTAATTATTTGAAACAGACTTTTAAAATTAAAGAATTACACTTAACATATTTTGTTGGAATGGAAATAGTTAAAGAAAATAATTGTATTTGCATTCATCAGAAGAATTATATAAAGCAGATAATTAAAAGATTTAATATGATTGATGCTAATCCAGTTAGTACTCCAGCTGATGTTAATGTTGTTATAACTAAAAACCTACATGAAGACAAGGTAAACTTTCCATTCAGAGAGGCAATAGGTTCATTGTTATTTTTGTGTTCTGTTTCTCGGCCAGATATTTCATTCATTGTAAATGTGTTGAGTAGGTATGTAAATAATCCAAGTCAACAACATGTAAATGCTGTTTAAGCGTGTTTTAAGATATTTGATAAAGACAAAAGATTTTTGTATTAAATATGAACATAGCAACAATCTAGTGGGCTATTCAGACTCCGACTTTGCTAGTGATGTTGATAGTAGAAAGTCTACTACAGGTTATATTTTTCTTATGCATGGAGGACCAGTTACATGGTGTAGTTCAAAACAAAAGACAGTTGCACTCTCTACAACTGAAGCAGAATTTGTAGCTGCTTGTGAGTCTGCTAAGGAAGTTCTCTGGTTAAAACAGTTATTATCTGATTTAGGAGAAGATTCTCATTGTGTTAACTTGCATGTAGATAACCAGAGTGCCATTAAATTAATTTATAATCCTGTATACCATAAAAGAACTAAATACATTGATGTAAAATTTAATTTTATAAGAGAAAAAGTAGAGTTAGGCTTGAATAAGATAGAATATGTTCCTAGTAACCATCAGTTAGCAGATATACTTACCAAGCCTTTGTCCGCTCAAACTTTTATTTTTATTAGAGACCAGTTGTTGTCTTGTAAAGTAGGTGAATAAGTTGAGTGTAGTCAGGTTGTTCTTTATTATGTTTTATAAAAGTTTTTGGAATGTAAAATTTTAGAGGGAGTGTTAGATAGAAAATTTTATAATCGACTAAATCGGTTAGTACGCTGTTTGTTGATTTCTGTCCTAAGTGTTTCCCATCACTATAATATTTTTGTTATTGCAACACTCTGTGCATTTCCGTTTTTCCTGTTACAATTACTGTGTTTTCTTACAAAGTGAATAAACGTTATTTAAACTAGAAATCTCAATTTGTTTTGCTGATCCTTAACCCGAATAGGGAACTCTTATTGAACGTCATATACTTAACAAAAACTAAGTTTACCACCGTTTCCAAGAAAAATACCTGCCAGGAGAAGAAACGGCGAAACAAACTCCCCGGTTCTCTCTTTTAACATTTGTTCCCTTTTACGTAGGGGTCGAAAAAGATTAAATAACATATAAACTCTGTATAAGAGGAGCAATTCATTGCAATGTATGGCCATCATTCAAATAATCTGATGTTGTATAATAAGCTTTTTGTATTAATTTACTTTTAATGACAGCTTTAAACTCTACAAAAGGTAATTCAATTATTTTCTGCGGTAGCTTATTAAAAAAGCGTATACCTTGCCCAACAAATGAGTTGCTAGTTTTATGCAATCTAGCTGAAGGTACATGGAGTTTATCTTTATTACGTGTAGTCAATGTATGCAAGTCGCTATTTTTCTTATATTTTACAATGTTCTTTCTAATAAATAACACATTTTGTAATATATATTGACATGGCAAGGTCAATATGTCAATTTCTTTGAATAATTCTCTGAGAGAATCCCGAGGTCTAAGGCTATAAATTGCACGAATAGCCCGCTTCTGCAGCACAAAAATAGATCCAATGTCTGCAGCATTACCCCATAAAAGAATGCTGTAAGACATGACACTATGAAAATAGCCGAGATATATGATATGTGTATCTTGCTTCAGTAACGGCGACGTACCTACCCTCCATATGTCACATTAGCACCTATAATATATCTCTGGCGGAAAGTGGGTGTGTGGGTACTACCTATACACCTCTGCCTATCCCTTTGGGGCCTCTTGTGTCTCCACACGCCTTCGCGTGAGGACATATATTTTTAACATTGATACGCGGCAAGTTGCACATTGCTGGATTATTGCAACGGGTGGGGCTCTGTGTGTGTATACACATGTGGAGAGTCGTCGTCGTCGTCCTCAGCTGCTGGTGTAGCCGCGAGGGCAGACCGACCTAGTGAGCCAGGCGCCGCTAACTGCACTGCGCACCATCAACCAAATAGCCGGCTCAATCTACATATTCCCCTGTTCCCTGATTGAATTCACTAAAATGTCCATGTATGCCAACAGTTCAAGTGGATTCGTGAATGGTTTGGATTGACAATTGGACCCGATAGATGGCACTGCGATCATATTCAGGACACTTTTTTTGCACCCAAGCGAAGCAGCTTTTTTTATATACACACGGGTGTTAGCAATGCATGCGGTCCGCCTGATGGTAAGCGGTTACCGCCGCCTATGGACGCTTGCAACACCATTATTTTGTGTCCTGGTATCCGAGTGATTTAATCGTTCAATTTCAAGAGGGTGTTATTACATCTGTCTACCCCTCAGGGAAGTGTCGATAAAGTTATTAAAATTAATCTTTGAAGTGTCAAAAATTAAAATTGACACATCGTACAAACTATAAGACAGGTTTCTAAGTCTGACTTTGCCTTACATCTTTGCGGTGAAGGTTGAAGCGATGATAAAGTCACTTACGTTGCGCAGCCGGTCGACATAAGTAGCCTGGTTGTTCGGGATAAACCCGAGGTAGGCATTCTTGTCAGGAGTGTAGAGGAGGATGAGCACCTTGATGTCGCACTGCGGCGGGGAGGACATCGGGGAGAAGTGGACGCACCCCGCCTGGAGACATATATATAATAACTAGCTGTCCCGCCCTGCTTCGCCCGGGTGAAAAAGTAAAAAAAAACATGTTTTTCAACTATTGCTTTCCCTATGGAAGCAATAAATGAAAAACGTGTGTTTTTTTGTTTCATAAAAAGTTGATTTTCATAAAATCCACTCTTAGCTGACCTCTACACCGCGTAAGGAATTTCAAGTCAATCGGCCTTATAGTTCCTGAGATTTCGTAATGAGTGAGATCACAAATGGGATCTCCTATATATATATATACTAGCTGTCCCGCCCAACTTCGCCCGGGTGAAAAAGTAAAATTTCCTGAAACACGATCGCAGCGCCACCTATCGGGTCCATTTGTGATGTAAGCTATCCTATCTTTTAAGTTGGACCAGACTGCACACGGTGTGCAAATTTGATTGAAATCGGTCCAGTAGTTTCGGAGCCTATTCATTACAAACAAACAAACAAATCTTTCCTCTTTATAATATTAGTATAGATATATATATTATATAGATTAGCTCCTTGGAGGGGGGTAGGATTGTTTATTGTGTTGGCAGCAAGGGGATTAGTCCAATTATGCTGCTAACACAGTACTTATAACCCTGCGAACACAAAGTGGCAACGCGGAAGTGATAGTTCGGTACGGTAAACGTAATGTGGGCCGTATGCATGTTTGCCACTCTTCTATTATATATTATCATATTGATATATATATATATCCTCACGCCTTCCCACAAGGGTCCCCGAAGGGGTAGGCAGAGGTGTATAAGTAATACCCACACACCCACTTTCCACCAGAGGTATATTAGGTGCCAACGTGACAGATGGCGAGTCCATCGCCGTTACTCCAGCACGACTATACATACGCCTTTTTGAATTTCTTCTCAGACGTATGCAGGTTTTCTCTCGATGTTTTCCTTCACCGTAAAGCTCCAACCCGCCGAACCACTCGGCCACCACGGCCACGATATATATATGATATATATAAGATACATATATATATATATAATGTTTTTGGCTGTATGCCCTTTATAGAATCGTAAAGGGCTGGACGGATTTTATTGTAATTTTCTGTGTTTCTTCAGGTAGATTAGAGAATGGTTTAGATTCACAATTGGACCCGATAGGTGGCGCCACTGGGTCCGGGGTTTTTAATTTTGAACCCAAGCGAAGCTGGGCGGGGACAATCAGTGTTGTATACAAAAAATAAATCATACACAGGCTGACTTAGAAACATAACAACTGCTCGAATAGGTGATACGGCTCATAGCAAGGAAGCGAATAAAGACAAGATTCTTAATTGTGAACCTTTTACATTATTTTCGCTTTCTACATCTACAACCCCCTTCTGCGAGAACAACGCTTGTGATAGATAGATAAAAAAAATGAGCCGTCACGGGACGCCTGGCGGGATGTGAAACATCGACATTATTTTGTAAAAGTAATATGCAGAAAAGAACAGATTGTTATAGGAACTAAATATGTCATAATGATAAAATAAAATATTACGTTTTTTTTTCTAGATAACGATGACTATTTATTGAATAAACATTTATTTTCATAAAAACAAAAATTCGTCGTCGACTTCGGTAATAGTTATATTCGATGTTTCCTCTGAGGACGGTATTACTGTGACAATTGGTCGATGGTGACTGAAGCATGCCGTGCATGCATGCCGTGGCGACGCGTCGCCACGTCAGAAATCGGTTTTACGTACGGCTATAGATGTTTCACATCAAAAAGTTTATTCTCAATCGCTACATACAATAAAGAGAAAGTGTATTACAATCTGGCTACCAAAACAACTTATGTTTATTATAGCTAAGGGTTAACGAGTTGGCAAAGCGCCATAGCTCAGTGTGTGACATTGCTGCAATAGCAAAACACAGATTTTCAGCTACCATACATCGATCAAAATGCAACGAGACAAATTATTCGAGCAGGACAGCCGCTGTGGCAGGATTTGGTACCGAGGCAGGATGTTTAAATTTCAATTGTTTATTATTTATGTTTTTTTTTTATACAACAAGAGTGGCAAACAAGCATTCGATGGGAAACGGTTACCGCAGCCTATTTACGCTCACGATACTGAAGTATCACTTGCGTGTTGCCACTCTGTGTTCGGAGAGTTATAGTGTGTTGGCAGCATAATGGGTTTAATCCCTCTGCTTCCAACACAATGTAACAATCCTCCCCCCTCCCCAAGGAGCTCATTACTGGAAACATTATTCACCGCGTAGGAACACAACACAAAAAATTTTGTTATTTGGCTACGGACTTCTATAAGGTGGAGGTCCTGCCCCAGTCCGGCAGCTCCGAATTCGAACGGGAAACCCGTTATGCCCTACCTCTCTTAAATAATTAATTATAAGAACTAATTGGTTTATCACACATCATAGGCTAAGGGTTTTATTACATTTCATTGTAAATTAACATCATGGCAGCCAATATAATATTTTGACCAAGTTTCATAACTATGGATGCAATAGTTGAAAACGTGTTTTTTTTATTTAAAGAAACTCCACCCGCAAGGTGGAACGCGGGGGGCGTTCCACCTTGCGGTTGGAGTTTCATAAAATCCTTAGTTGTCTGACTGAATCCTAGCTGACCTCTACACCGCGTTAGGAATACTCCTACCAAATTTCAAGTCGGCCTAATAGTTCCTGAGATTCCGTGATGAGTGAGTTCACAAATGGGATCTCCTTTATATATATAGATATAGATAAACTCACATATCCGTTGACCATGCGCTTGGTGAGCGCGTCGAGGGCCTCGCTGGGCTGCAGGTGGAACAGCACCGACTTGCTATCCTTGAGGTAATAGCCCCCGATGCTGCTGATCACCTGCTTGGGCATCAGCTGCATCAGCAGCTTGTTCGGCCACGTGTCCACTTTCAGCTCGGGCTCTATGTCCTTGCTACTGGCTGATACCTGTTCACAGATAATACAAATCTATACCATAGACAACATGTTCTCACATACTGGTGTCATACATTTTTTTTTATTCAATGAGTTAGGATTTAAAATATATATTCTAACTCATTAATACTCATATATCCTCTCGATGTTTCCCGTCACCGTAAAGCTCGTGTTGTCACTAAACACTGTACTTAAGTTCAGAAAAACTAATTGGTGTAGCGTAACCACTCGGCGATCACGGCTTCACGGCTTATAACGTAGTCCAATAAGCTAGAAAAATGAGCTTCCCTCTTTTCAGATACAGGCTGTATCAGAAAAAAGGTGTTTGCGTTATTCACGGAAAAACAACTGAATATTTTAATAGATTTACCTAAATGAGGCTTTATAATAATAACTGAAACATAATCATACTTGGTCAAAACATGGCGATAAGACCTAATATTACTCGGATTGATTCGCGGGAACTGCTAGTATATTTTGTAAATTTTGTAAGTTTACAACTTTTAATTGTAAGTCAATTAAGCGCTCAATTGATAACGTTAGAAACATTTGTAAAACGTCTGATCTTGTAGTATTACGAGAGACATGGCTTCTTCCTTATGACATACCATTGTTAGGAACTATTTCTGATAACTTCGAATACACAGGTAAATCTGCAATTGACACATCTAATGGTGTGCTGATTGGGGGGCCATATGGAGGAGTATCTCCATAGAGAGGAGCTATTCTGATCTTGTAGTATTACGAGAGACATGGCTTCTTCCTTATGACATACCATTGTTAGGAACTATTTCTGATAACTTCGAATACACAGGTAAATCTGCAATTGACACATCTAATGGTGTGCTGATTGGGGGGCCATATGGAGGAGTATCTCCATAGAGAGGAGCTATTCTATGGAAAAAGGGCTTATTCGACTCAGTTTCCATTATACAATGTACTAGTTCCAGACTTATTGCTATAAGAGTTACCGTTGGGGATAGCTCGTTTGTATATGCCAACTGAAGGGTCTGAAAATTTACCAATATTTACAGTGGTGTTAGATGAATCTTGGATATGTGCTGATATACAAAAACTCGGATTAGACTCTAATACGTACACCTTTATAAGTGACGCTCTTGGGTGTAGGAGGTGGTTAGATCATTGTATAGTGTCACTGTCAGCATGGCAAACTATTGTTGAGGTAGGTGTAGAAGAAGATGTTTTTGTATCGGATCACCTACCTCTGTACATTAAATGTGATCTATCTGTAGTAAGAGTTGCGACACATGATGTGCCTCGAAGCTCAGTTGTATGGGGTCAGAGGGATGAGACGCAAATAAGCCGGTATCATGGGCTGTGTGTGTGTAGTAGCAAGTTGTCATTATTGCCAACACAGTATAACTCTCCGAACACAGAGTGGCGACGCGTAAGTGATACTTAGGTATCGTGAGCGTAAATAGGCTACGGTAACCGTTTTCCATCAGGTCGTATGCTTGTTTGCCACTCTTGTAGTATAAAAAAAAAAAGTTTCGGGAGATTTTATTTCTTCCGGAGTTTGCCGAATGCAGTCGGGGAACGTGCAGTTTATTGAGCCATAAACATGTACTGGATAATCTGTACGAAGTTATTGTAAATACGTTATGTGACTCGGCTAAGAAAACAAACAGACAATGTAATAAAAAGCCTGCTAAAGGTAGATACTTAGTTGGATGGAATGCATACGTGCGTGACGCGCACCAAGAGGCCAGAGATAAATTTGAAAACTGGGTTTTCCAATAGGCCTTCTACTGGGCCTATTTTTGAACTAATGCGTGACTCGCGGAGAATTTTCAAAAAACGTTTAAAATGGTGCCAGGACAACCAAGAGCAAATTAAAATTGACAACTTAGCTAAGTATAGATATACCAAAAACTTTAGTAAGTTCTGGAAAGCACCAGTTGCTTTCCAGAACTTACTGTCCCTCCGGTGAGCGTTGACGGATTAAATGAGCCCGTGGATATTGCTAATATGTTTAGGGAACACTTTGAACTTCGATCTCCTCTTGGCCCTCCAACAACAGCTTCGGAGATGGTGGGTCGGGGAGATATACATGTCGTGAGTTACACTGCCAAGCAGGTAAGAAAAGCTATGCAAAGAATGAGAGGGAAGTCACCCGGACATGATGGGCTTAGTATAGAGCACTTGAGATGTGCGGGGGTTCACCTACCGAGAGTGTTGTCCATGTTCTTCTCAATGTGCATCAGTCATTCACACATGCCTGATGCTGTAATGAAAACAAACGTGGTGCCAATCGTGAAGAACAGGACAGGTGATATTTCGGACAAGATGAATTACCGCCCTATATCACTTGCTACAATTATAGCCAAAACACTTGACAGTTTACTTGATTCCTGCTTAAAGAAATATTAAAATTTCCACGATGCTCAGTTTGGTTTTCAGCCACAACTATCAACAGAGAGTACTATAGTAGGACTCAAGCATACTGTTAAGTACTACACAGATCGCAAAACGCCGGTGTACGCCTGCTTTCTTGACCTCTCCAAGGCTTTTGACCTTGTGTCCTACGACGTGCTATGGAGGAAGTTAGCAGACAGGGGTGTACCGGCTGAAATTGTTAGAGCCTTGCAGTATTGGTACAGCCATCAAACCAATTATGTAAAATGGTCTAGCGCTTGCTCTGAAGCCTACAAACTGGAGTGCGGTGTGAGGCAAGATGGACTTACTTCTCCGAAGCTGTTTAACCTCTATAATAATGATCTTATAGTGGAGCTAAGCAGCATGCGTGTCGGATGTCGGGTGGATGGTGTGACAACATTAGTTACGATGTAGATATGGTGCTGCTTAGCCCTACTGCGGGTGCTATGAGAGAGATGTTGTCAGTGTGTGAAACATATGCGGCTGCCCACGGGCTCGTTTATAATTTAAAGAATAGTGAGTACATGGTCTTTGGGGCCGTCGGTGGGTGTCCCAAGTATATCCATAACATCACCCTTAATGGCTTGAACGTTGGAAGGGTTAACAGTTTTAAATATTTAGGGCATCACCTTACCGACGACCTTAAAGACAACATTGATGTTGAGAGGGAGCGTAGGGCTCTAGCGGTTCGAGGCAATATGCTGATACGCAGGTTCTACCGTTGTACTGATGAAATTAAAGCCACGCTTTTTAAAGCATTTTGTCAGAGTTTTTACACGAGAAGCCTGTGGGTCAGCTACACCAAAAGATCGCTGGCCACCCTGCGCATCCAATACAATAATATCTTCAGGATGCTGTTGGGGCTGCCTCGGTACTGCAGTGCTTCAGAGATGTTTGCAAAAAACCAAACTGATGGTTTTCATGCCATAATAAGAAAGAAAACAGCATCTCTGATAAGTCTAGTGAGGGGCAGCCCAAACAGTATTCTGAAAACGGTGGCAGATAGCTACGCTTCCCCGATATGGAGTTGCCTCGTGAAGAGGATGATTAAATGTAACAACTAAAATTATTTTTTAAGTCATTCTATTTTTACTAACAAAATATGGATCTTTGATATCTGAAATATCCTCACGCCTTCCCACAAGGGTCCCCGAAGGGGTAGGCAGAGGTGTATAGGTAATAAATACCCACACACCCACTTTCCGCCAGAGGTATATTTGGTGCCAACGTGACAGATGGCGAGTCCATCGCCGTTACTCAAGCACGACTATACATACGCCTTTGAATTTCCTCTCAGACGTATGCAGGTTTCCTCTCGATGTTTTCCTTCACCGTAAAGCTCGTGGTGTGACTAATCACTGAAATAAAGTATAATAATTATTATTATAGCGGTGTACGTAGGAGCTTACCTGGCAGGGCAGATGCTTGGTGACTTTCTGGTCCCCGGAGGCCTTGCCCTTCTCCATCCACTCGATGACGCCGCTCCACACGTAGCTGCGCTGCACGGCCGCCGCGCCGCTGGGGCCCGCGCCCACCATGCCCTGCATGCGGACCAAGCCGCCCTGGACCACGGGGCCAGCGTTATATGCCTTCCTTCATTACAAACACACCCTCGTTCACCCAGATCAAATATATCCCACTAATATTATAAATGCGACACAACTTAATGAACTTTAATTAAACTTTACAATAACATAGCTCATACGTCAGTATAACACACAGACTATTTATTATGTGTAGGTAAAGACATTTTATTAATCCATTTAAAGATATTTTATTTATCGGTTCCCCCCGCGTAAAAATAGCGCGATGATACGTATGTATGTAAGTAGGATATAAGTAGGAAGATCCCTTGCCTGGGCATTGTGCGGGGGCGTAGGGGGCGGGTACGAGGGCTGGGCAAGCTGCGTGAGGAGCGCCGAGTTGGTGGGGTACAGGGGCTGCCGGGGCGGGGCCAGCCAGTTGGGCCCGCGGGGGGGCGCCGCGCGCGGGAACGGGCCCGCCGCGCCCCGCGCCGCGCCCGCGACCCCCGCGCCCCCCGCCGCCCCCGCCGCGGCCCCCACACCGCCCACTCCCCCCACCCCCCCCACGCCGCCGCGACCTGGCCTGCCACAAACATTCCATGTTCAAATGCCGACTGTATTAGTAGTAGACCGAAGTAGCTACAGGGATTAGACACACCACGAGCTTAAAAGTAAAGGAAAACATCGAGAGGGAGCCTGCATACGTCTGAGAATTCTTCAAAGTCGTCTTTGAATTGCTTCAAAGGCGTATGTAGTCGTGCTTGAGGAGCAGGGATAGACTAGCATTTATAAAACAGTATAGTATAATATTATTTCGGATCATATCCATAGTGTTTATTTATTTATTTATAAGGTACACCAACAATACACATATTAAACATTAAAGTGCACTTAAACATAGAAATAAAGTCCTGATACGTGTATCAATGACAGGTATACATAACATTCACTTTACATAGCTACATATAATTTTGATAACAATAAAAGAAGTAGATATTATAAAATAAGGATAGAGAATAATGCCGATAGTGACGAAAATGGTTTCAACTTTACGGTTATAGAACTTTATTTCTAATTTTTAAGAATTTACAAATTCACTTACAGAGATAAATAATATTATTATAGTTAGGTTAATGTAGTGTCGGAAAGCGTAATAGGTATATTTGTTAGTAATTATAATAATATATATAAATATAAAGTTAAAGCAAGACATTGGTGGAACCATGACAAGAAAAAATAAAACAATGTTTACAAATCAATAGTTACGTTAATTATTTGTGGGTAGTACGATATTTGCCACACCGCACATCGCGTCGCTTTCTTTAGTTGCACTTTGATTTGTTTACTAAGGCTTATGCGACATTAGCGGAGATGAGCGTTTTTCTTACGTGCCAATACAATATTGCAGCTTGCTACAGGATAATAAATTATACTTTGTCTAATAGTGAAAAATCCTTTAAAATGTGATTCTTTAATAGTGTTTTAAATAAATTTAGTGAACTTACTTCCTTGATATCTTTTGGTAGCTTGTTGTAAAGTTGTGCACCTTCGTATATTATACTTCTTTTGCCATACTGTGTCCTGGGCGTTCTTAAGCAGATGTCATTTGCTTGTCTCGTAATACGTTTTCGTATGTGTTTTTTTTTTGTAAAAATGATTTGAGTGTTAATGTCTTTAGTAAGTATTTTTCTTATTAAAATACATGTAGTGTATTTATAGGTTTGGGTCAGGTTCATGATTTTGGTTTCTTTGTAGATTTTAGTAGTAGGTGTTAAATAGTTATATTTAAAGAGTGTTTTAATGATTTTGTTTTGTGCTGTTTGTAGTTGTTGCATGATTGTCTTTGCGGCTGATCCCCAAACCTCAACCAAGTAGTCTATCTGTGATTTAACCATAGAATTATAGATAATATACCGCACATGTTTTGGAAGACATCTAACAATGCTCCGAAGCCCACCTGCGAGGGATGTGAGTCGAGCTCTAATATTTTCTATATGTGGTTTCCATGTCAATTGACTGTCTAATGTTAAACCTAGGTATTTCTGATGTTGTGTCTCATGAATTGTCTCTCCGTTAATCGTTAATTTTTTTAAATGGTCCAAGTTTTTTATTTTTTGCTTTAAATATTACATAGTTTGTTTTAGATATGTTTATACTTAGTAGATTCGATTGCAACCAAACATGAAGAAGATTTAAGTCATACTGTGCTTGTTCTATTATTGATAGTATGGAGTCGCCTGAATAAAATAAACTAGTATCATCGGCATAAAGTGTGACGTCACCCTTTAGACCGATTTCACGTACGCTGTTTATGTATATTAAGAATAGCAAAGGTCCAACTATGGATCCTTGCGGGACGCCGCAGGTTATTAATTGAGGCTCACTTTGCTGTTCGTCTAGTTTAACGACTTGATATCTGTTGTTGAGATACGATTTTAAAGTACTATAAGCAGTCCCGCAGATACCTATATCAGCTAATTTCAATAGGAGCAGGTCGTGGCTCACAGTGTCAAAGGCTTTTTTAAGATCGATAAATACGACTAATGTAATTTTTTTCTTATCTATGTTGGTTTTTATAGATGTGACTAAGTCAGCGGTAGCAGCGAGAGTATTATATTTAGGGCGAAAGCCATATTGTTTATAAGACAGAAATTTAATTGTCGTGAGATATTCATTTAGTCGACAGTGTAGAATCTTTTCAAACACTTTTGAGATTATCGGCAGTACTGTTAATACAAATGTCGATGTTTTCTTAGTTCAGTTTTTAGGTAGCCCAATGGATGGTGGAATATATCTACATCACGCAAATTATAAACATAGACGTGGTATGGGCGAAATTTTGCCTACGTTTGTTTTGGAGAAGGGAATGTGGAATGGTTTTTGGATAATGTGACGTGGGATCTTCCTCGGTACCTCGATTTCGATTTTGTTCAGAATTTGACTGCAGTCTACCCTACCATCTACCAATATCCCGTGCAGAAATACTATATCATGGAGTAGGCGACCGACGGTGATGGAGAGTATTCATCGTAAAATAATTTAGTCTTTGGTCGTATGTGTTTCTATGCGAAATGAATGATGATGTATACGCCAAATGTTTGGTAAAAGAGCGCTGAATACTTCCAATTCTCTGAGAATGGGACACATACAACGGATTCCAGACAACACTAGCATATTCCAACTGAGTTCGTACTAGCGCATTATACAGTATAATTTTAGTGTTGGTGCGTTGAAATCCGCGAGTGTTGCGCTTTAGGAATCCAAGCATCTGAGCAGCTCTATTAATGATTGTGTTGAAATGTGGTATGAAACTTAGTTTACTATTAAATATGATCCCAAGGTCTCTTACTTCATGAACTTCTCTTAGAATAGTGCCATAGATGTTGTACGTTGAGGATAAATATTTTTTCTTTTTGTATACTTTATGTGATAGGACTTTGTAGTAGTTAAAGACATGCCATTCTTTAGATACCAGTCTCTAATATGATTGAGATCTTCCTGGATATGGTTACAATCTGAAGTGGAATTAACTGGTTTGTAAATTTTGAGATCGTCTGCAAAAAGTGAGAACTTACAATATCGAATTTCTTTGACAATGTCGTTAATAAAAATGGAAAATAGGACTGGGCCAAGATGGGATCCTTGAGGTACTCCTGACTCAGCAACATATGTCCTTGAATCATATCCTTTTACAGCCACAGTCTGAGGTCTTTTGCAGAGATACGATTGAAACCAGTCCAAAAGTGATCCAAATATACCATGAACATTTAGTTTTTTTTAACAATAAGGAATGGTTGAGTTTATCGAAAGCGCTGGAAAAATCAGTATAAATGGCGTCAACTTGTCGACCGTGGTCAATTTCTGTAGATAGTTCAGAAAAGAATGAAACTAAATTAGTATTGATAGAACGACCTTTTTTAAAACCGTGTTGATGCAACGTTATTGCTTTATCTAGGTGGCATGTTATGCTAGGGCATACTAATGATTCAAACAATTTTGAGAAACACGAAAGGATCGAAATCGGTCAGTAGTTCTTGACATTGTTCTTATCCCCTTTTTTGTAAATTAGTTGCACGATTCTTGCCACTTTTCCACTCGTCTGGAAAAACTCCACTCTGAAGAGAATGGTTCATCATGAGAGTCAACGGGAGGGCGAGAGCAGATCCACAACGCTTGAGGAATAAAGGATGTAATTTGTCAGGGCCCGACCGCTTCATCGTATCCAATCGTTTTATCTTTTTCAGAACTTCAACCTCACTAAGTTTTATTTTACTCAAATAATCTTGAGTGGGTGCTAATGTAGTGGAAACAATTTGTGAGTTTCGTGTCCTATACATCGATGAAAAATGGTCAGCGAATAGATTGGCTATGCCCAAACCGGTATCTTCGTGTGTATTGTCTGAGAACATACTAGCAGGTAGTGACGAATCTCCTTTGCGTTTGTCTATAATGAAGTTCCAAAAGAATTTTGGACTTTTGGCTATATTCGATTCCATTCGACTCGTGTATTTTCTATAGCATTCGGTAAATAATTTGTGGCATCGATTACGAAGAATGTCGTATTCTAATTTGTTCCTAGGATTTTTATATCAGCGGTATTTGGATCTTATTTTTTTGATAAAAGCTTAATTAGATTAGTGTCAAACCATGGTGGAAATTTGGATGACATCATTCTTCGATTCGCCGAATTATAAGAACAGAATTACTGGCGGAGGCAAATATAAGACGCATATAGCGTTTTTTTTTGTGACACCGTTAATACTTAATTTTTTTTTTTTTTTATACCACTTGGTTGGCAAACACGCATGCGGTCCGCCTGATGGTAAGCGGTATAAATAATTGTATTGTTACCCATATATCTTCACAATCACTCTCCCAGGATGCAATGCGAACTGATGGCAAATTGCGTGATACAGCTAGGAGAACTCCACCACCATCTCTTTTAGAGTTCAGAGATGAACACCTATCTCTCCGGTAAACAACATATCTATTATCAATAAATTCACTATTACCAATGTTGGAATTCAACCATGCTTCAGTAAAAGCTATTACATCATAATTGCATTGCAAAATATTGTAAGTACATTATTAGTCTTCGTTTAGTTTTTCGTCTTAGTTTAGTTAGTCTTCGTACCACGAACATTCTGATAATACATTTGGAGCATTTTAAAATCATTAATCTGGCAATATATTTCATTTATAAATTTGGGAACATAATTTAGCACATTAATCTGAGATTTTCTATATTACGGATAGAAATTAAGCTACTTGTTTCATCCTTTCGCACAAAATTTCTTCCATTGCGTACCCAGACAAATTTATAAGCAAGTTCTTTGGCTTTCTTACGCGTCGCTGAATGAAGGTGTTTGTCGGCAGGTGTTAGATGTTCAGCTACAAAGATAGGGACTTGAGGTACGCCCAGGCCGAGATGCTTGGAATTCAATTTGTCTTGGGGGTTCTTTTTATTGAATATATGTACTGCCGCGAGAAGTTCATCCCGTTTCCGAATGTTGCGCAATTTTACCACCACTGAACGAGATTTTCCGCTCTTTTTGTCTAATTTAGCAACGCTTGTTGTATGAAGGATGTCGTCATCAACCAATGAAGCATTAACACTCCTCGCAAGTTGGAGAACAGTGCTAGGTAAATTCTCTGTGTGAAATTCTGGGATTCCAACGATCTCTATGTTACTATCGCCAAGCTAAGTCAGTTACTAACTTCGCAGACAGTCGTTTTGAGCACCTCATTCTCCTTTTGTAAATTCTCAATTACTGATGTTTTCTCCGCTAGTTTGAGTTTTAGATCTTCGAACTCCTCATTAAAGAAATTCATCGCTTTCTAATATCCCGTAATCTGTTCGTTGAGATTAGTTAGCCTATGCAGAATCATTTCTTCGAATGTTGTTTTTGGGATACTGCGAAATCTATTTTCTGTAATATACCCATCGCCGCTGCTTTCTTCAAGGTAAGGATTGGGGCGTGTCTCATTTTGTATGCTCAAATTTGAATGACTGCCAGCTGGAGATGAACCAGTAGAGTTGCCAGAATATATGTCAACTGCTGAGTGTGGACCCTCTTTAACAACACACTTTGGTGTTACATATCCATCGATATAAACTGCTTATTAGTCACATAAGCACAGTTATGCAGATATGCACATATGCACAAATCATATTTGCAGGCGCAGTTGGAACATTTGAGCCAGTTCTTAGGCTTTAAGACATTATGGCACCCAGCACAAACATTGGTCGCAGGTGGCATTTTGTAGTTAATTTAATGAGCTATAAACCAGGATATAATTGCAGCAGATGAGCAAAGCCAAATAAATAAAAGGCAGCTAGCAATGCATGCAAGTTCACAATAGTCAGTTAGAATTTAAAATTTGAATGCGATGTAAAAAGAGCAATGAGCAATACCGTCAAAACTCCGCGAGAAAAAGGTCTTAAGCGCCATGCATTTCGCGTCACTTACGCGTTTATAACGAAGCAGTAACAGCCGTTGATACTTTTTGAAATTACTTGTTCAATAAATTGTTCAATTTGCACGATTTAATAGGTTTATTGAGAGAATTACTTTATAATGTTATTCTTTTATCACTGCATTGTAAAGTTAGTGGCCACAGTAGTCTATTAACACAATTTTTACTTTGCGAAAAGTATTGTTTACCACTATTAATAGTTGAAATATACGGAGCAAACTAATTTGTTGTTAGCAATTATGGGCTGTCTATAACACTGTTAGTAAATACAGGATTTACATATAAAGCTATGTTAGTAGGAAATATTTGACGTAGGTCCCCTCCCTGTAGTTAGTCCCTGTCTTGGGCACCAGGCATATATGCGTAGCGAGAAGTGGATGTGTAGGTACTACACACCTCAGTCTACTGGACACCTAATTTGTTCAGAAATACATCAGTAAATACCCGTAAACGTCAGCTTGTATATCGGGCAATGGCGGCGGGGCGGGGCTCGGGGGACGCTCCTTCAAACTGTACCCGCTCAGCAGCACCAGGTGCCGAGGATCCTGGGGACATAGTTTTAAAAGACCCTTTAATTATTATGTTGGAACTGATTTAGATATCTATCCAAATAAATAAAATTTGAGTGTCTGTTTGTAATATTCCAAAACAGCTTTTTACTAAATGCATATGGATGTATACACTATATATACCTGTATAAAAAATATATATTTTTTGTTTGTCTGTCTGTTCGTTCCAGCTAATCTCTGTATTACCCTACAAAATAGTTTTCTTATTACCCAAACGAGCACTTCATTGCCATACTTGGCTATCGATGACATAAGTAGCTTTTTTTTTATACCACACGGGTGGTAAACAAGCATGTGGTCTTTCTGATGGTAAGCGTTTACCGCCGCCTATGAGCGCTTGCAACACCAAGGGTATCGCTCGCGCGCTGCCGACCTTGAAGAAATCTCTTCACACCCCTCCTCCACACCTGTTGACAGCTCCAGAATCGTGGTGTTCCTTGGCTGACATTGTAAGTGTAAGAAATTCGCAGCGCACCTTGGCATAGTTCCTGAGCTGCGCGGCGTGCAGGTCCCCGCCAGCCAGCTCGAAGAGTGTGGCCAGTGCTGGCAGCCGCCGCGATGCTGCCAGCGACAGCCGCGCGCCCCTCTCGCACAGCGCACGCGCAGCCACCTCCAGGGTAGCACACGCCCCTAGTCACAACGCATATAGCCTCTATAGTAACACTGGCAATTTAATTTTCCTTCAGTAGGATTATCCTTAAGGCAAACGAGACATGCTCATAGATAGTGCCATCCACGAAGACGCGCCCCACCAATTGCTAGTCAAGGGGGTCGCGGGTTGCGGGGAGACCCGAGTCTATTCTATTCTATTCCCGAGTCTCATAGGTAATAAGTGTCACCGATAATACCCAAACATTAGTGGAAGGTTGCGCACTATGTGGAAGAATAGTGGGGCGCGTCTTCGTGGATGGCACTATCAATAAAGGCGCGAGGTTCAGTTCCATCCAGTTCAGTAGTTTTTACGAGAAACAGGAGCAAACATAGTCACAAACATTCGCATTTATAAGATTAATGGGAAGTAGGATAAGATATAATTTATGTTTACATACATAACCTAATTCCATAATTAAAATTGCATGTCTACTATATTGGGGACCTGTGGGAATACGTAATAGTAGGGGAGCCCAAGCGGGGATTTCGGGATTTACTAAAGCGCGGCAGATTAATATACAGGGGGATACCTTGTACCCGGTTAACTACCTCCACCAAACTTGAGCCCCATATATAAGGCCGCTCGTGAAGGATACAGGATCAGAACTTTGCTGCCCTCCCCTTTCTTTACGTCACTCTCAAATTGCCTAACAGTATATCTGCAACAGTATTTTTTTTTACATATTTAAAAATCTATAGCCGCTTTCTCCACGATGAAAAGGTATATATCATATAATTTTTTTTTCTTCTTATTATCTAAGTTTTGCAACTCAATAGGTCTCTATGACGCTCGAGTAAATCCCCATTTAGCATCGTGGGCTCCCTTACTATAAAGCTTACCCTGTGGCACAATGCCCCCAGCGTATGCCAGGTATGGTGCCGAGGTGCACAGCAACAAGATGTGCAACGGTACATCGGAACGTCCTAGCTCATCGAAACAAGCCAAAGCTGTTGTCAACGCTTCTGTGATACAAGCCCTTGTCTCTGCATGACCTCCTATAAACCTGCAATAATATTATGTGTTAGGTTAGAGTTAGGGTTAGTTAGAGTTAGTTAGGAGTTAGGGTTAGGTTTACAGATACTTATATACAAGCAATACTTGATATACATAGTCTCAAAATATAGAGATCTAATCTTTGAATTACTTTGAAGAGCCTTGGTTTAAAGAGATGTGATGGCCAAGTGGTTCAAGAAGTTGACAGCAACACAAAGATTTCAAGTTGAAATGGGGACTGTACCAATGAGTTTTTTTTAACATTGTGATCTACCGGGAAAACATTGGAAGGAAACTGCATATTTTACAAAAGAAATTCAAAGGCGTATGTACAGCACCTTAAATATATCTCTGGCGGAAAGTCGGTCCTAATCCTTTGAGGACCCTCTTGGGAAGGCGTCAAGATATATTGAATTTCTTCTTAATCTTAAGGATGTTGCTTTGTTATGTGGTGTTTCCTTCACCCTATTATTATACATATACTAGCAGTGACCCAGTGTAGCCTGGTATTGTATACATTTACATAGCTATAATCCCATTGGAATTTGGGATTGAACATGGGATTTGAGGGATTTTTGTATTTCAGTAAAATATGTAAGGATACAAAGAAAATACTAACTGGATTTTATCAACAGCCTCAACCACTTTTTGTGGACATGAGAAGGGTCCATAAGTGGAGACGGGTAGACCTGGGTGACAGTCCGCCGATTTGTATGTTACTATGCTGTACACTGAACCACTACCGCCACCTTCTTCTAACGCACCTCCATGGAAGTATCTGGCAGGAAAAAAAAAAAAAAAAAGTTGTTAATATTAAAAGTTATGAACAAAACTTATAACATTATCTGTTTATTAGTCCTTTAGAGATCCATAAGGACTATAATAAAGGGCTCATGACAGTGGACTGATTGCCCTTCAAGACTATTGACAACTTCTGGACCCCATGCTAAATGTTCAAAAATCTAACAGATTGTAGGTAAATAAACACAAAAAAAAACTATTTATTATGAACTAGCAGACTGCTATGAGTCAATAAAATAAATGTTGTTATCTATACTAATATTATAAAGAGGAAAGATTTGTATGTAAGTAGTTTTGTAGTAAGGAATTGGCCCAAAAAGTACTGGACCGATTTTAAAAAATCTTTCACCATTTCAATGCTACATTATCACTGATTAATAAAAAAATGCTCACGCCACAAGGGTCCCCGAAGGTGTATAGGTAATAACCACACACCCACTTTCCGCCAGAGGTATATTATGTGGCAATGTGATAGATGGCGAGTCCATCGCCGTTACCCAAGCACGACTATACATATGCCTTTGAATTTCTTCTCAGACGTATGCAGGTTTCCTCACGATTTTTTCCTTCACCGTAATAATATAGGCTATTTATTGTGGGAAATAAATAAATTTTATGGCAAAATGTTTAAAAAAATTATGTCCACCCCTGCCAAGCCAGGATGGGCCACTACTTATTAATATAATATAATATATCCTCACGCCTTCCCACAAGGGTCCCCGAAGGGGTAGGCAGAGGTGTATAGGTAATACCCACACACCCCTACTTTCCGCCAGAGGTATATTAGGTGCCAATGTGACAGATGGCGAGTCCATCGCCGTTACTCAAGCACGACTATACATACGCCTTTGAATTTCTTCTCAGACGTATGCAGGTTTCCTCTTGATGTTTTCCTTCACTCGTGGTGTGACTAATCACTGTACTTAAGTTCAGAAAAAACTCATTGGTACAGTTGGGATTCGAACTTGCGACCTTTGCGTCGCAGGCAACTGCTCGAACCACTCGGCCACCACTGCTTTGGCTTATTAATATATGATTAAAATTATACTTATCTATTTTATAAGATCAAATATTTACTTTATACTTATAAAGATAAACCAGATAAGTAGCTGATCTAAAAATGTACAGGATAGAGAATTTAATATAATGCTAAAATAATTATGAATGTAGCTATGTCACTAGTTAAAAGATATACATAGAGGATTCCCCAAAGAGAACTTAATGCTCTATTGAGTTGAGTAGGGTGTAAGAAAATTCCTACAAGGTTGGTAATGCACAAGCAAAACCCCTTATGTTACTGTCCTTAGCAGCTTACCAGCTTACCACCAGGTGGAACTCATGATTGCTTGCCACCTTAATGATATAAAAAGAAATATGAATAAATTATATATTCTAGGACTCATCAAGACTGTATCTACCAGACGATTCACTAGAGGCTAGTATGGCTTATCGAGACTATGTCTACCATAAAATTTACTAGAGGCTCCTATTTTTATTAATCTTCTACTTTAATTGTAACATGATAAAAAATTAACAAATAATTAATGCATATGCTTACTCTAATGTGGGTACAATGTAGTTGGTTTTCAACTCGCCGATGTATGCACCGTTCGTCGATGTGGTTTCGATTACGAATATCACTTCGGCCTGTACGGGCGAGTCTGGAGCGTTTACAACCATTTTTATTCGAATGAGAAGGTTTATTCCATTTTTGTTAGTGTTTTGGTATTGGTTAAACTAAACCAATACAATGCTATGACGAGACGGATAAAGATTGAAAATGTGGAAAAAGTAAGGAAGACTGGAGGGGAGATTTAAAAGATATATAAAAACACAAACATTTAAGAAAAATTTGAATTAAACATATAATATTTATTTACTCTTCGCAAGCAAGCGATCGTAAGCCTTTATCAAAACATTACGCTATTTATACTTTATCTTTTTTCGACAGACTAACTAATAACACCGTCCGAAATTATGAGTATTATGACATTTCATTTGACTTTTGTTTGCATACATTACATTATTTTTAAACCTATTCGTATTAAACAGACTAGTCTTTTAGTCACACGTATTTTTTTTTATCGCTTACTATATTACTTGATATCGGCGAATATGCATGAGAGACTGATGAACGTGGATAGCGGCCTATAAGTTAACTACATGTGTCTGTTAACTACTGTGGCCGTGAGGGTCAGGTATGTAAATAATTTTCAAGTCAACATTTCTAAATGTATTCGACTGAAAGACAGACAACTAAGTCCAGGACATTAATACATTCTATCAACAAAAAAAAAATATAGTCTGCCACCCATAGACTACTATTAATATACTACTGACACCTTACAATGTCATACTTTTTTATCATTTCAAACAAAAATAACTTTATCGTTTTCCTTATCTTTCTTGAAAAAAGTCTGAATTATCTAATAATTTATTATTTTTATGCTAACAGTCCCATCAGTAAGCCCGTTTGCTTTAACTATCGTTTAATTGACAATGGAATTCACTATTCGATCTAGAATATTGTGCCGGCTTTTACGAAAACCGTTTGGAACAAATTTTCTTAGAACTGTTACTAGTACTCCTGGTACTGCTGTGAAAGAAGATGTAAACGTTGAGCTTATGCAGTCGTTCAACAGGGATATTAAGCAAGGTATGTGGTACTTCTTATAGAAATAAATATACGCTTTACTTTACTGTACATAAGATAATTACATTTTTATATATAATAATAATAATATAATATAATATATCCTCACGCCTTCCCACAAGGGTCCCCGAAGGGGTAGGCAGAGGTGTTTAGGTAATACCACACACCCTCTTTCCGCCAATATAAATTCAATACCCAATTCAATCATACATATATGAATTTAAATGTATCACTTATCCCATCCAAATATGATTGCAGTGAGAGTGAGTGCGCACAAGCATGGTATATTACATCCCTTTTGAGGCTCGATACAAATAAGTATTTTCACTCTGTTACTAGCAAGCTCTCGCCGGCGCAGACAGCATTAAATCAGCTCTTAAAATTGCAAAACTCTGACCATTGTTTTTTAATATTCTAGTTGCATAAGACATCTCTAACTACACAATTTTCAACTCTATTCTTCATGTGGATACAATTGAAATTTGTCATTGATGTCACATTTTGAAGTGCTAACAAGGAAAATTATCACTTATCTGTATATAGTATGTTAGTTATATAGTAGTTTATAGTATGTTAGTTGCATTTATATAAAGTTTAAACAGCTATGTTGTACTTGTCACATTCATTCCATGTTAGAAGCTGCTTGATGCCTGTCTGGTCCAGTGGTTCCTGAGCTCCAGACTGGGAAACTTGAGATGATCAGATGATTTTTTATTAATTAGATTGATTTATTAATTGAAATTGAGTTTGGCGTTATAGCAGTATTATATTTGAATACAAGCTGTCCCGTCCAGCTTCGCCCAGGTGGAAAGTTAAACTTCCTGAAACACAATCGCAGCGCCACCTATCGGGTCACATTGTGATGTAAGCTATCCTATCTTTTAAGTTGGATCAAACTGCACAAGGTTTGCGAATTTGATTGAAAGACAAACAAAGTGACACATAATTTATATAAGGACTCTACGAGCTCCTGACTGCGTAACTTGAGGTTGCGGGTTCGAATCCCGCTGAGGTCAGATATTTGTGTGATGAACTCTAATATTTGTACCTTAGTCTTGGATACATACATACATATCATCACGCCAAGTCCCTAGCGGGGTAGGCAGAGAGTATAGAGCGCCAGTTCTCTCTAGACTTACATACCTCTTTCGCTTCGTCCACGTTCATCAGTCTCTTCATACATGCTCGTCGGTTTCGAGTACTCTTAACGTTCCCGTCCTTGAGAGTCCGATCGATTTGATCCAGGTAGTTGGAACGTGGCCTTCCTCTGCCTCTTCTTGCACACACTTTTGCTTTGTATATCTGTTTCGTCAATCTTTCTTCGCTCATCCTTTCTATGTGTCCAAACCAACGTAACATGCCTTTCTTCATCTTTACAATCACGCCCTCATTCACGCCAGTTGATTTGCGAATCTCTTCATTGCGGACTCGATCTAAAATCGTTACTCCGCACATTTTTCGAAGCGATCGCATCTCAACTGCATTCAAGCTATTTTCATACTTCCCAGGATTCGCTGCCATACAACAAGGTAGGTACCAATATCGCGTTGTGGACAGCAACTCGAGCATTCTTGCTCAGACTTTTACTGCCCATCAACGCCGACATGGCTCCATTCACCTTATTTCCGGCAGTTATCCTTCTTTCAATATCTTTTTCATACTTTCCATCTCGTGTGAACATGCTTCCAAGATATACAAATTCATTCACTTGCTCTAGAATTTGCCCATTTACCGATATAGCACACTCGGTCACTTGTTCATCTCTTTCGAATACCAGAACCCTTGTCTTGGATGTACTATGTATTTAAGTATATATCTATCTATATAAGTAAATATATTGTTGTCTAGTTACCATAACACAAGCTATGCTTAATTTGGGACTAGGTCAATTTGTGTTGGAATTGTCCCAGGTATTTATTATTTATATATTAAGATGTATAATTATTTAATAAAACTGTACAATTTATGTCTTTTACCTACACAGATATCTTCATACATACATATCAACACACTTTCCGAGGGGGAGGGGGAATTTACAGACCTCTTTCCCTCCATCTGCATACATCAGTCTCTGTATACATGCTTCCCGCTTGAAAATTAGTTGATGTTCCCATGCATATATTTAAATTATTATCTTAACTCTTGTAGGTGGAGCAGTCCCAGTGTTTCGCCGTGCTCTCCTCTTCCCTTCACGAGTAGCATTGCAGGATGATCTAGGGACCTACACCTATGCAGGACTATACCAGGCTGCATCAGCACTCTGCACTGAAATTTCTATGCAATTGGGTAATGTGAATATAATATTTGATTAATTAAGAAGACATCATCAGGCTGACTCTACTTCATACCTCTATTGCTTCATGCTCATTAATTTACATCTAGGTTGTTGGCATGTGCACTCTTTTTGCACATATTTTCACATTTTAGATCTATATTAAGGTATATGGTAATTATGGCCTATATGAATAATGAAAGTGGACGAAGCGAAAGAAGTATGTAAGGATGGTAGCAAGTGGAAAGAAGTGGTCTCTGCCTACCCCTACGGGAAAGAGGCGTGATTATATGTATGTATGTATAAAGTAACTTATTCCTATATTATTATTTATAACATACTAGCTGTGCCCATGGTTGTGTGTCATTGTATCATCATATTATATTTATTAAAAATATAAGTTAATAATGTTCTGGTTATTCCATTAATTAGCTCAATTGTCAAGTGAGTGGGTCAATTTGGCAAACAACAGCCATGGGAATGCGCCTATTGGTGCACTGTGCTAAAATCAAAAATCAAATCAAAATCAAAATATTTTATTCAATGTAAGGGACACAGGGAACACTTATTGAATGTCACATAACCGTTTCCAAGAAAAAAAAAAGTACCTGCCAGGAGAAGAAACGGCGAAACAAACTCCCCGGTTTTTTTTTAACATTTGTTCCCTTTTACGTGGGGGGAGAAAAGATTACATATATAAACTCTGTACCAGAGGAGCAATTCATCTTATCTCGAAAATAAGGCGTCCAAGACATGCCGTCATCGAACCGGATGACGACATAACGGTCCTCCAGGACGCCCGACAAAAACATACCAACACTACACACAATCGACCACTGTTCCGTCCTCGCCGGCGAGGCTCGACGCGAATAAGCCGTAATGTTCCCCCCCGACCTCCGCCGCAAACGCCGGCCCGCGCCGAGCCAGACGCGTAAATCCCGCCCCCAAATAATATTTAAATAAAATGACCAGTCCAGCCCAGCTCCCTTGCTCGCGATCCAGCAACGCCCTAAGCCGAGGTTCGTACCCCACAGGGGGTGCCCTTAGCTGTGTTGCTTAAAAATAAAGTGCCTGGCTGGAGGCCTAGGTCTCGCCATTGACCGGTTAAGTAGCAAAAGTTCCCGGAACTCACGCTACGAGAGACAATACAAAAAAGAAAAAAAAAAAAAAAAAAAAAGAGCAATTCATTGCCATGCATGGCCATCATTCAAATAATCTGATGTTTTATAATAAGCCTTTTGAATTAATTTACTTTTAACGACAGCTTTAAATTCTACAAAAGGTAATTCAATTATTTTCCGAGGTAGTAGGAGGTAGTATTAAAAAAGCGTATACCTTGCCCGACAAATGAGTTGCTAGTTTTGTGTAATCTAGCTGTAGGAACATGGAGTTTATCTTTGTTACGTGTATTTACAGTAAGCAAGTCGCTATTTTTCTTAAATTTTGTAATATTCTTTCTTACAAATAACACATTTTGGAATATATATTGACATGGTACGGTCAATATGTCAATTTCCTTGAATAATTCTCTGAGAGAGTCTCGAGGCTTAAGGCTATAAATTGCGCGAATAGCCCGCTTTTGCAGCACAAAAATAGATCCAATGTCTGCAGCATTACCCCACAAAAGAATGCTGTAAGACATGACACTATGAAAATAGCCGAAATAAACTAAACGGGCTGTGTTGATATCAGTCAAGTGTCTAATTTTTCTTACCGCGAATGCTGCAGTGCTGAGTCTATTCGCCAATCCATTAATGTGGGGTCCCCATTGCAGTTTGTGATCCAATGTGACTCCAAGGAAGACTGTTGAATCCACAAGGTTTAACTCCTCGTTATTTATAACTATAGGGGTAGTTAAAACCTTTTTCACGTTAGACATTGTAAATTTAATACATTTCGTTTTCCTAGCATTAAGTACCAAATTATTGGCACTAAACCAATGAACCACGTCAGAGAGAGCATTATTTACATCGTCAAAGTTTTCTTTCTGTCGGTCTATCTTAAATAGTAAAGAAGTATCATCAGCAAATAATACAATATTGTGTTTATCATTTACCAGGTGAGGTAGGTCATTGATATAGATAAGAAAAAGAAATGGACCGAGAATCGAACCCTGTGGAACGCCCGTAGCTACTGGGCACCCCGGAGATATTTCCCCACGTATACACACTTTTTGTACTCGTTTACTTAAGTATGATGATATAAGGTTAAGAGCTAAATTCCTTATACCGTAGTGGTCTAACTTCCTGATCAAAGTTTCGTGATGCACACAATCGAAGGCTTTGGATAGGTCACAAAAAACACCTAAAGCATCCTTTGACTCCTCCCAAGCCTCAAGAATTTTCCTAATAAGCTCGACACCTGCATCGGTAGTCGAGCGACCCTTTGTGAAGCCGTATTGTTTACTATGCATCAACTCATGTTTATTAAAAAAGGCTAGCATCTGGTTAAGTAAAACTTTTTCAAAAATTTTGCTGAAAACTGGCAATATTGAGACTGCTATCTACCAATATTATATAGTGTGCCTCAGAAAATGGGACCTTTGCTCAAATACATGTGTACATGTACCTAAATATGTAAATACAGGGCATAAGGAAAGAAAGCTATAAAAATAAAACTTTTAATGTTGCCAATTTTATACTTTATTTTTTGCATAAAAATCTACTATAAAGTTAAAGTGATATAGTAACACATCTAGGGAAACATAATGCTCTACTGGATTCAGCTTGATTGTATGCCCCATTAGGTAACATTGTAATGATAGCAATATGTTGGTGAAATAAATCTTATTCTGTATTACAGCGGGCGACACCGACCGTACCATAGCATACATGTGTAGTAATGACGCATCCCATGTCATCGTCCAATGGGCTATATGGATGTCGGGGAATATTGGTACGTATAGAGTCGAAGTTGTGGATACCATAGACTGAAATTAGGAAAAGTTGGGCATACCATAGGTTAAATATGACCTGAACACTTAGATTTTCTTTTGGACATTATAACTGACAAACATGCAGCCTGATGGTTAGCGGTTACCGTGCCTAACATTTGCAACAACAACCAGAGACATCACTCTTGCGTTGCTCACCGTATGAGGCCATACCATAAGGAGTTCTGGAAACCTTACTTGTCGCGGGGACACAACACTAACCGGTAGCAGTGCCATTTATATACATATAGGATGTACTGTACCGTGGACGTACTGCCTCAGTCTGGTAAGGCCAATTTTGAATGAGAGATCCTGGTGCCGCTCTACTTCTTTAGTTGGGCTTGTGTGAGATATATCTTCACGCCTTCCCACAAGGGTCCACAAAGGGGTAGGTTGTTAATCAACACATACTTTTGCCCGAGATTATTGGGATGCCTGCATGACAGGGTCGGGAGCGGAAGCTTACTTAGGCGCCTGTAAACGCTTATCATCATGCGGAACGCATGATTGTTTACCACAATTGTGATAAAAAATTACAGATGGCCTTAAGTCTATGCGTCTATGTCGATACGTTTGAGAAGCAATAAAATTTCTTCTCAAACGTATGAATACTTCTCAATATGTTCTTCATGTAAAGGCAGTGGTGTGATTAATCACTATATATACAAAATTTAAAAAAAAAACTCATTTACACAAGTGGGATTCGAACTTGCAGTCTTCGTTGCATGCAACTCGCCAGTCGGCCACCACCCACGGCTGCTGATGGAGTGATATGTCCTAATAAAATATGAATTTCCTTTCAGCTGTCCCCCTTACCCCGCTGCACCCACCAGACATGCTCAAGTACTTTCTCCAAGACAGCTTGGTTAACCTAGTGGTGTGCACGCAGGAGTACGAGAAGACGCTCAGGCCTATCACCTTGGATGTGTCCGTACCTCTCCTCATCACGAACAGAGACAAGCAGATCACAGCCCAGTTATACCAACCTGACGGTGTGTTTATGAAATCCAAACCGGAGGATATTCTGGCTGACGTCGGTAGATCGAACGCTTGGTATGGCGATAATGATGCCATGATTATTTATACCAGTGGTAAGTCTATCATTCATTCAGCGTCGTCTATCATTCATTCATCGTCGTCTATCATTCATTCATCGTCGTTCATCATTCAATTGGTGTTTCTAATATGTGGTTTAATAAGTGTTTGTATATTTCAATGATTTTATATACCTATTCGTGAAGAAATTCATGGAGAGTGGAACTACTTATAATGACGACCATTATAGCAATATGTGGAACTATAAAGTTTCATATTAATCCATCCTGCCGTTCCATAAGCACGCACGCACTCACTTACTCACTCACTTACTCACTCACTCACTTACTCACTCATTCACTTACTCATTCATATATTTTGATAGCGATAACAAACGAAATTATAATATGTCCCTGCAGGCACAACAAGCAAGCCAAAAGGCGTAGTGTGGACGCACCAGATGCTGCAGACGCAGATCTCGGCGCTGCACAGCGCGTGGCAGTACTCGGCTAGCGACGTGGTGCTGCACGTCCTGCCGCTGCACCACATACACGGGCAGCTCAACTCTATGCTCGCCACCCTGGCGGCCGGGGCTAGGTGAGATACTCCGCTTTTTTTAATTTCATTATCTTAAAGTATGTAAGGATCGTAGCAAGTGGAAAGAAGTGGTCTCTGCCGACCCCTACGGGAAAGAGGCGTGATTATATGTATGTATGTATATATACTCGTATAATTACGTGTCACGTTGTTTGTCCGTGATGGGCTCCTAAACTACTCAACCGATTTCAATCAAATTTGCACACCGTGTGCAGTTTGACCCAACTTAAAAGATAGAAAAGCTTACATAACAATAGCACCTGATAGGTGGCGCTGCGATCGTGTTTCGGGAACTTTTTCCCCCGGGCGAAGCTGGGCGGGACAGCTAGTAGTATGTATAGTCACGCCTTCCCACACAAGCGTCCCTTTAAGTGTAGATATGTTGCCCCCGTGGCATGGTGAGGAGGCTGGGATCTTGAAACTTATCTAAATTATTAACCAGCAGTTTCGCCCAGCTCCGTAGCTCTCATATTAAATTAAGCCCCATATAGAGGTCTGTAAGTCTAGAGAGAACCAGCGATCGAATCTCTATCTCCTTGATGATATGTATGAATATCTATAGAGGTCGTTAACAGAACTGGCGCTGTTCTATCTGTGCATACCTTTTAAGAGCCTTGGCGTGTATGTACACGTATGTCATGTGTGTGTGTGTCTGGTCGCGCAGGCTGCGCATGTCTGCCTCCCCGGCGGCGCACGCGGTGTGGGCGCGGCTGGTGGCGCTGGGCGAGCGCGAGGAGGCGCGCGTGTCGGTGCTGCACGCCGTGCCCGCGCTGTACGCCCGCCTGGTGGAGGCGCACGCCGCGCTGTTCCCCGAGCCGCGCGCCGCCGGTTACGTGCGCGCCGCCCTCAAGCGCATGCGCCTCGTCTGCGCCGGCTCCGCGCCGCTGCCCGCAGCGCTGGCCGCGCGCTGGGAGCAGGTACGCACGCACACGCACACGCACTCACACACACGCACGCACTCGCACTCGCTCACACGTATACGTACACGCACACACGTACACGTGCACGCACACACGTATACGTACACGCACACACACGTACACGCACACTGTACTGTAGCGTGTATAATATTCGGTATAAGAGCGTAAGAGGTAAGCGTAAATAATAATAATATTCGGTGAAAGAGCGCGCGTACACGCACGCACACACGCGCTCGATCGTGGTCTGCACTGTACTGTAATGTGTAATGCCATCATATTTGGTGAAAAAGTGGGCATATGTATACATACACGGACACTAACAACTGCACTCACACAGACTACGAGCTTTTTCACCGTAATGTGATTCAACAATGATTGTGTACATTGTATTGTTTCTATAGGAAAAATTGTGAAGTGAATTATTTATACGCTGTGGAGGCACATGTTTCTTTTCTTCTTACATTAATTTTCCCTGTCAGTTCCATTGTTTTTGTTCTCACGGCACACGTAGCCACTTCCTCCGCATATGTGTAGGCCCTTAGCGAGTGTGGTCTCCATTGTCAGATCTCGGGCATCAAGTTGCTGGAACGGTACGGCATGACGGAGGTGGGCATGGCCCTCAGCAACCCTTACCGGCCGGTGGAGGCCCGCGCCGTGGCCTGCGTGGGGCGGCCGCTGCCGGGCGTGGCGGCCAGGCTCGCGGCCGGGGGCGAGGGCCCGGGGCTGCGGCCGCTGCTCACGGCGGAGACTCCGGCGCCAGAAACGAGGGTACATAACCGAGGAACAGCTGTACATTAAAACGTCCGAGTATAGATGCGTATATACATATATAAATTACGTGTCACGTTGTTTGTCCGCGATGGAATCCTAAACTACTTAACTGATTTCAATCAAATTTTCACACCGTGTGCACACGCACACTACAATTAGTCTAAATTAATAGACTCGGGTCATACTCCCCGCATCCCGTGACCCTCTCGACTAGAAATTGGGCGCGTCTTTGTGGATGGCACTATCCATAGTTGGCTGCAACACGAAGATTGCACATTGTAACAATTATTTTTTCGAATATAGGTACCAGTGGCGTGGGGTGAAAAAAAAGAAAGGTAAAGCCGGACCAAAAAAATGGCTAACGCGTGAATAAGCAAAAGGTCATATCTTAACTTGTAAAAAAAAATGCAATAAATTACATACCATATATTAGTGTGTTAGTTCACCATTCCCAAAACTACGGCGAAATGTTATGTATGGTGCTTGCGTTGCGTTGTATGCAGTTTTTCCATGCGACAGAACATGCTTGCTGTACAGTTGTTAGTGTTCACCACCTTCACCATACATGACATTACTGGTATCATATGAACAGTGCATGTCGAGTATGATAAAAGTGGCTTTAAAAAGCCGTTTTAAAGCACACGTCACTCACACGGGGGTTATAAATATTCAGCAAAAAAAAAAGAACTAAAATAAGTGAAACTTAACTTGCCAGCATCATCATCACAAATAAATACCAGCAGAAATACCGCAGTATTCTATACTACAACCCGAAAAACAAAATAACATGGACATGACAATGGAAAGCAAAATAACTTATTTAATTTGCAACTGCCGGTTATCCAATTGTATTTATCATACATAGAACTGTAAAAATGTTTGAAAAACCCATCCTTACGTCTATAATCAATTTTCATATCGGGACGAGCCCGTCCATGTTTAATGATATATTTTTTACTTTCGAAAGATTGTTTTGAGAACGAAGTTAACTCATTTAATAGGTAATCTGTAAGACAACAACCTATTTGTATTAACGCCGCCATTTCTCACCTAACAGACTACGTGACGACAAGAAACAAAAGTAAACAAACAAACCTTTACGGTGAAACAAAACAAACACTGTGACAACACTTGGCAAGTAAAATTTCACTACTTTCGTTTTTTTTTAAACCATATACTACAACACAATCAAGCTTATCACATATTACAATAGATAAATTAGTATAACAAAACAATCCGTGCAAATGCGCGCGCAATAATGGCTAGGTGAGGTCATGACACTCCGGCTTGTCGCGGCTAATTGCTCTGATTGGTCGAAACTTTTCAAGCGAAACGAAACCTTAACACATAACAAATAAAGATTGGAGGCTATCTGAGATCGGCTTATAATCGCTGTTATATCGACGAATGTTTGGATGTGGTAGTATTGTCTATGTGTGCGTGAATTGCCTACATTTTAACTATTTGAATTCCCAATATTAGGAGCGAGTTCCCCTGCCGCCTACTACGTGAAATCGTGTATGTGTGCGTTTGCGCGATTTCACATACATTGCGTTTTTGTATCCAGCATATTGGAGAATATTTTTACAAAGGGCGCAATGTAATTATGTCGCTTGCGATATTATGACTACATAGAATAGTCGTATATGAGCGCGGAATCTGCCAAGGGAAGCCGAAGGGAAGCCGATAGGAATCGTGTTCTAAGGACGCTTCGCCACTGATAGGTACACTGATTAGTCACACCACGAGCTTTACAGTGAAGGAAAACATCGAGAGGAAACCTTCATTCCCCGTTTGGGAATCAAAGGCGTATTTATAGTGCTTGAGTTACGGCGATATACTCGGCATCTGTCATGTTGGGACCTGAAATATATCTCAGGTGGAACGTGGATGTGTGGATACTGCCTATACGCCTCTGCCTACTACCCCGCGTGGGCCTTGGCGTGATGATATATCTACCTGTATAGAATGTCATATGTATTTACATTGCCTTAAATCTGTGCAGATATCGTTAGACCGTCTCGGGATCCAGACTTCGGAGGACTTCTTCGTGGACTCGGAGCAGTATGAGTGGGGGCCTACAGTAATCACCAAACACGTGGAGGCTGAGGGCGGCGTGTATGAAGGTGAACTGCTTATCAAAGGACCCGGTGTATTTACTAGGTAAGTAAAGATGAAAAGAAGAGAGAAAGTTGGTGACGAAAGGCTGAGCGGAATTGGATTAAATTTGGCACAGAGATAGATTAGGAGGTTGGAAAATACCTGCTTGGATGCCCTTGTGTTATGGTAACTAGACAACGATATATTTTACTTATATAGACAAAGGACATCAAAGACTGAGGTTCAAATACTCGTGTTTATCGAATAAATTTCTGCCCTCAGCGGGAATCAAACCCGCGACCTCAAGTTTCGCAGTAAGGAGCCCGTTATATGGTATACATATATAAATGCACCACACATGTTCCCAGATACTGGAACCGCGCGCCAACCCTCGAATCCACTGACTTTACGCCAGACGGCTGGTTCCGTACGGGTGACACGGCATCCTACGAGGATGGTCGGTTCAGGATCCTCGGCCGCACGTCGATCGACATCATCAAGACGAGTGGATACAAGGTTAGCGCTTTGCAAGTGGAATCCGCCATCTTGGAACACTCTAGCGTCTCTGACGTCGCCGTTTTGGGTATTCCGGACGACACATACGGTGAGATTGTCTCTGCCGTCGTAGTCCTCAAAGACAAAGCAAAATTGACCTTGCCCGAGCTTAAGACCGCAGCCGGGAAGCTGTTAGCCCCCTACCAGCTACCAAAGACAATGATTATTATAGAGCAAATGCCCAGAAATGCGATGGGTAAGCTAGATAAGAAGACGATAAGGGAGTTGTATGGGAAGGATTTGGCACTGAAAAATAAACCTTAATTTTAGGATGGTAAGGTTTTCACAAGATCAGTTGTAAGTAGGATATGATTATATACTGAGGTGCTTAAAGGGGATATTATTCTTAACTGTGTTCCTAAGATCGCTAGTTCTATCTTATTTATATTTACATTAGTTGTAGCGCGCGATTTCACTCGCCTTATATTCATATATATGCTTACTGCAATGCCAAACTATACGTATAAACCTTCATCTTGAACCACTCGATCTACTGATGAAACCGCATTGAAGTCCATTGCGTAGTTTAACGACCTAAGCGTATAGAGGGCGAGAAAGTACTTTTTAATGTACTACGTTAAGTTATGGCAAGTTGTTTCTATTAAATTATGAGGTAACATTATTATTTCACGTTCATTGTTATGTTTTGATCTACATTTGCAAAATATCTTGATTGATAATTTTGCTAATACGTTGGTTGTGTAAGTTTCGGAAGAAATTCAAAGACGTATATAATAATGTAAGTTATAGTTTTGTTTGAGAAACGGAACACATTGACACCTAAATGTATACCTCCGGTGACAAGTGAGAGTTGTTAACCTCTGCCTACGTCTTCGGGAACCCTTCTGGGCATAAATATAGATATAAGTTAGTTATGTGTAAAAATTATTACAATTGGGCCATTATGGTGAATGGTGAAAATATGCAGTCTGAATATATATAATAATAATATTATAATAATATATAAATAAACAACGAACAAATGCGCTTTACTCACAAATTATGTAAGTACGTTCCAACGTAAAAATATAATTAGGAATATATTATAAAGACAAAAAGTTTAATTGATATTTTAAGTATATACAATACTTAAAATGTTTTATTGAATATTATGTTTGTATAGACTTATTATTGTTTTTAAGTTTGTTTTAAATGTTGTTCCTAATAATAGAATGATAACATTATTTTGTTTGTTGAATAAAAAAAACTAATTGATCATCATTGTTTTATTAAATAACATTTTCAATCTCACAAACATTATGCCTAAAGTAACAGTCAACTTAACATTTCTAGATAATAAACACACTATATATTCCTTAGATGAAAGACTTCTTGGCCCTTTAATTAGATATCACTTTGAGATCTACATAGCTTATTAAATGGGGTATTTAATCTATGGTTCAAACTTTATTCTAATTTCTTTGAGTCCATTTCCAAAGGAATATTAACAGACGTGTTGCACAGGTTATAAGGAATCTTATTTGGTGACGAATCTATTATTATCTCCTAACATATTCTTCTGGGAATGGAAATCCAAATTTTTCAGGTAATTTATTCGAATGCCAACATTTTTATTTTAATATGACCGTAGTAGTTTTCAATTTAACATAAAATATAATTTAATCATTAAACTATCACACTGGTGGGATATCAAACTGCAGGAAACTTCTCGCTGCTAAGGAGGCGTTAATTAAACATGGCGGGGAGAACGTTGCGTACTCTATAGAGTTCGACCACGTGGTATAAGTGGCCACGGCGGTAGCTCCAATCCCCATACACATCACGATAAGAGCAAGCAGGACATCATACCATTTAACGGAATGCTCTTCGTCAATGGCATCATCATTATTATTCGAAAATGTTCTATAACCGTTCTCGCAATTATCTTTGTCTATGAGCGGTTTTGACAGGCTCCCGCCATTTTGTTTTATGGCGCCATTTTCGCTCACGACACAAATTTGTTTTTCATGAGGCATATTAGACTTTAAATAGCATAGTTTCAAGAAGAACAGCGGCGGGAATATAAACATAAGTGGGCCTGTCAGGGTGGCGCCCACGAGACCCATGACCAAATCAAATCTCGGGACAGATTCTGCGAGGAACACCGCCAGGACAACCGTTGCTGACCGTACCAAACAACGCCTGAAGCAGAACTCTGAAATGCAAACAAAAACCTATAGTAAGCTGCGTTCTATACCAGTATTTCTATTCAACATGACAATGACGTGCACTAAGTGACGCTTTACGTCAAAGTTGCTATGTACCTACATTCTATAGCTCTTATGTCGCCTTATAACTCAAAATCAAAAAATCTAAATATTTTATTCAACGTAAGGGACACAGGGAACACTTATTGAACGTCACATATTTAATATAAACTAAAGTTACCACCGTTTTCAAGAAAAAATACCTGCCAGAAGAAGAAACGGCGAAACAAACTCCCCGGTTTGCTTTTTAACATTTGTTCCCTTTTACGTAGGGGTAGAAAAGATATAGATAGTGCCATCCACGAAGACGCGCCCCACTAATTTCTAGTCGAGAGGGTCGCGGGTGTATCACCAGGGTGTTAATTGTAGTGTGTGTGTGCACTCATAGGTAATCAGTGTGTACAGATAGTACTCAACATTAGTGGAAGGTTGCAAACTTACGCTATAAACTGTGAGAAAGAATTGTGGGGCGCGTCTTCGTGGATGGCACTATCTATCATGTTTTCTCACCCTCCTTGAAGATCTCCATGCATGCGCAATTCTCTGGGTAAGTCGGGAGTTCGTTCCCAATTAAAACTAAAATATTATCACAAGTTTTTCTTAAGTGCAGTGATTAGTCACACCACGAGCTTTACGGTAAAGGAAAACATCGAGAGGAAACCTGAAAAGCAATGCAGAAGCACACGTGCTTGAGTAACGGCGACGGACACGCCATCTGTCACGTTGGCACCTAAAATATATCTCTGGCGGAAAGTGGGTGTGTGGGTACTACCAGTACACCTCTTATGGGAAGGCGTGAGGATATATCGTATATTTTATTATATTATCACAGGCACATACCTCGTGGTATACTGAGAATATCTTCAAGATGTTGGAACAGTGCGGAGTTGCCGACCGCACTGGACAGGCACAGCTGAAGAGTCACCAACAGCACAACCACGTACAATGCAATTGAGGGAGGTATACCTGAGGACAATGTTACTAGCAGGCTTCAAACGCGTTAAACTAATATTTCTTTGGTGTTACATGTTAATCCAGCGATAACCTCTCTGACGAATTTCATCCAATTCTGTTGATTCGTTTTTGGGTGATGAGGAACAAAAATCCTCACAAACTCACTTATAACAGGGACCCTTGTGATTAGGCGTCGCGATAAAATCTGTTAAATAAACGAAAATTGAGTGGCAAACAGACTTTGAGTAACAAAGATTGAGAAGGACTGAATGGAATTGAGTGAAATTTGGCACAGAAATAGATTATTAGCTGCATTAACGCAGAATATGTTCTGTTCCGAAAATAAATCTAGATAAAATAATAGTAATGAAATTTATTTTTACGCGAGTCAAACCGTCTGACCGTTTGACTCGCGTGGTATTATTATAAATACGAAAGTTTGCGAGGATCTTTGTTCCTCTGTCACGCAATAACTTGAACTTGACTGAAATTGTGGGTGCAATTGTGAATCTAAACTCGAAGCCACCTGAAGGCACACAGAAAATTTCATTAAAAATCGGTCCAGCCGTTTACGATTCTTTAAAGGACATACAGACAAACATTCCTATTTATATATATACTAGTTGTGCCCGCGACTTCGCTTTAACAAAAAATAAATTCAGTTTCCAAAATAAAAGTAGCCTAATTCTTTTAACATCAGCTATATGTCACTGAAAGTCCCGTTAAAATCGGTCCAGCCGTTTCAGAGATTACCCGGAACAAACGGACAGACAGACAGACAAAAATTGTAAAAAAATATATTTTGGTAAATGTACCGTGTATATCATCCATATGCATTTAATAAAAAGCGGTTATTTTAATACATATTACAAACAGACACTCCATTTGTTTTTATTTGTATGTATGTATATCTATCGATAAGATCGAATCCGCAATGAAGAGATTCGCAAATCAACTGACGTGAATGAGGGCGTGATTGTAAAGATGAAGAAAGGCATGTTACGTTGGTTTGGACACATAGAAAGGATGAGTGAAGAAAGATTGACGAAACAGATATACAAAGCAAGTGTGTGCAAGAAGAGGCAGAGGAAGGCCACGTTCCAACTACCTGGATCAAATAGATCGGACTCTCAAGGACGGGAACGTTAAGAGTACTCGAACCCGACGAGCATGTATGAAGAGACTGATGAATGTGGACGAAGCGAAAGAGGTATGTAAGTCTAGAGAGAACAGGCGCTCTATACTCTCTGCCTACCCTGTTAGGGACATGCCGTGATGATATGTATGTATGTAAGATATATACATAATATGCCTTGAATAATATACCTTCTAATATATTGTTATCGACCTCGAGCCCGTATCGGTTGGCGGCCAGGAGGGTCGTGATGGTGAACATGAGGCCCGAGAAGCAGAACGCCCCCACCACCACTGTGTTGATCTTGGTGCTATCCTTCATGTCCACTTGTATGGTCATCAGCAAAGGGTGGATGTCGAACTAGAACAATTGGAAACAATCAATACTTCAATTATAATTATAAATGTACTATACTCTCTGTCTACCCCGTTAGTAACTCGGCGTGATGATATGATGATGATGATGATGTTTAAGCCGCGGTGGCCGAGTAGTTCAAGTTGCCTGCATCACAAAGATTGCAAGTTCGAATACCCACTGTACCAATGAATTCTTTTGAACTTAAGTAGTGTTTAGTCGCACCACGAGCTTTACGATGATGGAAAACATCGAGAGAAAACCTACGTTTAAGAAAAAAATCTAATGCGTAGGTAAGTATGTATACTTGTGCTCGAGTAACGGCTATGGACTCGCCATCTGTCACGTTGGCATCAAAAATATGTCTCTGGCGGAAAGTGGGTGTGTGGGTATTACCTATACACCTCATCCTAACCTTCGTGGGAAGGCGTGAGGATACCTATATTATTTTATGATTGCTGAAAATATATAAATTTCACGGCTGATGCTGCAATTGTCCATAGGCTTTCGCAGCTTACCCTCAGGGAGGCCGAACGCGTGATTGTACCTGAATTTCCTTACTTGAAATGCAATGATCCCGTAGGCGATGAGAAAGTTCTGTGGATCAGGGATGTACGTCATCAGTCCGCCCATGCTGCGGGGCGATTCGTTATCCGTGACGATGCAGAACCAGGTCAGGGCTGCCACCGTGCTCACGATGAACACCGATAGAAGGGCCAAGGGCCTGGGGAAATGCAATATGCTCGTTTTTACGTAGGTTTTAGTTCATGCTTTTTCAGGGATGTGCACCCAACACCTGATGTCTTCTTACTCTATAATGTCTTCTAAAAAGCGGTTAAACTAAAATAGGTTATTGTGGGACATTGACATCCCTGATCTAATCATACTCGAACAGTAACTTAATATAAAAAAAAATTTTCTTTGTTTTCTTTCCCGCGTCCCGCTGCTGCGAGTGCGACCATATTACGTTGGTTTGACACACAGACATGATGAGTGGAGAAAGAATGACGACACAAATATATAATGCGATTGTCTGGAAGTGGAGGTAAAGAAAGACCACGCTCCAACTACCTAGCTAGATCAAATGGAACACTCGAGGTGCAGAGAAAAATCTACAAAACTATTTCCGAGCAATTTCCGAGCATACATAGATACAACCTCATGGCAAGGAACCATGACCTGACTTCATTCGCGGAAATAATCAATTAGCAAACATAAGCCACAAAACGAACTACAATGCCTGCATTTATTGGGCTTAATTAAGTACAATATGTCAATGACCGTAGTCACGCGACGTCGCCAACAAAGCCGTCATTTATAAGCACTAAATCGATCTTATTATGCAAAATACCTAAATCGTGAGGTATTTTGTTTTTATATATGTACATATATATATAGATAAAGCGACACCGCTGTCTGTGTCACTAATGTCTTGACGCTTCCTTGACAACTATGCTCATATATAATATACTTACTTAAGCTTTGTATGCATTATGTAATTAAGTGGTTTGCACCTCTATAGATTGTGCCTTCCCCGAAGAAGCGCCCCACTATTCTTAAAACTGTAAGTGTACAATCTTCCATTATTGTTTGAGTATTATCGGTACACAGTGATTACCGAGTCCTTTAATTGTAAGTGCACACGCACACTACAATTAAAGGACTCGGGTCATACTCCCGCATCACGCGACCCCTCGACTAGAAAGTGATGGGGCGCGTCGTTCGCACTATACCTTCTCCTTCGGGAACTTTTGTGGGAAGGCATGAAGGTATGTCTTAACCCTCGATTCCCTGCACGTGAGCAGGTGGTGCTAACTAGTCACGTAATGACTTGATGTAAATCAAGAGATTTGAAAGATCTGGCGCTCTGCTCTCTCTGCCTCTGTGAGGGACTCGGCGCGATAATATGCCTTACTTCATATCCTTTGGTGACCCCAGCCACATGACGGGGCAGAGCAGCAATCCCAGGATCAGCAGCCAGACGCAATAGGTTATTGCCACCTGACCGTCTGAGATCTTCCACCAGAACAGCTGCAAACTCTGCGAAGCTGTCAACAAGTTTATGTATTAGTTATTCGTTTTATTGTATTAACTAGCTGTGTCCGCGACTTCGTCCGTATGAAATTTAACAAAAAGTTATTGTTCCGTTTTTTAAATAAAAGTCTCCTAATTTTCTCCTTTTTACATCAGCCTTCTGCCAGTGAAAGTCCCGGCAAAATCGGTCCAGCCGTTTCAGAGATTAGCCTGAACAAACAGACAGACATTCAGAGAGAAAGACTGTATAAAACTGAAAAAATATATATTTTGATATGTTCCAGTCCGCCTGTCACTAGAGGGCTCGACCAGACGGCGCGAGACCTCTTTAAAAAGATGTTGAGCCTCAGGACCCCAAGGCCCCAGTTTCAAAGTATTTGACGACCGTCTGGTCTAGTGGTTAGAGCTCCTGACTACGAAACTTGAGGTCGCGGGTTCGAATCCCGCTGAGGGTAGATATTTGTGTGATGAACACGAGTATCTGCACCTTAGTCTTGGATGTCCTATATATTTAAGTATATATCTATCTATATAAGTATATATATCGTTGACTAGTTACCATAACACAAGCTTTACTTAACTTGGGACTAGGTCAATTTGTGTGGAATTGTCCCAGGTATTTATTAATTTATTTGTAGTTAGTAGTTAATTATAGTTGGTATTTTATGACAAAGCATGTGCTGATAACTTTTCTTTCTGTATGACGAAACCTGCGACGTGGATTACCTTTGTAGATTTTTTGTGGATCATAAAAAAATATATACTACGATAATAAAAAAAATTCTTAGTTCTTTATGTTTCTTTAGAATGTTTCCTACTAATCTCTTACTATGAGATCTTATCGTATCCTCGTTTTCAAACATTGTAGCATAAATATAAATATATATTTCTTTACGCCTTCCCACAAGGCTCTCCGAATGGGTAGGCAGAGTTGTGTAGTTATACCCATACCCCTTTTAGCCAGAGATATACTTTAAGTGCCAACGAGACAAATGGCGAGTCCATCGCCGTTTCTCGAGCTCAACTATACATGTCTTTGAATTTCTTCAGAAAATATTTGTTTTCCTCTCGATGTTTTCCTTCACGTTCAAAGTTCGTGTGACTAATCACTGTACATAAGTTCAGAAAATCTCATTGGTACAGTCGGGATTCGATTACAATCTTTGGGTAGCAACTGACTCGACCCACTCAGCCACGACGGCTACTAAAAAAATTAACCAGTCCCAAACAAGTTCCCGAGTTCCAAACCAGTATTGGGTACTTAGGCGCTATGTAGTTTCAATTTCGAGGTCGAAACTGGATTAAAAATTAATATACCAGTCAAATGGTGATATTAAAATATAATAAATATTATTACAAGGACAAAACTTTCAAGTTTTACTGACTGTTTTTTAAAACGAATCCGTTTATCTATTTACTTAGATCCTAAGATCCATTTGTGTATAGTTAATTATAATAAATTATATATTTCACTTTTAATTTAATTATTCTAGGCTACGCGTTAAATGACCTAAACTAGTTTATTGCTAGCTTCTGTAAAACTGTATAAATATAATATACTAGCTGTCCCGCCCAACTTCGCTGGGGTGAAAAAGTTTATTGCCCGTAACACGATCGCAACGCCACCTATCTGGTAGAATGTTCGGAGCTAACAGATAATAAAATTGTGACTGTCAAATAATACACAAATAATTTGACATGAAAATAAATATTATTTCATTATAAATTGAGATGTAAGCTATTCTATCTTTTAAGTTGGCTCAAACTGCACTCGGTGTGCAAATTTGATTAAAATCGGTTAAGTAGTTTAGGAGTCCATCGCGGACAAACAACGTGACGCGTAATTTATATATATTAACATTATAAATTGAGATGTAAGCTATTCTATCTTTTAATTTGGCTCAAACTGCACTCAGTGTGCAAATTTTATGAAAATCGGTTAAGTAGTTTAGGAGTCCAGCGCGGACAAACAACGTGACACGTCATTTATACATACATTATATATATATATATATATATATATATATATATAAAGATATACCCTCTTTTTATCGTTTTAATTATTAAGCGTGCATACTGTCGTCGCATTTTATATTCAACCAATTTATGATCTAGTTGAAAGCTTATTTGGTGTCAAAACCAATTAAGCCATATTTTATGAGTTGGTTCAGTTCCATTGAATTTTACTTTATGCACATTGCAGATTCTGTGTAGTAGGTATTTATGTTCATGGTATTATATTTATTTATGTTTATGTATATATTATATGTATTATTTTTGTGTAGTTTAGTATTTACTTATTACTATTATATATATGTACATATATGATATTAAATTGAGTAATATATTGGTATATAGGTTGTCTTGTTAATATTTCCCCGTTTTTTATCCCCTCTATTATAGTCTACCATACTTTTCTAGGCATCACCCAAAGGTTGACTGGTAGAGAATGCCTACAGCATTCAGTCCGCCTGTGTAATTAATATTGCAGGATAAATAAATAAATAAAGGCAAAACTACTAAGCTGATAATCAAAGTGAAATTATGAGATTACGGTTGCATTTTTAACATTGAAACAGCTCGAAACTAAGGTTGTAATTACCTCTTAACTTTATCAATTCAATTCAAGTAGAATGTTATCTTATACTTTTTTACTACATTTTAATGTTAATGTATTTATGTTGTATGCAAATTGAATTTTGTAAGTTCCAAAAAACTTAAAGCTTTTTGTCTATTATTAACTGCCTTAAAACCATTCAACTGTTTTTAAAAAATATTTATTAACATTTTTATTATAAGAACGAGTTTTAATTTTTTCCTCAGGTGATCTTAATGCCCTCTGCATTCTTCTTCTGCATAATTAAGCAGTAAATCTTTAATGATGCAGAGATAAGCATTTTATCCTTTAACAATCTACAAATGGTATCTTTTGGTCAGGCCGGTTGGGCCTATGATCGAATCATTATTGTTGAGGTCGGCCAAGGCACAGAACAACTGATAGGTCTTTAGCCAAGGTCGGCGTATTCAATATAATAGAAACTGGTTCTGTTGTAGTGTCGATCGATTGTCTATTGAATAGACAATAGAATATGAATAGACTATTCAATTAAGTAAGAATAGTATGTTCTAAACACGAATAATGTATCACCATTATTATTCATACCGAATCTTGGATAAAGAGATTCGCTGAAGAACTGGCATGAATGGCATGGAAGAAAGGCATGTTTTTTTTATATTGGTTTAGAGTTAGAAAGGATGAGTGAACGAAGGGTGATAACACAGATATACAATGCGGAAGTGTGTGGAAAGAATAAGAGGAAAACCACGTTCCAACTACCTCGACCAAATCGATCGGACACTCAAGAAAGGGTTCGTCAAGAGTACTCAAAACCGGCGAGCATGTATGAAGAAACTGATGAATGTGGATGAAGCTGTCATCAAAGTTAATGCATTGTAAGAGTTTATTGTACAATATAAGAATATATAAATTATAGCCCTACGGTCCCAGAAGGGAACCAATGCTAAAAAACCGGGGAGTTTGTTTCTCCGTTTCTTTTTAAACGTTTATTCGTATGGTCCACTTTATACATTGAATTATTATAATAATAATAATAATATATCCTCACGCCTTCCCACAAGGGTCCTCGAAGGGGTAGGCAGAGGTGTATAGGTAATACCTACACACCCACTTTCCACCAGAGGTATATTAGGTGCCAACGTGACAGATGGCGAGTCCATCGCCGTTACTCAAGCACGACTATACATACATACGCCTTTGAATTTCTTCTCAGACGTATGCCGGGTTTCCTCTCGATGTTTTCCTTCACCGTAAAGCTCGTGGTGTGACTAATCACTGTACTTAAGTTTTAGAAAAACTCATTGGTACAGTCGGGATTCGAACTTGCGACCTTTGCGTCGCAGGCCACTGCTCGAACCACTCGGCCACCACGGCTCTTGAATTGAATTATTAATATGTGACAAAGTTATAAACAAATATAAACTAACTATAAATATAAGATATAACTTTATTTACAATAACAACAATTAATAATATTTACAAAGAACAGTTGAAACTAACTACTTACAGATAAAATATTTGTCCCAAATCGGTATCCCGAGGCAACGTGCCAAGAAGACTAGCAGCATTGCCACGCTGGATAGCAATGCTGATTCGCTGAGCGAAATATTCGCCAGCCCTCTTGTCAAGGGAGGCCTTAGTTTAAAATTCTCAAAGAGTTTCCTCGGGATGTCTCGCGGAAACTCTTTGAGAATTTTAAACTAAGGCCTCCCGTGACAAGAGGGCTGGCGAATATTTCGCTCGAATTCTAATTTTTTGCTTCGAATTTTAAATTCTGTTCGTATGTAAAAATATATTTGATGTGACGTGTGATGTTAAAAAGTCGGTTAACCGGCTTCGTCAAAAAAATAAATAATAAACATACTACAACTCATAAGTAAGTAACCTTGCCATTCCTAATAATGTTGTCTTTGGCCATTGATCCCATACCTGCCTCAATTAAGCAATATTTAATCTAGCAATGCTGTTCCCAGTTCAGTACCTACTTTCTAATTTATTCACGCTTCAACATTGAGCGACAAGAAACGCTATTATATAGATCCCACGCATTCTGAGAGGGTAACAATAATATCACAATTAAATTATTAATTTCATCGGAGCTGTGGTAGCATAGTGGTTGTCATCAAACTCAATATTTCGGCTTCAATACTGTTGGGCCGTATCAATTAGTTTTTTAATATTTACTGGGGTGGCAAACAAGCATGTGGTCCGCCTGATGGTAAGCAGTTACTGCCGCCTATGGACATGCAACACCAGGGGTATTGCTCGCGCGTTGCCAACCCTGCATCCATCTTTTCACACCCTTCTTGAAGAACTCCATGCTGTACTCTCTAGGGAAAATCTAAACGGAGAGTTCAGTTCGCAGTCTGAGCGTTCGCGGAAAAAGTATCTTTTTAAACCGCGCAGTGTGAGAACTTTGTAGTTCCATGGTATGGGGATGAATTCCCTGTCGATGGCGAGAACACTCTCCGTTATATAAGCAAACACACACAGTTGGGCAAAGACTCTCATCAGGCTAAGTGGGATCGTGGGATCGTTGACAATCCTAGCGGCGCGTTTCTGGACCGTGTCAAAAGGCGCTAGCTGGTCTCCAGCCCACACTGATTAGGTGATTTCAACGGGTTTTCCGATTTCACTTTTTCTGCAGGCGAACCCAGCAGTTTGGGCTGTATACTGTATACAGAATGTCTCGGAAAATAAGGTAGTAGTAGTAGTAGCTCCAGAGATAAAAAAACTACAATATTATTAAAGGGTATAATTCACTCCGAAACATGATATTATGGATTTTTCAAGAACTATGTATTAATAACATATCAGAATACGTTGTTAGATTCTAGATGTATACATTTGCTGTTACAGCGGATTGTAAGGGGCTTACCGAATATGAAGTTAGGTACTCCCGAGCCGAAGACGGTGGCATCGATGAAGAACGTTACCACGCTCCTCGCGGACGCTCCGAAGGCCAACTCAGCCACCGCAGCGTAGGGAAACCTGAAATATAATACTTTTAAAGAACTCTTAAATAAATTTTTGACGCTGGGTTGTCCCACAAGCCGTGTTGGTTTTAATGGCTTGAGCAGTCGCTTGCGAGATGAAGGCTGTAAACTCGAACCTCATTGATATGTACCAACAAGTTTTCTCTGCTCTTGGGTACCCCTACGCTTTTGGGCACTCTTGTGGGAGCACAGTATAACTCTCCGAACACAGAGTGGCAACGCGCAAGTGATACTTCGGTATCGAGAGCGTAAATAGGCTACGGTAACCGCTTCTCATCCAGTGGGTGGTAGACTTGCTTGCCACACTAAGAATAAAAGAAAAAATCTTCTCGCCCACTCACCTGTTTTTCGTCTGAATCTCAGGAGCAATTTGCTGGGCCAGCAGCCAGCTCTTGCCCAGCAGAACAGCCGTGTACAGCTGGAGACCAATCACGGAAATCACCAGCGGAATGCCGTAGATACCTAAAATGTATTAATGTATGTATTTATTGATTTATTTTTAATAAAGTATATAAAAACACAGTTACAAATACATTTGCGATAATGCCTGCAGTAGTATAAAAATGTGTCGCAGACATTAACATTTATCTCTAGAAAGAGGTGTTACAGAGTTCCTAGTGTGAATTTATGTGTGTGTGTGTGTGTGCGTGCGTGTGTGTGTGTGTGTGTGTGTGTGTGTATAAGTGCGGTTGAGGTTGTATGTTATACATGTTGCAAAGAACACAGAACGCAACGGAAAATGCTTATGTAAAATTATAGATATCGGGTAGAGTGAACGCTATAAGGAAAGGAGGTTGTTTAGAGCCTCCGATAAGTCATTCACATCATACAATGCTACTCACCACAGGAAATAACGCTCTTCGGCAACGCTACGATTGGGAATACTCCGAATAGATCCACAATACAGAGCGTTGAGAAGAGGGTGCTTAGCCCTCCGATGGGCTCCCTCACTGTAGTGTCCTCATTATTGGGGCTCGGTGCTGTTGGCTTGAGGGACGAACTTCCCGGCCTGAGGAACTTCATACCGGATGCAATCTGGAAGGATAATTTGTATTTTGTAAGGATAATGCATTTCGTTATCTTTTAAAGTTAGCCATAAAATTCCATCAAGCTTAACACGGTAAAAAGATATAATTAATTGTCATTGTTTTTAGTTTGGCTCCGGAGAGACTTCAAGAATCCCGACCCTAGCCTGTCGCCATAAATTATGAAAAAAGAAAAAATATCAGACGGTTAATCTGTCATCTATGTCATGTGCCTATTTACACCTGTAGCTAATTGTATATTTATGACATCATTAAAATTTGCAATCGATAAAATATTCAAATCCGAACTTGATTATTAATTCTATATTTTTTTAAGTTTTTATGATATTAATGTTGGTTTAATGGGACGTCATACTTTTAATGATAATATTTCACCTTGAGCAGCGTTCGCGTCATACCTGATAAAGTTAGGTAGTTATATTTCATGGAATACGGGCATCATTCTGTTTTCGTTTGATACAAACATATGTAGCGGTTACGGTAACTTTATATGTGAGCTGTGCTCCGCGTAAAATTTGATTTCATACATCCCTTTTTATTCTGTAATTTTCTGGAATGTTCTGTAATTGTCTGGAATGTTCTGTAATTTTCTGGAATTTTCTGGAATGACGGACAGCGGAGTCCTGGTTCCCATTCCACCCTTAGGGTACGGAACCCTAAGAATTAATTCCACCCGCAGTTTTAGAGACATCGCGGGCGGCTCTTCGCTCAAAAACTGACTAAAAATTGTGTCTTTTAAAAATGATATTGTCTTTGAAAATGGATATAGATTGCCAATGGTATTGGATATACAAGCTTACAGATTAATTACATTATTACTTAAGTAATTCAAATTTATTACCTCTCTCTAAAATTATATCAGGTTTTTCTGACTTAACTTGGAAACAAGATTTAGGGCCATTATGTGCGTGTTTAAAAATACACCACGAAAAACCAGTGGTAATTATTTATAACTATTTAAATTTTACCAAAGGCCAGTGATAATATGTGTTTCCCTATATTACCATCAGGCGATACGCATGTTCGTGTGGTACCTATAAAAAATCTCGTGGGGGTATATTTGTAGTATAGTATAATGTAATGTTTGATTAATTTGGATTATTTTTAACTTTTTCTTAATATTGATTTGTTTTGGAATTTTGGTATCTGAAATAAATGTATTATTATTATTATTATACATGTTGGATATGTAACGCAAGCTTTAAAAGTACAGGGTTCTTTATGGGACTTTAGAATTTAAGAGAATAATTTTACATCCAATGTCGTCATCGGCGCAGGGTTATTTTTAAGTGCATGTGCGGTCGCGTAACCGCGCGGTTGCTTTCTCCCCATGACCGGGTGGAACCGGTACGACCACCGGGAGGTTCGAATGGTTTGGTTTCGAGTTTTCCTCCTCTAGCACTGGTATAGTGTGCTTTTATCTATACAAATAAGTAAATAAAATTGAAGTGTCTGTTTGTAATTATTGAAATAACCGCTTTTTACTAAATGCATATGGATGTATATACGGTACATATAGCAAAATATTTTTTTTTGTCTGTCTGTCTGTTTGTTCCGGCTTATCTCTGAATCGGCTGGGCAGATTTTGATGGGACTTTCACTGGCAGATAGCTGATGTAATAGGGAGTAGCTTAAGCTACTTTCATTGTAAGAAATTGAACAACAACTTTTTGTTAAATTCCACGCGGACGAAGTCGCGGGCACAGCTAGTATCCAATAATATTATAAATAGACGTGGTGGCCGAGTGGTTCGAGTAATTGCCTGTAACAACAAACAAATAACCCTTGTGGGAAGGCGTGAGGATGTTATTAGTATTATTAACGAGGAAAGATTTAATTTGACTCAAAAAGTTTAAATAAATACATATAATTACGCCTCTTTCCCGTAGGGGTAGGGAGACCACTTCTTTCCACTTGCTACGATCCTTACATACTTGTTTTAAAAAGTTTTAAACCGGTTCAAAGAAGTATTTTACTTATTGGAAAGCCACATTAATCTCGTGACAACGAGTTATAATTTTATTTAAAAAAAACATGTCTCCAAAATTGAATTAAACGCCTGGAAGACCTAAAGTGGCTTAACTAGATAATTTAAAACTAGCTTAATGAATAGACATAAATAAATGAAAAGAGCAAAAGCCCGCGACGATCAGAACTCCGACATTTTGAAATATCTGAACATTTATCTGTACATGTCCTTAATAGAGGTATGAACGATCACCGACTATGAAGTTTTGATCATGGTTTTTAAGTCAGTTATCAGGTAGGTAAGGTGTATAAAATTATTATTTGGAATATTATTTCTAATATTATTTCTAGACTAAGTAGACTAAGGAATATGTAAGTCTAGAGACAACTAGCGCTCTATACTCTCTGCCTACGGCGTGGGCGTGATAATATTTCTTATATTCTTATTCACGTCGTCCAATTTCACGCACTTAATACGGTTGCAACACCCATTATATATAGATAGTGCCCTCTACGAAGACGCGTCCCACCAATTTCTATTCGAAGGTGTCGCGGGATGCGGGGAGTATGACCCGACTCTATTAATTGCAGTATGCGTGTGCACTCATAGGTAATCAGTGTGTACCGACAATACTCAAACATTAGGGGAAGGTTGCATACTTACACTATAAACTATAAGGAAGAATAGTGGGGCGCGTCTTCGTGGATGGCGCCATCTATACATAATTTATTTATGTCAAAGATCCAATGCTCGTAAGCGTTAAGATATCTAGCGGAATTTTTAAAATATTGGTAGATATATTTAAAACTTGTCCACTTAAGAAATATATTAGATTATGAATTTATCAATGTTTTATTTAACATCGTGAGGAAATATGCATACGTTTAATAAGAGATTCAAAGACGTAATATGGAGATGACGTCGGATTCGCTATCTGTTTTATTAGTGTCGAATAAAGTTTCCGGAGTGTAAACACACACCTCTAGTGGGGATACGCGAAGATTAAGAAAAAAATTGTGAAAATATGTATATCCTCACGCCTTCCCACAAGGGTCCGCGAAGGGGTAGGCAGAGGTGTATAGGTAATACACATATACCTACTTTCCGCCAGAGATATATTTTAGCTGCAAACGTGACAGATTACGAGTCCGTCGCCGTTACTCAAGCACGACTATACATACGCCATTGAATTGCTTCTCAGACGTATGTAGGTTTCCTCACGATGTTTTCGATGTGAAAATATATGTACAAACATTTAATTATATATTATCACTAGCTGTGCTCGCGACTTCGTCTGCGCGGAAAAGTGATATTACGCAGCATTTTTTTTACAGCATTTTTTTTACCCCTTAAAGGTAACATTTTTACAAACTTTGAATGTAATATTAATTTAAATGTAATCAAGAGCCAAAAAAATAAGTGTCAAGCTTCAAAAATAACGAAACTTCCATACAAACTTTAATCCCCTATTTCAACCCCTTACAATCCTTTTTCGCATTAAAAAGTAGCCTATGTCCTTCCTCAAGCTCTAGGCTATATCTGTATGTAAATTTCATTTAAATCGGTTCAGTAGTTTAGGCGTGAAAAGGTAACAGACAGACAGACAGAGTTACTTTCGTATAATATTAGTAGGGATGAGTATCTTCAAATGGACCGTCAAATAATCAGGTTTATAAAACACTAGTTGTTCCGCCCAGCTTCGCTTGAGTGAAAAAATAAAAGCCACGGACCCAGTGGTGCCACCTATCAAGTTCAATTGTGAATCTAAACCATTCTTGAATAAACCTGAAGAAACACAGAAAATTTCATTAATATCGGTCCAGCCGTTTACGATTCTATTAAGGACATACAGACAAATATAATTTTTTATATAAATCATTAGCCGTGGTGGCCGAGTGGTTCGAGCAGTTGCCTGCGACACAGACCGCAAGTTCGAATCCCGACTGTACCAATGAGTTTGTCTGAACTTAAGTACAGTGATTAGTCACACCACGAGCTTTACGGTGAAGGAAAACATCGAGAGGAGACCTGCATACGTCTGAGAAGAAATTCAAAGGCGTATGTATAGTTGTGCTTGAATAACGGCGATGGACTCGCCATCTGTCACGTTGGCACCTAATATACCTCTGGCGGAAAGTGGGTGTGTGGGTTTTACCTATACACCTCTGCCTACCCCTTCGGGAACCCTTGTGGGAAGGCGTGAGGATATATAAATCATATTTTAATTGATCACGCGCCTGCTTGTAAACGGATTAGAACCGGATTGATACATACTGAGGACATAGATATATATATATATATATATATATATATATATATATATATATATATATTGAATTGTATATAGTACCTATTGTAATACAGAGTAATAATAAATCTGTGTCACGCGGAAGGGTGCCAAGAAGACTGGCTGCATTGCCACGTTGTATGGCAATGCTGATTCGCTGAGCGAAATATTCGCCAGCCCTAGTGCCCAGTCGCCCACTAGTGTCAGACCATCGGCCTTTAATATTTTTATTTCACATAGGCCTAGGTGGGCACTTATAAAACGTCGAAAAAGGTGCACGGTTCGGTTTGGTCGTTTCCATGGAGAAGAACCGGCAAGAAACTCCATGGTTCTAAAATTGCTGGCATTCGAGCAGAGACCAACGCATCTTATATATATATACTTAGATTTTTAATACATAGATACCTTTCATCATTAAAATATCTGTCCACGTGGGATTATAGCTATGTTCATTCACATACCACGAAGTAGCGCGGAGTATAAAATATGATTTCGATACAGTTTTTAGTGGTAGTCTATGTTTTAATTGAAGTCATAATCTAAATTCTAATTTCAAATAAACCCGTTTTTATTTAGGCGACTGATTCGATAAAAAAGCTGACAAACTCTCGAGTTTATCAATAAATATATAAAATCGGAGTGTCTGTTTGCAATATTTAAAATAACCGCTTTTAACTGTATGCGGATGTATGACACGGTACATAAACCAAAATATTTTTGACCATTTTTGTCTGTTTGTTCCGGCTAGTCTCTGAAATGGCTGGACCGATTTTGACGGGACTTTCGGGACGGGAAAAAAGAGTAACTTGGCCAATTTTAGTTTAGAAACTGAACAATATTGTTACATTCCACGCGGACGAAGTCGCGGTCACAGCTATATATATTAAACGGATACTGTGTTCGGTTTCTTCGGGCAGATCGTATACAGCTCCGAATATAAAACGTTTAATCTTCAGCTATTTAAATAATTACATTACATAATCTAAATGCTATCCAGCGTGGCAATGCTGCTAGTCTTCTTGGCACGTTACCTCGGGATACCGATTTGGGTCAAATATTTTACCTGTAATACAACTGTTTTTGTAGATATTGTTAATTGTTTTCATTGTAAATAAATTATGCCTACATACATACATATCATCACGCTGAGTCATTAACGGGGTAGGCAGGGAGTATAGAGTGCCAGTTCTCTCTACATACCTCTTTCGCTTCGTCCACATTCATCAGTCTCTTCATACATACATGCCTACATAATCTAAATAAAGCTATTTGCATTAAGAAAATATTATAGTTGCAAGAGAGCTCTTCAAGAGTAAATGTACTATAATCCATAGTCTAAATTCACTTTAAACTAATCATAATATCCCTAAAGTCATGGCTCCAAATCCAAGTGTTAGTTGTACATGGGGTAATTTATGAGAAGCGCACGGCTACTCACCATTACAGGTCTTATGGTTTCAAGGGATTTCTTACCGCGAACTATCAAGCTGTAAATTGAAACCCGTTGAGATTTTGAACTAGAGAGATCTTCATGAAGTTTGTGAAGAATTATTTGAAGGATTGACATTACGTGAGCGATACTCTTGGTGTTGCGTCCTTGGGTGGTGGTGAATGCTTCAACAAGCGGATCGCATGCTTGTCTGCGTCATGAGTCTAACGGTTAAGGACACTGCATACTTGTGAACATTAAGAGAGGTAGGGCAATGGTCTTCCCGTTCGAATTTGAAGCTGCCCGACTGGGGCAGGAAGTCCACCTTATAGAAGTCCATAGCCAAATAACACATTTAATTGTGCTGTGTTCCTGCGCGATGAATAAGGTTTCCAATAATGAGCTCCTTCGGGAGCGGGGAGGATTGTTGAGGATTAGCCCCATTATGCTGCCAACATAGTATAGATCGCCGAACACACAGAGTTACAGAGAGGCAACGCGCAAGTTATACTTTGGTATCGTGAGCGTAATAATAACCTGAGTGACATAGGCTATAATTTCTTCTATAAAAAAAAACTTATTCCCACCTGTGCGAATCCGGGACGGACCGCTAGTCTCAGATATATCGCCGGCATAAAGAAGACTCTCCTACCTAAGACACATCTACACCTCTTCACACCCCTCCGGGGATGCATGTGGGCAGGCGCGAATACGGAATCGCAGAGGTTAGAAGTTTCGCGAAAGTCCGTTATAAATAAATGCATTCATTTCATGCATTAAAATCTGCATTTTTATTACTTCGATCTTGATATTCCTTGTGTATACCGTTATATATCCGCTTCAAATAAGTCTATACTTAATATTATAAAGAGGAAAGATTTGTATGTAAGTATGTTTGTATTGAATAGGCACCGAAACTACTTAATCGATTTGAAAAACTCTTTCACCATTGGAAAGCTACATTCACCCTGAGTGACATAGGCTATATTTTCTTTTATAAAAAAGTCTTATGTCCACCTGTGGAAAGCCGGGCCGGATCGCTAGTATTATTATAACTTTTATTCAAAAGAGATCTTATACAGTATTTAATGTATGTATATATATCTACGTCGGAGATATATTTTAGGTGCCGACGTGACAGATGACGACTCAATCCCCGTAACTCACGCACGACTATACAATAATTGCATTTCTTCTCAAACATTATTTAAGTTTATGCAGACCCAGAGTACTATGTATAAATGTAGGTGGCGATGCCACGAGGAACCGGATACCAGTACAAGCTACCGGACCATAGATGACCCTATAGTAAAGATCGGCAAACTTCGCGCTATGTCGGTCGGTGTCATTCGGTTGATGATGTTGGCGGTGCATGACTCAGACTAGAGTTAAGTAGAATTGAACTCTAATTAATTGGAGTTAAGTTCATGTTGGTTTTTTAATTTTATAATGAATTTCAATTAAATAAGGCATAGTGAAGAAACCTGCATGGATCTCATTCAAAAACATGTCAATCTTTTAGGTACGTGACCTAATAACAGGATACCTTACAACCTAACAGTTGCTATATATGTATACGGCTCAATGAATGGAAGGAAATAAAAATTAAATTAAATCTTTCTACGTTTTTATTTATTGGTCTTATTAATAGTTTCTGAGAATTTGGAGCAATTTATTTTAGTTGTACCATCATGAGGATAATCACACCACGTTTTATAACCTAGCAGACAACTTTTGTATTTTCTAAAACAAGTTAGCTTCGTCGAAAAGAATACGTGTTTACACTTATGTGGGAAAGGACAAAAAAAGTTTTTACTTTCGGGTGCACACATTCTCGGGTCCCAAGTTAACTACGAGTTATAGATACGGCATTACCAAACTGGTTATTTCTGCCGCTGTCTGAATAATAAACAGTCGGGCATACCGACTTGGTCTAAATGCAAGGTGAGTATAATTTTGAATATTGATTATATTACGACCACGAGATATATTATATTTGATACTAGCTGTCAAACATAGCTTCGGTTCGATCGTATCGCTGACAATTTTGTTGTTCGGTGTGTTACTCTATACTTTACTTATCTATACTAATATTATAAAGAGGAAAGATTTGTTTGTTTGTAATGAATAGGCTCCGAAACTACTGGACCGATTTCAAAAATTCTTTCACCTTTGGAAAGCTACATTGTCCCCGAGTAACATAGGCTATATTAAATTGGACCCGATAGGTGGCGCTGCGATCGAATTTCAAGAATTTTACCTTTTTACCCGGGCAAAGCTTTCTGTGTGTTTCTGTGTTTCTTAAGCTAGATTCGAGAATGGTTTAGATTTACAATTGGACCCAATAGGTGGCGCTGCGATCGTGTTACGGGCAATTTAACTTTTTCACCCGAGCGAAGCTGGGCGGGACAGCTAGTAATATTATAAAGAGGAAAGTAATATAAAAGTAGTATAAAAGAAAAAAGTTAAAAAATATACTTAAAGAGGAAAGATTTGATTACTTGTTTGTATTGAATAGGCTCCGTAATAACTGGACCGATTTGAAAAATTCTTTCACCATTGGAAAGCTACATTCCCTGAGTGACATAGGCTATATTTATTGCTAGAAAAGATTATTCTATCCTCACGCCTTCCCACAAGGGTCCCCGAAGGGGTAAGCAGAGGTGTATAGGTAATACCCACACACCCACTTTCCGCCAGAGGTATATGGTGCCATAATTATTATTAATAATAATAAAAGATTATGAAATTATATTATATAATTTTTTATATATTTGTTTTACTGAACGCGCAACTAAGAACCGAGTTCTAAATCGATCTAAAAAAAAATGTTTGTGTAATTGTCTATAATAAAGTATAAAATTTTAGGTTTTATTAAACCTTTCACTAGCTAAGACTTCAGTTTTTTACGTTTTTACTTAATATGCGTGTGCTTAATAAAGAGCCGACAGTTTGTCGACCTGGTTTTTTAGTAGACTGGCACCTAACCTTTGGAGACAGATGTCGCAGATTCGATCTCCGAGGACAATATGATCCAATGGCTGGATTTACACAATTATCTCTATATTATCGTCATGTACAACTAGTTACCGCATATTAAAATCATATTACATTTTTATTAACAATGTAATCTTTTTAATTTCCGTAAAATAAACAAAATGGTACCTAATTTGTCTACCTAAAAACCGCTCAAGGCTTCTGGCAAATCCGCCACTGGTCATTTGTCCCTTATCAATCTAATCACTTAATAATAAGAACGCCAAAAGTTTTAAATGACGAGCATGTATAAAGAGACTGATGAATGTGTAAGAAGCGATAAGAACTGGTGCTCTGAGAAAGATAGTACCTACTACCTACATACATATGTAGGTATATGATTTCGTACAAAGCTTGTGTGATTAAAAAAACATATCCTTTCTCCTCTCCCCTCCATAGTGCACTTGTCACAAGTCATATCTCATCATATAGATAGTGCCATCCACGAAGACGCGCCCAACAATTTCTAGTCGAGGGGCGCGGGATGCAGGGAGCATGACCCTACTATATTAATTGCAGTATGCGTGTGCACTCATAGGTAATAAGTGTGCACCGATAGCACTTAAACATTAGTGGAAGGTAGGAAGGAAGCACACTTACACTATAAACTATAGGAAATAATACTGGGGCGCGTCTTCGTGGATAGCACTATGGCTTGAATTTATAACGGTTTTTTTCACAATTCCTTATTTGAATATTATGCAGCCCAAATAACTAATAAGTTAAAATCACGCAGCTAACTCTCCATCTCCATGCCTATAAAATAATAACCGGTCTCGTAACGCCATGCGTTAATACGCAGCAAGTAGGTAGGTACCAGGCATACATAAGTCCCTAAGCTGGTTCGTTTTCAAGCTTAAATTAGTTAATTTAATATAATTATTAAATTTCTGTATTATTAATATAACTTATTCTGTTACTGTGATGTCCTTATGTGTAATAAATATTACATTCTTTCTTTCTTCTCTATGCCGCAAAAGGAATATTTATTTAAGCTAGAAGTAGTTGTAGTAGCTAGCTAGTATATCTACTTAACATGACTCGATGTAACAAATATTTCATTATGTCTTTTAAGAGAGGTAGGGCATAACGGATTCTCCGTTCGAATTTGGAGCTGCCCGACTGGGGCAGGACCTCCAACCTTATAGAAGTCCGTAGCCAAATAACAAAATTTTTTTGTGTTGTATTCCTACGTGGTGAATAAGGTTTCCAGTAATAAGCTCCTTGGGGAGGGGGGAGGATTGTTATATTGTTTTGGCAACCGAGGGATTAGACCTATTATGTTGCCAACACAGTATACCTCTCTGAACACAGAGTGGCAACGCGCAAGTGATACTTAGGTATCGTGAGCGTAAATAGGCTACGGGAACCGTTTCCCATCAGGTGGGCCGTATGATTGTTTGCCACTCTTGTTGTATAAAAAAATAATGTCTTAAGTTGTTCGAAAGATTTGCTTTCATTCCCCGTGACGTCACACACCTTGGGACTTTCCAGAAATAGTCTAACCTAGGATACTTTTCGGTAGTGTTAGCAGCTGTAGCTACGAGGTAGGTTTACTAACTATTATAATAATAAAGCATATCTTATACGGGAAAGTCAAGAGTACTCGAAACCGACGAGCATCTATGAAGAGACTGATGAATGTGGACGAAGCGAAAGAGGTATGTAAGTCTAGAGAGAACTGGCGCTCTATACCTGCCTACCCCGTTAGGGACTCGGCGTGATGATCTGATATCTTATCCTTCCTAATTAGTGGCTTCCTTCGAGTTTTCTTGTCCTGATTGATGTTTCAAATGAACGAACATATCGAATAAGATGAGCTTGAATAAATTTGATAATTTCATCATCACGACAAGTAAAAAACTTTTTAAAAGCCAACCAGCCCCGTGGGTTCCAGTTGCAACAAATATGGCGTTGACCATTTAAACACGACAAATTGTTGAAACACGAAAGAACTGGTAGAAGAACCAAGATATAATACTAAAAAACCGGCTAAATGGTAAGCGCTATGAGAAACCCATATGGTGTGCGCTTACCATTAAGCCGGCCTTAAACTACATATTCTAAACTAATTATTCTATAAATACTTACCGATATTGTCTGTAATCCAAGCAGTAACTTTAAAGACTTTTGCTTATATATCACATAAAAGAAATTAAAAATTAATTAATCCGTAAATGTACTTATGCAATAATGTCATTATATTATATATTGTATGCTTAATGCATGATTGTTGTTACGGTGGTTAAACGGGACAGTACGTCTAACCGATGGGTTGAATAGGAGGGAACTATTTAGTCGACTTGATGGAATGGACAGTCACTTGAAAAACGCTTTGAATTATATTTTTCATGTTTCGTTAACCTTTTGCAACCGGTTATCTTACAGTGCATATACGTGAGTTTTTATAATATATATATTTATTATGTAAAATTCATGTTTTTTTTATAATCACTTGATAACGTTAGCACACGAATTGAATTTAATTAAATTCAGTTCGTGTGCTAAAGTTATCAACCCGAAGTATTTTTGTGATAAAATATATCAAAAATCAAATGTGCGTATGTTTGTCATTCCTATCCTCGTTAAAGGCTTTACTTTGGATGTTTTATTTTAATTATGGTTGGCGATCCAGATCCGGAATAAATAAATCCTAAATACTACCCAAAGCCGTGACAGTTGGCTGCGATCTTTTGTAGGTTGGAGGTACTGCCCCAGTCGGACAACTCCAATTTGAGATCTGTTTTGCTCTACCTCTCTTTTAGCTAGTCGAAAAAAAGGTAGAATATATATCGGCGATTCGCTGGCGACGGCGAATTGTGTGGATTACACAAAAACTCTAAATCAAAAGATATATAATTAAATAAAGTAAAGTAATTAGCTAAAGTATGCAAATACAGGGGTCTAGGCTCCGAATATGATTTTGTCCCATTCGGTGTCGAGACCCTTGGTCCGTGGGGTCCTAGTGCCACAAAGCTATTTAAAGAAATAGCAAAAAGGTTGGTCGACATCACAGGAGACCGAAGAGCTGGCAGCTACCTCTGACAAAGAATTAGCCTAGCTATTCAAAGGGGGAACGCTGCCAGTATCTTCGGAACCCTGCCTAAAGGGACTCCTTTTAAGAATATTTTTTAGTTATTATATTATTATTTTTTTCTTCTTTTTAGTAGTAAGTAAGTAGTTACTAGTACCTTAAAATGTTATAATTGTCATATTATATTATTAAATATATAATATTTCTACAGATATCTAAATGCGATATAGTCTGTGGGGGAACGTCAATGACACGACGAAAAATAAATAAAAACTGGAATGAATAAAAAATGGTATTTGATTTGCAATATGTATGTACATACATACAGAATAGAAGTTTCTAGAGCAGGGGGCATTGCTTAGCGAATAGCGTGCAAATACGATAAGTAAATACATAGTGCATAGAAGTATGTATTTTATTTAATTTGTCTTCACACTCACAGACTCTGGCACTAGTTTCTCCAGATTTACTGGCCTCTTTCGCTACGTACACATTCATCAGTCTCTTCATACATGCTCGCCGGTTTCGAGAACTCTTGATCTTCCCGTCTCATCCGATCGTCCCGTATCCGATCGATTTGATCTAGGTGGACCGTGGTCTTCCTCTACCCTTATTGTTGTTCTTTATTTATCTCTTATCATTCTAATTCAATTTCAAAAACTATATTCAATTATATAATGATATCTTCACGCCTTCCCTAAGGAAGTCCCCGTTCCAAAAGGAACCTCAGACGGGGAGGCAGAATTTTGTAAGCATCACCCACACGCACTATTTGCTCGAGATATATTTTAAGTGCCAATGTGACAGATGGGGAGTCCATCGCCGTTATCCAAGCAAGACTATATACTCTACAGGAAGGAGTATGAATGAGAGACATCAACATTCCTGACACGCTGCTGTCTGCTGATCTGTGGGAGATTGCATCTGTATTCATATTAAATGACACGTGACCAGTAGTTAAACCAGTTTTTACAGACAGACAAAATCCGTCGCGTCCGCAGACAAGTGCCACACAAACCCGCGGTGAAGTGAAGGGACATTTTGCTAAGTTTATCTATACTATCGCATTTGGTAATTCTGTAATGATAGTTGTGAGAAAGAAGAATAAATGCCCTGGGAAAATTCCACACAAATTGACATTAAAATTAATCAAAGCTTGTGTTATGGTAACTAGACAACGATATATTTAGTTATATAAATAATAATATATCCTCACGCCTCCCCACAAGGGTCCCCGAAGGGGTAGGCAGAGGTGTATAGGTAATACCCACACACCTACTTTCCGCCAGAGGTATATTATTAACTTATATGGATAGATACATACATAGATACATACGACATCCAAGACTAAGGTACAAATATTCCTGTTCATTACACAAATATCTGTCCACAGCGGGAATCGAAGACGCGATCGCAAGTATCACAGTCAGGAGCTCTAGCCACTAGAGACGGCCGTTAATAAATAAATAAAAGCCACATTTAACATCGTAAATAATAATTGTCTAATTATGTATTAGGTTCCTCTCAAACATGAGTAAGAGGGATCGCTGTTAAGATAAGTAATTATTAATTCGTCTACATGCTTATGCTTATGCATACTTATGATCACTCCGAGTTCCTCACAGGGTAGTAGAGGGAGCGCCAGTCTTCTCTTGACTTACAAACTTCTTTCACTTCATACATATACAAGTCTGCTTTCCAGTGCCGTGTAATGTTACCATCCAAATATGACATTTGTTTAATCTCTAATGGAGTTGATATTGCTGTTTTATTTTCGAACACTTAATTACTCAAAGAGATAAGATACAACGGAATCTTCCGATTTAAATTATAGTTGCTCGAGTTGCTCAGTGCATACCAAACTGATAGAACGCCACAACAATACTGCATAGCTTCAACTGCGATAAGAAAGGTTTCCAGAATTTAGAATGGCTGTGATGGCCGAATTAATATCAATGGTGTTTCAACAATTGCGCTACTATGCTATGGTAGTTGATAAAAAAGTTTTTTAATTAACGAACGTTTGATACTTAACGTGACCAATGGCGAGACCAAGGCCTCCAGCCAGACACCTTTAAGTGCTAAGCAAACACAGCTAAGGTACCCCTGTTGGGTACGGACCTCAGCTTAGAGCGTTACTGGATCGCGAGCACGAACTCTGAGATGCACTGCAAATTTTATTTACGTATTTAGGTGTGGGATAAATAAGTAACATATTCATATTTAATTTTATACTTAGTACAAAAAGCAAGACACGAAAAGAACTAAAAATTATAATAATATTGCATAAGCATTTTGTTCTCGCTTGTACCTTTGTCTACTTGGTCGATAGTCTACGTAATTCAATACACGGAACAGAACCGTCCAAACCGCGGTCTATAGTTTTAATGTTATATATGGTGAGCTTAGTAACGAAACATTATATATCGCTGTCTCTTGGTGTAGGGCATTTTTCCGGAATACAACTGGTGTCGCCTAGCATCAACTCGGGGTGATCGGGTCCCTAAGGGGGTAGGCAGAGAGAGTATAGCGCCAGTTCCCTCTACACTTACATACCTTACATACGATTGGACACTCAAGGACTGGAACGTCATGGGTTCTCAAAACCATGTATGAAGAGACTGATTAATGTGGACGAAGCAAAAGAGGTATTTACTGTATTAATCTATCTCTGTGCCAAATTTCACCTATATCCGTTTAGCCGTCATGATTCGATTGAGTTGAGTCGTGATGCTCTCAATCACTAATACATCGTCACAAACTTTCTCACTTAGAAATATTAGTACAGCGCAGCACTGTCCAGCGGGACTGGGAAAATGTATTATACCGCAGTACCAGATTTTTTCATGGTAAGGCTTTAAATAGTTATCCAGGTATATTCCGTATATATATTTCCAGGTAACCGGTAACCTACCTAGCCAAACCAACTGCCTAAGTATTCAAATCTGTTCCGCAGTTGACACGTGACTGAGAAACAGAGACGCATTTATCCATACTTATAAATTATCGTTGTCACATGCTTTGTTAAATTTGTTTTCACTGAAGGACTTCTGATAAATCGAATCTACGAGGGTGAAATAGCTAGCTTATAAATATCGTCAACAGTGTTCAAATATTAACAGCAGTCTATGGTCCACACCATAGATTAATATTCATATTGGTCCACACACTGACTGCACTGCAGGGGTACCTAAACGTACCGTTCTTTGCCCGCCCTGTATACATCGCGGCCTTTGTCTTACTTTCCAAACATTATACATATAAATATGTACGTACATTATAGACGCACCTTATAACTCTAGGCTTTGCGTTTTATTGCGTTGCAATAATTCTTGAGTATTCCCTCTACAGTGTATTAATTATAATAAAGTCGTTATATTATTAAAGCCGTGGTGGCCGAGTGGTTCGAGCAGTTGCCTGCGACACAAAGATCGCAAGTTCGAATCCCGACTGTACCAATGATTTTTTCTAAACTTAAGTACAGTGATTAGTCTCACCACGAGCTTTACGTCGAAGGGAAATTGTGAAGATGAAGTATAATAAATAAATATCCTCACGCCTCCCACAAGGGTCCCCGAGGGGGGTAGAGGTGTATAGGTAGTACCAACACACCCACTTTCCGCCAGAGATACATTTTAGGTGCCAACGTGACAGATGGCGAGTCTATAGCCATTACTCAAGCACATTATACTATACCCCTTTGAATTTCCTCTCGATGTTTTCCTTCACCGTTCGAAGTATAAGATTTTTTTTATAAAAATATTTCACATGCTTTTGTTTTTTGCCAAAAGTTAAACATATTGATGACTGCGAGATTGACTACAGAAGGCAAAATCTTAAAGATTACTCCGAATATAAAATTGGTGTGCTAGCGACAAGGCAAGGTTGTCCGAGGCTTGACCGTGCTTGCCTAACGAATAGCTGAAGGGAGTAGATAAAACCATACTCCCGTTTAGGCCTTATTGAAAGATTGCAACCAAATGCGGTAAGTGGGTATGGAGCGGGCCGCTTACAATGTTAGCTCATCTACTGCAACTGCACGATGCTGATCCCATTGTGTTGTGCCATACCTCTTGAGACAACTAAAGGCTGGTAGATATTGCTCCTATACACACGGCTTCCTATGATTTTGTGGATTTGTACGTGTGCCTTCCTATAGGAATATTTATTGATTGATTTGAAATATTTTTTATTGTCTCGTAGGGCGAATTTCGGGTCACATGCAACTTAACAGAATGATGGCGAGTCCAAAAAGCGAGTCCATCCCGACACTTTTTACAGGCTCATAGGATCGTTCCTGACAAATATATGTTTATTCTGTTCATTTATTGCTGGATAGCATCATATTATAATAATATATCCTCACGCCTTCCCACAAGGGTCCCCGAAGGGGTAGACAGAGGTGTATAGGTAATACCTACACACCCACTTTCCGCCAGAGGTATATTAGGTGCCAACGTGACAGATGGCGAGTCCATCGCCGTTACTCAAGCGCGACTATACATACGTCTTTGAATTTCTTGTCAGACGTATGCAGGTTTCCTCTCGATGTTTTCCTTCACCGTAAAGCTCGTGGTGTGACTAATCACTGTACTTAAGTTCAGAAAAACTCATTGGTACAGTCGGGATTCGAACTTGCGACCTTTGCGTCGCAGGCAACTGCTCGAACCACTCGGCCACCACGGCATTATATTATCCTGTAGAAAATACAGGTAGCGCCATCTATTTTTTAACAGCGTACTAAAAACCGTCCCATGCAAAGATTACAATGTATACTGTAACAGTCCCATCCCTATGTATCATCATCATATCATAACACCGAGTCCCTTACAGGTTCAGAAGAGAGAGTAGATAGTCACATAGTAAAAATAATATTTCACTGCCTTCATAAATGTATTTACGATGAAAATAGTTGTTGTTACTCCGTCTATTCATACTAGGATCCCTGTGGAAGGCACCATAGATTAGAGTATTATATAGAGCTAGAAGCAGAAGGCACCAAAGACGTACTATTCACCTTCATTCATACTCCGAATGAGACGAAATTAGTATGTACATACCTATATGTATAAAAATATTGATTGATTCGGACTGGACATTTTACGTGATGCGACTAAAAAACACGCTATGGTAAGGTAAGCATTTTAGTATCAAAGATAATCGCCAGATGGCGATAGCTATAAGCCCCCTGTTAGATATAATCGTTACAGAGGTAGTCGCTAGATGGCCCTAGCTTTAATCACGTTCCGTTTCACTTCAATAATAAATAATTAATATGTCTATATTCTTCTATACCTTTGAATAAGATATACATATATGAATATAATCATGTTGGAATATTATGTATGTAGACGTTGTATATTTTTTACGTATTCAAGTTGGTCTTATTTCAAGTCATTATTCCGCATGCTCCGTTTAATCGATCGAGGGGCACAAAAAAAATGCAAACTAGAAAAGTAGATGGCATTGCGGTCGTTCAACGTTCGGGTTTCTTTTGGTCGTTCCGCCGTCATCCGTCCCTTTTGTGACATTTTTGCGAAACGTTGAATACGTTTCCTGTAAAAATTTAACATTTAATTCACATTAGGGCATGGTTGGTAAAGTTATTTACACGAAAATCCGTGAAACAAAATCCGCAATCGTGGTTAAGTTTTTTCGTGCCAAGTGCCACTAAACTATCAAGATTCCGCCGATAATCCAAAGCCTACCCAGTGGGTGGCTAAATTTGGTAAGTCTGCACATTATATCATCCTTTATCTCTTTGTTTTACATGTATTTACTGCCACGTAATACGATTTATTGCTACAACATCTGCAAATTTCCACATATGTGATCGATGAGGTCGTCAGATAGAGCCGTCAGCTAAGCAACATTGATTTTGGACTGAAATTGGTTATCTACTGTGTGTTGCCTTGAAGATGTCGTATTTATTCATTGCGAATGCGAAGCTGTTTGTTGTGCGAACATAGTATAATATAAAGAATACGACGTACCATAGCTGATATAATTCAATGACGTGTTCACTACGTTTGAATTGAACATCCTATTTGCACAAGTGTGCCCAAGTGCCCATATTGAATACCTTCAATACGAATGTATTTTTTTAAACATTTGCTTGAAAAGGACTTATATTCAAGACTTTTTTTTTATCTATTTCATTTTAATTCCTTTTTGTACCCTTAATAAATCATTACTACAAGAAATTATGTGTAAGAAGTTATGTTTGACAGATCAAGTGATCCATACCTGTATGCCATATGCCCAAATCTTAAATCTCAAGTCTCAAATCTCAAGTCAGTTAAAAATCTCTTAATATTTAGAGCACACTAATAAATCATTAATAAAAATTAATTTGTTATTAGAACTGCCCTTGAGAAAAAGTTTTTATAAATTTTATCTTAATTGCAAATGTCTGTTCTTTTATTGGAATTAAACGAGATACCTTCTGAATGCACACTTCAAGGTAAACTCTCATCTATAAAAATAAAAATTATCAGCTGCATTGTAAAATAGTGTATTCTAAGAAGAAATATACAAAATTTATAACTAAATATAATAGAAACTAGTATTATCAATGGTAACACTTGGATTTCATCAGAGTCAAATGTCTTGTAGTATGCTTGGTTGGTATCCAATTGTAGAGCAAGGTCAATCTTGCAATCCTGAGCAGAGGAATTAAATAATTTATTTTATATATTTATCTGTGAACAATGAACATATTATGTTTATATATAATATATATATAAATATTAACCTTCCAAGGATTTTGTGATAAAATATTTTAGATTTATAAAGAGACTCATTTTGAAGTTCTGAAATTGTATTATGTATCTATTATATGTGATTAAGATATGAATGTTTGCTCATATTGATGGATGTGGATTATTTAAAGGGTGCTAAGCACTGCTAGAGACTGAGTGATGATATTTATTTGTATACATACCAATGTTGACAACAGAAATGAAAAAGCGTGTTTTCTCTTATACATATTTAAACTGCTTGTGTTATATGAAAGCATGCTTTGTTTTTGGGGTTAAAGAGGTTTGCATGCCAAGGAATATTAGATTAAATGAGTTGCTACATGTTTGTGAGGGACAGTGTCGACAAGGCACATTGCCAAAGCATAAGTGTTGTTATTTCAACCTTATGTTTCATTGTACTGAGTTGATAATTGAATACTGGGAATATTCAATTCAGCCTAATGAATTCAGCCATCCATATTGGCTTATGAAGTGATGTAATGATGTTGACATTGTCCCACATTTTCAGATTTCAATACCTTTAATTCGAATAGTCTTCAAAATTATTTGTATAATTTTGAAAAGTTTTATTTCATCAAACACGCTTTCTCGTTTCGTTATAGGTCTGAAATAAGCTCAAAATGGAAAAAAGGCGTGACTCGTTCTTTTTGAACAAGAAAACCAAGGAGAAACCAATTAGCAACAAAAATATACAAATAGAACAGACAAGTAAACGTCAAGAACAATTTGACAATAACAGACAAGACATCAAGAATGAAAATCAAGAAAAGAAAGTGTTTGATAAGAAAACTTACCGCTTAAAGAAATACAGCAAAAAATACAAGCTGGATCAGTGGGAAGATCAGAGGAAGAAGAAGCTGCTTAAAGAATATTACAAAGAAATCAAAAATGATCCCACTGAAGGGTCTTACAAGCCAAAAACTTTTGATGAAGACACCACAGACTCAAATGAAGCTGGCAAATATGTACGCCATCCTGACTTAGTAGACAAATTGAGCTCTATAGCAAAGATAAAGAAGGACCCTTTTCAAAAAGCAAAAGAAGAGTACAACCGAATCAAACAAGAGAAGGTCAACAAAAAGCAAGAGATTGAGAAAGTTAAGGAGGAGAGAATGCACAAGCTGCAGGAATATAAGAAGAAGAAGCAAGAAAGATTCAAGAAGTTAAGCAAGAAAACGAAAAGGGGACAACCAGTTATGACAGGAAGACTAGAAATGCTTCTTGAGAAAATTCAGAAGGGATAGAATTATTTTTCTTGAATATAAATTACTTAGCATGGATTGAAATGTACTTTCCTATAATTGTTGCGGAATCCTTAGTAAGTAATGCATTCTTAGCGTTAATTTAATTTGGGCCGTCCCAACACTTCATTTGATAATTCTCACATTATCTTCACCTATAGTTTGCGGTAATTACTTTTTAAATAACCAGCCCAATATGAACTCTTGAAAATTTGCAGCAGTGTATATCCATTAAACTTATCAAGAGTAGTTCTGAATCGCTCCTTTAAGTGCAAAATGTGTATTGCATATGTGTATGATCATAAGGAAAATGTGTAATCAGATACATGCAAATATTATACATACAATCATGACAATGAAGTTTATAGTCTCTTTATCTCATAATCACAGTTGTAAGCATTAATTAAAGATGTAGGTTCTCTCCTAGTAAAGATAGTGTGCATGCCAGTCTCAAAATGTTTGCATTAAGCATAATTTTGATGTTAGAATTCTTTAGACTTGGTTTTTATAACCAAGTCTATTCACATATATGTCAATACTGAATGGGCATGTTGCGGCAACTGTCTAGCTTTAATTTATTAATTACTAGGTTTCCCGCCCAGCTTCGCTCGGACGAAAAAGAAATAATTTCTGAAAGACGAGCGCAGCGCGTGAATTTATACCTTTCTCGAATCCACCTGAAGAAACAGAAAATTTCGCCAAAATCGGTCCGGCCATTTACGATTCTATAAAATATACTGACAAACATTCATTTTTATATATATGTATAGATGAAGATGATGACATCTCCGAACAAGTCGCGAATGTGAATTGTGTTATCGGACATAGTTCAACAATTGAATTGAATGAAAAAATCATGTTCACATGATTTGAACTTCGTATTTAGAACCTCATCAGAATGGAATATTAAGTTGATAATGTTACAATATTGGCTCGGTTAATATGTCTTTTGTTCGAGGTTAATAACTAGATCGAGACAATTGCGTATCAAAATGATTCTCAATTGAAGCCGTGCATGTTTTTGCGTTCTTTTAATAATGTTTTACTGCATTGAGTTGTATTTTTCACAAACTAATTTGTATACTTGCGATATGTTTTTTTAAATAAAATTACCTATGTGAAATTGTTGAGGTTATTTTATTGTATATGTTATTTAAAAATACGTTTGCAAAACAGCGAAAACAATGACAAAATCAAAAGCTTACAGGGAAATCAGTAAGTCTTTTGACGTTAATAGCAGCATATACATACATACCTACATATTAATTTATTATTGTTATTATAACACGTGTGAACGTTCGCTCTTAGAGCAAGGATACGGGAGCAATGGTAAATTTATGGTCGATTATCAAAGTTTTACACGGTTCAAACCAGTCCCAATTAACAATGTTATTTATTAATGGAACTATTCTAGGACATACTTCCTATTTATGAGGTTATTTGGTACTCAAATCACGCCAGAATCGCTGAACGGAGTTGGATGAAGGTTGGCACGCAGATTGGATGAAACGCTGCTTTAACGCATAAAATATTCAATTCCAGACATAAATCTACCAACGAAATCAAATTCTAGGCGAGTCGCAGTTATATATCATATAGTTCTTACTAATATAGTTATATGTTTGATCTTCTGTGATGAAAATTTTGAGGCTTACGTCTAATTCTCACGAGAAGCCTATACTTCCGGACTATTGTACTACAAATATTGTAACCTTCCTCCTTTAATAAGACTCTATTGCGGGCCTTTACCACTGGCTTAGGACTTTCATTTATATAATATTTTTTATCTGTACACCTGAAATGACCCCTTCAAGATGGCCCCTAATAACTTATTTGGCGCCAGTTAATTGACAGGCGACGAGCAAGAAACGGCCTTTGACATTTCGATAAACTGCTGGCAATGACCCCGAACAGATAAATTGACGTGTGCCATCTTGCCACACTGGATACCCGTGGTTTTACGGACGTCATACTTTACAGATATTATTTCTCCATTATGAAGGTACGAGGCTAAGTAATAGCGAGGGTAAGCAATAATTTCTTATTCTTCACCATGTATATTACGTTGATGCCCAACTGCTGGTCCAACTAAGTCCATATGATTATTTTAACTAATAGGTAGGATATCCTGTCATGCTGATCACTGAAGATAAGGGAAAGATATAGGTAATCAGGTTATTGAAAAAGATCTACAAACCCGTGGTTTTACGGACGTCATACTTTACAGATATTATTTCTCCATTATGAAGGTACGAGGCTAAGTAATAGCGAGGGTAAGCAATAATTTCTTATTCTTCACCATGTATATTACGTTGATGCCCAACTGCTGGTCCAACTAAGTCCATATGATTATTTTAACTAATAGGTAGGATATCCTGTCATGCTGATCACTGAAGATAAGGGAAAGATATAGGTAATCAGGTTATTGAAAAAGATCTACAATAAAATTAGTCCCGCCCAGCTTCGCTCGGGTGAAAAAAATACGATAGTGGCGCCACCGATTGGGTCCATTATGAATCTAAGCCATTCTCGTAGCCACCTGAAGACACACGGAAAGCCGTATAGGAGGAGTTTAGCCATATTTTATCTATATATTTATAGATAAAATATGGCTGAATATATAACGAATGAAATAATTATGATATATGTACCTGTATTATTCTATCTATGAGTACCTATCGAATCTTATGAACCCCCTCAAGGGGTAGGCAGAGAGAGATTAGAGCGCCAGTTATCTCTAGACATCTCGCATCTTATCTGGCTCTTCATACATATTGACCGGTTTCGTATATTCTTGACGTTTCGATCCTTGAGTGCTGGATTTAATCTAGGTAGTTGGAACGTGGTCTTTACGAACTCTTTTATTATACTTTAGATTGTAGATTGGCAGACAAAGAGGCTGCAATATAGTTAATTGTCTCTTATCGTTCAGACAAAAATCAACAAAGACTTATCAGGAAATGTAGGATTATGTTAGAGATACTGCGGCTGTTACATTAACACCTATCGTATGCTATCACGCTTCTATATCTCTATATCAACAGTTGATATGAAGTATTGACTCGCATATCTAGGAATGCCAAGCTATTAATTAATTACTCTCAAGATGTGTTTATTGCTTAACAAGTATATATGTATTTACTAGTCGTTCCACACGGTATCAATCAAGCGCCGCTTAATATAAATTAAGGTTAGGTTTGACACGAGCGCCATCTTTTTTTTATTTTTTAATAAAATGGTGGACTTATTCCACAATTTTTTTCAACCAGCTTACCACATTTGTAAAACTGTATAGTTGAAGATGAGATCTAATGATGAAGTTATTTAAAATGGATATGTAAATGATACTTACATAAGGATTATTAGAATTATATGTCTATTAGTTTGAACGCGCTGATCTCAGAAGCTACTTACTGATCTGTTTATATTAGAACTTAGTAATATGAATATGTCCTATGATGTTATTGACATCATAGGACATATTCATAGGACATATTGGCATCATAAGCTGCATTCATCCAAACATGATTTATTCCGTTTTTTAATAATAATATTTCTGGCAAAAAACATACAATAGCAAATTATCGATGATTTATTCAGTGCGGGCTTGGTCGAATAATAAGATTATAGGAGTTATAGAGGAAGGTTATAATATCTGATAAATATATGGGTATAAAATCTGATTATGTGTTAAAAGCAGTGATTTTAATTAGTTTACCTATATACAATGTTACGATAATTTTTTAGGTAAATATTGGAGCTCTTACTTGGTAACGAAAGAAGATATAAGTATCGTGGATTGTTTACAATTTTTCACAACATTTCGGAGTTAATTGCCTCAATAAGTGATAAACTTGTGACTTAAGTGTAGACTGGCGAATGTTTGATTGTAATATCACGTGTAGTGTCGAGATGAGACCTAAACTAAAACGGTGACAGTCTCTTCAGATAATAATATTAATTATCCTCACGCCTTCCCACAAAGGTCCCCGAAGGGGTAGGCAAAGGTGAATCCACCCACTTTCCGCCAGAGATATATTTTAGGTGTGCTTAGCGCTATATGCTAGTTATCATACCCGATAATTACAGATGTATACGAATCACTTTTCACCGATTCTAGCAGGAAAATTTCCTAAGCTACTTTAAAGAAAGTTATACTGTGTTGGCAGCATAATGGGACTAATCCCTCTGCTGCCCACACAATATAACAATCCTCCCCCCTCCCCAAGGAGCTCATTACTGGTAACCTTAATTACCGCGTAGGAACACAACACAAAAAATTGTGTTATTTGTGGCTACGGACTTCTTTAAGGTGGAAATCCTGCCCCAGTCGGGCAGCTCCAAATTCGAACGGGAAACCTGTTATGCCCTACCTCTCTTAATTATTCGGTTCTCAGGTCTCGCTATTATTCGGTTCAGTTGCAGGTTCCTAGAACTATCGCTATGAGAGACAATTCTATGTATAAAAACCTAGCTTTTACTACTAGTACCTCTAATACTGCTAGTACCTCTTGCCACGATTAATACATATGTAAATACAGCTAGTACATATGTTAATAAACAATCTTATAGCAATGTTTGTAATTGTAAATTGCCCTTCGTGATGTAAAAACTAATCGTCCAGATAAGGAAACTCCGATTTAAATACTACGCATTTTGATATTATTAAGGGAAGCTACGAAAACAAATATGTGGGCAAGAGTACTGAGATAAGCTGCGAGTAGCATGATGGTATTGTTCACGTGAAGGATTGTAAACATACATTTATGAAGCGTATTCTAATTATATAATTTTAATTAAAAAAAAAAAATTATATTGTAATTAAAATGTAGATGGATCATGTTATCTGATAAATAAATAAATAATAATACATACATACAAATAAATAAAATCGGAGTGTCTGTTTATATTAAAATAACCGTTTTTTACTAAATACATATTATGAATACACAGTATACACAGTACATATACCAAATATTTTTTTTCTTTCTGTCTGTCCGTCTGTCTGTTTGTTGCGGCTAATCTCTGAAACGGCTAGACCGATTTTGACGGGACTTTCACTGGCAGATAGCTGATTTAAAAAGGAATAACTTAGGCTACTTTTATTTTAGAAACTAAACTATAACTTTTTGTTTATATCCACACGGACGAAGTCGCGGGCACAGCTATTAATAAATAATAATCATTATTCATGGGTGAAAAAGACATCATGAGAGTTCAAGATGTCATGGAAATCGTGGTCCTGTTCGAATCTTGACTGAACCGATGAGTTTCTGAACTTAAGCATAGTAATTAGTCGCACCACGAGATTTATGGTGAAGGTAAATATCGGGAGGAATCCATATATGTTTGAGAAGAAATTTGAAATAGTCCCCGCCATTTGTCACGTTGGCGCCGTATTGTAATGCGGAATGACGGTGTTGTTACACCTCTGCCTACCCCTTCGGGGACTCTTGTGGGAAGGCTTGAAGGAGCGCTCTTTAACAATGGTACTAGCACGTCACCGTGAGGCTACGAGTCGCCTCAGAGCAAGCAGTGGTGGTGGCCTAAGGGTATTCGCTTTACTGGCCTTGGGGCGTAAAAGTAATCATTTTGGGACTTGATCGCAGTGCAAAGGGCAGCAATAGTTTCGTTCCAGTTTCCTCGTTCGGTTATCGTATGTGTCACGTGCGCAGGCGCACCCCGGGATTGCAGATAGTTGTGGTAATTAGGGTCATAGGCCATAGTGTATCGATGCAGGAAACGATACTGCTGGCGATACAGTAGACACCTTGGATTTTGGTACGCGATTTATTTAAAAAAAAACTAGATAAGTACTAGAGTAGTGAGATAACCCAACACGAACGGACACAAAAATTAAAAACAAAACTTGTGTTTGTTTGTCATATGTTCTAGTTGTGTATTAGCGTTTACCAATAAGTATTATTATAATTTTATAAAACGCTGTCGCATATGTGTACAGAAAATTTACCGATCAATTCGATCTAGTTCATTTACCGATCAATTCGATCTAGTTCACTTACCGATCAATTCGATCTAGTTCATTTACCGAAATTCGATTTAGTTCATTTACCGATCAATTCGATCTAGTTCATTTACCGATCAATTCGATCCAGTTCATTTACCGATCAATTCGATCTAGTTCATTTACCGATCAATTCGATCTAGTTCATTTACCGATCAATTCGATCTAGTTCATTTACCGATCCATTCGATCTAGTTAATTTACCGATCAAGTCGATCTAGTTCATTTACCGATCGACTCGATCTAGTTCATTTCATATCCTCCTTCCTCACTTCCCCATCTACTTTAGTGTCCAAACCAACGGTACCTACGTTATGTACCTACACAACTATGAGGTTCATACATACATACATATCATCACGCTAAGTCCCTAACGGGGTAGGCAGAGGCCAGTAGGCCAGTTCTCTCTAGACTTGCATACCTCTTTCGCTTCGTCCACATTCATCAGTCTCTTCATACATGCTCGTCGGTTTCGAGTATTCTTGACGTTCCCGTCCTTGAGACTCCGATCTATTTGATCTAGGTAGTTGGAACGTGGCCTTCCTCTGCCTCTTCTTGCACACACTTTTGCTTTGTGTTCTCTATATTATTATTATTATCCTTTCTATATTATTATTATTATTAATTCATTTATTTCAGGCAACACAATAAAAGTTAATAAATATATACCTTAACCTAACATACATGCAAACTGTATTACAATAAATACCTTAAAGACTAACATACATAATTAATAAAAATATATCCTTAGGTTTTCCGCTCTTGCGCGCATCCCTATAACGCCGGTACACGATTCCTGCAGGCCAGAAATCTGATTGGATGAACATGTTACGATGCTTTGCAGGCACCTGGAGGACGTACGTTTTGAAATTCGTTTCTCTCGCAGACTCAAGTCGCTGCAAGTGTGACTGCATCGGTGACGGTTCTTTGCATGTTATACGTCCAAACCATCGTAACATGCCTTTCTTCATCTTTACAATCACTTTAACAATTAGTTTATGTTTGTACCTAAATACCTACATACATGTGTCGTGCAAATATTTTTGTCTTAATATGTTTCGTGTCATAAGTAAATAAATAGTCTAATTAATTAAAGCCGACAAGTCCCTTTCAAGGTCTATCTGACGTTTGAAGTACGCAATTTACGAAACCTAGAGATAATAATATTTTACCAACGTTTATCTATTGTTTGTAAAATAACGATGAAATATATTATCTACTAGCTGTGCCCGCGACTTCGTCCGCGCGGAAAAGTGATATTAAGCAGCATTAAATTTTTTTTTATTTTATCCCCTTAGTGGTAAAATTTTTACAATCTTAGAATGTAATATTAATTTATTTATATGTGTAATCAAGAGCAAAAAAAATAAGTTTCAAGCTTCTAGCTTAAAAAATTACGAAACTTCTATACAAACTTTCATCCCCTATTTCAACCCCTTACAACCCTTTTTTGCATTAAAAAGTCCTCAACCTCTAGGCTATATCTGTACCAAATTTCATTTAAATCGGTTCAGTAGTTTAGGCGTGAAAAGGTAACAGACAGAGTTACTTTCGCATTTATAATATTAGTAGGGATTAGTAGGGATACTCATTATTTGATGTGGCATTAATTGTAAATGGGTATGTCAGAGGAAGTATGAAAATAGCTTGAATGCAGTCGAGATGCGATCTCTTCGAAAAATGTGCGGCGTAACGATATTAGATCGAATCCGCAATGAAGAGATTCGCAAATCAACTGGCGTGAATGAGGGCGTGATTGTAAAGATGAAGAAAGGCATGTTACGTTGGTATGGACACATAGAAAGGATGAGTGAAGAAAGATTGACGAAACAGATATACAAAGCAAAAGTGTGTGCAAGAAGAGGCAGAGGAAGGCTACGTTCCAACTACCTGGATCAAATAGATCGGACTCTCAAGGACGGGAACGTTAAGAGTACTCGAAACCGACGAGCATGTATGAAGAGACTGATGAATGTGGAAGAAGCGAAAGAGGTATATAAGTCTAGAGAGAACTGGCGCTCTATACTCTCTGCCTACTCCGTTAGGGACTTGGCGTGATGATATGTATGTATGTATGTAGGTACAATAATTACTTACACAGACTAATCGATGCGTAAAAAGATACGTGGGGTTAAGTATATGTAGATTGTTGAGTGCAAAATTAAAAATATCAAATTTAGGACGCGTGACTTGATACCTCATATGTAAATATCGTGATATTTATTAACATTAATTAATAACAAAAATTATACCAATTAGGTACAATTTCTAAACTAAAAAAGCCTATAAAAGCGGAAATCAATCGTGGTGTGACAAATCACTGTACCTAAGTTCAGAAAAACTATTGGTTATAGGTATATACATAGTCGGGATTCGAATAAGCAATCTTTGTTGCAGGCATGTACTCAAACCACTCGGCCACTACGGCACATATAATATAATAATAATAAATAATAAAATAAAATATATGTATATATAAAATAATAAAATATAATTAATAATAAATATTATTATATTTATGTACATTGATTATAAATGTTGACGCCTTCCCACTAGGATTTGCTTTCTTTCATAGTTATGTTAGAAAAACTCATTAGTCCTCCTAGAACGAATTTAAGCAGGTTCTAACCTCCGGTAAGATCCCACTAAAAGTCTTGTAACCACTTGAAAAAATCATATCATTACAACCACAGGGTCACAACCACTGATAAAAACTGAAACGATACAAAAGAAACATCACCGAATCAATAATTAATATATGTTTATTTAAATGCTTTATTTTAGTACGAATTAGTTAAAAAAAATGATGACATCTCCGGGATACTTACGAAATAACGATGACTTATCACGAGCTCATGGTAAACTATACTTCCCTACATCTGTAGGTACAAAGTTCGACGCCAGAGTAAAATGTGCTAAGCAAATAGTAGGCCAGCAGTCGATAGGAGTCACACTGGCTTGGCTCGTGCTCGTGACGTAACGCAAAGCGGTTAGCAGCAGTGCAGACGAGAATTTTATTATTACGACATAGTACTTTATATCTGTTGTGATAATTGGACCATCCCGCGAATCACACCCTGATAAAAGCCACCATAAATACTAAACTCCCGCGCCATGTTTGACAGTTTGCCGCCTATCGGGCCAGTGACAGTTTGCGTCCACGACTGCTTCGTACAAGTACGGTTGCCTTGAAAAGTTTTCGCGCGTTTCGTTTTTATTTCAGTTTATTTAGCAACAACCTAAGGTTGTTGCTTGAAAGTTCAATAAAGCTTTAAGAATTACGCTATTCAAGGTGAGAATAGATTCGTCTTTTCTTTTTTTATATCTGGCACTTTGTATTGGTAATTATTCGATATTTTTTAAAACGCATGTAGTCAGGCTGAATTTTCATGTCGAAATGTTTTTTTTATTTTATTTTATTATAGTTTGAATTTAGAATTGTCTTAGCTACCTACTTGAACGGTTATTTGAAGTTAATTAAAGGTCGTACTCACTGAATAAAAAGCATGAATTTTGAATGAAATATTTAAATATGAATAAAACATATCAAATTAATTATTAAAGTTGTACAACAGTCTTGACCCTTTTCCACTTGTTGAAATTATTTTATTATTTCCATTTGCCGTAAATATGAATATGAGGTGAAAAATAAACCTCTATACATAATGATGTTACTAAGTGTTGCTTATTCCTCCTCGTCACCTTTGCCCTTTACGTGCCTGAGGCGCGTAATGTGGCTCGCCCTTTAGCTAGTTTTGAAGGGAAGAAAATTCCCACAAAGTGTAATGAAAATGTTCCACTCCGGCGTAACATTGACCTTGCCCGCAGAGGCGCGCGCGCTCTGAGTCAACATGGCGGCGCGTCGAGTGACGTCATCCTATCCGCCATGATTGATGTGTGGTGATTTAGAAAATTGTATTGATCATTGAAATATTATGACTGACTGTTTCAAGTGATCTGAATCAGTTATTTTTTGTCTAATTTTAAACCATGACTTGTCTTCCTGTATAGCAAATTGTATTGTCTACGAAAATTGCTACATAGTTTTGTTATTTTAGGTATTAATCGGCTGTGCCAGTAGTAAGTCATACGATTGGCCATAAGAATGAAATTACAGTTAGGTTATTAAAAGGCTTTTCTTTGATACCATGTTAAGATAGCCTAGCATAGTACCTAGTAATTTAGTACAGTCTACAGTAACTAGTGATTATTTTGTGTCCAGATTTAATATTATAAATGGTCCAATTTAACATGTCAAATCAATTATTTGGACGTGAGTGATAAAAACCCAGAAATTGTTCACACTTCCTTTACTTTAGCAAAAGTTCGGGCACGACAAACGAATCACGATTAGGCTTGTTAATGGAAAATTCACGTAGATGTCATCACTAAACGTTACGAAGCCGAGTCAGCTCCGCTGCGTATCTCTGAACGCTTTAAGCTTAAACATAGCTGAACGAATATTAATGCAGTTTTCTCCGTCTGTTAAATATTTTTTCAAGGTACTTTTATCCGTACAATACATTTAGATACCATGGCTTAGAGGCCATGACCTCTTCCGATTCATCCACATACATCAGTCTCTTCACACATGCTCGCTGATTTTGACTGCTCTTGGCGTTCCTATTTTAAATTATTAACTTGTTTCGATATGCTATTTTCCCACTACACTATGGGCACTCCCATAGTGTAGTGGGAAAATAGCATATCGAAACACCTATGGTAGTATTTGTATGTTACTGAACTATTGTTGGCTCAAAGCGAGTACATCTTAGACTATAAAAGCAACTAGACAACAAAACAATCCTAATATAAAAGGCATAAAGTTTTCCTAAAATCCTAATATAAAGTACATTGAATACATGAATAGTGAGGACTTCGCAACTACGCCACAGTCTCAAATTGGCCCTTTTCACCGCACAAGCCTTTCATTAGTGTGGAATTATTCAAAGCATTCGTGGAGCAAATACATACTTGTGACCACATAGTTCATGTTTTGACTAGCACATGTTCGTGTCATTCATTTGAAAATACATAGTTATATCTGTGGCTCATAGGCTCGTTAGATATTTTATGGTCCTTCGATGTCTAGGTTGAGCAAAGTCATTCGCTGTTGTATTTACAACTAATTATATCAACAACTCGGTATTCGAAATTAGAAGTGGAGAACACACTACCTTTTTTTTATGTTCGACAAATTTTTGGATCACGGGAATTTGGACCACACAAATATGTGTCTTTGAGACGACAAATAAAATGAAGAAATCTAGCTAGATATATAGCAGTAATTTAAGTTAACTTTCGGAACGGTATTACAATGATTGGGAGTTGACTATATACATGCATATAAAGAAAAAGAAAAACATTACACATAAAAGATTACGAAACAGAAATGGATATAAGGAAAATAACACTTACAACACTAGGAAAAACGATGAAGCGAGTTGCGCCAACGCAAGTTGATGCCAACACCAAAGATCTTGGAGGCGAAATTAAGGCCAGAGGGTCGTGCTTAAACCCTTAAATTCCCACATATAAGTGTACCCGAAGGGGTAGGCGTACCCACTTCGCATGAAATATCCTTAGCCCCCAACAGATCACGAGTAATTAGGTTTGTGGTATAAAAAAATCTTCACCGAGTCCCTGGCAGGGTAGACAGCTTTGACGGCAGAGCAGAATACCAGAACTCTCTAAACTTACGAACCTTTAACGCATCATCCACTTCATACATATTCTAATAATAATATCTTCTCACTTTTTACATAATATCCTAATTCCGTATTCGGAAATGGAATTAGATTTTGACGTTGTCAAGTATATTGATAGCGAGATTCCAAGCGATAGCGACGCTTGAGCCGATGATAACGAACGATAACTGTAGCGATGCAACGTCGTAACGTTATGTAATAACGGTTCACGGACACTGAGATAAATGAGAACATTTGTCGGGTACTCGCGATACGAATTTTAATATTCATATATGTTATACGCTTTCCCATAAGATCTCCCACCTTATGTGCAGAGGTGAGTAGCAAGGCCTTTTTGCGCCTAAGATGTGTTTAGAACAACGTCTCTTCCTAATTAATTTATTTACTTTTAATTTGACAAGTTATTGTGTTGTGACAATGTACAGCTTATAAGTGGAGAGTATGGATGTGTACGTTGAGGTTTCCACAGAGAGTACATCGTGGTTCATACAGGGTTGCAAGGACCCATTGTACCCGAATATCAAAATCAAAATATTTTTAGTTCACATAGGCCTAGATGAGCACTTATAAAACGTCGAAAAAGGTGCACGGTTCGGGTTGGTCGTTTCCATGGAGAAGAACCGGCAAGAAACTCCATGGTTACTCTTTTAAAATCATTAGGTATACAATAATAATAATAAATAAATACAAGATTGCGTAAATATTTTTATGTTACAGTAATAGTACTTAAGTATGGGGAACAGCGTAGGCCCCACAATAGGTCGTTGCTCATGTATCATGAGGCTGACCCCGAGTCCTCGTGTTGCCAGCGTATAGTACAGTGGTACCAGAATACCCGAAAACGGGCCGTATGCTCGTTCGCCACCTTATTGGTATAATGTGACCACATGGTATGCTTCCTGCAGGGAGCACCGGGTGAGTCCGGCGCGAGTGGCAGTGCCGGGCACGAGGGCCCGCGGCCCCCGCCGCGCTGCTGGCGCCGCGCGCTCAACGTCGACCCCCCCTGGCTGCGGCGCCCCACGGCCCGCTGACGCCTCACCGCGCACCACACGTTCGTATACCCATCGCCCATGCCTATGCCCACACTTACACGTACATACATATCATCACGCCAAGTCCCTAGAGAGCAGGCAGAGAGTATAGAGCGCCAGTTCTCTCTAGACTTACATACCTCTTTCGCTTCGTCCACATTCATCAGTCTCTTCATACATGCTCGTCGGTTTCGAGTACTCTTAACGTTCCCGTCCTTGAGAGTCCGATCGATTTGATCCAGGTAGTTGGAACGTGGCCTTCCTCTGCCTCTTCTTGCACACACTTTTGCTTTGTATATCTGTTTCGTCAATCTTTCTTCACTCATTCTTTCTATGTGTCCAAACCAACGTAACATGCCTTTCTTCATCTTTACAATCACGCCCTCATTCACGCCAGTTGATTTGCGAATCTCTTCATTGCGGATTCGATCTAATACGCCGCACATTTTTCGAAGAGATCGCATCTCAACTGCATTCAAGCTATTTTCATTCTTCCTCTGACATACCCAGGATTCGCTGCCATACAATAAGGTAGGTACTTACACGTAGATACCTTCATATACATTACCTACACCTTTTGTTTTGGGGAAACCTTCAATAGGTACCCGACTGTGCTGAGGGGACGGGCGGGTTATGTGAGATTTCTACTCACTAAAACCCCCTCGGTGGCCTCTGACCAAAACGATTCCTATGGAACGCATCAGTGCCCTCCTACAGTTCGCCTGAGCTCGTCCCAGGGACGGCCAACTCCGCCGCAACCTACCCCGCTGTACATCGGCGGCACAAGCCGTGGACCCGCGTTGTGTGACAGCCAAGACCCCCTGACTATCCGCAAGCTCGTCAACCCCCATTTATACGCCTCTTACGACAGGCAGGGGATACCTGGCTGTTAGGTGACAATACCTTCACCAACACGAGGTGTGTTACAACATAGAGACCCCTTGATGGAATACACCCAATAAGGAGTACATACCCCCTATAAAGACCCCTCTCTCCTAAAGAAGAATGGAATCGGTAGTTGTATATACGTATCTTGCGAGACCGGGGGTGTTGTATCTCTGTCGCCACCTTCGGGGACTACTTACCCATCTAGGAGAGCGTGAAGATGTCGTACATATATAGATACTAGCTGTGTCCTGCAGTTTTACCGGCCTTAACTTTGATTTCAATACAATCTAACCTACATACATACATATAATCACGCCTCTTTCCCGTAGTGGTAGGCAGAGACCACTTCTTTTCACTTGCTACGATCCTTACATACTTCTTTCGCTTCGTCCACTTTCATTATTCTCTTCATACATGCTCTTCGGTTTAAGGTACTCTTGACCTGGCCTTTTTCCAAGACGTCCCTAATTTGGTCTAGAAACGTCCGCCTACGTCTACCCCTTCCAACACTTTCATCCACACTCGCCTTCGTCGCCACACGTCAATCGTTCTTCATTCATTCTCTCGACATGGCCAAACCATCTCAGCATACCTTTCTCAATTTTTGTCACTACATCTTCTTTCAGACCACAACGTTTCCTTATCTCACTATTTCTTATCCTGTCACTCAAAATCAAAATCAAAATCTTTTTATTTCACATAGGCCCAGGTGGGCACTTATAAAACGTCGAAAAAGAAGCACGGTTCGGGTTGGTCGCTTCCATGGAGAAGAACCGGCAAGAAACTCCATGGTTACTCTTTTCAAATCATTAGGCATATACAATATTTTTTTCGTTACAGAAATAGTACCCAAGTATGGGGGAACAACGTAGGCCCGACAATAGGTCGTTGCACTCAGTTTTACTCCTATCATACTTCTTAACGCTCTCATCTCAACTGCATTTATTCGGCTTTCATGTTTCTTCTGCCATACCCAACTTTCACTTCCGTACATGAGTGTCGGAACCAACACTCCCCCATGCACAGCCAAACGAGCCTTGAAAGACACCTTCCGACTGCCCATGAAGGAGTGCAAAGCCCCATTCACAATGTTTCCTGCATTCACTCTTCTCTTTTAATAGTATAGGTATCCTAATTATTTGTTATTCCAGAATTCAAAACAAACATCCTAACATACTTTCGCATTTAATTCATATCATTAGTAGAATAAACTATGTAATGTTTGGTCCAACAGCTGACACTGGAATAGCGGTATTGGGCCAACATCGAACACCTGACGCGATCGCCCGAGCACGTTGAGACAGGACACGACCGCCAACCGTCGCCAACGTTTGGCCAGTGCATTGGACATTTAGTGTTTGACAATGAAGGTAGTGGAGGAAGACCAGCGCGTCCGCGTCATGGACGGTCCGTGGACGGCTGAGGATGTGATCCGCGAGATCGTGGAGTCAGGGACGCAGGAGGATCCCTTCTACGTGATGGACTTGCGCGAGGTGGTCGCGCGCTTCCACCACTGGAAGGAGATGATGCCCAGGGTCGAGCCCTTCTATGGTGAGTGTTTTGTTACCCCCTGGTCTCCTGGTCCCCTGGTCTCTGCAAATTTAATTACGAGTCTCTCATATTGAATCCTATATTCACTCACCATTCTGATGAATGACGTATCAAAATCAATCAACATCAAAATATTTTATTCAACGTAAGGGACACAGGGAACACTTATTGAACGTCACATATTTAATGTAAGCTAAAGTTACCACCGTTTCCAAGAAAAAATACCTGCCAGGAGAAGAAACGGCGAAACAAACTCCCTGGTTTGCTTTTTTAACATTTGTTCCCTTTTACGTCGGGGACGAAAAGATTAAAGTTACATATATAAACTCTGTACAAGAGGAGCAATTCATTGCCATGCATGGCCATCATTAAAATAATCAGATGTTTTATAATAAGCCTTTTGAATTAATTTACTTTTAACGACAGCTTTAAATTCTCCAAAAGGTAATTCAATTATTTTCCGTGGTAGCTTATTAAAAAAGCGTATACCCTTGCCTTGTGTGCAGTTGGAATCATTATCTGTCAAAAATATTTCTAGAATGACATATCTTATCTGTGTAATAATTTTTTTTTATTTATACTCTCGAAAAAGATTGCGTATCTTCGTATGCATCTGAGCAATTGGCGCTTGGTCATAAAGGGTGAAAGGAGCAGTGGGATATAGATGCTACAAATTACTTATTACATATATATTAATAAACGAGCATTCGTTCCGTCGGATAGTAAGCGGTTACCACCGCTTATGCACTTACGCGATTTTAACCCAGTAAAAAGAAATGCTCGAAGAACTCTCTCTCTCTCAAACCCTATTTTCATAATTTATCTGCATACATATCGACGGTCGCCTACTCGAGAGGTGATTGCAGTCTTAGGACGCAAGTTCGATTCCTGCTGACAGATAAGTTATTATAATATATCCTCACGCCTTCCCACAAGGGTCCCCGAAGGGGTAGGCAGAGGTGTATAGGTAATACCCACGCACCACTTTCCGCCAGAGGTATATTAGGTGCCAACGTGACAGATGGCGAGTCCATCGCCGTTACTCAAGCACAACTATACATACGCCTTTGAATTTCTTCTCAGACGTATGCAGGTTTCCTCTCGATGTTTTCCTTCACCGTAAAGCTCGTGGTGTGACTAATCACTGTACTTAAGTTCAGAAAAACTCATTGGTACAGTCGGGATTCGAACTTGCGATCTTTGTGTCGCAGGCAACTGCTCGAACCACTCGGCCACCACGGCTACTACTACTACTAAGTTATTAACACGAATAATGAATACTAAGTCATGCATTTCCAAAGTATCGAGTATTTTATAAAATATAATTGAAGATTTTTCAGGACATATGTATGTACCTACATCGTTGTTTGTCTTAGTATATGTTTACTTTAGTATGTAGTACTTTAGTATAGACATATATCTAGACGTCTTCCCACAAGGGTCCCCGAATGGGTACGCGGTGTGTCGGTTAGTAGTACCCACACACTCACATTCTCCCGGAAAGATTTATAAGGTGCCAACGTGTTTCATGGCAATTCCATCGTCGTTACTCAAGCACGACAACTTTAAATGTATTTTTAACGCAGGTTACCTTACAGAATTCCTTTACAGTACAGCTATCAGAATGGTTTATCAAGCGTCTGAAAAACTCATTGGTACATTTCGGGATTCGAACTTGCATTCTTTGCTGGCTACTCGAACCACTTGGCCGCCACGACTCAAATTATTATTATTAATGATATATGTACATGCAGCTGTGAAGTGCAACGATGACAAGCTGCTGCTCACGACCCTCGCAGCGCTGGGCACCGGCTTCGACTGCGCCTCCAAAGCGGAGATTGAGCTCGTCACCTCCATCGGAGTTAAGCCCGAGTGAGTACTGCTTTGTGTCCACAGTTGGTACCCTTCTTCACGCCTTGCATCCTTGGCTTGGTGTAATTACGCCCACGTAATTCTGATATTTTTCAGAATTACGTGGGCGTAATTACACCTTTCTTTTTTTTCTTTCATTCTTTTGTATCTTTTTGTTAGTTAGTACTACTAGAAGTTGTGGTTACCTGTAATTGGGTGGACACTTATGTATGTGATCCAAATAAATAAATTATGAACCTGTCATATCTAGACATCAATCCGAAGTCGATTGGAAGCTTACGCTTATTAAGTCAATGTTTAGTTACCTTTTCCGTCCAGCCAATTTTCTCCATCCTCCAGCACCACATCTCAAGATAAATAAAAATAATAATATAATATATCCTCACGCCTTCCCACAAGTGTCCCCGAAGGGATAGGTAGAGGTGTTTAGGTAATACCCACACACCTACTTTCCGCCAGAGATATATTTTAGGTGCCAACGTGACAGATGGCGAGTCCGTCGCCGTTACTCAAGCACGACTATACATACGCCTTTGAATTACTTCTCAAGCGTATGCAGGTTTCCTCTAGATGTTTTCCTACACCGTAAAGCTCGTGGTGTGACTAATCACTGTACTTAAGTTCAGAAAAACTCAATGGTACAGTCGGGATTCGAACTTGCGATCTTTGTGTCGCAGGCAACTGCTCGAACCACTCGGCCACCACGGCTCTTTCTCAAGATATATTATATGTAATGTTAATTCTGTGCATGGTTGCGCAGGCGCATAATATTCGCGAACCCGGCCAAGATGGCGTCGCACATCCGCTACGCGTCCGCCGCCGGTGTGGACGTGATGACCTTCGACTCGGAGACGGAGCTGGTCAAGATCAAGCAGTTCATGCCGCATGCACAGTAAGTTGTGTATATATATAGTTCTTCTTTACCGGTAGACAGAGAGAGTATAGCGCCACTTACTTATCTCTTTCAGGGCAAGATAAAAAAAATGTTGTTAATATTTCTTTAATAATATTTAACAGGATTGCAACACTTTATACTTTTTATTTATGTTATCTGTGGTGCATTTTGGTGCCATGATGAGAATGGCCGTTAAATAAATTTTTGATTTCAAAACGTAAACACCAACTTAAAAATTGTATCCATATATATATACATATATTTTGTTATCAAGGCGTTTGCAATCCAGTTACAGCAACAAAATATCTTCGTCCTATTCTTAAATTTTCATACCATACCAGAGTCGTACTTTAACCTAGGTGCCTGTGTTGCGCAGGTTGGTGATCCGCATCCGCTGCGACGCTGCGCAGGCGCAGTGCCCGCTGGGCATCAAGTTCGGCTGCGACGCCGTATCAGAGGCGCCGCGGCTGCTCAAGCTGGCCGCCGTGCTGGGGATCGAGGTGACCGCTTAACACACTCATTTACTCACATTACATGCCAGCAAGTGACGTCCCACCTTATACTAGCTGTGTCGGCGGCTTCACACGCGTATTTTTCATCTGGATTTCAACTTCAAATCTGTGATCGATCTATCTCTGCCAAATTTCATCCAAGTTCAGCCATTCGAACGTGATTGAGAATCAAACATCCTCACAGAATTTCACATTTATTAAGGCACTTAATATAATTATCTCGTTAGAAAAGACGGTGTGTTACATCTCTGCCTACCCCTTCGGGAACACTTGAATGCAGGCGTGAATAAATATATATCTATACAAATAAATAAATCTGTTTGTAATATTAAAATAACCGCCTTTTACTAACTGCATATGGATGTATACATACACAGTACATATACCAAAATATCATATTTAAAAATTTTGTCTGTCTGTTTGTTGGCTAATCTCGGAAACGGCTGGACCGATTCTGACGGGACTTTCACTTGCAGACAGCTGATGTAAAAAGGAGTAACTTAGGCTACTTTTATTTTAGAAACTGATTTTTTTATTTCACGCGGACGTAGTCGCGGGCACAGCTAGTCTTAACTATCTAGGCACTCAATTGCCAACGTTCTGCCTTTCTATTCTAGTGTCCTACCGATACTGTCGATTTCTAAGGTCTGATCGGTGTTTAGGTGATAGGCGTGTCGTTCCACGTGGGGTCCGGTGCCCAGGAGACGGGCGTGTACGGCCGCGCCATCCAGCTGTGCCGCGCGCTGTTCACCGCGGGCGAAGCCGCAGGACACCGCATGCACCTCGTGGACATCGGCGGGGGCTTCCCCGGGAGCTCCCACTCTAACATACGCGAGGTACGATACAGCCAAGGCCTAAATTCTATTTCCTTCCCAAAACAAAAGTGTTGCAGTAATAAACCCCCCCATACCCCCACCATGTGAACCGTGTACTTTATTCGCAATATGAGTCAGTATGCATGCGCGTGCGCAGGTGTCGCAGGTGATCAGCAGTGCGATAGTGTCCACGCTGTGTATGGGGTATTTTATACTCAATATTGTCTATACTAATATTATAAAGAGGAAAGATTTGTATGTAAGTATGTTTGTATTGAATAGGCTCCGAAACTACTGGACCGATTTGAAAAATTCTTTCACCATCGGAAAGCTACATTCACCCTGAGTGACATAGGCTATATTTTCTTTTATAAAAAAATCTTTTGTCCACCCCTGCGAAGCCGGCATGGACCGCTAGTGTTTCCTATTGAGTTTCCAAACGGTCGAACAGTAGCCCCTGCGTGGTGGTGCAGTAGCGATGTAAGGCATGCGCGTGCGCAGGTGTCGCAGGTGATCAACAGCGCGCTGGAGGCGCACTTCCCGTCGCCGGGCGTGCGCGTGGTGGCCGAGCCCGGCCGCTACTTCGCCGCCGCCGCCTACACGCTGGCCGCCATGGTGCATGCCAAGCGAGAGGTCAGACCTCACATCTACTCATATCCTACTATCTTATCTTATCTTACTAATATTATAAATGTGAAAGTTCGTAAGTTTGGATGTTTGCGGTTCGTTCACGGCCAAACGGCTGAACCGATTTGGTTGAAATGGTGATAGCTTATACCTAGGAATGGGACATAGCAATTATTTTTTTAGTTCTTATATTATAATGTATGATGCTCTTTCACGGCATAGCGGCTGAACCGATTCCAGTAGGAAAATTTCCAAAGCTACTTTTTCGAACTCCACGCGGGCGAAGCCGCGGGCATAAGCTAGTACTACATACGCCCGCTAGTTCTCTCAGAAAATATAATAGCTGCCTCCTAGACGTTATAGGGTGTTGTGAATATCTCTCTATCCTAATAAAGATGCAATGAAATAAATAGTTCCAAAGCGCTAAATGGCAACATTATTAAAGGGACATAATATTCACTCCGAAACATGGTTTTGTGAGTGTTTTTTCATAAACTATTGATGACATATAAAATAGCTTCCTACGTTTATAACTTTGAATAAATTCTATATTTATAACCTTGTCGTAACTACAGATTTTTATGCGCAAATAAGGTAAAAAAATTTTTAACATACAATGTGTTGTTATTTATTGTACTTTTATCTTCACGCCTTCCCACAAGGGCTCCCGAAGGGGTAGGCAGATGTGTGCTAAGCTTAAAAATAAATTAAACTATTCGCAAGTGATATATTTTAGGTTTACTATTTGTTTATGCCCATATTTCAGCAAATGTCCCACTTTCAAGGTGCCCTGTATGAATTGTATAGGCATAATGCCATGTTCCAGATCGTGGGCTCGACCCCCGAGGGCGACGAGGAGTCGCACACCATGTACTTCATCAACGACGGCGTGTATGGCTCCTTCAACTGCCTCCTCTACGACCATCAGCACGTGGTGCCCGAGCTGCTGCACGTATGTACACCAAGCGCTAGTGCTGCCATCTATAGATAGATCGATAGATGCCATCCACGAAGACACGCCCCACCACTTTCTAGTCGAGAAGGTCGCGGCATGTGGGTAGTATGACCCGAGTCTATTAATTGTAGTGTTCGTGTGCACTCATAGGTAATCAGTGTGTACCGATAATACTCAAACGTTAGCGGCAGGCTGTACACTTACACTGTAAACGATAGGGAAGAATAGTGGGGCGCGTCTTTGTGGATGACACTATCTATACTTACACCATCAAAATTAAATGCTCTCCACGTAGATGTTATGTTACTCCACCAAGCAGTAGTGCTGCCATCTACATATTACGCACACATACTGTGCAGTCACCAATAGCTATGACTATAGACTGATGATATGAGAGGCTATAGACTGATTCGCGCAGGATCCGTGTGTTTTCAGTCAAGCGGCATGAATGGATCTTGCGTCACACGGCTCACACGCGTGTGTGTGTGTGTGTGCAGGTGAGCGGCGAGATGTTAGCATTGGTAGTCTACTGTTAGAGAGGCTATAGACTGATTCGCGCAGGATCCGTGTTTTCAGTCAAGCGGCATGAATGGATCTTGCGTCACACGGCTCACACGCGTGTGTGTGTGTGTGTGTGCAGGCGAGCGGCGAGATGTTAGCATTGGTAGCCTACTGTTAGAGAGGCTATAGACTGATTCGCGCAGGATCCGTGTTTTCAGTCAAGCGGCATGAACGGATCTTACGTCACACGGCTCGCACGCGTTGTGTGTGTGACGTGTGTGTGTGTGTGTGCGTGCAGGCGAGCGGCGAGAAGGCGCAGGCGTGCTCGGTGTGGGGTCCCACGTGCGACGGGCTGGACTGCGTGTGGCCGGCCGGGCGCCTGCCGCCGCTGGCGCTGGGCTCGTGGCTCGTGTTCCGCGACATGGGCGCCTACACGCTGCCCGTGGCCTCGTCCTTCAACGGGTTCCCCGTGCCCAAGGTCCGCGCTTTCCTCGACACCGGCCTCTGGTAAGCACTGACTAAAAAACTACCAAATTCTACCTTATTCTACCTTACCGAACTTTAGTTAGTACAGAATATATAACAGCGCGTTGGTGACCTTACGTTGAAAATATTTTTACCTTACATTGATAATATCTTTCTACCATTTTCGACACAGGGTTAGGATAACACATTTGATCGGGTGTTATCGATGTAACATTGGAAGAATGTCTTCTACCATTTTCTTTTTATTCTACTAATGTTACAAATGCTATTAAACTGTCAAATTTCATCTAAATACTTTCACCCGTTTTTGCTTGATTGGAGTAAACTTTCCAAACAGACAATTTCTATATTAATTTAGACCAATTCTATTGTTATATCTTACTAATATTATAAATGTGAAAGTTTGTAAGTTTGGATGTTTGCGGTTCTTTCACGGCCAAACGGCTGAACCGATTTAGTTGAAAGTTGAAATGGTATCTCCATTTCAACTTTTCATTTCAACCGATAAATCCTGAAAAATTAAAAGTTCTTATATTATTATGTATGATGATCTTTCACGGCATAGCGGCTGAACCGATTCTAGCAGGAAAATACATAAGCTACTTTTTCGAACTCCACGCGGGCGAAGCCGCGGGCATAAGCTAGTATAATATATATGTTCAATTTGTGATAGGTGCGTGCTGAAGGAGCTGTGGCCGCTGACCGAGGCGCACTTCGTGTCGGGCGGGCGCGCGGCGGCGGGCGGGGAGGGCGGGGAGGGCGGGGAGGGCTCGCCCGGCGCCAGCCCGCCGCCCTCGCCGCCGCCCCGCGACGAGCTCCGCGCAGTGTTCGTGGAGTGCGCGCTCAAGTGACCGCCGCCTCCAGCCCCCCGCTATCCTCTGTCGACTCACCATTTTCACCAATGACCTGATCATGTGCTTTCTAATAGTGACATTGACTATGAAGGCAAACGCGTGGACCTTGCACTGTTCTCATTTAGCTCTGCGCTGGGTTAGAACCCCGAACCCTGGTGTAACTAGAGGCTATGACCGCGCTCATTGAAACCGTCAGTATATAACAGCCCAAAAACCTCGCACCAGAAACAAACATACGTACAGATTATTTAATTTCAACTGTCACGTGATCGCGTTCATAGTCAAAATGTAATACCGCTTTAGAAAGTACAAATTAGGTCAAGTTTTCAAATCATCCAACTTTTACTTAGAATTTTTGTATTGTATTGTAATGAACGTGGTTTAATTTTGACTATTGTATCGTCCAGTAATAATAATGTTATTTTAATTTTTCAATTTAATTAATTAAAGTATACATTCGTGTATCAATATTATTCATTTTCGTATATAATTTCTTGTATGGTAATTAAAATTAACTGTGTATTTTCGCTTGCTAACTTGGGTTGTTGTAAACATTTCCACGTGTATTTAGCTGAGACGATCGCGGTGTTTCTTTTTGATGTGTTAAGTGGTATGCAATAATCACTAGATTTCGGGTTTCGCAAAAATGTTATTAGCAAATGGCTTTATCAATAAACATTGGTGAGATGTAATTGTGTTTTATTTCACAAAATGTATATACGTATCAGGGATGTTGCGAATATTCGCATCCGCATCCGCAAATGCGGAGCTTCCGCATCAATTTTGACATCCGCATCCGCAATAATCAATGCGGATTTTCATGCGGATGCGGATGTTATACAAGTTGCGACAATAAAGAAATTGGACGGGGCCGGCGAATGGCGCGTGCCGTTCGCATGTGAAAATTACCAATAGGAGCGTTAAAAATGGTTGACGAGATCCGACGCGTTTTTCTTGTAAATAAATCATTACGTGCGTTGCGCTGTGGATTACTTATCGTATAGACCTATATTTTGAGTGTTATTGTGATACAGTGATCATTGAGTGTAAATAATTGTTTAATGGGAAATCTTTATATTAGCCTTAGCTCAGCTTATTACTTTAAAATCGCCAGGTAAATGGCCAGGCCAGGCCATTATGTTACACCGGTAATACGTTTTATTGTAGGTAAACTTTATTGTTTTATAACAATATCTTTTATTTTTTCAGCGAGTTTCCCGTTATAGATTATCTAACAAGTTTATTAACAATGTCACCGACACAAAGTAATATATGGAATAGGCATGACGAAAGATTTTGAACCTATAATGAAGTAATACACATTACTATTTACGAAAAAAAGCCTATTTTTCCGTAATAAATTAAGGTTTAGCGTACTTTAAAGCCGTTTTTTAATTACTTTTTCAATAGTGCGCGAAAGCAGCTCGTAGGTATGACGCCATGCGCTGTGATTGGTGTTTCAGTCAAAAAGGCTGATTATATTATTTTTTTTTTTAATTATTGAAAAGCTTATTAATATCAACATTAAAATAAAAAGGAAATCATTTTTTAAATTTCATTTAATAAGCATTTTCCGCCTAAAAATGTAACGTTTTGTCACGTCCATTGTAATGTAACCGCCTTGAATTAGAAAAGGCGGCAATATTACTGTTTATTTAGTATTAATCACCTATTTTTTACTCCACTTACTAATATGAAACTTAGTAAGTGAAGTTAAAAAAATAGGAGCACTTTACATTACTATTTTGTTTAATAACAATTTTAATTATCATTGTTATAATTCTTCATTCATATGTAATACTATATGTGCCCGCTACTTCGACCACGTGGAATTTAACGAAAAAATTTTGGTTTGATTTCTGAAATAAAATTAGGCTAAGTTTACTCTTTTTTACATCAGCAATCGGTCCAGCCGTTTCAGAGATTAGCCGGAAAAACAGACAGACCGACAAACGGACAAAAGTAAAAAGAAAAATTTTTGTATAGGTACCGTGTTACATCCATATGTATTAAGTAAAATTGTATTTATTTGTATAGATTTATATCAGATCTTAAACATCCGCATCCGCGGATGTGAAAAAATCGGCATCCGCGACATCCCTAATACGTATGTATGTGTAGCGCTATTCTTTATAGACTTAAATGTAAAAAGTACAGTGATACTCATAACAGAATCACAACCTTTGACTCAAGAATAAGGTATATTTAAAATTTTGATTAAAGAGCAGATCGCCTTTTTGCGTACTTCACTCAGCTGTGGATAATTGAGATAATTAGCTGTGCCCGCTGTGTGCACTTCGTACGCGTGGATTTTGAAATAAAATATTCTTCCGTTTCTAAATTAAAAATACTCTAAGTTACTCCATTACATCAGCAATCTGCCAGTGAAAGTCCTGTCAAAATCGGTCCAGCCGTTTCAGCGATTAGCCGGAACAAACAGACAGACAAAAATAGTAAACACTGTTATTTTTGTATATGTACCGAGTATACATCCTTATGCTATTAGTAAAAAGCGGTTATTTTAATATTGCAAACAGACACTCCAATTGTATTTATTTATATAGATACAGGATGACCCTGGAAATTTAACTGTTGGTCAAATATGTGATTGGGCATAGAAGGTAAGGAAGAACATAAAAATTAAATTTAATTTCATACTTTCTTTAGCTCATTCTTGCATAAAAAAAACTGCTGTTATCATAAAGTTTCTAAGTGAGTTACTAACAGGCAATAGGTAACACTCCCTTTAATAATTTGGTTATCTTGGTTGGAGCTATTAGTTTACTACATCGTCATACAACCTATAACTTCTAGAAAAAACTTATATTTTCTGAGATACCAATCGATCCAAAGAATACTCGAATTACTTACATAAAAGTTCACACACAACAACTTCAAACTTATCACACTAAAGGAGGGACTTGCGATGAGTTTTCTAAACTTTGGTCTAGGTACACCACTGGACTCAGTCGTGATAACCAAATAAAACACATACTTTCACTATTTCCTTTATTGATGTTAGACAATCATGAACAGTAAATAGACACAAAGATTTGACATGCAATAAATTAGAACATCGAAACACGGTGTTATCCAACATCCCAGTTAGAACATGGCTCGACCACTAAACTAGACATTACAACTGATACATCGTAACACATCCAAACTACTCCATTGATTGACCTGCTTTAAGAATTTCCAGCACATTTTAAAGAATCCTCTTCAATACAGTAATATTTATACATACCTAATAATTAATATATTTAGAATCATATTCATACTTCAGTAAGAACTTTGCTTCTCTCATGCCTACCCAAAAATAACGGTATTCCGTCCCATTCCTAAACCCATTCGTAAAGCACAATATTATCATCATGATCATCCAGTACACGCCGTTAGGTCTCTGAATCCGACGGCTCCCCACGACCAGGTCATCGGTCCATACCATGGGGTCAGCCTTCTCAGGCGCATATCAAAACTTCTGTTTTCATATAATAACATTAAACATTATTTACACACATACATTACTCCATATATAAGTATCAAATGCCGAACCTGACAAATTCGATTACATTGAACATGTAGTCCGCGCGGAACTAAACTAGTTGGCCGCGCCATAGGTGGGGACGGGGGTTATGCGGCGGGTTGCCTTGTGGTCGCAACGCACGTGAGGTTATACACAAGGATGATAGAATTCAAATAGTTAAAGATATTTCATGAAAATCTTTATAGGCCAATCAAACACAAACTTACTTATTTAACCATTCTAACAAAAAGATCACAAATTGTCCATCACTTCTTAGTCTATTCCTTAATGCCCCTTTGAGGGTAAGCATTACACATTAAATACACATTACATCAACATACATACATAACATTACGCCGAGTCCTGAGCTACATAGACAATAAGTAATTCCATAAACTCTAGATTTACATACCTTGCATCAAATTACAAATCAGTAACATTGCCCAATTATGGATGCACAAACATTAATTACAATTATGTCTATCATAAGATCTTCTACATATGTAACGCGAGATTTAATTAACAAGACAATAATGTAATTCCAAAAACAAACATTTACGGAACTGTTATAAAATCCATAATGACATTAAATTATTAGTAATCAAATTCCAATCAGTAACATATACCATTTATTTCCCAATTAAAATTATTTGTCTATCATAAGATCTTCTACATATGTAACGCGAGATTTAATTAACAAGACAATAATGTAATTCCAAAAACAAACATTTACGGAACTTATGAGGAGGTTATAAGGTCCTTATATCAATATAAACCTTATAACAATGTTATAAAATCCATAATGACATTAAATTATTAGTAATCAAATTCCAATCAGTAACATATACCATTTATTTCCCAATTATAATTGTCACAACATATGTATGGCTTCGTGGATGGACTCCATCATAATATAGAATTGTCTGATACACTGTAAATGCCAGATTGATCAACTGACATATACAAGCAATTTGTACACAGCTTAAACACAAATCAAATACAGTGAGAATGTATTTAGAGGAAAACCCCTCTATGGTAAGTGGTTACCCATAGCCTATATGCCCTTGCCCGTGATGAGCATTTCTGACACTAGCCATTGGAATTGCCATAAGCAACATAAAGAAGGAATAATTTCCTCCCTTACTTTGCCAGGCCAAATATATAAATAGCCAAATTGCTATAAGCCTCAGTAACGTGAAGGTACTGCCTGAATTCAAATGATTCAATGATTATAAATTACAATTGTAGAAATGTGATCCTACCTTTCAAGATTTCACCTTTAATTCACTCTTCATGCAATCATGCTCTTTAATTCATACATAACATCGTTCAGACAACCCACCCATCCATACAACATTACACTATTTCAACTGTATAACTCCACATAGACCGCACAGTACATATAGTCCATAATCACTTAGATTGAGTATATAAAGAACTTGACACCTAGTGAATCCCGTTGAAGAAGCTTGCAGACAAGATCTTTCTTGTTAATTTGTAACTGACATTTGACACCGCACAAGTCTGATCACCATTAAAACCTCTTTTCTCATTGCACTTCAATATGTAACCTTCAGTTATAAATCTTCACGCCTTCACACCACATTAGGGTCCACAAAGCACATTATCTACCATCACTAGTTTGGAGAATAGGTTCATTTTTAACACAGATCACTTCGCAGTTCACTTAAACATCTTTAACACTGTTGCAGAAGTTCAATTCACTCCGGTGAGGAGTGAGAGATCGCCAGCGATCTCGTGGAGGTCGGATCAGCAAATCTGTACGCTGTAGGTGTCGAGGTAGGCCTGGAGTGCACGCCTGTGCGGCTCACCTAGCGATGCCACACGCTCGGGGAGCAAGCCCGGAGACGAACGGGAGAGGTGGCCCAGGCTCTCCGCCAGGAAGCGCTTTGGGTCATCGATGCCTGAGGGAGATCATCAAATAAAACCTTACTGGACTTACTTTGCTACATTTCATTATCTATATACCTTTATGTTTATTGTAAGTGCTCAAGCCTTAGTATTCATCTTTTTTATTTCCAATAAAACATATCTTACGTGGTCATCCAGCTGCAACTGTGCTTGTGCAAAATTTTATCCAATTCCGTTCAGCCGTTTAGACAGGCTTCAGTAACAAGCAAACATCCATCCAAATACTAACATTGGTATAGTAACAACAACTAATATTGGTATAGTATAAATATGGGTTATAAAGAGGCAGTTTGTTGGAACGTACTCATGTCAGAAACGACACAACCAATTAGAAAAATTACGCATTACATTGCGTGTTAATTGATTGTAATTCATTTGGATCCTGAGAGCCAATATTTGTGTAATAAACACTAATATAGTTAAGCTTGAATGACAAGTATGTAATTGTTGTCCAGTTCCGACAATACCAGCATTGATTAGTTTAAGATTAGGTGGAAATTTAATATAAATATTAAAGATAGTGAAATCTCTCCAAGGTATGAATGGCCCAGTATCCAAATGCTTTTTTTTAGGTTTAAATTGGGTCACAATGGAATCGACTTGTTTATCGTCCCAAGGTATTCTTATCTGTGCAACTGTTCTTATTGTAACTGTGCTTTGTGTGGAACTTTGGAGTAATATTATGATGGGGTCACGTACTGGCGAGAGGATCGTTGGAGACGCCGCGTGCGCAGGCGAGCTGCGAGTACTGCGCCTGATAGCCTGGCGCGTCGTCTACTTCGATGAAGTGGTCGTCGGGCAGCGTCGACTCGTCCGGCGGTAGCTCGAACAGGGAGATCAGCGCCTGAGGACACCCCAAAGTATAGCTAATTATAGCGGGGAGGTGCGTACATAAATATTACAAACACATGCATACACAAATCATACTGAACATAGTGCCCTTGTATGAAAGCCTGAATGTAATATTTATGTTATAATATAATATAATAATAAATAATATCCTCACGCCTTCCCACAAGGGTCCCCGAAGGGGTAGGCAGAGGTGTATGGGTAATACCCACACACCCACTTTCCGCCAGAGGTATATTAGGTGCTAACGTGATAGATGGCGAGTCCATCGCTGTTACTCAAGCACGACTATACATACACGCCTTTGAATTTCTTCTCAGACGTATGCAGGTTTCCTCTCGATGTTTTCCTTCACCGTAAAGCTCGTGGTGTGACTAATCACTGTACTTAAGTTCAGAAAAAACTCATTGGCACAGTCGGGATTCGAACTTGCGACCTTTGCGTCGCAGGCAACTGCTCGAACCACTCGGCCACCACGGCTTAATGTTATAATTTGCTCGTGAAATATAGGGATTTATCAAATCGGTTGTCAGCAAAGACAGGGGAAAGCTTTTGTCCAGCCATATATGTCCCACTACATAGATGGCTACTAATAAATACCAAATTGGTTGGGAGCTAGCGACACCCATCTAGCAAAGTGAGGGTCGCGACTTGCACACCCATAGACTTTAGTGGCCTCGTTTGTGTTCTTGTTAACAATTCATAATATTAGTCCAAGGTACATGCCACAGACAGCTTGGTGTCTTCATGGTGGGAGACTGGACTAGAAAAAGGGTTGGTCATGGCTTATGCCAATTGACGATCACGTGGGATGTTTGTGTAGTGCTTACGTCCGTGGTCAGTGGTGGGATGTGTGTAATGCGTGTACCTGCATGGTGGGCGACCACAGCGGTCAGTGGGATGTGTGTAATGTTTGTACCTGCATGGTGGGCGACCACAGCGGTCAATGGGATGTGTGTAATGTGTGTACCTGCATGGTGGGCGACCGCAGCGGTCAATGGGATGTGTGTAATGCGTGTACCTGCATGGTGGGCGACCACAGCGGTCAATGGGATGTGTGTAATGTGTGTACCTGCATGGTGGGCGACCGCAGCGGTCAGTGGGATGTGTGTAATGCGTGTACCTGCATGGTGGGCGACCGCAGCGGTCAGCGGGATGTGTGTAATGCGTGTACCTGCATGGTGGGCGACCAGAGCGGCGCCAGGCTGCCGCTGCGGAAGGCGGCGCAGTCGCAGAGCAGGCGCACGGTGCCCACGGCGGCCGCCTTGCGCTCCAGCGGGCCCGACACCTTCTGCAGCTCGGGCACCAGCACGCGCTCCACGTACATGCCGAACATGCTGGCAACATTTACATGACAACATATATGTTTATGTGCTGTGTCGCGTGGCTTCACCTGGGCAAAATGTATTGTAGTTTTCGTTATGTAATTAATGATTGATGATGATGATACATGTGTTAAATCCACAGTATGCATTAAAACGTTATCCTAAGCATGTTGAAATAGATTTGCATTAATAAAGTTTCTGTACTAAGACAAGAGTGAGCATACTGGCGAACAAGCATACTGCCCATCCGATGTTAAGCGGTCACCACGCAATAAACACTAAACAGTCACAGGCGCTAATAGACGCTTGCAACATCAGGTGTATCGGCGCGCTGCCGACCCTGCAGTAATCTTTTCAAACCCTTCTTGAAGAACTCCATACAGTATTCTTCGGGGAAACCTCACGGCCTGAGCGTTCACGGAGGGTAACTAATTAGATTTTGACGTGTTTCAGGATGTACTCACTTGGGTTGCACCGAGTCCACCAGCTCGACGAGGTTGTCAGCCCCAAAGTGCGCGGCATAGAAGCCGAGGAAGGCTATGAGACCGCGCACGTACTTGGTCGTCTTGGAGGACGACAACCGCTGGAACAGCAGCGTCATTATCTGCTTCGCGTACTGGCCCATCACTTGTCTGTGGACAGACCATAGACAAAGTTAAGGCCAAAAATTATGTTAGGAGCGAAAGACGCACCATAGACGTCAAGCCAAAACTGTAAGTGAGAGAGGAGGGCTGGACACCTGGATTGACGTGTTTACAGAATGTTGTGTGTTTGTTTATACAGAATGTAGCAGACCAATTTCCGTCATATTTTTTTGATTCACTATAGACGTCAGGGTAAATCAGAAAGGACAGCTGGCGACCAGGGTTGGTTACAGCTATACAGAGTGTTGCAAACCAATTGGATCACATTTTAAGTTTTTTTTAAATCAAAAATTGCCTAAATGTATTGATGCCGCCATAAGCCGCCGCCGAATATACATTCCAGAAGTTGCGCCATAGGCATATGTGAAGAGTGACCTTCTGTGCCCTTCTTGTACCACTGCAGGGACACTGTGTAAATCTACTTACTGTCCAAACTTATGGAGCATTGTCTGAATGAGGTAGAATCCCTCGTGGTCATTGGTCTTCGAAGCTATCAACTTTTGGAACACGCCCAGCATTGCATTCTGCGAATTAAATAATATTTTATATATAAGTGCTAGTTCGAGTCTGGACTGTGCGGTGTTCAACATCAGGCCTGTCAAATAGATATCTAATTTTAATGAGAGCCGAAGTGACCGAGTAGCATGCAACGCAGGTTCGATCACTGATAAATCCAATGATTTTTTCTTACTACACATTTCCCACCATCTTTACGGTGAAAGAAAACATCTAGAAATAACCTGCAATGTCCCCAAAGAAAATCAACAACGCATAGTCGTTCTTGAAAAACGGCGATTAACTCGCCCTCTGTCACTTATATACATGTATAATAAAGTTAAATTAATAAAAAAACAAGATTTTAGTTCTGTTAAGTTTCGCTTGGGGCGCTGTAAGTTAAGCACTCACCAGGCGACCGGAGCTGAGCACGAGGCTCGGGCGGACGGCTACGAAGGCGCACAGCAGCCGCACTAGGGGCCGCACGTTGGCGGCGCGCTCCCACAGGGCGGGCGCCACCAGGCACGGCAGCAAGGCGCCGTAGGCATCGCCGCCCGCCCCCGCCCCCGCCGCCCCCTCGCCCGCGCCCTCGCCCCGCAGCTCCAGCAACAGCGACAGTATTTGGAACACGTACGGCATGAACTCTACAAAACAATAAGGTCACAAGTCACAATTTATGTTTTTCTATCCAGCGGTTTCCGCGGTATAGACACCAAAATCAACCTTTGTGTTTTGGTAGCCAAATAACAGCCAGATTGCAGTGATTAGTCACACCACGGTGAAGGAAAACATCGAGAGGAAACCTGCATATGTTTCAAAAGAAATTCAAAAGTGCATGTATATATATGTATATCTCAGGCATAAGAGGATGTAGTTACCAATGCTGACCTTTGTGGAAAGGTATATTATATTGTAAAATTACCAAATTAAATTAACTTAACAAGAAGGCCGGCGCCAAGAAGTCTGGCAGCAATGGCAGACTGGATAGCAATGCTGATCCTCTGAGCAGATATATTCCATGCCGCTCGTCATGAGAGACCATAGTAGAGTGAGTATGTACCTTGCACGTCATTTTGCAGAATCTCCTGGAATATCGGGAACAGGGCGTCCTCGAATGCTGTGATCGCATTCGGGTTCTGTTTGGTCACCAGTCTGTTACAATTAAACAATAACATTACATATATAACGAGCATGTATGAAGAGACTGATGAATGTGGACGAAGCGAAAGAGGTATGTAAGTATAGAGAGAACGGGCGCTCTATACTCTCTGCCTACCCCGTTAGGGACATGGCGTGATGATATGTATGTATGTATATAACATTGCCGTGGTAGCTCAGTGGCTTCAATAATTACCTGCAAAAACAAGTGTAAATTCAAACTCTGAATGTTTGCTTGTACCTATTAACTTTTTCTAAACGTATGTAACAGTGATTTTTCATCAGAACATTATGGTGAAGGAACACGTTGAGAGGATTTTGCATAAATTTTAGAATACTGTTTCTTTCTAATTTTACTATAGATTGTTTTTATTATTAAATGTTAATCATATATTTATATATTAATGAAAATAAATATATAAGCGGTGGACACAAAGATCGCATGTGCGAATCCCAACTGTCCCAATGAGATTTTCTGAAGTCTAGTACAGTAATTAATCTAAAAAAAATGAAAAGCTTTACAGTGAAGGAAAACATCGATAGAATACCTGCATATGTCTAAGACGCAATTCAAAGGCGTATGTATAGTCGTGCTGGAGTAACGGCGATGGACTCGCCATCTGTCACATTGGCACCTAATATATCGGCGGAAAGTGGGTGTGTGAGTGTGGGGGTGGAGGTGTACAGGCAGTGCCTAAACACCTCTGCCTACTCCTTCGCGGACCCTTGTGGGAAGGCGTGAGGATGAGGAATTATATAAAAACAACCTGTATATCAAATTAGTGAGGAATACTCACGAGACAGACAGAGAGAGCGTCTCGAAGAGGTAATGGTTGAAGTGAGGCTTGCAGGGGTTCTTGGCGACCACCGACAGCAGCTGCGCCAGCTTGGGCAGCGCCTCGCCGAGCAGCGGCAGCGCGCTGCTCTGCAGGCACGCCAGCGTGCGGAGGATCGCTGCAACAATATCGGATTTTACCACTTACTTATAGCAGCGAGTCCGCTCGGAGGTGGAAAATAACACAAGCACCAACATATGCTCAGTTTACTACTTTAATCCTTTGTTATTCCATCCAATTTCATCAATTGTCATAAATAGATATAGTATAGGTCTAATAGCAAGCAGTAGTACCTTTCATGACGTACTCGTTGTGCGAGGCGGGGTCGGCGTCCCCGAGCGCGGCGAACAGCTTGGCCAGCAGCGGCGCGGCGTGCGGCTGCAGAGAGGAGCGCGCCACCAGCCCGCCGCCCACCAGCTTCTCCACGGCGCACGCCGCGTACGTGCACACCACGCCGCGCCCCGATATGTGCTCCACCTGCCGAGGCGCAAGGCCCCCTCATTCACTTGCCCAATGCAGCTAATAATCTCAACACTACCATATTGCATCCAATTCGGTTCAGTAGTTTCGTATTTTACACAACAACAAGAGTGGCAAACATGCATACGGCCCACCCGATGGAAAAGGTTACCGCAGCCTATTTACGCTTACAATACCGAAGTATCACTTGCGCGTTGCCACTCTGTGTTCGGAGAGTTATACTGTGTTGGCAGCATAATGGGACTAATCCTTCTGCTTCCAAAACAATATAACAATCCTCCCCCCTCCCCAAGCAGCTCATTACTGGAAACCTTATTCACCACGTAGGAATACAACACAACAAATTGTGTTATTTGGCTACGGACTTCTATAAGGTGGAGGTCCTGCCCCAGTCGGGCAGCTCCAAATTCGAACGGGAAACCCGCTATGTCCTACCTCTTCTTTTGTATCGAAATATGGCACAAACATCGTCGCAAACTTTAGACTATTAGTAGGATTAAGATAAGCATTACAAAACTACATTATTGTCAATGTGACATCGGTCACCACCTGGCTAGTCTACCGCAGCCTGGGATATAAGGTTGGTAAGTAGCGCAGTGCACTCACCAGCAGTGGTAAAGCTGTGAAGATCAGGCTCCTGGGCAGCAGCGACCTGAACGTCATAATGTACTTGATCGCATCCGCCTTCAACACTGGCAACTCCGACACTAGATGATTAATGACAACATTTAAAATTATTATTACTGCTATGTTATTTGTAACACAATAATAAAAACTGGTTGATGTAACTCAAGAGTATGTATGAAAAGTCAAATCAATGTGATCAGTGCAAAATTAAGTTAGCGCCTGGTTCAAATTCTATCAAGGGCCCTTTGAATTGTTTTAAATCATTACGTTTATGATATTGAAAAAAACAAAACAAAGACCCTATGATGCTGTACATAAAGTATTTTTCAGAAATTCGGAGATCAGAAAGCAAGCCTCTTGCCACGAGGCTAATTCGCCACTGAACGTGACAGATGCAGCGAATGAGGTTTGTCTAAAGTTTTCGGCGTGATGATAGCCGTAGTATATAATATACAAGTTAAAAATATATACCTTCAAAAGTCCATTCTCTGCGGCAATAGTGAGATGAGCTAACCAGCCCTACTCTGATGAAAATGATCATGACCTGCGAACTGTGACGACACCGGGTTCAAGAGGTGCGAGGCGCGCGTGACGTCACCGGGTACCCACGAGGGGCGAGGCGCGCGTGACGTCACCGGGTCCCGGAGGGGCGAGGCGCGCGTGACGTCACAAGGTACGTACCGTTGGGCCGCTGCAGCTCGGGCAGCACGTGCGCGGTGGCGAACTGCGCCAAGTCTACGAGGGGCGAAGCGCGAGTCACGCCCGCCGCCTGCGTGCCGCCGCGGGAGGCCAGTGACGTCACCAAGTACAGCGCCGCGTCCTTGCCTCGCCACGCGCCCGGGCCCAGCTCCCCGTACTTCGCCAGCATACCCTACGATCGCGACGGAAGACGTCAACACAGATACACCCTCGATACTAAAGCACGGTCGCGGAGCAGGAAGAATTTCGTACAATGACCTCTTTACCTACTGACAGTGGTCACAAACATTTTTATATGTGTGGTTTGCATGAAATATTTGAAGGATAGAAAAAAACTAGCTTATTAAATAAATAATAGATAGAAATTAAAAATTAAATAAATAATAGATAGATAGAATATAAAAAGATAATGAATAAAATTATCATAAGTATAAACATTTAACCACTTAATATTGCAAACAACTCAGGGGATCACTAATCGCTTTTGTCGATCCTGTCTTTGCTCTTGATACCAAGTATATTTATTTAATACTAGCTGTTCCCTCTGGCTTCGCCTGTGGTTCATACATAGCCTATGTATTATTCTGATGTATAAGGTATATTATTGTAAAGTTTCATTAAAATCCAATCAGTAGTTTTAGCGTGAAAGAGAAACAAACATACATACATTCTCACAAACTTTCGCGTTTATAATATTAATAGGATTATCAAGATCATAACAGCCGTTTAGCCATGTAAAGGTGACACACAGACAGAGATACTTTCATATTTTTAATATTAGTATGGATTTAATTCAGTCAGTAAATGGATAAAAAAAAAGGTCTTACCCGCATTTACCCAAGTTTCATCCAAGTAATATATTGGTCGTTGTTGCTGTCGGTAAGTTTTTATATTTTTCAAATATTTAATACGCCACAATGCTATGTCATCTCTGTCGATCAAACAATTATTTCGCCTTCGTTTGACATATTTAAACTTTAAATGTTTTAGTAATTGTTTCAACGATGTCAAGCCCATGTTTGGTAAGGATTCGTCTGCATTTATGACATGTAGTACCTTTTTTGTTGTAGGTAACTCTCCTTTTAAATAAAAGCTGTGCACTATTCGTCTGATGCACGATTTATCGAACTCATCAGTCTTTTCAATTACTGAGAGTCGTTTTTTCGGTGAAGGAGCCGGCTTGACGGTGTCTGTTTCGGTATATTCTTTTAAAATACGATATATGGCCGATTTTGAAATGCCCAAGATATCGGCTGTTTTGTCCTTCATTTCTTTTTTTGAAGGATATTTATCGGCAGGCCAGGATTCCTTAATGTATTTAAACACGTTAATAATCATAACCTTCTCAGATTCACTAAAGTGTGACATTTTTCTTTTCTTCCGCGGAGAAACAAACTTCTTGAATGGACGCGAGGTAGACGGCACTGGTTCCATTTTAAAACAGTAAATTAAACTTAACAAATCAACGAAACCACTTAACAATTAAAACAAGACAACAAAAACTAACAAATAACAACAAACTAAGATAAATGTGTTTCAAAATTGAACGAGCACTAACGCATCCCAAGATGGAATGTCGTTAGTTATTCAAAAATTATGAATCATGTCAAATACTTTTAATTGCGACCAAAACACCAGACGCAAGCAAGAACAAACCTTACGGTCTCAATTAAACGGTTTTCAATCCCTGGCGACAGCGGTCATTGCATCTGTGCGAGCGAGACGCATTATATTTACGCGGGAGTGACAGAGATGGGTAATAATAGGTCATTGTACGAAATTCTTCCTGCTCCGCGACCGTGCTTTAGATAGTGTTGTGTTCTCCGAGGATTATCTACGCTGATGATAATAATAAGATTATTCAGTCACATTTCCACTCCCGAGTCTCCTTTACGGTAAGTGATGACTGTGGTCGTAGACCACAATCTTCAAAACTGCGTATATGAGAGGAAGTAATAATAGTAGGATCTAAAAGGTCCTTCGAGCCGAATTTGAACTCCACTTAGAAAATGAATAATTTTAAGCTGAATGAAACAGTGTAGGTTGAGTTTCAGCATACCCCTAATGATATGTCATGACTATAGTAGTACACTAATCGACGAGACCTGTACACGTACCTGAACATACTGGCCGAAGATGTTCATGATCTTGGCCTCGTAGTGCTGCGCTAGGGTGCGCACCAGGTCGCAGGCAGCGCGGCGGCGGGTGTCCACATCGGAACCTTCGATGTCGCGGCGGACGTACTCCTCGGGATTGTCCTCGAACAGTTCCATGTCCGATTCTATATCGAATGTACAGGAAGGGTATGATAAGGTTCGTCGCCTTAAAGTCGATATTTGCTTGCACCAGGGCAATTATGAATTATCAGTCATGCCACTATTTTATTTTAGAACGAAACTGAATATCGCATTAACGTTAGAGAGTGAGAGTAGAATGTGTCATTTTTTGCGATCAATAATAACGTGGCAGAGTTATCCTCCGAATACAACGAAACTGAATATCGCATTGACGTTAGAGTGAAAGAGAGTGAGAGTAGAATGTGGCATTTTTTGCGATCAATAATAACGTGGCAGAGTTATCCTCCGAATAAAACGAAACTGAATATCGCATTGACGTTAGAGTGAAAGAGAGTGAGAGTAGAATGTGGCATTTTTTGCGATCAATAATAACGTGGCAGAGTTATCCTCCGAATAAAACGAAACTGAATATCACATTGACGTTAGAGTGAAAGAGAGTGAAAGTAGAATGTGGCATTTTTTGCGATCAATAATAACGTGGCAGAGTTATCCTCCGAATAAAACGAAACTGAATATCACATTGACGTTAGAGTGAAAGAGAGTGAGAGTAGAATGTGGCATTTTTTGCGATCAATAATAACGTGGCAGAGTTATCCTCCGAATAAAACGAAACTGAATATCACATTGACGTTAGAGTGAAAGAGAGTGAGAGTAGAATATGGCATTTTTTGCGATCAATAATAACGTGGCAGAGTTATCCTCCGAATAAAACGAAACTGAATATCGCATTGACGTTAGAGTGAAAGAGAGTGAGAGTAGAATGTGGCATTTTTTGCGATCAATAATAACGTGGCAGAGTTATCCTCCGAATAAAACGAAACTGAATATCGCATTGACGTTAGAGTGAAAGAGAGTGAGAGTAGAATGTGAAATTTTTTGCGATCAATAATAACGTGGCAGAGTTATTATTGAGCGCAAGAAATGCCACATAATACCGAGAATATAATTTCCGTTTTTTACACATATTTTTGCATCAGTTCCTTAATAAATACCTGGGACAATTCCACACAAATTGACCTAGTCCCAAATTAAGCAAAGCTTGTGTTATGGTAACTAGACAACGATATATTTACTTATATAGATAGATATATACTTAAATACTTATATACTTAAGTGTTTATTGAATATATATGTATGTAAATCAGTTGCTGATACCGTACAGGCTCCGTCTTCGAGACCATCACTTACCTCTGAACTCCATGTTGGGTATGACCACCTTCTCGCAGATGCTGCTGAGCGTGCCAGGATCCTCGAACAGGCTCTTGTAGCTGTTCTTCTCAGCCACCTTCGCGAGGAAGGTCAGCGCGTTGGAAACCAGCTGACAAAGAAAAAAAATACATATATCCATATTAATCAAGTACCGTAAAGAGGGTAAAAAAGAGAAAAAAAGATCTGTTGAAATTTATTTTGTCTGTTTTCTTATCCATTTGTACTTGAGCATAGTTGGAGCAAACCCCAACATAGAATTAATTCGTTAATGATTCTCCTTCGTCCTTCAGTGTCCGATCGATTTGATCTGCCTGCCTCACCGCCTGCCACCCCGTTAGGGACTCGGCTCGGATATTTTCGGAAAGATTTTTAACTTACCGCGTCGTACTTGGGCTGGGGTCCGGTGGCCAGCAGCACGGTCCAGACGGCGGTGACGAAGGCCGGGGCGTGAGGGCCGAACTCCTCTTCGTACTTGAGCGCGTAGAGCGCGGCACACTCGCATATCTCTGTGCGCAGTTGCTCCATAACACCGGGAGTGTCGTCGTCCGACTGTACACACAAGCTCATACATACCCTAGCTTATCAAAGCTTACAACATTATTCTGTGGTTATAAATGAAAAACAAAGTTATTCTTAAAAATTTATGCCACCACAAAATTAAATTTACTAAACAGTGAACAGTCGACAGCAGAGACACAATATGTATAGGTTATATTGTTGGTAGCCAATAATTGACATCAAATATCGCATTTTCAAATCCCGACACTACCAATGAGTTTTTCTGAACAAAACTAGTGATTAATATCAAACATATTCCACCGATTTCCGGTGAAGCCGGTGGAATATGTTTGAAATGAAACTCAAACACGGATGAGTAGTCGTGCTTGGCGATTTTATCATTGTTTCTCCAATAGACTCGCCATCTGTCACGATGGCTGGCACCTTGATATATATAAATTGACTCACATCAGTCTCCAGACAGGGCACCTTCACTTGCAAGAGGTTAAGCAGGTTAGGCATCCATATAGGCATGTTGTCCTCAAAGAACTCCGGCAAGTCTTGATAGTTCAGCGAGTAGAATGACTTACAAATCAGCACTAGAGAGCCATAGATCACTCTCAAGGCCTGGGGGTTGTCTGCATGTGTCACTGTAAGCTCAATGGTTGCCTGCAACAAAAACACATCCGGTAACACAGTAACTTTTAACATGGTAGCTAATGTTTGCTGCCTCTTACAGAATCTACTTTCCTCATCATGTTTTATCCTCACGCTTTCCCACAAGGGTACCCGAAGGGGTAGGCAGAGGTGTATAATTAGAATCCGTACACTCACTTTCCGCCAGAGATATATTTTACGTGCTAACGTGACAGACGCGAGTTCACCGCTTTTCTAAGCACGAGTAATAGAAACTAAAAGAAATTCAAAGGCGTATCCTTTGGATTTCTTCTCAAACTTATGCAGATTTCCTCTCGATGTTTTCCCTCACCGTAGTGTTCGTGGTGTGGTTAATGTCTGTACTTAAATTCAGAAAACTCATTGGGACAGTCGATATTCGAACTTGCAATGTCTGACTACTTGAACCATTCGACCACCACGGCTCTATAATGAAAAAAGATATTTTTTTTAATTATTTTCTTAAATTTCTCATTTCTCAGGTGGTTTCGTGGTCGTCGTTTTACACCTCTGCCCATGCCATCGGAGACCCTTGCGGCTACCGCCAAGATATATGCATATTATTTAAAATTATACTTCATATATTACCATCTAGGCGTTACACAGTTATTGGGTGAAATAGGAACAAAAATCCTCACAAACTTTCACATTTACAATATTAATGTGATAATAGGATGTGCAATGCAAATAAATATGCAATTGAGAAACTAGTATCCATGTCAAGAAATACAATTTAATAAAAAAACTACATAATGGCCATGACGGTAACACCTCTCCTTATTATACATACCTCTTATGTGCATACAAAGCGTACATAGAGACATAATTCCATAAATCGAGTCTAAAAGCTATATACCAGAGCACATGCAGTCAACAGACACTAAAGGATTGAAACATGGAAAGTATTCGAAACCGACGAGTATGTAGACAATGATGAATATAGAAGAAGTGATAGATCTCTGGAGAGAACTGGCGCCCTACTTCCAAGTGAGGGGCTCAGCGAGATGATATGTATGTACATACTTGGCAGTTACAAATATAGAAATATATAAAAACGTACTCACCACAAAAAGATCTGTGAGTGGCTTAGCAAAGTTCTCCAGCACATGTTTGATCTCCTCCCAAAGCTTCTGTGATTTGAACTCATACCGGTATCTCTTGAAAAGTGAGTGAGCCGTTCGGAGCACTCCATTGATGATGTGGAAATCACCTGTAATTCAATTACATTTCAATTCAAATTCCAAATCGAATCTAAATTGAATTTCTACTAAAAATATATTTTTATTTTTTTTTATTTATAAAATTACTAGTGGTCCCGCCCAGCTTCGCTCGGGTGGAAAAAAAAAAGATGGTAGCGCCACCTATCGGGTCCAATTGTGAATCTAAACCATTCCCAGATCCCCAAATCACACAAAAAATTTCATCAAAATCGGTCCAGTCGTTTGAGAGGAGTTCAGTAACATACACACTCACAGAAGAATAATATATATAAAGATATATTATTTCATTTTATTGGTCAATATTGCAATGTTGCTGGATTTAGTGGAGAGGTATGTAAATATATATATTTTCTAATACAACAAGAGTGGCAAAAGTAGTTAAAGTAAGCAAAAGTAGAGTAAAAAGGCTTACCTGTGCCAAACTTCTGTACCATCTCCGGTATGAGAGTGGGCCACTTCTCTGGGAAGTCACACTTGCCGATGATGGACACTGCATCACTGAATTGGCGCTGTATGGCTTCTGGAGACTTCAGCATCAAGGACACAATGAGGGTCTTAACAGTGTCGCGATCTGAAGCGTGGATCCTGTCTACGCCATCCTCTTCCTAAAACATTTTAAGTAATCAGTTGCAGAATCTAGAAGCAGGTCTCTCTTCTTTATTAAGGTGTAGTGAAAAATAATTATTATTACAATATACAGTTCAATTAAATAATTTTAACTAGTACAAAGTATGGCAATATTAAAAATATAAATGTGAGTAGGAACAAATAGGGCACATGGAGTCCCTCACATGTAACGAGAGAGTAAGAAGTCCCTTTGATCTCTTCTCATCTCATGATATTATCCTGAAAGAATTTATTTTTATTTTCCTATTAGAATATGTTCATAGTAGAATACTCACCACTGGCCAGTTACGTTTTATATAGTTCTTAAATGCAATAGCAGCGGCAACCCTTATAGTCAGATCAACAGCATCCTTGTCAATGAGATGGAGCAGCAGAATGGCATAGTTCTGGTTTACTTCTACACTTTCTAGAAACTTCTCCGCTGTAGATAAAATATTTTATTCCATGAAAAAACTCATTTTAAGGAAATATGTTGTTCAGCAACTATGACACCACGTTGAGTAACAATGATGTATTATTCTTAATTAGGAACTGTAAGTGGAATAGCACTAACAAGGCTAGCGGGTAATATTGCACCATGCAACTTATTTAAGTATGATAATAAAATTCCATGTTGAGGGTTGGCAATATGTGAGTGATACCTCTGGTGTTTTAAACATGCATCATGCATCAGAAACCGCTCACTATCAGGACGACTGCATGCTCTGCAGACTGCATAATTATTAATGTATATTTATACAGTAATAATTGTTTTTTTTTGTAAGAGTAATGGTCTGGTTCTTCCAGATTTAGTCTTTCAAATCACTATAAGTACCTATGAAATAGAAGCCTGCTATACCAACAATCATGAATACAATAAAACAGTGCTAACATAATATTTCTCTGGCAGATGACCCTCCCAGGGTATTAAATCTCTGCCTACCTTTTTACAAGCTTTTGCTTGAAATCGTAAGAAATATACATAGAGAAGACTCGATTACATTCGCTCTATATGCTTGATGTATTCGTGTTCATGAGGTTGTTGTATAGGCTAGGTTATGAAAACGGCAAAATTACTCGCTAAGCTCAAGTTTTCGCAAGGTTTATGGAACTGAAGACATCATTACCTAGCATGTCAGAAAATCATTTACTCCAAACTACCTATATATATACATATGTCATATTTGTACAACGCCTATAGGTAAATGTATATATTAAACAAAGCAAAACTACTTACCGGGTCGTCTGACATTGGGATCTGGATTTAACGTTTGTTGTAAATAATTAGCTAACGTAGCTAAATTTTCATCCGTAACCTCCATTATTATCGAAAATGTTGTTACCTGGATTCACAAGCGACACAGAATGAACTGAAAACTAACAGAATATTTTCATTAACGCACCGCACCACACCGTATGTAGCAAAATTTTCGTTGAATTGAATTTGATTTGACTGACACTTCAATTTGTCATTACTCGTTCAATGAACGAATGGCTGCATAAAGCAGTAAGAAGTTATTGATTATTGAAAAGGAAATGAACGAATGATAATTATGTACTCTTTTACATAGAGCTTAGCTTCAAATAAAAATAATATGGAACGGCTTCAGGTCTCGATAAGGTGGATGCCGAGGTCGAAAGCAAACTATCTCTCCCACCCTCCGAAGACCCAGACCACCCCATCGCCCCAATCACGGTCGACGAAGTCCGGAAAGTGATCAAGGATCTCCACCCCAGGAAAGCCCCAGGTCCCGACGGGATCGCTAATAGAGTTATCAAACTCTTCTCACCTTATCTCATAGTTTTGCTCACTGCCATCTTCAATGCCGCACTGAGCAACAACTTTTTCCCCCAATCCTGGAAAAGTGCAACAGTCATAGGTATTCCCAAGCCAGGGAAACCCAAGACCGAAGCCTCCAGTTTTCGCCCTATTAGTCTCCTCAATGTCCTTGGCAAGATTTACGAGAGACTTATCTACAATAGACTAAAGAGTTTTGCAGACTCTAAGAAAGTCATACCTGACCAGCAGTTCGGTTTTCGAACCAAACACTCCTGTATCCAACAAGTCCACCGTATAGTGGAAGACGTCAGTAGCGGCTTTCAACTCGGTTATACCACGGGTATGCTCCTCTTCGACGTGGCGAAGGCATTCGACAAGGTCTGGCACAACGGCTTAATATACAAGCTGTACCAGTTGGGCGTGCCGGACCGTCTAGTACGCATAGTACGGGACTTTTTGTCGAACCGCTCCTTCCGCTACAGAGTCGAGGGCACACTCTCTTCCCCCCATCCCATACGAGCAGGAGTCCCGCAAGGCTCAGTGCTCTCGCCACTCCTATTCACGCTTTATACTAGCGACATTCCCTTCCATAGACGAGTTAAAAGCGCTCTATTCGCCGATGATACGGCCATCTACTACAAGGGTAGAACTCCCGAGGGAATTCACGACAACCTCCAATCCGCAGTCACAGCCCTAGGGCGGTGGTTCCGGAAGTGGAGAATTGAAGTGAACCCCACCAAAAGCGCAGCCATTCTATTCTGGAAAGGCCTCGAACGCCCACGGGTAGCCCCCATCACCCTCTTCGGCAAACCCATTCCATGGGAAGAAAAAGCCAAATACCTGGGTGTGATCCTCGATCAACGCCTTTCTTTCCGTCACCACGTAAAGGCGGTACGCGCGCGAGCCGCCTTCGCGCTCGGTAGACTTCACAGCATGTTGAATGCACGAAGTAAACTCTCATTGAAATCCAAGGTGAGGATTTACACGACGTGCATTCGACCAATCATGACATATGCGGGTGTAGTGTTCGCACACACTAGCAAGTCAACACTTAACCCCCTGCAAGTGCTCCAAAGCCGGTTTCTCCGGAGAGCCACATGTGCCCCGTGGTACATGCGTAATAGTCAACTCCACGTTGACCTCAAAGTCCCCACTATAAAACAGTTTTTGAAAAAACTGTCCAAACGTCATTTCGATTCTGCTGTAAATCACCCCAACCCCCTCGTCGTATCGGCCGCCCGATACACTCCTTCCCTTATCTCGAAAATAAGGCGTCCAAGACATGCCGTCATCGAACCGGATGACGACATAACGGTCCTCCAGGTCGCCCGACAAAAACATACCAACACTACACACAACCGACCACTGTTCCGTCCTCGCCGGCGAGGCTCGACGCGAATAAGCCGTAATGTTTCCCCCCGACCTCCGCCGCAAACGCCGGCCCGCGCCGAGCCAGACGCGCAAATCCCGCCCCCAAACAATATTTAAATAAAATTACCAGTCCAGCCCAGCTCCCTTGCTCGCGATCCAGCAACGCCCTAAGCCGAGGTTCGTACCCCACAGGGGGTGCCCTTAGCTGTGTTGCTTAAAAATAAAGTGCCTGGCTGGAGGCCTAGGTCTCGCCATTGACCGGTTAAGTAGCAAAAGTTCCCGGAACTCACGCTACGAGAGACAATACAAAAAAAAAAAAAAAAAAAAAAAAAACGGCTTCAGGATTGATTTGAAGATTGTCTTAAGATTTTGCTTTAATTTTTTAGCACTTGAGTCTTTAGAGTAAAGTAATGTTGCTATTATTATAACCTTGCCAAACAGTAGTTAACAAAAGAAAAGTAAGCAGTGTTACAGTATACATTGTAATCTTTGGTAAGCAGCAAAAAAATAGCGAATGAAATCGAAGTTCTGTCCTTTCTTTTTTCACGCTTCTAAATATGGGGTAAGCGGTAGACGACTTATTACTTTTCTTACTTATATAGGTATTAGCAATCATTAGGCAAGTATTTTATTTTAATATAAAACTTATAAGTCAAAATTCATCCATCGAAAGACTAATATCCTAGTAATAAAAAAATATTTAAAAACAATTGTGACTGACTGAACTGATAGTACTGACAACAATTTGACAGTAATATAATATTTAAAAAATGTTACCAAATGTTTTAGTTTAGTTCAAGTTACCAGTTTCACAATTCCAGTATAGTTAAATTTTACCTCATGCCAGTCTGTTAATTTAATATTTATTTCTCTCTCGACATCGAAAAGGAAAGCACGGCGTCTCAACTTCGCGTTCTTGAAGCAACTCGTAAAAACAACCTTTGCTCTCGTTTTCGGCATTTATCGCGTATAATGGCACAAGGACGGCTTTCTCCATGTATTCCGTTGCCGCTGGAGCAGAAGGCACTTGAAGGTGTAATTGAGAAGGCTAAGGACTGGGCGCTTATGCACGGCGTCGGGATGAGAGACAAGAAACACTTCAATAAAGATGTCATTCAGGTATGATGTTACTTATCGTTATCAGGTTTTTATATATATGTGTCCCCCAATGTATTTATTTATATATTTTTTTTGTTATTACTTTAAATGTAGAATTCAAATTTGTATTGTTTTGGGAACACATAAATATTGTCATTTTACTCCACAAAATTTTTATTTAAAATAATCTTAAATCGAGTATAAAGTAAGTAATAATATATGGATAATGGAGCATCCATAATATGATCAACCTAATCTTAAGTATGTTTGATTAAATGATAAAATTAATTATGTATATGTTCCACTTATTTATTAAGCTCTTCCTCACCAATTAAAGTCAGAAGTAAGGTTTCTATACGCACTTACTTTTATGTCTGTACTTTTTATGTATTTAATGTGGGTACTTATTGAATCTTGTTGACTGATAAAATTAGTTAAGTACAAGTGGGTAGTTTATAAGAATATTGTGTGCATTCAGTCATTGTCTTGCTACCTAGCACAATACATGTAATTTGCTCAGTTTTTTTTTTTTTTTTTTTTATACAACAAGAGTTGCAAACAAGCATATGGCCACCTGATGGGAAACGGTTACCGTAGCCTATTTACGCTCACGATACCTAAGTATCACTTGCGCGTTGCCACTCTGTGTTCAGAGAGTTATACTGTGTTGCCAACATAATAGGTTTACAGGCAAACAGATTGGTGTTTCATTGGACATAACAGTACTGCAATTCAATAAATCTACTTGTCTACTTGGTTCGCAGTTTGCTCCATTTGTCCTGCTCCCGTCTCCTTTTCCTCGAACCGAATTTAATAAGGCTGTTGAGCTGCAACCGATACTTAACGAGTTAATGCATAAGGTATGTGCAATCTTTTTATGACGATAATAATATGTTCTTCAATGGATCTCTAAGCTGTTGAATGGGTCACAAACATGTTTGATCTCCACACCAAGCCTACATAAAAGATCAGGTCTACATATATTACAAATGATGAAACATTTGTAATATACGCCGTCCCACACAGGTTCTTGAAAGGGTAGTCAGAACTGTATAGGTAGTACCCACATACCTTACACCAGAGATATATTTTAGGTGCGAATGTGACAGATGCCGAGTCCCTCGCTGTTACTCAAGCACTACTTTACATACATGCAGGATTCCTCTGATGTTTTCAATCACCATATACATGCATAAATATATCAATATGTAATTATTGCAATCATGTAATAATGACAATTTACTATACTGTGAAGGAAAACATCAGGAAACCTGCATACGTCTGAGAAGAAATTCAAAGCCGTATGTATAGGCGTGCTTGAGTAAGGGTGATGGACTCGCCATCTGCCACGTTGGCACCTAATATACCTCTGGCGGAAAGTGGGTGTGTGGGTATTACCAATACACCTTTGCTACCCCTTCGGGGACCCTTGTGGGAAGGCGTGAGGATATATCATTATAATTTACTTGATATAAATACTGAAATTTTATTTCACAAGTAAATCATAGGTAATTTATTTTCACACTTTCATAATGGTCCCCAAACAATAGTATGTAAGCACAGGTGTTTTCAAGATGGCTTATCTCACTGTACAGGTAATTCTGTGTTTTGTATGGGGTATAATATATGTATTGTAATATTTTGTTTCTGCAGGTGTCCCATAGTGATGTATTTCTGGAAAGCACTCTACAAAACGCCCTACAAGTAGACGAGTTCACGGCAAACCTCTACAATATATGGGTGAAAGTGAAAGATGAGGGCATAACTCAGGTAATTATCTCAGAATATGTTCTTGAAAATCTATTATTGCATTAAACCTTCTTGAAAGGTATTGTTGAGACAAATTTGCAAAATTTATTCGGAACAAGTCCTTCTGTCACATATTTGGTTACTTTATTTTATATCTTGTGTTTTAATATTTTCCGTCGCATTACAGAATGTAAAGATGTTTGTTTAATTGAGTGTTATGTTACATACATTTATTTACAGAAAATATTATACTTTATTGACTTTTTTGTACCACTATGGTGGCAATAGCAATCAAGCATGCTGCCTGCCTGATGGACGCTTGCACCACTTAGGCTATCTCGCGGACAATTGTTTCTTAACATTTCGTAGCTTCGCAATCGCAAATTAGGATTAGGTTATATTGTAACGCAAGTGGCTCTATTATTATATTTTGTGGTCTAAATTCAATGGTATATCAATGAAAACGAACTTTCGATTTTGTGCAATAGAGAAATCGAAATTTAAATTCAATGCTAGTTTGTTTCGCAGACTTTTCAGACTTTTTTTGTTGTCGTACTTTTTGCAAATTTGTCTTCCACTGTGCCCTTCAATGATAAACCTCATTCGGTGCATTCATATTATCACAATAAACAATATAATTAAAAAAAATCATCTTAACAATACGTCAGACCTTTGCGTACTATTTATATTTTTTATATTTACGTGTTATTGAACTTTTTACTTATAAAACAGTGTTCGATATTTGAAATGTACTTTTTTTATGTTCGCCATATACAATATGAAACATGCCATGTACCATGGGTCCGCTTATTGTCCGCGTTAGCCAATATCGCTAGGGATGCTGCGTTCGGACATCATGCTGGAATCTCGGTGTCCGCACACGGAGAATCAGTGTGCTAAGCACACGCCCTACTGTTCTTGGAAGCAAGTGGAGATCAACAGCATAGCATCTGGCTTCGGTCATCTCGGCCCAGTTTCAAGGGAGATTCAGAGGTAGACGGACGCTCCCGAAAGCGACTCGATATTTTGCGTATTATATTCCTTACTGGAAATGTAGAAGTTTGCGCGTAACCGAAGTTATGCGTGGCCATAATGGTACTTAAGTAGTGTAGAGTAGAACATTGTCCTGTAGATTTTGTATGTCCCTATATCCCCAGGCAATAATTTTGCGTGTATTTTTTAACAAAAATTTTTATATCTTATATTTTTTGCACAAAAAAATTTTTATTTTTTTGGTAATATCAAAATCACGCTTTCAATTTCTCTTTTTACCTTGTAGTTAGTTTCACACTAGATTTTTTACATTAAATATGTGTTTGGATTTTAGCCGCTAATTCTCTTCGTAGATTTTTTCGAAAGTTTCTATTCGCGACTTCTAGTAAGGGACATTGACTAATAGACTAACATCATAAAGTCTTACGAGACAGACTTTCCTTTTTAATTTAATTCAAACTTTGTGTACTTGTGATAACTTTTCCACGTTTTATTTGCGTTTGGCTACATTGAGAAATATATTTTCCTATATGGCAATGTTTAAGCGTTCAACTAATGTGAGTTTATTCTAAATTTGAGATTCTATTCGACATGGTCGAGTCGAAATTGAGTAGCCCATTACAATAAAACTATTTTTTATCTGTCTTCTCTACCCACTATGTAGGTATAAAACACGTCACCTATTTGAGGTGAATCTGACAAGGTGACCCGGCTTCTAACTAGCCCTTTTGACATACCCACTGCGCTCTCGATTGCCATAATCATGTTATTTTTTAAAGAAAAGTAGACAAAAATAATGCTTTTTTGAGTTAAGTCTTGCAATTTGTAGATTTGATCTTGTAGATATTTTTTAAGTGGCCAAACTTAAGTAAAACTACTCGCTAATAGTGATCAATGGCACATTTGTTGTATGGTCTGGGTTTTGCCTTTAACAAGTGTTTATTGACATATTAACAGCATGTGTTGAGTATCATCGGCATAAGAGAATGTGCGCCATCTTAATGTCGATATTTGTTTGCACCACAGAGAAACAGAATGTCTTATTGATGTGTGTTGATTGCAAGAGAAAATATATGACACTGTCAATTAAATATAACATTACTTGATTCGTATTTCGCAATAATAAAACCAATTAAATGGTTTGATATTGATAAGACACTAGATTACTGAACAAAAGCGCATACTTAATTGACCCTTGTTGTTATAACAAGTAGGTATAATTTTATTTGCAGTGGTCTGCTTAGTGCTCAATAACTCAGCATCTAGCTGAGTTATTGAGTCTACGACTAGATTAATGAATGAAAACTGACGAAAGTTTTGTTACCCCGACTGTACATTGTGATGCAATTTATATAAACGTCATTACGCTATCCGACTGTACCTATTGTTCTTTGATACTTGATACCTCAAGTATCAAAGCACATACAACACACACAATGTCTCAGTATATTGTCTTGCGTAAACAAATATTTTCTTTGTAAAGTCTCGCTATCCTACAACTTTATATTGAGTTAAGAACTACTTTTAGTACTCTTGGATATTAGAGGAATGTATTTCTAAGGTGAATAGGTAAGTGTACATATACATAGCCTAATATATTTTTAAGTATATTTACCACCATAGGCACAAGGTACGAAATAAGTTTTACATACTTCAGGGCTTCATTAAGATTTTACATGGTCTCTGGTCACAATATTATCTGTGCTATTATCGTTGTAACATAAAATATAGGTACAAATGATATAAATGTCTTGGTGCTATAAAATGTTATATTCTCTGTGTAAATAATAGCGTTACTTATGTCGTTAGTTTAAGAAAATCGAAATCGATGGGGAATTATAATGAAATATCCCACCACAGTTTATCCAATAATTTTAACAATATATATATATATACTAGTTGTCCCGCCCAGCTTCGCTTGGATGAAAAATTAAATTTCCTGAAACACGATCGCAGCGCCACCTATCGGGTCCAATTGCGAATCTAAACCATTCCCAGATCCCCTTGAACACACACAAAAAATTTCATCAAAATCGGTCCAGTCGTTTGAGAGAAGTTCACACACTCACAGAAGAATTATATATATAAAGATATATATATATATCCTCACGCCTTCCCATAAGGGTCCCCGAAGGGGTGGGCAGAGGATTATAGGTAATACCCACACACCCACTTTCCGCCAGAGGTATATTTAGGTGCCAACGTGACAGATGGCGAGTCCATCGCCGTTACTCAAGCACGACTATTACATACGCCTTTTGAATTTCTTCTCAGACGTATGCAGGTTTCCTCTCGATGTTTTCCTTCACCGTAAAGCTCGTGGTGTGACTAATCAGTGTACTTAAGTTCAGAAAAAGTCATTGGTACAGTCGGGATTCGAACTTGCGACCTTTGCGTCGCAGGCAACTGCTCGAACCACTCGGCCACCACGGCTTTAATTTTAACAATATTTGTAAATTTTAGCCAGTGTATCACTTATAACATCCTTGCCTTCGAGTATGATTTCATGCAAAAGGAAGTGGCATTGTTTTTAAGAGTTAACAAATTTACCATGAGTTTGCTTTGCGGTCGACCATGTCTACTAGGTGTAGAATAGTGACGGTATCTTGTGGTTTACCCCGATCCTGTTACACATCAGAGGGAAATTACCGCCTTTGCATTAATTGAGGAAATTTGTCGTTTTAGACATGTTTTATTACAGTGGAATCAACAGAATAGGCTGAGATCTTATAGCCCTTATTGGGATAGACAAATCCTCTTTATAAATAAATTAAATATTTGGTTTCGGTATGAAACATTATTATTATGGGCGGATTATTTCACACAAGCGACCCGCCACGGCTTCGCGGGTGCACTGTAGATAGTAATTATATGTAAAATATAAAAATGGTTACTGTGGGTTATCCTTTAGAGATAAATATATACCACCGTACCACCGGGGACTTTTTTGAGATATACAATTCTGTAGTACATGAAGTTGATCCATCACGTAAGATTTAGCCAGTGTTTGCGATAAAAGCACACAAAAATATGTTAGTAACGACATCACATTACAAATCTTTGAATTTGTATGTAATTATGTATATGTCATAGCTTAATATGTATTTACTATCTATACATGTAAACCTACCTCTTGAATCACTCTATTGATTAAAACTTCATTAAAATCCGTTTAATAGTTTAAAAGATCTAAGCGAACAGACAGCGGAAGCGACCTCATTTTATACTGTGTAAATATTACCAGCTAACTGGGTTACCAGTTACCTATATATTTCTAACCATGTTACTCGGGGATAATGTAGCTTTCCAAAGGTGAAAGAATTTTTGAAATCGGTCCAGTAGTTTCGGAGCCTATTCATTACAAACAAACAAACAAACAAATCTTTCCTCTTTATAATATTAGTATAGATAATGCACAGGGAGATACCAAACTCTTAATTATGATGAGCTAACTCATTCATGTATTTACGTCATGAATGGGATTATACAATGAAACGAGAAGCAATTGCTTTTAAACCAATATACCTACCGCCAGTAATTACCATAGGGAAGTATTGTAGGGTAAACGTAAATATCTGTTTTTATGGAACTATTTGTACGGTCGGCATATGAAAACCATCTTCAGTTTCTATAATAATAATATAATATTATATCCTCACGCCTTCCCACAAGGGTCCCCGAAGGGGTAGGCAGAGGTTTATAGGTAATACCCACACACCCACTTTCCGCCAGAGGTATATTAGGTGCCAACGTGACAGATGGCGAGTCCATCGCCGTTACTCAAGCACGACTATATGCAGGTTTCCTCTCGATGTTTTCCTTCACCGTTCAGCTCGTGGTGTGACTAATCACTGTACTTAAGTTCAGAAAAACTCATTGGTACAGTCGGGATTCGAACTTGCGACCTTTGCGTCGCAGGCAACTGCTCGAACCACTCGGCCCCTTGTGAGGATAAAAAAACGTAAGTAGACAATTGTCAACATAATCCTTTTGATTAAGCTTAAGACAAACTTAGATTCCAAATATGACTGACTCGTTGTAACGTCAATACAGATATGACGTACTTAATTTTCAAATGGTTTGTCTTCATATTGAGTTGTACTGATATTGTAAATACATACATACATACATATCATCACGCCGAGTCCCTAACGGGGTACGCAGAGAGTATAGAGCGCCAGTTCTCTCTAGACTTACATACCTCTTTCGCTTCGTCCACATTCATCAGTCTCTTCATACATGCTCGTCGGTTTCGAGTACTCTTAACGTTCCCGTCCTTGAGAGTCCGATCTATTTGATCCAGGTAGTTGGAACGTGGCCTTCCTCTGCCTCTTCTTGCACACACTTGCTTTTTATATACTTACGAAACAGATATCTGTTTCGTCAATCTTTCTTCACTCATCCTTTCTATGTGTCCAAACCAACGTAACATGCCTTTCTTCATCTTTACAATCACGCCCTCATTCACGCCAGTTGATTTGCGAATCTCTTCATTGCGGATTCGATCTAATATCGTTACGCCGCACATTTTTCGAAGAGATCGCATCTCGACTGCATTCAAGCTATTTTCATACTTCCTCTGACATACCCAGGATTCGCTGCCATACAATAAGGTAGGTACCAATATCGCGTTGTGGACAGCAACTCGAGCATTCTTGCTCAGACTTTTACTGCCCATCAACGCCGACATGGCCCCATTCACCTTATTTCCGGCAGTTATCCTTCTTTCAATATCTTTTTCATACTTTCCATCTCGTGTGAACATGCTTCCAAGATAAACAAATTCATTCATTGATATTGTAAATAACTTATATAAGAAGCATCTGTGACGGGATTGATGAAGGTGGATGAAGTGAAAGAGGTATGTAAATCTAGTCAGAACTGGCGCTCTAATCTCTGTTGCTTGGGTAGGCACTGATATTAGAGGTGATCGGGTAGGCCCAGTGAGGGACGTGGGCAAGTGTAACTACTGCGTACTGTAAGCTACCTCTTCTGTTTAATAACGTTAGCACAATATAATAATAATAATAATAATATATCCTTTATTGTACAAACACACACATTTACAAAAACAAACAGAAATGACAAAGAAAAACATGTAGTAGGCACAATAGGCGGCTTTATCGCAAAAGCGATTTCTACCAGGCAACCAGTGTAGAGAGAGATAAGAAACAGAGAAAGAAAAGGTAGGTGTGACAGTTGAGAGGATGAAATAGAAACAATTATTATACGATATAAATAGTAGGCATTCTACATAAATAAATACGAAACATATACTTATATAACATACATACAAGCCGTGGTGGCCGAGTGGTTCGAGCAGTTGCCTGCGACACAATGATCGCAAGTTCGAATCCCGACTGTACCAATGAGTTTTTCTGATCTTAAGTACAGTGATTAGTCACACCACGAGCTTTACGGTGAAGGAAAACATCGAGAGGAAACCTGCATACGTCTGAGAAGAAATTCAAAGGCGTATGTATAGTCGTGCTTGAGTAACGGCGATGGACTCGCCATCTGTCACGTTGGCAGCTAAAATATACCTCTGGCGGAAAGTGGGTGTGTGGGTTTTACCTATACACCTCTGCCTACCCCTTCGGGGACCCTTGTGGAAAGGCGTGAGGATATATATATATAAATACATAACATACATACATATAATGATACTTATAAAATAGTTGTAAGTAATTAAGAATGTAAAAAAAACGTGTGGCACTCGGGGACTGCCGCGGTAAAGCTATTGCATAGCATTTTTTATCAACTTATGCGATACACCTATATACTTACTCACAAACAGCTGCTTACGTACTAGGCATGCCTTTTAAGTTCTGTCGTTTCCATATTTCCCGGCAATTTTGAATTTGGAACTGTTCTATTTTCGAATGTGTTTAAATTTCTGAAGTGTTAGGTTATTTTCGTTACGGAATTTCTGGATTCGGTCTCCACGCTCAAGGCCCGTGATAGAAGCTATGCAATAGCTTAAAAATTATAAATAAGTTTTAATGGTGTAGGGTATTCAGACGTAGAAAGTATTTTTGGTAAAAGATAAAACAAAAAGGTGTTATTTGTTAACAAATTGTAATTTTTATATTCTTTGTGTATTCGCCTTAAGTTAATGTATTGTGTATATATTAATTATTATATTGGTATGTATATACATTAGTATAGCGGTGGACGGCGCGTAGTTTTAAAGGGATGTAATGTTAATTGTTTAAACGGTATTCTTTGACATGTTAAAATCCTAAATGTATAACTGGTCACTTGCTCAAACGGGTCGTGCCATACTATTAAGGAGAAGTTATGATTATGAATGGATTAGTAATTTAAAAAAAGAAAGTAAGAACTTTTTTATACTTTCATATGTCAGTGTCAAATAGCACTGTCACATGTCAAAGATAATTTTATTAATTAATAAATTATAACTAATCAATATTTGTCAGGAATTAAAAAAAAATTCAACATATTTTACGATTTCTACTTGACATATAAATATGTATTATAATAAGTTTTTATTTTAGATTATATTTTTATTAAATTCTAAATAGGTACTGTGTTAGTCTTAACCATCCGTTTGAGCAACTGTACTTATACTTTTAGGCTGGATTAATATTTAAAGAAAAAAAGTTCTGCAATGACCCAGTGTATCTGAGTGTAACTGCAGGATGCCTTAGGGAATGGAACATTACCCCCAAATGTATGATAGGGCACGCTCATTATCTATGACCTTATTTCTCATAATAACCTGCCGTAAAGTAATATCTCACTACGTTTTTATATCCTACTACTTAATTTCCAATTTTCTGAATAAAATTATGTTTCGAAGTGAGTATTATTCCCAATAATTATGTAAGCATGTTTTATTGCATCGTCGTGACGATATGTTCACAATATGTTATAACTTCTAGAAGCTAACTGTTTCCATTTACTAAGACATTCTGTATTTAAAATGGTATTATAAATGTGTAAATACCCACAGCTGTTATAACGGTAGGCTATGATTGGACAGAACTACATTGAGCTTGATATCGTTTTGCAGTCGCTCAGCTTGGGCCTCTTCCGCTCCGACTACCTGATGCAGAACTCAGAGGGGAACAAACTAAAGCAAGTGGAGTTTAACACGGTAGCCGCGAGTTTTGGCGCCATCACGTCAAATCTGCCCGCCATGTCTCGGTACCGACTCGTGGCGTGGGGGCAACGACCTGTATGCTTGATATAATACCACGTATATACGTGTATACAATATATCCAACTATTTTTAAAAATGTGAAAGTTTGTTACTCTTTCACGCAAAAACTACTGAACGCACGAAAGTTTGGCACTTAACACTCACAATAAGCTGGATTAACACAGGAGGTTGTATTTCAGAAAAAAACTACTATCTGAGATTAAAGTTTCTAGTTTCAATATATACGTGTAGTATCAAGCAGCCAGGTTCAAGCCTCACACACCACTTTACGTATCAGTCGACATCTCTCATGTGACTGCTCTCTCTCTTTCAATTTCCTATGCACGCATTCATCCGTCTCTTCCTTCACCGCAGCGCTTGTGTTTATTTTTTCCTTTATCTGCATTATCTGCGTTCGCTTTGGCTTGGTGGTTTTTTTATGTTGTGTGTTTTTTGGCATTGGATATTGGTCCTTTTAGTATTCTATTGCGTATCTGTATTCGAAGTTTGTTCTTTCTTTCTGTTATACCAGTTAATGTGGCCTGTATTTATTGTTTTTTTTAAGTAATTTATTTAGTTGCATTTGTTATTTGCGTGCATGTACTGTTGAGATTGCAATAGACAGCTTTTTTGGTAGCACACTTGAGAGATGTTACCTGTCTACGCCTGCATAGTCGGATAATAATGTTTTATTGAATTTGCAATAATGTGTCGTGTTATATTTATGTTCTGTCCAATCATTGCCGGGCTTAGGGTACACATCTTTCAAAGGAATATGTTTTGCGCTTGTCCTAAGTACTTACACATGAGCACATTTTGTATTGTACTGTTGGAAAATTGGTCACTCTCACTCACTTAATTCACTTCACTTGGGGGGGGGGGGGGGGGGGAGGTGGGGGAGGGTGAGAGGTTAGGCAAGCCGGGCCGACAGTTCGGCGATTTCTTCATTTACAGTAATGTAAGTTCGGACAAGCATGCGGTCCGCCTGATGGTAAGTGGTTACCGCCGCCTATGGACGCTTGCAATAACAGAGGCTCCCTCTGCTGACCCTGCAGGAATCTTCACACGCTTCTAGAAGAACTTCATGCTGTACTATCCAGGGAAAACCTCAACGGGAGCTCATTCCATAGCCGGAGGGTTCGCGGGAGGAAAATCCTTTAGGACCGCGCAGTATGAGACCTTTTTGATTCAAAAGTATGAGAAAGAATTCCCCATTGATGGGGAACGGGGTCGCTGGTTCATGTTGCGTGAGAAAAGGTTTAATATTTCTTAATTCTTAATTACATGCGCGAAATGAAACATTTAACAATTCAATCTTTGTATGGGGTTTTATGCTAGATTTTATATTATCTACAGTCGACGTTTCGTTCTTCAGAAGGCTATTTATTAACTAATGATGCTGGTATTGGCGAATTCCAATTACACTTGTTACTTGGAAAAATATTGAAATTAAAATAAAATTCCCATCGCACAAAGCTCATGTATTGCCGAAACTATCGCTTGCCTTCGATCCGCAAACATTTATAAGTCATAGACACTTGCTATGAAATAGACATCACAGACGATTATTTGTACTTTGTATGATCAAAGTCTAGGCACATGTTGTAATAACAATTAATTTACAACAAATTTTATGTACACTTTTGTAATGGCAAGTACTCTTTAAGACAAATAAAATTTTGAGGTATCTATCAATGGAAATCTATATATATATATATATACTAGTGGTCCCGCCCAGCTTCGCTTGGGTGAAAAAAGTAAATGCCCTAAAACCCGATCACAGCGCCACCTATCGGGTCCAATTGTGAATCTAAACCATTCTCAAATCCATCTGAAGACACACAAAAAATTTCATCAAAATCGGTCCAGTCGTTTAGGAGGAGTTCAGTCACATACACACGCACACAAGAAATATATATATTAAGATAGGAGATCCCATTTGTGAACTCACTCATTACGAAATCTCAGGAACTATAAGGCCGATTGACTTGAAATTTGGTAGGAGTATTCCTTACGCGGTGTAGAGGTCAGCTTAGAACGGAATTTATGAAACTATATTTTTTTTAAAACCACGATTTCACCTCTTGCCTCCATAGAGGAAGCAATAGTTGAAAACGTGTTTTTTTTACCTTTTCATCCGGGCGAAGCTGGGCGAGAAAGCTAGTACGGATATATATTATTAAGTTGCACGCATTGTTATATTCTAAGAACTGCGATGGCAAATATAGAATTTCCTTTTAATTTTATTTATATGTTTGAATACGAATCAAAGGCCTTCATAAAAAACCAAGCGATCGTAATACGCTCTTGCAACCGTAACGTCTAGATCATTCTAGAGCGTTTCGCTAATGGAGTGAGAGAGACAACAAAGCAGTGTGCTGCTGGATTAGAATAGGACGAAGATGCATGGATGCTCAGATTTATGCAATATTTGGAGATCGCAAGAAATACATAAATTAGCATTCCATTCTGGTTTTATTGGGATTTCAGCGCGATTATTATATTAGATAACTGACGAGTCGGTGTGCATGAAGCATGGGAATGATCAAACTTTTTTTGCATGATAAGCTATCTTGCTGCACGCTGATTTATGAGTATTTTCATAAGATGTTTACTCAATTGTCTGAATTGTGAAACTGCTCATTACATGAAATCAATTGCGAAAAGCCCACGTTGGGTGCCAATTTGTATTGATAGTTTTGCAGGTACTGTTTTTCTTTACCAAATTTTCTTATAAGAAGGATTCGGTCGTCGCTAGTCAACGAACTAAGACAAAATTGGATAGTGTAAAAAATAGAAAATATATATTTGATTTGTTGCCAAGAAAATATAAAAGACCTATTATTTTTGTAAAACAGCGTAAATTTGTTCTTATCAGTATTCATGCGTTATTAAGTTATTTACATTCTTACTCTGCTTATTTGTATCTGTATATTGTATTGTGCTATGTGTGTAGCTTTGATGTTGTATGCTGTAAGTATAGCGTTGTTATTATTACGTTTGCCATTGTCCAAAAATCTACAAATTTGAATACAGAACTTTTAAAGAGGTACGCTTGAATAAAGTGACAGATCTTGTTAATTCTTGACTTGCTTAATATTTTTTTTTGCTTATTGATAATATTTGAATACGAGACTTTTGGACATCTATTTTATATTTTCTTTTTCAAAGTTTTCATTGGATAAACGGCATATTTAACATACGATACGCGATATAAGAATTATATTTCTTGGAAACAATATTACCGTGTTTAAAAATAAAACTGCGCCATTTATCCAATCGACATTAAAATTATGGGTTTATTTATGTACTATTTTGCATGTCCTTTATGTTCTGTGTAAAGATGTTCATAAAATCAAAATTTGTGTTTTATTTTCACAATTAATAAAATTTATGTATTATTTTACAGCTACATATTGCGGCAATTGGGTCATGGCGATCTTGTTAAAAACGTACGTACAATTTATTTCTAACATGAATACATAAAAAATCAATTACAGTATGAATAGGCGTATTTGTCTTAACCAATATTAAAATATATTTGATATTTATAACATGTAATGTCTCATATTCAATATAAAGGTACCGTTTCAAAGAAATAAAAACTTGTTACGAGAAATGGCAAATGAACTCCAGAAAATACAGTCGATTTCAAGGATATTTCTTTATACTACATATTACAAATCGCGCGGGGAGTAAGCGTTACACAATCCCACATAGCAGTAACACACATTGTGGACGTGCACTTTTACACAAAAGGGAACTGATCAGTCCCAGTTCCCGTAAATTGAACGCAGGTGAAGCTAAATCAATTAGACCTAGGCACTAATGAGATAAGATCGTAATGAAATTCGACGCTCGTACGATGTTTCGTATAATGTTCGTATAATTCGGAAATTCTCTATAGCGCGACTCAGCGCCATCTAGTAGTCGTTGCATGAACTATTTCTAGCATTATGATGTGTTACACTTGTCTAATGCCCTATTTCTTACAGATGCCAGAGAACAGAGCTCTGTCAGGGCTCTGCGCCGGCATAACAGAAGCATACGACTTATTCGGAGTTCCCAATGCGGTTGTCATCTTCGTGGTGGAGGAGGTATCATATAACATTTGCGACCAAAGGTTCCACGAGTTTGAGATCTCCGAAAAACGCCCGGATATTATGGTGAGTCTTGTGAAACAATTGTTACAATTCCACAAGTAAAGATAAGGTAAAGAAAGGAAAAGAAAAGATAAGATTTAGATGATGTTTTTTGACTACATTTAAACATTCTTTCACATTGAAGATAGGGGTGTTGTGTTACATTTCTTCCTTCTTCTTTCTTTTTCATTAGAACGTTTAATTTCTTTGTTCATTAGGATGTAACATGGCTATGTTCTAATTTAGAAAGAGACTAGCTGTCGCGCCTAGCTTCGCTTGGGGGAAAAATAACGTCACTTATCAGGTTAAATTGTCAATCTAAACCATTCTCGAATCCACTTGAAAATACAAGAAAAAATTAGAACTTTTAGAACATGTTTCGTTCTTCGTAGAACTATTACTGAATGCAGTTTTAAATTACAGATCCATAGAAAGACTCTGAATGAAATATATGAAGAAACTGACCTCAACGATAAGAAGCAGTTGATACTGTAAGTTTAACTTTTATATTAGCGACTTTTATTAAATGGACAATGTATTTAAGGTACATAATTGGATAAGGATTAATGCTGTATTGCTTAAAATCGCTTCGTAAATAAGCATTTTTTTTCAGTAAAATGTAAAGGAGAATACATGGTTATTGTTGGTTACCCTTAAGAGATTGACATATTATACCATCGCGGACTTTTTGTTGACCTTTTTAAGGTGTACAATACTGTAGTGCATTATTTTGACTTATCTCGTAGTGTTCAGCCAGCGTTTGCAATGTAAGCGCAAAAAAATGTGTTTATTTACGACGTCACATTAGAAACTTCTAAATTTATCAGTGTTTCTCTGCAATATCATACATACATACATACATATCATCACGCCAAGTCCCTAACGGGGTAGGCAGAGAGTATAGAGCGCCAGTTCTCTCTAGACTTACATACCTCTTTCGCTTCGTCCACATTCATCAGTCTCTTCATACATGCTCGTCGGTTTCGAGTACTCTTAACGTTCCCGTCCTTGAGAGTCCGATCTATTTGATCCAGGTAGTTGGAACGTGGCCTTCCTCTGCCTCTTCTTGCACACACTTGCTTTTTATATACTTACGAAACAGATATCTGTTTCGTCAATCTTTCTTCACTCATCCTTTCTATGTGTCCAAACCAACGTAACATGCCTTTCTTCATCTTTACAATCACGCCCTCATTCACGCCAGTTGATTTGCGAATCTCTTCATTGCGGATTCGATCTAATATCGTTACGCCGCACATTTTTCGAAGAGATCGCATCTCGACTGCATTCAAGCTATTTTCATACTTCCTCTGACATACCCAGGATTCGCTGCCATACAATAAGGTAGGTACCAATATCGCGTTGTGGACAGCAACTCGAGCATTCTTGCTCAGACTTTTACTGCCCATCAACGCCGACATGGCCCCATTCACCTTATTTCCGGCAGTTATCCTTCTTTCAATATCTTTTTCATACTTTCCATCTCGTGTGAACATGCTTCCAAGATATACAAATTCATTCACTTGCTCTAGAATTTGCCCATTTACCAATATCGGTAAATGCAATATCATGCATGTATTATACATATAAACCTTCCCCTTGAGTCGCTCTATCTATTTAAAAAAACCGCTTCAGAGTCCGTTGCGTAGTTTTAAAGATTTAAGCATACATAGGGACAGACAGACAGCGACAGTGACTTTGTATTATACTATGTAGTGATATACTGCCTACTTAAAGTAATATTATAGCTGCAAAATATTCTGCTGCTATCAATGTTGGCAGTGGTCATTTGATGCAGTCGCCGATTGATGGAGTGGACATTCAGATGCAGTAATTTTTAGGCTGTAGATATTCAAATGCAGTGACAATTTTGATGAAATTATCATTTTAAGCGGTGGATATACACACGCAGCAGCCATTATCAATCAGCATATAATCAAATGTGTAGCGGTGGATATTCAGACTTAGTGGCCATTCTATTACCGAAATAATTTTCAATTTCCATTTTGATATTTTGGTCATATTGACGCAGAGGCGACTACTGCTATACTGCGCCTAAAAGCCGCAAACGTCGGTTAATGAAATCAAGTTTGTTTCAGCGACGGGCGGCCAGTGGCTGTGGTGTACTACCGTTCAGGATACGAACCCGCCCAGTATCCTTCCACCAGGGAGTGGGATGCGAGGCTCAAGGTGGAGCGCTCCTCGTGAGTATTACAACACTATTACATCTGGTATACGGCTTTTTCACGCCACAAGATGGCAATCAAGTACGCGTTTCGCCTAATGGTAAGCGGTATCAAATGAGCTTCCTTCCCCGAATGCTCAGGTTGTGGAATGACCTCCCCATTAAGGTTTTCTATAGACGTACAGCGTAAAACTCAGTAAAAAACGTAAAAAAAGTGGGAAATAATTACTGCAGTGTTGGCAGCGCATGAGCGCAAGTACCCTTGGTGTCGTAGGTTTACTATCAGGCGGATTGCATCCATGTTTTGGTGTTTCTCACGCGTAGTGTGTTTGTATCGTAGCGTGTGGCTGGTGTTGCTCACGCGTAGTGTGTTTGCATCGTAGCGTGAGGCTGGTGTTGCTCACGCGCAGTGTGTTTGTTTCGTAGCGTGTGGTTGGTGTTGCTCACGCGCAGTGTGTTTGTATCGTAGCGTGTGGTTGGTGTTGCTCACGCGCAGTGGGTTTGTATCGTAGCGTGAGGCTGGTGTTGCTCACGCCCAGTGTGTTTGTATCGTAGCGTGAGGCTGGTGTTGCTCACGCGCAGTGTGTTTGTTTCGTAGCGTGTGGTTGGTGTTGCTCACGCCCAGTGTGTTTGTATCGTAGCGTGTGGTTGGTGTTGCTCACGCGCAGTGTGTTTGTATCGTAGCGTGAGGCTGGTGTTGCTCAAGCCCGGTGTGTTTGTATCGTAGCGTGAGGCTGGTGTTGCTCACGCGCAGTGTGTTTGTATCGTAGCGTGAGGCTGGTGTTGCTCAAGCCCAGTGTGTTTGTATCGTAGCGTGAGGCTGGTGTTGCTCACGCCCAGTGTGTTTGTATCGTAGCGTGTGGCTGGTGTTGCTCACGCGCAGTGTTGTTCGCAGAGCGATCAAGTGTCCGTCGATCCAGTACCAGCTGGCGGGCACTAAGAAGGTGCAGCAAGCGTTGGCGGCGCCGGGCGCGCTCGAGCGGTTGCTAGGCAACGGGCCCGTCACCGAGCGCGTGCGGGACATCTTCACCGGCCTGTACTCGCTGGACTTCGACGACAGCGGAGAGCGAGCCGTCGAGATGGCCATCGCGGATGCTGAAAGGTGAACACCACATTTATCACTTACGGTTAAGGTTTAGCGCCAGTCTTCTCTAGACTCTCAGACCTTCGCTTAGTTTACATGCATTCATCTCTACGCCGTTTGGCTATTCAGCGGCGATGGCTCGTCCTTTGTCACGTTAACACTATCCAAGTCACATCTTGTCTATACGTCCAAACCAACGTAACAAGCCTTTCTTCTTCTGTACAGTTACATTTCCATTTTTCAATTATATAGGAACCTGTTGTTGTAGATTTGTTCTGAAGCCCCAGCGTGAGGGCGGAGGTAACAACGTGTACGGGCTGGAAGTGAGGGACGCGCTACTGCGCATGCGCCACAGCCGGGAGAGGGCCGCCTACATACTCATGGAGAGGATATTGCCGCCCTTGGTAAGGACATACACACATATATAATGTGTATTATGTGCATACACGAGGGAAACCGTGAGCCGTGGTGGCCGAGTGGTTCGAGCAGTTGCCTGCGACGCAAAGGTCGCAAGTTCGAATCCCGACTGTACCAATGAGTTTTTCTGAACTTAAGTACAGTGATTAGTCACACCACGAGCTTTACGGTGAAGGAAAACATCGAGAGGAAACCTGCATACGTCTGAGAAGAAATTCAAAGGCGTGTATAGTTGTGCTTGAGTAACGGCGATGGACTCGCCATCTGTCACGTTGCCAGCTAAAATATACCTCTGGCGGAAAGTGGGTGTGTGGGTTTTACCTATACACCTCTGCCTACCCCTTGTGGGAAGGTGTGAGAGATATATTAGGTGCCAACATGACAGATGGCGAGTCCATCGCCGTTACTCAAGCACGACTATACATACGCCTTTGAATTTCTTCTCAGACGTATGCAGGTTTCCTCTCGATGTTTTCCGTCACCGTAAAGCTCGTGGTGTGACTAATCAATGTACTTAAGTTCAGAAAAACTCATTGGTACAGTCGGGATTCGAACTTGCGACCTTTGCGTCGCAGGCAACTGCTGGAACCACTCGGCCACCACGGCACTTGCTCTTTCACGGCAAAACGGCTGAGCCGATTGCTCTATCTATAGCGAGAGCGAGATAGCTCTATAGCGCTACCTCGCTCTCGCTATAGAGTAAACACAAATTGAACTAAACATTTGCTCCCAGGTGGCGGGCTACGTGGTCCGCCCCGGCGGCACGGTGCCTCCTCCGGTCACTGACCTCGTCTCCGAACTGGGCATCTTCGGTGTCATCATTGGGTGAGCACATTGACTATCAAGTATTATCTATATTTAAATGTCAACAACTGTATTGCTTTTTATTAAGTAGATTTACGTGGTAGTAGATTTACAGGGCCGTGGTGGCCGAGTGGTTCGAGCAATTGCCTGTGACGCAAAGGTCGCAAGTTCGAATCCCGACTGAACCAATGAGTTTTTCTGAATTTAAGTACAGTGATGAGTCACACCACGAGCTTTACGGTGAAGGAAAACATCGAGAGGAAACTTGCATACGTCTGGGAAGAAATTCAAAGGCGTATGTATAGTCGTGCTGGAGTAACGGCGATGGACTCGCCATCTGTCACGTTGGCACCTAATATACCTCTGGCGGAAAGTGGGTGTGTGGGTATTACCTATACACCTCTGCCTTGCCCTTCGGGGACCCTTGAGGGAAGGCGTGAGGATACACATATATATATATATATATATATATATATATATATATATATATATATATACGTGGTAGGTTAATAGGGAGTGCCGGTTCTCTCGAGATTTCAGACCTAATGCCTGGCTATCTTATATTTATATTATTATTATAAGCAGGAGATAATTAACTGTTTGTAAGTTTTTTTGTAATTCAATAACATCTTTAAGAGAGGTAGGGCATAACGAGTTTCCCGTTCGAATTCGGAGCTGCCCGACTGGGGTAGGACCTCCACCTTACAGAAGTCCGTAGCCAAATAACACAATTTTTTGTGTTGTGTTCCTACGCGGTGAATAAGGTTTCCAGTAATGAGCTCCTTGGGGAGGCGGGGAGGATTGTTACATTGTGTTGAAAGCAGAGGGATTAAACCCATTATGCTGCCAACACACTATAACTCTCCGAACACAGAGTGGCAACGCGCAAGTGATACTTCGGTATCGTGAGCGTAAATAGGCTAAGGTAACCGTTTCCCATCAGGTGAGCCGTATGCTTGTTTGCCACTCTTGTTGTATAAAAAAAAAACTAAAATCACTTGTTGACACACATCAGTTGATTCAGTGATTTACCGTTAGAATTAAAAAAATCCATGTATCGAAAGTATGATTTCGTGTTAAAATGTTCATGACCTATATATTTTATCTTTGTTACTCATATCAATATATCAAATGTCAAAGAATATATCGGTGTTATCCCAAGATATATATTACCCACTATATCTATGAACTTTGGTTCCCAGCACCAAAGACAAGATCCTGAGCAACCGTCAGGTAGGGCACATGCTCCGGACTAAGCTGGCGGAGGCTAACGAGGGCGGAGTGGCCGCAGGACTCGGCGCTCTGGACTCGCCATACCTGCTCGACCTGTAGCCACAAGTACCTGCACTGTCAGAGAGACCTGTCATGGATTTACATACAACGAGATGAGAAAAACCCTGACATATTTTCTGTAGCGCGGCAGTGCACTCTTAACCTTATGTATATACATGGATATTGGGACGAGAGGCTGCACTTATTAACTGTGATGTAAAAAAAGGGAAATATCTTATAGCAATTAAAACGTTAGCTTTTTTTTATATAATTATATACAAGTACTTATTGGCAAATTTGTAAAAAAAATAGCATTATCGATAAATGTTACCATTTTGCTAATATTCCGTTAAGCCAAAAGTAGATTCGACAGATATTGTAACATTCCTACTTGTATTTTATTGCATAATTATCTCTTAGAAAATAACGGTTACTGTGTTTTAGGTAGCTATTGGGGACAATTATTAAGTTATTTTAGGCATGTTTTATTATTCGAAAATTATATCTTACGAGACATGGGCGCAATGGATCCCTTTCTAAATTGTAGTTGCTCCTCTGAGGCAGTCCCCTTCCACAAACTGATAAAGTGACGCAGGCGAATGGCATGCTGTGTACCTGCGGGGAGTTTTCCTACGTAACAACTCCATGGCTATTGCTCAATGGGATGTGTGTTGTGTCCCGCCAGCTTAAGCCCTTAATCGAGGTAAAGCGATATTGTCTTTCGGTATGCATAAAAAAATCCTCAATTTTTTATTTTCTCCCATAAATATCTACCGTAGGACGGCGTGGGTGCCGAGCCTATATACTCTTAATTTTATTTCCTCAAATTCAAATTTCATTTCGGTTTTGATTCAATATTAAATATGATCATAATGTGATAATACATAATTCTCGATAATTTCATTCTTGATAATACTTCAACTCTAAGACCGCTTCTGGTGCAGTGCCCATCTCTCATAAGATATAACCTCGCTAAGAGATTAAATGTGGCGTAGGAACGCGAACATCAATCCCCAAATACAAATTACATTCTCGAAATGACATACATTATCTAATTAGTAGGCTGTGTGAAATATAATTATTTAAAATTATGACTATAATAATGAAATTAATGTATATTTTATGGTCAATTAATAGGAGACGTATTACAATCAATTTCGCGGCTCGGAACAGATAACAAATCCTACCAATGACAGTCGTTACGTATTGACAGTAAAAATTGTCTCGCATTTATTTATTATCTGTGGTGCTGTGCATGTTGCAGACTATTTTATTATTGACATACCTACATAAATATCGCAATTTCGTATGATTATTTTATTTTCGTTCTAAGTCTGCATGCGTTAAAAACTCAATAACTGATGCTACTGGCCGTGTCATATTGTTCCATATAGTGCAAGCATGTAGACAGTCTGAATTAAATAAGTCCCCGTCCCTTGCAAGTGGCAGCAGGGCCACGGCTCGCCAGTAGCATTAAAAGAGCCCTAATTTATTTGAATACTATCACCAAGTCCAGTGCAGCTCCCAAGATCCCGAAACAGAAACGTCCCAAGCTGAGGTCACTCCTAACCCCACAGCGGAAGCATTTCGGACTCGCAGTTAAATAGCGAAAGTTTTCGGATCACACCACTACAAATATAAAAAAAAAAGAAAAACGAGGATTCTTTTTGCAATTATGAATTTCCATCCAACACTAAGAATCACACCTCTACTTAACAGGTCTGGAGATCCGTAGTTGGGGTGAATGAACTATCTAAGCTTTAAGCAAACCTCTCTTGAAGAGTGGGAAGCGAAGAGTAAATAAAAACAGGCACGAACAATTAATATATATTTAATTAAATACATGACACTACAAAGTCACGGCGCGCCATTTAGATGTACTCAGTGTACTTGGGCAGCTTGTTCTTGGTGAGGATGCCGGAGTCCCCTTTGTTGTAGCCGACCTCATACTCGAAGGCTGGGTGCGAGGTGATTACCTGGGAATTAGTACATTTTAGTATTTTAATATACTACCATCCCACCCCATCTTCCTGACACATCAAAGCCACAAGAATGCCAGTCTAGGGGCAGGTTGCATATTTGAGGCGATTCCGGTTGAAACTATGGGACCTTGGAGTCCTGCAGCTTACCAACTTTATAAAGAGGTAACATGTAATAATAATTAATAATAAATACCTGGGACAATTCCACTCAAATTGACCTAGTCCCAAATTAAGCAAAGCTTGTGTTATGGTAACTAGACAACGATATATTTACTTTATATAATATAATATATATATATATATATATAATATACATACACACTTATATAGATATATATATATACATACATAAATAGGACATCCAAGACTAAGGTACAAATACTTGTGTTCATCACACAAATATCTGCCCTCAGCAGGATTCGAACCCGCGGCCTCAAGTTTCACAGTCAGGAGCTCCAGCCACTAGACCAGATGGTCATCTAAACGGCGTTTTAACAAATATCCTACTAAAATAATAATTTCAATTTTTTTTAAGATCTCTCTACCTCTCACGCAAATACTGTTACTCAGATGAAAACACTAATTATATCCTTTCTTCCTTATTATAAAAAAAAAAACATTTCTATCATACATGACAGTCATTGTAATCAAAATGGCGTTACCTTTTCCCTCTCATAAGCATCCTCAGCGCTGGTGATCAGCTCGGGAACATCAGTCCTGGGTATGTTGAACATGTTCAGGAGGAAGTACTTGTTGTTAGTGTAGATCATGCGCTGGTCAGCCCACTCCACCTCTCGCGGCAGCCGCCAGTCCTTCATCTTCGGCTCCTCACGTTCTGTATACTTTTCGAAGTTCAAGCGCTCGATGTCTTCCACAACCTACACGGTGAAATTTTACACATCCTTACTTATAATATTATAAATGTGAATGTAAGTTTGTTTGTTACGCTTTCACGTAAAAACTACTAAACCGATCACCATAAAACTTTGTACACATATTCTCGGAGGCATTAGAAGTAAAATAGGACACTTTTCATTGAAAAAAAAATTTACGAAAGTACGAAAAAAAAAGCCGTCCACGCCGACGAAGTCACAGCTAGTATATATAAATAGGAGGCATTGTGGCAGTGGTTTGAGCAGTCAGTACATATCCTAAATGTAGCAATGAGTATTTGTACTTAGGTACAGTGATTAGTCACACCACAGCTTTACGATGAATAGAAACATCCATACCTGCATACGCTAGTGAGGAAATTCAAAGACGTATGTATAATCGTGCATGAAAAGCGACGATAGACTCGCCATTTGTCACGTTGGCACCTAAAATATACTAAAAACCTCTGCATACTCCCATATATATATATATATATATATATATATATGGGGGTATGTATATATATATATATAGATATATATAAACTGGTAAATATATGTCAAAAATCGAATATGATCGCAGTGCCACATATCGAGTTCAATTGCATAACCAATCCATGCAAATACACACAAAAATATCATCTTAATAAGTCGTGCCATTCGCGAGGTTTTGCTCGCGCTCGCTTTTGAACGGCGATTGACTTATCTATATTATACTAGCTGTCCATCCAGAGACCCAATCATATATACACTGTGCCGAAGGCAAGATCATAGAAAATACTTGTGAAATAAGTTCCAAGCTCCTATGGACAACTGTAAAGATATGTCCAGCAGAGAGTTAATATTCTGCCATTTCATTTGAAGACCCTTGGCGGAAGTTGTGCAAATACAATTAAATATTGAAATTTTAAACCAAAGGACCTTGAGGGCTGGTACCTCATCCCTTTAGGGATTCCTGGATATGTATTAATGATTACTGAAGTAGTGTGAGAAACTATTAAATGTTTAAATTAGTAGGCAGATTAATAGATAGAATTCTTGAGTTCGGGCACCCTTACGTACCACTTCAACCTCACCACCGTTGCTCCAGTCATAGACTAGCAGCTCAGCATGTGTGGAGATGTCTCGCAGATACTTTGTCTTGTACTGCCTCTCCATCTCAAGGAGGAACTTGCTGGTGAGGGCCTTGCCATTCACTTCATAGTCACAACCACGGCACTTAACTGCTTCCCATACCTGGAATGATAATCAAATAAAGACACAGGTCCATCAAGTGTATCACAAAACATATAGGAAAGTCTAAGAGATTGTACTGGACAGAAGCAAATGGAGGAATCAGATACGCAGACAAGAACTCTCCCACATAGTTAGCAGAGAATGTAGCACACTCTTTGTCCCCCATCAAACATTCAAGGATAAAGAGTACTAAAAACTAATTAAAATCAGATCTTGTGTAAATTCCTGGAGGTCACACACACTTTGAGCTTAAAATATATATCCTCACACCTTCCCACAAGGGTCCCCGGAGGGGTAGGTTATACCGGTGTATAGGTAATACCCACATACCCACTTTCCGCCAGAGGTATATTAGGTGCTTAATATATATATATATAGTAAACTTAAAATATATCTCTTAGGTAGTACATATACACCTCTGCATACACCTTTGATGATTCTTGTGGGAAGGTGTGAGGATATATTTATAAATAAAAATTACATGGATGCAAGTGAAGCATGGGCAAAAGCTTGTGTCTAGTTAAATTCCCAATAGAAAAACCTTACTTACCCTTGTAGTTGGCATATCAAGGTAGATAACTAAGTGAGGCCGCATGAGCTCCTCAATGGTATTATTACGAAGCTCGTAGTACACGGAGCGAGCTCCCTTGCTGATGTACTTCTGAGAGAACATAGCCTCCAGAAACACAAAGTCAGAGTAAGGCGACCTCTCCAGCACCACTCCCTGTCCGGTGTTCAACAAGTGAGCTAAGGCATCTATGTACTGGGCGAACCGAGCAGTGTACATCATGATTTGGAAGTTAGCAGCCAAGCGATGGTCAGGAGTCAGGTTAAAGTTAACAAGGTCGAATGTTTGGGTGTCTTCCGGGACCATGCTGTCAAACATCCTCAGGTCGCAGCCATTAGGCCGAATGTAGTGATAGTCCATAGTGGCTTCGGGGAAATGCTTCATACCAAGGTCTTCGGCTAGACAAGAAGCAAATTGGGTCTTCCCAGACGCTATCGGACCTTCGACAACGACAACCTTAGAGTTCTCATCGAGCCTGTGTGTTGTGCGGTCGAACAAACTTCTGAACCACGTATAATCCTTATTCACGTAGTCGAAAGGTGCGGGCTTCGGAGGGCGAGGGGGCAGAGACTCCCTCATAGCCTTGCCCATGATACTGCGGTTCTGGACATAGGTGCAAGCAGCTATTTTGGCACCTTGACTCGGGCTGATTATCTTCACTACGGCGGTTCTCGCTAACGTTGCCATTTTGGCTTGAAGTATAAATTATTTCGTATACTGAAAACAAAAATAGATTATTTTTCCATAAATAATGTATGGAAATTGTGTTGTTTCTCCATAACTTACCTTCAATCACTTCATTCTTTGCAAAATATAAGATTTTTGTGACATAACCATTCGTATACGGCTACGTTCGTTCAGTAGTATCAGTCAGTATTAACAAACGAATATTAAATTGCATCTTTAACATAAAATTATCGAACAACCCATTATTATATTTATCCTAATATTTCTAGATAATTAGAAAATTATAGTTTTTCCGATTGCATTTAGTATTTTTATCAACGTAACAGCTGATTACTAGTCGAGTGATGTAAATTGTAATCACTCTGAAGACGTCCTTAGGCTCAGTAGGTTTGTTTTGAATATAGTGGTGAATACTAAATACAGTTTTATGCATAAAATTTATAGTTATACGTTTTATATAAATAAACGACCTTTATGAAATATTTGTCGATTGTGTTTCGAATGTGTAATCGATCCTTAAATTAGAACGCAAGCTATTTAATGTATGTCTGTGGTATTTTGTTTGACATTACCCCTTTTAAGTCTATGAGCTTCCAAGAGCCATGTGTTGATAATTTTACTTATAACAATAAAACAAGAGATCAATAAAATAAACAAAGTAACACCAATTAATCTGTAAAATGGATACCGAAAATATATGTATAGATGATTTTCTACCCGCGAAAAATACAGTGAAATTAAAAAATATTAAACGAAGAGCTGTATCAGAATCTGGCGATGTAATGGAAGTAGAGCAGCACAATGGCATAGAAGGAAAGCCAAAACACACACATCCGAAGCGTAAAAGGCCAAAGAAAGCTGCAGAGCCCAACGAAAGTAAAGTTAATATGAGAAAAGTTGCAGTTCCAGCGCACAGGTATAACCTCAAAACATTGTTTACAATAGCTCAACATTGTTCAAAGAACGAGTTATTTATTGCTAGCAGAAAGGGGGTTTTTGCTACTAACTTTATATGCTCTACCCGGTGAAGAGGGAGCTAGCAGCAGCCTGAATGGAATGTAGTGGCAACCTTTTAGAATGTTATCCACTTTACATATGAATATGTTATTAACATACTTTATTAATAGGTAGGTAGGTATTTATTTATTACTTAGCAAACCTAAAGAGGTATGTAAGTCTAGAAAGACTCACTTTCATACTGTCTTCTCAAAGTACTCCAGTTATACCATAGTATAAAGAACAAAGTAGGTTATCTTCATACAAACGCACCGCGCGCGGCTTGTATGTGTGCGCTATTGTATCTATGTGTCGACGCACGCACACTTTAACAAAATCTCGACCCGTTTCTCAGTGCGCCAGTCGGGGCTAACACTGCACAAGGGTCGCGCGCGCGTCACGGCTTTTCGGCACCGCTAAATGATTTATTCATCAATATCATCATCAAAATGTCAGATAATCGCAGAAGAACGTATTGCTGTGTGTTTGGGTGTCTTAATAATTCATCGATTCCAGACCTGTCTCTGTTCAGATTACCTATTGAACAGGAAAGGTAAGTTAGTCACTTATTCTAGCATAATATAATTTTACTTGATGATGAGATACCTACGTACTTACATGTTTTTTGTTTGTATTAGTTTTCTATCACACAGGAAGTAGGTAGGTAGGCCTAATTTCCTACTAGAATGTATTAGGTACTTTTGATCTGGCAATTGGTTTGCCGCTATTTCTTTGTTTACGTTTAGTTATGGCGATTTCTCAGTATTGTAGGTATAGTAACTAAGTACCTACCTACTTACAGAAAATCGTAATTCAAAATAAGTATGTAGGAGTACCTAATTGACTAATAGTAAATCAAATACATATAAAACAAAGTTCGAATCATAACAACAAATTCGATTATAGTCTAAGAGACAGTCGTTAGTTTTTAATGTTGACTTGACGTTGCCGCTGTTCATGCGGTTGCTAGCGAAGCGCGAACAGCTGCGCCTAATATTTAGCTAAAAGTGACAACCCTAAGACAGTAGGCAATTATATCGCGAATTGGGCCGGAGATAGCCTACTTCCTCTCTTTATACTATGGTTATACTGATCAAATACAAGATTCTCAGTCATTCTCAAACAGATCACATTCAGGATACATTAAGAACAATTAAATGCACAAGAAGGTAAATGACTGACAAAAGGTGAAACTAATGTATATGGATGTAGCAAAAGTGAGCATCTCTAGAGAGTTCTGCTCTCTATGCTTCCAGTCCGGTGAGGGACTTTTTTTTTTTTTTTTTATACAACAAGAGTGGCAAACAAGCATATGGCCCACCTGATGGGAAACGGTTACCATAGCCTATTTACGCTCACGATACCAAAGTATCACTGCGCGTTGCCACTCTGTGTTCGGAGAGTTATCGTGTGTTGGCAGCATAATGGGTTTAATCCCTCTGCTTCCAACACAATGTAACAATCCTCCCCCTCCCCAAGGAGCTCATTACTGGCAACCTTATTCACCGCGTAGGAACAAAACACAAAAAAAATTGTTATTTGGCTACGGACTTCTATAAGTTGCAGGTCGTGCCCCAGTCGGGCAGTTCCAAATTCGAACGGGGAACCCGTAATGCCCTACCTCTCTTAAAACTCATATTGAAGTTACATTTTTTTTTCAGATACACACCACTTAAAGAGAACTGGCTTAAGATCTTTACGCCAATTGTGGAGCACTTGTTGCTGCAGGTGCGCTTCAACACCAAGAGCAGGAATGTAGAGATCAGGGTAGGCCCAGAGACAAAGGACATTGCCAACTTGCAGAAGGCTGCTGACTTTGTAAAGGTAATATCTCAATGCCTTTTCACATCTGTCATAGCAGAGGCGTAGACCCCCTCTTTTTGACTGACATATACTTGGAGGTTAATATGATAAATGGTAACTATTTGCCATTGAAATTCTTCTAAACATCTGTAGGTTTTATCATGCTTTTTTTATGGTAACACAGCTTTGCTACTTATTGCCACACAACATTTGAATATTGTATATTATCATCCCAATGCATCCTACTATGTCAAATGTGTAAGTTTGTGAGGAATGTTTGTTCGAAACACCTGATTGGAGATGAAATGGTGTAATTTTATACATAAATGACATAATATGATAAATAAATTATTAGTTGGCATAACACATAGGGTATTACGTTTTAAGATGAAGAAAATACAACCAATTAAATATCATTTTACAAAAGTGAAAAGGTAGGGCTCATCCAGTCAAAATAAATATACATTCTTGATTATTTACAGGCCTTCATCAACGGCTTTGAAGTCGACGATGCACTAGCTTTACTGCGACTAGATGATTTGTTTGTGGAGTCATTTGAGATTAAGGATGTCAAAACTCTGCACGGTGACCATTTGGGCCGCGCAATAGGACGCCTCGCTGGCAAAGCTGGACGGACAAAGTTCACAATAGAGAATGTTACGAAGACCCGGATAGTGCTTGCTGACTCAAAGATTCACATACTAGGCAGCTACCAGAACATAGCACTGGCACGGAGAGCCATATGCAACCTCATCATGGGGTCACCACCATCTAAAGTTTATGGTAACTTGAGAAATGTTGCCAACAGAGTAGCTGAAAGGTTTTAGTTATTAAAAAAAAGTGTATATTTATATTTAAGGTAACTTTTATTAAATATCCTTTGCTTAAAATTAAGTGGAATAAAAAAAATATACGACATGATCAGATACATATAGGCATCAACGTCTTCAGATAAATTTAAAAACTACTAAACATATTTTATAAATGAAAAGAAGTTCAGTAATTCGCTTGCTGTGCTACCCAAATCATGTAAAACAAGATCACAATAGAATCTTATATTTAAAGTGTCTGGGCACGCGGGAGATGACGAGTCGCGCGTCGTAACTCAGGGAGGCGAAAGTCCAGGGCTCCGCGGCGCTCCATTCGGCGCAGTACACAGAGTCTTCATGCTGCTCGTACGATTGTAGAACACCGTCTTCCAATCTAAAATGACAAATCAAATGACATTAATAATCTTTTATTCAACGTAAGGGGCAAATGGAATACTTATTGGCACAAAGAAATTAAAAAAGATTTTTTCGTGTGTTCGAGTATAGATAGTGAACTACGAAGACATGCCTCACCAATTTCTAGTCGAGGGGGCCGCGAGATGCGTGGGTGGATTATGACCCGACTATTGTAGTGTGCGTAGGTAAATCACTGTGTACCGATAATGCTCAAACATTCGTGGAACTATAAACTATGAGGAAGAATGGTGGGGCGCGTCTTGGTGGATGGGACTATCTAAAACGCAAAGATTTCAAGTTAATTAGGAACTGTACGGTGTATACATTGAGAGCGAACGTGCATACGGATGAGAAGAAATAATGTAAGACTCATGTGAAGTAGGGCTTGAGAAACGGCGATCGCCTCTAAAAATATATATCCGGCGAAAAGTGGACCTCTGCCTACCTATTCTGGGACCCTCGTTGGGAAGGCGCGAAGATGTATATAGTGCTTGAAACAGCGACTGGCCATGTCGCCTAAAATATCTTCGGCTAAATGTGTGTGTGTACACATGTGTGCTGTAAGTATGTGCTACTAACACTGGGGTGTAGTTGTCGCCGTCGTCCTCTGTGCGCGCCACGCTGGCGGCGGCCGTGAGCAGAGCGCGCGCGTCCGAGCTGCCCGTCAGCACCAGCTGCTCGTGGTACGTGTTGTAGCGCACCGTCCAAACCCTGCACACGTACACACCAATAAACTGCACACACATGTGACTCGGAAGTGTAACACACACACACTATAAAGGTGGACATACATAATACACACGTTATAAAGGTGGACATATGAAGGTGCACATACACACACACTATAAAGGTGGAAATACACACACTGATGACAAAGATAGCTAGGAGCAGCCTGAATGGAATGGAGTGACAAGCTTTTAAATAGACAACACCAGAAAGGTACATATTACACACACTATAAAGGTGGATATGTACTCATTATAAAGGTGGGCATGCACGCATTATAAAGGCGGACTAACACGCACTATACGCATTAAGCACCTTCTATCCCATACCATATAAAGCTGAGTCCGAACCCTATATAAAAAAGTGTAGGGAAGACGAAGGTAGCAGTAAGTTACCAGTGCGAATGGTCAGTCCTGGTGAATATGGGCTCCTTGCCATGCCTGTAGTCCCATATGTTGAGGGCCGCGTCGTCGCCCGCGCTTGCCACTTGGAACTGCCTGGAAACATCGCGCACTCACTAAATGCCAAATGAGAGACGTTTTCATTATATACTATCTAAATTTAAACCGTTGTAACCAAGAGCAAGGAGCAAAAGTGTAATGCGGTGCGTACCTATTAGGATTAAAATCTAGGTCTCTGGCGAGTTGTCTATGGGCATTGTCTATACTCCAAGAAGGCTTCGTGCAGTCCGACCGCGTGTCGTAGCACTTTATGTGCATGTCTTGCAGCACTGCGAACTGACAAAACACTTAATTATTTGAACAAGCATGTATGAAGGGACTGAATGTGGACGAAGCGAAAGAAGTATGTAAGTCTAGAGAGAACTGGCGCTCTTTACTCTCTGCCTACGCCGTTAGGAACTCGGCGTGATGTTATGTATGTATATGAAAATGTGTTAAATTTTTTTTTCCTTACATCTTCATTGTGCCCTATCACATAAAACTGTCCCATAATGCATGCGGCTGTTGAATATAAATTGTATATATCTCCTAATGAGTTTGTACCTGCGTATGCCCCTGGTGGGGGTTCCATTTGCCTCCAGTGAACTTGAGTCTGCTCCTCCCGTCGGGGGCGACTGTGGATATCGCACTGCCGGTGGTGACGTCATGTACCCCCATACTGTTGTCGTACACAACTCCAACGCGGTTGGGGTCAGTCGAGTGCCACTCGGCATTGCGGATTTCTTCATCGGCTTTCTATAATATAATTAAGTGTATACTAATGGAATCAAAATTATTGTATTTTTCTAAATGCATCTACAGATAAACTGCATAAACAATAACTGTGTTGGTTGCAGCAAAACCGCTGGACTGGACTGCTTGCTTTGAGGAACTGGGCACTGGCAGATAGCTAATGTTATAAGCAATAACTTGGGTTACTTTTATTATTTAACCTAATTATAAGTATGATTTTTTTTTACGTGGGTGCATAGTCCAGCTTCATTATAATAAAATAACCATCTTTGGATGGTAAGTGGTAACCACCTCCAAATCTTAAGGGTGCTTAAGCATAATTGGCAGCACACTTTGCACAAAATCTACTATTACACCCTTCTTGAAGATCCCTATACTGCACTCTTTAGGGAAACTATGTACTGGACAGTAGTTCCTTATTCTTGTTAATTCAAGTTAATTGACTTCAAATTTTTCTTTTTGGGAGTTAGAAACTGATGTCTAAGTTTGTATGGAAGCACTCAATTAGCTAAAGAGATCTTGTTATGCACACAGCTTGACAGGTATAGTTGGATATTTATCAAAAATACCTACATCGGGAGTAATTGTTAGTAGTAGCTCCATATCCTCTGCAGTCCTCCCTTGCATTGCGCTCAGGTCATCTAGATCTTTTGGTATTACCTGGAAATTTATGGTAATACATATTCCTTCAACTTAATCTGTTTAAATGAATTATAATTTGAAAACTGCTTAGTATTACTTATGTATGTATGGATAATTCTTTTATACAAGTTTGCCATCTAAATTTTTCTAAGCATCTGGACAATTTTCAATGAAATTTGTGTGTATTTGTAAGTCCCTGGGTCCCTGGATAGTTTCAAACCACAATTGGACCTGGTACACAGAGCTGCAGTCATGTTTCAGGAGCTTTTATTCTTTATCTTTTATCTAAGCAAAGCTGGGCATGATAGGTAGTATTTTGTAAAACTTTTCAACAATAAAAGCTGTGGTGGCCTAGTGGTTTGAGTAGCTGCCTGGGACACAAAGATCGCAAGTTCGAACTCCCGACTGTACCAATGAGTTAGTGAATGAGAATGAGAAATTCTGTACTTAAGTACAGTGATTAGTCACACCACGAGCGAGAGGAAACCTGCATACATCTGAGAAGCAATCCAAAGGCGTATGTATAGTCGTGCTTGAGTAACGGCGATGGACTCATCATCTGTCATGTTAGCACCTAAAATATATCTCCGGTGGAAAGTGGGTGTATGAGTATTACCTAAGCACCTCTGCCTACCCATTCGGGGACCCTTGTGGGCAGGCGTGAGGATACATATTTCAACAATATATTTACCTCAACAGTAGGCAGCTTAAATAAAGAGACACCCATGGAGCACTGAGCAGTACTGGGGTCGTAAGCATTGTGCACAGTGAGGAGGCTGGCTGCATCATGCGGGGAGCAGCGAAGGTGCCATATCTCTCCGATATTGTGTTTGAATACCTGGAGATTGAAGATTTTTTTACATTATTATGTTTGAACAGTGCCCCACAATTCATGCCCATCATAACATTTTATTTATAAAGTATACCTCTGGCGGAAAGTGGGTGTGTTGGTTTTTATCACCCGGACGAAGCTGGGCGGGACAGCTAGTATATATATATATATCATTTTATTTCAGTAGTATAGAAAATATAACAATTCTGGATGCTTGTTTTGGTATGAAACATATCCTAAGTGATACACCAGCTAATAATGTATCTCTGTTTCAAATCTCATACAACAACATTCATAAGTTTTTGAAGGAAAGAGGAGAAAACATGCTTAAAAAAATGTTGTATATATAAAAGCAGTAAGATATCTGTTAGCCATCAATACATAAGATTTATGAACTCAGTCAGGGTGGGCAGAGAGTAAAGCGCGAGTTCTCTAGACTTACAGACCTCATCGACATTCATAATGATCTATAAACATGCTCGCTACTTATACCTTAGTATGTAAGGCCCCCGTGTCTTCCTCCAACTCTACGACATGCACTTGATTGGATTGAGGCTTCAAGCTCTGTGTGCCGATTAAAAACCGTATAGCATCACCCTCACCGTATTGCGGAGACAGCGCTCTGGTCTGAAAGACAAATAAAGCGGCTTGTATGTTATACCTAAAGCTTAATTTATACATGTTAAAGGTAATTAACATTCGTTAACCTGATGCTCAAGTCCGTAAATAATTGAATTGCCTTCCTCCATACTGAAAAAGCACTTATAATATTAATTAGAACTATTCATACGTGTGAAATGTTGTGTTTCAACTGCAAATCAAATTACAAATGCAATGTCAACTGCATTCTACATAAAAATTATGATTTTTTAAAGTTTGACTCCATATGATTATTTGTAATGTTTTTTGTCATCTTGTCAACAAATAAAATGACAGATGACAGCTCTAATAATCTACATAGAGAATGACAAAACTGATGACACTTAAGAGCTCTAGTAGTATCTGGATCGTATTATACATACATACATACATATCATCACGCCAAGTCTAACGGGGATCGTATTATCGTAAATAATTTAAAAGTATTTGAATACAGACAGACAGAAAAAAAAAATCCAGCAACTTAAAGCCTTTGATATCGCCTTTCGTGGCTTCACCGAGTTCCTAATAAAGCATTGACACCACTCTTTAGAGAATTTAGCTTAGTTTTGAGGTCACATTTAGCTCTGAAGGATCCCTTAATGTCACTCACTCACAGAAAACATGGAGTCACTCACATAAATACCATAATTAGTTTCACTATTCACGTTGGCACCAAATATACCTCTGGCGGAAAGTGGGTGTGTGGGTATTTATTACCTATACACCTCTGCCTACCCCTTCGGGGACCCTTGTGGGAAGGCGTGAGGATATATTATATTATTATTTTTATAGTTTCACTATTTAGTGTTACGTGGAAAAATATAATAAACAAACATTTGTACTTGCCGAATCCACATAGCCACAGAACAGCTAAGATATTATACGGTTCACCTGAACGGTTCAATTCCATTTACCCCTAATATATACACATAGTACACTACAAGCTGATATTTTCCACGTGATATTGATTCTGTGCGAGTCACATCCAGGATTTTCCTGCACACCTGTTTATACCATCCAACCACCTAAATGCAGATCGCTCTGATCAATGTAGATGATACTCCTTAGATGTCAGGACAGGTTGCCTATAAGATAATAATGACGGGTGACAGACATTTCGAATCTGCCACCATAGACTAAATTTCTATTATTCCTTCCTTCTGATCACGCTGACCTCTCAGAGAAAGAGATTTCGTGTAGGTGGGCCGGTCAGACATATCTTAGTAAATTCAGACAGAGCTTATCAGTAAGCGCCATGAAATCCTCAACTAGAAAACAGCGTGAGTCATGGATAGTACCGGATATCGCGCCGGAAACGGAAAGATACCCGTGGGAACATCCTCGCGTTACAACACTGGCTTATCTTGCGAGCTCTGAAGGAATCATGGAACTAGAGCTGTAAATTAGCTGGATTGATGAGAATACGGAAACGTTGTGGTCTGAAAGAAGATGTAGTGACAAAAATTGTGAAAGGTACGCTGAGATGGTTTGGCCATGTCGAGAGAATTTATGAAGAACGATTGACGAAAAAGTGTATAAGGCGAGTGTGAATGAAAGTGTAATGTAGTGAAATGAAATGGGAAGGGGTAGACATAGGCGGAAGTTTCGAGACCAAATTAGGGACGTCTTGAAAGAAGGCCAGGTCGAGAGTACCCTAAACCGAAGTGAATAATGAAAGTGGACGAAGCGAAACAAGTATGTAAGAATCGTAGCAAGTGGAAAGAAGTGGTCTCTGCCTACCCCTACGGGAAAGAGGCGTGATTATATGTATGTATGTATTGATGAGAATACCAACTGCAACACTAATTAAGATAGTGGATTAAAGAAACAAGACTTGATATATAGAAAGGTATGGTAAAATGTATCAGAAAAGTCGTTATTGTAGGTTCGAAGACCGCTCTAACAAGGTTAAAGTTTGTTTCTGCACCGCAGTTCAAAGCCCAGTTTCCTGTTCCTTGATATCCGGTATATGCCCTTCCAGATATCTAATCCTCGGCCATACACCAGTACTGATACGGCTGCTGCTCCATATCAAGGTGATGCTTATTTAATGGCGGCATTGATCGCCATGTCACAAGGTCACCACGGGAGCTTTGTAGTATTTTATAAGTAAACCTGTCCCACCAGATTTCCCACTACCTCCTACCTTGCCGCTGCTGGTCGGGGACTGCTTATTCAATATTCGCAGCGAACCACCATATCTGGTGGCCGTTCCACTATCCGCCACCTGTGGACCCCGTTGGTTGCTTACAGCTCAGCACACAACCAATTATATAGTATAAAGAAGAAAAAACAAGTGTCAAATTAAATTGGAGGGAAATGAGAGATAAAGATTTGGATATAGGTTAGACATAAGAATAACGAGTTTGTAAGTACATATATATATAGGTACCGTTATTCGACGGAAACCACCGGCTGTCTCAGTATTGTTAGGTTAAGCTTTTATACATATACTAGTTGTCCCGCCCAGCTTCGCTTGGATGAAAAATTAAATACCTGAAACACGATCGCAGCGCCACCTATCGGGTCCAATTGCGAATCTAAACCATTCCCAGATCCCCTTGAACACACACAAAAAATTTCATCAAAATCGGTCCAGTCGTTTGAGAGAAGTTCAGTGACATACACACTCACAGAAGAATTATATATATAAAGATATTGCCATCGAAATGTCTTGTTTGACACTATGACCTTTTGACACTGACATTTTGATCGTTTGGTGAATGATATCACGATAAACAAACATATAAGGAAGACCCGGACCTAGGTCAGAGTCATACTGCATGAGTCAGAGCCAATTTGCTCTTTGCTCACAGCTCCCTTATCGTATCATAGATCATGCCACTTGGGTTAGTTTATAGTTAGGTACCTATAGGTAAAGCTAGCCCGGCTTTGTTTCCACATGTATATATGCATAACAACAAGGGTCCCCAAAGGGGTAGAGATTCTCTAGACTTATATATATATATATATATACATAGTGGTCCCGCCCAGCTTCGCTTGGGTGAAAAAAGTAAATGCCCTAAAACACGATCACAGCGCCACCTATCGGGTCCAATTGTGAATCTAAACCATTCTCAAATCCATCTGAAGACACACAGAAAATTTCATTAAAATCGGTCCAGCCGTTTAGGAGTTCAGTGACATACACACTCACAGAAGAATTATATATATAAAGATATACCTATACTTCTTTCGCTTCGTCCACATTCATAAATGCTCGCTGATTTCGAGTACTCTTGACGTTCTCATCTCACTCATCATGAGTGTCCTCTGCCTCTTCTAATTTGTTTAACCTTGATAATATTTAAGATGCGAGTATTTAAAAAAATACTGAATGAAATTGCATGCAATTAGATACAAAGATAGAGTTTTCGCTGGACCAACATAATTATATGTTTAATCCACAAATAAATCTACCATATAATTATAATTTTAGGCGGGTCAAACCGCGGGGCATAACCAGGTATACCATCTTATATAGGCAGGTATCTTGACAGTTGCCTATAATCTTAATATATATAAATTACGTGTCACGTTGTTTGTTCGCGATGGACTCCTAAACTACTTAACCGATTTTAATCAAATTTGCACACCGTGTGCAGTTTGATCCAACTTAAAAGATAGGATAGCTTACATCACAATTGGACCTGATAGGTGGCGCTGCGATCGTGTTACGGGCAATTTAACTTTTTCACCCAAGCGAAGCTGGGCGGGACAGCTAGTGGTCTATAAAGGGATAGGCAAGAGTAGATGAGTACAATACTCTCTTTTCGCCTGAGATATATTTAAATGTCAACTTGACAGACGGGGAGTCCGCCGCCGTTTTCCAAGCAGGACAATGTAATGAGACTTTGAATGTCAACTTAAATATATGCAGGTACCGTTAAGCTCGTGGTGTGATAAGTTAAGAAAATAACTGGCTGCCACCGGTGCTCGAATCAGCGATGTTTATTTTACAGTCGACTACTTTTGCCATTCAGCCACTACGGGTCTACAAACTAAAATTTTGCAAAAAGGTTGGAACGAAATTATGTATGGTTTATACACAAGACAAGCAGAGTACAAATTTTCTGAAAACTTGTGTTAAACATCTACACGTGTTAGGAAAGAGAGTAATTGACGTCATAAAATATATTTCTGGTGAATTCTAAGCCTTTGACACCCACCCCCGCAAATCGATTGAATTATCGGCCCTATTAGAATATGTTGTCTAAGCCTTTTGACGTATTAGACATATAAGAATATTTCGAGGTCTTGACGTAATATGCCCACTAACACCCACTATTGGGTTTTGGTAAAGCTATAAACCTAAAATCATACGATTTAATGCTATTTCTAAAATTTGATTTACTAGGTTGTGGATGATTGCGGAAATTGGTTTAAAATAAGTTTAATCTAATACAATAAAAATCAATCAATAACGGCTGGATGTACAGTGACACATTGCATGTCATATTTAAAAATAGAACGTTACATTTAAAAATAGAACGTCGTATTTTAGTAGAGAAAGTCTGTCAAGAGAAGAAACGGTCGTAATATAACTCTTCTTTTGAATTTTTCTCCAGAAGCGTTGCACTTATTGAAGTGCAACGCTTCTTTGCGTATTGCGTAAATTGCAATCAATTAATTTGCAATATAGTTGTAATTGGGTATGTATTCATTTTCAGAAATGTATTATTTGAAGAATTTGCTCTTCGAGTTAGCTTTATTATACCTGCATTAAAGCTTGCAGTAATCATTGGACGACACGTATGCTTATTTTGCTAACTTTTGTTAGCTTTGTTTTGGAATAGGTTCTTTCTCATTATTCAGTTCGAGAAACATAAAAAATTTGCACAGTTTTCAGTGAAATATACGGTGTTTAAAGCTGTTAATACTTGTTTAAATTTTTTTTAGATACGTCTAATTTCCGCGCATAATTTAAATAGAAGCGTATGAAAGTAAGCGAACTGCCAATTTCTCCCTAGAAGAGCGCTGACGAGCGTAGAAACTAAGCCAAAATTCATGACTAAACCGTGGCATGGGTTGCGTCAGATAATAAAATTATTTCTAAGTAAAAATTCCCGTCGAGGTAAAGTTATGTTCAGTTTAATGTAAAAAATAAAGCCCAGGCTTCAGATTGGTATCATCAAAGAGTTTTGTGCGCCGTAAAAAAAATTAAAAACAAAACTGGGGTTAGCAACAGGCAGGCACTGGCTGGTCGTTAAAAAACAAGAATAAAAGCATTGGAATATGCGAATTCTAAATATAAACGCAACATTCCAAAGAGAATAAGAGTAGGGTTGTTAGGGTCACGGCACGACCTGTGTATCCGAGACAGGTAAATGCGGATACATGCGGATATAAACTCGCTGTGGATAAAAATATACATCAGAACGGATCAAATATTTCATCAATAAGTACTTATACAACTGTTTTTTTGTAAATATTGTTCATTTTTGTTATTGTTAATAAAGAATCAGAACGGATGAACTCTTTTGTACGTTACCCCTAAGAAGGTACAATGTTATTTACGAAATAATTATCCATTCAATCAATATTTTCAAACAATGTCAAAGCCCAGCTTTATTTATACGATGTTTTTAGATTTTAAGGCATTACCAATTTTGGGATAAGCGCATATCCGAAATGCGTCGGTTATAAGCGCGATACATAGACATTGTGACTTCACTAAATTAAAGTTTGTAGTCGTAAAAAGCGCAGTAAAGTTACAGCGGAGCCTTTGACGCAGGACAGGCGGGCACCAAGCGAATGCGATCGCTATGCTAACTAAACCATAATTTACATTTTGTGACAATGTCCTTTCTTTTATCGGATTCAAAATCGATTCAGCAAACTTTTGGCGGGAACCTCACCGTTGGTATTTTTTTCGCTTAACTTCGAATTTCAAATTGGAATTAGCACACTGGCATGTTCGGAAAAAACAGTGAGTTGTTTGTCGATGCTAAAGCTCATATTTTGTCTACGGATGGTTGTATTAGTTTGTATTTTCATGGTTTTATTATTCTAAGCACGTTCTACAATTTTTTTATCTTTTGAACGGCATCATGCCTTTACTTGTCATGATTATATGTTAGAGATAGCAGGATATTAAACATTTTTTCCTTTACTAAAAATAACGTATTTTATTCGTACATACAATATATCAAAACGCAGAGTAGAGCGCCAGTTCTCTCTGGACTCAAAAACCTTTTTGGCACCATCATCATTAATCAGACTGTACATATATTTATGCTAGACTAATATAGTATACCCAAAACGTAATATACATAAGTTCGAATCCCGTACAGTGATTAGTCACACCACGAGCTTTACGGTGAAGGAAAACATCGAGAGGTCAATTGCATACGTCTGCGAAGCAATTCAAAGGCGTATGTATAGTCGTGCTTGAGTAACGGCGATGGACTCGCCATCTGTCACGTTGGCACGTTATATCGTTGTCTAGTTACCATAACACAAGCTTTGCTTAATTTGGGACTAGTTCAATTTGTGTGGAATTGTCTCAGGTATTTATTTATATAGTAAACCCAGACGCAGTTCTTACCCAAATCTAAAGTTGCAGTGGTCTATGGTAATGCTAAACGATATTTATCCTAAACAATAGAAGTTTATCTGATGACCGATGCTGGGGTCATCTACGTACGACCGGCGTTCACACAATCCACATCTCTACCGCATTTGGAACTATTAAAAATAATCATAATTAAAGATAATGCGCGGCTTAAAACCAACATAACTTTGCCGGTCACGAATTGGTCTAAAGCGTGAAATGAGCTTTATTTTAATAAAACTAATGTTGGGAGGGTTAAACGAGTTGACTCCGCCGACTGTACAACTAAAGTTGCGCAGGAGTATATCAGAACAATTGTACGCGAACGAATATCAGTTGTGACTGGGCCGCTAAGGGACGTGGTCTTCTTGACCGCGGTGGGGCAAGAAACTTTTTCACTTGTGTTGTGCTTAAGGATTGTGAGATGAAGTGGTCAATATTTGTTGGTTTTCTCACGCTGTGCTCGGTGAGATACGGCGAAGGGGGTGGTGAGTGAAGCATTTAAAATTAATATGACAGATGTCAAATGTACTTTGCATAAAAAAAAAGCTAGACTAAAATATTGCTGGCTGTACACTAATTCGTAGATGAAGTGACGTTTTTAATCTTAGATTCGGCTTAAATAATTACGTTGGTGGAATTCGGTATTCATTTTTTGTTTCATTCTTGTAGAATAATGCAATATATTTTATTCTCTACATATTTATATTGTAGATACACTAGATATACCTAGTTTTTTTTATTTTTTTTTAATATTTGAGTTTCAAATGAATTCAATTGAAATTTAAAACTATTGACTATCTAATAATAATTCTGGTTGGATAGATGATTTAAAAACTACGTAATAAGACAAACTGTACAAATAGTTCGTAACGCATTTAAAAAGAAATACAATCATAACTCGTAGACTTCAAACCTATTCTAAAATGGATATTTAAAAAAACGTGTTAACTGAAAAATCTGATGACGTGTTATCGTTAATTTAAAATTACAAGAAAGCGCAGTGAGACCAAAGTACAATTGGGAATTTAATAAAAAGTGTCCCCCACTAAGGCAAACATAACACGATTGCTTTCAATTGCCATTGATTGAAAAATCGATATTGATTGGCAATCAGTGTCGGGACGCGGCGGCAATCCACATCCCGAGGCCACGTCTTTAAAACTATTATTTTGGTAAGCTGTAATAAAAAGATGAAAATAAAGAAGTAAATTAAAGATGACAGTTATCAGTAAAATGACCACGTCCATCAACCCTAGCACTGGTCACATAACGGTCGCGCTGCCGATTTGTGACAGAAGACAGTGACGTATGTGACAGATAGACTTGGAGGGAATTTAATAGACAGGATTTAAAACCTTAAATATAAAGTCAGATGTTTCGTAAAATGTTTAAATAACTATGCTATAGTATCATAATTAATCTATATTTTCTTAATATATATAAATTACGTGTCACGTTGTTTGTCCGCGATGGACTCCTAAACTCCTTAACCGATTTCAATCAAATTTACACACCGTGTGCAGTTTGATCCAACTTGAAAGATAGGTTAGCTCACATCACAATTGGACCCGATAGGTGGCGCTGCGATCGTACTATATCGTAATTAACTTTTTCACCCACGCGAAGCTGGGCGGGACAGCTAGTGTCTTATAAATTAACTAATTGTGGTCGTCCGCGTGGAATTTAACAAAAAAAATATTGTTTAGTTTCCAAAAAAAGTAGTCAAAATTATTCCTTTTAACATCAGCTATCTGTCAGTGAAAGTCCCATTAAAATCAGTCCAGCCGTTTCAGAGATTACCCGGAACAAACAGACAGACAGACAGATAGATAGACAGATAAAAATTGCAAAAAAATGATATTTTGGTATATGTACCGTACCGTGTATACATCCGCATTTAGTAAAACCCGGTTTTTTTATATTACACACAGACACTCCAATTTTATTTATTTCTATAGATTACAATAGATGTAATTGAACTATACAGATAAATGTGAAAAAAGTGGATGCACTTTTGTGTTTAATCGCGTCAGAACGGCATAAGAAGATTGGATAAAATTTGGCACAGGGGTGTTTGGTGAAGGGTTTCTTCTCATATCTATCTTCTTCCTATAACCAGTGAGTGTCGCTCCACAGAACCAAAGATCGCAGGTTCCAATCCCGACTGTACCAATGAGTTCTCTGAACTTAAGTACTGTGATTAGCCACACCACGAGCTTTAACGGTGAAGAAAAACATCGAGATGAAACCTGCATACGTTTCATAAAATATTCAAAGGCGTATGTATAGTCGTGCTTGAGTAACGGCGATGGACTCGCCATTTGTCACGTGGGCACCTAAAAAATATATCTGGCGGAAAGTAGGTGTGTAGGTCCTACCCTGCCTACCCCTCGGGGATCATTGTGGGAAGGCGTGAGGGCATACATATGTATTATATGTATCCTCATGCCTTCTAAATGGTTATAACATACATGCATACATACATATCATCACGCCAAGTCCCTAACGGGGTAGGCACAGAGTATGTTAGAAGCATTTAGAAGATGTTTTCCGGTTTCTGTAATCCGGAAAACAATCTACATTAACACGAGTGAATACGCGGAATAAAGATAGTAAATAAAAACACTTGTATCTGTCAATCTGTTGCAACAATGACGCGATACTCGCAGTGGCTAATTGGTTTGCACAATAATGATATTATTATATGATAATGGACGCTTTTTCTCAGCTGCGCTAATAAAATGATAATGGACCTCGTTTTAAACCCGGATGAGATGTCACACGCCATCTTTGTTGTACTTATGAGATGTAAGTAACATTTATGTTGCAATGGCTGTAAATTGAAGAAACTGAACAATATGGAGGTTTTATAAGATACTAGCTGTCCCGCCCAGCTTCACTTGGGTGAAAAAATAAAAGCCACGTACCCAATGGCGCCCCCTATCGGGTCCAATTATGAATCTAAGTCATTCTCGACCACCTAAAGAAACACAGAAAATTTCATTGAAATCGGTCCAGCCGTTTAATGAAAAGCCGTGATTTTTATATATATAGAAGATTTAGTTATACATAACAATTTTATGTAATCAGTTAAATAACTTAAAGAAAAAGAAAGAAAGAGCAACAGAAGCCAAACATATTTTATGTCATAGCAAAAATTTAAATTACAAGTGTAATCTTTAAAGCTTAATATTTCGTAAATAGAACCCTAAATCCATGCCACTACTACTATAGTTTTTTGAAATGGCGAAAAACAATTTGTTCTTCAGTGGAGACCTCGACTAGGCAAACGTAGTGTAGGACGCCCTCCGACCAGGTGGGATGACGATTTGCGAAGGACTGCTGGCAGATGCTGGATGCGGCAAGCTGAAGACAGGGCGCTATGGCGCTCATTAGGGGAGGCCTATGCCCAGCAGTGGACTAGAGTGGGCTGATGATGATGATAATGATGAAAAACAATTTTATATCCCACTTGTACGTGTGTGGGAAAAAAATATATTATTTTGGGCGCTGTATACTGCAATATGCCCTACCATACAAAATTACAGCTCTGTAGTACCAAGCATCTGTACTAACCCGCGGACGGACGGACAAATAGACCCTATAAACTTCAAAATTAACTAACTAAAAAACTAATGTATTTTATACATTAACCCCCAAAAACCGGGGATTTAAATAAGTGTGTTTTGGTGAAGTAGGAGAGGTCTTTAAGTCTGCAGAGAACTGATGCTCTCTCTGCAAACCCGTCCGAAGACGAGGCGGTTCAATAATATTATTAGCAGCACTAACTTAGATTCACATGAATAACACTCATTAACGGGAAGTCCAGTCGTAGAATTTCTACTTAAACATTAGTCATCAGCAACCGAGGTCAGTAAATGCGAGTATTTCATACAATTTCTAGACGTTGACCTCAAGGGCTGACCGAGTTATTTTGGTCCGCGATAACTAGTTATTCTCGTAAGTCACTGCATCTAAAAATACATTCTTATCACGCCTTCTCACAAAGAGGAACGAAGAGGTGTAAAAGCACCCACTTTCATCACAGATATATTTGGTTGCCAACATGACAGACGTCGAGTCTAAGTCCTTTTTCAAGTTCGACTATACATACTTTTATGACTTCTCAAACGTATACAGGTTTGTCACGATCTTTTCCCTAGGACACTCTGACACCTAAATATATTTTCTAAGAGTAGGTGTCGAACACGGTACTAAATATTGGTGAAACTTTTATTGCTTGCCGGTAATATCGCTGTAAAATTAGATTTTTGCGCTAAAACGAAATTATGTCAATCCAGGAAAATAGATACTTATTTAGTTAGGTCCAAACACGTTTTATCGCGGTGTATGCCGGAAAGTTGCTAAGCGATGAATATTGTATGCATAATTCAATATTGTTTACGATTTCTATGATATTCATGCATGATCTAAGCCCATAAATCAGATCGCATCTCGGGACACGGCGTTATGACATGATTTGTTAGATAAGATTCTGCGTCAATAGGTACTAGAAGATGAAATAAATTTCGAGAAAAAACGGTTAGAGGGCAAACAAAGTACTTCCCGTGAGTCCATTTACTTTCCATTGAGCTTTCGGATGTCTCCTTATACTTAGAGCCACCCCCGTTGCCATATAACGTGTGTGGCTTTTCTAACTAGCTGTGTTAAACTCGAGAATTGCACGACGTATTTGCTCTTAGGTTAAAACATTTCAGTTGACCCTATAAGAATCCTACAAAGGGCGGTAACGCGCGAGCGATGCCCTCCGCCTGATGGTAAACGGTTACTGTCGCCTATGGACGCGCGCTGCCAACCCTTTAACTTTAGTAAGTACACCACTCTACGAGCTTTTCCCAGGACACACAAATAGACGGACAAAAAACAAGCGAACTGCGAGTAGGCTTAGGTGTCCTACGTGTGTGACACAAAGGTTTCGCACTGTGCGGTTCCAAAGGAGTTTCCTTCCGCGAACGCTCAGGCTGTGAAATGAGCTCCCCGTTGAGGTTTTCCCTGGAGAGTATAGCATGGAATTCTTCTTAAAAGGGTGTGAAAAGGTTCCCGCAGGGTCGACAGCGCGCCAGCGATACCCCTTGTTGTTGCAAGCGTCCATAGGCGGCGCAAAAAAAAAACGTAAAATTTAAGTTCAAGGCTCAGTTTTTGGGTCGTGTGCTTCCAGTGGCTAAGATCATATAATCCTGGCAGCGTGACATCACAACGCGATAGCAGACTCGTATGAATGAACACGATCTCTCACCCCAGATAAACATATGACGTTGCTCTCAATATCGCCTCTTGTAGTAATTATGATTTTCGTAATAACATTAATATTTTAAGTTAATACGTATAATCAAGCCGAGTCCCTAACGGGGTAGGAGAGAGTAAAGAGCGCCAGTTCTCTCTAGACACACATATCAATTTCGCTTGTTTTTTTTAATGTGTTCTCAGAAACTTTTAATCCAATTTGGAAAATATTATTGCATCGACATGATGATATATGCATTTGGTAAGGGATTTTCATACATTCAAGGGCTGTCGGCGTCTCTGATGCAATTCATTCCATTTGCTTCCGTCCAGCACAATCTCTTAAACCTCCCTATAGTAATGAGAGACACATTTTCTTTTACTTCTCATATCTTGGTCTTTCTCTTCCTTTCTTTGTTTCTCCCTTTAAGAGTACCTACATTATTATTATTATATACCCAAGTACACAGACAAGGAAATGCGTAAGTTATCCTCAATTTAATTTCCAACTGATTGAAAACCCAGGAAAACACAGGATATGTAGTAGGTAAAATAAATTAACAAAAATATACAGGTTTTCCTACAAGGAAGTTTTTTATACTGATGAAGGTAAGTAGTGTGTAGCAATGACAAATGTGAAGGAAGTGAGTTTCTTCTCGCCACCATCACGCCTTCAGAAGTGGAAAACACACCCACTTTCCGCCAGAGAAATATTAGGTGTTCGCCGCCTGGTCATAGGTCTTTTAGATTTTTCTGGAGTGTGTTTCTTCTGAAAAAAACATATCCAGTGTCAATCCATCTATTTATCTGCATCTGGCACAGCCAGTACATAAATAAATAATATAAATTGCACTTATTTTTTTCAATCTGAAGATACTGACATCTTTAAAAAGAAGTTAATATTTATCACTAGCTGGCTCGCGTTCAATTTCTTACAATAAAAGTAGCCTAAGTTACTCTTTATTACATCAGCTATCTGTCAGTGAAATCCCGTCAAAATCGGTCCAGCCGTTTTAGAGATTAGTCGGAACAAACAGACAGACAGATAGACAAAAAAATATTTTTGATTTTGTACTGTGTAAAAAAGTCCGCGATGGTATATATTTATCTGTAAAGGACAGCCCAAAGTAACTATTTTTATCATTTACATATTATTAGTATCTATATTGCATCCGTGCGAAGTCGGGGCGGGTCGCGAGTAGGTAGGGCATAACAGGGTAAGAGAGGTAGGGCATAACGGGTTTCCCGTTCGAATTAGGAGCTGCCCTACTGGGGCAAGAACTCCACCTTATAGAAGTCCGTAGCCAAATAACACAGTTCATTGTGTTGTGTTCCTACGCGGTGAATAAGGTTTCCAGTAATGAGCTCCTTGGGGAGGGGGGAGGATTGTTCTATTGTGTTGGCAGCAGAGGGATTAAACCCATTATGCTGCCAACACAGTATAACTCTCCGAACACAGAGTGGCAACGCGCAAGTGATACTTCGGTATTGTAAGCGTAAATAGGCTGCGGTAACAGTTTCCATCGTGTCGGCCGTGTGCTTGTTTGCTACTCTTGTTGTATAAAAAAAAGTATTTTATAAATACGAAAGTTTGTGAGAAGGTTTGTTACTGAATCACACAAGAAGGTAACACGAAGAAATGTGGCGGGGAGAGAGTATTAGCTGGATTAACAATAGGGTAAATTTGTTTTTTATAGCAGAAAAAAAGGAGGTACCTAAAATTAATTTAACCCAGGTGAACACTAGGGCGTAGCTATTATGTCGTCTCATAAAAAGTTTTCAAACATGCGAACATTTCGTATTTGGAACGCTGATTTTAATAATAGTAATATATCCTCACTCCTTCCCATAAGGGTCCCGAAGGGGTAGGCAGAGGTGTATAGGTAATACCCACACACCCACTTTCCGCCAGAGATATAATTAGGTGCCAACGTGACAGATGGCGAGTCCATCGCCGTTACTCAAGCACGGCTATACATACGCCTTTGAATTGCTTCTCAGACGTATGCAGGTTTCCTCTCGATGGTTTCCTTCACTGTAAAGCTCGTGGTGTGACTCACCTTACCTTAGTCTTGAATGTCCTATGTATTTAAGTATATATCTATCTATATAAGTAAATATATCGTTGTCTAGTTACCATAACACAAGCTTTGCTTAATTTGGGACTTGGTTAATTTGTGTGGAATTGTCCCAGGTATTTATTTATTTATTTATCTTTGATAAGGACCTTATAACTTGGCCCTAAGTTTCGAACGGTACTGAGAGATTTCAAGCAGCCATTGAACTTCACATAATATTTGTTCTCGTGTGTAGGAGCCGATACAAGATCTACCAGTTTGCGAGGGGGCAATACCCGGGCTGGCGGTGGAACATAGAACGCCATTTGCATAATCAAGTATTTGTTTATGTTTGCACCAGGATGTGCCTCGCGGCTTTACTCGCGTATTTATCTTACTACTATTATTTCTTAGTACTATTAAAAGTACGAAAGTTTTGAAGATGGAACTTTCACGGAATAAAATCAGAACGAAAGCCGATGAAATTAAGCAACTGAGATAGATTTATTAGCTGGATACATATGAACACGCCGGATATTTTTGATCCGAGAAAAAAATATGCGGTTGACTGCTCACCTATTAATTACAGATAGTGCCATCCATGAAGGCGCGCCAATTTCTAGTCGTTGGGGTTGCTGGGATGCGAGGAGTATGACCCGAGTCTAAACGTGACAGATGGCGAGTCCATCGCCTTTACTCAAGCACGACTACTATACATACGCCTTTGAATTTCTTCTCAGACGTATGCAGGTTTCCTCTCGATGTTTTCCTTCACCGTAGATCCCGTGGAGTGACAAATCACCGTACTTAAGTTCAGAAAAACTCATTGGTACAGTCGAGATTTGAACTTGCGATCTAACCACTCGGCCACCACGGCTTAAGTAACTTGAAAAAAATTAAAGACAATAATAGGCAAAAAAGACGTATTTATTTATTTAAATGAGAAATAACCAACATTATCGTTAGACTCGGGCTGCTAGAGATGTTCGACCCAGGTGCTTCGTATCGATATTCTGGTTCGCAATGGATTGTATAACACTGTACCAATGTATCGATTTTGTTTGATTGGTTACGATTTTTGGATCGATCCAATATCAAGTATTTTTTTTAATTTACGAGTTGCTCTATTTATTGAGAGTGGATGAGTAACCACTCACCCACTTTTTTCCGGAAATATATTTGAGGTGCCATCACATCAGATGAAGAGTCCATTGCATATATATGAGAGTTTCAGGTACAACTAATTTGTCAATATAGAATTCTGTACCTTGCTCACTCGTGAATAGTGTTGTTAATAGCTTGTCATGATCCAGTACAGTAAATATTTGTGATTCACGGCGCAGCTGCGAAGCTGGAAAGTTTCTTTGCATGCAGCATACGAGTTGCGGTTGCGGTTCCGTGATCATTTGAACTGATACGGGCTAGGGTTGCCACACGGATTAAAACACTCAAGGATGGAGTAGAGTCAAAAGTATTTGAAATAGGCGAGCGTGTATGGAACCGATGAACGTGGATAGAGCGAAACAGGTGTTAGTCTAGGGAGAACTGGCGCTCTTTCTCGGCCTACCATGATGAAACGATCTTTTATGTACGTCTATTATTGTGTAGATTTCACGAAGGTATCTAAATTCTAGCTGTTACGCTCAGGTTTGTTTGAGTTAAACATTTTTTTTTCAAGTTTGGTTTGCGTAATAAAGTCGAACACGATCGCCTTTCGAGTATAAATAGAAGATAAATGTAATTTCACCGAGTTTCTCACGGTTTGGGCCTAGAAAGTGGAGTGCAATCTATATATGTATATAAAAATGTTATGTTGGTTTGTGTACGCTTCAAAAACTCAAAAAGTTCTGCACCGATTGAGCTGAAGTTTTAGCATGATATATAATCCGCATCAAGGATTGTTTTACAGGTACAGTTAGTTTATCTATAGTTTCATATATGAACCACAGTTTCGTAAAAGAATAAAAATACATTTGACAACCCTACAAAAACATTGTGATTACTACAAATTCAATATTGTTGTTTATTGAATTTATTTACTACGCATTGGGAGTAATAATTATTTGTTAATGGTACTGATAACAGTTAGAGGAAGTGGTATTAATCAGTCATGTTCTAAGAATATTTGTATTTAAATTGCGCGCGAGAGGAAATGCTTTAATGAACAGGATAATTCGTATATAGTAGTAATATCCTCACGCCTTTCCACAAGGGTACCCGAATGGGTAAGCAGGGGTGTTTAGGTATCCACCAGTATTCCACAGAGATATATTTTAGGTGCCAATGTAACAGGTCGCGAGATCATGGCCGTTACTCAAGCACGACTACACATACGCCTTTGAATTACCTCTCTATCGTATACAGGTTTCCTCTCGATGCTTTCCTTCACCGTAAAGCGCGTGGTGTGCCTAATCACTGTACTTCAGTTCAGAAAAACTTATCGGGATTCCAACTTAAAATATTAGTGTTGCAGGTGACCATATATAACCACTGATAGTCCATAAAATTTTTAGGTTAGAATTTGGTTCCCGTCAAAGTTGTCATCACTGACAACTAATGATCCAATTGTATGTCGCTATTAATAGAACTGCAATAATTGCGAAGGTTATAGGGCAAATTGAGGATCGGACGGGCGCTACGCGGCGGCCAAAATGCGTCACGTGACTTTCGGCGGTCATTATTGGAATTTATGGCGCGAAAAGAACTGTCATGTGTAACAAATTTTCTTAAAGACACTATGTTTCGTAACTCGTTTTACGTTTAGTTTATGGTATGAGTCTATAAATTTAAAGCATTTTTTTACATTTTTTAACTTTTCATATACGTCTGAGCTGCTACGGCCGAGAGTTTTAAGTAATCATTTATAGTAAAGTTTTATGTCATAAATACAATTCTCAAGGACACTTGGAACCTTAATAAATGTACATTATTTGTTCCAGCTCTCAGATGCTCCTCCGAGAACGACGACCCTTTATGTACAACAGAAAGAAGAGAAGAAAATGGTGTGTATTCTTCTATCAGTAATTAATCGTAAATGATACGTTTGTTATTCGTTAATTTATTAGACTAAGAGAGGGCACAACGGCTCTTGAAAATGGGTCGGTTGCTCAAACAAAAGACGCGAAAAAAAATATATTAAATATTACATTATTAATCATTATTACCATCTATTACTTTTTTTCGCATAAAAAAAATCCATAACGATTAAACCACAATTTTTTTTGGATTTATACTTTTAAAAAAATTACATAATCCCTGTTTCGCAGTGTTTAATAATATTGTCATTTTATTTTGCTAGAAACTATCTGTTTTATTGCATGGTCATGAGGTTCACACTAGAAGACAACTCTTCAATTTTCTGAATACTGATTTTCTTCTACTTTCTACAGCCTTTATTATATATTATTCAAGTAAACTTCAAAAACGGCGACGGACTCGCCATCTGTGAAGCACCTAAATATTTCTCAGGCGAAAAGCAGCTGTTGATACATCAATTCATAGATCTATGAGTCTCATGTTGGATGGCGTGAAGATATACCTATATATTATCCAGATTATCTGCAGTCCCAGGTCCCCCGGTAGAGGTGCCCGCACGAGTAGTGGACGCAGTGTGCCTCGCTGGCTCCGAGTGGGAGAGTAACTGCCACTACTGCCGCTGTTCCGACTCCGGCGTCGCCGAATGCCTCAAGCAGAATACATGCGACAATGGCCTCTTTGGTAAGTTGTACTACATATGGTCAGGTTGACGGAAAAAGATCGCGCGGTCGATCACCCACTCGCTGGTCAGACATAATAAAGACGCCTACCGACCTGCCAATACCCACAGCTATCAAGACCGCCGAGGACAGAAACACGTGGAGGAACATGGTACAGAGATTGGCCATTTCAAACTAGACACGACCTTTCAGCATTGAAGATGCCGATTGAGAAGAAAGAACTAGATATTGATATCGATACTGACACGCCATCTGTCACGTTGGCAGTTAAATATGTCTCCAACGAAAATAGGTTCTAAATCGAAAATCGAAGAGGTTAAGAACTCCTTCGGGGTTCTTAACCTCTTCGTGGGCACGCGGATATTCATGTTCTGGCCGTCGTGATCGAGTGGTTGCCTGCATCTGCTGCAGGCCACTACTCGAACCATTTGGTCACCACGGCTTACTAAATGTATGAATGCGTTTACAGGTGAGCCGATCCAATGCAAGCCGAACACGACATTCGCTCGCGACTGTAACACGTGCACGTGCCTCGAGAATGGACTCGGACTATGTACCCTCGACATCTGCGTCAAATCAAATAGTAAAGATTTTTTTCTTAGTTTTTCTGACGTGTATTGAGATCCAGCCTTTATTACGCGGCCTCCAGCTAGGCACCTGTTACATTCAAGCACCAGCTAGGGGCATCTTTTGAATGTTTGAAACTTCGAGGTTTCGAACCTACACTGAATGGCCCCTCTAGATGATTTTTTTCCTTAAGCGCTTACGCTATCCGAAATCTATAATTTGAAAAACTATACTATAAATATCATCACGCCGAGTCCCTAACGAGGTAGGCAGAGAGTATAGCGCCTGTTCTCTCTAGACTTATGTACATACCGCTTTGTAAAAATATAAGCTTATTACATCATTGCCATTCAAAGGAACGTCGTCTTCCCCTGCCTCTCCTTTCACACACGTTGACATTGTATACCTGTTTCGTCAATCTTTCTTCATTCATCCTTTCTATATATTCAACCGAACCAACGTAACATAACCTTTATCCATCTTTAAAATTACACCCTCGTTCGCGTCAGTTGCTTTGCGAATCTCTTCATTACGGATTCGGTAGTTACGCCACATATTAATTCTTGATGTTTACAATATTAGTCGAGCAGGCAAAGCCAGATGCCAACCCTAACTGTTTTCTCATTTGTTACATGACATTACAGTACCACTAAAATCAGAACTGAGATCTGGAAAGGAGTGCGCCCCAGGGTCGTCGTGGAAGAGTCAGTGCAGACAATGCGAGTGTGACGGGAAGGGATTCGCCGTCTGTGCCGACCTACCCTGTGAGGGGCAGGAGAGTAGTGGTGAGGCTATTTTCAAATTATTCCGGACACCAGAGTTCGATTCCCCGTAGAAGTATACCTTACTAGTGTGAAAAATGTACAAACAACATTTTGAATGTCTCTGTTTTGTAGCTCGATTTTTTGGTGGATTAACAGCTATTAACACATAAATGTATCTATATATCTTAATATATATAAATTAAGCGTCACGTTGTTTGTCCGCGATGGGCTCCCAGACTACTCAACCGATTTTGATCACTATTATACTCCATTGTAATATTTTACACCATTGAAACAATTGATAAAATGTATTTTAGCGTCGTATTAGGGTATGGTCGATTCCAGAAAAAGGAACTAAAATTGGAATTGAAACCCTGGTTAGCTAAACCCCCATAGCTAGAATAATCAAGGTATATTCCCGACTGCAGATTTAATAGGGTTTTAGACTTTAAAATTTGTGTTGTAGAATCCATAATGGGCTGTGCGCCGAGTACGGTGTGGAAGAACGAGTGTAATACCTGCTGGTGTACCACTGCTGGGCGTGCGGTGTGTACGAGAATGGGCTGCGTTGCATCACATGGTATGTTTTCTTTATGTTTAGCTCGCTCTGTGGCTTCATCTGTGTAAAATTTTATGACGTTGCTTGTCTTCTTCTTGCTGTTTATTTCTATTTTTTCTGCAATAATATAGATACATACATATCATTACGCCGAGTCCCTAACGGGGTAGGCAGAGAGTAGTAGCGCCAGTTCTCTCTGCAATAATATCTCTTTGTGTAATTTAAATTTCCTTCCATTTGCTTTTCTGTGAAGCGCAATCTCTTTGTCCTACCTAAACATCATGATGAATACTTTTTCCTTAATCTGACTCATCTATATTATTCTTGGACTTCCTCTTCCCCTCTTTTCTTTTACCTTTCCTTCCAAGATATTCTTAAAGAATAAGGACAAAAACATAAGTATAAAATATGTCAGATAATAAAATTATGCACACTATAACATATCCAATGGTATACGCCCATCAACATGAGTGTGGATTTACTTTTCTAGTGCAAGTTCAATACTTCTTTTCCTAAAAGAGCATGTTCAGCTCCTAAATTTTTAGGGATTGTGTATAAAAAATGTTCTTTCATTTCCAGATTTTGAGACAGAGTCGGAGAAACCTACGGAAGTCGGAAAAGATAGCTTAGCGGTAAGTATTATATAATACTAACTTTAACCCGCGATTACATCCGTCTTAAAATTGTTTTCCTTCACATTTATGTGTTAAACTAATTTATCTCTGTGCCAAATTTCATCGTAATCCCACCCCTTTTTGCGTAAAAAGTCACCAAACATCCTCACAAACTCCCATATTTATTATAATAAGTTGGCTTTGTTTATTACGAAAATGCATTTTAACCCCATATTCATTGGAGGGAACGGACACTTTAAAATGTGTATTAGAATAGGCTTGTAGCATGTTAAAAGGCAAAAAACGCTCGAAAATGTTACACATTGCCAACGGTATAAGATATCTACAATTTTGAAATTGCGCAATATTTGACTCTAAATTTCATTCACTTTTAAACCAGTTTGTTGCCTGTTCGAAAATCGTCATATTATTTGATTGCTACGATGAACCTTTTTATTGTTTTATTGTATTTATTGAATACTTAAACTGGAAAACGGTTTGTTTTGTTTTTTTTTTCGATTAAAAGAATTATACTATATGTTAATAAAATAAAAATAATTTCTTCATTTTCATTCTCTAACTAAATAATATATCTCAGTGAAGACAAGGTATTGTTACACTAGTGACTACTCTACTAGCGGGGTGGAAATATTTAATTGACATTCTCATTTTTTATTAACCATTATATAATTCATCAAATTCTATCGTTTATCGCTTCTTCTATCGTTATGCTTTCGAATCGTTTTAGTATTATTATCGTAAAATTATCCATCAAAATAAGACGAATTGTGACTAATTAAACACGAAATTAAACGGTGGCTGGATGCACAATTAAACAAGGGTAAGTATATATTTTATTTACGTACTGTTTACCTGGAATCCTCATACCAAATGTGCTTAATATTATAATGCATTTTTAACTCCACAGAATTTTTTCTATGGAAAACACAAGGAATCCAAATCACACAACGCAATAAAACGCTCAATTTGCAAACCGAACCAAGAGTTTACGTCAGACTGTAACTCATGTAAATGTGCTTCCGACGGACAAACATACACATGCACACATAACGAATGTTTGGATAGGGATATGGACAAAGAAGTGGAAGTTTTCAAGGAGCCTGAGGTAAACAGCTTTATTGCAACATGGTAGTATGTTTTAATCTTATCACCGCGAGCATTACGATAAACGAAAACATTGAGAAGAAACTTTAAGGCGTATGTATAGTCCTTGAGAAACGGCGATGAACGCACCATCACGTTAGCACCTAAATATCTCGTAGGAATGTGGGTCGTGTTACACTTCTGCCCACTCTTTTGTAAACCATTGTAGGAAGTTGTAATATAATATGTGAAATAAGCTGTTGATTTGTTATCGAGTTCTCATGCTCATAAGTAGCTGGGAACCACGAAGTCTAAGCAAAGACCGGCTCCCTGTGTTTTTTCTATAATTTGTACCATTCTCACATTATTTTCTATCATTCTGACATTGTTCTGCAGTCTCAGGGGAGGTTGTAGGAGACAAGTGTGTAGAATTTTAAGAGATCGGCAACGGTACCTTTTATGTTGTAAGCGTCTATGGGCGGTAATCGCATACCATTACAAAGCATGTTTCCAAACTTATTGTCATAGATAGATTGTTTATTTTGCAGAGTCCCTATTAAGCTAGAGCATAATTTATGATAACTATTCTCTCACATATTCAATATAGTGTTTATTAATTCTATGTATTTTTGTATGTATTGCTAATACAATTTGTCATGTTATCTTTAAGGGTGTAGATCACATCGAGCGCCACTCAGTTTGTAAGCCACAAGACACGTTCTATATTGGCTGCAACACCTGCAATTGTAATGTTTATGGCACCGACTATTCCTGCACCAATAAGCCATGCCCCTTACCTGAAGATGTGGAACTGTTCCATGAGCTAAATGTTTGTACACCCATATATTGATCTATGTATATAAAACTAGCGGTCCGCCCCGACTTCGCACGGGTGGACATAAGATATTTTTCATTTTAAAAGAAAATGCTTATGTCACTCAAGATGAATTTAGTTTTCCAATGGTGAAAGAATTTTTCAAATCGGTCCAGTAGTTTCGGAGCCTATTCAATACAAACATACTTACATACAAATCTTTCCTCTTTATAATATTAAGTATAGATAAAAAACAGAGTTGAAGTACTTAGTTCTAAAACCAAATCAATGATAGTTCATGACATCAGTCCATTGCAAAATTTTTGTAAAGTTGTTTATTAATCTAGGCTTACTTGTGTTTGTATGAGTGAAAGCCTCCATATTTGCTTTGAGAAATTGTAGTGACCATCTTGCATATTATAATGGAAATTAATTTTTTACCTTTTCATACATTACAGGAAATGAGGCCAATAGTACCATTGAAGGGCAATGTGGAGTTAGATCGAGCCAAGAAACTATAATACTACTATAATTTGAACCATTTAACGATTTTTTTTATAATTTAACGAAAAATAAAATTATACTTATATATATATATATATTTTATTTCATGACCGCTCTATTAATATTTAAAACGAATATTAGTTATATTAGTAGTCAAGGTAAAAGTTTGTGTGTACTTATAGAAAACTGATACGTCGTCTAAAAACTCAGCGAAAATAGTTTGCATGGCGAACCGCATGTTCATCAAAGACTGTAATACTTGCTGGTGCAATGAAGATGGAACTGGCTACTACTGCACTAGGCGCGTGTGTGTTCCAGAGCAACCAGAGGAAATCCCAATAGAAGATGTTAAGCCTGAGGTTATTTGATGATATTCTTTGCTTAGGTCGATCTTTTTTCAACTCTATTTGCTTAGAAGCTTTTAGCTTATATTCGAAGATTATTGTCGTGATATTTGGTGTTAAATTATTTTCTGGTCTTAAACGTATTTAAACGTCTTCTTTGGCGTTTGTATTCCTTACGTTTTCAATTTATTTATTTATAATATAATAAGGTATATGAACAATACATATAATAATAATATAATATATCCTCACGCCTCCCCACAAGGGTCCCCGAAGGGGTAGGCAGAGGTGTATAGGTAATACCCACACACCCACTTTCCGCCAGAGGTATATTAGGTGCCAACGTGACAGATGGCGAGTCCATCGCCGTTACTCCAGCACGACTATACATACGCCTTTGAATTTCTTCTCAGACGTATGCAGGTTTCCTCTCGATGTTTTCCTTCACCGTTAAGCTCGTGGTGTGACTAATCACTGTACTTAAGTTCAGAAAAACTCATTGGTACAGTCGGGATTCGAACTTGCGACCTTTGCGTTGCAGGCAACTGCTCAAACCACTCGGCCACCACGGCTCTATACAAGGCTCTATATATAATATATACGGCAACAATACATATATGAAATATTGCAATAGAATTAATCGTTTAATTAAAATCCTGATTGGTGTATGATTGATAGGTTTGCTATAAGCTATGAGATAGATAACATTAAAAAAAACTATTCATGTTTGTTTGGTTTAATGCTTGAAACATTTTGCATCTTCCTTTAGTTCTATGAATTAATAGTTGTTTATGCTGAGCAGAATTTCCGCGTAATAAAGCGCGTGTGTCGCCCTGACGAAGTTTTTGAGCTGGACTGTAATATGTGTCGATGCAATCCAGATGGCAAAGGATTCTCTTGCACCAGAAGAGCTTGTTTGGATACCGAAGACGTAAAGGTGTGATTATGTGACGTTGTTCGGCTTTGTCGGTGATGGGTCTTAGACTTGGGTTCTAATTTTCCTTTTGCCCAAAGGCTACTACTCCTTTGGGCAGTTTTAATGTTTGGGATGAAAATTTTTCAATTGCTTAACTTACATCTGTTGCTCGAAATCGAAACTATCCGGATGAGCAGTGTAGTGCTTCATCAACAGTGTTCGTTACGAATCTGAATATCGTTATCGACTTTTCATTGTGTCTCAACAATTTTTCTGACGGTATTTATAATAACGGTAACGGTATAACGGTATCGGTGGTGGTAGTTAATTTTAATAAAGCCCTCTAACTTTAAGAGCAACTGTTTAAGTGCAGAGTAACTCCGCAATTTTGAGTTGGTAATAATGCAATATTGTTGGTTTCTTTTTCAGAATACATCAATATCCAGAAAAATCCGAGCATCACAGGTGATAATTTTATTCTTCCACTATTTTGTAATGTCGTTGATGCAATTTACTGAAATGTGATAAATAACAAAAAAATGTTTTCTAAGCTGTTCTTAGTCTTTCTAAATATTGTTCACACAAACTGATCCCATATACGATATTAATACTTGTACTTGTCAATATCTTTCCCTAACTAACGAAAGACATAGTCAGTTAACCCGGATGGATGTCATTATGAAAATATCCATAGTAATAATAATAATACATCTGTGTTAATATTTTTTTTTTACATAATATATATTTCCAATGGTCCCCACACTAGGATACTCCTGTATCGTGGGAACCGAATCGGTAGTTGAAATCGATAGTCTATCGTAATAGTTAAACAGCACAGGTTGTACTTGATATAACGCAAAACATGTATCCAGTAGGAGCCGGCCAAGGCCTGCCAGCCGGGACAGGAGTTCCGGTTGGACTGCAACAAGTGTCTCTGTGATAACGAGGGGCAGGATTTCTCCTGCACACGTATGGACTGCGACGCTGTCAATAATAATGCCGGTACTAGAACAAAGCGAGGTGAGGATTAAATGGTGTCAGGAACTTAATATGTAGGTATATATGAAGAATTTTCAGAACAGCCAGAAAAATATTGAAGAAAGTTTTACATCAACTTTTGCTCCTAAATTACATAACATGTAACCATTCTAAGGACGCATTTTAAATATTTATTATTTTTGGCAGAAACTTCAGAGCAAGTGTCAACACGTTGCGAGCCGGGCAGTGAGTTCAAACGAGAATGCAACGACTGTCGTTGCACGCAAGACGGTCAGTTCGCCACTTGTACGCTAAAGAGATGTCAGAAAAACGAAGTAGATGCAGAAATCACCACAGGTAAGGTAATCTGCACAAGTTTGTGAGCATTTGTGTGTGTTCTTGATTATCGATTATCGATTATTACGTATATACTCATAATACAAGTGTGGTACCTTAGTCTATTGTAAATTTTGAAGACTTGTAGGAAGATACTGTTATGTATGATATCTACGTGCTATAAAATATCTACCACTATTTTTTCACAGAATCCAACTCAGGCTTTCGTTGCAACGCTGGTGAACAATTCAAACAGAGCTGCAACGACTGCACGTGCTCAGCTGATGGCAAGAGTGTATTCTGCACTCTGCGCCTCTGCGACCAAGACTTCTTGCCTACAAAGTAAACGTCTTAAATTATTGGTATTGGCATTTTCATTAAATTTGGCTTCTTAGTCTGTTGCAGTAATCTTTGAAACAATTTGATTAGGGGATTTACTGTGGTGATTAAATTCTAATGATTTAGATGGTTAATCGTTATTGAAACATTTCATTATTTTAATTGCGTTACTTACTTTTCTAAACGAGAGTCGATCCCCGTTTTTGGGAAATAAGTTTATGCAAAAATTGCCATGCCAATATATCGTTTCCCCTAATATCGTGTGTTATAATCGTTGCAGCTACGCTATGCTATGATCCTGAGCTCTCTATAAAGTGATCTTATATTAAGTATTTTATAGATGACGTTATCAAGTGCTGTCCATACAATAAAATAATATGGGAAAGTATTAGGTTATAAAACAACCTAGTTTCCTTGTGAGAAGCATGGCTGCCTCTTAATATTAAAAATTAAGTATAACACGTCCAATTGAATTCTAAGCTTTGGTATCATATCTGACGTGAGATTCAATAAATTAATGATATATAAAATTTCTGTAAAGTCAATGATATGCCATTTCATGGGCAGTATCTATGGTCCATCTAAAAGATGGGAGCAAGGATTCTTAGGCACACTTAGTAGCATTTTGTGTTTTAAGTATTTGTGACTAATTTTTACTTAGTTTTAGAACAATAAACAATAATTAGGAGAACGTTTTATAATAATAGGTAAATAATCGGATTTATAGACAGTCCTAAAATAAACATATACATAAAAATATAACAGATATTTTTTCTTTTTAAAATAAGATCACAATCATTAAAATTAAAAAATGTTTGGACTGTTTCCAAATTAAACATAGATGAACACAAAAATACATTTGATAAAAAACGTGATGCCATTTATATTTCATGCATTCTTAACTATTATAATGCAGTCTTAACTTTGTAGTTTAGATGTAGTTGTAGGTAAAATGTGTCTTACTCAATGTATGTATGCGAGATAAGAATCATACCCATCTTCCAAATCTTGTTCATATTCCTTATAATTTTCCTAAAGTAGCTCTTCAATTCTCACTATCGGGCGTATCCATATGAATGCGTAAATATCTAAATTTAATCAGCATTAAATTAATATTTTTTATTTCTTTCCGTTCCAATACGAGCATCATTGCTTAGCTGCTTCTTATCACTCCATATTTTATGTGTGTCTGGGTTTATGAAAGATCTGTAGTTAGTGAAATACTTCAACGGTAACGTGGCTTAAATTAGATTATCTTAATTTACCCTCATGTATTAGTTTGTTTAATCAAGAATTGAATAAATGTGTTTGATTTTATACTTTCCTTTCATTTTACATATCTCGACCCACAGAGTGGATATTACCAAATAAATAACGAATTGTATATAATACCCCTTCGGGGACCCTTATGGGAAGGCGTGGGGATATATTATTATTATTATAGTATATAATATATCCTCACGCCTTCCCATAAGGGTTCCCATAGGGTCAGGCAGAGATGTGTAGGTAGTACCCACACACCCACTTTTTGCTAGTGATATTTTCTCAGGTGCCAACGTGACAGGTGGCAAGTCCATCGCCGTAACTCAAGTACGAGTATACATACGCCTTTGCATTTCTTTTCAAACGCATGCAGGTTTTCCCTCGATGTTCTCTCTCATCTTAAAGCTTGTGGCGTGATTAATCATTGTACTCTAGTTTAGAAAACTCATTTGTACAGTCGGGATCCGAACTTGCAAACTCTGTGTTGCAGGCAATTGCTCGAACTACTCGGCCACCGTGGCTTTTTAATCTATTGTTTTTATACATGTATATGTATAGCATACATTTCTTAATTTATGCCGTGAATTATATTGTATTTGTTAAGTTATACTTAAACATTGTACTATGCCAATATTTGTGAGCTTATTAGTGTTAAGGTAAAATAATAAGCATATTTTGATGATACCGTTTTCAGCATAAAGAAAACTAATTTAGCTTACGACCGGCTAATAAACATTGGTACATAAAACTTGAACGCGTTATGCGCTGATTAATAATAACTTTACGATATCCAACACGGGAATTATCGTCCGCTAAAATGAACATAATCGGTCAGTTTCAACAATAGATTTGATGGTTGATGTTCGATTGACAACTAAGATGAAATATGTTATTGTATTCAATGTTTTTATAAAGTGGGTGGTCTCCGATCCCATGTCATGTGAGTACTTTTAAAGCTGTCGCGTTTAATGTCACTTCAGCGCTGTATATCCGCTTATCCAAAGTATAAACAAAAGCTCGGCGTTTGTTCCTGAAAATAAATTTAAATCAAGCTAATCAGGACCGCATACAAAAAAAAATTGTATGAATAGAAAATGCTTTAGGTATTATATAGGTAATAACAATTATCACATATTTCGAAGAAATTACCGTTTATAATCCAGGTTTATCCAGTCTTTTTATTTGGAATGTTCGGAATTAATCAATATAATTTACAGGAAAAATACAGATAATTCATAGAGACAATATTATTCTTTTCCATTAAATATTGATCACCAAGTTCGAAAATCCAAAAAAATATAGGTATGTCTTGTTCACTGCAAAGAATAATTAATATCTATATACTCCCAAATAATAAACAGCTAAAAATGTTCACAAAATCGCATAGAAAGAAATATCTATGAATTTTATCACGGCGCTAGTGTCGCCACTGGAACGGTGCGTGCCAACAACTACTGTGCGAGGTCCATGCCACGTATGCATGTGCAATGCAGAGGGCGTGTTCAACTGCCGCGCTGAACTATGCAACGATTTGGAATTGGGTAAGTTATGATAATATAAATAATCTACCTACACACCTCTGCATATCCCTTCGGGGACCCTTGTGGGAAGGCGTAAAAACAAAATAAAATGGAAGTGTCTGTTTGTCATATTAAAATAACCGCTTATTACTAAATGCATATGGATGTATAAACGTCCATATAGCAAAATCACTTTTTTTCTAATGTTTGTCTGTCTGTCCGTTCCTTCCGACTAATCTCTGAAACGGCTTGACCGATTTTGAGGGGCCTTCGCCGGCAGATAGTTGATGTAATAAGGAGTAACTTAGGCTACTTTCATTATAAGGAATTGAACAATAACTTTTAGTTAAATTCCATGCGGACAAAGTCGCGGGCACGGCTAGTATATAATATAATGCATCATCTTAAAAAAACATGAGCAAAGAAACTTCAAAGAGCATTTTGAATACATTATTTAATGTTGTCTAACTTATAATAAAAGTAGGTGTTTGTACTACCTATACACCCTTGTGGGAAGGCGTGATGATACATTAACTTATTATACAACTAGCTGTCCCGCTCAGCTTCGCTCGGGTGAAAAAGGTAAATCGCAGCGCCACCTATTGGGTCCAATTGTAAATCTAAACCATTCTCGAATCTAGCTTAAGACACACAGAAACACACAGAAAGCTTCGCCCGGGTAAAAAGGTAAAATTCTTGAAACTCGATCGCAGCGCCACCTATCGGGTCCAATTTAATATAGCCTATGTTACTCGGGGATAATGAAGCTTTCCAAAGGTGAAAGAATTTTTGAAATCGGTCCAGTACTTTCGGAGCCTATTCATTACAAACAAACAAACAAACAAATCTTTCCTCTTTATAATATTAGTATAGATTCCAAAAACCCAATCAAAATTGTGTTTTTTATTTATTTGCCCAATTAGTTTAATTCGTTTTTACAGCTCGACAAACGTCGTTGGCCAAAGAATGCGAGCCCAAGATGATGTACAGGGAAATATCAATCTTCTGCAGATGCAGTGATACAGGCTTTTGGCTTTCTGACGGTTGTCGGAACGTGTTCAGGTTCATACAGCCCAAAGACTTCACTATACGTACCAAGGCCGCAACCAACCTCCCGTGCACCGCTCACACTCTTTACCTCTTGGACTGCAACATATGTCTTTGTAAAAGTAGCGGATTCATAGATTTCTCGTCATGCACCAATCGTCGTTGTACGGTTGGACATAAAGCTGACAGTTGCATAACAGGCGATTTTCTCAGATTTGATAACGAATTATGTGCTTGCAGTGATATTAACTACTTCATAGATCGCCGATGTCTGAAGATTGATAATCCTCAAGTGCAGACAATCAACCGATCCAGAATATCGACTTTGATCGACATCGGCGTTGAATGGGAGGAGATCAATAAAGTGGAAAAGCGAATTCGATCGTCCTCCTGCGACTCGGATATGCAGTACGTGGTCGATTGCAACAGATGTGTATGTGACCATAGAGGACTGTTGACTTGCACTAATAATTCCTGTTCGGATCAAAAATTACTGCGAAGCGGAAAACCGAAAACTAACCAGTTTAGATTACTTCCGGAATTGGGAAGTGAACGAAATAAGTGCAGGCCTGGGCAGAAGTATAGGTATAAATGTAATACTTGCACCTGCTCGGCGAACGGGGAAGCTTCCTGTACCACGATGATTTGCCTTGAAGATTATATCATTGATATGACAAAGTTGCATAAAAAAAGTCATAGAAACGAAAATGGCTTACATTTTGTCGAGCTGAAGTAACGTTAATTTGTTAAAAGTTTATTTAGATTCGGCCATTTGTGAATTCTACATCGGAGTAATTTATTTTATTTAAAGTTGCTTCGGAGTGTATAGTGTTTCTTATTTGCTCTTAGCATTATAACACAACCCTCTTTTCGCTGAAGTTGTATTTAGGTGGCAACGTCGAGTCCTTCAGGTCTTTGTAATTATCTATAATCTAATAAAAATTATCACTAATAAACCCTTCACCGTTAAACTCATGTTGTTATAAATCAATATTGAATACTAATATTAAATACGAAAATGGAAATAAAAACGTGTGCTGCCTTTTACATTAAATTGAGTGTAATTTTCCTATGTACCTCAAAAAGATAAAGATATATTATTATTATTCTCTCCTATATAGATAGTTATCTATTTGATTTAAGAGAACCGACTTCCGACTTCCAACTCGAAGCAGAGTAAAACGCCAGTTTTATCAAAACTTACCGAACTGTTTCGCTTTATCCTCATTAGCCTCCTGCTTCAGATGTAATAATAGTTTTATCACGTTATGTAGCATGGACCAGACTGCTGTCTCTACCAGATATCCCTAAAGACGGGTTATGCAAAGCAGGTCAAATTTACAAAAATGTCTGTAACACTTGTGAATGCACCATCAATGGCGTACTCCATTGCTCCAAGGTCACTTGTCGAGCTCCACGAGATGAACTCACGTTGAGGACAGAACGATCAGTTAATGACTCTTCCGAATTACCCAAAGGAGATTGTGTCGCTGGCAAATTGTACAAGCGTGGTTGCGAAAGATGCTTCTGCGACTACCATTATAAGATGAACTGTTTCATGGATAAAGATGGCTGTCATTATAAGAATGAAAGTAGGTATATCACGTTGTTTTACAGATTAAAGTTAGGTTTTTTGGATTAAAATCTTTATATGTCGAAGAAGAATGAAACTCGAAGACTCTCTTTCATTAGGTTATTTCTTTGCTTTTTTTATTACAATAAAAATGCGCCATACCCTACCCTAAGCATAAGATTACGAGAAAACGAATTTTAAGGTATCATTTTCTGAATAACTGCCACTGCAACGACTCTAGTTTTCGCCAAATGTTTTAGACAGCCACCAGACACTGCTCAGGGTCCATTCGCTGTTCAAGAATCAGAACTCGTCTGGGCTCCCAGTGCTGCCGCATCAGTCCATGATATGTGAGCCAGGCTTGTCGTATCGGGTAGACTGCAATGTGTGCACCTGTAATGCCAATAAGAATCTCGTCTGCAGCAAGATGCTGTGTCTCAGCCATGACGACATGCACAAGCACTTAGCTAGAAAAAGAACAGGTAACCTTATTTCATGTGGTATACATCTTCAAGCTTTCGTAACTCAACCTTTCCTTTCAAATCAACGTCCTTTCTTTAATCTTTACAATCATACCCTATTATTAGTTATTCTCATTCGCTATGCAGGTTCTTCTTGCATGGAAATCGACAAGATTAAGCACCCTTGCATAGATTGCCGTTGCGTGAAAGACTTGACAGTTTGTCAAGAGATAACAGGCTGCATCTCCAGTGAAGAGAAGCAGAAACTTCAGTTAAAAGGCACCGTAATAGATCCCGTGAAACTATCTCTCCACGTTACCGAAGATGAGTGTCTACCTAAAGCAGTATATAAGTAAGTTATAAAGCGCTAGGCGACGAAGTTTAGACTATAGCATATTCCATATTGTGAATTAAATAAGACATATAATGTCGTGCAAAAAGACGAAGAAATAACTGACCCCGAAAACTTACGGCATGTATGCTTAATGCATATAAATCTTACGGCATGTATGCTTAATGCATATAAACCTTATGCGTATATGCAACACAAAAATACCCGGAAGCTGTGTTCTTTGGTTACGATCTCTTGAGATACTGTCTTAGTAGAGCTAGTCACGCCCATATGTAGTCAAAGCGAGATTAAAAGCGAGATATCGTTGTGCCCTGTCTCTTGAAATATTTCTAAAGTGTAATGTGTTTTAGAAGAGGCATGAATTGCAATCCGTTTGCACCAAAATATATCTGCGGTCGAAAGATATGTCTGTCTATTCGGGAATATTTTTCAGAGATGACTGCAACTCTTGTTACTGTGACGATGAAAAGATCCTGAGATGCACGCAGAAAACCTGCTTGAAATACACCGAAGTCGTAACGCTGGAGAAACAACGACTCTACCTTAAAGAGCATGGATTATAAATACACTAGATAAGATACCAATAAACTGTAAATTTAGAACATAATAAAAACTATATATAAATGCATAGTTTTTTTATTAAAACTGGATTTTCTGAGAGTAATCATACAATTTGGAGATGCTAAAGTTAATTAGATTTTAAAGTTTCAATATCGTTTCCAGGAAACATACTCTAAAGGAAACGTGGGTAAATTCCACCAACACTCCAATTTCCTTGGTAGAAATTCAATCATACACCACGTCAATGTTGAAATGCCAATCAAACTTTACGACTCTTTCTGTTCATGTCAAGGTACTTGTTCGAGAAAATATGATTCCTATTTTATGAAGTGAATGATTTAATTGAAGAACTCAAATAAAATACTTAATTTATTATTCTCGGAGTATGTTCATGGCAGGGACGATCCTGTATTTTATATTCGTTTTACCATTCGGGGTCAATTTATATCGTGAGTTCCACCCCTTTGAGATATTCAAAGATTAATTTTAAATTCACAAAATCATTTGAACATTTCTAGGCACTTGCATTCCAAATACCAACTACGTGATCAATGGCCGCGTCTGCATCTGTGACAGAACGGGTCACTGGAACGATTTGTACTGCCATAAAGTTGAGCGACGGCAGCTCTGCAAGGCGGGCCAAATAATATGGGAGAATTGTACCCAGTGTATCTGTCAGGACAATGGTGAACTCGTCTGTTCCAGCAACGGCTGCGACGGCTACTACGCACCTTCAGTAAACAAGGAAGATTCTGATGCAAGTCCTTCCTGTACTCCGTTCAGGTCTTACTATGTCAACTGCTCTCTCTGCGAGTGCCCTGCATCAGGTCAGACACGCGAAGCTCGATGCGCTACAGATAAGACTTGTGATTTAAAAGTGCCGCCTTCGGAATCAGATTTAAATTCTGGCAGTACATTATGTATTCCAAACGTAATGTACCTTTTTCCATGCTTGCACTGCCTCTGCTCAAACGACGGTAAGTTCGTCCAGAGAAATTGTGTGGACATGTGTTATAAGACTATTGCTGAGCCTTCTAGACGCTGCAATCCTAGATCATTTTACAGGAAAGATTGCAACGTCTGCCACTGTCCTGGCAACAGTGTGCCTGACAACCAACTGTGTACGACTAACGTTTGCACCAATAAGTCTAAATTTACACCTCTTCACTGTTTGAGCAACAAAACAACCGAATGTGTCCCTCACGAGTTTACCAAACCTAGATGCATTTACTGCGACTGCGATTCCGATGGTAGCATCAATCCAAATGCGTGTTTGGAACTGGAATGTTTGGAGACTAAAAACATCCCATCCGATGTTACCAAAACTGTATGTAGCCCCGGAGAAGTATATCTGATATGTATAGAATGCTTCTGTCCAAGCACTGGAAGAACCATACCTAAATACTGCACGAAAGGGTGTTCCTTACACAATAAACTATCGGTGCTTGAGGTCGTATTGAAAGAAAGTCTCATTAGCCACCTGATTGAGAAGAATGCTGTCAAGACACTGACTATGAATGATAAATGCGCTCCAAATTCATTATACGTAGACCAAGGGAAGTATTGTCTATGTTCCGAGAATGGGAACACAAATTTTAAATTATGTACATCAATATTTCATCATCAACTATCACAAAATACGTCAAATCTTAAGATAAATAGACTCAAGTTGAATAATTTTCTGAAAAACAAATTCAGCATTAATGCCAACACTTCTTGCGACCCGAACACTTTTGTAGATTTTGATTGCAATACTTGTTATTGTGGCAAAAATGCTAAAATTGATCCGAAATGGTGTACTTATGACGATTGCGAAGCTAAAAGAATAATTCTTGATCGACACAACTCCACAGATTTCGTTAAATCTGTACCCACTTATAAATGTACACCGGGTTCTATATACAAGAGTAACTGTAATCTCTGCATATGTCCTGAGAGTGGAAATTTAAATAAGAGTGTTTGTACCAAAGATGACTGCCAATATTCGACTGAGAGCATTAAATTTGTCTGCGAACCCTTAGCGTACTATCAAGTGGACTGCAACATTTGCTATTGCCCTCAAGATGGGTTGAAGAATGTGGCGAAGTGTACGAAGAACGAATGTGAGAAGAATTTCTTGCGTTCAGACTTTTGCGTCGCCGGGGAACTGTTCAGCGATGATTGTAATATCTGTGTATGTCCTCCAAACGGTGAGAAGGTTGACAAAGTTTGCACTAATTACACTTGCTCTGAATTTGACACGCCTTGGAAGAAAATATTTACACTATCCCAGAGTCTTATGGGAAGCCATGCGGATGTTGAAACGTCGAGGGGCCTAGACCTGTGCTATCCGGGTGAGGAGTTCGTAGTGGGCTGCAAGGTGTGCGTGTGCCCCGACATGGGGTTGAGAGAATATGCAGAGTGTACCACTATGCTCTGCGATGAAACTAATAATGGTCCTGTGAGTATTTAAGGTGATTTGATTACTAGGGAACGGTCCCGTAGAATACCGAGTCTCTCATGGGTAGTCAGAGAGGAAAGAGCGCCAATTAATACGTCAATTAAATATGTTAACTTAGAAATCAACTTACATTTACATAAAAGTCTTCTCTCGAGGGGAAGGTAGAGTGAGTAGAGCGCCATTTAATTTGTCACTAACCTGTACCCTTGGAAACAATAAAACTTACACTTCTATAAATTATAAGGCTTTAATTTTGACGAGTTAAAAACCAAATAATAGGCGCATACATCTATGGATTAAGTTAGTTCAACGCCCGGAAAAACTAAAGCATCATTGCGTTCTAGATCAAATGTTTACGACCTATATATCCTCACGCCTTCCCACAAGGGTCCCCGAAGGGGTAGGCAGAGGTGTATAGGTAGTACCCACACACTATTTTCCAAATAGAAGATAGTAGGTCGTAAACACAGAGCCGTGGTGGCCGAGTGGTTCGAGCAGTTGCCTGCGACGCAAAGGTCGCAAGTTCGAATCCCGACTGTACCAATGAGTTTTTCTGAACTGAAGTACAGTGATTAGTCACACCACGAGCTTTACGGTAAAGGAAAACATCGAGAGGAAACCTGCATACGTCTGAGAACAAATTCAAAGGCGTATGTATAGTCGTGCTTGAGTAACGGCGATGGACTTGCCATCTGTCACGTTGGCACCTAATATACCTCTGGCGGCAAATGGGTGTGTGGGTATTACCCATACACCTCTGCCTACCCCTTTGGGGACTCTTGTGGGAAGGCGTGCGCTAGTATTGAAGTTGATTCGCCATTCCAGCATTACGGACAAGACACACCATTGATCAGAAGTCGCCGTGCGTTACACAACAGGACCAAAGATTGTAAGGACGCTAATATTACCAGCGATGACTACCTGCCTTGCACACCTGGTTCCATGTATATAGTCAGGTGATTTGGAAAACCTTAAACCAGCCCCATTAAGGGTTCCCTCAGCATAGGTGGTGAATGTTCACGCATTGCCAAAAGGGTCCCCAAAGGGAAGGTCTCGTCTTGTCGGACTCTCCACAGATGGAGAGTACATCGCCGTTTCTCAAGCATTATACAAACCTGATTTAATTACTTCTCAAACGTATGTATGTAAGCAGGTTTACCTTAAAGCTGGTGATGGGACTAATCGCTGTACTAACATTTTTTTATACAACAAGAGTGGCAAACAAGCATACGGCCCATCTGATGGGAAACGGTTACCGCAGCCTATTTACGCTCACGATACTGAAGTATCACTTGCGTGTTGCCACTCTGTGTTCGGAGAGTTATAGTGTGTTGGCAGCATAATGGGTTTAATCCCTCTGCTTCCAACACAATGTAACAATCCTCCCCCCTCCCCAAGGAGCTCATTACTGGAAACCTTATCCACCGCGTAGGAACACAACACAAAAAATTGTGTTATTTGGCTACGGACTTCTATAAGGTGGAGTTCCTGCCCCAGTCGGGCAGCTCCGAATTCGAACGGGAAACCCGTTATGCCCTACCTCTCTTAAAATCATCTCATTGGTGCAGTTGGGATTCGAACACAAAACAGGCGATTCCTCGAACCACTCGGCCACCAATCTTGATATATGTACAATTTACATACTGATAAATTGTGCATGACAACCAAAACATTTAAATTGTACATGGGATTCTTGAAGAAAGGTAATATGAGAATCTTCTAATTAAAAAAATAATAGAAAATTATCTAAATTGAAATTTTCGATCGGGCCCAAAGTGTTGGATATCTAACTACGCAAGCTTGGAAAAAAGACTAGGCCCTTTATAAGACTAGGCCCTTGGTAGTACCAGGCCCTTTTTAGGACCAAGCCCTTTGTAGGACCAGGCCCTTTTTAGGACCAAGCCCTTTGTAGGACCAGGCCCTATGAGGGCCAGGCCCTTTATAGGACCGATATTGCAACATTGTAATTTTCAGATGCCAAAAATGCGTTTGCCCTTACAAGGGTCCGCTGATCCTATTCTGCCAGCCATTACCGGAAGGAACTTACTGCGAGGAAGCTTTTCCAAACATACCTTACGAACCCGTATTAGGTAGAAGGAATCCGGTGAAAGGACGAGGTAAGGAGATGTTTAATACGTTACAGTGGAAAGCAAACCGAAGAGCATGTATGAAGGGATAACGAAAGTTGACGAAGCGAAACAAGTATGTAAGGATCTTCTTCAAGTGGAAAGAATTGGTCTCTGCCTACCCTTACGGGAAAGAGGCGTGATTATATGTATGTACAGTGGTAAGCAAGTATGTAGCCCGCGTATCGTAATCGCCGCCTATGAACGCTTGGTAAACTTGCTAAAACCACGCGTTGCGAACCTTACAAAAATGTTATCTTACCTTTAAGAACACCATCCTATACATTTTCCAGTTGTTTCCGCAGTTTTTTAATGTATTACATAGGTATAATGTGTTGAACTAGACACCTGCTACGCAGATTGCAAGCTTGAATCCCGACTGTGCCAATGAGTTTTTCTGAACTTATGTACAGTGAATAATCACCCCACAAGCTTCCATCATAAAAACTCGTCATCTGTCCCAATGGCACCTCCATCACCAACCTCCTCTGCCTACCGCATGGCGACCCTTAAGGATAGGCGCGAACATTCACATCATCACGACGAGCCATAGGATTGGCAGATAAATTATCCTCTCCAGACTTAGCCTGGATCTTCTTCCTCATTCATCAAAAAAATATACTGTATTTCTTCTGTCTGTTTGAGAAGCATTTATTGTTTGTATGTTTTAAATATTTTGCAGCAAACTTCAGCTATGAGACAAAGGATATACTTCCGAAGGCCGATCAAATGACTGAGTCTCTCGCGCTCACTACATACCAATGTCAAAAGGACGGCGAGATACAAAACGAATGCTTCCTGTGCCACTGCGTCAATGGCAGCTTGATTAAGGAGCATTGCTTCAAGAACGTAGTCGAGGACTGCAGCAGTGTGGAGCCAGCCTTTCTGGATCGCGAGAATAAAGTTGTTTTTCAATGATTTTGGTATTTTTTATTAGAGCCTTTTTTGAGTGGATACATTAGAAGTTCCTTCCTCAATTGTACAAAATGCAATTTTTCATAACCTTTGCAGTCCACTTGTCAATTACACCACGAGCTTTAGGGGAAGAAAACATCGCGAGGAATCTAGCTAGCAAGTTTAATCAGTTTGAGTCGTGGTGGTCGATTGAAACAAGTAATCGCCTGGGCAGTTTCCAAGGCTTAATTCCAACGTTTTTCTGTACTTACGGTGATTAGTCACACCCCGAGCTTTACAGTGAACGTGAAGTAATTCATCGAGAAGAGACCAGTATACGTTTGAGAAGAACTTCAGTCTTATATACAATACATACATAATAATTATACCTACGTATGCTTATGAAATAGTGAAGAACCTGTCACGTTCAGAATCAGTCACGTTGGCACCGAAATTGGTGAGAAGACGGTGTTGGGTTAAACCGTTACCTTCCTCTTAGGGGTTCTTCTTTACCTGGGTGCAAGGCGTGATAAAGCAATTTAGAACGTAAGATGCAAGTTCTTTAGTTCTATATTATATTAAGTATTTATCTATTTTAAATGGAATAATAATTAAGCTATTGCATAGGTTTTATCGCGGGCTTTGAGCGCGGCTACCGAATCAAGAAATTCCGTAACGTAACGTTTTTTTTATATTCGGGGAGGGCTTCTGATGAATTTTACACCAGCCTGAGATGGTATTAAAGTTAGCCTTTAATACTTGTTATGATTGAAGTAATCACGGCGAGAACTTGGCCTAATTAATGATAAAAAAACGAATTAATGTCTGATTGGCGATTTAACAATCACCATTTGCGTCTTTTCAAATTGCCAGTATTTTATTGATATCATGTTAGCATTCTTGCTCCTGGAAATATGAATAACTTAAGAATATCATTAATTTTAACCTTATTCCTGTTTGGATCATCGTTTCAAGAATCAAAAGGTAACTGTCATCCGATGAAAAAATAACTGTCATCCAATATTTATGTGTATTGGTATATATATTTATATGTATATTTCTTCTGTGCGTGTGTTTGTCACTGAACTCCTTCTAAACGCCTGGGCCGATTTTGATGAAGCTTTTTGTGTGTATTCAAGTGCATTCGAGAATAGCTTAGACTCACTCGCAGCTCAATCGCAGTTCTGTAACCTATACACCTCTACCTACCCCTTACCACAAGGGGGGACCCTTGTGGGAAGTATATATATATTGCAGTTCTTTGTCTCGCACAAGCTCGAAAATGGCGCGACCGATTTTGATGAAGTTTTTTGTGTGTATTTGAACGGACCCTTGTTGGCTTACGTCCACAATTGGATACGGCAAACGAAGCTGTGCGCACTATATATACGATCTTGAAGAGCCTTAGGTTTAAGGTTACTGGGAATCGAGAAGCGTACGGGTTGTATATTTTTTACTTTCAGAATATTCAGATCAAATTATATCGTGTACTTATGGAAATGTGCTACAAAACGATTGCACCCTCTGTGTGTGCTCGTCTGGTGGATATTACAACTGCACTGGCCTTGGATGCGATGTTGCACGTGCGTTTGATACTAACGTCCATAATAATATCACAAGTAAGCTGTTATTATAATAAAAATATCCTGACGCCTTCCCAAAAAGGCCCCCGAATTGGTAGGTGTATAGGTAGTACCCACACACCCAGATGGCGAGTCCAGAGATACAGTCGGGACTCGAACGACCCACCACGGCTCCTGTTGCTGTTATTATTTATTGCTATTTTACCACAAACCGTGCAAAGGTACGATCTTATTATTTAAGTAGTTAATTTCTTCTTATTTAAGATCAGAAAAACTGATTGCCATTGATCTTGGGATTCATTTATCACACCACGAGTTTCATAAAATTCAAAGGTACAGTCATACTTAAAAGCTCCAGAAGGCATGAAGAAGTTAACGTAAAAGACCAGTTCGTTAACCCCGAATAGGTAGGCAAAGAGCGAGAAATAAATTTATGGAATTGTAAGCGCGTGTTTTGATAAATGCTTACCATCAGCTTATACTTGCCACTGTTATTGATATAAAAAACTAATTTAGCATTTAGAGGCTGTCTGTAACTTTGTCCGAACGCCTAACTAAAGTAATATCTTATTATAATGGTTGCAGAGAAGCGCAATACTTCAGAAATCATCAGTCCAAATCGTAGCTGCCACGCGAACACCATCTACATGCTAAATACAACCGTTTGTATATGCACAAAAGACGAAAAGTGGCCTCATCACAATTGTAATGCAGTCTTTAAATCCCTGCCCAATGAAACGCCCAGCCGTCCATGTGAACCTAACACTTTCGTCATTAAAGATTGTAATATATGCCGATGTGGGCCTAACAGAACCATAGTTCCAAATAGATGCACCAGAAATGCTTGCCCTAAAAGAAATGACTCTTCTATATCCAGAAGATTGAGCGGCATCACCAAACTCTATGGGAAGTGTGAGACCAAGGCGTGGTATTCGCTATCTCCATGTCAATTCTGCTACTGTGTTCACGAGAACAAACTCGTGTGCAATAAAGCAACCAGTCTTGTAAAGCGAATACAATTAGGCACTTACAGTTTAAGTGTTTGTGGAAAGCATTTTATGACAGATACTTTGAAATTGGTACCGGAAGAACACAAGAGAAGGCTTGACTATAGAACTAGTGCAAGACCTACTTCCGACCCAACAATCAGGTCTAATATTGCAGCGGAAGTGAAGGAAGATAACGATGTAAGCTATTATGAAGATCCTTCAACAAATTCTTTTAATGTTCTTAGAGAGAAAGCTTTTCAACGAAAAGAGTATACGCAGATTCCGTTCGACGATGATAAGAAAGAAAGAGAAGTCTACGAACCAGGTGATTCCTACGGTAGTTCTGAAAACGAATTAGGAGTTGCGATAGAGGTTCCTAAGACTCAAAAACCAGGTGCCCTTACTCATGACGTGCAAGAGATCGTCCGAAATAAGCCAGATAGTGTACACAGCCCTACTAACAAGGACTTGGAGATTAATATTGCGTCAGTACTGGATAAACTCTTCAGAATGGCGTTGAGAAAATCTATGTTGTCTATGAACACCTCAAAAACCTGTGAGCCTGGAACGACGTCTACTGACAGATGTAACATGTGCTTTTGTTTGAAAAATGGCAATTTGTTGTGTACTAAAAATAAATGCTAAGATTTCAAACAAATATATTTGTTCATACTTAGCTTTCACCCGATTCATGACTATGCTCATTTCCCCACGCCTTCCACAAGGGTCCCCGAAGGGATAGGTAGAGGTGTATAGATAGTCTACCCCCACTTTCCGCAAGACATATTTTAGGTACCATAGTGGCAGGTGGCGAGTCTATCGCCGTTATTCAAGCACGACTATACATTCGCCTTTGAATTTATTTTCGAAGGTTTGCAGGTTTCCTCTTATTGCTTTCCTTTACCGTCGTGATGTAATCAGGTGCAGTCGGGGTTCAAACTGGCAACCTTCGTGTTTTAGGCAACTACTCGAATCACTCGGCCGTCACGGCTCTTTCTAATATCTAGATACCGACGTGATAGATGGCGACCACTTTGCCATCTCTCAAGCATGACTATATATTAAACTAGTTGTCCCGCCCAGCTTCACTTGGGTGAAAAAATAAAAGCCTAAACGTCTTGATGATTATGAGTCTAGACCATTATCGAATCCACTTGAAGAAACAGAAAATTTCATTAAAATCCTACAGGCCGTTTACGATTCTATAAAGGACAGACAGACAAATATTCATTTCTATATACATATAGATTAAACGTATGCACAGGATGGTTTCCTTCACCTTACAGCACATAGTGTGATATATCACTGTATTTGAGTGCCATAGAAACTCATTGCTACATAACAGTTCACCGGAGTTAGACCCTGCCATTTTTATACCGCGAGGGACAAGTCAATCTTGGCAATGGCTTTTGGCCATCACGCCAGTATTAGTATCCATATAAATTCTTTCGATTACCTAAGATTCGAGCAAAGTCGTAAAGAGAAAACAATAATTGCTATCAAGAAATAAAACGAAGACTAACGTCACAGCTATGTCTATAAAAAACACAACGTAATTGAAAATGTCTTGATTAAAACAGGAAGTGAAGATATCGAATAGAAATGGTGGTTAAGATTTACGTTTTATCGTTCCAAATCAGCTACGTGTTAGCTTACGTGCACCAGAAACGTAAGTTATATCTCCTTACTAGTAGGATATCTTTAGGTAATAAGCGATCACTCCTATCACCTAAAGATGGTGACAATGTGTGACAGATAGCGATCGCACAATAACGACGCTAGCTCATAAAATGAAGCTCGTTTTGCCATCGCTTGTAGGCTACGGAGACTACTTCAGGCATGAAGGATATTGCAATTATGCATCCATTTAGCCAAATAAAAAAAAAACTTAATTTCATATTCATCTTAAATCACGGGCTGAGATAGTAGAGCACCAGTGTTCTGACTTTCAGACCACTCCCGCTTCATCCACATTCATTATGTTGGATTTTAAAAGAAGCTTTATTTAACTACATCAAATCGATCGGACACTCAAAAACGGGAACGCTAAGAGTGTATATATGAAGAGACTGTTCAATGTGGACGAATGAATGAATGAAATTAAAATTTATTTCAGTTATAAAATAATAATAATAATATATCCTCACGCCTTCCCTCAAGGGTCCCCGAAGGGGTAGGCAGAGGTGTATAGGTAATACCCACACACCCACTTTCCGCCAGAGGTATATTAGGTGCCAACGTGACAGATGGCGAGTCCATCGCCGTTACACAAGCACGACTATACATACGCCTTTGAATTTCTTCTCAGACGTATGCAGGTTTCCTCTCGATGTTTTCCTTCACCGTTCAGCTCGTGGTGTGACTAATCACTGTACTTACGTTCAGAAAAACTCATTGGTACAGTCGGGATTCGAACTTGCGACCTTTGCGTCGCAGGCAACTGCTCGAACCACTCGGCCACCACGAATATAAAATGTTGTAACAAATTGTTTGTGGAGGCCTTCTTGTTAGTATAAAATACCTGTGGTAGAAGACCTCACTCTTCTATAACTAGGATAACAGTATAACTAAAATAAGGAAAGTTTACGGTTCAAAAATACAAACTTGGATGAGTTCGTGCGCGTGTGTGTGCGTGTGTGTGGGGGGAAGCGAGAGGTATGCAAGCCTAGAGAGAACTGGCGCTCTATTCTATCTGCCTACTCCATTAGGGACTCGGCGTGTTGATATGTATCATATGTATGTATGTTTATTTCAGCTCTGGAGCACACATTGTCGCAGCAACGCTGCAGCGCCAATAGTTATGTCCTAAACGAGTGCAATTGGTGTAAATGCAACGTGAATTCTCGCTATACTTGCTCTGCTAGAGCCTGCCACGAGGTCGACATGTTCGGACATTTCAACGGTGAGTTAAGATGAGCTGGACCTTGCCATGATGTGTAGGTACTTTACCAACTTTATACGATTGCATTCATAATTCGTTAATGTATTATTACGTCGTATCTGACGTCTGTAAGTCTTTTTGACGCTCTTGACTAACGATTACAGTACAGTTATGGTGAAGGCTTATCGGGGAAAAGTTAATGAGAGATTACTTAATATATGATGGTTTTTTAAATGTGGTAAAAAAACGAAGCCTTAAATTCCAAACAATGGCCTTTGGCTTTATATTCACTTGTATTTTTGTTATTGTTACTTTATAATTGGTTCTCAAGGTTCAAAGCTGTATATAAATATCATTGGAGATATATGTAAGTGCCATCCTTAATAGGCCGCAATGCCGCTATTCCTCAAGCACGACTTAATTTTTTTCTCGCATCCATCAGCGAATCCATCTGACATGTTGACTTACCCACTACGTTATCCGTCACCGTAAAGCTCGTGGTGTGATTAATCATTGTACAGAAAAAAACTAATTGGTACATCTTCGGTATCGTGAGCGTAAATAGGCTACGGTAACCGTTTCCCATCAGGTGGGCCGTATGCTTGTTTGCCACTCTTGTTGTATTAAAAAAAAAATCTAGGAATCAATCTTGTAATATTTGCGTTGTAAGCTACTAGAAACACTCGGCCAAAAACTGATCACATATTTTAATGCAAACATTTTGTTTAGATGCAATCCGAGATATTAATGTTGGTATGGAGGGGCGAGGCAGTTGGCGAAGCGCTGAAACTGCATGCGAATCAGGAGTCCACTATCAGCGAGAGGATTTGATGTGCGTCTGCGACAGTTACGGCAACTGGCCCAACCCCGTCTGCCGCGATGCTTTCAGGGTCCTCCATCAAGTAGACATTATAAATGCGACCAAAGTTACAGATAAACATAAATGTACTCCAACAAAATATCATCTAATTGGATGCACTGTTTGTTACTGCCCATCAAGTGGACGAATCGATCCTGACCTTTGCACACGAACCGAATGTGTAGACGACGACCCACTTCTCGAGAATGATCGTGAAGTTAACGAAGTTAATGAAGAGCCAGAATCAATTGCAGAGGTATATTCAGTCTGTGTAGTTGACAGAGCATATAAACTGGGATGCCGAACATGCACATGTCTTAAGAACAATCGACTTCTTTGTGGTAAATGTTCCACCGATACCAAACCAGAGACAAAAGGTAGTTCGTACTGTCATTTAAAGAAACCTGGCGAGATATTCAGAGTAAACTGTAATTTTTGTTATTGCGATAGTGAAAATCTTATATACTGTACAGTAAAAAAGTGTATGACACTTTCGGATGAGATTAATATTAAGAAACAGCTGACGTTTAGAGAAAATGATCTGACACCAGTAGCCAAGCCTTATGATGACGAAAACTGTTCCCCAGGAACCATATACAGAAAAGACTGTAATACATGCTACTGTATCGACAGGGATGGAGCGAAATATTTTGGGTGCACGCTGATTAATTGCTTGGAAAAGGAGGATATTCATACGGACTGTGTATCTGGCTCTACTTATGAGATGGACTGTAAAATATGTCATTGTATTGTGGTGAACGGAGTTAAGAGGCAATTGTGCCGAATTAACGATCGTTGTAGCAACCAAGATGCTTCAGAAGTGCCAAGAGGAAAGAGCTTACGATCTCTTCACGGTTATTGCGAACCTCTGCATCTTTACCAAGACGTCTGCAATCAATGTAGATGCTTGGCTGATGGCAAAACCACCGTCTGTACTTCACGAGTGTGCTCAAGTGATTTGGCTCCTGTGAATGTAGAAATAGTACCCGTGGTACAAGAGAATGTGGCGTGTCCCAAAGGACATTCGTATAAGGTGGACTGTAACATCTGCTTCTGCTTACCAAATGGTAATGAGATTTGTACGCTGCGCAATTGTGAGGATTAAATGCTTTTGTTTAATTGTGGTGTTGAGGTTTTTCTATAACTTATAATAGGATATCCTCACGCCTTTCCACAAGGTCCCCGAAGGGGTAGGCAGAGGTATATAGAGTAGTACCCAAACACCCACTTTCCGCCAGAGATATTTTCGGTGTCATCGTGACAGATCGCGAGTCCATCGCCGTTACTCAAGCACAACGCCTACATACATACATTGAATTGCTTCACAGACGTGTGCAGGTTTCCTCTCGATGTTTTGTGAAGGTATATCTCATCTCTAATCATTATGATCATATAAAACTAGATTAAGATAACCTAAAGGGCTAATGTTTAAAGTATATATTCTTTATGGGTAAAATAAAAGAACAAATATCTAGAATAATTTTAATTTTAAGAAAAAGACATTTAAATAACCGTCCCTACATATCAAATATAAAAAAAATACAATAATTATTTTGTACGATAAATGTAGCGCATTATGTATATAAATACTATTTATATGGTTGTTGCTTAATTATAAGTTCATTTAAAGACAAGTATAGTACATATTTTTCTATCTACGCTTTATATTTTATAAGATTTTAGATCATATTAACAAGTTTTCAATTAAGTACTTGAATCAGGGAATTCATTTAAGCATAGCTACAATTTGAAGGTATTTAAAATTCTCAAAAAAATGACTAATCAATAGCGACATAAGGCAATTCCAGTTATATAGCCCTCAGACGACAAAAGCACCAGCATTGCTAAAAGCACTAGCACCAGCATTGAAGCCATATTAAAAAGTGTATATTACCGATGTTGATTACAATAACGTTGGCTATAATATTTGTGCTAACTACGTGTCTTTTTGTTTGATTTTCTTTCATATGTCATCTGTCAAAATGTACTTATTTGACAACACAGACCCTTTCATGTCAAAACTTGATGCGTTCGGCAAAGTATATCATATGTAATAAATAATAATAATAAATACCTTGGGTGCATTCCACATACATTGACATAGCCCCAAATTGACATAGCCCCAAATTAAGGAAACCTTGTGTTATGGGAACTAGACAACGGTATATTTACTTATATAGATAGATATTTACACGAAAAAATAGGACATCCGAGACAAAGGTACAAATACTCGTGTTCATCACACAAATATCTGCCCTCAGCGGGAATCGAACCCGCGACCTCAAGTTTCGCAGTCAGGAGCTCTAACCACCAGACCAGATGGCCGTCTAATATCATCATGCTGAGTCCCTCACGGGGTAGGCAAAGTAAGTATATTTAAATTTCAAATTACTTTCAGATTTTTACTGTTATATTCACCGTGCAATTCTTAAGCAGAATAGTTTAATTAAGCTTGCCGCCATAAAAATAAAATATCATTTTTTATATTGACAATCCGTTGGTTGTTAATATTTTTAATACCATAAATGATAATACTGCTCATTTTTAAGAAATATATAATGAACAAATCAATAATTTTATAAACAAAAATACAAAAAAAAAACAGTTATTGTTATTGCTTTAAAAAATATTTACGCGTCTGACATCTGTCAACAACCAGGCTGACATAACCAACAAGCAAACCCGACAACGCACGATTCAAAAGGCATTCTCAGACGAAAGTACTAGGCTAGCATGACTTAGGAGAAAGTGTCGTTGACCTGCCTACAGCACCGGATGAAGGTGGCTCTTCTAGGTAGCTCCCGTAGCTTGGAAGCTCCCACGTACGTGCACGCCGACCGAAGCCCTCCAAGGATGTCTTTCACTGTCACCGCTACATCTCCTCTGTACTCCACCTCTACCGTTTTACCTTTACAAATAACTCAAGTTATAGATTTTCGGATTTTTCAATGGATGTCGCTTATTAATTCTGGGTTTTCTCAATAGATGGCGCTGTCTCTTATTAAACGAGTGCCATCCACGAAGTAACGTGCCACTATTCTTCCTCATAGTTTAGAATAGTGTAAGTGTGCAACCTTCCACTAATATTTGAGTATTATCGGTACACACTGATTACCTATGAGTGCACACGCATACTGCAATTAATAGAGTCGGGTCATACTCCCCGCATCCCCTGGCTGGAGGCCTCGGTCTCGCCATTGACCGGTTAAGTAGCAAAAGTTCCCGGAACTCACGCTACGAGAGACAATACAAAAAAAATCCCCGCATCCTGCAACCTCTCGACTAGAAGTTGGTGGGGCGCGTCTTCGAGGATGGCACGATCCATACATATTGCGAAGCTAGAGTCAATCATATATGCAAATTTACATCGCAGTTCCGAAACCCGCAGTTATGTACTCAGAACTATAAAGGGGTTTTTTTACTAGATACAGTACAATGATTTATCATGCAACGAGCTACGGCGGAGGGAAACATGGTGAAGAAACCCGCATACGTTTAAATTAATGTATTTCACATTACTGACACACAGATAACAACTACACGTAGACAAGACCTAAGGAAGAATTATTTATTGGTCGCACGAACCAATCGGGGAATCGAACCCTAAGTCTCACAGCCAGCGAACCACGACAATAATATTCAAGATAAATGCCAACCTTCCGAAGAGCGATATTCGGCCACGCCGCCTGAGTGCTTCAGCATAGCGGTGGAGGACGACATTCCATAGAACAGCTTCACCTTCCGGCCATCGGGCTTGGTGACCACGTCTCCGCCGCACTGGTCGTGACCGGCGAACATGCCGCCAGCCATCACGAAGTCAGCGCCAGCGCCAAAAGCTTTCGCCACGTCACCCGGACACGTACAACCGCCATCCTAAGCGGACATATTTATTTATATGCCCTCACGCCTTCCCATAAGGGTACCCAAAGGGATAGGCAGAGCTGTATAGGTAGTACCCGCACACCTACTTTTCCGACAGAGATATATCTTAGGTGCCAACGTGACAGATGGCGAGTCGATCGCTGATACTGAAGCACAACTACAAACGTTTGCAGGTTTCCTCTCGATGTTTTCCTTCACCGTAAAGCTCGTGGTGTGACTAATCACTGTACTTAAGGTTCAGAAAAATTCATTGGTACAGTCGGGATTAGAACTTGCGATCTTTGTATCGCAGGCAACTACTCGAACCACTCGGCCACCACGTCTACATACGCCCATAACTGTTGTAAAACTAATGCATTACAGAAAGAGGGTACTCACAGAAATAATGTGTCCTTTCAACCCGTGCGCTGCGTCTGCGCACTCAATGACAGCTGACAGCTGAGGGTAGCCCACGCCGGTCTTGATGCGGGTAGTGCACACCGACCCTGGACCGATGCCTACCTGCGAGACACATTATTACGTTAATACTTTTTTTAAACCACAAAGGTGGCAAACGAGCTTGCGGTCCGCCTGAAGTTAAGCGGTCACCGCCGCCTATGGACGCTTCTAAGCAGCAATCGCAGCAGGTTTCCTCTCGATGTTTTTCTTGCAAGCTAACTAAGCTCGTGGTGTGACTGATCTTACGTTAGTCGAGTGAAAATTTCCATTTTAGTCTCAATATTTCAGTAATTATTGAAGATATATTTAGCGCAATTGAAATATATGTAATATTTTACCTGATATTCAGTATATTTACCCCGTATCATTATTTAAATCCTAAAATTGAAGAACCACCAGAACTGAAGAATAATTTTACACGTTGGGTAATTACATAAGAATTCGCCTTATGCCACATGACCTTAATGGAAATTGTAAGGTTCTAATTTTTTTGTCTTCCTGTAAGAAATAAAAAAACATTCTTACTTTAATAATATCTGCTCCGGACAGTATGAGTTCCTCTACCATTTCACCAGTCACTACGTTGCCTGCCTGGAATTGCACAAACATTACATATCATTACACTTCAAGCATCTGAGTATAAAGGGAAAAAAAATTTAAAACATCGAGAGGAAGCCTTAAAGGTGACATTTGAAGACGTCTGTTTCTTCGTTCTCGAAAGGCGTCAGTCTCGCGATCTTTCATAGCATATAAAAATTGTCTCCGGCAAAAAGAGTCGGTTGATACACGTCTGCCGACCCGTTCTCGGGGTTCTTCTCAAACGTATGCAGGTTCCCTCTCAATGTTTTCCTTCACCGTTAAGCTCGTGGTGTGTTAACTTAAGTTCTGAAAAACTCATTGGCACAGACCACGGCTCTTATTGGGGCCCCGCCCGCGACTACGTCCAAGTGGAATAAAAAAAAAACAGTTTCTAAAATAGAAGAAGCCTAAGGAACTTCTTTTTACATCAGCTTCTGACAGTGAAAGTCCCGTCAAAATCGGTCCTGCCGTTTCAGAGATTAGCCGGAACGAACAGACAAAAATTGTAAATAATTATATTTTGCTATATGTACCGTGTATACATCCATATGCAGTTAGTAAAAAGCGGTTATTTTAATATTACAAACAGACACTCCAATTTTATTTATTTGTATGTATAGATAACTCTTTAAATATTTTAGCTTTATTAAACAACGTAAGGAGTCTTAGATCCTAGTAATTCTTACTCACAATTATAGTGTGGGTTGGGAACGCGGCTCTCACTCGGCGCAGGTACTCGACGAAGTGCTGCGAGTAGCCATTGGCGACGTCTAGGCAGACGAACTTCAGCTCCTTCACGTTGGTGAGGATCTCGGTAAGCCGTTCGAAATCCGCGTCAGCTGTGCCGGAACTGGCAGCTAAAGACAATTTGACTCATCAATGAAACCCCTGGTGATAAAAGACGTGGGGGCCGAAATCGAATCCCGACTGTACCAAAATGTTTTCTGCGCTGAGTAGAGTGACTGAGAGAGCACAATATAACTATTTACTAATTCATAATGCCGAAAATTCCTTCAAATAGACCGATATATGACAATATACTACGACACTTAAAAAATAAAAACACATAACTTAGCCCGTGTATATAATGACAACAAGAAATATACATACATACATATAATCACGCCTCTTTCCCGTAGGGGTAGGCAGAGACCACTTCTTTCCACTTGCTACGATTCTTACATACTTCTTTCGCTTCGTCCACTTTCATTATTCTCTTCATACATGCTCTTCGGTTTAGGGTACTCTTGACCTGACCTTTTTTCAAGACGTCCCTAATTTGGTCTAGAAACGTCCGTATTTCAAGAAATATATATAGAAATAATACTGGTACCTGAATCCGATTCTGTATTCTTGTATTTTTCCGTAATTTACACACATACATATCATCACGCCGAGTCCCTAACGGGGTAGGTAGAAATAGAAGAGCGCCAGATCTCTTTAGACTTACAGACTTCTGCCGCTTCTTCAGTCTCTTTCTCTCTCGCCGCACACGCTCTCCGTTTTGAGTCAGTATTTTTTTCGTTCCAATCCTTGAATGTTCGGTCGATTTGATCTTGCTAGTGATTTGTAGTTTGTAATTAAATTAATTACTTACCCATATGATCCAAGCTCTCGGGGTAGTCTGCAGCGAATTTCTTCCATTCTTCAAGCGTGTAGTATTTGTGGATGCAAGTGAAAAGGCCATGCTGAAATCACAAAAAAACATGTATGTTAAAAATCTTTCTACAAGGATCCCCGAAAGCGAAGGCAGGTGTGTAGTTGGTACCCACTCTCACTTTTCACCAGGGATATATTTTAGGCGTAGCCAACCTGACAGATAGCGAGTGCATCGCCGTAATTCAATCGCGACATACGTCTTTGAGTTTCTTCTCAAACATATTATACAGGTTTGCCCTTGATATTTTCCTTCACGGGAAAGTTGTTGGTGTGACTAATCACTGTACTTATGTTCAGAAATACTCATTGGTACAATCGGGACTCAAACTTGCAATATTTGTGTTGCAGGCAACTACTCGAACCACTCGGCCACCATGAATTTTCAACTTTATAATTACGACACAAATATGTACGTCGTCGTATGAGAGTTTCATAATATTAGTGTTTGCAAAGTCATTAGTATCTTAATTGTCTTTCTTGTTTTAAGATCAACTTCCTGCCAAAACCCTTATCACAGCGAATCGCACGATTTCCTAGAAGTCTCGCTCACTAGACCAAGCGGAAGTTAGAACACAATTTATTGCTTAAACACCACACGCTAACATTATGCCATCATTAACAATAGAAGCTTTGTAGTCGATTCGTTAGATAAGGATTGAAAAATTTAAGGTTATGTTACCCTAGTATTTGTTGTATGGGACTCCTTTAGCAAACAGATTTTTACACTCCATATTGTCTCGACTGTACCAATGAGTTTTGCTGAACTTAAGTACAGTGATTAGTCACACCACGAGCTTTACGGTGAAGGAAAACATCGAGAGGAAACCTGCATACGTCTGAGAAGCAATTCAAAGTATTTATAGTCGTGCTTGAGTAACGGCGATGGATTCGCCATTTGTAACATTGGCACCTAAAATATATCTCTGGCGGAAAGTGGGTGTATGGGTATTACCTATACACCTCTGCCTTCCCCCTCGGTTACCCTTGTGGGAAGGCATGTAAATAAAAAAAATAGATAATGTTATACTAGTCTATATGATACCTTCGAGAGCTCTCTGGCCATGTCAAAGGTGCCCACCGTGTCCATGTTGCTTGCCATCACTGGCACGCCCTTGTACGTCTGGCCGGAGTTGCGGAATGTGATCTCCCTGTACAAGTCAACCTGAAATAAATAATGAGAACTTTTTAAAAGTTTTTTTAGTAACACACAACCAGCCAGTCTCAGTTACATACAATGTGCTCTATTTTGAATCTGTCAAAATATTTCCAATGGCAAGCCACTTACAAATAATTGACCGTATTTACCTATACACCTCTGCCTACCCCTTCGGGGACCCTTGTGGGAAGGCGTGAGGATATATTATTTTTTTATTTTAAAATATAGAGAAAGTGTCTCTAATGACGTATAAGGAGTTCAAAGAGGTTGCGCTGGACAAAAGCAAATGGAAGGTTTACCGTATAATATAGAAAAAGAAAAAGTGTTTCTCATGACGTATATATAGGGTTCACATATAGGTGAAAGACGCTGGACAGAAGCAAATGGAATGATAGCATCAGTGACGAAGACAAGAGCCCAGCTCTTAAGGTTATTATGAAGATAATATAATAAATAAATAAATATAATAATATCCTCACGCCTTCCCACAAGGGTCCCCGAAGGGGTAGGCAGAGGTGTATAGGTAATACCCACACACCCACTTTCCGCCAGAGGTATATTAGGTGCCAACGTGACAGATGGCGAGTCCATCGCCGTTACTCAAGCACGACTATACATACATACGCCTTTGAATGTCTTCTCAGACGTATGCAGGTTTCCTCTCGATGTTTTCCTTCACCGTAAAGCTCGTGGTGTGACTAATCACTGTACTTAAGTTCAGAAAAACTCATTGGTAAAGTCGGGACTCGAACTTGCGATCTTTGTGTCGCAGGCAACTGCTCGAACCACTCGGCCACCACGGCTACTAGTGCGTTTTAATTTGAGTTTTATTTTGTTGATACAAATAGTTACTATCATAGTTTTTAAGTTAAATTCTGTATTTACTAACACTATGGATATGATCCGAAATAAAAACTATTCTATTCTATTCTCTTCGTTATTAAGCAATGATTTTATACCACTTCGACGTAACGGCGCACGGGGACTTCGTTCGTTGCCTGGCAACGGCGAGTCAAGGTACAGGACGCTTAGAAATCGAGCGCATGCCGTAAAAATAAAAACACGTGATATCCAATTACTCCCCTCTTGTGATATTTCATGCCGAAGCCCCTACCCCCTTTCCCCCCACCCCCCGTGGGGTTTACACGTGATTAATAGACGGCCCTGTAATTTCAAATTTCACGTTCGCTAATAGAAACTTCTTAACAGACGCATAGCAATTTTTTTAGTAAATACATATACATATCATCACGCCAAGTCCCTAACGGGGTAGGCACAGAGTATAGAGCGCCAGTTATCTCTAGACTTACATACCTCTTTCGCTTCGTCCACATTCACGTCCACAATTTTTAGTAAATGAATAAATATTAAACTAGTCCCATTATGACTACGAGAAACAATTAATCATTGTCCCATTGATAATAGTACTTTTGGGGTCATGAAAAAGCCGTTGGTAGGTATAGATAGTGCCGTGCCATCCACGAAGACGCGCCCCACCAGTATCTAGTCTCGGGGGTCGCGGGATGCAGGGAGTATGACCCGAGTCTATTAATTGTAGTGTGCGTGTGCACTCATAGGTAATCAGTGTGTACCGATATTACTCCAACATTAGGGGAAGGTTGCACACTTGTAAATGTATATATAAATTGTAGGGGAGAATAGTGGGGCGCGTCTTCGTGGATGGCACTATCTATACTTTCACGACACTTTAATGAATCTGAATGCTTGCCCCAAATTGTGTTATCCTCTTCCTCGCGTTCTACACCAATGTGGAACATCAGGCATTTTGCCAACGGTTGTAACAATGTATGTGAGTGAATTCTTTAAAATTCCATCTGAATCAAGGTTGGTTTCAGTTGTGTAATCGAGGTCGATATGTAGTAGTTTTTTTGGATTAACAAGCGCTGCTTGTCACCCGCGTAAAATTTTATATATATCCTCACGCCCTCCCACAAGGGTCCCCGAAGGGGAGGGCAGAGGTGTATAGGTAGTACCCACACACCCACTTTCCGCCAGAGGTATATTAGGTGCCAACGTGACAGATGGCGAGTCCATCGCCGTTACTCAAGCACGACTATACATACGCCTTTGAATTACTTGTCCTCCTACTTATTTCCTCTCGATGTTTTCCCTTCACCGTAAAGCTCGAGGTGTGACTGTACTTAAGTTCAGAAAAACTTATTGGTACAGTCGGGATTCGAACTTGCAATCTTTGTGTCTCAGGCAACTACTCGAACCACTCTGCCACTACGGATTTTCAAAAAGAATAAAGTTTAAAAAAACATGTAATACTTTAGTACAGACAGTAAAATTGTGTCGGGTACAACTAGATTAAATTGTGTCCAACTATTACTGGTATGAACCGACTTCCGCGCGTGCTGCAATGTGACTTGCTTCTCTAATTATCACTCAACTGTCACTATCTACACGTACTTAGTATTACTGTGTAAATAGCACGACTTGTAATGCAACGAGGATTTAGATAACGTATACATCAAGATTTGATTACATTACAAGCTGTTAGTAATACTAATAATAATAATAATAAATACCTGGGACAATTCCACACAAATTGACCTAGTCCCAAATTAAGCAAGGCTTGTGTTATGGTAACTAGACAACGATATATTTACTTATATAGATAGATATATACATAAATACATAGGACATCCAAGACTAAGATACAAATATTCGTGTTCATCACACAAACTCGCAGTTTCGCAGTCAGGAGCTGACCACTACAGACGGTCGTCAATACTAATTCGTAGTATAGAATCCTCAATCTAACTTATTTGTTTACTAGCTGTGTGCCGCGAGTTAAGTCGCGTGAATTAGATGTAACCTTTTCTCTTTTGATCTTTTTTGTTCAACCTCTTATCAATCAATCTCTGCGACAATTTTTATCCAATTCCGTCCAGCCGTTCAGGAGCTGTTGACGATTTTATATCAAATCCGCAAACTAATTTATTTGTTCACTAGCTGTGTCCCGCGATTACGAAATTTGACAAAATATTTGATTTTATGTTTTAATCCAGGTAATTATCACAGCAAAGTGATGAGAAAGTGAAAGTTCAGTGTGATCGATTTGCTATGAGTAGTTGAAGATAGTCTTCCTCTGCCTCTTCTTCTAGACACTTTCGCATTGCATATCGGTTTCGCCAATCGTATACAGATAGTACATACATACATATCATCACGCCAAGTCCCTAACGTACAGATAGTAATAACATCAAAACCTCCTCCTTCTTTTAAGCCGGTTAATAGAATATACATTTTCAATCGAACCCTCTATAAAATAGGTTAGCTGTCATATTTTCAAACCTGCTTGTCTCTAGAAGAGATGAAAAACCTAGATCTATCGAGAGTCCAGATATACAGGTTGTCTATGTTATCTTTGGAGCTTTTTGCTTTATTGCATCGTCATGAGGATATCATTCACAACACCCTAGAAGACAACTGTTCAAAAGTTCCACTATATACAATTTTCACTGTTCACTACAAATTTGTTCAAACTGATATGACTGCATTGCGCACTATTGATTTTTTGATAAATAACAAGAGATAGTGTCTTAAGACGATGCTTAAATAATATATAAAAGAAAATTGTTGTCTTTTAATTCACAATTTTCTTTTCGGGATATAAAGATCCTATAATAAAGCCATTTATTTGTTCCAAATCTCACTTTCGATATATGTTACAATGTTTGTTAGTAAATGGTTGTTAAATTTAAGAAACTTATATTTAATGTTACTTTTATTTATGAAAATTGGAACCCTGTTTGGGTAAAGGCCTCATCCATCCAATTCCATGACTCTCCGTCCTTGCCTGAATTTATCCAGTCGTTGCCTGCGACATGTAGATGTAAATATCCTATGCCGGCTCCAATACCTAAATTAATGCTCATCAGCTGGTATTTAATACAGCAGGGTAACACTATCTATGTATTTATATGTTATTACATATAAAAATCAATCACTATTCGTCAGTCTCTCTAAAACACGAGAAAGCCGTGGTGGCCGAGTTGTTCGCGTAGTTACATGTCTTAGTCACACCACGAGCTTTAGGTACGGTGAAGGAAAACATTGAGAGGAAACCCACATACGTCTGAGAAGCAATTCAAAGGCGTAGGTATAGTCGTGCTTATATAACGGCGATGGACTCGCCTTCTGTCACTTTGGCACCTAAAATATATCTCTGGCGGAAAGTGGGTGTGTGGGTATTACCTATACATCTCTGTCTACCCCTTCGGGGACCCTTGTGGGAGGGCGTGAGGATATAACATTCTACACTGCCCCAGCTCAAAGTCGGGCGGATCGATGGTATTGTCAACCTGCTCGGTTGACAATACACAAAAACAATAGAAGATTTGAGAATAGCAACATAAATTGGATATAATAATTTATTTTTAGATAGATATCGTGAGTGGTAGCCATTAAATTATACATTCGTTCAGTAACAAGGCATTGACATAAACTTTGCCATAACATATTTAATAATAGGCATACCTTTTTGTGTTATTAAAAAGAGCAAGCATGGTTTGGACTTAAAGAAAGGACGATTGTAGAGCAGTACCGAAGGGACTAGCAAACCTAGTGTGGCTCAAAATTCTCCTCCTTCGGAATATAAATAATACTGATTGCAACACAGCTTTTATCATGGCAACACATTTCAAAATATAATAATGAATTCCCAAGTTTCGAACAAAATTCCTAATGACTGACTTGATAAAACCTAAGTTTACTTAGGATAGGGCCCTAGTTTTGTTCCCGGAACTCACGCGAGAGAGCAAAAAAAATGTTTATCTACTTCGCCCAATCCAACATAAAAAAAATTATTCTCTTAGGGGAATATTTTTTTTCGTAACGTCGTACATAATTATATACCTTTACGACTTCCCACAGGTTCCCCAAAGGGGTAGGCAGTGATGTGTATGTAGTACCCACTTTCCGCCAAAGATATATTTTAGGTGCTGACGTGACAGATGGCGAGTCCATCGCCGTTACTCAAACACGACAATACATACGCCACCAATAGTGGATATATATTGAAGTAGTGAATAAATTGTAGACAATTATATTCTTTCCACAATTCATTTAAATTTCACAAGTGGATTTCATTGATGATGACGATGATGATAAAACCATTATTCACTGACCATGAGTACGTAACTTAATTTCATACAATAATACATTGCTTTTAGCTAATAATGTGACAAAAATTATGACAATAACATTCAGATCAATAATCATTACATTTATAAAACAAAGTCTCCTGCTTCTGTCTGTCTGTTCGCGATAAACTCTAAAACTACTGCACGGATTTTCATGCGGCTTTCACCAATAGATAGGATAGTTTAAGAGGAAGGTATAACGGTATAGTCATGTGTTACTGGCCAAGATAACGGAACAGTAATCAAATATATGAATACGCGGGTGAAGCCACGGGCTACAGCCAGTATTCTTAATTAAAAAAAAGCCGTGGTGGTGGATGAGTTCGAGTCGAGGCAAAGCAATGATCGCAAGTTCGAATCCCGACTGTACCAATGATGTTAATTACAGTGAATAATGGCACACGAGCTCACCGTTGAATATATTATATAATAAAAAATATTGCATTCTCATAAATAATAAAGTTAAAACTAAAAATTCTGATAATTCTCAATTAAACTAGATTTCGTAAAAGTCTCTTAATTGTTCTGCCTTCTCAATTATTTCATTCGCTTATCACTAGTTATTGCTTTAATTTAATTTCCATTAAAACATACTATTTTCAGGAAATAATTACATATACTTACATCGTTTCGGCTTTTTAGTGTACTTCTCTTAGGTCTTAATAACACGTCTTTAAAATCCAATTTAACTTCGTTTATAATGTTCGGCATTTTGAATCAACACAATCTACTTCTAACTACAATTTAAGTTCTATATTTAGTTAATTTCGCGTTACTGAACGTTGTTTCTAAACGGAACAGCGATCTTTCCCCTCGCGCAATATCGACTGACCGAATTAGCATTGGCGGGGTTGCAAGCATATAAAATCTTTTGTGCCAATAAATACCCAGGTTAGGAAATACTTCAGTTTAAAATAAATTCGATTGTTATTTAATCGATCAAACACATTTCACTCATTGGCTTCCCTATTCCGTCTATAATGCTAAGCTTCTTAACTGAAAAATAAAAAGCATTTTTATCCTCGAATGCGTGAAAATACCATGCCATGAGACCATTGCGTGATGATAAACTGCAGGAAGCAAGGAAGATCTATGTTTATTTTATCTATGGAGATATTTTCTCAATTGTTCCGATTGAATGCTATAGTAATAGTTCAAATGAAAAAAGTGTACACTTAATTACTTACGTAAGTGTACAATTACTACAGCCGTGATGGCCGAGTGGTTCGAGCAGTTGCCTGCGACACAAAGATCGCAAGTTTGAATCCCGACTGTACCAATGAGTTTTCTGAACTTGTGTGATTAGTTAGTCAGTGATTAGTCACACCACGAGCTTTACGGTGAAGGAAAACATCGAGAGGAAACCTGCATACGTCTGAGAAGAAATTCAAAGGCGTATGTATAGTCGTGCATCAGTAACGGCAGGCACCTAATGTACCACTGGCTGAAAGTGGGTGTGTGGGTATTACCTATACACCTCTGCCTACCCCTTCGGGGACCTTTGTGGGAAGGCGTGAGGTTATTATTATTATTGCTTTATTACTTAAGCAGTTAATTACAGAGAAAAAACATTACCTCAGTAATGGGAACTAATATTATAGATAGCAACACCGCTAATACTGCAAGCGTGACAGACACGTGACGTCACAAGGGCACGCAGAAATACCCGTTTTCAGCGGCTAGGTGAAGGTTAAAATAAACGATCGAATACAATGTTGATGAAGAAACACCATTAGAGCCTAACACTTATTTTTAAATCGGTCGACATTTAAAATAGTCGTGTTATAGTAATTAAGGGAGGTTATGTTATTGATATAACAATCAGCTGTTGCGGAAGAACGCAGGCGCGGTACAACCTTGCCGAATTGAAACGACATTGACGTGCCAAATGAGTTCGAAACGGAAATCACGTATTAAAACAGTACCTGGGGCCTGGGCCATTTTTGACAGTGAAACAGATAGTTTATATTTCCTGGCTGGAGGCCTAGCTCTCGCCTTTGCCCGGTTAAGTAGCAAAAGTTCCCGCTACAAGAGACAATACAAAAAAAATTGAGTTTATACGACAAAAAGGAACTTCCACTCCTTAATATGTGATAAAAACAGAAGAAAAGCGCGAATGATTCTAGAACTTCTCGCGTTTTTTCAATAATTTGGGACAATTCGTCTAGATAAAAACTGGACAACGACATATATACCTACATGACATCACGCCGATTCGCTCGCAGGGTAGAGCGGCAACTCTTTCAAGACTTACATATCTCTTTCGCTTCATCAATATTTATCAGTCTCTTCATATTTACTTGTAAGTTTCGAGTACCTACTCTTGACGTTCCCTTCCTTGAATTCGATTTGATCCTGGTAGTTCGTCTTTATCTTCCTCTGCCTCTTCTCTTTCGTAGATCATAAGAAATCCTAATGATTCTGCTCATATCATACATACGAGTGTATGTAGATAAGGCAGGTGAGAAAATACAAAATAAAATCAACTTATTAAGTTCAAAAAATCCTTTATTAAATCATTTCCTAGTGGTCATTGGGGTGGTAGAGCCAATACGGGGGACATTTCGCGCATCTCGTCGCATCAATGTGCTTGCTGGAAACAGCATACCATAATGAAATAACAATACAAAAAGAAGAATATAAAAAAAGTATCAATAAGTGTGTATAAAATTGAAGTCTAACACAAATCACACGGTTTTATACAAGTAGGTATCACGTCAATTGATTGAGGTTACTGGAGTTGAGGGTTGGTACAAATACTCGTATATGTACATTAGGCACTTACTCTTATAAATGCAGAAGTTTCTGGGGATGTTTGTTACTCAACCGCGTCAGAACGCGTAAACAGAATAAGATGAAATTTGGCACAGAGATAGATTATTGGCTGGATTAACACATAGCGTATCAAAATTTTACGGCTAAAACCGCGGTGAAAAATACACATTTTATAATATTTTTGTCGGACCGCTGGACCGATTTTGACGGGAAAATTCCCGGCAGCTTATATTATAAGGAGTAACTTGAGCTGGCGCTCTATACTCTCTGCCTATCCCGTTAGGGACTCGGAGTGATGATATATGTATGTATGTATATGTATGTACATATGTATGTATGTATGTATGTAACTTGAGCTGCTTTCATTTTCTATATACATGTACATATAATAATTTCTAGATAAATAGTCTACTACAAGTCTAGATAGAAGGATTCCATGTGATGACATCAATACGTCATGTACAAACCTTCGTCTAGCTCTTCTGTATCATGCCATTCTTCAACCAGATTAGTGAATACGGCCTCCTTATAGTTGCCATACCCGTCACATTCCACGTCAGATCCTGTGCGGCACTTCTCCCGAGCGCAATCTGACAAGAATTTAATCATTAAAAAAAAAGCTTACATACATTATAGGCCGTAAGCCGTGGTGGCCGGTTGACACGAACAGTCGCCTGCAACGCAATGATTGCGAATTCAAATCCAGACTGTACCACTGAGTTTTATCTTTAGGCAATGGACCCACCGTCTGTCACGTTGACATCTAAATCTATACATATAAAAATGAATGTTTGTCTGTATGTCACTTATGGAATCGTTTTTAATGAAATATTCTAGGAGCTATTCGAGGGCCTACCTAAAGGTCCCGTAGGCCCCTTCGTAAATTTGTTGTAGGCAAGTGATATACTTATTATAATTTTGATTTATTAAAAACACATCGAATCTAGAGAAGATTATTTTCTGCGTAACGTTAATACCTATGTATTGGAAAGCGTGAGCTAACAGAAAAGGACTTTGTCTAGAGCCGCAGCGCGGAAATGGCAGATCTACGTTCCAATCTATTTCAGTGCAAGCTGTTATCTCATCGTCTTATATAATGCGCCCGAATTACAGAGGTGTCTACACCGAATATTTACTTTGATATACAATCCTGGGACAGTTCCACAATAACTGGCCTCGTCCAAACAAAACAAGATTGCGCTTGCTACTCTACTTTTTAAAGATGTCGTATAATCAAGGCCTCTCGTGACAGGCGGACTGGAACATATCTCGCTCTGAGAATATGCATTGCTATCCAGCGCGGCAATGCTGCTAGTCTTCTTGGCACGTTGCCGCGGGATACCGATTTGGCACAAATATTTTTTTATATTATCTTGTAACAACTGAGGAAAACTTGATCTTATTCCAAACTAAGCAGTGTTATATACTCTTCTGTGCGTGTATATATGGCTGAGTATATACACGCGTGTATTTTGTGCTATCAAGTGGATTCGAGAATGGTTTATTAATAGTATAATACAATTAAGGTGAAGAAAAACCGCGAGAGGAAACCTGCAAACATTTAAGAAGAAATTCAATGACTTGGGTATAGACATTAGTCTGTAGGTCAGTAGGTCAGTAGGACAATAGTCGTTCTTGAATAACGGCGATGAACTCGACATCTGTCAGAATGCCACATAAACACCTCCGCCTACCCGTTGCGGGAACGTGTGGGGATAATACATATTATTATTAGTATTGAGAGTCGTGTTTTGAGCGAAGTGAGAGCGAAAGATTTATGTAAGTCTAGAGAGAACTGGCGCTCTATACTCTCTGCCTACCCCGTTAGGGACTCGGCGTGATGATATGTATGGGAGTCGTGTTACCACAGTTCATATTGGACACTTCAACCCTGGGAACCTTGATACCCTGGATTATGGTGCCGTCCTCCAGGGCACAGTAGCATACGAAACGGCGGCACTGCAAAAACACGAAAATATTAACCAAAAATTTTTTTTATACATGTCTCAGAAAATACAACAGTTGCCTTCTAAAAGTTATAGTTATATATATAGATGCCGTACACCTCCAACTACCAAATTAATACATACATACATATCATCACGCCAAGTCCCTAACGGGGTAGGCAGAGAGTATAGAGCGCCAGTTCTCTCTAGACTTACATACCTCTTTCGCTTCGTCCACATTCATCAGTCTCTTCATACATGCTCGTCGGATTCGAGTACTCTTAACGTTCCCGTCCTTGAGAGTCCGATCTATTTGATCCAGGTAGTTGGAACGTGGCCTTCCTCTGCCTCTTCTTGCACACACTTTTGCTTTGTATATCTGTTTCGTCAATCTTTCTTCAAATTAATGATCTAGATATATAATATATAATGTATTCCATCCAATGGTTGTCTGGAAGAGATCGCCGAGTGCGATAAGACCGCCAATTGTACTTTTTGCCTATGATGTACTATCTAAATTAAATATAGTGTACAATAAAGCATATATAAATAAATAAATATATATATATATATATATATATATATCTTAATATATATATTTCTTGTGTGCGTGTGTATGTGACTGAACTCCTCCTAAACGACTGGACCGATTTTGATGAAATTTTTTGTGTGTGTTCGTGGAGATTCGAGAATGGTTTAGATTTACAATTGGACCCGATAGGTGGCGCTGTGATCGTGTTTTAGGGCATTTACTTTTTTCACCCAAGCGAAGCTGGGCGGGACAACTAGTATATATATATATATATCCTGATGACAATGAAATTAAAATAAGTAGCTACAAAGATAGCAATATGTCAACATTATTAAAGGGACTGCCTGTCTGTCTGTTTGTTCCGGCTAATCTCTGAAACGGCCGGACCGATTTTGACGGGATTTTCACTGGCAGATAGCTGATGTAAAAAGGAGTAACTTATACTATTAAAGAAAACCGAACATTAACCTTCTTGCTGAATTCCACGTGGGCGAAGTCGCGGGCACAGCCAGTATATAATATGATATAACAAGCGGTCCGCCCCGGCCTTGCACGGGTGCACATTTTTTTAGAGAAAATATAGCCTCAACTCAGCCTATATGTCACTCAGGGTGAAGGTAGCTTTCTAATGTTGAAAGAATTTCAAATCCGTCCAGTACTTTTGAGTCTATTCGTTACTAACAAAAATAAAATAAATATCCTCACGCCTTCCCACAAGGGTCCCCGAAGGGGTAGGCAGAGGTGTATAGGTAATACCCACACACCCACTTTCCGCCAGAGGTATATTAGGTGCCAACGTGACAGATGGCGAGTCCATCGCCGTTACTCAAGCACGACTATACATACACCTTTGAATTTCTTCTCAGACGTATGCAGGTTTCCTCTCGATGTTTTCCTTCACCGTAAAGCTCGTGGTGTGACTAATCACTGTACTTAAGTTCAGAAAAAACTCATTGGTACAGTCGGGATTCGAACTTGCGACCTTTGCGCCGCAGGCAACTGCTCGAACCACTCGGCCACCACGGCTTCACTTACATCAAATCTTTCCTCTTTATAATATTAGTATAGATATAGATGATCCAACAATCCAGGCCGGGTGAGAGTGTACTTGAAATCGGTGACTCGGTTGAATGTGGATTGATCATATGTATGTAAGTCTTATGAGTATTATGAATATGTAACTATGAATAGAGAACTCACCTGCACAGGAGCATAAAGCCAGAGGGGAGAGCACTGAGGAGCCTCGTAGTGGAGATGTCCGTCTGGTCCGTACTTCTTCTTGAAATATTTCAGTTCGCGCTTACAGGGCTCTGGCATTTGAAATTCACATGAAATTGTAAATGTGTAAGAAGCTTTGCCAAGAACATATCTTTTGTATTCCAACAATCTCCCTGTAGGGATAGGCAGAGCTTACTCGTGGATCAATAAAATTTTACTGTATTTTTAAATTTCCTGAGATACGATCGCAGCGCCACCCATCGGGTCCAATTGAGAATCTAAACCATTATCGAAACCACCTGATGGCACAGAAAATTTCATTAAAATCGGCCCAGCCATTTAGGAGGACTTCAGTGACATACACACACACAAAAATACATATAAAGATACATGTGTCAATGTTGACATAAGAGAAAAGAAAAGCTCCGAATTTCTCGCCTTAGGGCAGTCAAAATTTCTGGAACATCCGACACTGTTCTCATGCCTATCTCTGAATCCCCAAAGGTTTAACCATAGATAATGCCTTCGACATAAAAAAAAATACCGAATGGAACGTTAACCCCTTCGTCGCGTTTCTTGCGGCCTCCGAGCGAAGTCTCGACCACATGAATGTCTTGGCACTCGCCCTGCCTACAGACCAGGCCGTCGTCACAGCCTGGCTCTAGGAACTCCTCCTCCACCTAAAAAACAGATAATAATATATTATATTATTACGATACTTATCGCCTTCCCATAAGGATCCCCGAAGGGGTAGGTAGAGGTGCTGACACACCCACTTTCCGCCAGAGATGTATTTTAGATGTCAACCTGACAGATGCCATGTCCATCGCCGTTACTCGAGCATTACTTATCCTACATACACCTTTGAATTTTTTCTTCAGTGTAGGCATGTTTCGTCTCAATGTTTTCCATCACCGTACCGCTTTTGGTGTGACTAATCACTGTACTTAAGTTCAGAAAACTCATCGGTACACTCGGGATTGAAGCTTGCAATCTTTGCGTTGCAGGCAACTACTGTAAGCACTCGGCCACCACGGCTCTTCAAAGGTAATTTAAAATACGTCAAATATTAACACACCTCGATTTCCTTGGAACCATTCACCTGATGGACCGTCTTCTTGAACTCCGCACACTTTTGATTTAATTCTAGAAGAAATAAATTAATTTGACTATTATTTGGATCTAATGGAGAGCCCGCGGTCAAAACTCCGATAGCGAAGCATAAGGTGTGATTCCCACTATAAAGTGCGAATACTTACTAATTGGGTTAAGCTAAATTATAGTACCTACTCCTTCTTGAAATAGGTTAATTTTAATTTGAATTATACGCTTCCCAACAATTCGAAGCAAGTCCACTGCTTCTCTACTAATATCCTCTGCTTCTACTAACGTTGGTACGCGCTGCACCGTCCACAGCAGTTGCACTGCTCCTTGTCTGGTAGGAACGCTCCGGGCTCGCATACAGTTTCCTGCACGAGACCGCCGTAGCATTCGTAGCCTCGACACGAGATAGGACAGTCTTGCCCTCCTGTAGGCAATTCGTAGCGGAAGCTACGGCGACTGCGAGAGGTAAGGTGAACATAAGGGAGAGGTAATGGGAAAATATTAGTTTCTAATGTAACTTAACGATGACCTCGCATCTGTCACGTTGGCACCTAAAATTCTCTAATTTCATTAAAATCTTTTAATATAAATAATAGTAATAAATACTTGGGACAATTCCACACAAGTTGACCTAGTCCCAAATTAAGCAAAGCTTGTGTTATGGTAACTAGACAACGATATATTTACTTATATAGATAGATATATACATAAATACAAAGGACATCCAAGACTAAGGTACAAATATTCGTGTTCATCACACAAATATCTGCCCTCAGCGGGATTCGAACCCGCGACCTCAAGTTTCGCAGTCAGGAGCTCTAACCACTAGACCAGACGGTCGTCAATAATATCCTATATCCTATTCTATTATTATCTCTGGCGGAAAGTTGGTGTGTGGGGGACTAACTATCCACCCCGGGCACCCCTTCACGGGCCCTTGTGAGAAGGCGTGAGGATATAGTGTAACTAATATTTTTGTTACGTCGTAGTCCGAGACATTTAGCGCCATCTCTTGAGGAAGCGCTGAAGCTTTATATCTAATTATATCTTCATATCAAAAAGCAACTTTTGGTTTTAACCGAAATCTAAGGTTATCCAACCATACCTTTATAAGATCTGGTTCATCTATAACAAGTATTATAAATAAAAATATTCTTACATATTCAACGTTTCGTTTGGCAATTGCGGAACCGAGGTAGGGACACCTGAAAACCACATTTATGTCAAGCCCAAAAGTCAAAAGTCTTCCCTTGCGCTGAGTCTTGTGGACGCCAGGGCCTGAAGGTATGAAGGCGTATTAAAACTCACATCTCCTCAATATCTTGTCGCACCGGAGAGCCCTGAACTCTTGCTCCGGATGGCCCCAGTACGGATTGCAGCCAGCCCTGAAATCTGACGCAGTCAGGGTTACCGTTACCGGGTAGGCAGATATAATAATAATATTGTTAGATATTTATTTCTTATATACGTGCAGTGATTATTCACATATTACAACATCGATGACAAACCTGCATACGCTTGAGAAAAAGTTCAAAGTCGTATGCAATGTCGTATGTAAAGTCGTGCTTGAGAAACGGCGATGGACTCACCATCTATCATGTCACGTAGGCACCTAAAATATATCTCTGGCGGAAAGTGGGTGTGTGGGTACTACCTATACACCTCCGCCTACCCCTGCGGGGACCCTTATGGGAAGGCGCACACACTTTCCAACAGAGAAAATTTTTTTAGGTACCAACGTGAGATATTAGATTATAGCAGAAACCAGGGTCGCCTTGCCGCAAACATGTCTATTAAATAAGTTTTCGGGGGTATTTGTGTTTTCCTACTTCCAAAGCAGTCATTGAGAAAAGCTTATTTATACTTAAACGTAAAGTGTTATCATTACCTATAGTAGTTACTGGTAAAAACTCTTCAGTGTCGAAGCTGTACTCGTCATGCATGCATGATTGGTCAAGTTCTGAAAGACATACCGCCATAAATTACCTGTCTACGTCACGCAGAGATCAGTAGGATGGAGACAAGAGGAGAGGGCCACTAGGGGCATACAGAATAGATCTGGGATTTACCATTCAATATTGTACTATCAGCTAAATGCCTCTGATTCCGGGGTATGTTGTGTTCCTGCGATGAGTAGTTTGCAGACCTCCACACGGAATAGCTGTGCTAGCAGAAGCGGGATCCGTCAATTCCGTATTACTGCTACCATAGCAACCCCAACCATCTTGAGGTCGACAAATATTAATAACTAGCGGTCTGTCGCGGCTTCGCACGGATGGACACATTTTTTTATAAAAAAAATATACCTTATGTAACTCAGGATGAATGTAGCTTTCAAATGGTGAAATAATGTTTCAAAAATAGTCAATTAAATTCATTTTCCGCGCAAGCCATTGCGCCTGGAGAATATTTTCGAGGAATACATCCTCATAATATTCCTCAAAAATATTCCGATGATGACTATGAGATGATGAAAAATGAGAAAGGTATATTACCTCTATAGAATATGCACTCATCACAACAACGACATTGCGAGTAGTCGGCCGGAAGGAACATGGTACGCCATTTTCCATACTTCCTGTCGCAATACGTGTGCTGTTCGGATGGATTCACTCTTTTCTCTCTGGATAAATTATTTTAATAAAGAAGATATCTATCATAATTATACATTCTAAATTTTAAATATGTCATAGGTTCTAGAAATACGGAAAAGGTTTCCTAGATAAGGGTCGGCTTTTTTTATACTTCTAAGGTATTAAACAAGCATGCGGCTGGTGGTAAGCGGTTACCGTCGCCCATGAACGCTTGCAACACTAAGAGTCTTGCGTTCCTAACCTTGAAGGAATGTTTTCACATCCTTCTTAAAGAACTCCACGTTGTACTTTCTGGGGAAAGCCTAAGCGGCGAGTTCATTCCACAGCCTGAGCGTTCGAACTTTTTGATACACCATAATGAATTATCCGTCGGTGCCGAGAGGTGGTCGAACAATTCTTCAGAACACCCTTCGGAGCATACACAGGAAGATAAAGTCTCTCCTCAGACTTAGTGGATGCAGTCATTCCATATGAGGCCTTGTGACTTATAAAGTGGCAACATCTGCATGTTGCTATTTCTTAGTAAGATGTAACCACCCAGCACTTAAAACTATCAAACTTAAATAGCACATCTATAGCGTGTACGCTAACAGCTCCCGCGCTACCACTGTTAACCTCAATACGAAGATATTGTAGCGTCGACTTACTTGCAGGAATCCCGAAACAGCTCGCATTCAGTGCGGTTGCTGAAGTGGGGACACTGAGGACACAGCTGGAAGTCTACCGATAAAACGTTATGTATCATTTCAAATTAAATAACACCACTTTACTTTCACACCCTAACTAAGCTTGGTAATTTTTCTTATTACACGAAGTTACAAAAACGCGACAAGAGTATTTTTTTACATGAATGCGGTGCGCCTGTTGGTAAGCGGTTACCGCAGCCTGTCAGTAGTATAGGTACAAGTGTTTTGTTTCACTAACGGTTTGTCTAACATGTGGATGTGACAACACGAGCAATATAGGTGAGTCTGACAATCTTAATGTTTGGGACTCGGCGTTATGATATGTATGTACCTATGTATCTTAATGTTAAATCACTGCAGGTAAAATTTGGTGAAACTTATTAAAACAGGCCATTGGGGTTTCGAATCCTCAACCGTAATTGTAGGTAACTACTTAAACCAGTCGGTAATCACAGCTATACCACTGATATAACGATTCTTGATTACATCAGCTTTCTCAGTAAAAGTCATAATGATATTCTTCCTTCTTCTAGGAGTAGGTGCACGCAATCTTCTTTTGGCACACGAACACTTATGCCTATGAGCATAAGTTCGATTTTTGTATGCAAACATCTGCGGACGAAATCGCTCACAATAGCAACGATGGTCTAGACTTCGCAGCGTTAGTTCTGCGTGCAAGAGTATAATAAAACACTTTGATCGTATTTATTCCTGCCATAGTTTGTTTTGGACGTCTGCTCGGGAAACTGGGTGGAAATATCCGTGTGTGTTTCCACTCATCCGGTTTCAGTTAGCACATGGTGTGTTATCAATGACAACCGTGTAATAAATAAAGGTCAGATAGAAAACAAAATGTCTGAAATTATACGAAAAAAAAAACAACGATTTAAAATACGACTATTGACGTAGTCCCAATCTAAGCAAAGCTTATAATATGTGGAACTAGACAACGATATACATATATTCCTAAATAAAATTTTTTTCTGATAATCATTACAAAACATAAACTTGCAGTGTTTCGATTTTTCTGATGAGAAGAATATATAACACCCTACATTAGTGTATACAAGTAGTATGCACTAATGTAGGGTGAGATAAGAAGACGGGTAAATAAACTTCCAAAAGTTTATTACGTAAATATGTATATAGTTACTGGATAAAAACCATAAATAAAAAGCAATTCCCAACAACAACTAATGGTTAAGAGGGATGAAAGACTGACTTAAGGACGACCGAGTCTTCCTATGGTCCACTCACCAATCCTGCTCCTGCAAATAGGCCTAACAACCCTGCGACCCGGGAAGTGCACCACGGATCCTGCATCTCCCTCGCACTTGTGAAATCTTGCATCGTCGTCGGTACGCAAAAGTGAAAGTATCTCTGTCTCACGCCAGTACTCGCTGGTATCCTTATCCTTGTCTACCAGCATGATGAATGGGAGGAACTGGAAAACGAACTTTAATCATGAGTAAGTAATATTTTAATTCGATTGGACCAGAATGGCCTATTAACCTCTGCACTGTAAAACAGCCCCACGCTGGGCGCCACGCACATTGCCATAAATCTTATACTTCACTAACACATTTATCTTATATATATCGTGATAATACAACGCTTGTAAAGCGTCAGACGACAAGGGTCAGACGTTTAAGGAGGGTAAGTAAAGTATTTAGTTTCCGAATAGATGAGACTTCGCCGTTACTCGAAGACGACTATACACACACGTCCACAACCAATTTCGTAGTTCTACTTATTTCAAAATGCTTGGTCTGTACTAATATTGTAAAACTGAATAGTTTCTTTGTTTGATTGATCGCGCTTATCTATGGAACCGCTAATCAGGTGTGAAATTTGCAGTAGATACCCCCATTTATTGAAGGATATAAATGTTTATATATACCTAATCATATTTCTTCTGTGCATGTGTATGTGACTCCTCCTAAACGGCTGGACCGATTTTAATTAAATTAATGTCTTCAGGTAGATTCGAGAATGGTTGAAATTGACAATTGGAATTATCGTTTTCTCCCGAGCGAATCAGGGCGGGACTACTAGTATATATTTAAAGATTTAAAGAAATATTTGGTTATACCAAAGCTCACTTACCTTTAAACTGTCATTTTTCTCCAAGATCGAATCAGAGTCTCGTGTCTTGTTATCGGAAGTACGAACTGTGTCGTCCAGAGACAATATTGGGACCTTACTCTTAGCAAGAACACGATCCATACAAATGATAACAACAACACAATACGCCAGCATAAATAACTTCATTGTGATTTTCCGTTTTTTTATTCCATTGGTAAATTATTTTAGAAAATGTAAGCAATTGACAGCTAGCTAATGCTCTTTGCTCCCCAAGAAGATTTTTGAGAATTAACGGCCAGTGTGCTGTAACCAGAGACTAACACAAACCGAGCATACAAAACTAATAGTGACGAACATACAAAATGGCCACTCAGGCAGAATTTACATTCTCTCAAACATATATTCACCCCTTCACGGGGCAAACGTAAACCGCGAGTTCTTTCCAGACGTAGTTATTCTCAGACTTTAGTTCAGAAGAATTGACATTTCTCTACGGGCGTCTCTTTGTATCTGTATCAGGTCGTTTCAAGAGTATTTGGCTCGACGAAAGAATTGCAAAATAGGATTTTCCTGCAGTGAGCTAATTTTCCAACGGACCATATTGTAGTACGTCGCTTATGCTGCTAGCACCCAACTCAAAATAAGATACAGTTAAGCCTCTGGTATGTTTAGGAAAATTATATGCAGGACCTTAAACCTTAGTCACAGAGGGGTTCAAGTATTCACTGGCAAATTAAGTTTTTAGCTTTCAGACCTGGCAAACACCAGAGAGTTTTCCAGAGCTTACTTTACGAGGAAGGTATTGTTAGAAACACGAATGTTAAGGACTGATGTCGCGTTGGAACTTCAATATACACTTCTCATCAGAAAAATCGAAACACCTGGCATATGCCAGTCGTTTAAAAGTAAATACCTCATATTATTCACTATTAAAAGACATTTGACATATATTCCTAAATATACACATTTTTCTGATAATCCTTAAAAAAAAAACTTGCAAGGATTTCTGTTGAGTATATTTCCGGGGATAGAGGCCTACGCGAGCCCTTGTAAGATATTAAACTAGTATCTAATGGAGATCTCTCGCGACAGGCTGGAACATATCTCGCTGAGAGAATCAGCATTGCTATCCAGCGTGGCAATGCTGCTAGTCTTCTTGGCACGTTGCCTCGGGATACCGATTTGGGTAAAATATTTCTGTAAGTAGCTATAACTGTCTTTGTAAATATTGGTAAATGTCTAGTATCATTAGCTTGAAGATCGGATTGATGTCCATCCATGGAGTGTTACGCTATCACGCCGGTCGGCTGTACGGTATTGGATGAAATTTGCACAGCGATAGACACTGTGGAACACAATATAGGATATATTATAGAATAGATTTTTCTCTTTCCTTTTTGTTCTTTTCACAGGGTCGTAATTAAAATAGAAACAACGTAAACTACAAGTTTTAATGGACATGTAAAATACATATTACAAAAAGTGTTTAATCAGACCGAAAACATCACGCGAACATTATCTTCTCGAATCTTATACAAGTTTATTGCTTAGAGATTATACCTTGGTACATAACGTATCATCAATATACAGGATGTCCGAACAATCTGGGCACTAGATACAAGGGATTGTATTTAATTAATTTTTTGGATTGGAGCATTGGATATCGGTGTTTCTCCAACAAAAGTATAATTTATAAATGAACGAGAATTACGCGTATATTACTTCAAATGTTCAAAAGTAGATGTTGCTCTTTGTGAACCAAAATTATTCCATTTATCAAGGTACCATTCGGTGTGGGTTCGGTACCCTTCGGCTTGTTTGAACATCCTGTACACAGGGTAAATACATGGTGTTATTTATTAATAGTTCATATTATCAGTTAAGTTGGTGTATAGGTAAAATTTTATTTAATTAATACATTAAGATTTAAAAAAAAAGTTGCCTGTAACGACGCATGTCGCAATCCAATTATCACTATAAGGACACTTTACACTCTGGTGAGTAAATACTGAGCATTACTAACAATTAAATTTATCTACTTAACGTCATTAGTGCCAATAAGTTTTTTTCATATCAATAATACTTCGAATAGAACCTACACGTAATTCATTAATTCAATATTCTGGTTTGGTTCTATAGTTTCTATGTTTTGCCGATAGGTGGCGCTGTTCGCTTTTGATCATACATTATACATCGCGCTATAGAAATCTTCTAACGGTATGGTAAATACTAGATTGATACAGGTCTTGACAGCTGGCGCACTGTATGGGAAACTTGGCAATATTATTATTTAATCTTATTGCGGCACTAGGACTAGGGGACTAGAGGGGACTAGTTTATTCAATTCAAATTAAAAATTATTTTTTACTATAAATAAATACGTGTAGACTGTAGACATTAGATAACCCGACCTGCGCTAGAAAATCATTGAAAATCTATTAACATTTTATAATGAGCGAATAGAAAATAAAAATCTATTAGTTTTCAAATCGATATCATTACCCAAGAATCCATACAGAATCCGATACATACAGTGAAAAGGCGGAAAAATATGCAAATCCAAACTCAACACATCTGCATCAGGAGCGCCTGCCCTGGGCGGGCGGCTGTTTCAGGCGGCGCCAAAGACACAATAACAATTGTCAATATTGAGGAATAACCTTCTTTACCTAGGCAACAAGCCTATCGTCCGTACGGTGTTTTATCGTGTATTAAGACGTCTGGTCTAGTGGTTAGAGCTCCTGACTATGACACTTGAGGTCGCGGGCTCGAATCCCACTGAGGGCAGATATTTGTACCTTAGTCTTGGATGTCCTATGTATTTATGAATATAAGTAAATATACTGTTGTTTAGTTAGCACAAGCTTTGCTTAATTTGGGGCTATGTCAATTGGTATGGAATTTTCCCAAGGTATCTATACAAATAAATAAAATTGGAATGTCTGTTTGTAATATTAAAATAACCGCTTTTTATTAACTGCATATGGATGTATACACGATACATATAGCAAAATATTATTTTATACAATTTTGTCTGTCTGTCTGTTTGTTCCGGCTAATCTCTGAAACGGCTGGACCAATTTTGACGGGACTTTCACTGGCAGATGGCTGATATAAAAAGGAGTAACTACTTTTATTTTAGAAACTGAACATTTTTTTTTGTTATATCCCACGCGGACTAAATCTCGGGCCCAGCTAGTTTATGTATATGTGTATTCATTTGATTTTCAAACGCCCAATCAGTTTACGAACACATCCCAAGTTGACTACCGTCAGGGGCGCCGCCATCAACTTTCACGAAACATGGTTCCCTGCTCAATTCAGAACGTGAAGAACTATACCACTAGTCACTGAATCGTATCTAAAATTAGTGAGCATTCAATTCATCAATCTGAATACAGTGGCAGTGATTGAATATAATAGTTATTGTATATATCTTGTCGCACCAGATAAGTACATTTGGTAGAGGTAGTTATAATAATAATAATAGTTTACTCAGACTACCCCGTAAATAACTCTTCTATAGGAGGAGGTAACCTATCCACACGCTTTGTTGTCGCCAAGTAGTTTAAAAACTTTAATTATTACTATTATATAAGGCCGTGGTGGCCGAGTGGTTCGAGCAGATGCCTGCGACGCAAAGGTCGCAAGTTCGAATCCCGACTGTACCAATGAGTTTTTCTGAACTTAAGTACAGTGATTAGTCACACCACGAGCTTTACGATGAAGGAAAACATCGAAAGGAAACCTGCATACGTCGGAGAAGAAATTCAAAGGCGTATGTATAGTCGTGCTGGAGTAACGGCGATGGACTAACCATCTGTCACGTTAGCACCTAATATACCTCTGGCGGAAAGGGGGGTGTGTGGGTATTACCTAGACACCTCTGCCTACCCCTTCGGGACCCTTGTGAGAAGGCGTGAGGATATATTATTATTATTATATTATTACTATTACACTGATGATGAGTTTACATCTCCGACTAGGCCTACAAGGCCCCGACTTAGGGCCCCAGGCTGCCTGGGTCTCATATGTAAAGCTACATTTATAATTTGACACTTCACAAAGTTGCAATAGTGCAATATGTATATATCGCTACACATTACACTATTCCGAAAATATATCATAGTCGATTCAATTTGACCCGATAGGGGGCGCTGGTGTGTGCCAGACTAAAAAACTTCACACCCAAACGAAAGAGAAAAAGGCAACACCATCAAATCTGACAACGCCAAGTGTCAATTTTTAATTTGACAATTCCCAATCAATAAAGCAAAATACAATTCGATAATATTTAATAATGCGTTATTATTTAATTATGCCATATCTGTGCCACGAAGGTGGGTCGTGTGACTCAAAGTACTCACGTAAATAAGGTTGAAATTAGAATAATTCTTGAGCCTTCATGAGATAAAACTAGATATATCTAAAAAGTGAGTACATTGGTAAACTTTATTAGGATAAACATTAACCGTACAATATCGTCGGTATGTGTATATGTGTATTGTCTGGACGGAATTATCCTACAATTTGGTTAAACAACGACATACATCTACGAATGACTAGAAAAAATAACACAGTTGTATCAATGACATTTAAGGGAAACAAATCCAAATCATTCCTCTCGATTACCGAAAACGTCCAACAAAGATCACATGCTTATAAAAAAAAAACAATAGACATGAGAGGCGCAGAATCTATGAGGGTAGGTACATATTAAAAATCTATTTTAACAATAAGTCCATATTCAAAATTCGAATTTTAGTATAGAACCATATTTAAAAATCGAATTTAAGAATATGTATATATGTATTGAAAAATCTAATTTCAGAACAGGTCCATACTTAAAAATCGAATATTTAATAGTTCGACATTTAAAAATCGAATTTAGACCATGTCGACATTTTAACATTGAATTTAAAATAGGTCGACATATAAAAATCGAATTTAGAATAGGACTATACAAAAAAATCGAACTTCAGAACAGATCCATATTTAAAAACAGAATTTAAGAGAACGTCCATATTTAAAATATAATTTAAAAATAGAACGAAGTGACATATGTATTAACCAAACATCATTACTTAATCAGGTTAACCGACATGAACAACAAAAAAGGTCAACCGCTCAAGTAATTCCAAAACCCAACCTACCTTCATCGAATGCTGGTCCTCAAGTCCATGAGAGCGCTGGCTGTGATCACTCCATGCTTCTGCCTGGCTCCGTACCGTCCATAGTCGGCGTCACCACCAATTGTGACGGTGGAAAACGAGGTGCTGTTCCTCCTTTGCTGAGTCACCTTCTTACCTCCGCTCATGAAGCCATCGGGACTCTGTCTGGTGACAGGTTGAAAGTAGTCTCCGCGACAGTTTGACATCTCCATCCAGTCTGGTCTATGGTCCCCACCTCGCATAGGCTTGCCTACACTGAGCTCCGACTTATATTCCTTCAAAATCAAAATATTTTTATTTCACATAGGCCTAGATGGGCACTAATAAAACGTCGAAAAAGGTCGGGTCGGGTTGGTCGTTTCCATGGAGAAGAACCGGCAAGAAACTCCATGGTCACTCTTTTCAATTCATTAGGTATACAATAACAATATTATTATGTTACAGTAATAGTACTTAAGTATGGGGGAACAACGTAGGCCCGACAATAGGTCGTTGCTTACTATACCTTCAGAGGCGTGGGCCTCTCGGCGAGCTTAATGGGTCGCGTCTTCTGGTCGGCAGACACGCTGAGGTGTTTGGACTTGGTGTAAGACTTTAGTTCCGGCTCATGGAAGCTCTTGCTGCTCTTGCTGATCGAGGACGGCAGCGGGTGGGTTTTGTTGCTGCATGGGAAATATGTTAAGGCGGAGCTAGCTAACTCATATATGAGTTTTTCTTAACTTAAGTACAGTGATTAGTCACACCACGAGCTTTACGGTGAAGGAAAACATGGAGAGGAAACCTGCAAACGTCTGACAAGAAATTCAAAGGTGTATGTAGTATAGTCGTGCTTGAGTAACGGCGATGGACTCGCCATCTGTCACGTTGGCACCTAAAATATATGTGAAAAGTGAGTGTCTGGGTAATACCTATACACCACTTCCTACCCCTTCGGAGACCCTTATGGGAAGGCGTGAGATATATATATATATATATATATATACTCGTGTAAGTAATACTTACCTAGAATATATTTTTCTAGGAGCGATTTGTGTCTGCGAGCCCTTAGCCATAATGCTGTATAACTTATTCCTGTAGTCGTCCACGGACATCTGCTTGTCATCCCGCAGCGGGAGAAGCACGTCCGAGGGCAGCGTAGGCTCGTCGCGCTCGCGGTGAAACCTGAAGGTGTGAACGGCACGTCATGGGAACGTTTAGGTGTGTCGGGTACTTTACACTGCCCTGTTCTGGCGGAGATATATATTTAAGTGTCAAAGAGACCGTTGCCGTCTCTCAGCCACGACTCCTTAAATTAATTTACTCTACTATTTAATTTCAATTTCTTCCCAAACGTACACTCGTTTCCTGACCGTTTTCAAAACCAAAGACAAATGTGATGTGATAAAAGTTTGTAATAATTTATATTTATGGATCATGGAGTTCTTCAAGAAAAGTGTGAAAAGATTCCTTCAGGGTCGGCAACGCGCGAGTGATACCCCTGGTGTTGCAAGCACCTATAGTCGGCGGTAACTGCTTACCATCAGGCGGGCCGCATGCTTTTTGCCACCAAAGTGGAATAAAAAAAATTATAAGCGGCTTTCCTCTTTTATCAATTATACATACATACATATCTATCGATCAACATACATATCATCACGCCGAGTCCTTAACGGGGTAGGCAGAGAGTATAAAGCGCCAGTGCTCTATAGACTTACATACTTCTTTCGCTTCGTCCACATTCATCAGCCTCTCATCATCATCAACATACATATAAATATGACACCTGGCAACTTATTGCGTACAAGCAAATGTGTTCGTTCTACAAATGATTCCAGGAAATCGAACCCACAACACCTGTCAAAATAAGACAAAAACGCTCGTATCCATGTCAAATGTATTTGATAGTAAAAAAAGTTGTGGACTCACTTGGCGACGTACTCATGGTCGAGCGCGCTCTCAGCACTGAGCCTCTTGGCTGGGTTGAACACTAGCAGCCGCTGGACCAGGTCGGCGGCGTCTCGCGGCGCGCACGACACTAGCGACGTCAGCGACACGCCGCCGCAACCGTTCGTCGCCTGCTCGCGGATCAACGACGACCCATACCCGCTGCATACCGCCGTTACATCTACGGCGAATACGAATCTTGATGAAAACCAGTTTAGCCCATATCCATATCAGTGACGCCCTAACACGTGGTCTGAACCGAAGATGCCATTCACCTTTTGGCTCAGTACCCAAGAAGTGCCTGGATTGAGGTGGTGCCTTTCGGTTAAATATCAAAAGTTCCTCAAACTAATGGATAATCACTAAAAGATTACATATTTGAAATTGAAAGGCAAGTATATTGATAAATGAAAGGACGAATCTAAGCCTAGATTGGAATGGCGCTTCTTGTCCCTTTAGAATTTTGCACAAGAAGGAAGATGCCAAGGTTTAAGTAGGTATTTCAAGCAAGCATCCTAGTTAATAAATTCTATAGTAAAAAAATAGTTAATATTCTAAAACCATTTTTTATGTGTAATAGCGTGTCTTAAACGTTTTACATTTAATAACTGAACCCGAGAGATGGCTGTTGTGTTCCAACTAACCGCGAGTAAAAAAGAACTGTACCAACCTTCTGCGGATGGCTTGGGCAGAGCAGCCATGATCCTCTCGACCTGGTTGACGGTGGAAGTGCCCGGGAACAGCGGCTTCCCGGTCAGCATCTCACCGAGGATGCAGCCAAGGGACCACATGTCAATGCCCTTCGTGTAACTGAGAATATATCACAAAGTATAAAGAGAGGTAGGGCATAACGGGTTTTCCGTTCTAATTGTGAGCTGCCCGACTGGGGCAGGACCTCCAGGACCTCCAGGACCTTATAGAAGTCCGTAGCCAAATAACACAATTTTTTGTGTTGTATTCCTATGCGGTGAATAAGGTTTCCAGTAATGAGCTTGTGGAGGGGGGAGGATTGTTATTTTGTGTTGGCAGTATAACTCTCCGAATACAGAGTGGCAACGCGCAAGTGATACTTCGGTATTGTAAGCGTAAATAGGCTGCGGTAACCGTTTTCAGTCAGGTGGGCCATATGCTTGTTTCCCACTTTTGTTGTATAAAAAATATATATATCTTCACGCCTTCTCACAAAGAGTCCCCGAAGGGTACGTTAGGTAGGGGTGTGCAGTGCCCAAACACCCACTTTTCGGTGTAGGTGTTTTAGTTTGTGACAGCTGACTAGTCCATCGTCACATAGGCCGATCGATAGACTATCACAGGCACAAGCAGAGCGCTTTGTACTATAGGAGCTAATTAAAATAATAGAGCGTAAAAAAATGTGCGTGTGGGTTGGTGCACAACGAACGACACTGTGTTTCCCCCCGCACCTTCCCCTCGTCTCTTGTCCCACACAAACCTCTTTTTAATTGATAAAAACAAATGAAAAAAGTAACAAATGAAAAACGTTTGTTCAAAGTTTTGGGCACAGGAATACACAGGAGTAATCTCCATCCTAGTAATAAAAGCCGAAAGTGTTCACCTCTTGCTGGCGATGAGTATTTCTGGTGCTCGGTACCAGCGAGTGGCCACGTAGTCTGTCAGACAGGGGTCAGCGCCATCCTCACCACCCGAGTACATGCTCGACACCGACCTGGCCAGTCCAAAGTCTGCTAGTTTTACCCTATAAAAAATATCGCATTATTAAAGTACCAATTTTAAAGTCTGGTCATGGTAAACTCTTGAAATACCAAAGCGTTTTACCCTATAAAAAAACGCGTCACATTACAAAAGTATTTTTTTTTGTGATGTAAGCGGTATATAGCCGGTATGTGTAAATAGCCGTGGTGGCCGAGTGGTTCGAGCAGGTGCCTGCGACGCAAAGGTCGCAAGTTCGAATCCCGACTGTACCAATGAGTTTTTCTGTACTTAAGTACAGTGATTAGTCACACCACGAGCTGAACGGTGAAGGAAAACATCGAGAGGAAACCTGCATACGTCTGAGAAGAAATTCAAAGGCGTATGTATAGTCGTGCTTGAGTAACGGCGATGGACTCGCCATCTGTCACGTTGGCACCTAATATACCTCTGGCGGAAAGTGGGTGTGTGGGTATTACCTATACACCTCTGCCTACCCCATCGGGGACCCTTGTGGGAAGGCGTGAGGATATATTTTATTATTATTATGTTAGCGGTGACGGCCTACGGACGTTTAGAAGGTTATAATTTTTGCCGACGGTTCTCACAATGTCGAACTCTTTGCTGCTGAGTTGCATACTGGTGCTTTTGCATGAACTCTGAGCTGACTGAGCGACCACGTAAGGCAACACTTTGGAAACCAACAATCGCATTCAATTGAGTGTCAGCAGAAAAGGTTCGACTGTTATTACCACAGCATCGCGCCATAAAGTCAACAACGCGCGAGTGACTCGACCTCTCGACTTGACCTTCTGCCTTTAGGATACGGTAACCGCTTACTAAGCTCATGTTAGTTTCGCTATCAGGCTTGTGCAGTGGCGGATTTACCAATTGGCGGAGTAGACTTGAGCGTAGGGCGGTAGATTTCAGAGGGCGGCAAATTAAAGGCTGAATTTTTTTTATCTCTTATAAAAACTATGATTCCTATTTATCGGTGCCTACATGTTATTTTATTCTACTCAACATAAAAACACGTGTTACCATTGAGATTAGTTTCTCAAGAATTTTCGTAAACGCGATCAATTCCCGTGGAGATACGAATCCCCAAGACCATTCGCCAAGTGCGGCCAAATTGACCGTACTAGGATAATAGATATTTTCAATGACAAAAAAATATACATATTATTGTGATCTATCGAATTGTAGAGGTCTGTAGGGGAGGGCAACATTTTAATAGGCAATAGATGTATAAATCCGCCACTGTTCGGCAATTTCGGCATCAAACTTTAAAACAATTGAATAACGCCATCTCACCTGCAAGCGCTGTCAATGAGCACATTACTCGGCTTCTGATCCCTGTGTATCACGTTACCAGAGTGTATGTACTTGGTGGCTTTGAGCATCTGATACATAATGTACCGCTTGTGTATGTCCTTTAGTATGTTGCCGCGCTTGATCACATTGTGCAGATCCGTTTCCATGTACTCGAAGCCGAGATAGATGTCGCGGTTGTTCAGCGCCCTGTGTCGAACGTACTCATGTTGGGTATAGATAGTGCCATCCGCGAAGTTCGTCGAAAGTCGAGGGGTCGCGGGATGCGGGGAGTATGACCCGAGTCTATTAATTGTAGTGTGCGTGTGCACTCATAGGTAATCAGTGTGTACCGATAATACTCAAACATTAGTGGAAGGTTGCACACTTAAAACTGTGAGGAAGAATAGGTGGCGCGTCTTCGTGTGTGACACTATCTATACTAATACATATTACCCAGCTGAAGTTTGATTGTTCGTTGAACGCGTCAATCTCGGAAACTACTGGTTCGATAAAATATCTTTGTTTTGAATAGCCCATTTAACTAGTACGGCAATACAAAATCACGCTACGATAGGAGCGGTGCAAAAAGTTGCAATAACGGAATTACATGAAACTTGAATAATGAAATTTAGGGGTAGGCAAATATAACGGCGATGAACTCGCCATCTGTCACGTTGGCACCTAAAATATCTCTGGCGGAAAATGGGTACTACATATACACCTCCGCCTACCCCTTCGGGGACTCTACTGGGCGTGAGGATAATCAATGTATTAATATGTAGGATAAATAGCTACAGGGTAAAACATTTAAATAATATTTAATTCAAAGGAGCAGAATAGGAAGCAGCATGTATTTGAGTAAATATATACAATAGTATATAAGGAAAATTAAGAAATTTTTTTTGTTTAATATTAAAGCTAAAAAAATTTGCCTTTCAATAATAAATGAAAATCTCTGGATTCATTTTCTAATCACTAGTACCCATTCTGTAAAAACCCTTTAAAAATGGTATAACCATTGAATGGACCAACAAAGTTAGGATCATTGGAATATGCAATATATAATTACTATTTATATATTGCATAAGTTATTGCCTGACAGCTTTTATATATATATATATATGTATATATATATAAATATTTATTTATGACAACAATTAAAAACATTTTGCAAAGAACAGTTGAAACTACTTACAGATAAAATATTTGACCAACATTCATACAATTTATTTATGACAATAATTTATGTAATAAAAAAAGTATTTTTTTAAGTAGTCTATTATATTATGTATTATTTATTTTATGACTCTAGTTTTTTATTTACAATAACAACAATTAATAATATTTACAAAGAACAGTTGAAACTTACTACTTACAGATAAAATATTTGTCCCAAATCGGTATCCCGAGGCAATGTGCCAAGAAGACTAGCAGCATTGCCACGCTGGATAGCAATGCTGATTCTCTGAGCGAGATATGTTCCAGCCCGCCTGTCACGAGAGGTCTCGTGACTAGACGGCGCGAAACCTCTTTAAAAAGATGGTGAGCCTCAGGACCCCAAGGCCCCAGAATTTCAACCGCAAATGCAGCAAATATGTAACCTGACCATTATATATTATGTATTATTATTTTTTTTACCTGTGTATGCTGTGCAGCTTCACAATATTTGGGTGGTTCCTGAATGATTGTAAGAATATAATTTCTCTGAACGTCCTCTGTGCATCAGTCTGATTGCGGAATGCATCAAATATCTTCTTTATTGCCACAACATCCTTGGACTTCTTGTCAACAGCCTTCCACACGATCCCGTAAGCTCCTTTACCAAGCCGCTTTTTAACATCAAACCTTTTTAAAATATGCTCGTCAATTTCAGACATATTTTTTTCAGGGCTCTTCTTTTGGGGCTTCTGGGCGCCATCCTTTTTCCTGTCATCTTTTTTCATTTGTGGATTTTGACTCATTTTCGTGGAAACTAGCTCACACATCCACTGTAAAATTCACTCCTGAAATACGACATTTATGAACATTGTAGCAACAGAAATTCGCAACTCTCCCGCCGTCAGACGTTGTAAAACGCAACATAAAAATGTAAATTTCAGACATATCGTGACTTAATTTGAATATCAACAACAAGCGTGACTAGCATCATTGTAAAATATTGATTATATACACTAAGCAACCAAAAATGGGTCGGTAGACTCGGATATCTCGAATTCCTACATTAAAATAATATGTACTATAAAATGTAACAAATATATAATACTTACGTACAAAATTGCTGTAGTTGCTCTCAAATGCCATATTTTCAGTGTTTACTTTATATAATATTGTTGTGTAGTTGTAATAACAAGGAACATATTAGCAAGTTTGAATTCTGGCAACCGAGACTCATTTGTTTACAGCGCTCAAACAGACGTCAGTTGCTATAGTAACAGACTGACAATAAAAATAGTAATGAGCCATATTTAGTTATCGATTTTCAATCTATTAAGATATGAACAATCGATTCGTTATTCCTATAAGACAATACTATTACCCAGTCTGACTTTTAGTCAGTCAAAGAATTGTCAATTCCTGTTACAGAGATTTTTAAACGGAATTTAAAAAAAACTTTTTCATACCCAACGATTGTTTCAATTAAGTTTTAGTAATGATAAACAGGCTTAAATTTAATACTGTTTATTATTGTAATCATTATATTTAAATAACGACAGGTAACGCAGGCTTATTCTAATGAACAACATTTTGATTAAAATTCATTTATAGCTACTAGAAAATATAATCTCGTAATAAAAGTGAGTGACGAAAATCAACAAATATTTATAAAATCACATTTTAAGGTAAAAAGATATAAAAACATTTAAGTACCTAGTAAAAAAATTACATAAATCACAGTAATATGCGTATATAAAATGCGTAAAAATAATATCCAACTACAATATAAAAATAATTCAACATAACAGTATTTTAAAGAAAAGTTACTCATAATCAAAACAGATATATACGATTTAATCTTAGAAAACAAATCGTAACGCTACCGAAACTCTTAGTTTCGTAAGTATCGCTAAGAGGACTAATAAATTTGGCCACTAAACATACCAATATAAAAATTTTGTTCTTTTTTAATACTGAAACAATTTGAGATAAGATTTCCTGGAATGAATTTGTGGTTTTAATTAAATAACTATGTAACTACTTCATTGAAAGTTAAGTGAGACGTGCTCGCGTACATTTTTTGCTTCTGGACTTCGTAACTAGGTTACAGTGAATAAGTAACTTCATTTCGCTATCACAAAAAAAAACCTTTTTTATAAATCGTGTTGTACTCATTTTACTTCGTCGATTAACCTTATGAACTTTTTCATTAAAAAGAGTTGAATAATAGTCGACACGTTATTATGATCAGACCTAATAACTGGTGTTAATAATATATCATCATAAGATCTATTTTAAAACTTAGCTAATATTCATGATGATTTTAATTATTAAAAATACAATAAAGTCATTATGGTTTGAACTTTTTTTTATCACCTGGCTCCACAATTAGTGCTGTTCTAGTCTAAGTGACTATTTGTTCTACTGTTGTGAAGGCACACAGCTGGAACTGTAGTTAAGTGTTTACAATAGCGGTGGATGGATTTTCTTTTTCTCTTCGTCTTCCAGACGGCCAAGGTCGATGGACGAAGGTGACGGTAATCCACACGGCCACTCCAACGACTCTGCTTCGTGTGTCATGATATGTTCAGCTTCCACTATAAATATTAAAAATAATAATAAATAAATAATAAAAATGTGAGTACTAAAAGATATCTCAGGCGGAAAGAGGGTATGTGAGTACTACCTATACACCTCTGCCTACCCCTAAGGGACCCTTATGGGAAGGCGTGAGGATATATATGAGTACTATATAAAAAACTTGTAGACCTAAGTGATTTAAAGGTCTACTACTCTCATAAAACTAGCTAAGGCATATTCAAAGGTAGGTCGTATTATATCGTGATTCTATCCACGGAGATTTTTTTATGTTCAATCATGCTTCGTAAATCTCCTAATTACTTTAGTGGTTTGTTACATTATTAAGTAACGTTATTATTTATTATATAATAACTGTGCCCCATAGTTTGGACCGCGTAAAGTTGATTACATAGTAATTTTTTTGATGGATTTATTTTTTAATTTCCATGTTAATCTCGCTTTTGAGCTATGAGGTGCTATGAGGGTTAAGAGAGGTAGGGCATAACGGGTTTCCCGTTCGAATTCGGAGCTACTCGACTGGGGCAGGACCTCCACCTTACAGAAGTCCGTAGCCAAATAACAATTTTTTGTGTTGTGTTCCTACGCGGTGAATAAGGTTTCCAGTAATGAGCTCCTTGGGGAGGGGGGAGGATTGTTATATTGTGTTGGAAGCAGAGGGATCAAACCCATTATGCTGCCAACACACTGTAACTCTCCGAACACAGAGTGGCAACGCGCAAGTGATTCGATATCGTGAGCGTAAATAGGCTACGGTAGCCGTTTGCCATCAGGTGGGCCGTATGCTTGTTTGCCTCTCTTGTTGTATAAAAAAAAATGTGCCAATATTCATCCAATTCCAAACAGTATAGTTTTAACGTGAAAGACGACCAAAAATCCTGACAAACTTTCGCATTTATAATATTGGGAGGATCGTATTATTAATCTACAACGAATTATACTATGAGCTACTGCAGCAATATTATAATATTATCGTAGCCTTCATTCGAAGTTACAGTATGACATAATATGACCCTGGGAACATACGAGCCATGATTAAGATTCCAAAATGCGAGAAAAAAATTATATGCCATTTGTGTAGGTGACTGTACTAAAACGTACGGAAATTTATCATGGATGGATTGTCATAATGTGAACATATGTAAGTTCGTGAGACAGCAGATTTATAATTAATCATAAATTACAATACAATACTTACTCCGAATTCTGTGTACTTTATTTCCGTATGCCAAGTCCCAATAGTAGAGGGTTACGAAAGTCATTGGAATTAGTGGCATGAGCAGATAAGGGCGTTTTGTCCTCCTGAAACTATACAAGACATGAATAAGACTAAGGTACAGTTTAAGCAGTAAACTAATATAAAGTGAGTATCTAGTTTTTATATAATTTATTTTCATTTTTTATCGCTCTTTTATCCATACTTGTTATCTATAAGGTACGTATATATAATTAACTCAAAGTCCCTTCTTTATCTTTTCAAGCATAATTACCCAGTAAACAGCCCTGATGTCGCAGCAATGGAAAATACAGTTATCCATAAGCAAGTGTCTCGATTTTTTGCAATTTCCAAAGCCATTTGTCGCTCTTGCATCTGATATTGCAATTGGATTTGCCTTTCCATCTGGAAAGTAAAAGTAGTCTTAAAGTTACTACCCAAACAATATTATGCGTTGAACTGTACCAAAAATTTAATAAATCAATAAATATAGAATACCTTGATTTTATTAATAGTTTGTATGAACTCTTGATTATTCTTAAAATTCTCTTCCATATTAACTGTAAAGTAATTCCCCATTGTTCTTGTTCCAAATTGTTTTCTACAAAGTAACAAAACAGGATCAACGCCTATACTTGGTAAATAAAAGATGTTTACTGGTAGCCTGGTGGGGTGGTGGTTCACTGCAAATGAATAGTGATCCACAGAGCACTATTACCCTTTGATGTCTGTCAAAAAGATCAGTCAATTAAAATAGCATAAGATCACACATACCTAGTGATAATACGACAAACAATTGTTCTAGCATTGTTAATTCAATAAATTTGACTTAATTAGTTATGCTAATTACAATTATTTAAATAAATATAAAACATGTTTTGTTGATATTAATATATAAAAGAAATATTGTCGTCATTAGAGATAATAGTATATAATCAATAAATAATGTTAAAAAAAACAGAAAATTGTCATTTCTATTTGCAGTAGAAAATTCGAAATTACACATCCTTATTTTATAAGAAATGGTCTTTGGAAATGGTCTCAAAATTCGGCCGCTTCGCTGTGGTTTATTTATCGTAACGTCAAAGAGAATTTTCCCGCCAGTATTCAGTGTTTGTGCGTGCAGTATTAAGTTTTTAAATATTAAATTAGATCTTTAAAATGGGTATTCTAGGCTTATCCAAATTAATAGCTGACATAGCCCCGCAGGCAGTCAAAGAAATGGAAATCAAGAACTTCTTTGGTAAGTTTTTCATATTGAATATCTTTAACCAGCCCCATGGGCCATCACACGATGTTTTGTATCCTTCCCCAAGTTATCAAATAATATAGCTATTTTCGATTTCAGGAAGAAAAATTGCTATTGACGCATCAATGAGCTTGTATCAGTTCCTCATTGCAGTGAGAAGTGAAGGTAAGTCATATGCACTAAACTTTTAAGTGTTTTGGGAACTTTATAATAAAACACATTGCCCTAACAATTTTTGACAAGAGATCCCTCTTCCGATATAAACTGAACCCTGAGACCTCTATATCCAAATTTCTTTTGAGTGACAATGAACATGAGCAATGCTTATTGTAGTTTTTTTTACTTTAAATATTTGTCATTCCTTTAACAAATTGGTACATGTAACCCAATTTATACTTTATTTTGAAATTAAGACCTAATTACTCCTTATACATCAAAGAGGCAGTATGTGTGCTTCAAAGTGCTAATCTGATAAAAAAAATATCAGCCTACTTAATGAACACAACAATAAAGATATATATATATATATATATAGTTGTCCCGCCCAGCTTCGCTCGGGTGGAAAAAAAAAGATGGTGGCGCCACCTATCGGGTCCAATTGTGAATCTAAACCATTCCCAGATCCCCTTGAACACACACAAAAAATTTCATCAAAATCGGTCCAGTCGTTTAGGAGGAGTTCAGTCACATACACACGCACACAAGAAATATATATATTAAGATATATATTAGCTACTAACAAATACTACCTATACACCTTTGCCTACCATACCTATAGGCAAACCTTTTGCAAACTTGAATAATGATGGCAATGGTATGCCATTGATATAGATTCAGGTACAGCCCCTGAATTGTCTTAATTAAGTTTTACAAGGCTCCAAGCTATATCAACAGTATATCATAAATTTCAGGTGCTCAGCTCGTAAATGTAGATGGCGAAACAACCTCACATCTCATGGGTACATTCTACCGCACAATCCGTCTTGTTGAGAATGGAATTAAGCCTGTATATGTATTTGACGGCAAGCCACCAGACATGAAGTCTCACCAGCTCAACAAGAGAGCGGAGAGGAGGGAGGAAGCAGAGAAAGAGTTGCAGAAAGCTACTGAAACTGGTAATTAGAATTTTAAGACAACTCCTTATCGGATACTATTGATTGAAGATACAGCTCATTAGGATAGATGGATTAAGCTACAATATTACACTAAGTCCTTCATGGGGTGGACGGAGATAGTGGGGCGCCAGTTCTCCATAGACTTGTGATCCTCTTTGGGTTCATACAAATTTATCAGTATCTTCATACATGCTCCTTGGTTTCACTTTATATGTATTTATCGTCAGGTGACCAAGCCTCTATGGAGAAGTTCAACCGACGACTGGTACGTGTCACCAAGCAGCATAACGAGGAAGCCCGCCAGCTTCTCCGTTTGATGGGCATCCCTGTGGTAGAGGCGCCGTGTGAGGCAGAGGCACAATGCGCAGCTTTGGTAAGAAAACATTAGTTACACCACAAGCATTATGATGAAGGAAAACATCCAGAGGAAACTTGCACATGTTTGTAAAGAGAAAGAGAGAAGAAAAAGAGAAGACATATGTATAGTTTGGCTTGAGAAAACGGCGTTGCACTCCCTATCTCTCGTGTTTGACCATCTCGTGGTGGGGTACTACATACGTCTGTATTATGTTTGTGGCAAACTAGCATGCAGTCCATCTGATGGTAAGTGGTTACCCCGTAGCTAAAAATTACTCTTGCAATACCAGGGTACTGTTCAGGCGTTGCCTACCCTACAGGAATCTTTTCACATCTTTTAAAACCTGATACACAATGCAAAAAGAAACAGAAAGAGGCCATGTCTCAAATACCAAAATTAAATTGATAGAACACTCTAGTTTTGGTTTATAGCTGTCTCTTTCTCTCCCAGGTGAAGGCTGGCAAGGTGTTCGCGACAGCTACCGAGGATATGGACGCCCTGACGTTTGGTGCTAACGTCCTTCTGAGACACCTCACTTTCTCCGAAGCTAGGAAGATGCCCGTCCAGGAAATACACCTCGACCAGGTTCTAAGCGGGCTGGAACTTAATCATACTGAGGTAAGAATCTCTCATTAAGATATCTCCATCAATTGCCTGAATTCTGGCCTTTTTTGGAAGTGGCAAACAATATCCCCGTTTCTGTTGGCAAGTGGTCTCCGCCAACAATTGACGCCTGCTTGAATACCAGAAATGGTTTTTTTTTCACACCCTTGAAGAACATACTTATAAAAGGCTACAGACTTGTCATGTCACAATCTGTCACAAAATCAAAATCTTTTTATTTCACATAGGCGCAGATGGGCACTTATAAAACGTCGAAAAAGAAGAAGCACAGTGTCCCAGGTGGATATAAAGCCGTGCTCGCCGAGTCAAATCCCGTAGCAGTCTCTCTCTGATTTTAACTACAGTACACGACCTGAAGGGACACTGCATAAAATTTTCGATGAAATTCTAACTCATATGTATAGTCGTGCTTGAGAAACGGCGATGGACTCGCCATCTGTCACGTTGGCATTTACATACATATATATATCTGGCGTCTTGACGCCCCCACGCCTTCCCACAAGGGTCCCCGAAGGGGTAGGCAGAGGTGTATAGGTAGTACACACACACACACACACACACACTTTCCGCCAGAGATATGCAATGCTAAGGTGAAATATTCAGGATCATCGCACAATATCCGCCCTCAGTGCGAATCGAGCCTCTTGCTTAGCAGTCACGTCTGACCATGAGACCAGGCCGTCTAGATATTTCTTTTGTTCTAGTTCATTGACCTTTGCATCCTCCTCGGATGCGATTACTGCGGCTCCATCCGCGGCGTCGGCCCCAAGAGAGCCATCGAGCTGATCCGGCAGCACCGGTCCCTTGAAGAAGTACTGCGGAATATTGACACCACAAAGTATCCGCCGCCGGAAGACTGGGACTTTGCCCGCGCCAGGGAACTGTTCCTGCAGCCAGAGGTTACCGACGCTAAGGATATAGAGGTAAATCTTTATATATATAATTCTTCTGTGAGTGTGTATGTCATTGAACTCCTCCTAAACGGCTGGACCGATTTTAATGAAATTTTCTGTGTGTGTTCAAGGGGATCTGGGAATGGTTTAGATTCACAATTGGACCCGATAGGTGGCGCCACCATCTTTTTTTTTCCACCCGAGCGAAGCTGGGCGGGACAACTAGTATATATAAAGATAATATAAAATAAATAAATTATATACTATCTATGCCTGTAAACTACTGATAAATTGATGTTACTTTTCTAAATGCATATCCTTCTTAATATTATAAATGCGAAAGTGTGTGAGCATGGATATTACTCAATCACGGCTGAACGGAATTGAATGTAACTTTATACAGAGATGGATAATTAATTATACACACAAACATTTCATCGGGATGTTGGGATTCGATCTCGTAATCAGTATGGATATGATATGATAATTGTTCCAGATGAAATGGTCAGATCCTGACGAGGAGGGCCTGGTGGCGTTCATGTGTGGCGCGCGCCAGTTCAACGAGGAGCGCATCCGCAACGGGGCCAAGAAACTGCTCAAGGCGCGCTCCGGGACCACCCAGGGCAGACTCGACGGGTTCTTCAAGGTCGGACATAGCTTCTACTCATAGACCAATCCCATCCACTGTCAGCTCCCTAGCTGGAGGCCTAGGTCTCGCCACCGGTTAAGTAGGAAAAGTTCCCGGAACTCATGCTATGAGAGACAAAACAAAAAAAACTGTCAACTCAGGGTAACTGCTTACCATCAGGCGGACCCTATGCTTGTTTGGCATTCGAACTTGCAAACCTTTTTCGACGTTTTATAAGTGCCCATCTAGGCCTATCATCATCACAAATTTAAGAGCTGGGCTCTAGTCGGCATCTCTGATGCAGTCCCTTCCATTCGCTTCTGTCCAGCGCAACCTCCTTGACCTCCCGATACGTCATGAGAGACACTTTCTTTGATCTGACCCATGTATGTTATCTTGGTCTTCCTCTTCCTCTCTACCCTTCTACATTTCCTTCTATCTAGGCCTATATGAAATAAAATATTTTGATTTTTAATCTATTTGTTGAAGAGAACAATCGTGTTTCCAGTAGTTCAGCCAGCAAGGGCAGCCTCCCAGACGACTTGACTTATTTGGACACTTTCAACAAATTGACATCGAAATTTTTGTCCTTAATGTTATTAAATTATACACTTAGTACTGCCTCACGGGATGCCAAGAAGGTCAACGTGACAGGCCTACGAAGAAGACCGCCGTAATTAGGCAAACACATCTATATGTCCAAATGTCAAAAGCGTATGTACATATATATATATATATATATATATATATATATATATATATATATATGTACATACGCTTTTGACATTTGGTGGCCAAATATTTTCCTTCACTGTAGACTGCTGCCGGGTTTTGAACCTGCAACATTAATTTCCACGTGACTGCACTTAAAGCACTCATCCATAGGGACTTTTATTTTTATTTCAACATCATCATATCATCACGCCGAGTCCCTAACGGGGTAGGCAGAGAGTATAGAGCGCCAGTTCTCTCTAGACTTACATACCTCTTATTATAATTTATGTTCCAGATATCAACAACACCAAACCCAAAACGTAAAGCGGAGGAGGACAAGAAGAATTCGGCTCAGAAGAAAGCCAAGACGGCAGGAGGCAGAGGTAGGAAGCCTAAATGAACACTATTCCCTTGACTTAGAGTAGGTTATTGTATTATAAGAAGATTCTTAGATGACGTGTTTTTTGTAAATTATTTTTTAAACCGAGAATTCAATTGTCAACCTTATTTGTAAAGAGGTTAGGTCGAAAATGGACACATTCCATTGAATTCGATTGGATAATTGAGTAAGCTGTTTTTAACATCCTTATTTGTACGACGCGTCGTTAAGGTTGAAATCTGGCGCTGGAAGCTTGCGTTTCCATAAATCATGTATATTGCATATTCTTCCTAAGATACTGGTAACGTTTTATAGAAATTCATTGAAATATTGACTCCTTATGATTTTCATGGTACAATATTTAATTTTTTTATGTTTCTTGTGAATGATATCCTCATTGATACTGATATTGTCTAGAAGTATAATATTTTAAGACACCTTGAGAAAAAGCAAAAAACAACAAGATATATTTGACGTAATTTTTGCTTAAAATTAGAGTAAACGATAAAGTTATATATTTAAAATCTCACAACGTTTTTTTTTATTGTTTGTGACCAACTATGTTCTCAACAACCCTACCATTTTGTAATAAAATTGTGTAAATTAATTAAAGTGTGTCATTTGCAAATACAGTTTTGTTGTCCGTGACTGCGTCTGCGTAGAATAAATACCAACTGTGCCTTTCTTAAAAATGATTATAGTCCCATACGAAATAGCATCCCTTATTTCAGCCTCATCAAGTTTTATTCCCTACCCATCACCTTTCCCCTTCTGCAATATTTATTTATATTTCCATATTAGAACGGCCAATGCCACTTACACTAATAGGTACACGCTTTCATACTGTCTTCTCACAGTACTCCAGACATACTGATAAGATATCCTTCCAGTCATCCGCAAATAAATCACATTCAGGATATTCCTCCAGAAGAGCGTTGAGTGCGGAGAGGGTGCGCGGAACAGGGGAGCGCGCTCGCGCGACTGTACGGCTCGCGGGTACGGCAAACAGCTTGTGCTTCCTAAAGCGCGAGTAGTTGTCGGGCACATGGAACCGACACAGTTGATCGTGGAGGGCGGGAGCATCAATGTGACCATGAATTGTTTTCAGCGCGGTTACCAACTGGTCGCGCTTTCTCCTGACCTCCAAGGAATTGTACCCCAGACTACCCAGCAGGAACCTCGTAGGGTACATGTACGGGTAGTAGCCGTAACACCTTTTATACAGGTATCTGAGAAAGGCTTTCTGTACCTTTTCCAGTAGAATCGAGTACTTGCTTTCGTGTGGATTCCACACGCAAGCACTCGATTCTAGTTTGCTGCGGACTAAGGCACTGAAAATCAATCCCAGAGCCTGAATGCTGTTAAAGTCCCGCGTGTTTCGGAGAACAAATCCTAGGCGCTTGAAACAGTCTTTTGCTACCAAATCGATGTGCTCGTGGAAGTTAAGCTTTCGGTCGAATGTAACACCAAGGTCTTTAATGTGCTGCGATCTCATAATTGACTGTCCTCGAAGTTGGTAATCATAGCTGACAGGACGTCGCATTCGACCGAAGCTCATGGCATGGCATTTCGAAGCATTGAATTCTAATTTGTTTTCAATGCTCCATTGACACACTGCTTCGATATCTGATTGCACAGCTACACAGTCGTCCTCAGATCTTATTTCACGGTACAGCTTTAGGTCATCCGCGTACATGAGGCACTTGGTGTGCTGGAGAACCTCCGGCAAGTCATTTATCATGAGCAAGAACAGCAATGGTCCGAGCACAGACCCCTGACTTACTCCTGACCGGGTGTGATACGGCTTCGACTCGTAAATTCCTAACTTGACATACTGCTGGCGGTCCCGAAGATAGTCAGCTAGTAGCCTGAGAGGACCAGGGGGAAAGCCAAAGGCACTTAGCTTTTCCAGCAGTATGTCATTATTAACTCTGTCAAAAGCTTTGGTAAAATCGAAGTACAGCACGTCTACTTGGCTTCCTCTGTCCAGTCGTGTCGAAATATAGTCAACTAGCGTCAGTAAGTTGGAGTTGACTGACCTTTTCAATCTGAAGCCATGTTGCTCGTCAGATAAATACCTTCCGACCTGGCTGTAAATGCTTTTATGTAGAACTATCTCAAATACCTTGGCTGGCGAACATAGATTGGCCACTGGTCGATGTAATTCTACAGAATATCTATCAGAACTCTTAGGAATAGGAGTAACTCGTGATATCTTCCACTGCGATGGGTATTTGCCAGTTTGAAGGGCCAAGTTGAAGATGTGAGATAGCGGGACACCCAACTTTTCTTTATATAATTTAATTACAGCTGGTGGAATGTTATCGGGGCCTACGGCACTATTTGGTTTTAGTTTATTGATAGCCAACCTGATATCAGTGTTCGTGAATGTAACTATGTTTATATTATTGCTATTGTTATTAATATCGCGTTTTGAGACTGTATCGGCATTTAATTGTGGAACATCTGGTAAAAATACGCTACAAAAATACCTGGCAAAAGCTTCGGCGGCTTTTATTCCCTCAAACTCTTCACCATTGTAGGTCACCGCCGGCTCGAACCCACCCTTGGATCTGAGGCTTGAGATATGTTGCCAAAAACTTTTCGGATTGGTACCAATTTCATTTTCAATGCGCTGTATGTGCAGGTGGTAGGCAGTAAATATGCGTGATTTTAAGTTAGTTCTAAGCTCAGAAAATTGTTTAAAAATATTTATGTCATTAGTACGTCTCCAGTGACGATGCAATCTCAGTTTTTGTTGAATGTCCAAGATGATATCTTTCGTGAACCATACCGGGTAACGTCTAGTTCTTTTATTGTTTCGGATTTTTTTCGGTGCACAAGTATCAAAAAAAGAAAATATTGTATTATTGAAGCATTGAACAGCCAGATCGACATCATTAATGCGCAGGACCTCTTCCCACGACGCTTCGGAAAGCAGACTGTACAACAATTCATAGTCACATTTTTGGAAGTTCCAGTCCCGGGACGTGTTAATGTTACTAGGATGGATAAGGCTTTTCTGCGGAACTGTGTCGATTCTAACTTTTATATCCAACGGTGGGTGGTAAGTGTCTGACGGTACTAGTCCTTCAGTTTCGATGACCTGAACGTCTGCTGATACCCCGCTCTCCTGGATTAATACCACATCTAACATACCTCCATGCAAATTCATCACATCATTCCTCTCTTTCAAACTACAATAGGACAAATAATAACAATAATAATTATTTACATTTGAAGAGGCACTATTAAGATTAATATCTCCTAAAATTATTACAATGCCCTTCATGCTATTTATAAAACTCTCCACTTTGCAGAACCATTTCATGTAGTCGTCGTCGTTAGCACTAGGCTTTAAATACACAACACACACATGTATTATACGTCCGTGCCACACAAAACTAGCCCACAGATCTTCCCCGCTATCGGTCTCTAGCTCAGTGCAGCGACGCAAAGCCAGGGGTGCTCGCGCCGCCAGCAATACACCTCCACAGGGCGTCTTCCTGTCTCGTCGCAGCACGCTCCATTCCCCCGGCACGGATGAAAGTTCTGCATCACCAACAGAATCATCTAAAAATGATTCCGTCACCGCTATCAGATCATGTTCAATTGATGTTAAACTGTTTCGCCATGTGGAAAGCTTGGTTTTAAGTCCTCGTACGTTCTGGTATAAAATATTAAGGGAAGAGTTATTGCGTGGCGGGCAAGACACGAAAAAGCTGGTCTTCAGTTTTTTTATTGTTGTGGTCCGCAGATGTTCTTTGAAGATTCTGTCGACGGTAATAGTTAATCCAGGGTTTTACTCTTGCGTTGACGGGCCAGATATTTATCGAGTAAAATGTGTCAAAATGATCTACAGGGACACCGATTTTATATGACTTATAATTACCCTTTGCCACCAGCTCATCAACAGTGCAGCCCCCCGTAGGACACAGCTCCTTCAAGTAGTCACGAACCTCCTCGACGCTGCTAGCCATATTCCATAAGTGTAGGTACTTACGCGCTTCGATAGCTTTCAGCTTAGTAACCGAGGGCCCCGCAGCACCACACAGGGGCACTACAGCACGCCTGGGCTTTTTCTTTCTTGCTACATCGGTCCATGGCTGTTCGGGGCAACCGGCTTGGATCTTATCTATCTCCTGGATCTCCTCTTCGGGTTCGAGCCTATTAATCGCAACGGGGCGTGTTTGGTGCTGAGACCGCGGCTGCTGTGTTGCTTTGTTCGCGTTAGTAGGTCGCGGTACCGGCATCCTAGTGGGAATGCTTGCCTTCAGAGTCGCGTTCGCTATGGCAAATCTGTTCAGGGCAGGTGGTATTACCGTAGACTCCAAGGTAGGTTGCTCAGGACTGCATGTAAGGCTTGAGAGTACGTCGTCCTCCTTATGGGGAGCAGGAACATGAAAATCCAAATCCTTGCATTTACACATACTGGATTTCAATAAATTGTTGCTAAATCCATCCATTTGATACGCGTAGTTTTCCAATTTTACTTCATACTTAGCAATAAGTGATACCGCCCTCGAAAGTTGATCTTTCAGTAGCTCCATCTCTCGGCGTAGAGAGCATATCTCGGTTGAAAGGTGGCTGGTATTGCATAGTTCACTTGACCCCGAAATCACAAATGAGGATGGCTTCGACCGTAACGTTATGTTTTGGTCACGGGTGTGTTTGGAGCCAACTGGAGTGAGGCTATTATCACCACCTTTTTTCTGAGTACATACGCATTCAGGGCATACCCATGTCTTTGTGTTAATGGTGGATGAAACTTTTAAGCCAATGCATGGAATGTGATAGGTTTTGTCACAATTGTGCAATGTGCAGCGTATAACATCTTCTCCGTCTACTATTATGCTATAACAAGCCGAGCAATTCATCTTTACCGCAAGTATTTTGCAAAGTAAACTTAAAATTTTGTTGATCGAGAGTTCGATCGAGAGATTGAGAGATCTATTCGTCCCAAGATGGCGCTTATCAGGAAACTGACGTTGGTGAACCCGGAAGGTAGAACGTTTTGCTACTCGCCGGCAGATGACGCTAGTATATCCGCAAAGAAAGTCCCTCCTAGTGTCGAATGGATGGCAACTTTAATTGTAACCGGCTTTATTTAAATTATTTCCACGAAATATTTATAACATCTTATATATATTATTTCAACGAAATGTTTATCTTGCCTGCAGTTAAAACACACTTAGAAACACATGTGTAGTTCCATTGAAGCAATATTATCCGTTTAGTTCTGTATTTCGAGCACTTAAATCACAAAATAAATTCCTCGGTTCCTACACACCGTTTATTGTTAAACAGCATAAGTCACTGCGCACATTTAGTGAGAATAACACTTCCACACACAATTTGCAATACTATAATCCGTTTCGTATCAAAAGTAAAACTGTAACTGTGAAACTGTAATTATAATCAATAATTCAAAATAAACAAACACGGATCGAATGTTTATCTAACAACGCCATCTATCTTCATAATATACCATCTATCACCACAGTAAAAGTCATCAATATCGGTTCAGCAGTTGAAACGTGTAAATGTAGCAGAAAGAGACAAACATACTAATGTTTAAAAAGGAAAAACGATGTTTCTCCGTGTCTTCTGGCGTCGCTGAGATCAGCTGTATACATACATTTTTCACTACTAATATAAGTGTGAAAGTTTGTTTAATTCTCTTTCTAGCAAAAACTGCTGGACGGAACATAATGAAATTTGACACGGATTTTAAGCGGTGAAAATAATAAACTATGTAACTGTAATATCTAAATATATTTAGTCAACACTCGTACACAAAGCGCATCAACAATATACGTATATACGTCTTAATTTATAAATGTAACGTAACAGACATCAAAAGCGTTTATAACGACAAGTTATAATAAGGGCCTGGTGTAGAAAACTGTGCTAGTCGATAGACTACGTGCCTGTCGACTAGCACACAGCTTTCTTTCAACTTGTTGGGTTCCTTTCTGTGGGATCCGGTAACTTAGACCCTTATTCTGATACCAATAGGCACCTATTTTTAATATTTTTATGTTCTTTTATTTTTTTTAAATAGAAGCGTTTTACCTACCAATAAAACGCATATTAATTTACTTACCTTATTCGAAGCTTATTTAATTTGAGATAGGCATTATGTTTCCCGCGTCAGACTATTTCCGGTTTGTACTAATGTCGCTAACCCCACCACGGTAGAGGGCGCTAGCGCCCTACGCCGCCATCTATAAAAGCTGAGAGCGGCGAGTATTGCCTCATTGAGTCGAAAATTTACCAGGCAGAGTTTAAAGTATAAGCTTCGAATAAGGTAAGTAAATTAATATGCGTTTTATTGGTAGGTAAAACGCTTCTATTAATTTGACTTGACCGTTATTCGAAGCTTATTTAATTTGAGAGCTGTTTGTTATCGCCTGGTGGTGGTGGTGACACTGACGACGCCAATGTGAATAAAAGTAATTTTAAATAACAACAAATATATCAGCTTGATATTGTATTAATTATATCACAATGATTAATTTTGGTATAGAATCAAGTTATTGGTGTGAATAAATTAGTTACAGTGGTATTTGTAGGTGCAGGCAAAACTGTTCGTCTATAAAATTTGCAAAAGGTGTTTTGAGATCGCCAATTTCCCCTGGAGAGGATATCTTCCATTGGGAAATTATCAATCCAGTTCTTTGAAGCTACCGCAGATCGGATGCTTCCAGGCGTTGCAGTTATGCCTGCATCTTTAAATATTGTCTTAATCCAACCTGAAATAACAGTTTTAGAAGCCATTTTGGCTTCACCTCTTACAGAAACAAATAAATTATATATCTTTGCAGAATTTCTACGATCATTAAGTAAATCAACAGACTTATTAATCCAATAGACTGGATCCAGATTTCTATTGCTAGCGTTAGGGTAAAATATCCACCCTGATTGCCGATGGTCTGAAGTATCTGTCTTTGATCCGAAAGTAGGCCATAATGTTACGCTACCGTCGTTTTGATTGTAATGATTCGGATCGATTCTTAATAGGGTAAGATCGTGTATCCTTCGCCCCGAACACAAAAGCAATAAGGTCGCAGTATGTCTTTGAACGTGAAACATACTGTTTTGATCGAATTTGTAACTGCTTAAATACAAGGAAAGACTGTCAATGTTCCAAATTGGGGGTTTGTGCGGAGTTGGTTTTTGAAGAGCTATAGATTTTAAAATCTGTTTTACCAATATATGAGAACTTATTTGACCGGCAATATCTGGGTTACATAGTGTCGAGATGACAGACTTATGCAATAAAATGGTACTATACGACAAATTATGCACTAAATGTAGGTCTGATAAAAACCTAGCGACTTCACTCCCGGTAGGATTTTGCGAGTCAATTTGGAACTTATTGGACCAGGCTACCCATTTCTTCCAGGCACAATCATACGTTTTGCGCGTAGAAATACGCCAGGATTTACCTAACAGTTTTACTTGACTATCATTCCAGTCTCGTAAGTTTTTAGTCCACCCCCACATTTCCACACCTCGAGAGTCATATCCTGCACCCTTGGTGGGGGACGCCCGGTCGATACATCGACTAGGATTTGATCGAGGTGATGAAGTGTTAGCGGGGGCGCTAAGGCTCTGTTCATTAGATCGGCTCTCCAATACACTTGGTGCCAACGAGGTACTATTAGTAAAAAGATCCCTTGAGCATGGTTCAGATGGCACAGTACTTTGGGTATTAGAAAGGGTGGAGGAAATATCCATGCTAGTTTGAATTTCCACACCTGAGAGAATGCGTCTTGGAATAATGCTTTGTGGTCTTTTTGATCTCGAGATGCATAATTTAGCACTACGTGAGCTCGACTGGAAGCAAAGAGATCTATCACCGGAGTTCCCCATTTGTCGAACACCTTCTCCGTACAACTGGGCAAAAGATGCCACTCTGGGTCTAGTCGTAGTCTCGACAGGTGATCCGCATGGCTGTTGTATATTCCGGGTATATGAAAGATTTTCACATGAATTTGGTACATTTCTAGTAACTGAAAAATTTTGTACGTTAAGTCCATGAGCGTAGTGGACTTTGTGCCCCCCTCGTGACGAAGGTATGCAATCACGGTTTTGTTGTCGCATTGAATCAGAATAGTGCTGCGGCTCAGCAACTGACAATGACCGCGTAATACCTTTAAAATTGCCAACATCTCTTTGAGGTTGCAGTGTAGGAGACTTTCCGAAACTGTCCATTGACCTGACAGAGAGAGATCGTCTAATCGAGCTCCCCAAGCGATGTCCGAGGCATCCGTCGTGAGATAATGTGACGGAGGGGGTATGTGAATGGCTGATGATCGCTTGCAGTTCAGGAGCCACCATTCTATATCGGCTCTCACTTTTTCTGGAATATAATGCCATTTTTGATGCGATTTCATCATATTGTTGAGCAGACTCAGCAGGTTTCGATGTCTCAAGCGGCCTGTTGGGACAGTAAAACTCACAAAATTTAGGAGACCTACTAGGCTCTGAACTTGTTTGAGGTTTGTGCGCTTTCGGTCTAGCATTAGAGCTAGCTTGGTGGTCAAGGCAGGTACCTTGATACTGGGTAGACTTTTTTGATTGGACCAAGGATTCCATTGAATGCCCAGGTACACTAAGGTTTTTGCAGGTGTTAGCATAGATTTCTCGTAATTTATTACCCATCCTAGTGTAGTCAGGATATGGATTACAGATTGAACTTGATTTTTTAGAACCCATTCTTCTTGATGTGCAATCAAGAAGTCGTCCAGATATACTAGTACCCGGATTCCTCGCTTCCTGAGTATTTGAGCAATCCAATTTGTTATTGTGGCAAAAGTTTTGGGCGCAGTACTTAGGCCAAATGGTAGGCAGGTCATTTCCCATAACTGTGTCCGATACATTAGTCGTAGGAACCTTCTGTGACTCGGCGCAATTTTGACGTGGAAGTATGCCTGTGAGATATCTATTTTGCAAAGCCAGTCTTTTGGCTGTAGAAAGTCCGGTACTCTGAACACGTTCAGAAGTTTGAACTTGTGTTGAATCACATAATAATTGAGAGCCCGAAGGTTGAAAATTGGCCGAGCAGTGCCGTCGCTCTTGGGGACCAGAAAGAGTGAAGAGAGGAAGCTTGGAGAGCGTCGAGCTCGTTTGAGAACACCTTGTTCTCTCATCTTTTCGATGATTGTATCCATTTCTTCTGATATACGAACTTTCATAGTGCTTTTTGTTATTGTTGGAAAATTTAAGGGAGGTTTCTTGCGAAAAGGTATGCGGTACCCTGATATGATCTTGAGTATAAGGTCTGGTGCTCCCAGTAACTTCCATTGGTCTAGAAACTGTACGAGCCGGCCTGCTTTGAATCTTGCGTCAATACTTACGTTGCTTTTTGTCGCCTCCTTTATTGTTGGATGGCGAATAGGCACGTTTTTGTCCTCGTGTAGACTGGTTCTGCATCCTTGTTTGGTTTTGAGGAGCTCCACGTCCATGAAATTTCCCACGATTATTCGGTGGAAACGAACGGGAGCTGTAGCCGTGCCAATTTGTGGTATAACCACCCTGCGAGGGTGGGGGGCCAGCTAAGCAATAGTTCTGTGAACTATTAACATCATGACCTGAGTTATGATGCTGATTACCCTGCGAGGGTTTTTTGAAATTTGTGTGCTCCTGCGAGGAGGCACCAGGTTTATTCGTGGAGACTTTATTTGATGGCCAAAAGCACTTTCGCACTCCTCCTACCTTCTCCAGAGCAGTAGTGAATTTATCTGCGTTGAATAGGTTCATGTATGTTGGAGGTATTTTGCGAAGAGAAGACTTGACAAGAGGATCTCTTACATGTTTGATTACAGAATCCCTTCTCATTTGTAAGATTTCTGCACGGTGGCCGCAAATCATCTGTAACATATCTGTAGAAGTCTTCTGAAACTCTCCACAAGACAAAAGTTCTACTAATTTGTTATTAAGTATTTCAGAATTAGGGGTCACCTCCCCAGAGAACTGTGCAAAGTCATTACACAGTTTTTGGATTGAATCTCTCTGTTTTAAAATGCATAAAGTTAAGGCAGCATATGCTTTATCAGCGTGTATGAGATGACGAGGTGATTGGAAATTAGCAACCTCTTCATTGATTTCAATATTGGTGAACCCTGGAGCGTGGTTATAACTCTTTTGGGTTTCAGAATATCTAATCTCATTCCAATCGACGCTATCAAAATGTTGAAGGCTATTCAAAAAGTTTAAATGAACCTCCGAAGATTTAGGCATGAATGGTTCTTTTAACCTTGTTTCTACATTAAAGGACAGGTCATTAACCTTCGATGCATGTGCGCAAGGGACATCTTCATTATTATCTCCATAAAGGTTACGACTTACGTTTGAAAATAATGATATGGAGTCATCATCTAAATTTGTTGTAGGTACGTTACAGTCCCCGTCTCGGCTTGACAACAATTTTTGAAGACTGCGAACCTTTCTGGATAGCTTTTTATATTTACGCTGTGAATGGTGTTCTCCGCGTTTGCTTCCTTTTTTATTTCTCCGGCGACTACGTCGATGTTCCGGAGAGCGTAGCCTACCAGCAGAGCTATCGCTTGAGCTGCTTGTGCTCGAGCTTGAACTACTCTGTTGGCTGTTTCTTGAAGAGGAAGTTCCCGGCAGAGGATTAGCCCCTTGATTTGCACTATTATTACTTTCTTCCTCCATCGTAGATACCTAAATTTTGATCTAGATATCGTAATAATCCACAATATTAATTTATATACTTATTTATGTAATATATATGCATAAGATGTACATAAGCAGGTACATTAACACATAAACAATACAGTTGTAATAAAATAGTATACAACAATGTAATAATAATTATTGATACCTGTTGAACGCTCTGCTCAAGCGTCCGTACTGAGCGGGAAACTAGACGCCAATGAGGCAATACTCGCCGCTCTCAGCTTTTATAGATGGCGGCGTAGGGCGCTAGCGCCCTCTACCGTGGTGGGGTTAGCGACATTAGTACAAACCGGAAATAGTCTGACGCGGGAAACATAATGCCTATCTCAAATTAAATAAGCTTCGAATAACGGTCAAGTCAAATTAATGTGCATATTTTTATAAGAAATTGATTAAGTAAATATAAAAATTACAAACCAGTTTATATTGCATAAACCCGTTATTGCAAAAAAAACTTCATCTAAAGTGATTTTTTCTTCTAAAACTTTAATATATTATTATCTCATTATGCGTCTATTCTAGAGATTCCACTACAAAAACGATATCCAATAGATTTTCAAAACTAACGTGTATTATTAAACATTTATTAAATTTGAGATAAGTTTTTTTAAACGCGATTAAAAGTTTTCCTTCAAGAAGTTGATGAGTCCGTTGGTGGATCCGTCGTGGCTGGTCACCGGGGCGGAGTCCTGGAGCTCCGGTTCAATCGCTTTAGCCAACTGTTTGCCCAACTCTACTCCCCACTGGTCGAACGAGTTGATATCCCAAATCACGCCTTGAGTGAAGATCTTGTGCTCGTACATTGCTGCGTAAAGAAAATTAAACCTTAATGTCCGTCGGCATAGAAGCTACTTTTGTGCACAAGACTTGAGCGGAATGTGCGAACCCCTCCCGACCGCATCACTAAGTACCGTTAGCAATCGACTAACGTGCGTTCGGTCATATAGCGTACACATACATTTACAATATGGAAATATGTACTGCCTGTGCCTGTAGGCAGACACAGACTCATCATATATATATATATATATATATATATATATATATATATATATATATCCGCCAGAGATATATTTTAGGTGCCAACGTGACAGATGGCGAATCCATCGCCGTTACTCAAGTACCACTATACATACGCTTTTGAATTGCTTCTCAGACGTATACAGGTTTCCTCTTGATGTTTTCCTTCACCGTAAAGCTCGTGGTGTGACTCATCACTGTACTTAAGTTCAGAAAATTAATTGTACACTCGGGATCATCAGTATTTCATTTCGCCTTTTTTATGTTTTTTTGCTGCCAGTACCTCGCGGTCATGTCATCGAGCGAAGTCTCAAGTTAACTTGCGGGTTGTACGATGTTACTTTATAATGTTGCAATCCCCCCCCCCCTTTTCCCCACCCCAAAGTATCCGCCCCCTTTTCCCCACCCCAAAGTATCCGCCCCCTTTCCCCCTTTCAAGTTTTAATTTACATGCGTATCTTCACGCCAAATCCTTTATGGGATAGGCAGAGAGTAGAGGGGTGTCTATAGACTTAAGACCTATTTTGATTTCACCAAATGATTTTTTTATATACCACATGGGTGACAGACAAGCATGCGGTCTGCCTGATGGTAAGCGGTTACCGCCGCCTATAGACGCTTGCAACACCAGGGGTATCACTCGCGCGTTGCCGACCCTACAGGAATCTTTTCACACCCTTCTTGAAGAACTCCATGCTGTACTCTCCAGGGAAAACCTTCTAAACATAAGTTTCTTCATACTAAGATACTCACCAATGAGAGCTCCCAAAATAAACGGAGTGACTTTTTTCACGACAATGGAGTTAGTGGGCCGGTTTCCCTTGAACACTTTGTGAGGTAAGATCTTGGACACAGCTTCTGGGGCCATGCCGGACTTTTCCAACTCTGCCTTAGCCTGGGGTATAAAACATTTTTTCTTAATAAATTTTGAGTGCCTAGCTAGCATACGGCCCACATGATGAGAAACTGTTACCGTAGCCTATTTACGCCAACGATATCGAAGTATCACTTGCGCGCTGCCACTCTTTGTTCGGAGAGTAATACTGGCAGCATAATAGGACTAATCCCTCTGCTACCAGCACAATATAACAATCCTCCCCCTCCCCAAAGAGCTCATTACTGGTGACCTTATTCACTGCGTAGGAACACAACACAATGAATTGTGTTATTTGGCTACGGACTTCTATAAGGTGGAGGTCCTGCCCCAGTCAGGCAGCTCTAAATTCGAACGGAAAACCCGTTATGCCCTACCTCCCTACATGATATACATACATACATATCATTTCGTCGAGAGTAGAGCGGCAAATGTCACTAGACTTACAGAACTCTTTCGCTTCATCCATATGCATCCTCTGCTGCCAACACAATATATAAATTCTCCCCTCTCCCCCCTCCCCAAAGAGCTCATTATTGGAAACCTTACATGCAGATCCCAGGATCATTGCCAGATCGAAAGCGCAATTGATGTATAAGTAAGTGTTATTAGTACCTCGTCCGAAGTCTTCCCCTTCATAAGAGCCTCGGTCTGCGCCAAGAAGTTTGCTAGAAGGATCTTGTGGTGAACCCCGCCAGAGATGGGGTTGTGAGTCTGCGCAGGCGCTATGAAGTCACACGGGATCAACCTGCAATAAAGACAAATACAATATTAATATATATAAATTACGTGTCACGCTGTTTGTCCGCGATGGACTCCTATACTACTTAACAGATTTTAATCAAATTTGCACACCATGTGCAGTTTGATCCGACTTGAAAGATTTTACACTTACATCTTAATTTATCGTCGCAATATAATTTTATTGCAAAATATTGGTCTAATATTTGACAGTAAAAATTATATAAAAACCTTAGCCATAGTAACGCGTAGCCAGGTCTGCTAGTCTTACTAATATTATAAATGTGAAAGTTTGTAAGTTTGGATGTTAGGACATAGGCTACCTTTTTTATTTATTTTTTATCCCGAAAATTTAAAATTCTAATATTATAAAGTATGATACTCTTTCACGGCATAGCGGCTGAACCGATTCTAGCAGGAAAATACATAAGCTACTTTTTCGAACTCCACGCGGGCGAAGCCGCGGGCATAAGCTAGTATATAATAAAGATGTGTACGAACCGTGGTGGCCGAATGGTTCCAGTAGTGGCCATTTTTAATACCTTACCTTAAGTACTTTGGGACAATTCCACACAAATTGACATAGTCCCAAGTTAAGTAAAGCTTGTGTTATGGTAACTAGTCAACGATATATTTACTTATATAGATAGATATATACTTGAATACACAGGACATCCAAGACTAAGGTACAAATACACAATCATACAAATATCTGCCTAAATAAGTTTTGTTGTCAGGAGCTCTAACCAGTGGACGGCCGTCAAAATTTTAATTAATACCACAAATGTGGCGATCAAGCTGGTAAACGTTTACCGTTGTCTATGGATTGCATCTCGCGCGTTGCCGACCGTAAAATGTGACCACTGAATCAGCATGTGACTGACCTCGTCCCCTGGTGGATGAGCTGGTAGAAGGCGTGTTGTCCGTTAGTCCCCGGCTCGCCCCACACGATAGGCCCCGTGGCGTAGTCCACCTGCTGCCCGGAGCGCGTCACGTATTTGCCGTTGCTCTCCATGTCCCCCTGCTGGAAGTAGGCCGCGAACCTAGGAACAGTACACGATAGTATAGATAGTGCCATCCACGAAGACGCGCCCCACTATTCTTCCCTACAGTTTACAGTGTAAGCGTGCAACCTTCCCCTAATGTTTGAGTATTGTCGGTACACACTGATTACCTATGAGTGCACACGCACACTACAATTAATAGACTCGGGTCATACTACACGCATCCCGCGACCCCGTCGACTACAAGTTGGTGGGGCGCGTAGAAGTACCTGAACACACACACATACGAATACATACATACACACACTTACCTGTGCAAATATTGATCGTAAGGCAGCAGGGCGTGCGTTTCGGCACCGTAGAAATTGGTGTACCAGACACCAAGCAACGCCAGGATTACTGGGGCCTGGACGAACATATACCAATTAAATAATAAAAATATAACGGATCGCTGTCTGTACACGGAAGATATATGAGAAAATATATGATTGGGACCTTGATCAACGCAAATAGCACCCAAAACACTGATTGTTAGAATTTTTGACTGTTTATCTGTGCGTTTGTGCACGCTAATCTCAGAAACGGCTTATCCGATTTAGATGTGGTTTCTACATATTGTTGTAAGCTTCTAAGTGAAGCCAAACATATCCAAAATAAACCAAAAGATATATCAAAAAAATTATGTCCAGTCACTATTCCACGCGGACGAAGTCGCTGGCACAGCTAGTACATATCTATACTAATATTATAAAGAGGAAAGATTTGTTTGTTTGTAATGAATAGGCTCCGAAACTACTGGACCGATTTCAAAAATTCTTTCACCTTTGGAAAGCTACATTATCCCCGAGTAACATAGGCTATATTAAATTGGACCCGATAGGTGGCGCTGCGATCGAGTTTTAGGAATTTTAACTTTTTCACCCGTGCGAAGCTATCCCTTTCTGTGTGTCTTAAAGTGGATTCGAGAATGGTTTAGATTTACAATTGGACCCGATAGGTGGCGCTGCGATCGTGTTACGGGCAATTTAACTTTTTCACCCGAGCAAAGCTGGGCGGGACAGCTAGTATATATATATATATATATATATATATATATATATATCGACGACCGTCTGGTCTAGTGGTTAGAGCTCCTGACTGCGAAACTTGAGGTCGCGGGTTCGAATCCCGCTGAGGCCAAATATTTGTGTGATGAACACGAATATTTGTACCTTAGTCTTGGATGTCCTATGTATTTAAGTATATATCTATCTATATAAGTAAATATATCGTTGTCTAGTTACCATAACACAAGCTTTGCTTAATTTGGGACTAGGTCAATTTGTGTGGAATTGTCCCAGGTATTTATTATTATTATTATTATATATATAGTACTGTATATGTACAATATAGGGCGCCTCAATAGGACAGTTAAGAAATTAGAATTGTTCCAATGGGAAAGTCTTACGTTTTGTTCCAACGGCGCGGTGGTGTAGTGGTCGTCCATGAAGCTGGCTCCTTCTAGAAGCTTCTGGAAGTTGTCGTACCCGATGTACAGAGAAATGGACAGCCCGATGGCAGACCACAGAGAGTACCTGAGGTAATTTATTTTTATTTATAGATAACGAGGTATGCAGCCAATAGACGCTTGCAACTTGCGGTTACCGTATCTACTTGGACTATGACGTGTAATTGCATTCATAATTCAAGAATGTTTAACATACAATATAGGTACTATGTCTGTAAATCCGTTCTTTGCACTCTGCAATCTGCACAATGCATTTATACCGAAGTGGTAAAAAAAGCATGCAGTCGCCCAGATGGTAAGCGGTTACCGCTTCCAATACCGTCCTGTTGTCGACCAAGCAGGAATCTATTAACACTCTTGAAGAATTCTTTTCACTTCGTAATTGCCCCGGATTTTCTTAACCTTAGTTCTATGCCAGTTTGACGCAAAACGGATATTTCTTTCAAAAGAGGTGAACGGCAGTGAACTCGCCTAAAATTACCGCAGTCACGTGAGGTAGCTCGGGCTATTGGGTCACGGTAACCGCTTACTATCAGACAAACTATGCTATACATAGTGCCATCCACGAAGACGCGGGTCGCGGGATGCAGGGAGTATGACCCGAGTCTATTAATTGTAGTGTGTGTGTGCACTCATAGGTAATCAGTGTGTACCGATAATACTCAAACATTAGTGGAAGGTTGCACACTTACGGAAGAATAGTGGGGCGCGTCTTCGTGGATAGCACTATCTATAAGTATTTTAAATTGCTATGGTATCTCACCTGCCACCGACCCAGTCCCAGAAGCCGAACATGTTAGCGGCATCGATTCCGAAAGCTGTAACCTTTTCGGCATTTGTCGAAAGAGCCACGAAATGCTTTGCCACTGCTGCCGGCTGTGAGTCATACAATCATACAAATACATATCATATCATGCAAATAAATAAAAAAAGCCGTGCTGGCCGAATGGTTCGAGTAGGCCTGCAACACAGAGATTGCAAGTTCGAATCCATACTGTAGCAATAAGTTTTTCTGAACTTCAAGTACGGTGATTATTCACACTACGTGCTTTACGGTGAAGGAAAACATCGAGAGGAAACCTGCATACGTCTGAGAAGCAATTCAAAGGCGTATGTATAGTCATCTGTCACGTCGGCACCTAAAATACATCTCTGGCGGAAAGTGGTTGTGTGGGTACTACCTATACACCTCCGCCTGCCCGTACGAGGATCCTTGTGGGAAGAAGTGAAGATACATTATTATTATTCTTTATTTAAAATAAATCTTATTATTATTACAAATAATTAAACAGTCCAGCCTAATTTGCGAACCAGCAACACCCCAAAGCGAGATCTGAACCCCACCCATCGCTATATTTTTTTAGTACCTAAGAAGTGACTGGAGGCCTTGAATCTCACCATTGTTCTGATAAGTGAGAGACTCACGCTGTAAAAAAAACTAATACACAATAAGAATGCAGGTTCGAACCCCGACTGTTCCAACGAGTTTTTAATGATCCATCAATCATCAGATGATACTTACGTCCTTAGCGGCTTCAAGGAACCAGTTCTTGGCAGAAGTAGCGTTGGTGATGGTCTCCTGGGTGGTGTAGGTCTTGGATGCGATGATGAACAGCGCTGTTTCAGGGTTTAGTTTCTTCAGAACCTCGGCCAGGTGAGTGCCGTCGATGTTAGACACAAAGTGAACCTAGGGTGCAAAGATACAGTGTTCATTTTCGTTTGAAAATTTTCTTCGGACATGTATACACACATATTCTCACGTAAAGTCCCTCTTAGGGTAGGCAGAGAGTCTATAGTCAATTATCTACATAAACAGACTTCGATCCACATTCATCAGTCTATTAATGTATCGTCGTCGGTTTTAAGTACTCTTGAAGTTCCCAACGTTCATTGTTTGACCAATCTGATCTAGGTATGTAGTTGGAACGCGGTCTTATAGACTGGTTAGTACTTTTTTTGTAAGGCGTCAGGATATATATTAATAGAATTGTTAAATGTCGATGTTTGTCCTAGTTGCAACACCGGTCGATAGATGGCGCAAGGAGTCTTCATTATAGTTTCATGATTCAAATTACACTAACAAATCAACTTATAGTTCTTGTTCACAAAGGTCTTAAAGAATGTAGTTTATTTTCCAAAATCAATTTAGTGTGGTAAAGTTCGTACCTTAAGATGGTTGGCGTAGGGCTTAAGTGCCTCGGTCACCATGAGGGGCCCAAGATCAGATCCTCCAATACCAATGTTGATGACGTCAGTGATCGCCTTACCCGTGTAACTGGAAATAAATACACACTACAATAACGAGATGGCGCTAGTAATGGCTTAGACGAACGAGTGGTCAGGGCTCCTTACCGCGAAGCTAAAGCACGGTCGCGGAACAGAAAGAATTTCGTACGATAACCTATTATTACCCATCTCTGTCACTCCCGCGTAAATATAATGCGTCTCGCTCGCACAGATGCAATGACCGCTGTCGCCAGGGATTGAAAACCGTTTAATTGAGACCGTAAGGTTTGTTCTTGCTTGCGTCTGGTGTTTTGGTCGCAATTAAAAGTATTTGACATGATTCATAATTTTTGAATAACTAACGACATTCCATCTTGGGATGCGTTAGTGCTCGTTCAATTTTGAAACACATTTATCTTAGTTTGTTGTTATTTGTTAGTTTTTGTTGTCTTGTTTTAATTGTTAAGTGGTTTCGTTGATTTGTTAAGTTTAATTTACTGTTTTAAAATGGAACCAGTGCCGTCTACCTCGCGTCCATTCAAGAAGTTTGTTTCTCCGCGGAAGAAAAGAAAAATGTCACACTTTAGTGAATCTGAGAAGGTTATGATTATTAACGTGTTTAAATACATTAAGGAATCCTGGCCTGCCGATAAATATCCTTCAAAAAAAGAAATGAAGGACAAAACAGCCGATATCTTGGGCATTTCAAAATCGGCCATATATCGTATTTTAAAAGAATATACCGAAACAGACACCGTCAAGCCGGCTCCTTCACCGAAAAAACGACTCTCAGTAATTGAAAAGACTGATGAGTTCGATAAATCGTGCATCAGACGAATAGTGCACAGCTTTTATTTAAAAGGAGAGTTACCTACAACAAAAAAGGTACTACATGTCATAAATGCAGACGAATCCTTACCAAACATGGGCTTGACATCGTTGAAACAATTACTAAAACATTTAAAGTTTAAATATGTCAAACGAAGGCGAAATAATTGTTTGATCGACAGAGATGACATAGCATTGTGGCGTATTAAATATTTGAAAAATATAAAAACTTACCGACAGCAACAACGACCAATATATTACTTGGATGAAACTTGGGTAAATGCGGGTAAGACCTTTTTTTTTATCCATTTACTGACTGAATTAAATCCATACTAATATTAAAAATATGAAAGTATCTCTGTCTGTGTGTCACCTTTACATGGCTAAACGGCTGTTATGATCTTGATAATCCTATTAATATTATAAACGCGAAAGTTTGTGAGAATGTATGTATGTTTGTTTCTCTTTCACGCTAAAACTACTGATTGGATTTTAATGAAACTTTACAATAATATACCTTATACATCAGAATAATACATAGGCTATGTATGAACCACAGGCGAAGCCAGAGGGAACAGCTAGTATTAAATAAATATACTTGGTATCAAGAGCAAAGACAGGATCGACAAAAGCGATTAGTGATCCCCTGAGTTGTTTGCAATATTAAGTGGTTAAATGTTTATACTTATGATAATTTTATTCATTATCTTTTTAGGGCACACTGTAGGCAAAGTGTGGGAAGATACTACAGTGCAGTCACGAAAACAAGCATTTTTGGGGGGTTTGTCGACGGGTGCCAAGAATCCTACTTCCAAAGGCAACCGGTTAATTATTTTACATATAGGAAGTGAAAAGGGATTTGTCCCAGAATCGGAATTGGTGTTTGAATGCAAAGGTACAGGCGATTATCACGAATCGATGAATGCAGTCAAGTTCGAAAATTGGTTCCAAGCAATGCTACCGAAACTTGAACCAAACGCAGTGGTTGTAATGGATAATGCCAGCTACCACTCACGGCGCCAGGAGAAAATTCCAGTAACACGTTGGAAAAAATCAGACATCCAAGAATGGCTTTCATCAAAACAAATTTTTTTTGAAGCAAATGAAACAAAGGTCCAGCTCTTGGAAAAGGTGAAAAACGTTAAAACTCTGTACCAATCGTATGTAGTCGATGAAATGGCAAAAGCAGTTGGTGTAGAGGTATTGAGATTACCTCCATACCACTGCGAATTAAATCCCATCGAACTGGTGTGGGCAGACGTCAAGGGGTATGTAGCTCGGAAAAACACAACATTTAAGATGGTAGCTGTCAAAAAGTTGCTCCAGGAGGCTTTAGCCAACATTACAGCAGAAAAATGGCAAAATTGCATAAGTCACGTCAAAAAAGTGGAATCGAAACTAGGTGGACTAGATGATAATGTAGACAAAACTGTCGATTCTTTTGTTATAAATATGACAGGCGAGACGTCATCAGAAAGCAGTTACTCTGATACAGACGAATCGGATTCGGATTTATGATTTTTTTATTTCTACCAAATTGGTAATTTTAAGACGATTTTGATACCTCTGGTCTGTCTGCCCCTCTGTTCTGTCTGTTTCAGTTAACTCGGGAGTATTCGGGAGCAGTCGGTGCCGCTCGGGTGCGTTGGTACCAAAATGACGGCGTGAGACATGACGCCACTCGATACTCGACCACGACAGAGGAATAACACATCTGTGATTCAGTTTTATATTGAGATATTATTGCAAAATTGTTATAAATAAAAGTAATGGAATGTCTGAAGAGTTTATTGTTTAACAAAATACTTAATAATAATTTATTTAATAAGCTAGTTTTTTTCTATCCTTCAAATATTTCATGCAAACCACACATATAAAAATGTTTGTGACCACTGTCAGTAGGTAAAGAGGTCATTGTACGAAATTCTTCCTGCTCCGCGACCGTGCTTTAGATGGCGCGGGTTCCATATTTTGATATATATACAAATAAATAAAATTGGAGTGTCTGTTTGTAATGTTAAAATAACCGCTTTCTACTAACTGCATATGGATGTATACACGGTACATATACCAAAATATTATTCTTACAATTTTGTCCGTTTGTTCCGGCTAATCTCTGAAACGACTGGACCGATTTTGACGTGACTTTCACTGGCAGATAGCTGATATAAAAAGGAGTAACTTTGGCTACTTTTATTTTAGAAACTAAACAAAAACTTTATTGTTAAATACCGCGCGGACGAAGTCGCGGGCACAACTATTAGTATATATATTCGATAAAGATATCAAGTGATTATATATTTAATATGTGACGCGGAATAAGCTTTCTAACGTTGATTAAAAGATTTTTGATTAGATTTCAATTCCATTCCCCCTTACCCCTTCCACTGTCCGCTGATGACTTGTCCTGAGAACTCCTTCATGTGATCCAATACAGCGTTGACATCGGGTGTGACGTCCTTCCCGCCGACAAGGATGGGCCTGTTAGACCTATTACGGAGGGCAACATGTAGGACAGCACGGTCTTCCGTAAAGTTGATCTTCTCACCTAAAGAAGTACGAACCGAAGGAAGGATGATTGCAGGCGATACAAGCAGTATGTTATGTACTAGTTAAAAACATACAGACGCACACACAGCACTGCAAACTCGTATTACTTAGTTATGTTCTGGATAATTTTGTGAAAAAGTGTACCTTTTAATTTGACATCTTACAAATTACTTACAACCTCTTCAATCATTTATTAATTATTGATGTTGTTGTTAAATATTATAAACAGGAAAGATTTGTATGTATGTTTGTAAGGAATTAGCTCAAAAACTACTGGACCGATTTAAAAAAAATCGTTTGAATGCTTCATTATCACTGATTAATATAGGTTATTTAAATTTTTTTCTTAATTAAAAAAATAAATATTAAAAAAATTAATGTCCCCCTGTGCAGAGCCGGGACAAGCAACTAGTTTACAGTAATTGGCATGTCGGATGTGTTGAGACAGGTCACTGTGCATTACCCAGGATCCACATTATAAGCTAAATGTACCTGAGAACATAGCATCCCTGGCCTTTTCAACATTGCGGCTCTTTGCGATGTTAAGCAGAAGTTGCAAAGCCGAATCATTGATGCGGTTCTTTGAGTAGTCCAGCAGGATTTCACCATCATTGGGTGTTGGGATCCGGAGGCTGTGTGGTTAATATATAAGTATTTATAGTACAAATTTACAACAATTGAAAACAACAACTTATGAAGATGAAAGCAATGATAATTTCAATTCAACTTTAATTAAAATTTTGTACTCAATCAGTATAAGATTAAGTAATACTGACAAATATATAATTTAATAGTAAATATATGTATGCTACCCCACAAGGGTTCCCAAAGGGGTAGGCAGTGGTATATAACAGTATACAGTACCCACAGTAAAATGTATTTATATTCTCTGTACATGTTTAATTCTGTATATTTTTTATATTTTATACACACACCTGTATATTGATATTTGTAGTGATAGTAACTAATTAAGTTTAAAAGTAATAAGGAAAATACTGGCTTAATAGAAAAGAAACATTAGAAACAGATATCTATTTAAAATAAGAACATGCAAGTCACTTATTTCAATTTAAACCAATTACTTGATAATTCGGGAACATTCTTATAAAATTCTTGATAACCATGACATTGATAAAATATACGAAAAGTGTTATTGATCTTGCAAGTAACGCGATGACCTTTCAAAGGTCTTTTAAGTTTCGGTGTAATTTTACAAGAACTTTTCATAATACGTAAATTATTGAATGCACGTCATCTGCCTAATTTTCAGTTAAATTTGCCGACGTAATTGTATTAATTAATTCATACAGTTGTAACAATTTAATTTCACTCGGTACCTGAACTTTTTGAAGCGGCTTGGGTCTTCTTGGAACAATTGTTGAATGTTAATTTTATCAGCGTTTACATTATAAAACTCTTGCAATTTCTGATACGCCGGGTCTTGTTTGAGGTTAATTTTCGAGTCCATTTTAATAAAATTAATTCTCTGAGTTTTGAAAGTACGATACGCGTATAACTGTATCCCGGCTGATAACAAATGTCTCTTTGACATTTCAATGATAAGTGAAGGTTATCCGTTTCGTTATTGCAAAATACTGCTTTCACTTCATAACATTCCATCGTTTATACGTTTACATAAAACGTTAAATATGTATTATGCACTAAGATTAGGTGGATATTGAGGTTTTATTAAAATGATGCAATAAAGCTTCTTAGCTCTGCCAAAAACAGTAACGTATATTGGTGTTTCCCGCCATATTTCAAACTTATGAATGTACTACAAAAAAATATACAAGTAAATAGTTACTTAGGTGGCTGAACGAGCATCTCGGAAAATAATTGTCCTACTGCTTATTGTGAGTACAGCCTTAACTAGACTACAACTTAAGGGCTTTAATTTAATTACATTTACTTTTCATCTATTTAATATGAATTTAATGAAAACAACACAAGCTTTACGTAAAAGGAAACATCTAAAGAAAACCTATATATGTTTGAGAAAAAATTCAACGATGTAAACGGCGTGTGTGTGGTTCTAGTCTTCTGCTTTCATCACATTGATTATTGACGGAGTAGGGGGTAGTAGAGCGCCAATTATCTCCACGTATAAGCCTATTTCGCTTCATCCATATTCCCCAGTCGTCATACATGCTCGCCAGTTTCGAGAACCTTCCTAATTTTTAACACGCTTTTATTAGCTTGGGTTGTATCTATGTATGTATGTAACGGAATCTTTGAACTTAATTTTCACCAGTTTCCAGAAGTCTGATTAATTTGAAACTTTGCATACGTATCAAGGACCGATGACAATACACTAATAACTAAAAAGTAGAAAATAAAAAATAGTTAAAAAAAACTAAAAAACACGCTTTTTATAGAAAACCGAACTCAAAAATAGAAAATAAATTTCGATAATATCTTAAAAAGCGTGGGGTGCTTTTTAAGATATTATCGAAATGATAATCACTCTACTCATATCTGTCAATAAAATATTTATAACTATTGACACCATGCACCCCACGCTTTTTAAGATATTATCGAAATTTATTTTCTATTTTTTAGTTCGGTTTTCTATAAAAAGCGTGTTTTTTAGTTTTTTTTAAACTATTATTTTATGTGGATATTCGGAGGTAGTCTCGAAGTTTCGAAAGTAATTCGAAATTAAGGTTTTATAATGTGCCTTATGAATTCATATTTAGAATGGACTTTCACAGTAGCGCCATTTAATCGCGGGCTTTGATAGTTGTTAACATTTTTTTTGTAGAAGCGTAATGCACGTAGGGATTCACCCTCATGGGATACAGGATAGGTAATTTTAATTAAAGACCAATTTTTTTAACAAAGTTATATTATATACGTCTTTAGACTTAATGAGCAATATTAAAACCTTACATTTTGCCGCTTACAAATTTCATATTAATTAAAATTATATAAAGATTCTGAATGGATAGTCCAAAATACAGATCACTTTCTAACTTATTGTAAACGAAAGCGATATGTAAAGTCAGTGCCATCCACGAAGACGCGCCCTACCAATTACTAGTCGAGGGTTCGCGAGATGCGGGTAGTATAACCCGAGTCTATTAATTGTAGTGTGCGTGTGCACTCATAGGTAATCAGTGTGTACCGATAATACTCAAACATTAGTGGAAGGTTGCACACTTACACTATAAACTATCAGGAAGAATTGTGGGGCGCGTCGTCGTGGATGGCAATATCTATACGACTCTTTACATCTTTAACAGTGAACAGAGGTTGACCAAATAAAAAGGACACTTAGTGAATATATATTAGGGCACAATGTTGAGTAAGTGAATTTTGAACTGACATTTGTCGTTCCGATTCCATTTTTAAAAATAGGTTTTTGAAACTACTCGGGCTACGGTTGTCTGTCCCGCCCTTATTTAAATAACGTGATTTTTATCTATTTAAAGGTTTCGAGGCCGTGTCGAAAGGTGTCTCTTGTAATAAATATAATACTTCATCACGCAATTAAGTTAATATTATTTACGAATCCTATTTTTTATTACGAATAATTGTTTTTATTATTACTATTTATTGGAGCGTAATCCGATAACTTTTGCTACTTAACCGAACTATGGCGAGATCAAAATCCAGCCACGTCAATCGTACTCCCAATTTTTCAGATCTCGTTACAAGAGAGATAGAATTAGTGTTTAGAGCGAGACAGCACACATATTGCCAATATCAGACAATAAAAGTAAAAACTGATGAAAACTATAGAAATCTAAATGTTAGCGCATTTTACAGTTAATAATGATATAAGGGACGTCGCTATGCGTTGGTGTATTTTTCACCTTACATCAATGCGAATGGGTACAAAATGCACTGAACGAGGAATTTTCTTATTAAATACAGACGATTACAAAATGAATTCACTAATATAAATATATTTCCTATAATTTATTTTTATACTTGGTTTGGCCAGAATTATAGAAGGGCCAGATTTTTTGAGAACTTTATTCCAACCATTAACATACACAGTTCTGTGAAATTTTACTACTCTGATCAACTTAAACCAAGATTTATTTACGAATATCACACAATTTACAAAGTAATTTGAGGCCATATTGTTTCACATTTAAGGTCGAATTTGGTGCCAAAAATCCTTAGTCTTAAAACTAGACTCTATAATATCATTGTGACAAAGTTGCATTTACTTTGCAACCAGCATAAGATGTTAAATGAGGACATTGTAATTTAAGCTCTATTACAGAGTGATAAAGATGCGATTCCTGTGCAGTGCGACTCCTACGGCCAACCATATGAGCATTGTGCCAGCATTGGCCGCCAACAGTTGGGCGTGGGTCGGCGCTGGTATGTGCCAGTGGAAAGGAAAGTGGCGTTTGAGAAGTTCACTCCCTATGTATAGTATGAGGGCGTTTTGACCTGCAAAGTAACATTGACAATAATTAAATATATACCGCCATGATGGCGGAGTGGTTCGAGTAGTTGCTTGCGACACAAATTTCACAAGTTCAAATCCCGATTGTACCAATGAGTTGTTTTCAACTAAGTACCGTGAGGTAACATCGTGAGGAAACCTGCATACGTCTGAGAAGCAATTCAAAGGCGGAAAGTGGGTGTCTGGGTACTACCTATACACACATGCCTACCATTTTTTGGACCCTTATGGGGAGGCGTGAGGATATATTATATTATTAAGACAAAGGTGGTAATCTAGCAAACCGCCTGATGGTAAGCGGTTACCGCCACCTGTGTACCATATTAGTGACGACACTCACCAGCATAGTACAGGGGGCGTCCCCCCCACTTGGTCTTCAAGTCAACGACGAAGTAGAGCACGGCTTGTATGAAGAAGGCGAGGCCAGCGGTTACCAGGCAGTAGGAGACCGACCAGAGGTTCTTGTTGATGGGTATGGGGCCCCCGTTCTTGGAGAACATGCACAGAGCGCCGCCCGACACGCCGAATATGATCGACCAGAAAACCCAGCGCATTATACGGGCCCTGAAAGATATTACAATATATATACATATTTTTTTTATACCACATGAGTGACAAACAATCATGCGGTCCGCCTGATGGTAAGCGGTTACCGCCGCCTATGGACGCTTGCTCCATGCTGTACTCTCCAGGGAAAACCTCAACGGGGAGCTCTTCCACAGCCTGAGCGTTCGCGGAAGGAAACTCCTTTGGAACCGCGCAGTGCGAGACCTTTGTGGTTCCAAGGTATGGGGATGAATTCCCCGTACATATTAATATACGTCCGAGAATAAATTATGCCGTGGTGGCCGAGTGGTTCGAGCAGTTGCCTGCGACGAAAAGGTCGCAAGTTCGAATCCCGACTGTACCAAAGAGTTTTTCTGAACTTAAGTACAGTGATTAGTCACAGCACGAGCGAGAAAACATCGAGAGGATACCTGCATACGTCTGAGAAGAAATTCAAAGGCGTATGTATAGTCGTGCTTGATTAACGGCGATGGACTCGCCATCTGTCACGTTGGCACCTAATATACCTCGGGCGGAAAGTGGTTGTGTGCCGTGTGTGGGTATTACCTATTCACCTCGGCCTACCCCTTCGGGGACCCTTGTGGGAAGGCGTGAGGATATTATTACATTGATTCATATATGTATACTTACAAAACGCTTTTCTCTTTCTGTTTTCGTTAATGCCCAGAAAAACAGTGTTCCGCGAATAGTCAGGATCTTCGTTTATACCCTTTACATACATATCATCACGTCGCGGTCCTAACGGGGTAAGCGGAGAGAGTAGAGCGCCGGTTCTCTCTAGACTTACATATCCCTTTCGCTTCTTCCAATTTGTTTGTCTTTCGTCCAACAATTCAAATTTGTTTTTAATGCATTCCATTCTTTGAGACATTAATATGTATATAGAAAAACGGTATTCCGTATATTTCCTACTAACTGTCCCGCCCAGCTTCGCCCGGGTGAAAAAGTAAACGAAAACACGTTTTTCAACTATTGCTTCCCCTATGGAGGCAATAGGTAAAAACGTGTTTTTAAAAAAAAAGTTGAATTTCATAAAATCCTTTCTTAGCTGAACTCTACACCGCGTAAGTAATACTCCTACCAAACTTCAAGTCAATCGGCCTTATAGTTGCTGAGATTTCGTGATAAGTGAGTTCACAAATGTGATCTCCTATATGAGATATATATATAGATTTGAAGGCTATATTACATAATCCCCCGTCTCCCCTCAGCACTGACCTGGCGTGGTTGTAGGCCAGCATGACCCTGGTGGCGTGCGCCCCGGCCTGCACCAGCAGCACGCCGGAGAGCACCCCCAGGATGCCCTCGGGGTCGTAGGGCTCGCTCGTGCGGTACACGTGCTTGAACGTGCCGCCGCGGTACAGGTGCGACGGTCCGAGGATCACTCTGGAGATATAATTAATAATAAATAAATACCGGGGACAATTGCACACAAATTGACCTAGTCCCAAAGTAAGCAAAGCTTGTGTTATGGTAACTAGACAACGATATATTTACTTATATAGATAGATACATAGGACATCCAAGACTAAGGCACAAATACTCGTATTCATCACACAAATATCTGCCCCCAGCGGGATTCGATCCCGCGACCTCAAGTTTCGCAGTCAGAAGCTCTAACCACTAGACCAGACGGTCGTCATATCACAAAAGGTTTCCAATAAGAAGGTCAGTCAACATGGTTTTGCGGGGTCGACAATATGGGGGGGCCTCACGACGGTGTATAGCCTCAAACCTGCAAAAGATTTGCTATGCATATCTTTGAATTTCTTTTCAAACATATGCAGGTTGTCTCTCGATGTTCTCCCTTACTGTAGAGCTCTTGGTGTGACTTATCAATGTACTAAGTTAAAAAAAACTCATTGGCACAGTCTGTGGTATGAGCTTGGAAGCTTAGTTTTGCAAGACGACTCCAACAACTGGACCAGTACGACCCTTTTTTGTTTTAATATTTACTAACTAGCTGTCCCGCCCAGCTTCGCCCGGGTGAAAAACTTCCTGAAACACAATCGCAACGCCACCTATCGGATCCAATTGTAATGTAAGCTATCATATCTTTTAAGTTGGATCATACTGCACACAGGGTGCAAATTTTATTGAAAGCGGTAAAGTAGTTTAGGGGCCCATCGCGGACAAACAACGTGACAAGTAATTTATATATATTAAGATGATTACCAATCTTCAGTCGTTCACTATTTCGCATGAACGAACTGAATGAATGAACTGAACGAGCGTTGACAGTCAATGACAGCGGCTGTCAGTTACCTGTCAATGTACCCGGCGATGCCTCCGGTGCAGTTCTGCAGCGACATGTTGTGTGCGGAGAGGTGAAGGCCCCCGGGGCCTAAGTAGCCGCGAGGGCAGCCCGGCGCGGCCACCAGCAGGGACACGCACAACTATAATAACACAAATCATATTAACAGCTAGCTTATGCCCGCGGCTTTGCCCGCGTGGAGTTCGAAAAAGTAGCTTTGGCAATTTTCCTGCTAGAATCGGCTCAGCCGCTATGCCGTGAAAGAGCATCATACATAATATAAGAACTGGAATTTTTCAGGATTAAAAAAAAGTTGCCTATGTCCTATTCCTAGGTATAAGCTATCACCATTTCAACTTTCAGCCAAATCGGTTCAGCCGTTTGGCCGTGAAAGAACCGCAAACATCCAAACTTACAAACTTTCAGATTTATAATATTAGTAAGAAGTACACCTCTGCCTGCCTCTTCGGGGACCCTTGTGTGACCCGTGAGAATATATATATTAACAAATAAGACACGAGCACATTACAGTGTGGTGGCTAAGAGTTTCGAAGTTGCCTGCAACAGGAGGATTGCAAGTTCGAATCCCGACTGTACAAATGAGTTTCCTGAACTTGAGTACAGTGATTAGTCACACCACGAGGTTAACAGTGAAAGAGAACATCGAGAGGAAACCTGTATGCGTTTGAGAAGAAATTCAAAGGCGTATGTTTATATAGTGCTTGAGTTACGGCGACGCGCTCGCCATCTGTCTCATTGGCATCCGATAATATATCTGTGGCGAAAAGTGGGTATGTGGGTACTACCTACACACCTCTGCCGACCCCTTCGGGGACGCTTATGGGTAGTTCTGACAGAGTAAGCCAATGCGATAGGTGTGTGTGAGTGCGTGCGTTCGTATGTACGGGCGGTGTTTTAAACTTATTATATGGGCCTATTACCAATTGACATCAATAATTGTATCAGAATCAGAAATATAATATATCCTCACGCCTTCCCACAAGGGTCCCGGAAGGGGTAGGCAGAGGTGTACAGGTAATAGGTAACTCCTCTAGGGAGGAGTAACAAAGTGGTACGGACATGAACAGCAACGAACGCCAAGGTGACTAGCCACTGCCGCCAGCCTGCTATGATGTCGCGGAAGAGGGAACGACCTGAGAATGACACAATTCACACATTATTAGTTACAGTACAGTATATGTATGCCACCGTAAAATTGTAAATACCGTTAGATTATAATATATCTCGCGAGATTGTAAACTGTGGATATATTGTGAACCGTAACCGATACTGGTATGTGTTGTATTATATTCGCACCTGGTGCATATATATGAAATATATGTGTGATACCTGACGTGTGTGATACCTGACGTGTGTGATACCTGACGTGTGATACCTGACGTGTGATACCTGACGTGTGTGATACCTGACGTATGTGATACCTGACGTGTGATACCTGACGTGTGTGATACCTGACGTGTGTGATACCTGACGTGTGTGATACCTGACGTGTGTGATACCTGACGTGTGTGATACCTGACGTGTGTGATACCTGACGTGTGTGATACCTGACGTGTGTGATACCTGACGTGTGTGATACCTGACGTGTGTGATACCTGACGTGTGTGATACCTGACGTGTGTGATACCTGACGTGTGTGATACCTGACGTGTGTGATACCTGACGTGTGTGTGGTAGGTGATGTGTGTGATACCTGGTGTGATGGTGTGCGTGGTGGTGATGAAAGCGCACTCCACGGCGCCCACCAGCAGGTACATGGCCGCCAGCCGCTGCAGCACTCCTCCGAGCCTCAGGTCCACCCACGACACGTTCACCGATCCCAGCAGGATACCAATCAGCGCCAGGAAAAACGAGCGACGAGCGACCTGACACAGCGCAGTATTAACATCATTAGTGAACAGCATGCCCGTATGCAGAGGGTAAGGAGGACACAGTGCCTGAGTGTCAGAGTGCCTTATTTTACATGGTCCTGTAAAATGGGAGGATTGATGCAGTTAGCATTTGTAGGAGGCTTGTCCCTAGATTCCTTACAGGTTATCCCGGTTGGTGCTAACCGGGCAGCTAATGAGTGCAAGTGTGGTGATCTCGCTCACACTCTCTAGGTATGGCACAGCTTCTAGCATTGTGTTCATGCGGTGAGGTATCCAGAACTGCACATGAACGGCAATGCGCGAATGAGACTCCAAGAATTAAAGCATGGTGGAGGTACTGCAAATCCATAGCGTCCTACCTGTCGAGGTGACGGTGAATGGAGACCGCCAATACCGACATGAAAAAAAAAGTAACCAATAATAATAAATACCTCGAACAATTCCACACAAATTGACCTAGTCCCAAATTAAGCAAAGCTTGTGTTATGGTAACTAGACAACGATATATTTACTTATATAGATAGATATATACTCAAATACATAGGACATCCAAGACTAAGGTACAAATATTCGTGTTCATCACACAAATACCTGCCCTCAGCGGGATTCGAACCCGCGACCTGAGAACCACTAGACCAGACGGCCGACAAATGCGTACACACACACACAGCTTATTTGCAATGTTTTATTGTTCATTATTTTTAACATAGATATATATGTACTTTTTACTCATTTGACAGTTTTCGTTCATTTAACACAAGCAATAGTTAGTTAAAAGCAGTGTAATGACCTGGAATAGAGCCGTGGTCCGTGGCATGGAGGTCCTCAGCCTGGCGTTGAGGGACAGCACCAAGGCCTCCCCCATAGCGAAGGCGAACCATGGGAACACGAGGTCCCCCACTGTGAGGCCATTCCACACGCTGTGAACGAACACGCCATAGCCACCGCCGCCGGCGTTGACGAAGATCTGACCAGGTCATAATGATATCTTAAGATATACAAGGATGTTAACGAAGATCTGACCAGGTCATAATGATATCTTGAGATATACAAGGATGTTGACGAAGATCTGACCAGGTCATAATGATATCTTGAGATATACAAGGATGTTGACGAAGATCTGACCAGGTCATAATGATATCTTAAGATATACAAGGATGTTGACGAAGATCTGACCAGGTCATAATGATATCTTGAGATATACAAGGATGTTGACGAAGATCTGACCAGGTCATAATGATATCTTAAGATATAAAAGGATGTTAACGAAGATCTGACCAGGTCATAATGATATCTTGAGATATACAAGGATGTTGACGAAGATCTGACCAGGTCATAATGATATCTTGAGATATACAAGGGTGTTAACGAAGATCTGACCAGGTCATAATGATATCTTAAGATATACAAGGATGTTACAGTTCAGGTAAAGTTTCCGACGAACGGGCAAAAACCCTAAATTCTCTCTCGCACTACAGCTGTAATCTTCACATTCAATTCAAAACACAATTTTAAAAGACTTGACCGATGATTGGAATTTATGTAGATTATTTTTTTACTCGCCATCTGTCACGTTGGCAGATAATATACCTCTGGCGGAAAGTGGGTGTGTGGGTATTACCCATACACCTCGGCCTACCCCTTCGGGGACCCTTGTGGGAAGGCGTCAGGATATATATATTATTTTTTTTACTAGCTGTGCTGCAGTCGCTGCGCGACTACGTCTGCGGGGAATTTAAAAAAAGAAATATTGTTCAATTTCTAAAATAAAAGTAGCCTAAGTTACTCTTTATTACATCAGCTATCTGCCACTGAAAGTCCCGTCAAAATCCGCCGTTTCAAAGATAAGTGGGAACAAACAGACAGAAAGACAAAAAAATTGTGATTTTGCTATAAGTACCGTGTATACTGTATACGCACATGCGTTTAGTAATACGCGGTTATTTTAATGTTACAAACACACACACTTCAATTGTATTTATTTGTATAGATTACGATACATTTGTATGGCTGCAACTGCGAGGGAATGAGTCACAATGCATGTAATTCGATTGTATCCAACTTTCACTACAAGTGAATTTTAGCTAGAAATAACTTGCAATCTCATTACGCCTTCTTGCAAGCGCGATGCATGTCTTTAGAGACACGCTACATACCTTTATTTATTAGAATACACATTGGAACGGCCAGTAGTCAATTTCTTTAAATGCAGTACACGATATATACAGTACACAAGTAGAATTATATACTCACGCCTTCCCACAAGAGTCCCCGAAGGGGTAAGCCGAGGTGTATAGGTAATACCCACACACCCACTTTCCGCCAGAGGTATATTAGGTGCCAACGTGACAGATGGCGAGTCGATCGCCGTTACTCAAGCACGACTATACATACTCCTTTGAACTTCTTCTCAACTGAACTGAACTTAAGTACAGTGATTAGTCACGAGCTTAACTGCGAAGTCAAAACATTGGAATGAAACCAGCATACGTCAGAGAAGACATTCAAAGGCGTATGTATAGAAGTGCTTGAGTAACGGCGATGGACTCGGAAAATATATCTCTGACGGAGAGACCTATACACCTTTGCCTACCGCTTCGGGGACCCTTATGGGAAGGCGTGAGGATATATAATATCATATATAAATATTGAACATATCCTCATGCTCATATAAACCAAATAGCTATTTACCTTTAACAGTGTAATACTTACTGCTAAATGTGGTTTAATATTTAATGGTTATTTACAAAGTAATTTTCAAACAAGTGACGTTACCATGAGAGCGATGGAGAGTCCTCTGAAGATGTCCAGGGATCGCAGACGAGAGCGCGTCGGAGACCTTGGGACGCTAGCCTCGGTGGTCAGCACGCGAGTTTCAGAGCCTAATTCATTGTCCTCCCTGCAGGTAATTAATAATTTTTTTTTTATAATATTTTTTGTTTAAACTTTTACAAAAGTAAGTTCAGTTTAATAATGTGTGAGACTGGTGCCTGAGATAGGTATACAATACCTGTAGTCCAGGTCACCAGTGCCCCACTGTGCTTTAGAGGATAATTTTACTTACATTAAATGTGGGTATTACCTATACACCTCTGCCTACCCCTTCGGGGACCCTTGTGGAAAGGCGTGAGGATATTATTATTAAATGTGTAACTTACGGTAAATATTATTCTTATGTGCATGAGTGCGTGCGTGTATGTGTAAATGAAAGTGTGTGTGTGTTTTGGATAGATTCACCCCTGTTATAGATAGTGCTATCCACGAAGACGCGCCCCACCAATTTCTAGTCGAGGACGTCGCAGGATGCGGGTAGTATGAACCGAGTCTATTAATTGTAGTTTGCGTGTGCACTCATAGGTAATCAGTGTGTACAGACAATACTCAAACATTAGTGGAAGGTTGCACATTAACATAAGGAAGAATAGTGGGGCGAGTCTTCGTGGATGGCACTATCTATACATCTCCCACATCTGCTTATTCATATAAAAACTTCTAAGACGTTCAAGTAAAATGTAAACTCCTTCAGGCCAATTGGTTTATAATTAAAGTACAATTATGATTAGCTGTAGGTTTAGAGGTTGTATCAGCAAAGTTAATAAAAAAATAAGGTAAACAGAAACATTTTTAAATTTAATGTAAGTATTCAAATGGTCAATATTTTTTTCAAATAACAACAGTTAAATAAAAGCTGTTATGTAATTTAGTTTTTATAAAGTACCTATTTTAATAAGAGCCGTGGTGGCCGAGTGGTTCGAGCAGTTGCCTGCGACGCAAAGGTCGCAAGTTCGAATCCCGACTGTACCAATGAGTTTTTCTGAACTTAAGTACAGTGATTAGTCACACCACGAGCTTTACGGTGAAGGAAAACATCGAGAGGAAACCTGCATACGTCTGAGAAGAAATTCAAAGGCGTATGTAATTATGGATAGCCGTGCTTGAGTAACGGCGATGGACTCGCCATCTGTCACGTTGGCACCTAATATACCTCTGGCGGAAAGTGGGTGTGTGGGTATTACCTAAACACCTCTGCCTACCCCTTCGGGGACCCTTGTGGGAAGGCGTGAGGATATAGTATTATACCTATTTTAATTAAATGAAGAGGCTGATGAATGTGGTCGAAGCGAAAGAGGTGTCTTAGTCTAGAGAGAACTGGCGCTCTATACTGTCTGCCTACCCCGTTAGGGACTCGGCGTGATAATGTCTGTATGTATGTAGTTCCATAAATATATATTTACGAGAAGTTTTACACAAGGTGATATAATTAACATATTTTTCATAAATTTTCCCAAGTTTTTTATAAATATATATTTTCTAATATTGATGAGGATTACCTTGCAAAATACATAGCATAGAGCCGGCCCGCCTGGATCCTTTTGCCGATCGCCTTGACCACATACCACAGCGTGGCCATAGACAGCAGAATGACCACAGCCGTCAGGATCGGCAGGTAGGCAGCGTCCGGCTCGGCGCTCATGCGTGGTAGGCATTCTTTCGTCGTCACATTCACATTCGGTAGATCTATGATATATTGGCCAAACTCGTCGAACTGATATGTTCCTGGAAGTAAAATTCTTCAAAGCTTTTTGCTTTACATAAAATGGTTTACACATGCAATATGTAGGCAGCGTGTATAATGCTTATCTAACTTAAATCGATTCACATTATTCAAATTGTACTACAAAGTCAGCATATGGCACATCTACTTGAGTATTTGATGTTGTTTTATACAACATGGGTGGCAAACAAGCATGCTTTCCACCTGATGGTAAGCGGTCACCGCCGCGTATCGACCCTTGCAACACCGGGGGTATCGATCGCGCGCTGCCGACCCTGCAGAGATACTTTCACACACTTCTTGAAGAAAATGCTGTACTCTCCAGGGTAAACCTCAACGGGGTTACTGTGGTTACCATAGCATAAATATTAGTGACACTTTTATGTTCCCACAATGTTTTCTTCCATACTAAAGCAGTGATAAATCATTGCACTTAAAATGGAGACAAACTCTTAGGTGGATGGCCATCTTTGAAGCTGCAATCTAGATTTTGCATAGCATGTGTGTGAGCCTCTCGCCACCATGGCCATCTAGATTTATTTTCTAGAATAAATCCCATGTGTAAATCCAGCAACAGTAACAGAATTATTAACCAATTCATTCAAAATTCGCCTACTATGTACCTCTAAAACATCAAATTATGTAACAAACCCTGTTCTAGCAAAAACTATATTAAATTTCATATCATATATTCATAACATCCTCACAAACTTTAGCTTTTTTATTTATTTAGATTTTGTATTGTCTCTCGTAGCGTGAGTTCTGGGACTTTTGCTACTTAACCGGGCACTGGCGAGACCTAGGCCTACTGCCAAGCACTTTATTGTGCTAACCAACACAGCTAAGGGCACCCCCTGTGGGGTACGGACCTCGGCTTAAGAGGAGGAGATCGCGAGCAAGGGAGCTGGGCTGGACTGATAATTTTATTTATATATTTAGGGGCGGTATTTGCGCGTCTGGCTCGGCAGGAGCCGGGTAAACTTTCGCATTTATAAAATAATGTAGTGGGAGGACAAATATTGCAGCAAATTAAAATATGAAACATGTTTTACTTAAGTAGATACTCTCATATGAAAATGGTGCTTGCTTAGTATTCAAATGTAGGCAGCTTAAAACCTGTTTAGCAGGTTAGTTCCACTTACTAGACTAATACTAGCATTATAAAGCTGAATAGTTTATTTTATTTAACACAAATCTCGGGAACAAATAATATAATATATCCTCACGCCTTCCCATAAGGGTCCTCAAATGGTTAGGCAGAAGTGTAAAGTAGTACCCACACACCCACTCTCCGCCAGACATATTTTAGGTGCCAACGACAGATGGCGAATTCGTTGTTGTTACTCGAGCACGCTATACGCCTTTGAATTGCTACCCAAACATATGTAGGTTTTCTATCAATGGTTTCCTTCACCATAACAGAATTGAACTACTGAGCTGTTTTTGGAAGAACTGGACACATTAAATTTCCGTGACAAACCTTTGTGAAAGTCTGGTTCCAGTACTTTACCAGTTACAATGGTTACCGGTTTTATTACAGGTTACCAATGGGAGCAGAGCACAAGTGAAGTAGTATGTTTGAGAAGAAATTCAATTACATATATATAGCTGTACTTGAGTAACAGTGACACCGTCAGTCAGCTGATATTATGTATATTATTCATTTAAATCAACATAACCAATACAGTGATATACAGATCAAACACTAAACAAGTCAAATAAGGATAAGAGTCAAAATGTTTTTAATTACAGAATTTTGGAAGTACCCATGTTTAAATTTACTTGATGATTCATTAAGCAATATAAGATGCAAAACTTTGTCTTAACATCCACAATCAGACGTTGAGATATACACAAAGTCTAGAAAATGCAGAAGACAGAGAGGTAGGGTATAACGGGTTTCCCGTTCGAATTTGGAGCTGCCCGACTGGGGCAGGACCTCCACCTTATAGTAGCCAAACAAAAATTTTTTTGTGTTGTGTTCCTACGTGGTGAATAAGGTTTCCAGTATTGAGCTCCTTGGGGAGGGGGGAGGATTGTTATATTGGATTGGCAGCAGAGGGATTAGACCCATTATGCTGCCAACATAATAAAACTCTCCGAACACAGAGTGGCAATGCGCAAGTGATACTTCGGTATTGTAAGCGTAAATTATAATTATAAATAAAAAGTAAAGTAAGCATAAATTACCTGTGGTGGCTGAGTGGTTCGAGCAGTTCGAGCAGCAGCCTGCGACGCAAAGGTCGCAAGTTCGAATCCCGACTGTACTAATGAGTTTTTCTGATCTTAAGTACAGTGATTAGTCACACCACGAGCTTTACGGTGAAGGAAAATATCGAGAGGAAACCTGCATACGTCTGAGAAGAAATTCAAAGGCGTATGTATAGTCGTGCTTGAGAAACGGCGATGGACTCGCCATCTGTCATGTTGGCACTTAATATACCTCTGGCGAAAAGTGGGTGTGTGGGTATTACCTATACACCTCTGCCTACCCCATCGGGGACCCTTGTGGGAAGGCGTGAGGATTATATAGCTTCACATTATCAGACAAAGCAATGTGAGTTGATAACATATTCATGTATAGAAATAAAAAGACTTTTACACCATTATTCAGACATGACTCACGACACGAACGGGTTTCGAAAGCGGAAACAAAGACAAAAATTGTTTACCTAGATGCATCATTCTAAATTCAAAATACATCCAATACATACATACCCGTGCATATTTCCCCAACGGAATTTTTCACAGCATATCGCAATGGGCTTAAAGTATCAATAATAATATCGCCAGGTTCTCGTAAATTTGCCGTTTTCAGAAGTATACACCCCTCACATTCTTCATATTGACTCCAAAATATGACATCTTCGGTTGTCACAATGTGTAAACACGCTTGATCATATCGTAATATTGTGTTATTGCAATCGCGCACAAATGCGCCAACGTTTTGAAAATTCCCAAGTAACATCTTAACTATTGTGCAACACTCATCAGGGTTTCGGTGTGATTACAAACAATGGTAGCAAATCACACAATTGAGTTCACAAGGAAGACGACATATAACAACATAGATGAACGGCAGAATGACAAAGTGAGTGACGCGACGGTAATACGATCTTGAACACAATTATTTTACTATTTTAATATGTCAACAAAATAGTCAAATTGTCACCCAACACCACAAATCACAAAGTACACTTTTTTTTTCAATTTCTAGATCGTGTTTAATCCTTTTTAACGAATTGTGATCGAATGAATATAATGAGTTACAGTAGATAGACTGAGTCATGCTAAGGACTGAATGAAATGAGCTAAAACGACTGTCAGTCGAATTTAAATCGGTTTTATGGCTTATTCGGCCAAAAAGTTTTATCATACTGTAAATTCAGCGAAGAATGGGGAATTTGTGACTTAAATCCTCCCCGGCTTACTTAATATTCCCGCCAAAAGGCATACATATTTTACAAGTTCTTTATCTATACCGGATTCTTTACAATTTAAATTTGCAAAGTCTAATGCGAACTGGGTTTACGAAAATCATATATTAGCAGCCGTTGTTGTCGAGTGGTTGGAATAGTTGGCTGTGACACTAAGATCGCATGTTCGAGTCCCGACTGTATCAATGAGTTTTTCTGACCTTAAATACAGTGATTCACACAACGAGCTTTACAGTGAAGGAAAATATACTGAGGAAACCTGCATACGTCTGAGAAGCAATTCAAAGCCGTATGTATGCACGTGATTGAGTATTGGCGATTGACTCGCCATCTATCACGTTGGCACCTAAAATATATCTCTGGCGGAAAGTGGACGTGTGGGTACTACCTATACACCTCTGCCTACACCTTCGGGGAACATTGTGGGAAGGCGTGATTATAACATGAAATAAGACACTTCTTAAATTCCATTAATTTCTAGAAACATAGTATGTAGATAGGTTATGGAGATATAATCGAATTCAAGCTATCCGATAGCGATATTAGGACCATATACTTATCTCAGCTGCTAAATAGTCGTCATGATAATGTATTATCCTTGTGCATCAGGCTCCAAGAGGCGATACTGAAGATTGTAACGTGCGAAAGAGATGATAGCCATCAGAGAGTTTGTTTTTGTTGAGACCATTGAGCTAAAAAAACGCGTCCATAGACTAAAATAGTCATCAAGCTTACCATACTATTCTGTGGCCAATGTGCCTACTTCGTTCATAAAACACAAAAATTTTAAAATATAATAAAACCTATTATTGTTTTAAACCTTCTAAAGTGAAGTCTCTCGAAACGCTGAAATTTAACTTGCGGATGAAACAAAAACAACTCATATAGCTTACAACGTTTTAATATTACAAAAAAACCTTTTTGTACTTATTGTATTCTTTTAGATGGTCAACCTTTTTTTTTTTGCAATTCCTTGCACAACCCTCCAATTCCTCGCCAGTGTATCGAGCAATCAATAAAAAAGGGTAAATTAACAAATTAATAAAAATAATATACATATATAAATATATATTTATTCATTTTATATACATTTATTATAACTAATCGGCGAAATATTTTACATTAAACTTTTCACAATAGTCAATTTCAGATGTGCACAAATATTTCATTAGGAATTTTGATAAATAAGTAGTAAAACTATCGTAAAAATCGGATTATCGATATCGATACTTTATTGACTACACCCTCGCACTGGTTGAGTAGCGCGAAACTGATGCAATTTTCTAGAAAGTTCTTTAACTATTATTACAGATAAAATTCGATCTTATTGCCCTTACATAAGATTGATTTTTGTATTGTACAATAAAAAAAAATTTGGACATAAAACAAAATTAACGTAATAAAATAAAATTTAATTAAATAACACTTCCCGATGATAGGAAATGCCACTATTAGCTAGATTTTTGTCCGGCTAGCATTCCTGCACTCAAGAATGGAGCAATACGGCATATCTGCACTTGTTTTTCAAACTTATTGAAAGCGGATTGTACAACTGTCACACACAAGCGGCGGCGGCTTACTGAGCGCGGTTGAGCACTGCAGTGCTTATCGTTGGCATGCGTGCCACGCCTACTTTAGGATTCTATGTTTTCTTTATTCTGTGCTCACAACCAAATTAGAAAGTTGCGCACCATAGGTGCGCACCAAAAACGTAACGAGGTCATTCATCAGTAGATTTTACCTCTCATATTTTTCTCATACCGGGCGCCTTATATATGAAAATCGATTCTTAAGGAGTAAACTCCAATATACTCTCCTTAAATTATATTGGCATTGTTGTTCTTAAAATATTAATTAAATGGGAAAACCCACAATCTTTTCCATTAAACGCAAGAGAGTTTTAAAGAGCTCATCTTTCACATCATTTGGAATATCCACGTAAGCGTCATTGCCTTCATGTTTTATGTCAGTGTGAGGTTCGTTAAACCAGGCTGGGAGCGGGGATGGTGTTAGGAAATAATGCCATTGCTTGTGTCCCAGCTTCACAATCATCAATGTGTACGGGCCTTCGAAATATAGCTGCAACAAAATCCATCATCATTATATTATCACGCCGAGTCCCTAACGGGCTAGGCAGAGAGTATAGAGCGCCAGTTCTCTCTAGACACATACCACTTTCGCTTCGTCCACATTCATCAGTCTCTTTATACATGCTCGTCGGTTTCGAGAACTCTTTACGTTCCCGTCGTTGAGCGTCCGATCGATTTGATCCAGGTAGGTAACAAAATCCACTCATTCGATTAAACGTCCATCTGTCACGTTCATGTTCCCTTAAAATTTCGGTGTTTGCAGGTAGGTATTGTAAACTTTATTAATGAGATATGTCATTATCAAATTCAAACTAGAGTTCTTCCTCTGCAGAAGTTTTTTTTACATTATTCCGATATTCCGTACGGCCTCAGTGGTGAAATATCTGAATTTATTATAATCCAATTTGCAAGTTTTAATAGACGAGGCAGCAATGCATAAATCATCATAGATTTATTCTTACCTTCAAGGAGGTACCATCCTTCTCGCTATTAATCGGCATGTAGGTATCAGGTTCTTGACTCATTGACATTCTGCAACAAAATACTATATTGTTTTAATTTTGTATTTCTTTTTACTTTTTATAAAACATTAAAAACTGCCTCGAAAAACTAAAAACATTTATTCTTATCATGGTACATAATATATACCTAAGTTGATCAACTGAATCAATTGATCTGATCTATCAGTCGCATAGAGAAATGAGTATCGACAATTCAACCGATTCGCGTTTGTTCAAAAGCTTATGAAATATTAGCACTGCACCTGGCGAAACTCTATTGCATTTATATATAGAATAAACTGGTCTCAATTTTGTCTCCTTGTGGGGGATCCCCGATAGGATGGGCAGTAGGTGAGTAGGTACCCACACACCCACTATGGTGCATCCATCACTGATTCTCAAGCTGCACTATACATCTTTGAATTTCTTCTCAAACGTATGCATGTTTCCTCTCGATGTTTTCCTTCACCGTAGAACTAGTGGTGTGACTAATCACTGTGCTTAAGATTAGAAACTCATTGGTACAGTCGGGATACGATCTCTCTGGGTTGCAGGCGGCTCGAATCACCCAGCCGCCATAACCGCCATCGGCTATAATTTCGATCGCCGATTTCAAGGTCCAGATAAAATATCATGGGCCCACGTTATTTACAACAGAGTAATGTTGTAGGTAAATAACGTGGTGGCCGAGTGCTTCGAGTAGTTGCCTGCGACACAAAGGTCGCAAATTCGAATCCCGACGGTATCAATGAGTTTTTCTGAACTTAAGTACAGTGATTAGTCACACTACGGTGAAGGAAAACATCGAGTGGAAACCTGCATACGTCTGAGAAGCAATTCAAAGGTGTATGTATAGTCGTGCTTGGGTAACGGCGATGGACTCGCCATCTGTCACGTTGGCACCTAAAATATACCTTCGGAGGAAAGTGGGTGTGTGGGTGCTACCTATACATCCTGCCTTCCCCGTCGGGGACCCATGTGGGAAGGCGTGAGGGAATTTTTTTTTTATTATTACAGAGTTGGTAGGTTAACTGGCATAGCTTACGTAAACTTGTTGATGATCTTCAATAGCTGTTTTTTCTTTATAGTGTCTTCTTTTTTCGTTGTTGCTTCAGTTTTGTTGGTTTGCATATTTAGGGATGATGCCCGGAGTTTTTCGGCGGCTTTAGCTCGCTGTATTATGCGTTGGCGATTCGTACTGTCAAATAATAATTGTATTTAAAAATAGTGATAATTTAAACGCATTCCATTTAAGGGAACTTAAAAGGCTAGGTTCCAAATGTTCCAAACCCATGAAAACGTTATAATATTATACTTACAAAAAAAAACTTTATAATATTGTACATATCATGACGCCGAGTCCCTTACTTTTTAGACAAAGTAGAGCGCCAATTCTCTCTCCACTTAGATACATACGTATTTCGCGTCGTCAACATTCATCAGTTTCTTCATACATGCTCGCCGATTTCCAGTACTCAATTGTATTTTAAAATATATATATATATCATTTTAACTAATTTAATAATATTGTATTAAAGTTTTACGTCAGGGATTTTAGCGAGCTTTATTATTATTGCACATGTGATTTTGTAATTCCAGAAAAATATTATAATAGTCAAAAAAGGATCCTTCGAGCCGGATTTGAACCAGCGACCTATGGATATCAACTATTTACATCTACAGTCCACCGCTCTACCAACTGAGCTATCGAAGGTGGTGAAAGTTGCACTGTAAAAAAACAACTATTAACGATGTAAAAGAGAATCATTGTGACCTTACTTAAAAAAGGAACGTTTACAGTTTTAAGAAAAAAAAACCGGGCTCAGGCTCCTGATAGGATTTCTACTCAATATGACGTTAGATAAGTGTTCCATTGTTTAAGTTTAAAAAAAAATACGAAAAAAAATGTTGATATGACATATCACAATATTCACAATTTGTAGATAAAGGATAACAAACATAAATAAAATAAATACCCTTACGCCTTCCCAAGGGTCCCCGAAGGGGTAGGCAGAGATGTATTGGTAATACCCACACACCCACTTTCCGCCAGAGATATATTTTAGGTGCCAACGTGACAGATGGCGAGTCCATCGCCGTTACTCAAGCACTACTATACATACTTTGAATTGCTTCTCAGACGTATGCAGATTTCCTCTCGATGTTTTCCTTCACCGTAAAGCTCATGGTGTGACTAATCACTGTACTAAAGATCAGAAAAACTCCATGGACAGTCGGGATTCGAACTTGCGACCTTTCCGTCGCAGGCAACTGCTCGAACCACTCGGCCGCCACGGCTCTGCACGGCAACAAACATGATTAGGTATTAAAATATATGTAAAACAATTATATTGATAAACATATTTCTTAAGTGAAATGACGTCACGTACCAAGGCTAAATGGTTTGTTTTTAAAGTTGATAGTCAACATGGGCGTTTTATCACAAAACCACATACTAGGTAGATTGTGAGTACATACATACATATCATCACGCCAAGTCCCTAGCGGGGTAGGCAGAGAGTATAGAGCGCCAGTTCTCTCTAGACATACATACCTCTTTCGCTTCGTCCACATTCATCAGTCTCTTCATACATGCTCGTCGGTTTCGAGTACTCTTAACGTTCCCGTCCTTGAGAGTCCGATCTATTTGATCCAGGTAGTTGGAACGTGGCCTTCCTCTGCCTCTTCTTGCACACACTTTTGCTTTGTATATCTGTACTAGTGGTCCCGCCCAGCTTCGCTTGGGTTAAAAAAGTAAATGCCCTAAAACACGATCACAGCGCCACCTATCGGGTCCAATTGTGTATCTAAACCATTCTCAAATCCATTTTTCAAGAAAATTTCATTAAAATCGGTCCAGCCGTTTAGGAGGAGTTCAGTGACATACACACTCACAGAAGAATTATATATATAAAGATATACTTTGTAGATTGTGAGTACATACTTATAAAGATACTAGATGAGTACCGTGCCGTGTTGGCCGAGTGGTTCGAGCAGTTGCCTGCGACGCAAAGGTCGCAAGTTCGAATCCCGACTGTACCAATGAGTTTTTCTGAACTTAAGTACAGTGATTAGTCACACCACGAGCTTTACGGTGAAGGAAAACATCGAGAGGAAACCTGCATACGTCTGAGAACAAATTCAAAGGCGTATGTATAGTCGTGCTTGAGTAACGGCGATGGACTCGCCATCTGTCACGTTGGCACCTAATATACCTCTGGCGGAAAGTGGGTGTGTGGGTATTACCTATACACCTCTGCCTACCCCTTCGGGGACCCTTGTGGGAAGGCGTGAGGATATATTATTATTATTATATAGATGAGTACCGCAGTTTCGCCTGCCTTAAATTTAATTTCAATCGATTTATTTGTATTTACACAATGTCTTCGTCATCAATTAATACATACAATACAAATGTAACGGATCGCTGTCTGTACATCAAAGATATATGAGAAAGAACATTATTAGGACCTTGATCAACGCAAATAGCACCCAAAACAATTATTGTTAGAATTTTTGTCTGTTTGTCTGTGCTTGCGCACGCTAATCACAGAAACGGCTAATCCGATTTAAAATAATAGTTAAAAAAAACTAAAAAACACGCTTTTTATAGAAAACCGAACTAAAAAATAGAAAATAAATTTCGATAATATCTTAAAAAGCGTGGGGTGGGTAATATCTGTCAATAAAATATTTATAACTATTGACACCATGCACCCCACGCTTTTTAAGATATTATCGAAATTTATTTTCTATTTTTTAGTTCGGTTTTCTATAAAAAGCGTGTTTTTTAGTTTTTTTTAACTATTATTTATTTTCTACTTTTTAGTTATTAGTGTATTGTCATCGGTCCTCGATAAGTCTACAACATTTTAAGTTTAAACGAAATCTGGCCGTTTAAAGTGGGTCAAAATCGAGCTCAAAGAAGTCGGTTACATACATACATACATACATACAGGTGAAGCTAATATAAAGCGTGTAACAAGAGAGTTTAATTTTCACTCAACAATTTTACTTTAAACGTGTGACCTCACATCACCTATGCATTCTGCAATTTTCGGTATATTGTACAAAAACAGAACTCCTTCGAGCCGGATTTGAACCAGCGACCTATGGATTACAACTATTTACATCTACAGTCCACCGCTCTACCAACTGAGCTATCGAAGGTATATACAACGGCGCGAAACAAAACGTTATTTACATTCACAGCGGATAAACACGTTTCGTGATAAATGACCCGGTTAATTTAAGCATAAATTAGAAGGGTATTGTAGTGGGATGGTGTGTATTGCAATATACATACATATAATCACGCCTCTTGCCCGTTGGGGTAGGCAGAGAAAACTTCTTTCCACTTGCTACGATCCTTACATACTTCACGTCGTCAACTATCATTATTCCCTTCATACATGCTCTTCGGCTTACGGTGCTCGTCTGTAAAGCTTGAGGTGTGACAAATCACTATACTTACTCGTATGTATGTGAAAATAAATGAATCTTAGATAATATCTTACTAATAAGCCGTGGTTGCCCGAGTGGTTCGAGCAGTTGCCTGCGACACAAAGATCGCAAGTTCGAATCCCGACTGTACCAATGAGTTTTTCTGAACTTAAATACAGTGATTGGTCAAACCACGAGCTGTACGGTGAAGGGAAACATCGAGAGGAAACCTGCATACGTCTGAGAAGCAATTCAAAGACGTATGTATAGTCGTGCTTGAGCAATGGCGATGGACTCGCCATCTGTCACGTTGGCACCTAAAATATATCTCTGGCGGAAAGTGGGTGTGTGGGTATTACCTATACGCCTCTGCCTACCCCTTCGGGGACCCTTGTGGGAAGGCGTGAGGATATATTATATTATTATATAATCTTGAATTACTAATCTTACTATCTAACTAATCTTACAAATATTATAAAGGCGAAAGTTTGTACGTTTGGATGTTTGCGGTTCTTTCTCAGCAAAACGGCTGAACCGATTTGGCTGAAAGTTGAAATGGTGATGGCTTATACCAAGGATTAGAACATAGCTACATTTTAATCCCGAAAATAAATAAGCTACTCTTTCGAACTCCACGCGGGCGAAGCCGCGGGAAAAAGCTATATGTATTATAATTCTATACCATTATAGTAATAATAATATCTTCACGCCTTACCATAGGGTCCCCGAAGGGATAGGCAGAGGTTTGTTAGTAGTACCTGCACACGCACTATTTTATTTTAGGTGCTATCGTGACAGATGGCGAGTTCATCGCCGTTAATGCTTCTTCTCAAACATATGCAGAGGTCCTCTTGATGTTTTCCTTCACCTAAAAAGTCATGGTGTGGCTAATAACTGTACTTAAGTTCAGAAAACTCATTGGTACAGCCGGGAGTCGAACTTGCAATCTTGTTGCAAGGCAACTGCTCAAACCATTCGGCTCAATAAAAAAATGCGTACCTATGTAGGTATACGTATTGTGTAGCACTGTCTCACATAGTCTTTTTGTCACAATAATTATTATTTCTACATACATACATATCATCACGCCAAGTCCCTAACGGGGTAGGCAGAGAGTATAGAGCGCCAGTTCTCTCTAGTCTTACATACCTCTTTCACTTCGTCCACATTCATCAGTCTCTTCATACATATCTGTCGGTTTCGAGTACTCTTAACGTTCCCTTCCTTGAGAGTCCGATCGATTTGATCCAGGTAGTTGGAACGTGGCCTTCCTCTGCCTCTTCTTGCACACACTTTGCTTTGTATATCTGTTTCGTCAATCTTTCTTCACTCATCCTTTCTATGTGTCCAAACCAACGTAACATGCCTTTCTTCATCTTTACAATCACGCCCTCATTCACACCATTATTATTATTTCTTCAGCGGTTAAAGTCTGTTTTTTTTAGTGACTATGACTCTTACCTTCAGATGAGTCAATAATCTGTTATTTATGGTTATGGTCGTATATTTATGGTCGTACCATAGTGGTTGGTACCTACATAAGAAACGATTTTGAACGATTGATTCGATAAGAGTAACATACCTTTTAAGGCAATTTAAAATGTCCAGAAAAACCTACCTCGCGATCATCGGACCAGTGGCATCATCAAAATCTTCAATGTCCTCCAAGTCGCCTGCCTTCAGCCTTACAGCCAGTTGGTCGTCATCCAACGATAAAACCCATAGAGTTTTCGACGAAGGAGTTACGTCATAAGCGTCGTTACTCTCTTCGAAATTCAAATGGTTATTTTCAAATCCTTCATTTAAATTTTTGTTTAGAGCGCATATTATTTGAGGGGCGATTAAAATTACAGCTAATTGCCACATGGTTGTAAAGTAACTGGCAATTTTCATGAATAATCTTATGTACCTACATACTTACACCGTGCAACATTACGTTGAACTAAACAGAACCAAATTGTTTGAACAAGTGTGAAGTGACGCCATCAATAAATATTAATATTTTTATATGTGAATACAAAAGCGACTGGCAAATGGCTTACCCGTCGTGAAAAGTATCAGTCGCGACCAAAGATTACAATGTATTGTGTAACAGCAGCGACATTGTGTCTGTAGAATCTCTAAATCAACAGCATAATATATACTTTGTATAGCAACGATCTATTGTCGGGCCTACGTTGTTCCACCATACTTGGGTACTATTGCTGTAACGAAAAAATATTGTTAAGTATTGTATATGCCTAATGATTTGAAAAGATTACTCTTTTCACCGGCAAGAAACTCCATGGTTAGCCATGGAGTTTCTTGCCGGTTCTTCTCCATAGAAGCGACCAACCCGAACCGTGCTTCTTTTTCGACGTTTTATAAGTGCCCACCTGGGCCTATGTGAAATAAAAAGATTTTGATTTTGATTGATACAAATTCAAAACCGTTTACCCAACCTCATACACAGGGTCCTTATACACTCCGTGTCTCCTAACCACATAATGAGCATACATCTTTCATAGAACATACGTATGACTAGATAGAAATATAAAACGAACATAGGCCGTGGTGGCCGAGTGGTTCGAATAGTTGCCTGCGACAAAAAGATCGCAAGTTCGATTCTCGACTGCACCAATGAGTTTTTCTCATCTTAAGTGCAGTGATTAGTCACACCACGAGCTGTACGGAGAAGGGAAACATCGAGAGGAAACCTGCATACGTCTGAGAAGCAATTCAAAGGCGTATGTATAGTCGTGCTTGAGTAACGGCGTTGGACTCGCCATCTGTCACGTTGGCATCTAAAATATATTTATGGCGGAAAGTGGGTGTGAGGATTAGAAATAAAAAGTAATTTTAAAAAATACGAATTTATTACTTCTTTAAATATACATTTGTACAACACAAGAGTTTTTTTTATGTCTAATCTATACATACTATACACATGGAAAAAAATATTGTGTGAAAATAAACTGGCATTTGGCATCTCAAACTTTTTAAAATAAGTACAAAGCATTGGGACATGAGCCTTAAAACTAATTGCAATAAAAAAAAGGTAATATAAAAAGTTACCATGTACTTTAATCAATGTAAAATATACTTAATTTCGACACTTACATGAACCATATTATATTTTAGGTTACACCGACAAATTATTGTATATACATATATGTATTTAGCAATTTTATGACATATCTATATAAAATACACCCATCTCAAAGTAAGTTAGCCTTTTAACTACATAACGTTTTTTCCTTTAAAATATGACGTTTTGGCTATCTATCTATCTGAAAGTTTATCCTAATATTATAAATGTGATTTTTTGTAAGCATGTTGGTTAGTCAATCACACTAGAACGACTGAACAGAATTCGATGAAATTACCAGTTAGATAAATTTAATTGGATTAAAACATAGAATATGTTTTATTACAGAAAAAATCGCACTATGAAATAAATTTTGTTAAGCCAAAAGGACACAGTATGTCTAATAAATAAATAAATATATTTCATTAACCTATCTTGTGGCGCTCATATATACAAAATATATGCCAAATTGTACAGTCCCCAACCATGGAATGTACTATAGACCTTATGTGGTAGCAAACAAGTACAGCAATGCCTTGGCAAACTGTACGATCTCTGAGCCTCCAAGTTTGGACTCGCCATATACTCTGTCCACGAAAGTAATGGGTACTTCACCTATGGTGTACTGCAACTGTCGCGCCCTGCAAGACATAATTGTACTTTAATTTCTCCAAGGGTATTTAAATCAATGTCATCCCTACTAATATTATAAATTCGAAAGTAACTCTGTCTGTCTGTCTGTTACCTTTTCACACCTAAAATACAGAACCGATTTAAACGAAATTTGGTACATATATAGCCTAGAGCTAACGGCCAACCTTCAGTAATGGAGTGGCACTTTTAGAAGAAGAATAGCCTAGAGCTTGAGGAAGCACATAGGCTACTTTTTAATGCGAAAAAGGGTTGTAAGGGGTTGAAATAGGGGATTAAAGTTTGTATGGAAGTTTCGTCATTTTTGAAGCTGGAAGCTTGAAACTAATTTTTTAGGCTCTTGATTACTTATAAATTAATATTACATTCAACGTTTGTAAAAATGTTACCCTTAAGGGGGTAAAAAAAATGCTGCTTAATATCACTTTTCCGCGCGGGCGAAGTCGCGGGCACAGCTAGTCTAAAATAAATAATAATATATCCTCACGCCTTCCTACTATGGTCTCCAAAGGGGTAGGCAGATGTCTCAATGTCTTCTAATGATTATTTTACAGACAAACCTAACGTTGGATATTTTTTTATGTAATAACATTACACTTTATTATTGTCTTTTGTTCATGTACTTTTAATGTCAAAATTTTTCTTTCTTTCTAACAGAAACCTTTGTGATTTAATAAAGATAATAACAATAATAATTATTATTACATGTACTCGATTCTCAGGCAAGGCAGGTATCAAATTATATTCACCCCAAGCCCAAGGGAATATCATAGGGGTGGGTTATTTTAAGGTATATCTATTGCAAATGTTCTGGGTGGCGAACTTCCTCAGAATTCTGTATGCATTTTATTATTCATCCACAAGGGCTCTCGAAACCAGTAGGTAGTGACAAATGGCAACAATCAAATTGTCCCTATACCAACAGCCAGGTTTTCTATACTATTATGTATAGATATAAACATACTGACGACCGTCTGGTCTAGTGGTTAGAGCTCCTGACTGCGAAGCTTGAGGTCGCGGGTTCGAATCCCGCTGAGGGCAGGTATTTGTGTGATGAACACGAATATTTGTACCTTAGTCTTGGATGTCCTATGTATTTATGTATATATCTATCTATATAAGTAAATATACCGTTGCCTAGTTACCATAACACAAGCTTTGCTTAATTTGGGACTAGGTCAATTTGTGTGGAATTGTCCCAGGTATTTATTATTATTATACTATTGTGTATATATCTTGTCACGTGCATCTTTAAGGGCCATCATGAGAAACTTAACGCCTTCCCACAACGTCCCCCCCAAGAGGTAGGCTAGTATGTAGCCAAAATTACAGATTGGGAGACTATAGCTGTTTATCAAGCACAATTACTGTCTCTTTGAAATTCTCAATTGCTTGCAAGTTTTCTGCTCACTTATTTCACTTAGACCACTCATTATTTACTACCTTTTATTGATAGACGAATATTTATTGTATCTTACCTTATAATCATCTCCATTTGGAACACATAGCCCTTGGAGACACAACTATCTATCAATTTTTGAAGAACATCTTTCTTGTACAACCTGAAAGAAAAATATTCATTTTTTTTTATACCACTTGGGTGGCAAACAAGCATGCGGTCCGCCTGATGGTAAGCAGTTACCGCCGCCTATGGACGCTTGCAACACTAGGGGTATCACTGGCGCGTTGCCGACCCTTAACATCATCATACAATAACAAACTAAATAATTGCCAGGTACTTTGATATAGAGATGAACATATGAATAAATTTACTACAATAAAAGCTGACCATAGACAAAATGTACAGTAAATGACAGTACTATTAATATTAATAGCAAGAGCCAGTATTGATTAGAAATTCTCTGACATCATAGACTAGAAAACTGAAATCACCTATTAAGAAATTTGTATGGCATATACATGGCTTATAAGCTAACCATTAGCATGCTATTAGGGAAAAATATTTGTTGACATGACCACTGGGTGACTATTCTTATTTTTACATACACTTCACCCAGGGTAATCAAGGGCTCCTGTCTAGTCACACATCCTTATTAAGTTCTACCTTCTTATCCTCATTAGATACATACAATTCATATCAGCAATTTTACACAGATGATTGCAAAAGATTTGTAACTAATTTGTCAGATTATATGGTACACAATTTCACAGAATTTACCTTAATTACATTACAGGGGTCTACTGTACTGTTTAATGAGTCAAATTTCAACATTGCCTTGCAAAACATTTGTGGGTTTACTGGGGGTCCACTGCACTATATGATTAGCCTTGGTAGTGATTTATATAGTATGGTGTTCGTCTACAGTATGGCAAATACTAACCTAAAGGACCCAGTAAGATCTGAAACATCGGGCCTCAATAGCAACTGTGTTACAAAATTAGCTCCTCGTGATATTATTTTGCGCTTGAAGTCCCAACCGTGAACTCCACCACCATCTCTGTACCGAGTGCCAGTCACAATATCATAGTCATGCTTCCGTTGGAGCTCAATGAACCTTGGAATGAACTTGGGCTGAAAAATAGATCACTATTTAGTGGAGTAATGATATATAGCACCATCCACGAAGAAGCGCCCCACAGTTCTTCCCTATAGTTTAATTAAAAAAATACACATTAGAACGGCCAGTGGCCAATTACTGTAAATAGTTAAAAATTATACAGCATATACACAATACAAAAGAAAATATATAAAACAACATTCATACATTCACCTCCCAATACTCCATACATGCCGACATAATAGTCTGCCATCCATCCGCAAACAAATCGCAATCAGAGTTGGACTCCAAGAGATCATTGAACGCAGAGAGAGTGCGAGGGACGGGAGAGTATGATTGCGACTTACTACGACAAGCCGATATGGAAAAGAGCCTGTGTTTCCTGGCGCGTGTGTAGTTGTCAGGCACAAATATTTTTGTGAGCTCTTCGAGTAATTCAGGGGCATTAATACTTCCACGAAGCACCTTGCACATAGTTGACATTTGGTCACAGTTCCTTCTCACCTCTAATGAGTTATACCCTAAGCAGCCCTGGAGATACTTTGTAGGATACAAGTATGGATAGTACCCATACACACGCTTGTATAGAAACCTTAGGTGTAAGTGTGCAACCTTCCACTTGTGTGTGAGTATTGTCGGTACACACTGATTACCTATGAGTGCACGCAGACACATATCATACATCCGCTTATCGTGACGCCCCTCGTCTGGAAATTGGTGGGGCGCATCCCCGAATAAATGGATAAATGGGTTTTCAAGTATTTAAATATTGTTCCTGGCTTTCAAGACTACCATGTGATTTACCTATAGTAAAGACTTACATGATGGCTTAAGTCAGCATCCATAATAATAATAAAATTGCCAGTCGCATGCTTGATTCCATGTATGTAAGCAGTGCCTAAGCCTAGCTTCTTGTCTCGGGGACGAAGTAATATTTTACTCGACCCATAGATATTCTGCAGTTGCTTAGCGACATCTAAGGTACCATCCGGGCTACCATCATCAATTACAATCACTTCATAGTCATAACCGCTGTAATTTTTCATAAAACACATGAAATACAAAAGAAGTTTAAATACAGTGTACCTACTTCAAAAAGTATGGAGAAAAAATTGTCACCTGTTATCTAAATATTTTATAATTAACCATATTATAATCGGCAAGTTTTCCTTTTCGTTGTAAGTGGGTAATAATATAGAATATTTATCGCTTTTTGTTATTTCAGAATCCAATGCCGTGGACGCCATGGTGTCAATCAAATCAATGTGTCACTACTCACTAGTCACTACTGTCAGTCACTATCACAATCAAGATATCTGTCAGTCACTATCACAGTCAAGATATCTGTCAGTCAACAGAGTTGGAACAACAAGAATGTTTGTAGAAATGTTCTGAAGTCAAAACAAAAAAAAGTAGTGTATTATAATCCTAGGTCATTGAGTGCAAGCTTTTTATTTTTTTTTTAACTACTTGATACGAATATACGATATGCAGGTTATAATATAGAAGCGAAGACTTTCTCTCTTTATTGTTTTGATACATGTGCTTGAATACAGGAACATATTCAAAAATGTATTTATGTTCTCATAACAGCATCCATTCTCCTAACAATGTATGCACAACCTAGGATCACGTCACCGTCCCAGACGCATGGTCAGCATTGCCTTATCTCATCCGGCGCTTATCTATGTTTTTTCATTAAAAAATAACAACATTTAAAAAAAACAAAATTTTTATTTAATTTAATATACAGTAAATTCCTCCTCTCGTTACGAATGAAAATTCGATATTTGGCTAGAGGTCAACCGAAGTCTGATACTGATGGCAGGAGATACTAATATTTGAAAAGTTTATTCTTTCGTGAATAATATTTCGGGCTGACGTTCTGACTGTCAGCCAATAGAAGCAATCAAAGATTACAATGTATACCGTAACAGCACCAATAGCGTCCAAAGTCAGCAATATTCTGTGGTGAACAGCTGGTTCAGTTCAGTTGAATCTATCATCAATCAAACAAACCTTTAAAATGATTGTTGTTTGTTTATATTTACAACAAGAAAAATTATTTCCTTTTATCTGATACTTGCCAAAATAAGGAATACAAGTTAATGCAAATTGGATGTAATTACTAAAATTTATCATAACCGTCAATCTTCAAATCGTACAACTAATATGTCGTAAAAGTGAAAGTTTCGCATAATAATATTAACATTGAAAATGGGAAAAACAAGCAAAGTAGTGATATGTGGTATGAAAGGGGTGGGCAAAACTGCAATTTTGGAACAGTTAATATACGGAAATATCAGCTTAAAGTCATCGTTTTATCCAACTATTGAGGATATTTATGTGGCGAATATTGAAACAGATCGTGGTACAAAGGAGCGAGTGTGTTTCTACGATACGGCGGGCCTTGAGCCCCCGCTTACAGGCGAGTTGAAAGGTTTCGAAGTAGTCCAATATTTATTCTTTATGCTGTACCGTCACTATGCGACTCGTTCATGCGCTTTAAGCACATTCGCTAGCTCGATGTAAGTGATTATCATTTGCTTTTTCTTATATTATTGAGTTCTTTATTTAGTTACAATATTAATTAATAACTATTAAATTATAAATAAGAGTAGTCGAAACTGGCAAGCATTTATGAAATGTAATGTAAATGAAGGGAAAGAGGTATGTATGTAAGTCTAGAGAGAACTGGTGCTTCACTATATCTTTCTAACCCATCAGGAACTTGCAATGGTGATGCTACTAAAATGAAATTACACATATTGTACACATTTCGCAAATCCTTGCTAAGGGTTTCTGGAAGGCTGGCAACATTGTAATGCTGATGTGCTGATGAATACAGGAGGCTTATAGAGGAAATTATAGCTTTTTCTTACTCTAAGATATATCACTATTCAGATCCAAATGTGAATAGTGACATATCTTAGCCCTATAGAATATTGCAGCCAGGTTGTACTGCTTCTGGGTTATGAAGGTTATGGAGTTAGTTAGGCTTCCAGATATGTGGAGTGGCCATTTTGTTAAAAAGGAGAATCTGTTTGTCATTTATACTTCTAGCATTGCAACCACCCAACATTAAGCTAACAGGTCACACCTACAGAATGTTTTTTTTTAAGTATACTTTGTCAAGGACATGAACTATTCTTCAGATAATCAAAATCCAATAATATGCTACTGTATTTATATGTTCTATAAAACAAAGACGTGGAAATAAAAGTAGCCTAAATTATTCCCTATCCCTAATTCCTATTACAAGCTATCTGTCTGCAGGTCTCCTCAAAATCGGTTGAGTTATTACAGAGATGTGGATAGATCAAATAGATAGACAAATAATAGATATGATAGATAGATAGATTTCATATGCATTTGTGAAAAAAAATGTGTCAATATAACAAAGAGACACTTAAAATTATTTATTTAAGTATAGAAAATAATAATAATAATATATATAATATATCCTCACGCCTTCCCACAAGGGTCCCCGAAGGGGTAGGCAGAGGTGTATAGGTAATACCCGCACACCCACTTTCCGCCAGAGGTATATTAGGTGCCAATGTGACAGATGGCGAGTCCATCGCGGTATAGAAAATAACTATGCCAAAATGTGTCATAGGACCACCCCAGTCTCCGACGATGCAGCTGACAGCAAACCAGGTCCTTCAGCGCCACTACCTGGGGTTTGCAGAGGGCTATGTGATGGTGTATGACACTACCAGGCCAGAGTCCCTCGATGTGCTGATGTACTTAAAGAAGGACATAGACAGGAACAAGGATAAGAAGGAGGTAGCTTCCATATTATACTACACTAGTTTCATTAATTTGTGGATTTTATATCTGAAATAAATGAATTATTATTATTATTTGCCAGATTTTCTCTGGGATAATATACTCTCTGTGATAATCCAGCTCATGAAATCTATCTCTGTGCCGAATTTAATCCAATTCTGTTCAGCTGTTCTGGCGTGATTGTGTAACAATGGTCGTCACTAACTGATATTTATAGTATGTTAGTAGGACCTTATAAACCAATTATAAAAAGGGGCTTATTAGTTCCATATTAATGTTTATGTAATGTTATAGGTACTAGAATATATTCATGTATCATGATAATTTTGTTTGTGTTTTCCTCATTTTATTCAATGGTAGGTATGTTTACAGTTTATATACTACGAATATTTCTAATATTAAAAGATTGTATGTACACATACTGAATACTGTTGAAATGAGGACAATTATTCTTTTAAATTATATGATACTATACACATAGTCCTGCTGGAATAACGGCAATGGACTCTCCATCTGTCACATTGGCACCTGAAATATATATCTGGTGGAGAGTGGGTGTGTTGGTACTACCTACACCTCTGCCTACCCCTTCGGGGACCCTTATGGGAAGGCGCGAGGATATATTTATTATTATATGTAATATTTTCCTTGACTACTGTACACTGTACGACTTACTTACATACTACTCGAATCACTCTGCAATTTTTCAAACATGGCAAAGAATAATTTTTATTAATGAAAAAAAATCTAACAATAATATATTTCCATCAGGTTGTAATGCTAGTAATCGGCAATCGGACTGGACCAGATGATGTGAACTGTCTAGAAAATACGTGCTCCAAGGCAAGTAACTGGTGTGCTCGCGAGAAGATCCAACACTTCGAAGTGTCTGCTATGGACCGAGCTTCCCTGTATGAACCTTTCATCTATGTAACATCGAAGCTCAATCCAGTGCAGAACAAAACCACTTTTCCCCAGTTGAGTACTCTGAGTAAGCTAACACAGAAAAATAATAAGAGTGAGGCTATGTAACAGTATATTTTTAATCTATGCCCGTTTTGTTATCAGCCGTGACTGTTTGGTCGCTGTCAGCTTTTGTTATCTATAGTAATTTTACAAAGAGGAAGAGTTCGTTTGTTATCAGGATTTGCTTATACGATTTAAATGTTTTTCTCGTCATATACCCCGTTTATGGACGTAGCCTATTTTCAATTTGTTTTGAAATTTATTCAAAATTATCGTATTATATTATTTGATTGCAAGAAATATGGTAATAGATGCTAAATCAATATTTTTTGTAAAAGATATGAGTACTTATTTCAATTATTCACAGCTTTTATATTTATTTGACATAAATAATCTTGTTTGACTTTTGTTCTGACCCTACTTTTACTTTTACGAAGTTGTCAGTATGTAAATTGACATGAGTGGTTAACTGTGGGGCTTAATATCACTTGTTCTCTATAATTTAAATATTGAAGTGACGGCACTTGTTGCTAGCTTCACGGATGTTGTGTGAACATACAATTTGTTACTGTCATTTTAAAATAAGTAATATTTATTTATTTTTTAGGACCAGATTAATGTATAATGTTAACATTTTTGTACTTATTTCTTAAAATTGTTCGTACTTAACTTAATTTATGTATCCAACACTACCTAGTACAGAGTATTTGTAGGGCATAGATTATAAAATTTGTTGAATGATTGTGTGTACTTACCATAGTAACGTAGTCTTAATGTTGGTATATTGTGCCCTCGTTAAGTACATATATAAAAGGTCAGGTCTGACATATTATCGTGTAAAATCGGTTTGTAGTCTATGGTTAGTCAGCCATTTTGAATTTGAACAAATGCTGGCTTTCAAAAGTTTGACGTAAGGCCAGCGATGATTGTATAAAATGTGGCCGATTGTTTTGGGAATTTAGGAATGGGGCCTAGTTTGTAGGTTTAATCGACCATGCTTTCTATCGAATTTAGAACCAACGGGTTACGGTTAGGAATTAGTGCAATATTAAAGAATTTTATTTTAATTCTTGCTTCTTTTGTTGCGTGAACTCGATGACAGATATCTATAAATATTAAGAAATTAGAATCATAGATTTTCATCAATTTTCTGGTGAATTTCTGTTAATATTTACGAATAAAAAATATTTACGATACTATGTAGGTGATAGACTAGCATACGTCCAACCCTAGTTAGGCTTTAACGTTGTCTATGAACACGAGTTAGATTGTTCAAATATCGCTCATTATGCCGTTTGTAAAAAAATATCAAGCAGATGTCTGTAAATTGTACACTACATACATACATTTACTATACTACGTACATTTTTGAAGAAAAAATTTGAATCATAGGGTTATTATTAGAACAACACGATCAAAACATTATTTTTAAATAATATGTCACATAATATTGGCATGCAATATTTTCCGTAGGTAGGTATTTATAATTTTATATAGTTGCTAGAGCTCTAATTTAAAATATAGGCTATCGCATGAATAATAGAACCGCTATAGAGACGAATAGGGGCGCTGCGATTTTTTTTTTAAATTTTGTCTGAAGGGAAGCTGTACGCAACTATTTAAGTAAAATTTAATTCGGGTTGGCCGTGTGCTTGTCGGTCGCCTTGATACAGTAGTTAGGGGTTGTGTTGATGTAAGGTTTCTTAAACTGAAATTATTTTAAGCTGTGCTGAAGTATTCTAATATCGAATAAGTATTTTCTTGAATCTCATTAGTAGTTTTTATTTAGAGTCGGCTGTATCGATATCGTTCGCGGATATCGCTACCCAATGGGTGCTGCCAAAATAATAAATATATTTATTTATTATCGTGCTTGGCTGGTCACTGCTCAAACCACTTCGGCTATAGAACATTTTTTTTCGGGTATATTTTGGTACTTATCTCATATTTAGTCTCTCTAAGTTTTAATTTAATTTTATTTCTATTAATATTTTATATATATTATTTCTATTAATTTATATTAATTAAATTAAATTTAAATTAATTAAATTACATTAAATTTAATTTTAAGGTTGATATTTTATAGGGCTAAAGGATATTTATGACTTGCTATCAATGTTGCCTTATCGCTAATATATAGGATAATTTAGTTGTGTTTGCAGAATTAATAATGTATGTTTATAATGAAATCTCGCGGCAATGAACTTAAATTTAAAAATAATCAGGTAATTCTTAGTAATGATTTTAAGTATTTAAATAAATATTGTTGAACGTATGGATTTTTTTTATTAATTTAAATTATTGACTCACATTTGATTTAAAAGATCAATTGATTTCAAATTTAAAAAAAGTTGGCTAGTTCGATCTCAAGTTCTCGAGTCTGATATTTGTTGTTGAGGTAGCGGACAAATAAATACAATAGTGAAATATTCCATACCGAAATACTAGGCTTAATGCTTAATTAAGCTCGGTTTGTGGTGAAATAAAACTTCACTCATAGATGGCAATAAGTATTTTATTTCGCATTTCATTTATCAATTACTTACTTAGAGTTAATATCATCGTTTCAACTACGCTAGGTGTCGGGATGTAATCCCACTTTCTACGGAAACATACTTAGGACAGTTAGAGATGAGGCCGCGGTAAAACTGTCAAATTTGCCAGTTGAATACCGCGAACGCAGCGCTTTGTGTCCTAGTACACAGCTCCTTTGAGCATTTATCTACTAATCATAGACTAAAATCATTACTTGTGATAAATTTTAAGCATTTTTTTAGGCTGTTTCTGTTTTTTTTTAATCTGTTGCATATTAAAAAAGGCAAGATTAAAATACGAGTTAATTCAAACGATGCTTAAACAAAATACCCCATTAATATAATAATATATATTTTTAATTAAAATACAATGATATAAAGCAATGTTTCCCGTTTTGAGATAATATTTTAATTAAACAATATTTTTATTTAATTCTAGAAAACGTAGTAATAATCGTAATTTTGGAAAACAGCGACAAACTATGAAAGGCAAAGTAATAATTATAATTACATACCTATATAAATAATTATTTTTATATTATTTAATTTAATAAGCTTATGAGTTTTTTTATTACTTATTATATGAGACTTATCTATGCCTTTATTTCACAGGAAAAGTAAGAGTAGACTGGATTTTTTTAGTTAATCAAACAAAATTTAGGGAGGTACCTAGTAATCTATAAAAAAAACATTACAGTTTTTATAGAAACGTCGAGAAGCTTGTGTCATAGCGTACATAAATCCTTTGTAAGTAAATTACACAATGAACTAATGCAAAATAATGACGATGCGGTTGGAACTTGCATCTTTGCAACTACTCGAATCACTCGGCCAGCATGACACCAAACCTTCCCCCATCCCCCTACTTCAATGGCCGCCCGCAGCTAGTAATCAAACATGTGGCTGCCAAAAATCTAACCCTGAATTAATTAAAAAAGAATACTAATACATCTCCAGCGAAAAGAGGGTGTGTTACAACTCTGCCTACCTATTTGGAGACATTTATTAGAGGCGCGAAGAAATAGATTTGTAATAACTACAGGAATCTCAAACCCAGTCTACCGAATGTGAAAATGTGCGTTGGACGCAAACTAAAACCAACCGCTAATATGACTAGCATCGCTGCGATTACGGATATTTATCTATTTGGCTAAAATTTTATTTTATGTTTTGCTTATCTACTACACTATTCTATTTTAACGCTTTATTTAGACATAATTCTTAACCAACGTCGTATCAAGCGGTGTCCACACTTCATGCTCAAGAATCAAGCGATTATTTCATCGCTGGAACGCAACACTGCAAATTAGAGTTATTTTTCGACAACGATTTTTGGTACTACCCTATTCGGACGTATTTGGAAAGCAAATTCCATTATTCCGTACATGTACGAAAGTGTCCTTTCGCTAAAAGTGATAATTGATCGTTTCTATTATTAACTGGATATCGAAAGAACGACTCTGTTTAAAGTGCGTTGACACTTGTACTGCGGTAATAGTCGAGGCTTTATTTTCCCGCGTTTCTCGTTAACAAAGAGGTTTTTAAGATCAATAAAAAAAGATGGATGCAAATCCTGACCAGACGTTTCATGCCGTATTTTTTGTTCTATTTTTAAACAACAAAGAAAAGAAAATATGATGACCCGCCTCATGGTAACCGTAGTTTTTTAGGTGCTTGCAATACCCGGGTGTCAGCGCATTGTCAACTTTATTGAGCAAAATAAGGATCTACTCAACGCAGGTATACAGCATTATAACCCGGTAGTAGTGTAATTTGACTGCGATCTTCTGTAAGTTGGAAGTACTGTCGTAGGCGAAAATTCTGGACGGGATATCCGTTGTGAACTTTATTAACTTAAAATAAACTAATAAATGATAAAATATCTTTTGATAGAGTGAATGTAGGTAAAGAGCAGAAATAAATTATGACAGTAGATCTGAGATTCGCTTTTACATACCAAAACATTTACGTTTACGTACCATTCTTATGTCTTGACTATAGATTCATCGTATTGATGATTGGATAATGCTTAGCACAAGGCCTCGTATTCCCTATTAATATACTTAGTACTTAGTGCTCGCGCGAAGCGGGCTAAATACACCTAAGCCCTGATAAATCGATAACCAACTAATTACTTATGCCAAGACTATTACAACGTACAAGTTTAGTGATAAGAAATATTTACCTTAACTCTCAAACTACTCCTAACTAAATAAGGCTATTTTGTAATGCACACAGAATCAGCTGATTTTTTTACGTCTGATATGTTGTTCTAATTAGATACATATTGTTAACAATTGATTAGTTTGATTTAGTTATTCATTACCTAAATGTAACACGATTCCATTTAATTTTTGGTAATCTTATGGTAATGGTATGTTAAACTGGTAATTTACTTGGTAAATGCTTAAATAGCAAACTAAGTTTATAACACTTCACAGGAAGACTTCACTTAAGACTTCACAGGAGAATGCCTTGCACCGAAATGCATGTAGTGTGGCGACCACTTACTCTCATTTCTCTGGATGTTTTATATTAACCGGATATAGTTGTTAATCAATAATGATTCGGTCAAGTAGCTTGATCAATAGTGTTTGTGACAGGCGCAGAGGACGCGTATTGAACGTAATCTACTTTGATTAATTTAGATTCTGTGTGCAAGCAATTAATTCCAACAATTTACTAGAAATCGTCAACAACTTATGACTAATTAGAATTGGCCGATTTTCTCTTATACAACAATCCTTTGGTAAATAATATAATTAATTTTGTCAAATCATAATTAATTTGTTTTTCATTACATTAAAAATATCACGAAAATAATAAATAGTAATAATTTAAAAAAACAAAAATGCTAATACAATTGAAATCCAACGGTCAATCGTCCATTACTTCCATTTTGAATGTAGTCGGCTTGTGGCCAATCGCCTTCATTGCCAGACGACGTCCGGTTCCTGCCGTGTATTTTGAATGTAGAATCTCTTCGTCACTACTGCTTGAGTCTTCGAAGCGACCGGACGTGCGAACTTCTCCTTCAGAGTCTGACGACTACACGGAATTAAAAATATTTAAAATAATACATACAGCTCTTTGATTTGAACAATGTTTAAGGCTGCGCTTTCTGGTATGGTAATTGTACTTATGCATTTAATTGCAAACGAAGCATAGTCAATTATCAGGCTATATATAGTTTTTGGTTTTATTGGGAACGTAAAAAAATATTAAAAAAACCGCAATAATGAAGCAAATAAATTACATACTTGATTTTATACCTGTTATAAATGTAACAGTGCCGTCAGATATGTTGCTAAAGTGAAATGATGTCGGCAAATCATGATGAAAGTTTTAGGAATTAAGGTGGCATGATTGTGAAAATAAGAGTAATTAAATAATATGAATTATGCAAAAGTTTTAAGCAAAAATGTGCATTCTCCTCACTACATTCGTGCTACATTTGTAAATAACTGTATAAAAAAAGTTACAAACCTTTGAGAATCGATGTTGAAAATTGCTGAACATAGAAAGCGATCCTAGAAAGCTGCATCATGTAACATTTGGGAAACTTTTGACAACCTTAGAATTGCTATAGTGGTATAATCCGCGCAGAACTAGTTGGCCACGCCATAGGTATGTTAGCGGTGGGACGGAGGGGCGGGGGTCCTTACTGTCATCCCTCAGTACGTCCGTACTATGGAGGGTAGAGGTAAGGAGAACCATCCCAGTGTATTTAAAAAGTGTCCGATGAAAGGGATCAAATTAAGGTGGCGCTAAAGTAGCAAGTGGAAGAATTTTAAAAAGAGAGCCTCACCCCCGTCCCCACCTAAGGCGCGGTCTAACAGTTCCACGCGGACTTTAATAAGATGTAGCATTATTCTTTTAAAAAGCTGTTTTTTTTGTATAGAGCGTAGCAATCCCTAGAAGGACTCTGGAACACAGTTCACAGAAGTTACGCTTTTTAGAAGCTATTTAACTTGTTACTCTAGTATTCAATGTTATCGGTCGCGGGCTCGACCACCGTTTAGCATAACACTTTAGTACTTTCGAGTTACATACAGCCAATATTAAACTGTATTCCAACTATAAAACAGCGTATAATCCTCCCAAATATCACTGGAAACAGCAGCATGCAGAAAACGACACCGTAAGAGTAAAAGAGACAGTATGCAAGAAGTAGAGAGAGACGAACATTTATTTCTTTGGGCGGCTGCGAGCGATGCTGGTCGGTGGGCGCTTGGCTGGCCTCTCGTCGCTGCTATCCACACCCTACATTACAACGGATATGTACATCTTACGTTATGTTAAGCTTAATCACAGCTATTTTATTCATCAAAAATCAATAAACATCAATACACACGAATTATAAACATATACGTTTATATATGTGTATTTCGTTATATTCCAGATAATATTTAGTCCAACGGTTCATTTATTTAATTGAATTAATAAAAGTCCACACACTTAAAAACGTGTTACATTTAAACGTTTATATGTACTTAGCAGTTTATTTAAATCATAAAAACCCAATAAGTGTCTAGATTCACATATAAAATTATTATAAACTTATATAAATTGTAAATTGTTACAGAAATACCTCTGTATTTTATTTAATGTAATTATTTGAATAAATCAATAAATGTATACACACATATAAACGTATATACATTACAGAGAAACCTTAGACTTAAAATTATTCCAAACCCTTGTTCCATTCGGTCAATCTTAATGCCCTGAACGAAAGCCGAAACTATTATATATAAATAGATATAGTTTGCACAATAACTTAAAATAGACGTTATTAAAAACCTAATTTATAAAAATAATGTATACAATACAAATATATGACAAACGTATTCTATACTGAATGTCAGGAATACGTTTGTCATAAAAAAATATAGATGAAAGAGTTGGACAGAGACAGCAATAATGCTGATCGTCGACCAATCACTTATGTATGAAGTACATTATTTTTTTAAGAATTTAGAGTAAAAATGTGATAGGGAAATTATAGCTATATTATCTCTAGTCTTAGATACTTCTTTCGCTTCATCCACATTCATTAGTCTCTTCATACAGGCTCGGTTTCGAGTACTCTTGCCAACCCTTAAGTATCCGATCGATTCGCTTACGTTACCTGGAACGTAGTCTTTCTCTGCATCTTCCTGTCACTCGCATTATATTATCTATCTTTCTGCACTCATCCTTTCCATACTTCTAAATCTTTTAACATATATTTCTTCACCTGCCCACGATGGAGTCGGCGAGATAAAAAAGAAATGAAACCAATAAACTTTTATTCAACGTAAGGGACACTTGAATGTCACATACTAAATATAAAATTACAATTTTCCAAGAAAATACCTCACGGATGAAGAAATGGCAGAACAAATTAACACAATTTATGTATCATGGTAGTTGATATTGTATGAAAATAGTCCAGTCGTTGTGCAAACCATGTGTATAAATTTATAATAGTGGTCATCCTTTAATATCGGAAAAATATTCCGAGAGAAAGAAAAAAACATTAAACACTCCATGTAAACGAACAGTGAGAAGAAGGGGTTGCTTACGTCATAATCGCCGATAGTGAACTTGGTGGCGGCCTCGGCCACCAGCTGGGCGGGCGGCGCGCTCTCCGGGGATAGCACCTGCGCCCGCCCCATGTTAGTCACACCACACAACACCGTTAAATACTATAGACCTATACAGGCTCACACACTATTTACTGCCGAGCTACATTCATAGCCAGCGAGGACTGTTTATATGGACCGGCGCCGACAATGTAACTTAATATACACATATACATGCATACAGCATGTATATCTTTTCACGTCTTCCCACTCAGGATGTTAAAAAAAACTTGATATGATACAATGATAACAAGTTAAAACTATACTGATCTCCGGCCAGTGGCGTATCTAGCCCCCCTGAGCTTGGGGGCCCCCGGTCTAGCCCGGTCTAGCTAGTCGGGGTCTAGCCCTCCGGTAGCTACCCCACTGCCTCCAGCTTAAAGTGTGCGTGGGTACTACCTCTGCCCATCCCTTCGAGGACTCTTGTAGGAAGACGTCAAGATATATTATTTATTTTTTCGCAAACACGTTAATAAAGCATTATAAGGTAAGTTTAAAGCTCGTTAGGATTGACGGGGCGCTGACGGTACATATAAATAAACCTTTTATTAGCAAATGTGACTAAGATATGTCCAGAATGTCATCCCAATAATCGTACTTAATTTTTAATGTTTAGGAAACTTAGAATGGGAACAGATTAAGGCCCTTTAGCTCCAAAAGGGATGTGATGGTTTGTATAGAAGAGTTGTAGTCGCTGAGGCGATTTGGTAAAATTGAGTGCAAGGTATTTTAATTATTAAATTGTGATAGGTCTATTTCCTATGCATATCTTAGCAACACTGTTGGATTTTGACATATTAGTAAGTAGAATATAGAACCATAGACAAGCAGTAAACTTTTAAGTTTTATATAATGGCTCTATACTCTCTGCCTACCCCGTTAGGGACTCGGCGTGATGATATGTATGTATAATCGAGCGATTCACAATTAATATGACAACTTGTAATGAATTAGCCATCCCATTACTTAGCATTCTATTGGTAGTTATTGGTAGCATTTTGATTAATGGCAACACACATCACTGGTTATTAGTGTCAGTAGCTTTGGTTAGGTAGAAATGAATTGATGAGTTTTATGTTCTTCCTTTTGCAACCAACCATTTGAACTAATAATATTAATACGAGAGAGATCTTTTGTTTCAGGCTTAGTCATAATATTGGCATATACGTTAGTGTTTCTGATACCCTGGTACATCTTTCTGCTGGAAAAATGTCCTACCCTAAGATAACCAGGTGTGTCTGTGTAGTAACTATATAATTGCGAAAGTACCTTCTAAATTCGATACCCTTGTCTGTTTGTATTTCTGTTTCGGACTTAGTCAGAATATGGGGAATACACGTTAGTGTTTCTGCTACCCTGGTACATCTTTCTGCTGGAAAAATGCCCTACCCTAAGATAACCAGGTGTGACTGTGTAGTAACTATATAATTGCGAAAGTACCTTCTAAATGCGATACCCTTGTCTGCTTCGGACTTAGTCATAATATGGGGAATACACGTTAGTGTTTCAGCAGCGAAAAAAATCCTAAATCTATGGTTTCAGCTACCCTGGTACATCCGTATGCTAGACTAATGCCCTACTGTAAGATTAGTGTGTCGGTGTAGCTTAACTATAAAACTGCGAAAGTACCTTTGTCTGTTTGTCTGTCTGTTACGTTTATTCGTTATTGTTATTTGTACCTGTTTTGTTTATTATTATTTCGTTTAGCAATTTAACCCCTCTTCTATGGTCACTAGATATTTAAGTTCAGTGCGCAACATACACCCTCATTTATACCCCATTGTTAAGAGCCAACCTTACCCTTCACTTTTTCTTTAGACCATAGACAATTTAGTTAAAGCCACCCAGGATAATAAAGAATCGCATTTGGTATTTCATCCAATATTGATTAGAGCACAGATTAAATATGTTATTTTAAGTTATTTACATCTGTCCCAGAAAACCCAAGAGTCCAACCTCAAACTCCTGTCCAAACCTTCTAATCATACTCACGTCCTGGTCACTCATCATCTCCTTGGTGGAGACGGTGGTCTCGATCCTCCTGATGGAGCCCTGGTGGATGTCCACGTCGAAGGTCAGGCATTGGAAGCGACGGAGAAGCATCACCACCGGGATTGGCAGGACTCCTGCCATGATCATAGCGATGGCGATCCCCAAGACCCAGGTTGGGTAAGGAGTTTTGACCACACGACCCTGGGATAATAAAAACAAATGAAACGCGATGGCTTAGTAGTTCAAGTAAACAATGGTGCAGGTTCTAGCAGAGGTGGCTTGCACCAATAAATTTTTCCATACTTGGAAAGCGGTGGTTGACGAAACAGACAAAGCAAAAGTGTGTGCAAAAAGAGGCAGAGGAAGGCCACGTTCCAACTACCTGAATCAAATCGATCAGACGCTCAAGGACAGGAACGTCAAGAGTACTCGAAACCGACGAGCATGTATGAAGAGACTGATGAACGGCGTGATAATATGTATGTAAGTATGTGTTACAGAGTTAGAATATTATCTGGATTGACACATAGTGACTGAAAAACTGTGAATGAAATAAAATATTATGCAGACGAAATTATCCACCTGCTAGCTTGCAATACAAATCTCACCTCAGCAGCATCCCAGGCGCCGTAGGTGGGCGGGTTGATGATCATGAACACGAGGGACGAGAGGAGGATGCAGGTGACGATGAAGGGACCCACGTAGCGCCACGTCACCTGCCAGTACACGCCCGGACGGTAGCCGGTCATCTCGTAAATGTCGTTGGTGAATCTAGGAAGGCACGTATCTTGTCAGAGGTTGTTCTAATTACGTCGGAGTCGTCCTATTTATACCATAAACTAGTTGTGCCCGCGACTTCGTGGGCATGAGAGTAATGTTCAGTTTCTAAAATAAAAGTAGCACAAGTTACTCCTTTTTACACCAGCTATCTGCCAGTGAAAGTCTTGACAAAATCGGTCCAGCCGTTTCAGAGATTAGCCGGAACAAACAGACAGACACGCGGACAAAAATTGTAAAACAAAATGTTTTGCTATATGTACCGTGTATACATCCATATGCATTTAGTAAAAAGCGGTTATTTTAATATTACAAACAGACACTCCAATTTTATTTATTTGTATAGATGCGAAAGTTTGTGAGGTACTTTGTTGTCCTTACACCCAAAAACACTGTATGAAAGTGGATGAATTTAGACAAAGAGACTGGTATCCAATTTGATAGTACTGCCAGTCTTCTTAGCATTTTGCCGTGGCAACCGATTTGGGGATAAATATTTTATCTGTAAGTAGTTAAGTGTTGCCGTGGTGGCTGAGTGGTTCGAGTAGCTGCCTGCAACACAAAGATGGCTAGTTCGAATTCCGACGGAAATTCATCTCCGGCGGGTGTGTGGATAATACCTTCAAACCTCTGCCTGACGACGAAGATATTACGTCACGGCGACATGATTTAAAGACTAATTGTTCTTCTTTCTCACTCTTCTATAATTATGTTATAGTGCTTATGCTTTAGTAGGTATGTGTGTGTGTGTGTGTGTGTGTGTGTGTGTGTGTGTGTGTGTGTGTGTGTGTGTATAAGTCAATGTTGTTACCTCTCATGTCCGTAGATGTAGATGACGGACACCATCTCGAGCAAGGCCACGACCACCAGGCCGATGGTGCCGGCGAAGGAGTCGAACATCTTGAGCCAGTACTCGCCCGCACCAGTCGTGAAGATCAGCCCCACCAGGAAACAGAAGGCGCACACCACACCTGCACACACACACACACTTACAAGTTGCCATATCTATACAGATGCGGGGTGTCTATGGAAATAGTACAGTTGTCCTCTGATGTTGTAGGGTGTGGAGAACAAACAAAAATAGTTCTAAAGATAACGAAATGACAACCTTACAAAAGGGAGATCCTATTCCCAAGCATGGTTCTTTGTTCTTTTCTGCGCAAGGACTTTTAATGACAAAAAAAGCGTTTTTAAATTCTATATTTATAACTTTATCGTAGAAGCAGACTTATGAAGCAGAGGTGTATAGGTAGGTACCCACACACCCACTTTCCGCCAGAGGTATATTAGGTGCCAACGTGACAGATGGCGAGTCCATCGCCGTTACTCAAGCACGACTATACATACGTCTTTGAATTTCTTCTCCGACGTATGCAGGTTTCCTCTCGATGTTTTCCTTCACCGTAAAGCTTGTGGTCTAACTAATCACTGTACTTAAGTTCAGAAAAACTCATTAGTACAGTCCGGATTCGGACTTGCGATCTTTATGTTGCAGGCAACTACTCGAACCACTCGGCCACCCCGGCCGCCGTGACAGTGACAGCTATTATTATAAAAAAGAACAGTAATTTTCTAAATACATATAAAAGTACAGACAATTAAAATCACCGTATAGAGAATTAAAAGTCAAAATAAATACAGGTACATACCAGTTAAAACCGGTTTGCTGAGCCTCTTAAACAGATCGATATCAAATATGGTGCAGAGCATGCCCTCCATGATGCCGATCTGGCTGCCCAGCCCCAGGGAGAGCAGCATCAGGAAGAAAATGATGGACCAGAACGGCGCTGGGGTCAGCTTCAGGATGGCTTGTGTGAATACTATGAAAGCCAGACCGGTGCCTTCAGCGGCCTGGAGAGAAAGAACACAAAATATTTTGACGGCCGCCTGGTCTAGTGGTTAGAGCTCCTGACCGCGAAACTTGAGGTTGCGGGTTCGAATCCCGCTGAGGGCAGATATTTGTGCGATGAACACGAGTATTTGTACCTTGTCTTGGATATCCTATGTATCTATCTATAAAAATTAATATATCGTTGTCTAGGTACCATAACACAAGCTCTGATTAATTTGAGACTAGGTCAATTGGTGTGGAATTGTCCCAAGGTATTATTTATTTATTTTAAAATAAAATAAGCCTCAGTTTTTTTATATCACATGGGTGGCGGGCCGTGTGATGGTAAGCGGTTACCGCCCCCTATGGACGCTTGCAACACCAGTGGTATCGCTCGACTCTACAGGAATATTTTCACACCCTTTTTGGAGAATTGCATGCTGTACTCTCCAGGGATAACCTTGGCTTCAGAGTCCCGAAGGTTAATCGATCAATATTTCTTTACTCCTCTCACAAAGGACCCCGAAGAGGTTGACAGAGGTGTGTAGTAACACACCCACTTTTCGGCGGAGATATATTTAAGGTGCCATCGTGACAGGTGGCAAGTCCATTGCTGTTTCTCAAGCGTCCATAAATTACGTGAGGTGTATTTTTTAATTTTCTGTCCCTCCCTCCCTCCTGGTGAGATATCGTGAGATTTTATTCAACCCCCTCCCCATCCCCCAATATTACGCGAGATTTTTCAAAATGTGGGTTTCTTACGTAAACGCGTTGGATTTTTATTGTAAAAAGAAAACAAAAATTGCTTCGTGCCTTTATTTACGACTAGTTAAGACTTTGCTGTGAGTGTTTAATTATAAGATTAAATCTTACGCATGTTCAATCTGGATTAAATGGACCAAAATAGTATATATTTTTTTGTTTAATCAGAAAAAGAATTGCGTGATATTTGCTGAGACCCCCCCTCTCTCCAACGTAAGATTAGATGAGATTTGACTCGACCCCCTCCCCGTAATTTATGGACGCCCCCTTAGATGCATACGTTTTTGAATTTATTCTTAAGGCAGGTTTCCTCCCGATCTTTTCCTTCGCCGTAAAGACATGCTTTACGTACTGACATGTACAAAGTAATAAAGTACTGTACTTAAATTCAGAAAAATTCATAGGTAAAAAAAATACACTCAGAATATTTTCAGAAGAGTCGCCCGAAAGCTTGACTAATGAATATTTCTTCACACCGCTTCTGACGGGGTAGGCAGAGGTGTGTTGTCTATAATGATCGAAGATGTGGTAGGTATGCCACCTCTGCCCGCTCCATTATTTAATTACCTCTTCAAGTTGCCGGCTCATGGTGCACCCAGTGAGGTTCAGTGCCTGGACCCAGCTCTCGTTGACCTTGTCAATATTTTCCTTATAATAGTCGAAGGTGGAATTCAATTTGAACCCACCCAAATTATTTTGAGCCAGGATTTTGATCTCTCTGGAAGAAATTGATTAAGTAAGGTCATATACTAATAATCTTAATATATATATTTCTTGTGTGCGTGTGTATGTGACTGAACTCCTCCTAAACGGCTGGACCGATTTTGATGAAATTTTCTGTGTGTGTTCGTGGAGATTCGAGAATGGTTTAGATTCACAATTGGACCCGATAGGTGGCGCCACTGGGTCCGTGGCTTTAATTTTTTCTCCCAAGCGAAGCTGGGCGGGACAACTAGTAATAATATATAATATATCCTCGCGCCTTTCAACAAGGGTCCCAGAAGGGGTATGCAGCGGACCCACACACCCACTCTCCGCCATAGATGTATTTTTTAGGTGCCAACGTAACAGATAGCGAGTCCATCGCCGTTACTCAATCACGACTATACATACGCCATTGAATTTGTTCTCAAACATATGCAGGTTTCCTCTCGACGTTTTCCTTCATCGTAAAGCTCGTGGTGTGACTAATAATTAATTTCAGACAACTCATTCGGATACAGTCAGCATTCGAACTATGATTTTTTGTGTTGAAGCCAACTGCCCGACTGGGGCAGGACCTCCACCTTACAGAAGTCCGTAGCCAAATAACACAATTTATTGTGTTGTGTTCCTACGCGGTGAATAAGGTTTCCAGTAATGAGCTCCTTGGGGAGGGGGGAGGATTGTTACATTGTGTTGGAAGCAGAGGGATTAAACCCATTATGCTGCCAACACACTATAACTCTCCGAACACAGAGTGGTAACACGCAAGTGCTACTTCGGTATCGTGAGCGTAAATAGGCTGCGGTAACCGTTTCCCATCAGATAGGCCGTATGCTTGTTTGCCACTCTTGTTGTGGAAAAAAAAAACTGCTGGAAAACTCGACCACCGCGGCTTTGGTGCTAATTTATTTCGCGATTGGAACAAATATAGAGTACGCAAGTGCCTACACTTACTCAGTACATTATTATAGGTACCGCGGTGACGTGATATTGAGGAGTGCGCAGGCGCAGGGATTGTATCACAACAATACACTTGAGCCCATTAATAATCTTGATTGGATTCAATGCATTCCAATTCGCGTAACAAAGTGCGATTTTAAACGCCGTGTGTACAAATATACTATGTAGTATTGTAATTGTTGCAGCGCATTATTATTTTTACACACTAAATCTTTACTCATTTTAATGCCGAAATACGTAAGCTACAAAAAAGTAAAATATAATATATAAAAGATATGTAAAATTATTATCTTATAAAGTACATTTCAATAAAAAACTTTTATATACATATATATATATATATATATAAACATATATTTAAAAATATATGATATAGGGCCCACCGGTATCGGGATCAGGGTCCCAGAGAAAGACACCTCCTCAGAATACGTGACGTTTCGAGTGGCACTGTTTTCTGCATCAGACCCTTGATCCAAGCGTCTAAGGAGAGCCTCTTGAGGTGTTGGTCGAGGCTCTTTGCCATTAGGCCATTAACCATTAATATTATTATTATTACATAGGTAATAAGCAAGAGAGGTAGGGCATAACGGGTTTCCCGTTAGAATTTGGAGCTGCCCGACTGGGGCAGGACCTCCACTTTGTAGAAGTCCGTAAACAGATAACATAATTTATTGTGTTGTGTTCCTACGCGGTGTAAAGGTTTCCAGTAATGAACTCCTTGGGGAGGGGGAGGATTGTTATATTGTGTTGGCAGCAGAGGGATTAGTCCCATTATACTGCCTAACTCTCTGAACACAGAGTGGCAACGCGCAAGTGATACTTCGGTATTGTAAGCGTAAATAGGCTACGGTAACCGTTTTCCATCGGGTGGGCCGCATGCTTGGTTGCCACTCTTATGTATAAAAAAAAACCGATTTGGCTGAAACTTGAAAGGACATAGGCCTAATTTTTATTATTATTATTACATAGGTAGTACAAACTTACTTGGTCATGCAAGAGTCGAGCATGGTGTAGGCTTTAAAGCCAAGGATGCTGAAGATGACGACGGAAGCGTAGATGGCAGTGAGCGCGTTACACACCGACACGAGCAATACGTCGCGCACGCAGTTATTGTTCGGCGGGTTGTACGAACCGAATGCGATCAGGGAACCGAACGCAAGACCGAACGAGTAGAACACTTGTGTCGCCGCGTCCAGCCATACTGTTGGGTTTAGGAGCTTTTCCAACTGAAATAAATGGGAGTTATTTAGTTTGTTTCTTCTCCTGGCAGGTATTTGTCTTGGAAACGGTGGTAACTTTAGTTTTTATTAACCTTTTGAACAACCTTTGTGAACAATTCTGACAGGAGAAAATAATATTTGCAGACGTAGTATTATTTAATAGCTAATAATAATAAATAGTTTTGACGGAACCCTGATGACTATCCTACGGAACCCCTTGGTTCCGCGGAAGCCAGTTCGGGAATCCCTGGCCTAGAGAATAAGTAATAGCTATATTCTAGAAAAAGTTTGACCAATTAGATCAAATTGTACGCCTACACTTACTCAGTACATTATTATAGGTAACGCAGTGAAGTGATATTGAGGAGTGCGCAGGCGCAGATATTGTATGTCTAACTTATACGCTGATGAATGTGAATGATGTGAAAGACGTATGTAGGTATAGAGAGAGCTGGCGCTCTACTCTCTCTGCCTACGCCGTAATGGACTCGGCGGAGATGTTTATAGAGGTCTTGCCTAGTTAGTTACCTTCGGCTTGTACATGTGGTATATGCCATCTGATGAGCCAGGCAGGGTGATTCCCCTGATGAAGAATATAGTCAGGACCACGTACGGGAACAGTGATGTAAAATATACCACCTGGGGACAACATTGCATACCTTGAATGGCGACATATGAAAGAGACAGGTGTATATATAGTCATATACACCTGTTCTCATAGGCGGCGGTAACCGCTTACCATCAGGCGGACCGCATGCTTGTTTGCCACCAATGTGGTATAAAAAAATATAGTTTTATACAGGGTGCTTTTTAAAATGGGGTAATTGCTCAAATATATGATACGGAACGAGAATAAAAAGCAAATTGAAAAATATAAATTGCATTTTATTTACTGTTACTTTATTTGTTTTTTTTTTTTTTATATTTTTTATACCACATGGGTGACATACAAGCATGCGATCCGCCTGATGGTAAGCGGTTACCGCCGCCTATGGACGCTTGCAACACCAGGAATAGTTGTTTTAATTACATTAATAGTGGTGTAAGTAGTTGCCTGCATCACAAAGATTGCAAGTTCGAATCCCGACTGTACTCTTTTTCTGAACTGAATTACAGTGTATGCAAAGGTCCCCGAAGGGGTAGGCAGAGGTATGTAGGTAGTACCCTCACACCTGTTTTCTGCCAGAGATATAACTTAGGTTCCAACGTGACAGATGGCGAGTCCATCGCTGTTACTCAAGCACGACTATACATAAATACACCGTTTAATAATAATACACGCCTTTAATAATGTTGTCATTAAACGGCATCCACAGTTCTACAGCCGTGACACACCTGTCGCTTAAATATCCTTCCTCCGTACTCCCGCTTGATGAAGTCGGTTACATCATGTTCTTGGCTTACCTTCCCGCTGCTTTGTATCCCCTTCATGACAATAAAGAAGACGATGATCCAAGCCAGCAGTAAGTAGCATACGATCCACCAGCGCGGCACTCCAGGATCCTCGATGCTGGGAGACGCGTCCAAGGCCTCTCGATACCAGTAGTAGACGGTGGCAGAGGCCTTATTGCACTCCTGTTCGGCAGTTCCGTTGTCCTGAGGGCAGTGGGCCCAGGGTAGCTGGTCTGCTGTTAGCTGCAGGACAGGGAATGTATCGATGTATCAATATATTATTATTATATTTTATATTCTTTATTGCACAAACACACATCTACGGTCGGCAACGCGCGAGTGATACCCCTGGGGTTGCAAGCGTCCATAGGCGGCGGTAACCGCTTGTTTGCCACCCATGTGAAAAAAGAAAAACATGTAATAGGCACACAATATAAGTGAGAAATCACAAGAGAGTGATATTGAAAGAAGAGTGAATGCAGGAAACATGGTGAATGGAGCTTTGCACTCCTTCATGGGCAGTCGGAATGTGTCTTTCAAGGCTCGTTTGGCTGTGCATGGGGGAGTGTTGGTTCCGACACTCATGTACGGAAGTGAAAGTTGGGTATGGCAGAAGAAACATGAAAGCCGAATAAATGCAGTTGAGATGAGAGCGTTAAGAAGTATTATAGGAGTTAAACTGAGTGACAGGATAAGAAATAGTGAGATAAGGAAACGTTGTGGTCTGAAAGAAGATGTAGTGACAAAAATTGAGAAAGGTATGCTGAGATGGTTTGGCCATGTCGAAAGAATGAATGAAGAACGATTGACGAAAAAAGTGTATAAGGCGAGTGTGGATGAAAGTGTTGGAAGGGCAAGACCTAGACGGACGTTTCTAGACCAAATTAGGGACGTCTTGAAAAAAGGTCAGGTCAAGAGTACCCTAAACCGAAGAGCATGTATGAAGAGAATAATGAAAGTGGGCGAAGCGAAAGAAGTATGTAAGGATCGTAGCAAGTGGAAAGAAGTGGTCTCTGCCTACCCCTACGGGAAAGAGGCGTGATTATATGTATGTATATAAGTAAATCTTCACGCCTTCCCACAAGAGTCCCCGATAGGGTAGGCAGAGGCGTATAGTTAGTACCCACACACCCACTTTTCGGCAGAGATATATTTTAGGTGCCAACGTGACAGATGGCGAGTCCATCGCCTATTTAATAAATAAAAAGTGGCGAATTTAATTGCGATAATATAGTTTGCAGCTGGCAATCTCACCCGAATACTATTGAAGAGGTAGAAGAAAACCCATGTGATGATCACGTTGTAGTACAGCGCCACGAACAGGGTCACCACGCAGCTGGAGATGCCGATCCCGCCCAGCCACGGGTGGATGGTGTTCCACACGCCCAGCGAGCCGAGGCGCATCTTCTGCCCAATCGCCATCTCGATCAGAAACAGGGGAATGCCCTCCAATACCAACATTATGATAAAGGGGATCAGGAACGCTCCTGCGAACAAACATTTTTCTCTTTTATATTCTGAACATCTCAAAATCAATAATGGTCAGGTTGTAGAATAACATTTATATTATTAAACAGTAATAATATCCTTAGGCTTCCCACAAGGGTCCCCGAAGGGCTAGGCGGAGGTGTGTAGGTATTACCCACACACCCACTTTCTGCCAGAGATTGCTTAGGTGCCAACGTGACAAATGGCGAGTCCATCGCGGTTACTCAAGCACGAGCCTTTGAATTGCTTCTCAGACGTATGCAGGTTTCCTCTCGATGTTTTCATCGTATATACATATATGTATATCCTCACGCCTTCCAATAAGGGTCCACGAAGGGGTAGACAGAGGTGTGTATGTAGTACTCACACACCCACATTACGCTAGGGATATATTTGTGTTTATTTCTGGTTTGAAGTCAAGGTTGGTTGATGCCAGTGGCAACTGAATGGACTTTGCACGAAAAAAGACCCTGCCTGTAGCCACCGCCTGTAGACTGCCAGCTCAGGTCCAGGATTCTTCAAATTACATATGTAATACGATATTATGAGTTTAGAGTGCATTTTTGTGCATAAAATTATCTCAATAATATTGAATTCTTCTGTTGCACAACCACTGCATTCCAAAGTAGGAAATGTTCGGCCTTAAACGAAGTGCAAAGCCTAGCCTCAAACTGTCTACGTCGTAGCAGCCCGTAGCACAATCGATAGCGGCCCGCGACGCCTACGCGCTACGACACAACACTAAATATAGAAAAGCACAATTTGATTGTTCATAAAGATTCTATTGGACGCACAGATACTCTCATGTTATGTTTTCTTATCTATTATCTGTGCTCCACTCGGCAGTATATAAATCTATTGGCTAATATCAAAGAAAATGTGTTGTTATTACCGCTGGCAATCACGATAAAACGTACTCTTTTCGCTGGGCTATGCACATATTCTGTTGGTGATTTATTTAGACTTTTCTCCATGCAACCTGTCCTCTCTCAAATCCTGTTTCTGGCCTATATTCCGGCTAATATTATAAATGCGAACATTTGTGAGGATGCCTAACTAATATTTTTTTTTCAAATTAGGCACAGAAATAGATTATTTATTCACTGGACATACGATATGCTATTTTCCAGAAGAACATTTCAGAATGAAAAATTCAAATGGGATCAAATTTTACGTAGGTTCACCGCGGAGCACAGCTAGTAATATCTATAATATATATATATATATATATATAATATATGCCGCTAGTCTTCTTGGCACCCTTCCGCGTGACACAGATTTGGGTCATTTATTCTATTTCCAGTTAGTTTATATTTATTATTACTTTCTCTAATATTACTTGTTAAAATAAATAAACTCTCTTTTGTATATGTAATATATCTTCTCGGCTTCAAACAAGGATCTCAGAAGGGGTAGGCAGAGGGATATACCTTACCTAGAGGAGTAAGTACAATATAGAGTAAGTATAGCATTCCTCAAGAACGGTGGGCCAGTGGCTCAGTAATCGTGTATGCTTCTTACTTGCTTAGTCTATACTAATATTATAAAGAGGAAATATTTTTTGTTTGTTTGTTTGTTTGTTTGTAATGAATAGGCTCCGAAACTACTGGACCGATTTCAAAAATTCTTTCACCTTTGGAAAGCTACATTATCCCCGAGTAATATAGGCTATATTAAATTGGACCCAATAGGTGGCGCTCTAATAGATATCCTGGTTCCTAATAATATGTTAAATGTTTTTACGTTGTGGGGCTGTTTGTTCCTCTTTCTCGCAAAAACTACTGGACGGTATTGGATGAAAATTCGACGACCGTCTAGTATAAAATAATCTAACTTTGATCTCTACGTCACGAAAAATAAAATCTATTTTAAGACATTGCGGTTTTTAGGGCCGTATCGATTTGGTATGGTGCTACGGCGTAGGCAGACGGGCACGCTACGCTAACCTTTTGTTCCACGAATAATGCTTTTCAAGGTGTCTCGTGCAAAAAATGGGCAAATTGCGAGTCTGTTACAAAGGAGTATTATCTGTAATGTTTTGAATGAAGGTTTATTTTTAAACTACATAATAAAGTTATACAATCTGAATGGACGCGAAGAGGTTTTAACGTTGAAAAGTCACCTGTTTTTTTTTTATAATAAACCTACTTAAACATATTAAAACTATTAAAATAGAAAACACACTACGAGGTTTACAGTGAAGGAAAACATCGAGAGGAAACCTGTATACGTTTGAGAAGAAACTCTAAGACGCATACAATATTTATTCATGCTTGAGACGTTTCTCAATTCGCCATCTGTCACGTTATCACCTTCATAAATGCCCGGCTGCCACATTAGCCCCAAAATAATCCGAAGTCACAGAAAGAAAGTTAGTGCACATAATTTTAAACTCACCTCCGCCATTTTGTTGACACAAATACGGGAAGCGCCAAATGTTGCCCAGACCGACTGAGTAGCCGATAATTGACAGAAAGAACTGCAATTTCCCCGACCATGCAGCCCTGTCCTCCTCCGGAGCATCTCTTTGTAGGGACCCTCGAGATCCTTGGAGCACGATGGTCACTCCATGAGGCCTCTCCGAACCGTCAGCTCGCGTGTTCAACGGCGCCAACTCATGCCCGTTACGCGGTCCTACTGGCTCAGCTTTGGCGGCCATTTTGTTTTCTATATCAACGTGGTTTCTCGATATTGTTTTTTTATAGGTAAAGTTATTGGCTATTTATTGTCTTAAGTTTAACAAGATTCTTCGAATGATAATGATTACCTATGAAAATGTTCATAATATTATATCAAAATTATTGAATACTATTGATGTAACAATATATTATAATTATATATTATTATTATTATTATATATTATACAATTACATATTTCGTAATCGTATGTGAAATATCGTATGGCGTCTTTTTTGACGAACTCTACGCCTTTGAAGTAGGTGGTCGCCCGTTGTAGGAGTTTCATGCGCAATTTCAATGAATCTCTGAAGATGTATGTGGTTTCCCTATGCATATGAGTTGGTTTTTCGATGAGGACTTAATGTGGAAAATTCAACGTCTTTAAAATTGGATTTCTAGCTATCCTTTTTTTTATTTAAACTCCATTTTCGCCATTTTATTGGATATCAGGATCTGAAACAAATGTGTATTAATGTTATTATTGAATTAATTAATTTATGGATTTTATATCTAGAAGAAAAAAAATCACCATTATTATTATTAAGAAGATTGTTAAAATGATTAGGTGTTTTTTATACTTCTGAGTTGGAAAACAAGTATGCGGTCTGTTGTCAAGTGGGCACCGTTGCAAATGTGCGCTTGCAACACCAGGGGAATGAATTTTATATTTGCATCTTTAGTGATCCTTAGTGATCTTTAGTGACCTTTAGAGAGTATCTAGTCTTTCGACTAGATACTCTAGGTGAGTTACTGTGAGGTAGATAACCTCACGGGTGAAATAAATAAGTAAGTATGTAGTTCATTTTCATTTAATATTCCTCACTAATTGAAAGGTAACCCCTAAGGAATAGCCAATAGAACTCATCATTAGGCTTTTTTAATAAGCTACCTCGGAAAATAATTGAATTACCTTTTGTAGAATTTAAAGCTGTCGTTAAAAGTAAATTAATTCAAAAGGCTTATTATAAAACATCAGATTATTTTAATGATGGCCATGCATGGCAATGGATTGCTCCTCTTGTACAGAGTTTATATATGTAACTTTAATCTTTTCTACCCCTACGTAAAAGGGAACAAATGTTAAAAAAGCAAACCGGGGAGTTTGTTTCGCCGTTTCTTCTTCTGGCAGGTATTTTTTTCTTGAAAACGGTGGTAGCTTTAGTTTATATTAAATATGTGACGTTCAATAAGTGTTCCCTGTGTCCCTTACGTTGAATAAAATATTTTGATTTTGTTTTTTTTTTGGTACGGGGTACAAATCCCCTAATCAGACGCCATAGTTTTAGGTATAACCTGTGTCTTTGCACAGAACAGGACAGCACTGGACAGAAACACTTGGAAATCATGGGGGAGGCCTTTGCCCAGCAGTGGGATGTACCATCATCATCATCTGTGTCTTTGCGTTCATTGATGTAGATTTTATCAATTTAATCCGTGTCTGTATATCTGACATGTATGGAAAATTCAATGATGATCTGTTTTGTAGTTAATTCGCGAAGAGCTAACAAATTCACTTTCGGAATTGTATCATTAATCAGGATTAGTGCAAATTAATGAGTATGGAAGTTCGTTAGTCACGTACCACGGCCGAACGGATTTTATAACCTGGATTAATACCATTTAAAGCTTATATAAGAATATAGGCAGTCGTGAAAGTAGATATGAGGGTACTAGGGTACTACTTACATACCTCTGCCAACCCCTTCAGGGGCCCTTAGCCTTTAGCCGCGAAGCCGTGGGATCATAACTAATTACCATTAAGCCGCGAGTAACAGAAAACGCAACGAGTGTTATATATTTTTTTTTTATACAACCAAAGTGGCAAACAAGCAAACGGTTACCGTAGCCTATTTACGCTCACGATACCGAAGTATCACTTGCGCATTGCCACTCTGTATTCGGAGAGTTATTGTGTGTTGGCAGCATAATGGGTTTAATCCCTCTGCTTCCAACACAATATAACAATCCTCCCCCCTCCCCAAGGAGCTCATTACTGGAAACCTTATTCACCACGTAGGAACACAACACAATAAATTGTGTTATTTGGCTAAGGACTTCTATAAGGTGGAGGTCCTGCCCCAGTCGGGCAGCTCACAATTAGAACGGGAAACCCGTTATGCCCTACCTCTATACAAAAGTATAAAATTGTTTTCGGTAAAAAACTTTGTCGGCGCGCTTCAAAGTTGGGTGTATCCATGGTTCCAGGAGGCAGGGGGAGGGTTCCGCAGCCTTGACACACTTGCGGCCCCTCTCGTGTGAAAGATTAACGTCTACTCGCTATTTGACTATTATACTCACACTTGCAAAGGGACCGTTGTACCGGTATGCATAGAATTGAAGCGAATAATGCTACCAAAATAATAATTATATAATATAGAAGCCGTGGTGGCCGAGTGGTTCGAGCAGTTACTTGCGACGCAAAGGTCGCAAGTTCGAATCCCGACTGTACCAATGAGTTTTTCTGAACTTAAGTACAGTGATTAGTCACACCACGAACTTTACGGTGAAGCAAAACATCGAGAGGAAACCTGCATACGTCTGAGAAGAAATTCAAAGGCGTATGTATAGTCGTGCTTGAGTAACGGCGATGGAGTCGCCATCTGTCACGTTGGCACCTAATATACCTCTGGCGGAAAGTGGGTGTGTGTGTATTACCTATACACCTCTGCCTACCCCTTCGGGGACCCTTGTGAGAAGGCGTGAGGATATATTATATTATATATATTATTATAATCTTTGTGTAAGTCTTGGAGTAAAGTTGTTCTGACGCAAATCATAGTTTATGAATAAGGGTGTTGATGTATAGTCGTGCTTGAGTAACGGCGATGGATACTCCATCTGTCACGTTGGAGCGTTAACGTAACGTAACTAAAATATATCTCAAGCGGAAAGTGGGTCGTGGGTACTACCTATACACCTCTGCCTACCCCTTCAGGGACCCTTGTGGGAAAGCGTGAAGATAATATTAAAATAAATAATAAATGTACGTCACTAATTTAACGAGCTCTTCAAATGTCTTAGTCTCAGGATGCGCCGGAGAACACAAATCGCACATAAGAGCGTACGTTGCTTCGCCCACAACAGTTATTAACATAGGCACACGTAACTCTTCTTTGATCTCATTTAACAAAATAAACTGTTGAACTCGGCGAATGTACGCAGGCCATTGTTTTGAGTTTAAGTTAAACGATTCTAATTTTACCAATCGGCATTTTAAACTGTATTAATTATCAAAATAACGCGTGGAATAAAATCTCGTCGCCAGTGTAACGTCAATAAAAGGCGGGAGATGGTTCCTGTCCTGACTGCCAGTTCTTTATTTAAATTACAGAACCGCCAACATACAAATATAATTACCACAATCCAGACTAAGCGTTTCTTCATCTTTAAAATCAAACGTCGTCCACAATGCTTTCCGAGCCTCTTCACATATAAACCCATAAATGAAAACACGCTATTTTGATACACTTCAAACTGTTTGTCTATCATTGCTTGATATTGATCTGTCGTATCGTGACCCAATGACCAATTTAAAGCCAACGATGACAAGGTGTTCTATATTAATAAACATAGAGGTTATTATTGAATGAGATCATTATATAATATAGGCAGATAAAGAAATACCTTTGTAGTATGATGAGGATGAAAGGGAGGGATGCAAGTCTAAGGGAGAACGCAGCTCTGTTGTAGCTGAGTTAGAACAAAGATAAGATACTAGCTTAGCTTCCCGGTTTTCCCCGCATAAATTTAATGGAAGAGTAAGCCGTAGTGGCCGAATAGTTCAAGTAGTTGCCTGCGACACAAAGATCGCAAGTTCGAATCCCGACTGTACCAATTAGTTTTTCTGACTTTTAGTACCAACGTGACAGATGGCGAGTCGCTCGGCATTATTCAAGCATTACTATACATACGCCTTTGAATTGCTTCTCAAGCGTATGCAGGTTTCCTCTCGATGTTTTCCATCACCGTAAAGCTGGTGGTGTGACTAATCACTGTAGTTAAGTTCAGAAAAACTCATTTGTATAGCCGGATTCGAAGTAGCAATCTTTGTGTTGCAGGCAACTACTATAATACATTTATCACACAAAAATAACTGACCAAACAAGGATCGAACCCGCGACCTCTCGTAAACAGAACAACTGTACTGTCTACGTGGTGGACCGATTGATGGGTCGATTTAATTAGTGGAAAATATTTTGACTATGAATGGTTTATTCAATGATGTATGAGCCAAAGAAGGCAATATAGTGCTTGATTGTACGTTTAATGGAATTCAAGATGGACGGTTTGTGCAGAATGCGGCTACTAATATATTTCTCATATATATTTCAATTTATTGGTTTAACTTATTTTTCCGTGAGCCCGTGGAGTAGTTGCCTACGACATAAAGATCACAAGTTCGAATCCCGACTGTACCAATGAGTTTTAATGATCTTAAGCGAGAGGAAATCTACATGCGTCTGGGAAGCAATTCAAAGGCGTATGAATACCTAGTCGTGCTTGAGTAACGGCGATGTACTCGCCATCTGTCACTACTGTAAGTGACAGACAGTAAAGATATCCTATTATTATTATTTATCCTAAAATTCTAAAACTCAGGTTTACCATATACTTTGGGTTGAAAATAGTTGAACATGATATTAAAAAAAAAAAAAAAAAATATCCTCACGCCTTCCCACAAGGGTCCCCGAAGGGGTAGGCAGAGGTGTATGGGTAATACCCACACACCCACTTTCCGCCAGAGGTATATTAGGTGCCAACGTGAATTAAACGTGAACGTGCCAAGTGTAAATAAGAAAAAACCAACACTTCTGTGTATGTCGAATCCATCGCCAAACACACTAATATATGTAAATGATCATATACATATGTTTTTCCAGCGAAACGCAGGTCGTCGCACCTTTGCGGTGCGCCATAGACATTTTTACATACATATTTTACATGCCCTCCATATTTACAGGCTCATGCCCTTTAATTTGTAAGGTTTATAGAGACAGTTCTCCTACCGACTTTCGCTTGATTAATCAGTGCATTCACACTAATTAAAAAAAATCTTTTTTTATATATTATGGGCGCCCTTTTATAACCCGCGCTTAATCTATACAAATAAATAAAATTTGTGTGTCTGTTTGTAATACATTTTTGTATACACGGTACATATACTAAATATTTTTTTTTTTAATTTTTGCCTGTCTGTCTGTCTGTTTGTTCCCGCTAATCTCTGAAACGGCTGGACCGACTTTGACGGGACTTTCACTGGCAGATAGCTGATATAACAAGGAGTAACTTAGGCTACTTTTATTTTAGAAACCGTATCTTTTTTTTTAATTCCACGCGGACGTAGTCGCGGGCACAGCTGTTTAGCCTTAAATGCAATGATACTGTGTAGCTAGGTCCAGTACGTGATACGATCCCTGCCTGAAGGTATATTGCGCACAATCTTCCACCACTTGCAAGGTCCCTGAGTAAATTGCATAGTTTGATGCGCAATGCACTGTTGTCTGTAATCACTCTGTTGTACTCTATATTCCAAATCGGAAGTGCTTTGTGTTCCAGCTCTATTGTTAAGTTAACTATGGGTACGATTTTCAGGCGTTGTTGTTTTAATATCTATAATACATTTCTATGTAAAATTTTTAGGTGGTCGGGTATTAAAGTTTGTTTTTTTTATTCCTGACAATAATACTAGTCTTTTAATCTGATACATTTTGAGTAACTTCTCTTTTATATTTATCATTATATTAATCGTCTCCACAAACTACTTACGCGAAAATAGCGCTAAGTTTTACAAAATTAAAAATCAAGCACGTCACATCGCTTATATCATTCCGAGCTCAAAATGTTCGAATTTGAACTTTTGTTCCAAAAAGTTTGTATATTAAGGTTTATATTAATAAATATTTAAACATCCACGTGCTTCGCCATGTGATGGGAGCAGTCCTGACCTTCCGCAGTTACAGCGCATTCTCTGCACCCCTCCCGGCGCGCGATCGATACCACCTGCCCGTTCTGAAGGAACCTTTTCATAACCACAACGCTCTTTGCAAATGCCTCATACAAATATTCACAGGATATGTCAAGCTTAAAAAACTGTTGTTCTAAATTTAAAACCTATTTGTTTCATCTGTAAGTAGTTATACAACTGTCTTTTATAAATACTGTTCATTGTGGCTATTAAAAAAAACAGTCGTACCTAATAATAATCGTTCACACTTACATAAATGTAATTAATTGCAAATAAACTTACCCTGAGAGACGAAAAGTTAATTTAATTAATACTAAATTATTATTTTGTCTTCAGTTTAAACTAAAAACGCTGTCCAAAAATTACCTCAAATACCAACACAGACAAAAAAAATCTTTAAAATTGAAATGAAATTATAATTCAGTGTACTTTGTCACGCACAGATAAAATAATCATATACATTATTCGCAAATTCAACTTATTTCGCGGCAACTGCACATCCGCGGCGCGCGTTAACAATTCGACTGACGGACGTTACAGTCGGAACTAGAGATGTGACAACTTTCGCAAATTGCATCAAGGTGACATCGATATTTTTACTATAATTATTCGTGAATAAATATAATATTACTAAATTATGTTTATGTATTATGTAATTATGTTTACTTATTAACATTATAAAAAAATGGTCCAGTGTACTTAGCTAGTTAAGTTAAAATATTGTGAAATAATTTTCATACTTTTCAAGTTTTTAGTCAATTTGTATCGGCCAGCCCAGTAGGTTCCTCACTATTAATACAACATGTAAATAGTGCGTTCATCACGTTGCATTATTAAAGTCACGTAAAATTATGTAAAACATTTACATTAAGAGGTGTGTAAGACTAGAGAGAACTGACGCTCTATTTCCCCTACCTACCCTGTTAGGAAATTGGCGAGACGATATGTATATTTACATAATATTATATACTTATATTTATATATATGTAATACCATTTAAACAGTAGCTGATAGTATGTTTAGTTTACCGTCAATGTTTATCTTAATTGATACTTAATTTAAAAAGTTATCATGCTATTTACCAATTGATAAATAAAGAGACCAACACATGAATGATTATTCATTTTTTGCTGTCTTGACAACATGGGTATATATCCTAATATATATAAATTACGCGTCACGTTGTTTGTCCGCGATTGACTCCTAAACTACTTAACCGATTTTAATCAAATTTGCACACCGTATGCAGTTTGATACAATTTGAAAGATAGGATAGCTTACATCTCAATTTATAGTTGCAATATTATTTTATTGCAAGCGATTTGTCTATTATTTGGCACTCACAATTAGTAGTCGGGTCTGCTAGTATATATATAGATCTTAAGTCTCTATAATTTAAATATTATAGAGACTTTATCAAGATTACTTAGCAAGGAAGACTACCACAACGGACAATTTTGATTTGTGTTGCTACGTCTGAATAAAAAAATTGTTTGCGTTTTGCGACATATGGCCTATTGTCAAACTGGCTTACACAGTTGTTACACTGTAACAGTATAAATAAATGTATTGAATTTTAAATGACTAGATATAGGTGTTTAATTATGTAGCTTCAATACGTGATTGCCAAGTATAAGATGTAACTTAACTCACTATAACTTAGATATTACTTTACCTATCTAAAAAACTCCTTTAATAGGACTAAATAAGCCTCTGTGGTCCATCTCTTTAAATATATCATATGCTATGTAACCAAGTGTCGAGAACGAGGCTGAGATTGTTAAGATGAAGAAAGGTATGTTTTTTTATTTATTTATTTATTGTGTCATGGTTTGTTCTTTGACTTTTAGATAAATAAATAATAATAAATAAATAACTTGGGTCAATTCCACACAAATTGATCTAGTCCCAAATTAAGCAAAGCTTGTGTTATGGTAACTAGACAACAATATATTCACTTATATAGATAGATATATACATAAATACATAGGACATCCAAGACTAAGGTACAAATACTCGTGTTCATCACACAAATATCTGCCCTCAGCGGGATTCGAACCCGCGACCTCAAGCTTTGCAGTCAGGAGCTCTAACCACTTGACCAGACGGCCGTGTACAGATGTATGGAAGAAATATTATTATAGAAGAGGAATCTGACACAAAAAAATTAAGTGAATATTTCGGGCACCCATTTTCCTCACAATTAGGTTTAAATAATTTATTCTCATAAAACATAAATTTGTTAAAATGTATGTTTTATATGATGTATGAGATATACAAATTGTTATATAAATGAAACTGATTGTTTCCGAATTAAACTGGAAACTTATAGTGTGTACATTTGATGCTTGAATTTACTTTTGTACATGGCTATGCTGTCATACGCTTTAACATCCTTTTGTAATTTATTATACAGCTGCAATTCTTAAAGTAAGACTGACCGAATACATATATTTCGCATTAACATATGTGAGAGTAACTATTTTTAATAATATCTACCACATGAAATTTAAATTAGCATAGTAATTAGGAAAGTTCACCCGCTTTAGATAGATAAGAAATTGACCTTGTCCTTCAATGACTTTCAATATGTCACAGTATTAAATATCAGCTTATATCTTGTTTTGCTCTAAATATAAAAATAGTTTTATCTAATTTATATAATAATCTGTAAACACTGTTCGTTGGTATCTTGAGGCTAATTTGGTAATCTCTCATGAAGGAAGCTCATTAATCTAAAAATATATAAACAGGTGTCAACGTTAACGAGATAGAATTAACAAATATTATAAGGCTACAAAGTACTCACTAAAGTTACAAAGGTGTACAACTACTTTTCCACTATCATACTCCATAGCGTAAGTTACTTTAAATGTTAATTTAAGTATAATATATCTTCAAGCCTTTCCCATAAGGGTCCCCAAAGGGGTGCTACCGTAGCAGGTGGTATAATATATAACGTTTGTTTGTAAGGAGCAGCATTGGCAGATTGCATTTTTCCCCCGAAATTATTGTATTTATTTAAAGGGGGTATTCAATTTTAGGTATTTTTTTACACATTACAATCATTTCGGGAAAAAAATTGCAATCAATAACGATATCGTTACAAGGCAGATCATAATAAGTTCGATTGGGTTAAATTATTATGAGCATATCAACTAATAGTTCAAGGAGTTTTGAAATGTGTTAACAGAAGCCCTAATCGAATCGTACTTTTCTCTGAATTTTAAATTCTTTAATGCGAATACTGTAAATATACCAAATAAAAGGGCCAAACTATACGTTTCCCATCGATACTAATAAATATTTGAATTACGGTGACTACAACCCTATTTTAATTTGACGTCATAGCCCTACGGTGAGCATGCGCGGGAAAATCGTCGCCATTTTGAATCAGTTCGGAAATTTCCGCGATATTTCGATAGATTTTGTCCAGCCGAACAGATAATATCCATGGTTGGTAATTACGAAGTAAAAAAGTATTTTGCTAAATCAAATCTTCGTAGTATATCAACCTGTAGCTACGCATTGTTCCTTCATCTTTGAAATCATATCCCATAAATATAATATGCAGTGAAGTAGAAAGACATTTATGCAATGAGCAGTGTGACTTCAGGGTCAAAAGATCAGTAAAATTTAGCGTGTTAATTCTAGTTTATTTATATATTCACGTCTTATTAAAGGTTACAGAGTAAATATATGTATAGATAATATCATACAGTAGATGTTATATATATACTGCGACTTAAAAACCTTCGATAAAGTCAATAATGCTGGGCGTCTAAGAATTTCAGTCGTACACGCGTTCTTTATGTCAGGTTTCTGGGCTTGCGAAACGACAACGGACTCGCCATGACACTTAATATACTAGTAGTAATATTTATCTTTGGATCTTGAGATTTACGTGAAGACAAACCTATAGAAGTGTTAAGCTAGTAAATTATATGAAAGGTTGACGGAGAAGCTTTTTAGAAAGTGTGGCTTTTTAGAATTGAGTTAAAAAAAGCGTTTTAAGCATGACCATTATCTTTAAATGCCTTCTTAAATGTAAACAGGTTAATTAATACCCATGGCAGCAGAGTGGTTCGAGTAGTTGCCTGCAACATAAAGATTGGAAGTTCGAAACGCGACTATATCAATAACTTTATCTGAACTTAAGGACAGCGATTAGTCACACCAGCTTTACGGTGAAGGAAAACATCGAGAATAACCTGCATACGTCTGAGAAGAAATTCAAAGGCGTATGTATAGTCGTGCTTGAGTAACGGCGATGGACTCGTCATCTGTCACGTTGGCACCTAATATATCTCTGGCGGAAAGTGGTTGTGTGGGTATTACCTATACACCTCTGCCCCTTCGGTGGCTCTTGTGGGAAGACGTGATGATTACAATTATCATTAGAGCCAGCGACTGTCTCTCGATACAAGTTTTCATTTCAATAATATGTATAGAAATTTTATACATGTATAGAATGCAACGCAGGGAGCCGGTAGGTACCGCGCAGTAGCGACCTTGCAGATGGTGGTTTCTGGCTCAAAGCCAAGCTACTGAAAATTCTAAAATCAATGTTACGGCCAACCAGTTCCACAGTGGCATACTAACGTTCAAAAGAGCGCATTCATAGTACATATCATCACACAGAGTCACTCACGGGGCACAGTGCAGAGTGCAAGTTCTCTCTAGCTAGGCAGGCAGACTTCTTTCGTTCAGAGTCTTCATACATGTTCGTCGGTTTCGAGTACTCTTGACGTTCCCGTCCCTGAGCGAGCGTCCTTGAGCGTCCGATCGATCTAATCTAGGTAATTGGAACGTGGTCTTCATCTGGCTCTTCTTGCACACACTTGCAAGGTTCAAAGGGTTAAGGGGCCCTGAGCACAGGATCATTCAACCTTTTTAACAACGCTCTTTATAATAAGCAAAATGTATACGAAATTTTGACGGCCGTCTGGTCTAGTGGTTAGAGCTCCTGACTGCGAAAATTGAGGTCGCGGGTTCGAATCCCGCTGAGGGCAGATATTTGTGTGATGAACACGAATATTTGTACCTTAGTCTTGGATGTCCTATGTATTTAAGTATATATCTATCTATATAAGTAAATATATCGTTGTCTACTGTAATACACACACACCCACTTTCCGCCAGAGGTATATTAGGTGCCAACGTGACAGATGGCGAGTCCAGCGCCGTTACTCCAGCACGACTATATATACGCCTTTGAATTTCTTCTCAGACGTATGCAGGTTTCCTCTCGATATTTTCCTTCACCGTAAAGCTCGTGGTGTGACCAATCACTGTACTTAAGTTCAGAAAACTCATTGGTACAGTCGGGTTTCGAACTTGCGACCTTTGCGTCGCAGGCAACTGCACGAACCACTCGGCCACCACGGCTCTTACTGTACTCTCCAGGGAAAACCTCAACGGAAAGTTCATTCCACAGCCTGAGTGTTCGCGGAACGAAACTCTGCGAGGGACTCGGTGTGTCGATATGTGCAAGTTTGTAAAAAATATATGACTTAAAAGGAGCAATTAAAAAACATATTCTTTCCATTGTTCTATATTTACATATTAACAAAACATAGGCTTAAACATGTATTATATTATATAATAGTAATACAATAGACAAAAATAAAGTTATTAAAAGTATCAGACATAGACAGTTCACATTTCGTAGACAATTTCAGAAATAGGTCCTTTAGGCATCATCTATGGCATTATTAAACTTTCATATCCAGTATGAAGTTGGGCTCAATCAAGTAACATTTCACTGACAGATTAATTTATGCTATCACGTAGTCGCCGCTCCGCAAACTTAGGCAATAAGATTACAAAAAAAAAACAAGTAGAAATAAGTAAACTCAGTGTTGAGTTAGTTAATGGTGACGAGATCAATCAATTAAATTCATGGGCTGAAGAACAAGAGGGTTGAAATTATTTCGAATTTCGAAGGCAAGCCATAACGTATCGAGATGACATTTATGACAAAAAAATACACATTGGCGGGCTGTCAGTGTAAATGTCAACCTACCGGGTCATTAAACCTTCTTTTTCGATATTGAGCAAGTATTAAAAGACAACCAGGAAATCAAACATGCCATACCAGCTCCAACTAGATACCATTACTACTTCAATAAGGCGCCATCCGCAGCAATTATATTAAAAATGTTTACAAGATACAAAAGCATATCTTCACGTCTTCCCAATAGGGTTCCCGAAGGGGTATGCAGAGTTGTGTTTTAGGTGCCAACGAGAAGAAATACATATTTTGACAACTGGATACAACACACTTTGAATTAAGTTGCCACTTTAAGGAGCAAATATTCTTCGGTATCTAGTTGGATCTAGATATCTAGGACCAAGAATTTACGAACATTGAAGCGAAGTAGGTTTGTAATAAAAAAATACGTTTTGGATGCGGAGCGTCGAAAGCTAAGTGTTGTGGTATAAAAATTTTATATCGAATTGTAATGGGAATTAAATTTTTAATTAATCAATAAGGTCTATAAGATCCTTTAGTAAATCTTGAAAACATTTCACTCCCCCTTTCACACTTGAAAACATATCCCCAACGTATTCAGGCTTTAATTAGTCATTTTCTCAATGACGTATTCCTTTCACACAAAATACAAATTCTTTGGCACGACAAACGATTTTAAGATAATTTTGAAATGATAATTTTATATTATATATATATATATATATATATATATTATATATATATATATATATATATATATATATATATATATATATATAATCTTATTTCAATACACTTAAATATTCAGACCATTGACAATGACGGTCAAATTTTATATTTGCTTTTATACGGCCAGTATGACCATATGATATTTTAGAAAAATAAGAAAAAGGTCCGACCGAAGATAAAGTAGAGGCTAGATTATATTTCTATTGCTTGATAGCATAATATAACGAAATAAAAAAACTTATAGAAATTCTAACGCCTCATTCTTCGAGGGGCAACACTGTCCCTTCCAGTCAAAAAGATAAACCGCATTGAGTATTTTTAACATCCGTGTTAGCGCAGCAGATCCAACGGTCACATCCGCGGCCAATTCTTATTTCTAAAAACCATAATTTTCAAACACTACATTGTTAATCTAATCTTGTTTTAAATATATATTTTCTAACCTTTGATATCAAATTTTACGTATGTTTCTTTGCGTCTTTCCACAAGAGGCCCCGTTGGGGTACACGAGAGGTACACCATCGGGGTGACAGGGTGACGTTGACAAATGAATACATCCCCATGGCATGAGAAATCCGTCGCCCTCTTCCAAGTACGACTATGCATATCTTTGAATGAAAATTCCTGAGCCGATGTATTTTACTGTAAAAGATAACTTCCTCAGGTAACTCCTTAGGATGTTAACCTTTACAGTAAAGTTCTGAATAATTTTTATTGCTGGCAATAATGAAAGCAGGTTAGATAGCTAATTGTAGAAAAAATACCTTACAAGTACATATTTATACGTTTTCAATTGTCTGTGACCAAGACGCATCGGTATGAACTCTCCATTTGAGTTGAGTACCCTTCCGGGAAAGCGCTTACTTAGGTCCTGGGGTCACAATGGGCGAAGTGGTACAAATATCTTTCATCTTTTAATTTCTACTGTAAGAACGGTGACATAAAAATACAGGTTATTTTTTATTTAGTACACATTAAAATTTTTGTGTAAAGCGTGATTAGATTTTCTTTCATACCCTTAATAATAGAAAAATGTAACAAAAATTCCATTCTATTCCATCGCGTGCAAATATAGTGACAAAAACAAATATATTAAAAATATGTTTCTTTTACTATTAAGGGATGCTTGTGAAAAAGTGAAAATACATAATAAAATACGTAATAATACTTACAAAATCGGTCTATATAACTATTAATAATGTACTTGATATGCCAAGAAAATTTTAAAATATACAATAGTAATATAAATGTGAACTCTAATACGTAGCTCGTAAGTTACAATTTTGAAAGTATTTAAGACATAGCCGTTTTTTTTAATCTAAGTGTCAATTCGAACCTTGACCCACGTCAAAATTTTTATTGGAATCAGAATTGTCATTCGTTTCGTTCACATTCATCATTCAAAAGCACAAAGACTCACTATGGAATTGTATATAAATATCACTTTTTTAATTGTTTTTCACATTTTTTTAAATAAAGAAACTATATCATCTTCTATATGCCCTCGTTCTCACTTATCAATTTGGATCACCGTCTTTTTGTACTGACGAATAATTAAAAATAAAATACTCGATAGGATAGTCTACGCGCACTAATAACACTACACGTTACCGTTAAACGTGATAACGTTAGACCGTTACTGAAATACTTATTTGTTGGAATCACCTTTTAGCGCACGCTCTAGGACAGCCTTCGATGCTATCTCTACCGTAACCGTTTTGCTGATGGTGGAGAGGCCTTGTTCTGTGGCGTCCTGGTCTTCTGTGGGTTCGGTCAGGATCTGCAGAGACGACACCTTGGCACGCTGGTAAGCAGCCTCGGTGTTTCTCGCGAGGAATCTGTAGGAAAATATAATGTATAAATATGATTGAATCATTAATGAAGTAAATTATTTTCGATAATTACCAATTTATTTTATGAAGTGGACACGAGTTTATCACAAAGGCCCATACAGAGGGCGAATTTGTCGTGTCTAGTGTGATCCGTGGCCCTGTCCTCAGACAGATGTCTCAGTGTCCTCAGACTGTCATCAGACTGATTCTATCATCCTTATGATGGAGCAACGCCAATACCACGTGTGGTGACCCAGTTATTAGGTGACCCACTGGTGAGCCAGTGCTCTGCTATGCTGCCTGTGTAGTGATGCCTTTGCCACGTGTGTATTGATGCCATTGCTAGGTGTGTAGTGATGCCATTGCCACGTGTCTAGTGATGCCATTGCTACGTGTGTAGTGATGCCATTGCCACGTGTGTATTGATGTCATTGCTAGGTGTGTAGTGATGCCATTGCCACGTGTCTAGTGATGCCATTGCCACGTGTCTAGTGATGCCATTGCCACGTGTCTAGTGATGCCATTGCCACGTGTGTATTGATGCCATTGCTAGGTGTGTAGTGATGCCATTGCCACGTGTCTAAAGCACGGTCGCGGAGCAGGAAGAATTTCGTACAATGACCTCTTTACCTACTGACAGTGGTCACAAACATTTTTATATGTGTGGTTTGCATGAAATATTTGAAGGATAGAAAAAAACTAGCTTATTAAATAAATTATTATTAAGTATTTTGTTAAACAATAAACTCTTCAGACATTCCATTACTTTTATTTATAACAATTTTGCAATAATATCTCAATATAAAACTGAATCACAGATGTGTTATTCCTCTGTCGTGGTCGAGTATCGAGTGGCGTCATGTCTCACGCCGTCATTTTGGTAGCAACGCACCCGAGCGGCACCGACTGCTCCCGAATACTCCCGAGTTAACTGAAACAGACAGAACAGAGGGGCAGACAGACCAGAGGTATCAAAATCGTCTTAAAATTACCAATTTGGTAGAAATAAAAAAATCATAAATCCGAATCCGATTCGTCTGTATCAGAGTAACTGCTTTCTGATGACGTCTCGCCTGTCATATTTATAACAAAAGAATCGACAGTTTTGTCTACATTATCATCTAGTCCACCTAGTTTCGATTCCACTTTTTTGACGTGACTTATGCAATTTTGCCATTTTTCTGCTGTAATGTTGGCTAAAGCCTCCTGGAGCAACTTTTTGACAGCTACCATCTTAAATGTTGTGTTTTTCCGAGCTACATACCCCTTGACGTCTGCCCACACCAGTTCGATGGGATTTAATTCGCAGTGGTATGGAGGTAATCTCAATACCTCTACACCAACTGCTTTTGCCATTTCATCGACTACATACGATTGGTACAGAGTTTTAACGTTTTTCACCTTTTCCAAGAGCTGGACCTTTGTTTCATTTGCTTCAAAAAAAATTTGTTTTGATGAAAGCCATTCTTGGATGTCTGATTTTTTCCAACGTGTTACTGGAATTTTCTCCTGGCGCCGTGAGTGGTAGCTGGCATTATCCATTACAACCACTGCGTTTGGTTCAAGTTTCGGTAGCATTGCTTGGAACCAATTTTCGAACTTGACTGCATTCATCGATTCGTGGTAATCGCCTGTACCTTTGCATTCAAACACCAATTCCGATTCTGGGACAAATCCCTTTTCACTTCCTATATGTAAAATAATTAACCGGTTGCCTTTGGAAGTAGGATTCTTGGCACCCGTCGACAAACCCCCCAAAAATGCTTGTTTTCGTGACTGCACTGTAGTATCTTCCCACACTTTGCCTACAGTGTGCCCTAAAAAGATAATGAATAAAATTATCATAAGTATAAACATTTAACCACTTAATATTGCAAACAACTCAGGGGATCACTAATCGCTTTTGTCGATCCTGTCTTTGCTCTTGATACCAAGTATATTTATTTAATACTAGCTGTTCCCTCTGGCTTCGCCTGTGGTTCATACATAGCCTATGTATTATTCTGATGTATAAGGTATATTATTGTAAAGTTTCATTAAAATCCAATCAGTAGTTTTAGCGTGAAAGAGAAACAAACATACATACATTCTCACAAACTTTCGCGTTTATAATATTAATAGGATTATCAAGATCATAACAGCCGTTTAGCCATGTAAAGGTGACACACAGACAGAGATACTTTCATATTTTTAATATTAGTATGGATTTAATTCAGTCAGTAAATGGATAAAAAAAAAGGTCTTACCCGCATTTACCCAAGTTTCATCCAAGTAATATATTGGTCGTTGTTGCTGTCGGTAAGTTTTTATATTTTTCAAATATTTAATACGCCACAATGCTATGTCATCTCTGTCGATCAAACAATTATTTCGCCTTCGTTTGACATATTTAAACTTTAAATGTTTTAGTAATTGTTTCAACGATGTCAAGCCCATGTTTGGTAAGGATTCGTCTGCATTTATGACATGTAGTACCTTTTTTGTTGTAGGTAACTCTCCTTTTAAATAAAAGCTGTGCACTATTCGTCTGATGCACGATTTATCGAACTCATCAGTCTTTTCAATTACTGAGAGTCGTTTTTTCGGTGAAGGAGCCGGCTTGACGGTGTCTGTTTCGGTATATTCTTTTAAAATACGATATATGGCCGATTTTGAAATGCCCAAGATATCGGCTGTTTTGTCCTTCATTTCTTTTTTTGAAGGATATTTATCGGCAGGCCAGGATTCCTTAATGTATTTAAACACGTTAATAATCATAACCTTCTCAGATTCACTAAAGTGTGACATTTTTCTTTTCTTCCGCGGAGAAACAAACTTCTTGAATGGACGCGAGGTAGACGGCACTGGTTCCATTTTAAAACAGTAAATTAAACTTAACAAATCAACGAAACCACTTAACAATTAAAACAAGACAACAAAAACTAACAAATAACAACAAACTAAGATAAATGTGTTTCAAAATTGAACGAGCACTAACGCATCCCAAGATGGAATGTCGTTAGTTATTCAAAAATTATGAATCATGTCAAATACTTTTAATTGCGACCAAAACACCAGACGCAAGCAAGAACAAACCTTACGGTCTCAATTAAACGGTTTTCAATCCCTGGCGACAGCGGTCATTGCATCTGTGCGAGCGAGACGCATTATATTTACGCGGGAGTGACAGAGATGGGTAATAATAGGTTATCGTACGAAATTCTTTCTGTTCCGCGACCGTGCTTTAGTGATGCCATTGCCACGTGTCTAGTGATGCCATTGCCACGTGTGTATTGATGCCATTGCTAGGTGTGTAGTGATGCCATTGCCACGTGTCTAGTGATGATTGCCACGTGTGTATTGATGCCATTGCTAGGTGTGTAGTGATGCCATTGCCACGTGTCTAGTGATGCCATTGCCACGTGTGTATTGATGCCATTGCTAGGTGTGTAGTGATGCTATTGCCACGTGTCTAGTTATGCCATTGCCACGTGTCTAGTGATGCCATTGCCACGTGTGTATTGATGCCATTGCTAGGTGTGTAGTGATGCCATTGCCACGTGTCTAGTGATGCCATTGCCACGTGTGTACTGATGCCATTGCTAGGTGTCTAGTGATGCAATTGCCACGTGTCTAGTTATGCCATTGCCACGTATCTAGTGATGCCATTGCCACGTGTGTATTTATGCCATTACTAGGTGTGTAGTGATGCCATTGCCACGTGTCTAGTGATGCCATTGCCACGTGTCTAGTGATGCCATTGCCAAGTGTCTAGTGATGCCATTGCCACGTGTGTATTGATACCATTGCTAGGTGTGTAGTGATGCCATTGCTAGGCGTGTAGTGATGCCATTGCTAGTGTAGCAGTGTGGGGCAGGTACCTGGTGGCGGCGCAGCAGACCAGCAGCGCCAGGCCGGCGGCCAGCCCGCGCAGTGCGGCGGAGGCGCACAGCTGCACCACGAGCCAGGCCGCGCCCACGGAGCCCGTCATCACCACCGCGCACAGCGTCGTGCGCACCCAGTGGCCCACGGTGAAGCCGCGCTCCCACTCCACCCTGCACACACCCTACTTGTTAGCCGAGCGGCCCCTTGACCCCGTCTGGGGCTATTTGTACTTCTACAATACGCAAATTGAAAGTTCCAGAGACAGATATAGGAATATACGTTACATTATTATCACGCCAAGTCCCTCACTACATGACCAGAAAGAAGAAAGACATGTCACTTTGGCAATACGTCCAAGCTTTTGAACATATAGGAAGGGGTATATGGAGCAAGATTGACGAAACAGATTTACAATGTGAAAGTGTTCCGTGTGAGGAAGCAGAGGAAGGCCACGGGCCTTTCACATTTATTTATTAATACGATATTATATTTATAATATAATAACGGCCGTGGTGGCCGAGTGGTTCGAGCTGCCTGCTGACACAAAGATCGCAAGTTCGAACGACGGACTCACCATCTGTCACTTGGCATCTAAAATATATACCTATCTGGCGGAAAGTGGGTGTATTGGTACTACCTATACACCTCTGTCTAACCCTTCGGGGACCTTTGTGGGAAGGCGTGAGGATAATTAATTGAATAATAAATAAATGTCATAATGACAAGACCATTGGAAACTGACCTGTTCGTCTCCTGGACGATGTACGGCGTGTTGCAAACCTTGCATTTCAGACCGTCGGGCTTAGCAGCGCTCTGGAACACAACGGACACGCATTCAATATTTGAACTTACTATCATTCGCGATACGAAAATGACATCAATACAGAAACAACTGGCAGACGATATGATAAATAGAAAAAAAAAGTTCTAAAATAAACAAATTAGCTTACGATCTGGCAACCAATAGCAAATAGTTACACAGAAAAAAACATAATAATTTCTTGTTACTCCTTTCAAAACACGTATGAATTCAATCGATCGTACGCTCAAGGACGGGAAAGTCAAGCATGTATGAAGAGACTGATGAATGTGGACGAAGCGATAGAGGTATGTAAGTCTAAAGAGAACTGGCGCTCTATACTCTCTGCCTACTCCGTTAGGGATTCGGCGTGATGATATGATGATGAATTCAATTCAAAATCTTTTAACCAAATCTGGACGAAACTAACCAACTTGCATACATGTATACTTTAAGCCAACCAAGAATTGAAGGTTATGTCTGGTCATCATCAGTGTCATACCTCGACCAGCCAGCGGCGCAGACACTCGTGGTGTACAGCGGAAACGTCACCAGTGCAGCGACACGGCCGGATCAAAGGTTCGGGGCGAGCGCTGTCATAGCAGATCCAGCAGTCGCGACCCGACCCCACGCTGCCCACTAGTGAGTCTGTCTCTACGTTCTGCAAACACAAGACATTCTGTTAGGGTTGGCAATCACTGAAAAGGCCACTGAGGGTTGTCACACGACGTATTTAATTACATTATCAACACAAGATAATCTCTTAGACTCTTAGATTATTAACTAAAGTTGAAGGTCTACCGATGTTGACTTATCCGGTCTGATTAGCATCGAGGCGAATAAAACCGGATTGGTTATATCAAAAATCTTGTCTTTTCGTTCAAAACTCCATAAGGATGTTAAAGCAAGTATATTTTATTAGAATTTTTTTTTTGTTGTATCACGTTATCTGTCACAACTATGTCGAAGCGAACGAGCTATTAACTCACCGATTTATTGGACACAAGCTCATCTGACGAGCCAAGTTCCAGACGATTCCCCTCTAACTCCCGAATGTGCACAGTGCCGCCGACGAACACGAGTACGACTTTCCAAAAGTACCATCTCCAATGGCGGACCAGTTGAACCATGTACCAAATTTTCATTTTCCAACTCAACTCACGGAACTCCGATAAAGTCTGGGAAGGTAGGTAGAGTTAGGAAAGTGGGCCTTGAGCCCGTTGATGAGAGTCCAGATTGCAATGAGAACACGGCTAAGCATGGTTTGTGTGACAAATGCCGCAGGCATACCGATGAGACGAATATAGTGTTTAAAATTTATTAAAATTCATGTTTTTATTTATTTTCTCGCGAAATATATGTACTAATTAAAAGATGGATTCCATGCCATCCTACGTAAGAAAGTTGCTTCCCTTCTCCAGCGTGTGCGAGGCAGCCGCAACAGCATGCTACAAATGATTGCCTCCCGCGCAGATTGTCCCATTCAAAACAAATGGATGCGCATAGTGACAGGCCAAATTTAGTTGTGTCTAAGGAACGAAATAATAATTAATAATCCTTTAATAAATTGTAATGTTAAAGAATGAATTCAATTGTATGCCTAATTAAAATTAAATTAAATTTAATTTAAGGGATTGTAATTGTTATTTATTTTAGTGTTTTTGTGTGTATACGTGTTAAATTGATTGATGTATTTTTTATGGTTACCAATGTTCCAAATTATTAACGACATTTTCTAAACTTAACTAAAGGTGTGTGACGGCTGTCATCGGGTTTGTCACACGTCAAATGAAAAATTCTCGTAAATTAATTGATTTAAATTTGTTTCAGGTGCTCTGCGGCTGCTTGAGGGTTCACCACCGCGTCGCCGCAGTTGCTGCTCCTGCGGGCCAGCATCGCGGGGGCTGCGGCTTCTCCCTCAATGCACCGGCCAACGAGCCCTTCATAAGAGACTCTAGTTTTTTTTTGTGTAGTATAAGTTCTTGTGACTAATATAAGTGAATGTTTGGATCTTGCATCGACCATGGCGTACAAAGTAGTGTGGTGCAAAATTCCGTTTCGACAAATAATTTAGTACAATGCCCCCAGTGTGCCCAAGTGCGTTATTTCAAAGGCCAGAGAGGCTTGAGGATCCATCTTGGTAAGGCACACAGAAGCCACGTTGCACCCTCAAGCATCAGAACGCCTTCCCAAATTACTAATACACTGTTTTGTGATAAGCTGAGTCGCCTTAAAAATTCTGTTCCGCTTATTAAACGTATCCCCGAGCGGCTCGCGTTTCGGTTACAAATGTTTTATGTAAATTAATTCGAGATACGGTTTCAGACAATACAACGCTTGCTTGGGAACAGCTGCTGATTTTTCCATATTCAGTACTACATGTCGTGAAAAATACTTCATCATCATCATCATCCCTCACCTCAAATATAAAGATGAATTGTCGAAATACCCTTGACCCAGCCGTTCTAAATTACAAAAAATTTGAGATGAGTGACAATAAGTATCGACATGTAGAGTCTTAATCAAGTGATGGCGACGTAAAGGGTGCAGCGCGCCTTCTATTTTCCAACGATACACTAGCTGCAAATGATGCGGACACGTTGGATGCGTTGCGCAGTAAGCACCCGCTGCCAGCCTTCACCTCCAACCTCCCTGACTCGCCCCAGCCATCCGACGTTTCACTCCAAGTATCATCTGGAGACGTTCTTGACGCTGTTTTGTCCTTCCGCAGTGGCTCGGCCGGTGGTTTAGATGGTCTGTCGCCACAACACCTAAAGGACTTGCTTGTTGGAACACCAGGCGAGTCCTCAGAGGCACTGTTGAAGGCCTTGACAGACCTGATCAACTTAATGTTGTCAGGTAAGGTCCCCGGGGACGTCCTTGATGTGCTGTATGGAGCCAACCTATGTGCTTTGGCTAAGTAGGATGGTGGTATTAGAATTGCCGTCGGTACGACGTACCGCAGACTCGCAGCTAAATTATGCTGCAAGTCTGCGGTTCTTGATCTGGCCACCTATTTCCGGCCTAAGCAGTTGGGTTTTGGTTCGAAGGGTGGTTGCGAGGCTGCTGTTCACTCTCTTAGAACTCTTCTGTATAACCGAGGAGCTGAGGTAGTGTTGAAGGTGGATGTTAAAAACGCTTTCAACAGTGTAGATAGGGGTACCTTGTTGACGCAGGTGAAACAAAAAATCCCTTCAGCTTTTAATTTTATGTGGCAATGCTACAGCTCTCCGACTAAATTGATGTATCAGGACAATCTCATTAGCTCATCTGTAGGTTGTCAGCAGGGTGACCCTCTTGGGCCGGCCATATTTAGCCTTGCGATACACCCTATAATTTCAAAACTAAATTCTAAATTCAATATTTGGCATTTGGACGATGGGACCCTGGGCGGTGACGTGAATTCGTTACTGTCAGACCTCCAATTGATTATTTCCGAATTCAAGTCAATCGGACTTGAATTAAATTTTTCAAAGTGCGAACTTTTTATCTCCGATCTCACTTCGGAGATTGAACGTTCCACTATTTCAAAAATTTACTCCCTGGCTCCAAATATAAATATTTTAGACAAAAATTCACTTCGCCTTTTAGGATCTCCTATCTTTGACGAGGCTTTCCCCTCATTTGCGGACGACCAAATTAAAAATTTCCAAAAATCATCAGACCAATTAGTCAAAATTAAGAGCCTGTAATTAAGAACATGGCTTATTTCATTATTAGGCACTGTCTATTTGTACCCAAATTTACCTACGTTTTACGTAGTAGCCATATGTGGAAAGACCGTAAAATTTTACACAGTTTAGATGACACAATTAGGTCTACCCTCTCATCAGTTTTAAATATATCTTTTGACGACCGCTCGTGGTCTCAGGCCTCCCTTCCTATTAGGTTCGGAGGTCTGGGAATACGCAAAATTTCCGATGTGGCTTTACCCGCTTTTCTGGCTTCAGTACATGGTGTGCATGACCTCATAGGAAATATTCTTATTACGTCACTTAGTAGCTGTGAGGTTTCGCACTTGGCTGAGGCCAGAGATGCCTGGATTATGGCATGCCCAAACACAGACGTTCCCCTTAGTCCGCACATACAAAAACAATGGGATGAGCCTATCAGTAGGTTGGCCTATAATGCACTTCTCGATAGTGCATTCAACTCTGCTGATAGAGCCTGTCTCCTGGCAATCGCTAGATGGGAGTCCGGACTCTGGCTTCATGCATTTTTATGCACTTTTAATATCGGTACGCTGTTAGATGATGCAACCTTCAGATTGTGTGCGAGCCTACGTTTAGGCGCTAAATGTATTGTCCCACATCGGTGTCACTGCGGGGATATTGTCAATGACTCCGGACACCATGGTCTATCTTGCATCAGCAGTGCCGGCCGGATATCACGTCATTCCTCCATAAATGACTTGATACGCCGGGCTCTGGTCAGCGCTGGCGTGCCTGCTGTGCTGGAACCAGTCGGTCTCGCTCGCGGCGATGGCCGGAGGCCGGACGGTATGTCTCTGATGCCATGGAGGATGGGTCGGCCCTTAGTGTGGGACGCTACGTGTGTCGATACACTGGCTCCTTCCCATCTTCCTGACACATCGGTGACGGCCGGCGCCGCTGCTGCTCAGCAGGAGTGCCTCAAGCGCCGCAAGTATGCCAGTCTCGGGTCAGGTTACATATTTGCTGCATTTGCGGTTGAAACTCTGGGGCCTTGGGGTCCTGAGGCTCACCATCTTTTTAAAGAGGTCTCGCGTCGTCTAGTCGAGACCTCTCGTGACAGGCGGGCTGGAACTTATCTCGCTCAGAGAATCAGCATTGCTATCCAGCGTGGCAATGCTGCTAGTCTTCTTGGCACGTTGCCTCGGGATACCGATTTGGGACAAATATTTTATCTGTAAGTAGTTAGTTTCAACTGTTCTTTGTAAATATTATTAATTGTTGTTATTGTAAATAAATTATATTTACTAAAGTGGTAATTCACATCACACGCTTTAAGGTGAATGAAAACATGAAGGCATTTGCATACGTTAAAAAAAGGGGATGAATAAAAGAATATACGAGACCGCGATGGACACGCCATCTGTCACGGTGACATTTAAATGTATATCTCCCGTGAAGTGTTACACCCCTGTCTACCCCTTCGGAGACCAAAAATATCGAATTCGCTTCGATTCCTGTAAATTACTTAATCGATTTTATGTAAAAAGTTTCAGTATCAAACTGTGGATAAGCCTCGAATTATATTCAGCTGCAATTTTTACGGTCAAGGAGTTTCTAGGGTATTATTATAACATGAATGATTAGTGTTTAATTCATTATATGTGTCTATTATTATAGAAGCAATTCAACTTCAATTAGTCGTTTCAATAAAATATTTTTAAATAAAATTTTGATTATAAAATTCGTCAATAATAGAGTATACCTACGCACATTTCAAAAGACAAACCATGAACCCACAAATATAGCAAAGCCCGAGCCAAACCATAGACAATACGGCGAACCATGGAGTTACACCATAGAAGACAACACGACCACAGACAGTCCGGAGTTCGTTTTACAACGATATTTCCGTCACAATAAAAACCAAAAGCAAAACAATCAAAGATAAAACTTAAAATCTTGCACTTGTTAAGAAGCGAGTCCAGGTCCTCCCCGGCAACGGTCGAGATGATATTAAGTAAAGGCTAAGGTAACCGCTTAACTACAGGCCGTACGCAACCACTTTTTAGTGCAAAACAAATGCGTGTAATGATATAAGCTTGATGCAAGCTTAGATATAATCAGAAACCTTTGTCATGAATACATATAATACAAATGTAACGGGTCGCTGTCTGTACATGGAAGATATATGAGAAAATATATGATTGGGACCTTGATCAACGCAAATAGCACCCAAAACACTGATTGTTAGAATTTGTGTCTGTTTATCTGTGCGTTTGTGCACGCTAATCTCAGAAACGGCTTATCCGATTTAGATGTGGTTCTCACTAATATATTGTGGTAAGCTTCACTTAACATATCCAACATAAACAAAAAGATGCTGCCCAAGTCACTATTCCACGAGGACGAAGTCGCGGGCACAACTAGTAGTGTACAAGAGAAATTAAACTTAACTTGTACAACTGCTTAGACTAGGTAGACGGTAGGTTTTATCAGTAGGAGTCCGTAACCGAATTGAAATCCAATGCGTAGTTTTATATGATCTAAGCATACACACTCTAAAGGCAGTCGTATGTAGAGATACCATAAAGTTACTTTTACCTTCATCAGTATTGGACGATACGCGACGTCTTACAGACCCGCCCCTCTGAACAAAATCCCTTTCAGTCCGGGCTATCAATTGTATGGCACTATCTATAAGGGATTTTGTCTAGGGGGGGGGGTCGTGTCATACGAGAACAGAGCTTATGTGTGTGTAAATAGAGATGTGTCTACCTTGGGCGGCTGGTGGTGCGCTAGGAGGTCGGCGAGGCGCGCATCGTCCAGCTGGCGGGCCAGCAGCCGGCGCGGGTTCAGCAGCCATAGCCGCTCGGGTTCCATGGAGTTCCACAGGACACAAGGGAACCATATCGTCACGCCAATCTCCGCCAGACGGAACACCACATCGTGCCAGTTGCGCGACACCACCGGTACTCTTCAATCAATCAATTTATTTGTAAGCAAAATACAATTATTATTATAAAAATACAGTGCTTTGCCATGACAGGCGTACAAATATATTTAAATGTAGATTAAACTAAAGTTAACTTATATAAAGACTGAACGATCAACATAAATAATAATAAATGACAAAAAAGTTACAATTCTAACATAAACACTACCTCAAAAGATGTAATATTAACAATTAGGCACTTATTATGTTATCTGAAAGAAAATCATCTAAAGAATAATAACATTTTCCTATGAGAGCATAATTTCTTCAATCGATACCTCATTATTACAATATTTAAGGCTTTTCATTAGCAGTGGTGGCCGAGTGATGCGAATCCTGACTGTACCAATGAGCCTATATCCCAGGGGTAGCAGAGGTGTATAGGTAATACCCACACACCCACATTCCGCCAGAGATATATTTTAGGTGCCAGCGTGATAGGTGGCGAGTCCATCGCAGTTACTCAAGCCCAACTAAACATACGCCTTTGAATTGTTTCTCAGACGTATGCAGGTTTCCTCTCTCGTGGTGTGACTAATCACTGTACTTAAGATCAAAAAACTCGTTGGTACAGTCGGGAATCGAACTTGTGATCTTTGTGTCTCAGGCAACTACTCAAACCACTCGACCACCACGGCTCTATATATGTGTATACATAACCATATTTAACAACGAGAGATAATTTGAACCTTTTTCTTCCGAGCTAACGCTTCATCAATATCCATGATACCCAAACCCTCCTGATGGCTGATTAAGAAGCACTTACTTGGATTTCCACTCGCTTAGTGTCTCGGAGGCCAGGAAACCGGTGATGAGGATTAGCATCAGCGCCTGGCTGATGAGGCCGACGCGCGACTGGTGTAGCTGGGACACGTCCACGGAGCGAGGGTCCACAGCGCCACCGTCCGCCAGATCCGTCTGGATGCCCTGCGAACACAACACTCGACATTGTTTCATGATAATATGAGGTCGATATTGCGCAAGTAGTTTTTCTTTGATAGGCTAATCCATAAAGGACCAAAGAGAGTCGCATCATCCTTGAAACACTCACAAAGATATGTATTAAAAATGTATTCATCCGTTAGTTCATTTATTTAAGATCCATGCGTTAAGTTTTTCACTTAACATCCATTCATTCATTCGCTCGCTTAGCATCCATTCATTCATTCGCTCGCTTAGCATCCATTCATTCATTCACTCGATTTAGCATCCATTCATTCATTCGCTCGCTTAGCATCCATTCATTCATTCGCACGCTTAGCGTCCATTCATTAATTCGCTCGCTTAGCATCCATTCATTCATTCGCTTGCTTAGCATCCATTCATTCATTCACTCGATTTAGCATCCATTCATTCATTCGCTCGCTTAGCATCCATTCATTCATTCGCTCGCTTAGCATCCATTCATTCATTCGCTCGCTTAGCATCCATTCATTCATTCGCTCGCTTAGCATCCATTCATTCATTCGCTCGCTTAGCATCCATTCATTCATTCGCTCGCTTAGCATCCATTCATTCATTCGCTCGCTTAGCATCCATTCATTCATTCACTCGATTTAGCATCCATTCATTCATTCACTCGATTTAGCATCCATTCATTCATTCGCTCGCTTAGCATCCATTCATTCGCTCATTTATTCACATAAGTAAAAATAATACAATATAACCTCTATTTGTTCATAACAAATGGTATCCTTACCTGTTTGGTGACGAGCGTGTCCTGCACATCATCGCTGTCCGCCGAGGTGGAGGGCCCGGGTCGCGGGGACACTATCGTGCACACCTTGGTCTCCTTCAGGAACTCGCCCCGCAACTTGGGACAAACAGTAACCGTTCTTATTAATGGGCCTTCTTTTGCCATTAAGTTATAGTTTAATCCAGTCACTTAGGTTGAGATTCCTCCCGATGAAATAAATACCAATCGTAATAAAATTTTGAAATTATATATAATTTCGGGATATATATTCACGCCTTCCCACATGAGTCCCGAAGGGGTATGCAGAATAGATATATTTTGCCAACATGACAGGTTTTGAACCTGCAATTAAACGGTCACGCCTTGGGAATAACCATTATTTGTGACAGTAGGTGCCCGACGTCGATATACATACATACGCCTTTGAATAATAATAAATAATAAATACCTGGAACAATTCCACACAAATTGACCTAGTCCCAAATTAAGCAAAGCTTGTGTTATGGTAACTAGACAACGATATATTTATTTTTATAGATGGATAAATATACATAAATGTATAGGACATCCAAGACTGAGGCACAAATACTCGTGTTCATCACACAAATATCTGCCCTCAGTATATTAATATATACTCAGTAAGTATATATTAATACTTACGATACATCTGCCTCCGGGCTTTGTGTGACGTGACCACAATATAGCGGTCACCACAGCGTTAGCCGTCCGAGTAGAGCAAACAACAACACACATCGACTTAAGAATCCCCGACCGTTATCCAAGGTCAAGGCAACATGTGACCATGGAACAAGCAAATATTTTATTGATCTTATTAATAATCACTAATACGCGAAGACCATGCTAGTCCAATAACATTGCATATCGTGACAGTCTACTAATCATGTTTATTGACCATGGCTTGGACGAGAACGTCACTGCTGTGGCCTTATCCCTAAAATAGCTTAGGTCTAACCATTCATATGCACCTCTGCCTACCCCTTCGGGGCTCCTTGTGCGGAGGCGTGAGGATATATTATGATAACTTGCATCCGTTTAAGAACTTTCAATGCCGCCAGAAGGACGGTGGCAGGCCCTAAACGGGCCTGTCTCTCGTTTGGGGACTCTTATTGAAATGCTTATAGACATGAAGTATGAACAGTGGACGGTATGAAGATTGTCAAATTCTGTATAGGTACATACAGAATCGAAGGTTAATTCACTTCCCAGACCACCATCGGAGATATGATGAGGAAGATGCAAATAACAATAGGGGATCATAATGTTGCCGTCAAACCTCGTAACTGAACAATCTCAATATCGTCAACATAGTTATATACACAGTTGATTGGATTGAGTAAGTATATTTTTTTTTTATTTACAACGAAATATAACTAAAACCTTAGCCACAGCAACGCGTGGCCGGGCCTGCTAGAGTCTATATATAAGGAAAGCCGTTCAAGCAGTATCAAATAGATGTCCCTATGACTCGCGCAAAGCTGGACAAGCCTCTATCAATGCGATTTGCCATGACTACTGCAACATAACGAGTAATAAATCTATTAGCTCTCACAATAGCTTATTATCACCCAGTAAAGCACTGAGCACGACACACGACAATGAAATTAAACATAGCATTATATGGAGCTGCTAATAAGGAATACGAGAATGTTCCCATTGTGTCTCCATATAGACAGGCCAAGTATGCTATACAAATTCTAAAGCGTCGGGTTAACGCTAGTGATAAGCATCATCTCTATATATTATTTTTCTAAGGTTACTTACTTTTAAGTTAGTAACCTTAGAAGTTACAGTTAAGTTTACTTACAACTTAATGTTTGACACGCCATTTTGAAGACTATTTTTCCCTCTAATGACGAAAAATAAGTTGATCTATATTTATTTTTATTACTTTTCAGTATTTGCAAAAGCAGTGGAGTACTTTTCTAACCTAAACAATATTGCGTCCAAAGTCGTAGTTATAGTTTAAAAAAAAATGGGTGAAATATGTATTGCGGTTAAATTGCAAAACTAAGAATAACTCGATCGGACGCTCAAAGACGGGAACGTCAGGAGTACTCGAAACCGACGAGCATGTATGAAGAGCGAAAGCGGTAAGTCTAGAGAGAGCTGGCGCTCTATACTCGCTGCCTGCCCCGTTAAGGACTCGGCGTGATCATATGTATGTATGGAAGAATAGCTCCCATTCAATGAAAACTCATTAAGACGAATTTGTGATGTAGGTTTTCGCAATGACTGATAGACCTAAAGGAAGACCTCCCGGAGGACGTTCTACACGATAGGAACGCATGACAGAATACAGAAGAATTTGCAACAGTGACATACAAAGGCAACATTGACTTCAGCTTCAGAAGCACATCGCAGACAAGACACATTCAATACTCAACAACAACTAGTGCAAGCTCAACACAAGAACAACATTGCGTCATTAACTCATTTACTTCATCTCTATCAAAATATTAGTACAAGAAAGAATATATAAAGTACCTAAAATATAATGTACCGCCTTTTACCTAAAGAAAATGAAGTGTAAACACAGTGTTGGTTATATGGGAATTGCGTTTATTGCTCTGCAAGATTATTTACAGTGGAGTTTAGAGATGATTCAGCTACCATGTGTTTCCACAAGAGAAAATTAAGTAACAGCTAGAGTTTGTGAAGAACTTGAAAACTTCAAAGAAATAAATAATGAATTCACTAAGAATTCAAAGGAATTCAACAATGCTTCGGCATTTGCTTCAAATATCGAATAGGTGGACACTACTGACAGGAGTCCAAATGTTTTAAATTACATGGGCAGATATCATATGGCAGGGAGATTACAACCTCCTGCTGGAGTCGCACTATCTTACGCTGGCTAATCCGTTGTAGATTTTGATGCTGCGTTACAAGATCGTAGACGCGAATAAAAAATATTATAAACAAATAATGGTTACATTGTACAAAATCTTTCTGCGCAGTTGTCGAAACAGAAAGATTGGATCAACCTACAACTTACGATACGCATTTCATGCTGAAAGATCGAATGCACTTTCTGGTGAGGTGGCTGCTGGTAATTAGAAACCTTAATGCTAACTAGGAATTAATGGTACGAAGGCAGTGGTAACTCACTTACGCGTACATACAATTGCCACACACTTTGTACAAAATTATTCACTCCGAGAGAACTGTGCTCATAGCACGATTAGCTTACACCTTCTGAACCTTCTGCGCCTTTCCAAATGGTCAGAAATCACTAACCCAAAAGTTGATTTCGCTATGACAAAGGACAAAAGTCTGACGAAGGTCAGATGCTTCAAAGGGCAGGATTGTATTTACCACAACCTGTTTTTTCGTATGGACAATTATAGTGTAGATATCTTTGTTTGTGTTGAAGATACTGTACCGTACTGAGTCGTTGTGGCCGAGTTGTACGAGTAGTTGCCCCACAAAGACTACAAGTTCGAATCCCGACTGTACTGCGCGCGTGCGTGTAGGCGTGCGAGACAAATAAAGTACAGATCGGCAACAGACGGCTACATAGAGTGACAGAATAAAAAGAAAACGTGCCAGAGCAATTGAAACCAAGGCTTTTGAGTACACGTGTGGATCTAATTAGTTGCGTTGAGCTTACAAAAAATACTTTGCTATTGAAAGGGACAAAAGGTAACGTAATATCCGTCAAACGTATTTCAAAGGCGGACCTTGAGTCCATAGCCGGGTTTAAAGGAAAAAATACCTACCATTGTTACTTATATTTTCAGTCAAGAAGTAAATCAACCACCATTTTTGTCGGTGTACTGTAGTGTCTATTAAATAATCTTGTCACGTTCACTTGTCACGTTTTCGACATATAGAAAGGATGAGTGAAGAAAGGTTGACGAAAGTATACAATGCGAAAGTGAGTAGACGAAGGCCACATTCTAACCACCTAGATTTAAAAGATCGAACATTGGTGAAAGAAGCGACAAGCATGGATGAAGCGAGAGATCTGTCTGTACGTCTAGAGACAACTGGCGCTCTTATCGCGGTCATTCACGAGGTAGGCAGAGAGATTAGAGCGCCAGTACTCTCTAGACCAGTTTCTCAAACTTTTGACTCTACGAACTCCTGTTAAGGTTTCCCGATGATAGCGAACCCCTTAACGAACGAAATATCTTTTTACTGGGTGATATAGGTAGGTTGTTTCTTGTCGCAGATTGAGTAATTTTTTTTTTAATTGCGTTTTTATCATGACCGGGTGTGAAAATCTCTCTCTCTCACATACGTATGTTGAGCCTGTCAGTTATCAAGCCATCATAACGTTAATATTATCGCGAACCCCCTACTGTCGAATAGTGACACCCACATTGAGAAACCCTGATCTAGACTTACTTATTATTATGCACTAGCCAACCAACAGTCCATGAACATGAAGATTGATGAAGTCAAAGCTACCATCAAGTTCCAGATGAAGCCATTATGTCTGTCAGTTGCGGTGGGTCACGTAGACATGACTCCTGATGAGCTGGCGCAGAATTTCCACCTTTCCATCAACTTCCTGGTGTCTCTACTAAAGAAGCACTGTAAGAATGTGCGCTCCCTACATATGAAGTGTACTATGGGTCCACACCAAAGATTGTACTAAGCTAATGCAATAAAATTGACATACATAATACAAACTCACCTTGAAGAAAACCTCCACGCCGTAGATGAGGAAGAATATCACCACGATGAACAGCAGCGCAGCGTAGCACCCGTAGAACACGTGGTGGTAGGTCTGAGGAAAACAGACAGCACAGATGAACATACGAGAGAAGAGGCATTTACCAAACAGTTTTGAGTTCGGCATCTTCGATTTTTGAATTCCATCCACTACAAATGTATACCTTCTATCTGTAGATCTTAGTGGATACATCAATAGGGACCATCCATAAATTACGCCACACAAATTTCACTCGGTCGATCTTTGTTAAGACGTCACTAGCCAGAGACTAGGCGGAGACCTAGTATCTGGCTAGTGACGTCACATAATTGATGCAATTTGTCATCAAATTGAAAATCACAAAGTAGCAACATTTATAAATACGGTTGGGACTAACTACTCTTTAGAGATATTTTCACGGAAGATTTAGGGTCTACCATGACAGATGGTAAGCCCGTCGCCGTTTCTCAAGCACGACCTTAGAATTTCTTCTCAAATGCAGGTTTCGTCTCTCCATGTTTTCCTTCACCGTAGAGCTCTTGGTGTGATTAATCACTGTATTTAAGTTCATAAAGTTTCATTGGTACACACCGCCTGAGTTTAAACCTGCTTGACAAAAACCTCGCGTCGTTTTACATACATTCATATCGTTAGTAATGTCTAGTTTCTATTAATAATAATAGTTCAATAAAAACCTGTTTATTGGCATCGGAGTCTGTCACGTTCGTGGTGAGCACCTCGGCGACCAGCAGCGAGTATATTATCAGGTTGAAGGTCACAAACGCCAGGAAGGACTTGGAGAGGAACCGGGGCCGCTCCCAGCGGATGTTGCGCAGATGGAACACCTGGGGCCGAAGACAAATATTAGATTTTTTTATTTTACTCGCAAGGCTGGAACTGACTAAGCCTAACCTGAACTATAGATATCAGTGACAAAAAATGCATAAGTATTTTATTATTTATTTATTTTATTTTTATTATTTATTTATTTTATTTTTATTATTTATTTATTTTATTTTTATTATTTATTTATTTTATTTTTATTATTTATTTATTTTTATTATTTATTTATTTTATTTTTATTATTTATTTATTTTATTTTTATTATTTATTTATTTTATTTTTATTATTTATTTATTTTATTTTTATTATTTATTTATTTTATTTTTATTATTTATTGTGCATACATACTATGCTGGATCTGGAGTAATGTCGTCCCAAACACACTTCAGACACACGTCAACGCGTCTACACTTACACTCCAAAAAAATGTTGCAATATGAAATAAATGCAATACTAAATATTTAAACATAAATATGTCCCATTTAGTTAAGGCCCGCGTGCCAGCTACCCCTTCGAATGGGAGAAGTGAGGAATCAATTTGAGAGAGGTAGGGCATAACGGGTTTCCCGTTCGAATTTGGAGCTGCCCGACTGGGGCAGGACCTCCACCTTATAGAAGTCCGTAGCCAAATAACACAATTTATTGTGTTGTGTTCCTACGCGGTGAATAAGGTTTCCAGTAATGAGCTCCTTGGGGAGGGGGGAGGATTGTTCTTTGTGTTGGCAACCGAGAGATTAGACCTATTATGTTGCCAACACAGTATAACTCTCCTGAACACAGAGAGGCAACGCGCAAGTGATACTTAGGTATCGTGAGCGTAAATAGGCTACGGTAACCGTTTCCCATCAGGTGGGCCGTATGCTTGTTTGCCTGCATTGTAGTCGCCTGGTATGACAAGCAGGGGATACCATATCTCAATTCTTGAATATTAACAGCCCACCCAATAGGGTAAGGCAAACTTATAATAGTCCAACACAAACGAAATAGCATCGATACATAAATATTTACTAGGATACGAGTACATTATGCTCTGTACTCAATGGCACGTAAAATCAATCGACCACTTCCCTAAATCATCTTATCAGGCGAGATTTCTCTAGCCTTCTCTACATCCGGACTGAATCGACTGTTGCGCTGTTTATAAGCCACATTTGCACCGATAAGCGCTACTTACTAATAATTGTCGGCGCTACATCGCGTCTTCGGCGTATGTGTCATTTATATTCGGCATATGGTATTGTGCAATCCCAACCTAGCTCTCATTCATCTCTCTTCGTCTCTCAGTCTTGAATGTGGACGAAGCGAAAGAGGTATGTAAGCCGAGAGAGAACTGGCGCTCTATACTCTCTGCCTGCCCCATTCGGGAATCGGCTTGATGTTGGTTTGTATGTATGTAAGCCAAGCCGGGTAAGCCCACCTATCGACCAACATTTGTCCGGCCAACCAACCTTGTACTCTAACCGACAGTAAAACCTAATTAACCAAAATCACCCAAGTTTTCCGTGTTAACCTAAACCCGAACAACAATAATAACTTCCATTTCTCACAAATTGACTTAGGCAGTCCTTAATACAAGGTCAACGATGAACGTTCTTATATAGATAGATAAGTATAATAATTAAATACATAAGAAATCCAAAATTTTATAATAGCGAATCCTACTAAAATCTTAAATGGAAAAAGTATGTGCGGATGTTTGGTTTTCTTTCTCACAAGAACTACTGGACGGATGAAATTTGGCACAGAGATAGACTATTAGCTGGATTAAAACACAGATATTTTTTGACACCAGAAAAAAAAATTACGCGGATGGAACCGCGGGAGTGTAGAGCAGTTGGCAAATTTTGTGCTCTATTCTGTCTTCATACCCTGTACCCCGCGACTGTTCAACGTCAAGGGAATCGGGGCTAATTTAAGAGCACGTAAACCTCTTCACATCTCACTAATTGTTTACGAACTTACTTGCAGTGATTTAAAAAAAAACTCGAAACAAACTACCGCTCTTATGATCAGACGAGCTGCATATTTGTTTACACCTTATAGGTATAAAAAAGCATGCTGTTTATGCCGTCACGGTTAAAAGACTATTCGTAATGGTCAAGTCACTAACCCAAGTCCAAAAACATTTGCGTTTTCCACCCTGACAAATGACCAAACGGCCGGTACCGCCAAAGGCAGTAAAACAATGATGATAATGAAGACGCAATTGCTGGCTCCGGGCCAAGGCTCGAGGGTAATGCCTACCTGTCATTGTTTACGGTCAGTTTGATGATATACCGACAGGTGTCAAGGGTCTTGGACGAGTAGACGACGAGGAATGTCGGTTCTTTTAAGAGTTCAAAGCTCTTTGAATATCTTTGCTTGTTTACATTATTAAAACTAGTAATTATGCATAACTTTTTTAACCCTGAACGCTATCGAGGATAAAATGTTCTTATCGGAATTATGTTTGTTTTTAAATTTGGCAAAAATTCAAAGTTATAAAATTAATCCGCCCTCAGTTTGACCGCGGAATACGACCAAAACAAAACAATTGTATTTTTGACATTCAGCTACTTCATTCAGTAAAATCCAGCGCCAGATGCATGGCGCGTGTGTGTAATGATTTTTAAATGTGTAATACTTATTTTTTTTAATAAAATATTTGCTTTCTGCGCTTCTTCTTTATACAAAAGAAGTACAAAGTCTTTGCTTCACGTATTAATCCTAATTTCCTATAAATATTATAAACACGAAGGTTTGTTTAAGGGAGGTCAAAGTTCCTCTTTCACGCAAAAGTTACTGAACACAATTGTAAGTTTTTTGGCACAAAGGCAGAATATTAACTGGATTAAAACAACAATGTTTTCTTTAAAAAAAACCGGCCAACGAAAATCGCGTATGTAGGTAATCGCGGGAACATCTCGTTTTATGATAAATCACACGTTTAAGGTCGACAATAGCGTAATCGCGTCACAGTGATTGATAAGCGCGTCCTTAAAAAAGGTTAACCACTAATAAAGTTGAGCATATTCTGATAACCTCAATTAATGCATAGAATTTGGGCGCTTGTGGTGCCCTTGGATGCTTGGCACTTCCTAATTACATAACCGTGTGAGACTAATACTTGCCGGGTGCGACCTCCACTGTGCTACACGTTACAGCAACAGTGGCATACAGAATTAACGACAAAATACAAATCTAAATCCTACGCTGTACGTGGGACTAGGCCACCTAAAATATATCTCGATGTTTTCCTTCACCGTAAAGCTCGTGTTGTGACTATTACTGTCTAATCACGGAAACCTGCATACGTCTGAGAAGCAATTCAAAGGCGTATGTATCAGTGGCGAAGCCTCCTTAGAACACGATTCCTATCGGCTTCCCTTGGCAGATTCTAATATATTTTATTATATATAGTGTATAGACGTGCTTGAGTAACGGCGATGGACACGCCATCTGTCACGTTGGTACCTAAAATATACCTTCGGCGGAAAGTGGGTGAGTGGGTATTACCTATATACCTCTGCCTACCCCTTCCCTTGTGGGAAGGCGTGAGGATATTATTATTATTTTATTATTATTTATTTAAATTGTGTTAGGTATATGGTAACCTTTTCAAACGAATGCCAACTTTCCGCCAGTAGTATATTAGGTGCCAACGTGACAGATGGCGAGTCCATCGCCGTTACTCAAGCACGACTATTACATACGCCTTTTGAATTTCTTCTCAGACGTATGCAGGTTTCCTCTCGATGTTTTCCTTTACCGTAAAGCTCGTGGTGTGACTAATCACTGTACTTAAGTTTAGAACTTCAGAAAAACCCATTGGTACAGTCGGGATTCGAACTTGCGATCTTTGTGTGGCAGGCAACTGCTCGAACCACTCGGCCACCACGGCTATCTACTGACCGCGATCCTGCAGCAAAGATTATAACGACTGGGAATTGGGTATAAAACCTTTAATATGGCTAATCCTCACTAGTGTCAACAATAGGTGTGATGATAAAATGATGAGAGGCATGTTGGTTTGGACATACCTATAGAAAGGATTAGTGGAGAAAGATTGACGTAACAGATATATAGAAGAAAGATAAAAATTAATAGAGGCAGACCAATACCACTCTCCAACGATTTCCAATCAAATCAATCGAGGATATAAACAAGGTTAACGAGACTGGCGAGAAGGAGGAGATTGAAGAGTATTGATGAAGCGAAAGAGAGGTATGATGTTGCTACATTTGCTTGACTAGACTGACACAGCCTCAGGTAGGTTAGGTTAGTAGTGTCACATTGACAAGTTGCTCTAGAGCCGCTCAAAAGGAAAACCAAAAATTGAGGCCCCCGATTTCCATTTTTGGTAAATATAATATATTAAATGCTAATCATATTGACCGGGCCATATGTGACGCATGCTTACCATTCTAAAGGTCTATTAAAAAAAACGATAGGTTAATAACGAAGACATTTATCTTGTCATAATATAAAGACTTCACTGCCATAATACTGGTTTTTTATGGGTAAAAATTACAAATGAAATATTTTTACGCAGGTGTAGCTGCGGGAAGCATCTAGTTTGTACTGACTCTAACTTCCCGCTTGACACACTCGGTAGTACCTTCTGTTCTGCGATAGTGGTCCCGGATTAAGCCCCCTCACACGTCAAACATTAATGCGATGATAGAACCACGTCTGTCATGATGTCTACATCTGTATCGGGAACGAGCTGAGTCTAGATTACAGCACTGTATGTATATCCTCATTGGCGTGAATGAGGGCGTGATTGTAAAGATGAAGAAAGGCATGTTACGTTGGTTTGGACACAAAGAAAGGATGAGTGAAGAAAGATTGACGAAACAGATATACAAAGCAAAAGTGTGTGCAAGAAGAGGCAGAGGAAGGCCACGTTCCAACTACCTGGATCAAATAGATCGGACTCTCAAGGACGGGAACGTTAAGAGTACTCGAAACCGACAGGTATGTATGAAGAGACTGATGAATGTGGACGAAAAAATATGATAATATTTTTGTAAATCGATCGGACACTCAAGGATGCGACGTCAAAAGTGCTTGAAGAGACTGATGAATGTCGACGAAGCGAAAGAGGTATGCAAGTCCAGAGAGAACTGGCGCCCTATACTCTCTGCCTACCCCGTTAGGGACATGGCGTGATGATATGTATGTATGTATGTATATCCTCACGCCTTGTCACAAAGGTACCCGAAGGTGAAGGCAGATGTATAAGCATCCACACGCGCACTTTCCACCAGATATATATTTTAGGTGACAGATGGCGAGTCCATCGCCGTTACTCAAGCACAACTCTGTAGGAGATATACATATGTATTACGATACACATGAAGCAGTTCTCGGTGCTCCTTTAAAACGCAATATGTAACCACATTTATCAGTCTTCACACATGCTCGCCGGTTTGGAGTATAATTGTCGTTGATCATCATCATCTTTGAGTATTCGATCAATTTGATCTAGGTAGGTGGAACGCGGTCCTCCTCCGCCTCTTCCAGGCACCTTCCCTTTACTGTGTTATATTTATTACTAGCCGTGCCCGCGACTTCGTCCGCGTGGAATTTAAATAAAAAAAATATTGTTTAGTTTCTAAAATAAAAGTGGCCTATGTTACTCCTTTTTATATCAGCTATCTGCCAGTGAAAGTCCCATCAAAATCGGTCCAGCCGTTTTAGAGATTAGCCGGAACAAACAGACGGATAGACAGACGGACAGACAGAAAGAAAAATTTTATTTTGGTGTATGTACCGTGTATACATCCATATGCATTTAGTAAAAAGCGGTTATTTCAATATCACAAACAGACACTCCAATGTCCCGCGGTACTATGCACGTAATTGTTTTTCATAGGTCTGTTTCTGGAATAAAATCAACATTCAATATCCCTCTGCCGAATTTCCTGCAATTACTTTCAGTTCTTTTGGCATGAAAGAGGAACAAACGTCTCACATACTTCCGCATTTACATGGTACTAGCTGTGTCCCGCATTTTCACCTGCGTAAAAATCGATTTCATTAGTATCTATAATATAACTAGCTTATGCCCGCGGCTTCGCCCGCGTGGAGTTCGAAAAAGTAGCTTTGGAAATTTTCCTGCTAGAATCGGTTCAGCCGCTATGCCGTGAAAGAGCATCATACATTATATTATAATATAATATATCCTCACGCCTTCCCACAAGGGTCCCCGAAGGGGTAGGCAGAGGTGTATAGGTAATACCCATACACCCACTTTCCGCCGGAGGTATATTAGGTGCCAACGTGACAGATGGCGAGTCCATCGCCGTTATTCCAGCACGACTATACATACGCCTTTGAATTTCTTCTCAGACGTATGCAGGTTTCCTCTCGATGTTTTCCTTCACCGTAAAGCTCGTGGTGTGACTAATCACTGTACTTAAGTTCAGAAAAACTCATTGGTACAGTCGGGATTCGATTTTGCGACCTTTGCGTCGCAGGCAACTGCTCGAACCACTCGACCACCACGGCTTTTTTTTAAATGTGTTAATCCAGTGTTAAGACCTAAGCCCAGCAGTGGATGCCGAATATGATGATAAGTAGGATGTTGTTTCTGGTAATAATCTCGAGTAGTATTTTTTCATAAAACCTTTGGAGGAGGAAACGGAATTGAGTAACAAACATCCCTACAAACTCGTAACAAAATCAAGTCGGCGCAAATGTCGCATATTTTTCAAACCACCACCTCATTAGATACCAGTACCTAAACTGGAACGATAATAATAATAGCCCAGCATCATTTGCATATCCTCAGTCCACGCGCACCGAACGATCCGTCGAGGCCGTCCGACCAATTCTTAAAGTCAAGGATCTGGTCACCAGATTACAGTTACATTACGTCATATTAGAGGCTGTGGTTGTTTAGTTTTCTTCGGTGACACGCGGACGTGCCGGTTCTCATCACGTTTTGTAGCCATCACGTTGTCTAGCACAAGTAGATCCCTTGATTTACAACACCATAGCTAGTGTCACCCACGAAGACTGAGTCTGATCGTCGGTGTTTATAGTACAATGGGCATCTTTGGTCCATGATTAGAAAAAGACAACGGCCGAGTGCATTTGCCTGTCAATTCATTCATCGCCAACATCCAATAATGACACTATACACCAATAAATACAAAGTAGATTGAGTACGGTAATTTGTCACACCTATGGTGAAGGAAAACATTGAGAGGATACCTGCATATAGATAGTGCCGTGCCATCCACGAAGACGGGCCCCACTATTCTTCCCTATAGTTTATAGTGTAAGTGTGCAACCTTCCACTAATGTTTGAGTACTGTCGGTACACACTGATAACCTATGAGTGCACACGCACACTACTATTACTAGTCGGGTCATATTCCCCGCAACCCACGACCCCTGGACTATAAATTGGTGGATCGCGTGGATGGCACTATCAATCACAACGCCCCGAATCGGCCTCCTCCACCACCTTGCGGGGTGTGAGACGACCACGATGATGGCACTATCTATACTGTCAAACGTACGTCTGTGAAGATTCAAAGACTTTTAAATAGCGCTTGAGCGACGGCAGACCTGTCATCAGATAAAATCAAAATCAAAATATTTTATTCAACGTAAGGGACACAGGGAACACTTATTGAACGTCACATATTTAATATAAACTAAAGTTACCAACGTTTCCAAGAAAAAATACCTGCCAGGAGAAGAAACGGCGAAACAAACTCCCCGGTTTGCTTTTTTAACATTTGTTCCTTTTACGTAGGGGTAGAAAAGATTAAAGTTACATATATAAACTCTTTACAAGAGGAGCAATTCATTGCCATGCATGGCCATCATTAAAATAATCAGATGTTTTATAATAAGCCTTTTGAATTAATTTACTTTTAATGACAGATTAAAATTCTACAAAAGGTAATTAAATTGTATATAGTTAGCAACTATATATAATATCTGGCAACATGTGCGTGTTACTTACCCTGCCTAACCCTATGACTACCGCTGAGTTTAATATATCACACCAATAGCTTTACGGTGAAAGCAAAAATCTTATAAATTTAAAGACATATATATAGTCGTTCTTGAGAAACGGCGACAAGGTTGCCATCCGACACGTTGGCACCTAAAATATATCTCTGGGGAAAAGTGGGCGTGTGGGTACTATTGCCTACACCCCCTGCGTGTCCAAGGCGTAAAGACATATTTATCTCGTCTCATCAATACTACGTCAGGGCTTGGCAGCCTTTCCGTATTGTGCGTATTTTTCCATTGTTTTTTCATTTGAAAGCTATATCGGAGAGGGCAATAGCAATTAGCCACGGATTTTAACAGTCATTCCGAGTACATTTGGTTATATCTACTCGCTGGTTAATTGTAGATACCTACTAAAGGACAAATGGTCTAAAAGTAATAATATATCCTACTTATGTATTTTTTTTTTATACAACAAGAGTGGCAAACAAGCATACGGCCCATCCGATGGGAAATAGTAATTGATGGTAATAATAATATATCCTCATTATTTATTTATTTATTTATTTATATAATATAATAATATATCCTCACGCCTTCCCACAAGGGTCCCCGAAGGGGTAGGCAGAGGTGTATAGGTAATACCCACACACCCACTTTCCGCCAGAGGTATATTAGGTGCCAACGTGACAGATGGCGAGTCCATCGCCGTTACTCAAGCACGACTATACATACGCCTTTGAATTTCTTCTCAGACGTATGCAGGTTTCCTCTCGATGTTTTCCTTTACCGTAAAGCTCGTGGTGTGACTAATCACTGTACTTAAGTTCAGAAAAAACTCATTGGTACAGTCGGGATTCGAACTTGCGACCTTTGCGTCGCAGGCAACTGCTCGAACCACTCGGCCACCACGGCTTCTATTTATTTATTTATTTATTTATCAACTTAAAACTAACATAACAGGAAATGTATGTATGCGTTAGTATTTGCCGTGTACATATTATATCTAAATAAGTTATTAAGATAAGGTAAGGTATTTTAATTTAATTTATAGCATATAATACACAGTGCTACCCTGTTGAATTCACTCAGAGTACTCGTGAATAGGTCTACCTCTTCATGGATACTATTAAGGGTGTGTAGCGCTTTATTATTATTTTTTTTTTTTATACAACAAGAGTGGCAAATAAGCATACGGCCCACCTGATGGGAAACGGTTACCGTAGTCTATTTACGCTCACGATACTGAAGTATCACTTGCGCGTTGCGACTCTGTGTTCGGAGAGTTATAGTGTGTTGGCAGCATAATGTGTTTAATCCCTCTGCTTCCAATACAATGTAACAATCCTCCCCCCTCCCCAAGGAGCTCTTTACTGGAAACCTTATTCACCGCGTAGGAACACAACACAATAAATTGTGTTATTTGGCTACGGACTTCTATAAGGTGGAGGATTATATATTGTTATATTTTATATAAATAGGAGCTATCCAGCCTAGTATCCATATAAAATAGCTGAATACAGCTAGACCTATGTATCGTATGCACAGTTACGTTAATTACCTTTCTCTCTCTCTTTCTTTGAACCTATCTATAAATTTTGACCGACTTCATTTATTTACTGTTGGTTTTAGACAGAGATAATTAAATACCGTTGAAAGTACCTAAGGAAGACACGCCTATTATGTTTCTTAGAAAGCTACCCTACTGTATATACAATTATAAGAAAAGCAGCAAACAAACGTACTACGCTCCTCGTGGTAAACGGTCACCACGGCTGAATGTAAAACGCGGGGCAAACAGCAGTTGCAATACAATATATATTATTTAAAAGCTGGCAGTCATAGAACCCACCAGGTAGCAAGCGGTAACCCTTAATCTATGGTTGTTTGCAATACCAAAACACGCGCTCAGAGGAGCGGTTCTGTCAACAGCATACCCAAAAAAAAATACAATAACAGCATACGAAAAATACAAACAGCGATGGAATCGCCATCTGTCACGTTGGCTCGAGAAATATTTCTCCGGCGAAAATCCTTATATCATGATGCTACACACCCCTACCTACCCCATTCCTGGTGTGAATATAATAATAACATACAGAAAATCAGTGCATGTAAAGATGAAAAAACTCACCTCATTTTAAAACGTGAATTTTCCACACGGTCACAAGCTACACCAAAATCCCAAGTAAAATAAAAAAAGAGTGTTTTTTTCTTATATAAATATTATTGTATATTTAACGGAGCGCGGTCGTTTGAATTCGCACGCGGCTAGTTTTCTTTGGAAGGCGTGTTGCAATACTGGCCGAATGGACTGCGCGTTTACTAACTTACCACTCGCATCTCGCATTATTATGGTGGGAACTGCGACCACGATTTGCCGTTCTGCTCTTGAGAGTTGTACTGTTTGATTTAACCTAGGCCCAGAAGTATGAATGAAAATTGATAACGGTACCAATACAAGCAACACAGTTTTAAGTAAAACTGTAGTTTGTCTCATTTATACATTTCTTTTATATATTATATTATATTATTTGTTCTGTGAGAACTAAATTTACTAAACTAAAGTAAGGTTGTCTGGAAGAGATCGCCGAGTGCGATAAGACCGCCAATTGTACTTTGTGTACTGTCTTGACTAAATATGGTGTACAATAAAGCATATAAATAAATAAATAAAGTTAAATGTAACCGACGAGCAAGTATGAGGAGACTGATCAATGTGGACGAAGCGAAAGAGTCTAGTCAGGCAAGTCTAGAGAGAACTGGCGCTCTATACTCTCTGCCTACCCCGTTAGGGACTTTTACGTGATGATATGTATGTATGTAACTAAAGTTAAATAAAAAAAATACGGGTTTTTTAAAGAACAACGTCTTCTGACCGAATATAATCTTTTTTTACACCATCCAAATTGTAAAAGCATACAAAAGTTAGTGTTAAAGGGAGGAGGGAATAATAAAGCGACCCATTCAGGCAGGTGTGATATGATCCGTGAGAGTGAGCGAGACAAAAACAATATTTGCTAACTTGAATAATCTCAAACATTTGGAGTTGACCCCAGGGACAAATGTCAAAACGTCATTGTCCTTATAGCATCTACGCTTACGTAGGCACATAATTAGATCTTGCCAAAGCTTATATACATTGCAGGGTTAAGGTTCCGCGAAACTAAAAAATATGATAATATTTTTGTAAATCGATCGGACACTCAAGGATGCGACGTCAAAAGTGCTTGAAGAGACTGATGAATGTCGACGAAGCGAAAGAGGTATGTAAGTCTAGAAAGAACTGGCGCTCTACTCTCTTTTCCAACCCTGTTAAGGACCTCACTACTACTGATAAGTATGTGTCTGTCTGAAGGCAAGCGGCATGGCCTGTCGCAAACGAACCTTGCTTTAGGTACAGGACAACACCAGCTTTATTTATACTAATATTATAAAGAGCAAAGATTTGTATGAAAGTATGTTTGTATGTAAGTATGTTTGTATTATAGATATAGGCTATATTTTCTTTTATAAAAAAGTCTTATGTCCACCCGTGCGAAGCCGGGACGGACCGCTAGTTAATAATAAAATTGTCACATGCCAATTGTCTGTACATTGTCGATACTGGAGAAAAAGAAGTCTAACTGCCTACGCATCACGCAAAAACTTCAGCTTTCATAGTTGTTTTACTGGGAGTCTAACTTAAAATTGAACGCGATAAGCAGCGCTCAGTTCATGTTCCAGACACAGCTACCCCCCTCCTCCCTCCCCTAACGCATTAGGTCCTTGTCTTAAGACGTCAGTGACTTAGTCTGTCTGTGATAGTAAGTGCATTCTCGTCGTTTCTGACGAATCTCTTCACACCTATCTTGAGAACTCGATGCTGTACTCTCCAAGGAAAACCTAAAAGTTTATTCCACAGCCTGAGAATTCGCGGAAGAAAACTCCTTGCGTGAGCTTGGCTGAACTGGCATAGCTTGCAGCACAGTAATTCTACACATCATCATCAGCAACGAGAGAGAGAAAGTTATATTTGATAACGCTAAAAGACAGGAACCGCTTCATTAGGCGAACCGTTCGCTTTCTTTTCTTAGATTTATTCTTCTAGTATAAAACATATTCTATCTGTTAATCCAGCCAATAACGGATCTCTGCGCCGAATTTCACTCTATTCCTACGTCCTATTTCATCCATCCAGTTCTGTTCCCTAGTTTTTGCGAGAGAGAGAAGAATTATCATCCTCACAAACTTTCGCATTTATAATATTAGAAGGGAAAAAACCTAATAACTCACGAAAGCTTATTTACGGCTAAGTACGAGCAGAGGATCCGGCCTCGAACAGGTGTTTAGCAGACCGTCAAAATAACCTTTTAAAGCGAACATGACGCCCACCATACCCATTATGCCAAAAACAACCAATTTGCTCCACTGGAAGTTTTTATTTCAATTAACAATAATGGGCAAGATGAAGTTAAATTGCCGAAGCGTGTACGCATACGTCAGGCTACGCATAAACACCCACACTTCTGTGCAGTAGGTATTTTATATAATCAAAGTAATTAGGAGTTTCAAAAGCAAACTTTGTCGATGTGAATAATGCTCTCTCTGACGTAGACTTGGTAATGAATGCTGCTACTGCTATAGAAATAAATAACGAGGAATTGAACACTGTACATCTAACAGTCTTCCTAGGAGTCACATTGGATTCATAAATTGCAATCCCGACATTAATTGATTGTCGAATAGACTAAGCTTTGCAGCTTTCGCGTTAAGAAAAATCATACCTACACTTGACATACGTCAGGCTTCATAAACACCCATACTTCCGTGCAGTAGGTATTTTATATAATCAAAGTAATTGAGAGTTTCTAAGAACCTTAGGCCTGCCCACAAGGGTCCCTAATATCCACAAAGAGTTGACAATTTAAAAGGCAATCCTTCGGGCACGTTACATTAAGTGCCAACGTGGCAGATATTGAATCACTCAGCCACGTCATAAGTATCCTAGATAAGTTATTTGTTATGTATTGTTAATTACGTAGTCCTTTATTTAATGTGATTGGTGTATACCGTTTTAACTAAAGTAAAATAAATAAATAGAAATTAAATGTACGCTATAAACGAACTGGTCGGTTAAAGGCGACAAGCAAAACTAACGTACCTAAGCATACGCTTTGAACCTTATATTGTCGACATTCAAGCGAAAATAATGGGCTACGCAACCAAACAAACAAGAAAAATAACTAGCTTGAACCAGTCTGAACTCGTATGTAGCAAAAAAAACAATACGAATTGCGGGAATACGTCGCAAAATTGGCAATAAAATGACGTCTTTTAGTTACGGCTACAAAACTACTTTACTTAGAAATGAGTCAATAAAGCAGTCAAACATCAACCACTGCTTTATGATTAACATACATACATACATACATATAATCACGCCTCTTTCCCGTAGGGGTAGGCAGATACCACTTCTATCCACTTGCTACGATCCTTACATACTTCTTTCGCTTCGTCCACTTTCATTATTCTCTTCATACATGCTCTACGGTTTAGGGTACTCTTGACCTGACCTTTTTTCAAGACGTCCCTAATTTGGTCTAGAAACGTCCGCCTAGGTCTACCCCTTCCAACACTTTCATTCACACTCGCCTTATACACTTTTTTCGTCAATCGTTCTTCATTCATTCTCTCGACATGGCCAAACCATCTCAGCTTTATGATTAATCTTACTAATATTATAAGTTTGTAAGTTTGGATGTTTGCGGTTCCATCAAAACAAAACGGCTGAACCGATTTGGCTGAAAGTTGAAATGCTGATAGCTTATACCTAGGAATAGGACATAGGCTGCTTTTTTTTATTTTTTATCCTTAAATTAAATAAAAATCCATAAAAAATATATATATAATTCAATGTTCTTATATTATAATGTATGATGGCTCTTTCACGGCAAAGCGGCTGAACTAGAATCGGTTCAGCCGCTTTCCCGTGCAGGAAAATTTTCAAAGCTACTTTTTCGAACTCCACGCGGGCGAAGCCGCGGGCATAAGCTAGTTTATTCATAACGTGGACACTAATTTGTGTCGTATAATTTTTTTAAACAAGACGCGCCCCGCGGTATCGCCCGAGTGGCATTTGATTTCAATTGTAGTTTTTTAAGTAAACACAATCTATGTATAGGTAGTAAGTACCCACTTTCCACCACAGATATATTTTTGGTGCCAACTTGACAGATGGAGAGTCCATAGCCGTTACTCAAGCACGAATATCCATTCGTCTTAAAATTTTCCTCAGGGTTCCTCTCGACGTTTTCCTTCACCGTAAAGCTCGTGAGTAACTAACCACTGTAAGTTGAGAAAAACTCATTGGAACAGTCGCATTCGAACTTGCATTGTGTTGTAGGCAACTACTCGAACCACTCTGCCACCATGTCTTTATTACTTGTTTTAATTTACCGAAACTAAACTCAGAGTTAATAAAAAATATAATGTGCCGTGAGTAACATCGCAAATCTAATAGTTATATTTTTGCGTCATTGATAATGATGATAATATGATATGCTATGATGATGATCAATAACAATTAAATTATTGAAACTTTATAGAAGTAACGTATAGTCGTACTCGAGAAACAGCGATGGACTCGCTATATATTTAAGGTGCCAACGTGATAGAACGTTGGCACCTTAAATATATCTCCGCTTTAAGGAGGGTGTGTGATACTACACACATATATAGGTGTGTGTAGTGCCTACCCCTTCGCGGGACCCTTGTGGGAGACTAATAGCTCATTTCTGTAGACTATAAGAAGAGGCCCGACTAACTAAATAAATAAACCGGAATAAATTAACTTAGGAAGCCGTGGTGGCCGAGTGGTTCGAGCAGTTGCCTGCGACACAAAGATCGCAAGTTCGAACCCCGTCTGTACCAATGAGTTTTTCTGAACTTAAGTACAGTGATTTGTCACACCACGAGCTTTACGGTGAAGGAAAACATCGAGAATAAACCTGCATACGCTTGAGATGTAATTCAAAGGTGTATGAATAGTCGTGCTTGAGTAACGGCGACGGACTCGCCATCACGTTGGCACCTAAAAAAAATATATATCTGGCGGAAAGTGTGGGTGTGTGGGTATTACCTATACACTTCTGCCTACCCTTGTGGGAAGGTGTGAGGATATGTATGTATTAACTGACACTCTTCGCTAAAGGAAATACATACTCGGTCACAAGTCCGACATAATATATCTTTTAAATGTAGGGCAGTTTAGACTTCCCACCGACACATATGAAAAACAAACTGGTCTAAATCAATTGTACATTTTCGCTAAAGGAGGAATATTTTCGGAAGTGACAAAGTTCAATGTTATTTCCTATAATGGAACTATTTAAAAAGCAGTAAATTCGCATACCGGTCCTAAATTTATTTAGATGCATTTCAAGGTGGTAGAATTCATTGCCAATCGATTTATTATAAAACTAGCTGTCCCGCCCAGCTTTACTCGGGTGAAAAAGTTAAATTGCCCGTAACACGATCGCAGCGCCACCTATCGGGTCCAATTGTAAATCTAAACCATTCTCGAATCCACCTTAAGACACACAGAAAGGGATAGCTTCGCACGGGTGAAAAAGTTAAAATTCCTAAAACTCGATCGCAGCGCCACCTATCGGGTCCAATTTAATATAGCCTATGTTACTCGGGGATAATTTAGCTTTCCAAAGGTGAAAGAATTTTTGAAATCGGTCCAGTAATTTCGGAGCCTATTCATTACAAACAAACAAACAAACAAACAAATCTTTCCTCTTTATAATATTAGTATAGAGTAATAAATAAATACACACATACATATCATCACGCAAAGTTCCTAACAGGGTAGCCGTATAGAACAGAGCGCCATTTCTCTAGGTTAACATGCGTCTTTCGCTTCGTCCACATTCATCAGTATCTTCATACATGCTCTCCGGTTTCGAATACTCTTGCCGTTCCCACACGTGAGTGTCTAATCGATTTGACCCAGGTAGTTGGAACGTGGTCTTCCTCTGCCTCTTCTTTCACACACTCTCGCTTTGTATCTGTTTCGTCAATCCATAAATACCAAAAAAGTACGAAAAGTGTAGCTATGGGCGTTACACAGGGTCCATCCTCGGTCCATTCCTTTTTCTCATCAATGACCTACCTCACCTGCTAAATGATAAATATGACATTGTATTGTTGCTGATGATACGTCTTTACTATTTAAGATATAGACATCATCAAAAGCAAACTTTGACGATGTGAATAATGTTCTCTCTGACGTAGACTTGGTAATTAATGCTAGGAAAACGGAATTTAATGTACAATGTCAAACGTGAAAAAGGTTTTAACTATCCGTATAGAAATAAATAACGAGGAGTTGAACACTGTACATCTAACAGTCTTCCTAGGAGTCATTGAATTCATATATTGCAATGGGTCTCCACATTAATTGATTGTCGAATAGACTCAGCTTCGCAACACCCGCAAAATCAGACAATTCACTAAAATCAACACACAATTCGTTTAGTATTGTTACGATGGAAGGTTCTGGAGGGCTTGCCGTGTGAAAGCCATGCCAAACAACAACACTTAGCCGGAAATATAAACAAAAGGATGCAATTAAGAAAGGACGTAAACAACTTGTTTACGTCACCCGGCCATTGTTCTGCGGATGCATTTAAATGGCTATTCCACGAAAGTCTTAATGGCGGTCTAGAACCTTCCACCGATATCTAGAATATCGTGCCGGTGCCATATATAAGGCGGTACCCGATGGGCACAGTTAGTTCAGTCAGAGTTAGTTAGTGAGTCAGTTGAGAGAGTCAATTCAATGAGAGTCAGTCAGAGTCTGAGTTAGTTAGTCAGTCAGTTCTCTCCGAGTTCAGTTCGAGTTCATTCCGACCTTACTCCGCGAGCGAGTGTGATAGTGACAAGTGATTACAAGTGTTTTATCAGTGTCTTTAGTGAGAGTTACAGTGTTGAAGTGTACACAGAGTAGAAGTGTTTCAGTGTCTAGTGTTTACTGTGTTCTACAGTACTGTTACTGTGTTGTAGTGTACACAGAGTAGAAGTGTTTCAGTGTCTAGTGTTTACTGTGTTCTACTGGTACTGTGTTGTAGTGTACACAGAGTAGAAGTGTGTCAGTGCCTAGGGTTTACTGTGTTTTACTAGTATTGTGTTATAGTGAATAGTGCTGTAGTGAATAGTGTTTGGATTTATAGTACAAGTCTCCGGAATTATTCTGTGTTAGAATAAAGTGTCGTTTAAGTGTAACAACCGGCTATCATTAAATTATCCCGAACCCCAGCTTGTAACAGTATATTTCGGTGTTTTCATAGTGTCATTTCATTTAGCATTCTTTTATGAGGTAATTCTGCAGACATAGGATCTATTTATATTCCAAAATGTGTTATATGTTCGAAGGTGAATTCACGTAACAAAGATAAAACTCATGTACCTACAGCTAGATTACACAAACACATAAAACTAGCAACTCATTTGTCGGGCAAGATTTATTTCATACTAGCTGTCCCGCCCAGCTTCGCCCGGGTGAAAAACAAAAAATTCCTGAAACACGATCGCAGCGCCACCTATCGGGTCCAATTGCGATGTAAGCTATCCTATCTTTTAAGTTGGATCAAACTGCACACGGTGTGCAAATTTGATTGAAATCGGTTATGTTGTTTAGGAGCCCATCGCGGAATTAATTGCCATAAAAAAGGTTATAGTGAGTCAATCTTAAAAGATAGACATATGCTGTCGTGGACTTTTTTTTAGAACTTTTAAAGAGGAACAATTCCCTCATACATGATATTTTCGTAACTTAAACCGTTTACGCAGCGCACGCATCGGAAGCTCTCAAAAAGGAATAATTTTCCCCGTTCTTGCAACATTTTTCATTTATGCTTCGCTCCTATTAGTCGTAGCGTGATGTTTTATAGCCTTAAGCCTTCCTAGAGAAATGGACTATCCAACACAAAAATATTTTTTTAATTCCAACCAGTAGTTCCTGAGATTAGCGCGTTCAAACGAACAAACAAACAAACAAACTCTTCAGCTTTATAATATTAGTATAGAAGATACCACAGAAAATAATTGAATTACCTTTTCTAAAGTTTAGAGCTGTCATGTCAAATGTAAACTAATGCAAAAAACCTATTATACAATGAGTAATGAATTGCTCCACTTATACAGATTTTATATGTAAGTTTAAACTTTTTCTGCTTAAAAGAAAACGGGGTAGGCAGAGAGTATAGAGCGCCAGTTCTCTCTAGACTAACATACCTCTTTCGCTTCGTCCACATTCATCAGTCTCTTCATACATGCTCGTCGGTTTCGAGTACTCTTAACGTTCCCGTCCTTGAGAGTCCGATCGATTTGATCCAGGTAGTTGGAACGTGGCCTTCCTCTGCCTCTTCTTGCACACACTTTTGCTTTGTATATCTGTTTCGTTAATCTTTCTTCACTCATCCTTTCTATGTGTCCAAACCAAAAGAAAACAAATGTTAAAAAAGTAAACCGGGGTATTCGTTTCGTTGTTTCTTCTCCCGACAGGTTTTATGACAACTTTAGTTTTATTCTTAGTATGTGTCAAAACATCTAGAATTCTCACAACAGCATGTTAAGAAGCATTAAGATTATGGTATTACAAAAATCGGATAAATTGTTGTATAGGTTCACATCGTTGTTCAGGAACACAACATTGAAAATTAAATCTATTATATAGACTTGTTTAATAACACCAAATTAAGCTTTTTAGAATATGTACCTTTGTAACATGTTCATGTGTAAAAATGTTCATGAACCTACTTGACCGGTTCGACAATGGGTTCGACTCACACTCGACACTCGGTCCATTGCTATTTGCGTGAACACAAAAAAACCTATATAAATCTCGTGCCATTCTGAACTTTTTGCGAGACCACAGGACGGTGATTAAATACAATGAATAGATAATAGAGATACACAATAAAGTATTGTATAGATGTATCTCTTCTTTACGCCTTCCCGCAGAAGGCGGAGATTAACACTCACGTTTCGCCGGAGATATATTATATATATATAATATAATATAATAATATATATCCTCAGATATATTATAATTATTATTATTATATATCTGAACTTAAGTACAGTGATTAGTCACACCACGAGCTTTACGGTGAAGGAAAACATCGAGAGGAAACCTGCATACGTCTGAGAAGAAATTCAAAAGGCGTATGTAATAGTCGTGCTTGAGTAACGGCGATGGACTCGCCATCTGTCACGTTGGCACCTAATATACCTCTGGCGGAAAGTGGGTGTGTGTGTATTACCTATACACCTCTGCCTACCCCTTCGGGGACTCTTGTGGGAAGGCGTGATACATACACACACATATTTATTTTTTAGCTGTGCCCGCGACTTCGTCCGCGTAGTAATTTTGTTTTTAAGATAGTGGGATTTTTTTCTTTTTAAAATTGGATAACACCAATAATAATAAAAAAAATCACTCATATTAAAATGAATTTATAAGTATACTAGCGGCCCGTCCCGGCTTCGCACGGGTGGTTATAATTTTTCTTTTATAAAATAAAATATGGCCTATGTCACTCAGGGTAAATGTAGCTTTCAAATGGTGAAAGAATTTTAAATCGTTCCATTACTTTTTGATCCAATTCGTTACAAACATACTTACATACATATATATCCTCTTTATAATATTAAGTATAGATATACCTACTAAGTAACTCAAATACAATCAAGTAGTTCCGAGAACGAATCTCCCGTAGAGGTGAGGTATGCAAAATAAAGGCCGCTCTGCCGCTGCAGGCAGGCGTCTCTTGCTTGACCAAGTGTACATTCCAAAATGGACCTAGTGCAATTACAGTTGGGTCGATTTACGCTTTTTCTTATTGGCAGGACCGAAACTAGTGCCGTATAAAATAAGTAATAACATGAAAACGTGCGCCAGACTGATATGTGACGTGTCTATACAACGGGGTAGGCAGAGAGAGTAGCGCGCCAGTTCTCTCTAGACTTATATACCTTTTTCGCTTCGGCTAATTCATCAGTCTTTTCATACATGCAGATTTCGAGAACTCTCGACATTCCCGTCCTTGAGTGCCTTTGTACTTATCTCCAACTGTTAGTTATCCCCGATTCTAGGGGGAATGGGGTTCATGTCCCGCGCGGCTAATTCAAAGTGCTGTATACTTGGTAGACCAATTCACACCTCATTTTTGACGAAACTTTGACAACATCGACTATAGAGTAAAAGCTTTTGTAAATATGTATTCAATATCCGCTAGTGACTTATACTTGCTCGAAGCGTGAAGATACCTTCGGACAATACTTCGGCCAAAGAGTAACCATGGAGTTTCTTGCCGGTTCTTCTCCATGGAAACGATCAACCTGAACCGTGCACCTTTTTCGACCATCTAGGCCTATGTGAAATATAAATATTTTGATTTTGAATAGGTACCAATATCCCATCAAACTACTAACTCCAATTAAAGGCTGATAATCGCAATTAAATTAATATGCGCAGACGCATTGTGTCTCCATACAAATGAGCAACGAGAATACAAATTATATTTATCAGTTTGTAAGTATGTTTATCACATGCTGATAAGTGCATATTTATACATATTTACCGGAGATGACAATACTATAAGACAGAATGCGCAGATAAAACGTATAATTGTGCAAAATTAACCAATTTACAACAAAATGGCGTCGAATGTCCACACGTTAGTCTGGTTGCGTTTAATTGTTGGTTAATTGTCATGTGTCGACATACAACGACGTTCATAGGAACTTCGTCCATAATGAACACGTGTAGGAAAAAAGTAGCATTGAAACTCCTATTCAAGGGTGGTCTCTATTGTGGCGAAAAGCTAAACAATAAAGAGCGGACTACATCGGCACACGCAACGTGAAAACACGCGTGAGGTATGTAGTTCTCGCTTAATACGATGGGACCTGATGAGACGTCCACGGAGACGTCTGCACCAATTTCTAGTCAAGGGGGTCGCGGGATGCGAGAGTATAACCCGACTCTATTAATTGTAGTGTGCGTGTGCACTCATAGGTAATCAAACATTAGCGGAAGGTTGCACACTTACAAATAAAGTATAGGGAAGAATAGTGGGGCGCGTCTTCGTAACGAGCATGATGTCTTTTATTTTTAAATATAAAAATCTCGCGTGTGATTAGGGGCAGAGCTCGGGTCGAGCAAAATCTCACGACATCCCACAAACTGCTATGGGGGTCGAATACTCATCAAAATTACCTCACTTTATTAATGGAAACACCTGAATGTCAGTCAGTCCGCACCTTAATAGTTCTCCCATACCATCAAAAATGGTTTCAAGTCAAACAGTCGAAGATGTTGAATGGGTCAAACAAAATTGTTTGACGTGTGTGACGGTGTTAATATGTAAAGAATTGTTCTTTAAGTTATTTACAGCTCAAACGTACCGTATACAAAATAATAACGCTTAAAATGTAGTGTTTACCTTGCAAATTCAAAGGAAAAATATAACTTAATACCTATTGCATAGAACTATGATACCGCCTGGTTTAAGTACCTAGAAATTGAGCGTGCAAGTTTGCTAAGTTTCAATTCTCAGAAACGATTATTTTTAACTAAACTCAAGTTCGGTCACAAACCGTCGCGTTTGTAGATATTTGTATGAACATGTTTGAAGAGACTGATGAACGTAAATCTTCATCCACATTCATCGAAAGGGATAAGTCTAGGGAGAACTTGGACTAGTTGCCCTGTCTACCCTGTCTAGTTGGACTGACGTGATGATATACACATATGCTTAAGTAGTAAGTGTGTATGTATGGAAGTACATATTCTCATGTTGTTACTGTTAGGAGCATAAACCATAATACAACAATATAATGAATCCGTAAACGAATAAGATAAGCACACTACGTAGTTATAATGAAAAAAAAAATATATATCCTCACGCCTTCCCACAAGGGTCCCCGAAGGGGTAGGCAGAGGTGTATAGGTAATACCCAAACACCCACTTTCCGCCAGAGGTATATTAGGTGCCAACGTGACAGATGGCGAGAGTCCATCGCCGTTACTCAAGCACGACTATACATACGCCTTTGAATTTCTTCTCAGACGTATGCAGGTTTCCTCTCGATGTTTTCGTTGCATGCGTTGTACTTAAATTATAAACTTTCGATAAAGTACACCGTCGATTAACGCCATCTACCTACGAATAGATGAAATCAATAAGTTTCGTAATACAGCGCTACCTATCGCCGGTAAATTAAGTCCCTCATATTCAAAGCAACGCCATCTGAAGTATAGTTTAGAAACTGATATGTCGTACGGAATATCGTCAATAAACCGATTACACTGTTTCCGCACTGCGTGAAAAGATGTCAGCACGATAGATTTTCTAGTAATAAAACTACAAAGTATTGCTCATAGATGGCGCTAAATGTGATTATTAATTTATTATATTAAATACTCACCTCTGCCCAGAAGCAGACGATTAACGAGGATGCCGAAAGCAGCAATGGATAGTACGCAGAGAGTAAGCTGTTGGACCATCCCTTTTCGAACGCCGACTGCAACACAATAAGAAAACATTATGTATCAATTAATTGTATTTTTACGCCTTTAGAGCGCATTCTTCACCCTTGAGGGTGCGAGAATGCGGTCTATATATACACTTCTAATCGGAAAAATCGAAACACCTTTAGGAATACATGTGAAATGTCGTTCGTAAATATACACATATTTCCGATAATCCTTAGAAAACATAAACTTGCAAGGTGTTTCGATTTTTCTGATGAGAAGTGTATACTGAAAACAACTATATTCAAGTTTCTTGTGCATTTTACAATATCCTATTGGTTATTATTTCCGACGTGTGCTTAATGCAAGTATGTTATCACATGACTGAGACCGGTAAAATTGTTTCAATTAAGTATTGATTTTTAAGAACAGTTGTAGCCCAATCGTTATCTATATATATATAGGATATCCCATTTTTTAACTGACTCATCACGAAATCTCAGGAACTGTAAGGCCGATTGACTTGAAATTTGGTAGGAGTATTCCTTAAAGTCCTTAGGAGTATTTTAAAGACTCCGCTCCCCCCCCCCCCTGAACGGGTCCCTAAAAGTATGGACATGCAATTTCGCCACAACATTACCTCAAACTGTATTCTTTAAATGTAATCTTTGCTTTACATTAAAGCAGGATTTCCAACCCTCCCTTCTTATGACTTAAATAAAAATTGTGTAACACCCCTCACCGGGGAGACGAAGAATGCGCCTCTGATGAGGGAGGCGAGAAAGGCGACCAAGTAGAGCATCTTCTGAGTGGTGACTTTGCAGGCGCGGAGGAAGCTGGGCGCCTTCAGCCGGCGGTACTCGCTCACTACGCAGATCGTGAGCTGCACCGCGCACACGAACGCGACCAATAGGAATATGCCGCCGATACCTGAAACGACACATTACTATACGCTCTCAAAAAGCATCACGCGAGCTGTCCTAGTGTCGGATTAGCGTAGGAAGAGTAACAACCGCCCAATAGCCAGGGCTTAAGAATTTTGACTATTGTATCCCCTGCCTGGGGGAGGGGGGAAGGGGGGGGCTCTAGCTACGCACTTTAATATGCTAAGGGCCTCCTGTGGGGTACGGACCTCGGCTTAGATCGCGAGCAAGGGAGCTGGGCTGAACTGGTAATTTTATTTAAATATTTAGGGGCGGGATTTGCGCGACTGGCTCGGCGCTTTTGCGGGGGTCAGGGGTTATAATTATGTAGTCTTAATGTACTCACAAGCATGGTAGGGCAGGTTGTGCCCCGTGCAGGTGTCGCCCGTGTAGCGGATCTCGCAGAGGCAGGTGCCATTGAAGCAGTCCCCGTGGCCGTTGCAGCCGAGGGCGCAGCTCGCGTCGCGCGTTACTGACATCACCGCATCAGCATAGTACCAGAGAAGGGAACGCATCTTAGGACGAGCGACGATAAACGTCGCTTTCTAACACTGGAACAAAAAATATAAGTTAAATATACAGCCGTGGTGGCCGAGTGGTTCGAGCAGTTGCCTACGACACAAAGATCGCAAGTTCGAATCCCGACTGTACCAATGAGTTTTTCTGAACTTAAGTACAGTAATTAGTCATGCCACGAGCTTTACGGTGAGATAAACATCGAGAGGAAACCTGCATACGTCTGAGAAGAAATTCAAAGGCGTATGTGTAGTTGTGCTTGAGTAACGGCGATGGACTCGCCATCTGTCACGCTGTCACCTAAAATATATCTCTGGCGGAAAGTGGGTGTTTGGGTATTACCTATACACCTCTGCCAACCCTTCGGACACCCTTGTGGGAAGGCGTGAGGATATATAATATATTTTTATCTATACTAATATTATAAAGCTGAAAAGTTTGTTTGTTTGTTTGAACGCGCTCAACTCAGGAACTACTGGTTGGAATTGAAAAATTATTTCTGTGTTGGATAGTCCATTTCTCTAGGAAGGCTTTAGGCTATATAACATCACGCTACGACCAATAGGATGGGCTCCTAAACAACTTAACCGATTGCAATCAAATTTGCACACTGTGTGCAGTTTGATCAAACTTGAAAGGTAGGATAGCTTACATCACAATTGGACCCGATAGGTGGCGCTGCGATCGTGTTTCAGGAAATTTTACTTTTTCACCCGGGCGAAGCTGGGCGGGACAGCTAGTTATTAAATATACAGCCGTGGTGACCGAGTGGCTCAATACACAAGTCAAGATCGTAGTTTCAAAACCCAGGCGTACCAATTAATTTTCAAAGTGCCTATAGTGTGTTGTACCGCGAGGCGCTGGCAGTTTCTATCTAGAAAATCTAAATATTTATCGTCTCACCAAAACTGACCTGTATTATGTAAAACAAATAATTATATATTCAACACACGAATTTGAATCCATGAATAATAATATGTTTTTGTCAAGTGACGTATTGGTTTGAGTTTGACGTAAACTCTAACAAATTCAATTGTATGGATATCCAACGTTCCTCATGCTTACTAAACAGAAGAGTGCCTGCTAAGTATCTTGACCTTTCCATAACTGCACACACCCACATTTCGCCGTAGATATATTTTAGGTACCAACTTGATAGAGTAACGGCGATGGACTCGCCATCTGTCACGTTGGCACCTAATATACCTCTGGCGGAAAGTGGGTGTGTGGGTATTACCTATACACCTCTGCCTACCCCTTAGGGGACCCTTGTGGAAACGCGTGAGGATATATTATTATTATTATTAACTATTATATTAATATTAATAGATCGCCATTTTTAAAGCACGTCTTTGAATTGCTTCTCAGACCTATGCAGGTTTTCTCCCGATGTTTTCCTTCACCGTAAAGCTCGTGGTATGACTGATCACTACACTTGAGTTCAGTAAAACTTATTGGAACAGTCGGTACTCGAACTTGCAATCTTTGTGTTGGAGGCACCACTCGTCCATCTCGGCTCATAAGTAATTAAAATATTGGTATCATAATTCATGTCGTTCAATAAAAAATATTTATTGGTACATATCTTCCTCTATGTTCTGTTTAGAAAAAGTGTGATACCCGAAAAGAAACCTTTATTGCAGACAAAAATATACTGCGGTAGAGAGCATTCCTCAACTCCCATCCTTGACTCTTCGATCGGTTTGATCTAGATAGTTAGAACGTGGTCTTCCTCTGCCTCTTCTTGCACTCAATTTTGCTTTGGCGTCCATACATTACGTGAAGTGTATTTTTTAATTTTCTGTCCCTCCCTCCCCCCCTGGTGAGATATCGTGAGATTTTATTCAACCCCCTCCCCATCCCCCAATGACACGTGAGATTTTTCAAAATGTGGGTTTCTTACGTAAACGCGTTGGATTTTTATTGTAAAAAGAAAAAAAAATTGCTTCGTGCTTTTATTTACGACTAGTTAAGACTAGTAATCAATATTGCTGAGAGTTTAATTATAAGATTAAATCTTACGCATGTTCAACCTGGATTAAATGGACCAAAATAGTATATATTTTTTTGTTTAATCAGAAAAAGATTTGCGGGATATTTGCCGAGACCCCCTCTCTCCAGCGTAAGATTAGATGAGATTTGACTCGACCCCCTCCCCCCTTAAACATCTCACGTAATTTATGGACGCCCCCATTTGTTATGTCAATCTTTCTTCAGTCATCCTTTCCTCCTATATGTGTAAACCAACGTAGCATGCCTATCTTCATCTTTACTCTAATTACACTCCGTTCACACCAATTGCTCAGCAAATCTCTTCATTGTGGATGCGATTTAAAATCGTTACGCCGAACATTGTTCGAGGGAACCGCATCCCAACTGCGTTTAGATTCGAAGGATTTGTTGCCGTATAAAAAAGTGAGTACCTTTACTAAAGACGGCAGATTTTGTTTGGAGTTTACAAACAACTACTATAAACAAACATATTTTGTTTGTTTGAACGTGATGATCTCTGAAACTACATTTTGACGGCCGTCTTGACAGATGGCGAGTCCATGTATGATTAATTTATTACAGTATGATTAATTCTCAGACGTATGCAGGTCTCCTCTCGATGTTTTCCTTCACCGTAAAGCTCGTGGTGTGACTAATCTTATACGAAGTCTAAAATATAAGCGGGATAACGAACTGCCTTAACCTGTGACGTGTTGTGACGTGGTGTCAGGCCATTGAACTGTATAATACAATCTACATAAGTCCACAGTGTCCCCACGAAGATTAAAATTATCATCTCCGGCGTGAGCTGTTGCGCCATTTATTACTCATAAATTAATCGTTTATGTAAACGGGCCGCGCAATCATTCAACATTCGCAACCATAATTCAAAGAATGTTAAGTGACACGTCTCTTTCTCACTCTTGACTAATGATGGTAGAAGTAATACATACCTACATATCACGTCGAGTCCCTAGCGGGGTAGGCAGAGAGAATAGAGCGCCAGTTCTGACTTGCATACTCTTCGCCTCGTCCACGAAGTAATAGTAGGTACGAGTACTAAACTTATTTTTTTACTATGATAGATGAACTCCGCAAAGAAGACATTCGCAAAGCTACTAGTGTGAACGAGGAGATGATATTTCTAAATATGATGAAAGACACGTTGAAAAACGCGGTGAAGGGTACGTTGTTAAGGAGTCCACAGAGGGGTAGCCAGAGGAAATAGGTAGTACCCACACACCCACTTTCCACCTGAGATATATTTTAGGTACCAACGTGACAGTTGACGAGTCCATCGCCGTTACTCAAGCACGACTATACATACGCCATTGAATTGCTTCTCAGAGGTATGCAGGTTTCCTCTCGATGTTTTCCTTCACAGTAAAGCTTGTGGTCTGACTAATCACTGTGCTTAAGTTCAGAAATGATATGTATGTATGGATATTCTTTAGTATCATGAGCTTTGACCACTATTCTTTCTTATGTAAGTGTGCAACCTTCCACTAATGTTTGAGTATTATCCGTACAATCTAATAACCTATGAGTGCACACGCACACTACAATTAATAGACTCGGGTCATACTCCCCGCGACCCCTCGACTAAAAATTGGTGGGGCGCGTCTTCGAGGATGGCCAACTATAATTCGCATTGTTTGGCTTACACCGGCACCTTTTGGCTCCCGGCCATTGTGTAACTAAGGGCATCTCACTCACGCCCTCAATGAATGGCGTGTGACGTCACGCGCTCGAAATAAACGGAGACTTGTCTGGGAGCATATTTGAATTGCCAACTTGACTAGCCAATCATATAGTAATGAGCCAAACTAATCCCATGCCACAAGGCCTCCTTTGAGACCTCAAGGGTGTACATGAGTACAGAAAGTGCCATCCACGAAGACGCGCCCCATCAATTTCTAGTCGAGGGATCGCGGGATGCGGGGAGTATGACCCGAGTGTATTAATTGTAGTGTGCGTGTGCACTTATAGGTAATCAGTGTGTACCGATAATACTCAAACATTAGTGGAAGGTTGCACACTTTACACTATAAACGGTAAGGAAGATTAGTGGGGCGCGTGTTCGTGGATGGCACTATCTATACGGTGACATATATTGGGGCGTGTTACATGTGTCAAGGGACGAGAGTGAGACAATAGGACTCTAAGTATGCTCGAAATAAAGAAATAGAACACGCCACTGGCACTGGAACGCGACTAAATTATTGTCCCATAATTTGTACAAACGTGGCGTTTATTGGTCTGTAGAGTTGGGTCATCCTTGTTCTTTAGGCGCGGGCAAATAATCCACTACACTAGTTGGTGTAGTTCGCTACAATAGTAATAATTGTATGCTTATTCATTAATTAAAAATTATAGAAATAAGAAGCCGTGGTGGCCGAGTGGTTCGAGCAGTTGCCTGCGACACAAAGATCGCAAGTTCGAATCCCGACTGTACCAATGAGTTTTTCTGAACTTAAGTACAGTGATTAGTCACACCACGAGCTTTACGGTGAAGGAAAACATCGAGAGGAAACCTGCATACGTCTGAGAAGAAATTCAAAGGCGTATGTATAGTCGTGCTTGAGTAACGGCGATGGACTCGCCATCTGTCACGTTGGCACTAAATATACCTCTGGCGGAAAGTGGGTGCGTGGGTATTTATTACCTATACACCTCTGCCTACCCCTTCGGGGACCCTTGTGGGAAGGCGTGAGGATATATTATTATTATTAAATAAGTTTTCTCTTTATTTAAGAAGTTTTGTCGCATAGCGACCATGCCAGTCCGTGAGGTCACCTTAATGTAAAAAATATTCAAATCTACACTTATATAACTTTAATAAACCTAGTAATTCATCAGAATTAGGGTTCGCCAGGATGCTGTAACACAGACCCACATCCTGGCTACATCCAATCATAGTTCTTCTGACATCTTTGTTCTGGTCACATTCCATCAGGATGTGATATAAATCGTCACAGACGTTACATTTATTGCAGTTGGGAGAGGGAACCTCTTTCATTAAAAAAAAGCGAATTTATTCGATGGAATATCCACAATACCAGAACGCCGGTGGAGTGCTGTGACAATAGTATTCCGGTCTGTGTGAAGAAATAAGCTAAGACCATGCATAAACTACGTAAAACAACTGACAGATAACATGGCCGTCGGGTACTACAAGCAGGTCAAAAAGACAGCTCTGGACGGAGACAAATGATTATCAGGTCAGTTTCATAGACTTTGGGAAGAAGAAAACCAGACTGCCAGACCTAGCGACCCTGCAGGAATCTTTTCACATCCTTCCTGGCTGTAATCTCTAGGGAAAGCCTCGTCAGGGAAAGAAAATCTTTAGACACTCTTTTGGCACATAATTTTATTATAGAAAAGACTAGAACAGACAATTTGTGGAGTTTAACATTGTAACAGTATAAAGTCCAAAGGTGAAATTTATCGATTTCCTAGCACGACTAATGGCCGTATAAGCAAGCCGTACATACAAACGATGACACACGTTTGTAAGTAACGTTACAAAGTATTGAAGCACACCACATTGTTGAAGATATCATAAGTGTTTAAGATATGAACGAAGTACCGTCTCAAAAGATTACTGTCCAACTTGTACCCTAAGTATTGGGGTTACCCAAACACTATACGAGATTTAAGAGAGGTAGGGCATAACCGGTTTCCCTTTCGAATTTGGAGATGCCCGACTGGGGCAGTACCTCCACCTTATAGAAGCCGTAGCCAAATAACACATGTTTCCTGCGCACACCTCCTTTATAAGTTCGGAAACCTAATGAACATAAGCTTAATTTAATGAGCTCCTTGGGGAGCCTTGTCATATTACGTTGGCATCAGAGGGATTAGTCCCATTATGCTGCCGACACAGTATATCTCTCCAACCACAGAGTGGCAACGAGCAAGTGATACTTCGGTATCATGAGCGTAAATAGGCTACGGTAGCCGCGTCCCATAAGGTGTGGTACGCTTGTTTGCCACACTTGTTGCATAAACAACAAACAAATTATTTTTTTTTTATACGACTTGGGTGGCAAACACGCATGCGGTCCGCCTGATGGTAAGCGGTTAGCGCCGCCTATGGACGCTTGCAACACCAGGGGCATCACTCACGCGTTGCCGACCCTGCAGGAATCTTTTCAGACCCTTCTTGAAGAACTCCATGCTGTACTCTCCAGGGAAAACCTCTGCCTGCTTTCACCTCAAAAGTCCTTTATTTAAATATTAATTAGGTAGTTAAGTTAAGTTTCCTTGACTGTAAAACTCGTGGTGTGACTAATCACTGTAAAAGTTTAGAAAAACTCATTGCCACCACGGCTCTTTCTACTAACTAATGGAACGTTACGCGGACGAAACCGCGGGCACTGCTAGCATTATTAAATCTCAACAGCGCAACAGACATAAAGGAACCGAACCATTTGATACAGTCACGTGCGACCCTGCTCCTAGCATTAGTAGGAAAATGCTCACAATAGTTTTATCACCTGCCTACCTTGATTGTAATGCCTGTTTGCAATTAGACGCTTAATACGCATTAGTGAGCTACCGAGGTAGCGACGACAAAAGACTTGCAGTCACATCTCTCTGTGACTAGAGGGAATTTTATGAATAAGCCAACGCCCGGCTTTGTATGAGTACATACACATACATATCATCACGCCGTCCCTAGCGGGATAGGCAGAGGGAATACACCGCCAGTTCTCTTTACACTTGCATACCTCTTTAGATGGATTCAAGAATCGTTTAGGTTCACAATTGGACCCGATAGGTGGCGCTGCAATAGTGTTTAAGTGTAAAAGTAGGTAGTGAAAAAGAACATAAAAATTGTAAGGTAATAGATAATGCCTACAATAGTTGTAGACTGTGTCGCAGACATTAACACTCATCTCCGCATGAGTGCTTGATAGCTCAAAACGCTGGCTATAGAGAAGTGAGGAAAACGGTTTGGACATACCAAACGGGGTAGGCAGAGATAATTGAGCGCCAGTTTTCTCTAGACTTGCATACCTCTTTCGCTTCGTCCACATTCATCAGTCTCTTCATAATTGCTCGTCGGATGTTCCCATCCTTGAGTGTCCGATAGATTTGATTTAGGTAGATCTAGATCGGATGAGTGAAGAAAAATTTACGAATGGGATATAAAATGCAAATGCGAGAAAACCTTTCAACTACGGTTTGGACAAATATTAGGTAATCAGTTATTGATATAACCGCAAATAGAACGTAATCGCGACATCGAGCAATCGAATGGGCAAAGGTCGAGGGCGATGCAAACAAACTTTTAACAGTTCTAGGTTTTCCTGTAAACTGTGTAGGCAGTCTAATGCCATATGCGATACTCGGTACATAATAATAAGGATTTAAGATTTCAAATAAGGATATCAAGGATAATACAAATAAAGACTGAGTTGTGTAACACGTCTGCCCGCCCATTAACACGTAGATTAGGTTTTATTCCAGAAAAAAAAACAATAAATTTTTACACGGGTGGAACCGCGAGGCCCGCCTAGTTTAGAGTTTGGTTAATTGCGTCTAGAATCAGTGCATCCCATATGCTGGTGATGCGTAAGACCCTGGTTACTAGTGCTTGTGCGATATAGTGTGAATCCTTACAGGAAAATAATACGCCTATTTACCCAACAGTACCAGGAGCTTAGAAGTCACTGGGTCTCAAGCAAGGCCCTAGTTGCGACCTAATACAATGTCGACCTCACGCCCTCTCGTCAATTGACCTACATTCATACTAACACATGTCAGCAAGATGTTTGTAAACAAACATTCAACTGTGAACTACTAGTTACTTTGAAAAGCAAGAATTTAATTATATATGTACCGATTAAACCTAGTTACATTAGCCTTCTTTGCTAGTCGCAATGGTCGGTTGATTCATGTCCTCCTGGTGGGACTGTGTGGTGGTTCAAAGCTGACAGGTCTAAAGTGTAGCACAAAGGTAGGCAGGTATACGTGAAGAGGCCATTGCCATATGGCACGTTTATTCAAACAGCTGGACAAACGTATACAGGTTTCCTCATGATGTTTTCCTTCTCAGTTAAGCATGAGTGATGAGACTAATCACTGTGCTAAACTTAAACATACGCGAACGAGACACGACATTTAGTCTTTTCTGTTCTAGATATATATCTATAAAGAAAGAAGTATGAAGAGGCTGATGAACGTAGACGAAGCTGGAGGTCTGTAAGTCTAGAGAGAATTAACGCTCTACTATATCTGCCTACGTCATGAGGTACTCGGTGTGATGCCGCAATGCAAAATGCAATCTATGTATGTTTAAAAGTACATTAACAGTACTCGAAACCGGCGAGCATGTATGAAGTGGCTGATGGACGTAGACGGAGCGAGAGAGGTCTGTAAGTCTAGAGAGAACTAGCGCTCTACTCTATCTGCCTACGTCACGAGGGACTCGGCGTGATGCCGCAATGCAAAATGCAATCTATGTATGTTTAAAAGTACATTAACAGTACTCGAAACCGGCGAGCATGTATGAAGTGGCTGGTGAACGTAGACGGAGCGAGAGAGGTCTGTAAGTCTAGAGAGAACTAGCGCTCTACTCTATCTGCCTACGTCACGAGGGACTCGGCGTGATGCCGCAATGCAAAATGCAATCTATGTATGTTTAAAAGTACATTAACAGTACTCGAAACCGGCGAGCATGTATGAAGTGGCTGGTGAACGTAGACGGAGCGAGAGAGGTCTGTAAGTCTAGAGAGAACTAGCGCTCTACTCTATCTGCCTACGTCACGAGGGACTCGGCGTGATGCCGCAATGCAAACTGCAATCTATGTATGTATAAAAGTACATACGTACATCGGTGCCTGCGGCTCCCGGAAACAAGCTCAAAAATCCTTTACTGTTAAAACTCGGGCTATCCGAGTGTCCGCAGCTAATGGCATTGCCATGCAAATAATAGATATGGGAGTTTGAACGCTTATATAAAGGGATTTAGTCAAGAAGGGCAGTTTCCATCATACAAGCTATGGAGATGAATTCGTTCCAAAATTTATTTCATTAGAGTAATTACCACTAATAATGTTATCGCGCTGAGACATAGCACATTAAACATACAATATATTACGATAAGGGAGATAATGCGCCAGGTGTAGATAAATTATGTATATAATTGTGACAAAACGCATTAAAACATGCCTCTATATACGCCAGTATCGGAAGATATTATTAAGTTGATGCCTTTGAAATCCTACTAATATTATATATGTATAAGTTTATAAGTTTGTTTGTATATATATTAATGTTTGTTATCGCCCCAGAACGGCTGAACGTAATTGAATGAAGTTTGGCACAGAGATATATTATTTGCTGGATTAACACATAGGATATGTTTAAATATACAAAGCAAAAGTGTGTGCAAGAAAAGGCAGATGAAGGCCACGTTCCAACTACCTGGATCAAATCGATAGGACGCTCAAGGACGGGAACGTTAAGAGTACTCGAAACCGACGAGCATGTATGAAGAGACTGATGAATGTGGACGAAGCGAAAGAGGTATGTAAGTCTAGGGAGAACTGGCGCTCTATACTCTCTGCCTACCCCGTTAGGGACCTGGCGTGATGATATGTGTGTATGTATGTATATGTTTCGTTCCAAAAATAAATGTTCAGAAAAACTCATTTATACAGTCCGGATTCAAACTTGCAATCTTTGTGATGCAGGCACTCAAACCACTCGGCCGCCACGGCTCGTTTAAGGCAGAGAGTAGAGCGCCAGTTCTCTCTAGACTAACATACCTCTTTCGCTTCGTCCACATTCATCAGTCTCTTCATACATGCTCGCCGATTTCGAGTACCGTCTCTTAAATGTAAGGAGTACCTATTTAGTTCCAGTCACGTACCATCACGTAACTTTGTATAAATCTTTGACATTGGATACTAATCATGAACTAGATGATCCTACACATGATAAGTACATAGTTCCGTACCTAACACTGTTACAAAATACATACATACATTCTAAGGGAGGTAGGGCATAACGGGTCTCCCGTTCGAATTTGGAGCTGCCCGACTGGGGCAGGACCTCCACCTTACACAAGTCCGTAGCCAAAAAACACAATTCATTGTGTTGTGTTCCTACGCGGTGAATAAGGTTACCAGTAATGAGCTCCTTGGGGAGGGGGGAGGATTGTTATATTGTGTTGGCAGCAGAGGGATTAGTCCCATTGTGCGGCCAACACAGTATAACTCTCCGAACACAGAGTGGCAACGCGCAAGTGATACTTCGGTATTGCAAGTGTAAATAGGCTGCGGAAACCGTTTTCCATCAGGTGGGTCCGTATGCTTGTTTGCCACTCTAGTTGTATAAAAAAAAAAAAAAAGAACATACGTCACGCCGAGTCACCAACGGGGTAGTCAGAGAGAATAGAGCACTAGTTCTCTCAAGACTTACACACCTTTTGACATGGCGATCTATTTGACTCGTGGCACAACATACATACCATCACGCCGAGTTTTGAACGTGGTAGGCAGAGAGAATAGAACGCCAGTTCTCTCTAGACTTACATACCTCTTTCGCTTCGTCCACATTCATCAGTCTCTTCATACATGCTCGTCGGCTTCGAGTACTCTTGATGTCCGATCGATTTGATCTGAACTATTACACATTTTTTATAATAATAATAAAATGTTACAAGTTAATTATAATATACTACCAGCTCACTGCGGTTTCACCAGGACTAAAATAAAACTATATATCTGTTAATCCGGCTAAAAAACTATCTCTGTGCCAAAATCCATCGGATTCTGTAAATCCGATCTGTACATCTGATGTACAGCCGATCTGAAGTGGTTGATTACAAACATCCATACATCCGCACCAACATACGCATTTATAATATGAATTAAGAGGAATGACCAGTATAGGACGTACCGTTTACAAGTGAACTAGAGTAAATATGATTTTCAAGGAATATTACCTACTGGCGCTTACCGTACCAATTTCAAAAGGGTTTTATTTTTACAGTTGTTTCCGACTTCAATGATTTAGTTTTTATTGGACGAGGAAAGACTTACGACAAATTATAGGCCTTATTTTCGCAATAACTGCTGAAACTATAAAGTTTTTATTGTAACTATATCTTCACGTATCCCCAAGGGTCCCTGAAGGTCGCAGATGTGTGTAGATGTATCCACACACCAATTTTCGTACGACGTATACAGGTTTCTTCTCGAAGTTTCGAAGTGTATTTTCTTAAACTCCCTCTCTTAGCATGTGCGGCAAGAACTTTAGCTACAAAAACACATATGCCTGTAAAGCTAGCATATACGCCGCGGCTTAGTTTTGTCGCCTCGTTTTATCGTCTGGCCTATCCTGGTTATATCCTATCTTCCACTTTGAAGGACAAAACGAGTCATTTGTCAATATATCAACAACTCCATTACCTCTGGGAAGTACATTGAATAACAACTCGATAAAACTTAAAAGTATAGATAACAGTCGCAGAGGCAAATTCTCGATCCGTATCCTCCATATTGAATGAGAGAACAAGTCGACGTCACCATGGTAACGATACTCACTCTCAACGCAGACATGCTAGACTACTGCAGACATAGATCATGTACCAGCGTGACAGGGGTTAACACACTTGCTGATACAAATCATTGTAATATTAACATCTATTCTTCATTATCTTTAGTACAATTAAAAAGCCGTGGTGGCCGAGTGGTTCGAGCAGTTGCCTGCGACGCAAAGGTCGCAAGTTCGAATCCCGACTGTACCAATGAGTTTTTCTGAACTTAAGTACAGTGATTAGTCACACCATGAGCTTTACGGTGAAGGAAAACATCGTGAGGAAACCTGCATACGTCTGAGAAGAAATTCAAAGGAGTATGTATAGTCGTGCTTGAGTAACGGCGATGGACTCGCCATCTGTCACGTTGGCACCTAATATACCTCTGGCGGAAAGTGGGTGTGTGGGTGGGTATTACCCATACACCTCTGCCTACCCCTTCGGGGACCCTTGTGGGAAGGCGTGAGGAAAATTCCCTTTCATCGTCTCATTAATAGTAACACTGCAATGGTATTAATATGATACATATATATATATATATATATTTAATGAAAGTCTGTCTGTATGTCCTTTATAGAATCGTAAACGGCTGGGCCGATTTTAATGAAACTTTCTGTTTCTTCAGGTGGATTCGAGAATGGTTTAGATTCACAATTGGACCCGATAGCAACTAAATTTTTTTCACCCAAGCGAAGCTGGGCGGGACAACTAGTTGTAAATAAATAAATGAAAATTATTTTTGTGTTGCCTGTCGTATTAGTTCTGGGCATTATTTCTTAACAGACTTTCTTAGGTGTTGAGCAAACACAGCTAAGGGCATCCCCGCAGGGTTCGAACCTCCATTTAGATAGCATTGCTCTGTCTAAGCACTGTCGGCGATGGACGCTAGCTACACCAAGGGTATCGCTCGCGTTGCCGACCTTTCAGTTCTGGGGTCAGTTTTAAAAAGGTATATTTTACGTGAGCTGTCACATATTCAGATACAGATGTCAGAATACCCAAGGCGGCATGTACCTAGTCGTTATTGTACGACCACAGATACTATAAAATGAAATTTTGTTTCAGTGATCTGTGCACTATCTGGTACTAATACATTGCTCGTGTGTGTGTAGTTCGCGATGGTTCAATACACTACACGATACTAGTTACTCTATGGCACTAATACACTAAATTAGCATTTTTCCACAGGTGCAATATCACAGACGGCATATTCTGAACTTTTATTTAATCTACCTCCAGTATATAATATCATAGCTATTTTTTATGTGTTAATAGACATACAATATCATCATAATCCTTATCTATCAACATAATACGGTGAAGGAGAACGTCGAGAGGAACCTGCAAACGTTTGAGAAAAGTTCAAAAGACGAATGTATTGTCGTGCTTGAGTAACGACGATGTACTCGCCATCTGTCACGTTGTCACCTAAAATCGGAAAGTGTGTGTGTGCGTACTACCTATACACCTCTGCCTACCCCGTCGGGGACCCTTGTGGGGACACGTGAGAATATTATTATTATATGTATCACATATTATGTTGACTGGGTGATAAAAATAATTTTTTTTCTTTTATTTATTCATTGGAGTTCTTTGTGTAAGGCTAGATAATATTTTTTTGTAGGGCATTGTAATATAAACATATTTTTGTTTAGCTTTAACCAGCCATTAAAAATATTCAACAAAATACTCACGAGATCGCATTCTTTATAGCAGTGATTTACCGGTCACTAATTCTGGTGAGGATTCGGTGCCAAAAATTGGTCCGAAGCTTTCACGAGCACCCAAAAACTACTTATATATTTTTAATATTCCACTAATTTCAATATTCACAGCACAATGTCGGTTTCAACTTGACACAAACAATAAATCAACTCACAATATCTACGGGTTTGCTAACAAGCACACAAGTCGCATAAACACATTGGATTAATTCACTGTCCAATATACTTTATATTTGTCAACAACATCATTATCTGTGGCGAGTAAATGGAATAGCAAGTCACGATAAAAACAAAAAAAAAAAGATAACACAGCCGATGCTAAAATTTCAAATTTCGAACTGGGAAGTTTTTAAACCAACATGGCGCGTAACGCAAGCGTAATAGTAAATAAAATAATATCCAAGACATGCGTGTATGTCCGCGCACTGTACGCCGTCTTGACCGACTGCGCCAATCGCGCCAATAATATTATCCGACTGTAGAACTCGTTATGTATTTATTTATTCAACATCAGTAGGTACATACCAATGCTTCTTTGTTCTTTATTTATGGAACGTTGACTTTTGACACTGCCGCCACCATGCAGGAAATACAACTTACATTATAACATACTAGCTGTCCCGCCCAGCTTCGCTCGGGTGAAAAAGTTAAATTGCCCGTAACACGATCGCAGCGCCACCTATCGGGTCCAATTGTAAATCTAAACCATTCTCGAATCCACCTTAAGACACACAGAAAGGGATAGCTTCGCACGGGTGAAAAAGTTAAAATTCCTAAAACTCGATCGCAGCGCCACCTATCGGGTCCAATTTAATATAGCCTATGTTACTCGGGGATAATTTAGCTTTCCAAAGGTGAAAGAATTTTTGAAATCGGTCCAGTAGTTTCGGAGCCTATTCATTACAAACAAACAAACAAACAAACAAATCTTTCCTCTTTATAATATTAGTATAGATTTGCCAACTGTTATCGCAATTCTTTATGTCCGCTTGTCAGATAAAGACATAAATTCATAAATATTATAATGAAATAGAAAACCTCTCTTATCAATCAAGCGTTTATCAACAGACGTACCTACTATATTATATATAATTTTATCTAAATATGCAAATGCTTTCTATCTAGCTGACACATCGCTAAAAATCATTGATACGTGGACGGGTACCTAAACAAGTGAATCAGGGGCCGTACTATGACTTGCTATTTGCGTGCGAACAGGACAAAACTATAGACTTCATATATATCCGTCTCTTTCGCACACTTGAATAATAATGTGTAGCCACGTCATGGTAAATCATTATTCAAGAATGTTCAAAGGACCGAATTGCAGTCGTTACTACGCCTCTTTCGCACTCTTGAATGGTGGCAATACCGCATTATGGTAAGTATATATTCAGATGACGAATGTGTTCCATACAGACATATCTGCAAAGTATAACACGATCCAAACAACCTTAATATAACATAACCAAACACGGAACTCAAACGACACGCTCGGAAGGCAACAACTGGCTTTGAATCATACGGTCTTTGTACTACTTTTAAGCAAAACATGTTCTCAATTCCGTCCAGTAAAATACTGCTAAATAAGCTGCACTGAAACCTGTTACTATATGAAAAGTAATATATCCGTTATGTATGACACATGCAACCGTGGTGAAGTGGCAAATTCAAACCACGAATGTACCAATGAGTTTCGTCTGAACTTGAGTACAGTTATTAATCACATCTATGAGCTTAACATTGATGGGTTCTTTGGATGCTGATGGGTTCGCCATCTGTCACGTTGGCATCTATAAACATAAATATCAGCGAAAGAGGTTGTTAACACACTATCCTGACGCCTTCCCATAAAGGTTCCCGAAGAGGTAGGCAGAGGTGTATAGTATAGGTAGTGCCCACACACCCACTTTCCGCCAGAGATATATTTTAGTTGTCGTGACACATGGCGAGTCCATCGCCGTTACTCAAGCACGACTATTTTGCCTTTGAATTTATTCCCAAACATATGTAGGTTCCCCTCGATGATTTCTTTCAACGTAAAGCTCGTAGTGTTGCTAATCACTGCACTTAAATACTGAAAAACACATTGGTACAGTCGGAATTCGAACTTGTAATAATTGTGTTGCAGGCAACTACTCGAACCACTTTGCCACCAAGGCTTAAATACGGCGATAATATATAAACATAACAGATCCCTTTGATATTGCTTCTTCGCTGTAATCAAGCTTGAAGGTCGATTAAAATTTAATCTTACCTTTATCAAAATCGGAAGGGCTTATATAATCTTTTGAACGATCAATAAACAATAACCATTTAAATGAACGGTTAAAAAGCCGTGGTGGCCGAGTGGCGAGTGGTTCGAGTAGTTTACTGCGACACAAAAGATCGCTAGTTCGAATCCCGACTGTACCAATAAGTTTTTCTGAACTTAAGTACAGTGATTAGTCACACCACGAGCTTTAGACGAGCGGTGAAGAAAAACATCGAGAGGAAACTGCATACGTCTGAGAAGCAATCCAAAGACGTATACGTATGTATAGTTGTGTTTGAGTAACGGCGATGGACTCGCCATCTATCACGTTGGCAACTAAAATGTATCTCTGGCGGAAAGTGGGTGTGTGGGTATTACCTGTACACCTCTGCCTACCCCTTCGGAGACCCTTGTGTCCGGAGATCCTGTCATAATTAGTCCAGCCAGTATAGATCAGCCGTAAACAGACAAACAAAAAATATGAATTGTTTTGTTATTAGTACCGTATTAAATCTCTTAAACGTATATTTATTTTCTTGTTTTTATAAAACAACAGTAGCAAACAAGCATTCGGCCTACCTGATTGGAAGCGGTTACCGTAGCATATTTACGCTCACGATACCAAAGTATTACTTGCGCTGTGCCACTCTTGTGTCCAGAGAATTATACTGTGTTGGCAGTATAATGGGACTAATCCCTCTGCTGCCAACACAACATAACCCCTTCCCAAGGAGCTCATTATTGGAAACTTTTTTCATTGCGTAGGAACATAACAAAAAATTTGTTATTTGGCTACGGACTCCTATAAGGTGGAGGGGAGATCCTTCCCCAATCGGGCAGCTCCAAATTCAAATGGGAAACCCGTTCTGTCAAAACACATATATATTAATACAAAACTATCTGTTGTATCGACATTACAAACAGACACTTCAGTTTAAATTTATTAATATAGAAGTATAGATCAAGGACCAATATAATTTCCGTGGTGTCATTATTCAATTATGAATACACAAAATAGCAATTATGAATATCATAGCCTAGACACAAAATAGTCGTTTCGATAATAACGCCAATCAAAATACCAGTTATGACCGCTTAAAAGGAAATTATACATATATATATATATATATATATATATATACATATCATCACGATGAGTATTTGGTAAAAAAGCCGTGGTGGCCGAGTGGTTCGAGCAGTTGCCTGCGACACAAAGATCGCAAGTTCGAATCTCGACTGTACCAATGAGTTTTTCTGAACTTAAGTACAGTGATTAGTCACACCACGAGCTTTACGGTGAAGGAAAACATAGAGAGGAAACCTGCATACGTTTGAGAAGAAATTCAAAGGCGTATGTATAGTCGTGCTTGAGTAACGGCGATGGACTCGCCATCTGTCACGTTGGCACCAAATATACCTCTGGCGGAAAGTGGGTGTGTGGGTATTTATTACCTATACACCTCTGCCTACCCCTTCGGGGACCCTTGTGGGAAGGCGTGAGGATATATTATATATATTTATATTATTTGGTAGGTTGGTGGAGAGAAACGGATTGCCAGTTCTGTCGAAACTTACTCTTTACTCAATTACCTAATTAACAATAACATACATACATAGCATCACGCCGAGTCCCTATTAACGGGGTAGGCAGAGAGCACCAGTTCTCTCTAGACTTACACACCTCTTTCGCTTCGTCCACATTCATCAGTCTCTACATACACGCTCGTCGGTTTCGAGTACTCTTGACGTAACTTAACAATAACAGTACATACTCAAATTATAAACAAAAAGAACATTCGTATAGTCGGGATTACAATCTGGCAGTTTAATTTGCAGCGACTACCCCAACCACTCGACCATCAAGGCTCAATCATGCCAACAAAAGTAATAATACAATACGTGCATGAAAATAGTTATATAGACAGCCCAAAATGTCAATTGCTCGAATTGTCTCGAGTGCAGACTCCCGCGAGACTGCGCGTGCGCACCGACTGCACCTATCAAATGTGAACACGTGAACTGGTTTCCGTGTCATCGACCCTTCTCCACGAACGTACCATCTTGTGAGTACGTACGCGTGCATATTATAAGATGCAATAGTATTACTTGTATAAGCATTAACACAGTGATTTATTTCGATTGGATTTTGCGTGATCGCTCCCGTGGGTGAATATAAAAAAAAAACTCTTTAGAAGAGCCGTGGTGGCCGAGTGGTTCGAGTAGTTTGCCTGAGACACAAAGATCGCAAGATCGAATCCCGACTGTACAGTGATTAGTCACACCACGAGCTTTACAAAACATCGAGAGGAAACCTACATACGTTTGAGAAACAATTCAAATGCGTATGTATAGCCGTGCTTGAGTAACGGCGACGGACTCAAAAATATATCTCTGGCGGAAAGTGGGTGTGTGGGTGCTACCTATAAGCTCTGCCTACCTCTTCGCCCTTCGGGAACCCTTATGGGAAGGCGTGGGGATAGAAGAACCATGGAACATAATTGGAAACCGCTTCTATATTTTATGTAAAATTGTTAAAAGATTTGGTATCGACTGGCCGAGTGGTTCGAGCAGTTGCCTGCGACGCAAAGGTCGCAAGTTCGAATCCCGACTGTACTAATGAGTTTTTCTGAACTTAAGTACAGTGATTAGTCACATCACGAGCTTTACGGTGAAGGAGAACATCGAGAGGAAACCTGCATACGTCTGAGAAGAAATTCAAAGGCGTATGTATAGTCGTGCTTGAGTAACGGCGATGGACTCGCCATCTGTCACGTTGGCACCTAATATACCTCTGGCGGAAAGTGGGTGTGTGGGTATTACCTATACACCTCTGCCTACCCCTTCGGGGACCCTTGTGGGAAGGCGTGAGGATAGAAGAACCATGGAACATAATTGGAAACCGCTGCTATATTTTATGTAAAATTGTTAAGAGATTTGGTATCTCACACCAGCTTCTTCAACCTCAAAGCCTACCGACGCTGCCCTTCAATGTGTAATCGAAAATCTACTCTTGATGATTACCATAAACTCAAGAGTTGAATGTCTTTGGCACGAGAAATGGTACTTGGAAAACGTAATTGAAAACACTACGATATAAAGATCAATAATGCAAGGCAACAAAGGTCAAGGCGACTGCAGTCCGCAGACCACGTCATCGAAGACATTGCAGAAAGCATGTGAATAACTGGTTATATTATTTGTTCATGTTTTGATCTTTAATAATAATATATATCCTCACGCCTTCCCACAAGGGGCCCCGAAGGGGTAGGCAGAGGTGTATACCCACACACCCACTATCCGCCAGAGGTATATTAGGTGCCAACGTGACAGATGGCGAGTCCATCGCCGTTACTCAAGCACGACTATACATACGCCTTTGAATTTCTTCTCAGACGTATGCAGGTTTCCTCTCGATGTTTTCCTTCACCGTAAAGCTCGTGATGTGACTAATCACTGTACTTAAGTTCAGAAAAACTCATTAGTACAGTCGGGATTCGAACTTGCGACCTTTGCGTCCCGGCAACTGCTTGAACCACTCGGCCACCACGGCTCTTTTTGATCTTTTAATACATTACAAAATCCAACTATGTATTACTAGCGTATGTCCGCGGCTTCGCCCGCGTGGAGTTCGAAAAAGTAGCTTATGTATTTTCCTGCTAGAATCGGTTCAGTCGTTTTGCCGTGAAAGAACCGCAAACATCCAAACTTTCACATTTATAATATAATATAGTAAGAAGTAAGATTATAAATTAGCGGCCCGTCCCGGCTTCGCACGGGTGGCCATTTATTTTTTAAAGATTTTGGCATAATTTTTTTTCCTTGCAATTAAAATAGCCTATATTAATCAGTGATCATGCAGCATTCAAATGGTGAAAGAATTTTCAAAATCGGTCCAGTACTTTTCGAGCGAATTCCTTACATAGATACAAATCTTTCCTCTTTATAATATTAGTATAGATGTGGAAAAAATAAGCCGTGGTGGCCGAGTGGTTCGAGTAGTTGCCTGCGACACAAAGATCGCAGGTTGGAATCCCGACTGTAACAATGAGTTTTTCTGAATTGAAATACAGTCATTAGTCACACTATGAGCTTTAAGTTGAGGGAATACATCGAGAGGAAACCTGCATACTTCTGAGAAGCAATTCAAAGGTGTTTGTATTGTCGTACTTATATAGATAGATTTATACATAAATACATGCAAAGGACAATGCTAAGGCACAAATACTCGTGTTCATCACACAAATATCTGCCCTCAGCGGGAATCGAAACCGCGACCTCAAGTTTCGCAGTCAGGAGCTCTAACCACTAGACCAGATGGCCTGTATGTGTCTGTATGTAAATTATAGTAGGACTCTAGAAAAATCTCACACACGTGGTACGTAACACTACGTACACATTTTTTTCCTTGTACTATATTATTTGTATAATGTAACGTATAAAAAAACTGACATTAATAAATAATTCGCTTGAAAAATGTTCCGCATTAGCTTTTGATTTATGTTCGCAGCTTAATTATATTGGGCAGAAGCGTGACGTGTTATTGCAAACATTGTTCAGGTGTGCGAAAGAGACAGTAATATTACGTTCTACAGATATTGTCATCCACGAAGACGTGCCCAAGATCTAGTCGAGGGGGTCGCGGCATGCGGGGAGTATGACCCGAGTGTATTCATTGTAGTGTGCGTATGCGTGTGCACTCATAGGTAATCAGTGTGTACCGATAATGCTCAAACATTAGTGGAAGGATGCAAACTTACACTACAAATTATAAGGAAAAATTGTGGGGCGCGTCTTCGTGGATCGCACTACCTATAATACAGTATGTGAAGTAATATTAATGACACAGATACAATGCGAAAGTGTGTGCAGGAAGAGGCAGAGGAAGACCACGTTCCAACTACCTGGATCAAATCAATCGGACGCTCAAGGACGGAAACGTCAAGAGTACTCGAAACTCGAAACATGTATTATGAGACTAATTAATGTGGAGCGAGAGAGATCTGGATGTCTAGAGAGAACTGGCGCTCTACACTCCCCGTCTACCCCATTAGGGACTTGGCGTTGTGATATGTATGTATGCATGTTAATTAATCTGTTAGCAACTACATGCCAGGTTTTCCGCAAAGATATGCAAGATATTTTTCCGTAATACGTATTATAATTATAGCACATGACAGTGAACGAGGCGATACTGACTAGGATGACGATTCCTCTGTTTTGTACAGCAAGACCATTAATTGACACATTTATTCAAATTAAAAACAAACATATTTTTGGTGCGACATATCGCACCAAAAACAAAAAAATGATTTTAGTGTTCCGTTAAGTTTACGATAATGTACTCTTATTTCAACATTTTTAATATCAGTGTCTGAACTGCTAAACTTAATTAATCAACTTCAATCACACCAAAGCATTTATATAAAACTAGCTGTCCCGCCCAGCTTCGCTTGGGTGGAAATTAACTATTTCTGTAACACGATCGCAGCGCCACCTATCGGGTCTAACTGCGAATCTAAGCCATTCTCGAATCCACCTGAGAAGACACAGAAAATTTCATTAAAATCGGTCCGTCCGTTTAGGAGTTCAGCGACATACATACGCACAGAAGAAATTTTATATATAGATGTTTTTTTAATATTTTCATACAAACATTCTCCTGCCAATAAAGGATACATAAAAGAAAGATTTATCCAATTTGGCGCAGTCGTTTGGAAGTTATGCGCGTACAAACATTTCGGTGATTCATTTTTATATATATAGATAAAAAATAAAAAAATGTAAATTTAATTAAATTATCTGTGGGCCATTTGTGTTTTAAAAAAGAGCGCTAAGTGACACTTCATACAACTTTGAATTTCGAATTTGTAATTTGTCTTTTGTTTCATAAAGCCCTTTTCCGTAGTAATATGTCTCTTGTTTAATTGCTTTGTCACCGCTGTTGTGTAAATTTGTAATAAAAATTTGCCCGTTCTATTAAAACCGCCAAAATATTCCATTATTTAATTAATCCAAAAGACCTTGTGCATGTAACAATGAAAGCGCCCTAACAAAATGGATTGACCTTCGCAGTGAGGACAACACCCAATAGATACTTTGTAAAGTAAGGGAATGTTCAAGGCGAAAACCTCTTTGGTAAATTAACCGGGAGGGAAAATGGGCCAAGGACTAAGTTAGATGTATAAATAGATACATTTTGGACATTCTACTGTCTCTTCTGCTCCTACGTATGAGGTACTTTCCTTAAAAGTTTTACGTATATGTTTTATTCATAGGATTTGAAAATAGGTGGTAAAGTCCAAAACAACTAATTAAAAAAAGACATTAAATTGTGAAAGATTGTAAAATATAAAACGTAATTTCAGAGTGTGCATACATATTAGATTGAATCCACAATGAAGTAAAATAGACCTGTGCACTCTACTATCTCTGCCTGCCCTGAGAGACACCGTAATATGTAATAATATGTAATTTGTGTTTAACGTCGCACAACTGTCGAAGGGAATCCCAACCATATTACATACATACATACATACATATCATCACGCCAAGTCCCTAACGGGGTAGGCAGAGAGTATAGAGCGCCAGTTCTCTCTAGACTTACATACCTCTTTCGCTTCGTCCACATTCATCAGTCTCTTCATACATGCTCGTCGGTTTCGAGTACTCTTAACGTTCCCGTCCTTGAGAGTCCGATCTATTTGAACCAGGTAGTTGGAACGTAGCCTTCCTCTGCCTCTTCTTGCACACACTTTTGCTTTGTATATCTGTTTCGTCAATCTTTTTTCACTCATCCTTTCTATGTGTCCAAACCAACGTAACATGCCTTTCTTCATCTTTACAATCACGCCCTCATTCACGCCAGTTGATTTGCGAATCTCTTCATTGCGGATTCGATCTAATATCGTTACGCCGCACATTTTTCGAAGAGATCGCATCTCGACTGCATTCAAGCTATTTTCATACTTCCTCTGACATACCCAGGATTCGCTGCCATACAATAAGGTAGGTACCAATATCGCGGTGTGGACAGCAACTCGAGCAGTCTTGCTCAGACTTTTACTGCCCATCAACGCCGACATGGCTCCATTCACCTTATTTCCGGCAGTTATCCTTCTTTCAATATCTTTTTCATACTTTCCATCTCGTGTGAACATGCTTCCAAGATATACAAATTCATTCACTTGCTCTAGAATTTGCCCATTTACCGATATTGCACACTCGGTCACTTGTTCATCTCTTTCGTACCATATTCATACTATATTTATAGTTTCTCTGACATATACAGGGCTAAAGACAGTAAAGTGACAGATGTCAAGTCCGTCGACGTCATTCAAGCACGACTAAACACACTGTTAAATCGGAAAAGTGATTTCTTTCAGCGCAGCGATGACGTTAAAACACCGTTATTAGTTTATCAAGTAACTTTCAAACCTGTACAAGGTGAATGTATTTTGCATAAATGTATACCAAATATTTACTTTTACAGTATGAGGTATATGTTCTTTCTAGATAAAAACAGATATCTAGAGAAAATAGCGCAAGGTAGACAAAATATGCTTCGGTATACATTTGACAGAAGTTTAATAGACCACATTTCGCCAGAGATACATGTCAAAGTGACAGATCCCTCAATCACGACATACGTCTTTAAATTATCAAACGTAAGCATGGTTCCTCTCGATGTATCCCTGCTCGTAGAGCTCGTGGTATGAAAGAACAGGATATTTTATATTTCTACTGAAGTTAAAGACCGTGGTGGCCGAGTGGCTCGAGTAGTAGCCTGCGACACAAAGATTGCAAGTTGGAATCCCAACTGTACCAATGAGTTTTTCCGAACTTTCCGAACGACTAATCACTGTACTTAAGTTCTGAAAAACTCATTGGTACAGTCGGTGTTCGAACTTACGATTTGTGTGTCGCAGGCAACTCGAGCCAATCGACCACAACGGCTAATGGTATGAAGTCAAGGATAATAACTGGCTTTGTAACGAAGTGAGTGCAGCTGCACTCAATGTACTCAATTAACGGAGTTATGTTTCGCTTTGCTAGAACACTCGCATCGGGATGTGCAATGTAAATATTTACATCGAACACAAGACAAATTTTGCATATATAATTGTGACTATACGAAAACCACGTGACAACGTCAGAAAGAAAATGTTTCAGGAAAGAATTACAATCCCTATGGGAGCGTCCATTAATAACGTGAGTTGTAACAGTAGTTTTTTATTCAGTATGTGACGTTCAATAAGTGTTCGTTAGTTGTTCATAGACAATATCTAGAACCAAAACTATAGCATAAACACTGCCGACCATAGAAAATACTCTACGTAACATCAGTATTTATTGCAATATTTATATTGAATAACAGTTGAGTTTTTCTTCGCAGGTCATCATAGTGCATCTCAATATAGTATACAATTGATATCTTACAAAAATAGTTTTTATCAAATACATATTTATACAGTACATATAAGCCGTGGTGGCCGAGTGGTTCGAGCAGCTGCCTGCGACGCAAAGGTCGCAAGTTCGAATCCCGACTGTACCAATGAGTTTTTCTGAACTTAAGTACAGTGATTAGTCACACCACGAGCTGAACGGTGAAGGAAAACATCGCGAGGAAACCTGCATACGTCTGAGAATAGATTCAAAGGCGTTTGTATAGTCGTGCTGTAGTAACGGCGATGGACTCGCCATCTGTCACGTTGGCACCTAATATACCTCTGGCGGAAAGTGGGTGTGTGGGTATTTCCTATACACCTCTGCCTACCCCTTCGGGGACCCTTGTGGGAAGGCGTGAGGATATATTATTATTATATTATTATTTATACAGTTGTTATGCAAAATACATTACTTACGACAACAAGTGTAAGACCACCTTTGACTTCATTAAGATATTCGAGAAACAAAACGGATAACAAAAACGTAACTAAGTTTAAAAGCCGTGGTGGCCGAGTGGTTTGAGCAGTTGCCTGCGACGCAAAGGTCGCAAGTTCGAATCCCGACTGTACCAATGAGTTTTTCTGAACTTACACGTCACGTCGGCACCTAAAATATATATCTGGCGGAAAGTGGGTGTATGGGTACACCGTTCGGGGACCCGTGTGGGAAGGCGTGAGGATATATTATATTATATCATTGCCAACCCCTTCGGAGACCCTTGCAGGCGTGAATATGTCATATATAAATGCAAACTTTCATAGTAAATCCAACTATGATTTTAATTTCAAATCAAAACGACACGGAAATAAAAGATCACTCGCATAAAACTCGGTTAATTTCCGCCAAAAACCTATGTTATCCAATCTCCAAATTCAATCATGTAAGAAAAAATTACGCAGCATACGTTTCGAATTTCGAACTCGCCCTTTAGGTGCAAACGCGTCAATCAAATTATGATAAACGGCTTATCCATAAATAAATATGCAGATTAAATGTATCGTGGGTATTTGTATACATACACTACCTACCTAATTCGATTTAAAGGGCATTCTTGTGCAACCACTGTATTTTTTATAGTGTCCTTTCTTTATCTATACAAAGAAGTAATATTTTAGATACATATATAATAATAACTAGCTGTCCCGCCCAGCTTCGCTCGGGTGAAAAATTAAATTGCCCGTAACACGATCGCAGCGCCACCTATTGGGTCCAATTGTAAATCTAAACCATTCTCGAATCTAGCTTAAGACACACAGAAACACACAGAAAGCTTCGCCTGGGTAAAAAGGTAAAATTCTTGAAACTCGATCGCAGCGCCACCTATCGGGTCCAATTTAATATAGCCTATGTTACTCGGGGATAATGTAGCTTTCCAAAGGTGAAAGAATTTTTGAAATCGGTCCAGTAGTTTCGGAGCCTATTCATTACAAACAAACAAACAAACAAACAAACAAACAAACAAATCTTTCCTCCTTATAATATTAGTATAGATACATCCTCACGCCTTCCTACAAAGATCCCCAAAGGGCTAGGCACCACTGCCTGTATTGGTAGTTATTGGTTTTCCCTGGAGAGCACAGCATGGAGTTCTTCAAGAAGGGAGTGAAAAGATTCCTGCAGGGTCGGCAACGCGCGAGTGATACCCCTGGTGTTGCAAACGTCGGTAACCGCTTACCATCAGGCGGGCCGCATGCTTGTATGCTACCCATGTGGTATAAAAAAAGCCTTTGTGATTCCAAGGTATGGGGATGAATTCTCCGTCGATGGCGAGACGCGTAGTGGTAGAAGGTTGAAGTGGGCATCATGTCGAACAATTCTTTAGAACACTCCCCGTTATACAAGCGGTAGAACACACACAAGGTAATTCGGTAACAAAGTATCGAAAGACCAGTTCCACTCATCGGGAGAATAATTTATAAAAAACGTTAACATTTGCTCGTATCAAATATCAATTAAGAGAAGGATAATACCACAGATAATATATAGGTTCTAGTGTATCCAGCTGAATCATAAACAAAAAAGGGATAGTACAATGAAGGGTGAATGAGAAGACCAGTAGACATCAGTACGCAAAAATAATCAGCGCAATTATCGACCTTATGTGAAGAAAATAAAGGTGAAATAAGACAATTTTATTAGCGATCACCGCCAGCGAAGAAGTACCTTTAATAATAAAACTTCCATTTCAGAGCACCGCTAAACTGGTCTCGATCATTCTATTCGAGAAACAGCTGGGCGAACGTTGCAAAACAGAATAATAACCTGAATTACTTAACGTCATAGAAAAACCAACCTTACAGTATTGTAAAAAGATTCATGTTTCATTGTAAACAAATATGTAAGGAAAGTGAATAGCGAATAAATGAATATAGACCTTACACAACAGACTTTGTAGCACAAATTTGAATGTTTTAATATTCACCATGTTTGAGTACACATGCACTGAAAACGCACCGAGAACTCGGGCAGAGTTGCCACGGAGGTAGGTAAAAACCATGAATCATAATGGAGAAGGCAACGTGTTGTACCGGACGAAAAATAATAAGGCTCATCCATTACTTTTTTACAACAAAACTACTTTTTGCTAACGATGAGGCAAGAGGTATAATAATGATGGCATTTTAATGTCTAGGATCTTTCTACGACCATTCGACTACTTTGTATAAGTACACATAGAACCCGTACTGTATAAAGGTTTATTACATGTATGTATGTCCATAAAAAAATCAATATATCTTGATACCTTCCATCCCACAAAGGTCGCTGAAGGTGTAGGTAGCAACATCCCCATTTCACCAGAGATAATATATTGGAGATGCCATAGTGACAGATGGCAAGTCCATCGTTATTTCACGCCTATTCATACGTCCAATGCCGGATGTAGAGGTCTGGAGGCCTCGGGGCAACAAAGGAGTGGGAGCCCCGTGGCCCCGAATTGTTTTCCAAATAAAATGGTAATTTTTTTACAGTCGGGTTTTCCAATATATAATTTTATTATTAAACCAAGTATAGATTATTTTATGATTTAACAAACTTATAAGTACATATAATCGGACACAAGAATTATCTAAAAAAAAATTTTGTGTCAACGTAAACTCGAAAAAAAAATTCTAACGAAATATTGTTTACTAGTGTTCATCCTCACGCCATCCCACAAGGGTCCCCGAAGGGGTAGGCAGAGGTGTGTAGGTAATACCCACACACCCACTTTCCGCCAGAGGTATATTAGGTGCCAACGTGACAGATGGCGAGTCCATCGCCGTTACTCAAGCACGACTATACATACGCCTTTGAATTTCTTCTCTGACGTATGCAGGTTTCCTCTCGATGTTTTCCTTCACCGTAAATCTCGTGGTGTGACTAATCACTGTACTTAAGTTCAGAAAAACTCATTGGTACAGTCGGGATTCGAACTTGCGACCTTTGCGTCGCAGGCAACTGCTCGAACACTCGGCCACCACGGCTCTCTAGTGTTCACTAGTCTAAATATATATTTTTTCCCGAAGTCTCTAATGTTTGTGCCTCTCTTTGTGGAGGCCCCGGGAGTGTAGCCCCGGTTGCCCGCCCCTAAATCCGGCCCTGCATACGTCTTAAACTAATGCAGGTTTCCTCACGATGTTTTGCTTCAACGTAAGTCTCCTCGTGTGATTAATCACTATACTTAAATTCATATAAACCTAATTGATAACAATACATGATAACTCTTTGTCCTAATCCATAAACAATGGAAAAATAATGCTTACTTATTACAGCAAAAGAAACAAAGACCTGTATGACGGTCATACATAAAAGGTGTATAGTAGTGCCATCCACGAAGACACGCCCCACCAATTTCTAGTAAAGGGGATGCGGGGAGTATGACCAGACTCTATTAATTGTAGAGCACTAGTCAAAGATGAGATGGTTTGGCCATGTCGAGAGAATGAATGAAGAACGATTGACGAAAAAGTTTATAAGGCGAGTGTGAATGAAAGTGTTGGAAGGGGTAGACCTAGACGGACGTTTCTAGACCAAATTAGGGACGTCTTGAAAAAAGGTCAGGTCAAGAGTACCCTAAACCGAAGAGCATGTATGAAGAGAATAATGAAAGTGGACGAAGCGAAAGAAGTATGTAAGGATCGTAGCAAGTGGAAAGAAGTGGTCTCTGCCTACCCCTACGGGAAAGAGGCGTGATTATATGTATGTATGTACTACTCAAACATTAGTGGAAGGTTGCACACTTACACTATAAAACTATAAAGAAGAATAGTGCAGGTGTTCGTGGATGGCACAATCTACACTTGAATTGACTACCTGTGGCTCACGTTTTCACCCGTGATATATAGCCTAGTGATATAATGCAAAAGTAGTTTATCAAATCAGATTAGTAGTTGCTGAGATAAGCACTTTCAAACACACTAATTTGATTTCATGGGCCAATATCTATTTCTGCAATTTTCTTCTGGAATACATACAACATCCTATCTCTGTGCCATATTTCTTTAATAGTCCGTTCAGTGGTTTTTGCTCCTCCACACATAACTTTGGTATTTATAATCTTTATATATATAATTCTTCTGTGAGTGTGTATGTCACTGAACTCCTCCTAAACGGCTGGACCGATTTTAATGAAATTTTCTGTGTGTGTTCAAGGGGATCTGGGAATGGTTTAGATTCACAATTGGACCCGATAGGTGGCGCCACCATATTTTTTTTTCCACCCGAGCGAAGCTGGGCGGGACCACTAGTAATAGTATAAAGGAATTTGGATGGATACAATAAAATTTTCTTATGTAAGTACACTAAGTAAAAGCAATATAGTTATTTAATAAGCCTTATTTATGGGAACCGCTGCAGGCACACCTACTCCTACATTCATAAATATAATATAGTATTATTTGTTATTTGTACAGTTATATGACTACCATGCGCTCAGGCCCTTGGCCCGTGAAATAATAATGTCCATATCTTCACATAGAGGACCTAGGCCCCTACCCCACTTTTGGCATGTGCCCAGGCCTCTATGGCCAATTCTATGGGCCCTCAAGTTCCTGTAAGATGACCAAATGATAACAATAGATAAATTCATATGATAATTTTCTAAATCTTGAACCTGGCTTATCTACTTCCATTGTCTATACATTCATCACACCAGGTTAGGCAGGGAGTAAAGTGCCAGTTCTATCTAGACTAACAGAGCTCTTTTAGTACATCAGTCTCTTCATACATACTCGCAATTCCAAGTACTCTCTGAGTTTCCATCCTTTGTCTATGGTATAACAATAATTTTCTGTTAAGGTCATTCTGCCAGGTTCTGAACAGACCTGCAAGTCCTTCATGCGGCAGGATGACAGAGTGGAGCTCCTGTTCTCTCCAGATCTCTTTCTATTTATCATCTGCCCCTATATAAATACTCATCTGTTTCAAGTACTCTTGATCTAGCTAGTTGGAACATGCTCTTCCACTAGATCTTCTTCAAGACACTTTTGCATTGATTCGTCCAACTACCTTCTAATGAATCCTCTTTATAAGGCATATGTATAGTTGTGCTTGAGTAATGGCGATATCTGGTAGAAAGTGGGTACTACCTATTCACCTCTGCCTACCCCTTCGGGAACCCTAATGGGAAGGGACGGAGGGAAGAGGATATAGATTAGGTGCTAATGTGACAGACAGCCTGTAAAGTTTGTGGTGTAACTAATCACTGTACTTAAGTTCAGAAAAACTCATTGGTAAGTCAACTACTCCAACCACTCTGCCACCATTGCTCTCATAATAATAATAATAGGTTTAGAGATAATGATTAAATTGACAGGATAAATATAAAATTTAATGAAATAAGCTTTTTACTGCAATCTCACTTTTAACCATTAAGCAACCCAGCTGGATACCCCATGGATTAATAAACATAATCCAATTTATAAGAGTACAAATGAAGATAATTTTGCCAACATAAATATTATAGAAATATTTAATTTTTAATTTCTGTTATATATATTACATGAACATTAAAAATGGAATGAGATTTTTGTTGTGTTGTATTATAATTATTGTTAGCTAGACACATCACATGTCCAGCAGTGGACGCATATATGCTGAGAAGAAGAAGAAGAAGAAGAAGAAGACACATCCCACTGCTGGGCAAAGGCCTCTCCTGATGGCTGCATATCAAAGTGTTTTATTGAATTCTATAAAAAATCTCAGCAAAGTCAGAATAAAGACTCAGTTTTCACTAACTACACAAAATTTTAAAAACTTATAAAAAGTAACAAGACTTTACAAAATTTGGTGAAACTAGCGCATTATATATACACGCAAGTGAGGAGAAAGGAGGTAATACAGTAGCCTTATAGTAAAAAAAAAGAATGTACTCACCAAATTCTGTTATTGTGATATAACACAACATGTATCCTCGAAACCTTCGCCGTTTCCGGCCACCAAGAAGACGCTTAATCAAATCTATTTAACAATATTGCTCTATTATCAGGTATCAATTGCACATAGGTACCAATAAAATCCACGAAAACGATTTTTATGCTCTAAATGTAAAATATCCAAACCAAAGTTTTTCGATCGGATCGAATCGAGTTCGAAGCGTTTGTGACGTCTTGTTGACTCGTGCTTGACGTTTTGCTTTTGACAGTATTGATTTAATTTTGTTGACAGCAAACTCGACCTTTATTTTTTTCCTCAATAATATTTCCACAGTTTACACCTCTCACTAGTGCTGCGCATATGAATGTAAATATTACAATAACTAAGTCACATAAGCTTATCAATAGTTAACTGAGACTTCATTTTTGAAACATTTTTATAAACAATACAGTTTTTTTTTTATGTCGCTTACAAACGAAAGACCGAACAATATTGTTATTTATTCTAAATTACATGGAGGTGTCTCACGTATCTACAAAGATATCAGTAAATCCACTTAACACATTTTTTTTGTAAATAACACAGGAGTGTGTAAAAGCAATCCTTACCCACCTCGAAGTCATAAGGTTTTGCTAAAATGACCGTTCAAAATAGAAAATATCCACCACAATATTGCACGATATTATAGTTTTACTCTGTGAACAAAATTATTGATTTTCACTCATTCGTCGGCTCTAGTTAATAACAGGTGCCTTAACTGTATCAAAAATGTTTCGGATATCAGTACTTTCTGGATGGTACGTTATTTTGGGGCTATATTCAATCTGTAAAGGCGATCAGACTCCCGTTACGTTCACATTCAAAGAATACCCATATAAAGATTCACCAAAAAACGTGAGTGTGCTAATAATGTAATGTGCTAATTTAATAGAATTGAACTATTAAATTAGCACATTATTTTAAGGAGGAACTACTACTTAAAATAAGGTCAGAAGAACAAAACAAAATTTAATGCTTAGGTGTTTGTTTTCAGGAAATGACGTTCAGGGAGTATGAAACAGCATGCGAGCAGAGCAGCACATGTAATCACATGGCTGGATTGTTGAGGACACGTTGTGTAAGGGAATGCGTTTCACCCTCATGTTATAGGGAACTGTACCAAGCAGATCCGGTAAATTATACTTCATAACTATTCCATGAACATTGCTCTCGAGTCTTTTCTGGGCATAGACAATTAAATCCAAAATATATTGACCTCCGTTACAATTGCTAATGTGTTAAATACACATTATACTTCAGACCCTCATGATTACGTATTACATTTTTTTCCCAAATGTCTGCAGGTTTGTCCTCGATGTTTCTTCCATCGTAAACTCGTGATATCGATAATTACTGTACTGAAATACAGTACTTGGATACACTACACTATCTATCTACCATAGATTAGAGTATTATATAGGGCTACTATCCACTTTAGTTCAGAAAAGTCATGGGACAGTCAGAGTTTGCACAGAATGAGCAATATGTATTAATTTTTTTTTCTTATTTTAGTTGGAGGAAGGAGAAATAGATGTTCGTTTAAATTCATTCAAGGGATGCTTTATACAAAGAACTGGTCGAACAAGAAACTGATTTCAAAGAAGAATGATTTCGTCGCTGATCTTGTGTGCGGACAAAATAAACAAGATCCGACGAAAAATTCCATTCATTTTATTACTATGTACTTCTAACAAATTATTTTGTAAGTGAATAATTACTTTTCCTATTAGATTTTTTTTCTTACCACTAAGGTGGGTAACGAGCGTTCGGTCCTCTTGATGTTAAGTGCCTATGTATCGATCGCGCGTTGCCGAAGTAAAAGGAAGATTGATGTTATAAGAAAGTCATCAACATTTTTCTTTTTATAATGACAATGGTATTTATCCAAAAGTCATAATTTTTATGAAAATTCATTTAAATTCTAAGCTGACATTCACTTATTAATCGCTTATTCTCGCTGAACCTATATAAGCATTATTCTACTATGATATTTACATTTAAACACTTAATCTATTTCAGGTTTCAAATTATATATATACATATATATATATATATATATGATAACAACTATTATAAGCAGTAAAATATTTAACATTAAAGAAAATTTTAATTAATGTGTTGATATTAATTTATATCAGGCGGACAGTGGGTGTGTAGGACAATGAGGTTTATATATACATCATTGGTGTAGGTTCTATAGATTTCTGCCTGCACCTTCGGGATCCTTGTGGGAAGGCGAGGGGATATATTAATATGTCATTGCCATATATTATATAGATTTCGGATAGCATGAGTGCTAACACTAAACGTTTTTGTCTAGAGCCATTGTTTGGTAATTTTCGGAATGCGGTACAACTTGAACTAGCCTGGTTATACGTAACTACGACTTGCATAACTCAGTAATGATTTTTCGGAAATATAATATTTAAAAAAAAATTTATTTAGTAGCACTCGTCATCTTTCACTATGGTTCCTAAATATATGCATGCGTATATTATTACTATGTAATATTTAATGCGAAATAGACGTGATATAAAATTAATAAATTGTGAGTATATTCACTTGTTTTTATTTACTTAATTAAGATACTCTAGTAATCCTATCGTATTTAATCTATGAACATTATTATCATTCTCACATAAAATTTTAATGATTAACGAGTAAACATATGGTAGTGTTTATTAATTAGTGAGAGTGGGTGGGAGTGGGTGGATATAATATACACATTTAGTTCATAGTATAAAACAAAGTACCGTGTCTGTCTGTCCGTCTGTTCGAGATAAACACCTATACTACTGAACTGGTTTTCATGCGGTTCTCACAAATAATTCGTGAGAAAGGTTTAAGTGTATAATTAGTTTAGATATTTTGTAAATATTGCTTATTATTGAAAATATCTGCTATGGACAAAGTGTCTAGGAGCTTGCATAGAAAACGCTACCTTATCCCATTTGAGTTACAAAAAATCATGTATGTACCCGAGCGAAGCCAGGGCAGGTAGCTAATACATAAAATATAATAATACATTATGTGCGAACCGTGCGTTGGGATTCTAGAAAAGTTATAAATCATAAATAGCTGTAGAAATACCTCTTTCCAATTGCGTATCTCTTATTGTCTTGTATAGAAACTAAAATAAAATACTACAACTTCGACTTATTCTGTGGCTTTCATCGTATTTTTTTTTGTCAGTAGGTATATAATATGTACGGCTCCTTATAACGTAGGAATTTGTTTTCCTTTTATATTTGAGTACTTCTAAACTTATATAATCCCCCAATGTTATATTCTCTCATAAACGAGTTCTTCAATTTGCCTTCATTACATTTCAGTAATTTTACTCGACTATAAAGTAGCTTCGATAGACAATGTTCTCTGTCCCCTCACTATTTTAATATGTCCATGAAAAAATTATCTTTCCACTTGCTATCGTGAGAAGCGGTCTAGTGAGGAAAGAAACATAATGGCTTCCCTGTGCAGACAAATTGTTAGAGCAAATGCATTTAGAAGTGTTGTATTACCCACCATCAGGCGGGGATATGCCGACAAAAGTAAGAAATATGCATTGAACACCTCCATACCTCTTGGAAGTTTTCGTTACGTAATGTCAAAAAGGCTAAATCCACATCGATTTTCTACATTTTCACTAGTCATTGTGAATTTAACAGTTCCTTTTTTAACTTTATGTTAATATTAGCACAAATTTGTATCAAAACAAACCTTTCTGAAATAGTTAAAAAGGAAAACTTCCCAACCATAATCACGTTTTATTGATTATTTTTGTTTGCGTAGTTTTATAAAATACTTACCGACCAAATTTGTATTAATTACTTATATCGGTCGAGTATTGTCTCTGTTATATACTCATAATATTCTTTGCAATAGTACTCTTAATTTATAGGTTATCTTATCTTAAATTACTGTTCCATTGTCGATGATAAATCCATCCATACTTGCATACCAGCTTTGCATACTAAGTATTTACTATAAGTGTATTTTTCTAACATTGTTCAAATATTGTCAACATGTACAGCTGATCATTGTTTGTCATCACAAAGTTGTCATTATGACAGAAATTATTTGATTTGTTATAGGAATGTATATTTATTAAGGCCCTTTAAAGATCATCAAGTATTCTACTAAAAAACTCCTTGTATGTACATTATCATTGGACATAACATTGTGCCATTAGAGAGAGTAACAGAGCACCAGCTTTCTTTAAACTTATGTAGATCTTTAGTTCATTCATTCTCTCTAGTTTAAGTTGCTCTTGTCATATCCATTCTTTTTCATTCTCGGAGCAACTATATATTTTCCTTGTTTGATATGTTATATTTATAAACAAAGTAGCTGAATCAAACAAGATCACAGCATTATCTATCAAGCCTAGTTGTGAAACTAAACTGTCCAGGGACTAGAGCAAATATATTCACACAAAAAGGTTTCGAGATTGGTTGTACCATTCTTAGTAGGGAGACATTCAAATTTCAATAGATTTTGTATGTGAAGATTTTTTTTTTGTTAAATTTACAACATGTTCACAGTGATGCCTGATCCCTTGGAACATGCCACTGGTATGGAGAGGAAGGAATTGCTGGCCTTGCAGGCTGGTAACGATGACCCCTTTAACCTAAAGGTGGTGAATAAAGCTGCGGGAACCCGCGAGAACCCCACACTTGTGCCCTCGTGCTTCGATGCGCGTATCGTTGGATGCATATGTAAGAGTATTTGCCTTAACCGTGTACAATACAAAACTCATAATCTGTTAGTACTAAGAGAACCAATTTTAACAAATCCTGGGAGTTGGTTTCACTATTTCTTCTCCTGACAGATTTTTCCTTGTAAATAATGGTAACAGTAATTAATTTAAGTGTTCCCTGGGTATCTTACATAGCATAGTATGCATATGGATAGTGTTATCTACGAAGACATGCCCTTCCAATTTCTAGTCAAGGTAGGCCATTTAATTGTAGTGTGCATGTGCACTCATAGGTAATCAGTGTGCACTGATAACTCTCATCAATGGAAGTTTGCACACTTACACTGTAAACTATAAGGAAGAATAGTGGGGTGTGTCCTCATGGATGGCACTATCTATAGTCATATATAGTCCTGACTGAATTTCCTCCTAGCTAGACCAAATTCCAGAGACTAGCTATCCGTTGTAAGGCAATGATATTAGTTGTGTCAAAAAGATATGGCATTGTGTAAATGTATATATGGCCTGTGAGAACTATGAGTTTGACCCAAGAGGGATCTTGTCTATGGGGGCTTGAGGACTTGACATTAGTCAATTAAGTCTTTATTTTTTCAGAACTTAAATGTATAGTTCTTTGAGTGTATTAAACCTTACAAGAACAAATTAATATATAACCTCAGATCAGATGCTCAAGGATGGGAACCTAAAGCTCTCGAAACCGACGAGCATGTATGAAGAGATACACATAGAGTATTCACAAAGGTCTCATATGACATATTTACTACAATAAAGTTTAAAGTTGATAAATAAATAAAATTCACACACTATCCTTGTTAACAGGAAGAAATGTGTGTGCTAAATATAAATACTTGTGTAATATACATTTGTGTATGTACTTATGTGTGAACTTGGATTTTACATATATTTTACATCATCATGCCGAGATCCTCATGAGGGAAGACAGTGAGAGTAATGCCACTTGTTATACTTTATCTCATGGTCATGATGGTCCCAACTTATGTATAAGTTTTATATAATTATTGATATTACCCTGATGACTGTTTGGTATAGTGATTAAGAATTGTGGCTGCATAACTTGAGTTTCGGATGTTTGATTCCAGCTGAGGACAGATTTGTTTGGACAGTTGAGTATTTGTATATTCAACATGAGCACTAAATAGGTTCATATTCTTGGAGACCCGTGTTTAGGGATATAGCTTGTCTAATTCATATAATACAACTGTGGGGAACTGTCCCAAGGCATTTATTACTTATCCAATGTGTAAATTTTTCAAATTACCATTATTTTGACTCTTTCTCTCTCTCTCTCCATCTCTTCTTATATATCTCTCTCTCTATCTTCTTGTATATCTGTTCTAAATACATGTATACTGGTTCACTTAATATTCATGTAATCTGACTCCTATCTGTATAAATGCCAAAATAAATGATTAGATTATTTTTCCACCTTCTTATCAAAGGCAGACTCTTGGCTGCTCAATTAATAATGATTAGTGACATATACCCATAGACTACAGACGCTTTAAAATTGCAGTATTCGATAAACAATAATAGCTGTTAAGGTGGTAACAGGTAACAAGGGCTATTTTCATTAGTCTTTTAAGAATAGTACCACAGGCCCACTTTCCACCAGAGATACATTTCAAGTGCGAACCTGACAGATGGCGAATCCACCGAATAAGGATAGGACATGTTTACCTTTTAAGAATAGTACCACACGCCCACTTTCCGCCGGAGATACATTTTAAGGGCCAACCTGACAGATGGCGAATCCATCGAATAAGGGTAGGACATGTTAACCTTTTAAGAATAGTACCACACGCCCACTTTCCGCCAGAGATACATTTCAAGTGCCAACCTGACAGATGGCGAATCCATCGAATAAGGATAGGAAATGTTATTGCCCTTAATACTCACGACTTATTGTATTCCATTTAGGGCTAACACATAGTAATTGCTTTAAAATGGCTGCTAAACAGCTTGGACTAGAGGTCAGAGCTCCTGGCTTTAAAGTATGTATTCAGGTTCGATTGTATCTCGGGGCGGATATTTGTGTGAAAATCTTGAAATTCCATTACATAGTCTTGGAATTCCTTTGTATATAAGTATACTTAACCTTGGGTTCATTTGTGTTATTCGTTAATGTTTCATGAAGAGACTTCAGCACAAGCCTTGGAATTGTAAATGTAGTGTTTTCTGTAAATTTTCTTGATTCATCAGCATTCTTGAATTAATTAATAAATCATGCATTGTAAATTTTTATTAATACATTATGAATAATAAATATATATAAAAATATATCCTCACGCCTTCCCACAAGAGTCCCCGAAGAGGTAGGCAGAGGTGTATGGGTAATACCCACGCACCCACTTTCCTCCAGACGTATATTAGGTGCCAACGTGATAGATGGCGAGGCCATCGCCGTTACTCCAGCACGACTATACATACGCCTTTGAATTTCTTCTCAGACGTATGCAGGTTTCCTCTCGATGTTTTCCTTCACCGTTCAGCTCGTGGTGTGACTAATAATACATTATGTTCATAGTATAAACTTTTTATAGAGTGGAATTAGGGTAATTCCAGGGGAATTGTCAAAAAATCTTTAGTATAGTTTATAATAACAACATGTAGAGCATTGTTTAGTAATTAATAGTGACTTAACTTAATTATTATGTATTGTTTTCAGGTGAAGAGCATGCCACTTCTGTCACCTGGCTCTGGCTGCACAAGGTACTTTTTTATTTATAATTTGCTATGGTCTTATATTTTTTTATGATAAGTAATCACTGTTCTAGCATTAATGCATATCATACTAAAACTCAACTTTCACTCATCTGACCTGGAGTGCCAGGTCAGATGAGTGAAAGTTGAGCACATTTGCTCACGAGATTTAACAACTTATTATGCAATTATTGCATTGTACTGTACACCTCCAGAGTTTTGAGCTCTGTTCATCTTCGTCTTTTGACATCTATGAACTTCATCATAAATGCTGGGCTAGGCTCATGCCATTTGCCTCTGCCTAGTGGAATCCCTTTGATTCATCATGACAGACAGTCCTTGACTTAACTCATAAATGTCAATCTCGGTCTTCCTTCCCTTTCGTTGTTACACAATACATGAAGTTGTTTACAAAACTTATTCTTTTTTTTTGATCTCAGATAAACATAAATAATATGGTGAACCCTATTTTCTGTTTCCAGGATCAACCCCGCCGCTGCGAGTGTGGACACTGGTACAAACTGACGCCTAAGGAGCAAATCTAAACGCAATACCTATTTTAGTTTAGTAGTCGATTTATATTTGCAACCTCGCATCTGCCGCGCAAAGCTTCACCAGTGTTGCTATCCGGCAAAAACATTAAATTTAACATGATGCGTTAGTTTCGAACATTACCAAGAAAATCAATATTAAATAATTGTAAGCATATTTAAAAGGGCGTTTCATTCACGTTTCCTGCGTTTAAAGCTGTTTATGTACAATGGGTTAGATTTACTTAAGTAGTTAAATAAACTGTTTAACATGCGAACTTAATATTTTATTTTATCCTGCTTGTGCTGCCATCTAGGTTTCAGAGTACGAAACAGACCAACAACTGTCTCATCAATTTTGTTAATACCGAGGGAGAAATTTATCATAAAATCAACGGTGCCTACCCTTATCGGAAGGCGTAAGGATATCTTAAACTAAAGGATACCTATCTCTTTAATTGCTGATCATGATATGGATATATGTATGTACCTATGGTAGATTTCATGTCATCGATATTCTGTGGAGCTCAAGAAAATTCTTCCAATACTGTTCAAGAACAAAATGGAATAAAAAAGTAAAAGTAGTGATAATTAGCTGTCATGACATGTGATCTACTGTTAGTAAGAAGTTCCGAGCCAATAGGGTTGCTGTCCTTCCTCTCCTCAAGTTATTGCCACTAATCAAAAGTCATAACGATGATTTTCAGATCCAGTGATTGTTAGCAGCTTTTAAACATCGATTTGCTAATAGCTAGTTTCGGCAAATATAGAGATTGTTTTCTAGCAGTAAAAAATCTTGAATCTGATAGGTTATTTTATCCTTCTTCCACCATCTTGTTAAAAGATTACTATGTATATACCTACGATCCAATAAATAGGCTTAAGTAAACTAAACTGAATACAAAGATCAAGCTCGTCACCATTACAACTTAATTGAACTATCTGTCACTACATTTGATTTGACATGTCAAAAGAATAAGATAAGAATCAGTTCAGTTTAGGCAATTTTTTTTCAAAACATGGATTTGTTTAAATTTATTGATTATTCGGACTGTTATAAGATTTAATGCCAATTATTAATAAAAAATAATTGTCATTAAATCACCCTAGAACCATTCTCCATTGATATCTTCGAATACAGCTTGTTACGAACGTGAGCCATGGCGCGTAAGTAAAATAGCATGATTTTCATCTTAATTCCTGAACCTGGTATCATAATCAGGCATATTTTTTTATTATTATCGTAAGCAATTTATAATTAACATATTTATCTCTTTGAATATCTTCCACCTTTCTAATTCCTCAAATTACAAATCAACTTAAATATGTTTGATTTGATATTTAAAAATATTGTTTGATTTCATTTGAAACTGCATGTTTTGTGCAGGACGTGTGTACGTAGCTGAAGGCTTTGTGAACGACTGCGACAAATTGATACAGCGATGTTCCCAATTTGCCTCTCTCAACTACGAAAAGTTCTGTGGCGTTTGGAAGGATATGCATTTTGTTAATATTTTCCAGTAAGTTGTATCTATTTCACTATATTCACAGTGATAAAATCATCCACCAGCTGTGTCTAAACATGCAACAAGACATGTCCAAAGACATACTAAGCAGTATGTATTCCAGTGATAGGAAACAAGTTTGTAATAATATAATAAATATAATATATCCTCACGCCTTCCCACAAGGGTCCCCGAAAGGGTAGGCAGAGGTGTGTAGTACTACCCAAACACCCACAGCATATGGCGACAAACAAACGGAGATATATTTTAGGTGCCAACATGACAAATGTTGAGTCTATTGCTATAACTCAAGCATCTACCTTGTATTTGAATTTGTTCTTAAACATGTGCAGGTTTCCTCAATGTTTTCCTTCACCATAAAGCTTGTGGTGTGACTAATCACTGTACTTAAGTTCACATAAACTCTTTCGTACAGTTGGGAATTGGTTTGAGATTGGTATCTGGCTTATTAGGTGTAGGTGTAACAGTACCTCTACCGACTCCTTGTGTGAAGAAGATATGAAAGAATGCAATTCCTTGCATTTCCTGATACAATTATTTACGATGCAATTAATTCTTGCTATAATAGTGGGCGTGCATCTGGAGCCGAGCTAGCAGAGCTGAGTGAGGAGGTGCTACACATAGCTAAACACTACATGGTCAGGGAGCCTGATAACTTTGAGGTAACTTATACATAACACTTAATTATTTATTTATTTGGATCACCAACAGGTATTTTTATACCACTAGGATATAACCACTACAACACTACTACTACACAGATAACCACTACTACGCTTCACTGGAGGCCGCGAACGGGTGGCAGAAGCGTTGGAAGACCGCAAGCCAGATGGTCGGACGACATTAAAAAGACGGCAGGACCGACCTGGAGTAGGATCGCCGCATCAAGATCAGCTTGGAAATCCATGCAAGAGGCATATGTCCAGCAGTGGACGCATATATGCTGAGAAGAAGAAGAATTTCTTTATTACGTCTATCTATATAAGTCTCGAAAAATGCAAATATAAATTATTTTTTCCGAGACACCCAATTTATATAGTACTACAGCTTTTTGACGCCTACAGCACCTTAGCAGACAGCAATGTCATGTACACTGTACAAATGTGTGTACAGGAATCGGTAGCGGGGCTGTTCCTGACGTACGCGCTCCTGAACCTGCAGCCGTACGCCAAGTTCGCTGCGCTGCGGCTGGTGCCCGGCGACGTGGAGGCCGTGCGCCGGCTGGCGGACACCGCGCGCCGCCATCGCAGGTGCGACGTGCTATACATACTGGGCAGTGTGCTGGTGCGGGGGCCGTGCCACTTCCACGCCGCGCAGAGGGAGCGGGGCATGGAGGTACCCATCAGGAAATATTTGGAAGGTAATGTCATGTTTGCTCATTTTTGACCCGTGGTCTCAGAGTGGTCCGAACTGCAGCCTGCCAAGTTTACGTACATACATATATATAATCACGCCTCTTTCCCGTAGGGGTAGGCAGATACCACTTCTTTCTACGTGCTACGATCCTTACACACTTGTTTCGCTTCGTCCACTTAGGGTACTCTTGACCTGGCCTTTTTTCAAGACATCCCTAATTTGGTCTAGAAAAGACCGCTTAGGTCTGCAATTTCAAATCCCGATTGGACCAACTATGGTTAATTGGTTACATAGCAAGAGTAGCAAAGAGTAGTATTATGGGTCCCTCGCACCGACGCTTTTTGGCTGAAAAAAGTATCTCTTTTTTTTTCATTGATTTACATCGAATTGAAATTTAGTTTTTTTTTTGTAATTGTGTCGTTAATTGTATGTAATACCATTAACATGATAGCTTAAAGCAATCCAAGAGACACAATATAAAATCAGCTACATGACGGGCGCTGCCTTAAGGCGCGGCATTATGTACCTATGAGTTTTTCTCAACTTAAGTACAGTGATTAGTCACACCACGAGCTTTACGGTGAAGGAAAACATACAGAGGAAACCTGCATACTTTTGAGAGGAAATTCAACTCGCTATCTGTCGTGTTGCCACCTTATATACTTCTGCGAGGAGTGGGTTTACACCTGTACTTACCTCTAAGTACAGGTGTAAAATAAAGTACAGGTGTGTGTAGGGAATCCTCGTCGGAAGGCGTCAAGATATGAATATGTTCGTTTTGAACGAGGAACTTTGTCCAGGAAACCTGCATACGTCTGCAAAGGCGTATGTATAGTCTTGCTTGAGTAACGGCGACGGACTCGCCATCGTTCACGTTGGCACCTAAAATATATCCCAGGCGGAGGGTGGGTGTGTGGGTGCTACCTATACACCTCTGCCTACCCCTTCGGGGACCCTTCTGGGAAGGCTAAGGCTTCTGGGAAGGATATATATTTTTAACGTTGTCTAGAATTCTGCAATTCCAACCTTTACAGTATTGAGGCCTTGCAAGTCGTAATATACTCTATATATAGTGCTAAGCATCGTGACATGTTCTTCCAATCCGATTTCTGGCCTGGAATTCTGTACTGGAATCTGGAATTGTGTACCGGCGTTATAGGGATGCGCGTAAGAGCGGAAAACCCTAAGGATATATTTTTATTAATTATGTATGTTAGTCTTTAAGGTATTTATTGTAATACAGTTTGTATGTATGTTAGGTTAAGGTATATATTTATGGGCCCTATATTTGTACTTGTACTTTTCTTGTGTTGCCTGAAATAAATGAATTAATATTAATAGTACTCTGTGCTACAGGTGAAGAAGTACTTGAAAAGATGGGATCCCTACAAAGAGGCGTATTCTTCAGACAGGATGAAGAACTGGGCATTCTGAAGGAACTCAACTCACTCAGCAAATCATATAGCCAAGCCAAAGTTGATTTATGTGGTACGTAATTGATTGTCTTGCTCATGGCAATAATATAGATTGCCGAATAGAGCGCCAGTTCTCTCTAAGCTTATATATATATATATATATATACCTCCTTCGCTTCGTCCACATTCATCAGTCTCTTCGTACATGCTTGTCGGTTTCGAGTACTCTTGACGTTCCCGTCCTTGAGCGTCCGATCGATTTGAACTAGGTAGTTGGAACGTGGTCTTCCTCTGCCTCTCAGATTTACTTAGATGTCAATTATAAAAAAAGACATACATATAGAGCATTAGGGTGGCTAGTTACTTAAATACCAGTTGCTAGAGCGGATTACAAAATATCTAATGTTATTTGTAGGCTCTAAAGACGTCGACCGCAGCCTCAGATATGTAAAAGAAGACTTAGCCACGGATCTGGACTCGTCACTGCGGAGGCTGCTCTGCGGAATATTTGATGAAAGACCCGACTGTATAGGTATTAGGACACTACGCAGAAAATCTCCACCTAAACCGCACTCACACACACACATACACACCACACACACACACACACACACACACACAAACTCACTAGGATCTCTGTAACACCTCTTTCTAGAGATGGATGTTAATGTCTGCGACACAGTTGTATACTACTACTGTAGGCGTTATCGCACATTTATTTGTAACTATGTTTCTCTATTACTTAATAAAAATAAATAAATATATATGATAAGCGATGGATGATAAAAAAAATTTTTTTTCAGATCCTAAAATCGAAGAGGAAATATGCGCGCAGACCATCAAGGAGCGCGCAATGAAAAATATTGTCAACCCAATGAAACACCTGACGGGGCTGCAAGAGAGGTAATCTTTATCTATTACCAAGTTAACGTATATTCTACCATACTATACAGGGTGCTCCAGAAAATGGAATAGATCAAATATGTGATAGACACGATGCATGGAATAAATAAATGAATTTTTAAAAATATGTATAAATAGCCGTGATGGCCGTGTGATTCGAGTAGTTGCCTGCGACATAAAGGTCGCAAGTTTGAATCCCTTAAGTACAGTGATTAGTCACACCACGAGCTTTACGGTGAAGGAAAACATCGAGAGGAAACCTGTATAGAAGCGAATCTGAGAAGCAAATCAAAGGCGTATGTACGGCGACGGACTCGCCATCTGCCACGTTGGCACCTAAAATATATCTCTGGTGGAAAGTGGGTGTATGGCTATTACCTATACACCTCTGCCTACCATTTCGGGGACCCTTGTGGGAAGGCGTGAGGATATATGATAAATCTTATATATTAATTATTAACCCACAGGAAATCAAGAGAAGTAGTAGTGTCTGTGGAGAAGAGTCCCATAAAAAAAACAGATATCAAATCCAGACCGGGGAAAGTGAAACGTGGCAGCCCAATGAAGGCCTTAGCGACCAGCTCCCCGAGGAAGCGGAAGGCACCTCATCGAAAACCCAAGAAAATAAAGAAAAAGAACACTGTCCAAGACCAGATCAACTCTGAGCCAGAACGGAATGGAACAAATGAAGGCAATGCGGACCTTAATGTTGAAGAATTTTTCAAAAACTCCATGAATAATATAAATGGAAAAATTTTCTCTTTGCCGGTTGTCGTGAATACAGAAACAGACGGAAAGCAATATGAGATAGAAATCATTGACCAGTCCAAGACTAATGCAGGCAGCGATGACCGCAATGATGCAACGGAAAATGACCCCAATGTGCACGCAGATGGTGAACCATCCAACCTTGAAAAGAAAGAAGTTGATAAGGTTGAAAGTGATAGTGCAGTATTCAAAGTGCCGAAGGTGGCGCAGATGACGAAGCGCGAACAAAAGAAATCCGCTTTAAAGTCGAAATTTAAACGAATGGGCATATTGCCAATAGCTAATTTTAACGAAACACAGTGAAGGCATTTTTAAGTTGTGTCAAGAGATGGCGCTAAACGGTGGAAATCCATGACAAGTTCGTATCACATTCACACTGTGACAATTTTAGTAAAATGTCTATGGATTAAGGTCTCCCCTGAATCTTAATTTCCGTAGTAACTATAACTTATTATCTGCTTCGCTATTATTTAACAAAATCTGTGATACACTATACTACTATACTTTAGATAATGCCACCCACGAAGACGTGCCCCACAATTGTAGTGTGCGTGTGCACTCATAGGTAATCAGTGTGTACCGATAATACTCAAACTTTAGTGGAACTGCACAGTCCTTATACTATAAACTATGGGGAAGAATAGTGGGGCGCGTCTTCGTGGATGGTACTATTTATACCCCATAGCATAAGATTGTCATTAATTATGTGTTAAGGAAAACTGATATAATAAATAAATATTTTTTTTTATTTGATAGCTTTATTGTTCTGACCAAAAAGTTTGATGACTCGAATATTAACTCTTATCATTGCAAATACAAATCATGCATTTTACTTTTACCAATTGTTAGTAGAAAACGCAAATCATTATCAGAATTTATTATCTTTATAGAGGACTAGCGGTCCGTTCCGGCTTCGCACGGGTGGACATTTTTTTTTTATAAGTAAAGTATAGCCTATGTTTCTCAGGGTGAGAATGTAGCTTTCCAATGGTTTAATAACTTTTCAAATCGGTCCAGTACTTTTTGAGCCAATTCGTTACAAACATACTTACATACAAATCTTTCCTCCTTATAATATTTATAGAGGATTTCATGTTTACCCCACATATGAGCTACTTCAAAACGTTGGTATTTTATAGGCCTTGGTGTTGCCAACATTCAAACTGCACATATCCCTGCCATTGTTTGTAGAATAAAAATGAACATTTCGCCACATAATATCTTTATTATTCATAGTAATTACATACACAATAAATTATATAATATATATGTATTATTTATGATTACAACACTCATTTGAACTCTATTGTGTGGGCCCTGATACAGATTGGGGAATGCACAGATAACCTCAAATATCGAAAATACTCTATTTTGTATATTCACTTGGGGATTACTCAGTCAGTATATGCCGAGCCAGGCCGATCTGTCAATCAATATCCTCACGGGGTCTATGCTAACCTATAAACCTATCTTTTTACCAATTTATGGCACCCAACTCCGCCAGCCACCGGGGTTTGAACCTACAATTTGACTATAAAGTCATTAGTAAACAAATGTTATTCGTAAATCGACAGCTAGGAGAACACGTCAATAAAAATAATTTAGACCGTATATCGCTTAACGCTAGATCTACTATCGTTTAATGAGCCCACGAATCGTTACAAATTCTTAGATCTATCTATCTATTAGATCTTAGATATACACATTCCCATAAAGATCACTGAGGGTGTGACTTATCGACCTCTTTTCGAAGTTATTCGAACCTGCATTCTTGACTCTGATCACACCACAGGAAGTATTAATAGGCATTATATACGTTAATCGTCGCATCAGTTAAAACGTTAAGTCAACGAATCACATTATCTATCGATGCTTCTGACAAGGTTCCCCGAAAGGGTAGGCAGGGGTGTGAAGATATTACCCACACACCCACAGCTTATATGCAATACAACACGATAGTAGGCAGAATAGCCAAAACTTAGAAACCCCAAATATTTTCTAAGTCTGACGCCGTTTGGAAATTTGATCGCCAATATGGCGTTGATCAATGTCAATCGATACTTACAATTCATTAAGACGTAAGATGTACCCATGTTTGTCCACAGTAAGAGTAACTTAGGTTGTCGAATTGCTCAAACTAGATACCATCATAAAACGTGGCAGCAATGATTACGCCGAAAATGTATGTACAGGCCCGCCCGTAAGCGGTTATCGTCACTTGCAAGAATTCGCATTTCCGACCTTGGAATTTTTTTTATAATACCCTCCTTGAACTCCATGTTGACCTTAAATGGTTATCCAACATTTTTTTCACACTAGCAAGACATTATGCAGACTAAGGTATTATGTTACCACATTCAAGATGTTTTAATTCTTCGGTATCTAGTTGGAGAAATCAATCTAAATATTCACCAATTAATTCAGTTCTATATAATTATTAAATAATAGTATTATTATAAAATTGCTCTTGTTACGTATCATGTCACACATTTGTACCAATGGAATGATTGAAATGCATCAAAAAATTCCTACACTGTCATGGTATTTTGAACCTTATTGCTTTGTTAACCTAACATCAAATAAGCTTTTTACGATATACCTTTATAAGTTTCCTATCGAAACTTTTTCGAACATCTGTTCAAATCTGTTGTGTCAGTAATGACAACTAAATGTCACAGTTATTTCACACTCAAAACTGACATTTAAAACAATCCCGGAAAAACTAACGTAAGTTTCAACAATCGTTTCTCTCGACTATTGCCAATTCATCATCTTCACCTGAAGTATTCGTTTTGGCGTCAAAGTGTGCTAAATTAGCTTCCGATGAGCCGTTGCTAGACTCATGGGACCTGGGACTAACGCTAGTCTTCCTAACGTAAAGAATATTCGAATCGAGGCGACTGTGTTCGAACCCGTACGCACTGCCGTCTGATATTCTATTGAGTTTATGGATCTGCTCTCTGAGCTCGCAAACTTGACCATAGAGCTTCTTGTTCTCCCTCAAGATAGCTATATTCTCTGTTTCCAGAAGCTCTCTCTTGCTCCACTGTATCGTATTCTCAGATTTTAGCCTTTCAATCTCCATTTTCAATTCCGCAATCTTTTCCTCTAATACCTGTTTGGCTGCTATTTCGTCCTGAAGTTCATTCTGTAGCCTCTCTACCTCACTATGGCTCGAATCGGTGGACCCTAAAGTCCTGTCACTGTGCGTTAGCTCAATTTTGGCACTGTGAAGGTCTGCCGTCAAGGTTTCCACCTTGGAGAGAAGGAAAGCTTTCTGATCCTTCTCACTTTGGAGATGTTTAGAAGTCTCATCGAGCCGAAGTCTGAGTTCGCTCAATTTGTTGGCTAGTACGCTGTCTACGTTTGAGAACTTGTGGGAGTCGAGCGAAGCCCTCTGCCTGACTGAGGGCTCGTTTGGAGACACATAGTTGACATTCCTCCTACGCAACTCCACGCCATCGTCTGTGGTCAAGTCAGCGGTGACTATCCTGCTCTCGCCAATGCTTAGGAGCTTCTCATTGTCGCGCCGCACGTCCAGTAGCTGTTGCTCGTACTCCTGCCTGCCTGCCTGGGCTACGGCCAGTTCCTTGGCCAAAGCGTCTAATTTGGTCTTCAGCTGCTTTGCGTCTTCTCGCGCCTTGTTGCGCTCGGTGCGCACCTAAGAATTTAATTCAATTATTTTTCTACTATTGACCCTACCATAGATACGGCCTAAGGCCACACATTCTACATGTAATACATTCAGAAGGGAAACTTTGGGAGGAAAAGGTAAACTTTGTCCGCTCAATCACGCCACAACGGCTGAATTAAATCGAATGAAATTTGGCACAGAAATAAATTAAGACCTTAGGTTAACACAACATATTAATTCCGAGACTATCTGTGGTATCCATGATATTATTAGACAATTTTTCTAAATGACTTACCTTGGCCCACTTGTCGCGCCAGTTGGCCGTACAGTCTGACCACCAGCGCATGGTCTTCTCCATCTGCGCGGCCCGGGCGCGCGCCTCGTCCAGCTCGCGCGTGTAGTGCGCCTCGCGGGCCTCCCACTCGCCCCCCCGCCTGCTGTGCGAGCTCTGAGACATACTCGCATCTGACTCTCTTCTCTCTCACTTTTCTGGCGACAATGCACATACACTTAATTAGTCAGTTTCTATTATATAACTTTATATTTTATATGTGTTAATACATACATACATACATATAATCACGCCTCTTTCCCGTAGGGGTAGGCAGAGACCGTATAGTCGTGCTTGAGTAAGGACGACGGACTAGCCATCTGTCTAGTTGGCAACTAAAACATATGTATGTCTGAGGCGAAAAGTGGGTGTGTGAGTTCTGCCTTAGATATCAGAAAAGAAAAATTATAGATAAAATTGTCCACAGCATGAGCTACCAGCCATGCCCGCCCCCGACGCCGAAGCCCTGCCCGGCGGTATGCCCGCCGCCCCCACCTCCACCCCTGTGCCGCGTGAAGCCAATAATGCGCCGTCTTCATTGGACTACGACAATGTCCATAGTCGGCCAGACATTTGTCTTGTGCGCGATCGGGGGGGTTTGCCTCTACATGGTGAACAATAAGCCCAGAAAGGAATCATACTACCAGTTTCATATGTGAGTTGTATCAATGCAATGGGAGATTTTATGATGGCCGTCTGGTCTAGTGGTTACAGCCTCTGACTGCAAAACTTGAGGTTATGGGTTTGAATCCCGCTGAGGGCAGACATTTGTGTGATAAACATGAGTATTTGTACCTTAGTCTTGGATGTCCTATGTATTTAAGTATATATCTATCTATATAAGTAAATATATTGTTGTCTAGTTACCATAACACAAGCTTTGCTTAATTTGGGACTAGGTCAATTTGAGTGGAATTGTTCCGAGGTATTTAATTATAATCACTACATTCTATAAAACCGATGTCCCCCACGCCTTTCAGTCTTTTCCCGATAAATTGTACACAGATTTTCATGCAGGGTTTCACCAATAAACAGAGCCAAGTCTTTAGATATATGATTTGTTAAGGTTTTAGTTGTAGGCAAGTCAAAGCATATATATTTTATATATTTATGTATTTTCTGTGATTCATGTTATTATATATACAGGCAAGGTAACCGATGTGCATTGCCCACCGCATATTATCATGTTGAATCCATCACTGGGCAGAAGAGAGGGCCTATTCTCTCTAAGCTTTCATCAGTCTGTTATAAATAATAATAATAATAAAAATACTTCCTAATCTCTCTGCCCACCTAATGAAGGGCACATATACTTATGAACATCATTACTGTCTTCATATACAAAATATACATGATTAGTGTTGCTGTTTGAGTTTGTGACTTACAAATACCCACAGTAGCTATGCTTCAAGCAGACAAGCACAAACAACAATAATATCCAAGTTCAAAGCATGGAAAAAATTTCATGTTATGATCCACAAGAGTATTGGCATAATAAGTAAATAAAAGATATTAGACACCTTTATTTCAAAATAAGTCGCACACAAGCCAAATTTCATAATGAAAACTCAACAGAATTAAGCATTATTTTTAAATCGAAAGTAAAATATTCAATTAAAAATAAATGTGGCCAAAGCACAAGAAGTATGCAAGTCTAGAGAAAACTGGTGCTCTACTCTCTCTGCCTATCCCGTGAGCTACTCTGCGTAATGTATTTTTACTTAATACATATAGTATAAGTATAACGTATACATTTATTAATGGTAAATAAAAGCCAGAGTAGAGTATACATTTTTGAATTTTCTATTTACAATGTGATTAAAGAATTTGTTCTCACCTTAGCAATTTACGTTTTTAATACCTACATCAGTGATTGGAACATAAAGCTCAAATACGTATATTTATTGGTATTTAGATTTAAAAGTATTCATAATTTTTTAATCTTTATTTCACAACCCACAACTGACGTAACTGACCTGACATGACACAAGACAAAACCACAGACAGATAATAAGTTCACACTACTTCACACCACACTAGTTAGGACACAGTCACCAAAACAGGTCATGGTGTATCTACCAACCTGACAAAAAAAGGTTTATTTTTTTATTATGTAATTTCGTAGCTTCTATTTCTTGATTAATATGACCCGTTGAATAAATAGAATTCAATCCGCGCAGTTTAATCAATTATAAAATCTTCGTAAGTCAGGCAATTTATTGAAAGAACAACATCTCATATAAATCGTAGTATCTAGGTATTTCAATTATATTCCAGGGTATGATATGGTTGGGCCAGTTTATTTCAATCTTAATTTATTATACAGGCTTAAAACACTTTCTCAGTATTATCAGTTTCTAGCCTGGCCCACGTTAGAAAAATAGATAATTTAACATAATTAAATTATGTTGCCGGTTCATATAATGTTGTTATACCCTTTTGTCGTTACCACGCTTCAGAGTTTTACTTGGCCTTCTCATCTGGTTTTTATTTTTATAGAAAAGCTGAAAAAGAAGATTGGGCTGATGAAATGGCAAGAAAAGGAATGTTCCAATCCGTACCTAAAGATAGTCTGGAAGACTTCGCTGTTAATAAATGAGTTTTGAACTATGTTAAATATTTTTTGTACATGAATAATAATATTTGTTATTATAAAAACTACTTTAAAGCATTATTTTAGGAATTGTCACCACTGCATACCAAATAGTACTTATAACAACATTATTCCGTCTACATAAAAATCATAACCGACGAGCATGTATTAAGAGACTGATGAATGTGGACGAAACGAAAGAGGTATGTAATTCTAGAGAGAACTGGGGCTCTATGCCCTCTGCCTACCCCGTTTGGGAGTCGGCGTGATGATATGTATGTATGTATGTACATAAAAATCCTCACGCCTTCCTACAAAGGTCTCCGAAGGGGTAGGCAGTGGTGTATAGGTTGTACCCACTTTATACTTTAAAAATCGCAGAAAATTTACCATAGAGAAAAAAACAGTTGTAGATTGGGAATTTCCATATTATGGTACATTGCCATAGACATTATTGCTCATATACCTTGGTTGGTGTCCCAGTCCAGTACATTTGGTAGTTATTAGTTACATTATGTAGTAAATAATGTTGAATATAAACCGATGAAAATAAAAATGCCCAAAACTTAATATCACTTGTTTATACTGTTGCTATTTAACAACAGGAAGTGATTCGTGTCTTCACGGGCCATGGCGGCACCCAATGAGGATCATGAATATGACTACAAAAACATGGTGATTACTTTTACCACCAATCACAAAGAACCTTCAGTAGAGCTTGAAATAAAAATTATTTAACCTTGTGTAAGCGTTAATATTTTTTTACAGTAACTGGAAATTGGAGAATGATGTTTGTTTCTATCATAGTTTCCTAACATGATAACACTTTAAATACATTTTGGCCATAAATAAAATAATATTCTGAATTTTTATAACATGTTGAACTGAAATTAGTAAAACAAGTTCGATTCTTCAAAGTTATATCATGCATGTTTGTCTACTGCGAGTCAGTGCGCATGTCAAGTTGAAAATTGCAAATGGCGGCCGTTGTTATTGTTCGTACCGAATTAACTATTTGTAAATTATATACTAATCTTTTTAGCGATTTTTCTAATGGACTGTTATATTGATACGATCCTCTAACTTCTTATGATTCGGTGGGACAAGTTTTATGTACGTTTTTAAGTGTTTTGAGTGTTTTTTTGCTATTTAATGTGTGTCATGCAAATGGGGTAAGCTGGAATTATCGGATGTCGCTTAGGTTGTTTTGGATAGTTTCAATAAGAAAATGGAGTGATGTTCTGTGACCTAAAGTGCTAAAATGGATACTGCATTAGGTTCTTTTACTAAAGCTTCAAGGTTGGAGTAAAGCAAGAATCAGGAGCGAGTGTAAATTGCAAAAGTTCCATGCTGTGACTGCACTCCCCGTACATTTCAAAATGGCTGCTGCTCTTCACGATATATGAGCTTTGCGTCACTGGAACATAAATCAGTGGATTCGATTCGTGATGAGATTGTTGCGTTTCTAGACGTGTAAACGCTAGTGAAAAAGGCGAAAATAAGTTGAGGACACAGCCCCGTGTGCAATAGAGCCGGGTCAATAGTGTTGTCATATGTTTTTGGAGTGGAGTAGACACACACAGGCTATAGGACCGATATTGCCTTGCGTCCGAGCCGGAACGTAAATGCTGCGTTTGATTTTCAACGATGATTTGGGACACAAGAGAATAGAACTTGTGTGGAATTGAGCGGAATGTGACATTGTATGAGAGGTGAGTGGTTTTTTTTTAGTTTATTTACATGTTGCCGAATGTCGAGAGTGTGATGCTCGCGACAAAATGGACACAGTGTAAAAGGAGGCAGGGCGGCCGCTGAGAACGTGCCCCGCGCGGCACACGCCTGAAAACGACTTCAGAAAGAGCGATAGTAAATACACAGATACTTATTGTCAAAAGTATAATTGTGTAACATGCGTGATTTGTTTTCGTAGCGGCGGCGAGCGTGACATGTTGATAGGGGGCTTGCTTGCTATTCTGTAGATTATTTACGTGCGCACAATACTCTAGTACACTATGAAGTAGATATTTGTCAATAAAACAACATGTTTCGAACTCCAGCTCAAATAGATTGCCAAAAAAACCTTTAGTTAGTAAAAATTTGTCATTCTAGGAAGGTCATGACCTAATTTAATCTGTGTATTATATTTATCGTTTTTTGTGTCCATTAAGTAGTTTTAACTGATTAGTAATTAGGGTTCAAATTACTTTTGGAAATGTCCACACTTATTCAGGGACATTTTGTTTAAGTAACCTTTAACATTAACCACTTTGGATAGGCAAACATTTTTACTTCAGTATGTAAACTTTATACAGTTTTAGACATGAATCAAAATAAATGATTGATAAATAATGTAAATTATACTGTTTAATGAGAGCTCCTTGATTCATTTTTGGATATATTATGAAAGGATTCTAAAATCTGGTATTCAGGGTAAGAAAGCAAATGTAATTACTTAAATTATATTGCAATTATATTTACATATTTATGCATCACTGATAACTGACTATGAAGTGGTGAGCAAGAATAATATTTAGAAAAGAGGATAATCTTTTATTATGACGACTGTCTGGTCTAGTAGTTAGAGCTCCTGACTGCGAAACTTGAGGTCGCGGGTTCGAATCCCGCTGAGGGCAATTATTTGTGTGATGAATATGAGTACTTGTACCTTAGTCTTGGATGTCCTAAGTATTTATGTATATATCTATCTATATAAGTAAATATATCGTTGCCTAGTTACCATAACACAAGCTTTGCTTATTTTGGGACTAGGTCAATTTGTGTGGAATTGTCCCAGGTATTTATTTATTATTATTATAATTTTACAGCTGAAAAGTCATTAAACATTCACATAATATGCCCATTTGTTTGCAAAGGGGTACTAATTAAAACTTTAAAGTAAAATAAATATAATTTTCCCAAATCAAATACGACCACAGCTTAAAGGCATATCTAGTTATAGCTATATGGTAATAGTTTTCATTTGCTTTTTATTTCTTCTGGACAGTTGTGTTAAAGATACTCATGACAGTGTGATTCCAACTCTAGCAGTTTCATAATGCTATATCCTGATGTAAGGGCCAGATTCCCATACAAGGTCAGATCAATCATATATAATGGTCCTTCAATATTGTATTGAGCAAGTAGCTATGCCACGCGGTTTCATCTGTGTAAAATTGTATTACGGTAGTAGAGATTTCTTTTTAAAAGTAAAACATATGCTATCTATTAATCCAGGTAGTAACCTATCTCTGTGTCAAGTTTCATTTAATTCTGTTCAGTAGTTAATTAAGTAAAAACAGTTGTTAATTCTTTTTGCGTGAATGAGGGACAAACATAGAAATTTATATATTAATAGGATTAGTATGATTGATAATTATGTCAATTGCCCAATTATGTATTTTTATCTTTTACTTTGTACATAGCAAACTTGCTTTTAAGGTTAAAATCAATAGATTTTAATGCCATTCAAATTATTCTTGTCAAGTCTAGTGATAACCTGTCAAGTATCAAGTCTAATAATGGCTATGTTTACTGCATACCCTCACACCAGTGACAGATTGTGGGTAGGTAAAAAAAAAAACTTGTTTTAAGTGAAGGCTTTTTCATTATGTCATATTTGGACATTTTAAAGTTTAATATCAGAATGTTTAAGCTAAGAAAAAACAAATAAAATTATATTTTTATAGTTCCTTCCCACATCAAAACCAGGAAGGGACAATTTTGTTTATGCAAAAACTACTGTATGCAAATGAATGAAATTTGGCACACAAGATTATTATTAGCACTATAGGATATGTTTTTATCTAGATATTTTTGACTAAATAAACAATTTTACAACAAGGAGGTTGCGCTGGACAGGAGCAAATGGAAAGGACTCCATCAGAGACAACAACAAGAGCCCAGCTCTTAAATTTGTTATGAAACAATTTTACGTGGGTGAAACCATGGGCCACACCTAGTGGTATATGAAATTACCATTATTGTAGGGGAAGTCCCGCATAATATCATTTTCATTCTGTATCCTTAATGGCATCTAAAGGGTATATGACTTAGACTACTGTTTCAGGCTGTCTAATAATTATTCCGTATATCAGTAGGATCCTCATCAGTACTTATTCAGTCCATTGACATGTATTTTTTTCATGGTGTATTATCATGAACCCTATGTCAATTTCTATTTGAGTGTTGAGCTAATAGTCAATAAATTTTCCATAATTAAAAGAGCATTATTCAAAAATCCATGAAAACAGTTTAATTATGCACATAAGACACAATGATTTAAATATAATTATTCCTTCCTTCATAATAAATTGTGGCAGCAACATAAACATTGGTAAAGAAAATTTTGTTATTTTTTAAATTTATCTATTGCCAGCTTTACCTTTTCTTGCCCATGGCTCAGCAATATAAATACTGGATGTTGACATGCAAAACTCTGGATTGAGAACATTGAAATGGAAGCTGTTTAAAACATGAAAATATGTATTTGTCTCTGAGAAACCGCCATTTACCCATCACCTGTCGTATAGGCAGTTAAATTAATGTCTAGAGAGATTTGTATGAACCCCAAAGAAAAGTGTATTACCCTTGCCTGTTTTTCGGGAAAGCATAGAGACATATTTCAATAAATAGGTATTATGGGAGATCAAATTCCAATGTGAAAATTTATAAGGGTATTATTGCAAGCCATGTAAGGACAAATTATATACTGATCCTAAAGATCATTAAACCTTTGGCTCATCCCTAGGTTACAATTAGTATATGTGTATGAAGATTGATTGTAACAACTATGTGAAAACTGCCCCTTTTATGAGTGACAAAGTTGCAGATTAGAAGCTAGTGCAGTATGTAGCAAGTGTAATAAGGAATTGTAGATACAATCTTGTGAGAAAATGAATACATACTTACATATTATCATGCAAAGTTCTTTATGGGGTAGGTCGAAGGAGTAGAGTGCCAATTCACCCTAGACTTACAGAGCTCTTTCACTTCATCCACATTCATTAGTCTCTTCATACTACTCACCATTTGCAAGTACTTTCAACCTTGAACATGTGATAGATTTGATTTGTTATAGGAACATGGAGAATATAGGAGAGTGACTTTCTTCTGCCTCTTTTTCAACACTATTTTGCATTGTAGAAAAAGTTATATTATTGCTCTGAGTTAACTGTTAGTTAGTATTGTAGATGTAATTTATAATGAATGTGTGTGTTGTGTTTGCAGCATGGCAGCGGACAGCGACGGGCTAGGGTGTGCGGGCGGCGGGTCGTGCGGCGTGGTGGTGACGTGCGAGGGCGACCTGCGCGACCCCCGCTTCCCGGCGCGCCTGCGCCGCCTGCTGCACGACCTGCGCACGCTGCTCGCTGAGCCGCACCCCCACACGCTCAAAGTCAATAAGGTCATTATAACACATGTTATGTTACTCGAGCAGTGAGGTTCTGGCTGCTGGGCTGTGATCAGCTCATTTTATGGGCCCTGTGCAGGTGGAGCCGTGGAACTCTGTGCGCGTGACGCTGTCAGTGCCGCGAGCGGCGGCGGCGCGGCTGCGGGCCCTGGCGGCGGCCGGAGCCCCGCAGCTGCGCGCGCTCGGCATCCTCTCCGTGCAGCTGGACGGGGACGCGGCCGTCTCGCTGCGGCTGCAGCACGGCGCCGAGCTCAGGATCAACACTGAGGCTGAAGGTAACATTATATATCCAAAAGTTTGTGATGATGTTTGTTCACCTTTCACTTAAAAACGACTGAACTGATTTGAATGAAATTTTAAAAGATTGTGTTGAAAGTTGATATTTAAAACAGATATTATTAGTGTTAACACGTAGAACATGTTTTATAAAAAAAAAAAACAATGAAATCTAATTTTACGCGGGTGATATCACCGGGTATAGTTAGTCAATTTGCGTACGATTGTACACAGCAGTCTCTGCGGTATAGACTTGCTCAGTGCTGAAAACAAATCTGGGAGGCCTGTACACAGTAGTTGCTGCTCTCCAGATTGATTGCTCCATTGTAACTAGTGTTATCATGTATGGAAGGCTACATACCATAGATTTAGTCCCTGCTCGGGGTATTTGTATGATGAATGTCCAGTATAAGTAAGTGTATATGATTGTCATGGTCTAGGTCTATTTGTGTGGTATTGTCTCAAGGTATTATCTTTATTATTATTATATGGTGTATGTGCGAAGTATGCTCACAATATATTTAGCTAATTAGTATATAAAACTATTTATGTACTCAACTATGTACAAGGGGCTTACAAATTCACATTGAAGAAGGAGGGCCCATTTAAAAAAATTACTTTAAACCAGAAATGCTCAAATGTGTGAATCGGAGCAATAGGCATCTATATTGCTGTAGCTGGGCCAGCTCATTGTAGAGATATATAAAAGGGGGTTTTCAACTTTCCCAAAAGGCATACTCTGGTCTGTTAACATGTGCGTGTGACACTTTAACTAATGCACAATTGTACATACCTGCCTACTTTTCTGCCTATCTCAAGTTTTGTAAGTCCCAGGGTATCCTACTAACTCCCAATATTATAAATGTCAAAGTTTGTTAGCATGGTTGGTTTTTTCACGTAAAATTACTGAATAGATTTGGATGAAGTTTGGCCCAGAGATAGATTATTAGCTGGATTGACACACGAATACGTCGGGAAAATTTTTAGTAATGAAATCAAATGTTACGCGGGCGACACCGCGGGGCGCTGCTAGTATAATACATACATACATATCATAGCGCCGAACCTCTTACGGGGTAGGCAAATAGGGCAAAGCGCCATTTCTCTTTAAACTTACATACCTCTTCGGTTCGTTCACATTCACTCTTCTCTACATACATGCTTGCCGGTTGCTAGTACTCTTGACGTACCCATCCTTGGGTGATAATACCTCGTCTTAGCACTCAACAATTTGATTTCCAGATGGGCAGTCGTCGAGGACGCAAGGCACAAGTGAGGCAGTGCTCGCGGGCCTGGGCGGGCTGGGGCGCCTGCTGGAGGCCGAGGGCGCGTCCACCAGTGCCGAGGCGCCGCCGGAGCCCCCGCGCGACTCCTTCAAGTCGCCAAACACCGTGTGCCCCATGGACGGCAAGATACCCCAGAACATACCCACGCCCACTACCGACAGATGCGAGTTCCCCTTCGGCAGCATGACCCAGGCGAGAGTGATACACAGGAAGGAAAATACGCTAGGTCAGTACTTTGATTGGCAATTTTTTTTTATTTACTAATACGGGAAGCAGGCATAGGTCTGAATGTAGTATGCTTATAACACTGACCTATCCAACTCTTACAATATTATCTTTAATAACCTGATTATGTATACTAAAAGATTATTTTTAGGGCTCTCAGGACCAGTCTCAATAATAGTAAGACCAGAATCACGTTGGCACCTAATATACCTCTGGCGGAAAGTGGGTGTGTGGGTATTACCTATACACCTCTGCCTACCCCTTCGGGGACCCTTGTGGGAAGGCGTGAGGATATATTATTATTATATTAATCTGACCAATGTACTATATATATATATATATATATATATTATACTATTGATTTTTTTCCTTAAACCTAGAGAGAACTAATTCCCTACTCTATCCTATGATTGACTTGACATGATGATAAGTTAAGTAATAAAATAAATAACTTGGGACAATTGAACACAAATTGATCTAGGCCCAAATTACTGGTCTACCTCTGCCTCTTCTTGCACACACTTTCGCTTTAATTTAAACATTTTAATTGTGTGTGAGTATTACCTATACACCTCTGCCTACCCCTTCGGGGACCCTTGTGGGAAGGCGTGAGGATATATTATTATTATTATATTAATTGATTTATGTTATGTTTTAAATACCATAGTACATTCTTAATTAGTGTAACTTATATATTTATTTAAAATAAACATTAGAACAGCCAGTAGCCAATTACTCTAAATGCAGTACACAATATATACAGTACACAATAATAGGTAGAATTATATACACAGTATATACACAACACAAAAGAAAATATATTAAACTTATACTTATAGAAGTAATATGAGATACACAAAAAAATTATGTAATGACACATTGCAAGCTTTGTGCTCCAAAAATCTAAAAAGTTTGGTGGAAAGTGTAGAGTAGCTAGCACGTGGCTTACCTGCCTCACCATGGTGATTGGTAGTTTGTGGCGCAGGCCTCGGCGGCTCGTCGTCGGGCATCCGGCCGCCGGCGGAGGGCATATACGGGCGCGCCTCCACGTCGGGCTTCGCGGGCCCGCCGCCGCCCTACCCCGCGGCGCCCGCCACGGTGGCCATGTCCTCGCCGCTGCTGGTCAACCTGCTGCAGAACGACGCGCCTTCGCCCCAGCCGAGGGCCAAGCCCCCGCACCCGGCTAAGCTCGACCGGCTCGACGACTCACAGGTTCAGGTACGCTTATACGCTCATACCAATACAAACTATGCATGCTTTCATCGTTTTATTATAATAGTAAATAGGTTTATGTGTATTATAAATGCAAAAGTTGCTGTTTGTTTTTCTGTCTGCTACGATTTCAAACTGAAACATCTGACCCAATTTTGAATAGGTTGGTAATTTTTTTTTTTAATCTAAAAATGTTCCGTGTCTGCCTAGCACGTTAATAATAAGCGATATCAAAACAAACCTCTGTAAGTATAGTAAATAACACAGTAACTTATTGATTTCTAGGTGGAACTAGCCGTGGGTCGAGCGCCGTTCGAGTACCGCGCCCCCCGCGCGCCCGCGCCACGCGTGCCCCCCGCGCCGCCCGCGCCCCCCTCGCCGGGGCCCCCCTCCCCGTCCCCCGCGGGCGCCCTGCCGCCGCCCCGCGCGCCCCCCCGCCCCGCGCCCTACATCCGGAGAGCGTTCCCGCCGCCCCGCGCTCCCCCCGTGGTATACAGGCCCAACGCGACGGTGGTGTCGAGGCCGCGGTACCCTGGCGGCTACCCCGACGCCTTCCAGCCGCCCCCGCCTCCCCCGCCGCCCTACAGGCAGGCCCGGCCGCCCCGCCCCGCGCCCCCCTCGCGCGTCACCGCCGAGGACCTCCAGGCGCTACTACCACCCCCGACTACCTCCATGGATCAGAAGACTCAGTCGAGTTTTCAGGTACGTGCTCGCGTTGCTCTAACCTGGATAGAAGTAACTGAAATTTATGAATAACATTCTAGAATACAATATCTAGTTGTTGGTTATGAAATCAAAGCAATGTTTTCCATTCCAGGAATTCCAAAGGTATCAGCAGCAGTACATTGCTCGGCAGCGGGCGGCGTCCCGAGGCGAATGGGCCGAACCCTACCGAGACACGCTGGGCATGACGCTGCCCGACCTTCCCGACAACTGTGACCTGGACCACCTGCTGCCCACGCTGGGTGCCGACCTCAACCTGGACGACATCTCCGACCTGGACGGCGGCTCCAAGCTGGACCTCCTCTACGACCAGCAGCAGGAGCTGTCCAACCCCACCCCGGACGCCTTGCTCAACGAGATCACCGGGGGTCAGTTCACGCCGCAGGTCAACGGCCCCTACTCGGAGCCCGCGTCATCCTCGACGTCGACGTCGACAGCGGCATTGGCGAACGCGGGGACTCCTACCGAAGTGCCTTCCAAGCAACCCTCGTTCGACGCACCGGTCAGCGAGGGTGGCTTCATGCCCCCGCCTCCGCCTCCGCAGCAATCTACGTCGAAGACTTACCAGATGAACTCATCTCCGAACCACGCGCTAAGCACTGCGTATGCGCCATTCAAGTCCCCGCCAACGGCGACGTACTCTATGGCGAGCGGCGTCGGTGGCGCGGCCGGTGGCAGCCCGGCGGGCGCGATGCCTCCGCCGCTGCGGCTGCCAGCCCGCGCCGCCTCCGTGGCCACCGCCACCGTGGGCTCGCAGGCCTCGGCGCGCGAGATAGAGGAGCAGAGCAAGCAGTACCTGATCAAAACGCTCATGCGCGACGACGACATCCCCCCGCCCAAAGAGCCGGTCAAAAAGGAGGAGATCACGGTCGCCCAGTGCAAGCTCAAAGACGCCGCGCCCGAGCCCCCGCCTGAAGTGTTCGGCATCGCCAAAGCGACCGCCATCGAGGAGGACACGCGGCGGGCCGAGGACGATATTAAGCTGAAGAACAAGCTAAAGAAGGAGCGGGATGAGAAGTTGGCTCAGAAGGGCGGGAAACCGCGGTCGACTGGCGCTAAGGAAAAGCCGGCGATTCTGAAAGATAAGATTATCCGCGACGGGAAGACCACCAAAGTTGCCTTACCGCGGCCCGCCGCCAAGACGGCGCCGTCACCGGGTGAACCGCCCAAGTCTCCCGGCGAGAAGGAGTCCATCAAGCTGCGTCTCAAGCTCGACAAAAACGAGCCCGTGGTGCAGCCGGTGTACAAAGCGGACGTGAGCTTCGTCAACCAGCAGGCGAAGGGCGACAAGCCTACTGAAGGCGAGCTCCGCGTGCCGCCCCTCCACATCAGCCTACGCGGCCGCAACTCTGCCGTCATCAAGAATTCTAAGAAGGAGAAGAAAAAGTTCGGCCCTGGCGACCTTCACACCAAGAAAATTAAAATCAAAAAAGCGCTTGAAGGAGAAGACAAGCCCAGGCGAGACTCTGAGGAATCGATGGCGGCAAAATCAGTCGATCCCGTCGAGAACAAGGCCGAAGAGTATTTAAATGCTAAGGGGATAAAGCTTAACAACCATTATGAAGGCGACGCGATCAAAACTGAGATCCCGGGTGACAACAATGTGGTGTATCGCATGAAGACGATATCCAAGAACGCGCACATCGTCACCAAGCATGACTATAAGCTGAATAACAAGACGCCCGTGGACGCGAAGGTGAAAAAGAAGCTGAAAATACTCAACGAGGCCAAGAGCGAAGAGTGGCGCCACGAGCCGCTCGACAAGGAAGGCAAGTACGCGCAGAACGAGGGCTACAGAGAGCCTGTCAACCAAAAGTTACCAGCCAAGAAGGACAATGGTGCAAATTGTGATAGTTCTAGTGAGGGCAACATGGTGCAATGTGACGTGAACAGTTGTAGTGACAAAGGTGCTAGTGAAGTGGACAGGTTGCTCAATTGTCGCGGGCTCGAGTGGACGCTGGAGGGAGACCGCGACGACACTGACAATAACTTGAAACGGACGCTACCAGAAAGTGCAATTACCTCACCCAATGGTCTGCTCTCGGAAAAAAAGAGAAAGACCAGCCACAGTTCCTGTCCAGGTAAGTTCCCTGTTAATGCCACTTGCCATCTAATAGATTGTCTAGGACAGGTGCTCCATAGTGTATTCTTCTTTTCAGATAGGATGGTGCGGGTGTCGTATCGATAGAGACTTAACGTGAACCGGTCAGAAAAAAAACAAATGTCACTTTATTGCATGTAACTTTTTGGTGATAGTAAAACAATCTCTTATTAATATCACTCGCATGGTATTTCTGTCCTTCTAATGAGGTCAGAAACAGACAGATATCTCTATGAGAGTCTAGTGATTGAATGTCGTATACATATGTATTTGTGACAAACGGACAAAGTTGTAAGATATAACTTTTTCGCTGGATACTTAGGCGTTTTTTATATTCATGATGCCAAATTTCTCATTTTGATAATGCAGTGTGAAAAGTAAGGAACACAGAGATCTATTAATCACAATCAAGGTTCAAAATGGGACCAGAAAAAATACGACATTTCACAAGGGGAATTGGAGGCATATATGTTGTTGAACACTTGATTTTGGTCACACAAAGAAATACATGTGACAGAACTACCCCCGGGTTAGACTAACACCTCTCCACATATGATCAGAAGAGGAGGGATGTAATTAACCTAATATTAAATTACCAAAACATGACATTTTCAATAGATGACCTCTTATGTTTGTTTATTTGGCTTGTAAACTATCTTAATATATATATATATAAATTACGCGTCACGTTGTTTGTCCGCGATGGCCTCCTAAATTACTTAACCAATTTTGATCGAATTTGCAGTTTCATCAAACTTGAAAGATAGGATAACTTACATCACAATTGGACGCGATAGGAGGCGCTGCGATCGTGTTTCACGAAGCTTACCTTTTTCACCCGGGCAAAGCTGGGCGGGACAGCTAGTATATTGTATAAACGTGTAGCCTCGCGGTTCTACAATTCGTGTAATTTTATACATATTTGATGCATACTCACTTTCGCATTTATATAATTAAAAACTATTTATCATATTATATAAAAATCAACACACTGTTTTAGGTTTTGTTACTAGAAGTACACAGTAGCAGTTTTCGAAATGCTAACGTAAAATCTTTTATAAGCCTTATAAAATACTAGCTGTGAGCCGTGGTTTCTCCCGCGTATTATTTCATAATCTTTTCTAGCAATATATATGTCCCTCAGGGTGAATGTAGCTTTCCAATGGTGAAAGAATTTTTGAAATTGGTCCAGTAGTTTCGGAGCCTATTCAATACAAACAAACAAACAAACAATCAAACATTCCTCTTTATAATATTAAGTATAGATTGTATCACACAGCAGTTTCACTACCAACATTATTTTAACTACCACTACCTACCACTCAATATTTGAGTTTAGTAGGAAGTTGTCAGTAGAGACATGATTTTGAAAAGCCTTAAAAATTTGCTAAGATGTTTTTGTATACATCCATAAATACATAATGAGTAATTTGGCATATTGATACCACACGTCAATATTTCCAGCTAAGAGTTAATAAAGGTTTTACACAAAGGTATATCATAAGGATTGTTTATGATGGCATTTTGTAACCCTTGTATGGGACGATGTGACGATGTAGAAAAAAATATTATATGATTGCATTTGTCCTTGTCCACAATAAAAGTGCCAAACGAGCATGCGGTCAGCTTCATGGATTGCAGTTACCACTGCCAACGGATGCTTGCCAGACCATAGGTATCACTCACGCGTTGCTAACCTTGCGGGAATGTTTACACACCCTTGGGAAACTCCATACAGGAACATTTCAAAGGGAGTGTTCGTACCGGGATGCTAGTTGCCCCCTTGTAGTGTTTTGGTGCAGTAGATGAGTGAGCGCGCGCTGTGTTGCAGAACCGCCGGGCTCGACGAACGTGGGCACGCTGGGCGGCGCGGGGCGGGCGGCGTCGCCGGCGGCCGAGCGCGCGCCCGGGGCGGGGTCCCCGCGCCGGCGCGAGCGGCCGCAGGGCAAGACCTACTGCAAGTTGGTGGCCGAGAAGTTCGGCGCGCGCTCGCCCTCGTCGCACACGCAGGGCGAGGACTCCGGCATCGAGTCCATGGACGCGCTGTCGGAGAAGTCCCCCAACCAGGCGTCGCAGTCGCCGCCCAACAAGGAGCGGCTCGACATGCCGCGCTCCACGAGCCCCGCCTCGGTGCAGCGCATCATCGGCATCGAGCCGCCGCTGCTGCACCTGGACATCGAGGCCGAGCTGGCCAAGATGCACGCCGAGCACGGCGCCGCCCCGGCCGGCCGCCCGCCCACGCCCATCCTGCGCGAGCCCTCGCCGCCCAAGCCCCAGCCGGCGCCGGCGCCCTTCGACCCGCCGCCCACCAGGAACGAGCCGCCGCTCTACACATACTCGAATCAAGTGAGTACATACGCTAGCATTAGCATACCTTGCTTGTATAATATATTAGGCTCTAACCTCCAGCAACAAACAAGCTTAAATAGTTTAGGTGATGTGTCAAATACCGCTATTGGATTAGCTTAAGGTCTCTAAAAATATTATAATAGTATTAATCAAATAAATACATGAATTGTAAATTCCAGGAGAAACTAAACCCCCCGGAGCCGGAGCCCCGAGTAGAGCGCGCGGCGACCGAGAACGGCGACGCGGCGGACGAGCCCCTCAACACTAAGCCCGAGCCGAAGCTGGAACGGTTGCCCCTCCAAGCGAACTTTCCCGACAAGAGCTTACTAGAACAACTCCTCGTTGAAATACCCGCGGGGGATTTCACCAAACGTGGCGGCTCCCCTTCCCCGTCGGCGTTAGAGAGGGTCGCACGCACCAGTGTGCGCACTCGCTCTAGCAGTAAGCTGAGCAGCCCGGTGGACGGCGCGCGGGCAGCTCGGCTCAGCCCGGGGTTGGCACGGACCGAGCGTGCCGCCTCGCCCAATAATAACGGGGAGAAGATCGGCGCTAAAGTGGTCACGCCGGCGCCGCGGCCTCTGGTGCCTGTGAAGCGCAAGCGGCGCGAGTCGGACAGTTCGGCCGCGTCGGCGCCCAGCGGGGAGGAAGGCGCCCCGAGGAAGAAGAAGGCTAATAAGAAGAAGGAGTCTGACAGCGACAGCGACGAGCCGCTTATCTGTCGGGTGCGCGGCAAGGTATCTATTATACTTAGGCATGCGAAGCGCATCGGCGGACCCGGACCCTAATGAGAACATTAGACTATTGCTTGATATACGCATCTCAGTCGGTGTAGTAGTCCATCAGCATGCGTGTTCCAGGGTCGCTGGTTCGATTCCCGCAAAAATATATGTTTTGGCTTGGTCCACGATGTTATAGTCCTGGTTTGGCATATCTTAAATCGGATGGCTGCATGTAAACCTTTGAATGACGAGCGCTTATTTGTTAATAGTTAACTGGGAATAGCTTTTATTTCTTTATTTGAAATTATGACATATGAGGCTGAATCATTTGTGTCCTTTACTTAATGATGTATGGTTTGGTGGCAGGGTGGCAAGGCGATCCTAGCGACGGGGCGCGAGGCGGCGGGCCCGCGGCGCTCCGTGCGCACGCAGCCCGGGCCTCCGCCCCCCAACACCACGCCCGTAAGGAGAAAAACCCGCAGTGCCGGTCAGTTCCACTACTATGGCTTATATTGGCTTACCAAAAAAACAAACGATAGTTTAACGTGACAACGTCATAACAAGATCGTGCCTTTCGCTCGCTCGTGTAGCGCTCTCGCTCCGATCGTAACGTTATAATGAGCGTAAGCCAGCGTTCATGGATTCATTAGATGGTCACGTAAAAAAAAATATTCGACATTGTCGCCGTTTTTAATGCAAGCAGTCTCTTTTTTTTTCTTACGCTTATGTCGGTCTCCTCTCCTGTGTGTTTTGTGCATGTCTTTGCGTGTCAGGCTTCTACTCGAACCACCCGGCCACCCCAGTTCTAGATATATATCATTACATTAAAATCCATGTGTATATGTATAGTAATGTAACAGCGATGTGTGTCATGTGCAGTGGGGGAAGCCGTGGGCGGCGCGGCTGGCGGCGCGGCGCGGCGACGGCGCGGCTCGCGCGAGGCCAAGTGACGGCGGGCGCGCGCCGGGCCCCCCGCGCCGGCGCCCCCCGCGGCCCCCGCGCCCCCCGCCCCCGCGCTGGGGCCCGCCCCGTGCCCGCGAGACTGACCCCCCACGCTCCCCGCACCCCCCACACAGCCCCTGTGGACAAAAGACATGGACTCTTATACATCTCTCCGGTTAGATACGAACTCGAGTGTTGGACTGATGCAAACATGTTCATAGTCTTAGTACAAAATCCACGAAGTGCTTACCAGGATTAAGATACAGAGTTATATGGCATCATTATAGGGCGTCTACGATTGTTGGCGAATTTTTATTGTTTTTAAATTTATTTATTCCGTGAAGTTATCATGTTGAGTTAAATGACGAAAATATTACTTTGACATTTCACAAATAATCGAATTAGCGTAAAAAAACGCGACAGTTAAAAACATATTTATCGCTAGTATGGGCCAAAGTAGAAGTTACATCGGTAAATTTTAATTAGTCGGATAATTATGGGGCTGGCAATTTTTTTTACTTACGTTTGTTCTCGAAGAAAACAGCCTGGACTGAATGGTGTATGAGGAAAATAAAAAATATATATTTTTATATATTTAGTACACTAAAAGAAAAATTTACTGAAGATTATGTTGTGGTCTGCAAATATACCTCGATTTTTATACGAAGTTTTATTAATACACAATTTTGTAGTTTTATCAAGTCGATGTAGCTTCTAATTTGCGTCAGTACGTCAGCGAAGAGTTAAATCATTTTTCTTTAGTTTTAATGAACGAAAACTGCCTCGATTTGTTCTTACAGTGTTAAGAACCTCAAAATAAAAAATATATATATTAGTAAAGTTGACAGAAACCCGATTCGACAAAAATGTGCGCTAAACCGCATCGTCTGTCGGCCTTGACTACTTAAGGTTGTTAAAACATGGGAATTGCATGTAAAATTAATAATAAAAATATTTTTTTAAATCTCACACGACTACATTGTCTTAAATGATAGTGCCTTGCAAGTGTTAATGATCAAAGTGATGCAATGGATAAATATTTATGTACATATAAATGTTGATCATCTTTAATACTATGTTTTTTTTTCTTAAATCATACTTTTAACAACCTTTGGTAACACTGAATATTCCTAGTTTATATATACAATGTCATGGATTTTTTGTGAACAATATACGTCGGCCGTTTTGTGACAAAGACAGATTTATTGTCATACATAAAGTTAATGTATATGACATGCATAAAGTGTAGATAAAATTATAGACTGTTATGATCATTTAAAAACCTCTAGGAAAGTTCTCTTCGTACAACTAAATCGGTCGTTGTCACTGTACAGGCCACCAATAAATCGTTTGCACACCTATATGAAGTGTTCTTAAGATATCGACGCGACACCTGGTGCCGGCGATGGCCGGGTTTTTTTTATATTTTTTTTTTTTAGTGAACAAATCATGTTACCATTCACTATTAAAGCATTCAACATCTTTTCTTTTTGTAATTAAGTTTAATTTCTATGCAGTAATTGTTAAGCTTCTCTTATTATAACGAGTGTGGGACGAACTTTCGAGTCTGTGGGGCGCTTTGGTTGAGGATATGTATCGCGTATCATTATTGTACAAAGCACACTTGTAGACACGTTGTTGATTAGTCTAGATATCCCAGAGATATAATGGAGTAAATGCATAAATAAAATAAAGGAAAACATATTTTCATACGTTTTTGCACGTAACTTCGTGACGTGTACAGTCGGCGCGAACGCAGCGTTTGTAGTTTAGAAGAGTGATGGTTTGGCGGGAAGTTGACTGTACCATTTCTACTGTGGATGTCTACTTCTATTTTGCCAACGTTTTATACAGCGTGACTGTACAATTATAATTTTTTTTTTACTGTGTAGTGTATGACAACTTCCCGACAAACCCTCAGCCGCTAATATTACCGTGTAACGTTAGCGTTTTTTATATAATTAAGTAAACTCACGACCAATAATTGTAATTAAATGTCAAAACTCTTAGTGATCGCGACTGAGTGTATCAAACAGTTGTCTGTTAGGGCTTCCAGTACTGGCTAATCCTTCATTTGACGCCCCCACTTTGTGTTCGATCCCCCCCCCCCTTTTTATATATTTTCGTCCCCTCTTCGCATTTCCACTTGACATACATTTTATTATTGTTTATATTGTATATGAAATTTAAGAAACCAAAATTATCGATTAACATATACCAGTGAAAAAGTCTTTATTATTATTATTCTTATATTATTATAATGAAAATAAATAAAATATATTTTAAGCTTTTCTTTTGCACTGTAAATAATGGATTGGATTTTTCAACAAATTTGTTTCGTAATTAGGCGTTAGTATTTATTATCACAATATTTTATTTCGAATACAGAAATCAATGTTTAATGTAGTATTAAAAAAAAACGGAGCGATATTTATTGTTTTATCACAGAGAAAAAAATATATAAAAACATATGCAATTGATTTAAAAATAAACACTTAAAGAGTGCAGTCATCACTCGATTTTATTATATCACTCGATTCGTCATGTTCAATATTTATATTTTCCTGGGTATTTTATAAAAGGCAGTGGTGTAGTGTGAATTTTGGTTTGTTATTCAAAATTAACCCGTGCAATGTTTGCTGACAAAATGTAGGTGTAAGGCTGGTGAGGCACTAACGCGATGGTAACGCGTGTGGTGTGAGCTTTCGCTGTTAGTTCCTGCGTGTGATTCACGCGAACCCAAAGCAATAATTTATGGATGTGACGAGACATATACACATACATTTTAATTAGAAACAAACACTTTTTGACACAGATTTTACGAGATATTTAGATGTGCTCCCTTAGAGGTCGGCAGTGCCGTATTATTGTACACTTACGTGCAAGAACATACGTAATGTCAAAGATCTATATTGTATGCCAGGCATATACATATCATCACGCCGAATACGTCACTACGGTAGGCAGCCAATGTGATGTAATGTCGTTTCATGTAGCACGATAGACTGTGACAATTGCTGGAGTTGGTCTGCCGACCTTGCAATATAATTTAACCCCCAATGATAATATTTAATTCATCCCAATTTTATGTGGAGTGTTGTATGTTCTATGTGTATGTCGAAGCAGTGATAGTTTTCAATACAACGTGTTTTACTACATAGTATAGCGTAACGAGAAAATATTTTATTATAATGTTAAATTTAGCTGAGAATAACGATGCCTGATAAAATTGTGCCCTATTGATAACGTACGCCGTGATGTGCATATTGCGCGTGGCGGAGCGGGAGGGGTAGGCAGAGGTGGGGAGGGAAGGGGGCGGCTCGGGGAGCAGGGGTGGGAGGGATACCTTTGTTTTTATTAGTTATATTAAATTATTAGTTAATACAATGATCGGCTCCGCCGGTGTACAATCTCTTTGTAAATGTTAATGTATAGACGGGGATAATAATATATGTTGTGTAATTAAGTACCGTTATGCTCCGGAGGCGCGAGTGTACATAGCCGTCAGCTAGCGATCGTAACGCGCACGGACCGAATGTCTGTAGAAATGCAAAGCCTTATACTGTAACATAAAATATAATGTAAAGTGCGAGTCCAAGCTTGTATTATATAATTATAGTGGCCGAAGTCACAGTACCAACTGTGTATGTTGGGTGTACATTTGTCAGTCTCTAGTTAATTGTTTTTGTTTTTATTATCGACTAATGATAGTAATTTATGCCGATAAAATTATATCTATATATGTTTATATATGTACGAGATGAGATAAATACAAAAGTTAGTTGAACACTATAAATATAGCTATTAGGTATAACACCACATTGAATAGTATAGTTTTGGTATAAACGTGATGTAACTTGTACATAGGGCGCGGAAGTATAGTTGTAAACAAAAGAATTGATACAATAAATGATGTTATTTGTAATTATTTTGTAGTAGCGTGTTGTCCGCGGACGCTGCGCCGGCGCCGCCGCAACCGCCGACGGACTCTTGTCGGCAGAATGGAACGTTGCTCGTACTTGTACCACTACCCCCTTTTATGTGCATTATTTTCTGTACGTTGCTTTCACTGTCGTTCTAGAATTATTTTAAAAAATCATATAATTATATCCATAAAGTACGATGAGTCATGGTGAATTATTGTCATATTATTATGAATGAAAACAAATAAGGAATATTATTGTTCTGCTATTATTAAATTTGTAAAGTTAGTTTATTAATAAATGAATAAAAAATATGTTGTATTTTTAATTATATTTACTTTGGCCATAGATCGCATTTAAACTTTAGCGCGCATGCGTAGCGTATCTATGCGTAGCATAGCGGCCCTGCGTGCCAGTGACGTCTATATTCTATAAAATGCGCATCAAATAATGAAATATAAAGATTATAACATAAATATTAAACGTTTTACTTAACCTTTTCTTTTCTTCATATGCCAGCTACACACGAGTAGAAAATTGACAGCTCCAAACTAAAACTTAAACAGGTACAATCACTCTTGTTCAACACTTAAATATCAGCGGGAATCGCACCCGCGTCCTCAAGTTTCGCAGTCAGGAGATCTAACTACTAAACCAGACGGCCGTCTGTTCTTTAATATTTTAAGATATGGAATACTAGCTGTCCCGCCCAGCTTCGCCCGATGAAAAAGTTAAGCTTCCTGAAACACGATCGCAGAGCCACCTTTCGGGTCCAATTGTGATGTAAGCTATCCTATCTTTCAAGTTGGATCAAACTGCACACGGTGTGCAAATTTTATTAAAATCGGTTATGTAGTTTAGAAGTCCATCGCGGACAAACAACGTGACACGTAATTTATATATATTAAGACTAAGCTACTACTAAGCCGTGGTGGCCGAGTGGTTCGAGCAGTTGCCTGCGACACAAAGATCGCAAGTTCGAATCCCGACTGTACCAATGTGTTTTTCTGAACTTAAGTACGAACAGTGATTAGTATCACCACGAGCTTTACGGTGAAGGAAAACATCGAGAGGAAACCTGCATACGTCTGAGAAGAAATTCATAGGCGTATGCATAGTCGTGCTTGAGTAACGGCGATGGACTCGCCATCTGTCACGTTAGCACCTAATATACCTCTGGCGGAAAGTGGGTGTGTGGGTATTACCTATACACCTCTGCCTTGCCCTTGTGGGAAGGCGTGATGATATATATATATATATATATATATATATATATATATATATATATATATATATATATATATATATAACTTTTTAATAACTGATCAAAACGATTTATTATATTCCATTCGCATGGTTTAACGATATTTCATGTTTTTAGCATTTTTTTGTCTTAATATATATATATATATATATATATTAAGACTAAAATATATATATATATATATATATTAAGACTAAAAAATATCGTTAAACCATGCGAATGGAATATAATAAATCGTTTTGATCAGTTATTAAAAAGTTAAAAATTATCGAACTTCTAATTACTCTCTCGTATCTAATCTCACTTTGAGTTAATAAATTGGAGAGTAAAATACCTTATGAATATAATTGATTGGTTCTGCACTCTAATATATAAAGCTAAGTTAAGATGCAGTACACATTGTAATCTTTGGCTAAGATTTTGAAATATGCGGGCTGCGGATAAGAAAAAAATATAATAAGTGAAGCTAAGCCAGTTCCCAGCTGTTGTTGTTGCAAACTTCACTACGTTCATCCGAATCCTAATAACGACTAAAAAGAAGACTTAAAAGACTACTATTAAACATTAATCATCCTATAAGTCTAGCTAGTCATGGTCGACGTTACAATTAAATTATAGTTATCGTCTGGACCCTATTTTTTCCCATTAGTAGTAATAACAATAATAATATATCCTCACGCCTTCCCACAAGGGTCCCCGAAGGGGATATAAGTATATCTTTTAAAATATAGTGGTATTTTTAATTATTTGAATATACTTAGTTATTTTATTAGTGTAATGTGATACAATGTAATAATACGGATAAACTACTTTGACACCTCTGCCCACCCATTGGGGGCCCCTTGTGGGAAGGCGTGAGGATAACTGTAATTATTTATTTTTCAAATAATGAATGATTCGTATGGAATAAGATTTCCGGAGGTATTGTGCAAATAATTTAATATAATAAATACTTATGAAACAATAGGCATACGTTTAATGGTTACGAACGGAACGTCACACCAGGCCAAGGAAAACAAATACATATATATTGTTTCCATTCCGCACTGTGATTGGCTATTTAGTTGCGAAAACCCATAACATCCAATCGTATTACGCGATTCGCCTAATGCTGCGAGTGTTATGTGAAGTTTTGTTATAAAAAACAGCCTAATATTTGCACTAGTGTGTGTGCTCGTGATTGTAAATTATAGGTATTTCTTCATCAAATCTGAAATAAAAAAGGTAATTCATTAATTTACTAATCATTTCTAGATATCTTTAAATGGCTGCCTGATTGAAAGGTGTGCTGGCTTTGTGGTTACAAATTATATTTTTGTACTGTTATATAATGTGGGCTGTCAATATTTCTCACTATTCACGAGGGCTATGAGGAAATTTTTTATAGCCCTTAATTAATGAAATGTTTATGTCTTACTGCCGGCAACAGGGAATATAATTTATTAGCCAAAGGTACTAAGCCATTGTTAAAATTTACTTCAACTGTCTTTTGGAAGACATGTTCGAAATTCGAAAATCAATCTGTCTTGTAATCAATAGATAAGATTTTTTACTTACTCGTTCTATTTAGTTAACTCTCGGTTTGTATGCAAGGACTAGAATAAAATGTGTTATCAGAATACGTGCTAAAGTACAAAAATTAATATACATCAATGACATACCATTGAATTCTCTTCTTTAATTTTTTTTATTTATCTCATGTCATAAATTTACTAAATTACTCGTGAGTCACCTAACGCGGTACCATCCCGCCTTACCAGTCCCTAATTCTCTGACTGTAACAATGAAAAATCTTAGGATTTTTGCTTTTCCCATGCTTTGATCATAATTAGATTCTATTCCATTACAAGATGGCAGACAAAGCAGTGTCCACCGCAAGCAAGCCTGTGATGCGAGGACTCCTCGATGCGTCCATTAGGCGCAACTTGGTAGTGTCCCTTGCTCTCGCTGGTATCTCCGGCTTTGCATTCCAGCAGCTCATTGGCAAGGAACGCAAGAGGCGGTATGCTGAGTTCTACAGGTGAGGTCCCAATGATACCTACTCATTTGTTGGTTCATGACAAGTGAAGATGAGGCGAAAGAGATCCCCTTAAGTCTAGAAATAAGTGGCACTCTCTGGCTACCCATGAATGACTCAATGTATGATGATGGTCGGGTTGTAATGCCTGTAAATATGGACTTAGATGTTGTTCTAATTGAATTTACTTATCTTAATCACATATATAGTAATTATAAATTAGATAGTATTTAAATATGGATAATTTATTTATTCAAAAGATACATTTAGATATGTCCAACTTCCTACAAACGCTTCTAAATTAAATCTGACAAATTAATCACCTTTTTCTTTTTCATCCTTCAGAATTAGCTCCCATATGGCCAGTATGGATTATTTATGCTTACCCAATGCATAAGGCTTGCATCCTTCAGAAGCATTCTGCCTTAATTAATAAACAATTATAATTTTTTATTGACAATTCAAATGATATTGCTCATTCTGTTAAGGAGTCCATGGCATATAGTTAAAAACTATTTAAACACATAATTATTTATGTTGATACATTTGAAAATATATTGTAATGAGCTGATAAACATGCAGAGAGGCCTCTCCCTGCAATGGGATGTACCAAGATTTCAACAGAACTAAATGAAAGTGCATGCTTTTTACACGCTTTATATTAGCTTCACCTGTATGTATGTAACCGACTTCTTTGAGCTCGATTTTGACCCACTTTAAACGGCCAGATTTCGTTCAAACTTTGTAGACTTATTGAGGACCGATGACGATACACTAATAACTAAAAAGTAGAAAATAAATAATAGTTAAAAAAAACTAAAAAACACGCTTTTTATAGAAAACCTAACTAAAAAATAGAAAATTAAATTCGATAATATCTTAAAAAGCGTGGGGTGCATGGTGTCAATAGTTATAAATATTTTATTGACAGATATTAGTAGAGTGATTATCATTTCGGTAATATCTTAAAAAGCACCCCACGCTTTTTAAGATATTATCGAAATTTATTTTCTATTTTTTAGTTCGGTTTTCTATAAAAAGCGTGTTTTTTAGTTTTTTTTAACTATTATTTATTTAATATTATCTCATTACAGGTTATTATTTAAAATGTTTAAGTTTCCCTCCATGTCTTGTAACCTGAATCTATCATTCAAGCCCTGATAAGAAATATCTACTTTATGCTGTAGTTTTTTTCTAATATCACTTAAATTTGTTTTACAGGAACTATGATGCTGACAAGGAATTCGAAGAGATGCGCAAGAAGGGTCTGTTCCAATCCTGCTAGAGCACCTCAGGCATAGTGTAGATTATTATTTACTGGGAATTATGTTATTTTTAAATTAAATACTTCAAGCTGTGAATATATGTGTCTTAATGCTTATATCTGGACGAAACTTGCTTATAATTTCGCTGCTGTCAAGATGTTTTTTCGGTTTTTTTACACTACTTTACTGGGTTAGAAAATATCGTGAGAATCCTTGCATACGTCAGAGTAATTCTATTTCTAATTTATTTATTATTTTATTTTATTTGCTAAGCCAACATATCTGTTAAGTTGGCATCAAAATACATCAATTGAAGGTCGTCGATATTAGTTAAGAAACATAATACTGAATACCTAACCTTTACCTATTGACCTTATTGACATTACTTTTTTTATTCGTCTGTACATTGACAGTAGTGACAACTGAGGTAATCTGTCAATCTAATTAGTAATTGTATCGGAGCGATCGTCAAGAATATTACGAAAACGCCTTACAATTTTATATCACAATGCCTGTTTTGATCGACAACGTTATTTCGCTTTTCCCAAAATGGGCTTTCCCTGTCAAATCGAAGGTCGCAGATAAAGCTGTGACTACATTGAGTAAGCCGCTTCTGCGCGGGCATCTGAACGCGGCCATAACGCGTAATTTGGCAGTGGGCTTTATGCTATCTGCTCTAAGCGGCCTTACCTTCAAAGTACTAGTCTGCGATGTGCGCAAGAGGAAGTATGCCGAGTTCTACAGGTGGGCCTTAAAACCATAGATACTACACTAGTAACTACTTTTAAACTTTCGTTCTAATCCCTACTGTAAAACCCATCGGGGGTTTTTCTGAACTTATTACAGCGATTAGACACACCACGAGCTTTATGGTGAAGGAAAACATTGAGAGGAAACCTGCATACGTCTGAGAAGAAAGGGACTTTACTCGCCATAAAATATATCTCCGACGGAAAGTGGGCCCTTGATACACCTACACTGCCTACCCTTTCGGTGACCCTTGTGGGAAAGTTTTTATTATTATAATATTTAGACCGCGGTTCTTTTGTTGTCAGAAATTACGACGCTGAAAAGGTATTCGAGGACATGCGTAAGAAGGGTGTGTTCCAGTCCTGCTAAGGAAGCAGGAGGGTTACTTTATTATTATATCCTGTGCTTATATTATAAATACCAAAGAGAAATAAAAAAAACAATATATTTTTGAATAATTTAATCAGGACATCAAGTAATACGTACTTCCCAGAATACACAAATAGTTGTAACAATTCAATGGATTATATCATCTTCTTACGATAGATTTACATTAATCACTTATTTGAATTTCAATTCTCCGCTACGTATTATGACGAAACGTGGCTTAAAAACTAACAGAATATTAGGTTAATACAGGGACCAGCCTGTCATATTTCCACTATACATAGAACACTAAACTTAATATTTTTAATAATTTCAATGGATTAGATTACATACACATGTTTCATTAGTAATTGGAACGCGGTCTTTAAAGTGCAAAAACAAGATTAAGTTTAGAATCGACGATTAGAATTGCGCTGTAGACGTGTGGCTTAGTTTTGTATATTAAAAAATAATACAATAGAAATAAGTAAGTCAAAGTGATTAGTTTACTTTTAGTAGTATCTCGGTGTTAATGCCTCTATTAAAGAATTTTAAACGAAACAGATAATTTATATTCTTGAATTATAAAAGATTTATTTGGTCACCTCACGTAATTTATTTTGCAGTAATAGTGCTTTAGCTACGGAAAAGAAATAATATTTTTAAATTAAAAGAATAATTTTCAAAACTATCCGCTTAAATATAAATCTGTGTATTAACATTAGGGTTCCGTAATTAATTAGATTTTATTATTCAAAATTTATTTGAGCAAAAATTACAGTATTTAATAGGATATAAAATTGCAGATAATTAATAAAATATACTTTGACTCTGGGTATCAGTCAGTCACACCGTCAGATGTCTATACGGGTTTTTTTAAATAAAATATAATATTACCATAAAATACAAGCAAATAATGCCAAGTTTTAAGAATGTAATGTCAAGTGTTAATGCCAACGCATTTCATAGATAGTTCACAATAATTTTAGCACTTAGCAGCAGAGAGGAAAGTATCATGACTTGTGGTACAAGATAGAATTATTTCGCACATATCTCAACTGTGTGACGTTAACTGTGCATTTAAAATCTTATATAGTACTTACTTACTTAGAGGAAGGGATGGGAAATATGATTAAATAAATAATAATAAAATATTCAGACGGACGGACAAAAATGGACGTCACAAAATAAATAAATAAAAAAATCTATTATTTTATACGGAACCCTTAGCTTGACAAAGTTACACAGAAAAAAGGCTTTTAATCTAAAGTTAAAATGAATATAAAAAATATAGTACGTAATAAATACCTTTGTGGCATAGAAGGGCAACTATAAATAAGATACAATATGTGTCTCTATGGCCGGGCAATCTTTGGTTACTGAAATACACTTTTTACATGTACGATATAAGCTTTGAATTCAAACGTCAAAGATTGCCGATACACAGAATGAGCATACAAGACAGTCGGTTAGCTAAATAGGTACATTAATTAAACTATAACTATTTAGGTAATTGTTAAATAACCTATGCAAAATAGCCGCGTAATTACTCATAACACTAGTGAATATTTAAATTAACGTGCAATCAGCATAATTTTAGCCATTATAATCGGCCATTTTGAATCTTGTTTTATTGTATAGTACCCGTACATTCTCACTAGTAAAGAAAAATAAATCTACATAAAACAATGCTTATACACGCAGACCAGCTGCTTGGATTTGAGGTAAATAATATTAAGTACATAGATTCGCTTGTCTTTTCCCAGCAAATACTTGGCTACGAATCCATTTGTCGCGACTATTTTGTATAGGTTTTCATAGCGAGGTTAACACTCACGTATTCCCAAAGCCTACAAGTTAACAGTGGCCCAATGTATATAAATCTAGGTATCCTAAATACAATATCTAAAGTACATACGACAGTTTTTAGCAATAGAGGTCGCATTCGGCCTGTGGATGGGCCCGGCCGGTCTATTCATGGACTAGGTTTACCTCGGTTCATACAACTAAAGGAAGACATTTGACGCCTGAACCGAAATGACAAAGAAATAGATTATTTAGCCGGATAAGCACTGGATATCCAGAAAGAGTCTCAATAATATCAAACATGGATGCAGCTTCAATCTCTCTTCACTCATGCTGTCCAAACCAACGTAACATGCCTTTCTTCATCTTTATAATCACGCCTTCATTCACGCCAGTTGATTTGCGAATCTCTTCATTGCGGATTCGATCTAATATCGTTACGCCGCACATTTTTCGAAGAGATCGCATGCATTTAAGCTATTTTCATACTTCCTCTGACATACCCAGGATTCGCTACCGTACAATAAATTAGGCACCAATATCACGTTGTGGATAGCAACTCAAGCATTCTCGCTGAGACTTTTGCTGCCCATCAACGAAAACACCTTATTGATACAATACAAATAGAATAACAACACCATTGTTGGGGGCCCATACAATTTTGACATTTACATTTGACACAACACTATTTATTATCTAACCCATGAATAGACTCGCAATTGAGATTCAATTTGCAGGACAAAGCACTAAGATAAGTTACATTAAAGTTTGCTTTGGTCGAGTCAGCTCAATAGCTTTCGATGAAGAAGTAAAACCGAAATTGTTGTGCAAAAGTTCACTATTGTGCACGATATTCTACAATTTAATATATGCACAGACGTGACAAATTTTAATTTATACAATGTTATGTTAAAATCATAAGTGACGTCCTTGTTGCATGTCATATTACTAACTCGCTTTCGAGAAGAATATTGCCGTAATTCATATCAAGTTCCTTATTTAAATAACACATAAATTGAATTAGCTAACCCAAAAAATATTGAAATTTGTGAACACGATTTAGAAACTTATATTTTGGCTATGTATGCCTTTGCTATTGGAGAAAGAAAAAAAATACAAATGAGAATGACAAAGGACTATTTTCGTAAGTCGGAAAGAAAAACACTATTTAAGTGAGATAGAAGATAGAATAGAGAACTTGAAGATATTAGTACCCACATACGTGACAGATGGCGAGTCCATCGCCGTTACTCAAGCACGACTACGATACATACGCCTTTGAATTTCTTCTCAGACGCATGCAGGTTTCAACTCGATGTTTTCCTGCACCGTAAAGCTCGTGGTGTGACTGTGTATGTGATCACTGTATTTCAGTTCAGAAAAATCATTGGTACAGTCGGGATTCGAACTTGTGTCGCAGGCAACTACACAAACTACTCGGCCACGGCTCTCAATATTTAAGTGTGGGTAACAAAATCCTTCTCACCTCTGAACTGGCTTTATCTAATTATAAGACTGGATGTATTTGACTGTCACTTCTATATATTTCTGAAGGGTATACGACATTGAAGATTTTCGACTTGTAATTTGGCAACATATTATCCACACTTATCTCTTATTCATTCCCGGTATTCACTATTTAAATTGTTAATGGGAATAGATTGACAGCCGGTTTCTCGTACGCATTTCTATCCATCAAATTACGTGACAGATTGTTAATCTCTGATTAGACGTAGTTTAGGTTGCTATAAGCTTCAACTGACAAACTGTTGGCAGTTTGTCAACGGTATGTCAAATCCCAAATCAATTGCCGATTGGAGCCATTTTGAGTTTCTGAACGCATTTTCTCTTTGTTAACAGATTGTTGACATACAATTTTTAATTGTAGATTATCGAGGAATTATCGACGTGTTAACGCAAGTATTCCGATTTTAACTCCAATTTCTAAGCGGATTTAATAGGATATAGGGATGTTACAAAATAATCGATTTTTATTTATCGTTTTTTATAGCAATATTAATATAAAACTTAATTTGTATCAATAATGCTATTTGGTTTCCTAATTCCTTACGTTGAAATTTTAATAGAACATTGCCTTTGATATTTAGTTTTGAATTTTTTTTATATGAATCTCTTAAGACAAACCCTAAGACATAAGTGTGTTAATTTACAGAAATCGAAATAATCTTTTAATAATAGCAAAGATATTAGAAATTGGCAAGTTTCAAATCATCATCATCAGCCCTGTCGGGAACCTGTGTTGTTGTTGTTGTTGAATTACTATAAATTATATAATATAAGTATTAGAATAAAATATAGGTAGATAGATCGCGTTCTGTGTAATTTTTACGCGACAGCGGCGGCATTTTTACATTTAAACTTTATTTATTTATATTCTTTACACTTGTTTATCACACGAAAACTGAAGTACCTAAACAAACAAGATAAACAACAACAAATCAAACTTTTGTCCAACTAACGAAACTTCAGCTCCCGGCGGGAATACTTTGACATTGCAAGACAAAGACGAAGCTATAAGCTAGAGGGAAATAGACATACTTTTAAAAAATAATTCGGCTGTCAACAGTAGATTAGTTAATTTTTCGATGATTTGCGTTCTAGAAACTCAAAGCTCGATGACAGATTGTTAACAGATTGTTATTGTGACAATATGTTGACTCATTGTTAAATTCATCGTGCTAAAATTGTACCAGAAACCGGCAGTTAGTCATAGGAATATTACCGTCCCTCCAAAATGAATTCATGTCAGACATCACCACGCAACGCGCAAACGCAGTCAATACAAAGAAAGATATGATATGACTCTATTTAAACGAATCAACTACAGCATAACTGACGCATCGCAAACAGCCGCCAGTTCTACCAACTTAAAAGGAAGAGAGGAAGAGAGAGACGATGAAACAGAGCACCATTTCATCAACGGATTTATTGACGATCATTCGTTTTTAATGCGTTATTTTGGTCTAAAAGAATTAGCTTCTTTCGTAGTGAAACGAAGTTGTGTATACTCTACGCAATAGGATCTATATCGTGTCTACAAAATATCGTACGTGAGTTTAAAAAGATGGGCTAGATTAGTATGGGAGTGTCACATTGACAAGAGGTTGAGTGTTGCCATAAGGTGAGCATGGAAGTAATAACTTATTAAAAAAATCTAAAAGTTTAGTATTAAAATTTAAGAACATGATATGACATTAAAAAACAGGAAGTCAGTTCACAAGTAGCAATGGGAAAATGAGAAAGGTAATCTTACAATTAGGGTTCCCACCACAAAGTTACGTCTAAACATCTAGATTACAGGTAAAGATTTCACTAAATACACTTAATATAAATTTTCAATAATGTTTTAATAAGCGTAATAGATCAAAAACATTAATGTTTTTTATACTTTATTTTATATTCCCAATTTCGCTTCTCAATGAGCTGAAATTGGCAACGTCGAATAGATATTCGCTTATATTAGGTGCGTCACAACTGCGTTAAAACCGCAGGTGGGTAATAAAATTAGGCAGTATTCTGCCTCAAAATCAAAAGAAGAGTGGTCGGTTTTGGACGCACCTAATTTGGGCGCGACGACACGATACCATGTGCACTATTTTAAAAGATTATTTTTAATCTTAATGATAAATCAGAGTTACAATATTCTACTTTGTCCGATATTGTTCATATATTAAGTAATAAATACTTATATGTTAATTGCGATTGGCATATATATTACAAGGGCTTAGCACGCGGTTAAATAGAACTTCCGCAGTGATCGAATGCCGCGATTATCGACCTTAGCGAGCGACAAAGCATGCAAACGGGCGCCATTTTAATTCACGACACGCGCCATGTACCGCTGAAGGTTGAACGAACTTTACTGTGTAAACGTCAGGTCATTAAAATACCTACATATTTTATAATTAGAGTGATCAACCTCAAATTAATTAACTCATTCTATATTTAATGTATATTACGCAGCGACAGCTGTAAAAAAATATCAGTTAGTTTTTATCAGACTACAAACAAGATATTCTTCTATAAATACTCGGTCCAATTGATGGTACACTTACCATCGCAGCCTTGCCAACTCCCAGCCTTTGCTCACATGAATTACAATTTTAGAAGGAATTTATGATCTTTTTAAAGGGGTCTCGTGTCTAATCTAGGCTTGTGACAAGCGGTTGGATTATATTCGCTCAGAGCATCAGCATTGGCAATGCTGCTAGTCGTTGCTCTTGGGTCAACTATTTCATGGAGTTATTTTTACAGCACTTTCATCCAACATCCAGTAAATGTATGCTCTGAAAGGTGCCACTCTGAAGTGAGACAGATCAAGTAACGAGCTGAGAAGTGTTTCAGGATTGTAGCTCTAGGTGTTCAGTGGATACCCATAAGAAAGGCGTGAGGGTGTATGTATTCATAAAATTCAACCCTAGCCAGATCGTTAGTATAGAAAAATAAATATATTTTCAGCATCCAGGACATGTCACAATATAGGGTAGTTGCTTAGATATGTGATGAAAAAAAATACAAATGGAGTTAGGTTTTTTCTTTACCCCATTTTCACACAAAAATGCTGTGCCAAGGAGAACATCAACAGGATATAATGATTTTCTTGTGTGGCAATAAATAAAAAATACTAATGTCATTTGCGCTATTATATTAGCTACACAGATTAAAAATAGTTTATATACAAAGGATGTGAATTGTCACCATATCATCACACCAAGTATCTCACGGGATATGCAGAGAGTAGAGCGCCAATTCTGTTTAGACTTTCAGACTCTTTCACTTCAACTGTTATCACTTCAATCATTAACGACTCGGTTAAAAAAACACAAATTTCTTATTAAACTGGGCAGATTTCGACAAACTAATCGCACGGAAGAGTTAAATTTTAACTAGCCAAGCACATTATAGGCGCTAAGCACCATTTGAGTTGTGATGAGGAATTTTTGAGGTCACCAGAAACCTTCAGCATTTATTTCTAACATCGCCATCCGCTATTTTATATGCGACAGGTAACTTCAATTATATCACGTACTTTCGGTTCCTTTAAGGTCAAATGTTTTCCCCTCGAGGTCCTCGCAGCCGTAGCCCCTCGAGTCCAGCTCGGCTTCCTCTCCCGTCGCCACGGACTCCACGTTAGGACCGTGGAGCTTCACGCACAGGATTTGCTTGTAGTTTTCCAGGGCTAAGGCTAAAACAGACCCACCTAAAAGCACCTCGCAGGATGTTATCCGCTCCGGAGGCGTGTAAACTGCTATCAGGTTGCCTGAAATAAATTGTCTTCATTCAGTGTACTGATACTACAGTGTAATGATAAAGAGTTCATACATGGTTATTAATATTTGATTAATATTATATATCCTCACACCTTTCCATAAGGGTCTCCGAAGGGGTAGGCAGAGATGTATAGTACCCACACACGCACTTTTCATCAGAAATTTGTTTTAGGTGCCAACGTGACAGATGGCGTGTCCATCGCCGTAGCTCAAGCACGACTATACATTCGTCTTTGAATTGCTTCTCAGACGTATGCAGGTTTCCTCTCGATGTTATCCTTCGCCGTAAAGCTCGCGGTGTGAAATGTGTGAATCTCTAATGTATAGTCAGTCCAGTCAATCTAGTCTTCTATAATGTAACAAGTGTAAGTGCAGCCCCAGAGGCTCATGTGTGTGAGAGTCACCAGTGTGCAGGTCCCAGAGGCGCACGGCGGTGTCCCTGGCGGCGCCGTCGGCGGACAGCAGCGCCGCGCCGGCGCGCGCCAGCCGCAGCCGCGACGGCGCCGCGCGGTGCCCGCGCAGGCACAGGCGACAGTTGCCTAAAGTCAAGCGTCTAAAGTCAAGGGCGCAGGCTCGAACCTTGCGGTGTGTGCCAATGATTTCTGTCTCAACTTAAAGTCGCAATTTTGAGCGGTCATCTGCAAATCATCTACGGTCAAAATCAAGATCACAGATTTGAACCCCTGCAGTCTGCGTCGGTAGGCTCCTTTCTCGACTTCTGTACAGTGGTACACACACACCACACCACAAGTTTTATTGAGAATTTTAACATCACGAGGAATATGCTTGTATAACACATTCAGACTTATGTGAGGTCGTGTTTGGGAGAAGGCGACGGACTCGCCAACTGTCCCGTTGGCGCTTAAATAGGTATGCATGTGGGAATAGAGTATTTTTTATGTTTTTATTTAGAACTAGCTGTACCCTGCCACGCTTCGCTGTGGATATGTGATTTATGCATAAATAGATAAAAACAATCCTTGATGAAAATTCCACCTCGATCGGTGCAGAACTTTTTGAGTTTTTGAAGCGTACACAAACCAACATAACATTTTATATATATAGATGAATTTTAGATTTTTTGATATTTTATATCGATATATAATAGATACAAAACAAAACATTATTAATATTGGCCGCAAAGTAGGTACCTAGCTACTCTAGCTACTCTAGCTTTTGCCGTAAGCGAACTATCAATGCCCAGGGCATCATCATACCAGTGACCAGATCCCAGACGAGTATCCTGGTGTCAGCGAGCCCCGACACGACGCAGCCGTCCGCCGAGCTGATGGCCAGCGCCACGGTGTCGCAGCCTGGCTTCCACTTCTTGAACAGCGTGCCCGACTGCAGGTCGTACACCACTATGAAGTTGGGGCTCGGCTCGTCCAGCTCGCGGGTCACCACGCACACGTATGAACCTGCCCACAACATGATCATTTAACATACCGAAATCTCACACTTCATGCTTAAATTAGTGATTAGTCACACCACGAGCTTTACGGTGAAGGAAAACACCGAGAGAAATCCTGCATACGTCTGAGAAGAAATTCAAAGGCGTATGTATAGTCGTGCTTGAGTAACGGCTATGGAATCGCCATCTGTCACGTTGGCACCTAAAATATATCTCTGGCGGAAAGTGGGTGTGTGGGTATTACCTATACACCTCTGCCTACCTCTTCGGGGACCCTTGTGATGGCGTGAGGATATATTATTATTCTAGAGTTTTAAGTTTTCAGCTTAACATTTAAATATTAAAATGATAGCCATATATGGCAATAAATGCCTGTTGTTGTCAAATCTTACAGTTCAACTATGTGTAGCTTGAGAAGATTGATTATTATTTACCTTCGTATGTAATGGCAGCTTTAGAGGTGACGAAGTCGTGGTGGGGTATCCTCAGGTCGTACAGCAGTTTGCGAGATGCCAGGGACCACACGAGGAGAGGGAACGGTTTCTGGGTCTCGTCACCGCACACTAGGACCCTTAGAGGCAAATGACGTCATTTATTTCGCAATTTTTTTTTAAATCGGATTGCTAAGAAGATCAGCGTCTAAAACGTCTCAAAATACCTAGTGTTTAGACACGAAGGTATCGTATTGAATACTAATTGTCTTATAACAAATTTGTTATAAATAATTTGTTATGGATTTATATGCTCTCAAGTCGTAATAAGAGATATCTCATCTCTTCAAATAAATAAAGGCTTATTACTACACTTAATGTACCGAGGTGGGCGCCAAAACGGCAAACAATGCTACCAGTCTGATTGGCACCCAACGCGGGGCTACTATTGGGGACAAGTTTTTATTGTCTCTTTGGATTTTATTTAGAACAGATCTGAAACATACTGTCAATTAATGGAAATAAGACATAATATTACATGATCCATTTTAATTTGGTAAAAGTTACCTTCCGTCTCCGGAAACCAGCAGGGAATTCAGAAACCTGTCTTCACCAGCCTTGAAGGTAGTTACACAGTCACCTGAAAATAATGATGCCTTGTTCACCTGATGGTAAACATCACTCAATATGTATTACTTTACCTAGGACATGAGTGAGAGTGAGAGAGAGAGAGAGAGAGAGACCATATGAGCTTAGATGTTTCAGGTAGCTTTGTCGGAAGATATTCTTAAGGTGAAGAAACTGTCGTGAGCTAACCTTTTTTTAGGAAGGATTCATTAACAAAGGATGCATGAAAATTATGCAATTATGCATGCCTTTACCTAAATAGACAAACAAACTGACCAGTGTCGATGTTCATGAGGTTGACGTACATCCTGTTCCTGGAGAGCGCCACCAGGTGCTTGGGGTCGTGCAATCCGTAGAACGGCATCTTCTGGTTCATGACGCCCTTCAGTGACACTAGGAATGTTCCCTGGGGATTATAAATACATTTTAATAGAGTGACGTCTGTGTTTTTTATAGAACAAAGGTCGGAAACTAAACGGCCCAGTGTATCGATGAATTTGCGGTCATAGTACACACGAGCTTCACAGACACTGACTATTTTGGAATGAAATTTGGGTCAGAGATGATACTACCTACCCCTAGCTCCATAGGGTTAGGCAGTATCGCTTCAATGGGCAGTCGTGAAGGTAGAAACCTCAAAAGCAAGCACGACACGTAGCTTTGCTGGCACAGTGGTTTGAGTAATCGCATGCAACACAAAGATTACGAGATCGAATCCCGACTGTACTAATGAGTTTTTCTGTACTAAAGTACAGTGATTAGTCACAACACGAACTTTACGGTGAAAGTAAACATCGAGAGGAAATCTGCATACGTTTGAGAAAAAATTAAAGGCGTATGTTTAGATATTTTTTAATGCAAATCGAAGCAATGAGCGGATTAAAGAAAATGTTTTTTAATATCTCCATTAACTTACTTTATCAAGATTGTACACCCTTAGTTCCCGGCGACATAGCACCACACATTTGTACTCGTCGATCGGCACCAAGTTGATTGGATGCGTCACCCCCACCAACTTGCGCACGAGTTGACACCTGAAAACCGTTCAAAACGGTACTTAGCCGACATCTATTGACCGGATAAGGAAACTACTGTTACAGTGGCAAACAGGACAACAGGAGAGTCATTAATAAGCTGATGAACAACTTGTTTTCGTATGTTCAACTATTGGTTTGAGGATGCATTTCCATGGAGGTTCTACGAATATGCTATTGTCTGCCTTGATCCTTTTACTGGGTTCTTACATATCATATCATATCAGCGCTTTATAAAAGGCACTGCACAAGAACCAAAGACAGTTCACTCCGAGAGCGAATGCGATGCGCAAGTGTTTTATGAGTGTTTTTGCAGTGATTATCGTCAGTGGTCAATAGTGCGTACCAGTGCAGTATTATTTATTAATTTACATTATATGCCTTATCTATCGTTATCGATTAGTCACACCACGAGCTTTACGGTGAAGGAAAACATCGAGAGGAAACCTGCATACGTCTGAGTAGCAAATTTAAAGGCGTATGTATAGACGTGCTTGAGTCACGGCGATTGACTCGCCATCTATCACGTTGGCACCTAAAATATATCTCTGGCGGAAAGCGGGTGTGTGGGTGCTACCTATACACCTCTGCCTACCCCTTCGGGGACCCTTGTGGGAAGGCGTGAGGATATGTATGTATCTATTGTTATTTCTCTATTATATCGTATAGTGCGCTTAATATGTCATATAATCAGGGTGTGTTAAAAAAAACCTTTTTAAATGCGACCACCGCTAATCGTTAACTATCCCGAACCAAACTACGTAACACCACCAAAGATGTATGCTCACTTGGTCACATCCCATACGCATATCTCTTCCCTCTCGGTGGACAGGGTCGCCACGAACTTGCCCCTGGTGTCGAACCTCACTATGAGGTCAAAACTCTTGCTATCAAATCCTTCCACACTCGCCAAGTCCTTCCTGTCCTTATCAGCTATCTTCCAGTAGTCCTCGTTCACCGGATAGAACGTAGGTATCGGCGGATCCCAAATGATCTTCATCCAATCCTGAACGATTGTCGTTTTGATTTCGAATCCTTCCCTTTGCCGCTTCTCCATGGTCGTTCGCAGCAGACCGTAAAATTGTCTATGATCGTAGTCCAAAGCGCAGGAGTGTGTTTCGAAGAAGTCTTTTAGGATCTCGATGTGTTCAGGCAAAGGGTCGATGTGAACAAGGGCTATGTCTTCGAGGAAGTGTCCGCAGTCGGTGGCGGCCAGTTTGTCATACACCCAGTCGAGCTGCGTGAAATAAGGCTGGGCTGCGAATGTTTGCGGCTCCTCCTTGTATATGAAATAGTGCTGGTATGGAAGCTCGTCCAGTTTCCTTGTGTTGTAGCTGAAGGAAATATACACGAGTGTAATAATAATAATTATAATTTGCCGTGGTGGCCGAGTGGTTCGAGCAGTTGCCTGCGACACAAAGATCGCAAGTTCGAATCCCGACTGTACCAATGAGTTTTTCTGAATTTAAGTACAGTGATTAGTCACACCACGAGCTTTACGGTGAAGGAAAACATCGAGAGGAAACCTGCATACGTCTGAGAAGCAATTCAAAGGCGTATGTATAGTCGTGCTTGAGTAACGGCGATGGACTCGCCATCTGTCACGTTGGCACTTAATATACCTCTGGCGGAAAGTGGGTGTGTGGGTATTACCCATACACCTCTGCCTACCCCTTCGGGGACCCTTGTGGGAAGGAGTGAGGATTATTTATATAATTATAAAAAACGGCCATCTATATATCATTACGTATATAGATAGCGTCATCCACGAAAACGCGCCCTACTATTCCCTATAGTTTATAGTGTAAGTGTGCAACCCTCCACTAATGTTTGAGTATTGTGGGTACACGCTGATTACCTATGCTTGCACACTCACACTACAATTAATAGACTCGGGTCATATTCCGCGCATCCCGCGACCATCTTGACTAGAAATTGGTGGGGCGCGTGTTCGTGCTTCGATTTTGTTGGTTCTCTATAAAAATTTAGGTTTCATACACACCACTCTTCAGAAAATTTGTTCTCTTGCGATATCAGTCTGCCGGCCATTTTTGGATCGTTCTCTGTATACCACACACCCTGAAATAGATACATACAAAACTTATTTGCATTATTACGGTCGCGCCATTTTACTTAAATAAGCTGGTGCTTAGACATTACTTAAGGATTACGTTAGATAAGCCTGTCACACTTTACTTTATACAAAAAAATATACCTTATTTTTGTTATATTTTATTCATAACATGGATGCTAGCCCTTCGTATCGTATCGTTATTTTTATTATTTGTATGGATGGATTTAACATCATGTGCCATTCCGGAATTTCTACCGGATAGGTTTGTAATCCTAAGCAAAAGTATTTAATAAGCCTTATCCATCAATGTACATACATCAAGGACCACAATAGACAAAATCTAGGAGACTAAAAAACAAATTGGTCAGCCTATCTCTCTTAAAATCTTCTTAACTCAGAGATAGACTATGTGTGAGGTCAACTTGAGACGAGGTTCAGGATGGAAGATGGTGATGCTACCGTGAAGTAGAGGTGTAGCGTGTGCCTCGCGGGGCTGGCGGCGGCGGGCAGGTAGCGGTCGCGGGCGGCCGACGCCAGCGCCGCGTCCCTCCAGCGGGCCGCCCCGCGAGCGTCCCAGCGCAGCCACGGCGCCAGCAGCGCCGCCAGCGCCGGCCAGAACAGCGACGCCGGCGCCCACGGCACTGGGACAATGGCCGCCGCCTTCACTATACACACACACACACACCAGCGCCGGCCAGAACAGCGACGCCGGCGCCCACGGCACTGGGACAATGGCCGCCACCTTCACTATACATACACACACACACACACACACACACACACACACACACACACACACACACACACCAGCGCCGGCCAGAACAGCGACGCCGGCGCCCACGGCACTGGGACAATGGCCGCCGCCTACTCACACACACACCAGCGCCGGCCAGAACAGCGACGCCGGCGCCCACGGCACTGGGACAATGGCCGCCGCCTTCACTATACACACACACACACACACACACACACACACACACAAATACTGTCTTACAAACTGACATACTAGATCATTCCTGGTATTTTAGTAATATACAAAAAAACATGAATTACGCGCGTGATATAACTATAATTAGCATAATATTTTTATTTTTTTATTTTTTTTACTTTATTTAGGAACACAAACAGTCTCACATAAAAAAAAGAACATAAATTAAAAATAAAGTTAATACATAGACAAACAGTGTCCACAGATAACATAATTCCTGTGGAGCATGTGGTCGAAAGAGCAGTAAACAGAAGAAGAAGAACAGTTTGTTTAACAATATTTCTAAATTATGCAAGATGTACATTTCATGATGCTGACAATATTTTAAGGATATGATATTTAAATTTACCCAAACTGGTTCTGTCAAACATGTCCAGGTCACTGTTGAAATGCACATTATGAGAACAGCAAGCTCGAGGGATGAATGAATTCTTAGCGTGGTTGGTCTTGAATGTAGGGATATGGAACAATTTTCTGAATTGTTTCCGTGTGTTGCGACTTGGACAGTAAAAACTAATTCTCGTCAATAAGTAGGAACTATCAATATTATTATTAAGGATTTTAAAGAGAAATACTTGATCACGGCAAGTTCTTCTTTGTGATAATGAAAGATTTAGATACTCACGAATATTTACGTGCTTAAAACGGAATCTTAAATATTTAATGAATTTGTTTTGTATGTTTTCAATTTGATTTATATATATTTTGTATTGTGGATTCCAGCAGACTGAGGCATATTCTAGGTGCGATCGAACAAGAGAATTAAATAAAATAAAAAGTGTTTGCACACTTCTAAAAGGTTTACTCACCCTTAAAATAAAACCAAGCATTTTGTATGCTTTGTTAACGACATTATTTATGTGTTTTGTCATTAAAAGTTTTTCATCGAGCACTACACCCAGATCTCTAATCTCAGAAACACGAGCAATCGGCACATTATTGAAAGAATACGGATAAACGATTTTGTTCAGCCGTCTAGAGAATGAAATTATTTGGCATTTTTTTATATTCAATTGCAAACCAGAGCTTAAACAATAATTCCAGAGCCTATCCAAATCAGTTTGAAATGATTCACAGTCTTTATTAGAATTTATTGCTTTATAGATTTTATTATCGTCCGCATAAAGCAGAAAATTTGAATTCATAAAGACACCTGTGATGTCATTTATAAATATATTGAAGAGTAATGGGCCCAGGTGAGATCCCTGGGGAACTCCCGATGTGATTGGAATGAATGAAGATTTAAAGCCCTTTACCGTTACGCACTGACATCGATTGCTTAAGTAAGATTCGAGCCACCGAAGCAAATTGCCGGGTATACCAAACTCTTCCAATTTGAGTATCAATCGCTTATGGGAAATCTTGTCAAAGGCCTTTGAATAGTCCGTATACACAACATCCACCTGGTATCCTGAGTCCATAGCCAAGGAAACATAATCCAGAAATTCACACAAATTGGTTTCAGTAGATCGCTTGGATACAAATCCATGTTGTTGAATTATTAATGCAGGTCTAATAGCACTTATGATATCGTCGTAGACAATTTTTTCGAAGAGTTTAGGGGCTACTGAAAGCTTAGATATTGGTCGATATTCACCGATATTATGCTTGTCACCAGACTTAAAGATTGGAACGACAAAAGTTTTCTTCCATTCCCTAGGAAAGGTGCCACTCGATATTGAATTAGAAAAAATTAGAAATAACGGAATTGCTATATGAGGCAAGCAACGTTTAAGAAACAAGGGAGGCAACCCATCTGGTCCTGCTCCTTTTCGTAGATCCAAAGATGAGATATAATTTTCCACAGTTTTTAGACATAAATTAATACCTGAAAGACTAACAACAGAATTATATGCATGTTGAGTATTTAACGCGTTTATCTGATCACTATGCTCAAATACCGAATGAAAATGGAGGTTGAATAAATCCGCAATCTCCTTTCCATTAGTTGAATTCACATGATCTAAATACATTAAATTAGGTAAATCTGACAATCCACGTTTAGATTTTATATACGACCAAAAGTTTTTTGGATCTTTTCTAATGTTTTCTTCAGAATTACTGATAAACTTATTGTAACATGCGTGTTCTAACTTTATTTGACGCTTTCTTAAAAACGAGAATGTTTGATAATCACCTAATCTAGAGTATATTTTCCACTTTTTATGGGCAATCGATTTTTCTTTAATACATTTAATTAGTGCCTTGCTATACCAAACAGGAAATTTATTATTGTGCACAATATTTTTTGAAGGAACATAAGTACTTATCAACCTGTTCAAGATAGTATAGAATATATCAGTGCAATCATCCACACTCTTGTTATAAAATATAAGATTCCAATCAATTTCTGATAAGGCTTGATTGATTTTCATATAGTCAGCTTTATGAAATAACTTAACAGAGCGGGGGGCAGGGTCTAAATTTTTTACAGTATTGAAATTTATTTCAGTTAAGAGTGCAGGATGATAACCATCTTCTTTTACAAGAGGGTTAGAAGGTCTACTGACTTTACAACTCAAGTCTGAAATAATAAGATCGAGAATGCGATCATTCTTGTTATGAATATAATTGTATTGAGAAAAACCAGTAATATTTAGGAAAGAGAGAAGATTTGTTACTAATGTATCATTTTTAGGGTTCTCTAATTTTATTGAGAGACTATTACCCATAAACCAGCTTGCACTAGAAATATTAAAGTCACCTAATATTAGCATTGACTGATCTGGTTGACATAAGTACAAGTCCGAGATAAATTCCAAGAAAGTTTCGACAGAAGTCGAATGTTCTCGGTTATGTGGAAAATACGCACAGACAATTGTTAAAGTATTATTGGTTACGCGGGTAATCATAGATTTCAAGGAGACGTGTACTACTTCTGCGTCTGGAAATATAGGAAAATTCTGCACTAAATCACGATTAGATGCAACTATATAATTTTTATGCACAGCAATGAGAACACCACCTCCTAAGTTTTCAGATCTACTTTCATATGGTCTATCGAATCTATACACATTATACCTATGATCGAATAATTCAGCGTCATGAATACCGGGTAAAAGCCAAGTTTCTGTAATGCAAATAACATCATAATCAGATTCTGAAACCGTTCTGAAGAAAATATCAGTCTTTGTCCGAAGTCCTCTTACATTTTGATAGAAAACTCTCAGAGCCATTTATATAGACAAAGTAAATCATATCTTATATTAATTAATCCATTTATATTAAATTTATAAAAAAGCATGATCCCATCCAGCCAAACATTTACTTCATTAGAGTTGTTCTCACAATGTACGAATTCAACTAGAACACAAAAAGTATACAGAGAAAAATGTGAATATAATAATAACATACAAAACAAAACTTCCAAAAAAACTCCAATTCGTAAACAAATGAAATCAGTGATAGCTATAGCTAAGCAGAAGAAAACAAAACATAAAGGTATTAAATTTGCTTCCGCGAGCAATGAATCATAGAGATATCTTATATAAAAAACAATCACTCTTATTTTATATTTTTTAAATCATCATAACTATTAATATACATAATTGGGGAAGTATCGCTGCGTCGTATCATGATAGTACAGTTTTTAACCCATTTGTATTTGTAATCCTTTTCATCTGCCAGCTTTTTTGCTTCGAAGAACAACTGCTCGTAGTAAACGGATAGATGTTCCCTTGCAAACACCTGTTTTGGAGCACCTTCAAATCCCAAATCATTCGTATTCAGATTGCGTATTTTCTTTATATGAGCTAAAAACTCGTCCTTTTTATATCTGGACAAAAGCTTTAGTATAATAGGTTTGTTCTTATTTGAGCTATCCTTAGGTGCAACCCTGGTCACGAAATCGATGTCTACGTCGGGATTTAGATTAAATTTTGATATCTCTGCAAGCTTAGTAACTATATTGATAAGGTTTTCACCATCCGTTTGCGGAACACCCAAAAGTTTTAAGTTTGATCTACGAGCCCACTGATCACGGGAATGGTTAGCATTAATAAGCCTTTTCATCTGCATTGACATTTCAAGACAGTTTGCTTCATTAGACTTTATTAACTCACCGAGATTGGCTACTTTGGGAATTAAATCATCTCGATCACGTGATAAGAACTCAACGCTGGATTCTAAAATTTGTACCTTTTCTTTAAGATCGCTAAAATTTAAACTGAGTTTTGCAATTTCAGAAACCATATTATCCATCTTTGATTCCCAAGATTCCATTTTAGACTCAAATTTTGTAAATTCCTTTTTTTGGGATGTGATTATTCGGTCGACCTCAGATTTCATCAACTTCAGAATTGTATTTGGTAAGGTAGTCAAGTTAACATCAGTAAATGGGGTTTCGTCTGAGTCACTAGAAGGTCCTTCGATATCTTTTATATTCGATGTTACATGGTGAGATCGCACCGGTGTGTTTGAGTTATCGCCACTCCTAGGCCGCGTCGCGTTACACATGGGGCATAACCAACCGTCAGGAGCCAACTTATTTCGCGAAATTTTCATAGTAGCAGGTATGTCACAGCATCCTTTGTGGTAATGGGCTTGACAGTGAGTACAGATAATTAAGTCTCTTCTCATAATGTCATTCTTACAACCTTCACAATTAGATTGCTCCATGATATATGAGAATTAAAATTAAGTAAAAGTTAAAAATGCACAATTTAATTCACTGGCCCAGGCGGACTCGATCTTGGGATCTGTGAGCGCCCCGACGCAATCTATTTCTACGATAGTTGCCAACGCGCTACGCCGATGTCGATCGTCGTGATGAAATATTTCAATACTTTTAGTATAGATTATCTTTATTAACACGATGAGGGTAGGATAACATTTATAAATTACACTCGAACGTGAGGCAAGTTTTTAGCATACCGGCACAAATAAACTAATTTGATACAGATAAACACCGGAAACCTCATGTGAACGCACAAAAACGCACTCAAAGCACAGCCTGGGTATCACTGTCTCAATAAATATACCAATAACAGTTAAACAATCACTACAAACTGTTCTAATTTCAAAGATTTCTCGGACAAATACAAAATGAGTGTTAACTGCTCTGCTGTTAGAAGAAGAATGAAATATTATCAAAAAGAAAAAATCATATATGTACATATTTACGTATCACTTTTGTAACTATTCGCTTTCTTTTCCATGTGCAATTTATTGACATATCTTTATAATTGTCTAAGGGTATCGTCTTAAAGACAACTTACAGTATGTCTCCTCGCTCCGGAACAGTTCGTCGTGCGCCAAGAGGTCCAGTATCTCGGTATCGTCCAGTCCCCTCCGCGCCGCAGTGAGTAAGGCCAGACAGGCAGCCACCTTCTCCGCGCCCAAGGCCGCCTCCGTGCTCACCAAGATCTGGGTCAACTGGCCTTCCAGATCTTCGCAGATCACCAGCTCTTGGCCCGTTTCAGGCTCCGAATGCTCCGCAAACGTTTCCGCTGACAGAGAGATCTGCCATGCTAGGATCTGTTCGGAAACGAATATTATTTTACCTAAAACCTTTTTGATTTAAAGATGATTTGTCAACTGTCACTTTGACACATAGATGACGTATGGATAAGATGACGTTGAGTAAATGACAAGAATCTGCGTTTAAGGTTGGGTCCAAGACCCAATTGAGAAAGATTCAATTGTTATAAACAAAAACAAGAATTATCAAAGAGAGCAATAAGCAAAAAGAAGAATACTTCTTTATTAGTCTTTAGTCTTGTTTCTTCGTTAATATGTTTGCTCGACTAATTTGGGTGAACCATAAACAATAATATCGACTAATATATCTACTTTCAATGTTTAATTTTATGACCTAATTTATTTTTCTTTTTCCGGACTTCTTATATTATAAATGCGAGTTTGAGAGGAAAAAACACGAATGTATCCAAATTATTAGATGCCCAGCTGATATGGTACATAACTTGCAGAGGAAGTCAAATGACAGAAATACAAACCTTAGCATAGAGTGGTAAGGTGCATTTCTGTACAGCTTTGACAGCGGCTTCTGGAGGCAATGCGCCAGTTTTACTGTAGGTAGCTGCGCATGCTATTAGCACCGCTTTGGCCTCCTCGGCCCCCACGGGAGGGGCCCGGACTACTTTAGGGCCGTCTTCTGATGACAGCACTGCCATGATCGCTGAGCTCGACGGCTCATCTTTTTCTGTCAACAAAAAATGTGTTGATCGATCTGACAGTTAATCCACCTAGTACGAGGTCAAAAGTTGAATTGGTGACCTATGTGTTCTGAGACTGCTCTTAACTTTAGATCAGAATCACTTATTGATAGAAGCTCCCGGGAATGGAACTCTCAATCTTTCCTTACTTAAAGTAAATCGTCCATAACCGCTCCTTCTACAACTACGTAGTTACTCGTAGAAAGAAGATAAATTCGGTGACTAGTTCAGGGTTAGTTGTCTGTATCAGATATTGCAAAATATTATGGGAAACAGCCACGTGAGATGTCCAAAATATTGATAAATTATGGACACTTGACATCAAGTTCACACATTGCTAACCTTAGAATTTTTCAGCTTTTCTGTACTATAATATGTATATATAAACATATAATGTATGTATCAAAATGTGTGTAGAATTATAATACGTATGCACATATAAACCTTCCTGTTGAATCACTCTATCTATTGCTGACTGCATTAAAATCCGTCTAAGCGGACAGACAGCGGAGGCGACTTCATTTTATACTATGTAAGATTATAGTGAGTAGAAATCTCACGCACCTAGGATAGACGGGTACCTATTGAAGGTTCTCACGAAAAAAGAGGTTCGAAATGCTTACCCTCAGTGACCGTAACGATCATCTTGACATTATCCGGCAGCCGTTCCGGCAGCCAGCGCGCCGCTCTTAGTGCATCCGCGCCAACCACGGCTAGCAGCGCCGGTCGAACTCTTCCTATTGCCGCTAGCACACGTTTCAACGCTGACGATAGGGACAGGACATCCTATATAAAAAGGAGACGTCCTGTATAAAGTCTGTAAGTCGATTGAACGACTGTGTGATTGTAAAAAATCTAAAATCAAAAATAAATCGACGAAAAAACGGTTCGGGTTGGTCGTTTCGATGGAGAAGAACCGGCAAGAAACTCCATGGTTACACTTAGAAATGCCTATTACGTTGGTTTGGACACATAGATAGGAACGATCGACGAAACACATACAATGCGAAAGAGTGTAGAAGAGACAGAGGAAGAACACGTTTCAATTACCTCAATCAAATCGATCGGGCATTCAATTATAAGAACTCCAAAAAACGTGCATGTATGAAGAGACTGATGAATGTTGAGTCGTGAGGGGCTCTGCGTGATGATATGTATGCAAGTTTGGATGCATCAGGTATTTTTTATTGTGGTTTATTAATTGCAATGGCAACACTTACATTGCGCCCCCTGTACACGCTGCCAGTATGGAGCACGTAACACTGGTCCACTATGGACTTGAGCAGCTGGTGGGAGCTGCTGGACTGAGACGTGAGCCCGACAAACCTGGTGACCGTAGACAAACGTCAAAGGAAGCTTGACTAACGGCCTAGTCTAGGTATATTTTTGGGACTTTTGACATAATGACGACGTTTGCAAGTTTAGTTACTTATTTCACGTTAAGCCTCTTTAAAGCTCGTGGTGTTTACGAAAATATGAAAAATCACTGTACATAAGATCAGAAAAGACTCATTTGGTATATTTGGGAACTTGCAATCTTTGCGCTGGGACCCGTAAATCTATATAAAATACTAGTAAAGTTCAGGATACGTGTTAATACCGTTGTTAAATTGCTATTTTTTAAACATATTGGGCCCACCGGTTTCGGGATTAAATTATTATCCTAACGTCTTGCCACAAGGGCACCCAAAGGGGTGAGCAGAGGTGTATACGTAGCACCCACTTTCCAGATTCCAGAGATATATTTTAGGTGCTAACGTGACAAATAACGCGAGTCCGTCGCCGCTACTCAAGCACGACTATACATACGCCTTTGAATTGCTTCTCAAACGTATGCAGGTTTCCCCTCGATGTTTTCCTTCGCCGTAAAGCTCGTGGTGTGACTAATCACTGTACTTATGTTTATTATTATAAAGCTAGTAAAGTTGAGGATGAATTAGGTTTACCTGACGATGATGGCCAGGTCCTGCTGGCAGGAAGGTGCCAGGGTGAGCGCACGCGCCACTAGAGTAGCCTTGCCACACCCCGCGCTCCCAATCAGCGCCAACGGGACGTTCACATCACTCATTATGTACCTGTCACCATCATTATTATCATTATCATCATATCTTTATATGAATTGTTAGAAAGGAGCTACAAAAGAGTAGATGGTGTCACCGTCTCGACCACAAGGAACGAACGGGGATCGAGTGAATGGAACGAAATGAACTTCTGTCAAGCTACAATGGACGGGGACTGGTTGATCGACGTGTTGGGCCGATCAGTTGTTTTTGTAGCGACACGTGGATATTTTGTTAATATTTGCAAGTTGTAGTGCATTTGTGATTATTTCCTGTATAAATGTGCAATTCCTTAAAATACATACATCCATACATATCATCACGCCCTCGGAGCCACACGTCCCTAACGACTCTCTAGACTTACATACCTCTTTCGCTTCGTCCACATTCATCAGTCTCTTCATACATGCTTGTCGGTTTCGAGTACTCTTAACGTTCCCGCCATTGAGAGTCCGATCGATTTGATCCAGGTAGTTGGAACGTGGCCTTCCTCTGCCTCTTCTTGCACACACTTTTGCTTTGTATATCTGTTTCGTCAATCTTTCTTCATTCATCCTTTCTATGTGTCCAAACCAACGTAAAGTTCCTTGAAATAGTCGGTCCGTTTGAATTATTTCAAATAAATTTTCGTTTCCAATAGTATATAATTCTACTACTCCTGCTAACCGGTCCGGCTGGATCGATATGGGTGAAATTTTGTGTGTATATTTCAATGAGTCCTTTTTTACCCAAGCGGAGCTGGGCAGGACACATAGTATATACTCGTATATAATATTTATATATCTTATTCGAATTAATAGTACAAGTTACAAGATGAACATTTTTCAATGAAGTAAAATATGCATAAATATGCCCTCTATTCTCAATGGAAAATAATAGAAATAAAAATGCAAGTACTGTGATACGGCGTAGATCTTGTTCGCACTGCACATGATTGACACAGGCGTTCGTAAAGCTCTACAGCGTAGCAAGTTTTGTTGCCATCTACGGCGTAGTCAAGTAGTACCTCGTTTTAAACTTACACTTAAAAGCCAAAGCGTAGCAAGGCTCTACGGCGTAGTTTATATTCTACGAGGTATTTTGAGCTTACGTTATGTATAACCCACATAACGTAGCGACTTGCTACGAAATCTAACTCTTCGTAGCCTATAGTAATATTTCCGAATATCGCGATAATTTTGACGTAAAACTATAGGTATAGTGTAGCGTCAAACGTAACGATTTATACTCTGCCTACCCGATAGGCGACAAGGTATTTAATTTTTTATTAAATAAAAAAAAAATTGGTTCTCTGTAAAGTCGGTTTACGGACGATAAATTTAGGTGATAACGTCAACTTCTACTCGGACGCATCGACCGATGGAGTAAAAGAGAGGTAGATGCATTACAAGCCGAGCGCTTAAGCCGATCGTGCCTCTCTATCGCTTGTTCCGCGCTCTCGCTTACACGCTGGACTCAGGCGGAACGTTACCTATGAGTCATGCTTTTTCGTGAGTGCAGCCGGTGTTCATCGAATTATAAGACGGTTTCACGTCAATAAGAATATATAGATAGTGCCATCCACCAATTTCTACTAGAGGGGTTGCAGGATGCGGGGAGTATGACCCGATTATTTACCTATACTGTGCTGTGCCATAGATAATTAGTGTGTACCGATAATACTCAAATATTTGTGGAAGGTTGCACACTTACACTACAAACTATAGGGGAGAATAGTGGGGCGCGTCTTCATGGATGGCACTATCTATATCTTCCTTACATTTTGAGCCATTCACGCCTTGTAATTAGAATCCCTGAAGGTTTCTATATATATAGTGTCTATATAGGTATAACTATATATATAGTTTCTATATCTATCTATATATATATAGGAGATCCCATTTTTGAACTGACTCATCACGAAATCTCAGGAACTATAAGGCCGATTGACTTAAAATTTGGTGGAAGTATTCGTTACGCGATGTAGAGGTCAGCTAAGAACGGATTTTATGAAACTCCACCCTAAAGGCGTTAAATAACAAAAAAACACGTTTTTCAACCATTGCTTTTTATTGCGCGAGGTACAAATGTATGTCATCTGGGAAAAACAATTGCAAGAGAGTCGTTCTTCACTTGCGTTTTAAAACTAGAATTCGATTCAATGTTCATTATTATTTAAAGATTTTAAACATTTTTTTAATTTCTTTTTTGTAATCGATTATTTATACATTTAACCAAGTGTTATTTGTGACCTTTATAATAATTTAAATTAGTTATTAATAAATTTATTTCAACGCATAAACATAGATGATGCTCAAATATAAAACAATATTAATCGGAAACCAAGAATCGTATTTATTGCATATTGTTATGGGATACCATAGACGATAACAAGTAAAACTGGCGCGTACCATACATTGATTATGGCGCGAAATACAAATGTCATCAGGAAAAAACAATTGCGAGAGAGTCGTTCTTCACTTACGTTTAGTAGACTCGGGACAAGTCGGGCAATTTTTGTGTTTTTTTTTTAGTTCGGAGTAACGATCGTAGATCGAATCCGCAATGAAGAGATTCTCAAATCAACGGGTGTGAACGGGGGCGTGATTGTAAAGATGAAGAAAGGCATGTTACGTTGGTTTGGACACATAGAAAGGATGAGTGAAGAAAGATTGACGAAACAGATATACAAAGTGAAAGTGCGTACAAGAAGAGGCAGAGGAAGACCACGTTCCAACTACCTAGATCAAATCGATCGGACGCTCAAGGACGGGAACGTCAAGAGTACTCGAAACCGGCGAGCATGTATGAAGAGACTGATGAATGCGTACGAGGCGCAAGAGGTATGTAAGTCTAGAGAGAACTGGCGCTGTATACTCTCAGCCTACCCCGTTAGGGACTTGGCGTGATGATATGTATATTTTTCAATTCTTTACCCTTATGGCAATAAGGCAAGAAATCTGTTGTAACGATATTCACAACATTCTATAACTTCTAGAAGACAACTGTTGTATTCTCTGTGACACACCGGTCCTATCCTGTGTTAATTCAGCTAATAATCTATCTCTGTGCCTTATTTCATCCAATACCGTCAGTAATGTTTGCAAGCAATATATATTCTTATACTTTTGTAATGTTCGTAGGTAACACGTGAACGTACTGTTTGTCGTTTAATCGCTTTTGCTTTGCTAATAATTTAACTATGTGTATTGGTTTTTATGTTACCTATTTATTTTTTATACTTATAATATGCATCTTTATTATAAGGCTTTTCTTTTATTTAATCTTCTATAAATATAAAAATTAATGTTTGCCCTTTTAGAATCGTAAACGGCTGGATCGATTTTAATAAAATTTTCCGCGTGTCTTCAGGTGCTTTCGAGAATGGTTTAGATTCACAATTGGACCCGATAGGTGGCGCCACTGGGTCCATGGCTTTTATTTTTTTCACCCAAGCGAAGCTGGGCGGGACAACTAGACTATATCTATAAATATATAGAAGATCCTATTTCTGAACTCACTCATCACGGAATCTCAGGAATTAAGGCCGATTGACTTGAAGTTTGGTAGGAGTATTCCTTACGCGGGGTAGAGGTCAACTAAGAACGGATTTTATGAAACTCCACCCGAAAGGTGGAACGCGGGGGCGTTAAATAAAAATAAACACGTTTTCTAACTATTGCTTCCATAGGTATGAAACTTTGTCAAAATATTTGGCAATATCTGTTCATTATTATTTAAAGTTTTTAAACATATTTAATTTTTATTTGATTTTATGAGTAATCGATTATTTATTCATTTAACCAAGTGTTATTTGTGACTCATAATAATTTAAATTATTTCAACCCATAAACATTGATGATGCTCAAATATCAAACAATATTAATGACAACCATGTATCGGAAACCAAGACTATTCCAAATTCGCCTCTATCAATTAGCTTCGTATATAATATTGTTATGGGATACCATAGACGATAACCAGTATATAAAATTGATTATGGCGCGAAATACAAATGTCATCTGGGAAAACAATTGCGAGAGAGTCGTACTTCACTTGCGTTTTATAACAAGAATTCGATTGAAATGAAGCTATTCCACGGATTTCAATTCGGTTATCAGCAATACATAAAGTGTGTTTCAAGTGGAAGTTTTGTATCATATGTTTAATAAATAACGAAATATTCAAAGATTTGTAATGTGACGATAGGCACATATTTTTGTGCGCTTAAATCGCATACGCTGTGTAAACCTTACGAGATAGATCAAATGAATTTAACACGGATTAGTATATCTTAAAATGATCGATTATTATCATTAGTATCAATATTGCACCCGTGCGAAGCCGGGGCGGGCAGCTAGTAGGTATATATTACAACACACTCGTCTCGCCGCAGATGTATTTAGGTGCCAACCTGACAGATGGCGTGTCCGTCACTGTTTCTCAAGTATGACTCTACTCAGTCTTTGAATTTCTTCTCAAACGTATGCAGGTTTTGATGTTTAACTTCACCATATAGCTCGTGTTGTGATGTACTTACGTCTTGAGTTCGTTCAGTGTGATCTCCCTGTTGGAGGTGCACTGAGCCGCCTTCTGGCAGAACGAAAGGTGTTCGTTTATCTCTTCGAATAGGCTGCAACAAAGGGTTTTTGAGGGTATAAATGTGAAAGTTCACATATACACGTATAGATGGCGCCGTCTTTTAATCGACTTGATAAGTTACCATCGAGTTGTTTTAGCCGTTGCATCGACAGCACTGCTTATAAAAATCGATTGATACATGTGATTTCTATGATCGATAAATTTAAAATCGAATATAATTTATATATTATAAAGAAAATCGATTATAAGAAATGAATTATGCTACGAAGCCAAGCAGCGTTTAGGTGTGTACCTGTTGGGTATCCCGTTGTACCCGGCGGGCGCGTCCCCGTCGGCCAAGAGCGCGTCGAGCAGCGCGTCCAGCCGCTCGCCCAGCGCCGCGCGCACGCCCTGCGTGTACTCGTCCTCCGCCGCCGCGCCCGCGCCCGCCCTGGCTCGCGCCACCGCCGCGCCCTCCTCCTCGCCACCCGCCCCCGCCCCGCCCGCCCCCGGCCGCCCGCGCACGCTAGCGCGGATTATGTTGCGCTCACTAAGGTGCATCTAGGAATAAGCAACTTTCATTTCAAAAATGTTTTAATATTCTTTAAAGAAATATTAAAACATTTGTTACATTGTACGGCAATTAAAAATTATACAATATTTAATTATTGCTAGGTAGCGAATCCTGGGTATGTCAAAGGAAGCATGAATGCATTTGAGATGCGTTCTCTTCGAAAAATGTGGGGAGAAACGATCTCATATCGAATCTGCCGCTGTAGCTCGCGCTGGTGCGCCGCGTCGGGCGCGTGCAGTGTGTACCTTAAGGTCCCGCTGCAGGTTGGCCAGCCGCCGCTGCAGCTCGCGCTGGTGCGCCGCGTCGGGCGCGTGCAGTGTGTACCTTAAGGTCCCGCTGCAGGTTGGCCAGCCGCCGCTGCAGCTCGCGCTGGTGCGCCGCGTCGGGCGCGTGTAGTGTGTACCTTAAGGTCCCGCTGCAGGTTGGCCAGCCGCCGCTGCAGCTCGCGCTGGTGCGCCGCGTCGGGCGCGTGTAGTGTGTACCTTAAGGTCCCGCTGCAGGTTGGCCAGCCGCCGCTGCAGCTCGCGCTGGTGCGCCGCGTCGGGCGCGTGTAGTGTGTACCTTAAGGTCCCGCTGCAGGTTGGCCAGCCGCCGCTGCAGCTCGCGCTGGTGCGCCGCGTCGGGCGCGTGTAGTGTGTACCTTAAGGTCCCGCTGCAGGTTGGCCAGCCGCCGCTGCAGCTCGCGCTGGTGCGCCGCGTCGGGCGCGTGTAGTGTGTACCTTAAGGTCCCGCTGCAGGTTGGCCAGCCGCCGCTGCAGCTCGCGCTGGTGCGCCGCGTCGGGCGCGTGTAGTGTGTACCTTAAGGTCCCGCTGCAGGTTGGCCAGCCGCCGCTGCAGCTCGCGCTGGTGCGCCGCGTCGGGCGCGTGTAGTGTGTACCTTAAGGTCCCGCTGCAGGTTGGCCAGCCGCCGCTGCAGCTCGCGCTGGTGCGCCGCGTCGGGCGCGTGTAGTGTGTACCTTAAGGTCCCGCTGCAGGTTGGCCAGCCGCCGCTGCAGCTCGCGCTGGTGCGCCGCGTCGGGCGCGTGTAGTGTGTACCTTAAGGTCCCGCTGCAGGTTGGCCAGCCGCCGCTGCAGCTCGCGCTGGTGCGCCGCGTCGGGCGCGTCGTGTTCGGGCGCCGCCCCCCCCGCTCGCCAGACCCACACGCAGCGCCGCGCCGCCTCCACGCTCATCAGCACCGTGTGCTGCACCTCCTGCCATGGGCGGCACAGGGTCACAAGCTACCTACCCAGCCACTACTAACTACTGACGCTATAAATGCATAGATTTAAAATTATTTTTTTCAGATTTCGTGTCTATAGATTGAGTGTTAGTAACAAAACTTTAAGTTATTTCTATGTTAGTATATAATAAAAATATTTTTTTTTACAAATTTAAAAATAATTTAAAAATTTAACGCAAGGAAGGTAAGCTATCCCTTCCACTTTTAAGGTACCTCCTGTCTACTGCAACTAATGTTTTCATAGGCACTTGGAAGGACGACGACCTCATCTTGTCATCTTCTGACGACCTCACCTCATGCTAACATGAGGTGAGGTCGGAATATTGCCCAATTACTAATATCTCTGGGCAATATTCACTTACTTATTTCTGCCCATTACTTATAATAGTAATTAATATATCCTCACGCCTTCCCACAAGGGTCCCCGAAGGGGTAGGCAGAGGTGTATAGGTAATAAATACCCACACACCCACTTTCCGCCAGAGGTATATTAGGTGCCAAAGTGACAGATGGCGAGTCCATCGCCGTTACTCCAGCACGACTATACATACGCCTTTGAATTTCTTCTCAGACGTATGCAGGTTTCCTCTCGATGTTTTCCTTCACCGTAAAGCACGTGGTGTGACTAATCCCATGCACATTACTTAAGCGAACTTTTTTCTTTGCATCGATGAATAAAGCCGAGCATAATGTCAATTACTATTGGCTTGTCATGGAACTAAAAGGAATTTCTTATGTGATACCTTTTAGTTCCATATAGCTCAAGAACGGGAACGTCAAGAGTACTCCAAGCCGACGAGCATGTATGAAGAGACTGATGAATGTGGACGAAGCGAAGGTATGTAAGTCGAGATAGAACTGGCGCTCTATGATCTCTGTCTACACCGTTGGGGACTCGGCGTTATGATATGTATGTATATATACATATATATATGTATGTATATATATATATACATTTATATATAAGTAAGTGAAGTCTCAATAAAATTAGTACCTGCTCCACGACGGTAGTGAGGTAGGCGTCGCAGGCCTCCTGAGGCAGCGTGCGCACGAGCACGGCGAGCGCGCGCGCCATCTCTCGGCGCCAGCGGGCAGGCGCGCCTCGCACCAGCCGGTAGCACGCCGGCGATGTACCACAATCCAGGGTGTACCTGCCAGACGCCATCACTAATACAATACATCTTCACGCTTTCACACGAGGGTACCCGAAGGGGTAGGCAGACATGTGTAAGTAGGTCCCGGAGAACGCCACCACTTATATAATACAATCCATCCCACGAGGGTTCCCGTAGGGATGTATGTACATGTAGATGTGTGTAGATAGTTCCCACACAACATTACGCCGGAGATGTATTTTTGGTGCCAACTTAACAGCTGGTGAGTCCATCGCCGTTTTTCAAGCAGGACTAAATATATGTCTCATTTAATTTCTACTAAAATATTGTATTTAATTATAACAAATATTGCATCGTGGTTGGACTTGATGTGGCCGAACGATTCAATCACTATGTACCACTTAAACATCACATTATGTAACAAACCGTGTTTCGGCGAATAAATATTTTTCATTTCATTTCATTACACGAACCACTCGGCTACCACGGCTCCTTCTAAGTAATTATTTCACATACCATTTATTCAGGAGTGCTCTGTCGTTCTCGTCTTCAGCGGCATCTAAGGCAGCTTTGAAGTCAGCGCACTCCAGGGTGTGGGGGAGCAGAGGTGTGCCCAACCCTGAGTTCAGGAATAGCACTGGAACCACTGCGCCCAGTTCCGATTGACCTGGATCGAGGACAAGTTAAATTCTTTAAATTAGGTTGTAATAAGGAATATTGTTTGACCTAGTGTCGCAGGTTCGACTCCTTCACGCACTGTTTGCTTAGCTTAATTTAATTTCAGTTCAACCTTTTTATGACGATTAATACAAAATACATACATACATACCATCACGCCAAGTCCCTAACGGGGTAAGTAGAGAGTATAGAGCGCCAGCTCTCTCTAAGCTTACATACCTCTTTCGCTTCGTCCACATTCATCAGTCTCTTCATATATGATATTATGAATATATTATTTAAACGGCGTTGGTCTCGCCATCTTTCACGTTGGCACCTGAAATACATCCCCGGCGTGAAGTGGGCGTGTTACCTCACAATTTTCCACTTCACCGTAACGTTGTGGTGCGACTATTCGCTTTACTTAAGTTCAGACAAAAATACTCTTTTCGAACAACACTTGTGGTGTTAATCACTGAACTTAAAATCAGAGTAATTTTGACCTTTTTATATATAGAACTAGCCCGCGGCTTCTCCCGCGTGGAGTTCGAAAGATTAGCATATGTATTTTAAAATATTTAAGTTTAGTTTATTATTATTATATTAATATTAGTTTAAGTATTTTTTAGTTAAGTTTGAAAATTTCGGGATTATCCTATTTCCTATTCCTAGGTATAAGCTATCACCATTTCAACTTTTAGCCAAATCGGTTCAGCCGTTTGGTCGTGAAAGAACCGCAAACATCCAAACTTTCACATTAATATTATTAGTAAGAAGTAAGATAAAATTAGTAATTGAATACCCCCTGCCGGTTGTCTGCACTTACGAGCCAGTTCAGCAATGCATAGGACGGGGAAGCGATGGTCCCGTTGTTGCTCCAGTGGGGAGCGCCAGTGCAGGTCGGCCACGTGCACCCGCCAGCCTCGGCGGCGGGCTCGCACCCGCAGTCGGGCCGCTGCACCGCATTGCAATGCACCTTTCTCGGCGCAGCAGTCTACAGTAAAGGATTTACTCTATGGTTCATAATATGTTGTGTTTGACAGCTGCTGTCACTTTTGCCGCGCGCTTTGGCCGCTGCTTTCGGAATTGCAGTGCACCTTTCTCGACACAGAAGTCTAGAGTGAAAAGTATTTACTCAGACGATGGAGTTAAAATTGTATCTTATAACCCTGACTAACCTAGTTGGGACAGCTAGTCTATACTAGTATTTTAAAGAGGAAAGATTTGTATATAAGTATGTTTGTAACAAATTGGCTCCAAAAGTACTGGACCGATTTGAAAAATTATAAAACCATTGGAAAGCTACATTCTCACCCTGAGTGACATAGGCTACATTTACATTTATAAAAAAAAAATGTCCACCCATGCGAAGCCGGGACGGACCACTAGCCTTTATTAAAATACAAAACACTGTACATTCATATTGGCCGAACATGCAAATATGACCTTTAGCCATTTGGGATAAGATAAGTAAAACGAATCAAACGGTATGAAGTCATACCTTGTGAGTCAGCAGCGCAGACGTAAATTAGCATAGCGCGTCGCCTTCTTAGTCGCTGTGCTGCCTGCCTACCCAGCAGTAAGGCGCGCTGCTCCTCCGGCAAGCCGGACACGTTGCCGGGCATCGGTGGACCTTCCGCATCCCGCGGCGACGCACACGTCACGGGCGAGGAGAGCGAGATTGAGTCTGAAGAGTGAGAAGAAATTTAGTTTGTACAGACAGAAAAACATTTATATTTTTTGGGTTTAATGAGGTGGTTAAACGTAAACTAATTCAAAAAGCTTGTTATATTTATATACAACTTTAGTTTTTTTATGATAGCCATCCATGGCAATGAATTGCTCTTCTTGCAAAGAACCTATTTGTAATAATTAAAAAATTATAAAAAAAACACTTCTTCAACAAAGGGAACCAATGTTAAAAAAGGAAACCGGAGAGTTTTATTCGCAGTTTCTTCTCCTGACAGGTTTTTCTTTCTTAGAAACGGTGAAAACTGTTGTTTTATATTTGGTATGTTACGTTCAATAAGTGTTTTGATTTTTATTTGTGGAAATAACTACACTTGTATTGTAAAGAGACTGTTCGTATAAATACGCTAATCTTAGGAACAACAATTTCGATTTGAATCAGTCAATATAATACTTTACATCAGTGGCTTCGATTAAAAATTTATTTAAGTAAGTGCCAACAATAGGACAACACTAGTGGTCGAAAGAGTAATTAAATAAACCTCACGTCTTCCCACAAGGGTCCCGGAAGGGGTAGGCAGTAGTGTGTAGGTAGTACCCACACACCCACATTCCGCCAGAGATATATTTAGGTGCCAACGTGACAGATGGCGAGTCTATCGCCGTTACCCAAGCACGACTATATATACGCCTTTGAATTTCTTCTCAGACGTATGCAGGTTTCCTCTCGATGTTTTCCTTCACCGTCAAGCTCGTGGTGTGGCTGATCACTGTACTTAAGTTAAAAAAAACTCGTTGGTACAGTCGTGATTCGAACTTGCGATCTTTGTGTCGGAGGCAATTACTCGAACCACTCGGCCACCACCTACTTTGTTAATGTGTTGTATTGATATAAATGTATTGATAGGTCGTTACTATTTTTAATAAATCCACTTCTGGTTTTGAATAGTACAGTATACCCGAGACACTGGAGCCCACGGGGCGCGGTCCCCGAAGGGGCCTCTTGTCCGCGGGCGCGGGCTCCAGCAGCCGCTGGTCGGGCTGCAGCGCCGGCTCTGCGCTCGCGTCGATAGACGGCTTCGTGACGCGATACGACGGCGACCTGCAATAAGGGAAGAACAAATATATTAAAACTCTTCATCATTACCATATTCATACCTATATTTAGTAATAATATTTATAGACAGTGCAATACCTGATATACCTCTAGCGGAAAGCGGGTGTGTGGGTACTACCTATACACCTCTGCCTACCCCTTCGGGGACCCTTGTGGGAAGGCGTGAGGATATATTATTATTATTTATTGTTATTAGATAGTGCAATCCACGAAGACTCGCCCCACTATTCTTCCCTATAGTTTATAGTGTAAGTGTGCAACCTTCCACTAATGTTTGAGTATTATCGGTACACACTGATTACCTATGAGTGCACACGCACACTACAATTAATACTCTTGGGTCATACCCCCACATCACGCGACCCCCTCGACTAGAAATTGGTGAGGCGCGTCTTCTATGAAAATATTTACCAAAAGTATTATAGTATAAAATAATTACTTCAAGAGAGGTAGGGTATAACGGGTTTCCCGTGCGAATTTGGAGCTGCCCGACTGGGGCAGGACCTCCACCTTATAGAAGTCCGTAGCCAAATAACACAATTTATTGTGTTGTATTCCTACGCGGTGAATAAGGTTTCCAGTAATGAGCTCCTTGGGGAGGGGGGAGGATTGTTATATTGTGTGGGCAGCAGAAGGATTTTTAGGGAATTTTCCTTCAGCACAAAGCTACGTGTGGTCAATCACCGTACTTAAATTTAGAAAGAAACTCATTGTTATAATCATGGTCGAACCTGCAACTTTGATTTCACTGGCGATTCCCCAACCACTCGGCCACCACAGCTCAGATTTAACAGTACGCAACAAAAGCTTCAAACATTCTTTTACACAGTGGGGGAAGGGGGACATGGACCCTAAATCCTGTCCAAATAAAGTACGTCGTTTGTTTTGAATATTAAGCATGTTTTGATTCGTATAAAAATGTTTCAGTTTTTATAGAGATTACTGAATTTGCGTACTTAAAAAATTGTTTTGGGAAAGCTTAGGATCGTAGGCCGCGGTGGTTTTGCCATAATGAATGAGTGCTAGAGGGAATACATCCGTTTCACGTCTAATTTAAGTATATCCTCACGCCTTCCCACAAGGGTCCCCGAAGGGGTAGGCAGAGGTGTATAGGTAATACCCACACACCCACTTTCATACAAACGGTCAGAAAGCGATTTTTCTTAGGGAATTGCCCTCGCTTCGTAAAAATATTTGTATTAATTTCTATCTAACATCTATTTATTACACGAGTATTTGTACCTTAGTCTTGGATGTCCTATGTATTAAAGTATATATCTATCTATATAAGTAAATATATCGTTGTCTAGTTCCCATAACACAAGCTTTGCTTAATTTGGGACTAGGTCAATTTGTGTGGAACTGTCCCAAGGTATTTATTATAAATAATAATAATATATCCTCACGCCTTTCCACAAGGGTCCCCGAAGAAGTAGGCAGAGGTGTATAGGTAATACCCACACACCCATTTTCCGCCAGAGGTATATTATTATTATTATTATTTATCTGCTATTTCTTATGTTACAATGTTTCTGTACAATAAAGATGGTTAACGAAGGCTCAGCTTAAGGTAAGTGGTTACTGTAGCTGATAGCGGGATGAATACGGGCATTTCATACTTTTAATACTTGTAAGTCTCTCGTATAATGTAAAACAAACTAAGTACTAGAAAACATAATTTGTTTGTAAATCTGTTTCTAATTGTTACGAGGATTTAATAGCACTTTGGCGTTGGCAAAATTTACGTATTAAATGTTACAGCGATTTTCGAACACCTATTTAACTAAGTTGTTTTCCACACCTTGCACCCGTAAATACGCGGACTGACCATATGATCCCATATGTTTACACCTTTCTACAAAGGTTCCCGAAGGGGTAGGCAGAGCTGTAGCTTTCATTTCTCGCCGGATATATATTTAGATGCTGTTTCTCAAACACTAATATACATACGTCTTTGAAATTCTCTTCAAAAGTAACGTAAAGTTCGTGGTGTGACTAATCACGGAAAAACTCATTGGTACAGTCGGGATTTGAGCCTGTAATCTTTGCATTGCAGGCGATTACTCGAAACACGTGGCAACCATAACTCTTAAAAATAATACTAAACAGAAGAAAATCTTCAGCCAACCCTACCCTTACATCCGTAACTGTATACACAAAGCGAGGCGTGGCTGGAGGAGGGGCGGTGACGTCACGGCGCGTGACGTCAGAGCGGCGTGACGCGCGACCGACCAAAGCCCTGACCTAGATACGGACTGCGTGAGCTTTTCAAACTTCGAATACAAATGTTTTTTTCAGCGTTTGTGTATTTAAAAAGTTTGACATTGTCGACTGCCAGTGAAAGGCCATTCGAAGCGCAATATTGTATTGGTCTTATAATTTCGTTTATTAGGAACTTATTAGCAACTGTAAATAACAGCTTTAATATGGCATTTTACGGCTTCGACCATTGTTTTATACATACGTCAAGAGAGGTAGGGCATAACGGGTTTCCCGTTCGAATTTGGAGCTGCCCGACTGGGGCAGGACCTCCACCTTATAGAAGTCCGTAGCCAAATAACACAATTTATTGTGTTGTGTTCCTACGCGGTGAATAAGGTTTCCAGAAATGAGCTCCTTGGGGAGGGGGGAGGATTATTACATTGTGTTGGAAGCAGAGGGATTAAACCCATTATGCTGCCAACACTGTAACTCTCCGAACACAGAGTGGCAACGCGCAAGTGATACTTCGGTATCGTGAGCGTAAATAGGCTATGGTAACCGTTTCCCATCAGGTGGGCCGTATGCTTGTTTGCCACTCCTGTTGTATAAAAAAAAAACATACAAAAACCGTCTTAAATAAAGGTTCCAAGTTCGAACCCTGCTCTGTACCTCACTTCAGCTTCAGCACTACCTAGGAATCACCTGTAATTTATCAAACCATAGGGACGTGAACATGAAAAAAAAATCCGTATCTACTTACTTTTATTTATCACTACGGTACCAAATAAGCATGTGGCCCGCTCAAAGGTAAGCGGTTACCGCCGCCCATAGACGCTTGGAGTAACTAGGGCACTGCCCACCCTAGTAATAATCTTTTCCACACTTCTAAAATAGTGCTATATGGAACACTTCAACGGGGAGTTCATTCCACTGCCTGAGCGTTCGTAGAATGAAACTCCTTTGGAATCCTGATGAATGATCTTTAGGTTCCAAGTTATGGGGATTTAATTACGATGGCGTGAGGTGGTAGAAACGGGATCGTGTCGAACAATTCGTCAAAATACTCCGTTATAAAAACGATAGAACATACTAGGTAGGCAAGGTCCCGACTGTGACGACTCTCGAAGACCAAAGTGTTAGATGAACGCAATAACAAGTACCTAAAATAAACATGCACACACCGCTATCTAAGGTTTAAAATAAACATTAAACCTTTTTACTACATTAAAAATAATGTTATGACCAAAAATGCAAAGTTAGTAAACCAATTAGTAATAAAGGTTAGTGTTTTGTTTTCACAGCACTCTCAAACTGTAACCTTTCTCGCTCGACCGAGGGCAGTGTGTACCTGAACACAGATAAACATAACATGTTATGTAAGTGTATAGTAAGGACCACAGATTAATAATGTACTACACTATCATTAAAAAGATAACAAATATATATTGTAATAACAATTCAATCTTTATTTTTAGAATATATCCTTACGCCTTCTCATAAGGTTCCCCTAAGGGGTAGGCAGAGTATACAGGTAGTACCCACACACCCACTTTCCGGCAAACATATACTCTAGGCGCCAACGTAACCGATGGCGAGTCCATCGCCGTGACTCAAATACGAATATATATACGCCTTTGAATATCTTCTCAAACGTATGAAGGTTTCCTCTCGATATTTCCTGCACTGAGAAGCTCGTAGTGTGACTAATCACTGTACTTAAGTTCAGAAAAACTCATTGGTGTACTCGGGATACTAGTTGGCAATCTTAGTGTTGTAGGCAACTAATAAAAACACTCGGCCATCACGGCTCCTGAAAAAAAATAACCTCCACCTGTTTTTATATATTTTTTTTTATACAACGAGTGGCAAACAGGCATACGGCTCACCTGATGGGAAACGGTTACCGTAGCTTAATTACGCTTACAATACCGAAGTATCACTTGCGCGTTGCCACTCTGTGTTCGGAGAGTTATAGTGTGTAGGCAGCATAATGTGTTTAATCCCTCTGCTTCCAACACAATCCTCCCCCCTCCCCGAGGAGCTCATTACTGGAAACCTTATTCACCGCGTAGGAACACAACACAATAAATTGTGTTATTTGGCTACGGACTTCTATAAGGTGGAGGTCCTGCCCCAGTCGGGCAGCTCCAAATTCGAACGGGAAACCCGTTATGCCCTACCTCTCTTAATATTATATTTACTAAGATATAATATCAAAGAGTACTTAGTGAGAACGTTATTGTTCAACGATCACTCGCGCTCTCAAAGTTTATTCAATTTTAAATGTTTGATCAGTTGTCTATTGATCAATTGTCTATGCTTCAATTCGACAGATTACAGAGTTTGTGAAACAATGTTTTAACTCGTTGAAGCTACAACGCCTCGATGCTTTGTTAATTGGAAAATAATTTACTTCAGATTGGCTACTTTCAGGCAGTTGGGCGCAAGTTAAATAGTTTATTTGTTACTTCTTCATCACGCCTTGCCTTTTTTTTTATACAACAGGAGTTGCAAACAAGCATACGGCTCACCCGATGGAAAACGGTTACCGCAGCCTATTTAGGCATACAATACCGAAGTATCGCTTGCACGTTGCCACTCTGTTTTCGGAGAGTTATACTGTGTTGGCAGCTTAATGGGACTAATCCTTCTGCTGCGAACACAATAAAACAATTCCCCCCCTCCTCAAGGAGCTCATTACTGGTAACTTTATTCATCTCGCAGGAACACAACACCAAAATAGTTTTATTTGGCTACATACTTCTATAAGGAGGTCCTGCCCCAGTCGGGCAGCTCCAAATTCGAACGGGAAACCCGTTATGCCCTACCTCTCTTACCTGCCTTAAGGGTGGGTAGGCAGAGGTGCCTAGTAACAGACGGTCTTTTCAACCGTGATATATTTTCAGTGCAAACCTACGACGACATGGCGAGTCCATTGCCGTCTCTCAAGCAGGTTGGTTTCAACGCGCTAACTTCATTTGAAAAATATTTATTTATCTTCTTCTTAATACGCCTATATAAAATTACGCGTCACGTTGTTTATCCGCCATGGGCTCCTAAACTACTTAACCGATTTTAATCAAATTTGCACACCGTGTGCAGTTTGATCCAACTTGAAAGATAGGACAGCTTACATCTCAATTTATAGTCGCAATATTATTTTATTGCTAATTATTTTTATTTGTCTATTATTTGACAGTCACAATTATCTGTTAGCTCCAAACGATTCTAACAGATGATGTCAAGAATGGTTTAGATTTCACAATTGGACCCGATAGGTGGCGATGCGATCGTGTTACGGGCAATTTTACTTTCTCACCCACGCGAAGCTGGGCGGGACAGCTAGTATAATATAAAAATATATGAAACATTGCAAACTCGAATCCCGACTGCACCAACGAGTTTTTCTGAACTTAAGTACAGTGATTACTTTACATTGCAGGAAAACATCGAGAGGAAACAGCAAACGCTTGAGAAGAAATTCAAAGGCGTATGTATTGTTCTCTCTAGACCTCTTTCGGTTCGTCCACATTCATCAACCTCTTCATACATGCTCGTCGGTTTCGTCGGAATAGTTTTAGCATTAGATAGTCCGTTTATTGAGGCTATTTTCTATGTATAACATCGTGCTATTACCAAGGGAGCAGTTAATCCAATTTATTTATTTATTTATTTAAAGACACACCAACAGTATACACATTAAAGCTTATAATTAAAAGAATAACAATTTGTATCAGATGTGTACACCTATGAAAGGCGTGTTCATAATTCACATAGTAGTTGTGCCATTAGGCAGTTACGGTATGCAAATACAATTTTAAAAAACAAATTACAAAAGTGTTAATTTTGAATATGTATGCACCTTCATTTATAATCACAACAACAACAATTTAAGAAGAAAATATATTATACAATGTGTTTATTATCTATCTTGCAAATTATTCCAGAATCTTACGTCTGAATAAGGGTAACTTGTCGTGAAATATGTCCAAATGTTCTATAGTAGCATTCAGTCTATTGTATTCATTGCACATTCTTACGACTGGAGAATTAAGACCAACATTAGTTCTCGAGGTTGGAGTATGGAAAACTCTAGTGATAGCCATGCGAGGAACAATGCGGGGAACGGTGAGGGCCATACGAAGAAGAATATCGTCAATGCAGCAGTCATTGTTAATAATTTACGCAAGCAAAACTATAAGACACCACATGTGACAAAACTATATCACCCTGTAAGTGTTTCACATTTTAAATAAACGCGGTTTTATTTTGAACGTGACAGATGGCGAGTCCATCGCCGTTACTCAAGCAAAACTATACATACGCCTTTGAATTGCTTCTCTGACGTATGCAGGCTTCCTCTCGATGTTTTCCATCACCTTAAAGCTCGTGGTGTGACTAATCACTGTAAAGTAAACTCATTGGTACAGCCGGGACTCGAACTACTGGAACCAATCGGCATATTGGTACGGATACCCCTCATATACTCGTGCGCGTCCACTGAACGATCTAAATTAGTACAGCTAGGCCCTTCCATACACGCTATCTGCCGTGACCCAGTTGCGTCGTGACGCACTACCTACGTCATTCTTTGTCTTCGCTACTGTATTGCACTAATGGTATTTTCATTTTCTAAGTTACCGACACGCTTACAAAAATCAACAGATACTAGTAGATAGACGGCCTGGTCTAGTGGTTAGGGTGACTGCGAAACTTGAGGTCGCAAGTTCGAATACCGATGGGGGTAGATATTTGTGATGAACACGAGTATTTGTACCTTAATTTTGGATGTCCTATGTATTTTTCGTATCTATTTATCTATAGTTATCTAGTTACGTAACACGAGGTTTACTTAATTTGGGACTAGGTCAATTCGTGTGGAAGTGTCCCAAGGTATTTACCGTTCTAGTCAGATCACACTTCATGCACGTTTATCATTCTCTTCATACATGCTCGCCAGTTTCGTGTACTATTGACTTCGACCATCTTTGAGTTTTCTTAGAGTTTTGGAACGTGTTCTTCTTCTGCATTTTCTTCCACATATTTTCGCATTGTATATCTTTTTCGTCCATCTTTCTTCTTTCACTCATACTTCCTAGACCAAACCAACCAGTTTAATATAACACAGTCTATTTTGACGACCATCAATTGGCTAAAAAAGGGTCTGTCAGTAATGTACTCATAACGTAACGGATGCCCGCTGCAATTTAGACAAGTCTGAGAATCTTATTACAAGTGAGTATATATATATATAATCTTTAGTTCTTTTGTTGGATTGTCTATAATGATGATGACGTCATTAGCTTCATACGCCACAGATGGCGGAGTCATCGTTAAAGAATTTGGCGACATAATTTTTGTATAACAGCCCCATTAAATTATAATGAACGTACCTATTTCTCAAGTCGAATCATTATTCGCACGATGCGTAGAGTAAATCACTGTTATCCGAAACAAAAAATTTTGCTTTTGTCTATGGCTTTGCTTTGTGACTGCAAAAATGGCGCCAAGTTAGGGCGATGACTTTTAAACTGACGTTTTAAATGTCATAATAATGTTTTGAACGATTTGATTATCACATTACTGCAATATTAAAGATAATGTAATATTCATAATAATACATACTAATATACATACATACATACAATCACGCCTCTTTCCCGTTGGGGTAGGCACAGACCACTTCTTTCCACTTGCTACGATTCTTACATACTTCTTTCGCTTCGTCCACTTTCATTATTCTCTTCATACATGCTCTTCGGTTTAGGGTACTCTTGACCTGACCTTTTTTCAAGACGTAATAATAATGTTTATGAAAATATTTAAAAATGGCCGATCTTCATAACTATTACATTATTATTGTAATTGTAGTTATAGTAGCATGTGATTATAAGGTCCGTGTATACAGTATCTAGCATACAATTTTAGAATCTAGGTTTAGCGTCGAAAAGTTATTTTATACAGAACTGACTTTCCTACTATTACATTACGAGGACTGCATTATTTTGATGAAAATATAGTTATAATTTTTAAATTTAATAACGGTGATTAACTTTAAGAAAGGAAGTGTCTATTCAGAGCGTCCGTAAGCTCAACTAAAGGCTTACTATCAGGCGGGCCGGAAACTTATTTCTACCTCTTTTATAGTATGTATTAAGAAACATATTATGCTCTAAAGAATACTAGTACAGCATCAGGCACTTGTTTCAAGAAGCCTTAGGATTCTCCTAGTAGGCTGCTACTCAGCAGAAATGCCAAGCGTCGTTAGTATATCTGTGTGCGGAGTCAGATGCTCACCTTTTAAAAGAGGTCAGGCGTCGCCAAATCTAGGCCTAGTCACAAGCGGAACATCTCGCACAGAGTACCAGCATTGCTAGCTAGCGTGGCACTGATAGATAGTCTTCTTGGCATTTTGCCATATTATAAAAAGATTTAATTGTCTGTAATAGATAAACATACAAACCACCGATTTAAATAGAAGATTGATAGATTGAGAAGATAAGATAGAAAAGAGCCGTGGTGGCCGAATGCTTCGAGCAGTTTCCTGCAACACAAAGATTGCAAGTTTGAATCCCGACTGTAACAATTATTTTTTCTGAACTTAAGTACAGTGATTAGTCACAGAAGAGGTAGAGGTAGGATTATACCTCTTCAGATGTATTGTCTAGAAATACTTTTTTAAAAGGCGGGGTTTTTTGGCGGCTTGTGATGGCGTGACCCGTTCGTTCATTGGATGTTGCCACCGAATTAAGCTAAGAGAGATGTTGCAGAAATATGTATAGACTTGATAATAAAAATAATAAATAAATATCATATAAAATCCGCTTTAAGGTTTTTGTTATCTATACTATAATATTATAAAGAGAAAAGATTTGTATGCAAGTATGTTTGTAAGGAAAGGCTTAAAAAGTACTGGTACGATTTTAAAAATTCTTTCACCATTTGAATGCTACATTATCACTGATTAATATAGGCTAATTTAATTGCAAGTTTTTTTTTGCCAAAATGTTTAAAAAATAAATTTCCACCCGTGCGAAGCCGGGACGGCCCGCTATCTTTAATAACTGTAATTCGCAACAATCCAATTACAAGCCACGCCATCTTCAACGCCACAAGCTTGCCAGGATACAGCTAATGGTTCCAAATTAACTATCTTTGGTTCAACTTTGATGTCACAGATACATACCAACAGACTAAAAATATATATATATATATATACTCTGCCTCTTAGCTAAATAATATAACCTTTGCGAATGTTTTGATTTGACAACACCGTCACGTAAGCAAATTGAATTTGAATAACCTTTAGAAAGACGCCTCAGGTAATTATATTAGAGAGAAATGGCATCAAAAGATCATAAAGCTATTTAGGTGACTAGGACCCCAATGAAAAGGGCTATTAATAGCCAAATTTCAACGTAGGCAGCCAATTTGTGAAGGAGCAATAAGATTCCACCCACGTATAGTAATTAATAAACGTGCAGGTTTTCGAGGCGCGGTTTTATATTATTGTTACAATTTTCATTATTAATGTATCTCAATATTATTATTCATTGCCAATGGTGTCCCACGGCTGGGCAAAGGCCTCCCTCCTGCCCTTCCACTCCCCGCGATCGAGCGCTACCACCGACCAATTGCTCAGATGCATGACCAGTTCGTCCCGCCATCTTGGCGCCATCCGCCATCCATCCACGTCAATAAATAATTAAGATTTAAAATAGCAGTAATAATTAATTTATTGCCATAAGGATGATTTGTTCAGGAGTTACAGGGCAGGACGAGAACGCTCTCTGAAAGCGCCAGTTCTTATATACCTCTCTCTCTAGACTTATATACCTCTTTCACTTCGGCCACATTCATCAGTCGCTTCATACATGCTCGCTGGTTTCGAGTACTCTTGACGTTCCTATCCTGTCCGATCGATCTGATCTTACCTAGATCAATCGTTCGAACATGATTAATCAAAGAGGAATTGAAAATATCCGCGAGTCTATGGTCTTAACTTGATCAATCGTTCGAACATGATTAATCAAAGAGGAATTGAAAATATCCGCGAGTCTATGGTCTTAACTTGATCAATCGTTCGAACATGATGTATCAAAGAGGAATTGAAAATATCCGCGAGTCTATGATCTTACCTAGATCGATCGTTCGAACATGATGAAGCAAAGAGGAATTGAAAATATCCGCGGGTCTATCCGACGCACGTTTCCATCTCTACGAGCTCTTCAGTCCTGGCGTCCGGCCAGACGCACGCGCATAGAATCCACAATTCTCCCCACCTCGTATCCACAGTATTCACTATGTCATACGAGTTGCTTGCACGAACAATATTCTTTAAAAACACAATTCTTTCAGTTATTTACGGTCACGTGCGTTTGATAACAGAAGACTTCTAGTTTTGCGATTTGCGATAAACGACTATTATTCTACTTATAAGTATGTACAGTGAAGTTAGTCGTTATTTTAGTGTTGTGTTATACTTCTGCCTGGAATAAAAAATTAAATAAAAAATAAAATCTGTGTACTTATTGGTTGGTACTGGCAAGTTACACGGGAGAAAACGTACGTAGTTGTAAAGGCTCAGGCATTATGTAACTCATTCACTAAATCTTTCAAGAAACAGATAGGTTTATCGTAAAGCATTTGCTTTTCTAGTATGTACAAAGTTGTTGTTTAGTAACGTGACGTTAATGCAAGTTTTTTATATGTGTATTTGAATGTTAATGAAAACCTACTGTATTTAATTAATAATTTTTCTAATTGTAGATAATAATATTTAAAATAAAAACATTTCACTAATGTTTATAAAATGTATTTTGGCTATTTTTAGTTTTATTTTCGACGCCCTGAATGTAATATGTAGATGATGTACAAAGTTAAATAGACATTTTAACATTATTCCGTTGAGCAGTTGAGTAGCCACTTTTCATCCAAATAATTTCCCGCCGACACATGTGTCAAAATCTTTTTTAAACGTGCGCGCTCGTGGCTGCTAATTGTAATCAGCCATTTATCTGATTTTGACGTTTTATATTTTGATACTCACCAATGGAATTTAGTCGAATTTAATCGTGATGATAATTGAATTAAGCTGCCAGAAAGACAGATATGCATGTTATTTACTAAAATTTCAAATAGTGGTTTAAATTGCGAAATTAATACAATTAAATTTTATTATCGTACAGCTCATAAAAAGAATGACTTTTATTTGAACATATAGAACAGTTGACGTAACTGGATGCAGATAGATGGTGAAGCGAAAGAAGTCTGTCAGTCTTAAGAGAGTTTGCGCTCTGCTCTATCTGCCTACTGTGTATGATATTCGACATGATGTGTAATTAGTGCTCTAGTCGAGTAAGTAGTCACCTATTAATTTGTGTCTGTTAGTTTTGGTGAACGTGATTTGCCACCAACTTTACATCCTCTTCTATATTCTTCATTTATATTACAAAAATCAAAAGCGGATGTGAAATCTTTCACTAAGGACTTATTTGGCGTCATGTTGACACCTTAAAGATTTCCGGCGGAAAGTGGCCCCTCCAAGAGGAAGGATAGTTGAAAAAATTTACGCATATGACCATCACTAAAATACAAATGTATTTTGCAAACTTCGCGATATAATCTATCAAGTAATTATAGGCATCTGACTTTCCTCCGCTGATAGCAGTACAGGACAGTAGTATTTTCAAAATATTGCGAATATTTTTATACCGAGATCTGGCGTCGAGCCCGAACGATTTTAATGTCGCGTTGCATAGATTTGCCTTAGCTACGCTTTATTTCTTATATCGATGTATCAAATCATCGATATATTTTGGCGTCAGTTCTCAAAGTACGCGACAGCCCTCCTTAGTAACAGATACAGATATCGTACTGGCCCTTAGCGAAAGATCTCACACCGTCAATAGAGGACTACTGTAGTTTCAGCACTGTCAGTACTTCTGTACTCAATACATATTACATACTAATTGACAGGTGATGGATTTAGGGTTGTCAGCAGCGTTTGTAACATCACTAAAACAAAATATTGAGTGTGACGCGGGACGTCAAACTGCGTTGTGTCAAAGGCGAAGCAGTCAATGCTCTGACAAAATCATTGATTAGTTTCCATACTGCTTTTATACAATTAGAGTGAAAGGTAAACATGTGGCCAGTCGTAAACGATTTATCTGAGTAGGTTGCAGCCTAGGGCGGTACATTTTAGACCGGTATATTTGGGGCCAAAAGGAATTAAAAAAATGCGATTCTATAGAAAATCCAACAAAAAAATAAATTTAAGTTTAATTGTATTAGAAGCACACTTTTCCAAACTCAAATTAATAAAAAAAATATAGGATGCTTTTTATTGTTTTTTTATCGAGAGGAAACCTGCATACGTTTGATAAGAAATTCAAAGGCGTATGTATAGTCGTGCTTGAGTAACGGCGATGGACTCGCCATCTGTCACGTTGGCACCTAATATACCTCTTGCAGAAAGTGGGTGTGTGGGTATTACCTATACACCACTGCCTACCCCTTCGGGGACCCTTGTGGGAAGGCGTGAGGATATATTATTTTTATTTTATTGGTAAGAGTGTCAAATTTCAATTTGATTCGACGTTTTGAAGGAGGTCTAAGTCATGTTCAAAGCTTCTTTTACACACTAACATATTGCTGTCAAGCGGTTACCGGCACCTATAGACGGTTGCCTCACCAAAGGTCACTCTCGCGCTGCTGATCAAAACAACTTTGCCAACTGCCAACATCTGGTACATGATTTTCGCTAAGTTATAAGCACGAAACACTTAAATTCTAACAAATCATAAACATCAAACGAAAATTCAGTATTTCGCGTTGAAATTTTCCGGAAGTACAAATTGTTCATGAAATTTCTCAGTAAATTTACCACGAGAGTGTACTATCGACTTAAATGCGAAGCTATGAGAAGAGCTGAACAATTTCCGTTGTATTTTAAAATTTTCACGTTGAAACAAAAAGGGAACGCGGGTATATAAGTATTTTTTTAAATTTATATATTAAGAGCCGTGGTGGCCGAGTGGTTCGAGTAGTTGCCTGCGATACAAAAATCCCGACTGTACCAATGAGTTTTACTGAACTTTAAGTACCTACAGTGATTAGTCGCACCACGAGCTTTACGGGGAAGGAAAACATCGAGAGGAAACCTCGATGACCACACGCCTGGGAAACAATTCAAAGGCGTATGTATAGTCGTGCTTGATTAACGGTGATTGACTCACCATCTGTCACCTAAAATATATTTCTGAGAGAAAGTGGGTATACACTTATATATACACTTTTGGGAAGGCGTGAGGATATATATATCTTTTAAACTTTTTTTATTAATCAACTGTACTTAAGTTCAGGAAAACTCATTGGTACAGTCGACATTCGAACTTGCAATCTTTGTGTTGCAGGCAACTACTGGAACCAATTGGCCACCACGGCTCTGAATGAGTAAATACAAAATTTTAGAATGCCATCGATGTAGACCAAATGGTCATTGTCGACTCACAAATGCCGCGGAGTGTAGCGAATCAACTCGGACAGTCACATGATTGCCAGGCTGGACCAGCGGCTCTCAACGTTTTTACTTGGCGACGCACTAAGAGATTATTGGAAATAAATTCGCGACACGTTACATAAAATACGATGCAATCCACCCATAAAAAATATCATGATCTTATCATGACGCCAAGACTTTTTATATTTTTCATTTACGTATATTTAAGTATGTAATTCTATAATATTAAAATGATGTAAAATTATATAGGTATTAAAAATGTACTGAGAAGCAATTTAGTAACGGCGATGGACTGTTACGTTGCCAACTAAAATATATCTCTGGCGGAAAGTGTACCGAAGAGGTAGGCCGAGGTGTATACGTAGTCCTACACATCTCTGCCTACCCCTATATAATTATTAAAAATAACGTTAAATTATTTCCCCTCACAGGGGAGGCAGAATGAGTAGAGCACGGAGCTCTTTAGTCTTACAGACCTCGTTAGCATCACTCTATACATAATATATTCACACCGGTTTGGAGTACTCATGACGTTTCCATCCTTAAGTATCCAATTCCTCTGCCTCTTCCTCCACACACTTTGTGTAACTGTTTCGTCAATATTTCGTCACTGATATTTTCACGTTTACAATCACACCGGTTGCTTTGCGTATCTCGTCATCGCGGATTCATTAAAGTTACGTCGCCCATTTTTAAAAGGTAAGAATATAGGTCGCGATATACTTGACAGAGGCTTGCAACTCACCAATGTGTCGCGACACGGTTGAGAACCGCTGGGATAGTAAACGCAACTCAAGTGTTGCGTTGTGCGTCCGATATGAAAATTAGTCCAATTACTTAACCTGTCACAATTGTTAATATATGAAAGGTCGTCTGTCTTTATGGCGCAATTGTGAATAAACTTCATGACCATAGATAAACAATGGAGTTTTTTCAAGTGATGTCATTTTGAGCTGTGAATTCAGATCCGAGACGGGTCTTGGTTACAGTGCGCCCTATAGATGTTCGTGGTGCCATTCAGATATTTATTTATTAATCACACCACGCGCTTTACTGTGAAATAACATATCTACAGGAATCTATGACGTGGTGTGACTAATCACAGTACTTAGTTCAGAAAATCTCATTGGTACGAACTTGCAATTTGTGTGTTGCAGGTGACTTGGCCAACACGGCTGTACGGCAATAATATTTAGCGGAAATACACCCTTCTAACGTTCCTAATCCCTCGAAAAGGTTTAATAGGGCAGGTGCAAGCACAAAGAAAAGTTGGAAAATTACCGAGGTTGGCATGACAGTAAGCCGAATGGCGGTGACAACCCACTGTTGTATTATGCCAGAATTTTAAATCGTGATAACAATTGAGATGATAAAATAAGAAGAAACAAAGAAACGCGTTTTGTTGAAATCCACTGAGACGTTTGGATTTTTTACGAATATTTAAGTCTGCGTAAGATTTAAACTGAGGCAAGTCTGAGACTTAATTACTGACATATCCTTATTTCAACGGGATAATTATTATTCAAATTTCGTATATAATAACGTAAGTCTGTGTGTTCCCGACGTAATAACGGGATATCCAGGAATTGGAGTTCAGTACACCTCACAGAAGTCCATTTACTGTACGATAATAGGTCATTAAAGCTTTTGCCCAGAACAGCTCTAATAAGCGATTCGAGTAAGTCGAATCCCGACTGTACCAATGAGTTTTTCTGAACTTAAGTACAGGGATTAGTCACACCACGAGTACGTGAATGAAAATATCGAGAGGAAACCTGCATACGTCTGAGAAGTAATTCAAAGGCTACAGTAACGGCGATGGACTCGCCATCTGTCACGTTGGCACTTAAAATATATCTCTGGCGGAAAGAGGGTGTGTGGGTACTACTTATATACCTCTGCCTACCCCTTCGGGGAACAAACACACACTCTCATGCCCTAATTCAATACCGATCCTTGCTAATGTAATTTTCACTGTAATTGTGTCAACCAGGAACTCTGTAACATCTCTATCTTGAGATGAGTGTTAATGTCTACGACACAGTTTTGTACTGCTGCAGGCATTATCACACATTTATTTATAAATTTATTGTGTTTTCTGTTCTTAAATAAATAAAGAAACTGCCGTGGTGGCCGCTTGTTTCGAGAGGTTGCCTGCAGCACAAATATTGCAAGTTTGAATCCCTGTACCAATGAGTTTTTCTGAACTTAAGTACAGTTATTAGTCACACCACGAGCTTCACGGCGAACGAAAACATCGAGAGAAAACCTGCATACGTCTGAGAAGCAATTTAAAGGCGTATGTATAGCCGTGCTTGAGTAACGGCAATGGACTCGCCATCTATCACGCTAGCACCTAAAATATATCTCTGACGGAAAGTGGATGTGTGAGTACAACCTATACCAACCAACCAGCCATCTTCTACCTTCAGGGACCCTTGTGGGAAGACGTGAGGATATATTATATTTATATTTAAAATAAAAAACTTGTAAAATTGATAGCGGCTTATCTATTTTAAAAGTCGATTTAAAAGGTCATGAAAGTAGCCATGTTGGATTGACAGGATTGAAGGTGTGATAACACTACAGCTGAAGGCACCTGTGGGGACAGAATCTCGGACTAGGGCGTCACTTAGCCAGCTATGTCAGCCAGTTAGGTCGACGTTTGTTTACTATTGCAGAATCCTCTGCTATGGAGTATATTTCTTGGGGTCAATGCACCTAACCTAACTGCGTTTACTCATACTATGACAGGTAACCCGAGGGATCAGTATTAAATACCTAACCTCTAAATAAAAGGGAAACGTTTATATGGCATGTCTGTTTCCGATGTAGTTATGTATCCACAGGTTAGCGTGGTAAATAAAGTGTCAGGCAACCTGTAGCGAGCAGAAATGTATTGATTTATTGAGGCACAACATAGCGCTCGCCTGGAGCGACTGTAGCAGAGACGTTTCATTCAGTCCATTTAGCTAATGAGACCATTGTGGGCACGAGCGCGGCCTTCACGGCGCGTCACGTCCATCCATATTCATAGTGTACACGGTACTTACTCCTCTGAATGCTGCGATACATTGTCCTTGTCTTTGTGCGCCTGTCCCGAGCTGCAAGAGTTGCCCATCTTCCCGGCCCGCGCCCTCAACACTTCATCACCACGGAATCACCGCATGCGTCCCTCCGCACGCACTAAACTATTAACAGGGACACAAGCACGCACACGCGTCCCGACTCTCTAATGTACAATGACACAGAAATATCTAGCATTTCCCGGTGTCGCGATCGTTTCGGGCGGCAAATCTAAATATAAATTGCGCGCGGGCTGCCGCGGCGACCGTCCGACGGGGAATAATCGATGCGCGCCCTGTGCCCCACCCCCCGCTCCGTCGCGCCGCGCGCGCTCATTATCTACGCTTTTCACGACACATGCCATAGATATCGAGAGCTTTTCCGTACGAAGGTTTATTATCGCACACTTCAAAGCAAACTCCGTAAACGATATAATAATATTTTATGTCAACTACACTGGCAAGCGAGGCCTGTGACCGCTATATTCGAATTTAGAATTCCTAAAATAAAATGAAGTCTGTCTGTTGTTTCAATACGTCGCGTCACAACAAGTGCCCTACAAGTATTATATTTGTAGATGCACTTCGAATTCAGTTTTCATGTATTAAATAGCATTGATTTCTATTATTCTACCGCTGACATCATGCCTAGGTGTTTCTTGAACACCGTACGACCGCTAGCGAGCAGTTTCATACAGGAATCTAACGATTTTTTGGTGCAAAGTAAGTAAAGTGCAGTATTTGTAGCTACTCGCAATATTTTTAAATATTTATAAGAATTGTTGTAATTTTAAATGAGAAATAGCAACTAGATGCATACCGCTACTTTATTCAAGCTGTATTTATTAACAAAATGCTAGTTCGTAGCAAAATCTGCGTCAAAGTAGATTTCAATACCTTGAGTATGAATTCTGTATTTTACCCAATACAGAACTTTGATGAAAGATACATATGTATGTATCTTTAGGTATAATTATCCACAAATCATCACGCCGAATCCCTAAAGGGGTAGGCAGAGAGAGTAGAGCGCAAAAATCTCTATACACTTACATACCTCCTGCACTTCCTCCACGTTCATCAGTCTCTTCATACACGCTTGCCGGTTTCGAATACTCTTGTTCCCATCCTTGATTGTTCGATCGAAGAGGAATGTTTTTAATAAATAGTTAACATCCCTTAGCTGATATCAAACCTCGCGTTTCAAAAGTCAACCATAAACGCCGAAAGGAGTTATTGAAGACAACGGAAACACTATACCACGACAAAGTGCCAATATCCACCCGCTTCTACCTGCAACTGCTGAAGAGGAGTCAGTTTCTTAAACAGTTTGTCGATTCGGAAATATACGAGTATGCCTCGGAAACTGAAAAACCTATCAAATCACCCGAACCGTCAAAAGCGCGGGCGCAGAACCAGAGTAAAAAAGATTTGGATAAGACTTATAATTTGAGGTAGTGTGTTGTCTCTGGCATTTACAATGAAGCATTAGTCTAGTTTAAAGTCTTCTTTAAGTGGACTTTTAGGTATAACGCTGCCAGCTTTATGGGCATGTCTTATATCTATATTTTCATAGATGAAAAACATAGTAGACAGTAGAAAAAAATACTAGAAGAATACATACGTCTAAAAGTTTACTGCTGTAATGTAAAAAAATAAAGAAGGCAGAACCCGAGTGGCCTTTACCTATTAGCATTTAAAAGACTGTATTTCATAACTACTTCTACAATAAGTTACGAGACTTCTTGCGAACTAACGCGAACCATAAACAAGTATATTTTGTATTTATTTAATATCATAATAATAAATAGGTAAACATTGCGACGACTCCACGCAAATTTACATAGTCCGAATTTAAACAAAGCTTGTACTTTGTACCTACATGGAACTGGACATCGATATATATATATATATATAAATAGATAGATAAATACAAAAATGTAAAAACAGGCCATCCAAGAATACGAATTCTCGTGTTCATAACACACATATCTGCTTTGAATAAGGTACTCTCAGACGTGTCTCAGACGTGTGCAGGTTTCCTATCGATGTTTTCCTTCACCGTAAAGTTCGTGGTGTGACTAATCACTGTACTTAAGTTCAGAAAAACTCATTGGTACAGTCGGGATTCGACTTACTCGAATCGCTCATTAGAGCTGTGGTGGTCCAAGGCTTTCGAAAGACGTATTTATTTATTTTGTTTTAAGCATGTGTTTTTAAGTTATATTCAGGATAGTATGCGATTAAGTATTAATGTCTGCATTGTAACAGGTCCAACGAAGCGAAAGGCGAGCGCAAATGCTACGATAAGCCACGCTCGCAGCGGAGAACTTGGAGAACCAAAACATTGGTGACGACAGAGCACGGCGACCAAAACCATAGACGGAGAAACCGGAAAGAGCCTCTCGCGCCGATCATAGAGGAGATAAAGAGCAGGGAAACGCTAAAAAAGGGAGGAGCCGAAATTGATAAGATCGCGGAGAAGTTGAAGAGTTTGGTGAAGACGAATGAGGAAGAACGGCTGGATAAGGAGCTGCTGACGTGTAAAGAGTCATTTGACGTTAACAACGATATGGTAAAGGATGATGACGAGCTAAAGGAAAATGGTATGACTTTGAGTTTAACTTTTATTAAATCATCCTCTTATAAGTAACATAACTATGCACTGAGCTTAGTGTTTAGTGAGACACCCGAAATTGTGGAACCCGAAAAAATGTTATGGAAATTCAATATTTGTGATTTTTTGCGAAGCTTTAGAGATACCAGAAACGAGCATTCGAACAAAGTGTATGATTAGATCATGTTCAGAAGACACGCTGTAGTTTTGATGGCGGTATGTGAATCACACATATCACACAATAAATACAATAGAAACTATATATATATATATATATATATATATATATATATATATCCTCACGCCTTCCCACAAGGTTCCCCGAAGGGGTAGGTGATACCCATATAATAGGTAATACCCATACATCCACTTTCCGCCAGAGATATATTATATAATAAATAATTAATAAAATATATTTTAGGTGAAAACGTGACAGATGGCGAGTCCATCGCCGTTACTCAAGCACAGCTATACATACGCCTTTGAATTGCTTCTCAGACATATGCAGGTTTCCTCTCGATGTTTTCCTTCACCGTAAAGCTCGTGGTGTGACTAATCACTGTACTTAAGTTCAGAAGAACTCATCGGTACAGTCGAGATTCGAACTTGCGATCTTAGCCAAAATGCCATACCAACAATTGCAGCTAGGTTAATGCACAGAGTACAGCATGGAGTTCTTCAAGAAGGGTGTGAAAATATTCCTGCAGGGTCGGCAACGCGCGAGTGATACCCCTGGTGTTGCAAGCGCCCAAAAAGTGTAGGCGGCGGTAATCGCTTACCATCAGGCGGACCGCTTGCTTATTTGCCACTTAAGTGGTATAAAAAAAAAACCCCTTTAGACTAGCCCCTCTTCTTCTTATTCTCTTAGCGTGCATGCTATTCGATATCTATAATAATTTGATTGGCATTAACTACGGAAAAAGTTTTCGTCGATAATATCGTTGCCATACAATCTCCTTTCGGAGATTAGCCAACACAAACAGACAGATAAACACTACATATTATGTATTATACGAAGTTCCGCGTCTGTCTGTTTGCGATAAACTCTAAATCTACTGAACGAATTTGCATGTGGTTTTCATCATATGACAGAGTGATTCATAAGGACGGCTTAGGTGAATAATTTAGATGAAATTAGCTGATGCATATTCTACTACCTAGTTTTTGTTACAAGTACTTACCGTATGTACTGTCTATGTATAAAAAAAAATATAAAAATTAAAAAATTAGGTACCAACAAACAGACATAAATTTATTGTTAAACAAGTACCGACAGAAATATATATTTTCTATGGCAGCACCGTTGATTGAGTTGAAGCGCGAGTGGCCTGAGCGGCGATGCCCTCGCGCCACGCACACGTGTTCGTATTGCGGCAAGGGCTTCGACCGCCCCTGGGTTTTGAAGGGGCACCTGCGCCTGCACACGGGCGAGCGGCCCTTCCCCTGCCCGCACACGCACTGCGGCAGGACCTTCGCTGATAGGTATGTACCATACCATTTAGTTTATCTACCCAGTATATTCACGCAAGCGCCCCCGCCCCTCCGTACCACCGCTCACAAACCTAAGGCGCGGCCAACTAGTTCTGCGCAGATTATAGTTAACCGAGTAAAATATCTTTCTCCTATGGAAAGCCGAGTTATTCCGGAGTAGCTGAGATGAGATATTGTACCTACCTATTTAAAAAATATCATCAAATTAACGCGGGTAAAACAATAGGGCACTAAGTAAGAAATGAAAAGTTTATTATTATGGATAGACTCACCATCTGTCACGTTCTGTACACCAAAAATACATCTCTGGCGGAAAGTGGGTACCTCTAACTACCCCTTCGGGGACCCTCGTGGGAAGGCGTGATAGGATATGTTATTATTATTAACGTTTAATGTCCCCATTGTAGGTCCAACCTGCGTGCTCACCAGCGCACGCGCGGCCACCACTCCTGGCAATGGCGCTGCTCGGAGTGCAACAAAGCGTTCAGTCAGAGGCGGTACCTTGAGAGACACCGCACTGAGGCCTGCCGCAAGTATAAGTCAGTCATTTTCCCACGCCTTCTTTATAGGGTCTCCGAAGGGGTAGGCAACAAACATTTCAAGGCTAAGATACGAATATTCTTGTTCACTATTCAAAAGTCAGCTACCAGCGGGAATCAAACGCGCGTAGATCTTAACCACCTGGTCTACTGGTTAGAGTTGACTGCGAATTTGAGGTTGCGGAATCAACTCCCGCTGAGGGCAGATATTGTGTTATGGACACGAGTATTTGTAGATACCTTAGCCTTGGATGTCCTATGTATTTATGTATACCTATCTATATAAGTAAATATATCGTTGTCTAGTTACTTCTTAGTTACCATCACTTTCTTCTACATCACTTACATTACTTCTACATCACTTGGTCTTAGTTACCATAAAACAATAATAATAATAATAAATCTTTATTTACACACAAAGGATTTTTTTATATTTAATCTAACCAGTCTCCTTTTGAGCAAGGGATGCCTGTGTTAGGAGACCCCGCTCTCCCCGAGGAGAATTTGTGTGTAATAGTCCCAAAGTATTTTTATTTATTAAATTTTCAACGTATTATTTTTAGAATGCATATAAAAAGTTCATCCAAGCTAAGCGGATACAAACCTAGCAGACCCACCGTTGAGCCGCTATCTGATAGGACTCAGCCCAACGGGACCCCAGCGGGCCCCTCCGAGGGACAAGAAGGCCCCATCGACCTCACTGTTGCTAAGAAGAGTCTTGCAGATAGTGAAAATGCTTAAATTTCTACAAAAATATCTTATATCTTTAAGTAAATAGTGTTGATGATTGATTGAAGAATTATTTATTTAATTTCACGTCTATAATTGATCCACATTTCAGGATTCGTCCATCCAATTTCAAATAAAAAAATCAAGATTTAATTGTTCGCAATAACTAATACTTTTAGAACTGTTAGTCGCTGCCAACACAAAGATTGCAGGTTCGAACCCGGCAGTTTGTACCGATGAGTTTATCTGATATAAAGTAGTGATATATCACACCACGAGCTCGATGGTGAGAGAAAACATTGCGAGGAAAGGTGCATTCGTTTTTTTTTATACGACAAGAGTGGCAAACAAGCATACGGCCCACCTGATGGGACACGGTTACCGTACCCTATTTAAGCTCATGATACCGAAGTATCACTTGCGCGTTGCCACTCTGTGTAATAGGTCTAATCACTTGGTTGTCAAAACAATATAACAATGCTTCGCCCTGCTCAAGGAGCTCATTACTGGTAACCTTATTCACCGCGTAGGAACACAACACAAAACATTGTGTTATTTGGCTACAGACTTCTATAAGGTGGAGGTCCTGGTAACGGTAACGGAAAATCCATTATGCCCTCCTAAGGGGTACCTCTTGATACCTACCTCATTTGAGAAGTCTAAAAACGTATGTATAGTCGTGCTTACGGGGAGGGTTTCGCTATCTGTACCCCACATTTATCTGCTGCAAAAAGGGATGTTGTTCCGCTTCTGCTACCATTGTTGGGAATGTCTTGTGGGAAGCAGCTAAGACAAACAATTCTAAACAAGAAATTAAACAATCATATTTTCTATCTATATGTTCACGCCTTCCCACAAGGGTCCCCGAATGGGTAGGCAGAGGTGTGTAGGTAGTACGCACACACCCACTTTCCGCCTAAGATATAGGTAAATTTAGGTGCTATATGTGTGTGTTGTGTTGAGTTGTGCCAACGTGATAGATGGCGAGTCTATCGCCGTTTCAGCAGACCTTACATTCATCTGGATTCGAAATTACAATCTTAAGGTTGCAGGCGACTGTTCGAGCCACTCGGCCACCGCGGTTTCAGCTGCAAATGAATAGGATTACTGAAAGAACACTTAAATGCAATATAATTTATTATTACAACAATAGATTAAATAAATACAATTTGTACAACTTACTAGGTTACGACAACACGAGAAAGTTGGTGTCATCAATTGTCCTTTTCACACGCTATACACAAGACAAGGACAGCACTAGTGACTGAAATACTGAATATATAAAGCGTTCTCAAGGCTTTCGGAGTCACGTGACGGGCGATGAACAATATTATTAGTGTAAATTACGGCACATTAATTTCATAAAAATGTTTTATCTAAATCAGAAGAGGCACCAATTAAATTTACAGGTAACCGGAATGAATGAACCTGAATAATGAATGCATCCAGGGAGACCAAAATCTTATTAGAACCATGTAAATTTACAGATATTATGAAACGATTTATAATAAAAAAAAAGTGTTTTAGAAAAAATTTTGGCTTAGGGTGCACTTAAAACTAAAAACAGGTAAATTTTCAGGAAACCATATTTATTTCGGAAATATAACAAGGCCAAAACTTTTAACCTGGTAATCAGAATAAATTTGAAAAATGCATATCACTGCCTTTTGCGGACAAAAAGTACATGTTCCACAGCAAATTACTCCCAAAAAAAAAAGTACACTCACATCTAATAAACATGTAAATACAAAGCTAATTACGAATTGAAAATTGTGCGTATTCATATACATATAAAAAGCCGTGGTGGCCGAGTGGTTCGAGCAGTTGCCTGCGACACAAAGATCGCAAGTTCGAAGCCCGACTGTACCAATGAGTTTATCTGAACTTAAGTACAGTGATTAGTCGCCTCGCAGTAGACTCGCCATCTGTCACGTTCGCACCAAATATACCTCTGGCGGAAAGTGGGTGTGTGTGTATTTATTACCTATACACCTCTGCCTACCCCTTCGGGGACCCTTGTGGGAAGGCGTGAGGATATATTATATTATATTATTATTATATAATTAATTAATCAGTGATAACGTAGCATTCAATAGCGAAAGAATTTTTAAAATCGGTCCAGTACTTTTTGAGCCAATTCCTTACAAACATACTTACATAAAAATCTTTCCTCTTTATAATATTAGTATAGAATACTATTTATATAAACTGCATGACATTCCTATTCTTTAATCGCAACATCGCACCATCCTGGCTAGGATCTCGTTTCGTGACGGCTACTTGGTAATTAAGTCATATGTTTTTATTTTACTTCAGGCACATATAGTGAAAATGCGTCGTCCCCGGCCCTTTTGACCATAGCGTAAATACGCCCTTGCGTTCATCTCAAACGCAGCTCCGTACATGACCTCTTTTACCCAATGTATTAGGTAACTTTCCAGTTCTTCCTGTCCTTTCACGTACTACTTACAACGCTATTAATTCAACAAATTCTGTATTCGGTCGAGATTCGATTGCGTGAAAGAGCTTTAATTTCGAAGGGAATGTAGCGTTTTGCGTACATTGAGTACTATAGTCTGGGCAGATGGGTAATAACAACCTGTTATCGCGCAATGTAAACTCTACATTATTCCTAGTGTCAATATGGCTTAAATTCTCTTGGCACTTGCGTATAGCACAACTTCGTACAGTACTTATGTATAGTACAACTTATGATCAATAAGCAAAAAATATGTACTTGTATCAATTTAACCAACTGTAAAATGTGAGGAGATTAATATTGCTTCTGCATGTATTTCCACTAAGGTGACGGACATATCATTATAGTAATCATGTTTATCATAATGATGGTAATTACCCAGGTGTCAAAACTGCATCGAGAATAGAATCGCACGGCCGTGGTCGACTTGCCTTTGAGTTCACTTATCCCCTTGCAAGTTATCATATAAATTGATACTAATAAATGCTAATAAATATAGATATATAAATAATGCTAATAAATATAGATAGAACAATCCACGAAGACTCGCCCCACTATTCTTCCCTATAGTTTATAGTGTAAGTGTGCAACCTTCCACTAATGTTTGAGTATTGTCGGTACACACTGATTACCTATGAGTGCACACGCACACTACAATTAATAGACTCGGGTCATACGCCCAGCATCCTGCGACCCCCTCGACTAGAAATTGGTGGGGCGCGTCTTCGTGGATGGCACTATCTTTAAATGATAACTATATTATCATTAAATTCACACAATGACTAGAGTTATTATCGAAAGGGTTGTAATACGAAAATGCATATATACTATGCATATCATCGCACCGAGGCTCTCGCGTGATAAGCAGAGAGAGTTGAACGCCAGTTCTCTCTAGGCTTACATACCTCTTTCGCTAAGTAACACTAAATAAATACCTTGGGACAATTCCACACAAATTGACATAGCTCCAAATTAAGTAAAGCTTGTGTTAATGGTAACTAGACAACGATATATTTACTTAAATAGATAGACACATATAACTTTGATACATAGGACATCCAAGACTAAGGTACAAATACTGTGTTCATCACACTAGTAACCGCCCTCCGCGGGAATCGAGCCCACAACCGGGAGCTCTGAACATTAGACTAGAAGCATTACAAACCTATCCGAGATTTTGATCCGAGAGTTGGCAACACTACAATACAATATGACATGTCCCAGAGTTGCAAAGAAAAAAAAAGCGAAAAAAATTCCTTTCTTTATAATGGCATTTTGTGATGGCGATGTGACAGTTATGAGTTTTTATAACCTTATTCATGGTTAAAAACGGAAAATTTAAAAAATATTTACATATTACTTTTTACAATAACTTTTTTAAATTTTGATTCAAACGGGGAATGAAGCAAGACAAAATTACCTAAAAAGTAAAAATAGACATACCAATCTATTGTTGAAGGCACTGTCGTATTAACTAAACGCCTTAAACGCGATACTGAGAAAAAAACGTCGTACAAACCACGACCTAGTCTACTAAGCATTAAGATATACTTTGGCTGTTTCAAGGAATATGTTAAATTTAAGGTTACATCTCAAAATCCTCTTTTTATTTACACTAGAAAATTGTACAGCTAGCGGAGATACACATTCTAGCCCTTATCTTTACGGTAATAAGGCTTTATTTTGTATAAAATATGAATGAATGAATAAATAAATAATTCAAGATAAGCTCAAACCGAAATATGTCTAAAGATTTAATAGCAAATATTATTAAGTATTAAGTTAAAGAAAATCACATCTTTCGTTTAACCATACCAACCAGACTTAGGTACACATCGTAAATTTATTGCACATCGTTAAACACATCGTGAATTTAATATTATTAAATGAGATTTAATAGTGCATATATTATTATTATTATATATGCACAACTTCCCATAAGGGTCCGCGAAGGGGTAGGCAGAGGTGTACCGGTAGTACCCACACACCCACTTTCCGCCTGAATTAAATTTTAGTACATGTAGGTACTAAAATATATCTCATATATTCATATGTAGGTACATATATCGTCACGTCTTCCAAAAAAGGTTCCTGACGAGAAAAGTGGGGTTACAATCACTATCTTTTAGCATGACTTTACATACGCCTTTGAGTGTCTTCTCAAACGTATGTATGGTTTCCTCACTATGTTTCCCTTCTCCGCAAACCTGGCTATGAATCACTGTGCCTAAGTTCAAGAAAAGGTCATTATTACAGACCGCAGTCTTCAATTTGCAGGCGTCTATATAAACATTAGTAATATTTATATACTGAACATATTCATACATTGCGAGGAGCACAAAGTACACTTATTTAACGAATCTTTGTAATATTAAAGAGGGATGCCACTATATTCAACCATATTCCAACGCAATAAGAAAATAAAGGCCTTTAAAAAGTCCAAATTAATGAACACTGCTGAACTATTTCGACACCGGGATTTCAGAACGAAAACAGTACAGTATAAATATAGTGTTAAAAATGTATATATTATTCATATATTAATAAATTAACCATACTTTTTTATGTAGCGTTTTTACAACTTTACCAAGGTTGAACTGCCTACCCAAAAGGGTTGGCAGGGATATGAGTTTTGTACTTGTTGGATTACAGCGGCGGGGGGTCCCTGATACCCTCGCTGTGTCGCGTCCTGCCCGCCAACTCGAGAATCGCCTTCGCCTCAGGGTTCACGTCCAGAATGCTGGTGTCTCGCTCATCCTGCTGATACAGATAAATACATATTAAGCGTCTTATATGGTCTGTGAAGATCAACAATTGTTTCTTTTTCTATGGCATGCACTGTCAAAATAGTCTGAGGGAAAAATTGTCCTTGACTATGACGAAGATATAAATGAAGACAATAACCTTCTTTTTTGAAGTCGGCAAAAAATATACGTGTGTATACAAATATTTTCCATCAACAATTTTCGAACGAAAAACGTTACCTTCTGATTACTACTAATACTACTACTATTCTGATGACTTACTAATAAAAATAAATACTTAATAAAAAAAGTAGCCGTGGTGGCCGAGTGGTTCGAGTAGTTGCCTGCGACACAAAGATCGCAAATTCGAATCCCGACTGTACCAATGAGTTTTTCTGAACTTAAGTACAGTGATTAGTCACACCACGAGCTTTACGGTGAAGGAAAACATCGAGAGGTAACCTGCATACGTCTGAGAAGAAATTCAAAGGCGTATGTATAGTGGTGCTTGAGTAACGGCGATGGACACGCCATCTGTCACGTTGGCACATAATATACCTCTGGCGGAAAGTGGGTGTGTGGGTATTACCTATACACCTCTGCGTACCCCTTCGGGGACCCTTGTGGGAAGGCGTGAGGACATATTATTATTATATTATAATAAAAAAAATCACCTTGAAATTAAATTACCAACGTACCAGGCGCCCATACCTTCACAAAGACTACTATGAAGCTGTGTCTATATTGACATTTTCCATCCTGCTCGCACTCAATGTTATCTTCAGATTAGTTCTAATAATCACCTTGAATTGAAGTTGCCAAAGTACCAGGCGCCTATGCCTTCGAAGAGGCTACTATTAATCTGTTCCAATCAACATCTTCCACCCTGCTCGCACACAACGCTATCTCCACCTAAGTACTAATAATCACCTTGAAATTACATTACCAAAGTACCAGGCGCCTATGCCTTCAAAGATTCTGGATCGTCCCTAAATCCGTCGCTTACTTGCTGTTTGCCCATAAGTTGCATGAATTCACGTTCAGACTTGTGGGTTTCCAGGACGCTGCTGCGTGTGGATAGGATCGTGTTCTCCTGGTGGAAGGTGGGAAGAGGATGTGAGGAGGAAAGGACACGAAGACAGAGGGAGGGACGGGTTGATTAAATATGACATGCATCATCACTGAGTCCCTCACGTAGTAGGCAGAGAGAGTAGAGCGCCAGTTCTCTCTAGACTTACAGACCTCATTCGCTACAACTCCATTCATTAGTATCCTCCTACATGCCGGTTCGACTACCCTTGACATTCTTATCTTTGAGAGTTTTAAGTGATTTAATTTTTGTGTGTGTTATATAGGTACTAGCTGCCCGCCCCGGCTTCGCACGGGTGCAATATTGGTACTAATTATAATGTAAAAGATAAAAATGGTTATGGTGGTATATCCTTTAGAGATAATTAAATACCATCGCGGACTTTTATATCGATCATTTGAAGATATACTACTCCGTAGTACATTCATTTGATCTCTCGTAAGGTTTACCCAGCGTTTGCGATTTAAGTGCACAAAAATATGTGCCTATGAACACATTACAAATCTTTGAATATTTCGTTATTTATAAATAAGAGAAAAAGAGGCGAATTTGGAATAGTCTTGGTTTCCGATTTTCATTAATATTGTTTGATATTTGAGCGTTTTTAGCTGACCTCTACATCGTGTAAGGAATACTCCTACCAAATTTCAAGGCAATCGGCCTTAATTCCTGAGATTTCGTGATGAGTGAGTTCACAAATAGAATCTCCCCGCGTTCCACCTTGCGGGTGGAGTTTCATAAAATCCGTTCTTAGCTGACCTCTACATCGCGTAAGGAATACTCCTACCAAATTTCAAGTCAATCGGCCTTATAGTTCCTGAGATATCCTAATGAGTGAGCTCACAAATGGGATCTCCCCGCACTCCACCTTGCGGGTGGAGTTTTTCAAAATCCGTTCTTACCTGACCTCTACACCGTGTACGGAATACTCCTACCCAATTTCAAGTCAATCGGCCTTATAGTTCCTGAGATATCCTAATGAGTAAGTTCACAAATGGGGTCTCCCCGCACTCTACCTTGCGGGTGGAGTTTTTCAAAATCCGTTTTACCTGACCTCTACACCGCTTAAGGAATACTCCTACCAAATTTGAAGGCAGTCGGCCTTACAGTTCCTGAGATTTCGTGATGAGTCAGTTTAAAAATGGGATCTCCTATATATATATAGATTTCGTCCTAGCTATCGTATTAATAGCGAGCAAAGTCGCGGGGACACCCAATTGTGTAGCAGAGTAGGGATGCCAGTTACCTTAGTACCAGGCGCCTATGAACGCATGGAGCTCTGTCAAGCCCTAAACCCGCCGATTTGCTGTATGCCCATGAGCTTCATTAAGCCGCGCTCAGACCTGCGCGTGGTCAGAATGCTGCTGCGGCGGAACAGTATCGACGAGCACTGGGAAAGGGAGCCGGGTTGAGGGGGGAAACGTGAGGGGAGGGGGGGGGGTCTGGTAAGGTTGGGGATAGGTACTGGAGCTATCTTAAAATTTTACGCGGATTCTTGAACCTAAGGCTATACAGTGTTGCCGGCTTAATCAACCAGATCATAAGTACCTATTCAATTAATTTTAATTTTATTTGTGGTTTAAGTGTAATTGTTGTCTATTACTATAATAAAACCATTTTTATACACTACATATATAGCAAACAAAAGCCACCTAATGCTAATGGTTAGGATGGTTTTTCTATACCACAAAAGTGGCAAACAAGTATATGGTCCACCTAATGAGAAGCTGTTAACATAGCCTATTTACGCCAACGATCCTGTAGTATCACTTGCACGTTGCCACTCTTCGGAGAATTATACTGTGCAGCATAATGGGACTAGCCCTTCTGCAACCAACACTATGAACCCTCCCCCTCACCAAGGAGCTCGTTATTGGAAACCTTATTCATCGTGCCCCGCTTCTACTAGCACAGCCATACCATGTGGAGTTCTGGCAACCTTACATACCTTCCACAGGACCACGACAATACCAGGCAACGTCACGTGGTTGGATCCATCTCTTAAATTTTCCACCTATATTTTGTGTATGAGCACTCGAAACCGGTGCGCATGTATGAAGAGACTAAATAATGTGGTTGATGAAAAGAAGGAGGTCTGTAAGTCTAGAGTGAGCTGGCGCTCTACTACCCTGCCTACCCGGTGAGGGACTCAACGTGATGAGTGCATATTAAAAAAGTGATGATATGTATGTTGATACTTCCCAACTCTTTCACGCTAAAACTACTGAACGGAATTGGATCAAACTTTGGCACAGTGATAGATTATTGGTTGGATTGGCACAAAGGATATGTTTGATTGAAAAAAATATCAATCAAATCTAAATTTACTAAAAGGCGTATCTATTGTTGTATATATACAGCCATACCATTGGCATGGAAAATTCACTCACCGATTCCTTATGGGACATGGGCTTGTCCCCCACGCCCCAGACCTCCAAACTCCGGATGCGGAAGTGTTCTTCTTTACTCAGCCGCTTGTACCCCCGGAAGGTACTACAGGACTCCGCCGAAGATCCCTCACCGAAGGGGTCTGCGTTGAGCCAGATGCCGCAGAAGTTAAATTGCCCCCCCATTATCTAAGAAAAAAATATCTTCTTTACTCCTACGCTAGGGTCCCGAAGGGGTAAGAAGAGGTATAACACTGTATTTTTAGCATAGAGCGAAACAAGTATCTATGTTAGTTTAGAATCTGGTGCTCTACTCCGTGTGGAATTCAGCGTGATGATATCGCCTTCAACGCAACCAATGACTTTTGTATGTACTGCAGGTACAGTGATTGATCGCAGCACGAGGTTTATGAGGAAAAAATCGTGACGAATGCGTCGCGCTCAAAAAGCGGCGATAGAGAGCGAGTCGACATCTGTCCCGTTGACTCCTATATCTCATAAGAAAAGAGGGAGTCCGCGGGTCTGAATGACAGCAAGTTTTGCAATGTGACAAAGATTACAAGTTCGAATCTAAAGTGTAGATACCAATGAGTTTATCTGAATAACAGTGATACCACGAGATTTACGGACAAGGAAAACATCGAGAGGAAACCTGCAATACGTCTGAGAAGCAATTCAAAGGCGTATGTATAGTCGTGCTTGAGTAACGGCGATGGACTCGCCATCTGTCACGTTAGCACTTAATATACCTCTGGCGGAAAGTGGGTGTGTGGGTATTACCTATACACCTCTGCCTACCCCTTCGGGGACCCTTGTGGGACGGCGTGAGGATATTATTTATTATGTCATGTTATTTTAATCATAAGGTGTTTTCACCTGTTGGTGATCGAAATATATATACATATCATCACGCCAAGACCAGAGAGTATAGAGCGCCAGTTCTCTCTAGACTTACATACCTCTTTCGCTTCGTCCACATTCATCAGTCTCTTCATACATGCTCGTCGTTTTCGAGTACTCTTGACGTTCCCGTCCTTGAGCGTCCGATCGATATGATCCAGGTAGTTGGAACGTGGTCTTCCTCTGCCTCTTCTTGCACACACTTTTGCTTTGTATATCTGTTTCGTCAATCTTTCTTCACTCATCCTTTCTATGTGTCCAAACCAACGTAACATGCCTTTCTTCATCTTTACAATCATGCCCTTATTCACGCCAGTTGAATAAATACATAAATAAATAAAAAAAAGACTCACCAACCCGTTGGGCAGTGTCTTCGTATGATGGTTGATGTACTGGTAGTGGTTGTTGAAGCTGGTGGCAGGGTACACGCGCATGCGCGGCGCCACCGTGAACAAGAACGACTCCTCGGTACCCGTGAAGTTGGGACCGAAGGCCCACGACTCGGACGCGTACCCACCGAATATGTAGCCCGCGTGGTCCTCGATTATCATCACGGAAGGCCCGTGGTTTTGGATGCGACCTGGTACCAGGATAACATTCCTTAAAAGAGGTACGGCATGAATTTGGAGCTGTCCGCCTGGGACAGGACCTCCACCTTATAGAAGTCCGAATCATTATAACAAAATTTTAGGTGTTGTGGTCCCGCGCGATGAATAAGGTTTCCAATAATGAGCTCCTTGGGGTGGGGGGAGGATTGTTGTATTGTTGGCAGCAGAGGGATAATTCCCATTGTGCTGCTAGCACAGTATAACTTTCCGAACAAAGAGTGGCAACGCGCAAGTAATACTTCGGTATCGTTAGCGTGAATAGGCTAAAGTTACCGCTTCCTACAGACGGCTGAATGCTTGTGGTGGGCAAAAAAATATATGTTTGTTCCAGGAAAGGATGAAACCATGGGACGAAGCTAGTAAAATATAGAGCAATGATCTCACTAGTACACCCTCGTTTATATATACCGTCTATTGTAATAATAATAATACCTTGGGACACTTCCACATAAATTGACCTAGTCCCAAATTAAGCAGAGCTTGTGTTATGGTGACTAGACAACGATATATTTACTTATATTGATAGATATCTATATATAGGCTAAGGTACAAATACTCGTGTTCATCACAAAATACCTGCCCTCGGCGGGAAACGAACCCGCGACCTCAAACCACTAGACCAGTCCGTCCACCAGGCCGTCGTATTCAGTGTCAAGTTCTCATATCAGAGAGTGTACCATTATTTTTGATACTGAAGTATTCTTGACTTGAGTTTACTCACCAGCTAGAGTAGAGAAGGACTCGCCATGTACGTGTGAGGAGAAGAGGAACCGCCACTTGTTCTGATGCTTCCTCGGTATCTGGTTGTTGATCCACACGATGTGCGTGAGGTCAGTGAAGGTCGGGTAGTCTGGCATGGCGTCCAGACCTGCAGGGTTCAGGGTTGTATATAGGGTGTGACGATTCAACACTTCGAGATTCTCCGATCTTAATATTACGATTTTTTTTATACAACAAGAGTGGCAAACAAGCATACGGCCTACCCGATAGACAACGGTTACCGTAGCCTATTTACGTTCACGATACCGAAGTATCACTTGCGCGTTGCCACTCTGTGTTCTGAAAGTTATACTGTGCTGGCAGCATAATGGAACTAATCCCTCTGTCGCCAGCAGTTGGATATAAGGTTAAGGTACTGCCTCAGTCGGGCAGCTCCAGATTCGAACGGGAAACCTGTTATGGCCTACCCCTCTTAAATGCCAATATTTGTGGGGATAATACGCAAAAACTACTCAAGATGAGATTGGGCACAGACACAGATTTTAAATTCTCATGTAACCAAGGTGAACCCGCGGGGAATAGGTATGAATATTATAGCAGAATATGGTGATCTGCCCTAACATACTGAGGAGTTCGATTTTGTTTTAAAAATATTTTAATATTTATTTTTTTTATTTTTATACAACAAGAGTGGCAAACAAGCATACGGCCCACCTGATGGGAAACGGTTACCGTAGCCTATTTACGCTCACGATACCGAAGTATCACTTGCGCGTTGCCACTCTGTGTTCGGAGAGTTACAGTGTGTTGGCGGCATAATGGTTTTAATCCCTCTGCTTCCAAAACAATGTAACAATCCTCCCCCCTCCCCAAGGAGCTCATTTCTGGAAACCTTATTCACCGCGTAGGAACACAACACAAAAAATTGTGTTATTTGGCTACGGACTTCTATAAGGTGGAGGTCATGCCCTAGTCGGGCAGCTCCAAATTCGAACGGGAAACCCGTTATGCCCTACCTCTATTAAAAATATAATAATAATATATCCTCACGCCTTCCCACAAGGGTCCCCGAAGGGGTAGGCAGAGGTGTATAGGGGTATAGTGTATAGGCTATTAAAAATAAACTCTTTATAACGATACTAAGTTAATCGTAATCTACTACTATCTTCCAGGCCTTCCCTCAACGGTCCCCGAAGGGGTATTTTCCACCAGAGATATATTTTAGGTGCCTACGAGACAGATGGCGAGTACATCAGTTACTTAAGCACGACTATAAATACGTATTTTGAATTTACTACTAATAACTATACATGCAAAGGTTGCAAGTTCGAATCCCGACTGTACCAATGAGTTTTTTCTGAACTTAAGTACAGTGATTAGTCACACAACGAGCTTTAGGGTGAAGGAAAACATCGAGAGGAAACCTGCATACGTCTGAGAAGAAATTCAAAGGCGTATGTATAGTCGTGCTTGAGTAACGGCGATGGACTCGCCATCTGTCACGTTGGCACCTAATATACCTCTGGTAGAAAGTGGGTGTGTGGGTATTACCTATACACCTCTACCCTCGACCCTTGTGGGAAGGCGTGAGGATATATTATATTATTATTATTATAACTATACATAAGTTCCGAAAAACTCATTGGTACAGTCGTGATTCGAACTTGCAATCTGTGTTAAAGGCAGCTTTTTAGTTTTGCCCGCCTGATGGTGAGCGGTTACCACCTCCTATGGACGCTTGCAACTACTCGAAACCCACCGCGGCTATATTAATATTATCTAAGCTAATCACTCTTACCTTCACATAAGGGGAGGAGGGAGGGCGCCGATGGCGGCAAGGGGGCGGGGCTCTCATCCCCCCTCCTGTTCACGCCGTAAAGGTTTACGAACACTAGCTCGGCTAGCATCTTCAGGAGGGTGTTCGCCTGAAGCCTGAAAAAAAATTCTGTGATTTTACCTCGGCGTCGTAAGATAACTTAAAAGTGAGTTTTTTTTTTTATACCTCAAGGGTGGCAAACAAGCATACGGTCCACCCGATGGAAAACGGTTACCGCAGCCTATTTACGCATACAATAACGAAGTATCACTTGCGCGTTGCCACTCTGTTTTCGGAGAGTTATACTGTGTTGGCAGCATAATGGGACTAATCCCTCTGCTGCCAACACAATATAACAATCCTCCCCCTCCCCGAGGAGCTCTAAGATTACTGGTAACCTTATTCACCGCGTAGGAACACAACACAATGAATTGTGTTATTTGGCTACGGACTTCTATAAGGTGGAGGTCCTGCCCCAGTCGGGCAGCTCCAAATTCGAACGGAAAACCCGTTATGCCCTACCTCTCTTAATGCTGTGGGTGCTGTAGACTAACTTTTGCCTACCCATACGAAAACCCTTGAGGGCACGAAGATTGATGTATTACTAGCTGGGCCCGCGACTTCGTCCGCGTGGAATAGTGACGTTGGGCAGCATTTTTTGGATATACATTTTGATTTATTTTGCATATATTATGAATATATCCGACAGAGAACCAATTATATGTATAGATAGAAAAATATTTTTTGTGTCCGTCCTAAACGGAGGAGACCAATGACTACCACTGGCACTGTCACTGTACACTAGGGCTGGACCGATTTCGATGAATTATTTTGTGTTCATGTGGATTCGAGAATGGTTTAGATTTACAATTGGACAATTTGATTCACAAACCCGATATGGGGCGCTGCGATCGTGTTTCATAAAACTTATTTTTTTCACCCTAGCAAAGCTGGGCGGTACAGCTAGAAAATATATATTTATTTACACAGTCGACATCCAAAGCTTCAGGTACATGTATACATTAATTAATCAAGATGGAGTAAATCGTACCTAAAAGCAGAGACTACAAAACGGCATTTCATTTGTCACTTCTGTATAGAATCCCTGTAAGGAAAAGAGTGGAAGAACACTGAGGTCTGAGCCACTCGGCCACAACGGCCGCCTCAAAAACAAAACATCTAAATATTTTATTCAACTGAACACAGGGAACACTTATTGAAAGCCATATCCATATATACAAAAATGTTATGTTGGTTTGTGTACGCTTCAAAAACTCAAAAAGTTCTGCACCGATCGAGCTGAAGTTTTAGCATGATATATAATCCGCATCAAGCATTGTTTTTATCTATTTTTGCATCAGTCACATATCCACAGCGAAGCGTGGCAGGGTACAGTACTTAATAAAAACTAAAGTTACCATAGTTACCACCGTCACAGTTACTCAAACGTTACGTCAAAGTTACCCACGACCTACCACTTGGCCAGTTGTTTGGAGGTGCAGTGCAGTTGCGGCGCGTCTCCTTCCTCCACGGAGGCCACAATGCCCTCCCCTAGGGCCTGCACGTGGTCTGCCCGCACGCGGAAACCCTTGCTGATCCAAGTCTTAACGCGCCTCGAGGAAGACGACTTCACTGCCTTCATGTAGGTAGACGCGATGCTTTCACAATACTGAAAGGCAAAAATATATTCAGATGACATATGCACATATCTTAAAATACATAAATTACGTGTCACGTTGTTTGTCCGCAATGGACTCCTAAACTTAACCGATTTCAATCAAGTTTGCACACCGTTTGTAGTTTGATCCAACTTGAAAGATAGGATAGCTTACATCTCAATGTATCGTGTTACGGAAGCTGGGCGGGACAGGTAGTCTATATAATAGTCTATATATAAAAATGAATGTTTATCTGTATATTCTTTATAGAATCACAGGCTACATGCTACAGGCTCTTAGGTTCCACATTACCAAACCTCACCTCTTTCAATAACTGGTAGGGTAGCTCCACGTCCTCGCTATAAGTCTTGCCTAAGCTATGGTAGATAACCATCATTCTCTCGTCAATAGTACCTGGAAGCAAAGAGGAGATTACGTTCACACGGAAAATGACTTAATTATCTTTAATTTAAGATTCAATATGAGAAGAATCTTGGCACCTAAAATATATCTCTGGCGGAAAGTGGGTGTGTGGGTATTACCTATACACCTCTGCCTACCCCTTCGGTGATGTGAGTATATGTGAGGAAATAATAATAATAATTTGACAAGAAATGTCATAGAAGAATTTGATTCGATGTGAATAATCAGGTCTTTTAACAAGGTACTTAGGGTAGGGTGGTACTTAGGGACCAACGTGAAAGATGGCGAGTCTGTCGCCGTTCTTCAAGCACGACAAACGCATTTCGCCGTAGAATTCTTGGTGTGATTAAATCACTACTTAAAATCAGAAAAATCGAATTGCTACAGTCTAGGTTCGAACTTGCAGTATTTGTGTTGCAGGCAACACAGTTACAGAATAAAATTACTAGTCTAGTCTAGTATATAGTCTAGTCTAGTATGTAATAATTTACTGGAACAAATGATTCTCACCTCTAACGTTATACACGTAGAGCTCAGCAAATCTGTTGAAGTCCACCGACGGACTTTTCTCACTTCCAAAGCCGAAGAGGAAGTTGCTCAGGTACTGAGCCAGCCGGGGGTCTATAAGAGGACCCCAGAATTTCTGAAAACCGTTTTAAAAATTGTTAAATGGAATAAGGAGTTAAGATTGATGGTGGTCGAATATACTCCTGTAAATAAAACCTAGGGAAAATTCCACTCAATTTGACATAGTCCCAAACTAAGCAAAGCTTGGACTATAGTAACTAGATATAGATCTACTCTGAACTCTGGACAAGACACGATTGTACCTTAACAAATACACGTGTTCATCACAGAGAGTCGTCAGCGGGCCCGTGACAGATGGTGAGTCCGTCGCCGTAACTCAAGCACAACAGCTATACATAGGCCTTTGAATTGCTTCTCAGACGTTTGCAGGTTTCCTCTCAATGAACGAACATTATTATTTTAAGATAATATCTACTGTAACGATAACGATAATAAACGTAGAATCTAACTACGCCTTTATACATACATATCATCACGCCGAGTCCCTAACGGGGTAGGCAGAGAGTATAGAGCGCCAGTTCTCTCTAGACTTACATACTTCTTTCGCTTCGTCTACATTCATCAGTCTCTTCATACTTGAGCGTCCAATCGATTTGATCTAGGTTACAAACGCTATTATTTTTACTGTTATTAATATTTTCTAGAAAAAAAAAACCAACCATGTTTCGTAGTAAATAAAATTAACCCCTTTAATAACGTTGTCATTTTGTTATCCTTGGAGCCATTAGTTTGATTGAATCGTCTATCGTCGTTGAGGATATACATATATTAACAACCCGACAACTTCTAGAAGACATCTATACTAATATTATAAAGCTGAAGAGTTTGTTTGTTTGTTTGAACGCGCTAATCTCAGGAACTACTGGTTGGAATTGAAAAATTATTACTGTGTTGGATGGTCCATTTCTCTAGGAAGGCTATATAACATCACGCTACGACCAATAGATTTTTTTATTTGTTTTTGCGATATCTCATCGTAAAACAATACTTTTTAAATTCACGGAAGATTAATTACTGAAACAACTCTCTCTCTTAGGTACACAGACGAAGTTGCGCTGGTCAGCTAGTCTGTTATATTCTGACACACGCTGTATATTCAGAGTGCTTGGGTAGTCCTGTTGCCTTTCTCAACAAACTAAATATATATGAATATAGGTTACGTAGGTAATTAAACGTGGCCTTTGGCGGGTCGGCACGTTCAACAAACGTGCCGTAATTTGACACTCCAAAATATTGCGTGGTTTGTGCTAGAAACTCCATATTAATAATAAACTATGTGTTGTATTTTCAACAGCCGCAGTGGATAGATTGCAATTTCGAATCCTGACAATACCAATGAGTTTTTCTGAACTCAATTACAGTGATTAGTCACACCACGAGCTTTACGACGACTTTAAAGACTGAGAGGATACCTGCATACGTTTGAGAAGAAATTCAAAGGCGAATGTATAGCTGTGCTTGAGTAACGGCAATGGACCCGTCACCCGTCACAATTGGTACCGTAATATGTTAGGCAGAGGTATACCCACACACCCACTTTCCGCCAGAGGTATACTAGGTGCCAACGTGAAAGATGGCGTGTCCATCGCCGTTACTCAAGCACGACTGTACATACGCCTTTGAATTTCTTCTCAGACGTATGCAGGTTTCCTCTCGCTGTTTTCCTTCACCGTAAAGCTCTTGATGTGACGAATCACTGTACTTAAGTTCAGAAAAACTCATTGGTCCAGTCGGGATTCGAACTTGCGATCTTTGTGTCACAAGCAACTGCTCGAACCACTCGGACAACACGGCTTAATAATTTTTGTAATGCAAAAAAAACAAAATTGTTCATCTATAACGCAAAAACCGCTGAACGGAATTTAATGGAATTAGGCACAGGGATAGATTATTGGCTGGATTAACACGGATTTGTTTCAATCTAGAAAAAATGGAAAGCAAACCAATTTTACGCGGTCACGCGCAGGCCACAGCTGGTATTCATTTAGGAACAGACGTGGTAGCCCTATGGTCCTCCTATGGTCAATAGTATTACGAAGATGAAGAAAGGCATGTTAAGTTGGTTTGGACACATAGAAAGGATGAGAGAAGAAAGATTGACGAAACAGATATACAAAGCAAAAGTGTGTGCAAGAAGAGGCAGAGGAAGGCCACGTTCCAACTACCTGGATCAAATCGATCGGACGCTCAAGGACGGGAACGTTAAGAGTACTCGAAACCGACGAGCATGTATGAAGAGACTGATGAATGTGGACGAAGCAAAAGAGGTATGTAAGTCTAGAGAGAACTGGCGCTCTATACTCTCTGCCTACCCCGTTAGGGACTTGAAGTGATGGTATGTATGTATGTATGTATGCTATTGTAATCATGATAACTGTAATCTTCGATCCTATCCATTTGGTGGTTGTTGGAATGTTCTACCCACGCATTGTAGGTATATATTTTTTTATACCACAAGGGTGGCAAACAAGCATGCGGTCCGCCTGATGGTAAGCGGTTACCGCCGCCTATGGACGCTTGCAACACCAGGGGTATCACTCGCGCGTTGCCGACCCTGCAGGAACCTTTTCACACCCTTCTTGAAGAATTCCATGCTGTACTCTCCAGGGAAAACCTCAACGGGGAGCTCATTCCACAGCCTGAGCGTTCGCGGAAGAAAACTCCTTTGGAAGCGCACAGTGCGAGACCTATTTGTTTATATTATTACTAATATTTGTTTCGTTAATACTTTAATACTGCCACTGCCTTCATAACCGTCCCCCCGGTTATATAGGCAGCAAGGCACGAGAAATCGTTTTTAAACAACCGACAAGTTTAAAAGCGGGCGCGTGACCGCAGCAGGTATATTGGGCCGTGTAACAAACTAACGTACCTACCTACATTCAGCTCTAAACCTATTTCCCGCGACTCCATAAAACAAATCGACACGTAAACATCTACATTTTTCACCGGCAATATTTTAATTTGCAATATTTACTCTCGAGGCATGGTTTACTTCACGCAGTCTGGCTTAATAGATTATCGTGCATTGTTTTAAATTGGGCCAGGGAACGAGCGGAGTGGTAACACACGTAAAATTATAAATAATAATATATCCTCACGCCTTCCCACAAGGGTCCCCGAAGGGGTAGGCAGAGGTGTATAGGTACTACCCACACACCCACTTTCCGCCAGAGGTATATTAGGTGCCAACGTGACAGATGGCGAGTCCATCGCCGTTACTCAAGCACGACTATACATACGCCTTTGAATTTCTTCTCAGACGTATGCAGGTTTCCTCTCGATGTTTTCCTTCACCGTAAAGCTCGTGGTGTGACTAATCACTGTACTTAAGTTCAGAAAAACTCATTGGTACAGTCGGGATTCGAACTTGCGACCTTTGCGTCGCAGGCAACTGCTCGAACCACTCGGCCACCACGGCTTTCTAAATCTTTCTAAATCTAGTGTGTTAATAATAAATACATTTAAAAACCTGTACACTATTAAAATAAATTTGTTCTCGTATGTATAGCGGCGGAAAGTGGGTACTACCAATACACCTCTGCCTACCCGACATTAATCGTGTTGACCTACAACGGCTACAACGTTTAACTCGCCATCTGTCACAATTCGAATTTGGAGCTGCCCGACTGTGGCAGGACCTCCACCTTATAGAAGTCCGTAGCCAAATAACACAATTCATTGTGTTGTGTTCCTACGCGGTGAATAAGGTTTCCAGTAATGAGCTCCTTGGGGTGGGGGGAGAATTGTTGTATTGTGTTGGCAGCAGAGGGATTATTAGTCTCATTATGCTGCCAACACAGTACAACTCTCCGAACACAGAGTGGCAACGCGCAAGTGATACTTCGGTATTGTAAGCGTAAATAGGCTGCGGTAACCGTTTTCCATCGGGTGGGCCGTATGCTTGTTTGCCACTCTTGTTGTATAAAAAAAAAATCTCGCTTAGAACCTATTATCATGGTTTTACGCAATTCGATAGTGTAGATAAAGAATAATTATTAGAAATATATAATAATAATAATAACAAGGCCCATAGATTACTTCACTGCTTAAACATATCTTTTGACGGCCTAGTCTGACCGTCTGGTCTAGTTGTTATAGCTCCGGACTGCTATACTTGAGATCGCGGGTTCGATTCCCGCTGAAGGCAGACATTTGTGTGATGAACACGAGTATTCATCCTTAGTCTTGGATGTCCTATTGTCTAGTTCTCATAACACAAGCTTTGCGTAATTTGGGGCTATGTCAATTTGTGTGGAACTGTCCCAAGGTATTAAGTTATTTATATATATCTCCAGCGAAATGAGGACGCTGTAAGCCCACACCCCTTGATCCTCATGGCCCAAAACCCACACGGAACATTAATAGTGTTCACGTTAGAGTTAACACTGCCGCGTCAGAAGCCAAATCAACAGCTGTTCATAACGCAAATGTGATGAACAGGCCCGCACTGACTCACCAAACACTTGAATTCCGCAGTTCATTCACTACTAGTTAAAAAATGTTCACGTGATAAGATCATCGTAGTATACAGGATGCTTCACAAAATGGGAAAGCTGCAAGAAAAGGCAGAAGACCACGTTCCAACTACCTGGATCAAATCGATCGGACGCTCAAGGACGGGAACGTCAAGAGTACCTACTCGAAACCGACGAGCATGTATGAAGAGACTGATGAACGTGGACGAAGCGAAAGAGGTATGTAAGTCTGGAGAGAACTAGCGCTCTATACTCTCTGCCTACCCCGTTAGGTACTCGGCGTGGAGATATTTATGTATGTATGTACGTATGTATATGTATATAGATACAATGAAGAAAAAACAAACCTTTCCTTTACATAAGATCAGAAAAACTCATTGCTACAGTCAGGCTTCAAACTTGCAATATATGCGTTGCTGGCAACTACACGAACTTTTTGGCCATCACGGCTCGAAATATACTTAGGTATATCTTTAGAAAAAGCGGATTGCATATCTGCACGATGTCGAATATTTTGTCGGGAAGATGTAAAAATATGTTAATGAGCCACGACCGAGACATACATACAAACAAAGAAGAATTTCTCAAGCGACCGAAGATCCAAGATTTACCAAACATTGCATTACTCTAGGTGTAAACACGGCTTAAAAGCCACTGTTTCATCATTCATAATCGCTCGCTTTGTTTATCTGTGGTTCTGACTGACGTATGTGATTAGTTTTGGCGCGAATGTCAAACAAATCTGCATTTATCAAGTCCATTTATTCCAATTTAATTGCAAGTAAATAAACAACTGGTAAATAATAAATAAATAAATGCATAATAAATAGCAAATACATAACATGTGAATAACTATACTTTATTAGTTAACGAATGACAGATGAAATAATATAATAAACTGACAGATATACCTACATCTAAAACTTTTTTGCATCAGTTAGCCCATTTATCTAGCAAGGCAATGATAAGCTATATCATCACGCTACGGAGCGGAGTGTCAATGTAAAAGGTTGCTAAAACGGGGAAATTTTGTTTTATAAAAAAAAAGAAACAAATATTACGGGTGAAACCGCGGGGTAGTTTTCACAGATAAATAAATAATAGTTAAAAAAAACTAAAAAACACACTTTTTATAGAAAACCGAACTAAAAAATAGAAAATAAATTTCGATAATATCTTAAAAAGCGTGGGGTGCATGGTGTCAATAGTTATAAATATTTTATTGTCAGATATGAGTAGAGTGATTATAATTTCGGTAATATCTTAAAAAGCACCCCACGCTTTTTAAGATATTATCGAAATTTATTTTCTATTTTTTAGTTCGGTTTTCTATAAAAAGCGTGTTTTTTAGTTTTTTTTAACTATTATTTATTTTCTACTTTTTAGTTATTAGTGTATTGTCATCGGTCCTCGATAAGTCTACAAAGTTTGAACGAAATCTGGCCGTTTAAAGTGGGTCAAAATCGAGCTCAAAGAAGTCGGTTACATACATACATACATACAGGTGAAGCTAATATAAAGCGTGTAAAAATACGGACATACATTTTAAATCTTCATAATATATTTACGTCTTCACAGACAATGATGACTAATCAAAGCACTTGGCCACCTCGACTTCAAAAAATTACGTAATACTTTAATCGCTTTATATCTAAGAATCTATGCAAATCGAAATTGCAATCTGAAAATTGCAATTCGCAACTATAATAATTAGTTTTTGGAACTTAATATTTGAATTAGTTCTAATTATAATTAGTTATTTGAATTCGTTTTTGAAATTAGTAGATGAAGCGAAAGAGGTGTAAAGTCTAGAGAGCACTGGCGACCTACTCTTTCTGCCAACCCCGTGAGGGACTCCGTGTGATGATATACTCAAGTATAAACTTAAGTACGTACAGTGATTAGTCGCCTCTAGATGAATTCAAAGACGACCATCGGTCTCGTTGGCACCTCAATATATCTCCGATTAAAAGAGGGTGTTGTTACAAAGATGCTTACACCTCCGAGGTGTTGCGTTGAATACCCAGCTATTATCCCTACAGTTTCTCTGCAGTACGTGGGACAGGTAACCCGGTGATCGCAACAGTAGACCGGGGCGTGTTCTATTTTAATCCCGACGTTTACACCAAAACGTGTTTACCGAGCCGTAAATCATTTTGCCAACGTTGTTCGCTGTACGCGCGAGGTGTGAGCTGGGTAAAGGGAGCAAGCGGGTAGATCGACCATGACCATTCCTACCGCCATACAATATAGAACGCAAAGATTGCAAGATAGAATTCAGACTGTACCAAACCGGTTCCGGTTTTTCTCGAAACCGACGAGCATGTATGAAGCGACTGATGAATGTGGTCGAAGCGAAAGAGGTATGTAAGTCTAGAGAAAACTGGCGCTCTATTCACTCTGTCTACTATATTATATTATATTATAACTTTCAGACGACTGGGCTAACCCACAGAGCTATAAATTCCCGGAGAATATATAGCATATTTAACATCTGAACAAAATCTATTCACTAGTGTCTGTTTGAAGAATATATTCAGGCATAATGTGGGCATAGATATTTAAACAACTTACATAAAGCATAACACACCTACGTCACATGCGCGTAACAACCTAAAAACCCAAGGTTTCTCGACGCAAAACATCCGCTTCTGCTTATAACTCGATAATCGATTCGGTTGGAACTAATCGTTATTTGACAGGCACTGCGCCGGCGCATTGTAGGGTTGAATTTAGAACGCAAGTAGTCTATTAAATTATCCTAACATCTAGATTCTTAAACACTCTTGATTTTAAACAGGAGCATAGTCCGGAATATCCGTTTAGAGAAACTGGCGCTTTAAATAAGCACGCGGCATGTCTGATGGTAAGCGGTTACCGCCGCCTGCGGACGTTTTCAACAGCATCGGTATCGCTCGGGCGTTGGAAATTATAAGTATTACTTAGTTTTTTCGACGAATTTATTTATTGATTATTAAGGACTTACTAAAATAGTCATGGTAGAGTATGTTCGATGGCTAGTTTTTTTCAGAAAGTCAAATTTTCGGAAGAATAAAATAAGAACTTAGTGCCTTAGAACTTGCGAAGGCTATAATATAATTCACTCATTCTCACGCCTTCCCACAAGGGTCCCCGAAGGGGTGGGCAGAGGTGTATAGGTAGTACACACACCAACTTTCCAGACAGAGATATATTTTAGGTGCCAACGCGACAGATGGCGAGTACATCGCCGTTACTCAAGCACGACTATACATACGCTTTTGAATTTCTTCTCAGACGTATGCAGGTTTCCCGTCGATGTTTTCCTTGACCGTAAAGCTCGTGGTGTGGCTAATCACTGTACTTAAGTTCAGAAAAACTCATTGATACAGGCGCGAGCCGAACTTGCGATCTTTGAGTCGCAAGCAACTACTCGAACCACCCGGCCACCAGGGCTTTTTTATAACATAATATAATATAGTTATAAGAAAAAAATAAGTTCAGGGACCGAACATTGAACTTGGCACCCATTTAGCTGTCACTTCTTTTGTCGTTGAAGTCAACAACCGAGGCATACCTATATCATAATATTGAACTTGGCTCTCATTTCATATTTATGTTTTTGATGAGATATAATTACTTTTTGTACAGAAATTATTAGTAAGTACGTATTTCATAACATAAAATGAATACCAAATGTTTTCTGTTAATCTACTCTATTTACCAGTTCATCGCCGTCACTCAAGCACGACTATACATACGTCTTTGATTTTTTCTCAAACTAAAACAAGTTCCTCTCAATGTTTTCCTTCCCCGTAAAGCTCGTGGTATGATCACTGTACTTCGAACTTGCAATCTTTGTGTCGCAGGCAACTACTCAAACCACTCGGCCATCACGACCAGCACGGCCAGATGTATATGATATCAATACATCTGTCTCTTTCGCACCCTTGTATCGTACTATATATAGGTCCCGATTTAAAATTTCCCGTTTATTGGAAGTTTGTATGCTATCGGCGATCTTTTGGTTCGCTTCTGGTAACCTCTGTTTATCGTAAGATACCAATAAAGAAGGTCGAATAGCTTGCGCATGTTGGCTTTAATCATCACGCCACGTGGGCCCAGGGTGGGTAGGCGATGCTGCTTTTAGAGTACTGTAAAGTACAGTGAGGCATCTATGTGTCCTCTGTAGATCCCGGGGTCGTTCTACATGCACAGTGAATGGCTAATAAGAGAGCTACAAATTTCAAACTCAAATGGATCTAAACAGCATAATCTAGAGATTACAAAACCCAGCACCAAACACACTTTAGTAATAATTAGAAACAAAATGGTGGATAGCTGCAAATGCGTGGAAACAAAATTACCAACAAATGATTAAAAATAAAGTACTCAATTAAAACTAAAACATAAGGTTACATACAAGTTACATGGACTACATAGTGAGGGAGTGTTTCTCAAACTCTGGTTTTGCGGTTCTTTATTTGGGTGTCACGCGGTTTTACTCGCAACAAACATGTCATTGGTCGTTTTTAAATAATTATATATGATATCAGACGTTTGAGAAACAAACTTTAAAGAAAATAATTGAGATATATGATCACAAAGGAGGGTTTACTCACGAGAACTTGTATGTAATATTGCTTGTAGATGGTGACAAGAATATTAATTGCCGATTTTTTTAAATTAATCCTCTTTTTTATATTTTTTTATATTTCGTATCATACATGTGTCATATAAGAATGAGATATAAATTAAAAATTATAGTATGCTGTTACAATTTTTTTTACTTTTATAGATTTTTTAAAGTAGCGCTTTTAAATAGCGGTGTCAAATATGTGCGTCATAATAAAAAAGGACAGTGTTTCAAATTATTAAACCATAAATTTACCAAATTGCCATATTTTGATCACCTAAATCTCACATATACATGGCAATATATCAGAGTTATTGCACCTAAATCTACTGGAGACCCTGTAAAGTATCAAGATGATAATTACTTGCCAAAACTCCAATACAAATTGTAGAACCTAAAACTTTGAGCCGCATAAAATATTCTTGTCACCAAACAAGCCATCACTTAAATGGAAATTAAAAAAAACAAAATGGAACACACTTCTAGCAACACTGCATCTACTTTTCCACTCACGATGAGATCATCCTCACGGATCCTATCTGAGTTCTTGCTGGCAGCCTTAAACGTAGAGGCTACATACTTCTGTTCATCTCTTGTGAGGAGTGTGCATTTCGCTGCCAACTTCTTACTTGCATTGCCCATCCTGAAAAATTTAGCTTAGATCATGTTATGTATTTGGTGGGTACTTATTTAATCTTATTGACACATAAGATTAGTAAAAGTACAAGGGGGTAGTTTGTAAGCATATTGTGGATATTTTAGTCAGTGGTTTGCTACTTAGCACAATACATGCAATTCGCTAATATTGTTGTTTTATTGGACAAATCAGCAATGTAACGGTATGACATCTATTGATCCCGTTTTCATACTGATCACAGACTTGCAGCAAAATTCGAGTGAAATGAATCCAGAAATTATCTTACTTTCCCGCAAGATTCGGTACCCCCCTTACAGAGATCACACTAAGATAATCACCAGGCATAAGCATTGATGTACTGAAAAATTGTGTTTTAACATTGCTGCATCCTTCACTTGGTTTTAGGCCACCAGAGGAGACCCCATATATTCAGCTAATGTAACTTCATGTAGCAACGTGAGACAGCTTTTGTAATTTTTTTTTTCCAGACTTAAGTATCATTACAAAGTTTATTGAAAGAGTGGAAATACTTAAGAGATCTTGAGATATAAAGGTTTATTTAAATTTATTATCTTTATCAGTTACAAAATAATAAGTAGTAATAATAAAAGTAATAGGGCCCAGGGTGCAGGGGGATGCAATTGGAATAAAATTATACATATGTAAAATTATACATATATTATATATAATAATAATATATATAATAAATATTATATATATTATATTATATTATAAAATTATACGAAAAAAATTGTTTTAGCTTCATACAGAATATGTCTTAAATTATGTCTTAAACTAGGCTACGCCCTATTTAACTAAGTAACAATTAATATATCATTTAATAAATATTTAAAACATTAGTAATTAATTTAAACGGAAGGAACGTATCGCTAGCGACAATTTACTGGTAAGTTTTCCGCTATCAGCTGACCTGACTCAAATGGTCTCATGACCTTCCTTACTTTACACGGCAAGTCAATGCAAATATTTACCTTGGTCAAGCTGCACAATTAATTATATACACAACACAACACAAAAACTATTCTATCGATGATAAAGTTTTACAGCACATAATCTTGAGTACCACCACATCACTGGTTCAAACAATAAAAATGATAAGCATTGTTTTCCAACAGGCTACAATTTCGTAGCTTAACCAATCAATCAATCAAATCAATAGGTATTTTTTATGCCAAAATCGAATTTGTAAAATAGGTTACCTGTCAATGTCAAAGTGTCAATTTATTTTTTGTTTTTTTTTCCTCAATAGTATGGTACCACCCGTTCGGGATGAAACAAAACTTTTAACTGAACACACTACTCACGTCAAGCGTCGCGTATCACACAGCGGCTACTACCTTTCTTAATATATAATTTTATCTGGAAATACACCACCATATAATACAAATATTTGAGCTAAACACAAACTATGTAATAATGAGCTTTTATTAAACATCTCGTGATCTAGGTATCTAAAAATGTTGGAGAGATTATCACTGTTTCGTAAACGTATGTATATAATGAGTAGCTGTTTAATAAAATTCATTCATGGTTATGATTTCATGATTGTTCGTATTCGAAAATGATTTGTGTAAATAATCATAAACCACGGGACTTTTCCTTGCTTTGATTTGTAAATTCAATTTACACACTATAATTTATTTTTAGATATCTTTACATAGTATAAAATGAAATCGCTCCCGCTGTCTGTTCGCTTATATCTTTTAAACTATTCATCGTATTTTAATGCAGTTTTCAGCAATAGATAGTGATTCAAGAGGTAGGTTAATAATATGTATATGAAGCGAAAGAGGCCTGGAATAGAGAGAATGGGTGGGGTTTTATGACAAAATTGCACAGAGCATACCGAAATAAGTTTTAACTCCTTAAATTTTTGCTGATGAATATTATATATGTATGTACATACAATATTACAAAAAGCTGAAAAAAGCAAAAAATTTAAATATGATGTCGTCACAAACATATTTTTGTGCGATTCCGCGATGGTATATATTTATGTATAGTCACCATTTTCATCTTTTAGATATTATTAGTACCTGCATATCTACATTGCACCCGTGCGAACCCGCGGCGCGTCGCTAGTTGGAAATAAAAGATAATATCCAAATCACATTGACGTACAATGTACCACTAGTTAACAAGTTTAATTAATGTTTTGTATATTAAGAAGAGGCTGTTGAATGTTGACGAAGCGAAAGAGGTATGTAAGTCTGAAAGGCCAATATACATAATAAGACGAGCTCAGTTTTAAGACTTACCATCTCAGTTAGTTTAGTACCTGAGCCGTGCGCCTTAAATTCCTGGCTGGAAGCCACTTTTGCTCTCAGTATTCATCATCAAAAATTTAAGAAGTTAAAACTTATTTCGGTATGCTCAATGCAATTTGGTCATAAAACCCCACCTATTCTCTCGTCCAGGCCTCTTTCGCTTCATATCATTACATACATACATATCATCACGCCAAGTCCCTAACGGGGTAGGCAGAGAGTATAGAGCGCCAGTTCTCTCTAGACTTACATATCTCTTTCGCTTCGTCCACATTCATCAGTCTTTTCATACATGCTTGACGAGCATTCATATCATTAATATTAATTAATCTTTATAAATATGCTCGCTGGTTTGTAATGCTCTCGACATTCCCAGCTTTTTGAGTTCGCTCGATCTAATTTACATATACCTATTGTTAATTCGTTATGTCTGAATACTAAATAGAGTTTGGAGATGTGTAGCATGTAAGCACTTTTTTCTTTAAAGAAGAAAATAAAAGAATACGCTGTAGAAATATTGTTTATTAAATTGTAAATAAATGACATGACCTACCTACATACTTACACGTAGGTTTCCTTCCTAGCTATCCTTTTTATTTGTTATAGCCATTACATTAAGTATTGCTACTCATTATAATTAAATTTATAATTGTCCATATGGTAGAGATGAAGGCAACAGCTGTGTATGCATTCACCGCTTTCGTTACTGATCGGTTATCAACGCGATCCGAGGTTCTGTGTAACAGCAAGAACATGTGCAGCTGTGGTGGCAGACTGAAGGCAGTCATCAAGAGTTTAATTCGAGGAAACAAATATCCAGGAATAAATGAACCGATTCCAATGAAGCTGAATATACTCGCACTCAAAAGATATTTACATTGGTCTTCTTCACATATTTGGGATCCGACCAGGTAACTCCAGTGGGCTAAAGTGGCAATGCGAATGAACCACAGCACTTTATTGATTATGGTACCGCAAATAACAACGGTGAGTGTCGTTATGATACACATATCGATTTCAACGTCATCTTAAAATGATCTTTTATGGAAATTTTTGCATCTTCCGTGAATTTTACAGATCGAGCGATGTTTGCGTATATTAAGTGATTTAACTACATTACGTACATTTTAGTAGACAATAATTGTGGAGTTATTTGGTGCATATTCCATACATTTACATGAGATTTGTCAAATTTTATGTCAAATGGCATGCCTTTCAAAAAGGTCAAATAAACTATGCTATTTTATTATTGGGCATATAAAAATATTTGCAAATTAATTAAATTAAAACAAAATATTTAAAAAAAATAATTAGACCTTAATACTAGGGAAATTAATGCTCACAAACTTTTAAAATAAGTACCTTTTTTTCGTGTCATCTACTTGTTATATTGTATCTGTAATTCTATCCCATTGTAGCTCTGTGGTTAGTAGTTCCTGCGTGACTTGGAGAAATATTTTGACAGCGGCATCGACTGAATGAATTCATTGTTGGGTTAAAACTTATAACAACATAAAATTTTGCGAAATCATAAGAAGTGAAGCAGTTGGTAAGCCTCCATAATGACGCTAACAAAAATGGAGGTGGACTCCGTGAAAGGCGAGGGATTTCGGCCGTACTATATTACCAAAATTGAAGAGCTTCAATTGATAGTGGCCGAGAAGTCTCAAAATCTACGTCGTCTTCAAGCCCAGCGGAATGAACTTAACGCCAAAGTTCGTATGCTGCGTGAGGAGTTGCAACTCCTTCAAGAACAGGGCTCCTACGTGGGCGAGGTAGTGAAGCCAATGGACAAGAAGAAGGTGCTCGTTAAGGTTCATCCTGAGGGGAAATTCGTAGTTGATTTGGACAAAAATGTTGACATAAATGATGTAACGGCTAACTGCAGGGTGGCTCTTCGCAACGAGAGCTACACTCTGCACAAGATCCTTCCCAACAAAGTGGATCCATTGGTGTCACTTATGATGGTTGAAAAGGTACCAGACTCAACATACGAAATGGTTGGTGGTTTGGACAAGCAAATCAAAGAGATTAAAGAGGTTATTGAGTTGCCTGTGAAGCATCCAGAGTTGTTTGATGCTCTAGGTATTGCGCAACCAAAAGGTGTGCTTTTGTACGGACCTCCTGGCACAGGGAAAACTTTGTTGGCCCGTGCTGTCGCCCATCACACCGAGTGTACTTTCATCCGTGTATCAGGCTCTGAATTGGTTCAGAAATTCATTGGAGAGGGAAGCCGTATGGTTCGAGAACTCTTCGTTATGGCCCGAGAGCATGCTCCTTCTATCATCTTCATGGATGAAATTGACTCCATTGGGTCTTCCCGTATTGAGTCTGGTAGTGGGGGTGATTCAGAAGTACAGAGAACTATGTTGGAGCTTCTCAATCAGCTGGATGGTTTTGAAGCTACGAAGAATATAAAAGTCATCATGGCCACCAATAGGATTGATATTCTGGACCCTGCATTGCTGAGGCCTGGTCGTATTGACAGGAAAATTGAGTTCCCCCCACCAAACGAGGAAGCCCGTTTGGACATCTTGAAGATACACTCCCGCAAAATGAATTTGACTAGAGGAATAAATCTTCGCAAAATTGCCGAACTGATGCCGGGAGCATCTGGTGCTGAGGTGAAGGGTGTCTGTACTGAAGCTGGTATGTATGCCCTCCGTGAGCGCAGAGTGCATGTTACGCAAGAGGACTTTGAAATGGCCGTAGCTAAGGTCATGCAGAAAGACTCCGAAAAGAACATGTCTATCAAGAAATTGTGGAAGTAAATTCTAATTTTAATATTGTGTATTGTTTATTCTAGGAAATAATAAATAATACTGTCTTTTTTAATAACTACCCTTGTTTCATTTCAATTTGTAGTTATTAGCTGAAGTACAAGTTTTGCAAGCATAACTTTATTTGCTTGCTAACTGCATCACGGCCTTGCCTGCATTACATTGCATTACATTGCAATTGTTTAGACTTACAATTGTTTTACTTTTGCATAACTAGATGTCATTAGCACTGTATTAGAATGCGGACCGCATGCTTGTTTGTCACCCATGCGGTATAAAAAAAATAAAATATAATGCGCTATGGTTTTTTGTCCTCTGAGTCTACTCCTAAATAATATTTAAATATATTGTCCAGCCCAGCCCACCCAGTTTCCTTGCTTGCAATTAAGCAACTCAACGCTTTAAGAGGTCCGTACCGCACAGGGGGTAAGCCTCTTGGTTGTTTGTTTAACATATTAAAGTGCCTGGCTGCCTTGGTCTAGCCATTGCCCGGTTAAGAAGCAAAAGTGCCCGGTAGTCACGTTACGAGAGAACTCTAAAAATAATGTATTGGAAAACTAATATTTTATTGCAATTGAGTGGCTATCGACTAGGTGTACTACGATGAAACATGATTTATAGCCTTCCTTATAAACGGGCATCTAATGAAAATACATTGTTACTTCATCAGGTGGCCCACAAACATTTATGCGTCCGTAGGGGTAAAAAAAATGCATTGTTTTTTTTACAATACTTTTGTTAATGATAACATACAATAACTTGCAAAATAAACTTCTATGATAACATTGATTAACGTACAGTACATAAAATAATAAAAATTACATTAAATTGCATACAATTTACAGAATATCCATTAACAGATGTTAATTATGCTGAATCATAATCAACTCTTTAATAAGTAAAGCAACACGTATGCCACATCCGCTTATCAAATTAAAACGGATATTATTATTTTTGCCGTTATATTATTACAATAATCATATACAATAAAATCAATAGTAACGATTAGAAGGAATTTTAAAGGAGAATTACAATCCAGAACACGCCAACGCCATATGTCTAAGATCATATACAAACAAACAGAGAGAACAAAAACTATTCAAACTTAAAATAAATCCTTATTTCTGAACAACTTCCTGTTTTCTCTGTCATCGAAATCCGATTCAGTGTCTGAATAATCTTGGGGCAGTATGTGTGGCGCGTCGATTGTTGGACCTTGGGCGCACTGTAAATAGAGTTCAATTATGAATGACAATGTATAGAATCGACTCAAATTTAATTAAAGTAGTACACATATCTGTAAAAACGAAACAAAATGTGCTCACCGCAGTTCGGGACTTTAACAAGAAAGCGAAAAATAAAGAGGGAAAGCTCAACACTGAACTTGCCGGAATACCGGGGCAGTGTCAACCAATATATGTTGCAGAATATCTGCCGCCAAGCATCAAGAAGCTGTTCTATCTGGCGTTTTGCTGGTCAACAAATGGTAATATATTTTTGCGTAAAGACCAAGGGGATAATCAAATTCTTATCTCAACTGAAAAATGCCTTAATGAGCTGCATAAAGACATATGACTGGTTTGGTTATCGTTCTGTTATACACTTGTGACGTGGTATTATTATTATGCAAGGATTAAACTTGAACAGCGACACTCTCATAGGAGTTGTATATTAATGTATCTCATAACCACCATAGTTTGCTCCTGTTATTGTGCTAAAACTATAAGTACTCCTCACACTACATTAAAAGACAAACATACAAGATATATATGCACACTGTTACACAAAGCACACAAATTCACACCTCAAATACATAATCACAGTTTTCAACATATAAATGGTATTAGTTATATTATATTGGGTATGATTCAATTTCTGAGAAAAAAAAAAAAAAAAAAAAAATATATATATATATATATATATAAATGGCTACTATAAAAGATATTAACGAAGAATTGGATTCCATTACAGGGGCTAACTCGTATATCTGTCGACCAGATGACTGTAATACACATTTAGAAAATCACGAAAAAGCCATTAACATTTTGCATTTAAATATTAGAAGCGTAAATAAACACTTTGATGAATTAATAGTACTCTTGTCCACTATAAAAATAAAATGCAACATAATTGTATTGACAGAATGTTGGTTAAGCAAGGTTGATAAAATCCCACTACTGGATGGCTATACATCACATCATACTAAAAATATAAATAATCAGAACGATGGTGTTATTGTTTATGTGGATAATAATCTTAATTGTAAAGTATCTGAACCTGATTTCCTGAATGCTAATTGCTTAACTTGTTGCGTTGATCAAAAGTTGGCAGTTGTTGCCATTTATCGCTCACCATCCTATAGAGGTACAGAAAACATGGATAACTTTCAAAATAGTTTAAATAATCTATATGAAAACCTAGTTAACTATAGCAGCACAGTTCTTATAGGAGACATTAATATAGATATTAAAAATGGAACACGGGATGAAAGAAGTAACGATTATCTTATATTGAATGCAGCACATGGATTAATACCAACTCACCTGTTCCCTACCAGACTCAATAATTGCCTAGACCATATCTTTCTGAAGAGTAATTTACCAGCCACATCTCTAGTCTTAGAAAGTAACATTACAGATCATGCGCCAATACTAATCTCGATCCAAAACATAAACCATAAACTAAATCACATTAACTTCATGACACGTATAGACCATCAAGCAATAAAAGAAGACCTAGAGAACACAAATTTTACAGAAATATTAAATATAGAAGATGCAAACGAAGCGACAAATAAGTTTATATCCCTAGTAACGTCTGTCATAACCAAAAATACTCATACAATTAAAATATCTAAAAGAAAAAGAAACATAAAACCCTGGATAACCCCAGGACTACTACGTTGTATCGCCAATCGCAATAAAATGCATAAAAAATCTACCAAGTCACCTGATGATATAATTCTTAAAGTAACTTATACGCGCTATCGAAACTTTTGCAACTGCCTTCTTCGTAAACTGAAGAAAGAATATGAGAAAAAAGAAATTGAAAAAGCTGGTCGTAATTTGAAAGCCCTATGGAAGATTATTAAAGATATAACTAATACTAGTAAAATTAAATCACAGTCTACAAATCTTTTGAATATCTGTAATACTCCTAAACAGTCTGTTAACCGTGTTTGCAAATTCTTTACAGATGTTGGTAAGACCTTAGCAAATAAAATTATCGCTGATAATCATCCCGTACAAACAGCACCATTACAAAGTACAGCAAATTCCCCTTCCAATTCATTCCTCCTCTTAGAGACCGACAACAGGGAGATTGAATCAATTATACTACAGCTACGCACTGACTGTGCAAGTGGGTGGGACAAAATTTCATCAAAATTACTACAACAACATCGAAATATATTGATACCCCCAATAACACACATATGTAATAGATCGATAAAAACAGGTGTATTCCCGCAGGCACTAAAAAAAGCTTTGATTCACCCGATTTATAAAGGAGGAGATAAAGACTGTATCAGTAACTATAGACCAATATCCGTATTAACTGCAGTATCCAAAATTTTAGAAAAAATCTTAAACACTAGGCTCAATAAATATCTAGACAAATACGACATAATTGCAAATAATCAGTATGGTTTTAGAAGCACTATATCAACAGAAGATGCAGTATTAGACCTAACACAGTACGTTGCAACTGAATTAGACAATAAAAATAAATGTGCCGGTATCTTCCTCGACATGGCTAAAGCCTTTGATACAGTCTCAGTCCCCATCCTACTAAATAAATTAGAGTGTATTGGCATAAGAGGTATACCACTCCGAATGTTTAAGGATTATTTAACAAATAGAACGCAACTAGTAAAAATTGATTCTTATCTTAGTAATGAACAAATGACTACATACGGTGTTCCACAAGGCAGTGTGTTGGGCCCAACACTTTTTAAAATATACATAAATGATCTATGTAAAATGGAAATTCAAAATGCAAGAATATATACATATGCCGATGACACCGCCATTATAGTACACGGTCCTAATTGGGACACTGTTAAGAAACTAGCGGAACGGTCTCTTAGAGAAGTAATGAACTGGCTTAATTCTAACCTGCTTTCACTTAATTTAAGTAAATCAAGTTATGTTACCTTTTCGATAAGGAGCAATAGTAAACCACCTGAAAACTTTGCCATAAATGCACATTCCTGCCTAGAAGAAAATCAAAATTGTAAATGCCCGTCACTTACACATGTAAGCCGGGTGAGATACCTGGGAGTACATATTGACGAAGGACTACGATGGGATGAGCAAATTAATAAAGTCGTAGCCAGAGTAAGGAGCATGATTTACCTTTTTAAAACTATTAGAGAAAACTATCAGCATCATTAGACCTCCTTAGAAAAATATATATTGCTCTTTGTCAATCGGTCATCCAATATTGCATACCAGTGTGGGGTGGTGCTGCAAAAACACTATTTGTATGCTTGGAGAGGGCCCAGAGGGCAGTACTCAAAGTTATGTACCGAAAACCCTTCAGGTACCCGACAACACAGCTGTATATTGATAGTCAGGTACTAACTGTACGGCAGCTATTCATTCTTGAGTCCATCCTGAGACGGCACCGATCAGTACTCCCCGCTGATACTAGCAGACGCAGAAATAAATCCGCTTATCCTCTGACCACACACAAAACACAATTCGCAAAAAGACAGCATTATATAATGGGAACATCTCTATATAATAAAGCACATATTAAATTAAATATAACACAATTGAGCAGACATGAAATTAAAAACACGGTTAAAACATGGCTTACCAAACTAGACTACCGCGAAACGGAAAATTTGCTCTTTCCAAGTGCATAATGTACTATGTACAATGTACAAGTAAACAAATATATATTATAAACACACACACACACACAGACACACACACAGACACACACACAGACACACACACACACACACACAGACACACACACAGACACACACACACACACACATGCGCACACACTAATTAATAAAGAGATATGCTATGAAATGATGTATATATATATAGCTAAGACAGTGACAAACTAGCAGTATGGGTTCAAATAAAAGCAAAATACATGGCCGAATACTGTTTTTATTTTATTTATTTATTTATATATGCAGATGGGATGCGTTCCTTTCGAAAAATGTGCTGTGCAATGATATTTGATCCAATCTGCAATTAAGAAATTCGCAAAGCAACTGGTGTGAACGAGAATTGACTCCTTAACGCCTAGTCAGTTTTATTACGTACAGGCCGCTATATTCAATAACGAAGCGAATACAGTAACTTAATATTTGATTAATTTAATCTACATTAGCCGTGGTGGCATAGTGGTTTGCGTACTTGCCTGCTACACGAATTGTAATTTCCAATCCCAACTAAACCAATGAGTTCTACTATATTTAATCAAATTAAATTTGCACACCGCCGTGTGCAGTTTGATCCAACTTAAAGATAGGTAGCGCTGCGATCGTGTTCCAGGAAATTTTACTTTTTCACCCGGGCGAAGCTGGGCGGGACATCTAGTTATTTATATATTATGTTAGTGATTGGTCACACCGCGGTCTTTGCGGTGAAGGAAAACATCAAGCGGAAACCTGACGTATGTATAGTCGTGCTTGGGTAACGGCGATAGACTCGTCATCTGTCACGTTGGCATAAAGAATATATTTCTAGGGGAAAGTGAGGGTGTGGGTATTACACACCTCTGCCTACTCCTTCGGGGACGCTTTTGGTAAGGCGTGAAAATATATTTAGTACCTATGGGTCATACCAACAGCTAAAGTAATGAACTCACCTCCGGTCGATTCTGCCTCCTGAATGACTGGTGCAAAATGTTCCTGACGTATTGCAGAGGATTCACAAATTCGTGGGGGTTCTCTCTGTGGAAGCAAACAAAACATTAAACATATTGGTAGCTTACGGCTTGTATTATTCCTTTCCTGTTAGCGTTCACGCTATTTACTGAATGGCGATGGCATTATTCTGCGGAAAACTTTTCCGCAGCTAATTTCATTTCGCTACAATTTATAGCTTTCCAATATCGTGAGTGCTATCAGGGAAGGATTTGGTCAAGATAAGCAGTTCTCACTTATGACAACCCTTAGCCAAAACACTTACAGCGTGGGAGTAAGCTGCATTGTTAGGTGTAGCTATTGAGAAGGCCGCAGTACAGGTATCTACGCACACAATTTTATTATTCCTTTTACTTTATTTATTAAGAATTAAAAGCCGTGGTTGCCGAGTGGCCTGCAACAAAAATATTGCAAACTTCGAATCCCTGTACTGTACCAATGAGTTTTTTACACCACGAGCTTTACGGTGAAGGAAAATATCGAGAGGAAACTTGCATATGTTAGAGAAGAAATTCAAAGGCGTATGTATAGCCGTGCTGGAGTACCTAACGGCGATGGACTTGCCACCAGTCACGTTGGCACCTTCAAATGGAAAGTGGGTGTGTAGGTACTATCTATACACCTCTGCCTACACCTTCGGGAACCCTTGTGGGAAGGCGTGACGACATATACAAGTTATGGAGAAGATTTTTTTTGTATTGTCTCTCTAGCGTGAGTTCCGGGAACTTTTGCTACTTAACCGGTCAATGGCGAGACCTAGGCCTCCAGCCAGGCACTTTATTTCTAAGCAACACAGCTAAAGGCACCCCCTGTGGGGTACGAACCTCGGCTTAGGGCGTTGTTGGATCGCGAGCAAGGGAGCTGGGCTGGACTGGTAATTTTATTTAAATATTATTTGGGGGCGGGATTTGCGCGTCTGGCTCGGCACGGGCCGGCGTTTGCGGCGGGGGTCGGGGTGGAGAAGAAAAACACCAAGGGAAACTTATACCTATGTTTGACGCAAAGATCGATGCCTAGTATCCGCTTTCAAAAAGCCGGCCTTTGTAGTATAAAAATCGGACTGTTATTTATATTTCATTATAATATATTTTTTGGGACACTCAAAGAATTAATATGTTTTATAAATATGCACCTCCAGTGTAGTTAGTTTAGTCTTTTGGTTGTGTTTAGATTCTTCATTAATTTAAATTAATATGATTTGTAAGTAATCTAATTTATCGGACACTAAAGGATGGGACAGTTTTGCTAAGTAAGTAGGTACCTAGTAGTAGGTACTTGAAACCGGCAAGCATCTATGAAGAGACTGATGATATCTGTTCTAAATAGAGCAGGCGCTCTACCCACTTTGGCTAGCGTGATCGCGTGAATTGTGATGATATGTACGTATATACCAAATGAGCCGTGGTGGCCGAGTGGTTCGAGCAGTTGCCTGCGACGCAAAGGTCGCAAGTTCGAATCCCGACTGTACCAATGAGTTTTTCTGAACTTAAGTACAGTGATTAGTCACACCACGAGCTTTACGGTGAAGGAAAACATCGAGAGGAAACCTGCATACGTCTGAGAAGAAATTCAAAGGCGTATGTATAGTCGTGCTTGAGTAACGGCGATGGACTCGCCATCTGTCACGTTGGCACCTAATATACCTCTGGCGGAAAGTGGGTGTGTGGGTATTACCTATACACCTCTGCATACCCCTTCGGGGATCCTTGTGGGAAGGCGTGAGAATATTATTATATACCAAAATCAAAAACCAATTGAAATGTAAAATTGTACTTTTGACTAAAAGTCTGCGTTATTTACCCCCTGTTGAATAACACAGTATACATAAGCCTATCGGGGACTTTTGTAAATATCAGATATATATGTATGACTGGTCGATAAAATCTAATAGAGTAAATCTGTGTAAAACTGCAACAGGTTCGATTTACCTTGACCGATAAATGTGCTATTTAGTGCGCAATGCGCATGCTGCGCAGAACTATTGAACGAAATACCTAGATACCTAGTCATTTTGCGCCGCGCGACTAAGCTGAATCTAGATTTCTGAAATTATGTGAGATGTAAATGTTAAGATTTTTTCCAAAATGTGCTCTAAATCATTTCAAAAAGTCCCAAAATTGAAAGGTCGGAATAATTATCGCGAGTGGGCTGCCGCTGTGGAGAATGCTCTCATATCGCAGGGCACGGTTGCATTTATTCATGAAAAGAGCAATAAAAATCCAAATCTAGCAGCTAAAGATGCTGAAATTAAAGCAAAGTTGATTTTAACCATTGATCCGTCACTGCACAATCACCTGAAAGACGCTACGACGGTAAGAAATTTATGGATGAAGATCAAAGACATGTTTGACAAGCCTGGGAGCTCTAAAAGAATAGCATTATTGAGGAAATTAATATCGATCCGACCCGAAAATTGTAAGTCCATGAAAATCTATGTAACCAGTGTCATCAAAACCGCCCAGAAATTGTCAGAATGCGGTTTGAAAGTGAACGACGAGTGGGTAGGCTGTTTGTTATTGGCAGGTTTACCGGAAAAATATTTCCGTATTATCAGGGAGATTGAAAATTCCGGCATCGACATTACTACTGATGTGGTGAAGGCTAAGTTGATTGATTCCAATGATGATGACAATGATGGTGAACTAGCAAGTGCATTGTCGGCTAAAGGGGAGCATCTACGTCAGCAATCGAAGCATGTTAAAAGTGGCTCAAATAACTATGCACCTAAGAGCCATAATGCAGCCGACTGCGACGTCGAATCTGACTTATCAAAAGTAAACTGCTATCGTTGTAATCAGTTTGGACACAGCCAAAACCAATGCCTGCAAAAAAATCAGAAAGCCAAAACTTATAACACAAGCAGCTGTTCTCCAGTTTTCTTCAGTGGAAAATTTGACAAACTGGGCTGGTATTTGGATAGCGAAGCTAATTACCATATAACAACAGACCAGAAAATTATCCAGAATAAATCATTAGCGCCAAGCATTAAAGATATTGTAGCACCAAACCAAAATGCTATACCAGTGATCAGCTCGGGAGAAGTTCACATAATAACCGTAACTCCTGACGGCAAGTGTCATGTAATAATGACAGATGTTTTGTGCGTGCCTAGCTTCACCACGAATCTAGTTTCTGTCAGGCAGTTGACAAAGAGTGATAACACGGTGGAATTTAACGATAAATTCTGCTACGTTTATAACGTGGAGAAGAAACTGACGGCTGTGGCTTATTTAGTTGAAGGTGTTTACAAGTTGGTCGTGGAGAATGCACAGTACCCATTGGTACCTAGTATAGTATGGCACAGAAGATTAGCCCATGCCAATATTGATGAAATTAACGAAATGAAAAATGGCCTAGTTAATGGAATATTTTACACAGACAATACGGTAATAGGCCGGGATACGTGTGACACGTGCCGTGAAGTAGTATTATCGACAATAGACTCGAGTCGTATAAAACAAAGGAATGGTGAGGCACTAGATATTGTTCATGCTCGAATTTCCGAGCGCATACACCCGCCTTCGGTCGAAGGTGCCACGCATTTCATCATTTATATTGATATTGCTACTTGTATGATTTTCATTTATTTTGTGAAAACCAAAATCGAGGTATACGAATCGTTCAAAGAGTTTAAAACAACGGTGGAATTCAGACAGAAAAAGAAGATAAAAACGTTCTGCACAGATGATAATTTCATAGAGTTCTGTGACGATACATTCGTAGGCTACTTACAAAAGCATGGTATTATTTACCAAAAAATCAAACGACACACCATTAAAGAACATAGAAGCGATTGTGTGTTTCAATGTGGAGAAATGGAAGCCATCATTCAGCGCAGTTGTTGCTTGTTGTACGACGCAAATTTAGACGCAACATTGTGGGCAGAAGCAACGAACACAGCTGTCTATCTGAGAAACCGATCAGTTCCATCAGGTGATGTTAAGACAGCTTACGAGCTTTGGACAAATCAAAAGCCGGATTTAAGTCATATCAGAATATTGGGCAGTACTGTCGTGCCGCAAGAGACAAAAGAAAAGCTTAAGGCAAAACAATATATACTTGTTGGGTATACGGAAAAGGGTAAAGGATACAGAATATATGATCCTAAAGAGGGACGGGTCACCGAGTGTTACAAAGCGATTATTAATGAGAATACTAAAGATAACATGTGTTCGCTGAATATACATAATAAATTCTCAGGTTAACGTTTAATTCGTCTGGTTTTAAGTGGGGTTTTGATGATGAGCATTTTTAAAGGATACCTGTGACTGCTTTGATCTACTATCATTATTGGCGGAAGAGACGGATGTAAAGATTTTTTATATATCGGTCGTCTTCCGGTCGAATGGATACGCTGGGTCTAAGATGGGTAAATATAAGTGATTATCTTCTGTAACTAACTGCTTTATATTCATCATTTCCATTCGCACATTCAGCAAGATCGCGCCATTAATAATTTATTTATTTTTTTCCTTAATAATTTTCTAGAAGTGTCAACAAAGTTTAGACTACTTGTCTCTAGGTAAGGTTAAATTAGACAATCAACGTGCCCCGCATTTTGACTCTCGTAAAATTGTATATCGTTTTTAGAATTTTTTGGTGGAATATAACATATCCTATGTGTTAATCCAGCTAATAATCTATCTCTGTGCCAAATTTCATCCAATTCAGTTCAGTAGTATTTGCGTGAAAGAGGAACAAACATACACACAAACTTATAATATTAACTTTAGCATTTATAATATTAAGTGGGTAAAAATAAATTAATGTTGATATCTAATGTGGCCTACAAGCTTGTGGCCCGCCGGATGGTAAGCGGTTACCGCCGTCAACGGACCCTTGCAACACAGTTCTATTATCAAATTAAAAGTAGTATTTTAGATCCTATTGAGTTTGTTTAATGGTTTAATACGGTTTTCACGAAACTAAAGATTTATTTTATAAAGCTTTACCTATACATTTTAATGTTTTATAATATGGTCATATATGTATATTTAAATAGTGTTCAGGGTACTACATAGAATATATATATATATATATATATATATATATATATACAAATATTTTATATATATTTACTAACGTACAACACGTAGGCACGTGTTTGCAATCCTTCTCACTATTCTATCTGAACTTTTCCTTCATAGTAAAACTCGTTATGTGATAAATCATCATCATCATATCATCACGCCGAGTCCCTAACGGGGTAGGCAGAGAGTATAGAGCGCCAGTTCTCTCTAGACTTACATACCTCTTTCGCTTCGTCCACAATCTTCAGTCTCTTAATACATACTCTGTACTTAAATTAAGAATATACTTTTATACTTGACTTTCGAAGCGACTGGGTCTGACCAATCCGCGACGGAACTGGGAAATATAGTCAAAATGTAATAAGCCAGTGGCTCTCAAACTTTTCACTCTCCAATGCAGTAACATAATCTTTCTTCGTTTTTACATACTACATACATACATATCATCACGCCAAGTCCCTAACGGGGTAGGCAGAGAGTATAGAGCGCCAGTTCTCTCTAGACTTACATACCTCTTTCGCTTCGTCCACATTCATCAGTCTCTTCATACATGCTCGTCGGTTTCGAGTACTCTTAACGTTCCCGTCCTTGAGAGTCCGATCTATCTATTATTTTACATACTAATATGAAATACTAAGATGAAAATCTCTAGGTCACTTAAAAATATAGACACATAGGTCGAGTATGTAAGACTACCCACACGGGGTAGGCAGAGAGAGTAGAGTACCAGTTCTCCAGACTTACATACCTATTTCGCTTCATTGACATTCATCATTCTTCATACATGCATTTGACGTTCATATCCTTGAAGGTCAGGTCGACTTGATCTGGGTTCTTGCACACACTTTCGCATTGTACATCAATTTCGTCAATCTTTCTTCACTCATCCTTTATATATGTCAAAGTCAACGTAACATGTTCTTTTTTCATCTTAACAATCACACCCTCGTTCACTCACGAACATTATATATATGTTGGTGTAAGCATGTGTTTTCCCTAGAAATAAGATTAATAAATCCGAATTTGGCTTAATATATTATACCACTAGTAGCAATTGGCCATGTTATTGAATAAATATGTTAAAGTAAGTTATTTAAGGTGTAAACTGGCGTGTACCACTGATATAAACGGCGCGAAATTGAAATGTCATTGTATTTGACAGACTTTTATTTTATTTATTTATTTATTTACATACTTATATTATCATGACAGGTGGTACCTAATGCGATAAATAAGCTACAGAGGACCTGATAACAGGTTAATAGTTACTTTCGTAAATTCCGCCAATGTACAAGTGAAAATATCAGTGTACTGTGATACCCTGTTTAATAGCTTAACTGCTCTTGTTATTGGAGCAAACTTAGCTATATTGGTGCGAGCCACTGGGACCTCAAAGAGTCTTGGCCTTGGCTCCCGTCGCAGTCTGGTGTTAGGAACGAGCAGCCTTAGTGACGCCAGTACGCTAGGGTTACATAGTTTACCTCGGAAAATTTGGAATACGTGCTTAGCTAGTGCCAAGTCCCGCCGCACTTCTAGCTTATAGTATCCAACCATGCCCATAACAAAAAGGGTTGGATACATAAGTGGGTAGAAAGGGTATACGCCGTACTGTTTCATATAAAGATACCTAGTGAATTTGTTTTGCATCTTTTCCACCATGAGACTATATTTAGTTTCATGGGGATTCCAGATGATAGCACCGCTCTCTAGTCTGCTCCTCACCAACGCGTTGTATAACGATTTTATCGCCCCCACGTTATTGAAGTCCCGCGTTTCACGCATTATAAATCCAAGAGTTCTATATGCTTTCACACAAATTTGTACAATATGTGTACGAAACGTCAGATCTGAAGTAATCATGATCCCTAAATCACGTACCGAAGTGGCGCGCGGGATGACCTCTCCCTCCATCTGATACTCGAAGTACAAGGGAGTAGCTGATCGAGTATAGGACATAACGTTGCATTTTGATACATTGAACGATAATTCGTTCTCGCGGCTCCACTGCACTACCTGCTCAATGTCCCTTTGCAATTTTTGACAGTCTGCATCACTGTTAACTTTTAGGAATAATTTTAAATCATCCGCAAAAAGTAGACAACCAGCGTTTTGGACAACCTCCGGGAGATCATTTATCATTATAATAAATTCCAGTGGACCTGGAATTACTCCCCTGACTTACGCCTGAGTATGTATAATATATCTCCGATACGTGACCGTCGTACTCCACATACTGCCTGCGATTACCCAGGTAGATGGCAAAAAAGTTCAATAGGTCAGGAGTGAACCCAGCCTTTGCAAATTTAAATAATAGGATATCATTATCCACACTATCGAAGGCTTTCCTGTAATCGAAGTAGGCTACGTCTATTTGAGCTCCCACCTCTGAGTCGAGCGCGGGCGCCACGTGACTCATAAAGCACATTAGATTGGAATCTGTACTGCGACCTTTCCTAAAACCATGCTGAGCATCATTAAGCAGTGGGTTAATTTGTGGTGAGATGGATGCGCAGAGTGTTGTTTCAAAAACCTTGGCGAATGAACACAAAACTGCCACAGGTCTCCACTCACTTGTATCTGGGCCAGAGGCACCCTTTGGAACTGGGGTCACCCGACTTAGCTTCCAACCTTCCGGGTACCAATGCTCAGAAAGACAAAGGTTGAATAGGTGCCGCAGAGGCCTACACAATACCATTCTACAATCTTTGACAATGTAGGGGGGAACTCCATCTGGACCTACCGATCTCTTGTATTTTGCATGCCAGTCATAATAATGTATTTAGGTGCGAAAGTGATAGATAGCGCCGTCCAGGCAGAACTTTACATACCACATTGAAATAATATATGTGGTATATGGGATTGCAATGATGGACAAGTAAAAGATATTTTAGTAAACTTTTACGACGCCATAAGGCAGTGTGGCTCAATTTTGTAATGTAGGAGGTATATATTTATTTATATATATATTAATGTATATGTAGTTTTGTGGTTATTAATGTGTAGAAGAGAACGTACTTGTATTTATCTAATTGTTGTTCACTTATTGAGTGTTAGAATGTCATATTTAAAATTGTATCGTAAAATGTAATAAATGTACTAAATGTCAATGTTAAAAAAAAAGATATCGAAATAGTAAATATCTTGTCTGTGGTATGTTGTCTTTAATTTTAATTCATAAATAGTATTTAAAACTTTCATCCGTTGTGTGAGTATTGACTTTAACATCCGTCTCATGATTTTTGGTTATGACAACCGAAGTCTTGGGCCCAATCTTGAGCAAGGATCAGTGGCGAATATACATATTAACAGTAGGCCATTCAAATTTTGCAGCCCCCGTCGAATTCAATCCCTATCGAATTTTTTTTTTTATTTTATTATTATTTTTTTATTTGGGGTAAAAAAACAGATACATAATGACCTTATAGACTATAGATTATTCTGGAATAAAAAAATGTTACTTATTATGTACCCAACACCATTACCCACGAATTAAAGTTATAAAGATATGCTGCTATTTACTACTGTAAGGTTGTATTCGAAATAACATAATAATAAAGACGAATAGTATTTCAAATTAGCCTACTGCTTGCTTAATGCAAATTGTTACAAAGTTAAAAATAAAATTTATGTTATTTTTGTTCAGTACAAACATCTATGTCTTTTCGCGATTTGCGATTTAAACATACTAAGAGATACATTAAATATATCGAGGTCAGTGAAGAACTCGTTATAGGATTGCATTATACGCCGCAAAGGCGCGCGCTCGCCTGCAATAGTACGACAAAGTTTGGGTGCAAAGTAACATTGAGTGTGGTTTACTCGTAGCCGTTTAGGGCGATAAGGTACACGGAGGTATATATTATTAGTAATTTCATTACAATTGAATTTATTATGGCAAATGTTGTGCAAAGTAGTCTGATCCAAGAGCAATCTTCTCGCATGCAGTGTCGGGAGAGAATATTTCTTAAGAAGAAAATTATATGAAGACCTGGCGCGGTAGCTTCTGTAATGTACTTACTGACCGAAGGAATTTACGCTGTATCATTTCAATAGAGTCTTTATATTTAGCAAAGAAAGGATTCCAAATTACGGATGCATATTCTAAATGACATCTTAGCAGAACTTTATAGAGCAACATGTATGACGAGGGCTTTCTAAAGGAAATGCATGTGCGCATGATGAAGCCGTATAATTGATAAGATTTATTAATTATTTGACGAACATGAGCATCAAAATACAATTTGGAGTCAATAAGTATTCCTAGATCTTTAATTAAATTTACCTTTTCAAGGGGGTGTATTACAAAGAGAATAAGTAAAATCTACATTATTAAGCTTTTTGGTGATACTGATGGACTTGCATTTCGGCAAGCTAAGATAAAGTTTATTAACTAGGCAATACATTTGAAGTCGACTGAGATCATCCTGAAGCTTTACGCAATCATCTATTGTACGAATGCGATTATATACTTTGAGGTCATCTGCATATAAAAGGAAATTATAATACAAAATTCACAACTACAGTAATTAATATCTTTAAGCCGCTATCAACACAAGCATAAAAATATAGTTGACCGCAAATTTGCCGCCCTAGGCTCCAACCAGCTCAGTTTGCTGGTAAATTCGACGATGTTAAGGATTTTTATTAATGTCGTTCATGCCAGGAATTTTTCATTCTATGAAACTTGCTAGGAATAGGGAAACAAATTAGCTTAACGTTTGCACCAAGGACTTTGGTTGCTTAGCATCGTATCTGGTAGCAGTCTCTCTCTTCTGTCAATTTCTTTACCGTTTACCATATAATAGTTCAAAATAAAAAAATATTACCCGTTAGCCTCCAACCCTACAGCAGGACTGCACAGCAATGTCGAACCTTCAGCAGAGTTCTGGAATCTCACCCTGCAATAAAAGTTACACGATTAAAACTCAAAGGGGTCGGCAGAGGTGCGCTTTTTTCGCCGGAGATACAATTATTTGCGAGTCCAACGCCATTTCGCGACTGTTAAACGTCTTTCATTTTCCTCCCAAACTTAAGTAGATTTCCTGCTATAGTTTCCTTCAGCGTAAAGCTCGTATTGTGACTATTTGCTTAACTTAAGTTGAGTCAAACTCTTTGGTACAGACGGGGTTCAAACTTGCAATCTGTGTTGCGACTAATCAGACTTTTCGACTATGGTGTTGTCATAAAAATATGAAAAGTACTAGGCGCGCATAAAATCAAACATACTCAGTATAGGTAGAGTGCCGGCTCTTCCTAGGCTTGTACACGAAGTGGTAATACATGAACACGCCGATGTAGGCCGCCAGCAGGACCAGGACTGCAGTGACCACCATGAACGAAACGTGGTGTGACGTCAGATCCTGGTGGGTCCAGCCGTTGAACAGGGCCAGCTAGAAGGGCAGTATTAGGTACATACATTTAATATTTGTTATGACCACGTTCCAACTCGTTCCAACCTAAAAAGATCAAATCGATCGGACACTCAAGGACGGGAACGTCCCAACTTGACGGCATGTTTGTGGATCGTCACTTTATATATATATATAATAATAAATTCTAGACTTAGCTAAAGTGACGATACGAGACGTTCCCGTCCTTGAGTGTCCGATTTCTTGTGACGATGACTTGTGTATACAGTTTCGGGTCATCTATAAATTACGTCAATATCACGACACGAAATACTTATATGTCACATAAAAAAAAAAATTTGAACTGCGCGTTATTTGAACTGTTAACGTTAACCATCAAAGTAATTGCAACTCTATCATATAAACAGAAGGTTTAAAAATAATTTTCCCCTAGAGAACCGCGTCGTTTTGTGATTTTTCAACTTATGAAAAACCAATATGTGACGTCACTACGTCTGAAAATTTTGAGATTCAATAAATTCGTGTGTAATTTATGGATGGGTCCTCACAATATTGATCTTCGCCGTAAAGCTCGCATTGTGATTAAATCGTAACTAAAATGTGACAGAGTTCATTTGTTTTAACACAGTAATCTCGTGAACCAGCAATTCGATTTTAAAAATGCACTTGATATTTATTATACACTAGCTGTCCCGCCGAGCTTCGCCCGGGTGAAAAAACAAAATTTCCTGAACACGATCGCAGCGCCACCTATCGGGTCCAATTGTGATGTTTTAAGTTGGATCAAACTGCACAAGGTGTGCAAATTTGATTGAAATCGGTCAAGTTGTTTAAGGGCCAATCGCGGTCTTAATTGCCATAAAAAAGGTTATAGTGAGTCAATCTTAAAAGATAGACATATGCTGTCGCGGACAATTTTTTAGAACTTTTAAAGAGGAACAATTCCCTGATACATGAATTTTCCTTACTTAAACCGTTTACGCAGCGCACGCACGAAGCTCTCAAAAAGGAATATTTTTTCCCGTTCTTGCAACATTTTTCATATATGCTTCGCTCCTATTAGTCGTAGCGTGTTTTTATATAGCCTAAAGCCTTCCTAGAGAAATGGACTATCCAACACAAAAATAATTTTTCAATTCCAACCAGTAGTTCCTGAGATTAGTTCAAACAAACAAAGAAACTCTTCAGCTTTATAATATTAGTATAGATAAATACATAAATATATATATATATATATATATATATATATATCTATATATATATAGGAGATCCCATTTTTGAACTGACTCATCACGAAATCTCAGGAACTGTAAGGCCGATTGACTTGAAATTTGGTAGGAGTATTCCTTACGCGGTGTAGAGGTCAGCTAAGAACGGATTTTGTGAAACTCCACCCGGAAGGTGGAGTGCAGGGAGATCCCATTTGTGAGCTCACTCATTAGGATATCTCAGGAACTATAAGGCAGATTGACTTGAAATTTGGTAGGAGTATTCCTTACGCGGTATAGAGGTCAGCTAAGAACGGATTTTGAAATACTCCACCCGCAAGGTGGAGTGCAGGGAGATCCCATTTGTGAACTTACTCATTAGGATATCTCAGGAACTATAAGGCTGATCGACTTGAAATTTGGTAGGAGTATTCCTTACGCGGTATAGAGGTTAGCTAAGAACGGATTTTGAAAAACTCCACCCGCAAGGAGGAGTGCGGGGAGATCCCATTTGTGAACTCACTGATTAGGATATCTCAGGAACTTTAAGGCCGATTGACTTGAAATTTGGTAGGAGTATTCCTTACGCGGTGTAGAGGTCAGCTAAGAACGGATTTTGTGAAACTCTACCCGGAAGGTGGAGTGCAGGGAGATCCCATTTGTGAGCTCACTCATTAGGATATCTTAGGAACTATAAAGCCGATTGACTTGAAATTTGGTAGGAGTATTCCTTACGCGATGTAGAGGTCAGGTAAGAACGGATTTTGAGAAACTCCACCCGCAAGGTGGAACGCGGGGAGATCCTATTTGTGAACTTACTCATTAGGATATCTCAGGAACTATAAGGCCGATTGACTTGAAATTTGGTAGAAGTATTCCGTACGTGGTGTAGAGTTCAGCTAGGAACGGATTTTGTGAAACTCCACCCGGAAGGTGGAGTGCAGGGAGATCCCATTTGTGAGCTCACTCATTAGGATATCTTAGGAACTTTAAGGTCGATTGACTTGAAATTTGGTAGGAGTATTCTTTACGCGATGTAGAGGTCAGGTAAGAACGGATTTTGTGAAACTCCACCCGCAAGGTGGAACGCGGGGAGATTCTATTTGTGAACTCACTCATCACGAAATCTCAGGAATTAAGGCCGATTGCCTTGAAATTAGGTAGGAGTATTCCTTACACGATGTAGAGGTCAGCTAAAAACGCTCAAATATCAAACAATCTTAATGAAAATTAACCAAGACTATTCCAAATTCGCCTCTTTTTCTCTTATTTAATAAATAACGAAATATTCAAAGATTTGTAATGTGATCATAGGCACATATTTTTGTGCGCTTAAATCGCAAACGCTGGGTAAACCTTACGAGATAGATCAAATGAATGTACTACAGGGTAGTATATCTTCAAATGATCGATATAAAAGTCCGCGATTGTATTTAATTATCTCTAAAGGATATACCACCATAACCATTTTTATCTTTTACATTATTATTAGTATCAATATTGCACCCGTGCGAAGCCGGGGCGGGCAGCTAGTATATATATATAGGAGATCCCATTTTTGAACTGACTCATCACGAAATCTCAGGAACTGTAAGGCCGATTGACTTGAAATTTGGTAGGAGTATTCCTTACGCGGTGCAGAGGTCAGCTAAGAACGGATTTTGTGAAACTCCACCCGCAAGGTGGAGTGCGGGGAGATCCCATTTGTGAGCTCACTCATTAGGATATCTCAGGAACTATAAGGCCGATAGACTTGAAATTTGGTAGAAGTATTCCTTACGCGGTGTAGAGGTCAGCTAAGAACGGAGTTTATGAAACTCCACCCACAAGGTGGAACGCGGGGGCGTTAAATACAAAAAAACACTTATTCTAACTATTGCTTCCATAGGTATGAAACTTGGTCACCATATTATTTTCGGCATGATATTAATTACCAAGAATGGATATAACGATATTCCATCCTTCAAGGACAATGCGGGGGTGATAAATATTAAAAAAACCTGAAGCTCCTTTTGGTTTGAAACTTGGCAATATCTGTTCATTACTATTTAAAGTTTTTAAACATAAAAAATTGTTTTATATGATTTTATGAGAAATCGATGATTTATACATTTAACCAAGTGTTATTTGTGACTTTCATAATAATTTAAATTATTTCAACCCATAAACATCGATGATGCTCAAATATCAAACAATATTAATGACAACCATGTATCGGAAACCGAATCGAAAGTGTGTTTTAAGTGGAAGGTTTATATTATATGTTTAATAAATAAAGAAATATTCAAAGATTTGTAATGTGCTGATAGACACATATTTTTGTGCGCAAGCTTAAATCGCAAACGCTGGGTAAACCTTACGAGATAGATCAAATTAATGTACCACGGAGTAGTATATCTTCAAATTATCGATATAAATGTTCACTATGGTATTTAATTATCTCTAAAGGATAAACCACCATAACCATTTTTATCTTTTATATTATCATTAGTATCAATATTGCACCCGTGCGAAGCCGGGGCGGGCAGCTAGTTAGTTTATATAAGAACGCTGTATCCTCAAGCGGATAATTAATACAAATTTAACAGTAATTAATTTAGGAAAGTTCAAAAAGCCTAATGACATGTGTGTGTGCCTGTACTTATTATATTGTAATACATACCTCACTTTTCTTCACAAGCGCACAAACTCCACCTTTGGCGAGCGATCCGCCGTCACACACGCACTGCGGCCCGTTGGCGCCCAACACGCAAACATTTGCACAAACGAATCCCTCGCACGAGTTCTCTATGTCATCGCGTTGGATACTCTCATGCCGGATGACAAATGTGTTGGCGTCAAACACGCGGTAAATGTATGTCTCGCAATGTTTGGGCCCGAAGAGGAGACACCTGCCCAGCTTGAAGGAGTTGGCCACTAAGTAGTAGATGGAGTCTTCGAAAATTGCCAGGCTGTGTGGTGCTTGCAACTGGGGGTGGTCCGCCAAGATTTTCTTACTGTAGGTACGTGAAAAAGGTTCTCAATTCAGATGTTTTCATTTTATATAAGTTTGGAAACAGCACGATTTTTTCCGAATCGATATGAATCGATTATTCATAGCTTATTTATGCTGAGTTTTTTGTTTATGTGTGGTAATTACTGTACGTCCGTAGGAGACAAACTGATTTATCGAATTTAACAAATGTACACAGTTCTACAATAAAGTTAACATGATTATGAAAAAATATATACCTACATACATATACTTTTTTATATTATAATACAAAGTAATAATAAATATAAACTAACTGGAAATAGAATAAATGACCCAAATCTGTGTCACGCGGAAGGGTGCCAAGAAGACTAGCGGCATTGCCACGCTGTATGGCAATGCTGATTCGCTGAGCGAAATTTGTATTATATTTAATATAATATACGTATATTTACTGAAGATAGTATTGAACTCACTGTCTCTCGCCCTCGAAGTCCATCCGTATAATATGCGCAGGCCCAGTCTCAGAGACATACAGTTTCTTTGCAAACGAGTCCACCGCGAGCCCAGTACAGTTGCCCACTGTGGTAAGATCAAGGACGTCCCTTCCAGCCAGAGATGCGGACCAGACGACGGACTCCAGTTCTCTAGTGACGCAGTAGAACATGCGCGCAGTGTGAGGGTCCACTATCAGTGCTGCCACCTGTGGATGCAGCATATAAAATATTTTATTACACTAGTCAAGCAAAAGCGTGTGCAAGAAGAGGCAGAGGAAGGCCACGTTCCAACTACCTGAATCAAATCGGTCGGACGCTCAAGGTCGGAAACGTCAAGAGTACTCGAAACCGACGACATGTATGAAGAGAGTGATGAATGTGGACGAAGCGAAAGAGGTATGTAAGTCTAGAGAGAACTGGCGCTCTATACTCTCTGCCTACCCCGTTAGGGATGATATAAATATGAATGAACAACTAGTATGATAATTTATACTACACTAGTTGTGTCCGACAGCTTCTTTCACGTTCAATCTAAGCTCAACGTAAGAGCCACAGGTAACACTTATTGAATGTCAAATACTAAGTATAAAACTACAGTTACAATCGTTTCCAAGAAAAAAACCTGCCAGCCAGGAGAAGAAACGGCGAAACAAACTCCCCGGTTCTATTTTTTAACATTAGTTTACGTTTATGTAGGGATAGAATAATATTAGCAATACGTATGAATTACTTAAGAGGAGCAATTCATTGCCTGCATGGCAATAATTTAAATATTCTAATGTTGTATAACAAAATATTCATGATGGTGATGTTTACTTTAGCGTCAGAAGGTAGTTTTTGCAGCTTGGCACATCGCTTCCGGTCCACATTGCACACCCGGATACAGTTCGCGCCCGGAGTACTGTCCACCATGTAAACGTTGCCTGTCACCCATTCCACCGCCACCTATACACATTTGTAGTGGTCATACCGGGAATCCATACATATTCTTTTTTTTTATATATATATGTTATAAAACACACAAAGCCGGTGGTAGCAGAGAGGTTGAAATCATTACCTGCAACACAAAGATTGCAAGTTCGAATCCCAACTGTACCAATGAGTTTTCTACGTACTGACTTATCAGGTTACGGCATATTTGCGTCAAGCCTCGTCGAGAAGGGCAAGTGACAAAGCTTAATTTCCTGCGTTGTGAGAGAAATACTCAAAGGCAACTTACCCGGGTAGGCCGCCCCACGTTGGTGATAGTAACCACTTCTTTGGTGTCGTTCACTTCAACGAGTTTCCCAGCATCTGACGATATCACGTACAGCTTTTTCTTCCTATAGGAATAACACTTTAGTATTTTTCAAACCATCATTACAAAAAAGAAAGATTGACGAAACAGATGAAGACCACATTCCAACTACTTAGACCAAATCGATCGGACACACAAAGACGGAAATGTCACGAGTACTCAAAACCGACGAGTTTTTTTGTTTTTAGAACTTCAGTCCACTGATTAGTCATACCACGAGCTTTACGGTGAAGGAAAACATCGAGAGGAAACCTGCATACGTCTGGGAAGTAATTCAAAGGCGTATGTATAGTCGTGCTTGAGTAACGGCGATGGACTCTGGCACCTAAAATATATCTCTGGCGGAAGTGTGGGCGTGGGGGTGTGTACTACCATACAGCTTTGCATATTCCTTCGGGGACCCTTGTGGGAAGGCGTGAGGATATACATACTAACTGAAAGAATCCATGGCACTCACCTCACGTTGACATCCAAATCATTAATGCTAGCGATGGTCGGGTCGCTGTACTCGACGGCTCCGTAGCCGTCCGCCGAAATGGACCGGACAGTGTTAGCAGACACGTATAGTATGGACATGTTGCCCCGAACCGCTTTGCACGAACGGCGATCAGATCTGATAATGTTTCACGAAACAGCGTATCAAAACATTGTGTAAAGATTTCTAGTATGTCTTCAAGAACTCATCCTAATTACGATTAAGATAAGAGAAAAATTGCCTCAAAATCAACGTGTAATATATATGGGAGGCCACGTCACAATAAACTTAAAGTTTTTTAAGTTTTTTTTAAGTTTAAAAAAAAACTTTAACACACAAAACATCCTAATAATCGAACTAACAAAATAAACAGGAACACAACTCTATCTATTGTTTTAAATCTGGTCCTTCGAATAAAAGTACGTTGTAGTTTTACTAAATAAGTTTACAAGTAAATTCAAAATAAGACCTGGTCCTTCGATCCAAATAATTTTTTGGTCCTTCGACCCAAAAAAATTGTAGGTCATTTGAAAAGAAAATACTGATTCCCGTTACCTCAGAGCATAACCGCGATGGCAGGAGCAGAAGAAGGAGCCGGGGATGTTAGTGCAGCGCTGCGAGCACGTTTCCTCTGCGCACTCATCGTTATCCAGACAATTCATTCCCGTGGAGTCCGGTGAGTATCCTACCGGGCAGCGGCAGCGAGCGCCCCGGGGCGTGGCGCGACACCCATGCGTACAGCTGTGGTTGCTGCATGCCATCACTGCCATGGCAAATAATTATCAAGTGACGTAGGTAATAGTATGGCGTCAAACAAGCAAGCGGTCCGCCTCATGGTAAGCGGTTGCCGCCAGACACACTAATTAAGCCATGGTGGCCGAGTGGTTCGAGCAGTTGCTTGCGACGCAAAGGTCGCAAGTTCGAATCCCGACTGTACCAATGAGTTTTTCTGAACTTAAGTACAGTGATAAGTCACACCACGAGCTTTACGGTGAAGGAAAACATCGAGAGGAAACCTGCATACGTCTAAGAAGAAATTCAAAAAGGCGTATGTAATAGTCGTGCTTGAGTAACGGCGATGGACTCGCCATCTGTCACCGTGGCACCTAATATACCTCTGGCGGAAAGTGGGTGTGTGGGTATTACCTATACACCTCTGCCTACCCCTTCGGGGACCCTTGTGGGAAGGCGTGAGGATATATATATATATATACTAGCTGTCCCGCCCAGCTTCGCTCGGGGGAAAAAGTTAAATTGCCCGTAACACGATCGCAGCGCCACCTATTGGGTCCAATTGTAAATCTAAACCATTCTCGAATCTAGCTTAAGACACACAGAAACACACAGAAAGCTTCGCCCGGGTAAAAAGGTAAAATTCTTGAAACTCGATCGCAGCGCCACCTATCGGGTCCAATTTAATATAGCCTATGTTACTCGGGGATAATGTAGCTTTCCAAAAGTGAAAGAATTTTTAAAATCGGTCCAGTAGTTTCGGAGCCTATTCATTACAAACAAACAAACAAACAAACAAACAAATCTTTCCTCTTTATAATATTAGTATAGATATATATATATCTACTAGTGGTCCCGCCCAGCTTCGCTTGGGTGAAAAAAGTAAATGCCCTAAAACCCGATCACAGCGCCACCTATCGGGTCCAATTGTGAATCTAAACCATTCTCAAATCCATCTGAAGACACACAAAAAATTTCATCAAAATCGGTCCAGTCGTTTAGGAGGAGTTCAGTCACATACACACGCACACAAGAAATATATATCTATATATATAAAAATGAATTGCTGTTCGTTAGTCTCACTAAAACTCGAGAACGGCTGAACGGATTTATCTTATCTTAGTCTTGAAATGTTCGTGGAGGTCTAGGGAAGGTTTAAAAGGCGAGAAAAAATCGAATAATTTCCGGGAAAACCCTAAAAACAGCCCTTTTCTATTTCCCATACAAACGTTTTCTAGAGTCAATTTGAACTTTATTGCTATTCAATAAAGTTCATATTAAATTATAATCACTCACTGTTGTCTAAGCAATTGAGGTGTGTTGCTAACGTCAAAGTGTCAAGATTTGATAACCAACTAATATGTCAATCATTCTGTCGCACTTCAGAACACGGAGATTTATGGCTTAAAAGAACACGGAAAAAATTATTACGATTGACGATATTGTGTTACGATCATGGTTTCGATATTCTATGAATGCATCCTTCTATCTTTGTGAGTGACGATTACTGCTACGTGCGCGAGAACTTTCTTTACTTTTGTGATCCTTTGTGATAGTGACATTCCAAGTAGTGTGCTCTTTTTTTGTTGATATTTTGTGATAGTGACACTTTACTGTTAAGTGAGCGAGAAATTTTCTCATTTTGATTAATTACGTTACGATGCCGAGGAGAAGACGACCTGACTTAGGTCGTCGCAGTCAATCAAATGTGCGAAGAGCTACCTCACGTGCTAACCGCACTGATGACCAGAGAGAGACAGATCAAGAAAATAGTCGTATTGCTATGTCAGAATTGCGTTATTTAGTGATTGACAATGAAGTGGATAGGCTTAGAATGCAACGAGTTCGTGCACATCAAACACAACAACAGCGAGCCCGACATAATGAAATTGACCGAATCCGCAGACGCAGTGCTCCTGTGATTCTTGAACGAGCTGCATTCCACTATGATCCGGCAATTGATTATTGTGCCGACAAATCGGTAACAATTGGGGAAATGAAAATAATTTGTAAATATTGTAAGGCGTTAAAATACACTGGTGAATCTACTGGATTATGTTGTGCTGGAGGCAAAGTAAAATTGCTACAATTGGTCCCACCACCAGATCCTTTACGCTCTTTAGTTTCTGGGATTGGAAATGATTCTAAGCACTTCTTGGCCAACATTCAGAAATATAACAACTGTTTCCAGATGACATCATTTGGCGCTACACATATTATACAGGACAATTTCATGCCCACTTTCAAGGTATTATACCAGAATATTTTTTAATGATATTCAAGTTTGTACTAAAATATATATACAGCGTGTAACGGAAGGGGGTATCAACCCTGAAGGAGGTGCATGTGCTCATGAAACTCAACAACTTTCCCCAAAGAACATAGGTCGAAATATGAAAAAAAAATTTGGCCCTACCATAGTAAATCAATCAGCTGGTAGTCAGTTTTGTAAGGGAGAGCCAAATTTTTTTTCGTTCGTTCGTTCCACTAAGCTCGCACAGCGATCAAAATGCTCCTATAACCGTTCCACATAAGGACCGCGGTCGTTGTGGTCGCGGCGAAAACGTCAATTATAATGTCATACTTTCGCTCACGACGACCCATCTAAAAAGGTGGGTCGAAGTGATCGTTGAGAAAATTAGCGGCATTTTCAAAACTCAAAACATATAAAATGGCGACCGTACCTCTTACCAAATATCCACGTGCCACCGCAAGACATTTTAATTCAATTTGAACGTAAATTAATTTAATACACCAACAATATTTACATCACTTATTTAACATACAAAAAAAGGATTATATTTTTTTTCAATATGAATCGATTTAAACATTAATTTATCATTTTTTTTCAAGGCTTACAGATTTTAAACTAACCTCTTAAATCTTTTGCTTTCATTTTACTAACTCGCCGTTTATTTTATTTACCTGCACGCTCAAAACGCTCTGTAATCCATTCTATTTGAGGTTACGACGTAACGCTTACAAGCAAGTGAAACGGGAAAAACTGCGGTCGTGAACGTGATCGTTGTGAACGCGTAGTGGAACGCACCCTACGGATAGATAGACTGACATTTCATTCAAGTAGTAATTTTGACAAACAACAAATTACAGTTTCTTTCAAAACAACAACAGCAAAAAAATATTTGTTTTGTTTTAGTGTGAGTTTCATGATTAATCGTCGTATTTTATTCTAAAAAAAATGCCACCAGTAAGGTGTCAAAATATCGGTTGGCGCACACCAGTTCGATCGCAGTGTAACGCAAGTCCTGTTCAATCGCAGTGTAACGCAAGCCCAGTTCAATCTTCGAGCCAATGAGACTGAAGAACAGCGTAGGCAATGGTAAATACAAATTTCTTCAGATTTATTTCCTGGAGAATTCTGAAGGTGGAGTAAATGAACGCTGTTCGCAGAGATCATTTAGCAGCTACAACAACTTTTGCATGAACATAATCAGTTGATCCAATTGTTCAAAACTGCCTTAGAAGGGATGTGATGCCATCGGACAATCAGAAAATACTGGTCAGAGCAGACAAGCAAACTGCAGGAGACGACATGACATGAGAGAGGCATCAATGCACCAATGCTAAATGATATTGCCATAGTCGTGTTTGGGGAGAATATGGAGTCTCGCGATATTGTAACGTAACTAAGAGATGATGCCATCATCCTTCAGCGTATTAGTGAAATATACCGTTCTTAAGATGCTTTACAATACCCATTACTATTTTTCCGAAGAGGACAGGACGGATATATTTTTTTTTTAAATATGATTTATCCAGCTAATGGTATTGCATCAATGCATAAATTAACAAAATTGTTTAGATTGTGGCCACAGCTATTTGTAGAATAAAAAATATCATAATATAAGTTGTGTAAAGTATTATCTAATTCCTTCCGTGTGTTAGTCATTCAACTTCTCCTTAATACTGGACCGAATTTTATGTTTTTTTATTGTTTTTTTGGTTTGTGTTCAAGTGGATTCGATAATGGTTTAGACTCACAATTAGACCCGATAGGCGGGACTGCAATCGTGTTTCATGAAATTTTTATTTTCACTTCCGAAAGAGATTAACAAGTGACTGATTGTGTTATATCGGTAAATGGGCAAATCCTAGAGCAAGTGAGTGAAATTGTATATTTAAGAAGCATGTTCACACGAGATGGAAAGTATGAAAAAGATATTGAAAGAAGGATAACTGCCGGTAATAAGGCGAATGGGGCCATGTCGGTGTTGATGGGCAGCAACGGTTGCTGTCCACACTGTGATATTTGTGCCTACTTTATTGTATGGCAGCGAACCTTGGGTATGTCAGAGGAAGTATAAAAATACTTAGATTGAATCCGGAAGAATAAGAGATTCGAAAGCCGAGATTGAAAAGATGAAGAATGACATGTTACGCTGGTTTGGACATATAGAAAGGATGAGTGAAGAAAGATTCACGAAACAGATATACAAGGAAAAGTGTGTGCAAGAACAGGCAGAGGAAGGCCACGTTCCAACTACCTAGATCAAATCGATCGGACGCTCAAGGACGGGAACGTCAAGAATATTCGAAACCGACGAACATGTATGAAGAGACTGATGAATGTGGACGAAACGAAAGAGGTATGAAGTCTAGAGAGAACTGGCGCTCTATACTCCCTGCCTACCCCGTTAGGGACTTGGCGTGATGATATGTATGTATGTATGTATGTAAATTTTCACCCATGCGAAGCTGGGCGGGACAGCTAGTATTAAGATATATATATATATATTTATTAGAGTTCCCAACAAGAAATACACAAAACATTCTTAACAGCTATGTTATAAACTATTTTTTTGTGATTCCACAATTATAGGAAACCACAGCATGCATGAAAACCTTAGAGGTAAAACATAAATTTAAAAAAGGTTTGTTCGTTACAGCTAAAGATTTGTGAATTTAAACTTTGAAAATCATGCAATGCGAGATCTGATCAGATATGAGGATGAATTCCCCATTGATGGCATAGGTGTCTTACACAAGATCGCAACTAAACAGTTCTCCTAGGAAGTATTTCTCCTCCCTGGTGTTGCAAGCGTGTATAGGCGGCGGTAATCGCTTACCATCAGGCGGACCGCATGCTTGTTTGCAACCCTTGTGGGATAAAAAAAAAAAAAAAAAGTAGGACTTTCCGACGTACAGAAATCTACCAATTCCTTTCTTCTTCGGACAGGTTCATTTCTTGGAAACGATGGTAATAGTAAAATGTACATTTGTATATTTAGTATGTAATATTCTAAAAGTGTTCCCTATGTCCCTTGCATGAATAAAAGATTTTCATTGCGATTGTGTAATATGTGTCGTGTGTCACTCACCACAGAGTCCATTCTCGTCTGATCCGTCGAAGCAGTTCGGGACGTTATCGCAGACCTCGTCCCACTCAATGCACTGACCACTGCCGCACAAGAACCCGTCGTGGCACTCCGCAGCGGGATACAACGAGGGGAACAGATGAGAAGTGCGGTTCACTTGCAAAGAAAAAGAGGTTACAATCACACCACCAAATGGTAAAGATGTAATCATGTATAAATATAGCATAGCATGTATATAACATCGAGAGGAAACCTGCATACGTCTGAGAAGAAATTCAAAGGCGTATGTATAGTCGTGCTTGAGTAACAGCGATAGACTCGCCATCTGTCACTTTTGCACCTAAATATCTCTGGCGGAACGTGGGCATGGGTACTAGCTATACACCTCTGCCTACCACTTCGGGGACCCTTGTGGGAAGGCGTGAGGATATTTTATTCTTGTTATAAATAAAGCGAATGAAGCCGTGGGGCAAAACTAACTAAAACTACTATAGACGACACAGATAAGTTAGTGATAATACTTCAGCTATTACCCAAGGCACAGGCATCAGGTGTTTCGTCAGAGCCGTCGAGGCAGTCCTTCATGGCGTTGCAGACGCGAGCCGAGGGCAGACACAGCTGCTGCTGGCGACAGGCGAATAGCCCATGGGGGGCGCACATGAACTCGCACCCAGCCTCATCCGTGCCACCAGGACACTCCACTTTCATGTTGCACCTACACACAATATGACTCTATATACACACACAGAATAAAAAACTGCGTATTCCACGCGTTGCCGAACCTGTAAAACCTTTTACAGGAAATCAAAATATTTTACTCAACGTAAGGGACACAGGGGACAATTATTGAACGTCACATACTTATTAAAAACTAAAGTTACCACCGTTTCCAAGGACGCATCATACATACACGCCTGTAGTCACGCACTCCCTCAAGGGTCACCGAAGGGGTAGGCAGAGGTGTATAGGTAATACCCATACGCCCACTTTCCGCTAGAGATATGTTTTAGGTGCCAGCGTGACAGATGGCGCCAAAAATATATTCCGTACCTCAAGCACGACTATACGCCTTTGAATTGCTTCTCAGATGTATGCAGGTTTCCTCTCGATGTTTTCCTTCACCGTAAAGCTCGTGGTGTGACTAATCACTGTAATTAAGTTCAGAAAAACTCATTGGTATAGTCGGAATTCGAGTTCGAACCACTCTGCCACCATGGCTCTTGGTGATATATACATATAGGACAGCACAAACACACACAACCCCCCAAAATGTCTTTAAGCTGACCGTGCTGATAGCGGCAGGCAGATACTGGCGTTGAGCTCGCAAGCGTACTCCCAAACTTCGCAGCGAGGGGCGACCTTCTGTTGATAGTATTGGTATATATATAGGTATTTCGCGGATAAAATATGTCCTTAGAAGCAAGAAAGAAAAAAAAAACTCGCACTCTAGGGCGAGGCGCTGAATAGACAATAGGGATTACTACGAAATAATTACTATAAATATAAGTATAGGGGGTTAATTGTAAGTACACAGAATTTGTACTTTATTAAGGCAATTTTCTTTTCAAACTAGATTTTCCGATATGGTAACACCATTACAAAAGTAAAACGATTTTTAAGTATTAACATCTAGCCCATATAATAAATCAGATTTATTGCTTAAATCAAACGTATTTTTCTTATTATTTAAGATTTATTTGTGATTATATTTATTTTAAAAAAGTTTCAGTTATAAGATCAAAGACGTCACAACTTACTGTAAACTCGATCAAAAGCGGCTCCTCGCAGTCCTGTTCGTCGGAGAAGTCGAAGCAGTCTTGTTGTCCGTCGCACCGCTTGTGCAACTCTATGCATTCCCTGTTATCGCACTGGTAGAACCCTGCACTGCATTGCATGCTCTCTGCGCAATTAAATCACATTCAAATATGGAATGTGCTAATCTACATGTCAAAATATTCTCTGGCGGGGAAAATGCTGTGTTTTTTTCTACATTATCGTAAGGTGTGTTGGAGCTGCCCGACTGGGGCAGGACCTCCACCTTATAGAAGTCCGTTGCCAAATAACACAATTCATTGTATTGTGTTCCTACGCGGTGAATAAGGTTTCCAGTAATGAGCTCCTTGGGGAGGGGGGAGGATGGTTATATTGTGTTGGCACTAGAGGGATTAGTCCCATTGTGCGGCCAACACAGTATAACTCTCCGAACACAGAGTGGCAACGCGCAAGTGATACTTCGGTATTGCAAGCGTAAATAGGCTGCGGTAACCAAATTGTATGTTTATCACTACACTAGCCGAGGTTTCGCGTAAATATGATAAATATAAATTGTTTATTATTAAACAAACCTCACGCCTTCTCACAACGCTCCCAGAAGGGGTAGGCAGAGGTGTATAGTACACCACACACCCACATTCCGCGATATATTTTAGGCATTTTTAATACATACATACATCTTATCACGCCGAGTCCCTAACGGGGTAGTCAGAGAGTATAGAGCGCCATTTCTAATTAGTAGGGTAATTCAATTTAGAGCAAGTGAAGCTGCGAGGCACAGGTAGTGTAAGTATAACCAGATCTTACCACAATCGGCCTCGTCGGAAGCATCCTCGCAGTCTTGCTCGCCATCACACTTCCAACTTTTCAGTACACAGTTGCCAGACGTGCACCTGCCAATAAACGGGGCGTGAACGGTCTCCGAAGGGGCAGGGGCACAACACCTTTTGCCCAGAGGTGTCAAAGTAATATAATATATCCTCACGCCTTCCCACAAGGGTCCCCGAAGGGGTAGGCAGAGGTGTATAGGTAATACCCACACACCCCACCTTCCGCCAGAGTTATATTAGGTGCCAACGTGACAGATGGCGAGTCCAACGCCGTTACTCAAGCACGACTATACATACGCCTTTGAATTGCTTCTCAGACGTATGCAGGTTTCCTCTCGATGTTTTCCTTCACCGTTCAGCTCGTGGTGTGACTAATCACTGTACTAGGGGTACTAGGTACACTGTACGAGGTGTCAAAGTAACAGATGCTATATCTCAAGCACGTCTTTGAATTTCTCCTCAAACGTATGCAGATTTCCTCTCGATTTTTCCCCCCTCATCGTAAACCTAGTGGTGGGATTAAACGCATTGGCACAGTCGGGATTCGCACTTGTAATATTTTGTTGAAGACTACTCGAACCACTCTGCCACTACGTCCGTGATTTTTTTTGTACCAAATGGGTGGCAAACAGGCATGCGGTCCGCCTGATGGTAAGCGGTTACCGCCGCCAATGGACGCTTGTTTACCAATGATTAGCGGCTCGTCCCGGCTTCGCACGGGTGGACATTTGTTTTTAATATTCTTGCATACAATTTATTTTTCTTTTGCAAATAAAGCTTATATTAATCAGTGACAAAGTAGCAAGTTCAAATGGAGAAAGAATTTTTAAAATCTGTCCAGTACTTTTTGAGCCAATTCCATTCATACTTACATACAAATCTTTCCTCTTTATAATATTAGTATAGACTAGCTGTCCCGCCCAGCTTCGCCCGGGTGAAAAAGTTAAACTGCTCGTAACACGATTACAGCGCCACCTATCGGGTCCAATTGTCATGTAAGCTATCCTATCTTTTAAGTTGGATCAAACTGCACACGGTGTGCAAATTTGATTGAAATCGGTTGTGTAGTTTAGGAGCCAATCGCGGACAAACAAAGTGACACGTAATTTATATATATAAAGTTTTATCAGTATCGACACATGCGTGTACTTAAGGCTACGTGTGGCGTATCTTACATGAACTCAATGTCGAGACAGGCGAGTGTGTCGCAGTGGGCGGGGTCCTCGTCGCTGCCACCAGGGCAGTCAGTACGACCATCGCACAGCTGCGAGCGCGACATACATATACTGCTGTTGAGGCACTGGAACTCGAATGCTGGGCAGTGACTTGACACATCTGCAAAATGGAAGCCATTTTGTGATATATCCTCACGTATTCCCACAAGGGTCGAAGGGGTAGGCAGAGGTGTGCGCCAGAGATACATTTTAGGTGCTAACGTGACAGATGGCGAGTCCGTAGTCGTTACTCAAGCACGACTTTATAATACATACGCCTTTGAGATTCTTCTCAGACGTATGCAGGTTTCCTCTCGATGTTTTTCTTCACCGTAACGCTCGTGGTGTGACTAATCACTGTATTTCAGTTCACAAAACTCATAGGTACAGTCGGGATTCGAACTTTCTATCTTTGTTTTGCAAGCAACTACTCAAACCACTCGTCCACCACGGCCTAGCTATTGTGGGAAAGGTCTATAGAAAGATATCTATAGCAGTAATTCAAACGTGTACTGTAATAATAAATAATAAATACCTGGGACAATTCCACACAAATTGACCTAGTCCCAAATTAAGCAAAGCTTGTGTTATGGTAACTAGACAACGATATATTTACTTATACAGATAGATATATACATAAATACATAGGACATCCAAGACTAAGGTACAAATATTCGTGTTCATCACAGAAATATCTGCCCTCAGCGGGATTCGAACCCGCGACCTCAAGTTTCGCAGTCAGGAGCTCTAACCACTAGACCAGACGGTCGCCGATTTGTGATTGTCGACTGTGATTTACAATAGTTCAAATAGAGCAGTGATTCGTATAACAGCATGTAGTTTTTTTATATAACTGGGGTGGCAAACAAGCAGGCGGCCCTCCTGATGGTGAGCGGTCACCGCCGTTGCAGGAAACATGCATCCTTCTTGATGAACTACTACTACTGTATCTAGTAAAAATCTATATACATACTTATAATATACTAGGGGTCCGTCCCGGCTTCGCACGGGTGGACATAAGATTTTTTTTATAAAAGAAAATATAGACTCTCAGTATGTAAGTGAAAGAGGTTTTGAAATCAGTCGAGTTGTTTTGCTGTTAAATCATAACAAACGAACAAATCTAATCTTACCTCTTTGTAATATAATTAGTTTAGAAGCGTAGATGATCATGATGGCTTCTTACCTGGTTGATCGCCATCCTTCAGAACACAGCTAGACTGCTTGACGCACACGCCGTTGCAAATAATTTCGTTTGATGAGCAAATATGGTTATTTATCTCCACTGTAAACACGAAATACATACATATATATATATATATATATCCTCACGCCTTCCCACAATGGTCCCCGAAGGGGTAGGCAGAGGTGTATAGGTAATACCCACACACCCACTTTCCGCCAGAGGTATATTAGGTGCCAACGTGACAGATGGCGAGTCCATCGCCGTTACTCAAGCACTTTTTATTGATTCTAACAATTCATATATTTTGTTACACATCAGTAGAATATTACTTATGTATATTAAAATACATACATAATATTAAAGATAAACAAAGTACATGTATATATATAAATATAATAAATGTCCCAATTCTGTCACGCGGAAGGGTGCCAGGAAGACTGGCAGCATTGCTACGTTGTATGGCAATGCAATGTTTACATAGTAAATGTAAATGGATTAGGTTATCTGAGAAAATAAATAAATAATAGTAATAATAATAGTGTATTTAGGGACGTCTTGAAAAAAGGTAAGAGTACCCTAAACCGAAGAGCATGTATGAAGAGAATAATGAAAGTGGACGATCTTTAATAATTCTTAATTTTTTTATACGAAAAATAGTGGCAAACAACTCTGCGGTCATCATGGAAGCGGTTACCGCCACCTATGGACGCTTGCAACACCATACAGATATCTTCATATCTTCACGCCATCTCATAAGGGATGCATCTCATAAGCAGAAGTGTGTCGGTACTACACACACCCACTTTCCCTCAGAGAGTCAATAGCCGTTACTCAAGCTCAACTTTACAATACTTTGAATTTCTTCTCAAACGTATGCAGGTTTAACCTCAATGTTTTCCTTCACCGTAAAGCTCGTGGTGTGACTAATCACTGTACTTAAGTTCAGGTGTTGCAGGCAATTACTCGAACCTGTAGACCATCACGGCTTCTACTTTATGAAAATTTTATGAATCTACACCAATCTCCTTCACCCTGAGGCAATGATTATTAAAGAGTGCGAAAGGCGCTCTGCTTGCTTGCTTTAATATTTTATTGACTGGTAGTAAAATATTTACCAATACACCCTTCTTCGTCTTCACCATAAGCACAATCCTTCTTGCCATCACATTTCATATGCTTAGGAAAACAGACATTGCTCTTATGACAATAGAGTTCATTCTCCTTGCAGATCGCAGGCTTGGTGCAGTTCCCACTACTGAGGAGTAGTCCGGGGGGGCAGTGGCACTTGTAACCCATGTGGAAGGTGGACTGGTGGGGGGGTGAGTGGGACACTTGGGTACATACGTCAGAGCAAACGTTTTGGAGGCAAGGGTGCATGGCGAGAGGGCTCTTGGTGTCAGGAGGTTGGGAGGTCGATTGGAGTAGCAGTTGAGTGTTGTTTGGGAAGATTACTGAAACCGTGAGAGCACAAGGTGTATTCTAGAAGGTTTAATGAGATAATCATCTTTATTTTTTTTCACCATATGTTGTATTTTCATTTAATTGATGTATGACCTTTCGAGCCACAAACTCTGTCAAATTAAATATAACTTGCGTTGATGCTCCATATACAATATGCATGCATATAATGCATATAAGTAGATCAAGAGAAGGTATTTTAAAAATTTGCTCATAAATCGTATCTTTTGGTATTCAATGGTCCTTCGAGCCACTAATTCAATAAGATAACACACGATGATGCATACTTACTTACTTACATATGATGACTTACATACATAGATATTATAATTAACTGTTTTATGTTCATTCGAACCACAGATTCAGTCAAAGCAGATATAAAACGTTTTGGTGACATTAAATTTAAATTCGATGCATAACGGTGTGTTTGACAGTGGGAAGCGGCGCGTACAGCCTGAATCAGGCCTGTGAATGTAATATAGACGTTAATGCAATACTCACAGAGCTCAATCCTGCGTATCTTATGTGTGGTCTCGTGGATGTCGGACCAAAACAGCCTGGAGGTGCGTCGGTCGGTCCAGAATACGTACATGTCAGTTACGGCCATGTTTGTTATAGAGGTTGAAAGTTCGCGGAACACTTCTCGGCCCGTCCCTGTGAATGTAAGCGAATTTGAAAACTACCCACGTTAACATAATACTAGTCACGCCTTGTGGTTTCGCCCGCTTTCGATTTCATTATACTTTTACTGGATGTATCAGAAAATAGACAGTTCTCTTCTAAAAGTTATAAAAAAGTTCTAAAAGTTAGTTATATAGGGCGTTGTGAATATAATTTCATGAAGATGCAATAAAACAAATTTCTCCAAAAATAAGTAAAATTACAACATTTTTAGAAAGGCATTATCTAATATTCACCCCGAGACATGGGTTTATGGGATTTTGCCAGAAACTTTAAATAAGATAAAAAAAAACAAACGTATAAAAGCTAAAGAAAGCTTCAATAACTTTATCGTTACAGTAGATTTCATGCGAATAAATAAAGTCTAAAATTGTCAATTCAGAAAGTATGTTTCTTAAATTTGCCAAATGAGCAACTGCCTTATTCTCAGAGCCACCTCATTCTCCATTGAACTATTTGATGAAACCCCATAATCTAAACAGAAAGCCTGATAAGCCATACCTTCAGGATGCACGTATTCTATGGCCCCGTTGCCTTCGTCGGACAAATACACGTTGTCCATGTTCTGTGTGTAGCGGACGCGGATACGCGGCCCTGGCAAAGGTAGGCAAAATATTAGTGCCCTAAGTACCCTCGAGGATCGTAGACACGAGCAGGGTTGCAACACCACCCACCCACTATTCACCAAACACACATAGACACATTGTAGACAGAGAGAAACTCTGAAAATCTAAAATGAGATGTGTTCCTTCACCGTAAACCTCTTAGAAACCACCTACGATAATAACTAATAACACCTAAGATATTACATAGATAGTATATTGTAGAGCATTACTAGCTGTCCCGCCCGGCTTCGCCCGGGTGAAATAGTTAAACTTCCTGAAACACGATCGCAGCGCCACCTATCGGGTCTAATGGTGATGTAAGCTATCCTATCTTTTAAGTTGGATCAAACTGCACACGGTGTGCAAATTTTATTGAAATCGGTTAAGTTGTTTAGGAGCCCATCGCGGACAAACAACGTGACGCGTAATTTATATATATATATATAGAACTACATGAGAGGGTCTATAAGCCACTCTCACGTAATATTTCTTAGGTTGAAATTGCAACAAAGCAAGTTAAACGAAATCGTTTAAAAATGGCTACGAACTTCCCTTCGATTAGCCTTTTGAAAATTACCTTTTAGATTGTTCACGAGCAGATGTCGCCTTCCAGTGCCGTCCAACCCCATTGTGTCTATGTACACATTCGAATCCGCTTCCACTATTGATATCAACATTCTCCTGTTAAAAAGAATTATTAAAAGAATATATGGCGGAAAGTGGGTGTGTGTGTACCTATACACCTCTGCCTACCCCTTGGGGGACCCTTGTGGGAAGGCGTGAGGATATATATATATATGAATACTGCCGTGGTGGCCGAGTGGTTCGAATGCCTGCGACACAAAGCTCGCAAGTTCGAATCCCGACCCAATGAGTTTTTTTGAACTTAAATACAGTGAGTCACACCACGAGCTTTAAAGAGAAGGAAAACATCGACACCTGCATACGTTTGAGAAGAAATTCAAAAGCGTTCTTGAGGCGTTCTTAAAGGTCTTGAATTTCTTTTAGCTTTCTTTTATTGTGCTTTTTTTTTATACAACACTAGTGGCAAAAAAGCATACGGCCAACCCGATGGACAACGGTTACCGTGGCCTATTTACGCTTACAATACCGAAGTATCACTTGCGCGTTGCCACTCTGTGTTCAGAGAATTATACTGTGTTGGCAGCAGAAGGATTAGTCCCATTATGCTGTATAACAATCCTCCCCCTCCCAAGGAGCTCATTACTGGAAACCTTATTCACCGCGTAGGAACACAACACAATAAATTGTTTTATTTGGCTACGGAGTTCTATAAGGTGGAGGTCCTGCCCCAGTCGGGTAGTTCCAAATTCGAACGGGTAACCCGTTATGCCCTACTTCTCGAGCACTATCATTTTCGACGGTTTCGGGCAACTATCTATTGTATGAAGAGACTGATGAATGTGGACGAAGCGAAAGAGGTATGTAAGTCTAGAGAGAACTGGCGCTCCATACTCTCTACCTACCCTGTTAGGGATTCGGCGTGATGATATGTATGTATGTATCTATTGTATTTAACATTTTATCAAAAGAGTGTAAAAAACGTTTACAACATTTTTGTATATGAACACATTAATACTTACCCGTAATCTGGCAACACACAGAAGCTGACAGGCTCCTCGTAAGAATTGAACCTGTGCACCAACGCTCGCTGCTTTGTCCTCATGGAATATACCTCTAAGAACCCCCGTCCGGCGTCCAAGATGTAGAGAGAGTCCGTGACGTAATCTGCACAAGGTTGTATTGGTATCAAATACAGACTATAAATGAACCACTTAAGTACTATTAGGCCGGCCGTAACTTTTTTTTTTGTTTTTTTTTTTATACAACAAGAGTGGCAAACAAGCATACGGCCCACCTGATAGAAAACGGTTACTGCAGCCTATTAACGCTTAATACCGAATAAACACTTGCGCGTTGCTACTCTGTGTTCAGAGATTTATACTGTATTGGCAGCATAATGGGACTGATCCCTCTGCTGCCAACACAATATAACAATCCTCCCCCACCCCAAGGAGCTCATTACTGGAAACCCGTTATGCCCTACCTTTCTTAATTTGTTTACTATTGACTACTGTCAAAAGAAGTTAGGAGGTCCTGTCTTTCATGTGGGTCTTCAACTCACCATAGTCCATGTCGACGACGTTGTCCAGACCCGAATAGATGAGATTGCGCGTTAGTCCCACTGTGAAGTCCTTCATGGCGATGTAATTAATGCACCTGCGCTGGCCGTCATACAGGAACAGCGTGTCTGCGACCACAAGTCTTGCTACATCGTGACTTCCCAGGGTATGCAGAGGTATTAAAAGAACTTCGCATGTTCTCTCTAGACTTACATACCCCTATCGCATTATCCACAAAGATAAATAAAGACATATATGAAGATATGTACGCATAGACACATTAATATAAATAGTCAGAGTAAAATACATGGGACTGCCAAGAATAATCAACACAGTTTTTTTATAACTTGGGACAATTCCACACAAATTGACCTAGTCCCAAATTAGGCAAAGCTTGTGTTATGGTAACTAGACAACGATATATTTACTTATATAGATGGATATATACATAAATACATAGGACATCCAAGACTAAGGTACAAATACTCGTCTTCATCACACAAATATCTGCCCACAGCGGGATTCGAACCCGCGACCTCAAGTTTCGCAGTCAGGAGCTCTAACCACTAGACCAGATGGCCTTTAAACAATTCATCATAAAAAATACAATTTGAATTAATGCTGTTATTCTTTTTTGAAGAATAAATGAAGTAACTAAAATTATAAATAATGTTTGAATGGACGAAGTTAGATTTTATGGTTTCAAGGGTTTCAAGTAGAAAGAGCCTGACACTGCCTCCCCCCCATAGACCCCAAGCTTCCGTATTTAGCTGCCACTCCACTTACCTCTCACGTTATCGTAAGCCATCGCTTGGACGCGTCCGATGTCGAAGTGTGTGGCGTGACCCTCGGGGTTCCCCAGTGCGTCGTATTGAAGCCGAGTGAAGAGCTGACCGCCGCCCACTATCAGGTACTGAGGGTGGTAGTCCGCCATATCTGTGTCATTAAGTATTTCATCAAGCAGGCTATAACATAACACTATATTAAAATACTAGCGGCCCGACCCGGCTTCGCACGGGTGGACATTTATTTTTTAAATATTTGCATAAAATAAATTTTTCTCTTGCAATTGAAATAGCCTATATTAATCAGTGATAATGTAGCGTTCAAATTGTGATTTTTTTTTAAATCGCTGCAGTACTTACAAATCTTTCCTCTTTATAATATTAGTATAGACTAAATCATATATCTATTTATACGCCTTCTCACAGGGGTCTTGAAAAGGCAGATGTGTGTTGGTAGTACTGACACACCCATATGCCTTTTAATTTCTTCTCAAACGTATGCACGTTTCCTGTACAAGTTTGTGTGTTTTTTTTTTTTTTTTTATATTGTCTCCCGTAGCGTTACTTCCGGGAACTTTTGCTACTTAACCGGTCAATGGCGAGACCTAGGCCACAGCCAGGCACTTTATTTTTAAGCAGCACAGCTAAGGGCACCCACCCCCTGTGGGGTACGAACCTCGGCTTAGGGCGTTGCTGGATCGCGAGCAAGGGAGCTGGGCTGGACTGGTAATTTTATTTAAATATTATTTGGGGGCGGGATTTGCGCGTCTGGCAGTGCCGTGGTGAGATTAATCACTGTACTTAAGTTCAGAAAAACTCATTGATACAGTCAAGATTCGAACTTGCAACCTGTGTTGCAGGCAACTACTCGAACCACGGCTACACATTAACAGTAAAAATAAATAAATAATAAACAATGAATTAATTAGTGTTCTAATTGGTACCAATATACTTACGGAAACATGTATTATTTCTGAGCTCCATGCCATCGGGGCATGCGCACACGTGGCTAATGTTGGACGTGAGCAGGCAGAAGTGGGAGCAGTTGTGGTGGAGGCAGGGATTCGAAGGCGCACGTCGCAGCACCGGATGGTAGATGTGCATATCTAGAAATCAAATTTATAATGCACTTACTATACTTGACTGATAGTAAAAATCAATATAAATCTTTGGACTGCGGAAGGATACACGAATGGACCTAGTCCCAAATAAAATAAAGCTCACCACGTGTCACCATGGGAACTAGACAACGATATACATGCCTATATAAATGGATATGAACATAAATAAATGAGAATTATGAATGTGGATGATGCGAAGTCGATCTACAAGCAGTGGCCTATCAATGTAACCAAATGGCCTTTGACCAAGAATGGCCTTTGCTCTAGGGCAAAAAACCTCAACCAGACTATTTGAAATCGTTTGTGGCGTATTCATCGTCTTCCGAATTCAACGTACTCCAAACTTGTCGTAATACAGATTCGCCCGAGGGGCCCCCTTCGAGCCCTTTGGTAGCTAAGCCTCTGTCTACAAGTCTAGAGAGAACTGGCGTTATGAGAATCAGCGTAATATGTGGAACAACCAAGACAAGGTTCAAGTGTTCGTGAACATCACACAAATATCCGTCCTCAAGCTTCGCAGTCAGAAGCACTTGTCTAATCTTGAGTCACTTGAGTAATCATGCAGAGAAGAATTTACCGAGAAACCGGCACTTGACAGAACAGTGTATATTTCCCAAAGTTTCCTTTACTTACCGATAACTGAGGTTTCAAGAGTCAGTAGAATATTCCTCTTCTGAACGTTGCTGTGAAGCTTGTCGACTGTCTGAATGGTGTTGGAGGTCCAGTCGCTCCAGAACACAGTGTTCTCGTACACGCTGATCGAATACGGATGATGGAATGGCTCCTTGAAGAGGGACTGTGTAATAAACAAAATGTTAGCTTGACTTGCAGTTGCAGGGTCTTAGGAAATAGCACAGTTGTCTTCTAGAAGTTAAAGGTTGTTGTGAATATATCCTCCTGCGATGCCAAAAAACAATAGCTCCAAAGACATACCCACTCCGAAACATGGATTTATATTTAAAAAAGGATGGCATATTTAAAAAAAAATATAAAAAGCCGTATATTTTATGTGAGAGCAGATTTTTATGGCCGGTGCGAAAAAGGTTTATTGAGAACTAAGTCTAGAGAGAACTGGCGCTTTATTTTAATCACATCAAAAATCTTTTATTCTACGTAACACAGACAACACTTATTGAACGTTACATAGTTATTTTATTTTTATATTTAAACTTACAACAAATTACAACTAACATAACAGGAAATGTATCCTAATTCAACAGTGCATAAATATGAACTATCGTTACCACCGGTTCATTAATCCCCAAAATATGGTGCTACCAAATAGTGTGACAGCGGTACCACTATCACAAACCCTAACATTATATAATATTACCTTATAGAAGTCCGTAGCCAAATAACACAATTTTTTGTGTTGTATTCCTACGCGGTGAATGAGATTTCCAGAAATGAGCTGTTTGGGGAGGGGGAGGATTGTTACATTGTGTTGGAAGCAGAGGGATTAAACCCATTATGCCGCCAACACACTGTAACTCTCCGAACACAGAGTAGCAACGCGCAAGTGATACTTCGGTATCGTGAGCGTAAATAGGCTACGGTAACCGTTTCCGTGGTGGAGGTGGGCCGTATGCTTGTTTGCCACTCTTGTTGTATAAAAAAAAATATATATAACACTTCAGTGACCAACTTACGTAAACTTTCTTCTCATGAATCATGACTACTTTGACTGTGCGGTCGACGAAGTATAGCCTCTCGTTGGGCACGTCGATGGCCAGACCCGTGGCAAAGGTGGTGAGGTTGGCGACGAGCACCTCGGGCTCACTGCCATCCATCCTCGACGACATGATCAGCGGTTGCTGGTGCCAGTCAGCCCAATACATCTTACTGCAAGGAACGTCGTTCATACAAGTAGTTATTACGATAAGGGTCCCCGAAGAGGTATGTGTTGTATCCACGAACCCACTTTTCGTTGGAGAACTATTTTAGGTGCCAACGTGCTACGTCTGTGTAACGTATGCAGGTAATCCAGCTATTTCTCTACTCTTTGAGCCAAATTTCATCAACATTCGTAAAGCAGTTTTACCGGTAGAGGGGACGAACATCCTCACAAACTGACATTAATTATCATATAAGTAGGTTTATTTGTGGTTCTGGTCTAGTCATTTTGGCTCCAGGGCCTGCGTTCTGAGTCTGGACTCCTTCTTTGCAGCACTGCCTAAGAATATATGACTCACTGAATGTAATGATATATATATATATATATATAATAATCAGTAAAACTGACGCCTACTATAGATTGGGACATCTTACGTCTCTCTAGCTTATTTTCTATTGCTTGCAGCTCATAGACTCCCCACTCACCCATTCCTGACGTCCAGCGTGACAAATCTTGGATGCTTCGTGTGTGTGTGAATGGTGGCACAGTAGGAGCCGTCGGTGCGGCAGACGAAGATGGAGCCACGTTGCACGTCGCTGAAGTACACCGAGCCGCCCGCCCAGTCCACGGATATGTCACCGGGGTCTTCGAGGCCGAGGCCCACTATCACCTTGAAGCGGATAAAACGGTTGTCTTTATAGCACTTCAACTTCGGCGCCGCGTTTGAAAATAAACGAAGAACATTATGGAGTCAGTGAGAAGAGAGAAGAAGAGAGTTCTGGCGTCACCAAATATATTAATAGAATATTATTAAAATGTAGAAACACAATGTTACAATTAACATACTGTTTAATAACCATTCCTTATTTCTTTAAATTAAAGTTTTTTTTTACTTTGGAGCGACTATTCAGACGACGTAATGGTTCGAGTTCAACCTGATCACTGAACCAGGTCGATATTTTTTGGTGAAGTAATTGGAATTTACTACTAGAGTCAAATGGCACGTGAATACAAATATGAAATGCTCAACATGTTGCCTGGAATCGGACCAGCGAAAAAAGACAAGTCTAAAAAAATGGCCGATGTTTTTCTCGCATTATTACCTCTTTAGTACCCTCGACGTCCTCCAGATGAGCCCTGACTATAGCCTGGTGTCCTTCCGCCGTCTGAACCCAGTACAAATACTTACCATCGAACGCGACACCATGGGCCTGATGAAATTTGTAAAAAAATTATTGATAAAAAGCCGTGGTGACAGAGTTTCGAGTAGTTGCATGCAACATTAAGATTGCAAGTTCGAATCCCGACTGAGCAATGGGTTTTTCTGAACTAAAGTACAGTGATAAGACACATCACGAGGTTTTCGGTGAAGGTCGAGAGGAAACCTGCATACGTTTGAGAAGAAATTAGAATATGTGGGCGTCCTTGAGTAACGGCGATGGCCTCGCCATCTGGCACGTTGGCACTTAAAATATACCTACACATATCTGCCTGCCCCTTCGGGGACCCTTGAGGGATGGCGTGAAGGTAAAGATAAATTAATTTTGTGTCGTCTGTAGCTCTTCTATCATAGGAATAATAGGCTAATAATATATTTTTCGGATGTATATTAATAGTATTATAGATCTAGCTGTGCCCGCGACTTCGTCCGCGCGGAAAAGTGATATTAAGCAGCATTTTTTTTACCCCCTATTAATTTATATGTAATCAAGAGCCTAAATAATAAATCAAGAGCTTCAAAAATGACGAACTTCCATACAAACTTTAATCCCCTATTTCAACCCCTTACAACCCTTTTTCGCATTAAAAAGTGTTGTAAGTCCTTCCTCAAGCTCTAGGCTATATTTGTACCAAATTTCATTTAAATCGGTTCAGTAGTTTAGGCGTGAAAAGTTAACAGACAGACAGACAGAGTTACTTTCGCATTTATAATATTAGTAGGGATGTGTTCTTAGTTTAGTGTGCGGGTGCATTGTGTAGACAAGAACTCACGTCTTTAATGCCAGTGGCGACGGTCACCATACGCTTTGATTTCACCTTCAAATACCTGATCTCATTCTTTGTACTGAAAAATAGAAGCGCTTCAGGTCCTGAAAATTATAATCAATCTGAGGTTTACACAAAATTAAAGAGATTAAAGTAACAGATTCACTAAAGTTCACTTTACTTTTACAGTGTTACTTTAGCTGGTGGCCGAGTGGTTCGAGTCGTTGCCTGCGACACAAAAATCGCAAGTTCGAAAGTACCAATGGGTTTTTCTGAACTTAAGTACAGTGATTAGTCACACCACGAGCTTTACGGTGAAGGAAAACATCGGCAGGAAACCTACATACCTACGTTTGAGAAGGAGTTCAAAGGCGGAGGTGTAGTCTTGCTTGATTATCGGCGACGGACTCGCCATCTGTCACGTTAGCACGTAAAATATATCCATGGCGGAAAGTGGATGTAACGACACTACCTATACACCTCTGCCTACCCCTTCGGAGGCTCTTCGGAGACTGTTGGAAGGCGTGAGCGAATACAACTCACCGACAGCATAACACAAATATCCGAACTGATCTTTCGTGTAACCTTCGTCGCACTGACAACTGTAATGGCCATTCGAGTTTATACACTTGTGTGAACAGTGGGGCCGTTCCATCAGGCATTCGTTGACGTCCTCGCATTGCTTGGTCACGTGGTTGTACTGCTTCATTGAGTAATAGGATAGGCAGATGCAGTTAGGACCGTTGCGTTCGGGGGTGCATTGCGTTCCGTTCCCCCCGCAAGTGACGTTGTTACACATAGTGTGCCCTGGAATCGATTTGATAGTTCTGACGTTTGTTGTGGTATGTCAAATTGAGGCTTGGGCGGGAATCGAAAATATTTAATAATGGATTTTGTAAATTTAAACCTCATATACCTCTGGCGGAAAGTGGGTGTGTGGGTATTAACCATACACTTCTGCCTACCCCTTCGGGGACCCTTGTGGGTAGGCGTGAGGATATATTATATTATTATTATATTTTGTAAATTTTCTTTAGTCACACCACGAGCTTTACGGTGAAGGAAAACATCGAGAGGAAACCTGCATACGTCTGAGAAGAAATTCAAAGGCGTATGTATAGTCGTGCTTGAGTAACGGCGATGGACTCGCCATCTGTCACGTTGGCACCTAATATACCTCTGGCGGAAAGTGGGTGTGTGGGTATTACCTATACACCTCTGCCTACCCCTTCGGGGACCCTTGTGGGAAGGCGTGAGGATATATTCTTTAATATGGTCTGTAGGGTGTCATTTTTTGTGCCATATTATTGAGTAGCTTTCCTTTGAGCGACCTATTTATAAGACTCGAATAATATATATTTTTCGAGTCAAAAGATTCACAGACAGTGCCATCCACAAAGACGCGCCCCACAAGTTTCTAGTGGAGGGGTTGCGGGATGCTGGAAGTATGACCCGAGTCTATTAATTGTAGTATGCGTGTGCATTCATAGGTAATACTCACAGTTAGCACAAAAAGCTCCCTCGTCTGAACCGTCCCTGCAGTCCTTCATGCCGTCGCACATGAGCTCGCTGGGTAGGCAGAAGGAGGAGTCCTCACATTTATAGTACCTCTCCCTCCCGGTCAGTTCCTCGCAGTACGACCCGTCGTGGGTCGCGTAGGGGACCAATGTGTGTCCTATAAACATTCGTAAGTTACATTATTTTGTTAATAGCAGACGAAACGTTACCTTGTAACATACCTATTACCTATGCCGTGTGCAAAAGTTTTTAAACAAAAAACAAAAAAAAAACTATTTCCGGTGAACATACATAAAAAAAATACATACCTACAGTACATAGTACATAGAATCTCCTTTTTTAAGTCGGTTAAAAATAATGTCGTATGATATACCCCGGTAAGGGACTCGGCGTGATGATATGATGATGCTATACTCACTGCACATATCCTGTGTGAACTCGTCACTCCTGTCGCCACAGTCGTAGACACCATCGCACACCCACAGGTTGGAGATACACTTACTGTTGTCGCAAAGAAACCCTTTGCAGGTAGCCTAAACAGCATACATATAGAACGGCTATGAATAACTCCTTTTGTTTTGTCACGCACACACAGACACACACACACACACACACACACACACACACACACACACACACACACACACACGTTACTTTACTTTTATACAACGATTTAAACATGTGGAAAAAAAAATATAATAACTTGCACAGTGATAAGACACGCCACGAGCTTTAGGAAAACATCGAGAGGAAACCTGCATTCTGCAGTTTGAGAAGAAATTCAAAGACGTATGTATAGTATAGTCGTGCTAGAGAAACGGCGATGGACTCGCCATCTGTGAGAAGACAACTGTGCCCTTACAAGGTGTTAGATATTATAATGTTATTGTGTGCCTACTGTATAATTTGTATAATTCGTACCTACTGTATAATTGTAATGTCTGACAATGCAATAAATATGTATATGAAAGTAAATATATATAACAGCGTACATTGTTTGCAACGTTGGATGCAGCAGTGCAGTTAACCTCGTCGCTGCCATCAGCGCACTCCTTCTCATTGTTGCACAGCCAATTGTTGGGGATGCAGTGGCTCCCGTCCGCGCACAAGAACTGGTGGGTCTCGTTGCAAAACTGCGCGTCTGCCTTGTGGTCAGCTGGTAAACGATAAACACGTTTATTTATTTTATTTATTTATTTAAGATATGCCAACAGTACACATATTAAAACTTTACAGAGTGTGTGCAAGGAATACAATTTCTGATATGCGCACCAATAACAGGCACATTCAGCATTTTATACAACACGTTATCACGTCTATATGCGTGGAGAGCCATCGTGTACTATATACAAAACACGAATAATAATAATCCTGCAGGGTCGGCAACGCGCGAGTGATACCCCTGGTGTTGCAAGCGTCCATAGGCGGCGGTAACCGCTTCCCATCAGGCAGACTGCATGCTTGTTTGCCACCCATGTGGTATAGAAAAAAAAACCTTTAGACTACACAGTTTGACAAACCTTGCCCCAAATTAATGTAAACTTTTGTATGGTAACTAGATAACGATATACATAAGTATGTAAATCGTCATCTATATAAATACATACGAACATGTATGTTAGGGGCGCTAACAGAAATGGTCTCTTATAAGTTAGTAGTAGAAGTTTATTTTGTATGTACATGTCTTGTTGAAAACCCTATCAAGAAATCAAATTGATAGAACAACCACCAACCCCAAAAACTATATTTCTTTGTCTATGAGCGACTATAGGTCTGAAATCAGAATGCAAGTCTAGAGAGAACTGGCGCTCTATTCTCTCTGCCTACCCTGTTAGGGACTCGGCCTGATATGTATGTATGTATGATCGAATGCCACTTACAGCAAAAATTCTCATCAGAGCCGTCCAGACAGTCTATCCTGCCGTCGCAGTACTGCGTGAAGAGTACGCAGCCGCCGCTTGCGCACGCCAGCTTGTCCTCCCCCACACACTCCTCGTCCAAGGGCTGCATGTGGTCCACGAATTGACCTGGTGCAGGTACCAGTAGGCACAGCACTATTGGCAGCACCAGGTATACGTTTAATTGTCTATGGACAAAGGGCAAATAAAGAAATAAAAAAAAGTTACACAGACTATAATTATACGGTCGGCCTGATAGAAAGCTATCACTGTAATGAGAGGTATAACTCGACCCTTTGTGGTTAATGTACAAGCGCCAAAGGGACGGTTCCTTTTTGCTAGTATGGCCATTCTCTAGTATATTAATAGTAGTCTATGGGTCATTCCATATTGGGAACCTTACTCATAATAGGAACATAACCCAGCTTATGTGGCATTTGGCTGCGCACTTATGTAATTGGGAGGTTCTATTAATTCCAGTCTGAAGAGTCTAGGGGCCTAGACAACAGATCTGAGTCAATCCATTGTGTCCAACCCTTCTGTTAGGAGTTCCCAGTCCTTTAGTTACCTATATTTTTAGTTTTTTTTTTCGTCTTGTAGCGTGAATTCCGAGAACTTTGTTACCAGCCAGGGACTTTTCATTTTCAATCGAAGCATATAGCCACTACCCGAGGTTTTGGATCTGTTTCGCCTCGCGAAGGACACAGAAATTTTCTGAACTGACGGCCAACCTTCAGTAAATGGAGAGGCACTGAGTTCGGATCTCGGCTTAGGGCGTTGCTGATGTGCGAGACACGCAGCTTTACTGAGAGGTATTATTCAAATAATTATTACGAATTGTCCGCGTCTGTCGTGAGAGTTGGTTAACACATGGTTTTTATATTTTCTTATTTGTGTACCCTGTGCTGCACGTGGCGACTTCAGTAACGAGGTCCTACTGTAATTCTAGCAACACTGGGAACTTTAATAATTTCACTGATCAATCAAGGAATTACATTGTGAGGTCAGATATCACCAGAAGACATCAGATAATCAATATTTTTTTTAAACTAATTGAATTCAACGAAGCTTTTACTTTTTTGAATATGTATATATAAAATAACTTACTTGTCTAGCATTGTAGATGCATTTGTATAAACTTTGGTTTTAAAACTGTATTCTTAGTAAAAAAATATATTCACGTGGCTGCGTGGACGGAAGAAAGTGTAAACGGAAATGCTTCTGGAACTTCTGGTTATAAGTCGTAGAGTATTTTAAACTACCCGCAATTAATTGATTTGTTTGGTTTTTGCATTAGCCTATTATTTTATCAAGAGCAACAATTGAGACTAGATTTAGATCATTGACTTGACTTAGGTTTTAGAAGTACTAAAAAGGACAACAATGTTGGGTAAATTTAATGATAACTTATAAATTCTTATTCTGAATGAGCTGTCTCTCTGAATGAGCGTATGTGAAATTAAATATACATACATATCATTGCGCCGAGTCACTAAAGGACTATGACAGAAACGGAAGGTAGAAATTAAACATAGAACTGCTTATAGCTAAAAAGTTTGTTTACTTGAGAATCTGTGAAACATTGTGTTATTACTCTGTGGTTCGATATGTCAGATTAATAATATTCTGTGGTTCTGTTCTGTCTATTTCTTGACAGGTCATAGTCCAACTTTCTTATAAGTTACGAACTAGTTTTAATTTAATTAAGGGTGTATTTTACAACATTCTGTTTGTTGTAGAAGTCTCCACCGTAATAAGTGATAACTGGTAGACGATTATAAGTAGACATGGCATCGCATATAGCAAAATCTCTTGTGAAAATAACTCATGCCAACTCGACTGCAAAATTCGGTAGGTTTTCATAATTTGTGTGGTGTAATTTACGTAAAATCTATCGCATACCTTTTCAAATAATTAGAATTTTATTCTGCCTCCTATTTAGTGTGTTATATAGATCCACAGTGAAAGTTCAAGTGTAATAACTACTTATTTTGTGTATTGAATTTACAAACACTTAACCATGAAATCGTAAACTTTGGACTTGTGTTATTATTGGCTTACATGCCACAAAATTTCCGTAGATCCGTGCCAAATTACAATTAATACTTTTACTTATGGATCTTTTACAATTGGTAACAAAGTCCACCCTTAAGATAATTCACGATAATTATTTAATTGCTGCTCATGATCTTCCAACTCAAACTGCATAGCCTTGCCTATGTAAGAATAATAATAAGGTGCTCTTGTCCATGGGTGTATGAAAGGGCCTTAAGGACCCTACCCTGTTGTTTGTTTCTCTAAAACAACTCCTTTCACACTTACCTCCTTACCCAAACATTTTGACATACTTTAGTTACTTATATTCTTGTATATTGTAAAGGAATTACTTACCTACATATCATCAGAGGGAGAAGAGCATGAGTTCTCTCTAGATACATATAGACATTTTACTAATTTCACCTTCATCAATCTCTTCATACACAATTGCTGGTTTCAAGTACTCTTGTTGATTCCAACCTTCACTGTTTAATCAAGTTGATTGAGGTAGTCGAAATATAGTCTTGCCTTAGCCTCTTTGTCTATTCATAGTGGTAGTGAATTAAGACACACCCTCAAAATACTTTTGTTTTTACCTCAGAAACTGCGAGACGTGCACTCAGCGTTGGTGCAGCTCTACAGCAGAAGAAAACCCTTAAAGATCGAACCGGCAAGAATGTTGTGCTGGTTGAAGGAGTCAGGACTCCATTCCTGGTGTCCTTCACGGATTACGCCAAGATGATGCCGCATGAGCTTGCTAGACATTCTCTGCTGTAAGTGTGGATCTGCAGATTATATATCTTCCCACAAGAGTCCTCATAGGAGTAGGGAGACAGATGACCCAATACAAGCTTTATTTCAGTGGAATATTTAGGTGCTGATGTGACGGATGACAAGGCCATCACTGTTTCTTAAGTATGACTATGCATACTTGCTTTGAATTTCATCTGAAACATATACATAGGATATTTCTTACTCAATCATGCCAAAAGGGATGAACTTGAATTAATTGGAATTTGGCACAGAGATACATTATAAGCCAAATTAACACAGGGTTTGTTTTATTACAGAAAAAATATTACTAATGAAGCTATATTTTATGCAGGGCACAGCTAGTTAATAATATTGACGTCTTTACACATTTGTCTAACAAACTTCAAATTTATCAAACTTTTCACTTCAAACTCAAATGCTTGACCATATCTCTTTCCCGCAGTGGCCTGTTGCAAAAGACAGGCATTTCAAAGGATATAATCGACTACATAGTATACGGAACTGTCATCCAAGAGGTGAAGACTTCCAACATCGGCCGTGAGGCGGCGCTGGCGGCCGGGTTCAGTGACCGCACTCCTTCGCACACCGTCACCATGGCTTGCATATCCTCGAACCAAGCCATCACTACTGGTATGTACTAATATCACAATCTGCTTTAATATATCCCAACAGTTTACAAATCCAGCAAACATGTATGATGACACTGATGAATGTGGACGAAGCAAAAGAGATATGTTAGTCTAGAGGGAACTACTTTCTGCCTCTCTACCATTAGGGACTGGGCATGATGATATATATATATATAAGCATAATCAAATATTCATATAGGTATGTACCTATATGAATGGGACGCGGACGAAACCGCAAGGCAGGCTATTTACGCAAAATTCAAAATAAAAAAATTCACTTATCATCATTATCTTATATCATTACACATCACATAATATATAACTACGATTGCTACCTTACTAAATAAATATCCGCACGCCTTCCCAGGGCGTGTGTGTATTACCTCTACACCTCTGCCTACCCCTTCCGGGACCCTTGTGGGTAGGCGTGAGGATATCTATACTAAATTGTGTGTAAACTGAAATTATATAAGCGTAGATTTTAATTATTTTTATATCCAGGTGTACTCTCGGAGTGACATAGTCGCTGTGCGACAGAACTTCTTAAATAAAGAGAAAAAAAAAACTTTACTGCAATTAATATATGTGAATAAGTGTATCCCATGTCCTCTATGTAGAATAAGAAAGTTAACTATTTTAAACTCTCTGTTTCTCTCCAAGGTATCGGCATGATAGCAGCTGGTGCTTACGAAGTCATAGTGGCGGGAGGAGTGGAGTTCATGTCGGACGTACCGATCCGTCACTCGCGCAAGATGCGCGCGCTGCTGCTGCGCCTCAATCGCGCCAAGACTCCGGCCCAGCGCTTGTCGCTCATCGCTACCATCAGACCGGACTTCTTTGCTCCTGAAGTAAGCTTTTCATGTTCATTTACTTGTGACGTGTACCTGTCAATTTGACTTAGCTGTCACATTGACAGATTGAATGGAAGTTTTCTTTATATATTATGTTGATTGTGTTGCTTCCAATAGATAGTCAAGTTTACGGCATGAATATAAGGAAACTTGAGCTTCTAATAGATAGTATATTCAACGCATGGATACAAGGATCATATATATTTTTACTAGTGTCCATGATTAGCGATGAAATTTTGAGATTTTAGATATTTTGTTCATTCATTCATCATATAGCTGTACCCTGCGGATTCAAACCCGCGATAAAATTCGGGTCATTCGGAGTTTTTTTTTGGGTAATAACATGCCCTCTGTGCTAATCCATCTTATAACTATGTTTAATTAAGTATTAAGATATATAATGAACAAAATGAGTATTAAGTGTGTGAGGCAGCCTGTATAAGTGTCGGTTTGTTCAGCTGCCGGCGGTGGCGGAGTTCTCGTCCGGGGAGACGATGGGCCACAGCGCCGACAGGCTGGCGGCTGCCTTCGGCGCCACCCGCGAGGAGCAGGACCAGTACTCGCTGACCTCACACGTGCGCGCCGCCCAGGCCCGCGACAAGGGATACTTCACCGATCTCATCCCCGTTAAAGGTGACCTACTTAACTCCAGCAGTCGAATATAGACGGCCGTCCGACTGCGACACTTGAGGTCGCGGGTTCGACTCCCGCTGAGGTCAGATATTTGTGTGATGAACACGAGTATTTGTACCTTAGTCTTGGATGTCCTATGTATTTGTGTATATATCTATCTATATAAGTAAATATATCGTTGTCTAGTTACCATAACACAAGCTTTGCTTAATTTGGGACTATGTCAATTTGGTGGAATATACATATATAAATAACCTTGGGACAACCAAGGGTATTTATTTATTTATTATTTATGCTGCCAACACAATATAACTCTCCGAACACAGAGTGGCAACGCGCAAGTGATACTTCAGTATCGTGAGCGTAAATAGGCGGCGGTAACTGCTTCCCATCGGGTGGACCACTCGTACGCCACTATTGTGCTATAATATAAATCTCATAAAAGAAATTTAAACATTTTTGTATCCATAATCGATCGGACGCTCAAGGACGGGAACGTCAAGAGTACTCGAAACGGACGAGCATGTATGAAGAGACTGATGAATGTGGACGAAGCGAAAGAGGTATGTAAGTCTAGAGAGAACTAGCGCTCTATACTCTCTGCCTACCCCGTTACAGACTCGGCGTGATGATATAATGATGATGATGTATCCATATGTAGTGGACGGTAAGGATGGAGTGGTGGACAAGGACAACGGTATCCGCGTGTCCACCCCGGAGCAGCTGGCCAAGCTGAAGCCAGCCTTCATCAAACCCCACGGCACCGTCACCGCCGCCAACGCCTCGTTCCTGGTAACTTTGCACTTGTAACACCAATATTTGCGTGTGCCATATCTTGGGGAAGACCAAGATTAACATACATGGGTCAGATCAAAGAAAAAGTGTCACTCATGACGTATAAGGAGGTCAAAGAGGTTGCGCTGGACAGAAGCGAATGAAAGGGACTGCATCAGAGACGCCGACAAGAGCCCAGCTCTTAAATTTTTGATGATATTCTTTATTTATGGCACCACTGGCACAGAAAAACGAATTGTGTGTTAATTACACTACACTAGTGTTGCGGTTTTACTCGCGTAAAATATGATAAATAAATATAGATATAAATAGTTTTCTATTTATCACATTTTACGAAAGTTTTTTTTTACGTTCACATTTTAGAAAAAGTTGACCCCGAAGGGGTAGGCAGAGGTGTACAGATAGAACCTACACACCCACTTTCCGCCAGAGATATATTTCAGTTGCAGACGTGACGGATGGCGAGTCCATCGCCGTTACTCAAGCACGACTATAATACGCCTTTGAATTTATTCCCAAACATGTACAGGTTTCCTCTCGATGTTTTCCTTCACCGTAAAGCTCGTAGTGTGACTAATCACTGTTCTGAAGTTCAGAGAAACTCGTTGATACAGTCGGGATTCGAACTTGCAATCTTTGTGTTGTAGGCAACAACACGAACCACTCGGCCACCACGGCTTTTACATACACTTTTCTCTTAAAGTATTTAAGACGAAAAAACTGGCGCCTTACTCCTCTGCCTACCCCGTTAGGGAGTCAGCGTTTTTATGATTGTATATATCTAAGAATTATTAATTTAGAACTCGGCGTGGTGTATATTGATTAATGTTTCAAAATGTGCTTCCAGACGGACGGCGCTTCAGCTTGCCTTATTATGTCGGAGGCGAAGGCCAAGGAGCTGGGCTTGAAGCCTAAAGCTTACCTTCGCGACTTTATCTACGTGGCCCAGGTTGGTGTTACATAGCAAGAAATGGACCTTGGGACAATTCCACACAAATTGACATAACTCGAACATGACTGAGCGAATCTAAACCATTCTATAATCCACTTGGACACAGACACAATAATCCAAATCAGTCCAGGCGTTTAGGAGGATTTATAAATAATAAATAACCTGGGACAATTGCAAAGCTTGTGTTATGGTAACTAGACAACGATATATTTACTTATATAGATAGATATATACATAAATACATAGGACATCCAAGACTAAGGTACCAATACTCGTGTTCATCACTCAAATATCTGCCCTCAGCGGGATTCGAACCCGCGACCTCAAGTTTCGCAGTCAGGAGCTCTAACCACTAGACCAGACGGTCGTCTGGTTATACAATACAGTGTATTTATAATATACGATCAGTAATCCTTATAATATCGTTCGTCAAGGACCCGGTGGACCAGCTGCTGCTGGGCCCCGCGTACGGCATCCCCAAGATCCTGGACAAAGCCGGCCTCAAGGTCAGCGACATCGACACCTGGGAGATACACGAAGCGTTCGCCGTGAGTACACCCCGCTGCGTACTACAGAACATGTTCTGTTTATTTATTATTATTAATTGACATTCCTTTTATCAACTGCATTAATTAGACAAAGAGCAGTATAAAATAGAAAGTACGATGTTTATTACCTTTTGTCTCATCTGGTGATGGACTCGCCATGTGACACGTCCTATATTTAAACCTATATCTATCTCCAACGAAAACAGGCTGAAAAAGTAAAATTTCCTGAAACACGATCGCAGCGCTTATCCGGTCCAATTGTGATGTAAGCTATCCTACCTTTTAAGTTGAATCAAATTGCACACGGTGTGCAGATTTCATTGAAATCAGTTAAGTAATTTAGGAGTCCATCGCGGACAAACAACGTGACACGTAATTTATATATGTAAAGATATATATATACTTATAATAATATTGTCATCTATCACGTTGGCACTTAATATACCTCTGGCGGAAAGTGGGTGTGTGGGTATTACCCATACACCTCTGCCTACCCCTTCGGGGACCCTTGTGGGAAGGCGTGAGGATATTATTATTATATTATAATATACTAAAAAAACTTCCTGCAAACATTACTGCAAAGGCGTACTTTTCTTTCTCTTCCAGTTAACCTTTGGATGATGAGAAATAGGCATGGTAAAATATATATGTTATCAATTGTGGCCACTTTCCAGGGTCAAATCCTGTCCAACCTGAAAGCCATGGACTCGGACTGGTTCGGGCAGACTTACCTGGGTCGCCAGACAAAGGTAACCTTATTAATTAACTCACTTCACTAATGAATGAAATTGATAAATTGAAAAATTGAATTGTCAATTTTGTTCATTACATACGACGTTTGACATTATGTACCTATGTCAAATACAAGATGCACTTGCAATGTTTTTAAATTTTTCTGGTGAGAGGTGTATTTACTGAGTAATTGATAAAATTTTCCAATTAATACATGAATTTATCTCACACGACACGTTCGCTACAGTCAGCCAAGTGGCACAGTTCTGGTACTCGAAGTATTTATACAGCTCTACGTTAAATGTTTAACAATATGCTGGTTATATGCTTTTACTGCGAGTCAAAGGTTAATTATGAAAAATCTTTCAATTTATTTGTCAGGTTGGCACCCCTGATCTGGCCAAGTGGAACGCTTGGGGCGGGTCGCTCTCTATCGGACACCCATTTGCCGCCACTGGGGTAAGTAGCAGCGATATTTGTTATCCAGCCATATTGCCTATTTAGTCTTATGAATTTGGAATTTCCCTTAGGAGGGATTTTTGATAACTATAGATCTTCATGCCTTCCCACTAGGGAAGGGGTAGGCAGAGGTGTGTAAAGGTTACGGTGAAGAAAAACATTAAAGGTAACCTGCATATGTTTGATAAATTCAAACGCGTATGTATAGTCCAGCTTGGGTAACGGCGTTGGACTCGCCATCTATCACGTTGGCACCTAAAATATACCTCTGGAAAGTGGGTGTGTGGGTATTACCTATATGGTGGGTATACCTACCACCTGCCTATCCTACTATGTATGTATAAACGCTGGAGTTTGATTTCAGAATGTCATTATTTATAAACTGTTGGTACTTATACTGTTAAATAAATTGAACAATTAGAATGTACCCCCACTGCTGTGCCGTATAGGATAACCGTATTCCATGTAAACCGTCTGTTTGGGGCTAGGTCCGGCTGTGCATGCACACGGCCCATCGGCTGGTGCGCGAGGACGGGCAGCTGGGGGTCGTGTCGGCGTGCGCCGCGGGGGGGCAGGGGGTGGCCATGATCCTCGAGAGGCATCCCGACGCCACCACACAGTGATCTCATCAATATCTACCCTAATTTCAACACTAGCACCATCCCTTAACAATCCAAAAACTCACTCATTATAATAATTTATATCTACCCTAATTTCAATCCTAGCATCATCCCTTAACAATCCAAAAACACACTCATTATAATGTGTGATATCTAAGATATAGGTACTTCTTAGCTACCGTAGCCGTTTACCATCAGGCCGTATGCCTGTTTGTAGTATGGAATGAAAGTAATAAAATAACTAAATAAACTTTGTCATGTACGTGTCATGACACTTGTGTGTTCAACAATGCTGGCCTTCAGTCAATCAAAGAGTAACCGCTTATGATCATATAAGCGGTTACCTGTTACACTGGTGTTTCTTCATATTGTTTTTTCTCATAATCTCACTTTTGATACCTTAGACTTTTTCGAAGCCGAAAACTGCATCAGCAGTTTTCGCCGCCAGTTCGATAGTTTCCCAACGAAAGCAGTCCTTTCTTTCGTTGAGAAACTATCGAACTGGCAAATAAAGTATATTTTCGACGTCAGAACAACATAGATAAAAGATTTTTTTTAATTAGAATCGATCTATTTCCTCGTATATATTTATACATATTATAGTACTGTAAAACGTACGTACCGTACGCGCGCGTAGAATATTATTTCAATTACGGTAATTCAAATTCATACGACCACAGTGAAGCGTGACAGGATAGCTATTTCATAATATGAATAGGATTTACTGATTGTCATTATTCTGTTTCTTTTTTTTTCGATTTGTTCATTTGTCTTCATATATCGTTGTCATAAGTGTACATCAATCTTATGACAATCGCTTATTACATAAGTATCATCTTAGGATAAGTGTTATTTACTCCCGTGAGGCGTGGTCGGTGCGCTCACAACTCTCCTGTACGTTAGATAAAAATGTATGTATTACGTAAAGATTATTTATTTAATAAAAAATTTACCAGTAAATTAATAGTTTTATTTTAAAACTAGCCATATATTCTTCTGAAGTAAAAATAAATTTATTTTTTTCTGAACATATATAGTAAATTCTTCACAACACGAGCTTTGGATAAACCCGTATGAGCTTTTATGAAAATCAAAGAGGTAGTCATGAGACTAGAAACAGAAGATATGGGGCAAGTTAATTACATATACTGAGCAAATACCTGGGTGTAGAAACGTTGAGAAAATAAAACAATAAATATTCAGGGCAACCCTTTATTGTCAGTCGCCTTCCTTACAAGCAAACTTGTCTTTATAATTATCCTAGATGCATAATAGATCGTCCCGGCGCTCGCGCACGCCGCTCACTTATTACAAACAAAACATTAATATTTCATTATTTCTAATAAGTGGGCTATATTATATATATTTATATACATATATATGTATATTTTACATTCAACGCGAGGGCGATCCCACCAAAAATTATAATAAAAGCATCCGAATAAGAGATTACAGACTCATTGTCCAAATTATTCTAAAAAGCTGTGCTTTAGACACCGTAGTTGCGATGCCGTGCAAATTTAAACCATAACACGTTACAAACAGAACCATTATTCCTTGCAGACATAACAAATCATAATTGCGTGGAGTTACAGTAATTTGAGATCTCGTTGGGGGTTTAATATCTCAGCTGTAATTTTATTCAGTACATAAACTTTTCATAGCCAATTAAGATGTTATATTAAAAATTCGCACACTTTCCGATTTTACAAGATTTCCGCTGTATATATATATATATATATTTATATGTATGTATAAGCTCACAAAAACTTATCCAAAGTGTATTCAATATGCAACTTATATTTAATCTAACGATACGAAACACTGTCCCACATAAATAACGAACCAATACAATCTATATTTAGTAGATAAACACTTGTACTTCGCACACAATTCTATAAAAATCTAAAAATATATAATATGTTTAATCATTGCAACATAATTTGTTTATACTATAATATATTATAGAATATAATGCAGAATATATCAGTTCCCCGTCCTGAAGAGGGTAAGGTCAATGTCACAAGATAATAATTGGAGAAAACGGGTCAAAATCATCAAAATTATTTTTTGTAAGTGCACACTGCAACATATAAATATACCATTCCATATGGAAAAGGGATGTCTGTCTGTCTGAACGCGACAATCTCAACAACTATGGGGAAAACCACACAAAAATCCGTTCGATCAACGGTTTGGGGTGTTTTCTATTTTACCGTATACCCTAAATACAACTTTTTTTCTAAATTGCATTCAAGCAAAAGCGAGCAGATCGAACCTAATGTTTTCCCCAATAAACGAGCTAATGCATGCAAAAAAGAAACAGGTTGTACTTTCTGAGATTAAGGCGTACAAAATGTCTGTTTATAATTTGAGTACAGATTCAGTGTAACAACATAAATATGCCAAGATATGTATGTAACCTTACCATCGTTAGGGCTGTCATAAAACAAATCCTATGATTATATTTTCAAATAATTATAAACACAATTGTCTACCCCTCGTGACGTCACGCGTGCCCGCTCCGTCAGCAGATAAGGAAATATAACTATAGGCACTGATCACTAAACTATCTTACGAATATGTACATTACTTAAACATTTAATGTAATATTAAACAAACGTGGAAACTAAAATTGATGAACAGTAAAATGACAATACGTCAACGTTCTACATGCTTAAGAACTGCGTGAGCTGTGCAACACACGTCGCTAGCGAGTTTAAGTAAATTTCGACCTTATCGACATTAATATGTATACTTTTGAAAAATCCATAAACATTAATCTAAGTTCCAAATTAAGCTAAGCTTGCACTTGGGAATTATACACGTACTTATAAAGATACATATATTATAATTAAACACATGGACGAGCATGTATGAAGAGACTGAATTTGGCGTGATACGTATGTAAGTTTATAAATACATAGGACTAAGGAACGAAAAGTCCTGTTCATCACATATACATCGCGGGAATCGAACCTCGCTGACCTCTAGTTATGACAATCGTAAGAATATCAGGTGATCACATCTGAAAAAGGACAATACAACCAAATAAAATCTTTGTCGATAAGGTTTAAATCGCTCGCAGTTTTCGTTGACTTTTCAATATAAAAAGTTACTTTTCCCGAGCTAGGTTGGGAGAGACCAGGTTTACATGTAAACACGCTAGACACCCGGTCCACGTTTGACCTCGTTCTGGTAATTGGTTTAGCATCTTTGGTCGTTAGTTATGTCAAAAATATCTTTAAAATGTTGCCACCTCTCAGTGAATTACGAACCTACTTAGAACGAGATCTATAATCTATAAATAAGCAGCGTAGAGTTGACATACCATCATATTACGAAAACCGTGGTATTTCATTGTATACGCTACAAATTTTTTTTTTATTATATGTATATTCGCTTTCTAGAAATGTATTTTCCGCAGACAGATTCAAGAATAAAAGAGTTTGTATTACTAAAAACAAGTAAAAAAACTACATGCACGACACATCGGAACTAAGAATCCAATATGGCCGTCCAAAGTGGAGCTAATTAAACAAAACCAACTGATAACTATTTTGAGATATAAACAGGACTATTACACTACGCAGTAGGGTTTATAGGGCTAAATAGTTTTACATTATACCAGCTTAGTACGTGAAGCTGAACCATGTCACAAATGAAAATGAACTTTAATTCAAGACCCATAAAGTTGAAAACTGTAGATCGCCCATGGTTCGTCGGCTTTCAATTACCGATATTATAGTTTCACACTCGGTTCTTGTCTCACAATCGCATCATCAATCGTCATCACCGCCAGACATCATTATCATCATCGTCATCACCTAAATTAGCTTTGCCTTGTATATTGCCTTTGCAATACCTGTGATAAAATATGAAAATACATTAACAAGTACGAGATATTAGATATGTTCGTTGTTTTGCAGACTTCTTACTAACGTTTGCGGATTTGTACTAATGTGGCAGTGTATATCTATCTCGCTCCAACATACGCGATAACTGCGCTGTAAGCAGGATATTATGATGCAGAAGCGAACGCGCGAATTCTACCGGAGGAAAGTACCGAATATAAGACTATCTCTCTCTAGCACACGAGGCAACAGCGGTGATAATGAAGCAGCTAGCAAGATGTTATGAAGCCCAAGACAACGCGCAAATACAAGCGGAGGCAAGTAATATAAAACTATCCCTCTCTGACATACGCGGTTAATGCGGCATACGAGATAGTCACATTCAATCTGACGCGAAGCTGTGGAAGCTGTGTCTTTTAAGTAATTTCAGCTGTACTAATATGTCTGTGCTCACAAATTGAATAATGTATTTACTAAGACCATCACATACCCAACACTTTATTTCTCGTTAATGTTTCTCACATTACGCCTTTCTCTCGTGTAATTTTGCCACATTATCGACGAAACCTTTTGATACAGACAAACATCAAAACTGTACAAATACAATGTATACATACACGTGATACAACATCAAAACTAGACCACCTAAAACACTCAGCAACGTAACTATATCCCTTTCTTATTGCTTATCATTTGATATCGTCACATAATATGACAATAACACTTTGTATAAATGTAAAATTTACTCAGTACACACACGAGGTAGACAGTATTTTTCCAATTGATTTAAGGCAGCTTTTTGCGTGGCATATGTTTTATGAACTATGCTATATTTAACATTTTGACGTTATATATAGGTACATATCATTGCGCCGAGTACAGGGCAGAGTAAAACGATAGAAGTGCAAGTCTAGAAACTAGCCACAGCCTAGCCAAGAACTGGCGCTCTACTCTCTGCCTACCCGTGAGGGGCTCGACATGATGATATGTATGTGTATGTATGTACATCTAAAAACATAATCGTCGCAGTAAATTGCAAATGGCGTCTGATCGAAACACTTTAAATTTAATTCAAAAAACGCATTTAAATTTACTGCGACAACATACAGGCGTTTTACAGTTTAAAAGTTCAAGTAAGGCATTTGTAGACGTATTACTGTGCAATAAGCATTCTTGAAGTAAGATTGCCTATGATATCCTGACGTCGCTTCTCGCTAGCAATCACGAATTACCAGTACGACACTTATACTTATAGTGATTTATTCGCGCAACTCTAAAGCACTCCATTCCAAAATGTATAAATGCGTGTTTTTCTTTAGGTCTGTTACCTTACCTTAAAACGAATTTAAATTAAATTTGGTGTGGAAACTTGACTTAAGAATCGAACATACGGTGAGGAGGAAAGTTTTATTTCCATAGTTAAAAGGAGATGTCAATTTCTTCTCTCGCTCTCTCTCACAACCATCTCTTTCTCCTATACAATCGCATAGAAGGTATTTTGACCAGGATATGTACCAGGCCCCTGCAAATGTATACTAATAATAGAGACTGTGAAGAGTTTGCTAGTTTGGTTAAACGGGTGTGTATTAAGCTGTCGATTCTTTAATTATCATATATATATGTTATATTAATAATGAAATTATGTATTATTATTATTATTCTGTTAATGACGCAGATAACTAGCGACAAAAGACAAAGCTAAGAGAGGTAGGGCATAACGGATTTCCCGTTCGAATTTGGAGCTGCCCGACTGGGGCAGGACCTCCACCTTATAGAAGTCCGTAGCTAAATAACACAATTTTTTGTGTTGTGTTCCTACGCGGTGAATAAGGTTTCCAGTAGAGCTCCTTGGGGAGGGGGGAGGATTGTTACATCGTGTTGGAAGCAGAGGGATTAAACCCATTATGCTGCCAACACACTATATCTCTCCGAACACAGAGTGGCAACACGCAAGTTATACTTCGGTATCGTGAGCGTACATAGGCTACGGTAACCGCTCGCGCCGGTAAAAGCTCAAGGATAATGTAATGTAGCAAAAAGGTCAAGGATGATGTAAAATACTTTTCTGTTTGTGAATAATCCTCTGCAATTAAACAACCCGATACAAAGCCACGAGAATAAGCGCTTAGCGATGTGTCTGCGAGGCTAAGCATTCATATTATTGCCCTTGGTTAGTGTTCTAGCATTCTTACGCAACAACAATTTGTTTGTATAAAACCAGCAAGCAACAAAGGCTACTAGCGATAATTCCTCATTCAAGTTTAATAATTGTATAAGTATTGTCTATATTGCTGACAATAATGTTTTTTTGAAGCGCCAATTAAATTATATATATTATATATAGGCACGCCTGATGGTAAGCAAGGGTAACTCGCGCGTTGCTGACTGCAAAAATCTCATCACACCCTTCTTGTAGAACTCCATGCTGTATTCTTAAGGGATAACCGAAACGGGGAGTTAATTCCACAGCCTGAGCGTTCGCGGAATGAAAGTGGTGGTGAAAACTTGGCTATGGTGCGTCACGTCAATGGCGAGTGTTAATAAGCATTAGAGCGAGAGGAACCATTAGAACAATTATTGTTCTATACACGAGTACAATAATTTGACGTCCCCGACAGACCCCATACTGTGTTACCGCTTGGTAAACATCGTCGATATGACTGCAGCAAAACGAGGGTTTTTACAGCTCTGCCTACCCCTTGGGAGACGCTTGTGGTAAGAAGTGAAGTTATATATCGATGTCCATAGTTTTGTCTCCTCTGGTATACATATTATTAAATAATGACGAAGTGTAACTAGCGATTCCTATCACATAGTCTACTTATGTCCGAATTTATGGCAGTTCAATGTACACTCATACTGTCTCACTCACACCAAATATGCTAGCGCCATCTCTTGAAGATTTAAGCTAGTCGGTACAACAATTCAATTACATCGCAACGCTGACACGTCAGAGCTGTCTGGCAACTGACAGCTGTCATCACCAAATTGCCTCCATCCAGCTAGAAAATTTGGTTGGATGCCTTGATGAGTATTCATTTATTTAATATTTATGCACAATTGAAGTACATTGGTGGAGTTAATGCTACAGCATTTTTAAACACCCTTAAGTCCAAGTATATCCAATTGATATAAATATAATCAATCAATTCGTATCAATTGGCATTTTGCTATACACCCAATAACCTGACCATTGTCACTCGCAGACATAGTGACAGTGTCACCATGACAGTGAATTTTATGCCAAAACAATTTTATCAAATAAAAATAAATTTATTTCACGAGTGTCATATGTCGTGACATGATACAATGCTAAAACTATAGAACCGGATGATTAATATCATCTTTAAGTTTTGTATGGATAAGATAATTCTTCAAGGCGGGATTCGAACCCGCAACTTTCCCAAACCGTACACGATTTACAAATACGTAAATTAAAGTCAATCAAAATTAACAATTGATACAAAAATTGTATCTGTTAGTGATCACAACGTGACAATTTAAAAGTTCAATTTAAATAGTGCCTTACGAAACAATTCCATAAGGTTTAAATTTCAATATCACTTCCATGTAGGTATTACAAAATCCTTATTGCATTTATCTAACCTATATATTGTATGTACAATCAACATATATATGTATGTATGCCGACCATTTGGAGTGCCTCCTGTATTGTCCCCAAACGCTGTTGTAACGCCACAGTTGTTTGCGCGTGTGTGTGTGTGTGTTAGTGGAAGTCAGCGAGTGACTGCCGCCAGGTGGCGTGGAAGGGGATGCGCAAGAGTTTTAGCTTGGTGTTGGGCATCTGCGCCGACAGCAGCCGCTGCAGCGTCGGCAGCGGCAGGATTTCTACCTGCAGCGCACAACACATGGTATTGTTAGTATAGATCATACATGAAAATTGTGTGCGTGTGTAGACTTGCACAAAATAAACATTAACAAAAGCATAACTAAACATGCGTCTTTTGAAGTTCTCATCAAACCAGTCAAGTCCATGTCATGTATGTGTGTGCGTAGTGTGTGCTTGTTATGTGCTCGGTGTGCGCGTGGTGTGTCCTCGGTGTGTACGTGGTGTGTCCTCGGTGTGTGCGTGGTGTATCCTTGGTGTGTGTGTGTGCGTACCTGCGGCGGGCCGGCGACGTGCGCGTGCTCGGGCGGCAGCTTGCAGCCGGGCACGGGCTTGAGCACGGGGATGCACTCGCCCACGTCGCGCCGCTTGGGCTCGCCCGCCTGCTCGCACTGGTCTATGAACAGCTCCGTGACGCGCAGCAGCTCGATGGTGACGCCCCACATCAGGTGCGTCAGCGTGTCCTTCAGTCTCAAAACTCCGCTAAGCACCTGTATACAATATTTGTCATGGATATCCTACTAACGAATCCTACGAAGCGAAAGAGACGTAAGTGTGTAAGTCTAGAGAGAACTGGCGCTCTATACTCCCTGCCTACCCCATTAGGGACTCGGCGTGACGTTATGTATGTATGTATGTATATCCTACTAATCCCACTTATTTACTCATATCTACTGAATCCCATTTTGTATAAAATTTAAACCGTTTGAAACCGCAAAGCGTGGATTGCAAATTTCGCGCGTGCTTTCGTTAAGTAATCCGTAAGATCTAACCCGTTTACCAACCATAATCATAAGCTTAATAGTAGCAGCTCGTTACTCTGGGACCCAAGTTTGAAATCTGATGATATAATGCCGATATCGGTGGTCCCTGGGTTCAGAAAATGTATTGGGATTGAATCAGAGGGAGCCAGGGTATACCTGTTTGTTGGTGGTGGCCGACTGCGACACATACGTGGGTATGATCAGTAGCCGCTGGATGTTCTTGCACTCGGCCAACGCGTCATCAAATCCAACCTGCAATCAACCAGGATCGTTATACTGTGGCCGAGGGCCGCGGAAGCTGGGCGGTACCCGAGCTGATGATACAATATTGAAAAGGAGACTGCCGTGTCCGTGCTATAGTGATATAGGGGGGTGGTGGGGGGTGGCGGTGGTGACCTTGACGTCGATGTTGACCAGCTCGAGGCGCGTGAGCAGCGGCAGCGCAGCCAGCGCGCGCAGCAGTGCGGGCGCGGCGCAGTGCGCGGTGCCCCGCTCCAGGCGCAGGCGCCGCAGCCGCGTCAGGCGCGCCAGCGAGCGCCCGAACTCCGCGCGGAACGTGCACTCGCCCAGCTCCAGCGACTCCAGCAGCGGCAGCGAGCCTGAGCCATCACCCACCTCAATATACACGCACATGTACCCAGCCAGCGTCGTGCACACTGTAGTGCGAACCACATATACGGTGTTATTCAAGAAGGGCGTGAAAGGATTGCTATTTGGTCGCTAGCACGCGAATGAGGTCCTTTGGTATTAGGCGCCGAGAATTGCATACCATTAGGGAACCGCTAATTTTGGTTAATAAGCGGTCCTCCTAATGGTATGCGATGTTTATTTAATGGTATTTAAAACAAACATACAAAAGTATTTTGTTCAGATTTTTTATGTTCCTTTCAGTACTCATGACAAAGTTTAAACAAAGATCCTTGTCACCATGCAAACAGTGTCACTATCAAACTGAATCGATAACTTATGATTGATCCTGAATGAACCAGCCGTGGTAGTAGTGTTTGTGTCGTACCGATAACGTCGCAGGCGCACCAGCCGAGCTCCTTGATGGAGGTGAGCGAGAGGTGCGTGAGCCGTGTGAGCGCGGAGAGGTGGCCCAGGTCGCGCGTGAGCGAGAGGCCCGCCATGCTCTTGAGGCGCAGCTCGTGCAGCAGCGGCAGCGCGGCCAGCGGCGCGGGGTCCAGGCGCGTGTCGCGGATGGCCAGCGCCGCCAGCGCGCGCAGCCCGGGCAGCCCGCCGCACGCCGCCTCCACCGCGCGCGCTGGACAACGGCACATCTCTAGCCTGGACACACCACACCACACCACGCATTGCCAGCGGCACACCACATATTGCCAGCGGTACACCGCGCACATTGCCAACGGTACACCGCACATTGCCAACGGTACACCGCACATTGCCAGCGGTACACCGCGCACATTGCCAGCGGTACATCGTACATTGCCAGCGGTACACCGCACATTGCCAGCGGTACACCGCACATTGCTAGCGGCACACCACAACAGGGTGACACGCCCGATCCTAAGCCCTAACGGCCCATGCCTGTGCCAGATTAGCCACGGAGCTAAATTGGTAAAAGCTAAAGGCAAATTTAGGGTCCCCGCACGACTCTTTCTGACCGTGTCCTTTAGTTTTTTAATACCACAGAGTGGCAAACAAGTATAAGGCCCACCTGATGGGTAGCGGTTACCGTAGACTATTTACGCTCTTGATACCGAAGTATCATTTATGCTTTGCCACTGTGTTCGGAAAGTTATACTATATTGCCTGCATACTGAGACAAATTCCTCTGCCGCCAACGCAATATATCAATCCCCCCCCCCCCCTCCCTAAGGCGCTAATTTATTATACAAGGAGGATAAGCAACAAAGCACGACTCTTTCTGACCGTACAAAAGTACATATCTTTTTATGAACAAACGGTGCCGTTTAGTGTCTGACGTGTGTGCCATATATCCTAAACGATGTTTAATTCCAAGAAAACACTTGCCATTAGACAGTACATAAAAAAAACATTATGACCTTTAGCTACCCTTGACTGATACTACATAGATAAACATAAACAAATGTTATCTCACCTTTCCAATGTGTCAACTGTGGATATGTGTTGTGCGAATTGGTCCCAAAATATCGTGTCGTTCTGTGGCAGTAGCATCTTGCGCAGGTCTAGTCTCTTCGTGCCGTGCTTCTTCAGCGCCGCACACAACCCGCCCCAGTCACTGACCTGCGTCGCCAACAAATAACCTATACATACATATACATATCATCACGCCAAGTCCCGCACGGGTAGGCAGACAGAGTAAAGGATCACTTCACCTATAACAATTTGTATACTTGCTCGTCGGTTTCGAGAACTCTTGACATTCCCATCCTTGAGTGTCCGATCGATTTGATCTAGGTAATAAGAACGTGGTCATCATCTGCCTATACCTCCACACACTTTCGCATTGTATATCTGATTCGTCAATCTGTCTCTACTCGCCCTTTGTATATGTACAAACAAGAGCAACATGCCTTTAAATTTTTCCAATCAGCCCAGATTCCGTTCACCATAAAGCTCGGGGGTTTGAACTTGCATCCTAGACTCTGCTAAGACTTACACAGACACTGGGCCACCACAGCCCTTTCGTCGTAATTAATATCTATACTAATATTATAAAGAGGAAAGATTTGTATGTAAGTATGTTGGTAAGGAATTGGCTCAAAAAGTACTGGACCGATTTTAAAAATGCATTCACCATTTGAATGCTATATATATATATATATCAGTGATAATGTAGCATTCAAATGGTGAATGCATTTTTAAAATATATATATAATAATATAATAATATATCAGCCTTCTCACAAGGGTTATATATATATATATATATATATATATATAACTAATTCCCTAGATTCGAAACCTAATATATTCCCTACGACCTTCCCGTCCCCGCTTTTTAAATTAAAATCGCCTATATTATATATATATATATATATATATATATATATATATATATATATATATATATATATATATATATATATATATATATATATAATAACTATATTATATATATATAATATAGGCGATTTTAATTTAAAAAGCGGGGACGGGAAGGTCGTAGGGAATATATTAGGTTTCGAATCTAGGGAATTAGTTTCGCGGACTGCTGTTGCCAGGGGTTTAGTGCTAGAACACAATAGTGGTGTCCAAGTTGACGTACGTGCGAGTTCTTCATGCGCACGTGCCTCCAGAGCGCGGGCGCGGCCGCCATGGCCTTCCACAGGCGGCACACGCGCGCGCAGTGCGCCAGCTCGCGCATGCCCAGGTACTGGAATATCTAACGGACATCCGAACATTCTAAATATATCTCTGGCGGAAAGTGCGTGTGTAGGTACTACCTATACACCTCTGCTTACCCCTGAAGATATATTATATTGTTATTATTAATTAATTATTGGAAATAATTAAATAAGCCGTAGTGGCCGAGTGGTTCGAGTAGTTGCCTGCGACACAAAGATCGCAAGTTCGAATCCCGACTGTACCAATGAGTTTTTCTGAACTAAAGTACAGTGATTAGTCACTCCACGAGCTTTACGGTGAAGGAAAACATCGAGAGGAAACCTACATACGTCTGAGAAGAAATTCAAAGGCGTATGTATAGTCGTGCTTGAGTAACGGCGATGGACATCTGTCACGTTTGCACCTAAAACAATCTCTGGCGGAAAGTTGGTATGTGGGTACTACCTATACACCTCCGCCTACCCCTTCGGGGACCCTTGAGGGAAGGCGTGAGTATATCTTTATATATATAATTCTTCTGTGAGTGTGTATGTCACTGAACTCCTCCTAAACGCCTGGACCGATTTTAATGAAATTGGATCTGGGAATGGTTTAGATTCACAATTGGACCCGATAGGTGGCGCCACCATCTTTTTTTTTTTCACCCGAGCGAAGCTGGGCGGGACCACTAGTATTATATATAATTATTGGAAAATATTCCAGTTATTTCGGGGTTTGATGGGTTTTTGGAGTTGTCTGCGAGATAAAGACTGCAGGTTCGAACACCGACGGTCTTTTTTCCGACCAACGTAAGGAAACTTGTACATTACCAATCGGTAAGGAATCCAATGACACATGTATATTAGTAGCGTTTGAGAATCGATAACGAACTCTCCATCCGTCACGTTGATACCTAAATATATTTCAGACTAAAAGAGTTGTTTACCTTACTATAGTTATAATATATATCCTCACGCTTTCCCACAAGGGTCCCCGAAGGGGTAGGCGGAGGTGTATAGGTAATACCCACACACCCACTTTCCGCCAGAGGTATATTTGGTGCAAACGTGACAGATGTCCATCGCCGTTACTCAAGCACGACTATACATACGCCTTTGAATTTCTTCTCAGACGTATGCAGGTTTCCTCTCGATGTTTTCCTTCACCGTTCAGCTCGTGGTGTGACTAATCACTGTACTTAAGTTCAGAAAAACTCATTGGTACAGTCGGGATTCGAACTTGTGACCTTTGCGTCGCAGGCAACTGCTCGAACCACTCGGCCACCACGGCTTACTATAGTTTAATATTATAAACAATAGTTTGTTTGTTTATAGGACGGCTTTATCATTACGCAACTACCCAAGGGAGAGAAAATAAACTTTAACGTGTGTGAAATACCTTGTTTATTAGCGTACCTGCACAACGACATTATAGTTCTTCTCCTGCGCTTTGTGATAGAAGGCGGTGAAGTAATCGGTGTCGTCGAGTCTGGGCCGGCCGCGACGGCGCGGGGAAGTCGCCGCTACGGGGGAAGCCCCCACACCGGCCGACGCGGGGGAATTCCCTAGTGCGCTAGCCGCACCGTTGGCCAGACGCCCTCGCACCGGCCGCCTCTCCTCGCTGTGTAACACAACATCTCTTTTATAAGCCTGCGGGAGAATTTTAATCTTGAAGCATTACGTTTTATATTATTATTTATATATATATTATTATATTATTATTATTAAATGAAGACGATATCTGTCCGACTTTAACGTACAATCTACTGAACTTTGTCGAATTAAATTTGGCACAGTTCGATTATTAGCCTTAAGAATTAACAAAAGGATGTTTCGCAAAAAAAAAAACCTAGCAATAAAATACAATATGACGCGAGCGTAACCGCGGGTCAAAGCTAGTGCGTACATAAATATATAAGCATGTAATAAAAACAACCCATTACCTCGTATATGCGTGTAGTGATCGTGGAAGAGCCAACACGTAATCGTCGCCCGTATGGATTTTATTTTGCAATAAAAAGTTTGATACATTTCCCTAATGATACAATAACATACTTCTAAACTTAAACGATGCACAAAGGAGAACGGTTAAGAACATTTTACAACATTTTTATTGCTTAGGAATATAAATCAACACGAGTCAGCACACATAATAGTGCCATCCAGGAAGACGCGCCCCACCAATTTCTAGTCGAGGGGGTCGCGTGATGTGGGGGTATGACCCAAGAGTAATAATTGTAGTGTGCGTGTGCACTCATAGGTAATCAGTGTGTACCGACAATACTCAAACATTAGTGGAAGGTTGCACACTTACACTATAAACTATAGGGAAGAATAGTGGGGCGAGTCTTCGTAGATGGCAATATCTATAGAAGGCACTGTCAAATAATTGTAAACAAACATATACAATAATAATAATAATAAACTTATATTAAAAGTCCTCTAATTGTTGGATATGTATCCCCACTGTTTAATCAGAAAAAGAATTGCGTGATATTTGCCGAGACCCCCCTCTCTCCAACGTAAGATTAGATGAGATTTGACTCGACCCCCTCCCCCCTTAAACATCCCACGTAATTCATGGACGCCCCCTTATAGCTTGTTGTCCATCAATTAGTAATGGACAACAAAATACTAAAAATGGATTAGCACAAAAGGCTCTGAAAAATGCAAAATACCAAATTCCATCCTTCCAAATTCTTATAATTTGGAAAGAATACTTCTTTTTCGTATTTTCTGCCATATATTGGTAATATATAATTTTACATTATGGTGATTAAATAATATAATATATCCTCACGCCTTCCCACAAGGGTCCCCGAAGGGGTAGGCAGAGGTGTATAGGTAATACCCACACACGCACTTTCCCCCAGAGGTATATTAGGTGCCAACGTGACAGATGGCGAGTCCATCGCCGTTACACAAGCACGACTATTACATACGCCTTTTGAATTTCATCTCAGACGTATGCAGGTTTCCTCTCGATGTTTTCCTTCAAAGTAAAGCTCGTGGTGTGACTATTCACAGTACTTAAGTTCAGAAAAACTCATTGGTACAGTCGGGATTCGAACTTGCGACCTTTTCGTCGCAGGCAACTGCTCGAACCACTCGGCCACCACGGCTATTGTCGGTGATTAAATACAAAGAGAAAATATAGCCACATTACATACAACACAACTAAAAGACATTAAATCCAATGACGCTTTAAACTATTCACAATAACGCCCTAATAATAATAAATTAAATACAAAATTCTATGACACCAACGTTTTCTATATCAAATCCATACACCACATTTGTACAAGTCGGTTGTATTCCAAACTTAGCCTGTCCAATACGCAGTCTCATACTAGATTTAAGAGCTAAGTGCGTGTAACAACAGTAATATTTACTAACATATTTATTTATTAGAGAGATTATAAGGGAGGAAAACATTGTGACAACTACTTCAATTTTCACATAAGATCCTTTGTTTAAAATATTTCCTCCATGACCCACGAGGGATAAGTCATATTGAAGATGGCGAGTCTGTGGCAGTTTCTCTTAAACAAAGCCGGTTCCCTCTCGATGTTTTCCTTCATATAGTGTGACAAATCACCATGCTGAATAAAAAAAACTCATTACTACATACGCTACTGAGGTTTGAACCTACAATCTGGACCTACGCTTTGGCTACTTAAAAAGTTTTAAGCAACTGAATCTTTATTCTATAATTTGGACATTCTACCTAGAAAGCTTCTATGCACACTGGTACATCATAATACATTTTTGTTGAGGGCAACACTTAAAGTAGCTTATTCAATAACTATATCAGGTAAGTAATAATAATAAACAAAGCTATATAAAGACACCCTACATCTAAGATACCCAAGTCAGTCTAAGTGGGGATATGCAATTATATAATGGTGCTCGTAATGATAACATTGTGATAGTGATACAGCCCACGCGTGCTAGTAAATCCTTCTGTATTGCAGTCCGTATTATCTGAAAGAAACGTCTCATTTTCAATTATCTACAAAATAATTACTATAATATTATAAAAAAAAGTGTGTATATAATTAATTCGAAATAACTTTATAACTACTAAACAATTAATTTAATTTACTACTACTTATGACTACTAAAACACTTTATAAAATCTGTGTGTGTAGGTGTGTGCGTGTGTGTGTGTGCATGGGGGTGTGTGTGTGTATGCATGGGTGTGGGTGTGCATGTGTGTGTATATCTATATGCATGATTATGTGTATGTGTGTGTATATGTGTATGTATCCGTCTGTGTGTCTGCGTGTGTGTGTGCATAAGGATCGGTATATACTGGTTGGCGTCGTTGTCGAGCAGTAGCGCGCGCGGAACGACGATGAACCTGCGGCCCGCCAGCACGGCCAGCGACTGAGGCAGCCCGGCCCGCGCCGCGCGCCCCACCGCCCAAACCCGCGCCCCGCCCGCCCCGCCCCCCACCTGCTGCCACACACCATACTTATAATGCTGCTCATGGCTCGCCTGCTGCAGGCAACACCACCACCCACATACACACACGCGCAAGACAACTGTCTTGTCGGCCGTCTGGTCTAGCGGTTAGAGCTCCTGACTGCTAAACTTGAGGAAGGATTTGTGTGATGAACACGAGTATTTGTACCTTAGTCTTGGATGGCCTATTTATTTAGGTATATATCTATCTATCTATATAAGTAAATACATCGTTGTCTAGTTACCATAACACAAGCTTTGCTTAATTTCGGACTAGGTCAATTTGTGTGAAATTGTCCCAAGGTATAAAAAAAAATAGCTCGATAAGCGTCATTACCTAGGCGAAACCATTTTCGATAAGCGTTCACGTTAGCTAGCTAAATTAGAGCTGTATGATGCCAAGGTCTACGGTCGCGTGTAACCATCGAGCCCCTATAGCGAAGTGGCTAAAAGGTACCTTCATCCTCAGCAGCAGGCGGTTGTCGGGGCGCACGGCCGGGGGCGCCGGCGCCGTGCCCGACTTGTGCGTGAGCGGCGGCGGGGAGGCCGGCGGGGAGGACTTACGGCAGTTCTGGGGGACAGGGGGACGACGTTATATTATAATGGGTATGTCATAGAACCGTATTAGCATACGGTGAGCAAGTATGGAGAAACTGAGATCTTTACCCAACGTAAGGGAACAGGGAATAAGAATAAAAGTGGGAAAACATTTGTGCCGGGTAGGCAACGCGTTTCTGATATTTCTGGTTTTGTAGACAGTTGCTGGTGACCATGAGGCAAGTGTCAAGCGTGTATGCTATCTTATTGGTATAAAAAAGAAAAGAAATAATTATAATACTTTTATAAATTATAATATAATTGAATAGATAGGGCCATCCACGAAGACGCGCCCCACCAACTACTAGTCGCGGAATGCGTGGAGCATGACCAGTCTATTAATTGTTGTGTGCGTGTGCACACATAGGTGATGTGTGTACCGACATTACTCAAACATTAGTGGAAGTTTTGCACACTTACACTATGAACTATTGGGAAGGATAGTGGGGTGCGTCTTCGTGGATAGCACTATCTTTATGCTCGTCTGCGTATCAAGTGAAATTATATGAATTACTAGCTGTCCCGCCCAGCTTCGCCCGGGTGAAAAAGTAAAATTTCCTGAAACACGATCGCAGCGCCACCTATCGGGTCCAATTGTGATGTAAGCTATCCTTTCTTTTAAGTTGGATCAAACTGCATACGGTGTGCAAATTTGATTGAAATCGGTTAAGTAGTTCAGGAGCCCATCGTGGACTTGATTGCCATAAAAAAGGTTATAGTGAGTCAATCTTAAAAGATAGACATATGCTGTCGCGGACTTTTTTTTAGAACTTTTAAAGAGGAACAATTCCCTGATACATGATATTTTCGTAACTTAAACCGTTTACGCAGCGTACGCAACGGAAGCTCTCAAAAAGGAATATTTTTTCCCGTTCTGGCAACATTATTCATTTATGCTTCGCAAATAATTTTTCAATTCCAACCAGTAGTTCCTGAGATTAGCGCGTTCAAACAAACAAACAAACAAACTCTTCAGCTTTATAATATTAGTATAGATTATAGTGAAGCAAATGTGTGTATGCAATAAGTAGTGGTCTTTGCGGAGTGACTGTGAGTGAGTGAGAGGAGTGAGAGTGGGAGTGAGTCATAAACTGTAATTGAAATGTTGGCGGTGATCGGTGCGAAATGTGTGCAATGTCTTTATCATTGCGACCATTGACAACTTAATGATGCACCATCATTAAGTCGTGATCATTGCGAAGTGTTTGAAATAACTCGCGGTTATTGCCAAATAACTGTTATAAGCCGTAAACATTGCGAAGTGATTGGTCGTGATCGTTGCGAAATGTGTACAATAAGTCGCATACATGTGTATAAAAAGTAGTTTTTATTTCAAAGTGAGCCAAATGAGACAATTATAAAAAGTGTTATAAGCCGGGATCATTGCAGTGTTTATCAAGTTTTGTTCATTGCGAAGTAATCGTGTTATCAAGATGGGTGTGAAAAGATTCCTGCAGGTTCATCAACGAAAGTGATGCCCTTGCTATTGCAAGTGTCAAAAGGCGGTTGTTTGCCACTTCAGTAGTATAAAGCGTGTCTATGGTCCAGTAGGGTAGGCAGTTTACCTTGCAGAGGAACGGCTGCGAGGGGTGCGAGGAGTGCGAGGGGTGCGTGTAGCCGGCGCAGGCGGGGTGGTAGAGGCAGAGGCAGGCGGCGCAGGCCAGCGAGGGCACGGCGCCGCGGCCGCAGGACATGGAGCAGGGCTGCAGGGCGCGCGCCCCCGCCGCCCGGGGGGCCTTCGCAACACACACACTGTAACCTTACCGCACCTGCTCTCATCTATACGCTTCTAACACAGCACTCTTCTTACTCATGATGCTTGATATGTGCTTTAGTAACGGCGCGGCGATGGATTCGCCATCTGTCACGAAGATATATATATATATATATATATATATATATATATATATCTTCTATATATATATATATATATTTACCCAGGTGAAGTTGGGCGGGACATCTAGTTAGTAAAGGTCTATAAGTCTAGAGTGAACTGGCGCTCTACTCTCTGTCTATTCCAAAACGGAATCAATGTGATTGATAGCATTGTGGAAGTTAGTCGCTTGCAAAATTACGAGTGCAAACTCGAATCCCGGCGGTATGTTGAGTACCAATAAGTTTTTTCTGAACTTCAGTACACATACGGCCTAAGCGTAAGCTAATATAGCTGTACTTAAGTCGAAGTGTAGAGAGCTGGTGCTCCATGCTTTGACCTACCTGACATGAGGGACTACGTTATGAATATGTGTGTATAAGTATTACAAAAGTATAACTGACCGGTACGTCCGTCGAGGTGGGCGGCGGTCGGCTCTGCAGGGGCGGGGGCTGCGCGGGGGGCGGCGCGGGGGTCGCGGGGGGCTGCGCGGGGGGCTGGGCGGGGGCCGCGGGGGGCGCGGGGGGCTGAGGCGGCGCCCTGCCCCGCACACGCACTACACTCGCGACGGCTCAGTACCCGCAACGGAGGGTTAATTGCACCTTGTCAATTAACCCTCCCATGCTCAATGTTGGCGTTGGTTGCATAACACGTCGCGTACAATTAACACCGAACATGTATCCAATTAATACAATGTCACCGAACCAACAACACGACGCTGACATTATCAAATAAACAGCTCTTATCTCATACAAAGTCATAGAAAAGATCCAATACATCAATACGAATACATAGTACATTATTAAAACAGTAAAATACATAGGTATGTATGATAGGACAGTCCTATTTTACATACAATACATAGTCTTAAATACAGTAGGAAATGTATCAAACGCATTGCAAAATATACAAAACAAGATGTGACAAGCAAATTTGTCACTTGTATGTCGTTATGCCGTCGCGAACATATCAATAGTGCTAGCATGTGCGCCACACGACTATAGTATCGACTCGACTATTTCGCAGCACACGTGCTAGCACAAGTGCGAGAAACCGTATGTACCTGGGCTTTTTCCATGCGGCAGTGTTGTTATTGTCGGTGGGTGGTGCGGGTTTCTTTTGCTTCGGAGTGGGGGCGGAGGCGGGCGCGGGGGCCGCAGTCGCGGGGGCCGCGGGGGCCGCGGGGGCCGGCGCCGCGCCCGTGCTCAGCCGGGAACCAACGGACTTCACCTGGAGACACCGCGCTACTTTAAACACTTGCAGTATTGTTGTAGTGTTGTTAGTCTCAAGCGCAAGAAATTAACAATTGTGACACGGACTGCCTGCCTATCTGTATGTATATCTGTCTGTCTCTATGTCTTTCTGTATATTTATATGTTTGTCTGTCTGTTTGATATTAGCTTTTCTGTATATATATATGTACAGACAGGCAGACAGACATGTCTGTCTTTCTGACTATCGGTCTACCTGTCTGTATGTCTACTACATATATTTTTATACTTCAGTTACTGAAGCAAAATTAATACATTTTGTTAAAGGAATAGATGGGATTTTCTATCGAAAATAAATCATGTAGGGAGTGAACAAGGGGATCAAACATTTTATACGCCTATCAGCAACTGCTTACTAAATATACCTTTATTTTAGCAGGGGGCGCTTTGAGGGCGGGGGGCTCCGGGCTGGCTCCCTTGGGGGCCTTAGGCTTGGGTGTCCGCTTGCCCTCCACTGCGACGACCGGGGACTGCACTGGGGATTCCACGCGACGTATCATTTTTGCATCTCTGTGGAATACATCAGGTTTTAATTTTTATCAATTTAATTATAGGCGTTTGAAATATCATGAAAGAAAAAAATTTTCAAAGGAAAATAATGTATAAATTGTAATAATTAAACTTGTATAAAAAACATATATCCTTCGGGGGTCTTGTGGGAAGGCCTAAGGATATATTATTATAATTAGAAGAGAGGTAGGGCATAACGGGTTTCCCGTTCGAATTCGGAGCAGCCCGACTGGGGCAGGACCTCCGCCTTATAGAAGTCCGTAGCCAAATAACACAATTTATTGTGTTGTGTTCCTACGCGGTGTATAAGGTTTCCAGTAATGAGCTCCTTGGGGAGGGGGGAGGATTGTTACATTGTGTTGGAAGCAGAGGGATTAAACCCATTATGCTGCCAACATACTATAACTCTCCGAACACAGAGTGGCAACGCGCAAGTGATACTTCGGTATCGTGAGCGTAAATAGGCTACGGTAACCGTTTCCCATCAGGAGGGCCGTATGCTTGTTTGCCACTTTTGTTGTATAAAAAAAAAATTATCTGCGTTGAAAAATGGTTGTGCGAGTGAGAAACTCACCTGATGATCTCTTTCTCGGGGTCATCCACCCCAAGTGGCTCCTTGAAGAAGGAGAAGTTGTCCAACGTCAGCCCGGTCCCCGAGAGGTGCTCGGCCACCTGTCACACAATTATACATCACTGTTATGGTGATACATATGGAATATGACATAAGGGGGTATCCACTAGTTATGTCGGATATTTTTTTATTTTTCGACCACTACGTGCGAAATCTTGAGAACAACGCCCCCCTCCTCCGTCCCAATAAATTTCATTTTAACGGTGCTTAATTGCGTTGTATATATTTTTAAAAAAACAATTAGCTTCTAAATATTATTATTTCAGACTAGAATTTGTGACATTTAAAGTGAGCAAATCCTTAAATTGAAGAAAAAATATAACGTGTCCTTCTCCATCATTTCTTCTTCAATCACACCTGACGAAATGCATACATATGTAAACTTACTTCGCGTGAGGACCTAAGCTTCTTCCCTTGCGGCGTGTAGTAGTATATGTCAGCGTTGCGTCGTGTGTGAGTGTCGAGAGCTGCTCGGAAAACCAGCTCGCGCTTCCAGCCTCGCTCCAGCGGGACCCGCAGCAGCGGAGACGACATCTCCGTAGTCGCGCGACGGCGGTTGGCCGGGGATGACGCGGCGCTGGCCTGGGAGGGCAAATATCCTTTACTCATATATATCCCGCGAAGGTTCTCTGTCAAGCTTAAGCTAATTAGTCTATCGATATAGTGCATGAAGATGAGACCAATGTGGACGAAGCGAAAGAGGTATGTACTCTGCCTACACCGTTAGGGACTCGGCGTGATGATATGATCATGATGATGATATAGTGCAGTGCCTATCACGGGGTAGGCATAAAGAGTAGATCCCACATTAATCGGTATCTTCAAACATGCTCGCCGGTTAAGATTACTGTCTACGTTCCTATCCTTGAGTATGCGATATGTAATATAAATGTTGCCCCCTTATCCCCCTAATGTTGCCATTTCGTTATTACTATGGTAAAATTTTATTAAATAACGGTATAAATCAAAATCAAAATATTTTAATTTCACATAGGCCTAGATGGGCAAACGTCGAAAAAGGTGCACGGTTCGGGTTGGTCGTTTCCATGGAGAAGAACCGGCAAGAAACTCCATGGTTACTCTTTTCAAATCATTAGGTATACAATAACAATATTATTATATTACAGCATTGGTACTTAGGTATGGGGGAACAGCATATAAGTTGATGTTCTGAGCTATCTAGCCATTGCTTATTTATTTATTTAGGGAATTCCCAGGCATATGCAGAACCCACCAACCGTTCGTCAAAATCAGATGAATTACATTGAGTTCTACCTTAGATAAGATGGACAACCTCATGCACTACATAGAACAGGCATAAACAAAATATATCAGCATAATAGCCGTGGTGGCCGAGCGGTTCGAGCAGTTGCCTGCGACACAAAGATCGCAAGTTCGACGCAGTCGAATCCCGACTGTACCAATGAGTTTTTCTGAACTTAACTACAGTGATTAGTCAAACCACGAGCCTAACGGTGAAGGAAAACATCGAGAGGAAACCTGCATACGTCTGAGAAGAAATTCTAAGGCGTATGTATAGTCGTGCTTGAGTAACGGCAATGGACTCGCCATCTGTCACGTTGGCACCTAATATACCTCTGGCGGAAAGTGGGTGTGTGGGTATTACCTATTCACCTCTGCCTACCCCTTCGAGGACCCTTGTGGGAAGGCGTGAGGATATATATATAAAAATGAAAATAAATTAATAACAATAATGAAAGATGTAGTAACCTGTATCGGTTGCCTTATTGTGGCCAGCAGTGGTGCACTCTTTCCATAATAGCAGCAATGGAAACAATCGCCATTTAATAAATTAATGTACGTAAATAAATATTCATAATATATCGTGCAGGGGACACAATGAGTTCGATTCGATTAATATCCTCATTCCTTAATATCAGCTGTGTCATATTAGATCGCTTTCCCTAAATGGTAAGCAGCTAAGGTATAAAAGATCAGCTAGCTCTATCGCTCTAGTCTCTGCCTACCCCATAGGAGGCTCGACGTTCATTTTTATTGTGTCTCATAGCGTGAGTTCCGGGAACCTTTACAACTTTTTTTTTTATATATTTATTTATTACTACTTGACAACAATGGCGAGATGGAGAGGTTACAGCCAGGCACTTCTTAGGTGCCTTTTTTTTTTTTAATACCACTTGCGTGGCAAACAAGCATGCGGTCCGCCTGATGGTAAGCGGTTACCGCCGCCTAACACGCAAAAGACCATTTACAGAACATGATAAATCCAGACATAAAATATAAGGTGGGGGCCGATCACCCTACTTAGTGAAAATTTTCCCATGGCGTGTATTGTCTATAAATACAAATAAGATTGGAGTGTCTGTTTGTTATATTAAAATAATCGCTTTTTACCAAATGCATATGGATGTAATACACGATTTATAAACCACCATAATTTTTTTTTTTAATTCTGTTAGTTTGTCTGTCTGTTTGTTCCGGCTAATCTCTGAAACGGCTGGACCGATTTTAACGGGACATCACCGGCAGATAGCTGATGTAAAAAGGAGTAACTTTTACTCCTTACTTAGTTTACTTAGGCTACTTTTATTTTAGAAACTAAACAATAACTTTTTTGTTAAATTCCACGCGCACGAAGTCGCGGACACAGCTAGGTATATTAATATAATAAAATCTTAGAAAGTTTATCTTAGAGTACTCACATCTGTACCGCCATCACCGTCCGACCGACACGACAGAGCTGATGACGGCCTCGAACCCTCTGCGAAACAATAAAAATAAAACAACTGATATATACACGTATCTTAGCGTGTTTGTACACAGGTAGGCAGAAAAAGGTAACAACGTAAACTATCCGGCATTTTGTAGTCGCTGTTGCTGAGAAAATAATATGTATGTGCTAATGATTGGCCTTATTATTGCAGCTCCAAACACAATAGCGAAGCCATTTTACAGTTAATTTATCCTTGGAGTCCAACTCTGATTGCGATTTGTTTGCGGATGGATGGCAGACTATTATGTTGGTATGTCTGGAGTATTGGGAAGCAATTGTATGAATGTTATTTAATAAAAATAAATATCCTCACGCCTTCCCACAAGGGTCCCCGAAGGGGTAGGCAGAAGTGTATGGGTAATACCCACACACCCACTTTCCGCCAGAGGTATATTAGGTGCCAACGTGACAGATGGCGAGTCCATCGCCGTTACTCAAGCACGACTATACATACGCCTTTGAATTTCTTCTCAGACGTATGCAGGTTTCCTCACGATGTTTTCCTTCACCGTAAAGCTCGTGGTGTGACTAATCACTGTACTTAAGTTCAGAAAAACTCATTGGTACAGTCGGGATTCGAACTTGCGACCTTTGCGTCGCAGGCAACTGCTCGAACCACTCGGCCACCACGGCTCTTATTTTTATCTTATTGTTATTTAATATCTTATTGTTATTTAATATATTTTCTTTTATGTTGTGTATATGCTGTGTATATAATTTTACCTATTTTGAGTAATTGGATACTGGCCGTTCTAATGTGTATTAAAAAAAAAACCCCTAAAACTAATTCTAAATAATAAGCATACTATGAATACACTCAGAGCACAAGTAAATATGCCAATATTTAAAGCCATAAGGTTGAGTGTGCCCAGCGCGCTTCAGTGGCGCCTCGCTATATGAGATACCAGCGGCCCGTCCCGGCTTCGCACGGGTGGACATATTTTATAAAAGAAAAAATAGCCTATATCATTCAGGGTGAATGTAGCTTTCCAATGGTGAATGAATTTTTCAAATCGGTCCAGTACTTTTTGGGCCAATTCGTTACAAACATACTTACATACAAACCTTTCCTCTTTATAATATTGGTATAGATTGATATATGTATGTATCAGTCGGATGCTGCGCAGATATGTATCTCTAGAGCATACCAGTATCTTTCCTGGGCCTCTTGGATGCTCTGACTGGTGCCGTTGGTGTGCCCATCACTTGCCGCACGTGAACAAACTCCTTGGATGCTGCTGTCACCTCCGCTTCCAGTCGTTCTGTATATAAAAATGCATGAAACATATTTATCATGAAATTGATGTTGTTAATGCTTCTTACATCTCTAAACTTAACCTTGATACAATTTGTAGAGCAACTTCCCCATAATTTAACATTAATTGAGAGAGGTAGGGCATAACAGAGAGAGGTGGGGCATAACGGGTTTCCCGTTCGAATTTGGAGCTGCCCGAAAGGGACAGGACCTCCACCTTATAGAAGTCCGTAGCCAAATAACAAAATTTTTTTGTGTTGTGTTCCTTAGCGGTGAATAAGGTTTCCAGTAATGAGCTCTTTGGGGAGGGGGTCTTGTTTTATTGTGTTGGCAGCAGAGGATTAGACCCATTATGCTGCCAACACAGTATAACTCTCCAAACACAGGCAACGCGCAATTGATACTTCGGTATTGTAAGCGTAAATAGGCTGCGGTAACCGTTTTTCATCGGTTCATCGGGTGGGCTGTATGCTTGTTTGCCACTCTTGTGGTATATAAAAAAAAAATTATTCATACATATTATAATATACATATAGCCTTTAGCATTCTTAAAAATAGGTAGTTCCTGAGCTAAGCTAGTTTCAAATAAATCGTGAAGGCGTGAAGATATTATATATATGTATTGTTATTGTTAGCATAGAGACATAACAGAGTTTATATGTTATTTAATCTTTTTCTACCCCTACGTAAAAGGGAACAAATGTTAAAAGAGAGAACGGGGAGTTTGTTTCGCCGTTTCTTCTCCTGGCAGGTATTTTTCTTGGAAACGGTGGTAACTTTAGTTTTTGTTAAATATATGACGTTCAATAAGTGTTCCCTGTGTCCCGTGTACGTTGAATAAAATATTTTGATTTTGATATCTCACCCAAAACTTTTCCATATTGACTTGTAATATCATGATCACTGTTTGCATCAAAACCCTTGAACTCATCATCACCAGCTTCACTGAACGCCAATGAAGCTCGTCTCTTGAGCCCTCTCTGGTCCTCCTTGTCACTCTCCTGTTCCTGTTCCGTTATACCTTCATTCTCCTCCTTGACATTGTTGGCGATTGGTTCTGAGACCTGGGGTATTGGTTTGGGGTCTTCAGGTGTTGGCTCTGGGTTTTCCTGTTTTGGTTCCAGGTCTTCAGGGGGAGGCTCATTTGCTTCGGGTGGTGGGTCTGTGGCTTCTTCTGGTTCTGTTTTCGGTGTGGCATCTGGGAGGAAATTAAATACAATGTTGAAATGTGGCTACAATATTCTGAGCAATATATATATGTATATATAATTTTATGGGAGGCAGGGCACAGGAGATTTTGTTCATAATTTGGAGTTGCTTAACTGGAACTACTATCACAGTTCCACCGTACTAAAGATACAGCAAAATGGCACCACATCAGGACCGCTTGTATTCCTGTGATGAGTAATGTTTTCAATACCCCACAAGGCAGACAGACAGGCCGACATGTGTCAGCAGAAACATTAAATTTTCTGCTAGCATGGTAACTCTCATGCTAACCATCATAAAATTTGCAGCGTGTGATAATTCTGGCATTGCCACCGCCTAATGACTATAGTTAATTGCTTACCATCATGCAGGCAGGCGAATAAAATATCAAATATTATTTAACTTTTTTTAGCACACCCATACACAAGATTTTAAGTATGGTCGGGAAAGTTTGTATATCTATGGAAATAGTATCCCATCAGGAGTAAATACATGTTGGACACAAAGAAAGTACATTTAGACTAAATATTTGCATAATCAATTTTACTGAGATCACATTAAGTTATCAGTCCAAGTTTGGCGATGTCACAGGTCAATTTGAAACTATTCTCATTACACAATCATTTATTATGGAAGGATCCTTCAAAGGATTGCAATTTTTTTTACTCACATACAATTCATCATGCAGTTGCTAAAGCGGTAGCCTGAGATGAAAGAGTGCAATCTCTCTAGCACAACATACAGCTTCTTCCACATTCATCAGTCTTATTAGTCATGCTACTCTTATTTGTATAGGTATAAATACACATCAATGCAAAGATAATTATGATGCAGTTGAAATCGAAGGAGTATGTAACCAGCGCTTTAACATTGTAATAATATTATAAACACAAAATACTGTTGGTCCTCCTTCACCCCAGAACAGAACTGAGTAAAATTTGGTTTTACTACAAAAAAAGCCAACCAAATAAAATATTTTTTTATATTTACCAATACATTGGCTGCAATATCAATCAAGCTGACACTTGCAATGGCCAGTGATACAGATGGACAAATTGCTGTACAAAAAAAACAAAAGAAGACAAACAGACTTCTTTCACTCATACTAATTCTCTCTAAAACTCGTCTAAGAACTAATCTTCACTTTGCTTCAATTGGGACTAGGACAAATTGATAAATACCCCAAATTAAGCATAGCTTGTACTATGGTAACTAGGCAACAATATATATACTTATATAGATAGATATAAATGTAAATACATAGATAGGACATCCAAGACTAAGGTACAAATGTGTTCATCACACAAATATATGCCCTAGGCGGGAATCAAACCAGCTACCTAAAGCTTTCCAGTCGGGAGCTCTAACCACTAGAACAGACTGTCTGCAAAATCTCCTATATAATAAAAGAGTAAAAAAAATAATATTAATACACAGAGTAAGAATACTTAATATAGCCGCTGAGGGCTAGGTCTCTCCTCAACATAATATTAGCCCTTATCAAGAAGGACAGCTTACTAACTTTACCCACTGACTGGTGTTTCTGAAGGGAATATGACAGGGACATGTACATGATTTTAAGATTTTACATTAAAATTAAACAAACCAAACATATGCAGGTGGCATATATATGAAAAGAAATTCAGTGTTGTATGTGTAGTTGTGCTTGAGAATAGGCAATGGACTCACCATCTGTCACCTAACACCTAAGCTTTATAACTCCAATGGAAAGTGGGTATGTGGGTACTACCAATGTACACAACTCTGACAAATCTGTTTGGGTATGCTTGAGAGAAGAGGTGAAGATACATACATATATACAGAGACCCTAAAGGGGAGAGGTGTAGATAACAGTATTTATTTATTCCATATTCCAACAGATATATGTACACATTATACCAACATAACAGATAATAAGAGTGTAAATCCAATTATGGGCATATGTTTCATGGACATTTAACTTCGCTAGCAGCTTTGTTAGCAAGTTGATGGTGAAAAATTATAATGAAGGAATGTTCTCCATTATCTCCTTTTTATCTTTTTAAGGAGTACAGAGGATTTGCTCACAATTGCCAATTTTTTTTAAATATTCTGTATCCTTCACATGGATTGGAACATTATGAGTTGATAATTGGGCAGTAAAATGGAAACAAAAGAGGTCTGTTGATCTAGAGAGGGCACTCTGCACTCCACAGCCTTCTCCAAAAAGGGACTAATAATATGTATATATAAGAAAATATGTTCGCCTGGCATTGGGGTCAATCAGTGCTGAAGAGATCCAGTACATTTGTCAAATACTGACAATTCCAGGCATGAACTCATTCAAGTTACCTAGTTAACATTCCATTATGAATATTTCTTATAGAACTCCATATAAGTAAAAGTTATTCAAGTTCAAGTGGTCGACAAAGCCAAAATGAAATCAAGATTATGGGAACAAGCCTGATAGTCTATACCAAAGGGTTTTTGCCACATTTAAAGTACAATAGGAAAAAATCAAGACACATGTGTAGTTGTGCGAAACTGTAAGGAACTCGCAATGAGCCATTTAGGCACCCACCAAAGAGAACTAAAGGCAAGTAGTGTTTTTTAGCCTCTACCCCTTACAAAACAAGGTTCAGTAGTCAATTGAACTTTTCATATGTTTTAATGTAAAAAAAAATGTGTTCTTAATTTTAAATTAAAAAAAAATCTCCATTATAGATTATAATGTTTAACTTCCTGTAGAGTTCTTTAGGTGACAATAATAATACCTTAGGATAATTTCATACAAATAGACTTTTGACTAAAGAGAAAAAAACTGTTACTCATTGCCATACAAATCATATTGGAATGCTTGAATGTTACAAGAAAAGAATTTTGTCCAATCAGGTTAATCCCTAATAAAGCAAAACTAGCACAATGGGATATGATCAATACATATTAAGAGAAATATATACTGAAATACCAATGACATAAATGTATCTGTAGTCATAGTTTGAATATCCGCCCCTAGTGGGAATGAAACCCGCAACCTCGACTTTTGCATTCGGGAGCTCTAAAAATTAAGAACAAAACATCTGTCAATAACATATTATGTCTGTACAATGAAATAAGTAAAAAGCAGATGACATCATCAAACTTGATTGGTGCGCTATCTGCGCTCTGCTTGGGGCAAAAGAAGACTGATGATCTTCAGCATCATGAAACTTGTACATATCTAACAATTGTGTGGCTTTGTGTTAATGATGGTCTAATTAATATCAAAGTACTCACTCATTCTACATACATTCTATGAAAATGGCATCACATGATCAGTTCATAAAATTTAAATAAGGAATTAGTGAAGTGTTTATAAATTCCTAGTTTAAGTGTCTAGATTCTACTATAATAAGAGCCGTGAATCTTTTACGCGGCGATAAAATGGCAAGAAAATAGTTAAGTGTGTCATCAAAGTTAAAGTTAGGTTATAAAGTTACCTTCAGCTAAATCTGGCGTTTGTTCAGGCTCAGGCGCAGGTGTGTCGACTGGTGGCTCAGCGACGGCCTCAGGCGCGTCACCAGCTCCCGCCACTACGGCATCGTCGCTCGTTACCTTAGTTTCGTCGCTCGTAGCGTTATCTGACACCGCCATTTCATCCGACATTGTCAATTTAAATAAACTTTGCTCCGAAACCACTGTCAGAAAATATATGAACACATAACAACGCTATTACGACACCGTAGCAACCTTCTCGGCGAATAATCAACGTTTGTGCGCGTCACAGCATAGATTTCCCGCTATATGGTCACAGAAAAAAACTTTCAGCTTGCTGCTTACGCAGTACTTCTAGTTCAGTATATTTATCGTCCATGCGTGCACCGTACATATAGTAAGCCGATTACACGCCTTATCAAGGCGAATTTAGGAGTAAATAGCACAATTCTCTCTTCGTTTATTCCAAAATAATTTCTATTTCCAAAAGAAAATGTCGATCATAAACAATATCCGCTCGGACGACGACGCCACAGTGGTTGTTCTTCGTTGCTTATGGTTTCTATGGCTATGCCCTATCTTGACTTTATGGTACATTAGTCGATTATTTCCTTGAATTATAAGTCTTGGAATAATTATACACAAATTAACACTTAAGGTAGATTAATTTCGAAATTTCTCTCTACCTACGGCAGCACATATAGGTCCCAGAATTTATACATACATATAATCACGCCTCTTTCCCGTAGGGGTAGGCAGAGACCACTTCTTTCCACTTGCTACGATCCTTACATACTTCTTTCGCTTTAGAATTTATTTGATATATATTATATAACCACAGACGAACAAGAGATGTTATCGCATTATATATGTCGAGGGCCAATCGTTGAATTGGCCAGATCATGATGTGCCTGGGCATTTCGTGAAACGCCAGCACATCGTGATCTGGCCATCTCTTAGACCAGCCATATCGTTCAATGCTTAACGTTTGACGATTTGGCCATGGACATCTGGCCATATCGTTAGTGTAGGGTGTTCAAGGGTTTAGCAAATAAAAATAGGATTAAAAAATGTTTGTTATTTAACAGTAATCATGTGTAGAAACGAAAATCAAAACTGCAAAAAATCGAGTGAAAGGCAAGGAGTAGCGATGCAATTTTGGTCCTCATAAAATTACTAGTCCAATGTATATTTTATTTCATGGCATGGCATTACATTGGCATGCTTTTCTTGCTGATAATGCTAACTGGTACCTTTCTATTATAGATGTAAAAGTCATTATGGAGCATCGTATACATTCGGTCTCACAGATTAGTAAGTTATGTTTTTCGGTCCTATGATACCGTTCATAACTGAAATTCTCTAACTAGCAACAGGTAGCAACAGGCGAAATAGTTATGCAATTCTATATTTGCATTATTTAAATAAACATACATATCATTATGCAGAGTCCCTTACGGGGTAGGCTGAGTGTATGGAGCGGCAATTCTCTCAACTCTTTCGCTTCGTCCACATTCATCATTCTATTCATACATACTAGTCGGTTTCGAGAACTCTTGACGTTCCCGTCCTTGAGTTCGATCGATTTTATTTAGGTAGTTGGAACGTGCTCTTCGTCTGCCTCTTACTTATTTTAAATATGTATATACGATACGTGGAAATAATATCGGAATAAAACAATGACTTATTGCATAGGCACATTTATTATGTTTTTCTACGTCCTCCCTGTTTTGCAGCTTGGGGTTTTCCGAATGCCTTTCCTCTCCCTCCTCTTTGAGCGCCCGAACCACCTCTTTGTGGCCCTCTGCCACCTCTTTGAGCGCCCGAACCACCTCTTTGAGGACCTCTGCCGCCCCTCTGAACACCCGAGCCGCCTCTTTGAGGACCTCTGCCGCCCCTCTGAGCACCCGAGCCGCCTCTACCCCCTCTTTGTTGCCCTTTCCCGCCTCTCTGTGGGCTTTTACCTTTTTGGACAAGATTAGCATCGTATCTAAGTCTTTTGGCCGCATTTTTAGAAGTGTCAGCGAGGTCATTGGCGAAGTTAGACAATTTCTTTTTATTCTTAGTAGCGTTTTTGGTATGTTGCTTGGGCCGGTCGTCGTCGTCCTCTATGGCCCGGATGCGGCGCTGTTTCTTTTTGCCCTTCGCCATGCGAGACTGGAGGAGGGCTACCTGTTATTGAATAAGGAGGATAAGTAAAGAAACAGTTTATAAGAAAAAAAAACAGATTTTTTTTTCGAGTGATGACAAATTACATTACTCGACTAATTAAATAATTTGAAATAATTCGATTGACAACGACACATTTGAGACCTGTCAAAAACGTCACACGGCGATAAAAGCTCGCTTAACATTTACTTGTCTTCATAATTTTGCACAACGTGATATAATCAAAGATATTCCCACCTTCTCCATCTCCCGTTTTACTCTCTCCTCGGCCGTGTCCTTAGGCTTATGTTTGGTCTGTCTCTTCTTCTTCTTGCCACCATCGTCGGAGTCATCGTCATCTGGATCGCGTTTCCGCTTATTGCCTTTGCCTCTGCCCTTTTGGTCTCCTGCACACAAAAGTATAATAATTAGTACTACGCGCATGCAAAATTTAATAATCAATTGGGTATAAAGAATATATGTGGAGGTGGCCGTGGAGTTCGGATGATTTTAGTATTCGCCTGCAACACAAATATGCAAGTTCGAATCACGATTAAAGGTCAGAAAAACTTAGTCACACCACGAGTTTTTAGGTGAAGGAAACGTAACGTAAAGAAAACTGTGATAGGCTCGCCATCTGTCACGTTAGCACCTAAAATATATCTCTGGCGAAAAGAGGGCGTGTAACGACTAAGCACACTACCCCTTCGAGGGACCCTTGTGGGAAGACATGTAACATATATGTAATTTTTTTTAAATCTCATCATTGATCCGAGAACAGAACCTTTGTCAGGATGTCTAGTGAGAGCCAGCCGCTCTTTTTCCTCTCTCTTCTCTTTCGGCGTCTGGAACCACTCGTGCTGCCTCTGCACCTCGTATTTCGGGCCTTCCTCGTCCTTCTTCAATACCGTCTCCAATTTGGAGGTCTGTTTCTCCATTTTATTCATCTGCTTCTCCGCGTATTCTTCGTCTAGGATTGACGCTGAGGGATGATAAATATAATAAAAATCAAAATCAAAATATTTTTATCTCACATAGGCATAGACAGACACTTATGAAACGTCGAAAAAGGTGCACGGTTCGGGTTGGTCGTTTCCATGGAGAACCGGCAAGAAGCTCCATGGTCACTCTTTTCAAATCATTAGGTATACAATAACAATATTATTATGTTACAGTAATAGTACTTAAGTATGGGGGAACAGTGTAGGCCCGACAATAGGTCGTTGCTTACTATACAAAACATAAATAATATGGGACATACTCCTGAACTAAGCGAAGCTTGTACTATGGAAACACGATACATTATCGCACAATTGTATTAAGTGTCCGTGACACAAGCACTTACAGATCTCGGGCTCTAGCTTGGCCAGTTTGTCACGGTACTTGGCGACGATGTCAGGCGGGACTTGGCGCGACTTGACAGGCCGCCGCGCTCGCCGCACTATGGTCTTCACCAGGCCTCGCTCGGCCTCGCCCGCCAACGACACCGACACGCCCGCCCGCCCAGCTCGCGCTGTCCGCCCCACCTGACACACGGAAATACATACTGATATCTCGTCGCTCACATCTCTCGTCGTCATGGTTACATGGGCAATAGCCGGAAAGTGGTGGCTGCTTTTGAAGATTTAAGTTCTAAACCGGACTTTACTATTGAGTTAGTAAATAATTAGTAAGCAAATAAGTAATTTATTAAATTACTTTTAAGTTACAGAAGCCGTGGTGGCCGAGCGGTTCGAGTACTTGCCTGCAACACAAAGATTGTAAGTTCAACTCTCGACTGTACCAATTTAACTCGAGTTTGCTATATTTAAGTAGGTACAGTGATTAAACATACCACGAGCTTTACGGTAAGGGAAAAAATGTAGAGGGAAATCCTGCATACGTTTGAGAAGGAATACTAAGACGATGGGTACTTTCTACACACCTCTGCTTACCCCTTCTGCGGTTAGGCGTTGCGATATATATATATATATATATATATATATCGCAACGCCCATGTATATATATATAAATATAATATGTAATTACTACTACGGTCCCAGAGAAAGGAAGGGCGTCAAAGGCGTATATCTTGCTTGAGTAACGGCGATGGACTCGCCATCGATCACGATGGCATCTAAAATATATCTCTGGCGGAAAGCGGGTGTGTGGGACTACCAATACACCTCCGCCTACTCCTTCGGGGACCGTTGAAGGAAGGCGTGAGGATATAGTTTAGTCTGTAGTTTATTCTGTTTAGTAGATTATTCTGATTACTTACCCTATGTATGTAATGTTCTATGGTGGCCGGCAGAGTGAAGTTAAGCACAGTCTTGACCCCGGGTATGTCCAGCCCTCGGGCCGCCACGTCGGTCGCCACCAGCACATCCACCTGCTCCTCCTTGAAGCGTTTGAGGGAGTCCAACCGCTGAGGCTGTGTCAATGCACCGTGGAGCTCGGCAACCTGCGAATGATATTCTTTTACAATCGATATATAACTTCGAAACAGAAATACAAAGCAAAAGTGTGTGCAAGGGAGGAAGGCCTCGTTCCAACTACCTGAATCAAATCGATCGGACGCTCAAGGACGGGAAGGTCAAGAGTACTTGAAACCGACGAGCATGTATGAAGAGACTGATGAATGTGGACGACGCAAAATAGGATTTGGCGCTCCATACTCTCTGCCTACCCCCATTAGGGACTCGGCGTGATGATATGATGATGATGATATCAAACTAATTAGGCCGTCTGGTCTATTGGTTAGAGCTCCTGACTGCGAAACTTGAGGTCGCGGGTTTTATTCCGAATGCTGAGGGCAGATATGTCTAGAGAGAGTCTCTTTATTCTCTGTGCCTACCGCGTTAGGTGCTCGGCGTGATGATATGTATGTATGATATTAAACATTTAATACAAGGAACTAGAGTTTATAATCCAGGAGTTAGCAACTGTTTTTGTTTTTTTTTTACGACAAATGGCAAACAAGCATACAGCCCACCTGATGGGAAACGGTTACCGTAGCCTATTTACGCTCACGATACCGAAGTATCGCTTGCGCGTTGCCACTCTGTGTTTGGAGAGTTATACTGGGTTGGCAACATAATAGGTCTAATCCCTCGGTTGTCAAAACAATAAACAATCCTTCCCCCCTCTCCAAGGAGCTCATTACTGGAAACCTTACAAGTTAAGCCTACCAGCTGATCCTTACCTTGATCCCCAGGAGGCCGAGGGCCACGTGCAGGCGGTGCGCCTGCTTCTTGGTCTGCACGAAGATGACAGCTCGGTCGCGGAAGGTGCGGCACACTAGCGCCGCCAGCATCGCCTCGCGATCACACTCGCGCTCCTTGCGGATCCTGACACAAGTCAAAGTTAATTCCACAGCCTATTTATTTATTGAAAGACGTACTATCAGTTAACATATTAAAGCTTATAACTAAAAGTTCGCCGTATCTTCTCCCGGAAGGTTTTTTTCCTGGAAACGGTGGTAAATTTAGTTTTTTACGGCATAACAGGTTTTCTGTTGAAATTTGGAGCTGACTGACTGGGGCAAAGACCTCCACCTTAAAGAAGTCCGTCGCCAAATAACACTATTTGTTGTGTTGTGATCCTGCGCGGTGAATAAGGTTCCCAATAATATGCTCTTTTGGGAGGATTGTCATATTGTATTGGCAGCTGAGGGATTAGTCCCATTATGCTGCCAACACAGTATAACTCTCCGAACAAGTGATACTTCAGTATCGTGAGCGTAAATAGGCTACGGTAACCGTTTCCCATCAGGTGGGCGAAATGCTTGTATGCCACTCTTGTTACAAAAAACGCAACAAAAACATTCCGTAACGATATAATAATAATGAGTTATAGTATGAAAAACTGCCTACCGGTTTACTCTCTGCCTACCCCGTTAGGGACTTGGCGTGATGATATGTATGTATGTATGTATGAAAAACCAATAAAAAAAGTATGTATTTTGAATTGTTTGTCAGGTTCGGCAACGCGCGAGTGATTCCCCTGGTGTTGCAAGCGTCCATAGGCGACGGTAACCGCTTACCATCAGGCGGGCCGCATGCTTGTTTGTCACCCATGTGGTATAAAAAAAAAGTCTATACGTGAAAGGTGACCTCACCTCACAAACTCCTGGCGTAAGTTGAAAGCAACATCCTTATTAGAGTCGACGAACACTTTGACAGGCTTATTGAGCGACACGGCCGCGAGGTCCTTGACCTCGTCGCTCATGGTGGCCGAGAACAGCATGGTCTGCCTCTTGGCGGAGCACTGGCGGATGATCTCCTTCATTTGTTCCGCGAAGTACTCGTCCAGCATCCTGAATTTTTATATTGCATTTGAATATTATATCATGCCTTCTCATAAGTGTACCTGAAGGGAATTAATTGGTGGGGCGCGTCTTCGTGAATGGCACTATCTATATAGAATGTGTGCGTTGCAGCAGTTGCTCCAATAGCAAAATACTGATTTTGTGTAGTCGCCATTTGATAATAACAAAAGTTGTTCAAACGTAAACCGTATTCGTTTGGTAGCAATGTGGATCCAATTATGAAGGGGATTCCGTTGCTCCCACATCTCTATATATCCTCGATGGAAACCACATATCCTTACCTATCAGCTTCATCCAGGACCAGTACTTCAATGGAGTGCAGGCCAAAGGACGGAGTGTTCCGTATGTGGTCGATCAGACGGCCAGGAGTAGCGATGACGATGTCCGGGTTGCGCCTCAGTACGCTTTCCTACAAAGTTATTATGTTATTGCATACTAACGGCGCTTATTGGTTTCACCTGTGGAAATCAATATTGACCTTTGGATTTTTGCTTAGGAATTTTATTGTTTTTATAATATAACTAGCTAGTGAAAGATTTTTCAAATCGGTCCAAACAAACAAACGAACAATCAAATCATTCCTTTTATATTATTACTAGCTGTCCCGCCCAGCTTCGCCCGGGTGAAAAAGTTAAACTTCCTGAAGCACGATCGCAGCGCCACCTATCGGATCCAATTGTGATGTAAGCTATCCTATCTTTTAAGTTGGATCAAACTGCACACGGTGTGCAAATTTGATTGAAATCGGTTAAGTAGTTTAGGAGCCCATCGCGGACAAACAACGTGACACGTAATTTATATATATTAAGTTAAGTATATATGGCAATGCTGCTAGTCTTCTTGGCACGTTGCCTCGGGATACCGATTTGGGACAAATATTTTATCTGTAAGTAGTTAGTTTGTTGTTACTGTTCTTCGTAAATATTACCAATTGTTGTTATTGTAAATAAAAAGGCATAGATATATTACGACACAGGAAACACTTATTACATACATACATATAATCACGCCTCTTTCCCGTTGGGGTAGGCAGAGACCACTTCTTTCCACTTGCTACGATTCTTACATACTTCTTTCGCTTCGTCCGCTTTCATTATTCTCTTCATACATGCTCTTCGGTTTAGGGTACCTACTCTTGACCTGACCTTTGTTCAAGACGTCCCTAATTTGGTCTAGAAACGTCCGTCTAGTGACTGACTGACACTTCCGTGAATGAAAGTGTTGGAAGGGGTAGACCCTTCCAACACTTTCATTCACACTCGCCTTATACACTTTTTTCGTCAATCGTTCTTCATTCATTCTCTCGACATGGCCAAACCATCTCAGCATACCTTTCTCAATTTTTGTCACTACATCTACGACAATAAAAAAAACACCGTTACTAGCATTTGCAGATAAAAACCTGTCAGTAGAAGAAATGGCGAATCAAACTTCCCGGTACGTACGTATGTAAGTACGGTAGTATATACATGGACCAAGTCGATGGAAAAACTTGATGGTAAGTAATTTTTTTTACCTGATATTTGACGTCAAGCCCACCAACAGACAGTCCCACAGACACGGTAGAAAACTGGGTCAGCTGCCTGGTCACCGTATGGACCTGAACATATAATTGTACATTATAATAATAATATAATATATCCTGACGCCTTCCCACAAGGGTCCCCGAAGGGGTAGGCAGAGGTGTATAGTTAATACCCACACACCCACTTTCCGCCAGAGGTATATTAGGTGCCAACGTGACAGAGCGAGTCCATCGCCGTTACTCAAGCACGGCTATACATACGCCTTTGAATTGCTTCTCAGACGTATGCAGGTTTCCTCTCGATGTTTTCCTTCACCCTAAAGCTCGTGGTGTGACTAATCACTGTACAATAAATACCTCGGAACAATTCCACACAAATAGACATAGCCCCAAATTATGCATAGCTTGTGTTACGTTTACTAGACAACGATATGTTTACTTATATAGATAGATATACATAAATATTTAGGTCAACTAATTCTAAGGTACAAATACTCTTATACATCACATAAATATCTGCCCTTAGCGGGAATCGAACCCGCGACCAAGTTTCGCAGTCAGGAGCTCTAACAACTAGACCAGACGGCCGACATACATTAGCACTTAGCAGGAATCCTAACATATCCGAAGTCCGAACCTCCGATTCCGCCGGTATGAGCCACCGTGCCACCGGGTTACTGGGGGGTAAAGACAAGGGAAGGCACCTGCGGTGGGCCGCGCGCTTATGTAAGTGAACGTTTACAATAATGTGTATAAGGCGAGTGTGGATGAAAGTGTTGGAAGGGGTAGACCTAGGCGGACGTTTCTAGACCAAATTAGGGACGTCTTGAAAAAAGGCCAGGTCAAGAGTACCCTAAACCGAAGAGCATGTATGAAGAGAATAATGAAAGTGGACGAAGAGAAAGAAGTATGTAAGGATCGTGGCAAGTGGAAAGAAGTGGTCTCTGCCTACCCCTACGGGAAAGAGGCGTGATTGTATGTATGTATGTATGTATGTATGTACAATAATGTACTCCAAAAATCTTTACTTATATCTTTTTATGTTGTAAGTAAATAAATAAATACATATATATCGTAGTATATTTTGTCGGATGACAAAGTAATCTTTTGTAAAAAAAAAAAACTATAAGGGGTCTTATAGGTAGTACTCTATAATCCGACCAATTCGCTAGTTCGACACTGCCCTGCGAAACTTTTGTCGGTTTACCGTGGGCCCACTGTACTGTAATTCCTCATTAACTCATCAAATTGTAACATCTATTTTAATGTGTTGCCTGAAATTAAATGATTTATTATTATTATTATTATATATTATTATTAACATCCTCTCACCTGTGCACCCAGCTCTCTGGTGGGTACCAGGATAAGTACCCTGGTGACCCGGTTCCCGCCAGGGGTCTTGTACAGCAATCGCTCTAAGATGGGGAGCATGTAGGCTGCCGTCTTGCCTGTACCCGTCGCGGCGCATGCGCATATGTCTTTACCTGAATAGTAATTTTTACTTCATTTATTTATTTAAAAACTTCCTAGCAAAATTAATTACACAGGCGGACTTAATGCCCTATGTATTTATTATTTCACTGCGCAAGCTGTCCGTCTTTGGAACTCGTTGCCCCAGAACATCAGACTTGCACAGACATTAATCTCTTTCGAAAAGCTTTTATTTGAACACTATTTCTCTTTTTAACTTGTTTATATATGTATACATGTATATATTATTGTATGTATGTTATATAAGTATATGTTTCGTGAATGCCTACTATTTATATATTATAATAACTGTTTCTATCTCATCCTCTCAACTGTCACACCTACCTTTTCTTTCTCTGTTTCTTATCTCTCTCTACACTGGTTGCCTGGTAGAAATCGCTTTTGCGATAAGGCCGCCTATTGTGCCTACTATATGTTTTTCTTTGTCATTTCTGTTTGTTTTTGTAAATGTGTGTGTTTGTACAATAAAGGATATATTATTATTATTATTATCTTTTCTACTCTGACACCAGGACTCAACACAATAGCCTTATAAACTCATGGACACCCACCTAACAGTGCAACTGGAATGGTGGCGGCTTGGATAGGTGTAGGGTGCACATAGTTGAGAGCCCCAATGGCTTTCAGCAAAGGCCTCGAGAGATTCATCATGTAAAACGATGCATTCTCATCGTACGGCGGAGGCTCCTCAAAGAACTCGGAGTCAAATTCTATTTTAGCACCTTGGGGCTCATCATCTTCCAGCTCCTAGAATAGAACAGAATAAGTAACTATACACAATCTCCGTTATACATATGTATATCTGCTACATATTTTAATTCTGTAAGTGTGTATTTGCTAATAATAATAAATACCATGGGACAATTCCACACAAATTCGACATAGCCCCAAATTAAGCAAAGCTTGTGTTATGGTAACTAGACAAATATATATTTACTTATATAGATAGATATATACATAAATACATAGGACATCCAAGACTAAGGTACAAATACTTGTGTTCATCACACAAATATCTGCCCTCAGCGGCATTCGCAGCTGCAACCTCAAGTTTCGCAGTCAGGAGCTCTTACCACTAGACCAGATGGTCGTCACAATATCATAGTCGGCTAATATCATACATGTAACATAATGCTCCCTATTATGATTCTAGCCTAGATTTCTAGCAGCCGGTTAGGTAGATGTCACGTCATCCACTTTCTGCCCATACAAGATCACTACAGCTGGCGTGAAAGTGAGGAGACTTATACTCAGCCGTTGGTGAAATTAGAAAGAGAAGCAGTTTAATTCAAGCAAAGCAATAAATACAGGTAATGCTTGGTTTAAAAATCACTTAAAAACTATGAAACTGACTTACAGACCAAGCTATTCCATGTTCTTCTAGTGATATCAGTCCTCCTTCTACCAGTATATATAAGAACCACAACCACTAACCTGTTGTAACTTTTGTTTCTTTGTAAGTTTCTTCGGCTTTGTCTTAATTTCATCTCTCTTCAGTTCGTCATCAGATATTTCAAGTTCTTCCACATCTCCCTCTGAAAAGAAAATTTTATCGTACACTATGCCTGAACGGTCATTATTCCTGGATCATGATGTATCTTATAGACATATGTACATCCATAACTGCAGTTCCACATTGTGTAAAATTTGATTACATATTTAGTTTTTTTTAATAATACATATTTTATGTGTAAATTTAGCTGAAATCTATCTCTGTGCCAAATTCCATCTAAATCCGTTCAGTATTTTTTTTACGTGAAAGAGGAACAAACATCCTCACATTCTTTCGCATTAATTATGTTAGTAGACAATAAATTATAATTTGAAAATGGCTTTGTAAATTTTATTTACATTTAAGGGTTCAAAAGGGGATGATATTGAGAATCAAACATCCTATGGGAAAAGTAAAAATCACAATATAAATCTACTTTATTGCACGCCAGCAGTGCCCAATGACAGTGCAGAGAAAAGGATACATACCAACATGCAATACACTTCATGCCAATAAGGTAGGCATTGACAGTGATAACTAGTACATAATATCTTATATATCCTCACGCCTTCCCACAAGGGTCCCCGAAGGGGTAGGCAGAGGTGTATAGGTAATACCCACACACCCACTTTCCGCCAGAGGTATATTAGGTGCCAACGTGACAGATGGCGAGTCCATCGCCGTTACTCAAGCACGACTATACATACATACGCCTTTGAATTTCTTCTCAGACGTATGCCGGGTTTCCTCTCGATGTTTTCCTTCACCGTAAAGCTCGTGGTGTGACTAATCACTGTACTTAAGTTTTAGAAAAACTCATTGGTACAGTCGGGATTCGAACTTGCGACCTTTGCGTCGCAGGCCACTGCTCGAACCACTCGGCCACCACGGCTCTTATATATATGTGCCAAACCTTTCTGATCATCTTCTGACTCTGTTTCCGCATCTCCATTGCCATTCAATTTGGCCTGAGCTCTTCGCTTCTCAATTTTTTCATCAATTGTATGTTTTACGTTGCGACGGACATATTTTTGCAGATCATCCCATGTGTTCTGGAAAACGGGATATCAGGTATAAAAATACTATAGGTAAAATATGTCATTAAAATCGGTACAGAGTCAAATAGAGTCAATATGTAAGATACATTTTCTCCATTGACTAATGGAGAAAATGAAAATGTTACATGCAGGCTTCAAGGATCAAGGCTAGAGATCTTCACACCTGCCCGGAAGGGCAGAGGTGCACGAAACCCCTCAGTTTTCTGGAGATACATTTATTTAAGTAGCAAGTACCAATGTGACAGGTGGCAAAGCTACTGTTCTACTCTCTGAGACAAGAATACCAGATGTATCAGCATATATAATTTACTTCCCTTTTCGTTCACCATATTACTTTTAAATATGTACAGACTTAAGAGGTCTGTAAATCTAGAGACTGGCCTACTAATCTCTGTCTTAGGATTGACAAGTGTACAAACCTTATTATATTCATCAACAGAAGACACAAACTCAAACTTAGGATTGAAGTCAGCCTTCCTCTTTATTTTCTGTTTTGATGGTTGATACTGCAAACAGAAGCAATTAATAATTTAAAACATAAAGATACTACATACAATTTTAATAATAATTACGTGTTATAAAAATGCCATGAAAGTATACTGTCAGCGAACGAAATGCTCACCTCCACCTCTTCGTCAGATTCCTCGGAGAAATTTTCCACTTCTTCACCATCGTTGATGGTTTTGATTAATCCAGGATGTCCTTCAATTTGATTCATTTTCACTATATAAATACTGCTGACATATTTCAAAGAAAAATCTATTTATAGAGGTTAATTTGTAGAACTTATTAACTTAATATTGCAGGTTATTTATCTTTCAAACACACATGCTATTACTCAAAAATGTGCGTAAATAATACACACGTTCCGTTTGACCTTTTATACGTCGCAAAGTATTTCAGCATTATTCGGTATAAAATTTGTTTTTTTTATTTAATCAGCTACGTTACACATAATATGTATATACTTAAACATAGCCCTACATAATAATCTAATCAATGTTCTTAAAAGACGTATATTCTTTTTCTTTGAAATAATGATGCTTGTGTTAATTACGTGTAACGAAGTTGTCAACAGTTTGTTCGTTCAGAAACAGTGGATTTTAGGCAAGTTATTTTAAGATCAATCTCGTTGCAATTCATACAGTATAACAATTTATTAAAATAAAATTAGCCTTTAAATTCCTCAGTCACACGTTAACCAAGGGGAAGAAACTAGAGCGAAAGAGAAGATATGGTAGGAGTAGTATGGAGGAGAAAAAAAACATATATGTTTCTTTAGGTATGGAAAGTGTAACGTTGTAGTTTTTATTATAAATATATATTTATGGAAAATAAGTAAGCGGTAAGTGTGGCGTACGTAAACTATATTTCGAATGGCATTTCAACGACAATACAAGAGTCTTACTCTAGGTGTCTATACTCTATACTTTACATCTCCCTTTCTTTGTAAACTAAAAACATTTTTTTTTTTTTTTTTAACTTACTTAAAATATACATTCTTAATTACCATGAAAATAATATTAATTTAATTAAAGTTTAATACTTAAAATATATATTTTTAAACAGCATTATGTTAGTATTTTACTAAGTATACCTATAATCATAAATTGAACAAACAACTTAATATAACATATAACAAAAATGTTGTAATTACTAATTTAAGTATTATTAAAGATTAAGTCTATTTATTGGTTTAACTATCCTACCAAATCTTGATGTTCTTAGTGCTGTCGCTGGTTGAGCCAGGTTTGACTGCTGCAGATGATTGGAAGTGTTTGGTGATGGGCTTGTTGATGCTGGGAGTGACTTAGGAACAGCTGGTGATTGTTCTTGTGCTGGAACCTGTTGTGCTGCTGGTTCATCTGTGTATTTCGTTTCAGGAACTACCACTCTATTGCTGGTAATGTCTGCTTGTGTCTTGTGTAGATGACTGTAGTTTCTACGTAAAATTTGGCCTTGATCAGTTTGAATGATTACAGATCTTGGTAGACCTTCAGGCTTTTCTACCACTCTTGCCCCTTCCCATTGGCGATGAGCAACTTTGTGTCTGACCTTTTCATTAATTTCAAAATTATCTGGTCTTTTAGTGTGCTTGTTACTGTAGTGGGCTTGTTCTTCTCTTAGTCGCTTTAGTTCAGCTGTGACCCCATGCATTATTTTGGGTTTTAGGTTACTGTCTTTTGTAGGTAATGGAGATCTGGTTATTCTGCTGTATAGACGTTGGTTGGGTGAACCTAAAATATAATTTCTTGGTGTATTTCTCCAGTTCAATAAAGCAAGTTGAACATCGGACTTGTCAATACTACATTTTTTTAATATGTTCTTAGCTACTTGAACTGCTTTTTCGGCGAGCCCGTTGCCTTGGTGGTGATATGGGCTGGATGTGACATGGTTAAATTGCCACTCCTTTTGAAAGATCTTGAATTCTCTAGACATGTATTGTGTTCCATTGTCAGTTTGTAGCTCTTCTGGTATTCCATGTACAGCAAACCATCTTTTCAGTTGTTCTATAACTTCATATGAAGACTGACCTTTTAGCTGTTGAAAATCTAAATATCCAGAGTAGCTGTCACAAATTACGAGGTATGTTTTTCCTTTTAATTCAAAAAGATCAGATGCAACTATTTGCCATGGAAGTATAGGAATCTTTTTAACTAGCACTATATCTTTAATATTGTCTTTTTGAGTTTGTTCACAGATGGAGCAGGTTTTAACTAGGTTTATGATATCGTCATATTGTCCCTTCCAGTAGAGAATTTGTCTTGCTCTTCTTAAACAGCTGTGTATGCCTACATGTCCTTGATGAATATTCTTTAGCATTTTAGGTATCTGTGATTTTGGTACTACAATTTTATTTCCTTTGAAAATTATTCCTTTGAGATAGCTCAATTCTTCTTTAAAGTTAAAGTAGTGTTGTAGTTCTGTGGGAAGTTCACTGACTTTTTCTGGAAATCCTTGTATTAGTGTCTGAAGTAGTAACTGTAAATGTGGATCTGCCTTTGTAGCTGTAATTAGCTCCTCTTTTGCATCAAGTGACATAGGTAGTATTACTGCAACTTTCAAATTTTCTTCTTGTTCATATTTCAGATTAGATGCATCGCAGTCTCGACTAAGAAAGTCTGCTAATGGTATTTCTGTGCCTTTTTTAAATATGACTTTTGGTGCGTATGGTGCAAGATTAAATATTATGCGTTGTAATCTTGCTGGAGCAGATTGTATGTTCTTCTTGAAGATTGTCTCAAGTGGCTTATGGTCTGATTCCACTGTCAGTTCTTTGCCATAAACATATTCATGAAACTTCTTACATCCAAACTGTATGGCGAGTGCTTCTTTTTCAATCTGTGGATAATTCTCTTCAGACTTGGTTAACGCTCTTGCTCCGTAGGCTATTGGTTGTCCTTCTTGAAGAAGTGCAGCACCAAGATTTTTTGAACTTGCATCTACGCTTAATGTTACAGGTTTGTTTACATCATATAGTCTCAATACTGGAGGACTTTGAAGAACTTGTTTTATTTTTTTCAAGGCTTCTTCATGATGAATTTCCCATATAAAGCTTGTATTTTTGTGTAACAAATCTCTCAGTGGATTTGTTAGATCAGACATTTTTGGAATAAATTTATTTAGGTATGTGATCATTCCTAGTAATCTCTGTAGCTCTGTTTTGTTTGTTGGTGTCTTCATTGCCTGTATAGCTTCTACTTTTTCTGGGTCTGCTTCTAGTCCATTTGCTGAAACAATGTGCCCCAGGAATTTTATTCTTTCCGATTCGAAAATGCATTTATTTTTATTAAGTTTGAAGCCTGATTTCTTAAGTGTTTCTATGACTTCACTAACAGTTTTTTGTAGTTCTTCTCTACATTTTGCATATATAAAAATATCATCTATTGATACTCTTAGATTTTTAAATTTACTGAGTAAATTTGTTAAAATCTCTTGGAATATTTCAGGTGCTGATGATACTCCAAAGGGAAGTCTCTTGAAAGAATACCTTCCCCATGGGGTAGCAAAAGTTAGTATTTTTTGTGTTCTTTCTGAAAGTTTAATTTGCCAGAATCCTTTTGTGCAGTCTAGTAATGCAAAGAATTTAGAACCTTTAATATCAGCTGAAATTTCTTCTATAGTAGTAAGTGGAAAATGACGTCTCAGTATGTTTTTATTTACATCTGATGGATCTATGCAGATTCTAATTTTGTCTTTTTGTCTTACAATTACCATAGGACTTACAGCAGGGGTAGGCTCTGTTTCTGGTTTTATTACATCTAATTGCACCATTCTATCAAGTTCTTGCTTTACCTCATCTCTTATAGCATGTGGAATTCTTCTTGAGGGTTTAATTTCAAGTTTTGGGTTCTCGATTAGGTCAATATCATACTCATAGTCTTTATAGCAGCCTAAACCTTCGAAGATGTCATCTTTACATTCACTTACCTTCAGTGTTTTCACCCTTGCAATAAGTTCTAACTTTTCACAGGTATCAAGTCCTAGGATTGGTGTAACCTTTTCTTCAACTACCTTGAATATAATGTTGTTTTCTTCATTTTTTATTTTACAAAGTAGCTCTGCCTCTCCTAGAACTGCCATTTTATCTTCTGTGTAACTTATCAAATTTTTTGTTCGGCTTGGTTTCAGACTTGCCTTCGTTTTGTTCATTAAGTGTCTTGGTAACACATTGCATTGAGCTCCTGTATCTAGTTTGGCAATGAATTTCACATTACCAACTTGTATTTTTTCTGTCCAGTCTTTCTTTTCTCCGGCACTTATAGCTGATATGTATACCTCATCTTCAGAACTATTAGAGTTTTCTTCTACTGTATTTACTCTATTTTTCTGTTTAGGATGTTTCTTCTTAGTGCGGCACATATTGGCAAAATGACCATTTATATTGCATTTAGTACATGGTTTGTTAAACGCTGGACAGTCTTTGTATTTATGGTTTGTACCACACCTCTTGCAGTCAAAATATTCATTTTGTTTCTTTTTGACACCTTTGTTTCTCAGTGCTAATACTTTGTCTGCTTTGTATTTACCTTCAAACTCATCTAGTTGTTTGGAAGCTTGTTCACTTGTTTTACAAATAGTTATAGCTTTGGTCAAGTCTAGTTTATCCTCTGTTAACAATTTCTCCCTTACTTGATTCGATTGGATACCAAACACTATCTTGTCTTTAAGCATTTCGTCGAGTAAATTGTCAAATTCACATTTGCTTGCCTGAGTTTTTATTCTGGTTAAAAATTCGTTAAATTGCTCATCTTCGTTCTGTACAATTTTGAAAAATATATATCTCTCAAACGATATATTTGTTTTAGGCGCGAAGTACTCTTTAAACTTGTCTTTAATTATTTGCAAGTTATTTTTGTCTGCGTCGCTAAGGTTAAAACTGTTGTATATTTCGATCGCTTCTGAGCCTATCACTGCCATAAATGTTGCTGCTTGGACTTCGGCTGGCTTTTTATCTAGTTGAACAGCGATGGCATACCACTCAAACTGTTGTAACCACTTCTTCCAGCACGTGGATTTTTCCGAGTCAATTTGTAGGTTAGATGGCGGCTTTATTCCAGATACTGCGTCGCTCGTAGCCATTTTACAACTTTCTCACGTATTTTCTCTTATTTAACACGTTTTACAATAATTCTGACACCATGTAACGTTGTAGTTTTTATTATAAATATATATTTATGGAAAATAAGTAAGCGGTAAGTGTGGCGTACGTAAACTATATTTCGAATGGCATTTCAACGACAATACAAGAGTCTTACTCTAGGTGTCTATACTCTATACTTTACAGAAAGATAAGGCCGTAAATTAAAATATTTATAAACACTGGAGAGATAAGTTTACTTGTAACTTTCGTAGATTAAATAACAGACTAATATAAAAATAATTCGTCACTTATTTCTTGACATAACAATCCTGTTTGTCAAGAGTGTCAAATCAAATTTGTCAATTCGTGTCGTTGATGTCACTTGCTGTTGCTTACGGCCGTTCTTTTCGGTATTCTAAGTATATGATACGATATAAAAATCTGAATAACTATTAAATATACATTGAAAAAATGGCAGATCAACTGCTAATCCACGATGATATTAAACTGTAAGTATTAAGCGCTATGTTGCTTAAACTTATTATTTATTATACACGGTAGTTACTGCCCGAACAATGTTGGTCTTGAGTGTTGGGATTTCTTCATTGAAGCCGTATAAAACATCGTGGCTAATTTCGTACAGTAATAACGCCAATATGGAACTATTAACCAGTGCCTATAGTTACCTAATCGTCTCGATATTTTGCACCATCTAACTTCATCTCGCTAACTGCTGTTAACGTGCGAATACGGATTATTCTCAAAATTTTTCATTTTCTTTCTATTTTTTAAATTTTAGATATTCAGTTTTATTTATTTATTCTCCAGAAGTAAAAAAAGTATCATATTGTTAACAGTCATCATTAATAAGAAGGAAAATAAAGATAACACTAACTATAACCAATAGACATGATATTGTAATAATTGATACAAGTAATAAATATATTCTAATCACAGACATAGTAGGCCGGAACACACATTATGTACAGAAGTTAAATGAAGAAATCTGGCAGGTGAACTACATCACTTAAAAATTATTGACCTCCCTCTTAATACGGGAAAATATTTCAACGACTGGTTTTTATAATTTGTATCTTTCAGGTACACAACATCGGATAAGTTCTACTTTGAGCCAACTATCAATCCAACTGAGATTATGATCATTGATAGAGTCACAGGAGAAGCTTGTGTTAAAGGTATGTGCATAGTGCGTATGCAGTAGCTGTATACAAAGCAAGAATAAAATATGCTCTGAGATAACCGGACCAATGTAGTTACACTAAAAAAGTTTTTTTTTAAATGTTTTAAAGGCCAGGTTTCTTCATAATTTTTTCTTACATTGACTTCAAGTATGAAAAAAATTATACTAGCTCCATTGCAATAACTATATAGGTACATCTGATTGCAAATATGTTCTTTATCTCTTTCACATAAGATACATAATTATCCAGAGCTAAGTAGAGCTGATTTTCTTCTGAGGTCTGGAGCTAATTCAATCTCAATAAGTGATGCCATAAGTCGTAATTGTACCAAATACTGAATGTTTGGCAATACTCATGGCAGAAACTCAGACCTTTTGGCTAAATATGTAACTATTTTGTGAGTACCAAATTACAAACTGTAGCATTGCAGTATGTACACAAGTGTTGGTCAGCAAACATTTAACAGTACAATAGTTAGCAGCTAACAAACGTTGAAATGAATTTCATTCATCGCCACGTACATACCACTGTTGGGCTTAAAGTATAATACATGATTACAGTTTTAATAAAGCAAAAGAAGCCTGTAAGTCCCTCATCGGTTAGAGATAATAAAGCGCCAGTACTCTCTAGACTCACAGTAATTCTATGCATAAAATAAAATTAAAATCTTTTGATCTGGAATGTTTGTGCCAGTTTAGCTATACCATACGTAGAATGTTAATGAATACATACATACATATTATCATGCCCAGTCCCTTATGGGGTAGACAGAGGTAATAGAGCGCCAGTTCTCTCTAGACTTACATACCTCTTTCGCTTCGTCCACATTCATCAGTCTCGATTTGATCTAGGTTCGAATGTGGTCTTCCACCTCCTCGTGTTGCACACACTTTCGCTTAGTTAATAAATACCTTGGGACAATTCCACACAAATTGGCCTAGCCCCAAAATAAGCTTGTGTTATGGTAACTAGACAACAATATACATTATATAGATAGATATATACATAGATGCAAAGGACAGCCCTCAGTGGGAATCGAACCCTTGACGTCTAGTTTCGCAGACTCTAACCACATGGCCATCTAAAATGAAATCAAATCAAAATATTTTTATTTCATATATGCCTAGGTGGGCACTTATAAAACCTCGAAAAAGGTGCAAATGTCTGCAAATATGTTTTTTTTTTTCAGACTTTCATTCAGTGAAGATTCCAATTCCAAGCAATGCATACAAACCGGTCTGTGGGTTCCTCGGCTCCATTAAGTTAATATCGGGACTTTATTTAGTTGTAGCTAAATACAGAGTACTGGTGAGTAATTATATAGATTACGTATATATTTATATTTTCACACCATCCGAAAATGATCCTTAAAGGATAAGACAGTGGAGAAATAACACCCACTTTTCCCCTGAGATATATATATATATCTCAGGCGTGATCATCAAAGTGAAGTGATAGATAGTGAGTACTTATTTAGGTTAACTTGGTTAGGCGCCAGTTCAGCCCAGCTCTCTATTCCGTGGGTCAGTAACGTCTTAAGCCTAGGTCCCTACGCCACAGGAGGTGCAGAAGAAGTGCCTGCCTCGAGGCCTTTTGGTCGCACCAATATACGGTTACCCAACCCACCTCCAAGCTACGAAAGAAAGAAGGCTATTCTTGATGTAGTTGGTGAAATTAAATCCTGGTTATCTGACAGTGAATATGAGCTTAAGCTTCGAACTGACTTTTTAGGCGAATGGTTTTTTTTCTGCTCCCCAAGTTGGTTACTATATAGTCCTTTAGCCTTCCTCAATAAACGGTCTGTTTAATATAAAATCGATTTTTCAAATCGGTGTTACTGACGTCACATCGAACGGCGCGGTCGCTCAACGTCGTCGGTCTTCGGGTTCTCCATCGGGTCCCTACTTTGTAGCGCGCCGCATTACTTTTTCTACACACCTTGTTTATTTTATGAAGAAGGTTTTATTTGCCAAGACCCCCAGCATCACATCTGGAGCTTGACATTTAAACAATCTGATTGGAAGTGCCTAACATTAGCGTGCTTAAACGAACAAAATCTGCCTCCTTATAATAGTCCTCAGTCGCATAAATAATTCTTTATGGCAATGGATTGCAGGTGGGCAAGCTCAATGGGCAGGATATATACGAGTTGGCCGGGACGGAGATCATACCCTACGCTCGGTCTACGACACACCTTAGCAACAAGCAGGTTGGTAAAGTGTTTCGTATGTATGGAGCGCAATAAAAGATGTTATTCAGAACACTGGTTTATTAATAATGGCGCGCATTTACACCAAAGCCCGCCAAACAAATCGCTGTTAGCTGTCACGGTAAGTGACCGCGACAAACTGAAACTCACTGACAGCTGTCAGGCAAGACAGTATACACATCAAAAGGCATTATATCTTTAAGCCTTCCTACAAGGGTCCTCGAGGGGGTATATATTTTAGGTGCCAACGTGACAGATGGCAAGTCCATCGCCGTTAGTCAAGCACGACTATACACCCTTGAAATTCTTCTAAATGTATGCAGGTTGTGAAAAAGTGTCTCTCATGACGTATAAGGAGGTCAAAGAGGTTGCGCTGGACAGAAGCAAAAGGAAGGGACTGCATCAGAGACGCCGACAAGAGCCCAGCTCTTAAATATGTGATGATGATGTATATAAATTTGTTAATGTCTATTTTGTTGCAGATCGAAGACAACAACACTTACGAGCGTATGGTCCGCTTCGCCCTCGACAGCCCGGGCATGTACCTGTCGTACGGATACGACCTCACGCACTCCCTGCAGCGGCTGCACTCTGTCGCACAGGACTTTCACAAGGTGACCAATTTATATTACATGCTAATTACTACCTGGTGGCCACAGCCGTGGTGGCCGAGTGGTTCGAGCAGTTGCCTGCGACGCAAAGGTCGCAAGTTCGAATCCCGACTGTACCAATGAGGTTTTTTGAACTTAAGTACAGTGATTAGTCACACCTCGAGCTTTACGGTGAAGGAAAACATCGAGAGGAAACCTGCATACGTCTGAGAAGAAATTCAAAGGCGTATGTATAGTAGTGCTTGAGTAACGGCGATGGACTCGCCATCTGTCACGTTGGCACCTACTATACCTCTCGCGGAAAGTGGGTGTGTGGGTATTACCTATACACCTCTGCCTACTCCTTCGGGGACCCTTGTGGGAAGGCGGATATTATTATTATTATTATAATTACTACCTTAAGCCTACTAAAATAAAGTATAAAGTAGTTAAAGCAGTTAGGCATAGCGGTATTTCAATTTACATACATACGCCATTGAATTTGTTTACACGCGGCGTTTTCCTTCACCGTAAAGCTCATGGTATGACTAATCTCTGTACTTACGTTCAGAATAAAACGGGATATGAACTTGCGACCCCTACGTAGAAGGGAACCAAAATAAATAATAATAATAAATAAATACCTGGCACAATTCCACACAAATTGACCTAGTCCCAAATTAAGCAAAGCTTGTGTTATGGTAACTAGACAACGATATATTTACTTATATAGATAGATATATACATAAATACATATGACATCCAAGACTAAGGTACAAATATTCGTGTTCATCACACAAATATCTGCCCTCAGCGGGATTCGAACCCGCGACCTCAAGTTTCGCAGTCAGGAGCTCTAACCACTAGACCAGACGGTCGTCTATATATAAGACCACAGCAACGCGTGGTCGGATCTGCTAGTTGACTATATTTTCCTCACACCACTTAAAAAATAATCCTTGATAACATTAGGTGTTACCTGTATCGTGACAGAACATTCCACACAACAAATTAAAATTCAGAAAATGTCCATGTAAATCCTTTTACCTGAAGTCCCTAGTCGATAAGCTTGTCCGTCTTTTCAACGTATTCTATTCCAGATGTCGATGGCGAACCGTGCGGACGCCCGGTTCCTATGGAACGGACACCTCTTGAGGGACTACTCAGATCGGCAGTTCGCCAGATTCACTCTGCCAATCATTCAAGGATGTATCCTTTTTAACCGACTTACAAAAATGAGGCTATCGAGGAAAATACATAGATACTTATATAGATATATGACCATCATCATATCATCACGCCGAGTCCCTAATGGGGTAGGCAGAGAGTATAGAGCGCACTTTTTTTTTTGTTTACTTCTTTCTAGGCTTACATACCTCTTTCGCTTCGTCTACATTAACTCTCTTCATACATGCTCGTCGGTTTCGAGTACTCTCGACGTTCCCGTCCTTGAGCATCCGATCAATTTGATCTAGGTAGCTGGAACACGGTCTTCCTCTGCCTCTTCTATCTATCGTACTAATATCACAAATGCGGTAACTTGTTCGCCTTTCACGCGGATACCACTGAGATTGTGTTGAGCACCTAAGATATCGATGTTCTCGAATGCTCGTGTGAACTAAGGAAATATTTGTGCCCTGTTTTTCGCTAGAGGGAGGGGTTCCATCTAACCATGACTGCGTTCTGAACTACTAGGGATAAGACGTATTTACCATACCAGGTTTGTAAACCAGGGCTTTGCTTCGAAGTACGGCGCCCCGGTACGGGCAGGAAATACTTGCAAGTGTGAAAGTATTTGCTGTGCTACCAGGCGCACGCAGAGATGGAAAATACTTGCATAGGAAATCGATCCATGTAATTATACGAATAAGGAGCACAATCGAATTTGCAAATAAAAGAACATTGAACTTACAAGTATTTTTTTCGTTGATACGATTATGCTCCTTATTTCCAAGGCAACACGAATCAATTTCCTATGCAAGTATTTTAGTATTATGGCGGCGCGGCCAACGCCGCCGCGAGCCCCTCGCTGCCCGCGGCCGCTTTTAGCGTCCGAGTTGAAAATACTTGCATAGGAAATTGATTCTAGTTGCCTCAGAAACAAGGAGCATAATCGTATAAACGAAAAAATACTTTGTAGTTCAACGTTTTTGTATTTGTAAATACGATTCTGTTTCTTATTTATATAACGATACGGACCAATTTCCTGTGCAAGTATTTTCAAATCTGGCCGCCAAAGGCGAAGCAAGTTCGGTACTCGGTGGCTGTGTTAGAATATTCCGATCCGAAGCCCTGTAGGTTATAATTATATTTTGTTTTGACTGATTCGACCGAATGCCACCAAATACTTTCAAGTCTTTTATACTTGGTTTTCGACCCTGGTACTTTTACATACCTGGACTTGGAAGCCCTGGTATTGAATTTTGCAAGTATATCTCATGCCTATGAACGACTGTCTCATATTGAGATCAGATAAAAACAAGAGATTTATTTATTTAATATTGTACAGCCGGAACCAAACCATAGCCCGTTCTATTTTAGGTAAGCGCCATCTAGTGGACACTTGTGAACTAAAAACAACAATTTACAGCAGGCAATTTGCATTTGGTCACAAACAGATTGGATGAAATTTGTCACAGAGAGTTTCATTATCTGTATTATTATAAAGGATATGTTTTATTCCAGAAAAAAACTAGCAATGAAATCAATTTCTACGCGAGTAATACAGCTAGTGGCGAATAATTTCTTTGACTTCCAAGTACAGTCGTGTCCATAAACCACGTGGTAGTGAACGGTCACCAGATCACGTGGTCGCTCGTGTCCCGGCGCAGCGTCCACCGCGCTGGCACCAGGTTCTTCATGCGAGGAGTTGATGCTCAGGTATAACTATAGAGTGTCACAACTAAATTGGAATACAACTTTATGCATGTTGAGATGTGGGTGTCACAGCACCTTTGCCTAAGCCTTATGAATGCTCTATCTATGACAGGGCATCATAGCAAACTACATTAAAACCGTAACTTTATCTTAGTTGAAATGTGAGAGTCATAGCACCTCTGCCTAAGCTATTTTCATGCCCTAGTGCAACTTGGTAACTATAAAACTCTAAATCTATTAAACTATCTTTGGCAAGGCAATGCAGCAAACTAAATTTATACTATAGTTTTATATCTAAGTTGAAGTGTGGGCGTCATAGTACCTCTGCCTACGCTATATGTATGCTCTGGTATCTAACTTCACTGAGAAACTGCCTGGAGCAGCAATGATAACCATATTGTAATCGTAATTTAATCTTAGTTGAAATACATAAATACATATAATCACGCCAAGTCCCTAACGGGGTAGGCAGAGACTATAGAGCGCCAGTCAATCTAGACTTACATACGTCTTTCGCTTCGTCCACATTCATCAGTCAACAAACATGTTCGTAGGTTTCGAGTACTCTTGACGTTCCCGTCCTTGAGCGTCCGATCGATTTGATCAAGGTAGTTGGTCTTCATCTGCCTCAACTTGCACACACTTCCGTTGAAATGTGTGTGTAAGTAGCACATCTGCCTGCGCCTTGTATGTATGTATGCATGTATGTATTTAAATGCTCCAGGGCAACGTAGCGAACTACGTCGAGACCGAGCAGATAATCGAGCGTGGCGGGGAGAAGTCCTCGTTCATTCAAACCCGCGGCTCCATCCCGCTGTTCTGGAGTCAGTACCCTGACATCAGGTACAAGCCGCCCGTGTGCTTGGCCCACGAGGATCACGTGGCCGCGTACACCAAGCACCTGAGGGATCAGCACCAGCGGTATGGCAATCAAGTCCTCGTTAATTTGGTGAGTGTTTTATAAATCAATTCTTCATTGTTTCCACACTTTCGTGGTTGCAGAGCTGGCCCTAGAGCTTAGTCCCCCAAAATTGTCTTTGTGTCCACACCTTGTGTAAACGCTACAAAAAATATAAGCATATGCATAGGGCGAATGGTAAGAGGGCTATAGGCTTCTTTACTTCCTCCATAGCTTCCATCCATAGGTTAGTGTTTGACGGATTAGATAATAATAATATATCCTCACGTCTTCCCACAAGGGTCCCCGAAGGGGTAGGCAAAAGTGTATAGGTAATCCTCGTACACTCACTTTCCGCCAGAGATATATTTTAGGTGCTGGATTCGATCAAGGGTGGGTTAATTCCCGCTGCAGTTTAATGATTGGTTGTTATTAGTCCAAAGAATCGAATAGACTTCGTGGCTGTTTCGTGATAAGTCCTAAGACTTGGTTAGCCTCCGTAGCGGAGTCATCAAGGGGGTGGCTGAGTCACGTGTGTGTGAGTGTGTGTGTGTGTGTGGGGGCGTGGCGCAGATCGACCAGCGCGGCAAGGAGGAGGCGCTGGAGCGCGGCTACCGCGCGGCCGTGGCGGCGGCGGCGCTGCCCGGCGTGCGCTACGAGCCCTTCGACTTCCACGCCGAGTGCCGCGGCATGCGCTACCATCGGCTGAACGTGCTCATCGACAGGATCACACACGAACAGGTACCTACAACATGCTCGTACACAGATCTACAAAAAAAAAGGTTTTTTTTTTGTTGCTCTGGATATCATCGCAAATTTTTACGTTTTGCCCAGATTACGAGTTCTCAATGTGCTTGTGTTGTCATTTATTTATTTCAATAAAAACATAAGTTAACCGCCCTGAGCCAAAACACTTACATTTTAAATATTAACATTTGCAGATACTTATTATATAATTATACTCGTAGAAAAAATAAAATTTAACAAACAATAAACTTATGTACTATTTAAACATTTTAAAATGCAACAGCTAATTTTACAAGGGCGATCATGGAAGATATCCAGGTCCGAGTGCTGAGCGAGTAGCGAGTTGAGTAACGCCACTGCTCTAGATTTTTGTTGCTGCTGAATCTCTGTTCTAATATATTTGTCTTATCTTCAATTTAAAAAAAACTGGTAATCAGTGTGTACCGATAATACTCAAACATTAGTGGAAGGTTGCACACTTACACTATACTATACTTATTATAGGGAAGAATAGTGGGGCGCGTCTTCGTGGATAGCACTAGCTACACTGTGGTGTACCTTCGAATGAATCTCTTTGACAGACAGAGTTCGGATACTTCCTGTCCCGAGGAGGCACGGTGCTCCTCCGCCAGAGTGGCGTGTTCCGCACCAACTGCGTGGACTGCCTCGACCGCACCAACGTGGTGCAGAGCCTGCTGGCGCGGCTGCAGCTCACGGCGGCGCTGCGGCTGCTGGCCGTCGTCTCCGGGGATGACCCCCACCCCCACCTCGACCAGCTCTTCAACACTGTGAGTTAACCCTCAATTCGCGACCAGGTCGGCATCGGCGCCCACGATTTTACTTGGACTTATCCTAAAGGCATTTTCTACTAATCAAATCAAAATATTTTTATTTCACAACGTCGAAAAAGGTGCACGGTTCGAGTTGGTCGTTTCCTTGGAGAAGAACCGGCAGGAAACTCCATGGTTACTCTTTTCGAATCATTACGTAACCTAACTGGTACTGGACAACCTATGGGTGATGTCTAGGCATGGCATAGCTTTAAAATAAATATAAATGTTAATTGAGAATCCGTTGGCGCTGTGCGGTTCGACTAGACTACTGTACCAATGAGTTTTTCTGAACTTTAACTATAGACGTAAAAACATAAATCTAAAAGAAATAAATTTGATATTAGAAGTAATATTCGATCAAAGTCTCTTACAATCTCAACGGTTTCGTGTACTCTTAACATTCCAATCGTATGCTATGAGTGCAAGAAGACGCAGAGAAAGACCACGTTCCAACTACCTGGATCAAATCCATCGGACGCCCAAGGACGGGAACGTCAAGAGTACTCGAAACCGACGAGCATGTATGAAGGGACTGATGAATGTGGACGAAGCGAAAGAGGTATGTAAGTCTAGAGTGAACTGGCGCTCTATGCTCTCTTTCACCCCGTTAGGGACTCGGCGTGATGATATGTATGCTATGAATGTGTGTATTTCGGTGTGCAGACATGGGCAGACCACGCCGACATGATATCCACGCAGTACTCAGGCACAGGTGCCTTGAAGACCGACTTCACTCGCACCGGCAAGCGCACGCACCTCGGCCTTCTGCGGGACGGAGTCAACTCCCTCACCCGATACTACAAGAACAACTTCAGCGATGGTTTCCGACAGGTATGTGTCCTTCTTGGATGGACTGGTTCCTCAGACAGGTCGTCTGGTCTAGTGGTCAGAGCTCCTTACTACGAACTTGAGGTCGCGGTTTCGATTCCCGCTGAGAGCTGATATTTTTGTGTTGAACACGAGTATTTGTACCTTAGTCTTGGATGACCTATGTATATATTTTTTCTCTCTCTATCTCTTTGTCTCGGTCCAAAGTTGAGTTCTTCACGTCAATGTAAAATACTATAAAGAAGCGTTGTTTGTATGTTTGTTTTTGATCGCGCTATAAATACAAGAATTACTAATCCTATTTTAATAAATCTTAATGAATTTGTTAGCCCGTTTATAACCAATAGGCAATATATATGATGATAGTAATGTGCGTGAGTAAGCCGGTGCGTTCGTGCGTGCGTTAGTGCGTGCGTGCGTGTGTGCGTGCGTGCGTAAGCCGGTGCGTGCGTGCGTGTTAAGATACGATTTGTTGCAGGACTCCATTGACCTGTTGCTGGGTAAATATGTAGTTGTCGACGGCGAGGGCAACACAGTGCGCTGCCCGCTGCGCCGCGACAGAGACTGGAAATACATCACTGTGAGTACCTGACTTGGTTTATTATTATTATTCCTGTTCTTGTTGCAAGACGACGAAGAAGACGAGGGTTGGCTGGGGTAGAAATACCGGATGACGAGGTCAAAGTTTGGCAAACAACTGAAACGTATGCAGATATCCTCGTGATGTTTCCCCACACCGTAAACGCTCGTGGTGTGAATAATCACTGTACTTAAGTTCATAAACTGTTCGGTTAACTCATTGGTACATTCGGGATTCGAACTCGCAATCTTTGTGTTGCTCGAACCACCCTCGTCACCCAGGCTCTTATTTATATTTTAATATACGTACCCATATAGATCTCTTCCTATCGTGTAATGAATGCTCCGACAGTTCCCATCGGTGTTGCTCGTGGCGATGTCGATGTTCTGCGCAAGCGCAACCCTGCCGTCGCGGTACACCAGCGAGGTCCTGCTCTACCTCATGTTCTGGGGGGCCGCTGTGGGGGCGACACTCACCTTTATATTTAGGTATGTATATCCTCACGCCAAGTCCCTAACGGGGTAGGCAGAGAGTATAGAGCGCCAGTTCTCTCTAGACTTACATACCTCTTTCGCTTCGTCCACATTCATCAGTCTCTTCATACATGCTCGTCGGTTTCGAGTACTCTTAACGTTCCCGCCATTGAGAGTCCGATCACCTACATTCTCATAATATAAGTTGCCCTATGATAAGCGGTTACTCTAAATTACACTTGCTATGTCGTTTCGTGTACTATCCATAATATAATTCCATTAATTAAATGACTGGTGAATATAGATGAAGAAAATTATGATGAAGAAAAAGAGATCTGTAAGTCTAGAGGGAACCGGCGTAAGTATTTAAATCGGTCCCATAGTGAAGATTTTATTAGATTTTAAGAATTTGGAGCTGCCCGACTGGGGCATGACCTCCACCTTATAGAAGTCCGTAGCCAAAGGTTTCCAGTAATGAGCTCCTTGGGGAGGGGGGAGGATTGTTATATTGTGTTGGCAGGGATCAGTCCCATTATGCTGCCAAAACAGTATAACTGTGCAAACACAGAGTGGCAACGCGCAAGTGATACTTCGTTGTCGTACGCAAACAGGCTGCGGTAACCGTTTGCCATCGGGTGGGCCGTATATATGAGTAAAGCGAGGTGTTCCCCACAGGCACGGCAAGGAGTTCGTGGACTGGCCCCGTCTGGACGCGGGGGGCCTAGCCGCCAGCCGGGCGCTGCCTGCGCCGTCTTTATGATCGACCCCCCGCTCGTAATCGTCGTCTGACCCCCCACTCTACCCCCCACACGACCCCATCTGCTCCGTATCGCATTGATTGCAACGTAATGAGTAGCGGTGTTTATAGTATAAAGAGTATATGAAAAGGAATAACTAAGTTAACTAGTAAATGCAGTGCAAATTTTGCCTTATATCCCTGAAATAAGTGTCAATATGGTATGGCTTGAGTGTTATGTAAAATTGTTCTCTCTTCAATTGGTGGTCACAGTACATGTTTGACTAATTTTGTCCATCAACAAGGGGCTCAGAGTTTGAATACCCCTTAAAAAAATGCTATATACATAATTTTATCTTACCATGTTTATAGATAGTGCCATCCACGAAGACGCGCCCCACTATTCTTCCCTATAGTTTACAGTGTAAATGTGCAATCTTCCACTAATGTTTGAGTATGTCGGTACACACTGATTACCTATGAGTGCACACGCGCACTACAATTAATGGACTCGGGTCATACACCCCGCATCCCGCGACCCCCTCGACTAGAAATTGATGGGGCGCGTCTTCGTGGATGGCACTATCTGTAACGATAATTCATAAACGTCTTCAAAACACACACATAATGCACAATTAAGTTGCCATTAAGACACATATTTTTATTCATTCATCTCTCCTTAATCAGACCATAGATTCACGTATTGAACGAGAAATGTCTAATATTTCTTATAAGATTAAACTTTACCGTGACGTTCTATAACCATAAATTATTCACGAAATGGCCTTTTTTATTGCACAATTTTTTTAAACCAACTTATTTTGGGCAACATTCAATCACTACCCATTGCAATATAAATACTTCATGCGTAGGTACACAATACAGATAATGTAAAATGCCACAGTAATTAAAACATTAACACATCCTGTGGCTGAGCCCGGCAGTATACAGAGTCATTTGCTACTTGGATAATCCGCCATTGCCAATATAGACCTTAATACCCAACACTCATGTTACAAATTGCCTTCTTCAGTGTTTCTCGAAGCTTCCTCAGTGGTTCCTATTGGCATGTTAAATATTCGCTATGTTCCAGAATACAAACATATTGGTTTGTGTGCTAATTATCTTTAGTGATATTAAATGTTTGTTATTTAAGGGTTTTAGTAAATTGTCTACGTTATTTAGTCTAAAACGTAAGCTCGTTAGCGTGTCTACTATGAATACTTCACGATTGAGTTACTTAGAAAACACCAACCTAGCTTTAAGCTTGCGACCCAGTAACGCCCCAAACCGAAGTACGAATCCCACAGGAGATTATTCATAAAACGTTCTTAGCTGTCTTTGCTTAGCACCTAAATGCTCGGCCTTGGTCTCACTATGAAGTTCATAGAACTATTGATAGTGCCATCCAGGAAGACGCGCCCTACTATTCTTCCCTAGAGTTTATAAAGTGTGCAACCTTCCACTAATTTTTGAGTATTGTCGGTGATTACCTATAAGTGCACACGCACACTACAATGAATAGACTCTGGTCATACTCCACGCATCCCCCGACCCCCTCGGCTAGAAATTGGTGGGGCGCGTTTTCGTGGATGGCACTATCTATAATAACATCAATTCGATGACATATTTAGCATTCCATCTTCATATGTTTTTTTAATAGTAATAATTTTACGTGTTTTTATTCTGTAGCTGGCTGTGTTAACCTTTTTTATTTTAATATCTTTAAGCATATAACCCCTTGCTTATAAATACTGACAATTTGGAATTTTTAGCGTCGCTACTTAGTCTATAGAAAAGTTGTATATCATATATCCTCACGCCTTCCCACAAGGGTCCCCGAAGGGGTAGGCAGAGGTGTATAGGTAATACCCACACACCCACTTTCCGCCAGAGGTATATTAGGTGCCAACGTGACAGATGGCGAGTCCATCGCCGTTACTCAAGCACGACTATACATACGCCTTTGAATTTTCTTCTCAGACGTATGCAGGCTTCCTCTCGATGTTTTCCTTCACCGTAAGCTCGTGGTGTGACTAATCACTGTACTTAAGTTCAGAAAAACTCATTGGTACAGTCGGGATTCGAACTTGCGACCTTTGCGTCGCAGGCAACTGCTCGAACCACTCGGCCACCACGGCTCTAAAAAAGTTGTGTTCCAGGAATTTCCGGTTGCATGGAGAGAGATAGTGTTTATTAGTCAGGGAGATGTATAAAGTAAAGCATTATATGTTTGCGTATAGCATAATATGTTTTAAGGGAACTCGTTTGCATTCTGGAGCATAGCACCTGGGTGTGGAGGAACCGGACGATTACGAAAGATTTTCATTACTGCCCTTATATAACAAGTCGGAATTAAATGATATGTAATTTTATACTTAATGTTTTGTGTTAAGGTGCATTTTTGTTTGGTTATCTGTCAATTGTATGTGATAAAAAATTATAGTGGTTCGGAATATTTGTATATATGTAATTACTTAGAGTGATTTAGGTATCGTCGTCTACGGAACGTGTTGATCAAAAATATAGATCAAACGATTAGGTTCCTTTTTAGCGTAATACATAAGCAAATTCAAGTTTCTCGTCTGCATTGTATATGATAGCTTAATGGACCATTGTATAGATAGTGCCATCCACGAAGACGCGCCCCTCCATTCTTCTCTATAGTTTATAGTGTAAGCAACTTTCCACAAATGTTTGAGTATTATCGGTACACACTGATTACCTATGAGTGCACACGCACACTACAATTAATAGACTCGGGTCTCGTCTCACGACTCCCTCGACTAGAAATTTGTGGGGCGCGTCTTCGTGAATGTCACTATCTATAATATGATACTTCAATTAAAAAGCATTTTCTGTAGGAGTCTATCGGTTTGCTCTATCTCTGTTCACGTGCAGTATCAGACACTCAGATTGGTCATGATTTTTTAAAGGCTTACGGATTATGGAACTAGCAAAAAGTATATACAACAGAGGTTTTAAATCGGGTATTTTAAATGGTACATTCTCTTGTGTGTTCTTTGATCGGGTGTACAATGGTTTATAATTAATTCCGCAGTGTTATATAATGGTGTGTAATGGTTGTTGTGTTTAACTACTTGTGATTATGTTATGTTATTTAGTTATTTTTAATTAATTGTAATTTTTATGTAAACTTATATTTCATTAAACTTTAAATCGAGTTTTATTTTTTGTTATTTGTAATTGGGATATTCCCACACTTATGTGTCTTAATATTCCCATAAAGGACTCCGAGATTTGGCAGAGGTGTGACAAAACCCACATCGCGGGAGCTAAATTTAGGTGGCAATGTTGCAGTGAATATGTTGCTGTTTGTCAACTTCGGCTTGATTCTGTAGAAAAGGATACCAGCGAAGATAGAGCACTTAGTATGGTGACCATCTTTAAGACCACAATCCCCGCCTTTCTTCGCCGCGTCAGACAAGCCATTTGGCATATTACTTTGCAAAGCATAGATTTGCTTTCTGTTTATGGTTCAATATTATTCCAACACTCACGTTGAAATTTACTGAACCAAAGACTTTCTTTTCAACAACGAAAAATAATTAATTTCTCGTTTGTTAATTAATTGATTGGTCTCTGCTGTGTCGCAGATGAAAATATACAGATACCCAAAAGTAGAAAATGACACTTGAAAGCATATTTCTAAAATCTAATTATATGAACGCATTCTTATCGATTGCTGTCAAGTCATGTCATATTTTGTTTACTTGTCAATTCTGAGCAACGTTTTAAAACTTAAATATTTCACCAAATGTTCTTGAGAAAATTTTCTAACGTTATACCTATTACATTGCATTCTTATTTCAATAATCGCAACGACTGAATAAATAAATATTCAAACTTATCGATAGAAATGAGTCATAATATTTCGGTATAAAGAGATACCTATACGATGCCAAAATACATCACCTGCCTCGCTACAGATAACTATCATTCAGAACTGATAAATAAAATGTCAGTTTGGTCTTCAGAACGCTGACGTCCGGATTCCAGTGAGCAGAGTGCGAATACGGGAGTTCTGTTGTTAATTCAGTTTTATCAAAATAATTACGATGATCTTAAATTAAATCTCCAGACTATCTTTTGTTAAACTACGAAATTAATTCGATAGTCGTTGTCAATGTCTAGGCGTAATTAGCGTGACAAATGTATGTTTCGTGAGTGGAAAATTGTATATATTTTTGCGACTGATAGGCGCCAGAATGTCTGACGAGCTAGAAGCGAGGATGTGGGACGATGGAGCTTCCCGATACGAATCTCGCAGCCGGGGGGTGTACTTCGAGTCAGCCTTCGCCTCATCAGAACATTTGGACAGAGCGCCTTTATTGTCGGAGGTGAGAAAAAATAACTCATATTTTGCATAGTATTTACTTTGTTTATTTGTTACGCTTTCCACGTCTTACCTATTCAACCGATCATCATCAAATTTTCATACAACTTATCAGGAGTATTGAAAAGGGCATAGGCTCGATTTTATCCAGAGAAATACTTTAGCTAAGGAATCGCGGATCGCCGTTCAATTGTGAGTAGCGCCGCAGGCCGCAATAGTAAATTATATTTATTTTATAGAATGTCGTAAAAATATCATGGATTAAATTGGATGGTGATAAAAAATATCCATACACTTGCTTTATTGTAATAAATCTTTATTGTAGATAAGATTACACATTTTCCAAATGCTATATAAATATAAGGTAACAAAACCTTCAGGCAAACATATGAATAAGAAAAAACAATATCAAACACCAATGGACTTATAAATCAGAACACATATTATAAGTATAATAACTAGTGAATAAGTCCTTTGCTTATTAAAAAAAGTAACCAACTGATGGTTTACAATCTGTCTAAGGCTTTTAAATAAACTGCTGTATTGACTTATTATTTTACTCAATAAGACTGCACTTAACTATATAAATCTTACAACCATTAATTATTACCTACAGTTGAGAACATTTCAACAGGATGTTTAACTCATGTGTAAAAAGGCTTCTTGTTATCAGCCCATGAAAATAACTTTATGTATTAATTACTCCATAGAATAATTATTTAGCTTCATTCATTAACACACATAGATAAAGAATATGATTTGAAGATGTGGGTCCCATATTGTTATGTAGGCTGTTATCTAATTCTGGAATGATTTAAATTGAATTAAGGAATGCTTATAGATTATCCTCACACCACAAGGGTCCCCGAAGGGCTAGGCAGAGGGCGGCAAGGGGTAGGCAGAGGTGTAAAGTAGTACCCACACACCCTTATAGATTTATAACATTAAAATTCGATTACTATATAATAACTTAAATTGCTATATACAAGTGTACACTTTTAGAAAGATATTGCACCTCACAATGGAGTGGAGTATATTATATTATTATGATAATAAAGAGTCAAGAGTACTCGAAACCGATAAGCATGTATGAAGAGACTGATGAATGTGAACGAAGCGAAAGAGGTATGTAAGTCTGGAGAGAACTGGCGCTCTATACTCTCTGCCTACCCCGTTACGGACTTGCGGTGATGATATGTATGTATGTATAATAATAAAGATATCTTCGCACCCTCAAGGGTTTCTGAAGGGGTGGGCAGAGTTGTGTAGGTAGTGCCCATACACCCACTTTCCGCTGGAGATATATTATAGGTGCCAATGTGACAGATGGCTAGTCCATCACTGTTACTTAAGCATGACAATACATATGTCCTTCAAACATAATGTTTCCCTTTCAATGTTTTCCTTCATCGGTTCTTCAAGTGTTCCTTGTGTACCTTAAGAGAGGTGGGGCATAACGGGTTTCCCGTTCGATTTAGAGCTGCCCGACTGGGGCAGGACCTCCACCTTATAGAAGTCCGTAGCCGAATAACACAATTTATTGTGTTGTGTTCCTACGTGGTGAATAAGGTTTCCAGTAATGAGCTCCTTGGGGAGGGGGGAGGATTGTTACATTGTGTTGGAAGCAGAGGGATTAAACCTTATGCTGCCAACGCACTATAACTCTCCGAACACAGAGTAGCAACGCGCAAGTGATACTTCGGTATCGTGAGCGTAAATAGGCTACGGTAACCGTTTCCCATCAGGTGGGCCGTATGCTTGTTTGCCACTCTTGTAGTATAAAAAAAAACCTTACATTGAATAAAAGATTTTGATTTTGATAAGCTCATGGTGTGACTAATCACTGTACTTAAGTTTTGTAAAACTCGTTGGTACAGTAGCTGTTTGAACTTGCAGTATTTGTGTTGCTGGCCACTACTCGAATCACTCTGACACCAGTGCTTTTTTTTTTCTCTATTTGAGGAGTTTTAAAATAATGAAGAATGTGAAATATGCAATGATCGTGATTCAAAATATGACCTTTAAAATTCGAAAAGTTGTAATTAAATGTTTCTTAAGGTGATTTGCTAACATTTGGGCGCTTTGAATGTCAAAATTACATAATACAATGCATTCCTACACAAAATAGCCTAGTTTGTTTACAATTTGAATACAAAGATGAATGCTCAGCAGTCGCTCTCCACGTTTATTGTGGGAGGTGAGTGACCCGCCATCCAGGCGCCGCCTTTATACAAAGTGACATTTTAGTGAACAAGGCGGGGGAAAAGCAAGACTAAATTTAAAAAAAGAATTATTTGACCCCTTCGAAACTCAATAGTCATCAAACAATTTACAGTCTATAATCGATGGATAATAGTTTTTTTTTTTTTTTATTTATTAGGATCACCAACAATTGTTACATTCATACATACATAAATAATTAGATCGACCTAGATGTAAATTAAATGTACAATTACTTAAAGGTGAACACAACATACATAATAATTAGTAGTACAGTATTAACTATATTTAGAAACCTAATAACATTAACTAGGTACAACATACATACAGTACAGATAGTGCTGTCCACGAAGACGCGCCCTCCAATTTCTAGTCGATGGGGTCGCGGGATGCATGGAGTGTGACCCGAGTCTATTTATTGTAGTAAGCGTGCACTCATAGTATTATCGGTACATTCTGTACTTACCAATTATATTTCTCAGATATTAGTGGATCGTAGCACACTTACGCTATAAACTATGGGGAAGAATAGTGGGGCGCGTCCTCGTGGATGGCACTGTCTGTCTGTAGTCTGGTTTAGATATAGTGACAGAGTCGCAATTTGTCACGTTGCGTCTAATAATATCTACGGTGTAAACAAGTGCCAAATTTATTGCCTCCTTTTTGGCAGTGTTTCTTCTCATTCGCATCTTATTTTCTTATTTCATATTTTATATTTATACACTTTGAAACTAAGTATCCAACTGATGTGCCCCAAACGGGTTTCATTTAAAAAGATACAATATTGAATTTAAAAATGGAATAGTAAAAAATCGCAGCATCTTTACGGTTTGTTTTTTTTTTTTGTATTGTCTCTCGTAGCGTGAGTTCCGGGAACTTTTGCTAACCGGGCAATGGCGAGACCTAGGCCTCCAGCCAGGCACTTAAGTACTAAGCAACACAGCTAAGGGCACCCCCTGTGGGATACGGACCTCTGCTTAGGGCGTTGCTGGATCTTGGGAGAATCTTATTTATGAAGGCTATTGGATTACAGATATGTTTAGATCGGCATTTGTTTTTAGAATTTTCTATAGTCTGTGTACTTAAAGGATGTGTCGTGACATTTAGCAAACATTTATGGTCGACAAATAGTCTTGCATTTTATTCTTCTACCCGAATTTCAACACGAATAAAATAAAGGTTGCCATTCACAACGCGATTTGGTCACCGAACACTAAAGAAACGTACCCGATTTAAAATTGCAATTGTCTGTATAACTTGAAGTAATCACAAATGGAGTTCACATGTCATTTGTTGGTAATAGGAACTACGGTCTTTTGTTCGCAGTTTAATTTGAAGGCGCTTTGGAGCAATCATACTATACATATATTTATATCTTAGACTACGATAATGATGATAATGACTACTTCCCGGAAGAGGCTTTGGGTGATAATGGTCGCGGGTTCAATCCCTGCCGTCACAAACTTGCGTCGTGAGCATATTGATCTGTAGTATTTGGGTGTCACGATTATCTATGCCTGTTTAATTAATAGTTTCTTCACAATAATATAACTTGTGTACTTAGTTCATCATCCTGACGGTCGAGTAGCCAGACAGAGTAGAGCGCCAGTGAGTACAGCCCTAGTTTTCTTACTAAGAAAATTTATTTGAATATTTCAATTCACTTATAATTTTATTGAGGCACGCCTTCACCACGAGTCCACCATTAACGATGACAAATTCAAGGCATTGATTTTGTAATTAACGACAACAAAATAAATTCCATTCCAGATATAATATTTTCTCCTCGTCACCCTGATTCGTGAATAGTCTTAGTTATCAACAATATTGTCGTGCTCCCAAGAATAGTACCAGCACACTTTTCATTGTGACAAGTGATTTGCAGTTTTCCTTAAGTATAGCGATTCTTCGCAAATCTTTTCAGGAGTAAACGACATTATTCCCGTCCGCATCGCGGTATATACCGCTCGGTGGCTCTTTGAATGGCCGGCTTTAATAGGTAGCCATTATGTCTCCAAAGCGGTGAAACGAGTCATTTGTCTCTTTTGTCCTGTCATAAATGTTTCCCTCCTTTTGTGTGTTGGTGAATACCTCAGTTTAAAGCCCGAAAATGAGCAAACTAGATGTGAGTACGATAATTGTATATATATATATATATATATATATATATATATATATTCGCGCTTTTCCACAACGGTTCTCGTAAAGGTCAGCCCGATTCCAAAGCGCGACTATACATTATTCTCTGCCTACTATGATGCTTATTCAGTGAGGGTCTCGGCGTGATGATATTTATGTCTTCAGGTCTTCCCACAAGGGTCTACCAAGCAGTAGGCAGAAAGTGGTGTAGGTAGTAACTACACACTCTCTTTTCGCTGGAGGAATATTATAGGCGCCAACGTGGCATGGTCAGTCCGTTGCCGTTTCGAAAGCATGACTATACATACGTTTTCTTGGATGTTTTCCTTTGCCTTAACGATAATCATAATTATATTCTTTCTTTTGCATTTTGGTCACAATTTATTATTATTCATGCCGCAATTTGTCCTACTGCTGGGCTAAGACGGTCGGAGGTCTTCTATTAAACTCGATTTTTCAAAAGCCAAAACTTGGTGTGATCCGTTCAACGTGCCACCAATGCAACTTTCCGCCAGAGATATATTTTAGGTGCCAACGTGACAGATGGCGAGTCCATCGCCGTTACTCAAGCACGACTATACATACGTCTTTGAATTTCTTTCAAACGTACGCAGGTTTCCTTTAGATGTTTCCCTTCACCGTAAAGCTCGCGGTGCGACTAGTCACTGTACTTAAGTTCAGAAAAGCTCATTGGTACAGTCAGGATTCGAACTCACAACCTTTGTGGTGTAGGCAACTACTCGTACCACTCGGCTACCACGGCGTGCCTAACATAATTACTTAGATATGTTAAATAATGGTGCCAATAATGAATTAAATGAAAGTTAATGAGGTAGTTAGCATTTTATCAAAGACACGGGCTTGCTTATCTTGCCGTACAAATATGTTATCTGTATTATGTTTGTTGTAATCCTACATTTGTACAGATTATAATCAATGTTTTGCTAATCTGTTCTGTATATATTTAAAAGTTCAGAATTTTATGTTTAAATAATAATAAATACCTATACGATGAAGGAAAATATCGAGAGGAAACCTGCTTACGTCTGAGAAGCAATTCAAAGGCGAATGTACCTATAGTGGTGCTTGCGTAACGGCGACGGACTCGCCATCTGTCACGTTGGCGCCTAAAATATATCTCTGACGGAATGTGGGTGTGTGGGTAGTACCTGTAAACCTTCGAGGACCCTTGTGGGAAGGCGTGAGGATATATTATTATATCGCGGTACTTTCTTAACAGAGTACAGTAATACCCCGTTTTACGCGAGGGATATGTTCCGGAAAAAATCGCGTTTTATGTTTATGGAGGTTTATGGTTAAACATAGTCAAAATTTAATACAAAAAAATACGAATAATTTTAATTAATCACTTTAATTCTATGAACACTATGCAATACATACAATAAATTATTTTTTACGGAAAAATACATCTATTGTCTTTAGGGTAGCGTTTTTTTTACGTTCTTGTATAATATGTTCATAACACCCAGCACTGTTCTTAATTGTTTGACACACGGTCATAATTATTATATACTAGCTTATGCCCGCGGCTTCGCCCGCGTGAAAAAGTAGCTTATGTATATTACTGCTAGTATCAGTTCAGCCGCTATGCCGTGAAAGAGCATCATATTTTATAATATTAGAACTGAATTCGAGTTAAAAAAAACAAGTAGCCTATGTCCATTCCTAGGTGTAAGCCATCACGATTTCAACTTTCAGCCATATCGGTTCAGCCGTTTTGCCGTGAAAGAGCATCATATTTTATAATATTAGAACTGAATTTTGGAGTAAAAAAAAAACAGTTGCCTATGTCCTATTCCTAGGTATAAGTCATCACGATTTCAACTTCCAGCCAAATCGGTTCAGTCGTTTTGTAGTGAAAGAACCGCAAACATCCAAACTTACAAACATTCACATTTATAATATTAGTAAGATACTCTATATATATATATATATATCCTCACGCCTTCCCACAAGGGTCCCCGAAGGGTTAGGCAGAGGTGCAATATGTCCAAACCTGAATAAATTTAGAAATTTGAAATTCGCGTTATAGTGAAACCGCGCATAACGGGGTCGCGTAAAGCGGGGTATTACTGTACTATATTTCTTCACGCCTTCCCATACATCTCCGAAGGGGCAGGCAGAGGTGTGTAGGTAATACCCACACACACTTTCCGTCTGAGATTATTTATACATGTATGTATAGTTGGTTATTATATATATACTTGTAGTTAAATCTATTTTAATACCTTTTAAATTGAATTGAATTCTCATATTTAGAATAAAATCTACAAATGTTATCCACGTCGCAGGTTTCGTCGGATTTTACATGTAGTTTGTGTGGCGAACCCTCTCTATCTGTCGCGTTGAGTTCATCCTGTAATGATAATGTTATACCTAACTTTGTTTATTAAATTTGTCGAAGCTTGTGTGTTTTCTTTAAGGGGTACATACATACATACATACATACATACATTGAAGTGTAAATGCGACAGAAGGCGAGTATCTCGAGCAATACTTTCAAAACAACTTTCTTATAGTTATCACGTGACAACGGTCTTAAAAAAAAAACAAAGCCGTATAAAGATATCAGCCATCGTCAGAAAGAAAGCCGTGCACGAAGACGCGCCCCACTAATGTTTGAGTATTGTCGGTACACACTGATTACCTAATTTACCTATGAGTGCACACGAACACTACCATTAATAGTCTCGGGTCATACTCCCCGCATCCCGCGACCTATCTATAACTGCGTTCGTTGAGAGTGGATATCAAGCTGGTTCCGTCGCCGTTCTAATATCATATCAGCTTAATAAGCTGAGCTTATCAGCCGTATATACTAACAAGAATGTATTTATCTAATCAGACAATTCTAGTCGTTCTACTTAGGGATTGGACTATGGACTTTCGTATTCAAATGAGGAAGGAAGTTAATAATTAAGTAGTAATATATCTTCACGCCTTCCCCCAAGGGGTAGGCAGAGGTGTCTAGATAGTAGCCACACGCCGACTTTTCCGCCGGAACTATATTTCAATAGTGCCAACGTGACTGATGGCGGGTCCATCGCCGTTACTCAAGCATGACTTACATACATTTATACATATCCACACCAATCTATGTATCCACATCTTTGTATTTCTTCTCAAATGTATGCAGGTTTCCTCTCGATGTCGTCGTTCACCGTAAAGCTCGTGGCGACTAATCACTGTACTTAAGTACCGAAAAAAATGGGTGTAGTCGGGATTAGATTTTTCCATATTTGGGTTTCTGGGAACTACTGCACTCGGCCACCACGGGTTTTATACATATATGTATTTTAAGAACTTAATACGGTCATTAGTCACACCATAAACTTTTAACGGTGAAAAACATCGAGAGGACACCTGCATGTGTGTAAGTAACGGCGACAGATCTCAATATCTGACGTAAGCACCTAATATGTATCTCTGGCAGAAAGTGGGTGTGTAGGTACTACCTGTACACCTCTGCCTACCCTTTGAGGACCCTCGTGGGAAGGCGTGAGGATATATAGTATATAAGAAATTTATTGATTAAAGGGTATTATAATAATACTCTTCACTCTTAACAACCAACAGATTATTTTGAAAAATCCGTAGGAATGGGTTCAGCCCAATTGAGAATGGATTTTGCATTTTCACGTTTTCTTTACCTTTCTTTACCTTTACTTACCTTTACTTATATTACCCCGCTAGGGACTTGGCGTGATGATATGTATGTATGTATGTATGTACTTATATTATACAGGGGCAGAGTTCGTTTGTTTGTTTGAACGCATAAATCTCAGGAACGGATAAAACTGATTTGAAAATGACGGTTTTGTAATTCGAAAACATAAATTTGAAATAATTCGAAATTTGAATAATGAGCTCCTTCAGGAGGGGGGAGGATTTTTATATTGTTGGTTGAATTGGGTTATGAAAACGTGTTTCTTTAACAGGAGACGTACATATTGTGTTAGAAATATTGTTGGTTATATTGGGTGATGATAATGTGTTTCTTTATCAGGAGACGTACACGGACGTGCCAGTGGCACCGGCCGAGGACAGCGAGCATTGCCATTGGACGCAGCCCGAGCCGCCCAGCGCCATCCCGCAACTCCTCATTGCTCTAGTACTCTGCGGCTTCTTTATGGTACATCATTACACTATTCCTTAGGATTCCTTATAAGCTATGCTTCGCGGCGATTTTTTTGTGCCCGCGACTTCGTCCGCGCGGAAAGTGATATTAAGCAGCATTTTTTTTACCCCCTTAAGGGTAACATTTTTACAAACTTTGAGTGTAATATTATAATAATAATAATATAATAATATATCACGCCTTCCCACAAGGGTCCCCGAAGGGGTAGGCAGAGGTGTATGGGTAATACCCACACACCCACTTTCCGCCAAAGGTATATTAGGTGCTAACGTGACAGATGGCGAGTCCGTCGCCGTTACTCAAGCACGACTATACATAATTACATACGCCTTTGAATTTCTTCTCAGACGTATGCAGGTTTCCTCACGATGTTTTCCTTCACCGTAAAGCTCGTGGTGTGACTAATCACTGTACAAGTTCAGAAAAACTCATTGGTACAGTCGGTATTTGAACTTGCGATCTTTGTGTCGCAGGCAACTGCTCAAACCACTCGGCCACCACGGCTCTTGTATATATATAAATCTCATGTAATATTAATTTATATGTAATCAAGAGCCTAAAAAATAAGTTTCAAGCTAGCTTTCTAGCTTCAACAAATGACGAAACTTCCATACTTCAACTTCAATTCATATTTCAACTCCTTACAACCCTTTTTCGCAGTAAAAAGTAGCCTATGTCCTTCCTCAAGCTCTAGGCTATATCTGTAACAAATTTCATTTAAATCGGTTCAGTAGTTTAGGCGTGAAAAGGTAACAGACAGACAGACAGTTACTTTCGCATTTATAATATTAGTAGGGATATACTAGCGGTCCGTCCCGGTTTCGCAAGGGAGAACATAAGATTTGTTTTATAAAAGAAAATATAGCCTGTGTCACTCAGGGAGAATGTAGCTTTCCAATGGTGAAATAATTTTTCAAATCGGTCCAATAGTTTCGGAGCCTATTCAATACAAACAGGCTTACATACAAATCATTCCTCTTTATAATATTAGTATAGAGTATTTATAAATACAGCTAATATATTGTGTATTAGCTGTGTACTATCAAGCTGTCTCCCCAACAAGGTAGGCATAGTTAGTTGAGCGACCGTTTTCTCTAGATTTACTGACCTCGCTTCATGCACATTCATCAGTCTCCTCATACAAGCTCTGCGCGCAACTACATGAACCACTCAACAACCGCGGCTCTAATAAAAGCCTTTCATTGCAGATATGCGAGCTTATAGGAGGGTACCTGGCAGGGAGTCTGTCGGTGATGTGCGACGCGGCCCACATGCTGAGTGACTGCGGGGGCTTCGCCCTCGCGCTGCTCGCCTTCCACTGCGCCAAGCGGAACCCTGACGAGCACATGTCTTATGGATATAAACGAGCCGGTCTGTAAACGAAACATAAAAATAATAACCTATACTTAAGTACTAATGCTGTAACAATATTATTGTAATACCTAATGATTCAAATGATTTGAAGAAGAATGATTTGAAGAGTATGAGACCATGGAGTTTCTTGCCGGTTCTTGTCCATGGAAACGACCAACTCGAACCGTGCACCTTTTTCGACGTTTTATAAGTGTCCGACCTTTTTCGACGTTTTATAAAACCTAGGCCTATGTGAAATGAAATATTTAGATTATTGATTTTGAACCAACGAACGAGGGTGTGATTGTAAAGATGAAGAAAAGCGTGTTACGTTGGTTTGGACATATAGAAAGTATGAGTTAAGATAGATTGATGAAACAGATATACAAAGCGAAAGTGTGTCCAAGAAGAGGCAGAGGAAGACCACGTTCCAACTACCTGGATCTGGATCAAATGAAAAAGACGCTCAAGGACGGGAACGTCAAGAGTACTCGAAACCGACGAGCATGTATGAGGATTTTTTGTACGCCTACAGGCGGGACATAGTGACCACGTTGTGTTTTTTAAATAACTATTTGTAATGCCTATGTTCACAAAGTAAAGATGATTTGATTTGAAGAGACTGATGAATGTAGACTAAGCGAAAGAGGTATGTAAGTCTAGAGAGAACTGGCGCTCTATACTCTCTGCCCACGTTTGTAGTGTATAGGTAAATAAAAATGAATGTTTGTATGATTGTTGCCTATGCGTTCTGAAACAATTGATCAATTTGTGATGACTCTTGGTAGGGTGTTGAGGGGACGTCCATGGGGGTTCCTGGCTCGAAGAAAAGAAACCGATCTCGATAATATTTGCGTTGCATTGCGACAGTTACCAGATGCAGCTCGTATTGTAAATTTTTTTTTTTTTTTATACAACAAGAGTGGCAAACAATCATACGGCCCACCTGATGGGAAACGGTTACCGCCGTAGCCTATTTACGCTCACGATACCGAAGTTTAACTTGCGCGTTGTCACTCTGTGTTCGGAGAGTTATAGTGTGTTGGCAGCATAATGGGTTTAATCCCTCTGCTTCCAACACAATGTAACAATCCTCCCCCCTCCCCAAGGAGCTCATTACTGGAAACCTTATTCACCGCGTAGGAACACAACACAAAAAAAATGTGTTATTTGGCTACGGACTTCTGTAAGGTGGAGGTCCTGCCCCAGTCGGGCAGCTCCGAATTCGAACGGGAAACCCGTTATGCCCTACCTCTCTTAATTTTCATACCATTACGCCTATTCATACCATTTGTAAATAAAATATTATGATTATGAAGATGATGATAAACAAAAGGACTGGGTATCTATTGAATACTCAAAGATGCATGTCAAGGGTACTGACGTGCGCTTATTAAGTGACTCATGGTTGTGGAAGCGAAAGACGTATGTAAGTCTAGGGAGAAAAGCGCTCTAACTCTCTGAGATGCTAAGCAAACACACCTAGATAACCTCAGTGGGAGTCGGACATTGGTTTAGAGCGTCGCTGACTCTCGACCTGGGAATGGTGTCAACTGAAAAAATCCTACTAATATTATTAATGCAAAAGTTGTGAGGATGTTTGCTCGTCTTTCACACAAAACCAACTTAATCGAATTGGTTGAAATTTGGCTAAGAGATAGATTATTATCTGGATTAGCAAATAGGATATATTTTATTAAACAAAAACAAATTTTATCGATGTTTATGTGAGTTAATCTACGGGGAGCATGTAGTAATATTAGAGAGTAGAGCAATTGAATACAGAATTACGAAATAGATATGTTTTATACAGATCATAGATAGTGCCATCCACGAAGACCCGCCCCACTATATTTTCTCTTTTATAGTGTAAGCGTGCAACCTTCCACTAATGTTTGAGTATTGTCAGTACACGCTGATTACTTATGAGTGCACACGCACACTACAATTAATAGACTCGGGTCATACTCCACGCATCCCGCGACCCCCTCGACTAGAAATTGTTGGGACGCGTCTTCGTGGCACTATTTATATTACATACATACATACATCACGCCTCTTTCCCGTAGGGGTAGGCAGAGACCACTTCTTTCCACTTGCTACGATCCTTACATACTTGTTTCGCTTCGTCCACTTTCATTATTACATACATACGTGAGCATACATGCTCACCGGCTTAGGGACTTCAAGACGTCCCTGGTCTTGAAACGTCCGCCTAGGTCTACAAGAGGTAGACCTAGGCGGACGTTAGACCAGCACTTTTATTTACACTCTTCTTATACACTTTTTTCGTCAATCGTTCTTCATTCATTCTCTCTATTTATAGTAGGAGAAATAAATATGTTAATGTATGAATATCCAGAGGTGCTGGGCGCTATGGTTTCGGTACTGCTGATCTGGATCCTGACTGGCGTGTTCGTGTACGTGGCCGCGCTGCGGCTGCACACGGGCGAGTACAGCATCGAGCCCGACATGATGATGATCGTCTCCGGCTGCGGGGTCGCCTTCAACGTCATACTGGCGCTCGTACTGCACGGCTGCGCCTCCGACATAGGTAATTATGACTGCCGCCTGTGTTGGAAATGTCAACAGTCTTTGTAAACGCAACATATCTAACGAGCTTCGTAAATGTCATGTGACGTGACATTAGCTGTCAATTAAAAAACCTTCCTTCTTGTTCTGTGGCCGGTCCTGTGCGTACGTACTGTATCTCTGCTTTAATAAATTAAATCCAAGTTTACAAGGATTATGGACAAAATAAACTAATTGTAGTTTATTTTGTCCATAATCCTTCAGCCTGGTCTAGTGGTCAGAGCTCCTGACTGCGGAGCTTGAGGTTGAGGTTGCAGATATTTGTGTGATGAACAAGAGTATTTGTATTTAGATAAATTATTAATTTAATTTTCTTAGGGCAAAAATAATTTATAGCTAAATATAGGGTCAAAGAATACCGACAAGGGGGCGTCCATAAATTACTTGAGATGTTTAAGGGGGGAGAGGTCGAGTCAAATCTCATGATATCTCACCAGGGGGAGGAGAAAATTAAAAAATACACCCGACGTAATTTATGGCCGCCCGCAACCAATGATCAAAAACGTTACTCAACTGTAAGGGAGACCGATCACGCTCTGTATGTATATATGTATTATACATGTCCGAGTGTTCATAGACGGGTATTTATAACACAATCACGCCAGAACGGCTGAACTGTGTGGAAGGAAATTTGGCAAATACATAATGTAGATCATTGCCTGAAATAGTAAAATCAAAATCTAAATATTTTATTTCACATAGGCCTAGATGGGCACTTATAAAACAGAGAAAAATGTGCACGGTTCGGGTTGGTCGTTTCCATGGAGAAGAACCGGCAAGAAACTCCATGGTCACACTTTTCACCTACGTACTTCTACCGTACTACACTTTGTTATGTGAAACCTGACGCGGACGTAATCGCGAGGCGCAGCTAGTATTGATGATGTGTGTGGTGTCCCGCAGCCCACCACCACACCCACGGCGGCGCGGCGTGTCCCCACAGCCATGCGCACGCGCACAGCCCTTCGCCGAGCGCGAGGCCTCGCTTCAGCTGGTTCCGCTCGCGGGAACAGAAGCAAGCCAACGGACTGATCAATGGCGATTACAGCTTGAAGGAGCTTCCGACCACTGAAGTTGCCGGCGCGCAAACAAGGCTAGTTTAACTTGCATATATATGACGCGGACAAGTGCCACTTGTGCAGTGTGATAGATGTTAGTATGAATAAATAAAATAAATAAAAAATATCATCACGCAGAGTCCCGAGGGTAGGCAGCGGGAATAGACCGCCAGTTCTCGCTAGACTAACATACCTCTTTCACTTCGTCCACGTTCGTCAGTCTCTTCATACATACATAAAACAAATACATCCATCCACAACTTTGTACTTATATATTTGTATTTTCCTTTATTAAAAAAAATAAATAGAAAAGAAATACCTAGACAATCACGCACAGAGTCACTAACTCACTAAAGTCTCTTAGTCAGTCATTCACACACACACACACACACACACACACACAATATCGTATGGTATTTATATGAGCTGGTTGGGTCCCCAGGAACATCAATCTGCGCGCAGCGTTGATCCACGTGATCGGTGACCTCATACAGAGCTGTGGAGTCCTCCTCGCTTCCGTGCTCATCAAGTTTTACGTAAGTTTACTTCGACCCTCCACTATTTCATCGATGTATGTACGTATGTTCGAAATATTCTAAAGCCGCCGTTACGATAACCATACTGTTTACATGCAAACTACGTGCTCCAAATCAGTTATTGGATTTTTCTGAAATTGTTACAATTAGAGCTGTCGTGGCGGTGACAGATAACCTGCATTCGTTGGAGAAGACATTCGAAGATGTATGTATAGCTGTGCTTGAGAAACGGCGATGGACTCGTCATTAGTCACGTTGTCGCCTAAAATACATCTCCGGCGGAATGTTGATGTGTGGGTCACCTGCGCCTACCCATTCCGGGACCTTCGTGGGAAAGCGTGAAGATCCAATTATCATGGATTACTACTATACTATCGGCTTAATGCATGTTTGTGCGCAAGACAGCCGTCGGCCAAGGTGGTGGACCCCATCTGCACGTTCGTGTTCAGCGTGCTGGTGCTGCTCACGTCCGCGCGCGTGGTGCGGGACGCGCTCAACATGCTCATGCAGGCCGTGCCCGCCAACTTCAAGTGAGGGCTACAACATACATACATACATATTGTTACGAGCTGCGGCTCGGGATAATTAATAACAGACGGTGGTTACACTAAAAACTACAGTTTATTCAAACACAAAATATTTCCGGACACTTTCACGGTGAAGCCATACACTACAACACTGTACACGACTACAACACTGTACACTACAACACTGTACGCTATAACACTGTACGCTATAACACTGTACACTATAACACTGTACACTATAACACTGTACACTATAACACTGTACACTACAACACTGTACGCTATAACACTGTACACTATAACACTGTACACTATAACACTGTACACTATAACACAGTAAGCACTAGGAACTGAAACACTCACTAAAGCTACGCTACGCTAGCTAAGCTACGCTGACTAGAGCCCAGCTTTTAAAGTAAAAGTCTTCCATGGCGTATAGGGAGATTAAAGAGATTGCGCTGGATAGAAGCAATGTGACTCGCCATCTATCACATTGGCACCTAAATAAAACTCTGCGTGTAGTGATGAATGCGGATGAAGCGAAAGAGATCTATATGTTTAGAGATGGTTAGCTCGTTATTGTTTGCCTACCTCTGCCTGCTCCGCGGGCTCTGAAGATTAGGAGAAACGGTATAACGACGGAGAGCAATTCTTGCCTACATTGTTCTAGGTATCGTGAGTGCGTGGCGGCCCTGTCGTCCATCAATGGCGTGCGGCATGTCCACTCTGTCCACGCGTGGGCTCTCTCCACGCACCACATCGTATTGACTGCGCACATCGCCATTGGTGAGTTCATACAGTTCTCATCAGAAAAATCGAAACACCTTGCAAGTTTATGTTTTGTAAGGATTATCAGAAAAATGTGTATATTTAGGAATATATGTCAAATGTCGTTTAATACTGAATAATATGAGGTGTTATTCACATTCACAGAATATATCTTTACTAGCTGACCCGCCCAGCTTCGCATGGGTGAAAATTTACATACATACATACATACATATCATCACACCAAGTCCCTAAGGGGGTAGGCAGGGAGTATAGAGCGCCAGTTCTCTCTAGACTTTATACTTCTTTTGCTTCGTCCACATTCATCAGTCTCTTCATACATGATCGTCGGTTTCGAGTACTCTTTTCGTTCCTGTCCTTGAGCGTCCGATCGATTTGATCCAGGTAGTTGGAACGTGGAATCTCTTGATTCCGGACTCGAACTAAAATCGTTACTCCGCACGTTTTTCGCAGCTGATATCGCATCTCAGCTGCATTTAAGCTATCTTCATACTTCCTCTGACATACCCAGGGTTCGCTGCATACAATAAAGTAGGCACAAATATCACGCTGTGGACAGCAACCGTTGCTGGCCATCAACACCGACATGGCCCCATTCACCTTAATACCGGCAGTTAGCCTTCTTTCAATATCTTTTTCATACTTTCCATCTCGTATGAACATGCTTCCTAGATATACAAATTCATTCACTTGCTCTAGAATTTGTGAAAATAATTTAAAATTTGGGTTTTCAAAAGAAAGTTTGAAAGTGATAATAAAGTGAGATATAGGGCTCGTTTAGTCGCTAAGGGCTCTACCCAAGTAGAAGGTGTGGACTATAAAGAAACATACTCACCTGTATTAACACACTCAACTTTGAGAATGTTATTTTCTTTAAGTGTAAAGTTAAATTTAGAAATTACTCATCTTGATGTTAACACTGCATTTTTAAATGGCTAGGTACCTTGATGAAACAGTATACATGCAAGTACCACCTAATTTAGAATGTCAGAGTAACAGTGTACTCAAACTAAAACATGCAATTTATGGACTGAAACAATCAGCAAGGCAGTGGAATAAAAGAGTAGATGATTGTTTGTTAAGCCAGGGTTATATTAAGTCTAAATTGGAACCATATTTATATAGTAAAAGGTAAATAAGGAACAATTTTAAAAACTGTGTTTGTCGATGATTTTTTCATATTTTCCAGTAGCAAGGCATTGACAGATGAACTGAAACACAGTTTAATGTCAAATTTCAAAACTAAAGATTCAGGGCAATTGAAAGAATGCTTAGGTATGAGAGTAAAAGTATATAAAAATGGTTGTATATCATTAGATCAGGAGCATTTTGTCGAACATATTTTAAATAAGTTTAAGATGTCAAACTGTAATGTTGTTGATACTCCTATTGAATGTAATTTGAAGTTGGATAAGTCAGAAAATGTTTGTAAATAATATCCTTATCAGCAACTGATAGGAAGTCTTATGTATTTGTCTATACTTACACACCCAGATATCAGTTACAGTGTCAGCTATTTAAGCCAATTTAACAATTGTTTTACTGCAGTTCACTGGAAAAACGCAAAGAGAGTGTTAGAATATTCAAATAAAACAAAATCTTATGGTTTAATGTTTACAAATGATAATAAAATCTTAGAAGGATTTGTAGACTCAGATTGGACATCAAATACTATTGACAGGAGATCTTATACAGGTTTCTGTTTTAAATTGTCTGGTACTGTAATATCATATGAATGCAGAAAACAACCGACAGTGTCATTGTCCAGTACTGAGGCCGAGTACATGGCAATGCCATTTTTTCAATGTCAACATTTCAATGCCAAGGCAATTTGCCAACTACTGAAATGCCTGCTGAGTTGTTAACGAAAGGGTTAAGTAGTTTGAAACATTACTATTATGTTAAAAAGTTAGGCAGTAAAAGTATTGTTTAGGTGTAGTTTATATTCATTTATTGTTACATGGATATTAGATTATTTTGATAAGAGGTGAGAATTTGCCCTAATATGCTGAAGGATGATGGCATCATTTCTTGGTTACATTACAATATCGCGAGACTCCATATTCTCCCCAATCACGATTAAGGCAACATCATTTAACATTGGTGCATTGATGCCTCTCTCATGACATGTTGACTCCTGCAGGTCGCTTGTCTGCTGTGATCACTATTTTCTGATTGTCCGATGGCATCACATTACTTGTAAGACAGTTTTGAACAATTGGATCAACTGATTATGTTCATGCAAAAGTTGTTGTAACTGCTAAATGATATCTGCGAACAGCGTTCATTCACTTCTTCTTCAGAATTCCCCAGGAAATAAATCTGGAGAAATTTGTATTTACCATTGCCTACGCTGTTCTTCAGTCTCATTGGCTCGAAGATTGAACTGGGCTTGCGTTACACTGCGATTGAATAGGACTTGCATTACACTGCGATCGAACTGGTGTGCGCCAACGGATATTTTGACGCCTTACGGGTGGTATTACTAATAAAATACGACGATTAATTATGAAACTCACACTAAAACACAACAAACATCTTTTTGCTTTTGTTGTTATGAAAGAAACTGTAATTTGAGGTTTGTCGAAACTACTACTTGAATGAAATGTCAGTCAAGCTATACATAGGGTGCGTTCCACTAAGCGTTCACAATGATCACGCTCACGACCACAGTTTGCTTGTAAGCGTTACTGTCGTAACCTCATACAATACTCAAATAATACAAACGGCGAGTTAGTAAAAAGAAAGCAAAAGATTTAAGATGTTAGTTTATAATCTGTAAGCCTTGAAAATAAACTTGATTAATTTAAATAGATTTATATTGAAAAAAAATATAATGTTTTTTTTATATTTAATATTATTGGTGTTTTAAATTAATTTACGTTCAAATGGAATTAAAATGTCTTGCGGCGACACTTGGATATTTAGTAAGAGGTACAGTCGCCATTTTATATGCTTTGAGTTTTGAAAATGACGCAAATTTTCTTCGATTCAACGATCACTTCGACCCACCTTTTTAGATGGGTCGTCGTGAGCGTAAGTTATGACATTATAATTGACGTTTTCGCCGCGAGCACAACGACCGCGGTCGTTATGTGGATCGATTAGGTATAGGAGAATTTTCATTGTTGTGGGTGCTTAGTGGAACGCACCTTTACCGTCAATATTTACACGTCACTCTGACAGAGTATTTGTCAAAATATTGAAAACGTCTCAGAATCTTGTTGTCTGTCTCTTTCGCACACTCACTTTTCAGAGATTTTTTAAGTATTAACTATTATTTATTTATATTTTATATAGCCTAAAGCCTTCCTAGAATCATGGACTATCCAACACAAAAAGAATTTTTCAATTCCAACCAGTAGTTCCTGAGATTAGCGCGTTCAAACAAACAAACAAACTCTTCAGCTTTATAATATTAGTATAGATATATATAATTCTTCTGTGAGTGTGTATGTCACTGAACTCCTCTCAAACGACTGGACCGATTTTGATGAAATTTTTTGTGTGTGTTCAAGGGGACCTGGGAATGGTTTAGATTCACAATTGGACCCGATAGGTGGCGCCACCATCTTTTTTTTTCCACCCGAGCGAAGCTGGGCGGGACAACTAGTAGCTAAATATTACCTGTACCTCGCGGTTACGACGTCGTTAAATTGTATTTCATTCGATTTTTTTTATATCAGCATAAAAACATTGCAAGTTCGAATCCCGATTGTTCCAATGATTTTTTCTGAACATAAGTACAGTGATTAGTCACACCACGAGTTTTACGGTGAATTTCTCGGCATATGCAGGTTTCCTCTCGATGTTTTCTTTCACCGTAAAGCTCGTGGTGTAAATAATCATCTGTATATGTAAGCACACAAACAAACATGCGGTCCGCCCAATGGTAAGCGGTTACCGCCGCTTATGGACGCTTGTAAGCGTCGATAGCTCGCGCGCTGCGGACCATACTGGAAGCGATTAGAATATGTCCTTTGTAGACTGAACCAACCGACCGATGCTGAAACCAGTTCAATTCGCAATGCAATAATGCGAAGGTGGTTTTAAACCATTAAAACAAAGAAAAAGTTTTTTTTGGTGTCTTAGGCCACGCCTTGAATCCGCTAGTAAATGGTAATGGTTGTTTGTGTATAGACGAGTTGGCTGAGCCGTGGGGAGTGTTGAGCGCGTGTCAGGAGACGGCTCGGTCCCACGGCGCCGCCGCCGCCGCCCTGCAGCTGGAGCCCTACGCCGCCTGCATGGCCTCCTGCCGCAGCTGCCGCCTGCAGCCCGCGCACGCGCCCTGACACCTGCCCACGCTCGCCGCGGGCCGAGGTAGCCCTCCCCCCACACAGCCCAGGCCTATGATCCATGGCCTCCTGCCGCACCTGCCGCCTGCAGCCCGCGCACGCGCCCTGACACCTGCCCACGCTCGCCGCGGGCCGAGGTAGCCCTCCCCCCACACAGCCCAGGCCTATGATCCATGGCCTCCTGCCGCACCTGCCGCCTGCAGCCCGCGCACGCGCCCTGACACCTGCCCACGCTCGCCGCGGGCCGAGGTAGCCCTCCCCCCACACAGCCCAGGCCTATGATCCATGGCCTCCTGCCGCACCTGCCGCCTGCAGCCCGCGCACGCGCCCTGACACCTGCCCACGCTCGCCGCGGGCCGAGGTAGCCCTCCCCCCACACAGCCCAGGCCTATGGTCCATGGCCTCCTGCCGCACCTGCCGCCTGCAGCCCGCGCACGCGCCTTGACACCTGCCCACGCTCGCCGCGGGCCGAGGTAGCCCTCCCCCCACACAGCCCAGGCCTATGGTCCATGGCCTCCTGCCGCACCTGGCGCCTGCAGCCCGCGCACGCGCCCTGACACCTACCCACGCTCGCCGCGGGCCGAGGTAGCCCTCCCCCCACACAGCCCAGGCCTATGGTCCATGGCCTTCTGCCGCACCTGCCGCCGAGGTAGCCCTCGCTACATTCATAAAGCAAATGGACTACGTAGGAAACTGGCGCTTTACTCTCCCTACCCTGGCTGGAGGCTTAGGTTTAGACCTAGGGTCCCACCCTAGGTAGGGACCATAGCCCTAGAGTCTCGCCATTACGAGAGGCAATACAAAAGAAAACCTCTCTGTCTATATCCCGTGAATGGCTCGGCGTGATGATATTGTCGTATATAAGTATTTAGTTGTAGTTATAAGCTACAATATTATTTCTCTATTTTCAGACTATCACAACAATTACTGAGGCCCACTGAGAGCAATGTGATGAAAGAAGAAACGGCTGTGTTAATGCAAAGTGATTAAAAGTGACTGACTGGAGACAGTGTCTTCCCAAAGTGTAGTACTAGGTATATGACGGCCGGAGAACGTGAAGAAGAGTTACTGATGACAGTTGACAGCTGGTGAACGTGAAGAAGAATTGCAAATTTTGACAGTTGAAGAAAATGAAGAGGTCAAGGTATTGTAACAATAAAATGTTCATATATATATTGTCCTGGTTATTTTGTTGCTATTCGAAAAAAAATTGGATGCCTTTAAGATGTTGCAGTATTTAATGATGCATCCATTTCATGCCAAATTAGATGATAAATAAAGATAATTTTAAAATGGCGGCGTGTTTTGTCCCTGTTGAAATGTACATTAGCTAAGATGCCCTCATATTAAAGAATTCTAGTGGGTATTGCCGTTTATAGTATTACTTATAGAATAAATTAATGAATTTTAATTTGGTTATAAATTATGTATTTATTTATTATTGTTCTCATAAAAATATATTTATTAACGTAATATTTTAATTGCTGTTTATTGGTGCGAAGAAATTGAAACTGGTTTTCTTAATTATTCTTTCATGTGATATATTTTCCGTATTATATTTATGTTCCATATAATTTGAGTTAAGTTGTATGTCACTATATGATAAAATTTTGGATATTTTTTTTATATACAAGTTAATTACGAATTATCTGCGACTTGTTCCATCATAATAATTGTCTAGTATTGATTATTTTATAGTGCCAAGTTTTAAAATGTTAATGCGTCGTATGTTACGTCACTGAATATTCGTTTTTTTGTGACTAACAGTGGATTTAGATAAATAGGCTATTAGTAAGAAAAAAAATATGTTTCAAGTATAAACAAAAAATATTTACGTCACGTCACTTAATATTTGTATTTTTTGTGACTAACAGTGGATTTAGATAAATAGGCCTTTAGTAAGAAAAAAAATATGTTTCAAGTATAAACAAAAAATATTTAGCAGCTTAGCTTAAATGAACGATGAACAGGCAACACTGATATTTATTGTGATTATTTATTTAAGATGTAAGTTTTTAAATGTATTGTTTATATCAAACGATGGATTAATATTGTTTCGACTGTAGTTAAGTCATCAATAAGAGTTTAATTAATAGAAGTACAGTCAGAGAAAGTATTAATTTAGTATGGTAATTCTTCCATAACGTTGATTGTGAAGACCAGGTAGAGTTCTGGTAAACAATGATGATAGATGGGTGGTTCCACACTTCGATATATAAAATAATAAAGGTATTGAAATTACTGTTGTGCTAACCTATAGTTTAGACATACTGAATCAATTGTTAGACAAATGTCTAACAAATGTCAAATGTCGAATAGAAACGAGTTGTTGTGTATACTAGTTGGTAAAACTTATAAAATAAATAAATCACTTTTCTTAAACATTTAAGAGCAACATTGACATCTGCTCTAATATTGAGGTTTGTATCATAGACAAAGTAGATTTTGTTTTTTTTTCCTCTCTGACTGTACTTGATTTGACATTCCAAAAAGTTTAGTTAAGATTTATTGTAATGAAAACAATAATAATGGTTACAAGTGATGCTATTAATTTATACAGGGTGTGTGCAAACGTCAATTGAACGACTTAATGTGACCATTTTGCGACGAGCATAATAATTGTCGACACAATTTTTTTATAGTGTAAGATTGGGTTGTTCTTGTTTCTGTGGCTGCATTTGACGTAATTTTTTTTTATTGGTTCATATACTATTAATAATGACTTAATCTTATTTATATTATAAATGCGAGTTTGTGAGGATGTGTTTTTTGAAAGAGGTTCACGCAAAAACTACTGAACGAAATTAGATGAGGTTTGGTACAGATAGATAGACTATTAGCTGAATATGGATCGCTGATCTAAACTCATTATGATATTACTAGTTGTGCCCCGCGGTTTCAGCCGCGTAAAATTTGATTTTATTATTCGTTTTTTGTGATATAATTCATGAATAAATAAATACCTGGGACAATTCACACAAATTGACCTAGTCCCAAATTAAGCATAGCTTGTGTTATGGTAACTAGACAACGATGTATTTACTTATATAGATAGATATATACATAAATAAATAGGACATCCAAGACTAAGGTACAAATACTCGTGTTCATCACACAAATCCTTCCTCAAGTTTAGCAGTCAGGAGCTCTAACCGCTAGACCAGACGGTCGTCAAATTCCGTTCTGACGGTACTGCATAATTAACATCCAGCCTCACAAACTCGCATTTATAATATTAGTAGGATATGGTACGCGCAAGCGAAACCTTTGGTATTGTAAACGTCCATGAGCAGCGGTTACCGCTTGCTTATCATCAGGCGGACTGCATTTTCGATAAGTTAAAGTTTTGAAGCATTAAAATAATACAGTTATTTAGTATACTATATGATAATGAGTCGTCGTGGCCGAGTGGTTCGAGTACCTGCAAAACAAAGATCGCAAGGTCGAATCCCGACTGTACCAATGAGTTTTTCTGCACTTGATTAGTCTCACGGTGAGCCTTACGGTGAAGGAAAACTTCGAGTGGAAACCTGCATATGTATGTTGTAACCTGCAATTCAAAGGCGTATGTATAGTATACTAAAAATACCCATCATCCCAAAGAAATTGCACAAACCTACTATATGAAAATAAATAGCTAATTTATTAATTATTTCCCTCGAATGCGGCGACAGTAACGGAAAATTATACTCGTGATTTAGTGTTATTCAATTAATTTATTGTTGTAGACATAATTTAAGTTATAGAAGTGTTAACTTTTCTACGTAGTTATTATACATCTAGAGATGAGTTATACTGTATGAATGAATAAACTGTGTAGTGTCCTCAAACTTTATTGTATTTTGACGCTTAGCATTGTAGTAATAAGGATTGTATTACTCCGCAGTCTGGACTCCGTATTCATTGTCGAAACAAATCACAACTTTATGAATACGTCTGCTGTTTGAAATTGGAACCTGTCAAGCTTTTATATTCGACTGGGCTTTTTATGTAGAGTATGAGTTTGACACATCATAATGGAGGCAAAATAAAAACCATAGACAATATTGCAATAAATGTATGCTGCACTATACTTAGTTTAATGTTATTTATTTATTACGTTTTTTTTTCATTTACAATGTTTAGTGATTTTATGCTCAAAGTATTAATTTATTTATGTCTACACAATGTCTGTAATTAAAGGTCCAGACTAAACAATGTATGAATTACCGGTTTTAATATTAAACAAAATGACAAATTGTTATTATTATTATTATTAAAATAGGCATTAGTTAGAACATAGTCACTAGCGTAAGCTTCAATATAATGTTTGTATTACCTATATATATCTCTTACTAAGTAAGCAGTTCACGCTTTATTGAATAGCCTAACATCTGATCGGTAGCGCGCGAAGCGTTTGCTGTTCTTCCGGTGTTGCATATAAAAAAAACCTATTTATATGACACTATTTGACATTGCGTTATGCCTTCTCAAAAGCTCAAAATCGCAATCAAATACATTTTTTTTAACAATAAAGTGTGAATTGATATCTAAGGAGTCCCATCTTTATCGTAAATGTCATGAAATCAATTTTCAATTCAATAAACTCTGTTAAAAAATGTTAAGCGATGTATTTCGCCATAAAAAATGAAACCAACGCATAAAAATCGCTAATGATAATCCGATAGCCTTATTTCTGTTTCTCAACAACGGAGGTTCATTATTGATTTAGATTGATTTTGTTGGTTAATTTTTCATGAGTTTTACGATAAAATTAACTTTTAGGTATGTACCTTCTCTAGCGCCAAAATGTAACCAAAAACGTGTATTTTTGTAATTATTTGAGAGAGTATATTTTATTATATATTGGATGTAGATGTTGATATTGTTTGTTTAAATGTATTTGCCGTCCCCGTCTAGGATACTCTTGTGTTATATAATAAAACTCGCTATGATTCATGAATAAATTATTATCGTCGAGCCTGTGTTTCCATTATATCTTCCTGCAAAGTTCCCCAGGGTGTAGTAACATACCCTCTTTCTCGTCGGTGTTATATTTAGGTGTTACCATGACAGATATCGAGTACATTGCCGTGTTTGAATTCTTTGTGTTTTTATTAATATGGCACTATACATACGTATCTTTAGAAGTATACTTATGTATACCTAGTACAAACCCACAGAATATAAGTATACATAATAAATATTCATATCACTTATCATATCGCTATAGTGCGAGAGAGGTCTATAGGCGTTCTCCTTTTAAATCCAAAACGCGCCGCTGACTCCCGCCAATAACCGCAATATTTGGCTAAAAAGAAACGCTATTTAAAAGTCACACTCTGTCTTTGTCAAACTTAATGTCAATGTCAAATACGTCGCAAGTTGACTTGACTTACAGCTTAATAGCTTACAGCGGGGCGCGGGAGGATGGTTATCGGTACTGAAACAGAAATAAGAAAAAGTTTTCAGTGTTTTAGCGATGTATTATATTGTTTCTTGATAAAAACATTGAAATGTCTCATAGTTTATTATTTTGATGTTCGCTAAGATGCGCCGCGATTGAGTAAACAATGAACGATAGTGCTGAATGTTCGGAAGCTTTGGACCCGCGAGTGCAGGTATCAATCGATATTTTTTATGGTAATTGAGTAGGAGGGAAGGTGACAATTTTTTTAAAGTTACCTTTAATATGTATTTTTAAATCAAGCAGTGTTTTAATTCAAATTTATTATATCCTTGGAATTTAGATACGATTTTTAAGTAATAACTTTTATCTGTTATTGTTATGCAATTGTTTGTTTCATTTGTTTGTTCCATTAAATAATTTAATCAAATTGAAACAGTACAGTAGATATACAATTATTTTTTTAATCAGTGTCTATTGCATGAATACTGAAGGCCAATTATGCACCCACTAAGTAAAGGTAATTTACCTGAATGAATTTGGTTGTATTGGAAGAATTTAAAATACATCTGTTGCAAGCATTCATTGGCTACCTTAGTACATCTTTCATACATACATGTTTGCTAGTTTTGAGTACAAATAGGAAATATATTCTATCTACTGTTTTGTGGTCTAAAATATCTTTGCATTATTGCCTTTTAAGTGAAACCAACAAGCATGTATGAAGAGAGAGATGAATGTGGACGAAGTGAAAGAGGTATGTAAGAGTAGAGAGAACTGGCACTCTACTCTCTCTGCCTACCCTGTCAGGGTTTTAGCAGGATTATATATATGTTTGAGAGGTTTAAAACATATTTGCATTATGCCTTTCAGTGAAACACTTTGATTATTTCAAAGCTTAGTAGACATAGGTAGACTTTTTTTTTGAATTTTATTTACATACATGCAAGTTATGTACATGCAAGGCAGGCAAGTTAATAAATAATATTTTGAAATATCAAATACTACCTGTGTACCGCGTCTTCATCCGCATAAAATTAGTTAAAATTTATAGACTTTTTTTCTGCAATACAATTTTGTATCCTACATTACATACATAGCTACCCTAAAAGGGTAGGCAAAGAGAGTAGAATGCCAGCTCCCTCTAGACATACATACCTCATTACTTCGTCCGCATTCATCAGTCTCTTCATACATGCTCATTGCTTTCGAGTACTCTTGATGTTCCCATCCTCGAGCATCACATTCATGTGAATTTTATGTACATATATGTATATATAAGTTCTCTTAATGAAGGTTGGATGCCAGTAAATAACTCAATTGTGTTTCTGTAATTAGAGATTTTGTTGTCTAACAAAATGGTGTTTAATTAAGCAAATACATATGACTTACAAAATATTACTTTACCTGTAATAAGAGAAACAACATTCAAAGCTATTTGTTATAGAATATCATCTCCTTTATGTATTTTATTTTACAGTAATGTTTTCTATTTTGCTACATAATCTTCCAACTCACAATGACCTGGGCATTACTGTCATTCAAATTCAAATTAAGTAAATGTGAGAAGGTTATAATTTCTAACATATAAATTAACACAATATCCACAGATTGAACTAGAACGACTGAACTCGGCCACAGATGAAATCAATAGACTTGAAGTTGAGTTGGACGAAGCCCGGCTTGGTTTTCGACGGCTACTTGCTGAGGGCCACCTGCGGATACAACAGCTGACTAAGAAACTTGGCACCAGCGTGCACAAGGCCCGCCCGTACTATGAAGCCAGATTTAGGGCCAGTATTGTAAGTTGCAATATATATACCTTACCTATATTAGATAGCCTTTTTATTTAGGACTAGCTGACCAGCGCAACTTCGTCTGCGTATCTAAGAGAGAGAGTTGTTTCAGTATTGAATCTTCCGTGAATTTGAAAAGTATTATTTTACAATGAGATATCGAAAAAAAATTTAAAAAAACAGTTCGCTGCGTTCAACTGTTCCGTAGTGAGCTGACCACGCGTCTTAGTTGCGGGGTTATTTTAACATTATGATATCTATCTCCTAAGATGTTGATTGAAATCAAGTGATGTCAAGTACAATTTCGTTTACATTTAAATACTCGTGATTGATGACATATTTATTTGGAAAAGGATTAATATCATGTTGATAAAACATCTTCGGAAGGAAATGCATTGATTTCGAACAAATTGAATTACCATAAAAAAGGTTATAGTGAGTAAATCTTAAAAGATAGACAAATGCTGTCGCGAACTTTTTTTTAGAACTTTTAAAGAGGAACAATTCCCTCATACATGCTATTTGTGTAACTTAAACCGTTTACGCAGCGCACGCAACGGAAGCTCTCAAAAAGGAATATTTTTTCCCGTTCTGGCAACATTATTAATTTATGATTAGCTCCTATTGGTCGTAGCGTGATGTTATATAGCCTAAAGCCTTCCTAGAGAAATGGACTATCCAACACAAAAATATTTTTTCAATTCCGACCAGTAGTTCCTGAGATTAGCGCGTTCAAACAAACAAACAAACTCTTCAGCTTTATAATATTAGTATAGATTAGCTGTGACCGCGACTTCGTCCGCGGAATTTAACAAAAAGTTATTGTTCAGTTTCTAAAATAAAAGTTGCATAAACTTATCCTTATTACATCAGCTATCTGCCAGTGAAAGTCCCGTCAAAATCGGTCCAGCCACTTCAGAGATTAGCCGGAACAAACAGACAGAACATATTTTTGTATATGTATACTTCCATATACTTCCAAGTATACTTTCATGTGGGAAGTATACTCGGTATATATACATTTTCATAGGTATTACATATACACCTCTGCCTACCCCTTCGGGGACCCTTGTGGGAAGGCGTGAGGATATCAAAAAAGACACTCCAATTTTATTTATTTATATACGGGCGTTGACCTAAGTTATTGCGTTACGCGTTGTCAACTTAATACTGGGTCCCTGTGCCAGCAGTAAAAGGAACTACTCTGCTCCCTTACTGCTGTTTAGAAACCTTACTCGTTGGCGAACGTTCCAGCACGACGTTGGAACGGAACCATTGAATAACTTGTATACCTTACTGGCAACAAATTTGCACCTACAAACTTGTGATATACATATATTCTTTATACCACGAGAGTGGCAAACAAGCATACGGCCCACATGATGGGAAACGGTTACCGTAGCCTATTTACGCTAACGATACCGAAGTATCACTTGCGCTCTGCCACTCTAAGTTCGGAGGATACTGTGCTGGCAGCATGTTATGATATGCAAACAAATGTTAGAGATTGAATACAAGGCGTGTTACAGACATCACAAGAGTTGCAAGCAGCGGTTGTGGCGTTCGACAAGGCGAACTCTGCGCACTCGGCGGCGCGCGAGATGGTGTTCCTCGCCGAGCAGGGGCTGGCGCGGCTGGCCTGCGCGGGCGCGGGGGTCACGCTCGACCCCGCCTGGCAGGAGATGCTCAACCACGCCACGCAGAGGGTCAACCAGGTGGGTCTCAACTCATTCAAAGAGAGACTGATGAATGTGGACGAAGCGTAAGAGGTATGCAAGTTTAGAGAACTGGCGCTCTTTTCTCTCTGCCTACCCCTGAAAACTCGGCGTGATGATATGACGATATGTAAAGAATCAAAGTTAAATTTTAAATCTCTTCAGGCAGACAACCTCGGGAGTAGTGGAGATCGACGGATATGCGTACATATCATCACGCTGAATCCCTACTCCCTTTTCGAGTACTCTTTCCGTTTCCATCCTTGTGCCTGGCCGATTTGATCTAGCCTAGGTAATTGGAACGCGGTCACATTCTACCTCTTCTTACACATCCTTTCGCACAATATATATTATAAACCCATGCCTGGTCCCCGAAGGGCCCCGTTTACATACGCTATGAATACATATCCTCACGCCTTCCCACACGGGTCCCCGAAGGGGTAGGCAGAGGTGTACCCACACCCCCACATTCCACCAGAGATACGCTGTTTCTCGAGCACGACTATTCATACGTCTTTGAATTTATTCGCAAACGTATGCAGGTTTCCACTCGATGTTTTCCTTCATCGTAAATCTCGTGATGTGATAGATAACTGTACTCAAGTTCTGAAAAGCTTATTGCACTGTATGTAACATGCAATCTTGATTTCACAAGAACTGATAGTATTTGGCCACTACGACTCTAAAATATATCCTCACGCCTTCCCCCAAGGGTCCCCGAAGGGGTAGGCAGAGGTGTATAGGTAGTACCCACACACCCACTTTCCGCCAGAGATATATTTCCGTGCCACGTTCCTCAAGCACGACTATACATACGCCTTTGAATTGCTTCTCAGACGTATGCAGGTTTCCTCTCGATGTTATTTTCCTTCGCCGTAAAGCTCGTGGTGTGACTAATCACTGCACTTAAGTTCAGAAACACTCATTGGTACAGTCGAGTTCAAACTTGCGATTTTTGTGTCGCAGGCAACTGCTTGAACCACTCGGCCACCACGGCGGTAAAACTCTTTTAAAGTCTCTAAAATAAGGGTATGAAATAAAGGCGGAGGCAGACCGAGCCAGCGCGACGGTGACACAACGCACTAGGGTGGCGGCACACAGAGCGGCCACTACGCTAGTACAGCAACTGCAAAGCGGGCTCAAAAGACACATAGCCAAGTCGAGGTTAGTGGGTTAGAAAAAAAACGTAGAACTGACATTAAAAACAGATTGACAACCTTTAATTAGCTTAGAATGGCATTTGAAAGAAATGTAGGTATGTGATAAATTACTACATTTGTACTTATTTTTCCTTTTTTTTAAACACTAGCGGTCCGTCCTGGCTTCGCACGGGTGGACATAAGACTTTTTTATAAAAGAAAATATAGCTTATGTCACTCAGGGTGAATGTAGCTTTCCAATGGTGAAATAATTTTTCAAATCGGTCCAGTAGTTTCGGAGCCTATTCAATACAAACATACTTACATACAAATCTTTCCTCTTTATAATATTATTATGTAGATTAGTAAGTATATTAGTATAGACTTAATTCTATGTTGGTAGATTTGCTTTTTTTTTTATAAAATTCTCTTGACTGACTTAATTGTAGTTAGATTTTTATTATTAATTAATTGTAATATGAATTACTTATGTAGTATCAGACGCAGAACTATTTATTTCTATGACGCAACTTGTGACACCTCTGCCTACACTTTCTGTTTCAATAACACAGCATTTAAAATTGATCCTTAAGTCTTGCGTACTAAAGTGCTTTCTTCATTGTCGATGCTTCTGCGTCTGACGTTACACCTCATATTATGGAAACGATTGCGTATGTGATTGAAATTTTGTTTTTATCACACTGTGGTGTCCGCTTAACCTATCCATCACAGACGTATCAGGGACCCTTTTGGGAAGGCGTGAAGATATATTAAAAAACTCGTGTGGCGTATTTTAGATCGAATCCGCAATTAAGAGATGCGCACAGCAGCTAGCGTGAACGAGAGTGAGATTGTAAAGATGAAGAAAGGCATGTTACGTTGGTTTGGACACATAGAACGGATGAGTGAAAAAAGATTGACGAAACAGATATACAAAGCAAAAGTGTGTGCAAGAAGAGGCAGAGGAAGACCACGTTCCAACTGCCTAGATCAAATCGAACGCTCAAGGGGACGTCAAGAGTACTCGAAACCGACGAACATGTATGAAAAGCAGATGAATGTGGACGAAGCTTAAGAGGTATGTAAGTCTAGAGAGCCGGCGCTATATTCTGTCTGCCTACCCCGTTAGGGACATGGCGTGATTTAAAAAACACGTCTATATTGTTTTCATCACAGTGTGATCGTTTCCATGATCTGCTAAACTAAGCTGTATTAATAGCACTGACAAAGCTTTTACTAGTTTGCACAGAGTATTTCTCTTCCGCAGGCACCGCATCGACCGGCGCGGCTTGCACACCTTGGTACATACATTTTTATTTTATTTTACTCCCTCTCATTGCACGCTACTCTGTAGTCTAGATTCTGTTGGCACTTGAATCAAGCATGGCGTTCCAAATTTGAATAAATATGTGATGCTATTATATGTATAAGAATAAATGTCGACCGTCTGGTCTAGTGGTTAGAGCTGCGAAACTTGAGGTCGCGGGTTCGAATCCCACTGAGGGCAGATATTTGTGTGATGAACACGAGTATTTGTACCTTAGTCTTGGATGTCCTATGTATTTATGTATATATCTATAAGGCGGAAAGTGGGTGTGTGGATATTACCTATACACCTCTGCCTACCCCTTCGGGGACCCTTGTGGGAAGACGTGGGGATATATTATTATACTAGCTGTGCCCGCGACTTAGTCCGCGTGGAAAAGTGACTTTGGGCAGCATTTTTTGGATATACATTTTGATTTACTTTGCACATGTTACGAAAAGCTTACCACATTATATTATTGAAAAACCATATCTAAATCGGATTAGCCGTTTCTGAGATTAGCGTGCACAAACGCACAGACAAACAGACACAAATTCTAACAATCAGTGTTTTGGGTGCTATTTGCGTTGAAAAAGGTCCCTATCACATTTTTTCTCATATATCTTCCATGTACAGACAGCGATCCGTAACATTTTTATTATATGTATAGATATCTATCTATCTAAGTAAATATATTATCGTTGTCTAGTTACCATAACACAAGCTTCGCTTATTTGGGACTAGGCCAATTTGTGTGGAAGTGGCCCAAGGTATAAAATACTAGTCGATCTACCCCAGTCTGCACGAGTTATTTACTTATCAACTTACCTTGCTAAGTTTGTATTCTGTATGTAGACTCTAGCTAATGTCCTCTACTTCGCCTGCGTAGAATTAATACAACTGATTGCTAACCTGTACGAGCGATATAGATAGTGCCATCCGCGAAGACGCGCCCCATTATTCTTCCCTATAGTTAATAGCATAAGTGTGCAACCTTCCGCTAATGTTTGAGTATTGTCGTTACACACTGATTACCTATTAGTGCACACGCACACTACAAATAATATACTCGGGTCATACTCCACGCATCCCGCGACCTCTTCGACTAGAAAATGGTGGGGTGCGTCTTTGTGGGTGGCGCTATCTATACCCCTGGTATTGCTAGCATCTATAGGCGGCGGTAACCGCTTACCATCAGGCGAACCGCAAGCTCCTGTGCCACCCATGTGGTGTAAACCTATACATATAAAGGTCTATTTCCTATTTCGCCCCCTTAAGTTTTATTTTAGCGTCAAAAGTGGCCTATGTCTTCCTCCATCGCACTATCCATCTTTAATTAAAGGTAGCCTGGCGACGTACGTAGCAGACGTACAGACGGCAGACAAACATGCAGAGATAGTTCGCATTTATACTATTAGTAGCTTATGCCCGCGGCTTCGCCCGCGTGAAGTTTGAAAAAGTAGCAGAAAAACATCGGAAAATCCAAGCGTACCAACTTTCGCCTTTATAATATTAATAAGTGGTAGCCTATGTTCTATTCCTAGGTATAAGCTATCACCATTTCAACTTTCAGCCAGATCGGTTCAGCCGTTTGGCCGCGAAAGAACGGCAAACATTCAAACTTACAAACTTTCACATTTATAATATAAGTAAGGCAGTAAGATTCCTAGGTATAAGCTATCACCATTGCAACTTTCAGCCAGATCGGTTCAGTCGTGAAAGAACCGCAAACATTCACATTTATAATATTAGTAAGATTATGGATTTTAAAGTTGTCTAAGAGTTGCAAAAGTAAAGTGTGAACCTACGTTCTTTGGTTATGGCTCCCACTGGGTTGGTAGATTTAGTTGACCACGCGTTGGGTGGGGATGGCGTGAAGCGGAGAGCAATTGCAACGCTTATACCATTATTAGAATAGAATAGTTTTTTTTTTGTTTCGGATCATATCTTGTTGCCTGCGACACAAAGATCGCAAGATCGAATCCCGACTACGTATGTGGTGGTGTGACTAATCACTGTACTTAAGTTCAGAAAAACTCTGAACTTAAGTACAGGGATTAATCACACCACGAGCTTTACGGTGACGGAAAACATCGAGAAGAAACTTGCATACGCTTGTGAAGCAATTCAAAGGCGTATGTATAGCCGTGCTTGAGTAACGGCGACGTACTCGCCATCTGTCACGTTAGCACCTAAAATAGGTTTCCTGTCGATGCTATCCTTTACAAAGCTCGTGGTGTGACTAATCATAAATCCCAAATATTCGTTGGTACAGTCGGTATTGGAACTTGCGATCTCTGTGTCGCAGACAACTACTTGAACCACTCCGCCACCACGGTGCTCTTATCAATATCAGCGTATATTTCCAGGCCGTACTTTGAAGAGAAGGCGCGCATCAACGCCGCGCTAGAGGGCCAAAAGGCTCGTATCCAGGGCTTGGAGGAACAGGTGGCTGAGGTGAAGCAGCAGTACTCCTCCGCTCTGCGGAACCTGGAGAGGATATCCGATGAGATTCACAGGCATCGCTCCCGGAGACAGTCTACCAGGAATGGTGAGGGATGACGAACTCTTCATCAAACAAATGCCATTGTTGGAACTGGATCATCTTTACCTACCCTCTAAAGAGGGTTATGAAATATCATCGCCTATAACAAGTATTACTACTCATGAAAATATTGAGAGTAGTCTGGACTAGTGGTGAGAGCTCCTTGCTTGTGGTAGTGGGTTCAATTCGATTACTTCAGATTTGAACGTCCTTTCATTTCACATGGGACTGCCATCAATTACTTAATATAAATAGGCAGAGGTGCATAGGGTAGTACCCACTCACCCACTTTCCGTGTTAATTCTGAACTTACATACATACATATCATCACGCCAAGTCCCTAACGGGGTAGGCAGAGAGTATAGAGCGCCAGTTCTCTCTAGACTTACATAACTCTTTCGCTTCGTCCACATTCATCAGTCTCTTCATACATGCTCATCGGTTTCGAGTACTCTTAACGTTCCCGTCCTTGAGAGTCCGATCGATTTGATCTAGGTAGTTGGAACGTGGCCTTCCTCTGCCTCTTCTTGCACACACTTTTGCTTTGTATATCTGTTTCGTCAGAATTTTGAACTTAAGTTCAGAAAAACTTATTGGATGCAGTCGTGATTCCAACTTGCAGGTTTTGTGTTGCAGGCAACTAATCCATCCACTGAATCACCATTTAACTTAACTGTTCGACTTAACAGAATATCTTCCCTTGCCTTAATTCCTCCCAACACCTTGGACCTCTTTGATGGAAAAGTAATGGGTAATTCCATAGACCTAGAGCAGTCCATCATGACCGACACGGCGAGCGACACGAACACCGCTACCAGCGACAAGCTAGAGGACCTGTGCGAGCACAACAATGACGATAGCGTGCGCGAGTGGCTGCGGAGGAATGTCGAGCGGCGCCCGCGCACTCTGCCCGACTGTGACACGTGGACGGAGATAGACCTGGACTACTCCAGTCCCGAAGAGGTACGTGAACCTTTATTACACCCCCCCCTATCTCCCTCCCCATGATTCCTTATCTGATTCACATGGATAGAGGTCGGTCTTGACTGGTCTTCTTCCCTTCTCCACACTATCCGACTGCACGTGAATGGAGGCCTGTGAGGTGGAGGGTCTGGGCAATTCCAATTCTGAACGAGAGCTGCGCGTGTACAGGATATCAGTTGGCTTTATGTGGGGTACCAAAATTGGTATATATTGAGGTATACATATACGATAAAGGAAAACATCGATATGGTGCTAGCGTACGTTCGAGAAGAAATTGACTCGCCATCTGTCACGTTGACTCTTATGTACCCACCTTATAGTATGTAAACTGCACGCCTACATTAACTTTCGGACCTGCATTTGCGAGGAGTCGTGTGCAGGCGTGGTGAAGTATCCTTTGTGGTGTATAGGTGAGCTTCGAGAAGTGCTCCCTCCGCGGGCGCGTGTCCCCGGAGGCTGCGCCGGCGCGCGTGTCGCAGGTGTCGGCCGCGTCGCCGCGCCGCATCCTGCGCGCTGCGGGGGGCGCCGCCGTGCGCGCGGGTGGAGGCGGGGGCGGGGCTGGGGGCGCCGCCCTACGCGCCGAGCTGGAGGGCGGGCGGCGCGCCTCGCTCGACGCGCTGCTGCACGACACCGGCGAGAAGGTCAAGGAGATGTTCCAAGGTCAGGGCCACTTCGTTCATTATTATTATTATTTATGTGATTTTAAAGGTGAAGTTAGGGAGCTTGTTTGTTCCTCTATCACGCCAGAGCGGCTGAATTTTAAGTATAGTGATTAGTCACACCACGAGCTTTACGGTGGAGGAAGACATCGAGAGAAAACCTGCATACGTCTGAGAAGGAATTCAGGCGTATGCATACTAGTGATTGAGTTACGGCGATGGACTCGCCATCATGACGTTACTTACACACGTCTGCCAACCCTTTCGGGGTCCCTTGTGGGAAGGGTGTTAAAGTCTAAGTATGTAAATACATGCGCCAGGAGAATAGGCTTTTCCAAACCAACTTAATTTGCTGTCACTAACGTGTGAACGTTCGAACGTACCCGCGACATCCGTGTTGCAAGAACTTTTGTTCTATGCTAAGCTGTGGACCCCATCTAGGTTCCACCATTCTAGTTTTTTTTTAATGAAGCGCCTTGTGTCCCCAGGGCTGTCCCTGTTCGGCGAGCGTCGAGGCTCAGTGTCAGCGCCGCGCACGCCGGGGCCGGGCTCCCCGGGCCGCGGGCCCCCGTCCTCGGCCTCCGACGACACCGACAGCTTGGCCAGGTAGCCCCACCACGATGGACTCCCCACTTAATGCGCCACATTTTTGTATATATTTCATAGAATAAGCGTTCTACTCCTTTTGCATATCAATCTTTCGGAAGCGGTAGGGTGTTGTGAATATATCCTTAAGGCGATGCAATAACACAAATAGCTCCAGAGACTACAAAGTGACAATATTATTAAAGGAGATAATACTAATCCCGAAACATGGTTTTAACGAGACCAAAGAGTACTCGAAGCCAACGAGCATGTATGAAGAGACTGCTGAATGTGCACGAAGCGAAAGAGGTATGTAAGTCTAGAGAGAACTGGCGCTCAATACTCTCTGCCCACCCCGTTAGGGACTCGGCATGATGATATGTATGTATGTATGTATATGTTTTCAGTGTGGAGATGTTATCGGACGATCAGATAGCGTCGCTGATGCTGGACGCGCAGCTGGAGGCAGTCTGCGAGCGGCTGGCGGGCGTGGCGAGGCAGCACTGCCCGAGGGCGAGGTACTGAACCCACTGCCTCGAGGTGTGTATATCATTTTGACACAAACAGTAAATACTGTTAAGTAAGTAAGCATAAGTGTATTTTTATACAAGACCAGGCCCAGTTTCGCCCGGTCGAAAAATAATATATCCTCACGCCTTCTCACTATGGCCCCGAAGGGGTAGGCAGAGGAGTATAGATAATACCCACACACCCACTTTCGGCCAGAGATATATTTTAGGTGCCAACGTGACAGATGGCGAGTCCATCGCCGTTACTCAAGCACGACTATACACACGCCTTTGAATTGCTTTTCAGACGTATGCAGGTTTCCTCTCGATGTTTTCCTTCGCCGTAAAGCTCGTGTGACTAATCACTGTACTTAAGTTCAGAAAAACTCATTCGTACAGTCCGGATTTGAACTAGCAATCTTTATGTTGTAAGCGTCTACTCGAACCACTCGGCCTCCGCGGCTGACTACTACCTATTTAATTCGTATTTTATTTTTAGATATAGCAATGGGAGTTGGACGCCGACAAAAGAAGAGTCAGATTCGGCACCTTCCCACAGTAAACGTGTCTTTAATGACTAAATATTAAGGTACAATTTACAATGTCACATGAATCAGATACGCTTAAGTAAACATAATAGTACCTACACGTTGACCTAAACTTGCCGTGTTTAAGGATAGTTTAATTTTCTTCGTGAAGAAGAGCATTCAGTTTTGAACCTTTTGGAAACTGTAAATTATTCATGATCTGAAATAGTTTTGAAAATGTATTATAAAGTTGAAAATTGTATGCTCGGCTTCACGAAAACTTATCATTATAAGCAATAACAGTGATATTATGAAAACACATATTTTCAATTTAGCAAATATTTTTCCAATAACTTCATTATGGTTGGAATATTTTGAATAATATTAAAATATTATTAGTATGTAGCAAAATATCTCCTTAGAATAATAGCAAAAAAATACGCAATAATAATAATAATAATAGGATTTTTAAAGTTAATGATAAATACGAAACGCTTGCCTATTTCACTTCTAGTTAATTGTTATACTTAATAAAAAAAAATACAGGTTATTGAAATATGTATGTAGTTTGAAAAAAATACTCGGCAAGGTATTGTAAAATTGATTTCCATCTGCATTACTCCGAGTCCCTCACGGGGTAGGCAGAGAGGGTACAGCCATTTCTCCAGATTTACAGACCTCTTTGACTTCATTCACATTCACCAGTCTCTTCATGCAGGCTTGCCGGTTTCGAGTACTAATTTATATTTTTAAAAAACAGTATTCATTCAAAACCGGCGATAATTAATAATTTAGAATTACTTACATTGTTAAAGGGATGCCTCATCGTTATTAATTAATTACATTAAATCGTTGAAATTATTATAAATACAATTAGATAGAATTAAGACGGTAGCTCTCGACAAATCTTTATTATAATATAGATGTCGAATAAACGTGTCGATATCGACACTAGTTACATCACTAGTGCGTAGTCTAGTTTTGTTGAAACACGACTCGAAATATGCATTTGTTAATAATATTTCCGACTTTTAATTTATTTATTTGTAAGTATAGACTATAGATAGTGTTAATTTTATTTCCATACATTTAGGGAATTGTTGTGACGTCCTTGATTTCGTAGCCTGGAGTTAGAGATATTTAACGTATAAATATTTAAATATAGTGCCATCCACAAAGACGCGCCCCACCAGTTTCTAGTGGAGGGGGTCGCGGGTGGCGGGGAGTATGACCAGAGTCTATTAATTGTAGTGTGCGTGTGCACTCATAGGTAATCAGTGTGTACCGACAATACTCAAACATTTGTGGAAGGTTGCACGCTTACACTGTAAACTATTGGGAAGGATAGTGGGGCGCGTCTTCGTGGATGGCAGTATATATACATATATACCTACTTTTATTATTCCGTAACTCTGATAAACTCGACTAGGAAAACATTAGAAGGATCTCAATAGATTTCTGGCATCAATTTAGCATAATGACATGGCATTATATAGTTTTAAGCTTTGTATACTGGGTGTAAGGTGCAAGTTACATTAACATTATTTTGTCTCTACGGCTTGACCTGGCCAGTGTTAATGTCAAAATATATTTGATTGAAGTATAGCGCTCTAAGCGCAACCATGTCATTTTTGACAGATGTCATCTCTTATGATATGATTTGACGACCGGCTGGTCTAGTGGTTAGAGCTCCTGACTGCGAAACTTGAGGTCGCGGGTTCGAATCCCGCTGAGGGCAGATATTTGTGTGATGAACACGAGTAATTGTGCCTTAGTCTTGGATGTCCTATGTATTTAAGTATATATCTAACTATATAAGTATCAACAGTTTGTTGATTTAATAGATTTTAATGATAAATAATCACTTTTATCAAGCTCAACCGCGTCTTTCATGTAAGCGAAAGTATTGAGCAGAGACATTATTATGAAGTAACATACATATCATGACGCGAGTCACTCACGGGGTAGCCTCTCTAGAGTAGAGCGCCAAGTCTCTCTAGACTTTTCGCATTATCAACATATCCACATTCATCAGTCTCTTCATACATGCTCGTCAGTTTCCACAGACAAACCAACTTGTCTATGGTTGAGAGTTATTTCTGATAAGTGAATAAAAAAAAAATAAGTCAACATATTGACTGCGCTGGTCAGAGGCTAAATAGAAGGAGTTGTATCAGTGCGCCGACAAGAGTTCAGCTCTTATATGTACGATGATTGAACGTTCGCTGTCAATGTAACTTGGACCTTATGTCGTAGTTAATAAAAGATAGCTTTAAATTGATATTATGTTCGCCTTTGTGATATTACTATGTACAAAAGTAGCCATTCTAGCCGATAGCGACGTGTTGGCCTTCAATAAATTATTACGTAGTTAATATACATTTTATTTATCCCTTACCTATGTCGAGGATCTTAAAGCGGCTAAAATTATTTTTTTTATGCAACAAAGTGGTGAACAACCATATGGACCACCTGATGGAAAGCGGTTACCGTAGCCTATTGGCGCTCACGATACCGAAGTATCACTTGCACGATGCCACTCTGTGTTCGGTGAGTTATCTTGTGTTGGCAGTAGAGAGATTTGCTCCACAGCCCCCTTCGTCTCTAAGGAGCTCAATATTGGAACCTTATAGATCGCGCAGAAACACGACAAAAATTGTTTTATTTGGCTACGGACTTCTATAAGGTGGAGATCCTGCCACGGTCGGGCAGGTCCAAATTCAAACGGGAAACCCGTAATGCCCCGTCTCTTAATAAGTATGAGAGGGATTGTAGGAGCAGAAGACTGAAATATGGGAAAGCAGCAGAAGATAACATGGTTAACTACAGTGGGCCCACTCACTGATTTGGTACGTCATCTATTTGCTATGCAACCTTTGCTGGAAAATGGTTGATGTTCCGGGCCACTGGAGGCGAGAAGTCATCGTGCCTTTCTATAAAGGAAAGGGATCACGATTAGACTGCTCAAACTACAGTGCCGTCAGCTTGGTCAGCTTAACTAGTAAAGTGTAGGTACAGGTCCGGCGGGTATGTATGAAGAGACTGATGAAGGTAGACGAAGTGAAAGAGATATTAACATTTCGAATATTTTGCACGGATAAAACCTGTCAAATTAAACATAGTCCAAGACTTATTCATAAGACCCATAGCAGAGTTATAAAAGCTTCAAAACAGACATATATTGTCTATGGTGAATCAAATTCATTCTTGTTTAAATAATAGACCGAAAGACTTGGATCCATGTCATGAAATTAAAAAAAAATTTCATTCGGTCATGACGTTTTCTGTAGTATGACAAAGTTGTCATCGTCAACTGCTACTGCACTGAATACAATATAATCTATGTACATAGCATAGGTGTTGGATCCTTCACCGAAATCAAGTAATATTGAAGTTGTTTAAAATGGTACGTATTAAATTACGAGTGACTAAATCCTAGTAATTATAATGACAAATGATTTTATCTTCTAGGCGACTGAAGTGGAAGATACTATCAAACGGATTCAAGCCCACAAAGGTGTAATGGGCGTAGTGATAGTCAATCATGAAGGTTTGGTCAAAACTTCTTAGTTACCATAGCTCCTTGAATTAACCACACCGATTTGGAACTTTATACAAATTCCGAAATGTTCTTTCTCAAGCTCTTTATGCAACATTGCAGGTATTCCAATCAAAAGTTCTCTGGATAACGCAACATCGGTTTTATATTCGGGTCTGATTGGTCAGCTCACTGAGAAAGCAAGAAATGTTGTTCGAGAAATGGTATGGACTTCTTGTCATTATGTTAATCACTTATCTTAAACAATGCCTCCCAACCCTTGTAAGTCAACTTTAGGGTAAGTTATAAACAAAAAAACCTATCAACTCAACAGACTAGTAGCTATGCTTTTTGACTCTTCTGTTTTAGTCAAGTTTAAACCTTTAATTTTTATTTATAAACTAGCTGCCCTGGCGAACTTCGTACCACCTAAAAAGTCAAGAAAATTTAAATTTTTACTTATTTCCTCATATATTAAATTTTTTTTCTCTCCATAAGAACCTTCCTCAGACTTTATCAAACACAACAAAAGATAAATCATCCAAATCGGTTCAGCCATTTTAGAGTTGTGCACTTAGCAATACATTTAGTGATTCATTTTTATTTATATAAACATTGCATAAATGGTTTAATTGTGATGCAAGTCAAACTAGTTTCTTTCAGGCAAGGTGCCTGACTTTGACCATGATTCAATTAATTGGCAACAATAAGCCCCCTTTTGTAATCTTGAAATAAAGTTGTAAGTGGCTCCATTCTACTGTGTGCATAAAATTTTTGCAACTGTTGTATGGTTACAATACCTTACAGACATCAGTTTTTTAGTTGTATTTTGCATTTTTCAACTGCAATGGTAAGACCAAAGGCACCTCTAGCAGTAAATTCATATTTAGGATAAAATATGATAGATGTGAATCCAGGATGTGTACAGTTTACCTTTTTGCAGGATTCATCAAATGAGCTGTCCTTTCTGCGCCTGAGGAGCAGAAGACACGAGATTCTGATTGCTCCAGACCGTGAATTCATTCTTATAGTTATACAAAACACATCAGACTAAACGCACTTGATTGCAACTCATCATAAAATTATCCCAACTTTTGCATTGTTTATTGAAATTATTTTCACAATAATTACTCACTGAGATTACAGATTGCAAAACTAGAGCTTAGTAGAGTTCAAAAGTAGTATATTTAAATATGGAAGATACATGTTCACTAGTATGTGCATAGATCTATGGTAATTATTAACTCTCCAAATCACTTAAAATTTTGCAATGTTGGTATCTATATAATAGGTATATAATCTCTTTTTCCAGATGATAAATAGCTATTTGTTTGAGTTGCTACATGATTTTTACTCTTCTAGTCCTAAGCTGTAATAACTATACTCACATTACTTCGCGTCAGTGAGCTTTCCACTTTTGAATAACTTGCTTGTCTATTTATAATATTTTACGAGCTAAGGTTACATTAAGAATATCCATTTAGGTGTAAGTAATATTTTGTTTTGATATGTAGTATTCACACTAAGACGGTTATTAATTTTATTTAAGAGACTTAATAAATATTTTGTAAACAACTGCTGCATTTAATTCTACAAATCTATATCTCCTCATATTGCTTGTTTTAAGCACCTAAGCTGCCATAAGAAAAAAATACCTTACGTTAGCCATAGTTTTTTTGTGTTTTAATCCTTGGTTGTAAATCATTATTTACAATTTCTTTACTAATAGTACGTAATAGACTATTTACTAATATACCTCTGGCGGAAAGTGGGTGTGTGGATATTACCTATACACCTCTGCCTACCCCTTCGGGGACCCCTGTGGTAAGGCGTGAGGATATATTATTATTACTAACTAGCTGTCCCGCCCAGCTTCGCTCGGGTGAAAAAGTTAAATTGCCCGTAACACGATCGCAGCGCCACCTATTGGGTCCAATTGTAAATCTAAACCATTCTCGAATCTAGCTTAAGACACACAGAAAGCTTCGCCCGGGTAAAAAGGTAAAATTCTTGAAACTCGATCGCAGCGCCACCTATCGGGTCCAATTTAATATAGCCTATGTTACTCGGGGATAATGTAGCTTTCCAAAGGTGAAAGAATTTTTGAAATCGGTCCAGTAGTTTCGGAGCCTATTCATTACAAACAAACAAATCTTTCCTCTTTATAATATTAGTATAGATAGCACGTACTATTTTTGTCGTAACACGTCTATAGTATAATAAATATGCATAGTCTCTTGTACCACAGCCTTTGAGTTCAATACTGACACGACACATTTTGGGGTAATCTGGTGTAAAAAGTAAGAAACAAATATAATAAAACGGCCATATTAAAAATAAATCATGTTTATTAATATCTTCCACGTCAGTTTAGGAAGGCGTAAGTGAGGACATATATATTAAAAATGAAAATTTGCTATGTGGTTAGAAGGAATTCAACCACCTAATTTGTAGTCAGTGGTGAATCTATAGGGGGTAAAATGTCACGGGTTTCTTGCGTTAGTTGCCCCAGGTCGATAAGCCATAAGCTTGGGAAACCTTACTAGTTGGCCGCGCCTTTGGTATGTGAGCGGTGGCACGGAGGGGCGGGGTCGCTTGCTGACATCGCTCAGTACGGACATGGACTTCAATAGCAGGATAAGTCCGGGGATAAATAAACAAGTGAGTAAATGTTACATTCAAACTACGAACGTTTTACAAATACGGTAAGCCAATGTCGTTAATTTGGTATATGAAAAAGACTCAAGTTCAGAAAATCCAGTTTAAAATTTTTGCGGTTGTCTTTTTTTGGTTTATTTTCAATTATTACATAATTACAATGAAGAAATTCTTCTTTTCTATTTTATCGAGTGCGATATTTCTAGACGAGTCAGCCTGTCTATAATCTCATGTGCGTTTATTATTATTAGGGAACCCGCCGCCTCATCGCCGTGCCCACTGAAAGCGCGGCCGACTAGTTCGGCGGCAAATCACCTGTCAAGTTGACAGTTGACATTTGAGATGAAAAGACTCGGTGCTACGTTAATATTCAATTGTCACTAACCTTCAATGATGGCAGTCTTCCAGTCTTCATTGTTTCTTCATGTTCTTTTAATATAGGATATTATTGAACCTAACAAAGTTATGTGCATTTCATTACAATGCATTACAGTTATTTATGAATGATTTCCTTGTAATGTTTGTAACTTATACATGAGATATATATATATTTAAATTCACTGAATGGGATTTTGTATTTCTGAGTAATTTAGTGTCAATTATTCGTGTAGAATACTTATTTGCTTGATAATTGTGTTTTTGTAAAGACCAGGAATTTGAGGTTTTGTGTTTCGTGTCGTTTTATGGAAATCGCACATTTAATGCACTTTATTTATGTAGAGATTCTGTAGCGTTAAAATTATACAGACCAATATGTTCGGGTGTTTAAAATTTATAAAATTAAAGATGGGTCTTTTAAATCTAATAATTTATTTCAAGTCACACAGAAAGATAGATAGTACAATTTTTATTTTAAAGATCCTTCAACATGTTTTTCATTTTATTATTCGAAGACATTTCTTTTTATTTTTCTTGTGTTTATTAATATTCGCGTTTCGAAATAGTTTGCTTATATATATATATGTATAAATATGGTAGTGTGTTTTATTAAAATCAAAACATGTTGAATTTGTTTGAAATTATCTTTTATCTAACTTATTTTTAAGCATACAATTTAAAATATTTCCGGATAAATTAACCATCCAAATTTTTGTCCTAGAGTGTGATAAAAATCTTTAAAAAAACTATGCGCAATCGCATAACACCCTTCCCTACGCCTACGTCATTCAACATAAGGTTTTCTTAACATTTTAACCAGGATATTTTGTGAAGGCAACTCACGTTTTTAATATTTATAGAAATTGTTATACATAAGTGTACTTGTGGCCGGTGGATACGCCTCGAGTCTTCAGAAATTTTAAAATATTTTTCTGCATGTTTGATTGTCGGTTTTAAATTTATTTTCCATTTAAACGCAACACAAGTTTAGTACTCACCTGATTTTTGAGTGCGTTTTTTAACAACTCCAGAGCTGAAAATATAAAAAAGACATTATTAACTAAGTTTATCATCTTTTCCCGAAGGTTCTTGAAGGGTGGGCAGCGACATTAAACACTGTTTTCGCGAGAGTGATATATTCAGGTGCCAATGTAACAGATGACGAGTCAATTGCCTTGCAATCTTAACTTCTCGAACCGCTGCCTACCTCCACTCTTTATTAATAAAATATAATATTAGGTTAGATAGTGGCAGTCTGTGAAGTTAAGGGTCTTAATTAGTTTGATCCTCTTCAGGGCTGATATTTAAACAGGTTATTCTTGGATTACTGTACATATTAATAATATATCCTCACGCCTTCCCACAAGGATCCCCGAAGGGGTAGGTAATACCCACACCCACTTTCCGCCATTACTGTACATGTAACTATATATTATGTTGTCTAGTTACCACATTTGCGCCAAAGGTAAAATAATATTAAATCTATTTAAAAACGTATTTCTAATCAGTCATAGAACATGCAAATGCAATAAGGTAGGAAATTGTTCTAAGGACAACTATATAAAAAAAGGTAACAATAATGTTGGCCCTTGTTACAGCTACTGTGGCAAGCTAAAACGATATTGTTTGAAACAAGTAGGTACCTACTTAATTCAGTAAACTCAATCATAAATGTATATATTTGGCTGCAAAAAAACTTAACTCGTAAATTAAAACATCAGAGACAACAATAACATAGGAATTAAACATATTGGCAACGAGCCAGCTATACCTTTAAAGTTGCAAACATTCATAGCTAAGCTCTTGCAGCTTGCTCGTCGCCTTAGTATATATATTGCCATCCACGAAGACGCGCCCCACAACCTTCCCAATAGTTTACAGTGTAAGAGTGCAACCTTCCACTAATGTTTGAGTATTATCGGTACACACTGATTACCTATGAGTGCACACGCACACCACAATTAATAGTCGGGTAATACTCCCCGCATCCCGCGACCCCCTCGATTACAAATTGGTGGGGCGCGTCTTTGTGGATGGCACTATATATATAAATAAGATCATAAATATAAAAAGCGTGTGTGTCTTTACCTAGTTGAAACTCCAAAATGCAGTGGTCGGGCAATAAGGAAGGCAAGTATAAGTTAATTGGAGTACTTGTTGCGCGCGTAAGGCTCCGGGCGATAGTGGCGCCGCGTGCCGACGTCGCGGGCCTTGTACTCGCGGGGCTCCTTGTAGGCGTACTCGTCCTCGTAGTAGCGCTCCGTCGGCCGCTCGTAGTACACATCGGGCTCGGCCTGGCGCGGCGGCCCGCGGATCTAGGACCAATTACACAGTTCACTAACCGATATTAGACTGGTCTGGAGGCTTCGGGGCAAAAAATATATACCACAATTTTTTCAGTCGAGTTTTCCAAGAAATAATTTATTGTGATTCTTGTAGTGGACAAATATAGATGGAAATAATTTATTTTTTTAGAATTTTTGTGATAACCCGAGTGAACAAATGTAGATCCATGACTCTGTTAATCTATATTTATTTATATATAAATATTGTGGACCGGTTGGTAGTGACCGACTGGGTCGATTCGTGAATGGATTAGATCCACAATTGGACCCGATAGGTGGCGCCCCTGGGTCCGTGGCTTTTATATATTCACCCAAGCGAAGCTGGACGGGACAACTAGTATAGGTAAAGGTAAAACGCGAAAAAAATATCAAAAGAAAAGATGTTTACAAGTCAGTTTTTTTTTCCGAAGTCTATACCCCCCCAACCCCCCCCCCCCCCCAATTTTTCTGTAGCCACGCTTGCCCTCCCCTAAGACCGGCCCTGGCACCAATAACCTATTTCACTACCTGATATCACACTTATCGCGTATATACATATATACCACTATTCACTAACCTGTAACTCCGATCGCGTGGCTTTCCTTCAAAATACCCAAAGAATACCTTTGGCATTAAGTTCGCCTTTGCAATAATGTTTGCAGGAAGTTTTAATAAAAATAAAAAATTTGCTATATCTTTCTGCATCATATGAAAAAAATTATACGGAATTTTTTTGTCTATATTTATCATTCGACGAGGCTACTGTAGATACACGCATTTCGGAAATTAGCCGTAACACATAAAAAATTGACGTATTTTTGTGCAAGTGCGTCTGTCTACCATCTAGGTAGTCTTATCTCTTCTTTGTCAGTTCCATCAACGTTTCTGCACTCATATACTACACTACTACTACTACGTAACAAGCCTTTAGTACACAGAAATGATACGGTAAGCAATGGTAGTGACAGGTGTCTTACCGGGGGCTCCGGCGGCGCGGCGTAAGGATCATCGTAGCCGTAGGACTCCATAGCGGAGCGCGCGCGGTCCAGGATGCTGATGACCTTGGTCTTGGGGGGCATCGGGCGCGGCGCGGGGGGCATCCGGGGCCGGGCGGGGGGCCCGCGACCTGCCACATCAACACTACTAACGACCGGGTCTTGGTACGAGTACGAGCGCTTGGTGACCGTGCACGCACTGTACAGGCTGCGCTCGGCCGGCGGCGGCGCGCGACCCAGCAGCGGGGGTCGCCCGCTGCGATCTGCCGGACAACCCGCACATGTCAGAGGCGATGGGACACTGGCACACGGCTATGGTACTCATGGGCCCACTTACAGTACTCATAGGGCATTGTAGGTGTTAGTGAGATCTTTTTAAATTCAGAAAACTTGATTACAGCAACCAGCACATGGCAGAGGCGATGTGACACTGCCACACGGCTATGGTACTTATGGGCCCACTGACAGTACTCATAGGGCATTGTTCGTGTTAGTGAGAGATATTTTTAAAATTCAGAAAGGAGTACAGTGATTAGTCACACCACAAGCTTTAGGGCGAAGGAAAACATCGAGACCTACATGCATCTGAGAAGCAATTCAAAAGCGTATGTAAAGTCGTGCTTGAGTAACGGCGATAGACTCGCCATCTGTCACTTAAAATATATATCTTAAAATATATAACGGAAAGTGGGTGTGTGGGTACTACCTGCACACCCCTGCCTACCCCTTCGGGGACCCTTATGGGAAGGCGTGAAGTTATTATTATCATTATTTAAAAATTATTGTTTTTTTGCCTGGTGAATTTCTATTAGTGGTAACAAAAATCTATTATTAAAAGGTATTTCATATATCAAATTTATTATTATCAAATATGAAAATAAGTCAACCATTGAGTATCAATAGCTGTGTGACAAGTGGCAAAAGCTATTTCTTAATTCCACATACATTCAATATATAGAATTGAACCCATACCTCTTTCAATCTGTCCCATTTGAGTTTGCCAGATCATGTCGCTGGTGTCAGGCACAAGGTATTTCTTCACTTCAGCGAGTGCGTACGCGATGCGCGCGTGCGCCTCTGCCGGTGGGGCCAGTGCTGTGATCTCAACGTGGAGCTCGTCTGTGAGGTGCGAGTACTTCGGGTCCAACGAGTTTCGAAGTTCTTCCTCTTTTTGTCTATGGAAGATATATATTTTTTTTAAATAAGACGCTTATTTAGTAATAATAAAATAATATTGGCACCTAATATACCTCTGGCGGAAAGTGGGTGTGTGGGTATTACCTATACACCTCTGCCTACCCCTTCGGGGACCTTTGTGGGAAGGCGTGAGGATATATTATTATTTTATTAAGTAAATAATACACAGGGTTACTAGTGATTGGGACTAATTTATTCGAAACAGAGAGCCTACTAATATTATAAATGCAATTGTTTTCATTTTCACACAAAAACTATTGAGCGCACTTGGATGAAACAAGGCACAGAGACAGATTATTAGTTGGATTAATACATAGGATACCGAAATGTTCCATTTAAATAAAATTTATGCGAGTGAAACAGGGGGACACATCTAGTATAAAATTCAGCTCAATGAGATACTAACAAATAGGAGAATAACTGAAAAACTGAGAACTTATATACTAACAGTGCTAGTTATATAAAACAGTATGTCTGTCTGGACAATTAACATTGCAATAGATAAATTTGCTCTACCCTCTACATAACATTACATAGCTGTCTCATGAGCAACACTACGAACTTTCGTGTTTCTTATATGAGTACAATATCAGCATTGCACAAAGTTGAGCATTGGTGGAGAAATTAGAGCACTAAATCTGTCTAGACTTGTAGACCTCTCTCCCTGCATCCACATTAATCGTCTCCCCATATACCTAAGCTTTGAGAGCTTGTAACACATTTATTCTACACCCTAGCCACAAGTCGCCAACCTTACGTGTGAATTGGTCTTAAGAATATTTAATTTTTATTTATTGAATTTTATATAGTATTATTGTACTTCTAAAGGCTTTGTTGCCAGAAAAAAAAATAAAAATCTTGAATGTGAAACTAATGTGATTTAAACTTACCTGTCTCTCATTGAACCCCTCCCGAGCACGGCCATTTTGCACATGGTTTCATCTTGTAGCTGCTTCATGGTATTACCTTTTGGTCCCAAGAGCTTTCCGACGAAGTTGAACTATAAAAATAAGGGACAAGTCATTAATATTTTATTTTAATAGGAAAATATACAGTGGGTATTACCTATACACCTCTGCCTACCCCTTCGGGGACCCTTGTGGGATGGCGTGAGGATATATTATTATTATTATTATTACATACAGTTACATCTAATCTAAATTTACATAAACTATATTTAAGTTACAACCATTAACATGTTTTCACATATAAATATATCATCATATATCAATCCTACTAAACAATAAATGCAGAAGTCTATGATGAACTTTGGCATAGAGATTATTTGCTGGATTAACACATGTGGTCTAGTGGGGCGCATCTTTGTGGATGGCACTATCTGTACTCGAGTAAAATGGTTAACTACTGGCTTAATGGTAAAGAAAAACATTAATTTGAGAAAAAGATATACAGTTGTATTATCGTCTGAGAATGCTTGAGAAAAACATTAATTTAAATTTTTGATTATGAAAATAAATGCAGTTGTATGTAGTCTGCGAATGCTTGCGACTTCAAAGGCCTAAAATCATACTGTTCTGGAAATATGCATACATTGAAGAAAAAGAGAGTACATACTGAGGATTTGTACTCTACCTATCATTCTTTGGGAATACATGATAGATAAAAAACTATTCACAGATGAAAATACTATTCATACATAAAATTGTCACTATTCTATTAAATATCATCTACAGGTAGTTTTGGTGTATGAGAGCAATATTTCTGGTAAAGCTTCTATTAGGCTTTGGTATCTTCTCAGCATCAATTGGGTTATCATGAATATGTACATGTTTGGCACTTCTGTAGTAATAAAGCAATTTTAGTGGCAAAACACTGACTTCCGAAACCTTATTAATTGACGATGATCAAGCTTTAAGCCTGCACCATACACTGTAGTTGCCTACATGCATTTCATAAACTTAAGCCTCTTACATACCTTGGGATGTTCCTTAACCGGTACTAGCACTTTTACTGTCACTTTGGTTGGTTTCTCACGGTAGACATCGACATACTTGGCATCTCTGACCGGTATCCTACCGGAAGCTTGCAGTTTGGAAACCTCTGTCAATGAAAAGTTTTGCATAATAATTAAAATGTTTAGCCGATCTCATAAAAATTACTTAGACTTAATTAAGAAAAGGTGTTTTTTTTTATACCACATGAGTGGCAAACAAGCATGCGGGTCGGCCTGATGGTAAGCCGGTAACCGCCACCTATGGACGCTTGCAACACCAAGGGCTTCACTCGCGCGTTGCCGACCCTTCTACTCTTTTCACACCCTTCTTGAAGAACTCCATGCTGTTCTATCTCTCGCTGTAGATGGTGTTCTCTATTCAAACTTAAGCTTGTTAACAGTTTGATTGAACTAACATTAGACTGAAAAAAAATTGTGTTATTATTCTCTTATCTTGAGCAATAAGGTTCAGTTAGGTTAGTTTTATGTTTTGGTTTACTGAATGTGGAAATTAATTTCAGGTCACTGCAACAATAGTTACGTGCCTTCTAAACGTTAATCTATGTAATTATATAAAAAAAACTGTTTGATGGAGAAAGCAATGATTCGAATATGTCTGAATGCCGTAGCCCGGAATGCTTTCGACGCTTTAGAGAGTTCATAGACTACATGAAATTAAGTACAATCAAGTCTACATTTTATCTAAAATTAAATCAAAACAGTAATTTGTTAATTGACCTGTAAGGTCGCCAACGTGCTTTAGCAAACAATAAACAATTCTGGTTGTACCCAGGTTTTCAACATAAACAAGAAAAAGAGTTACCCAGATCAATAAGCCGCGACGACATCGGAAATTTAGCGTTGTTCAGCTTTATTTTCTCACTTAGAAGCTCGCGCATATATTCGCCGGCTTTTTCGTTTAATTTCACCCCCTCTTCGCCATCTTGTTCTTGCTCATTGTCATGAATTGGCTCTTGGTTAGAGTTTCGTTTGAAATCGCTGCTGTTATACCCGTTTTTATCGTATTTCTCAGCCATAATTGATCAATATCACGTTCGCGGTATTAGAAAGTATTATTTGTCATTAAAAACAACACATTTGCAACTTTTCAATTACTCGCTTTTCTTGGAAAACTTATTGAGCGATGAATGAATGGAATGCGATCTAATGACAGGACGAATGAATATCGAGAATGAACGATTGAAGATATGTCATCGGGTCGGAGTCAGACCGACTTGCAATAGACGAGAAATAAAACAATGTCTATGATACATTCAAAGTATGTATTTTTTTAAATAAAAAATAATATTTTAAACTGCTTCAGCGTGTAATTAGTATCAAATATTAATATGTTTGCTTGTTGTTTTTCACTATAACTTTCGCACGAGTGGTAGCAGTGACAAGAAATAAATAAAAGGTTAACACTATCTAAAAGCTTTATTATTATAAATTACCACAGGCTAGCGCTGTGGTTCAATGTCTTTATATTAGACGATGTGTGGATTAATTTTATAATAAAAAAACTATGTAGCCTATAGCAGCTTCACTTGGGTTTTGTTTTTTTTTCTATAATCGAATCATGCGTTTTAAGACGAGCTCGCTGAAGTACTAATATGTTAAATTCTTTATTTGGAGCTAGCAACATTTCAGTTTTACGGGTCTTAACACGCACTATTAACGTTTCATCAAATATATCCTGAAAATAAAATAATTAGCGTTAATACCATTTTAAAAAACCATTACCCAATACAATCTATTGCAATCTGTATGGTGGAGGTAATTTTTCACAACCTGTTTTTTTTTACTGCGTGTTTAGCAAAACTAATTGACACACCTGGTGTCGAGCCTGCAACGTTGATTTTACAAATGACTCATAGACAACAAGGTCAATGACTCAAATCAGTGTCTAATTAAACAAAAATATTTATTCTCACCACTTCCTTTATGTAGGCTTGTGCTAAAGTTCCTATTCGATGGAAGGCTTTTCCATAGTTCGTTGCCCTTGTCGCACTCATATTTGTTAGGACCGGCGTACCTGGTGATTGAGCGAATGAAATAAGTCAAGTCGGTGCTACCTGTTTTTCGTATTAGCAACTCTAGACCAATTTCTACTCTGTAGTCGTTTTCGCTATACTATGGTAATGACATTAGCGAGGAAAACATTTTATGTCTCTCTCATTTCAAATGTTGTGTTACTTACCATCTCGGCCGTGGCCGGCCATTTATGGCCGTGGTGGCCGAGTGTTTCGAGTAGTTGCCTGCGGCACAAAGAGCGCAAGTTCGAATCCCGACTATACCAATGAGTTTTTCTGAACTTCAGTACAGTGATTAGTCACACCACGAGTTTTACTGTGAAGGAAAACATCGAGAGGAAGCCTGCATACATGCACCAAAAAGTAATTCAAAGGCGTATGTATAGTCGTGCTTGAGTAACGGCGATGGACTCGCTATCTGTCACGTTGGCACCTAATATACCTCTGGCGGAAAGTGGGTTTGTGGGTATTACCTATACACCTCTGCCTACCCCTTCTACTTACCATCTCCGTTGGTCATGATGACGCCCTCCACGGAGTCATCCTCCATCAGCCGGTCCACGATTGGATTCACAGAGTTTATGTTTGCGGTCTGTAAACGTCTATGTACAATGTAGATATTGCCATCCACGAAGACGCGCCTCACCAATTTCTAGTGGCCCCTCCACTAGAAATTGGTGAGGCGCGTCTTCGCGGGATGCGGGGAGAGCTTCATAGGTTATCAGTGTATACCGATAATATGTATGTATAAGAATAGTGGGCCGCGTCTTCGTGGATGGCACTAACTATAATATGTAGGTAATAAAATGTACACTCACCGTTCTCACAAGAAATTCGTCTTTGGAATCTTTTATCAATTTACACATTATCTTCATAATAGTAAATTATAACTGAAAGAAAAAAATACTATCCTAATTTATACTTCTCGACGCCCTTAGCCCCCCTGGTTATTTATGATCTTAAACGCCGCTTAGCCCCCCCCCCCCCCCCCCGGTTATTTATATTCTTAAACGCCGCTTAGCCCTCGTGGTTATTTATAATCTTAAACGCCGCTTAGCCCCCCTGGTTATTTATAATCTTAAACGCCGCTTAGCCCCCCTGGTTATTTATAATCTTAAACGCCGCTTAGCCCTCGTGGTTATTTATAATCTTAAACGCTGCTTAGCCCCCTGGTTATTTATAATCTTAAACGCCGCTTAGCCCCCCTGGTTATTTATAATCTTAAGCGCCGCTAAGCCCCCTGGTTATTTATACTTCTCAACGCCGCTTAACTCATTGAAAACCCCAACCACTTTCCTAGTCTATATTGTGCAATTTCCTAGTCTATATTGTGCATCCAGTGAATTTGTAATATATGCTGCAACATCTATGCTGATTTATGGCCTGTCTCAGAAAATAGAACAGTTGTCTTTTAGAAGTGTTTGTCGGGGGTTTTGAATATATATCCTCATGACGATGCAATAACACAAATAGTTCCAGAGATAACACAATGACAATATTATTAAAGGGGGTAATATTCACTCTGAGACGTGGTTTCGGGGATTATTTTTTCTTTTTTATCCAACAAGAGTGGCAAACATTCATACGGTCCACCCGATGGAAAACGGTTACCGCAGCCTATTTACGCTTACAATACCGAAGGATCACTTGCGCGTTGCCACTCTGTGTTCGGAAAGTTGTACTGTGTTGGCAGCATAATGGGACTAATCCCTCTGCTGCCAACAACATATAAACCTTATTCACCGCGTAGGAACACAACACAAAAATGTGTTATTTGGCTACAGACTTTTAATAATATAAAAAAAAAACAAGATAGATTCTACAATTTTAACTTTATTGTTGTAGCAGCCCTCCCGGCGACTCTCCTCTGTGCTTGAAGGACTGTTGACTGTGACTGTTCAGTGGAACGTACCAGTGCCCTTCTGCACTTTCCTTAGCATGTACCAAGGCGGGTAGTTTTGCGCATCCCACCTTGCCAGCTTTCACGAACAACATATATGTGTTTGTATATCCAGTTCTATCCTGCTAATGTTATAATGGGAAAGTGTGTGAGGATGGTTGTTCCTCTTTCACGCCTCAACTGCTCAACGGAATTGGATGAAATGGCACAGAGATAGAACATAAGCTGGATTAACACAGCAACGTGTTTTTTATTATAGAAATATTTTTATTTATTATAGAAAAAAAATCAATCGATTGATTTTTACGGAGGGGAAACCGCAGGGCATAGTTTGTTATAACTAGTGACCATACGACCCGCTTTAGGCGGGAATGTTCCGTTTACAGACTGTTTCGATGTCCCTAGAGACAATAAAAATACCAGCTTTTGCAAAACACATTTTTATACATACATTTCTACCTACCTACTAATAACCAATTCAAAATTCGGTAAGCGTCCCGCTTGGATATAAAAATAGTGTCACTCTAAGTAATAGCCCACCTGATTGTAAAATTACATGATAATTGCAAACATATTCTATTTATTTACATCAAATTACTCGTGATTAGTTGTTTTGTATTCTTCTCGAGTATTTATTTATTTATTACAAAAATATACCTATATATAATATATAAGCTGACAGCCATAATAATTGCCAAAGCACTTATATATGTACACTTATAGTATTATTCACAAGAAATCAGCATTTGATTAACTTCATTTAATTAAATTCACATACGTGAAAATTCGGGAAGAACTTGGAAAATTCACATATTCCAAGCACAGTACTTAAACAAGTGGTTTATTATGTTAATTTCTTACCAGTGGGTAAATCAATAATGGTGTATTTGCAGCCTTTGAAATGAAAAAGGGAACGTTAAAAATAAAAATAGTACTTGTTACAACTGTTTAACTGAACGCTACAAGATCGTCTGATTTATCGCGTTGGTCATGACATGAAAGGAATTTGGATAAATTTGTCCCATTCGGAAAGGCTTGTTTGCTACTCTTGTGGTTTAGAAAAAAAGCTACATTTACGTAAGTACTTTTTATAACTAAAAGTTACGTAAATTTATAACCCACTTTAGAGAAGTCTAAAAATAATAAAAAGTTTTTGCTTATTTATTATTTCACGCGTCAAAATTTTCGTTTGAATAGTTTTTTTAATCAACTTTTTTTTTCTGTGCTTCGATCGTGTTTCAGGAACTTATTTTTTTTTTGCAATTTCATGATGATTTCTGTTTTTTTTACATACATACATATTATCACAGGCAGAGGTGTATAGGTAATACCCACACACACACACACACACACACACACACACACACACACACACACACACACACACACACACACACACACACACACACACACACACACACACACACACACACACACACACACACACACACACACACACACACACACACACACACACACACTTTCCGCCAGAGGTATATTAGGTGCCAAATTTTTTTTTATTATTCTTTATATTTTTTATTTTTTTTTATTTGGTAGCTTTGGTAACTTTAGTTTTATATTAAGTATATGACGTTCAATAAGTGTTCCCTGTGTCCCTTACGTTGAATAAAATATTTTGATTTATATCATGATATTGTATGTTAATTGCTGAAAAACAGAGCGCCATAGTTCCTTATATTTTTAAATTTGAATCCGCTATTTTGTCACTACAGTCCAGCATATTTACCTACTAATCGTTATAATCCGTCAAGTTTATCTAACCTTTTTAATATCAAATTTATTTTATTATTCAGTTCCTCAAATGGGGTTTGTAGTTCTTTAATTGTAACTGTCAGTTCGTTCCTCAAATCTAACATTGCAGCATTGTCTATGTTCTGATTTTGAACATTCTCATTTTGAGCCTGACATTTGTTGTTTTCAATAAGTCTATGTATAGACGTAACATTGTCACATATCCGATCTAGTTTTGTGACAAGATATTGTGAATGATTGATTTCATCTGTATGTTTAATATCTTGCATCACTTTGGCGACTATTCCATCTCTTATATGAGGAGGAAACTTTGAAAGATAAAAGTTGTTTTTCGACGCGTTCGGTTTCAACTCTATGATATTGTTCATTTTTCTTATATTGCTCAAGGTATTTTTAATAACATTTGGTGCTATTTTCTTAAATATCCTATGATATGCGAGAGTGTCCAGTGACCTGAGGAATTCCACTTGTTTCTCCAATCGCCTTATGTTACCTAATACTTCTAAATTATTAACGTCGTTTACCGCTACACCGACCATTAGATTCATCAATACTATTGCGGCTAATATAAGAAACATGAGAAATGTAAGTCGTACGAACAGTAAAGTGGCCTTCGAATCATTTATGAGGCCATCGTAGTCGAATTCCGACGTCATCATGACAATTGTTTTGACAAATGCAGCCCAGGGACCATCGAACGGACGTTCAGAATGGAATTGTATCATGAAGCTTAAAGAAAAACCGATGAGAAGGAACCCAAAAGTTAATAGAATCTGAAAGAAAATATACAATTTTACTTTTTAATATACCAGACTAAGGAGTAGAAGAAAGAAAATAGTATTTGCTGGTCTTATCTACATGCTATCACTTAGGAGTCTCCAAAAGTATGAAGAGGTTTATTAGCACCTTCTTTTCGGAGATGTACATAAGTCAACGGGACTGATGGCAAGTCCGTCGCGCTCTCCCAAGAACTTTCTATAAGTCTTTGGATTTATTCTCAAATTTATTCAGGTCTCATATATGTTCACCGTAGAGAATATGGTGTTATAAATCACTTTTGTTTTGTTCAGAAAAACTTCTTTGTTCACTCTCGCGAGTTTTAACTATTTGGCCGTCCAATCTAGTGGTTAACTTGCGGTCGCGGGTTAGATTCCCGCTGTGGGCAGATATTTGTGTATTGAACATGAGTAATTGTACCTTATTCTTGGATGTCCGATGTATTTATGTTTCTATTTATATAAATAAAAGATTTGAACTAGTAGGCTCATTAAACAATATTCGAAATATGATCCCAAAATTGCTTACCTTTATAACTTTACTGGAAACTTTGCCAAACATGAGTACATAGAATCCCCATCTTGGGAATCTGGAAAGCAGGATCGTCATTTCAAACCAGGCAAGTAGTAAAGCCAGGGTGGCTATGTGTCGTGGCCACTCCTCAGTTGGTGCATGTAGTATCGCCGAAGGCAGAACGACGGCGAGCGTGGCACACGCTGCCTTCATGCAAGTCTCTATTTGACATAAGTAGTTCTTGCCTAAGTTCATCAGCAACATTTCCTGTAGCAACACATAATTTGACATTTTAAAAGTGCCGATAGGGCCTCGGCGTGATGATATGATGATGATGACGAAAAGGGCCAAAACAAAATGTGAAAATAAAAAATTACCTGTGAAATTATCAATACTGCAGTAACATAAACGAAATATTTCCAAATACTGGGGTCAAACAAAGTGGGGATACATAGATTTGTATCTCTGCAGAAAAACTCTGACAAGATGTAAACTGTTAGTGATGCTATGAACATCCCATACAAAGCTATTATTGTATAAAAAAAGTACAACAGCATCTGCCATTTAAGGAAGAGGAAACTCTCAATGTATGGATGTAGGAGTAATTTTCTTTGGTTATATGTATTTCCAGTTTCAATCAGCGCTTCGATGACTCTCATTTGCTGATTCCTCCCGGCACCGTTACTAGGCACCAGAAGGCTATAGTCAATTTTGATTGTGTAATTTGGATCTTGAATACTGCTCGAACTAATTTTTATATAAGAATCAAAAATTTCTTCTAGAAATTTCGTCGGCTGCGGTAAGTTATCCACTATCATTTGAATAGCCGTTCTGTTCACGTTATTATCGCCGTTGGTAACCGATGATAGATCAGCACCTTTATTGAGAAGAAGGACAATGACCCTTTTACTAGCATTGTGGCATGCCACGTGCAAGGGCAACCACCCCATATCATCAGTATTATAAATTGTGTTTTCATCAAATCTCAGAAGGATTTTCGCAATTTCTACGTTATTAGTCTGCGCAGCCATATGCAGGGGCGTTGAAGATTTGGAAATGCTCGACGATGTTTTTAGATTGACGTAGGCGTTTTTGGACAATAACAGTTTGACGCACGCTTCGTGATTGTTCAGAACTGCGAAGTGTATTGGGCCGTAGCCTTGTCCATCGTTAGTTGTAAGGAAGTTTATCATAAATCGTGTGATAGTGTAGTCATGGTCGAGTAGAACTTTCAGGATGTCGTAAAGGCCGCGCTCGGCGGCGATATGGAAGACATTAACGTTTTTGGGCAAAGTTACTTGTATGTCTGCGCCGTTTTTGAGTATAAGCTTGACGCATTCCAAGTGATTGTTTTTGATTGCCGTAAAGAGTGCCGTTTCTCCGTGCTGATTGCGAAAGTCAATCGCTTGTCTGTTTTTTGTAATACTTAGGATTTCGTTGAGTATGCATTCATCTCCCAGGGCGGCTGCTGTGTGAATAGGAGATTTGCCATTGTTTGCCTGCAATGGAAAGTTACAATTATGCCATATATATGTAAGGTTTTATAATCCATTGTCATAATTTCAAAACTTTGCTGGCGTAGTGACGCATGCCGTGAAAATTTCAATAAAATCGGTCCAGCCGTTTACGGTTCTATAAAGGACAGGACATACAGAAAAAATCATAATATTTTCTTTTTACATTTAGTTCCTGATACCTTTAGCGTAACATCGGCTCCAGCTTCCAAGCAGACACAGACACCTGGTCTCCAAGAATGGAAAATGGCCCTGTGCAGCACCGTGTAGCCATCCTTGTCTCTTAGGTCGACTGGCAGGACATGCAACTCTTCATAATTGTAGTTGGCTAGCAGCTGTCAAGGGAAATGTAAAAAAAAATCGTCACTAATGATCTTAATTATGTTATGCCTATCAATATTCTGTAGCAATATTCGTGATTCTCGTGGTTGCCAAGTTGTCCGAGCAGTACACCCACACTGCAAGATTCGTGCAGGGACGTCTGAGATGAAAATTCAAAGAGTTATGCAAAGTTGTTCTTGGGAATAGGTGGTGGACTCACTACTGTCAGTTTTGCATGGAATCATGTCGGCGCCGGTGAAAAGGCGGCGATGGTATACCTCTGCCTACCCCTTCGGGGACACTTGTGAGCAGGCGTGAAGATACAATAATAATAAATAATTTAAAAGTACAGTGATTAGTCACACCACGAGCATTACGGTGAAGGAATACATCGAGAGGAAATCTGCATTGCTTGAGAAGCAATTCAAAGGCGTATGTATAGTCGTGCATCTGTCGAGTTGGCACCTAAAATATATCTCTGACGGAAAGTGGATGGTTACTATCTCTACACCTCTGTCTACCCCTTCGGAGACCTCTGTGGGAAGGTGTTGATTTAAAGGTTTAAAGCCACAAAGCTTACTTGTAGGTGTTCCTTTAGCTCTTCTTTTATACACACATGCAGAGGAGTGTCACCAGCTCTGTTCAAATACGAGTGAGATGCTCCAGCGTCCAACAACTCTTGGATGGCTTCCAGACTCTTCAAATGAACAGCTGTGTGTAATGGAGTATCCAAGTTACGTCGAACAATATTATTCTGAGCGAATATTGGTGTTGCCAATTTGTCGGAATGGAGAATTGTCCTTATTGTTTCTACAAAGCTAAAATAGATTTAAATTATGCTTTGTGGTACACGTACACACACGCTTGCAACCAGGGGAAAGTTGCGCATTGCCGACCCTTCCAAAACTTTTTCACACCCCTCTTAAAGAACTCCGTGCGTTATTTTTATAATTATTACTCATGTATGTGACTTAAATAAGGTTTAGTGTAAAATATGATTTCTTCAGTATAACGCTTAACTATTTCATATTTTATATAACAAAAAACGGCGAAGAAAAACATCGAGAGGAAACCTACATACGTTTGGCAGAAATCCTAAGACGTTTGTTTGTATAGTCGTGCTAGATGACGTATTCATTGGCATCAAAATACCTATATCTCCTCTGTGGGTATTTCCTACACACCTCTGCCTACCCCTTTGCGGGATGGTGTGAAGATATCTATATTAATAAAAAACTAAAAACAAATGTGGGCCAAAAGTAGCCCTTGGGGGACGTCATAACTAATTCCGCTCCTCATAGGCGAATTTGTGTATTGAATGGTTTACTGTTTACGCTATATTATATATGTTCATACATGTGTATCACAACCATGTCAACGATGCCAGTATCTATAACTGCTTACTAATAGATGTATTCTTGTTTACCACTTTAGTGTTATGAAACAAAATCAAATTGATTTGAAATGCTCCTTACTGATTTGCTTCAATGGTTTGCTTGTTGTAGTACGCTGAGCCAACGACGTCGAGAGGCGTTCTGCCAATGTAGTCTCTTAGATTGGGATCTGCTCCTGCAGCTAGGAGTACGGCAACGCATTGGTGACGAGCATTCGCGCTGGCAGCGTGTAGAGGAGTCCAGCCTGATTGGATATACGGCTCCTAAAATTTTATGGAACCTTTCTCATATAAATCAATTTAGTACGTAGAAAAGGTTGAAATAATATTCACAGGCCTCTTTCGCACTATCCATATTTATCAATATTCCTACAGACGACTGCTAGAAGACAATTTGGAAGCTAATTGATACGAAGACAGTGAACCACATTCAAAATAAGTTTGCACTTTACGGAAAATGTTGTAAAATTACTAAGTAATCGTGATGTCACCTCAAATGTATTTAAAACCTGAAAAACCTTACCTGTAGGTAAATACAAAAATTGGCATTGGCAAAGCAGTGCTCGAAATCGACCGACAAGTCTGAAGATTGTTAACGAACGAGAGGTATGGCACAAAAGATACAAACATTCGATATTGGAGTTTGCTTAGCGTTGTACGTCCGAACGTGAAAACCTCATCCAAATTGCTCCTTCAGGGTATTGCTCCTTTAGTGTTGGGGGAGTTTCCAAGACTAGAAAGGAAGGGAGGGCATTGCAGCGGGGCCAGTTCTTCCATGTAATTAACTCAACTCCACCCAACATAAACACAAAACGCGCCTGTGACACCTATGATATTGCTGGCGCCTAAATGTTACGAAAAACGCTTTCCATCAAAGCAAGGATACTGTGTGATGCGTGCCCACTGCGAACAGTTTGTAGCTCCTGGTGCGTGTGTTATCACACACACAGGCACACAAAGCAATGACTCACTGTATAGCTCTGGAGCAACTAATTTTCCATTAAGTAATCTAAACTAATATTATAAAGAGGACAGGTAACAAATTGACTCAAAAAGTACTGGACCGATTTGAAAAATTATTTCACCGTTGGAAAGCTACATTACCCTGAAGGACAAAGGCTATATTTTCTTTAAAAAAAATATGTCCACCCGTGCGAAGCCGGGACGGACCGCTAGTTGTATATTCCCTTAATCTTAACATTTGTATTGTGAAAAATTACTGTTGGTACTTAGCTTTAGAAATAACAGCGCAAGTAATAAGCAAGTCGCAGCGGTTGGTACTTGCAATCCTTATGTAGTCGGTGACTACTTAAACCACTCTGCCACCGCCTTAGTAGTAAACACTTCTACGTACGTGTTTCTCTAGCGCCTTGCAGTTGTGTTCAATATTGTCACTCCAAGCACTAGGTACAGCCGCCTTTGTCTCGATGCCGCAACGCACGTTTATAATTCCGTCTACTTCTACACATAATTTCTTTATCTCGTCCATCAGCTCTGTTGACATGCCATTTGCCAGCCTCCTTTGTAGATCTGCATCAATACAGAAGCGCATTAAATTCTCATGAACTCGGAAGTGAAACCTCTATGGGATACCTTGGAATGTGGGACAATGAAAGTAAATAAAATAAAATAAATATAATTTGACAAGTCTTTTGAACTTATTTTCCTATAAGCTTAGCATAGGATCAAAGTGCTTCGTCTAATCGAGACCTCGCGTGAGCGGGCTGGAACATATCTCGCTCAGAGAATCAGCATTGCTATCCAGCGTGGCAATGCTGCTAGTCTTCTTGGCACGTTGCCTCGGGATACCGATTTGGGACAAATATGTTATCTGTGAGTAGTTAGTTATACAACTGCGTGTTAAATACTGTTTATTGTTGTTATTAAAATCGATGACTATCAACTAAGTTTATAATAAACCTATCTCATTAATAATTTATAATAAACCCTGTTTCGGTGTGAGTTTTATGCCCTTTTTAGACTCTTAAGTAACTTTACATACCCTCAGGAAACTCTAACAGAACTCCAATTTCTGCCACGTTTCCAGCCCACGCCGCGAAATGCAGCGGAGTCCGCCCAAGCCTGTCGATCCTGAGCTTTTCGGCGCCAGCTTTTAGGAGTAAGGACAGGATTGGTCCGCCCATCAACCCTGCTAGGTGACAAGCGGAAACCATGTCTACATGGCATGATGCGTTCGGGTTTGATCCAATTCCTAGCAATCTGGAAACAGGGATTAATATATTTTTTTTATTGAAAAAAGAAAGCCGTATTAGCCGAGTGGTTCGAGTAATTGCCTGCAACACAAAGGTTGCAAGTTAGAATCCAGACCGTGCTTGAAGAGCTCCATTCTTCTTTGACAATTCCGCCCCATTGACCTAGCTCCAAATTAAGCAAAGCTTGTACTATGGTAACTAGGCAAATATGCCCTCAGCGGAATCGACTTTGTTTTTACTAAGCATGTAGAGAAAGTCGAGGAACATACCTTTGTACCTCACTGAGATGTTGCATCTTGACAGCTTCGAGCAGTTGAGTGTTAAGCCTACTCATGCGCCTCTCACCCTGCCGGAAAGGTTTCGCGTATTTCAATGTATTCAGAACGGATCCGAATACATTAGTCTGCGATCGCTGGGATGGGTGATACTGAAGGTGTTCTAGGTGACTGGGCCGCCTTGGGGTTTCTCTTGAATAAAAATATATATTATGTGTTAGGCGTCAAAGGCTTTTTTTATACCACACAGGTGGCAAACAAGCATGCGGTCCACCTGATGGTAAACAGTTACCACCGCCTATGGAGGCTTGCAACACCAGGGGTATTGCTCGCGCGCTGCCGACACTTATTTATAATGTCGGTTGTTTTTATAAAAAAATAAATGGTTTTATGTCTGCCCCAACTTTAAAATACCCACTTATCATCACGCGTAGTCCCTAACGGGGTAAGCAGACAGAATAGAGCGCCAGTTCTCTTTAGACTTACATACCTCTTTCGCTTCGTCTACATTCATCAGTCTTCATACATACGCGTCGGTTTCGAGTACTCTTGCCGTTTCCGTCCTTGAGGGTCCGATCGATTTGATATAAGCAGTTGGAACGTTGTCTTCCTCCCACCTTGCAAGTTTATGTTTTGTAAGGATTATCAGAAAAATGTGTATATTTGGGAATATATGTCAAATTTCAAAACCTTCTTAAATATACCTACATATGTATACTTCACATATGTATGTATATTGTATATGCTTATTGATATATATTAATATACTTACTGAATACTGTTGTAAAGGCTTTGGCTTCTCCCCATGGGGGGTAAAAGTAGCCTACCGCCGTGGGGTTGCATTGTGATCTCCGTATCCTCTGATCCTTCTTGCTCTGCAAAATAATGTAGCGTAGAAACTTGAATCTAATCTGTACATATCTATATAAACCTATTTTTCTCTATTTCTTTTCTCTCTTCACTTGTTTGCCTGGAAGAGATCGCTTTTGCGATAAGGCCGCCCATTTGATTGTGCCTTTTACATGTTATTCTCTGTCATCCTATTTGTTTGTAAATATGTGTGTGTGTACAATAAAGAATATTATTATTCTTTATTTGAAATACATCTAACAGATTACATTTTTAAATATATATATATATATATATATATATATATATATATATATATATAAACATATTTCAAAATATAAAATATAGGGGCCCACCGGTATCGGGATCAGGGTCCAAGGTACCGGTGGTTAGGGTCCCAGAGAAAGAAATCTCCTCACAATACGTGCCGTTTCGAAGGCCGTTTCGAAGGGTCCCCGAAGGGGTAGGCAGAGGTGTATAGGTAATACCCACACACCCACTTTCCGCCAGAGGTATATTAGGTGCCAACGTGATAGATGGCGAGTCCATCGCCGTTACTCAAGCACGACTATACATACGCCTTTGAATTTCTTCTCAGACGTATGTAGGTTGGTAGTGTTGGCCAGTCAATAACCCATAATATAAAAAAAATTTACACTTACCGAGGACTTTTGACTTGGTATCCAACTGTGACGTCTTCCTAAAGTTCATTTTCGTAAGCAGCTTGATGTATCTCAATAAAGAAAATGTTTTTTTAAATTTAGCACTTACACTTGAAGACACAGAGATGAAATTCCATCGATTCTTATTTATCGTTTTGTTAGCACATTGGACGAGTGTTAATCTCGTCACAGTCTAACATACTACCGATGGTGTTGTAAATTACTATACTGTTAAAAAGAATTCGCGCAATTTTGGCCTGTAACGGACGAGGAAAAAGGTAAATTATTGTATGACGATTAATATGTAAAGTTCGACGTGCAAAACGGACTTATGAGGAAATATAAGGCGACTACCTTCGCCCGCGACTTCCCTAATCCTACAAACATATAAATAAATGTAAAAGTTTGGAAGCATGTTTGTTTAGGACTGTAGGTTTACCTCATTAACACAAAGATGTCGCTTATCAAAATTATAACGAGCTATCATTTGGTTCTATGTAGTAATTAGTATTTGTAGGCCCACATCATTGGCCCACATTGACTTTGTAGTCCAGTCATGACACATGCGGGTGTAGTGTTTGCACACACTAGCAAGTCAATACTCAACCCCCTGCAAGTGCTCCAATCTCTCTGTGTTCCACTGCTCTCCGGAGAAACCGGCTGGTACATGCGCAACAGTCAACTCCACGTTGACCTCAAAGTCCCCACAATAAAAAAGTCTATGAAAAAACTGTCTAAACGTCACTTCAATTCTGCTGAAATTCATCCCAACCCCCCGTCGTATCGGCCGCCCGTTGCACTCCTTCCTTTATCTCTAAGATAAGGCTTCCAAGACATGCCGTCACCGAACCGGATGACGACATCACGGTCCTCCAGGACGCCCGACAAAAACATACCAACACTACACTCAACCGACCACTGTTCCGTCCTCGCCGGCAAGGCTCGACGCAAATAAGCCGTAATGTTCCCCCCCGATTCCGTATTTTGTGTCTCGTTGCTTTAGTATATTATTTTAAAATTAAACATACATACATATCATCACGCCAAGTCCCCAACGGGGTAGGCAGAGAGTATTATAGAGCGCCAGTTCTCTCTAGACTTACATACCTCTTTCGCTTCGTCCACATTCATCAGTCTCTTCATACATGCTCGTCGGTTTCGAGTTCCCGTCCTTGAGGGTCCTATCGATTTGATCCAGGTAGTTGGAACGTGGTCTTCCTCTGCCTCTTCTTGCACACACTTTTGCTTTGTATATCTATTTCGTCAATCTTTCTTCTATGTATAGTCGTGTTTGAGTAACGGCGATGGACTCGCCATCTGTCACGTCAGCACCTAAAATATATCTCTGGCGGATAGCAGGTGTGTGGGTACTACCTGTACACCTCTGCCTACCCCTTCGGGGAACCTTGTAGGAATACTTGAAGAGATGTATACATAAATTTACAAATTACTCTGGATCAAAGTCTTTTCTTTCATTGCCTGTCATCCAATTCCGTCAGGTAGCTTTTGCGTGGAAGAGATACACAAATCTTCACAATATTTCACATCTACGTGTTAATCCAGCTATAAATCTATCTCAATACAAAATTTTATCCAATTCCGTTCAGTACTATTTGCGTGAAAAACGAGCAAACATCCTTAGGAACTTTCACATTTATAACATTAATAGGATTACCGACTATGAAACAGCGAGCTTCTCGACTCACGTCTTTTTCACTTGCGAACAATGTGGGCTAGCCTATTTTTCTCTCACGTCGAAGTGACTGGGGGTTAGGAATGGCACTAGATGGGGACCAATGGCCCGTTTCTAGGTACAGGAATTTGTTAATACAGGCCAAACGCCGCCGCATCCTAGCCTGAGCGTCTTAATATTGCACGGACAAGTACTCAATACTATAGAATGCATCAGTGTTTTTGCATACATAAAGAGCCGTGGTGGCCGAGTGGTTCGAGCAGTTGCCTGCGACGCAAAGGTCGCAAGTTCGAATCCCGACTGTACCAATGAGGTTTTTTGAACTTAAGTACAGTGATTAGTCACACCTCGAGCTTTACGGTGAAGGAAAACATCGAGAGGAAACCTGCATACGTCTGAGAAGACATTCAGAGGCGTATGTATAGTCGTGCTTGAGTAACGGCGATGGACTCGCCATCTGTCACGTTGGCACCTAATATACCTCTGGCGGAAAGAGGGCGTGTGGGTATTACCTAAACACCTCTGCCTACCCCTTCGGGGACCCTTGTGGGAAGGCGTGAGGATATATTATTATTATTATTTATAATAATACTAAAGCACGGTCGCGGAACAGAAAGAATTTCGTACGATAACCTATTATTACCCATCTCTGTCACTCCCGCGTAAATATAATGCGTCTCGCTCGCACAGATGCAATGACCGCTGTCGCCAGGGATTGAAAACCGTTTAATTGAGACCGTAAGGTTTGTTCTTGCTTGCGTCTGGTGTTTTGGTCGCAATTAAAAGTATTTGACATGATTCATAATTTTTGAATAACTAACGACATTCCATCTTGGGATGCGTTAGTGCTCGTTCAATTTTGAAACACATTTATCTTAGTTTGTTGTTATTTGTTAGTTTTTGTTGTCTTGTTTTAATTGTTAAGTGGTTTCGTTGATTTGTTAAGTTTAATTTACTGTTTTAAAATGGAACCAGTGCCGTCTACCTCGCGTCCATTCAAGAAGTTTGTTTCTCCGCGGAAGAAAAGAAAAATGTCACACTTTAGTGAATCTGAGAAGGTTATGATTATTAACGTGTTTAAATACATTAAGGAATCCTGGCCTGCCGATAAATATCCTTCAAAAAAAGAAATGAAGGACAAAACAGCCGATATCTTGGGCATTTCAAAATCGGCCATATATCGTATTTTAAAAGAATATACCGAAACAGACACCGTCAAGCCGGCTCCTTCACCGAAAAAACGACTCTCAGTAATTGAAAAGACTGATGAGTTCGATAAATCGTGCATCAGACGAATAGTGCACAGCTTTTATTTAAAAGGAGAGTTACCTACAACAAAAAAGGTACTACATGTCATAAATGCAGACGAATCCTTACCAAACATGGGCTTGACATCGTTGAAACAATTACTAAAACATTTAAAGTTTAAATATGTCAAACGAAGGCGAAATAATTGTTTGATCGACAGAGATGACATAGCATTGTGGCGTATTAAATATTTGAAAAATATAAAAACTTACCGACAGCAACAACGACCAATATATTACTTGGATGAAACTTGGGTAAATGCGGGTAAGACCTTTTTTTTTATCCATTTACTGACTGAATTAAATCCATACTAATATTAAAAATATGAAAGTATCTCTGTCTGTGTGTCACCTTTACATGGCTAAACGGCTGTTATGATCTTGATAATCCTATTAATATTATAAACGCGAAAGTTTGTGAGAATGTATGTATGTTTGTTTCTCTTTCACGCTAAAACTACTGATTGGATTTTAATGAAACTTTACAATAATATACCTTATACATCAGAATAATACATAGGCTATGTATGAACCACAGGCGAAGCCAGAGGGAACAGCTAGTATTAAATAAATATACTTGGTATCAAGAGCAAAGACAGGATCGACAAAAGCGATTAGTGATCCCCTGAGTTGTTTGCAATATTAAGTGGTTAAATGTTTATACTTATGATAATTTTATTCATTATCTTTTTAGGGCACACTGTAGGCAAAGTGTGGGAAGATACTACAGTGCAGTCACGAAAACAAGCATTTTTGGGGGGTTTGTCGACGGGTGCCAAGAATCCTACTTCCAAAGGCAACCGGTTAATTATTTTACATATAGGAAGTGAAAAGGGATTTGTCCCAGAATCGGAATTGGTGTTTGAATGCAAAGGTACAGGCGATTACCACGAATCGATGAATGCAGTCAAGTTCGAAAATTGGTTCCAAGCAATGCTACCGAAACTTGAACCAAACGCAGTGGTTGTAATGGATAATGCCAGCTACCACTCACGGCGCCAGGAGAAAATTCCAGTAACACGTTGGAAAAAATCAGACATCCAAGAATGGCTTTCATCAAAACAAATTTTTTTTGAAGCAAATGAAACAAAGGTCCAGCTCTTGGAAAAGGTGAAAAACGTTAAAACTCTGTACCAATCGTATGTAGTCGATGAAATGGCAAAAGCAGTTGGTGTAGAGGTATTGAGATTACCTCCATACCACTGCGAATTAAATCCCATCGAACTGGTGTGGGCAGACGTCAAGGGGTATGTAGCTCGGAAAAACACAACATTTAAGATGGTAGCTGTCAAAAAGTTGCTCCAGGAGGCTTTAGCCAACATTACAGCAGAAAAATGGCAAAATTGCATAAGTCACGTCAAAAAAGTGGAATCGAAACTAGGTGGACTAGATGATAATGTAGACAAAACTGTCGATTCTTTTGTTATAAATATGACAGGCGAGACGTCATCAGAAAGCAGTTACTCTGATACAGACGAATCGGATTCGGATTTATGATTTTTTTATTTCTACCAAATTGGTAATTTTAAGACGATTTTGATACCTCTGGTCTGTCTGCCCCTCTGTTCTGTCTGTTTCAGTTAACTCGGGAGTATTCGGGAGCAGTCGGTGCCGCTCGGGTGCGTTGGTACCAAAATGACGGCGTGAGACATGACGCCACTCGATACTCGACCACGACAGAGGAATAACACATCTGTGATTCAGTTTTATATTGAGATATTATTGCAAAATTGTTATAAATAAAAGTAATGGAATGTCTGAAGAGTTTATTGTTTAACAAAATACTTAATAATAATTTATTTAATAAGCTAGTTTTTTTCTATCCTTCAAATATTTCATGCAAACCACACATATAAAAATGTTTGTGACCACTGTCAGTAGGTAAAGAGGTCATTGTACGAAATTCTTCCTGCTCCGCGACCGTGCTTTAGCTATGCTCACCGGTTTCACCCATAGCCAAATATTTTTTGGATTAAAGCAATGGTGGCAGCACTAATATTGCAAGTTCGAATCCCAACTGTAACAATGAGTTTTTGTGTATATTTAAGCACAGTACCAGTATAGACGTGCTTGAGTAACGCCATCCGACGCCATCTCGTTGGCCGGCGGAAAGTGGGGTTGTTCTATCTACTCACCCCTGCCTACCCCTTTGACCCTTGTGGGAAGGCGTGTGAACCCGTTGGTTAATTGGAAGTTTTTTTCAGGAATTCGTTTTTAGTATAAAACATATCCTGTGTTAACTTAGCTAAAAATCTATCCCTGTGCCTTATTTCATCAATTTATGTTCAGTAATTTTTACGTGAAAGAGGAACAAACATTCGCATTTATAATATTAGTAGGATTGTAACGCATTGCATTTGTATGGGTTACTTATACACCTCTGCCTACCCCTACGGGGACCCTTGTGGGCGTGAGGATATATTTAACTTAAAATTCATTGGCATAGACCTCTAAAGTTTGAACCTGGAACCATTTTGCTGACTATTTAACCACCTCGGTCACCGTACGTAAGTTTTCATCAGCACAAAGTATGCTATCGTTTATTATTGCATTCGGCAATCTATGATTTCTATTCGCGTCTCGTATCAATCCCACCCACAGAGAGGGGTTCCTAGCCGTGGGATGCATTTTTAAATTCTATAAAATGTATTATGCCAAGCGCGATTCGGTTAATGTATACGGAATCCTGAAATTTCACACAATTCATTTTTTATACAACAAGAGTGCCAGACAAGCATGCGGCCCACCTGATAGGAAGCTGTTACCGTAGCCTATTTACGCTTACGATGACGAAGTATCACTTGCGTGCTGTCACTCTACGTTCGGAGAGTTATACTGTGTTGTCAGCATAATAGGACTAATCCCTCTGCTGTCTGCACAATATAACAATGACCCCCCTCCCCAAAGAGATCATTACTGGAGACCTTGTTCACCGCGTAGGAACACAACACAAAAAATGTGTTATTTGGCTACGGACTTCTATAAGGTGGAGGTTCTGCCCCAGTCGGGCAGCTCCAAATTCGAACGAAAACCCCGTTATGCCCTACCTCTCTTGAAATTCTTGTATTGACTGCAATACTGCGCGAAACTAAGTTGGCCTCGCCTTATGAGGGGACGGGGGTGAGGCGGCGGGTTGCCTAGCATAGATAGTGCCATCGACGAAGACGTTTCCCACTAATTTCTATTCGAGGGGGTCGCGGGATGCGGGGAGTATGACCCGAGTCTATTAATTATAGTGTGCGTGTACACTCATAGGTAATCAGTGTGTACCGATAATACTCAAAAATTTGTGGAAGGTTGCACACTTACACTGTAAAATATAAGGAAGAATAGTGGGGCGCGTTTTCTATTATGGCACTATCTATAGTTCTAGTAGCTGTTGGGTATTGTCATAGTAGATATATTATATTATTATCATAAGTAGTCATGTCATCTTCTTCTTCATCTTTAAGCATGTTCCCCGCTGGACCAAAGCGCATATAAATGGGTTTGCAGCATGCGGTACCCTAATTCACACTGTGTCCGTTCCTCAAGTATTCCATCACGTCTTGCGGTGAATAAGAGATGGGGAGCAAAATCATTAACTGTAAATTTTAGTTTCGAGAACTGCAAAACAAATGGCGTGAATGAGTACGTGATGGCACGGTCGACGGCCGTCTGGTCTGGACCTGAATACGAAACTTGAGGTCGCGGGTTCGCTGCTCAGGGCAGATATCTGTGCGATTCATACACCCATTTTCCGCCAGAGATATATTTTAGGTGCTAACGTAACAGATGGCGAGTCCGTAGCCGTTACTCAAGCACGACTAATAGACAATTAATACATAGGACTTTGAATTTCTTTTCATACGAATGCAGGTTTCTTCTCGATGTTTTCCTTCACCGTAAAGCTCGAGGTGTGACTAATCACTGTACTTGAGTTCAGAAAAAAACATTCTTACAGTCGGGATTCGGACTTGCAATCTTTGTGTTGCAAGCAACTGCTCGAACCACTCGGCCACCACGGCTCCTTTATTCTCTCTTATTCCACTAAGCAGATATCTAGCATGCGGACCTGATGCGCCTGATGATAAGCGTAACGCAATCGAGGCTATCGCTCCACTCCACTCCATGCTGTACTCTCTACGGGAACACTGTACCTAGGAACAATTCTACACAAATTGACATAGCCTCAAATTAAGTAAAGCTATACAAAGCAACGATATATACCTATATAATTATACTAGCTGTCCCGCCCAGCTTCGCTTGGGTGAAAAAGTAAAATTGCACGTAACACCTATTGGGTCATTCTCGACTCCATCTGTTAGAATCGTTTGGAGGTAACTGATAGTTAAGTGTGACTGTCTAATAATAGACAAATAATTTGCAATAACATAATATTGCGACTATCAATTGAGATGAAAGCTATCCTATCTTTCAATTTGGATCAAACTGCATGCGGCGTGCAAATTTGATTAAAATCGGTTAAGTAGTTTAGGAGTCCATCGCGGACAAACAACATGACACGTAATTTATATATATTAAAAAGATAGATACTATTTACGTAATCAAGACTAAGGTATAAATACGTGTTCATCACACAAATATCTGCTCTCAGAAACGAACCCGCGACCTCAAGCTTCGCAGTCAGGAGCTCTGATCACAAGACCAGACGGCCGTCTCAGGAGCTCTGACCACAAGTCTGACCCTGTGCCTTATTTTGCGACACACCCGGTAATATTAATGCTGGTACTTTGTTCTAAAATGCACTGAGGCAACACCGCCCAGCCCGAGAATCATACAATATTCAAACACACGACTTTGTGAACATCATCCCCACACAGTTCATTGAACTGTGTGGGTATTTTATAAAACACATTATACTGCAATACAAAGCTCTTGTGGCCGAGTGGCTCGAAGAGTCTACAACGCAAGTATTACAAGCTGTAATATTTGCGTTGACGTTGACTTACGTTGCGTTTACAATCGCGACTGTACTCAGGCTATTTCTAAATATACAGTAATTGATTACACTACGAACTTTACGCTGAAATAAAGATACATCTTTATGTAACAATCTGCATACATCCTATCCTACTAATATTATAAATGTGAAAGTTTGGATGTTTGCGGTTCTTTCACGGCAAAACGGCTGAACCGATTTAGCTGAAAGTTGAAATCATGATGGCTTATACCGAGGAATAGGACATAGGCTACTTTTTTTTTAATACCGAAATTGCGAACTTGTAATATTATAAAGTATGATGCTCTTTCACGGCATAGCGGCTGAACCGATTCTACCAGGAAAGTACATAAGTAACTTTTTTGAAATCCACGCGGGCGAAGCCGCGGGCATAAGCTAGTTTGAAAATAAATTTCAGAACGTATAGTCAGAAATACCCAAAACGCATGCTCCAAAGATTAAAGAAAAAAAACCTAATTGAATCAATGTACATAATAGGTAAAGTTTAATTTCAGTTACAGTTTAATCTCGAAAGGGTTCTCTTGTTTATGTTGAAAACAAGTACTAACACTATTATTTTAATTTAATTCAGACTAATCCGGACTTAGTCCTTTCGTCCCGACTTAGTGTGACCTTAACTTCGTACTATGGTAGTGGAACTCGATTTGAATATAAGTGAGTTGCTAGTGTTCTGGGTAAGAATTGTTTAAACACATGCCGTAATTTGAGTAGTTGCCTGCGACACAAAGATCGCAAGTTCCAAGCCCGACTGAGAAGCAATTTAAAGGCGCATGTATAGTTGTGCTTGAGTACCGACGATGGACTCGCCATCTGTCACGTTGTCACCTAAAATATATCTCTGGTGGAAAGTGTGTGTGTGGGTAATACCTATACACCTCTGCCTACCCCATTGGAGACCCTTGTGGGAGGGCGTGAGAATATAGAGTTAAAGGATTGAGATGTGAAAAGTCGCGGAATATCTCGAACGATCCATTCCTGTGAGAACCCGTAGTATCATTAAACTTCCATAGACGAGGCATTGTTTGTCTTCGGAACCAATAACCGCTTCTGCCGTCTGGAGGGTTTCTCATGAAGTTCCAGGACTTGGTATGACTTGTGCAATAAATTGTCATTTCAAATTAATAAGATTCCAAAGAGATGACACAGCTTATTAGAATTCAAGTTACCGGGCAGGTGGTATGGGTATTGTTACCAGCGACTTAAGAAGGATTCAGAGATAATTTTGACACCACTATGGTGGCAAATAAGCAGGAGGCCCACCTGATGGTAAGCGGACCGCCACCCTTGACAGTTGTATTGCAACTGTCAAGGCTGGCGGTCATGGGTATCCCTTGCACGTTACCGACCCAGCAGGAATCTTTTCACACCCTTCTTGAAGAACTCCAAGCTGTACTCTCTGAAGTAAATCTCAACAGGGAGTTGAACAGGAACAGAGACGCAACAGGTATTACATTTCATTCCATTCCCCTCGACTAGAAATTGGTGGGGCGCGGCTTCGTGAATGACACTATATGTATTTAAACATATCATATTTGTGGTGTTTGAATTCCCCCATTATCAAGAAATCCCATCATACTGCAATAAAAATACAACTTAACCAAATGTCTTAATAACAATCGGAACGATTAACGATATCAGTAAGGATATCTCACCACTTACTTATCGCCAGATAACACTGCTCATTGATGTAAGAATTTTATAGATATTGCTCCAGTGAGCGAGCAATATTGATAAACATTATTATTTTACTATTTTATGCCCGCGGCTTAGCCCGCGTGGAGGTCGAAAAGTAGCTTTGGAAATTTTCCAGCTAAAATCGGTTCACCCGCTATGCCGTGAAAGAGCATCATACATTATAATAAAAGAACTTTGAATTTTTCAGGAAAAAAAAGTAGCCTATGTCCTATTCCTAGGTATAAGCTATCACGATTTCAACTTTCAGCCAAATCGGTTCAGCCGTTTGGCCGTGAAAGAACCGCAAACATCCAAACTTACAAACTTTCACATTTATAATATTAGTAAGAAAGATAAGATATTAGTACATACATCCATATCATCACGCCAAGTCCCTAACGGGGTAGGCAGAGAGTATAGAGCGCCAGTTCTCTCTAGACTTACATACCTCTTTCGCTTCGTCCACATTCATCAGTCTCTTCATACATGCTCGTCGGTTTCGAGTACTCTTAACGTTCCCGTCCTTGAGAGTCCGATCTATTTGATCCAGGTAGTTGGAACGTGGCCTTCCTCTGCCTCTTCTTGCACACACTTTTGCTTTGTATTATTAAGATATTAGATATTAGTAAGATTTATAATATTAGTAAGATACACAGATTAGTCTACATCTGGAGTCTGGATATGGTATTCCAACTGACATTCAACTTGTCTATTATATGTGAGTGGTGTTAAGACGGAGATATTCTGTAGTGTTTCTTTAATTTTTTATATCTGCAAGTGTCTCAGAAAACAGAAAATAGAAATGCACAATGAAAGGAATCTAATTAAATCGTCTTGAGGATATTCATATTTACAATAACCGACAACTTCTAGAAGGCAGCTGTTTTTCGCCTGAGATTTATTAACGTGACAACGTGACAGATGGCAAATACATCGCCGTTACTCAAGCATGACTATACATACGCCTTTGAATTTCTTCTCAAACGTATTCAGGCTTCCTCTCGATGTTTTCCTTTACCGTAAAGCTCGGCTTGGCTTAGGAAGAAACAGCGACGGACTCGCCATCTATCACATTGTCACCTTCCTATTTCCGTCGAAACGAGGGGATTTATTGGTAGACCCCTTTAGAGACCATTAAAATTAAAATCTTATGTCTTAAAAAGACTCCAAGCCTATAAAAGCTTTACTCCATTAGTGGAAATACCTACATATGTAAATATTCGTCCTAAAACATAAAATAATATTGACAATTCTAATCACTTCATTAGCTAATGTAACTAAAGACCATTCTTAGCATTCATAACTCTACGCGGAGTTTCCGTGAACATATTTTGATAAGAACTTATCAAAACTTGTAAGTCAAAGTCTCAGTACGATTGTTGTGTCGGTCGGTGGTCGATAATGTGTTGTGCTAAATAATAATATGGAGATGTCGTTGCTACGAGGTGTGTTACAATAACTTCAATTGTTAAAATGAAAATATTAAATTAAAATGTGTACTGCAATTAAGAGATTCGCAAAGCGGCGTGAACGATGATGTGATAGTAAAGATGAAGAAAGTCATGTAACGTTGGTTTGGACATATAGAAAGGTTGAGTGAAGAAAGATTGACATAACAGATATACAAAGCGAAAGTGTGTGCAAGAAGAGGCAATGGAAGACCACGTTCCAGCTACCTGAATCAAATCGATCGGACACTCAAGTACGGGAACGGCAAGAGTACTAAGTTAAAACACTACGTGTTTCCTTTAATGAGTCAACCATTATATATCGTTAGATATATAATATATATCCTCACGCCTTCCCACAAGGGTCCCCGAAGGGGTAGGCAGAGGTGTATAGGTAATAAATACACACACACCCACTTTCCGCCAGAGGTATATTTGGTGCCAACGTGACAGATGGCGAGTCCATCGCCGTTACTCAAGCACGACTATACATACTTTGAATTTCTTCTCAAACGTATGCAGGTTTCCTCTCGATGTTTTCCTTCACCGTAAAGCTCGTGGTGTGACTAATCACTGTACTTAAGTTCAGAAAAACTCATTGGTACAGTCGGGATTCGAACTTGCGATCTTTGTGTCGCAGGCAACTGCTCGAACCACTCGGCCACCACGGCTTTTTTAGATATGTTTTAATTAAAAAAAACAGCCGTGTAAGCCGAGTGGTTCGAATAGATGTTTGCAACACAAAGATTGCAAGTTCGAATTCCGATTATACCACTGTGATTTGTCACACCATGAGCTTTACGGTGAAAAACCTGCATACGTCTGACTACGCAATTCAAAGGCGTACGTATAGTCGTGCTTGAGTAACGGCGATGGACTTGCCATCTGTCACGTTGGCACTTAGATATATTTCTGGCGAAGGGTGGTTGTGTGGGTACCTACCACCTATTCACCTCTGCCTACCCCTCCGGTGAGCCTACTGGGAAGGCGTGAGGACGTATCAATATTGGGTGGAAAGCAAATAGATGATAATATACATACATACATATCATCACGCCGAGACCCTAACGGAGTAGGCAGAGATAATAGAGCGCCAGTTTTCTCTAGACTTGCATACCTCTTTCGCTTCGTCCACACTTATCAGTCTCTTTATAGGCCCGCCGGTTTCGAGTACTCTTGTCGTTCCCGTCTATTAAAATATAGTGTTTATTTTAAACTTTAATATATAGTATATCGGCAATCCATAATTTTTGCAGTATTTTGTATTAAGCGAGCCTTCGAACGTTCCATATCTTGCCATTTAGGATAGTTACCATGAAAAGTTGCAAACATGTCTAAAAATATATGCTCCACGATTTTCGTTAGTCATCTAACCTTGGCGAAGTGTACTGACATAGTGAGATATCGACGCGACGTAAGACTGTTTGTTTTGTCACTGGCATGCGTCCGCGCATCCTTGTGTGGACAGTAGACCATCTTTGAAAAATTTGAATTTGGAATCATACGTCAAACATTAGAGCTAGCTGGCTGTCATGTGTTCTAAAGAAAAAAATACATTTGTATTTAAATGTGTTCTCTATTGAGTGTACGATTTAAAATTTTAGCAGCTAAAGTGTAATGGTTCATTAAAATAAATTTAATTTATTACGATGTGTACAAAAGGGATATTTTCATCTTTTTGTGTAGAAGGCAAGTATAATGTGGACATGTAAAACGGATGAGTGAAGAAAGATTGCTGAAACAGATACACGATGTGAAAGTGTGTGGAAGAAGTAGAGAAAGACCACGTTTCAACTATTTATATTTCATAACTTACCGGCTTTTTTAAAACGCAGATATAGAAAAAGGGAATCCAGAAGAGGAGAACCAGAGGCCTCTGCTGAACCCTCAAGATGGAAGACACGTCACACGACCCTTGCCGCCCAGGCCTCGGACCTTGGGTCTACAACAGGCTTTAATGTATGCACTTTTAATGAGTTAAAAGACAAAATACCAAAATGCTGGCTGGATAAGCACGTTCTGTGGAGCTTGACAAAAAAAATAGTTTTTTTTTCTATCTTATTGGAATTGTACGATTGACTTTAATATCCATATTCTAAAAGGATATAAAACCGAAAATATCTTCAAATCATTCGCAAAGCGCATTCGCGCGAAATCGTAGAGATCCATGCAGACTTGTCGTTAGTGACATTCCTAGGTTAAGTAAATATAGTAAAAGTTGTATGTTCATGTGTATAAGAGTATTTAATAAGTTACCTAGTGAATTTAAGTTATTAAACCATAGGCGGTTTAAAGTTCAACTGTATAAGTGGTTGAATGAGAATAATTTTTATAGTGTTAAAGAATTTTTTGAACACTAACCTGGATTTGCATGCTGAAAACTCGGCAAAACATGTATGTACATTATTTATTTATTAACACCCAATTTATACCATGTTTTTTGCAAATAAATGATTATTATTATTATTATTATTATTATTAAAGAAGATCATACTTATTAGAAGCCTGAATATCAGAATATTTCAAAATTCAAAACTAGCTTCGCATCTAATTGAGCACCTTAACAAATTACCCCAGTTCTTATTTCAAACCTGAATTGCAGAACGTTTTCCAAATTTAAAATGTATTTTGCACGTAATCTTAATATATATAAATTACGTGTCACGTTGTTTGTCCGCGATGGGCTCCTAAACTACTAAACCGATTTCAATCAAATTTGCACACCGTGTGCAGTTGATCCAACTTAAAAGATAGGATAGCTTACATCACAATTAGACCTGATAGGTGGCGCTGCGATCGTGTTTCAAGAAATTTTACTTTTCACCCAGGCGAAGCTGTGCGGGACAGCTAGTTTAACAATAAAAAAAAAAATGCCATATCCTTATTTCAAACCTGTATTCTCGAACATGTTTTTCAAATTCAAAATTTCATTCCAGGAACAATAATCACCTTCAACTCAGTCTAGATATGCCGGACATGACTCCATCATCAATACCGTCCACGGTGACCAATACTCCAGCGGGGGAGTCCCCAGCTTTGCAGAAGCACTGGCGGAGAGGCGACAGGCGACTCCGGAGACTAAACACTGAACTGCTCGAGTCTATTGACGCTCTTGATGTCGAGGAGGTAGAGAGGTAACACACGTCAAGAGTTCTAGAACCTTCCGTGCATATAAAAAAAAAATTGGATGATACCTGGAGCTGGAGCCCGAAGATTGCAAGTACGAATCCCAACCCTACCGATGATCTTTCCTGTACATAAGTATAGTGAATCTCGCCACGTGCTTTAAGATGAATTAAAACATCGAGAGGAAGCCTGCATACGTCTGAGAAGCAATTCAAAGGCCTATGTATTAAAGAATTGCGCTTGACAAACAGCGATGGTGTCGCCATCTGAGGTAGAGAGGTAGGGCATAACGGGTCTCCCGTTCGAATAAGAGAGGTAGGGCATAACGGGTCTCCCGTTCGAATAAGAGAGGTAGGGCATAACGGGTCTCCCGTTCGAATAAGAGAGGTAGGGCATAACGGGTCTCCCGTTCGAATAAGAGAGGTAGGGCATAACGGGTCTCCCGTTCGAATAAGAGAGGTAGGGCATAACGGGTCTCCCGTTCGAATAAGAGAGGTAGGGCATAACGGGTTTCCCGTTCGAATTCGGAGCTGCCCGACTGGGGCAGGACCTCCACCTTATAGAAGTCCGTAGCCAAATAACACAATTTTTTGTGTTGTGTTCCTACGCGGTGAATAAGGTTTCCAGTAATGAGCTCCTTGGGGAGGGGGGAGGATTGTTACATTGTGTTGGAAGCAGAGGGATTAAACCCATTATGCTGCCAACACACTATAACTCTCCGAACACAGAGTAGCAACACGCAAGTGATACTTCCGTATCGTGAGCGTAAATAGGCTGCGGTAACCGTTTCCCATCAGATGGGCCGTATGCTTGTTTGCCATTCTTGTTGTATAATATATATATATATATATATATATATATATATATATATATGTGGTGTCCCAGCTTCGCTTGGATGAAAAAATACGATAGTGGCGCCACCTATCGGGTCCAATTGTGAACCTAAATAATTCTCGTATCCACCTGAAGACAGACAGAAAATTTCAATGAAATCGATCCAACCTTTTAGGTGGAGTTCAGTGAGACACGCACAGAAGAAATATATATATATATATATAAAAACATATAATTATCAATATAGATGTCTTTCGTATCTTAATATATAATGTGCATATAAAGAGGTATTGATACAAAATACAAAATATATATTGTTCTTTCAAGGCTCTTAAACTCTGGCGCGAATCCCAATGCTACTTGTCGCTTGGCTCACGTGTCAGCTTGCCACTCGGCCGCCATGACAGGAGGTGATGCCCTGTCCCTGCTGCTCAAATTCGGTGCCGAGAAACTGAGGATAGATAAGCTGGGCCGGACACCTCTACACCTGGCCGCTTACTCCGGGAATATACGGCAGGTCGCCATACTTCTTGAATTTCCCGAAGGTTGGTCGCATTTTTATAAATAATATATCACGCCTCACGCCTTCCCACAAGGGTCCCGAAGGGGTAGGCAGAGGTGTATAGGTAATACCCACACACCCACTTTCCGCCAGAGGTATATAAGGTGCCAACGTGACAGATGGCGAGTCTATCGCCGTTACTCAGGCACGACCTTACATTCGCCTTTGAATTTCTTCTTTCTTTCGTATGCAGGTTTCCTCTCGATGCTTTCCTTCGCCGTAAAGCTCGTGGTGTGACTAATCACTGTACTTAAGTTCAGAAAAACTCATTGGTACAGTCGGGATTCGAACTTGCGATCTTTGTGTCGCAGGCAACTGCTCGAACCACTCGGCCACCACGGCTCTGGGCGCATTTTTACTACATGATAAACTCGTCACCACTCGTCACGTTGGTTAAGTATATCCTCGTCGAAGCTGGTTTTACACCTTAACACACAGGGAAGCTCTCGAAAATTACCTAAGAGTCAAAACTGCCCCGTTCAAGGAAAACAATTTATTCAACGAACAATTGAAAATACATGATCGGATTGCATTTATAAGTAATTATTCATAATGTTAACTTAATTCTACAAACTACATGAAAAAAATGAATAAAATCTTTGAAGTCGGTCAAAAAAATTTTCGAATGTAATTGAGAATCACTAAAACCAACATTTTATGGGTTTGTAATTGTCAGAACATGTATGAAGAATATGATGGAAAATAATCTCACGGCAAAGTGAAAAATTTTGGATAAAGGATCTACATATGAAGGATCAAAAATGAGCGAGTGAGACAAAAGACAGTAAAAAGAATAAATAAACAGTTATGTGTAAAATATACAGGTGTCTCAGGTAATAGGACACTGGCTCAAATATGCGATAGGACATAATGAAAGAAAGTTAAAAATATAAATATATATATAAAACAAACATTTTTCGTTAATTTTAGAAAAAAAATGCAGTAACGATAAAGTTATACACGTAGAATCTACCTACATTTTTATATTTGAATGACATACACTCTGAAAAATCCCATAAGACCATGATTGGAAGAGTGTGTTCTTAATAATGTTTCATCTCGTTATCTTTGGAGCTACATATTTGTATTCTTGCATCGTCATGAGGATATATTCACAGCACTATGTACCTTCTAGAAGACAACCGTAAAATTTTTTGAGACATCCTGCAGATAAGTCAAAATTGACATGGTGGTCCAGTTTGTTAGGTTATTTTATTGGACATGGCAACAAATTTTGAGATAATGCCAAATGTTCTCCATTACTGCATTAATTAACCCATGCGAGGCCGGGCGGGTACTTAACTAGTTGACCGAGCGGCTAGTTTAAAGGAAATTAGGTACTAGGTTAAGTACTAGCGCCTCATAACCACGATGAGATGGAACTCATTATCAGGAGCGACCACTGCTTCAGTTTTCTTCGACACAAGTCTTAAGACCACCAGCTCGTCCAAAACGTCCTTAAAGATAATATTCATGTAAATTAAATTTCATTAACATTCTTTCTACGTTTAGCTTACTCAGCCGTGGTGGTTGGAGTAGTTGCCTGCAACACAACATTTGTAACTTTGAATCTCAACTGGACCAATGAATTTTTTCTGAACTTAAGTAGGTATAATTTAGGTGCCAAAAAACAGATTACGACTCATTGCCGTTTCTCAGCCTAAAACTAAACATAGTCTTTCAATTTCTTTAACTTATGCAGGTTTACTTTCTAATCTATGGTGACTAATCACTGAATTCAAAATCTGTATAACTTGTTGTGACTGTACCATTCGAACTTGCAAGCTTTGTGACGCAGGTGACTATCGAACCACTCGACCATCACGGCTCACATTTAGAGTATAATTATGGATAAAGCTTTAGGATAAGAAGTGGCCGTGTGGTTTGTTAAGAGCGCATGCTTAAACGACGACGATTGGGTTGCATAGTTTGAGTTTACGGATTTCTATACAATGACTACTTAAAGGCTTTTTCGATGAAGAAACAGTACTCACAATTTCCTTGAGCGCATTCGAGGCGTGGTGCGACAGGTTTCGCATGTGATTGGAGTAGGTTGCAGCCGTCAAGCTGTCTAAAGTTGTTGTTTCGGGGAATCCTGTACTTAAGAGCAAGTTTTTAAATAATACTTATGTCGTATATCAACATACATATGTCCTAATGGGGTAAACAGAGAGATAATGGAGCACCGGTTCTCTCTAGACTTACAGTCTCTGCATAAAGCTCGCTGGTTTTGGGAACTCTTTGACGTTTCCATTCTGGATTGTGCGTTCGATTTGATCTAGGTATTTGGAACACGCCAATAGCCTCGTAATCAAGTTAAAAGTTTTACCTCTATAGTTATAATATTAATTACAACTGCGGCAAATCACAAGTTTGAAGTCCGGCTGTATCCATGAGCTTCTTCTGAACCTGAGTAGAGTGATTGACACCACGTGCTCTACCGTGAAGGAAAATTTTAAGAACCTGTATACTTTTAAGAAGAAATTCAAAAGACTGTATAACCGTGGACTGGTGGAGACTGACTCCGGACCGAGAACCGGGGAGTCCTTTGCCCAGCAGTGGGTGCAAGTGGGCTGAATATGATGATGTACAATCGTGCTTGAGCAACCGCCGGGGATTCGCCATGAGTCACGTTCACATTACATCTGCCTAAATTTTTGGGGACTATGTGTCAAGTAGTGAGGATAAAACATATTTGTTTTCGGCTGACCTTCCCGGTTCACTATTATAGTACCAACGACGTTCCCATTGTCGTTTATTCTGGCCATCGTCTTCGTCGCTCCAGGACCCTGGATAAAGAATGTAACTATAATAAATAAATAATATCCTCACGCCTTCCCACAAGGGTCCCCGAAGGGGTAGGCAGAGGTGTATAGGTAATATCCACACACCCACTTTCCGCCAGAGGTATATTAGGTGCCAACGTGACAGATGGCGAGTCCATCGCCGTTACTCAAGCACGACTATACATACGCCTTTTGAATTTCTTCTCAGACGTATGCAGGTTTCCTCTCGATGTTTTCCTTCACCGTAAAGCTCGTGGTGTGACTAATCACTGTACTTAAGTTCAGAAAAACTCATTGGTACAGTCGGGATTCGAACTTGCAACCTTTGCGTCGCAGGCAACTGCTCGAACCACTCGGCCACCACGGCAGAATGTAACTGAATTAAGAATTAAGTCATCTTCTACTGTTGTTCACTTCTGTGGAATGAACTCCCGCTGCGGTTTTCTCTTTCCCTTTCTCTGCCCTAATGGAGTACCTATAGGGACTCGGTGATGTATGTATGTTTTAAAAATAAAATATAATGTTATTTATATGTATGTTTCAATTTTAATATTATTATTGTTATCAATTAGTTAGTATACTTTCTGTGGCTGATTTTAAGCGCAATGACATTAAACCAATTCTTCTATATCTATCTATCTAGTTTTAAGCTTGGTTTTGGTATCAACTATGTTAGCGGCCTAAAATAATGAAATGTATCCTCATGCCTTCCCAAAGTCCCCGAAGGGGTAGGCAGAGGTGTATAGGTAGTACCCTCACACTCACTTTCCGCCAGATATATTTTAGGTGCTAACATGACAGATGGCGAGTCGCCGTTACTCAAGCACAACTATACATACACCTGTGAATTGATTCGCAGGTTTCCTCTAAGTGTTTTCCTACACCGTAAATCTCGTGGTGTGACTAATCTCTACTAATCCCTACTAATTTTATAAATGCGAAAGTAGCTCTGTCGGTCTGTTACCTTTTCACGCCTAAACTACTGAACCGATTTAAATGAACTTTGGTACAAAGATAGCCAAGAGATTGAGGAAGGACATAGGCTACTTTTTAATGCGAAAAAGGGTTATAAGTTTTTATAGAAGTTTCGTCATTTTTGAAGCTAGAAGCCTGAAACTTTATTTTTAGGCTCTTGATTACAAATAAATTAATATTACATTCTAAGTTTGTAAAAAAATTACCCTTAAAGGGGTAAAATAAAAATAAAATTAAATGCTGTTTAATATCACTTTTCCGCGCGGACGAAGTCGCGGGCACAGCTAGTCACTGTATAAAGATATGTATTTACCATAAAATTCTGCGCTATCTCCATGATTTCTTCAAGTTTCTTCAAACAATAAATTAAAAGCGATTGTATAAGCTTCTCAAAAATACCTCTGGCGTTTGATGGAATGTCAGTCGAACTTTTTAATTGTCTTGGTAAGTGAATCTTCTTTGTTTAATTTCTGCCAGTGACTAACGAAGTGTAATGACAACTTACCAAACACCAAAAAGGACTTTAAAAAAGGTAATTTTTCTTTAATATTATTGTTCAAGTAAAACAGTTTTGTAGTACCAAATAATTTTTGAGTGATCTGGGTTCGTGGAACCACCTTATGTTTCAATGTTTGACTTTGTAGGACCAATTTATGTTAACCTTTTCAATGAGGCGTTGGTATATTTACTGAACTTCACTTTATTAAGCGTGGGAATCCAGCATAATATGCTAATTTAATTTTCTATGTTACAATAAAAATGACGTGAAGACGTGAAATAATGTGTAATGTCAAGTGCGATTTGGCGGCAAATTTGAATGTTAAGGGGAAGCCTTCATTTAGACACAGATTCTGTTAAGGCGACATCAATTGGTTCAATTATGCCTGAACAATAATCAAACTCCTTTTGGATAACTGTATCCTGGTCTTACTGATTTTAATGTACTTTAATAAAAAGCCGTGGTGGCCGAGTGGTTCGAATGGCGCTATGTTAAAAGTACAAACGTTCACCCAAGCGAAGCTGGGCGGGACAGCTAGTATATAATAAAAGAAAGTGACTAATAAATTTGTCAAAGATTACCCAAGAGATAAAACAAAAGATATACACACAGTAACTACATATCATCACGCCGAGTCCCTTCCAGGTTGGCAGAGAGAGAAGAGACCCAGTTGAGTTAAGCCTAGACTTACAGTCCCTCGATTCAGCCATATTCATGAAAACGATGAGCGATAAAATATTGACCAAACAGAATATGAATGTGTGTGGAAGAAGAGATAGAGGAAGAGCAGGCTCCAACTACGTAGATCAAATCGAACGGTCGCTAGGGACGTAAACGTCAAGAGTAATCGAAACTGGCATACATTTATGAACAAAACGATAAACCTGGCTGAAGCAAAAGAGACTTCTAAGTCTAGAGATAGCAGGCGCTCAATTCTGCCTACCTCTTAAGAGACTCGATGTGGGATATAAAAATGATTCGTGCCGCCCCAAATTGCTATCGAAATATATAACAATACCATCTAAAGCCGATCTATCAGGTGAGTAACCTAATGGGAATAACTCAACCACGAAACAAAGGTTGCTTATCGTCTGCTTGTGTGCTAACTTTTTCCGATAATCTGGCAAATCGGCCATCTCTCTCGGGGAGAGAATAAAAATATTCTGCGTATTTCTGAGCAAGATAACAATTCTATCTAACTTATGCATGCTCTTACCAATAAAAATAAAATTATAAATTCGTTGGAAGATTTTTGGGTTTATAGATAACTAGCTTATACCCGCGTGAGCTTATTATTTATACTATTAATCATTCCTCCTCAATCCCTCAATCAAACCTTTATTGTATAACTAGGATGAAGGTACGATCGCGCTTAAAACAATTTTATCCGACGCGCTTTCCAAAAGTGCAAAACCAGGAAGGGCGTACAAGTATCCCCCACAGACTTTTTTAAAGGATACCCACACCTAATTACCAAAAACGTTCTAGTTCGAGACCATCGATAGTAAAATATATCTTCACGACTTCCCATAAGGGATCCCGAGGGGTAGGCAGAGGTGTAGGTAGGTAGTACCCACACACCCATTTTCCGCCAGAGATATATTTTAGGTGACAACGTGACAGATGGCGAGTACATCGCCGTTACTCAAGCATGACTATACATACGCCTTTGAATTTCTTCTCAGACGTATGCAGGTTTGCTCCCGATATTTTCCTTCACCGTAAAGCTCGTAGTGTGACTAATCACTGTACTTAAGTTCAGAAAAACTCATTGGTACAGTTGTGATTCGAACTTGCGATCTTTGTGTCGCAGGCAACTACGCGAACCACACGGCCACCACGGCTTCTATATCACCATCTATAGCTAACACGAGATATTGCATTACTTTTCCAGATATTCAAGAGAAAGTATGCAGCGGATCTATGTCGTCGGACATAGAGGAAGACGTCAGGAAGCTCTGTCCAAAGATCAAAGATATGACAAATGTACGCTGTGACCTTGGAGATCTCAATCTGAGTCTGCCAAAGACGTGGAAAGATAACATAGATCATAACTGCAAGGAAATTGAGGGAACTGTAAGTTTTAAAATCTTCTATTGGAGATAGATTGCAAAGTATCGTTATTTCGGAGCTACAAACAGTTAAAATAAATTAAATTTTGTCGCTTTGCAACGATTGCTTTGACAACGATTTGCGAAACGGTAAGTAGAAGTGCTAATGATGGAGAATAGTGACCAATGGCGAGTCCATCGCCGTTTCTCAATCACCTCTACCGTCATACCTTCCACCAGTACATTCCTCTCGTTCCATCTTTGAATTATACTATAAATAGTATTTGAGCCATTGAACGTTGTTATCACTTCATTCTTTGGGTAATTTCTAGAAACAGCATACATAAATAATCATAAATGTAATGAAAAATCAATTTGTAGCCACGAGTTGACATCAGATTGCCACGAGTTAATTAATTACGAATAATTCTTGCTAAATCCTTACCATAATCTGTACTGAATCTTCTGAATCTTGTCAGTTGCCGCTCTTCAAACCTGGCTGGACACCTCTGCACGTCGCCAGCGCGTGTGCAAGGCAACATTGCACCCGACTGCTACTGGCAGCCGGTGCCGACCCGAATATTTGCGACGTCGAAGGTCGGACCGCTATCGACGTCGCTGGCTCTGCCTTCTATTATGATCGTGATGTAAGACCTAAGTGGTGAGTATTGATAAGATTGAAACTTAAATGAGAAATTTGTCAGGAGAAATATATGATTGCTCTCGAAGTGTGAAAATTTGCTTTGTATCTTGACAATTGCCAAGGCATAAAATATATCTTATGGAATAAAGCTGTGGTGGCCGACAGGTTCGAGTAGTCGCTCACAATACAAACATTGCAGGCAATTTTTTTGTAATTTTCATTGGGAAGCAACTAGCCTACGTTTCAGAAGAAATTCAAAGACATATGTAATAGGTGTGCCAACTTAAAAATTGACGCCAGATAGGAGGTCAAGCCTCTTTTTCTCACCAGTGGGATGAACCAGATTATCAGTATCAGCAACATAACCAAAAGATCATGACATAAAACTCCATGATAATTCCAGCTTGGAGGAAGTTATCAGAATGCTGCTGAAGGCGGGTGGCAAATTCAACTCGATGAAAGTATACGGCCTAAACAATATAGATACTCCACTGCATACAGCTGTCGAAATAGAGAGCATTGAACTCATCAACCTACTGCTTGAAGCCGGTGCGGCTGTTACTAGTCTGAATCACGCAGGCCTAACACCTCTTCATGTGTGCGTGATAAAGAAACTAGAGGATCATTTGCAGGTAATATTGATAACACGTCTGAAGTCCAGAAGATCACCATGTTTATAAAGCGGTCTTGCACTTCTTCTGTCTTATATCAACCAGAGTTCTGATCTCACCTAGAGAATTGCTATCTAGCGTGCGCAATTATGCTCTAATCTTTTAGGCACATGGCCGCGGAGTACCGATTTGGGTAAAATATTCAGCTTTCATATTAAATATGTACTCTGTAGTCACTTTTATCACTCTCTATTGTATATATTGATTCTTTTTTAAGGTTTAATTTATAGTAAAGCTGATTTTATTTTAAAACACACATATTTGGATTTGCTCTGTGGATTACCTTACGGATAATCACAGGAATGGTTATGATGTCGAGATGTCTACTTGTTTTAGCTACTAATACAGTCACCCTCCGATTCTATGATGAAAATTGGAATAAAAAGGGCAATGCCCAATTAATAATAATAATATAATAATATATCCTCACGCCTTCCCACAAGGGAAGGGAAGGGGTAGGCAGAGGTGTATAGGTAGTACCCACACACCCACTTTCCGCCAGAGGTATATTAGGTGCCAACGTGACAGATGGCGAGTCCATCGCCGTTACTCAAGCACAACAATACATACTCCTTTGAATTTCTTCTCAGACGTAATGCAGGTTTCCTCTCGATGTTTTCCTTCACCGTAAAGCTCGTGGTGTGACTAATTAATATTCGGGAATTATTATAACGACGATCAACACCAATTCAAATCTGGTCTCTAATTTGTTTCAGATTTTAGCAAATTACGATTACACTGAAGGAGATCCTTTTTCAGCTATAATAGATGTGAAAGATATAGACGGACATACAGTACTACAGGCAGCAATTGAAGCTGCATGGGTTCCGGGAGTATGCGTTGCTCTAGAAGCTGGGGCTGATGTTACACTTACGGTAATATCTACCTTGAATTATGGTATATAAGATTGATATTTAAATATATACCTTGACATGTATCGCGATGATTCGCGATGAGTTCCTCAAGAAGTAGGTAGAGAGAGTAGAGCACCAGGTCTCTCTAGACTTAGAGACCACTTTCTTATTGTCCACAATTATCAGTCTATTCATACAAACTCGTAGGTTTACATACATACACAGTGCAGGAATACACCGTGTCCAATCGATTCGATTCAGATAGTTGATACGTGGTTTTCTCAGCCTCTTCTTCCACACACTTTCATTTTGTATATTTGTTTCGTCAATCTTTCTTCATTAATATTTTGTATATATCCAAACGACGCAAGATAATATTTTACAACGTTGTTGTTGTTGTTAAATTGATGCTAAACCTGGACGACTAAATCAAACATATTTTTTATCAATCGTCCAGGATTCTTTTTGCGCCATGTTCAGAAATGTGTAGGAAATCATAGTTTTATACTTATTGTAATTGAAAAAATCTCACATAGTTTTGATATTTTAGGCAAACGATGGAGAAACACCAATACACTCGGCAGCTGCTCTAGGAAACTTAGACGTGCTTAATGAAATACTCAGTGTGGCAAAGAAGAAGGACGCAATAGATTATCAGAATGAAGAAGGAGAGACTGCTCTTTTCAAAGCAATAACCTATGGCCACGTGGACTGTGTTAAGAAAATACTAAGCGAAGGAGCTGCAATCAAAATCACTTTACCAGGAGACGTCAATATATTCCACGTGGCAGCTGAGAACGGCCAATTAGAAATTCTTAAAGTACTAATTGATTACGACGATGATGTTACCAGTACAATGATTAATTCGCTAACAGCTGGTGACAAAAGAGGCTTTGGCCCAATACACTTTGCAGTTTCAAATAGTCATACCGACTGCGTGGATCTACTTCTGTCCAAAAATGCTGACATACGATTACGGACCACATGCAGCCCACACAAAGCCTCAACTCCATTGCACATAGCTGCTGTGAAGAACCAAGTTGAAATTGCTAAGGTCATATTGAAGTATGATAAGACGACAGTGCATGAGGTGAATAGTATGGGATGGTATCCTTTACATACTGCATCTCACCACGGAAGTAGGGATGTAATAAGTCTACTTCTGAAAGAAGGAGCTGATCTATCAGGTTACACAGACGGCCCTAAGAAGTATAAGAGAACAGCAATTGATATGATAATTAATAACCTATCGAAGCCTACAGATTTTATGGAGAGCGTATTCGATTCCTATTTGTCTAGTAATGGCTACGATTTACAAGACCCTAGTTGTACTATAACAATTGACTACGGAATTTTGATGCCAACGGTATGTGAAGTAGAACAGATGAAGGTGATTGAAGCTTTAATGAAGACGGGGAACAGATACGGCCAGAAGAAACTTTTAGTCCATCCTTTGGTAGAAAGCTTTCTGTACTTGAAGTGGAAGGCTCTCCTGCCATTTTTCTATACGATAATCATTTTGTATGGTTTTTTTGTGGCGTCATTGACAATCTTTGCAGTCTCTGTGTTTTTCTATAAGGATACACATGACGACGATAAGCCTGTATGGTTGGATGAGTCGATATGGGGATATGTGGTCTACGCATCAATAACTTTGATACTCATTCAGGTATTTAACTTATAACTTTGATACTCATTCAGGTATTTAACTTATAACTTTGATACTCATTCAGGTATTTATTGATTATTAGTTATATATTATTATTCGTTCTTGAATTATCTTAGAAATTTTAGTAACCTATTTTTGAGTATCCTAAAAAAGACCCTAGAAAAGTTATATCATTATAGAATGTCAAAGTACTCGAAACTTACCGATAAGTGTCGATGAAGGGAAAGCAACAGATAAAAACGAATTGGTATAATCGGGGTTCTAATAGCAATCTTTTCATTGCAGGTTATTCAATCCATTCAAACCGCTGATGCATTTACATTATATTGAAAACCCAATGATAACTTACCAGAAGATAATATCTTGATCATTGTTCCAGGAACTCCTCTACATGAATCTTAAGAGCAGTAGATATTTCCTTCAACTGGAGACTTGGATAAAATTTGGGTCTTTAGGACTCGCCGTTATATTGCCTTATGCGGTGACGGTGACAGCTGCGAGCAACAACGACTGGCCGCGACACGTGGCCACTGTGGCGCTACTGTTGTCCTGGCTCGAGATGATGTTCCTCCTCTCCAGGTTTCCCAATTGGGGTTATTACGTGCTGATGTTCGGGAAGGTCGCGTCCAATGTCGTGAAGGTGAGGCTCAATTCTAGATACTATTCCACATACATTTTCGTCCAAAACGTAGCTACATTAATGTACTTTAAGAGGTCTTGCATCGTATGATTAAGGGCTGAGTTAAGAAGATGACTGAACTATACTATGCACCAAGACTGTGCGTTGGCATACGTGGTGCAATATTACCATTTTTCTTGCTACTGTCCTGCTCAACAACGATTTGGGGTAGCACGGGTTGTATTTAATTTCTTTTTTATATAAATGTTTGATGAATGTGAGTGAAGTGAAAGAGATTCGAGAAGAAGTCTAGAAAGAACTGGCGCTCTACCCTCTGCTACCCCGTGATGGACTCAGTGTGATGATAATATGTATGTTTAATCACGCTGAGATATATAATTAAAACAGATTTAATATTTATTCTTAATAATTATTGCCCAAATCGAAACTCTTACAATTAAAAGTAGACTAATATATGCATACTTATAATATACCAATTTAGAAGAGAAATATTCGAGTTTATCACATAATTATCTGCAGTTGATGGTCTCTTCACCAGGTTATCAAGTTATCTATTAAGAATTTTAAATTTTCTAACGAATGTCAAAAATGCTTGTGGTTCCAGATTCTTCTCACCTTCGCATTCCTGGTCATCGGTTTCTCCCTCAGCTTCATGATACAGTTCCGCTCTCAAATGCCTTTCGAAGGCCCCTGGGCCTCCCTTGTCAAGACAATTGTCATGATGACATCGGAGTTTGATTACGGGGCACTTTTTGATGAGGAACACTCTAAAGAACTGGCCACGTCTCTCGTTATCGTGCGGATCATATTTCTTATATTTTTAATATTGGCTGCCATTGTTCTAATGAACCTGTTAGTTGGTGTGGCCGTCAACGATATCAATGACTTAGAAGTCCTGGGAAATATAAGGAGACTAGCCAAGCAAGTAGAGTTCTTGGGTACTCTCGACACACTCTTCTACAACCGTTTCTTCCATACATTTCTCCCAAAACGCTTGAACAATACGATGAAGAGTAAGAGACGTGTGCTTCGGGTACTTACTTTAAGCCCTGGAAAGCCTCGATGGAAGTTCAATAAAGCTCTACCTTCTAGGATAAGAGATGCGATCTTCAACAAAGCCCAGTCGCAGCAAAAAATCATGGACGACGAGTTAAATTTGCAAAGCTTTCAGAAGAAATTGATTGAAATGCACGACGGTATTATGAAAATCAATGAAAAAAAGATTGAAATAACAGAAGCTAAGTTAGCCGAAGACAGAACGGCAAAGAATAGAAAGTATGATGAGATAGCGAAGCAGATAGATGAGCTAGACGATGTTGTGAACGATTACAAACACCAAACGACGGCTTTTAAGGAGGAATCGAAGAGTTCCCTAGACGTATTAAATGGTAAAATGGATCAAATGCATTTGGAAATAGAAGTGATAAAACATTTTTTGGCGAGATTGGAAAGCAAATTGACATAATGGTTATGTACGTCTAGTCTATAGCTGGTCATTTAGGCTATTAACTTTACATATATATGTGTAAAAAAATATCTACCTATGTCCTTTATAGACATTAAAATAAACGATGTGCCCTAGTGCCCTGTACAAGATAATAATGCGAAGATGGTTTCAGACTACTAAAATAACAGATACATCCTCACACCTTCCCACAAAAGTCCCCGAAGGTGTAGGCAGAGGTCTATAGGTAATACCCACACACCCACTTCCCTTCCACTACTAATTCCCCGCCAGAAATATATTTTAGGTGCTAAAGTGACAGATGGCGAGTACTAACAACAGATACAATGTATTTATTCTTTTAGCGTAGCGCCATGTATAACGCTAGTTTTGTATTAATATAGTTATCAGCCTGTGACGAAACGTTTTTAGGGTGTTCTGGGGACACCTGCAAGGTTCCTAGCCCGAGAAAAATAATCGCTAGATGGCGTTGTTACACACAAAATTCTATATAGTTCCACCGATGCCAATGTACTGCGAATGGTATTGCAATGTATGACGGGTGCTTGTTTACCTAACGCTTGAAGCGCTTTAGAATTCTCTACCTATCTTCGTATCGATAACTCAGTAATGAGTAAGCTGCTTTACTTATCGCATGGGTACTGTATGTTATAGACCAACACGAATCGTTACTAACATATTGTACTGAAACATTGTGCTCAATAAAATTATAAACATTCCAAATATGATTTTCCTTTTCCAAGGCGTGATTTAGAACTGAGTTAAAGTTGAAAGTAGAGTAGTAGGTGTAGAAATATATTTTAGGTTCCACCTTGACAGATGGCAAGTCCATCGCCGTTACTCAAGCACAACTATACATACGCCTTTGAATTGCTTCTCAGACGTATCTAGGTTTCCTCTCGATGTTTTCCTTCACCGTAAAGCTCGTGGTGTGACTAATTTGGGTATAAAGATTAGTCTAATTGCTCTTCTTTTAATTAAACCTCAACCTCAACGCTCCCTGTTGCCAAATTTAAATGCAAAATTTCTTGAATTGGAAAGAACCCAAACGTCTTTTCTACGGGGTATATACTCCCTACCCTACAGGTTACCCACTGAGAAACTGTATACCTACTCAGTTATAGTACCTAGTATACCTAGTACTGTATACCTAGGTTAAAGTACTCATGTAAAAATTTTTACATTCTAATCTACATAACTACACAAACCAATAAATTATACGTAAAGCTCGTGGTGTGACTAATCACTGTACTTAAGTTCAGAAAAATTCATTGGTACAGTCGGGATTCGAATTTGCGATCTTTGTGTCGCAGGCAACTGCTCGAACCACTCGGCCACCACGGCTTTTTTTATAATTTATTCAAAATTAAATTCAATATTTAACATGTGCTGTTGGTAGAGCTATAAATTGTCAACGTCCCCAGAGCACTGCCTCGACAAATTCTCCTTAAGTAGTCTAAGATGTTAGCCACATATCGTTGTAACTGCAGTTACTACGAACTCACGTTCTGACTTGAGAGCTTTGACTGATACTCAGTTAGTTATTAACTCTAACGCGCTCACGTATACGAGTAAATGTATTTGTGCAACTTTTTAATAATACTAGCTATCCCGCCCAGATTTGCTTGGGTAAAAAAAGCCAATTGGACCCGATAAGTGCCACCTATCGGGTCCAATCGTGATTCTAATTTCCATTCTCGAATCCACCTGAAGAAACAGAAAATTTCATTCCAATCGGTCCAGCCGTTTACAATTTCTACAAAAGACATACAGACAGACATTAATTTATATTTATTTATATAGATTTAATATATTGTTAAAGTTAAATGAAGAGATTCGCAAATCAACTGGCGTGAATGAGGGTGTGATTGTAAAGATGAAGAAAGGCATGTTACGTTGGTTTGGACACATAGAAAGGATGAGTGAAGAAAGATTGACGAAACAGATATACAAAGCAAAAGTGTGTGCAAGAAGAGGCAGAGGAAGGCCACGTTCCAACTACCTGGATCAAATAGATCGGACTCTCGGAAACCGACGAGCATGTATGAAGAGACTGATGAATGTGGACGAAGCGAAAGAGGTATGTAAGTCTAGAGAGAACTGGCGCTCTATACTCTCTGCCTACCCCGCTAGGGACTTGGCGTGATGATATGTATGTTTGTATGTAATATATTGTCACGCAGAGTACCTCACGATGAAGGCATTTGCCAGTACCAATCACTACTGTTTAATACTTGCCAGTACTGTACTTACAGATCTCTTTCACTTCATTAATATTCATCAGCCTGCTCTTTTCATACATACTCGCTGGTTTCAATTACTCTCGACGTTTCCATCCTTGATTGGCCAATCGATTTGATCTAACTATTTATAACGTGAACTTCTTCCTCTTTTTCCACACCCCCACATATCTGCTCGTCAATATTTCTTTGCAAATCCAGTCTATATGTCCAAACTAAGGTAACATGCCTTGCTTGATCTTAAGACAGACTCATTCAGACATTTGATGGTCTAGTGGTTAGAGCTCCTGACTGCGAATCTTGAGGTCGCGAGGGTAGATATTTGTGTGATGTCCTATGTATTTATGTATATATTTATCTATATAAGTAAATATATCGTTATCCAGTTACCATAACACAAGCTTTGCTTAGTTTCAGGCTATTTTTATTTGTGTGGAATTGCCCCAAGATATTTATTATTATAAATGTAAAAAGCCCTAGTACAGTTATGAATATCAAAATTATCAAATACATTACAAGAGTTAGAAAAAGCTACCTTTGAAACGACAGCCTGAGATAAAGCTCGGTGCACACCCGGTTACCACCGGCGGAGCCTCGTAACCCCGCTCGGCAGATATCGCGCGGAAGTCACTCGCTCGCGCGCTTATCGCCCTAATGGCGCGAGCGGATGTCGTCGGTAAGCGGATGGGCGGTATTTGTGATAGTAGGACAGGTGTATATGCAACATAACACTTTTTGTCGCTGCTAGATAATAATATCGACTCGATAAATAGTTGGATCTCCATGATTTGAAACCACTTTAGTTTGTTTGTACATTTAACCAAGTGTGAATAAAGTTATTTTTATTTACAATAACAACAATTAATAATATTTACAAAGAACTTTGCAGATAAAATATTTGTCCCAAATCGGTATCCCGAGGCAACGTGCCAAGAAGACTAGCAGCATTGCCACGCTGGATAGCAATGCTGATTCTCTGAGCGAGATATGTTCCAGCCCGCCTGTCACGAGAGGTCTCGACTAGACGGCGCGAGACCTCTTTAAAAAGATGGTGAGCCTCAGGACCCCAAGGCCCCAGAATTTCAACCGCAAATGCAGCAAATATGTAATCTGACCCGAGACAGGCATACTTGCGGCGCTTGAGGCACTCCTGCTGAGCAGCAGCGGCGCCGGCCGCCACCGATGTGTCAGGAAGATGGGAAGGAGCCAGTGTGTCGACACACGTAGCGTCCCACACTAAGGGCCGACCCATCCTCCATGGCATCAGAGACATAATTCCTTAATGCTAACAACATATACATAAACTTAGTTAAAATAAAAGTTAACTACTTAAAATTTGCCTTCCTCTTTCATGGTTACCTAAATTCCTGTTCCTTACCTAAAAAAAGATAGAAGGATTTCAAAACTCCTTCTATCTTTGGTCTTTTGGATGACAATTTATCGGCAGTCGACTGAAGATAAAGAGATCAAACTATATTAGCTTTATGTTATAAGTGAGTGGAGCAGAGATGAACAAATATTCGCCCGAATATTAAGTCTTACAATTAAATTTTCAATACTTACGTAGTATTCGAGCTTTTGAAAAATTACGCGATTCGGACCAATTAGAAGAATTGGAATTGAAGAAGGGTTGGCTATGTGGTACGATTGATGAATTCGCAAACACTGACCTGGTTCAAGCCGGAGTGCTCCATGTTAGATTGGGGGAGAATAATACATACAGTGGCTGTGTAAAGTGCCGTGGAGTTAAAAAAAACGGTGCAAATCAAACGCAGCTTTTTCCATCATTCTGTATTAAATTGCAAGTGGCAGACCAATTATTGAATTTTTTTTTTTATGTTTTTACTAAAGTACAAAGTTGCCAAATATGTTTGTGGCCAACCTGATGGCAAGCGGTAACCGTAGCTTATAGGTGTCCATACGCGGGTTGCCAACTTTGACGACCGTCTGGTCTAGTGGTTAGAGCTGCTGACTGCGAAACTTGAGGTCGTGGGTTCGAATCCCGCTGAGGGCAGATATTTGTGTGATGAACACGAGTATTAGTACCTAAGTCTTGTAGGTCCTATGTATTTAAGTATATATCTATCTATATAGGTAAATATATCGTTGTCTAGTTACCATAACACAAGAATTGCCTTATTTGGGACTTGGTCAATTTTTGTGGAATTGTCGCAAGGTATTTATTTATTACTTTACGATCGATAGAATTACTGAGAACGCCCAACAACGAAGTTTAAAGGACGAACTTCCTACCTTTGCTAACACAGCTATTCCAGGAGAGGGAGAGATATAGAGAGATATAAAGACAAGTTTTCATTGAATTATATGTTGATGGAACAAGCAAAGCAAAAAAGAAGAAGGACATTTCTAATAATTTCATATAATATTAAGATCGATGATATTGCTTTCAGACGACATCACATTATTTCGTCTCCCTAATTTTTATGGGCATTACACAGCAATCCATAAGCGTAACAATATTTCGATTCAACATATCTTTCGATTGTTCCTTCCCATTATGTTTGAGGACCGTAGCTTTGTATATTTCATCAATGATAGCTCTAAATGATTCAGAATCTATTTGTTCTTCCAACCGTTTCTTATGTGTAAGTGCTTTATCAAAAATGGCGTCTGTTATGTGAGACGGCAGTGTCGTTTTCCATAGTGGGTCTCCCAATCTTAGCGTTATTCCACGCGGCACCTTTCTCTTGTTCTGCAAAGTCCTGATCACTTTTCTGGGCAGTATTCTGTTGAATATTGTATTGTATACAAGAGATTCAAGTGAATCTAACAATTCTACTTGTTTCTGCACCCGTTTTATGTTTCCGATCAATTCAAGTTTGTGTAGGTCGTTGACTGCAACACCAACCATTAAGTTCACAAGGACAATAGCAGCCATGATTACAAATATTATGAATATGATGCGTAACATTACTGTGGCTAGATCTTTAGAAAACTTTCCTTCGAACATATCGTCATAGTCAAATTCTGACGTCATCATGACCAATGTTTTGGCGATGGCAGTCCAGATATCCTCGAAGGGTTGTTGAGCATGGAACTGCAACATGAAGCCTAAGGAGAAACCGATAAGTAGGAACATGAAGGAGCAAAGTATCTGGAACAAATAAATACATATGCTACGAATCGTAAAACTAAATAATTGAACCAATCCTACACTGAAATGAGGGCCTAAGAAAATTCAGAATGCATAGAGGACGAAAATGCAAACATTGATGTTCATTTATATAAATATATCTCAATCATATGAATTCATAAATAATAATAAATATACCTTGATAATCTTGGACGCGACCTCAACAAACATCAAAAAGTAATAGCCCCAGCTTGGGAATCTCGACAAGAGGAACATCATTTCTGTCCAAGAGATCAGCAATGCCGCAGTGGCCAGGTGTCTAGTGAACTCAGATTTGAGACCATTCATCTTACCGATCAATACTACAGCTAAAAGTAATGAACTCAATTTCACCCATGTTTCAATGCTTAGGAAGTATGCTTTGCGGCTTATGTTAATTGCGTAGAGAATTTCCTGAAAAATATAACATGATATTCAAAACTGGAACCAATCTAACGCTAACAAGATTAAAGATTCTTATAACTTGGCGTGTTTTGAATGGACTCTTGATTTTGAACCCTGCTTTTTTCGGTGCTAATTTAGCACCACCCAAATATTAAGTATGTGATTTTTAATATCGTTCGCCTTTCGCCAAAAGGTGTAGTTACTAAATATAATCCCGGTTTGAATAGTCACTTGCAGGTTTAAGCATCGGTGACTGTATTTGGGATTAGTAATACCCCAGACACAGAATTTTGCAGAAATAAACAAATATCGTAAAAAAAACTGTGCACCTTTTAAAGGAACTTCAGATACGGCTACAGACTCGGGTTGACACCAAACACACATATCATGGGCAAAAAGAGGATTATTGCGTAAAAATATGTTTTCTGGCCTATCATATGAGGTTTAAAAGAGGAAGGTTTAAAAACTTACAAGACCCTCATAAAACAATTTAAGATATATAAACTCGAAAGCTTACTTGAATTGAAATCAATACGACCATAGCATAGACAACGATTTTCCAATTGTAGTTATTCATCCAAGCCGGAGGTTCTTCAGCGACATCTGTGTACGTTATAGACATAATCATTATGCTCAATGACACCACAAATGTACTATACAAAGTGATAATCGCGTAAAAGAAAGGCAATAACGCCTTCCATTTTAAGTGTAAGAAACTTTCAATTAACGGATGTACCAGCAACCTCTGTTGGTCATATCTATTCCCAGTATGTTTCAATGCGTGTATCACTTTCATCTGATCCTCGTCCAGAGCATTGGGTATCAGAATATTGTAGTTAATGTCGATCACTCGGTATGGATCACCAAATTTTTGCACATTACACTCTATGCAAGAGTCGAAAATATCTTCCATAAATTCAGTAGGTTTGGATAGATTTGTCATTATAACGTTTATTGCAGACTCTTTCTTAGTAAAATCGGCATATTTTGCCAAGTCAGCGCCCTCTTTTAATAATAGTTTGATTACATTTCGGCTCGCGTAGAAACTAGCGACGTGCAAAGGAGACCATTGTATCGGATTCATTGTGTCTATGGTACTTTTATCATGATCAATGATAATCTTGGCTATGTCCAAATAGTCGTGCTTTGCAGCTTGGTGCAACGCTGTGGGCGACCGATTGTTCCTAATCTCACTCCCAACATGAACATTCGCGTTCTTAGACAGTAGAAACTTAACGCATTCTACATGGTTGTTTAGCACGGCCAGATTTAGAGGCGTCAGTTTATATTTTTTTGTTATTTCATTTATCATCTCATCGGTATCGACTTTGTCAGAATCCATAAGTATATTGAGAATTTCTACACTACCAACTTCAGCAGCTGCGTGTAGTACGTTTATATTACCGGGCAAAATGTTCGACGCAGAAGCACCTTCTTGAATTAGCTTTCTGACTGATTCTATCTGATTGTGACTGATTGCAACAAAAAGAGCAGTCTGAAGTTTGCCGTTGCGGCAGTCGACTGCACCTCTGCATTTTGCAATGTGAAGTAACTCGTTTAATATAATAGCATTGCCAAGTATTGCTGCGTCATGTAGAGGTGTTTCACCGTCTTTTGCCTGTGGAAATATTGCGTAATACGTATTATGAGTAAAGAAGCCAGGTTTGTTTCATCGATTAAGCGCGCAGGAACTGCTAATCTGATATGAAAAAAGTTTTATTTTAGGAAGGATTTATTATAAATAACACCACGTGGTTTCATGTAAAAACCTCATTAGATTATGAGTGATACTTCACCATAGATGTGATATCGGCTCCAGCTTCCAAAGCAATACATACTCCTGGCAGCCAGCCAACCCTGATGGAAGCTTGCAGTACATTACACCCGTCTCCGTCTTTCACGTCCATATTGAACTGGGGAATGGACCTGGACGTGAAGCTAGCTAGGACCTGAAATTTTCAGGGAATATGCAATTGTTAAATTAAGGTAACTTTGGAAGAAAATCCAAAGGTACGTCAAAAAGCTCCATTCATGTAAATCATTGATATCGGTGCACACTTTATAATATGGCATCTTCTCCACTCTAGGGTGTGTCCAAAAATCAACTTTTTGCCGGACATATGTTTACTTAGGGTGCTAACGTAACAGATAGGGAGTCCATCGCCGTTACTCAAGCACGACTATACATACGTCGAATCGAAGAAATTCAAACGTTTGCACGTACCTCTCGATATTTTCCTTCACTGTAAAACTTATGGTGTGATAAATTACTGAGAGTCGCCTGCAACGCACATATTGCAAGTTCGAATCCTGAGTGTAAGCTTTATTATATATTTCTTAAGTTACGTCCACTATCTACTAACGGCAATTTTCTTTTTTACTCATTCCTTAATACCTGTAAGTAATCCTTAAGTTTGTTCTTAACACAAATATGTATTGGAGTTCTGCCATCCTCATCGAGCTGTTCCACTGGCGCTCCTGAATCCAACAGCAATTTCATAGCTCCCAGGCTTTCCAATTCGACAGCTGTGTGTAAGGGCGGGCGTGGATTCAGACCTTCAATTTGATTGGTGTTCCTGCTGCCAGCTTGTATTAGAAGCCGTACTGTTTCTGTAAAACTGGAGGACAGTTTTCGTCAGCACTCAAACATACGCCTTTTATATGTATTTTAAAATGTTTCCTCTCGATGTTTTTCCTCCACTTATGCTCGTGAAGATACAGAAGTACGATTTCAAATCCAACCGATGGTAGATATATACAGATTAGCGCGTTTAAAAATAAATTATGTACTAAGTAAACTATTTCGTACATACGCCGTGGTGAATGGTCGGCAACACAAAGATTGCAAGTTCGAATCCCGACTGTACCAATGAGTTTTTCTGAATTTAAGTACATTGATTAGTCACACCACGAGCTTTACGGCGAAGGAAAAACATCGAGTGGAAGCCTGCAAGCGCTTGAGAAATAATTTGGTAAGCTTATGAATATTTGGAGGGTTGTAGTCTAGACCTCCCGCGGTGACAAGCCGTGTTGGGAGGCCCGTTCTTCTGAAGAAAGATGGGCAAAATGAGTTACAAAATGGCAGGTCCGGAAGGCAAAAGACAAAGGGGCAGACCAAAGGCTCGCTGGATGGACGATATACTTGAGTTGGCGGGGGTAAACTGGATCAAGACAGCTAAGGATAGGAAGAAGTGGGGGCATTTGGAGGAGGCCTATACCTGAAGGGGGCCATGACATTTACCTTGATAAATATAGTTTTTATGTATAAATATATGTTGTTAAAGTCATGGAAATTTAAAAAATAAAGGCTTTATTACTATTATTATGAATATTTGTGCTTGACGGCAATAGACTCGCAATCTGTCACCTTAAATATATCTCTGGCGGAGAGTTTGTGTGTGTAATTAAAACTTGTCTTACTCATCAGAATTAACGTCCTTCCCATAGTAATACGCCATTCCAGTCACTTCTAGGGGGGTGTTTCCAACCAGATCACGAGCATTAGGGTTGGCACCGGCAGCCAGTAGGAGTCGGATGCAATGGACCCTCGTACACGAAGCTGCAGCATGGAGCGGGGTCCACTTCGGCTTGAAGAGAGGAATCTTTGACAAAAAAGTATTTTTTTCAAAGCAATTAAATTGCTGAGTATATATAGAGTTTCTAACATTGAATCGTGCAATTTTGGTCCCATGACCTTCTATTGCAATACTTATTAAAGGATGTCTTAATCTAGAAGTATACCCTGTATTGTTGAAAGCTCTTCATCTTCCAAAGGGTTGATGATGAAAGTGTGAGGTTGGATTGAGCATTTGGAAAGTGATGAGGTGAGTGAACAAAGGTTGAAAAAGAAACAGATATTAAATTTTGAATTGTGTTGAAAAAGAAAAAGGCCACGCTCCAACTACCTAGATCAATAGTCACCCAAAAACTTCATACATACATATATGTCATCACGCCGTGTCCCTTTTTCTTTATACCACTTGGGTGCCAAACAAACATGCGGCCCGCCTGATGGTAAGCGGTTACCGCCACCTTGCAACACTAAGGGTATCGCTCGCGCGTTGCTGACCCTGCAGGAATCTTTTCACACCTTTCTTGAAGAACTCCATGCTGTACTCTCTAGGGAAATCCTCAGTAGAATATTAAGTGTAGAGTAGAGTTCTTACATGTTCGTTTATATCTCTGCAAGAGTGCGCCATGCTGTCAGACCACGTCACAGGCAGCACTGTGATGATGCCGATATTGCACTCTACGTTGGTCATCGAGGTTGTCAAAGGCCGCAACTTCTTTACTTCTTCCTCGGCCTCCAAACTCATAGGGGCATTCATCACTTTTAATTGTAAATCTGTAATTTGCCTGATTTATAAATTAATAGCCGAGTGGTTCGAAAAGTTTTTTTTTATACAACTAGAGTGCCAAACAAGCATACGGCCCACCCAACAGAAAACGGTTACCGCAGCCTATTTACGCTTACAGTACCGAAGTATCACATGCGCGTTGCCACTTTGTGTTTGAAGAGTTATACTGTGTTGGCATAATAATGGTACTAATCCCTCTGCTGCCAACAACTACAGCTACAACAATCCTCCCCCTCCCCAAGGAGCTCATTACTGGAAACCTTATTCACCGCGTAGGAACACAACACAAAACATTGTGTTATTTGGCTACGGACTTCTATAAGGTGGAGGTCCTGCCCCAGTCGGGCAGCTCCATATTCGAACGGGAAACCCGTTATGCCCTACCTCTCTTAAACAGCAACTGCAATACAGAACTGTGAAATGAACTTAAATACAGTGATTGGTCACACCACGAGCTTTACAGTGTTGCTGTTGATAAGTCTATCGGTTACAACAAAATAAAACACGTTTATTGATTAATAAATATATCATCGCATGTTCTTCATTTAAATTTCGCGCCATAATCAATCTATGGTACAAGCGACTTATTATTGTATATTGTCTAGAGTCTTAGTGTATAGAGTCTTATCATGTTCAATAGACAATGTCTATGGTCCATAAGACAGAAAACCTGTCAATCCAAAAACCAAAGTAATTCGTCTCACCTTCTGGAAGATCCAGGAGTAGAGCTACTTGACCAGCGTTCCCAGCCCAGGCAGCGATATGTAAGGGCGTCCTGCCCAGCTTATCGACTCTGTTTCTCTGTGCTCCTGCTTCTAGGAGCAAAGACAATGCCGCCCCTCCATTCAGAGCTGCGATATGACACGCAGATATATGCCCCAAGCGACATGTCGCATTCGGATTAGCGCTATTCGATAACAACCTGAGAAATATACATATCATCACATGTCCGACACGGGGTAGGCAGAAAGAGTAGGGCGCTAGTTTTCTCGAGACTGACATAAAAATCTGTCATAATTAATTGTCTCCTTTGCATACTAACCTCCTTTTAGGACGGTATGCAATGCGCGAGTGATTGCATTGGTATTGCCAGCGTCCATGAGCGGTGGTAGTCGCTTGCCATCAGGAAGGCCGCATGCTTGTTTAGTACCCCAGTGGTAAAAGTCGGAACGGAACATAGACTATTTTCGACGGAGCGGTAATAACAACATATTAAATCATACAAACATACAAACAGGAAATAAAATTGCTACTCTACTGATAACAAAAGTTGAACTATCTGTTTATATATATATATATATCCTCACGCCTTCCCTCAAGGGTCCCCGATGGGGTGGCAGAGGTGTATAGGTGGTACCCACACACCCACTTTCTGCCAGAGATATATTTAGGTGCCAACGTGACAGATGGCGATTCCGTCCCGTTACTCAAGCAGGACTATACATACGTCTTTGAATTTCTTCTCAGACGTATGCAGGTTTCCTGTCGATGTTTTCCTTCACCGTAAAGCTCGTGGTGTGACTAATCACTGAACTATCTTTTTTTGATACATACATATTTAAGCGACAGTGTTTCTAAACATCTTCTCTTCTTTCTTCTCATCTTTATCTGTCTGTCTCTTTGTGTACATGCATTTTCGGCGAAGTCTTAAACGGTGTCATGAGAAATGACCTGAAAACTTTACCTTTTAACCTCCTCCGTGTTCTGACCTTCAACGGCGTCAAGTAACTCCGTGTTTAGTTTCCGGCATTCCAGCCTGTAGAGGGGTTGCACATTATTCTGTCTCACATCTTGGGTAATAGACTCCATTAATGTAGCGGGTCTCGGATTGTTTATCACTGGCGGGCGGAGACTCGACCTTAAATTGATGAGCGAATTAGTATCGAAGGACCAAAATTCTTTTAAGTGTTGCAATGTGATTAAATGTAATTATTTTGCAAATTATACAGATTGGACCGATTATGGTTTCAATGAACTGTGCCTAATGCCCTGCCATTATTCCCTCTGATTAGTTAGTAGTTACTGGTTCGACTTCCACTCGCAGCAAAAACATGTGTAAATATATAAGGAAAAACTCAGAAAACTTAACAGTTGCCAAGTAATGATGAATTATAACTTCATGATAACAATACGAACATTATAGTGACGGAAAACATTTAAAGGAAGCCTGCATATTTCTTGCCGGTTCTTCTCCATGGAAGCGACCAACCCGAACCGTGCTTCTTTTTCGACGTTTTATAAGTGCCCATCTGGGCCTATGTGAAATAAAAAGATTTTGATTTGATTGATTGATTGATTCATACGTTTGAGAATAAATTCAATGCGTAAGCACCCCCTTTAGAGACCCTTGTGGAGTGAATCTAATATATTACGTACTGTATTGTTTGACAGCTGTTCAGGCTTTTTGGTCTTGGTATACTGCCTCCATCAACGTGGAGGAACTGTCTCCCGTTGCTCTGGTCATCTCTTTCCGTTCTAACGTTTCTGAGCACTGAAAATATACATAAATATATTACATCATAACCGTGAGCCATGAACCGAGAGCCGTGGCCGAGTGGTTCGAGTAGTTGCCTGCGACACAAAGATCGCAAGTTCAAATACCGACTGTACCAATTAGTTTCTCTGAACTTAAGTACAGTGATTAGTCACACCACAAGCTTTACGGCGAAGGAAAACTTCGAGAGGAAGCCTGCATACGTCTGAGAAGCAATTCAAAGGCGTATAAATAGTCGTGCTTGAGTAACGGCGACGGACTCGCCCTCTGTCACGTTGGCACCTAAAATATACCTCTGGCGACAAGTGGGTGTGTGGGTACTACCTATACACCTCTGCCTACCCCTTCGGGCGCCCTTGAGGGAAGGGCCCTTCATAACCATTTTAAAAAGCTTCGAAGCTACATTATTATAATAATAATAAAACGATTTATTACAATTATTATTGAATGAAGAGTGTGGAAAGTTTCCTGCAGGGTAGCAGCGCGCGAGCGATACACCTGATGTTGCAACCGTCCATAAGTGGCGTTAACCGCTTACCATCAGACCGACCGCATGTTTATTTGCCACCCGTGTGGTATAAAAAAACCTTCAATGTCTTACAGTGTCAACCCCGACCTCCACCGCAAACTCCGGCCCGCGCCGAGCCAAACGCGCAAATCCCGCACCCAAATAATATTTAAATAAAATGACCAGTCCAGCCCAGCTCCCTTGCTCGCCATCCAGCAACGCCCTAAGCCGAGGTTCGTACCCCACAGGGGGTGCTCTTAGCTGTGTTGCTTAGTACTAAAGTGCCTGGCTGGAGGCCTAGGTCTCGCCATTGACCGGTTAAGTAGCAAAAGTTCCCGGAAGTCACGCTACGAGAGACAATACAAAAAAAAAATACAGTGTCAATATCTGTGATCAGAGGATATTAACACATACTCTTGCATGTAAGTACCTCTTGTTGTATATGTAAGTACTTACCCACTTCCGTATCATCATCCATTGTCCACTAGACCACTAGACACACAATCTGAATATAATATTGTACACCTTGCGTTTAAATAGTATCTAAGGCTTTTATAAAAACGTAAAAAACTTCTAGCGTATTAACAAAATATTCACTACGAAAATGTGTCTTTATGATTGATATATACTAAGCGTGCTGAATCTTTGAACTACTGTGGATATCAGAGAAATATTTAATTAGTTTATACGTATTATATACTATACTAGCTGTCTCGCTCAGCTTCGCCCGGGTGAAAAAGTGAAATCCAATCTTAGCTGACCACCACACCGGGTAAGGAATACTCCTACCAAATTTCAAGTCAATCGGCCTTATAGTTCCTGAGATTTCATGATGAGTGAGTTCACAAATGGGATCTCCTATACATATATATATATACATATATATATATATATATATATATATATATATATATATATATATATATATATATATATGTATTATCTCTAGGGATCGGGATAGGGAGACAGCTAGTATAGTATATAATACGTATAAACTAATTAAATATAAACTAATTAAATATTTCTCTGATATCCACAGTAGTTCAAAGATTCAGCACGCTTAGTATATGTCAATCATAAACACACATTTTCGTAGTGAATATTTTGTTAATACGCTAGAAGTTTTAATGGATCTCCTATATATATAGGAGATCCCATTAATACATAATAATAATAATTATAAGGAACTATAGTTTAACTTTCAAATCACTTAAGTTACTTTAAAATAACTTGATTTGCTTGCACTTTAATCAATTATTCTTCTTTATAACTTTATCAAACGCCGCACATGACATCCACTAAAGTTATTATCATTAAGTTAAGGAACTGTGCGTAGGAAAACAACTGTATTTAAGCAAGTACATAGGTAAGACTGTTATACATTTAGTACATACGTATTTAACGCATAGTCTAAAGTAACTAATATATTTAGCGAGTTATGTTTTCCTCATGAGTAGGAATTAGTGCCGTTCGTACATAAACAAGTGCGCATCATTTATGCAATTCAGGTTATAAGTAAAGATGCGAAAATTATAGAAATGGACGCCATCTTTAATCAAAACTCTGATAAGCGTGCGTCTAAAAATATTATCATGATGATGAATAAGACTAATCTTATGAAGAGGCGGGTTATTTGTTTGATAGAGCGTGATCTTAAGAAATAGGTACTAAATAAAATAGAAATAATATTTTGCATTATATAACACGTTTATGGCAGAAAGCAATATACATAATTATACATGTGTAAGTTTCAGCCAATCTTTTCTTCAAGAATATGTTGCAGCGCCACCTATCGGATTTAATTGTGAGTCACGTTAAATGCACCTGGGAGTACGAAAAATATCACCAAAATCTGTCTAGGAGTCACATACACACGTGCAGAAGAAGTATATAGAGTAAATAAAATATCTATCTAAGAAATCAGAGCAGAAAACAATGACACATAATATCCGTAGACAGAGAGTAGAGCGTCAGTTCTCTTTAGACTCCTCCTGAGGGTAAACGCTTACCGCCTATGGACGCTTGCCTACCACAACACCTAACGATACCAGATGTATCACTCGCGTGCTGCCGACCTTGCAGGAATCTCTTCACACCCTTCATTAAGAAACTCCATACTGTACTCTCGAGTGAAAACCTAAACGGGGAGCTTATTCACAGCCTGAGCGTTCGCCAACCTCATTCCTTCCCTTCATTCTCATTGATCAGTCTTCCTACATGCTCGTCGGTTGCGAGAAATAATTAATTAAATAATCCTTTGTTCGTTCGATATCTCATTTAACTTTAGATTAAAACCGGATATGTGACAAAAAAGCCGGCAATATTGAAAAGGGGCGACATACCGCATTGGTCGGTACAATCAAGTGGTTAGTACGAGCTTTGATTAAAATCTCAGTGGAAGCCGTGATAGTGCTAAATGTAAGTACGACAATGTTATTTTTGGAATGAAAACTCCTGAAGCCGTTTTGGTCACGTTTTGGATACAAAGATCGCGAGTCCGAATCCCTTCTGTACTAAAGAGTTTTTCTGAACTTAAGTACAGTGATTAGTCACACCACGAGCTTCACGGTGAAGGAAAACATCGAGAGGAAACCTGCATACGTCTGAGAAGCAATTCAAAGACGGTATAGTAAAGTCGTGCTTGAGCAACGGCGATGGACTCGCCATCTGTCACGTTGACACCAAAAATATATCGGACGCCGGGCACTCGGGGCCGTGGCTTTATTTGACTTTTCCATAGTTTTTATGTGTCGCTGACGACTAGGGATAGATACATTAATATTTGGATTATTTGAGTCACGTGTGTGTGTATATAACGAGCTCGTTAATGGGATGTGATATTTCCAAAGAAACTAGAGCGATGAAATTGACGAGCAATACTCATAACAGAACAATAAACGTTGGCAAATGGTCCATTACATAGCATTTAGATTGGAGAGCGAGAGATTCAAGAGTGCGCCGGGGAAATTACTCCTTATTATTACTGATTTAAGATTGAAAATGTAGTGAAACAATAGGACCGCATCTAAAAGAAGTGATCGACGCCTATGGCAAAGATTTCCGATCTTATTAAATCAAATCAAAATCATCTGCAACATCATACAGGTTCAAATCCCGTAAAGAAAATATGTTTTATTATTATTTATTTTAATCTCGCTTTCCCTCAAGTCTCTGACAGGCAGAAATGATTATGTGTAGTGTCCACACACCCACCTTTCACAGGAGATATTTTAGGTGCCAACGTGACAGATTGCGTGTACACGGTACTCGAACACCACTTTAAACCCATCTTTGAATTTCAAACGTATGCGCGTTTCCTGACATTTTCCTTCACCGTAAAGCTCGTGGTGTGACTAATCACCGTACTTAAGTTTAGAAAAACTGGTACAGTCGGGATTTGAACTTGCGATCTTTGTGTCGCAGGCATCTACTCGAACCACTCAGCCAGCACGGCTTCCAATTGCTTGTTGTTGTTATTATAAATAGCCTAGATGTATCGTTTATCATGAAAAAGAATTTAGTGGTAGGTAGGTAGGAAATTATTACAAGTAGGGTAATTGATAAACCATACACGTACATAGGCACAACTTTTGCCAACATAACCATTCCATTTAGCCAACACTCATTATCTACCGATTATTCTAATGATTCCCGCAGCAGGCTAATTGGGAGTGTTCCCGGGGATCTGCTAATGGATAACATTAATTCAGGTGGTATATGTACCTATTTACCTTCTGCTAATTAATAGTGAGACAGGCTTCTTAACATCGAAATAAATCCATACATTATTAAGCTTTGCCCCACGAGCTGTATAGTGAAGCAAAACATCGAGAGAAAACTTGCATACGTTTTAGAAGAAATTCAAAGGCGTATATTAGCGTACCTGAGTAACGGCGATGGACTCGCAATCTGTCACGTTGGCACCTTATATCGGGCGGAAAGTGGGTGTGGATACTACATAAACACCTCTGGTGGTCTGGTAGAAGCAAATGGAAGGAATTGCATCAGAGACGCCCCGCAAGAGCCTAGCTCTTAAAAATGTCTGCCGTGGCTTTTAGGGTGGTCAAAGAGATTGCGCTGGCTAGAAGTAAATAAAGGAAGTTGCATCAGAGACGCCCACAGGAACCGAGCTCTTAAAGGTGTCTGTCATGGCTTATAGGTTGGTCAAAGAGATTGCGCTGGGTAGAAACAAATGGAGGGAGTTGCATCAGAGACGCCCCAAAAGAGCCTAGCTCTTAAGAATGTCTGTCATGGCTTATAGGTTGGTCAAAGAGATTGCGCTTGTTAGAAGGTAAGTGGAGGTAGTTGCTGCAGAGACGCCCACAAGAACCGAGCTCTTAAAGGTGTCTGTCTTGGCTTATAGGGTGGTCAAAGAGATTGCGCTGGGTAGAAGCAAACTGTCATGGCTTATTGGGTAGTCAAAGAGATTGCGCTGGCTAGAAGGTAAATGGAGGTAGTTGCTTCAGAGCTGGCAGCAGCTCTTAATTTTATGATCTTTCTAATAGCTTCCAAGATGACTTAAGTAGGACCTTGTACAGAAGTAGGTATCGCAAATATATCTCCACGCACGTAACAAACAAAGTATTTATCATGTCAGAAACGGCGGGGTGTGCCATTATAACAAGACCTGTTGACCTAGTTCGTGCAATATACAATAATTTTACCCTTTTCCCCGCGTCGGGGGTCAAAATTATATGGTTCATTTACCGCGGTCGGCAATCAAGCGAATCCCATCCAATATATCATATTTAGCTCACTCATTATTTATTGCTCCAGCACATCGGCGCTAATAACGAACAGATAAGTAGGTATATTGGTATTGTATACACTCGCCTGCAACACAAAGACTGCTACTGCTAGACAATTGCGACTGTATAAACGAGTTTTTCAGAATTTTTGTTTAGTCACACCAAGAGCTTTTCGGTGAACGATAATTTCGGGAGGAAACTTGCATATGTTTTGAGAATAAATTCAAAGATGTATGTAGGTAAGGTTACTCATCGTTAAGCTGAGTTCGTGGGTAGTCTGAGAAAGTAGAGTCCTCTTCAGACTTACATACCTCTTACGCTTATGAAAAGACTGATGAATGTGGATGTACCACATTCATCAGTCTTTTCATAAGCTCAAAATGTTGGAGTAAATTTAATCCCATCAAAAACCTGAATGTGAAATTAGAGTAAAGTTCAATATTATGCTGCGACTTCGTCCGCGTGGAATTTAACAAAAAAAATATTATTCAATAAAAGTGGCCTAAATTAATCCTTTTTACACCAGGTAGCCAGTGAAAGTCCCGACAAAACTGGTCAAGCCGTTTCAGAGTTTAGCCGGAACAAACAGACAGACAAAATAAAAAATATATATATATTTATGTATATGTGCAGTTGTTACTAAATGCATATCTATGTATAAGCGGTTATTTTAATATTACAAACAGACACTCAAATTTTATTTATTTGTATAGATATAAATTCAACGACAAAAGGAGTGAGAACTAAATAAAAAAAAAATTCAACGACAAAAGGAGTGAGAACTAAATGGGTGCCGAGTTCAATGGTCAGTCCTGAAATTTAATTAAGAACATAAAATATTATTTAAAAACTTAAATCGAACGAGTTATTCGAATTAATGTCAATACAATTGGCCATGATCGGAAACAATTGACTTCCAACAGAACTTAACTAAATTGTATGCAAACAAACCCCAGCTCAATCATGCCATTCATTCAAATCATTCGTTCAATTTCATCTGAACGTAGGGTTGCGTCACATGTAACACATCCAATTGAACGAATGATTTGAATGAATGACAAAATAATGATCTATAATTAATTCAAGGTAGGTACATAATTTAATTGTACGCAAACAAAACCCAGTTCAGTTGAGAATTGCGAAATTATTCAAATTGTTAGAAGGGACGCCTGTTTCGCGTCCCGCGGGGGCGATAGACGGAGTTGATTCAATGGATATCATTATTCCTATATTTACGAATTGTACCAATCTATTATTAAACTAATAACTTATCTCATTATTAGTATATATTTAATTCTTAAATAATATATTCTTAAATATTTACGGCGTTTGATGTCGAGCATCTATGAAGAGACCGATGATTGTGGACGAAGCGAAAGAGGTATGCAAGTCTAGAGAGAACTGGCGCTCTATTTTTTTTTACACCACATGAATCGCAAACAGGTATGCGGTCCGCCTGTTGGTAAGCTTACACCACCAGGGGTATCACTCGCGCGTTGCCGACCGTGCAGGAATCTTTTCACACCCTTCTTGAAGTACCCCATGCTATACTCTCCAGGGGAAACCTAAACGGGGTTTCTATTCTCTCTGCCTACCCCATTAGGGTGATATATAAGTGACATGATATTTTACAGGGGAGACTGGGGCACAGCTAAGGAAACCTTCAATAGAACCTTCGTTATTCAGGGTCAGCGGGCACTTTAAACGAAGTCGCTTTGCTGAAAATTGAATATAATATTTTTTCATACATCAATGGGTAGATTCGATGGACGTATTTTACGTTTCGCCGACTAATTGGGGCAGGCGGGATAAGGAAATGTCTTTGTTCCATTAATTTTTTTAATTGATAATTCGATTACTTTATATTACAGGTCATTGATACAGAGAAATCACACAAGCACAACTATCGAAAGTATATCTTACTAATATTATATTTATTTTTATTATATTATTAAAACCATGTCACATATAACTTGTAACTCAAAAAAGAATTTGTTATTATTATAATCTATACTAATATTATAAAGAGGAAAGATTTGTTTGTTTGTTTGTTTGTTTGTTTGTAATGAATAGGCTCCGAAACTACTGGACCGATTTCAAAAATTCTTTCACCTTTGGAAAGCTACATTATCCCCGAGTAACATAGGCTATATTAAATTGGACCCGATAGGTGGCGCTGCGATCGAGTTTCAAGAATTTTACCTTTTTACCCGGGCGAAGCTTTCTGTGTGTTTCTGTGTGTCTTAAGCTAGATTCGAGAATGGTTTAGATTTACAATTGGACCCAATAGGTGGCGCTGCGATCGTGTTACGGGCAATTTAACTTTTTCACCCGAGCGAAGCTGGGCGGGACAGCTAGTCTAAAATATACCTTTAAACGAACAATTCTTGTAGGTATATTATCTCGGAAATGGCTTCAATGTTGGATTTGAATTTGGATGGATTTTCATTTTTATATTCAGCAAATTAATATAGTTTGAATAATAATTATTAGTCCTATTGATAGTAGATGATTTATTGTTATTATAATTATTGAAATAAAAATTAATAAATAAGATAAAATTATTTTTTTAATGCTTGGGTTTCGGGGGCGATAAATAGATCTAGCTGTTCATTTTTTGTTAGTCTGCTTTTCATTTTTTTAAAACGTTGTTTTATCCGTGTTTTCCGGCAATGAAAAACTGCTACAGTATCATTAGACATACGAAAATGAAAAACTGTTTATATCGTAATAGTTCTTTATTTCCTATTCGTTTCTGTGCACGTCGAGCAAACAAATCACTTGAATACAGAATACATATGAAGCGGTTGTTCAATTTTTATATGTATACAGTGTCAACTATTTTACATTTAACTTATTTTACTGACAATCATGCCTTTTTAGTTCATTCTGGTTGCTAAATATACATTTGATTAGTTACATACGATTAGTTAATACCCAACTATTGAACAGTTAGTTAAGTACAGAGATTTCAAGCAAAATAGGTAGGCTTATTATTTTGGAAATAAAAAAAAACTCAGGTCAGGTTGGCACCTAAACTATATCTCTGGCGGAAAGTGGATGTGGTGGTACTACCCACACACCTCTACCTACCCCTTCGGGGACCCATGTGGGAAGGCGTGAGGATATATTATTATAAATAGAATTAAAATTAAACAAAAGTTATGAATAAAATTATAAATAATCTTAAAATATAAATTATAAATAAAATTATAAATAAATTAAAATAAACATAAAATTAAACAAGCATTGCTATTCCACATTGACTGGAAGACATATGAAACTAACTAATTTTGTATGTATGTTTTAACATTATCATAAATATATTACTTATACTTACAAAAACAATATTATTCATTGAACATTTATGTTTCGTTAATATTATATTGGGATTTTTATTTTTTAAGAGTGGTGGCTGAGCGTTACGTTTTGCCTGCAACAGAAACATTGCAGGTTTAAATCCCGACTGTACCAATGCGTTCTGAACTTAAGTACAGTGATTAGTCACACCAAGAGCTTTACGGTGAAGAGAAACAGGGAGAGGTAACCTTTGAGAAGAAATTAAAAGGCGTATGTATAGTCGTGCTTGAATAACGGCGATGGACACGCCTGTCACGTGGGCACCTAAAATATATCTCTGGGGGAAAGTGGTGTGTGTGTGGGTACTACCTATACCTCTGCCTACACCTTGGGGAGGCATGAAGACATTTATTCATCTATCTCGGCTCAAATATATGTATACCTAATAAAAAGATTTCCCGTATCTTCCAAAGACAACAAGAGCCATACGACAACGTAAAATCAAATCAATATTTAATTAGCCGTACTTAATATTTTGGTATTATGACGATAGATGTCGTTGTACGTATTTAGATCGCGCTATTATCGCGTTCCTATTAACTGTTATATTTGCTTTGCATAATAGTGTATACTAGCTGCGCCCCGACTTCGTCCGCGTAGAAAAATTGTTAATTCAAAGTTCTCTCCAAAATAGCTAAATGTGGATGGCGCTAGCATGCAGAAATTCATATATTTTGAACTGAAAAGTTACAAATCTTATATAGCCTGCATCTCAAAATCCTTTTTAGGGGATGCCTACTAGTGATGGGTCGTTGACGGTTTTTCCGTTAACGAAACGTTAACGTTGATTTACGTTTGTCAACTAGTTAAATTCGTCAACGAGTTAACGTGCTACTAATGTCAACTTGCAACGTAACCCGTTCATTCATTGAACGGTTTTTATTCAACGATTACGCGTTAAATTTTAGAAACAAATTTTACAAACTTAAGAGTTCAAATTGTATGATATGACCGTCACTCGCAATCTATGACGTTATTTTCAACGTAAGTTTTTTAAATTGCTCTGCTCGTTGCGTTTGCGTTCTCGTTTATTGAACGAGACGCACGAGTTAAATTCATAAACGTCGTTGACGAATTCAACTAAAGCACGGTCGCGGAACAGAAAGAATTTCGTACGATAACCTATTATTACCCATCTCTGTCACTCCCGCGTAAATATAATGCGTCTCGCTCGCACAGATGCAATGACCGCTGTCGCCAGGGATTGAAAACCGTTTAATTGAGACCGTAAGGTTTGTTCTTGCTTGCGTCTGGTGTTTTGGTCGCAATTAAAAGTATTTGACATGATTCATAATTTTTGAATAACTAACGACATTCCATCTTGGGATGCGTTAGTGCTCGTTCAATTTTGAAACACATTTATCTTAGTTTGTTGTTATTTGTTAGTTTTTGTTGTCTTGTTTTAATTGTTAAGTGGTTTCGTTGATTTGTTAAGTTTAATTTACTGTTTTAAAATGGAACCAGTGCCGTCTACCTCGCGTCCATTCAAGAAGTTTGTTTCTCCGCGGAAGAAAAGAAAAATGTCACACTTTAGTGAATCTGAGAAGGTTATGATTATTAACGTGTTTAAATACATTAAGGAATCCTGGCCTGCCGATAAATATCCTTCAAAAAAAGAAATGAAGGTCTGTCTGCCCCTCTGTTCTGTCTGTTTCAGTTAACTCGGGAGTATTCGGGAGCAGTCGGTGCCGCTCGGGTGCGTTGGTACCAAAATGACGGCGTGAGACATGACGCCACTCGATACTCGACCACGACAGAGGAATAACACATCTGTGATTCAGTTTTATATTGAGATATTATTGCAAAATTGTTATAAATAAAAGTAATGGAATGTCTGAAGAGTTTATTGTTTAACAAAATACTTAATAATAATTTATTTAATAAGCTAGTTTTTTTCTATCCTTCAAATATTTCATGCAAACCACACATATAAAAATGTTTGTGACCACTGTCAGTAGGTAAAGAGGTCATTGTACGAAATTCTTCCTGCTCCGCGACCGTGCTTTAGTTGATTCATAAACTGTTAACGTTAATACGTTGACAGGAGATCAACGGTTGATTCAACTAGTTCGTTGATTCAACGCTCATAACTAGTGGATGGCGCTAGCATGCAGAAATTCATATATTTTGAACTGAAAAGTTACAAATCTTATATAGCCTGCATCTCAAAATCCTTTTTAGGGGATGCCTACGTCATAGCAGCTTTATGCAAGCAAAGCCTCAGCCCGATCGGTTTAAAATTGACAAAGTTTCATACAAACTTTCATCCGCTATTTTATCCCCTTGGGGGTGGAATTAATCAAAATCCTAATCTTAGCGGATGCCTACGTCATAACATCTACCTGCATGCCAAATTTCAGCCCGATCCGTCTAGTAGTTTGGGCTGTGCGTTGATAGATCACTATGTCAGTCAGTCACCTTTGAGTTATATAGATATACCTTGATTGTAAGCACCGAACCGAAACAGTTGAACCGAGGGATACGAGGGAATCTTTGTGTTGCAGGCACTTGAACCACTAGGCCACCATCTTTTTATAGTTAGGTAAAATCATAATTATCCTAGTATACAAACAGCGTTATTAATTAAATTAATTCAATTAGTTAATAATATTCACGGAAGTTGTCATGTTACAGACTCAGAATAAAAATAGAAAGTAACGTATTATCCAAAGAAATTGTGTTACTACGACAGGAATTTAAAGAATACTTAACGATAATTCGTTCTTGTATACAAATATAAATATAATACATTAAATATTTTAGCAGACCTCAATGCAGTGACATGTTCGTTTTATATATTATTATATAATAAATAGCTATTTACCCATAAAAGCGCAAACGCCAAACCAAACAGTTTCCAAAATATTGCAAAATACATTTGAGTTTCTAAAATACATCCAGACTTGGTTAGAATCAGTGCCATAACCAATCTGAGGGGAAATGTATGACGGAAATTTAAATTTTAGAACGTATTATTTATGTCAGTATTTAATTTTTTTCCTTTAATATTACGATGTTTTAAAATTATCTATTACGAGGACTTAGCATTATGTTCATTTATTTCTTAAATTTAACCGCACTTCATTTGCGTAATATTTGAAATTATTTCCGTGGCGAGAAATGTTATTTTTAGGATAATTTTGTAAAATTCTCGACACGGAAATTTGAATTTTACTTAATTTAATTTTAAAATTCAATCTACTTTTAAATCTACGTTCAAGTAACAATTATTATTAGATATTTTTTTATTAGAAATCGATTTAAAAACTGTTGCAAATCTTACAAAAATTATTAAGTAGGTACAAATAATATAACATATATTTGTATTTAAATTAAACTTTTTAAAGAATATATTATATTTACTATAAGAATGTGCGTCGGTGCTTTTAATACACAGCTGTATACAATTATCGTGTTAATATTAATATGATCGTGTTTTTGTGTATACATATATTATCGTTAAATTGTGTATTTGATAATTCTATTTAAATGTTTGATATACTTAATTTTAGACATCCATTTGGTATATTTCGTCTGAAATTTGGCTTAATTCATACTAAAATATACTGAGTATAATATACATAATAATAATATATATTTATATACATTAAACATTTTCTAAAAGGCATAGGATAATATACAATGGTCCTTGAATTATAACTACGAAGCCTACGTTTAATAAGGGTCTAGAAATAACTTAAAATATCCATCCTCGTTGAACTTAATTTAACAAATATTTCTATTTTAATTTAAATCTATTAAATAATTAAGATATAAATAAGAAGTTAACAAACATTACATATTATAATTAAAATTAACAAACATTCAAATATTTATCTATAACATTGTGACCTACGACAAAAAATTTCAAACATTGATAACAGCGCCAGATATAAACATATATATTATTGAGTTTCTAAGTTGCTTCTACCTATGATACATATATTATCACCTTTGATAAAAGGCTAGACCCTTCATCGGACCCGAGTCATATAGCAAGGAAGTCCGAACTGTTCTCACAAACTCTAAATTAGACATAACCTGTACGTACTACAGGCCTCCATGACAGATAAACATACATATATACTTATACTAGGATAAATATTACAATAATGCCATAGTCATGCTACGGGCAAGGATCGAATCAGCGACTATTAACCATTTCCAACTAGGCTACAATTTGGAGCAAATATTTCCTTCACAAGTCCTCACACTTCCTCGAATGAATCTCCAATTACTGATACATCGTTTTTTATTAATCAAAGTTTTATTTCAAATTCAAACATGTATTCACTTCTCTCAAGAAGACTTTCTTTCACTTAAAACTAATGTCGAGCGCTGTTATAAAAGCTCGTTTATAAATATATTATTTTGCGAATCGACTAGATTATATTCGTTTTTTTTTCATTAATTTAAATTTGACTAGATATAATTACGCTAAATTGATATTGACTCCAACTCCTGTCACGAAGTCGTCCCTCAGGATAGGTAGGAGAGCCGTGTGCCTGAAAGAGAAAAGCGGAAGTAAGGAGACGATCTTTCAACAAAAAAATTAATTAAATGGTATGTATGTATTTATCTTTGTCCACCACTCTTAAACAATTCAGAAGACTTGCATATATTTCTCAAGAGACAATTCACTTACTGAGAAAACAATTTAACGATGTTTTCCTTCACCGTAAAGCTCGTGGTGTGACTAATCACTGTACTTAAGTTCAGAAAAACTCATTGGTACAGTCGGGATTCGAATGTTAAACGAATAATAAAAAAATTATATGAACAATATCTTACGGCGGGACAGTCTCGTGCGGTGCGGGCCACGCCGGCGCGTGCTTGTGCGTGGCGGCGCGCGCGCGGGCCAGCAGCGTCATGACAGCGCGCTTAGTCGGCGACATGGCGGCCCGCGCGCCGCCCAGCAGCGGCCGCTTGCGCGCCGTGCTCGCCGCCCCAGCACCTGCCGCACCACACGTCTACATGCCTTTTGTTGAACGAAATGTTTAACGACCAAGCACTATGTCTATTTTAAGGACTAAGCACAATGGCGGATATGTCACGAGGAAAGATAACGAGTGCTACGACGACTACGACTACGACTAACGAGTGCCACGCGCTCGAAATCTTTCTATAATAATATCCTCACGCCTTCCCACAAGGGTCCCCGAAGGGGTAGGCAGAGGTGTATAGGTAATACCCACACACCCACTTTCCGCCAGAGGTATATTAGGTGCCAACGTGACAGATGGCGAGTCCATCGCCGTTACTCAAGCACGACTTTACATACGCCTTTGAATTACTTCTCAGATGTATGCAGGTTTCCTCTCGATGTTTTCCTTCACCGTAAAGCTCGTGGTGTGACTAATCACTGTACTTAAGTTCAGAAAAAACTCATTAGTACAGTCGGGATTCGAACTTGCGACCTTTGCGTCGCAGGCAACTGCTCGATCCACTCGGCCACCACGGCTCTCGAAATCTTTCTGACCTTCAATTAGTTTTTATTTCTATCGATTTTTAAGCATTGCATACCTTTTATCGCGGGCTTTGAGCGCGGCCACCGAATCAAGAAATTCCGTAACGAAAATAAAACCTAACACCTTCCAAATTTAAACACATTCGAATATAGAACAGTTCCAAATTCAAAATGGCCGGGAAATATGGAAACGACAGAACTTAAAAGGCATGCCTAGTACGTGAGCAGCTGTTTGTGAGAAAGTATATAGGTGTATTGCATAAGTTGATAAAAAATGCTATGCAATAGCTTTACCGCGGCAGTCCCCGAGTGCCACACATTTTTTTATTTTATTCAATATTAGCAACCCGGGCAAGCGGGCAAGCCATTTCTGTGGCGTCTTCGTTACCCAACAAGCTGCATCAATGTTGTCTTCGAAGTTCAATCCATGACGTTTTGTGGAAATAAACATTAAGCGTAAAAAAAAATATAAAAATGGTTACGATGGGTTATCATTTAGAGATAAATTTATACGATGTCGGACTTTTTATCGATCTTTTTAAGATATACAATTCTGTAGTACATTAATTTGATCTATCTCGTAAGGTGTTATATGTTTGTTACGACATCACAAGAAATTCAAAGGCATAATATGGTCATGCTTGAGTAACGGGGACGGACTCGCCATCTGTCACGTTAGCACCAAAAATATACTTCTCATTAAAAAAATCGAAGCTCCTTGCAAGTTTATGTTTTGTAAAGATTATCAGAAAAATGTGTATATTTAGGAATATATGTCAAATGTCGTTTAATACTGAATAATATGAGGTATTATTTAGACATTATATAGAACACGTGAGGATTATACTAAATAGAAAAAATAAAGTAAATTTATTAAGTAAAATAAATTTTCTCATTGAGTTTTACTCCCAGAAGTGTATAACGCGTCTGCAACCTTCGTTCCTAAAAACATTATCAATAGTATGACAACAAAAGGGAATTTTCATTTCAATTTCAAACTTGTCAACAACATTTCGAAAGGACTAGAAATGTTCTTCCATTGAATAGAACGTTATAAATACATATAAAGTTCTACCCAGTGGTTACAGTTCGCTTCACCGCAATGTTCCTTTGAACTCTTTCCAATTATACGTTCTCAACGTAACTGATGTGATTGAAAGCGAGAAATTCGTATATTCGTTTGAAAACAATCATAATTGTGGCATTCATGTGCGGTTAGGTTTTTCTGTATTAACAAAATATACACTTCTCATCAGAAAAATCGAAACACCTTGCAAGTTTACGCTTTGTAAGGATTATCAGAAAAATTAAAAATTTTATAATACCTCATATACACTATTAAATAAAATTTGACGTATATTTCTAAACATACACATTTTCCTGATAATCCTTACAAAACAAACACTAGCAAGGTTCATATATATCTTCACGCCTATCCAAAAGGGTCCCCGAAGGGGTGTAGTAGAGGTAGTATTCATACACCCATTATCCGCCAGGGATTTTTTTAAGAACCAACGTAACTTACGTGACAGATGCTGAGTCCATCGCCGTTAATCAAGCACGACTATACATACGTCTTTGAATTTCGTCTCAAACGTTTGCAATTTTCCTCTCGATGTTTTCCTTCACCGTAAAGCTCGTGGTGTGACTAATCACTGTACTTAGTTCAGAAAATGTAGTCTTTGCGTTGCAGATAACTACTTGAACCACTCGGCCACCACGGCTTTTTAATATACACCTACGTGAAATAAAAAATTGGATCTGTAGCAATAAGATTCGAGTTGGCAATAGGTATTAAACATGTTGGAAGGGGTTACATCAGAGACACCGACAAGTGCCCAGCTCTTAAAGCGAAGGTGTCTATCATGGCGTATAGGAAGATCAAAGATTGCACTGGACAGAGGCGTCGATGGAGTAGCATCAAATACTAAACCACCCCCTATATTTATGACGATGATGTTTTAAGGCTACGAAGAAATGAGTGACGTACCGACCTTGCGTGGCAAGCGCGTGTACGGCGGCCGGCTTAACCCCACGCAGCGCTGGGTGGGCGTGCAGTACTCCACCGAGCACTGGACTGGCGAGCCCTAGCAGATCTCCGCCGCCTGTTAGAAGTGGTTAGTAGGGTTAGTTAGGTTAGGTGATACCTAATGCATTGAATGTAAAACCGTCTGTAGTGGTAAGTATCGTTAGTTAGGTTAGGTGATACATGATTCAATGAAGTTGATTTGAAGCCGTCTGGTCTATAGTGGTCAGAGATCCTGGCTGTGAAACTTGAGGTCGTGGGTTCGATCCCCCTCTGAGGGCAGATATTTCTGTGATCGGTTACCATCCAGGATGGAAGGGCTTGTCTGTATACGTATATCTATATAAGTATGTATATCGTAGTCTAGTTCACATAGCTCTGCTTAATTTGGGACTGGGTCAATTTGTGTGAAACTGATATCTACTAAAACCGGTAATGTTAGTGAGCGTTAGTTTTAATTAGAGGGAAGCCGAGGAAAATTACATCCCATACATAGCTCATATCGATAGAAAGGAACGCAAGAGTATTCGAACCAGCTTGTATAAAGATACTAATGAATTTGATGAAGCGAAAGAGGAATGTAAGTTTGGAGAGAACTAGGGCTCTACTCTACTCTCTCGGCCTACTTCGCGAGGGCTTCGGCGTTTATCATGAATGTGTACTTATATACGTACATATGTGTTGTTCGAATATTCTTCACAGATGTACTTAGTCTTGAACCAAGCTAGTACTATGGGCACTAAATAACGATATACCTACGACCTACTTACATATACCTAATTAGATAAAACATGACAAGAAGTGGGTGTGTGGGTACTACCTATACACCTCTGCCTATCGCTTCGGGGACCCTTGTGAGGATAGATAGAACATCGAATATTAAGGAATACCTAAATATATTTGGGTCGAACGTTACGGATGGTATCGTACGAATCACATAGTTTTCCAAAAATATTACTTACGAGGCGAGTCTGTCGAAGGCCACGGCTAAACTGCGTCGTTTAAGTAAAGTTCAGGTGATAAAACCCTTTGATGTGTTAGAGTTACCGACAGCGGAGCGAACCGTCCTCGTGCTAAGTTAGAATATATTTATAGAAGTCGTGAACTTTGATCTAGACATATATAATCCTGATGAGAATATTCTTACTATGTATGTATACTTTCATAACCTCGGCCTGGGTGTTGCGATCACGCGATTAGCTGCCTCGTTGCGTCAATTTAGGTTAATACAAACAACAGGTTTAATGTTTAGAGTTTAATTATAATAAGTGTGTTAATATTATGAATATCAATGATTAGTCACACCACGAGCTTTACGGTGAAGTAAAACATCGAGAAGAAACCGGCATACTTACGTCTTAGCAGCAATTCAAAGGAGTATGTATAGTCGTGCTTGAGTTACGGCGATGGGCTCGCCATCTATCACGTTGGCACCTAAAATATATCTCTAGCGGAAAGTGGGTGTGTGGGTACTACCTATACACCTCTGCTACGCCTTTGTGGGAAGTCGCGAGGATATTTACTATTTAAAAATATTATATAAAATCCAGTGTATTCGATTAAATTCTTACCAAGTATAGAGTTCTGTGCGATCAGATGATGGGGTGGCTGCTGCAGAACTCCTCCTCCTACCAACATACCGTGACCCGCGTGACCAGCCAACTGGGGTAGAAATAGATGTAATTCGTTATTAGTATGTCTGACTCACTCAGTCTAGCTCTCTAGGTCACGAATGAGCGCCCTAAGCCTAGAGACGACCCCTACAGGGCGTGCGTGATTTGAAAAGAGTGACCACGGAGTTTCTTGCCGGTTCTCCATGGAAACGACCAACCCGAGCCGTGCACCTTTTTAGACGTTTTATAAGTGCCCATCTAGGCCTATCTATACTATACTTACTAATGTTATAAAGAGGAAAGATTTGTATGTTATATATGTTTGTAAGGAATTGGCTAAAAAAGTGCTAGACCGATTTTAAAAATTATTTCTCAATTTGAATGCTACATACGATTTTAAAGCCGTGCTGGCCGAGTGGTTCGAGCAGTTGCCTGCGATGCAAAGGTCGCATGTTCGAATCCCGACTGTACCAATGAGTCTTTTCTGAACTTAAGTACAGTGATTAGTCACACCACGAGCTTTACGGTGAAGGAAAACATCGAGAGGAAACCGGCATACGTCTGAGAAGAAATTCAAAGGCGTATGTATAGTCGTGCTTGAGTAACGGCGATGGACTCGCCATCTGTCACGTTGGCACCTAATATACCTCTGGCGGAAAGTGGGTGTGTGGGTATTACCTATACACCTCTGCCTACCCCTTCGGGGACCCTTGTGGGAAGGCGTGAGGATATATATTTATTATTATAATATAGGCTATTTTGATTGCAAGAAAATAATACATTTTATGCCAAAATGTTTCAGAAATGTATGTCCACCGACTACGACGACGGGCCGCTAGTGGGAAATAAAATATTTAGATTTTTAATTCTGTGCCCTTAGCTGTGTTTGCTTAGCACTCAAGTAGAGTCCGACTGGAATCCTTTTTTCTCGACATTGTTCGGTTTAATTGCAAAAGTTCTGGGAACCCATACTATGCGAGTAAAAATAACTAATTAAAGACCCGTGTCGCTAAGCTACCGGCAAAGCCAGGGTTGCATTAAACTCCGTAATTGTACCTAACAACCTACCATTGAGTTTTTGTAAAATATTGAGTTTTTATAAACTATTGAGTAATTATAAATTATTGAGTAATTATAAATTATTGAGTTTTTTATAAACTATTGAGTTTTAGAAACTATTGAGTTTTATAAACTATTGAGTCTTTATAAACTATTGAGTTTTCATAAACAATTGAGTTTTTATAAACTATTGAGTCTTTATAAACTATTGAGTTTTCATAAACAATTGAGTTTTTATAAACTATTGAGTTTTTATAAACTATAGAATTTTCAGTACATTGATTTGTCACAATACAAGCTTTGCGGTGAAGGAAATTACGAGGTAATATGAGGTTAAGAAAAAAAGTAAAGCCCGAGATCGACTCAGTTAATCCATGTACTTATTGAGTAACTTTGGCATTTCAGTCAAACAAATCATCACATACAGGCAAATAAAACAAATGAAACCACGGGGAAGTAATTAATGAAAATTGGATTTACAATCACCACCTGATGATGAGCTGACAAGTGGTCAGGGGCAGGCGTGGGGGTGGGCGGGGAGAACTCCCGCGCGCTGGTCACGTGGCTCATGGGGATACCCCCTGGCGGGGGGGTGGGCTGCACCGCTGGTAGCTGCAGACAAAATATCAACGACTTATTTGAGAGAGCAGTGGCGGCCGAAATTTTCTGTAACACAAAGATATCAAGTTCGAATCGGTCGATCCCGACTGTTTAGATAGTGCCATCCACCAAGACGCGCCCCACTATTATTCCGCATAGTTTATAGTGTAAGTGTGCAACCTTCCACTAATGTTTGAGTATTGTCGGTACACACTGATTACCTATGAGTGCACACGCACACTACAGTTATAGACTCGGGTCATACGTCCCGAATCCCGCGACCCCTCGGCTAGAAATTGGTGGGGTGCGTCTTGGTGGATGGCACTATCTATACCAATGAATTTTGATGAACTTAAGTACAGTGATAGGCAGAGAGAGTGCGCCAGTTCTCCCTCGACTTCAAACCTCCTTCGCTTCAACCATCAATCCGTAAATTACACACACATACATGAGCACGCACACATACAAGTTACAATAACGTCAAACAATCAAAGAAGGGTGGAGTCTACTAATATATATTATTATTATTATTATTATAATTGTTGTGTAAAGTTCGAAATTTAAACACGTGACTCATTCAACGGCCTGTTTGAAATTCCCAAAGCGTATGGGAACATTTAATCCCACATCAGGCAAACTTCAAACGCGGCGCGATAAGGTATTCGGATCACATCGCGAGATCCGATCCTAACACAATAAGAATGGACTCACTCAATAGTGCGCAAATTGGACCCGCAACCCACCATGGGGCGGGTAATCTGATTCGTACCTTATTACGTGTTGCTAAGAAACATTATTACGGAACGTGTGAGCATAGGTTTACTATTAGGTACTGGGTTCGATTGGTAGTCTTAGACAGTGGTCGTATTTGAAACATATTAAACACTAGCTTATGCCCGCGGCTTCGCCCGCGTGGCGTTCGAAAAAGTAGCTTATGTAGTTTCCTGCTAGAATCGGTTCAGCCATGCCGTGAAAAACTTTGAAATGCCGAGATAAAAAAAAAGTAGCCTATGTCCTATTCCTAGGTATAAGCCATCACGATTTCAACTTTCAGCCAAATCGGTTCAGCCGTTTGACCGTGAAAGAACCGCAAACATTCAAACTTACAAACTTTCACAATTATAATGTTAGTAAGATAAGAAGTAAGATAAAACACATTTTGAGCGCTAGCTTTGTGAAATGCCTTAGCCTTGTAAAATGTTAAGGGGTGAATTACATACATATGAATACACATACATATGATGTGACAGAGCTATCTTTATATATATAATTCTTCTGTGAGTGTGTATGTCACTGAACTCCTCCTAAATGGCTGGACCGATTTTAAAGAAATTTTCTGTGTCTTCATGGGGATTCGAGAATGGTTTAGATTCGCAATTGGACCCGATAGGTGGCGCTGCGATCGTATAATATAATAATAATATATCCTCACGCCTTCCCACAAGGGTCCCCGAAGGGGTAGGCAGAGGTATATAGGTAATAAATACCCACACACCCACTTTCCGCCAGAGGTATATTTGGTGCCAACGTGACAGATGGCGAGTCCATCGCCGTTACTCAAGCACGACTATACATACGCCTTTGAATTTCTTCTCAGACGTATGCAGGTTTCCTCTCGATGTTTTCCTTCACCGTAAAGCTCGTGGTGTGACTAATCACTTAAGTTCAGAAAAACTCATTGGTACAGTCGGGATTCGAACTTGCGATCTTTGTGTCGCAGGCAACTGCTCGAACCACTCCGCCACCACGGCTCTTTCGCTGCGATCGTGTTTCAGGAAATTTAATTTTTCATCCAAGCGAAGCTGGGCGGGACAACTAGTATATAAATATAAATATTCCATGCGAAAGTGACGGGAGGAAGAGAAAGACCACGTTCGAAGGACCTATCCTACTTTTTTACCCAATCACGCCAGAAAGGTTGGACGGAATTGAAAGAAATTTGGCACAGAGATAGATTGCTGGGTTAACACATATGTGTTTTGTTCAGAAAATAAACCTTACAAAATTACACTGATGAAATTACTCGCAGGTGAAACGCAGGTATGCTAGAGAATTTTATCTGGAGAGAGCGCTCTCTAAACTCTGTAAGGAACTCGGCGTGATTACATGTTTTTTTTTTTTTTTTTTATACAACAGGAGGGGCAAACGTGCATATGGCCCACCTGATGGGAAACGGTTACCGTAGCCTATTTACGCTCACGATACCAAAGTATCACTTGCGCGTTGCCACTCTGTGTTCGGAGAGTTATAGTGTGTTGGCAGCATAAGGTTTAATCCCTCTGCTTCCAACACAATGTAACAATCCTCCCCCCTCCCCAAGGAGCTCATTACTGGAAACCTTATTCACCACGTAGGAACACAATACAATAAATTGAGTTATTTGGCTACGGACTTCTATAAGGTGGAGGTCCTGCCCCAGTCGGGCAGCTCCAAATTCGAACGGGAAACCCGTTATGCCCTACCTCTCCTATGTGTGAGCACATGTATATGTGTGAGGCTATATCACGCCTAGTCCCTGAGTCTAATATCACAGGTTTCGGGTCTTCTAATCAAGGCATAAGCGGCCTGGAAAATATCTCACTCAGAGAATCAGCATTGCTATCCAGCGTGACAATGCTATTCTTTTTGGCATGATACCAATTTGGCACAAATATTTTATTTATTCTTGTCATTGTAAAAAAAAGATTTGTAGAAGAAGAGGAAGAGAAGCACGTTTGCCTCTTGATACTCACTACTCTGTGTTTATGAGAAGTGTCCCTTATCGGGAGTGTCTCCTCGCTGCCACTCCGTGAGGAGTCCGGTGGCGTGAGCCTCCTCTGCTCAGACTGCGACGACAGGATCTGCATCTCTAACATTTGTTCCTGTCTTATGTCGTCGTTGTAGTCCTTAAACAAGAATACAATATTATTATTTCAAATAATAAAAATATAACAAAACAATAAAAAATACATAACAACCGTGTTGGCCGAGTGGTTCGAGTAGTTGCCTGCGACACAATTATCGCAATTTCGAAATGCGAATCCCGACTGTACCAATGAGTTTTTCTGAACTTAAGTACAGTGATTAGTATACCACGAGCTTTACGGTGAAGGAAAACATCGAGAGGAAAACTGAATACGTTTGAGAAGCCATTCAAAGGCGTATTTATAGTCGTGCTTGAGTAACGGTGATGGACTCGACATCTGCACCTAAAATATATCTCTGGCGGAAAGTGGGTGTGTGGGTACTGCCTATACACCTCTGCCTACCTCTTGTGATCATTCATCCTTTCTATACACAGATCACTTAACAAATCCCCATTTATTTTCCATTCACAAATTACGTTGATTTGGACAACCAACGTGATTTGTGACATCGTGGGCTAAAACTCGTAAAAACTATGGAGTCCCCACCAAAATACATATCAAATGAACTATAACTAAGCTGAAACGCGACCAAACCATAAACCTAACCTCAAACTTAGGTTTTATGTGATAACTTTGAGTCGTAATGTATGATTCAATTCGAGCGTCTCTCGGCGTAGATTACAAGTTTCAGACACGCCTCGTCCTGATTGCATTCCATCAAAGGCTTAGTTTGTCAAACGACAGGCCATAATTCTCATAGACTTTACTAACACCTGCGTAGGTACAGTCGGGGTACAAAAACCTTCATCCCTTTATAAAGTCGTAGACTTTTAGCACCTTGTGAAACTAAACCACTAATACCAACAATGAAGACATCGATAAACAAATGCAAACTTTTGAGCAAAAAAAAAAGACGTGTGTATTAGTTGTGCTTGAGCAACGGCGATGGACTCGTCCACTGTCACGTTGGCATGTAAAATATTTCTCCGGTAATATATATGACGAAAAGTGGACCCTTTCGGAGGCCCTTGTGGGAAGGGGAGAAGTGATATGATACTATGTGTCAATATAAGTAAAATTAGTCACTACGAATTTCCGTGCATTCAAGAGCCGCGGTGGCCGAATGGTTCGAGTAGTTGCCTGAATCACAAAGATTGTAAGTTCGAATCCCGACTGTACCAATGAGTTTTTCTGAACTTAAGTACAGTGATTGGACATAGTACGAGATTTACAGTGAATGAAAACACCCAAGGAAACCCGTGACGCTTAAAAAGAAAATCAAAGGCGTGCATATAATTATATAGTCATGCTTGACTAACGGCGATGGAAACGCCATCTGTCGCGTTTGCACCTAAAATGGGAACCCGGAGGAAAGTGTGTGTGTGCGCACTAACTAATGGGTTGACTTTGAGGTGAACCGTTTCTGAGTCTGACTGTACGCTACTACTGACTGGCTGCGTGTAAGAGAAAAGTTGATAAATCTCACATCTTTGAAAGGCTTAGTAGCAGGGAATTAGCTTTTGCCCGCGGCGTTGCCTGTATTCATGAAGCTTTTCTCTATCGGGTCATATGATTCAAGAACCTTCATGATCGACTGGCTTCAGTGGTAAAGTGCAAGATTTAAATTGCAGGTCTTTTTAAGTTTACTTACAAATATACTCATCTATACAAATAAATAAAATTGGAGGAATTGAATATCTTCACGCCTTCCCATAGGGGTCTCCGAAGGGGTAGGCAGAGTGTAGTACCACATTTTGGTTATAATTTTTTATTTATTTATCACATAACATGACCCATTTACATTTCAATTATAATAATAATAATAATAATAATAATAATAATAAATAGCCCTTTATTCTGGGATAAGAGAAAAATATGTCCATTTAGGTTCAGCTTATATTATGTCTCTTATCTCAGTGTGCCTCTTGGCATAGGCCTCCTCTAATAACTTCCACTGCGGTCTGTCCTGAGCTACCCTTCTCCACCTTGGGCCTGCAGTCCTTTTCATGTCGTCCTCCCACCTTAGACGCTGTCTTCCACGACTTCTTTTTCCATCCCTTGGGTACCACTCTGAAACTATCTTGCACCATTTTCCTTGCTTATCACGCATCATATGTCCGGTCCACCTCCACTTTTGTTGGTCAATTTGTAGTAGAATATCTGTTAATTTAATTAATTTAAAAAAAAAAAAAAAAAAAAAAAAATTAACATTTCAATTACAATATTTCATATATTAACATTATAATATACAAAACTTTAATCATAATAATTATAAAATATATCCTCACGCCTTCCCACAAGGGTCCCCGATGAGGTAGGCAGAGGTGTATGGGTAATACCCACACACCCACTTTCCGCCAGAGGTATATTAGGTGCTAACATGACAGATGGCGAGTCCATCGCCGTTACTCAAGCACGACTATACATATGCCTTTGAATTTCTTCTCAGACGTATGCAGGTTTCCTCACGATGTTATCCTTCACTGTAAAGCTCGTGGTGTGACTAATCACTGTACTTAAGTTCAGAAAAACTCATTGGTACAGTCGGGATTCGAACTTGCGATCTTTGTGTCGCAGGCAACTGCTCGAACCACTCGGCCAACACGGCTATATTAACGGCTAAAACTTTAATTATTAACAAAATTAATACATACATATCATCACGCCAAGTCCCTAACGGGGTAGGCAGAGAGTATAGAGCGCCAGTTCTCTTTAGACTTACATACCTCTTTCGCTTCGTCCACATTCATCAGTCTCTTCATACATGCTCGTCGGTTTCGAGTACTCTTAACGTTCCCGTCCTTGAGAGTCCGATCGATTTGATCCAGGTAGTTCTGCCTCTTCTTGCACACACTTTTGCTTTGTATATCTGTGTCGTCAAATTTCTTCACTCATCCTTTCTGTGTCCAAACCATATATAATAAAAGTCTTGTATATTATATTAATAATATACAAAACTTTTATTATTAACAAAATTAATAATAAATGCTAATTAAAATAATAACTCCTAAAAAACAAGCCGTGGTGGCCGAGTGGTTCGAGCAGTTGCCTGCGACACAAAGATCGCAAGTTCGAATCCCGACTGTACCAATGAGTTTTTCTGAACTTAAGTACAGTGATTAGTCACACCACGAGCTTTACAGTGAAGGATAACATCGTGAGGAAACCTGCATACGTCTGAGAAGAAATTCAAAGGCGTATGTATAGTCGTGCTTGAGTAACGGCGATGGACTCGCCATCTGTCACGTTGGCACCTAATATACCTCTGGCGGAAAGTGGGTGTGTGTGGGTATTACCCATACACCTCTGCCTACCCCTTCGGGGACCCTTGTGGGAAGGCGTGAGGATATATATAGATATTATTATTATTATTTATTTGAAATAAATCTCATATATTACATTTTTAAATATATATCTATAAAAACATATAAAAATATAAAATGTAGGGCCCACCGGTATCGGGATCAGGGTCCAAGGTACCGGTGGTTAGGGTCCCAGAGAAAGAAATCTCCTCACAATACGTGCCGTTTCGAGCAGTACTGCTTTCTGCATCAGGCACTTGATCCAACTGTCTAACGAGAGCCTCTTGAGGTGTTGGTCGAGGCTCTTTGCCATTAGGCCATTGGCCGTTTTATTATTATTATTATTAACTCCAAAAATATCACCATTAACACAATGTCAACTCATTAAGTGCACTTGTGTTACTGAAATATTATACTAAGTACTTACGTATACACAATCAAAGCATGTTCAGTAAACCAAGTTAGTTAGTTACCCCAAACTCAACGCGAGTTTTCAACGAATAAACACGAAACTACCCGGCAAAGGCTGTACAAGCCTCACGTACACGTTTGCATTAATACCTCCGGACTAGTTCCTGGGTTTGAGATTACACGCCTAGGATTTGCTTGTTTGTTTTACAATGCGCTATGTGTAGAACCGGCTTGAAAAATATATAAATACTAGCTATCCGTCCCGGCGTCGCTCGGCTCGGCGTCGTTGACACAAGTTTTTTTTTTAAAGAAAATATAGCCCATGTTACTCAGGGTGAATGTAGCTTTCCAATGGTGAAAGAATTTTTCAAATCGGTCTAGTAGTTTCGGAGCCTATTAAATACAAACAAACAATCAAATCTTTCCTCTTTATAATCTTAATATATATATTTCTTGTGTGCGTGTGTATGTGACTGAACTCCTCCTAAACAACTGGACCGATTTTAATGAAATTTTCTGTGTGTGTTCAAGGGGATCTGGGAATGGTTTAGATTCACAATTGGACCCGATAGGTGGCGCCACTGGGTCCGTGGCTTTAATTTTTTCTCCCAAGCGAAGCTGGGCGGGACAACTAGTATTAGTATAGATATATAAAGTGACAGTTGGCGAGTCCATCGCTGTTTCTCAAGCACGACTATTATATACATTCGCCTTTGAATTGCTTCTCAGACGTATGCAGGTTTCCACTCGATGTTTTTCTTCATCGTAAATGCTTCGCACAGGTGGACATTTATTTTTTAAACATTATGGCATACAATTAATTTTCCTTGCAATTAAAATAGCATATATTAATCAGCGTATAATGTGGCATTCAAATGTTGAAAGAATTTTTAAAATCGGTCCAGTACTTTTTGAGCCAATTCCTTACAAACATACTTACATTCAAATCTTTCCTCTTTATATATATATAAAATTTTCGCATAGTATAGACAAAATTGCTGGCAATATCGGAAATGTCGACCCGCCTGAGAGCTTTCATCGAAAATTATTTTTATTATTGTTCACAGCTTACCGGTACCAAGAACCTCCGGAGCTCGGCGAGTGCGTACGCGATCCTTGCGTGCGCTTCTGCTGGAGTGGCGAAGGCACTGATCTCTACGTGAAGCTCATCAGCTAGATGCGCGAACTTAGGGTCCCCGGATACCCGGAGCTCCTCCTCCTAGGAACAATTAACATTAAACATATTTATAAGCCGTGGTGGCCGAGAGGTTCGAGTAGTTGCCTGCGACGCAAAGATCGCGCGTACGAATCCCGAGTGTACCAATGAGTTTTTCTGAACTTAAGTACAGTGATTTGTCACACCACGAGCTTTACGGTGAAGGAAAACATCGAGAGGAAACCTGCATACGTTTGAGAAGTAATTCAAAGGCGTTTGTATAGACGTGCTTGAGTAACGGCGATGGAATCGCCATCTATCACGTTGGCATCTGAAATATATCTCTGGCGGAAAGAGGGTGTGTGGGTACTACCTATATACCTCTGCCTACCCCTTCGGGGACCCTTGTGGGAAGGCGGGAGGATATATTTGATATATTATATCATGTTTTTATGAGAAATAAATTTCTTCGAACCTAAAAAAGGGAAAGTGAGAGAAAAACATGTGGTACCTTCTGTCGGTCCTTCATGGACCCTCGTCCAAGCACCGCCATCTTGCACATGGTGTCTTCCTGTAGCCTCTTTAGAGAATTCCCCTTGGGGCCAAGTAGCTTGCCCACGAAGTTGAACTGGGGACAAGAATGAAAAAACCTTTTTTAACTACAAAATGTACATTCCAACGCACGGGTCAGCAATATCGTGGAAAAGACACCAATACTTTTCACATAACTTTTAAGAGCCGTGGTGGAAGAGTGGTTCTAGGTGTCTGAAACACAAAGATTGCAGATTCGATTTTGGAGTTCTTCTCAGACGTATGCAGGTTTCCTCTCGATGTTTTCCCTCACCATGAAGCTTGTGGTGTGACTAATAATGAAGTTCAGACAAAGCTAATTGATACAGTCGGGATTTGAACTTTCAACAACTAATCGAGCCACGGCCACCACGGCTCTAGACGAAAATAATATTTTTATTCATAATGCAAAGCATGTATATATCCGACGCCGAGTCCCTAGCTGGGTAGGCAGAGAGACATATCTCTTTCGTTTCATCCACATTCAGCAGTCACTTCATACATGCTCGCCGGTTTCGAGTTCTTTCGACGTTCCTGTCCATGAGTGTATACATACATATTATGTTATTATATATGCACGGTTTCAAAAGTCTGCGCTAGCACATATGTCCAGTATAGATAGTGCCATCCACGAAGACGCGCCCCACTATTCTTCCATATGTAAGTGTGCAACCTTCCACTAATGTTTGAGTATTGCCGGTACACACTGATTACCTATGAGTGCACACGCACACTACAATTAATTGACTCGGGTCATACGACCCCTCGACTAGAAATTGGTGGGGCGCGTCTTCGTGAATATCACTATCTATATTTCTTAGCGATAGAGATCAACAGAGCCCAGGGGTCGTCAACATTTTGCCTAGTGGGTCAATATCTACAATTTGCAACGTACGTTTGGAGCTTAAACTGGCAAACAGTGCGGCGTTGAGTGGTGGACAAACACCAAAAGAGTTGTTCAAACAAACGTCTGAGCGATTTCCAATTAACAAGCGCTAGGGCTTAATCAGTTATAGGGGATTTGTACCGATATTTGCGACCCCTGATTGGACGAAGTGTTTTGATGGCACATATTAAATTTAGCTTAGGGTTGCGTTTTCGCACACGTTAAAAGTGTGCTCCGTTCCCTTTGTACCATGATATATAGCCTTCTTCATTGAACAGGCTATCCGATACATTAATCATTTTTCAAATCGGTTCAAAAGTTTCTGAAATAAGCGCGTTCAAACAAAGAAACTCTGCCTCATTAAAATATTTGTATATATTATTATATTTATTATTATTTAATGAAGAAAGATTAACGAAACAGATATACAAAGCCAAAGCGTGTGCAAGAAGAGGCAGAGGAAGGCCACGTTCCAACTACCTAGATCAAATCAAAAACAGATATACAAAGCGAAAGCGTGTGCAAGAAAAAGCAGAGGAAGACCACGTTTCAACTACCTAGATCACATCAATCCTACACTCAAGAACGTCAAGAGTACTCGAAACCGGCGAGCATGTATGAAGAGACTGACGAATGTGGACGAAGTGAAAGTGGTATGCAAGTCTAGAGAGAATTGACGCTCTATCTCTGTCTACCCCGTTAGGGACTCGGCGTGATGATATGCATGTATATTTATAATATTTGTATGTTCTAGTATGTACATTTGAACGTACATTTAATAAGTACTTGTCCTCGTATATTAACAAAAGAGTTGGACTTCAGGTTTTCTCAAATGTATTCATATCTTCAAACCTCTCCACGAGGATATCGCATATTTTGACACTTGAAGAACTCCATACTGTTTGCGAAAACCTCAGTGGATCATTCCACAGCCTGAGCGTTCGCGGAAGGAACCTGCTTTAAGACTGCGCAGTGCTAGACCTTTTTGGTTCTCATCTTTGTAATAGGTGCTTTGCGAAAGCGACTTTGTTTCATACTATGTAGAAATGTGACATCTGAGATAATAATAATAATAAAATTTATTAGACCAAAAAAACGTATACACAATTTGTCTATGACATAGTAATCAGTAAGCTTAAACATATTGTGTCTATTTCTTAGCCACTGCTGCCGAACTAGGTTTGTTACATAGATGTCAAAGTAGTCCGTGACATTTATGGCAACTTAATAGTCTCGACCCGTATCATATCACTAGTGTAGGTGGGTTGCTAAGAGAGCTATGCTCACAACGGGTCGCTTTCGCGGGGAGCTACGAGCGGGGGCGGGGGCGTCGTTCTATATAATAATATATTCTCACGCCTTCCCACAAGGGTCCCCGAAGGGGTAAGCAGAGGTGTATAGGTAATACCCACACACCCACTTTCCGCCAGAGGTATATTAGGTGCCAACGTGACAGATGGCGAGTCCATCGCCGTTACTCAAGCACGACAATACATACGCCTTTGAATTTCTTCTCAGACGTATGCAGGTTTCCTCTCGAGGTTTTCCTTCACCGTAAAGCTCGTGGTGTGACTAATCACTGTACTTAAGTTCAGAAAAACTCATTGGTACAGTCGGGATTCGAACTTGCGACCTTTGCGTCGCAGGCAACGGCTCGAACCACTCGGCCACCACGGCTTTGTTCCTAAATATCAGTATTATTACCGTACTGTTAAATAGAACCCGAGGTGGTCCAGTGGTTTGAGTAGTCCTCTGCAACACGAAGATCGCAAGTTCGAATCCCGATTGTACCAGTGAGTTTTCCTGATGAAGGAAAACATCGAACTACCCTTAGAACTACCTTTAAAACTAACCATCCACTAATGTTTGAGTATTATCGGTACACACTGATTACCTATGAGTGCACACGCACACTACAATTAATAGACTCGGGTCATACTCCCCGCATCCCGCGACCCCCTCGACTGGACATTGGTGGGGCGCGTCTTCGTCAATGTCACTATCTATATCAATGTATAGAAGACAAAAAAAAACAATCGTGATGAAAAAAATAGTTTTACAACCACGTATGGATCAACTGTCAAAGTTCAAACCAGTATCTATAGTGGCATTTGACATGTGATCGCGCAATTTCATAGTTCATGTAGCAGGAGAATGTTTAAGACACGTTTAAACTTACTATCGGGGCAAGGAGAAAATGGCTGACACGGCGTGCTTACTAATAGACTGTAAGGCTGGTTGCACAAAGATCGAGAAAGAAATAAAGCGAGTGGCAAGCCTGGCTATCCCGATATTTATATATATATATTTTTTTAAGGTTAGTGATACGGTCTAAGTAAAGAGAGAACTGGCGCTCTATCCTCTCTGCCTACCCCGTTAGGGACTCGGCATGATTATGTTTAGTGCTACGGTGATTAGTAGTAAATACATAATAATAATATCCTCACGCCTTCCCACAAGGGTCCCCGAAGGGGTAGGCAGAGGTGTATAGGTAATACCCACACACCCACTTTCCGCCAGAGGTATATTATATAATTTCAGATTTTCAAATTTTTTGCGGTTTATAAGTCTAGAGAGCCGGGGTGGCCGAATAGTTGCCTGCAACACTAAGGTGAGTTCGAATTCCGACTGTACCGAAGAGGTTTTCTGCACAGTGATTAGTCTCATCACGAACCTTGTGGTGAAGGAAAACATCGAGAGGAAACCTGCTTACGTTTGAGAAGAAATTCAGGTCGACATTCATCAGTCATGTTGGCACCTAAAATGTATCTCTGGTCGAAAGTGGGTGTGTGAGTACTGTCTATAAGCATCTGCCTACCCCTTCGGAAACTGGGAAGGCATTAAATATTGGGGCAAATATTTTATCAGTATTTTGTTAATTAAACAACTGTTATAATATTGATATTCTTTGTTTTTTTAATAAAGCCTTATTGAAAAACAACGTTTGCTGGGTCAGCAATATAATATATAAATAATACCTTGGGACAATTCCACACAAATTGTCATAGTCCCAATTGAAGCAAAGCTTGTGTTATGGTAACTAGACAACGATATATTTACTTATATAGATAGATATATACATAAATACATAGGACATCCAAGACTAAGGTACAAATACTCGTGTTCATCACACAAGATATTGTGTGTATATTGTGTGTATATTCATATGTGGTATCGTATTGCATTTGTTTCGTTAATTTTTTTTAACTATAACCTCAAGAAATTGAGATCAAAGGTTGGTGTAACCTCCCCCTAAACTTTATAAAAGGGTGTAATATTTCAACAAGCAACGCGGAAAGATAGCACGTGCTCGCCGATTTGCTCAACGTACCTTTTGAGTGATGGTAACACATTCATTCTCCTGACAGAATATAAGAGAGATCTCAACTATATTGAGTTTCCTTGACATTCCATTTCAGAGCCGTATATTTATCGACAGTATTTTAGTTTACAATAAAGTTCGTATTAGGTAAGCGGTTACCGTAGTATCACGTTTTATCGAGAGTTCTCCTAGAAACAATTGCCCATCATGATGAAATAATAATAAAAAATAAATATCCGTGCTGGTTGGGTGCCTGCAACACAAAGATTGCAAGTTCGAATACCGACAGTACCTTTGTGTTTTTCTGAACTTAAGTACAATGATTAGTTACAGCACAAGCTTAACGGTGAGAGGAAACCTGCATACGTTTAAAAAGAAATTCAAAGACGTATGTATAATCGTACTTGAGTTACAGTATGGTCTGAAGTATACCTCTGGAGGATAGTGGTTTCGTGGGTACCATCTATACACTTCTGCCTACCACTTCGGGGACCCTTGCGGGAAGGCGTGAAGATATATTATATTAAATAACCATTTAAGCGGGCGAAACCGTGAAGCTTATGCGATTAATTTCATGTAGGTACTCACTTTAGGATGGTCCCGGACTGGCACAACGACTCGAACGCACACTTTGACTGGCTTATCCCGTGTGATGTCCAGCATCCTCCTCTCACCACGCCACTCTCCTGGTGACAAAAATATGTATACATATTATCTATCTATATGTATAAAAATGTTATGTTGGTTTGTGTACGCTTCAAAAACTCAAAAAGTTCTGCACCGATCGAGCTGAAATTTTAGCATGATATATAATCCGCATCTAGGATTGTTTTTATCTATTTTTTGCATCAGTCACATATCCACAGCGAAGCGTGGCAGGGTACAGCTATATAATATACCTATATAATTCTACTGTACGTGTGTATGTCACTGAACTCCTAAACGGCTGGACAGATTTTAATGAAATTTTCTGTGTGTCTTCAGGTGGATTCGAGAATGCTTTAGATCCACAATTGGACTCGATAGGCGGCGCCACCATCGTATTTTTTCACCCGAGCGAAGCTGGGCGTGACCACTAGTTTCAATATGTATCACTGCAAATTTTCTAAATAACAATAATATTCTGGATTTGACATCTTGTATAGGCTCACGGTGGCATAGTGATTATGGTAGTGCAACACAAACATTTGCAGTTCGCATTCCGAATGTACCCATGAGTTTTTTTTTACTCTATCAGTGATTAATTACACACCGCTTGCTTTACGGTGAACGAAAATATCGAGAGGATATATGAATTGTGTAGAATTGCGGCATTAGTTAACCTTAAAGAATTCGTCGTGAATAATGAGCTTAGATATATAAAAAAAACGTTAGCACACACTTCGAATTCGATAACATTCACATCCATAAATCAACAGGATTTCGCGGTGTCGTGTACATTATTGAAAGCCTCAACTTGACACGCCGCCATATTTAATCGCCGTTTGACAGCTGTCATTTCTCGTGCGCGATTTGCTGCAGGCGGCAGCCTTGCTCACTTTAATAATCGAAATATAGCGACGTTACGCCTCAAATAGATATTTACTGTTCAGGTGAGCTTAGTTTTTTTTTACCACTGTATTATTTTAGCTACCGGTGTGTAGTCCTTTCATACATACCTACTTGCCGGTTTCCAGTACTTTTTATATATATTACTTGATGTAAATGCCTAAATAAAGTCTACTGAAGGTTAGATTAATGGATCGCATCCGTAACAACTTTATACGCTCCAAAACATTAATAGCCGATGCGGGTTGCCAAGCTGCCCGACTTAAATGGGATTGGGCTGGACACGCCGCATATCAGACGAGTTGTAGGTCAAACGAATGACACCATGGATGGACCCCACAGAATGTGACGCGCAGACGTGAAAGGCCAAGAAGAAGATGGCGGGACGAACTGGGCCTGCACCTGAGCAGTTGGTCGGAGGCAGCGCTGGGGGGGGAGGTTGCCTATAAATAAAATGCCTGTAAAATATAGAAAGTATGAGTTTGAGGACGTAAGAAATATCTAGTTTATGCAAAGCCGTTTAATTTATTACACTGGCAGCATTAGTCGATAAGTTTAGTAACACACGGGTATCTGCACTCTAATGAACAGGGCGCTTAGTCGTAATGCAGCTGATAGCCTGGCTAACGGCTTGCCTTTAATGTGTCTAAACATTACCTTCGAACTGTTGCAAACTATTGGGAGGATTTTTGCTACCATAGTGGTATGTACCTGCATCCTTAGATCGATAGGAATCTAATCGAATCCGCAATAAAGAGATTTGGAAAGCAACTGGCCTGAACAAGGGTGTGATTGTAAAGATGAAGAAAGACATGTTACGTTGGTTTGGACATATATATTTTAATTCCTTTTTCAACCTCATATATCCTCACGCCTTTCCACAAGGGTCCCCGAAGGGGTAAGAAGAGGTGTATAGATAATACCCACACACCCAATTTCCGCCAGAGGTATACTAGGTGCCAACGTGACAGATGGCGAGTCCATCGCCGTTACTCAAGCACGACTATACATACGCCTTAGAATTTCTTCTCAGACGTATGTAGGTTTCCTCTCGATGATTTCTTTCACCGTAAAGCTCGTGGTGTGACTAATCACTGTACTAAAGTTCAGAAAAACTCATTAGTACAGTCGGGATTCGAACTTGCGACCTTTGCGTCGCAGGCAACTGCTCGAACCATTCGGCCACCACGGCTACTTTTCATTTTCACCGATTCCATATATCCTCCAGCTATATAAAGCGATGGCGATAAGAGTAGCAATGGACTTGCCATCTGTCACATCGTCATCATCAGCCCACTCTAGTCCACTGCTGGACATAGGCCTTCGCTAATGAGCGCCATTGCGCCCTGTCTTCAGCTTGCCGCATCCAGCATCTGCCAGCAGTCCTTCGCAAATCGTCATCCCATCTGTCACGTTGGTACCTAATATATATCTCCGGCGAAAAGTGGTACGACTAACACACCTCTGCCTACCCTTTCGGGAACCATTGTGAGAAGGCGTGAGGATAATAAATATAACAGAAAATGCATACAAATTTTCTCTAGCTTCCTGTCGGCTGCGAGTCTCAAACATTTCCAATTTGAATATATTTTTTCATATTGCGAAGCGAAAACCAAAGCTTTAATTATGATTTTCATTCCTTTAGTTCGCAACGAGAATTCTTGACATAGTTTTTAAAAATTCACACTGAAGTTTATATTTTAAAGTCCGCTTCACATTTGAATATCTGCATTTTGAGCTTACCGTGGGATGTACAAGTGCCAATTAGCATGTTTCTACAGTTAAAAGTTGAAGCGCTTTATGAATACCAAAAATAATAATATTATGAACGACCTAACCTTACGATTGCTTTTATATAATATATTAATATTTTATATTAGTATTTTTTTCTGCGCCCCGTGAATGGTACCCAAAATAAATAATATCCTCACGCCTTCCCACAAGGGTCCCCGAAGGAGTAGGCAGAGGTGTAAAGGTAGTACGCACACACTCACTTTCCGCCAGAGATATATTATAGGTGCTAACGTGACAGATGGCGAGTCCATCACCGTTACTCAAGCACGACTGTAAATAATATATCTCTGGCGGAAAGTGGGTGCGTTGACCTATTACACCTTTGCCTACTCCTTCTCTTCTGGGATGTTAGGTATTAGGAGGATATATTATTATTATTATTTTTGTGCGCCGCATTGGCTTCCGCGAGAGAGAAAAACAGACGTACGAAATAATTATAATTATTTATATATTAAAACTAGCTGTGTCCGCGAGTTCGCCCGCGTGTAATTTAACAAAGAAACTGTTGTTCAATTTCTAAAATAAAAGTAGCCTAAGTTACTCCTTATTACATCAGCTATCTGCCAATGAAAGTCCCGTCAAAATCGGTCAAGCCGTTTCAGGGATTAGCCGGAACATACAGACAGACAGGCAAAACTTAAAAAAATATATATTTTGGTGTATGTACCCGTGTATACATCCATATGCAGTTAGTAAAAAGCGGTTACATTTAGTATTACAATCAGACACTCCAATTTTATTTATTTGTATAGATGTATAGATTATTGCTTCGCGCCTATTCATATGTCGAAATTTCTTTTCATGCAAATATCCTCTCGATGTTTTCCCTCACCGTAAACTCGCGGTGAGGTCACTGTACTTAGGTTCAGAAAACACTCATAGGTACAGTCGGGAGCCGAACTTGCAACCAAGCCAGTAAGTCCGTATTGCGGAGTGTTTCCTCCATTTAATAAAAACCATTGCACGAGAGACGTTTCGTTGTTAAATTTAACTTTGAAGCAATTATAAACTTTTTTATGTCCGCTTTTTAAAGCCCAGGCGTGCCATAGCTGTAAAACCCACCGGCTTTTAAACTAACCCTTAAAGATCCAATCAATATTTAATACTAGCTGACGGCCGTAGTTTTACCCAAGTTAAATTTGTTTCCTCACACCACGAGCTTTACGGTGAAGGAAAACATCATCAACTAAACTTGTACTATGGGAACTGGACAACGATATACATTCTTATATAGATATACATAGATACATAGAACATCCAAGGCTAAGGTACAAATACTTGAGATAATCACACAAATATCTGCCCTCAGCGGGAATCGAACCCACGACCTCAAGCTTCGCAGTCAGGAGCTCTAACCGCTGAACAAGAAGGCCTTACGAAAGGATACATCTTTCTTACACAGGCTGCGTCTCGGCTATATGGCAATAAACTGCGGGGGCCATTAAAATTAATTAGACTCAAGGTTCAATATATAGTGGCCACAGAGTAGTTATATCAAGACTGGAGAAAAGTGGACCAGTCGTTACAGTTGTCAAGTCAGACAACTGTGGCCAGTGCGGATGGTTGTATAACATTGTCGGGCTCCACTTTGAGCGAGCGCTTTGCAGGGTGACAATAATATATTGATATTATTGTCACCCTGCAAAGCGATCCTCACGCCCACAAGAGTCCCTGAAGAGGGTAGGCAGAGGTGTAAAGGTTGTACCCACACACCCATTTACCGCCAGAGATATATTTTAGGTGCCAACGTGACAGATGGCAAGTCCATCGCCGTTACTCAAGCACGACTATATATGCGCCTTTGAATTGCTTCTCAGACGAATGCAGGTTTCCTCTCGAAGTTTTCTTTCACCGCAAAGCTCGTGGTGTGTCTAATCACTCTACTTATGTTAAGAAAGACTTATGGGAACTGTCGGGATTCGAACTTGCGATCTTTGAGTCGCAGGCAACTACTCGAACCGCACGGCTACCACCACCCCTCATATCATAGAGCTCATTAAACATTATAGAGCCCTAATCCTCTCTAGACTTACATACCTCTTGCTTTAGCCACATTCATCAGTCCCTTCATGCATGCTCGTTTTCGAGGACTTCTGGCGCTCTACTCTCTTTGCTTATCCCGTGAGAGACGGCGATGATCGACGTCTCACAAAACAAGTAAAATAATAACAACTTAAATGCTACCATTACAACATTAAATGATAACTCTTTTTGGCATAATTTTTTTTATATATATATATATATCCTGTCGCCTTCCCACAAGGGTCTCCGAAGGGGTACGCAGAGGTGTATAGGAAATACCCACACACCCACTTTCCGCCAGAGGTATATTAGGTGCCAACGTGACAGATGGCGAGTCCATCGCTGTTACTCAAGCACGACTATACATACGCCTTTGAATTTCTTCTCAGACGTATGCAGGTTTCCTCACGAAGTTTTCCTTCACTGTAAAGCTCATGGTGTGACTAATCACTGTAGGTACTTAAGTTCAGAAATACTCATTGGTACAGTCGGGATTCGAACTTGCGACCTTTGCGTCGCAGGCAACTGCTCGAACCACTCGGCCACCACGGCTCAAAATTGTATTAATCTTATATTAATAATGCAGTACTTTATAAAGTTGTTCCTCTTTCGCGCATAAATATTGAATAGAATCGAATGAAACTTTGCACGGAGATTGACTATTAGCTAGATTGATACAATGGGTAGGTACTTTTTATTCGAGAAAAAAGGTACATTACTTAAATTTGGGTTTAACTAAAGCTAAGCGGGGTTTTTAAAACTGTTTAAATATTTTGACCCAAATTAATCTAGACCAAGAATACTTATGAACTAAATTGCAACAACAGTATGATGAAGGACATAAATTTAACGACGCATTTATATAATAAGATGGATGTTACTACTGACAAAGTCCACTTATCAAAATCATGAGTCTAATTAGCATCACTCAATCACCCGCTCACACTGGGACGCCACCCACGCGATCTTGTTTTAAACTAAGAACTTGTCATAGAGATTTAAACCTTATCAAATTGTCGTAGAGTACACGGTCGCCCAAAGCTATAGACGTAAAGTTTGACGTCTGTCCGTGTTGGGTTATGACGTGTAGGTATCTACAATGTCACCCTTATTGAGGCTTGTGACCCGTGGTTTTGATCTTGGGGAAATTAATATCGAGTGATCGACTAAATCTTTGGGGTTGATTACTTTCAAATTTGAAACAATTAACCCTTATAATATGAGAAATGCGAATATAAGTAAGGATGTTCGTTCCACGAAATTTGTCATAGAGACAGATTATTGGCTAGATAAACACGTGGAATATGTTTTATTCTAGAAAAAACTGCCCAATTAAAAATTTTACTGGATTTTATTGAATTTTACCTCAATTTAAAGAAACTGAAGCCGTGATGGCGTGCGACACAAAGATCGCACGTTAGAATCCCGACTGTACCGATGAGTTTTTCTGAACCTAAGTACAGTGACACACCGCGAGCTTCACGGTTAAGGAAAACATCGAGAGGAAACCTGCATACGTCTGAAATTCAAAGGCGCCATCTATCACGTTGCACCTAAATATATCTCTGGCGGTAAGTAGGTGTGTGTACTACCTATACACCTCTGCCCAACACCAACTATGTACTATGTACTAGGAACATAAGGAGCTTGCGATATCTCTAGTCTACACCACAAAGACCCGTAAAAGCTAGTACCATTATTAGTGCTGCAAGTGACTTTTACCGAATGATAATGACCACAGAACCGGCTTAACTTTATCAAACAACTAGCTAGAGCCTGCGCAAACCGGTTTCAACTGGACATAGCTTAGTCGAGCTATGGGCACCTGTTCTAGTGCAGATAAGAGAAGTTTCGCCTTAATAGTGATAATATCGCGAAAGTTTGACTGGGACTCGCCAGTGTAAATAAAGTTGAGTCTGTTTGACCTATGTCTAACTTAACCCGAGGAGTTTGACTTTAAGACAAGATAAGTACACTTAAGGGGGAGTTATCGAAAGATCTTTTGTTACATACAAAACTTTAGGGATCTTTGATTCTGAATGCAATAGATAAGTATTATTGACACTCTTTGTAATTAAATTTATACATATACATATCTTGTCGTAGCCACTAAGAATATTGTAGACAGAACGGACCCGATACGAAAGTTCTATTTAACTTATTGTTTTACTGAAAGGGTAGCAAAGAAGCAAGCGGTCCGCCTGATGGTAAGCGGTTACTGTCGCTTATGGACGCTGGCAACACCAGGGGCTCGCTAGCGCGCCGACCCTGCAGGAATCTTTTCACACCTTCTTGAATCACTCCATGCTGTACTATCCAGGGAAAACCTCGACGGAGAGCTCATTCCACAGCCTGAGCGTTCGTGGAAGAACTTCCTTTGGAACCGCGCAATACGAGACCTTTGTGGTTCCAAGGTATGGGGATGAAATCCCGTCGATGGCGAGAGGTGTATTATTTGTATCCTATGGTTTAACTCGCAGCTATATTCCTCTTAAATCTCCTCAACTCAATTAACCCATTACAAAGAATTACAGAACAAAATATACTAATCAAATTCAAAGATTATTTTTTATCCAGGCTGTAGATGTCTTTAACTAAATAAAAATAATTGCATACCCATCATGTCGTCACTATTACATTAGTGACGACATGGTTATGACGACGATGATACATGACGATTTAAATATTACATTAAAACTGCAATTAACTTTTTGTACTTATACCTTCCTTTTAAGAAATATTGTTCCACTTATGCTAAGCCTTAGGCACTTATTTTGCGTCACTAATGTTAACCCACTTACCTAGGTGTATGTTTAAGATTTGTATAACTTAATTAACGAACTATGTCGCCTTAGCCAAATTAATAAGTAAGTACGGCTTACCGGACAAACCTCAGTGGATTTTTGTGTGCTTCAGTGTATTTATTGTTACATACATATAATCACGCCTCTTTCCCGTAGGGTAGGCAGAGACCACTTCTTTCGCTTCGTCTACTTTCATTATTCTCTTCACACATGCTCTTCGGTTTAAGGACCTTTTTTCAAGACGTCCCTAATTTGGTATTTATTGTTAAATGTGCTAAATTTAAATAAATAAAAAAAAAGTTTTCGTTCTTGAGCTTCCAGAATTGTGTAAAATTTTCCGATCCGATTTTTCATATTATAATCGAGTTACGATTTTCATATCGGATGGTTTCAGAGAATAACGTATTAGAAATACAAACAACTCTGCCCTTTAGGTACTGTGAGCTTCAACACAATCAAAATCAATTACCAACGATACGGATTTTCTGTCTATCTTTAGTTAAAAATATTTCTATCAGTAGGTAAAACTGACATTATCTGAAATGACACTACAAGTTAATAAATAATATTTTGAAATATCAAATACTACTTGTGTACCGCGTCTTCATCCGCGTAAAATTTGTTAAAATTTATAGACTTTTTTCTGCAATACAATTTTGTATCCTACATTACATACATACCTACCCTAAAAGGGTAGGCAAAGAGAGTAGAGCGCCAGCTCCCTCTAGACATACATACCTCATTCACTTCGTCCACATGTAAGTCCTGTGTTAATCCAACTAATAATCAATCACTGTGCCAATTTTTTCCTATTCCGTTCAAAATCTAAAATCAAAATCAAAAAATTGTTCTGACGTGATTGAGTTACAAACTTACAAGTTATAGTAGAATAGCTAGTTCTTCTAAAGAGAAAACTTTACAACCTTGGAAAACAAAATGGCGATCTCAGTTCTTAATCAGTCTTAAAACATAGTTGACATGCACTGAGAAACAATGCAATCGGACACCAGGTGTCTGGATTCACACAAATTGATGTGAAACTTTCCACCGACAATGTCTACAAACGGGCCGTGGCCGGAACTAACTGGTGCTAACTAGTTCAATCGAGTTACCGTCGCTCGAAACTGGACGGAACCGGACAAGACCAGCGCCGGCCAATAAAAGTTTCGTGTGGTTGAAGAAAATTCAATTTTACTGCCATCCAGGTTTATTTGGGTTGATGTTTGTGACAGGTTAATTTCGGTAAAATATATTGTTTTTCATAAACGTACTAAAACGGCACGAATGGGGGAAGTTGATGTACAGTCGCGCGTAATAAAATGCGAACACTATTGAAATAAATCAATTTACCCGATAAAACTATTGGGTTTCACAAAATACTGGCTTAAATATACACTTCACAAAGTGAAATTAAAAGTGGCTTTACTCCTTGCTAAGCTGACTTTATATAAATTATGATGTTTTATAGTACATCTTGAAGTCACCCCGATTGTTGTGAGCAATTAGTAGATTCAAGAGTAAGTCATTCGTCGAGTTAAGTTCGTAAGTTCCATTTAAGACAGCACAAAAAAATCATGATGCCACTTAGCGATAACTGTATCGTCATGCATTCCATAAGAGTCCCCGAAAGGGTAGGCAGAGGTGTTACACAACACCGTCTTACGCCAGATATATATCTATACTAGCTGTCCCGCCCAGCTTCGCATGGGCGAAAATTTACATCCATACATATCATCACGCCGAGTCCCTATCGGGGTAGGCAGAAAATACATGCCTTTTGAATTTCTCATTCTCTTCTTCTTTATTACGCATATTGTTTCTACTGCTTATTACTGCCTACCCCGTTAGGGACTTGGCGTGATGATATGTATGTATGTATGTATGTTTCTCCTTTCGATGTATTCGTTCACCGTAAAGTTCGTGGTTTGATTAATCACTGTGCTTGTTAAAAAAAACATTGGTAGAGTCGGGATTCAAACTTGAAATCTTTGCGTTGCAGACTATTCGAGCCACTTGACTTTCGTCAATTTGACATCAATTAGAGCAGACATTTTGGGAAACGTCGCAAATTGTTTAATCTATAATCCATTTCATACCTACCTGTTCGTGGCCCTGTTCTTTCAACTGACCCCTTTTGGTAACGGATTTCAAGCAGACTCAGTATTCAACAGTTCCAAAGACAAGTTCGCTAAACTTTTTGCCACAATTAATCACTTTCAAAATGGTTGTGACGTTTGACGAATGAAATCCACTGCCAGAGCGTAACGACCGCTTGGAGACGCGCAAGAAATTGATAAGAGGTCGTTCGTATTCATTATGATTGTCAAACTATGACCTGTTCTATTTAGAGCCATGGAAGTTTATCTTCGCGCTGTTTTTACGCATTTAACTTACCAACTTGACAGGTTCTAAAATATAGGGCTTTCCGAGTTTAGGCTCCAGTCGCATGAGCTAACTTCTTCACTGACTTAAATTAATATTTTCTATATAACAAGTCCTTACTTAGATATTTTAGCAAAATCATTTAAACAGTTATGCATAAGTTTATATAAGTTTTACCTAGCTAGAGGAATATGTTGGTTAATGCGAATAACTGTAACATTAAACACAACAAACAACGAGAATGTATGAAGAGACTGATGAATGTGGACGAAGCAAAAGAGGTATGTAAGTCTAGAGAGAACTGGCGCTCTATACTCTCTGCCTACACCATTAGGGACTCGGCGTGATGCTATGATGATGATGGTGGTTAAAAAACTTTTTTTTTTCAATTATAGCAAGTGAAGCACAACTTCTACTATGTCCTTGCATTTCTTATTAAACGTACACATATTTTGATCTTTTTCTTCACTGTTAAGCTCATGGTGTAATAAATAACTTGACTTAGGTTAAGAAAATCTTTTTAGTACAAACTGCTGGAGTTCGACCCTGTATTTCCAAATTGCACCCGCAAAGGGATACACAGAAGGCAGAGCGACTACCATCGTACCAACGCTTTTTATGTCAATGTGACAGATGGCCATTTTGTCGCAGTGTCTCAAGCACAACTGTACATACGTCTTTGCATTTCTTATAGAACGTAGTTTTCACAGTCATGATACAGACCGAGGAATTGACTTTGCAATTTTGTATTCACACTGACCCTCTACCGACCCCAGAAAGCCGACTAATTCAACAAATGGCGTTATAAATTAATCATGGTCATATTTATTTTTTGCAAACGAGCACTAACCCTAGTCTCATTCCTATTTTGAAAGAATAATATAACACTTAACCTGGTCTACTAAAAGCTAGTCTATTTAAAAACAAAAGCTTTACAGCTGCAATTAAGGTTGCGAGCGTCAAAACACTGCCTTTTGTGACTCGTTTCATTCACTCGTTCGTGGAATGAATGAAACGTGTTTATGATGCAAAGTCAAGATACCATATCAGCATCGTAGAGCCGGGGTGGTCCGGTGGTTCGAGTACTCGCCTGCAACACGAAGATGCAAGTTCTAGTCTTGAACTTGCATCGTGAAGGAAATCATCTGAGAGCTGTATAAGTTTTTGAAGACATCCAAGGACGTTTATAGATCCGTGCTTGAGAAACGGCGATTCACTCGTCATGTGACACGCGGCACCTAAGTAAATCTCCGACGAGAAGAGGTCGTATTGCTACACAACTCTCCCAACCCCTTCAAGGACCGTTGTTAGAACGCTACACAAGCCCCGTGAGGGACCTGGCGAGATATTTATGCACTCCTTTGGGAAGCACATGGTACGTTACCTGACTAATCCGTCTGCTGCCAACACAATATGACAGTCCTCCCCTTCTTGAAGTAGGTTATAATTGAAAAGCTTATTCATACACTGCAAAACGTTAGGGTGAACGAAACGTATTGTCTTGTAGGTACAGTGATTAGTCACACCACGAGCTTTACGGTGAAGGAAAACATCAAGAGGAAACCTGCAAATGTCTGAGAAGCGATTCAAGGGCGTATGTATAGTCGTGCTTGTGCTACGGCGATGGACTCGCCATCTGTCACGTTGATACCATATATTAATACACATATATTTTAATATATCTCTGGCGGAAAGTGGGTGTGTGGGTTCTACCTGCACACCTCTGCCTATCCCTTCGGGGACCCTTGTGGGAAGGCGTGAAGATATCTTATATTTATTATATATTTTATCCAAATCCGCTCAGCAACTTTTGCGTGAAGAAGGAACAAAGAACCTCACACACTTTGAAATTTATAAAATTAGTAGGATATTTTCAACATATGTTCCAGAGTGCATTCATAGTTAAGTGGGCATCCACGGGTGCGTGACACGGAACAGCTCTGGTCTGCGCGCTCCTAATTCAAGCTATTTATACACTTGTTTTGGTTTGAGAAGGGTTGAGGTTAAGTCATGAGCGGCCGCGAGAGAAATAAACTTTAATTTCCGCAAATCAGGATGATCATAATATTTTTTTACTTAGGGATTATTATGGCATTAATTTGTAAAAACAATATAATAATTTAATAGTCAAATCCTTTAAAATTTAATATCTCCATTTATATAGATAACACTTAAGCGAAAACAATACGTATGTATAATGAGTTTTTCTTAACTTAGGTACAGTGATTAGTCACACCACGAGCTTCACGGTGAAGGAAAACATCGAGAGGAAACCTGCATACGTTTAAGAAGAAATTCAAAGGCGTGTGTATAATCCTACTTAAGTAATAGAGATGGACTCGCCATCTGTCACGTTGGCACGTTTATATATTTTTATTTGGGAAACATACAATACAAATAAGTCGCACAAATACACATAAACAATTAGCTACAGGTATTAGGTACTATTATCGTTTTGGCTTTAAACTCTAGCCATGCGTTATATGGGGATACCGCTTATGACTTGCGCCCACATTTCTCAAAGCATATGACCCGTTCCACGGCGCTGCCATCTTGAAAGACGTCTTTGAAGTTTTACAGTTAGAATCCACGTATCTCTAACCAGCCTTCGGTAAATTACTTCATACATTACGACTTTATTTTACGACTGGTTTCATGTGGGAACTTTTACAAAAAGCTAAATAAAAGTTATAAAATATTTCAATAACAATAAGGGAACTTTTATAAAAAGTATGTAAAAAACAACAATTTTATAAAATATTTAAATAATAATAAGTATGAATTTCAAGCCTTCTTGGACTGTGGCTGAATAGTTCGAGAAGTCAGCAACACAAATACAGTATACAGTTCGAATCTCAACTGTACCATTACTTTTTCTGAACTTACGAACAGTGAGAAGTCCCACGAGCTTTTCGTTGAAGGAAAACATCGAGAGGAAACTTTCGTTGGAGAAGAAATTTAAATACGTATATATAGACTTATAAAGAAGACGAGGAGACCTTTATAAAAAGGAATGAAGAGATATTTCAAAAAGTAAAATCGACCTTAAAACGGAGTCGATAAAGCTGCTATAAATAAAAATGGGCTTTAATTCAACCAAATTATACTAAAGCATTTATGCTATTTCCGCGAACCTCGTAAAGTCTTTACATGAGATGCCTGTAACACTGGAATGGCCAGCTTGGACAATAGCCAAGTGGCCATTGGTGTAGGTGCTGTAAAGATTAAATACGCAATAACAATATAATTTCTTGTACGTGTAAAAAACAAGTACTCATGAAAATTCACATTGACGTCACACAATTATTCCTGTTATGCATCTACACTCGTATTATAAAGATGAAAGTTTTGATTGTTTCTAAAGTTATTTGTAATATAAAATAATAATAATATATCCTCACGCCTGCTCACAAGGGTCCCCGAAGGGGTAGGCAGAGTTGTATAGGTAGTACCCACACACCCACTTTCCGCCAGAGATAAATTTTAGATGCCAACGTGACAAATGGCGGGTCCATCGCCGTTACTCAAGCACGTCTATACATACGCCTTTGAATTTTTGCTCAGAAGTATGCAGGTTTTCTTTCGATGTTTTCCTTCACCGGTACGGCTTACGGTGAAGGTAGGTAGATACCCCTTCGGGGACCCCAATGGGAAGGCGTGAGGATATATATATTATGTTGCATATAAGAAGCCACGGGACGCAACCAACATTAAAACTCTTTATACCAATAAAGGGTCGCTTGTACGTAAAAGTACTCTTAAAGGAACAAAGAACATACTAACAGCATATGTTACTAGACATCATAAATCACTGTACTGAAAGTTATTAAATAAATTGTTTACAAAGTTGCTGAAGCTTTAGTCAGGTATAAACAATGCGATTCTTTACATAAAACAGACAAGATTGCTCTCTGACTTCATTAAGTTGTATAAGCAACTTGATGTGCCTTGCGGATTTTTAGCGCTCCCTATCCAAAGGGTAAAACGGGACCATAATAGAGGTAGGGCATAACGGGTTTCCCGATTTGGAGCTGCCCGACTGGGACAGAACCTCCACCTTATAGAAGTCCGTAGCCAAATAACACAATTTATTGTGTTGTGTTCCTACGCGGTGAATAAGGTTTCCAGAAATGAGCTCCTTGGGGAGTGGGGAGGATTGTTACATTGTGTTGGAAGCAGAGTGCAAGTGATACTTCGGTATTGTAAGCGTAAATAGGCTGCGGTAACCGTTTTCCATCAGGTGGGCCGCATGTTTGTTTGCCACTCTTGTTGTATAAAAAAATATATATATTACTATGACTCCGCTGTCCGTCTGTCTGTCACCAGGCTGTATCTCAAGAACCGTGGTAGACAGTTGAAATTTTCACTAATTATGTATTTCTGTTGCCGCTTTATATACTGAATAAAATTAATATTTAAGGGGGCTCCCTAAAACAAACACGTTTTTTCGCCGTTTTATTATAGATGGTATTTGTACGTAACCCTTCGTGCGCGAGTCCGACTCGCACTTGGCCGTTTTTTTTTCAGGTAATAAATGTGGTATACTACAGGAAGTTTCTGTTCGAACCTAGCATTAATGGTTATTTTTTCTGGAATAATACATACCTTATGTGTTAATCTCGATAATGATCTATCTCTCTACCAAATTTTATCCAATTCTGATCAGCTTTGGCGTGATAGAGTAACAAACATCCTGACAAAATTTCTCAATTAAGTAATAAATAAATAAATTCCTGGGACAATTCCACACAAATTGACCTAGTCCCAAATAAAGCAAAGCTTGTGTTATGGTTACTAGACAACGATATATTTACTTATATAGATAGATATATACACAAATACATAGGACATCCAAGACTAAGGTACAAATACTCGTGTTCATCACACAAATATTTGCCCTCAGCGGGATTCGAACCCGCGACCTCAAGTTTCGCAGTCAGGAGCTCTAACCACTTCGGAGACATTTGTGAAGGTGGAGATATAGAACAATCATCGGACATATCTCGAGATCCATCGTTTCATACTTTGTTGAATAGCTGCAATTCACGATGACACGAATGACACAATCTATCAATTGGCCGAGCTATAATGAGAATATTGCCAAATAAACGACTATCAGTCCTAGTTCCTTGAGATAGAGCTTAAAATACCGTGCGATTGACTATAATGATTTGACATCTTGATATATGGAGGCGTATTGCCAAAGCTCTTATAAATTCAGTACAGTTAATTTGCGATGCCTTTAGTTATTCGTGATTAACAATTTATTAACTAGTCATTTTGTTGATAATAATTTTAACCTCTTCAAGAGACACATTTACATCCATAGATATACATCACGTCGGGTCCTCACAGGTTAGACAGAGAGTATAGAGCGCCAATTCTCTCTAGACTTACATTTCTCTTTCGCTTTGTCCACATTTATCAGTTTCTTCATACATGCGGTTTCGAGTACTCTTGACGTTCTCGACCGATTTGATCTCGGTATGTGGAACGTGGTCTACATAGCAATTCATTGCCAAGTCCAAGTCTCATATACATATATATATATATATATAGATAGATAGACTTGGACTTTGCAATGAATTGCTCCTGTTGCAAACAAATTAAGTAAATCTTTTTTTCTTACGTAGAGAAAAAAGCAATCCTAAAAAAGAAATCCGGTAGTTTGTTTGCATATTGAAAGGACAACCTGCTTCTTTATTTTATTAGTAGATTTTCGAGTAAGTTTGTCTTTAAAATGATCCGTAAGTTGAAGAATATATGTCCCAAAAACAGCTATCGGAAGTCGAGACCTTCACCTACTGACCGGTCATGATAAGGCAAGTAGATCTTGAGCGATAAAGAACTTATATTGTAAGTAAGCCTCAAGTAAGGTATGTTATATTTAGCAACCTCATGAGCTTCAGGCGAATGTAAATATACCCAAACGCATTATATCATCACGGGATCTATGTGACAGAAAACAACGTGTTTTAATTTATTTCTTGTCGATCGGTAGGGATGTGAAAAATATACAGATTTTCATATTAATAGATTTTTAATAAGTAGATTATATATAGTAAGGCTGTGGTGGCCGAGTGGTTCGAGCAGTTGCCTGCGACACAAATATCGCAAGTTCGAATCCCGATTGTACCAATGAGTTTTTCTGTACGGCGAGCTGTACGGTGAAGGAAAATATCGAGAGGATACGTCTGAGAAGCAATTCAATGGCGTATGTATAGTCGTGCTTGAGTAACGGCGACGGACTCGCCATCTGTCACGTTGGCATCTAAAATATATCTCTGGCAGAAAGTGGGTGTGTGGGTACTACCTATACACCTCTGCCTACCCCTTCGGTGACTCTTGGGGGGCAGGCGTGAGGATATATATATATATGTACTTTTTAATTTGAAATTACTCCTTAAGCGAATGCAGTCATTCCCCAAATTGTTTTCCATCACCGTTGGATATTATAATTATTATTATAAACCCCACATCCATAAGCTCGTGCCTTGCGCCTGCCATAGAGCCACATGGATGCAGCTTGGTTCCTGATATTTGCATCTGTGTGAGATGCTGGCTAAACGTGAATAATTCAAAAGACTGGGAAATTTACCCTTTGCCGACTTACCTTCTATGATCGTAGGGATATAAACCAAAGTCACGTAAATTAAGTAATAGTCCTCGCAGCGACGTCAAGCGGAATATTTGTGTAATCGTATGTTTATAAAGATACTATATATAATCTATTTTAATTATTAAAAGGAATTTGAGCCGTGGTGGCCGAGTGGTTCGAGCAGTTGCCTGCGACGCAAAAGTCGCGAGATCGAATCCCGACTGTACCAATGAGTTTTTCTGAACTTAAGTACAGTGATTAATCACCACGAGCTTTACGGTGAAGGAAAACATCGAGAGGAAACCTGCATACGTCCGAGAAGAAATTCAAAGGCGTATGTATAGTCGTGCTAGAGTAACGGCGATGGACTCGCCATCTGTCACGTTGGCACCTAATATACCTCTGGCGGAAAGTGGGTGTGTGGGTATTACCTATACAACTCTGCCTACCCCTTCGGGGACCCTTGAGGGAAGGCGTGAGGATATATTTTATATTTTTTATTATTATTATTTTATCTTTATATTCTCACGCCTTCCCATAAGGGTATCCGAAGGGTTAAGCACAGGTGAATTGGTAGTACCCACACACCCATTTTCTGTTGGACATATATTTTAGGTGCTAACGTGACAGATGGCGAGTTCCTTGCCGTTACACAAGCGCGAATATACGCCTTTAAATTGTTGTTCAACCGTATGCAGTTTTTCTTGACCGTTGAATTCGTGGTGTGACTTATCACTGCACTTAAGTTCAGAAAAACCCATTGGTACAGTCGAGTTTCGAACTTGTGCTCTTTGTATTTCAATTTAGTTCCATTCAGTAGTTTTTGCATGAAAGAGGAACAAGTATCCTCGCAAAATTTCGATAGAAGGCAGGTAACTGCGGACTTCCACCCAATAGCCAGGGCTTAAGAATTCTGGCTATGGTATCCCCTGCCTGTCGTAAGAGGCGACTAAATGGGGTTGACAGGCTTGCTGATAGTCAGGGTGGGGGCCCTGGCTGCCACACAACGCGGGCCCGGGGTAGGCGGGAGCGCGATGTGGCTCGTGCTTCCGATGGCACAGCGAGGATACTAGGGCCGAAGTTCTTCTAGCCACTTCTCAGAGGCGCTCTAAGGACGGTCCGGTACCAATAGGTTTCCCCCAAAAAAATAAAGGGTAACTGCTAAAAATAGTAGTGCATTAGTGTTATGTTCAAGCAGCGACTTAAAACCACCATGTCTACGTTATTATGTGAGCCTGTTCTCCATCCCTCTAACGAGAGGTGGAGGTTGTAAATGTATAAATAGCTGTAGAAAACACACTAATGGAAACATTCTGAGAGTTGCCACTGGAGAAAAGAAAGCAATTTAAAATAAAACGGAGGTACATTAAGTGGTTCTTCAAAGAGAATACTTGTGTTATGTGTAGGAAAAAATACTCTCGATTTGCGGTTAAATATAAATTGTACAATTACTAAGAGGTTGCTTTTAGAGAAAATGCAATTACTTTTTTATAATCATAATTAAGTTATAATTTTGTAGCGCTACAAAATAATTTAAAACATGGAAGTAACACATTCATACGTTAACAACTGCAGCTTTAAGTTTCGTGTTTGTTTTAATTTCTTAAAATATTTAGGACATGGATACTAGTCCTTTAAATTGAATATATTTTGCTTTTCAAATACTTTCGTATATCTACGGCGAAAAGAAACAATATAAGAGTTATCGTCGTGCCTCTGCCTACCCCATCGGGGAAGGCGTGAATAAGGTACTTCCTATTAATATTACCTATAAATGTAAAAATTATCAAATCGATCGGACGCTCAAGGACGGGAACGTCAAGAGTACTCGAAACCGACCAGCCTGTATGAAGAGACTGATGAATGTGGACGAAGAAGTCTAGAGAGAACTGGCGCTCTATAGTCTCTTCCTACCCCGTTAGGGACTCGGCGTGATGATGATATGATGAAGTTCCAGAAAACAAACAAACTAGGCAATTAGATCAAATTTAAGCGAAGCTGCCGAGCACTACAAGTGTGCTAATATTGAAACAACGCCAATTCAAGACGTAGTAGAATATTCTGTTGATTCTCGCAAAATTTAATCTACAAATTGCATCGACTCTTTCCGGTTTCATGACATCACGAGTACAAAATTGGAAAGGTAAAGGTAGAGAGGTATTCCACAGATAAGTAAACCCTTTTCTCTTTATTATAGGATTCCCACGGAGTAGATTAAATTATACAGGATGCTTCAAATATGGATACAATTAATGGAATAGAATTAATAGCGCCGTAGTAGCTGAGTGGTTCGAGTAGTTAGCCTGCTACACAAAGTTCGCAAGTTCGAATCCCGACTGCACCAATGAGTTATTCCGATCTTAAGTACAGTGATTAGTAATACCACGAGCTTTACTTAGCTTAGAAGAAATTCAAAACGTATATATAGTCGTGCTTGAGTAACGGCGATGGACTCGCCATCTGTCATGTTGACACCTAAAATATACGATATAGATGTTTTCCTTCACTATAAAATTTCGTTGTGTCATAGATTAAAAACCTTTTAGTACAGGGTTCAAACCTGCATTCCTTACTCTGCTACAGAACCCTCTCGTTCACCACGGCGTTAAATTAAGGTAATGCATTAATATCGCCCAGAAAAGAGGGTAGGTAGAAAATGTGTTTGACATTTATTGTTAATTTTAAAGATGGCCGCAGCTGGGTCCTCCACTTCCAACGGATGTAACTTAATTAATGCCACAGTAGCTTTATATGTAAGGGTTTAGATTATATTTTTCTGTCTATCCGTTACAAACACATTTTTCTTGAGTCAAGATGAAAATGATAATGATTTTTTTTCTATCTTTAATACAGTTTTTGTACGAGTTAAATATTAATTGAATCATCTCCTTAAATAAAATAAATAAAATGCTTTTAAGCATGAAACTGTATCTATTAGGAGGTCTCTTCCATAGTTATCTAGGTACAACATCATTATCATGATCATATCATCACGCCTAGTCCCTAACGGTAACGGGGTAGGCAAAGAGTATAGAGCGCGAGTTCTCTCTAGATTTACATACCTCTTTTGCTTCGTCCACATTCATCAGTCTCTTCATACAGGTATCAGGTACATATATCCTACTAATAGCCGTGCAACTAAAGAGCCGTGGTGGCCGAGTAGTTCGAGCAGTTGCCCGCGACGCAAAGGTCGCAAGTTCGAATCCCGACTGTATCAATGAGTTTTTCTAAACTTAAGTACAGTGATTAGTAGCACCACGAGCTTTACCATGAAGGAAAACATCGAGAGGAAACCAGCATACGTCTGAGAAGAAATTCAAAGGCGTATGTATAGTCGTGCTTGAGTAACGGCGATGGACTCGCCATCTGTCACGTTGGCACCTAGCATACCTCTGGCGGAAAGTGGGTGTGTGGGTATTACCTATACACCTCTGCCTACCCCTTCGGGGACCCTTGTGGGAAGGCGTGAGGATATTATTATGAGGATTTTTACGGAAGTGAAACCTCGGGGCCCAGCTAGTTCTAAACATATAAGGTCGAAAAGCATTAATTGTTTTCAATGCGTGTGTGTCTGTGCGTGTGTTTGTATATTTAGATTTAGTAAAAAAAAACTTCCGTTTTTTTAAATATTAGAAAAAGTTGATGTTAAATATTCCATACTTAAATCAATTAATGGTATTATAATTTGTTATGGATGCATTACCAATCCTGCCTGAGAAACAACGAGCGAATCGTCACCTGTAAAACTGTTTTTTCTATATATCAGATATAAATAATATATCTATCACGCCTTCCCACAAGGGTTTCCGATGGGAAAGGCAGAGGTGAATAGGTTGTAAGCACCCACTTCGCTTCGAACTTGCGATCTTTGTTTCTAACCTGTAGTTCCTTGATAACTCCCACCGACAATAGCTTGAGAAATGGCAAACGAGAATAGCTTCGGTTACTCGAGCGTATGGCTGTGTGGGGCTCCACGACGAGCGGGATATAACTTTGAACTATCAATTATAATAATAACAAATAAATAAATACCTGGGACAATTCCACACAAATTGACCTAGTCCCAAATTAAGCAAAGCTCGTGTTATGGTAACTAGACAACGATATATTTACTTATATAGATAGATATATACACAAATACATAGGACATCCAAGACTAAGGTACAAATACTCGTTTTCATCACACAAATATCTACCCACAGCGGGATTCGAACCCGCGACCTCAAGTTTCGCAGTCAGGAGCTCTAACCACTAGACCAGACGGCCGTCAATTAATATGAATATGTCATTGCAAACTAAGTTTCATTATTTAAAAAAAACATACACACGAAACGTCCTCATTTTAAATATAGTACCTGGATGACCGAGCTTAGTACGGTATTTAACAATTGATTTAATACACGTCAAAGCAAACACTGGCTTAGTGTTTGTTGCTTAGCAACGCTTTATTGTTGCTGTGTCGGTAGAGCAGTGGCGAAATTCATATTCTAATGAACTTGTAGCAGTTTTTCATTGCCTAAAAACACGGATAAAACGACGTTTTCTAAAAATGAAACCTAGCTAGATCGATTTATCGCCCCCGAAATCCCATCTCTGCCAAGTTTTATGAAAATCGTTGGAGCCGTTTCCGAGATTCAGATTATATATTTATATACAAGAATTGCTCGTTTAAAGGTATAAGAATATTTATATACAAGAATTGCTCGTTTAAAGGTATATATAAGATAAGATACATAGGAAAACCTACCAAGTATTTTGACATTTAAAGAGAACTTAAAATAAAAGACATGAATTTCATATTCGATATTTGAAATATTGCGAAGTGACAGACTGCACTCTTTTAAAACAATCTTACTATCTAATATAATCTTTCTTACTAATATTATAAATGTGAAAGTTTGTAAGTTTGGATGTTTGCGGTTCTTTCACGGCAAAACGGCTGAACCGATATGGCTGAAAGTTGAAATCGTGATGGCTTATACCTAGGAATAGGACATAGGCAACTTGTTTTTTTTAACTCGAATTCAGTTCTAGTATTATAAAGTATGATGCTCTTTCACGGCATAGCGGCTGAACTGATACTAGCAGGAAAATCCATCAGCTACTTTTTCGAACTCCACGCGGGCGAAGCCGCGGGCATAAGCTAGTATTCAATAAATAGAACACAGATAGAATAAAACAGGTATGTATTTCTATTAAAAATAAATTATCCTAAATACACATCATCGTCGCGAATCGTACATACCGTACGCCGAGTCCCAAACCGAACAGGTTTTTTTTAAGATATTGCAGCGCGCCAGTTCTCTCTAGACATACAGACCGCAACCTTGTCGGTTTTGAATACTCTTAAAGATCTCACCCTTAAGGATACGATCGATTTCATCTAGGTAGTAGGAACGTGGTCTTTCCTAGCCTCTTATTCCATACACTTCTGAATCTGTTTCGTTAATTAGCATTAATTATAACTTTCTTAAAATTTCAAACGTGTTATAAATTCGGCTCGGACGATGTTACGAGACCAGCTAATTATGTTAAATGGTTTAAATATGAAATATGCATTGGCAAATTGCCAAAAATATAAGCGGGCCTACTTCTGGCTCAAACATTAAACCTTGTTTCAAAGTAATTACACTGTGATTTATAGTTTTAATCTCAATTGTATGGTTAATTTTTTTATGACTATGTGGGTAATTAAATAGTATAATTTATTATTTAGCAAAGATTCCGCCTGATGGTAAGGAGTGAAAGAGCACCTATTCACCCGAGTTCTAATTAGGTGGCAACATGACAATTCGCTCGTAGTTCCTAAGGCAGGATTGTAAGTGCATCTATGAATTTACATGTATCCCGAGTACCTAACGGGGAACACAGGGGTACCAGAGAGACAGTAGAGCGCCAGTTCTCTCTACACTTACATATTATGTGAATAGTATTATACCTACCAACATATTATACCAACGATATTAGATCGAATCCGCAATGAAGAGATTCGCAAATCAACTGGCGTGAATGAGGGCGTGATTGTAAAGATGAAGAAAGGCATGTTACGTTGGTTTGGACACATAGAAAGGATGAGTGAAGAAAGATTGACGAAACAGATATACAAAGCAAAAGTGTTTGCAAGAAGAGGCAGAGGAAGGCCACGTTCCAACTACCTGGATCAAATAGATCGGACTCTCAAGGACGGGAACGTTAAGAGTACTCGAAACCGACGAGCATGTATGAAGAGACTGATGAATGTGGACGAAGCGAAAGAGGTATGTAAGTCTAGAGAGAACTGGCGCTCTATACTCTCTGCCTACCCCGTTAGGGACTTGGCGTGATGATATGTATGTATGTATGTAATATTATACCTACCATTTTGTATCTACGTTGTTCTGGTCCCAGCTTTACTCAGTGTAAGGTTAAGTCGACTTACAAACTTTTTTCTACCTGAATTTACTAACGAGAGCACCTTTGACATAAGCCCGTGAAAAATGTTTGTACAATTTAAAAATATATATATACTCGTGCTGAGTTACGGCGATAGACCCGTCCGTCACGTTGGCACCTAAAATATATCTCTGGCGGAAAGTGGGTGTGTGTACTAACTATACATCTTTGTCTACCCCTTCGGGGACCCTTGTGGGAAGGAGTGAGGATATATCGATGAATATATCCTGCGTTTAGTAATTTCAGAGAAAAGGGCTGCTAATAAAGATATTTCTGTATACGCCACATCGTTGGATACATTTTGTTACTTCCTTGCGTCTGGTACTGTTTAGAAGTTGAGATAACTGCAGGCGTACTTTGTGTTTTGCCAATCTCACTGTTTTAACTGACTAAAGTTTACGATAAAGATGGTGAGCGTGAACTGGCAGCTTAAACTGTCTGTCGTACCCGCGAGGTATGTTATGTATGTTATAACGTCTAACGTCATATGCTTTTATTAATTACTAGCTGTCCCGCCCAGCTTTGCTCGGGTGAAAAAGTTAAATTGCCCGTAACACGATCGCAGCGCCACCTATCGGGTCCAATTGTAAATCTAAACCATTCTCGAATCCACCTTAAGACACACAGAAAGGGATAGCTTCGCACGGGTGAAAAAGTTAAAATTCCTAAAACTCGATCGCAGCGCCACCTATCGGGTCCAATTTAATATAGCCTATGTTACTCGGGGATAATGTAGCCTTCCAAAGGTGAAAGAATTTTTGAAATCGGTCCAGTAGTTTCGGTGCCTATTCATTACAAACAAACAAACAAACAAATCTTTCCTCTTTATAATATTAGTATAGATTATTATTTATACCAGGAAATCTGAATTGTACACCTCTTCCTACGAGGTTCGAAATAAAGGTGTGGAGTAATTTTCGCCGCAGATATATTGAGGTGCCAGCATTGTGCGCGCACAAATGGAAAGTCCATCGCATTTCGAAGACGTCTTTTTTCAGAGAAGTGTTGTTAAACGTCCGCCTTTTTGGATTGGGGAAAAGGATTTTGTTTGTGATCTCGCACATTTCATGGCCCTACTTTCAAACGCTGCACAATGCTCTATTGTACAACGCTACCAATTTAAAAACGCGCAGTAATCGGAACATGCCGTGATAGGAAATTAACCAGTTTCCGATAGGGAGAGAAATGGCTGGAAATAAAAACATACTGCGCTTGTGATATAAACAATCTTTGACATCAAGGAAGGAAATAGCCAATAACAATAAACGCGGGTTTAATTAATAAAATAATAATGAAACAAGAGTAGGAAGCCGTGGTGACCGAGTGGTTCGAGCAGTTGCCTGCGACGCAAAGGTTGCAAGTTCGAATCCCGACTGTACCAATGAGTTTTTCCTGAACTTAAGTACCGTGATTAGTCACACCACGAGCTTTACCGTAAAGGAAAACATCGAGAGGAAACCTGCATACGTCTGAGAAGAAATTCAAAGGCGTATGTATAGTCGTGCTTGAGTAACGGCGATGGACTCGCCATCTGTCACGTTGGCACCTAATATACCTCTGGCGGAAAGTGGGTGTGTGGGTATTACCTATACACCTCTGCCTACCCCTTGGGGGACCCTTGTAGGAAGGCGTAAGGATATATTGTTATGATATATATGTTAGTCTGTAAGGTATTTATGTATATAGCTATATATTTTAGGATAAAGTATATATTATATGGGCCCTTTAAATTGTAACATCTATTTAAATGTGTTGCCTGAAATAAATGATTTATTATTATTATTATTATATTACTTCAGAGCTTATTCGCGGTTTGGCCGGCGACAGGTCATTCTGTATTCCGGCATATGGTACTGTTCACTTTGTACGTTCACACGCGCGGTGAATACGTTATTACTGTATGAATACAGTAGGTATATATAGATAAACGTGCGCAATGTTAGAATTGGTATTCAAAAATGCAACATCTAGTGTAGTCTATACTAATATTATAAAGAGGAAAGATTTGTTTGTTTGTTTGTTTGTAATGAATAGGCTCCGAAACTACTGGACCGATTTCAAAAATTCTTTCACTTTTGGAAAGCTACATTATCCCCGAGTAACATAGGCTATATTAAATTGGACCCGATAGGTGGCGCTGCGATCGAGTTTCAAGAATTTTACCTTTTTACCCGGGCGAAGCTTTCTGTGTGTTTCTGTGTGTCTTAAGCTAGATTCGAGAATGGTTTAGATTTACAATTGGACCCGATAGGTGGCGCTGCGATCGTGTTACGGGCAATTTAACTTTTTCACCCGAGCGAAGCTGGGCGGGACAGCTAGTGTACAATATACAGGTTAGGTTAGGTTAGACAATATATGATTTTGAAGTGAGCTGTACAATCGAGATAATGTGTGACTTATCAGGCCCTCTTTCATCTGTATTGTCATATAGGTATTGTTTATGACGGCCGTCTGGTCTAGTGGTTAGAGCTCCTGACTGCAAAACTTCAGGTCGCGGGTTCGAATCCCGCTGAGGGCAGATATTTGTGTGATGAATACGAGTATTTGAACCTTAGTCTTGGATGTCCTATGTATTTATCTATCTACATAAGTAAATATATCGTTGTTTAGTTACCATAACACAAGCTTTGCTTAGTTTGGGACTAGGTCAATTTGTGTGGAATTGACCCGAGGTATTTATTTATTTATTATATATACGACGTCGTCTGGTCTTGTAGCCAAAGCACATGATTCCCGCTGTGCAAGACGAGAGGAAGACCACGTTCTAGCTACCTAGATCAAATCGATCGGACGCTCAAGGACGGGAACGTCAAGAGTACTCTAAACCGACGAGCATGTATGAAGAGAGGGATGAATGTGGACGAAGCGAAAGAGGTGAGGACTGCTATTTGTTTAATAATAAATAATAAAAAGAGCCGTGGTGGCCGAGTGGTTCGAGTAGTTGCCTGCAACACAAAGATTGCAAGTTCGAATCCCGACTGTACCACTGAGTTTTACTGAAGTTAAGTATAGTTATTAGTCACATCACGAGCTTTCCGGTGAAGCGTAACATCGAGAAGAAACCTGCATACTATTGAGAAGAAATTCAAAGGCGTGTGTACCACCTTCTCTTCATCTTCGATTCTTACTCTTCACATCTACAATTCAAAGATTGTAAATACGAAATGTAACACTGGTTTATTCAAAGGCTTAATATGTTTCCATTACGCTTTGACTACGGTTAGCCAGTGACAAGATAGAGCGACCAATTAAGTAGCTAGAGGTTTTATAGTCGGAAGCGATCCACAAGGTGAAATAAACGATGTGGGGTTAATCTGGTGCCGCGGGGTGGATTAAGTAAGTCACGATTGCAGGTTACAATGTAATCCGCGAACGCTCAGGCTGTGGAATGAGCTCCCCGTTGAGGTTTTCCCTGGAGAGTACAGCATGGAGTTCTTCAAGAAGGGTGTGAAAAGATTCCTGCAGGGTCAGCAACGCGCGAGTGATACCTCGGGTGTTGCAAGCGTCCATAGGCGGCGGTAACCGCTTTCCATCAGGCGGACCGCATGCTTGCTTACCACCCGTGTGGTATAAAAAAAACCTCTACGATAACATATTATATATTATATTATAGAGCCGTGGTGGCCGAGTGGTTTGAGCAGTTGCCTGCGACGCAAAGGTCGCAAGTTCGAATCCCGACTGTACCAATGAGTTTTTTCTGAACTTAAGTACAGTGATTAGTCACACCACGAGCTTTACGGTGAAGGAAAACATCGAGAGGAAACCTGCATACGTCTGAGAAGAAATTCAAAGGCGTATGTATAGTCGTGCTTGAGTAACGGCGATGGACTCGCCATCTGTCACGTTGGCACCTAATATACCTCTGGCGGAAAGTGGGTGTGTGGGTATTACCTGTACACCTCTGCCTACCCCTTCGGGGACCCTTGTGGGAAGGTGTGAGGATATTTATATACAAATACATACATACATATCATCACGCCATCGAGTCTCTAACGGGGTAGGCATATCTTCTTTCTATATATTTATTCTGTGCGTGTGTCTGTCTGTCTCTCATACGATTTTAGTTTAATCTCAGACGAATGTCAGTTTCAACGATCTTTAAGGTCGTCAATAATATGCTGGCAACACTCATCGACACTAATATATGACATCTGGTGGAGAAAAAAGAAGGATTATTCGTGCGTATATTTCATACGAGAATATTTCTGACGCTGCGTCGTACAGATAAAATACAACTTCATTTTTCACCGTTACTATGTCACGTCCGATCGCATTTGTTCAGAACAGACAGGTACCAAGATTCGATTCGTTAATAATACCCTTGTATTGTAAGTCTAGATAGAACTGGAGCTCTACTCTCTCTGCCTTCTTTGTGAAGGATTAGGCGAGATAATATTATTACTTACTTACTATTATTTTCAGCTATAACACAGTTTTCACTATTTGACACTAGATGGCGCTGTCCTTTGTTGACATGATTTCTGCATCGCGCTGTTGAGAGTCTCCGGCAAAACATAACCTTCAGGCGAAACCACCGTATAAATGAGAGCTGGGACCTACTAGTCCTATGCGGGCGCAGACGGCATCCCGAACATGGCGCTGCGTCACCTGCCGCCGCGAGACCTCGCGGCGCTGACGCGCCTGTTCAACGGTGCCGTGCGCCTGGGCCACTTCCCGGCTGTGTGGAAGACAGGCAGGGTCATAATGCTACCTAAGCCCGGGAAGAACCCGCGACTGCCAACCAGCTACCGGCCGATCACCTTGTTAGCGGCCATCTCGAAGGTGTTCGAGAAGCTCCTGCTGCGACACCTGACACCACATCTGACGCCGCGCCCCGAGCAACACGGGTTCAGGGCCGAACACTCCACGACGCTCCAAGTGTCGAGGGTACTGCACTCACTCACCGTAGCGGCTAACAAGAAGGAAACGACGGTTGCAGTATTCCTCGACATGGAAAAGGCATTCGACCGCGTCTGGCATAGCGGTCTGCTATACAAGATCGCCACCACGACTACTCCACGCCGCATAGTCCACGTCCTTGCATCCTTCCTGAGCAATAGGAGATTCTTCGTGTCGGTGGAGGGTGAGAACTCTGACGAGCACCCCATCGAGGCAGGCGTACCACAGGGGAGCTGCCTGTCTCCGATCTGTTACGCACGTTACACCGACGATATCCCAGCTGAAGGAGGGGCCCAGCTGGCCCTGTACGCCGACGACGCGGCGTACTTCGCATCCTCAATAAAGAAAAACCACGCCGCGTCCAAGATGCAGCGGGCCCTCGACGCCCTGCCTGAATGGCTGGGCAAATGGAGATTGTCGGTGAACGTAGCGAAGACGCAGGCGCTGCTCGTCAGCAACGCAAAGCGTCATCCACCGAACCTAACGATGCAAGGACAGGAACTGGAGTGGTCTCGAACCGCGAAGTACCTCGGGGTTACAATAGACCGCCGCCTGACCATGTGCAACCACGTACGGGGAGTCGTCGCCAATGTGCGTGCCACAAGGGCACTACTTCGTCCAGTGCTCTCATCCCGCCTCCCCCTCAGGACCAAACTGGGGATCTATAAATCTTACGTGCGGTCTCGCCTCACGTACGCCGCGCCCGCCTGGTTCGCCCTGGTGTGCGAATCGGGAAAGGACAACCTTAGAAGACAGCAATCCGCCACCCTGCGAACCATAGTAGGCGCGCCTCGGTACGTGAGGAATGCGACGATCGCACGGGACCTAAAAATTGAGAGCCTCGCGCACGGCCACCAACATGTTCGCGCGGGCTGACGCGTCGCGATTTCCGCACTTGCGGGACCTCGCGCCTCAGCACGCGCGGCCACCGGAAGGCAGACCATACGCGCGCGAGATGGTGGCAAAGAAAACCACCACCACCACCACCATCGCCACCACCACCACCACCACCACCCGTACCCCACTACAACAACGACTCCCCACTGACCGCGCTACGAAGACCACCTAGTCGCCGCCCGCTCGCAGGTCGTTAGCCGGGCCTCCCCCAACGGGGTCTCACCCGGCTGGCTAGCACCGCGCCGAGGGCGGCGTGAAGAAAGGAAACCCCTAGCGCGGCCAGTCTTACTGGTTGCCCAGTGACAGGCAGCGCACACACACCACCGGCCAGCACCTCCTGCAGGCAACTCCAAGGACCCGCACGTCTTCACGTGCGGCGGTTGAAACTTCCGTCAGGGGGCCAACAGCCCCGATACGGATTCCTCCACCCCCTTGCGGGGGTGAGAGAAGACTTCGACGGGTAGTCCTATGCTTGTATTGTATGCTTCTGGTTAGCCTCCACTGCGTTGGGACTATTCTGGGACATACATAAACACTATCTTTCTAATCCACACGTACGTATTGTGCTTCCATCCACCCTGTGGGACTCAATATATGTATACTGTACAGTGTCGCTATTCGATCGATTATCGTAATAGATTACTTTCAACATATCATATTGTCTCACTGCGACCTCCGCCGTACTTCACAGCTTATTATTACTTAGAGAAAAAAAAGCCGTAGTATCCAAGGGATTCGAGTAGTTGCCTGCGACACAAAGGTCGCAAGTTTGAATTCCGACTGTGCCAATGAGTTTTCTCAACTTAAGTATAGTGATTAGTACCACGAGCTTTACGGTAAGGGAAACCATTGAGAGGAAACCTGCATACGTCTGAGAAGCAATTCAAAGGCGTATATATGGTCGTGCTTGAGTAACGGCGATGGACTCGCCATTTGGCACCTAAAATATATCTCTGGCGGAAAGTGGGTGTGTGGGTACTAGCTAAACACGTTTGCCTACCCCTGAGGGGACCCTTGCGGGAAGGCGTGAGGATAATATAAATCATTATTAGTTACTTAGAGATACTTACGATTAATATTATAAATGTGAATGTTTGTGAGTCTGTTCGTTCCCCTTTCACGCAAAAACAACTGAATAGAAACGGATGAAATTTTACACAAAGATAAATTATTATCATAATATACCACACACCCACTTTCCGCCAGAGGTATATTAGGTGCCAACGTGACAGATGGCGAGTCCATCGCCGTTACTCCAGCACGACTATACATACGCCTTTGAATTTCTTCTCAGACGTATGCAGGTTTCCTCTCGATATTTTCCTTCACCGTAAAGCTCGTGGTGTGACTAATCACTGTACTTAAGATCAGAAAAACTCATTGGTACAGTCGGGATTCGAACTTGCGATCTTTGTGTCCTAGGCAACTGCTCGAACCACTCGGCCACCACGGCTCTCCAATTCTTAACATGATGGAATAAAATGGTATGTGCTAGCATACGATATATTTTATTCCATCTCTCTTTAAAAAGATGATGAGCCTCAGAATTTATGTCAGTTATTCAATGTCGCTACGCGAATTTCACCAAATCAGAGCACATATCCTAAAGCCTTTGAGAATGTTAGATTATAAAGAGGTTTATTTCAATTCAGTGACCTATGTGTAACCTTAGCAAGCAACTGACTTTTCAAACAATGCAGTTCGAATTCAAAGCACACGGGATACAATGCAAATATCATGGTGACATCCAGTTAAATCCGAATCGGACGTAGCAGCTTTGTGAGACGAAAATATGGGCACGATTTCATTTGTTTCAATCTTGTTTTCATGTCGTTGTGATCAGACGGCCGCCTGGTCTAGTGGTTAGAGCTCCTGACTGCGAAACTTGAGTCCTATGTATGTAATTATATCTACCTGTAGCTATATATCCTTATAAGTAAGAATACCGTTATCTAGTTACCATAACACCAGCTTTGCTTAATTTGGGGCTATGTCAATTTGTGTAAAAATATATCTGATTGATATACAAGTATATATGATTTGATTTTTGGCATTCTTAATATTATTCGGTAATCTTACTAATCCGTATCGAAGCCGTGGTGGCCGAGTGGTTCGAGCAGTTGCCTGCGACGCAAAGGTCGCAAGTTCGAATCCCGACTGTACCAATGAGTTTTTCTGAACTTAAGTACAGTGATTAGTCACACCACGAGCTTAACGGTGAAGGAAAACATAGAGAGGAAACCTGCATACGTCTGAGAAGAAATTCAAAAGGCGTATGTCATAGTCGTGCTTGAGTAACGGCGATGGACTCGTCAGCTGTCACGTTGGCACCTAATATACCTATGGCGGAAAGTGGGTGTGTGGGTATTACCTATACACCTCTGCCTACCCCTTTGGGGACCCTTGTGGGAAGGCGTGAGGATATATTATATTACTAATATTATAAAGGCGGAAGTTTGCATTTTTGCTGCTCTTTCACGGCAAAACGGCTGAGCCGATTTGGCTGAAGGTTGAAATGGTCATCACCATTTCAACTTAAACCGATTTTATAGACACATTTTATATTCCTAAAAATGCAAAGTTCTAATACTATAAAGTATGTTGCTCTCTCACGGCATAGCGGCTGAACCGATTCTAGCAGGAAAATACCTAAGCTACTTTTCGGACTCAACGCGGGCGAAGCCGCGGGCAAAAGCTAGTTTGTTATATACATGAGCGCTTTCAAAAGCTATGTTTTTTTACCAAAGTATATTCTTGGTGGGCGTAAAATTATATTGTTCGCATTTCTCAAGCGCTTCAACTAGGGATGTTCGCTGAAAGGTCTTAAATTCTAGATTGGTGTGTATTTGTAAGTTCTGGTCGAAAGAGAAACAAACCTCCTTCCAAGAAAATCTTAACGTCTGCTCGTTTACGGCTTCTTACCTGTAACAATAATTATAAATATTAAAATATGACAGTTATAAATCATATTGAGTACATAATCACGTTTTCCCACGAAAAGGGTACAGGAAGGGGTAGGCAGAGTTATAACAACACCTTCGTTTCACTGATATACTTTAGGTGCCAACTTTACATACATACATCTCTGAATTACTTCCCAGACGTATGCAGGTTTCCTCTCGATGTTTTCCTTCACCGTAAAGCTCGTGGTGTGACTAATCAATGTACTTAAGTTCAGAACAATCTAACTGGTACATTTGGGATTTGAACTTGTAATCTTTACGTTTCAGGCGATTTAAAGCCGACTGCGTATAACTGCGGTCCCCATAACAACTTGTAATAATAATCTTTTAGTTCATTAAACTATAATACTTCTAATTCCGCTATACAATTCCCGTTCAAAGTCCGCAACCTTTTCAGGTCGGTTTAATAGTGTCCTTACAATGCGGGCCCCTATAAATATAATATATAAAGGGTTTGCTGGGAATAAACACAATTGTTTTGTTTGTATTTGTACTTAGAAATTCTGTTTCATAGCAATGTTGGTTTCAGGAATAGTTACATTACATTACGCTTAGGGGCGTCCATAAATTACGTGAGGTGTATTTTTTAATTTTCTGTCCCTCCCTCCCCCTGGTGCGATATCGTGAGATTTTATTCAACCCCCTCCCCCATCCCCCAATTTCACGTGAGATTTTTCAAAATGTGGGTTTCTTACGTAAACGCATTGGATTTTTATTGTAAAAAGAAAAAAAAATTGCTTCATGCTTTTATTTACGACTAGTTAAGACCAATATTGCTGAGAGTTTAATTAAAAGATTTTAAATCTTACGCATGTTCAATCTGGATTAAGTGCACCAAAATAGTATATATTTTTTGTTTAATCAGAAAAAGAATTGCGTGATATTTGCCGAGACCCCCCCCCCTCTCTCCAACGTAAGATTAGATGAGATTTGACTCGACCCCCTCCCCCTTAAACATCTCACGTAATTTATGGACGCCCACTTAATAGTTTTACAAATGAAAATGCGGTACAATACATACATTTGTATCACTATACATACATTTTTAACATACAGGCGATGGACTCGCCATCTGTCACGTTGGCATCTAAAATATATCTCTGGCGGAAAGTGGGTGTGTTGGTACTACCTATACGCCTCTGCCTACCTTCGGGGACCCGTATGGGAAGGCGCGTATATTACATACATTTGTATAATTTATATCGCTCTTTCTCGGGGTAGGCAGAGAGAGTAAAGCAGCAGTATTATCTAGAATTACAGATCTCTTCTGTTTCAATCACATTCATCTGCTTTGAATTAGCTGAGACGCTAAATCTGAAGGGTGTGAACGATTTTCCGACCCGAAGTTCGTTCACGTTGGGCTAGCTCCATCCAATAAATAAGACAGACAAACTCCAATTCCCATCGACCGTGATGAAGACAAATAGACACGGATATTCCGAGCTTGTGAAATATACTTTATGCGTATTACTTTAAGGACCAAATTGATTCTTTTTATAAGGAAAATAATTGCCACACACGGTTCAATAGCTACGAGTTAATTTGAATGGAAATAATTTGAAATGCTTCCTTGGAAAAGTAGCAGTCAGCCAATTAAAAAGTGCTTTGGTAATATTCCTTCTGTGGAACATTATACAGGATGAAGCACAATTCAATATTTTGAGCTCAAGAATCATGATAGCATCATGTATAGTGACGGAACAAAACATGAATGTTTTTCTTATTATTCGGTAACCACAAGTTCTATATTAATTTGTAGTCTTTGTTTTATAATTAATAAAAATTATAATAGTTCTGAACTTAAGCACAAGTTACCTCTCGATGTTTTCCTTCACCGTAAAGCTCGTGGTGTGGCTAATCACTGTACTTTAATTCAGAAAAACTCATTGGTACAGTCGCGATCGCGAACTTGCAACCTTTGTGTCGCAGGCAACTACTCGAACCACTCGGCCACCACGGCTATTTTAAATTAATTACAACAATACCAAATTTTAACTTTGTCGAGCCAACAATGTCTACTCCTGCCTTTAAATAGTGTTAATTCATCTATTAATCTATCGCTGTGCCAAATTTCATTAAATTCCGTTTAGCCGTTCTGGCGTGATTGAGCAACAAACTTCTTTCTGTCCAATCATTCACATTTATATCTTAAGCTATAATAATAATTCCTATAAAAAATAAGACTTATAAATCGTAACTATCCTTCAAGCCGGTGTGTATCTCACTATTTAACTATTTCCACCATACCGTATAGCGCGGTCAAGCCCGCAGCGTCGAGGGTGACTCAAGGGTCGGCATTTATTTATTCATGGTACTTATTTATTGCTCTTATTAAATTTTACACATGTTCAGCTCAGGTTAATGGGCAACGTGTGTAATAATAAAAAGAAATCAGATTGTGTAACTCATAAATCAAACGTCATAGTTTTTGCTTACAGTTTTAGTTGGTATGTTTGACGAGAGATGGCGTTGTCTGCTTTTCTAAATCAAGCTATTGAGTGAATGGGGCCATGTCGGCGTTGATGGGCAGTAAAAGTCTGAGCAAGAATGCTCGAGTTGCTGTCCACAACGCGATATTGGTACCTACCTTATTGTATGGCAGCGAATCCTGGGTATGTCAGAGGAAGTATGACAATAGCTTGAATGCAGTTGAGATGCGATCTCTTCGAAAAATGTGCGGAGTAACGATATTAGATCGAATCTGCAATGAAGAGATTCGCAAACAACTGGCGTGAATGAGGGCGTGATTGTAAAGATGAAGAAAGGCATGTTACGTTGGTTTGGACACATAGAAAGGATGAGTGAAGAAAGATTGACGAAGCAGATATACAAAGCAAAAGTGTGTGCAAGAAGAGGCAGAGGAAGGCCACGTTCCAACTACCTGGATCAAATCGATCGAACTCTCAAGGACGGGAACGTTAACAGTACTCGAAACCGACGAGTATGTATGAAGAGACTGATGAATGTGGACGAAGCGAAAGAGGTATGTAAGTCTAGAGAGAACTGGCGCTCTATACTCTCTGCCTACCCTGTTAGGGGCTTGGCGTGATGATATGTATGTATTGAGATCTCCCCTTTTTGTGGTAAATAGTAAAAATGCTTTCTAGCGTCCAGAGCTCTTCATGACCTGTTTATACGATCAGATGGCTTTTTTCTCTCTCATCTGCCTTATATAACTTTCCCATCTACCGTCCCTTCCACTACGATGCTTGGAACTCTCTTCTCCCCCTATAAATAATTCCTCGCTAACGTAGTCTCGCTGACAAATAAAAGGTAACTTGGAAAAGAAAAATAAAAAGTTTTTCTCTCAGCGTTAATTCTTTAAAAATATACTTGCAAGACGGGCGTGCTAAACGTTAGGACAACACAATTTCATTTCGGCGAAAAGTTTGTCCCAAAAACAACGGTCGATCATTTCATTCCGCCATTCTTTCTCCAAACAAGTAAAGTGAAGTTGTATATTATAATGAGCCGCTCTTTCATATTTGAAGCTTTTGGTTTTGATTAAACGGCCTTTTGTTTTCAGGGAACTGGTATTTGGCTTCGATCGAATGAGCTTTGAAATAGGCGACTGATACCACTGGCATTGGGTCTGCGGCGTTATTGTAAACGATCACGGAAATCTTACTAATATTTTAGGTTAGGACATAGGCTTCATTTGAATTCCGTAAAATTCAAAGCTCTAATATTATAAAGTACTAGTGGCCCAGCTTCGCTCGGGTGGAAAAAAAAAGATGGTGGCGCCACCTATCGGGTCCAATTGTGAATCTAAACCATTCCCAGATCCCCTTGAACACACACAAAAAATTTCATCAAAATCGGTCCAGTCGTTTGAGAGGAGTTCAGTGACATACACACTCACAGAAGAATTATATATATAAAGATGTTGCTCTTTCGCGGCATAGTGACTTAACCGATTCTAGCAGGAAAATACATGAGCTACTTTATCGAAGTCCACGCGAGGAGAAGCCGCGGGAATAAGCTAGTATATTATGAGTATGTTTTTTTAAGTATGTTTGTTACTCATACACACAAAAACCAAACGGTTTATTTTTTTATTGTTGTTTTATTCCAGAAATAAAAACTAGAAATTTAATAACATTGAAGGAATCGAAGGAATTGAAGGGCCGCAGCATTGAAGGAATCAAAATTAACTTTAACATAGTAAATTGTAAAAGCTAGTATAGATAGTGCCATCCACGAAGACGCGCCCCACAATTCTTCCAAATAGTTTATAGTGTAGGTGGGCAACCATCCTACTCCATCCAACTAATGTTCCACTTCCACTAATCGAGTTTATCGGTACACACTGATTACCTATGAGTGCACACGCACACTACAATTACTAGACTCGGTGCAAACTCGACTAGAAATTGGTGGGGCGCGTCTTCTTGGATGGCACTATCTGTATGAGAAGATTCGTAAACTGCGTAAAACATTATAAAATAAATTACGCAGGAGTACAGCTAGTATAGTGTAAAGTGGAAGAATTTATTTTTCAAATGCGCAAATCTGTCTACTTATCAGATTTTTTTTAATTAGATAACCCATTCAATGAGGAAGCCTATAAGCTATTATCATGTTATTAGCCAAGGTAGCAGAGCAGTCATATTTACATACATATCATCACGCCGAGTCCCTAACGGGGTAGGCAGAGAGTATAGAGCGCCAGTTCTCTCTGCAGTCATATTAAAAGTCCGCATAACCGTGCAGCTTGTAATTGTACAAATACACTGGTCAAACCCTTTATAACTATTTATTTGAATCACTAGGGAATAAAGTTTGTTCCCTCAAACGAATTGCTGAACCAATACGAAGTTAGCCGCACTTTGCATTAAACATTCTGTAGTTTCACCTAAAACCTGTTACAAACATTGAAATGAAACTAACCCAATATACATGCTACAGGCTACAGGCCCTCAACAAACTTTGATAAATAACTTCTAATCCCGGTTTTATTGACGTTGAAATATTGCCGAGATTACGTCACGACAAATGGATGAAGATGGATGGAATTAATTTTAAACTAATTGTGTTATTGTTTTAATTAATTTGATTCTATTTGGGCTGCTGTTGGATTATTACACTATTAATTATACTATTAAAGATGCAAAAAAAATAAAGTCTGTTTTACATACACCCACTTTCCGCCAGAGATATATTTTAGGTGCCAACATGACAGATGACGAGTCCATCGCAACTCAAGAACGACTATACATACGCCTTTGAATTGCTTCTCAGACGTATGCAGGTTTCCCTTCGCTGTTTTCCTTCACCGTAAAGCTCGTGGTGTGCCTAATCACTGTACTTATGCATTTCTCTACAGATCAAAGTTTGGGGTTGTAGTTCAAGGGGTTATAGTCGGAATTACATATATACGCCGAGTCCCTAACGGGGTAGGCAGAAAGAATACAGCGCCAGTTCTCTCTAGACTTAAATAATTTCGCTTCGTCTCTCATCATTCAGTCTCTTCATACATACTCGCCGTCGCCAGTTATGAGTACTCTTGACGTTCCAGTCTTAAAACTCCCGTCCCGTCCGTCGTCGGAATTCGGACTTGCAATATTTCGGGTGACAACTTGAACCACTCAGCCACCACGGCTCTAAGGCGATTTAAGGCGTCCTACAGTGGATATAAATAGCGGTTTGCTGCACGTTTCCTACAAACACCATAATCAAAGTAAATATACCCTTATAGTATAGCTATACGTAAAGTTAAAAAACCAAACAACCTCTTGTAATATTACCCCATCCAGTATTAAAACAAACGCCGGCTTAGCCTTCAAAGTCGCTGCCCGGACCGACAGCCACGATTGACATTTACCGACATTATCCCACGTTTTGCAACCGCACGAAAGAAAACAACGCTATTTTTCATTGCTACCCTTTTCTTATAATAGTGATGGGATATTGTAACTGTCCATTATGGTAGAATATAGCCTCAAGCCTTCCCATAAGGGTCCCCGAAGGCGTAGGCAGAGATATATAGTTAATACCCACACGCTCACTTTCAGCCAGAGATATAACTTAGATACCAACGTGACAGATAGCGAGTCTATCGCCGGAATAAACACACGTATATACATACGCCTTTGAATTATAGTTCTATCAGTCTCTTAACACGTGCTCCCGGCTTCGAGTACTATTGACGTTCCAATACTTGAGTGTTCGATCAATTTGATCGATATAGTCGCAGAGTGGTCTTTCTCTGGCTCTTCTTCCGGACACTGTCATAATGTTGATGTATCCGTTTCGTAAATTGTTTTTTCTTTAGTAATCTTTTCTACACCTACTTGATACTTGCAATCGTTAAGAGATTCGAAGCTCTATGTAATGTTGTGGCAAAGGGACTGCGACAGGTTCGCATCTTAAATATATTTCCGGTCAAAACCTTTGCTTAACCCTTCGGGGACCCTTGTAGGGCGGCGTGATTAATGTTATACCACCGATGATTTATATCGACACTACGATAAATTATATCGACATTTGAACAACACTCCTGCTAGAGTTATGCGCTATTTATTTAGGACTTATGTGAGGGGAAAGAATTGTAATAGAAAAAACAAGAGAACCTCGAATTTGTAATATTAAAATATTATTTTAAAACACGTGAGTGCTGCCCTTAAAATATAGAAAGTAGGTGTGTGGGTATTACTTATACACCTCTGCCTACCCCCTTCGGGATCCTTGTGGGAAGGTGTGAGGATAAAAATATAATTTTTTGTATGAATGCATTAACATACAAATGACACAAACAATAACAGCTGCGGTATCCGAGAGGTTTGAGAAGTCAAATCAAATCAAATCAAATCATCTTTATTTTGTGAACATAGGCATTACAAGTAGGTATTAAAAAAAAAACACAACGTGGTCACTATGTCCCGCCTGTAGGGTAGGCATACAAAATATTTTAAAAGTTCTTACATCGAGAGGAGGCACAAATCAATTATATCATTACAATCATATTAAAATAAGAAATAATTAAAATAAGAAATTATTAAAATTTGTCACATAAATACTCATTAATGGAATAATATGTCCTATCAATTAATAAATCAAAAAGTTTACGTTTGAAATTATTTATATCGCGACATTCTCTTATTTGTTTGGGTAATTTGTTATATAGTCTTGGTGCCATTGCGAACACACTCTTGTTTAAAAATTGAGTTTTGGAAGGGGGTAGGTGGAGTTTATCACAGCGGCGTTGACTTTCGACTAATTTAAATTGATTCATGTTAGTTTTTACAAAAACTAAAACCTCATACATATATATCGAAGGAAATGTCAATATCTTTAAATTTTTAAAATGAGGTTTACATGATTCGGTCCGTTTTAGTCTGCATATTGCTCGCAGACACTTTTTTTGAGCTACAAAAACATTAACATTATTAGTTGCGTTTCCCCAAAATATAACGCAATATCTTAAAGTAGCTGCTGCATATCCATAATAAGCAGTTAAAAGTGCAGACTGGTTGGCGATTTTACTTAAAATATGCAAGGCATATGAACACTTATTAATCTTTTTACATATATAGTCCGTGTGAGTTCGCCATGACATATCATTGTCTATATAGACGCCGAGAAATTTTGTGACCGTAGTTTCTTGAATATTATAGCCCTTAAAATTAACACTTAATTTTTGTGAAGTTCTTTGTCTTATTGCAAAATTCATTATATTAGTTTTATTAAAATTAATTTCAAGGTTGTTGTTTTCTAGCCATTCAATAATTGATTTAAGGTCATTATTGATGCCCGTTTCAATTTCTTTGTAATTGCCATTACTAAAAATAACTGTACAATCATCAGCAAATAAGGACATTTTGTGGGTTGTGGCTATTGGAAAATCATTTATATAGATTAGAAAGAGTAACGGACCGAGAACGCTGCCTTGTGGTACACCGTATGAAACAAATCTAGCATCAGATGAGTATGTATTTTCGGTTTTTGTCTTTGTGTTAACTCGATTTATTCTAGTTACTTGTTTTCTACCTATTAGATAAGACTGTAACAGATCAAGAACGTTACCCCTGATTCCATAATTATATAATTTATTCAATAATATCTTATGATCGACATAGTCAAAAGCCTTCGTCATGTCCATATATAATGCTACCACCGGTTTCCGATTGTCCATGTTTTGGTGAATTTTAGTTAAGAAATTGTGCACTGCCATGTTAATTGTTTTATTTTTCCTAAAACCCATTTGTTCATCACATAAGATATTATTTTTTTCTAAGTACTTATTTAGGCTGTTGTATATTACCCTTTCAAAAATTTTTGAAAATATAGTTATGAGAGCCACTGGTCTGTAATTGGTGGAATCTGTGTGGTCACCTTTTTTATAAATAGGTTTTATAACAGATATTTTTAAGATTTCGGGGAATATTCCACTTTGTATACTATTGTTTATAATGTCACAAAGCACAGGGGCCACAATTGGGGCCACCAATTTAATAATACTTGTTTGAATATCGTCAACGCCTGTACTTTGTGTATTTTTTAGATTATTAATTATCACTATAATATCATTCGGTACGATTGGTTCCATGAACATTGATTTTGACGATTTGGTTTTATTGTATGTATTGGATGTTTTACTTTTTGTATGTTGTACTTGGTCTACATAGTAATTGTTAAAATACTCCGCTATTAGTTTAGGATGTGTTAGATAATTACCATTTGATTTAATTTTGTTGATGCTGTCTTTAGGTATTTTTGGCTGCAATGAATTTATTAATTTCCACGTTGCTTTTGATTTGTTCTTGCTTGTTTCGATTATATGACTATTTTGAGCTTTTTGCGTAAGTTTAGTAATATTTTTGAATCTTTTATTATATGTTTTAAATGCTAGTTTTGCTTCATCGCTCCGTACTCTTCTATACTGCCATAATAATTCACGCCTTTTTTTACTACATAGCCTTACTCCTTTTGTGATCCACTGTGGTCGAGTAGTTGCATTTATTTTGCGTTTAATAATAGGGAAACAGAGATCATAAAACAATTTGAACAAATCAAAAAATCTTTTAATAGATTCATTTGCATCGCTAGTTTCATATACTTCGGAGAAACTCAGATTACTAATGCATTTATGAAATTTAATCATATTCTCTTTGCTGTAATGTCTGCGTTTTATATACCAATGTTTTAATTTGCATGTTCTTTTTATGGGACAATTTACAAGCTGTGATGTGTGATCAGATACACCCATTTCCAACAGTTGACTCTTACATCCTCGAATATTATGCAAAATGTTATCAATACAAGTTCCACTGCACGAGCGTGTGGGCTCATTAAATTCTGCTTTTAGATTAAATTCCTTCATTATGTGTTTGAATTGTGTTGAATGTTTAGTGTTCTTTAGTAGATCAATATTAAAATCACCGCAAATTATTACCTTTTGCTTGTTTTTGTAACAAAACAGATGTAGAATTTCAGAGATATTATCAAAGAAAATCTCAATCTTCGTTTGATTTGGTACTCGGTACACACATATAACTATTATATTATGATCAATTAATCTTATCGCACAACATTCAAATATATTAGGAATATTAAAGTTATTTACTACTTTTATTTCATCATAGTTTATGCTATTATGTACTAATATACAAGAACCCCCATTCCGATTATTTCGCGAGTAAACTGCAGCAATTTTGTAGTTTGGCATGGTCAAAAGATCTACGTCACTTAGCATCATATTGTGTTCTGTTAGACACAAGACATTTACAACTTTACCTTTGCTGGCGAGATCATCTAAATATTCTACTATAATATCAGATTTACTTATTATTCCATTAATATTTTGGTGCATTATGTATAAACTATTAAATACGAAAAAAAACTTCATCTTGGTCTTCTGTGTTCGAGTTGTAAATACACTCATTTGAATGTGTATTTCGGGTAACGTCTGTGTCATCATTCTGTTGTCTTGCTATTATTTCTGAACTTTCCATGTTTATTTCATTAATGTTTATATTTGATTTAAGATTATTTATCAAGGGAGGGAGGGCACAACGGTTAATAAGGGAGGGAGGGCACAACGGTTAATAAGGGAGGGAGGGCACAACGGTTAATAAGGGAGGGAGGGCACAACGGTTAATAAGGGAGGGAGGGCACAACGGTTAATAAGGGAGGGAGGGCACAACGGTTAATTGCCGTTCGAATTCGGAGCAGCCCGACTGGTACCATTACCTCCACCTTACAGAAGATCGCAGCTAAATGGCATTACCCTCGGGTGTGTCGTGTTTCTGTGGTGAGTAAGGTCGCCAGGCTCCAAGAGGAAGCGGTGTGTCGGCAGCACAGGACCAGTGGTGCAATTCCGCCGTGGTGGTGACCAGGCGCGGCATGTCGGTGCGGTTGTTAGGGAGACCCGGTGAAACGGCTGTCCGCTGGCCGCCCGCATATAGTAGGGGTCCCGAACCCAGGGATCACCTAATCTCCGCCCTGGGAGGCTGACCCGCACATGTGTGTAAAGTCCTTGGTGTAGTGGTCGTGCCGGAGGAGGAGACCGGAGTGGACCCGGCCGCTGCATCAGGGGGGGATCGGGGGCCCTTCCGACTTCCGCTCCGGCAATCCGCACTACCTGTACATCACTGCGGCGGATTGAGACTGCGCTTTGTCCTCTTTGATGCCGACACAACGATTCCTCTTCTTCCTTTTCAGCACCCTTAGAAATCTAAAATGGCCAAATTTAAAAATAGTAGAAGTTTCCCAGCGGCCTCCCCTTCCATATTAAAAATGGACTTTTGCAACATCAGGGGACTTCATTCTAATCTAAATGCAGTCCACCAACACCTTGAGACGACACAGCCGACTCTGCTATTTCTGACGGAGACGCAGATATCCTGCCCTGATGATACATCGTACCTGAACTACCCCGGGTACAAGATGGAACACAATTTTGTGCGCCGCGCCGGGGTATGTATGTACTTCCGGGAGGATATTTGCTGTCGACGTCTCCACGGCCTTGAAGACAGAGACCTGTCAATTTTGTGGGTGCGCGTAGACTATGGTGGCAACACCCGAATCTACGCGTGCCTTTACAGGTCCCATAGCGGTGACACAGACACAGTTCGCCTATTTGAGCACCTGCAATCGACAACGGACAAAGTACTTGAGCAGTACCCCTCCGCGGAGTTGGTGGTTTTAGGAGATTTTAACGCTCACCATGTTGAGTGGCTTGGCTCTCGGTCCACTGACTGCGCGGGGAGGGCTGCTTACGAGCTTGCCCTGGCTTATGGCTTCTCGCAGCTGGTACACGAACCAACCAGAATACCTGATATCGAGGGCCATACAAGCTCTTTACTGGACCTTCTGCTGACCACGCGACCGGACAGCTATTCCATCTCGGTGGGTGCGCCGCTTGGCACATCCGACCACTGTCTGGTCCGGACGCAAGTGCCGTGCGCAAAGGCCGAAGTGCCCCGACCCCCGGGGCGGCGGCGCATGTGGCACTACAAGGCAGCAGACTGGGATGGATTGCGTGAGTTTTACGCATCGTACCCGTGGAGGCAGATCTGCTTTGCATCAGAAGATCCAGACCCCTGTGCAGCAGCCGTCGCTGAGACGATACTGGCGGGAATGGAATGCTACATCCCAAACTCGCTAGTAGCTACAGGGGTAAAGAAACAGCCGTGGTTTAATAAGCCCTGCAAGGAAGCTAAATTATCCAAGCAAGCCTTGTATGAGGCGTGGACCACGGCTCGATCCAATCTGGACCCCAACATATCTGATGCAAAGCGGAAACTTAATGCTGCCTCGAGGCACTGTAAGCGAGCGATTGCCAGGGCGAAATTCGATTTCGTCGGCAGAATTGGTAAGAGACTCGCTAGCTACCCTTCTGGCAGCCGTGCTTTTTGGTCCCTTGCCAAGGCTGCTGAGGGAAACTTTTGCCAGTCGTCCCTACCACCACTCCGTAAGCCGGATGGTAACTTGGCCCACAGTGCCAAAGAGAAAGCGGATCTATTGGGCTCTCTCTTTGCCTCGAACTCGACTATGGATGACGGAGGCGCCACACCGCCCACTATCCTGCGGTGTGAGAACTCTATGCCGGAGATAAGCATAACCCAACGGGAGGTCCGGCGGGAGATGCTGTCTCTGGACGTCCATAAGTCGAGCGGGCCAGACGGTATTCCGGCAGTGGTGCTTAAGCAGTGTGCTCCTGAACTGTGTCCTGTTTTGACGCGCCTATTCGCGCTTTCCTACTCCACCCAAAAAGTCCCAACTTCGTGGAAGACCGCCCACGTGCACCCAGTGCCCAAAAAGGGCGATAGATCAGACCCATCGAATTACAGGCCGATCGCCATCACCTCCCTCCTCTCCAAAATTATGGAGCGAGTGATTAACACGCAACTCCTGCGATATCTAGAGGGTCACGGTTTGTTGAGTGACCAACAGTATGGCTTCCGCCACAGTCGCTCAACGGGTGACCTTCTAGTATATCTCACGCACCGTTGGTCACTCGCCATTGAGAGTCAAGGTGAGGCATTAGCTGTTAGCTTGGATGTGGCGAAAGCGTTCGATCGGGTCTGGCATCGCGGTCTTCTATCGAAGCTTCCATCCTACGGACTGCCAGAGGGATTATGCAAATGGGTCGCCAGCTTTCTGTCCAGCAGATGCATAAGAGCCGTCGTTGACGGTAGCTGCTCCGAAAGCATGGAAATTAATGCTGGCGTCCCGCAAGGCTCTGTGTTGTCCCCGACTCTGTTTCTTCTGCATATTAATGACATGCTTTCTATTGAAGGCATTCATTGCTATGCAGACGACAGCACTGGGGACACTTACTACACGGGCCGTGCTAATCTCCCTCGTTCCACTGTGGAGGAAAGTCGCGAACAACTTGTGTCTGAAATCGAGAGTACACTTCGCAGTGTCTCCGATTGGGGTCGACTAAACCTAGTTCACTTCAACCCCACTAAGACACAAGTTTGCGCGTTCACCGCAAAAAAAACTCCATTCGCTGTGGCTCCACAATTCCAGAACACTCCCCTGAACATCTCGGAGAGCATTAGGATCCTTGGGGTCGATATTTCTAGCGACGTTCAGTTCCGTGGTCATTTAGAGGACAAGGCTAAGCTGGCGTCGAGGAAGCTCGGTGTGCTCAACAGAGCTAAGCAGTACTTCACACCGCAACAAAGGCTGCAACTTTATAAGTCGCAAGTTCGGCCACATATGGAGTACTGCTGCCACCTGTGGGCTGGAGCCCCTGGATACCAGCTTGGGCCTTTTGACGCGGTTCAGAAACGCGCCGCTAGAATTGTCGACGATCCCATGCTCACAAGCGGCTTGGAATCACTAAGTCTGAGGAGAGACTTTGCCTCCCTGTGTGTGTTCTACCGCTTGTATAACGGGGAGTGTTCTGCAGAATTGTTCGATATGATGCCCACTTCCACCTTCTACCACCGCACCTCTCGCCATCGACGGGGAATTCATCCCCATACCTTGGAACCACAAAGGTCTCGCACTGTGCGCTTCCAAAGAAGTTTTCTTCCGCGAACGCTCAGGCTGTGGAATGAGCTCCCCGTTGAGGTTTTCCCTGGAGAGTACAGCATGGAGTTCTTCAAGAAGGGTGTGAAAAGATTCCTGCAGGGTCGGCAACGCGCGAGTGATGCCCCTGGTGTTGCAAGCGTCCATAGGCGGCGGTAACCGCTTACCATCAGGCGGACCGCATGCTTGTTTGCCACCCAAGTGGTATAAAAAAAAAAAAAAAAAAAAAAAAAAAAAAAAAAAATTTATTATGTTTCTTATTCCATTTCTATTTATTTGTCCAGTTTTTATAGAGAACATATCATATGACAGTTTTCTATTCGAGTCAAGTATTGTGGCACATTCATTTGTAGATTCATGTATACTCAGCAAAGAGTTAAATATTTCTATTCGACAATTATAAATATTTGCTCCACATACGTATGTCGGCAGAGTAATTATTATATTTGTATTTTGTATTCCCCGAAGATGTTTTCCTATTTCGTATACCAATGAGGTGTAATTCTGAGACTTTATAAAATCTGTCTCCCCTATCATAATTACACAATAGTCATCTTTTGTAAATCCTTCTAATTTGGAACTTAATCCTTCTATCAGTCTCCTGCAGACAACAATTTGAATTCCGACGGTAACAGATAGTTTTCCTGAACTTAAGTACGGTGTTTAGTCACGCCACGAGCTTTACGGTGAAGGAAAACATCGGGATGAAACCTGCATACGTCTGGAAGTAATTCAAAGAAGAACAGTCAGAACAGTGCTTGTGACGTGTGAAACGTCGATATATCTCAACTTAAAAATATCTCCACTTCTCCACTTCTGCCAACCCGTTGGGGAACACTTCTGGAACGACATAAAGATATGTCAAAGAAATAACTCAAAGGTATTCAAGAAGTTGATTGAGACATCCCAAACGTAAAGCAAATCTCCCAGTCAGGTGACGGGAGTCATTCAAAATACATTACGGCTCGACTGCACGTAAGGAATGGAATAAAACATGTTGTTTTTATATCCACCGGAGCCCGAGCTGAATTTACGACACGGAGATAAGACGACAGGATGAGCTTCCTAATAGGTTTTTTAGGACGTCATATTGTCATTTGGGGCAAAAGCTAAGGTATAGATAGATTATTACAAGTTACGGACCTTGAATGAAGAGGGGAACATTGAGTGGCTTTTAACATGATTTTATTAGCTTCACACGTATGCAATGTATTGTAATGGAAAGGTTGAACATGATTTTAACCTCCTTCAAAACGTCGGATTGAATCGAAATTTGGCATAATTATCAAGGACCGATGACAATTCCATATAAAAAAATATAGTAAAAAAACAATCTAAAAAACACGTGTGCGTATTTTTAAGGTTTTTCTAGGTCCTGAGTATGAAAGTAATTTAGGTGGCGGGTTCAGTTACCGCTGGGTGTGGATATTTGTACGATAATCACGAGTAACTGGGTCTTGGTCCTGGATGTGTTATATATCTATCTATAGAAGTATGTCTCGTTATTATTATTTAATACTACTTGTAACCGGTTAAACGGATGATTGCTAAAACAAGGGATTGATGATAAAACCTCCAACCCTGCAGGAATCTTTTCACACCCTTCTTGAAGAACTTCATGCTGTACTCTTGCTTCCGTGTCTTTGATCCTTTCTTGTCTATACTCGACTTAAAAGCTCAGATAAATTATCGACTTTGTATATATAACATAAGGTTTAAAAGTTACGCACTTTTAATATCACCTAAAACAGACGTTCTCGTTCCGTTATTGGAAAACCATGGGGCGGGATGCGAGGGGAGCTATAAATTTCTTCATCTTGTGACTATACCATAGAAGATTTAGCCTGCATTCATAATTATAGAGAGTAAAGTCAAGACAGAACTGGCACTCTATACTGTCTGCCTTTCCCGTTAGGGACTCGGCGTGATGCTTTGTATGTAAGCCAGTAAGTTGCCTGCGACACAAAGATCGAAAATTCGAATCCCGACTGTACCAATGAGTTTTTCTGATTAGTCACACCACGAGCTTTACGATGAAGGAAAACATCGAGAGGAAACCTGCATACGTCTGAGAAGCAATTCATAGGCGTATGTATAGTCGTGCTTGAGTAACGGCGATGGATTCGCCATCTGTCACGTTGGCACCTAAAATATATCTCTGGCGGAAAGTTGGTGTGAGGGTACTACCTATGTTTGTCTATGGATTGGGGCAGCGCGTCTATTGTGTGAATAACTACTCTATCTAACTATCAACTGTGTGTCTATAGTGAAAATATATATCGTTGCTTTCACTATGTTGTTTCTGACAAGCTTGATCAGAGAAATGAGTTATTGTTCTTAGTCAAGATAGTTCACAACACTTAATTTATTTTGAGCTTTTGGGATTTGTCCTCGATTCGATCTAGTTTTTAGTTTTCATTTGTTATCAATTTATTAAGGTATATCCTCACGCCGTCCCATAACGGTCCCCGAAGGGGTAGGCAGAGGTGTATAGGTGTGTGCAGCTAATACACACACACCTATTTTCCGCCAGAGATATATATTTTAGGTGCCAATGTGACAGATGGCGAGTCCATCGCCGATACTCAATCACGACTATAGATACACCTTTGAATTGCTTCTCATGCCGATTTCCTGTCGATGTTTTCCTTCACCGTAAAGCTCGTGGTGTGGCTAATCACTGTACAGAAAAACTCATTGGTACAGTCGGGATTCGAACTTGCGATCTTTGTGTCGCAGGCAACTACTCGAACCACTCGGCTACCAGGGCTTCTTTTATGCATTTGTTATTTAATTTATATAATTCTGTAATACCTTGCAAAATTAGCAATACTTTCTTGCAATTATAATAGCTATTAGTTGTATTTTCTCTGTTACCATTTTAACGGAAAGTGATTCCAAAACAAGAAACTTTTGGGTAATCTCCGAAACAATTCAGTTGAAAATATGTTTTGTTAATTAAGGAAATAGCTGTGGGAAACGCAAAGGCTTATACTATAGTTTGTATTGGACTTTCAAGTGGAAAGTGGGTGTATGGATATTACCTATTGGTGTGGGAAGGCGTGAGGATTTATATATTTAGATATTTTTTTTTGGGAACGATAGTAACTGTAGTTTTCATTAGTAGGTGACGTTTAATAAATGTTTTCTGGGTTACGTTGAGTTTTGATTTTATGCGTTGATGCTACCTTTTTATTTAAAACTAGCGATCCGTCCCGGCTTCGCACGGGTGGACATATGATTTTTATTATAAAAGAAAATGAAGCCTATGTCTTCAATAAGTGTTCCCTGTGTCCCTTACGTTGAGCTTTGATTTTGAAACACTTATCACCCTACGAAAAATTCCGTCCACAGATGCTACCATTTTATTTAAAACTAGCGGTCCGTCCCGGCTTCGTACGGACGCATTTTATTTTTATAAAAGAAAATATAGCCTATGTCACTCAAGGAGAATATAGCTTTACAATGGTGAAATAATTTTTCAAATCGGTTTAGTAGTTTCGGAGCCTATTCTTTACAAACAAACAAACAATCAAATCTTATATATCCTCACGCCTTCCCACAAGGGCAGAGGTGTATAGGTAATACCCACACACCCACATTCCGCCAGAGGTATATTAGGTGCAAACGTGACAGAAGGCGAGTCCATCGCCGTTACTCAAGCACGACTATACATACGCCTTTGAATTTCTTCTCCGACGTTTGCAGGTTTCCTCTCGATGTTTTCCTTCACCGTAAAGCTCGTGGTGTGACTAATCACTGTACAGAAAAACTCATTGGTACAGTCGGGATTCGAACTTGCGACCTTTGCGTCGCAGGCAACTGCTCAAACCACTCGGCCACCACGGCTATCTATCAAATCTTTCCTCTTTATAATACTAAGTACCTGGATGACCGAGCTTAGCTCGGTAAATATAATTTAAAATATTATTTCGTAGGAATTACAGACTTATGAAATATGAATAATATTTTTAATGTTACCAATATAATAATGAAAAAATGTGAACTTGTTATTTAAATAAAAAATCACGAGTTAATCGGTTAAGAAATTAAAAACATATGCCAAAATAAAGAATCATCTATCTAAACATATAATAAAAATGTAACGGATTGCTGTCCGTACATGGAAGATGTAAAAGAAAAATATATGATTGGGAGCTTTATCAACGCAAACAGCACCCAAAACACTGATTGTTAGAATTTTTGTCTGTGCGTTTGTACACACTAACCCAGAAACGGCTTATCCGATTTAGATGTAGTTTGTAAAACTGTAACGGATCACTGTCTGTACATGGTAGATGTATGAGAAAAAATATGATTGGGACCTTTATCAACGTAAACACACGTTGTCCCATACTCTGCCACAAATCTTGTAGACGTCGATTCTGTTGTTCGTCATTAGAAGTAGCTACACGTTGTGCCGCACGCTGCCACAAATCTTGCGGACATCGCTCCTGTTCTTCAACATTTTCAGTAGCTACACGTTGTGCTGCTCGCTGCCGCAAATCTTGTAGACGTCGTTCCCGTTGTTAGTCATTTTCAGTAGCTACACGTTGTGCTGCACGCTGCCGCAAATCTTGTGGACGTCGTTCCCGTTGTTCGTAATGTTCAGTAGCTACACGTCGTGCTGCTCTCTGCCGCAAATCTTGTAGACGTCGTTCCCGCTGTTCGTAATGTTCAGTAGCTACACGTTGTGCTGCTCTCTGCCAGAAATCTTGTAGACGTCGTTCCCGTTGTTTGTAATGTTCAGTAGCTATACGTTGTGCTGCTCGCTGCTACAAATCCTGTAGACATCGCTCCCGTTGTTCATGATTTTCAGTAGCTACCCGTAGTGCTGCACGCTGCCGGAAATCTTACAGATGTCGCTCTCGTTGTCCGCTATTTTCAGTAGCTATACGTTTTGCTGCTCGCTGCCGCAAATCTTGTAGACGTCGTTCCCGTTGTTCGTAATGTTCAGTAGCTATACGTTGTGCTGCTCGCTGCTGCAAATCCTGTAGATATCGCTCCCGTTGTTCGATATTTTCAGTAGCTACACGTAGTGATGCTCTCTGCCGCAAATCTTGTAGACGTCGTTCCCGCTGTTCGTAATGTTCAGTAGCTACACGTTGTGCTGCTCTCTGCCAGAAATCTTGTAGACGTCGTTCCCGTTGTTTGTAATGTTCAGTAGCTATACGTTGTGCTGCTCGCTGCTACAAATCCTGTAGACATCGCTCCCGTTGTTCATGATTTTCAGTAGCTACCCGTAGTGCTGCACGCTGCCGGAAATCTTACAGATGTCGCTCTCGTTGTCCGCTATTTTCAGTAGCTACACGTTTTGCTGCTCGCTGCCGCAAATCTTGTAGACGTCGTTCCCGTTGTTCGTAATGTTCAGTAGCTACACGTTGTGCTGCTCGCTGCCGCAAATCTTGTAGACGTCGTTCCCGTTGTTCGTAATGTTCAGTAGCTACACGTTGTGCTGCTCTATGCCGCAAATCTTGTAGACGTCGTTCCCGTTGTTCGTAATGTTCAGTAGCTACACGTTGTGCTGCTCTCTGCCGCAAATCTTGTGGACGTCGTTCCCGTTGTTCGTAATGTTCAGTAGCTACACGTTGTGCAGCTCTCTGCCGCAAATCTTGTAGACGTCGTTCCCGTTGTTCGTAATGTTCAGTAGCTACACGCTGTGCTGCTCTCTGCCGCAAATCTTGTAGACGTCGTTCCCGTTGTTCGTAATGTTCAGTAGCTACACGTTATGCTGCTCGCTGCCGCAAATCTTGTGGACGTCGTTCCCGTTGGTCATAATGTTCAGTAGCTACACGTTGTGCTGCTCGCTGCCGCAAATCTTGTAGACGTCGTTCCCGTTGTTCGTAATGTTCAGTAGCTACACGTTATGCGGCTCGCTGCCGCAAATCTTGTGGACGTCGTTCCCGCTGTTGGTCATATTCAGCGGCCACAAAGAAGCCCTCGTGAAACATCTAAGACCTTTCTGCTCGTATAATGTTAGTCAAGTTTTGCAAGACTTTAGCACTACGTGTGGGACGAGCGGAAGGCTGATTATTTTCATTGATTTGTTGAAATGAGTCTTGTTTGTCGATCACTATTTTCTTGAAGATGTTCTTGAGATGAGTCTTCTTCTTCTTTTAGGCATTTTGTCATGTAAGTAAACAATTGATTTTATATATAATACGTCTACGATAACGTAACGTCAAACCAAAAACTCATTGGCTTAAAGTTTGTTGCTTAGCAACGCTTTATTGTTGCTGTGTCGGTAAAGCGGTAGCGAAATTCAAATTCTAATGAAATTGTAGGAGATTTTCATTGCCTAAAAACACGGATAAAACAACTTTTTTTTTAAATGAAACCTAGCTAGATCTATTTATTGCCCCCGAAATCCCCCCCTTACCAAATTTCATGAAAATCGTTGGAGCCGTTTCCGAGATTCAGATTATATATATACAAATATACAAGAATTGCTCGTTTAAAGGTATTAGATATATAATATACTACATACTAGTAAAGAAAGCCCGAAATAAATCAATCGAAGAAATTACCCTTATGCAGTACATTCTACTCATTCGTGTCTATATTGGCAATACCAAATTTTATTCCACAACACGTCATACCAAACCGAAGCAATATAAGTTTTACGAGCTTTGCTACCGTGTGCCAGCGTGTCGCTTCAATAAAGGCTTTTGAGGTCTCCTCCGCGCTGATTTGGACATAACTACGTATCAGTAGAGTTAGTTTTTTTTCATATTAGGTGGCCGTGTCGTTCAAGATGCCCGCAACAAATTTCAAGTTCGTATCCCGACTGTAGTACCAATAAGTCTTTCTGAACTGTAGTGCAGAGATTAGTCATACCACGAGCTTTACGGTGAAGGGAAACATCGAGAGGAAACCTGCATACAGTCTTAGAAGCAATTCAAAGGCGTATGTATAGTCTGTGCGTAACGGTGATGGACTCGTCATCGGGCCAACGTGACAGACGTTGGCCCCTAAAATATATCTCTGGCGGAAAGTGGGTGTGTGGGTACCTACCACCTATACACCTCTTCCTACCCCTGCGAGGACCCTTGTGGGGAGGCGTGAGGATATATTAATAGTGTTTTCTCGGTTAATGTATGCTTAATTCCAGAAAATATTTGTACGCTGATAAAACCGCAGGGTATATCTAGTTAGACATAGCTAAAGAAAAGCGGTTTGTATGCTAAATTGTCATCATGAAATTCCATAGAGTCCATGCCCTCGGAGTAGTTCGGAGGAGGCCCGAACTTACCCGAAGCTGGACCCTCAACTCCCGCGTTAGTAACAAATTGCGAACTGTCATTGCGGGCGCGTTTCGGCTGGAAATCATTTCGCAACAATAAAATATTACGACGCCATTATGATCCTTGTGACAAAAGGAAAAGAATCCTTTGGTCGGACCCCTTCTGAAATGGTCCGTTATCTATTCCTTTGTCAGAATTTTTCTAACTTATCTTTCGAATTATTGTTTCTGGGGCCTTACCATGTTACTATTCGAAATTCAATTAAATTACGAATTAAAAAAAAATAGTTACACCGAAAAGTTATCATCACCGACATCATATTAATAATAATAAATACCTTGGCAAAATTCCACACAAATATCAATGTGTAAAGCTTTGCTTAATTTGGGGCTATATCTTATACTAATATTATAAAGCTGAAGAGTTTGTTTGTTTGTTTGAACGCGCTAATCTCAGGAACTACTGCGACGGTCCCTACGTACATAAAGACATGTCAAAAACCGAGGTTTACAGGAGAGCGCAATTAATGTTCAAACCGCTCTAGAAATAATTCTATGTACAATTATTAATATTTCTTTTTTATAATATTTTATTAGCTCTAGGAAGTTTATAATGGTATTTATACATATTTTCTTTTTTTATGTTTTCATGGTAAAACTGATAGATGACCGTTTCTACGCTGATATTAAAATAAAAGCATGTCAGACATGTCTGTGATAGCTTTTTATACGTAGGAAAGATGAAAACTGTTTATAAAGTAGAATTTAAATAAAATCTTTTATGAAATTGTAGAATTATGTTATTGTTTTCAAATGCATATGTTAACATCCTAAGATCGCCACCCATGGGTATAAAAAATACATCAATGAAGACATATCGCTTTATACGCGGTTCATTCATCCGGGGTAGGACTGTATTTCTTGTAATGACAATAAAGACATGTCCTTAAATAAAATTTTCAGGATTATGTTTGATTAATTAAACAAGGTTAATTATTAAAAAAAAATATTGTTAATTAACAATCTTCTTAGCATCTAAACATAGGTACTTGTAGTCTCATTGAAGCAGGAACTAAACCTTAAATTAAAAAATCTTTACTCAGACTGATTCATATTATTATCATTATTAAAGCTTTCTTATTAGTAAAATAATAAAATAAAATTTAAAGAAAAATAACTAAGTATAAATAAATTAAACAATCTTCTTCGTAATTACCTTGTTCTTCCTTACTATGCTTAAGGCTATAATAGAACGTATGGTACTTTTTTGGGATAATCATCGTATTGCATAAGCTAATCAAGACCCTATATTTTACTTCAGTGATAGGAATAGGATTATTGTACATCTTCTCTAGTATTAGTTCGCTCTCTTTCTTTTTTTCCCTCTAGTCAGTTTCAAATTATTGCCACAGTTCAGTTTTCTATAATTTTCTTCAAAAACATCGTACTTTAATTCAATAATGTCTGGATTATTCCTTTTCACTTTTACTTCTCTTATCTTATTCCAAGAAATTTTCTTGAATTTGTTTTCTTCTTTCTTGAATTGAGCTCCAGAAGAAATCCAGAACTAAGTCTGTTTCGCCCAGCGAACCAGTGTGTGCCATTCATGGGGATGTAAATAAGTTAATATTCTTAATTACGCTCTATTAATGCGTGAACGCTATCTGCCTCGTTTTAAGTATGGCCTTTTTCCAAGAATCTATGGCACATATCTACCTTAAATGTATTGCTTGAATACAAGTATATAAAAAAATCAATGCGATTGCGATTTTGACCGGCACAGTTGTCCGACCAGAATCTAAAATCTTTAATGCCAGCTTTTACCTTATTTATAACGAAAGAAAAAAGACAAAAAACTAGCCACTTCATTGGTTTGCAACGTTTAGCAACTGTTTCATCCCATATGTAACACGTAGCCTCCTTTAACCCAGCATCGAAAACGATAAAATCATATACTAATAATTTTCTTTTGTTATACACAAATTTCATCATGTGTACTTTTGTCATCATCACAAATTTAAGAGCTGGGCTCTTGTCGGCGTCTCTGATGCAGTGCCCTCCATTCGCTTCTGTCCAGCGCAACCTCCTTGACCTCCTTATACGACATGAGAGACACTTTTTCTTTGATCTGACCCATGTATGTTAATCTTGGTCTTCCTCTTCCTCTCTTCCCCTCTACCTTGCCTTCTAAGATGTTTCTAAAGAAGCTTTCATGTCGAATAAGGTGGCCTATCATCTTGCCTCTTCTATTCTCGACTGTTTCCAGCAGAATTCTTGTTTCTTTGACTCTTTTGAGCACGTCTTCGCTTGTTACCCATTCCGGCCAGCTGATTTTTTCCATCCTTCTCCTACTACTTTTACATCCTTGTGCTACTGTGTCAATTATATAATTTAAATCACTTTGCGATGATAAATTAGCTGATGTATGATTTTGTTCTCCAGCACTGAGTGATTTGGTAACATGTGTTTCGTTGTTAGGAACGTACAACGGCCGATCGTCAAGATCCATTGAAACATCTTTATCGGTTAACAATTCACGTCATGTCTCTTAAAAGAAAAAAAATGAATACATTTTTTTCAAGTCGTGGTGGCCTAGTGGTTAAGAGCGTTACCTGCTAATTAGAAGTACGCCAGTTTGGATCTCACCGGTCTGTACCAAAGAGTTTTTCTAATAACTTGCGTAGTTATTTATACACCACGAGCTTTACGGTGAAGGAAAACATCATGAGGGAACCTGCATATGTCTGAGAAGATTTTTAAAGACGTATGTAGTGTCACGTTGGCACAAATTATCTTCGGTGGAAAATGTGTGTTGTAACACCTTTGCCTAACCCTTCGGGTGCCCTTGACGGGAAGGCGTGAAGATATATTATTATTTATTAAATAAGAGTAAACGTAAATGAAAACAAATTCATAAATACATTTAATAGCGACACGTATATACAAACATGTAAGACATGACTTCATATACTTCGATAAAAATAAAAACTTTATTTTATTTGTAATAATTATTATTTTTTAAGGAAGCATGTAACATATTATAATTATTTGTGAAATAATGATCGTTAATGACCACATCATAGTATAAGCGGATACGTCTGATATGACCGCATTTACACTGATATTCTCCTGCTATAAGTTAGAAAAACAATAAAAGTATTAATATCGGTTTTGTATATCATTGAGCGTTTAATATATACTTATTTGAATTATTACTTACCCTCATTAGCTTCATCGATATAATAAATTAAATCTTGTGCTTCAGAAACGCATAACATAACATTTCTGGAGTTTGCATTATCCACCAATAACATTGATCTACTATTATTCTTGTTTTACAGTATTGTTGCAGGTAATATTGTTAATATTTATAACTAAAAAACACACCAGTAAATCTAAACTGTATCAGAACTCATCGACACGTCTTAATGGGGAACTCCCGCCGTAAATGACGTTATGTCATACTAGACCGCGTTCTCACCGAGTGGCGCGCATTTTAAAACACCGTACAAAACGATATGTATAGATATCCGCATCTACTACACTTATTCGTTGTAAATATAATACTTGTTCTCATATACGATTTGTAAATATAGTTAAATACGTAATATGAAATAAAAAAAAATATATAGGTATGTGCATTTGGAAAATCTAAACCCAATTATGCAATAAAAAAAAAATGACATTTTGGACATGTCTTTATGTACGTAGGGACCGTCGACTGGTTGGAATTGAAAAATTATTTTTGTGTTGGATGGTCCATTTCTCTAGAAAGGCTTTAGGCTATATAACATCACGCTACGACTAATAGGAGCGAAGCATAAATTAAAAATGTTGCAAGAACGGGAAAAATATTCCTTTTTGAGAGCTTCCGTTGCGTACGCTGCGTAAACGGTTTAAGTTACGAAAATATCATGTATGAGGGAATTGTTCCTCTTTAAAAGTTCTAAAAAAAAGTCCGCGACAGCATATGTCTATCTTTTAAGATTGACTCACTATAACCTTTTTTATGGCAATCAAGTCCACGATGGGCTCCTGAACTACTTAACCGATTACAATCAAATTTGCACACCGTATGCAGTTTGATCCAACTTAAAAGAAAGGATAGCATACATCACAATTGGACCCGATAGGTGGCGCTGCGATCGTGTTTTAGGAAATTTTACTTTTTCACCCGGGCGAAGCTGGGCGGGACAGCTAGTATATCAATATATAGCCCCAAATTAAGCAAAGCTTGCGTTACGGTAACTACATACATACATATCATCACGCCAAGTCCCTAACGGGGTAGGCAGAGAGTATAGAGCGCCTCGCTCGCTCGCGCTCGCGAGCTCTTTCGCTTCGTCCACATTCGTCAGTCTCTTCATACATGCTCGTTGGTTTCGAGTACTCTTGACGATCGCGTCCTTGAGCGTCCGATCGATTTGATCTAAGTAGTCGGAACGTGGTCTTCCTCTGCCTCTTGAATACGCTTTCGCATTGTATATCTGTTCCATCAATATTTCGCTCGTCCTTTCTAAATGTCCAAACCAAATTAAAATGTCTTTCTTCATCTTTACAACCACATCCTCGTCCACGCTAGTAACTTTGCGAATCTCATCACGTCTACTTCTTTCGCTTCTCAATTTTTCCCTGGCATATACCTAAAGTGTTTGTTTAAAAAGCCTGTATATACTATTGTTCTTATAAATGTGAAAGTTGAGTGATGATGCTTGTTCCTCTTTTACATAAATACCACTGAAAGGAATTGGATTAAATTTGGCACAGGGATAGATAATTAGCTAGACTAACACATGGGACATATTCTATGCCAAATAAAACTAAATAGTTCAATTTTCAAGGAGCCGTGGTGGCCGAGTGGTTCGAGCAGTTGCCTGCGACACAAAGATCGCAAGTTCGAATCCCGACTGTACCAATGAGTTTTTCTGAACTTAAGTACAGTGATTAGTGACACCACGAGCTATACGGTGAAGGAAAATATCGAGAGGAAACCTGCATAATCCTGAGAAGAAATTCAAAGCCGTATGTATAGTCGTGCTTGAGTAACGGCGATGGACTTGCAATTTATTATATATTAGGTGCAAACGTGACAGATGTGTCACGTTTGCACCTAATATACCTCTGGCGGAAAGTGGGTGATTACCTAATACACCTCTGCCTACCCCTTCGGGGACCCTTGTGGAAAGGCGTGAGGATATATTATTATTATATAAAGTTCAATTAAATTTTACGTCAGTGAAACCGGTAGGCATCGCAATGTATAATAGTGGTAAGATAATTTAGGAGGACGCACTTGGCCACCTGCCCGTAACAATCCAGCCGGATCGCCGGTAGATATGGCTCGTTTAGCAATTGGGCTAGACTAGTGCTCTCACTCATCGAATATTATTCAATGTACTAGATCCTTCCTACATCTTTATCTATAGATAGTGCCATCCACGAAGACGACTACAGATCCAAGAAGCCCCACAAATTTCTAGTCGAGGGGGTCGCGGGTAGTGGGGAGTACGACCCGAGCATTTTAACTGTAGTGTGCGTGTGCACTCATAGGTAATCAGAGTGTACCGACAATACTCAAACATTTGTGGGAGGTTGCACACTTACACTGTAAACTATGAGCAAGAATAGTGGGGCGCGTCTTTGTAGATGGCACTATCTATATGACAGTTTTCCTAATGAAAATATATTATATAGCCGTGGTGGCCGAGTGGTTCGAGTAGTTGTCTGCAACACAAAGATTGCAAGTTCGAATTCCGACTGTACCAAGTTTTTCTCAAGCTTAAGTACAGCTACCTATACACCTCTACCCCTACTTATACCTACCCCTTCGGGGACCCTTGTGGGAAGGCGTGAGGATATTTTTATTTGTATAATTCTGTAATACCTTGCAAAATTAACAATTCTTTGTCGCATTTATAATAGCTATTGGTAGTATTTTACGTCGCATCACGAGCTTTACGGTGAAGAACGACATCGAAGGGAAACCTGTTCACTCCATACTAGCCCGCCAGCTTAGAGTACTCTTAATGTTCCCAAAAACGGTCTGGCAATGTAATAATACTTCTAGTCCTGGCTTAAAACTTTCTTAAAACGCAATATACCGCAGAGCAATATTAAATGTCGCGACAACCATTTGTCATGGGGCCACTGGGGAACTCGTTCACAAATATCATTAAAAATATAGCAAGACTTTGTTGAATCGGTCGAGCTACAACAGAAATTGTTTAAGATAAAGAGGAGAACTTTATCGCCCACAGATTATCATATTGCAGCGAGCGTGTATGAAGAGAATGATGAATGTGAACGAAGAGTAAGAGGTATGTTAGTATAGGGAGAACTAGTCATCATCATCATCATCAGTCCACTCTAGTCCACTGCTGGTCATAGGCCTCCCCTAATGAGCGCCATAGCGCCCTGTCTTCAGCTTGCCGCATCCGGCATCTGCCAGCAGTCCTTCGCAAATCGTCATCCCACCTGATCGGAGGGCGTCCTACACTACGTTTGCCTAGTCGAGGTCTCCACTGAAGAAGGGAGAACTAGTGCCTACTCTATCTGCCTACTCCGCGAGGAATACGACGAAATGATGTGTATGTATATTTATTTACTTTCCATTATACATGCTCACGCCATCCCACAAGAGTCCCTATACGCAGAGGTAGTATAGGTAGTACCCATACACCCACTTTTCGCCAGAGATATATTGTAGTGCCAAGGTGACAGATGGCGAGTCCATCGCTTTTACTCAAGCCCGACGGCTATACATATGCCATTGAATTGCTTCTCAGACGTATGCAGGTTTACTCTCGATGTTTTCCTTCACCGTACAGCTCGTGGTTTGACTAATCACTGTTTTCACTGATTCGAACGTATGAGATCTAAATCGATCTTTGTAGCTCATGCAACTACTATTCTATTTTCTGAGGCATCTTCTATGTTTAATCATATTCAACGTGAGTGAAACCGCGCGGCGCAACTAGTGACCCCAATACACTTGCTGACAACACAAGCCTTCAAAAAGTTACCGCCAGATGCTCATCACTTCCCAACCTCCTTGCTTTTAAACTTTGATCAATTTCCTCCAAATCGGTTCCTAAATCGGCGCCCGATTCCGGGGAAGGGTCCAATAATTTAATTTACCCTGATATAACACTTCGCTGGCAAGTTTCACGCGCATTTCCAAGTAAGCCCTTGACTATTTCTGGGTCCCTAAGGGTAGGCAGAGATGACTAACACCCTCTTTTTAGTAAATATATGAGGAAAATTAAGTTTACTCTTATTACTAACCAACACTGAGTTTCTCTTTCAGCTCACAACCGTATTTCAAGTTTACGAGTAAATTCTCCTTTATTATTTGGCACCAGAGACTAGGCATAAACTCTACGGATGGACAAGACACCAATAAAATTGTTTATGGCAGCTTTGTGTCTTATGTGAGGGTGACAGACTATTAAAAAGGTGTTTTTTTTTATATTTTTTTGATCTCAGATACATTTCTTTTTTTCTATAATAATAAAAATATCCTCACGCCTTCCCACAAGGGTCCCCGAAGGGGTAGGCAGAGGTGTATAGGTAATACCCACACACCCACTTTCCGCCAGAGGTATATTAGGTGCCAACGTGACAGATGGCGAATCCATCGCCGTTACTCAAGCACGACTATACATACGCCTTTGAATTTCTTCTCAGACGTAAGCAGGTTTCCTCTCGATGTTTTCCTTCACCGTAAAGCTTGTGGTGTAACTAATCACTGTACTTAAGTTCAGAAAAACTCATTGGCACAGTCGGGATTCGAACTTGCGACCTTTGCGTCGCAGGCAACTGCTCGAACCACTCGGCCACCACGGCTCTTCATTCTTTCTCTGTGTATATATATATATATATATATACATTTATACTCTGCGTTTCAAAACCATTGATCTGTGATGAAACTTTGGTAGTTGAATGATGAAAGTTTGGTATACCACCGCCTATATATATATATATATCATCACACGGAGCCTCTGACAGGGTAGGCGTAGGGTAGCCGCCCATAGGCGGCGGTAACCGCTTACCATCAAGCGGGCCTCAAGGCAATCAAGTGGTATAAAAAAAGAGAGAGAGCGGAGAGAGTAGAGCTATAGTTCTCTTAAAACTGAGAGATCTCTTGCGCTTAATACTTGCGGTCGCCCCAGACCCTACCAAAGTTTCGTCACAGTTCAATGGTTTTGAAACGCAAAGAGTATAAACATACAAATATCTTTTTCTTATTTATAAAGAAGACTAGTGGTTGCCCGGGACTTCATCCGCGAAAGAGTGGATATCATTGATAGCTTATTTTTCAGGATTAAAACATGTGAATGTGTTTATCGAAATAATAATCTATCCCCGTGCCAAATAATAATCTATCCCCGTGCCAAATAATAATCTATCCCCGTGCCAAATAATAATCTATCCCCGTGCCAAATAATAATCTATCCCCGTGCCAAATAATAATCTATCCCCGTGCCAAATAATAATCTATCCCCGTGCCATTCCGTTCAGTAGTTCTTACTTGAAAGAGAAACTGGCGTCTTCACATAATCACGCATTTATAGAATCATTATATTAGTTGGGAATATAATCTGGGGATTCCCCGATTAATTCCCAAGACATAGTCACCCTAACTGCTAAGATATGTTTGTTAAATAAGACGCAAATGTACCGGAAACTTGGATGTAATTTTCTATGCTAGAGCCGTTTAGAAAGTTCCGGCCAACTTCATTCGGTCGTAAAGCCAAAGTATTGGGAAGGGCGCTTAATAAATTAAAATATATACCTACATATCTTCACGCCTTCTCAAAAGGGTCCCCAAAGGGGTAGTAGTATAAATATAGTTAGCATTTTTAGAGCCGTGGTGGCCGAGTGGTTCCAGTTGCTGCCTGCAACACAAAGGTTGCAAGTTCCAATAACTGTACCAATAAGTTATTATTATATTAATCATCTGTCACGTTGGAATCTAAAATATATCTTTGGCGGAAAGCGGGTGTGTGTGTACTATCTGCACACCTCTGCCTACCCCTTCGGGATCCATGTGGGAAGGAGTAAAGATATTATATATATTTTGAGAGAAAATCTCTAAAACCTAGCCAGCAAGAAATCTAAAATTTGTATATGGAGCATTTAACGACCTATCCAATTATTGAATGATCTGTCATCACCCTATTTCGTCCAATAAAAGCCAATTTGTTCCACGATAGTAGCCAATAAGAGCGCAGATAAAATGTCTATCAATAGTGTAAATAGGTTTACGAGTCGCTGGCTACATCAGACATGTATCCGATATATAACTCAAATGACTTTTTACGATGTGACTAATAAAAAAATCAAAATTTACTACTTGATTTTCTTGGTCCTTATATTTATTAGATTTTTATGAAATTTATAGGCGCAGCGGCCTTTGTTTTTAATTGTTTAAGCAGTGGTTAAAATCCTAAGATTGTAGATTCAAAACCTGGTACTTCATGGCAATGTATTTCTGGACTGTATTCATTAGTAACACGACGAGCTTTACGGTGAAGGCAAACATTCAGAGGAAATCTGCACTGAACAAATTCAGAGACGGATGTAATATCGTGCCTGAAAAACGGCGATGGCCTCGCCTTCTGCACGTTGGCACCTAAAATATCTTTGCCGAAAAGAGGCAGCTGTACCCCTCCGGAGACCCATATTGAAATCAAATGGCCCCCTGTGGGGCGTGGGCCCCACTTTGGGAAACACTGATTGAGACCATTAGAACAATAGATACGCAGTAATAGCGTAGCAGCACACGCCAGGCATTCACTAGTTTCCAATATTTTCCAACAACGTTGTTATTTTATACGCATAAAATAAACTGGCTAAGTTATTTGAAAGAGAACTGCAAAAGAAACCCAATATTCAAACCGGTTGTATTAGTTCAAAACAGGAGTTTGTGAACTCTGAACGAAGTCAGAAAGGAACGGTCTGACGTTAGGTGATAGTTTAAAAGTATTCGAACTTCACTTCGTTAGAGCTAGCTCAACTGTATTTATACTTTTGCGGGGTTTCTTTACTTTAATAGAGGGGCGATATTACTTAGCATCCCCATTTCGTGTCTCTGTCTGTCAGCGAGCTGTACCTTATTAACCTTAATAAGTATAGATAGGGCCATCCACATTGACGCGCCCCACTATTCTTCCCTTTAGTTTATTAGTGTATGTGTGCAACCTTCCACTAATGTTTGAGTATTATCGGTACACACTGCAATTAATAGACTCGGGTCATACTACCCGTATCCCGCGACCCCCTAAACTCGACATGTTTGTGACGCTCTTTGAGCGTGTCTAGAGAAGTCGCCGGACCAACCGCTCGCCGCCTTGGTCCGGACCACTGAGAGATTCTAATCTTCTTTCAACACATGCCAGTAATCCGCAGGTCAAAGCTAGCTTTGCAAATTGGTTTGTGGAAATCTCTGCAAACGCGAATCTCCTTTGATATGTCGAAATGAAAAGACCACACATGTATCTTAGTATTGAAAACTCTTATTATTGTCAGATATATTTCTTTATAGACTCTTCTTTATAGAGGAACTAGCAGACCCGGCCACGCGTTGCTGTCGCTCAGCCACAGTTTTTGCTATATTACATTGTAAATAAATACATACTTGTAACCGTCAAATATTTGACAAATAATTGACAATAATATAATCTAGCAGCTGTAAATTATAAATAATAATAATAATAATAAATACCTTGGACAATTCCACACAAATTGACCTAGTCCCAAACTAAGCAAAGCTTGTGTTATGGTAACTAGACAACGATATATTTACTTATATAGATAGATATATACATAAATACATAGGACATCCAAGACTAAGGTACAAATACTCGTGTTCATCACACAAATATCTGCCCTCAGCGGGATTCGAACCCGCGACCTCAAGTTTCGCAGTCAGGAGCTCTAACCACTAGACCAGACGGTCGTCAATTAAGATGTAAGCTATTCTATTATATATATAAGTATCTTTCAAGTTGGATCAAACTACATACGGTGTGCAAATATCATTGAAATTAGTTAAGTAGTTTAGGAGTCCACCGCGGACAAACAACGTGACACGTGATTTATAATTGTTAAGAATATCGTATGCATGCCTTGACACCTTCCCACAAAACAGAGGCAACACCATCCAGTTTAAAACGCGATTTGTGTATAGTAAACTGTATTATTTATAATATTTCGTGTATAATTTTGGTGTCATATTGCGCAGTATTATTTTAAGAATATCTAAGAAGGCACGGAGAAGATAGGAGCGAGGAAATCTACATTCATTGACATACTAGTACTAAATATTTTAATTTTATAAAGATATATAAGATATTCTTTTTATATTTTGTACTGAAAGACTAGTATTCTTAAGACGAAAGCCAGACATTTAATTTAACTGTCAATGTGACAAATGACAACTTTATTGCTTTCTCGAACGTACGCAAGCTACATCTCAATGTTTTCCTTCACCGTAAAGCTCGTGTTGGTTTTGTAGCAACTTTAACCTGAGTGGTAACCACATAGTTCGTAGTGAATCTATACTAATATTATAAAGAGGAAAGATTTGTTTGTTTGTAATGAATAGGCTCCGAAACTACTGGACCGATTTCAAAAATTCTTTCACCTTTGGAAAGCTACATTATCCCCGAGTAACATAGGCTATATTAAATTAGACCCGATAGGTGGCGCTGCGATCGAGTTTCAAGAATTTTACCTTTTTACCCGGGCGAAGCTTTCTGTGTGTTTCTGTGTGTCTTAAGCTAGATTCGAGAATGGTTTAGATTTACAATTGGGCCCAATAGGTGGCGCTGCGATCGTGTTACTGGCAATTTAACTTTTTCACCCGAGCGAAGCTGGGCGGGACAGCTAGTATAATATATGTTGAAACCAATATGCTTCAATGTTGCCAGCTTAAAGTGCTGAAACCATACCTATAACAATAATTCGATCATTTCGCTACTGTAATCCTCCTGCTATATTAATTAAATATTCCAAATTTAACTGGCTCCTACGGCTTCCAGCAAATGGCGCCAATGCGACATCAATTACGCCTGAAGCCATTTCATTGGTAGCCATTTTGATTTTATTAATTTGACGATTCAAATTTTAGGAGTAAATTTATTAAAACGGAAATAATTGTTGATTAAATAAATAATAAGGATAGTTATAATATCTTTCGCCTATCAGGATTTGATATACTAACATACAGGATATAACAACTTATAGCATAGATGAACACGATTATTTGTACCTTTGTTCTGGAATGTTCTATGTATTTATATATATATTTTTAGGGTCAGAAATGGGATAAAAATAAAAAAAACTAATTACAAAACTACCCTACTTATGATTGACAATTTTTATTGATTTAAACAAGAACAAAATCCAATTTCCAAACTAAAATAAAAAGTACTTTCAGCTTTGATAATGAACGAAATAATTTAATTACAACTTAAGCAATTTTTTTTTTGTATTGTCTCTCGTAGCGTGAGAGATGGCGAGACCTAGGCCTCCAGCCAGGCACTTTATTTCTAAGCAACACAGCTAAGGGCACCCCCTGTGGGGTACGAACCTTGGCTTAGGGCGTTGCTGGATCGCGAGCAAGGGAGCTGGGCTGGACTGGTAATTTTATTTAAATATTATTTGGGGGCGGGATTTGCGCGTCTGGCTCGGCGCGGCCGGCGTTTGCGGCGGGGGTCGGGGGGGAACATTACGGCTTATTCGCGTCGGGCCTCGCCGGCGAGGACGGAATAGTGGTCGGTTTTGGATTTTGGACCCGATATCGAAGGTGCATCGCTGAACGACATATCTTATAATATATTATTACAAGTTGTCCCGCCCAGCTTCGCCCGGGTGAAAAAATACAATTTCCTGAAACAGGATCGCAGCGCCACCTGTCGGATCCAATTGTGAATCTATTCTCGAATACACATGAAGAAACTGAAAATTTCATTAAACTTGATCCAGCCGGAGTTCAGTTACATACACATGTAGAGAAGAAATATATATATATATATAGAGATAGAACAAGATTTTCTTAATTTGGGACTCAAATTGATTTTATTTGAGTTGAATTGTCTCAAGGTATTTATAATCTAACTACTACCTATATTGTTCAGGCATAACTGAACTGACTGACGTCGCCTTAACAGGAACTACGCCTTACGCTGACGGCTTCCCCTTAACATCCAAATTTGCCGCCAAATCGCACACTTGCCATTACACTTTTTTTTCGCTTCTTCGCGGTACTTTTATTGTAACAAAGAAAATTTTATTAGTACATATATCTTCACGCCTTCCCACAAGGGTCCTTAAGGGGTAGGCAGAGGTAGTACCTAAACACTCACTTACCACCAGAGAGAATTTAAACAAGAAAAGTGAGACAGATAACGTATATATTTGATCTTCATGCCTTTCATTTGCATATTATTTCGGTTCGGATCGTAGGCATTTTAATGTCTGTTAAAAAAGGATTTTGTAATATATGGGATGGGATCACTTAATGAAATTGGTTTAGGATAAGTAGGGGATGGAAGCCTTGGACATAAATCCGCTAGAAATGACGAATTTCATTTGATTAAAAGTTTTAATTCAATAGGGTTATATCCTTCTTGAAAATACCTCATATATCCTCACTCCTTCCCACAAGGGTCCCCGAAGGGGTAGGCAGAGGTGTATAGGTAATACCCACACAGCCAGCACGACTATACATACGCCTTTGAATTTCTTCTCAGAAGTATGCAGGTTTCCTCTCGATGTTTTCCTTCACCGTAAAGCTCGTGGTGTGACTAATCACTGTACTTAAGTTCAGAATAACTCATTGGTACAGTCGGGATTCGAACTTGCGACCTTTGCGTCGCAGGCAACTGCTCGAACCACTCGGCCACCACGGCTCTATTGAAAATACCTCAATTCTTTAATAGATGGTAGTTTTTTATTAACTACATACTAATCAATATTCTCCCAAACTCTTTATATTTTATATACAACAAGAGTGGCAAACAAGCATACGGCCCATAAATAAGTAACACTTGCACGTAGCAACTCTATGTTGGCAGCATAATGGGACTAATCCCTCTGCTGCGAACACAATATAACACCCCCTCCCCAAGGAGGCTACGGACTTCTATAAGGTGGAGGGAGGGTAGTCAGGCAGCTCCAAATTCGAATTTTGAGAGCTATAAAGCTTTAAGTGCCGAGTGATTGGTCAATCGCAAGATTGTAAGTTTGAATCCAGAGAGTACCAATAAGGTTTCCTGTAAATAAAGTTATTAATAAATGAAGCTTTATGCTGAAGGAAAATATTGAAACGAAAGTTACATACGTTTGGGATGAAATTCAAACATATAAGTCGTGCTTGAAAACCGACGACGGATTCACCATCTGTCAAAAACCTTGTGCAAAAACAGTTTTGTTACCCCCTGCCTACTCTTTCAGAACCCATAGGGCGAGGCGTAAATATATACATATTACATTAAATTTCACAACCTTTCACCCCTGTGAGGGAGAAAGAAACGTTGCTATATCTTTGTGTGAGAAAGAGAAGAAGCCATTCGGAGAGTTGATGTTAGGAAAATTCCTTGACTTTTTAAAGTCGCATTTGAAACAATGAAACGACCCTTGTTTACGGAGAATAATGTATTCTCAGAAGGGTTGAGAGGGCTTGCAATTGGTCATGAACGTCAGAGGAAATAAGGTATAATTTGGAAGCGAATTTAGGTGGTCTCGGATTGAGTTGGAGTTGGTTAGTTAAGATGCAATGACACGTCAATTTTAGCATCAGCATGACTTCCCACAAGTGTCCCCGAAGGGGTAGGCAGAGGTGTATAGGTAGTACCCACACACCCACTTTCCGCCAGAGATATATTTAGATGCCAACGTGACAGATGGCGAGTCCATCACCGTTACTCAAGCACGACTGTACATACGCCTTTGAATTGCTTCTCAGACGTATGCAGGTTTCCCTTCGATGTCTTCCTTCACCGTAAAACACGTGGTGTGACTAATCACTGTACTTAAGTTAAGAAAAACTCATTGCTACAGTCGTGATTCGAATTGGCGCCCTTGATGTCGCAGGCAACTACTCGAACCACTCGGCCACCACGGCTTTTACTCTACTATGTATATACAATATACAATATAATATATATGCGAGTGTGACGGTCACGAAGCTCAGCATTTTCCCACCCCAAAAGGACTTCAATGGTGATGTCACTTTAAAAAAAACACAATTAAAACAAATGCATTGATGTATGAATACTGTTTTGTAGAACTGTGGTCAGACTCGCATCGTGCTTTCTAGCTCAGGTTTTATTTGCTCACAAATAGCGCACTTCTAGCGTTCAATTAATTCTCGAAATTTTGAAGATATTTAATTTTACAATTATAAGCCTCAAATGCAATATATAAAATAAGCCTCCTTATTATTTGCATTAATTAATATTAATTCGAGCTCACTCCTGCATAATATTGTCCGGCTGATTATCCACCAATCAGCGTCGGTCACGGAGGCTACGTCATTATACAAGCGGGTGGTATTATGCAAATACCACCCAGTATTACTGGACGGTTTCATTTGAATGTCAATAATTTTATTTGCTTCGCTCTGATTGCTGCGTCATAATGACGGTTTCATATTACCAACAAGCTATTCCCGCTGTTTCACTCCCGTTAAAATGACATTGATTAGAAAAGCCTTTGTCTGTCCAGGTTCATCAATATACATACAATTATATATGTATACTAGTGGTCCCGCCCAGCTTCGCTTGGGTGAAAAAAGTAAATGCCCTAAAACACGATCACAGCGCCACCTATCGGGTCCAATTGTGAATCTAAACCATTCTCAAATCCATCTGAAGACACACAGAAAATTTCATTAAAATCGGTCCAGCCGTTTAGGAGGAGTTCAGTGACATACACACTCACAGAAGAATTATATATATAAAGATGTACCAGCTTCGCTCGACTGAAAAAAATAAATTTCCTTAAACACGATCGCAGCCATTCACGATAGACTCGGGTTATGACCCGAGTCTATTAATTGTAGCGTGCGTGTACTCCCCACATACCGCGACCCCCTCGACTAGAAATTGGTGGGGCGCGTCTTCGTGGGCGCTGGACTGTACGCAGATTTGGATACTAAAAACTTTCGAATCATTTTCCTAGTGCCATCTCTCGGCAAAACTTGAAAACTTCCGAAATAATATTTTTCCTCATCCATCACACTTCCTCATGCATACCAATAAGCCCGGTAACGTATACAAAGCACGCAAAAGCTTTGTAATGTTTGATGTGGCATCGAAGCCATGCCTTAATTAGTCACGGAAAGGGCAACACAAATTTCATTCACGTCTCCATGTGTTGCCATTAAACATAAATGTTTTCTTACTTTTAAGTGAACTTTGGACCCAAACGATTTAGGCAATAGCTTCTTTAATACAGGTTGCATATTGCTGCAACAATTTTTTAACTATCTGTGGCTATCATTGAAATCTCCTGTTAAAAAGATAATATAATTATACAAGCTGACCCGGCAAACGTTGTTTTACCATATAAACTATTTCTAGGGAATTTCTAGTGGGTCGCACAAGGGTAGGCAGAAGTGTATAGGTAGTACCCACCCACTTTCCGTCAGAGATATATTTTAGGTGCTAACGTGACAGATGGCGAGTCTTTCGCCGTTACTCAAGCACGACTACGACATAAGTAAGCTCGTGTAGGGATTAATCACTGTACAGTTCAGAAAAACTCATGGGTACAGTCGGGATTCGAGCTTGGAATCTTTGTGTTGTAGGCAACACTCGAACTACTCGGCCATCACGGCTCTAATTCAACTCTAATGATAAGTTGATAATAAATAAATAATATTAATTATTATATTATTGTGCCAACGAAGCAAATGGTGAGTCAGTCATTCTTGAATGTAGATATTATATGTCTGCGGATTTCTTCTCAACGCAAACGTCGATTTCTTCACAGCAAATGGCCAGTCAGTCCTTCACCTTACATTTCTAAAACTCGATAAGTTTACCTAATAAGACTAGATAATAAGTTCCACTGTATACATATTTTTGCTATTGTAAACTTTCCATATAATGTATTTTATTGTTTATGTAATACTCTTTCTGGCATTTGAATAAAATTAGAAATTTGAAATTTGAACCTTGACTGTAGATATAATATATCTGTGGATATCTTCTCAACGTAAACGTCGATTTCTTCTCGATGTTTTCCTTCACCGCAAAGGTGTGATAAATCACAAAATCACTATGATCCCGGAGACACTTGTGGGAAGGCGTGAGCCTTCCCACAAGTGTCTCCGAAGGGGTGTTTAGGGGTGTATAGTACTCACACACCCACTTTCTACCTTATATATATTTAAGGTGGTAAAGTAAAAGATGGCGAGTCCGTCACCATTATTATTATTTTTTTTTATACAACAAGAGTGGCAAACCAGCATACGGCCCGGCCCACCTGATGGGAAACAGATTAATTGTTGGATCAATAGACATTTTTGAGTGTATGTCTAAAATTTCAAACAGTTTCATAACATATATTGCCATAAATGATATATGTATTCCCATTTGTTTTTATTAGAGTAAGATATTTGTCAACCAACTTTTATAATTTTTTTAAATTAAGTCTAGTTATCAGTGTTAAGTGATTACTCTGTGTAAGCTGTCTCACACCTGTTATTAGTGAGTAGGCTAGTCTGTATTATAGTTATGCTATTTGTTTGTGTAACATTTGCCTATGAACTGTTGGTGTGTCAATAAAGTAAATAAATAAATAGATAATCACTATACTTAAGTTCATATAACTTTATTAGTGTAATTTTGGCACTGCCGGGAATTGAACATGCTAACTTGATGGCCAGGCAGGATGTTAATAACATTGCCACATTCATTTTTAAAATGGCGACTAAGATTGAAATTATCATAATAATAAAAAAGACATAAAATAATAAATAATTAAAAAAAAAAAACGGAGACTCCAAATTCTATTAAATCGGCCCTTTACTGACACCCCGTGAAATTAGCAATTCGAATAGCGACCCCCTACATTGTAATACGACTCCTATCTACCCTTTCCTACCCGATTTATATAGGTCAATGGTGCTGAACTTTTTTATCATTTTAGTTTGTCAGCCAGTACTTTTACGTCATAACCTCGAAATAAATAAAAAAAGCCGATGATCTGTTTTAAAAAAAGAACTATAAAACACTTCTTAAACAACGACCAGAAAGTCTGAGCTCCTAAGTCCTACCTTGAACCATAGAACCATTATATCTAGCCTCATAATAAAAAAGAACAATATATTTTTAAAGCGTTTTAAAAAAACAACTTAACTTCTTAAAAATAAAACCACGAAGTTCCTAGTTTTAACTTACCTCTTTTGTCATTATACCGTGAACCAGGCATGAGTAACTATGCATTCTGACAAATGGTAAAAATGATTAATGTAGTTAATTCATAAATTTTTCCCCCGTCCATTACTTATTTAATTACTTGCATAAGTAATTAATAAAACACCTAAAAGGGGAATACATTCATAACATTCTAGTTATAAAATACAAAGCCAACATTGCTCGGACATTATCCCATCGTTGTCGGATACGCACGCGACGCAATTTAACCTTTTATACAGAAATATTTTGTAGTAGTGTTAAAATAATTCGTGACGAAACTTGACAGGTATCAAAATAATCACGTTATTTATCGTTTGCTTAGCCATCTGCAACGCAAAAATAGCAAGTTTGTATCTAGACTGTGAGTTATTCTAAACTTATGTACAGTGATTTGTCACACCACCAGTTGTACGGTGAAGGAAAACATCGGGAGGAAACCTGCATACGTCTCAGAAGCAATTCAAAGGCGTATGTATAGTCGTGCTTGAGTAACGGCGATGGACTCGCCATCTGTCACGTTGGCGCCTTAATTATATCTCTGGCGGAAAGTAGGCGAGTGGGTACCTACTACATATTTGTATATTAATAAACAAAATATATTTCTATAAGCCATCTTAAATACTGAATATCAAAGACTGTCAGCAAGAAGAAATATATCCAGTTACATCCGCAATTAACCGGTTAAATCCAGATTAAACTTGTCTGCCATTGTTTTCGGTAACAGTTGAAAAAGGGGGAGAAATAATTAATGAGCGACTTTAATCCCGATAAATATACCGTGTATTTGCGAACAGTGGAAACAAAAACCATTTAGCAAAACAAAAAACCATTTTATGGTTTGGGTATCCCAACTAAGCTGAAGTATCGAAGGCATTTAATCATTTCACAGTCATTCAATATTCAGCTTTATACCAATAAATTAAGGTATAAAATTATATGACAGAAAATACTGTTTTCTATATCGACGAATAGCTCTGAGTAAAATAAAGATCTCGTTTTCATCTTAAATAGAGGCTATTTTAAATCTTTAGCTATTTATTTTGGGAAATATGTAGGGAATATGGACGAAACGAAAAAGGTAAAGTCTAGAGAGAACTGGCGTTCTATACTCTCTGCCTACCCCGTTAGAGACTCGGCGTGATGATATGTATGTATGTATATTGTAACTATATTTTCTAACTCTACGTTTATTTACAATAACAACAATTAACATTATTTAAAAAGAACAGTTGAAACTAACTACTTACAGATAAAATATTTGTCCCAAATCGGTATCCCGAGGCAACGTGCCTACGTGATATACGGCCGGCACTGCTGATGAAGGATAGACTACATTTTTTAATACCACACAGTTTTATATTAACTAGTTAGTACAGTAATAAAGAATTACATTTGTTATCCTCACGCCTTCCCAATAGGGCACCCGGAAGGGTGGGCAGAAGTATACAGGTAGTACCCACACACCTTCGGCCAGATCCACATTGATAAGTCTCTTCGTACATACTCACTGGTTTAGTACGCGTGACGCTCCCATCAAATATTGTTAGATCTAGGTACTTGCCTAATGCCTTTGCTGAGAAGTTTCCTCTGTTTAGAAGTTAGATTTGTATGAACAAATTTAATAATGAGTGTACCAAAGTAAAATCTTTATACAACAAGAGTTGCAAACAAGCATACGGCCCACCTGATGGGAAACTGTTACCGTAGCCTATTTACGCTCACGATACCGATATATAACTTGCGCGTTGCCACTCTGTGTTCAGGGTTTATACAGTGTTGGCTGCATAACGGGACTAATCCCTCTACTACCAACATAATATAAAAATCTCCCCCCTCCCCAAGGAGATCATATTGGTGACCTTATTCACCGCGTAGGAACACAGCACAAAAAAATACGGCTACGGATTATTTGGCTACGGACTTCTATAAGGTGGAGATCCTGCCCTAGTCGGGCAGCTCTAAATTCGAACGGAAAACCCGTTCTGCCCTACCTCTCTTAAGAGAGTTTGAAGATTATATTACAACATGTGATCAAGCAAAACCCCTGATGGGAAGCGGTTACCGGCGCCTATAGACGCTTGCAACACCACCGACCCTGCAGGAACCTGTGGCTGGCAACATTCCTTAATATTTAATGGTAAACAAACTATTTTATCACTATAATCATGTAAATTATGTTTTATTAATAGTTAGCTCGTATTAAAACAACACAAATGCGATTTATCCGCACAATCGCGGCTATTAAGTCGTCCAATTTGAATATCGGTCAAGCAGTAATTGGAACCAGGTCAATTGAGCTGTGTATCTGTAGAGGTGTATAGTACGTCAGTTGCAGTGTTTGCGAGTTAAAGTCGATTATTAAAAATAATAGTTAAAAAAAACTAAAAAACACGCTTTTTATAGAAAACCGAACTAAAAAATAGAAAATAAATTTCGATAATATCTTAAAAAGCGTGGGGTGCATGGTGTCAATAGTTAGAAATATTTTATTGACAGATATTAATAGAGTGATTATCATTTCGGTAATATCTTAAAAAGCACCCCACGCTTTTTAAGATATTATCGAAATTTATTTTCTATTTTTTAGTTCGGTTTTCTATAAAAAGCGTGTTTTTTAGTTTTTTTTTTAATATTATTTATTTTCTACTTTTTAGTTATTAGTGTATTGTCATCGGTCCTCGATAAGTCTACAAAGTTTGAACGAAACCTGGCCGTTTAAAGTGGGTCAAACTCGAGCTCAAAGAAGTCGGTTACATACATACAGGTGAAGCTAATATAAAGGGTGTAAAAATTAAAGTTGTTCTTTTTAATTGGCAAGCTTTGATAGCTTTGGTGTACATCCTTACTTCCCACAAGGGTCCCCGAAGGGTAGGCTAAGTTTTATAGGTATTTTTTTTTTATACAACGAGAGTGGCAAACAAGCATACGGCCCACCCGATGGAAAACGGTTTTTTTTTTTTTTATAGTTGCGACTCATGTTTTCAGAGTTCGCTACTACAGTCCCTGCGATTTTATACAGGCTAAAGTAGTAGCGAGTGATTTGACTTTGAGTTTGTTTGGTGTTTTTGGTTTTTTTAATGTTTTATCATTGCATGTTAGAATTTATATGGAGTCGTCTTCTTTTTATGAGGTTTCATTTGTTGCGGAGTGATGTTGTTTGTTTTAGGGTGAGTTTGTGGTCTTAGAAGGTTTGTATAATGTATATATTTGATTTTGTTTTAGACGTTGTTTCTTCTTGTTTGATTGAGTGTTTGGTAATCTGACTTATAATGTAGGTTATTGTATATATAAAGTTTTAGACGTTTTGTAGAGTGAATGTTTCTTCCTTTGTTTGATTAAAGTTTTAGGTAATCAGACTTATTTATGTAGGTAATTGTTTTTTTTTTTTTTTTTTTTTTATTTTTTTTTTTTTTTTGTTTTTATATTATAAGACGTTTTGTATAATGACTGTTTCCGTCGTAGTTTGATTTAAGGTTTTGGTAATCAGACTTATTTATGTAGGTTTGGGTTTTTTTTTTTTTTTTTTTTTTTTTGTTATGTTTATGAATTTAATTAGTTAATCTTATGTGCCGTTAAATCGTTTTAAATTGTTAATCAGTTTTTCGATGTAGTTTATGAATGATTTTATGGCATTGTCTTTTGTAAGGAGTTCTTTTAGGTCATAGGGATCGATCTGGAGGTAGTTACAGGTTTGTTCATGCTCGAATCGGATTTTGCTGTACTGTGGGCATTCTTTTAGTAGGTGGTTTATTGTTTGGGTTGTGGATAGGTCGCATGGGCATTGGTCGGTGTTGGTAATTTTGAATCGGTGTAAATAGGCGAGGTGGTATCCGTGGCCTGTCAGCACCTGCGTCAGCGCGAAGCTCGGCTTGATCGCTACGTTGAGCTCGCTGATGCTGGTCAGGTCCGGGCACCATTCGCGTGTGTGGACTCCGGTTTGGCTGGTTTGGTATGTTTCGTTGCTGAGGGCTCTGTTTTCTTGCTTGATTTTGTGTTTGATGAAGCTGATTGGATAACTAGTGTAGTCTGGGGCCTTGTGTGAGGTTGCAGCCGCTTTAGCGGCACTGTCGGCTTCCTCATTTCCTTCAATGCCGATGTGGGCTTTGACCCACACCAGCTTGATGCGTCCAATGTATTTATGCAGTGTTTGGTGGATGTTTGTGACGAATGGGTTGGTGGAGTTTTGATTGCTTATTTCTTGAAGGCTGGATCTGCTGTCTGTGCATATTGTAATATCTTGGTACTGTGACGCGGCTATCCAGTCACAGGATTTAGAGAGGGCGAGGAGCTCGGCCTGGAATACCGAGCAGGAGTTGTGTAGTTTATATTTTTTAGTGATCTTAGTGCCATTTGGGAGGTAAGCTACGAATGCAGCCCCGACCTCACCGGCGTCGGTTTTGCTTCCGTCGGTATAGATTTTTACTGTGTTGATTGTGCATATTTGATCTATTTGGGTTTGTTCGGTAGCCAGTTCGAAGGTGTGTGGTATTCGCAAGGAGGGGTGTAGTAGTGATTCGGGTTTGGAGGGTTTTTCTAATGTGACGTCGCCGGGGAGGTATTGGGTTTCTTGACTGATTCTTGTTTTTTCCACTGTTGAGCGTTCTTTAATTTTAAGGTGTAGCGGGGTGTAGCCTGCTAGCGCTATTGCTGCTGTCGCTGAGATAGTTCTGAACCCTTTGATTGCTTTGATTGCAAACCCTCGTTGGAGGGTTTGTAGGCTGTCTCTGACGGTTTTGTGTCGAATGGCATCGCCCCAGATGCCTGCAGCGTAGGTTATGATTGGCTCTATTACGTGTCTGTAGATTATTGAGATGTTTTCACTCTGTATTCCCCATGTGGGTCTGACGTATATGCATAATTTTTTATGGATTTTGTGTGCTTTTGCTATTGCGTGTTGTGTGTGTTTTATGAATTTGAGTTTATTGTCTATGATGACTCCTAGGAGTTTGATGCTGTTGACCGGTTTTAGGGGGAGGTTGTTGATGAAGATGTTGGATTTGGAGGCTTTTGGTGAAAATGCGATTAATTGGGTTTTGGATGGGCCAAATTTGAGCTTTACTGATTCGCCCCAGCTGTGGATTTGTTGGAGTGCGTTGTTAGCGGTGTGTTGTAGGTCTGTAGTCGTTTTGGCTTTTACTATGAGGAGGACGTCGTCCGCGAATGCTTGTATGTGGCAACCGTTAGGGAACTGCAGCGTGAGTAGCTCATCTAGTATGATGTTCCAGAATGTGGGGCCGCATACTGAGCCCTGTACGCAGCCTCTTGTCATGATTTTTGTAGTGGTTGCATCGGCGTAGTTAAGTGTGACAGTGCGTTCGTTTAGATAGCTTTGTATGATGCGGTATATGTTTCTGGGACATTTTATGTTTTGTAGCCTTGTTAACAGGGCCGGCCACCAAGCGTTGTCGAAGGCGGCTTTGATATCTAATGAGACTGCAATGACTTGTTGTTTGTTATCTTTTGCTTTTCTTATGGTGGTGATAGCGGTGTTGAGAGCGTCTATGGTAGATGTTTGTTCTTTGAATCCGAATTGGAGGGGGTTGTGGTTTCCTGTTGAGCGCATGTGGTAGTTAAGACGTTTTATGATCAGTTTTTCTAGTAATTTGCCAAAAATGTTTAGGAGTCCGATAGGTCTGTATGTTGTAATGCTGGAATAGTCCTCTTTGCCGGGCTTAGGGAGTGCTTTTACGAAGGCTGCCTTCCAGCACTTCGGAAAGTAGGAGTCAGCTAGGCATTTGTTCATTATCCTGGTCAATAGTTTGGGGTGCAGGTTTGCGAATTCGAGGCAGATGTCTGATGTGAGGTGATCGGGTCCAGGAGCTTTGTTTGGGTTCATGGAGCGGAGGCAGTCTATAACTTCTGCTTCCGAAAACTGGGGTTCGTCGGGGGTGTCGGGTGTGAGGTTTGATGTATGTCTGATGCTCTCTTGCTTAGTGTTGGCGTCTGGGGTGTCGTCTGGGTAGAAGCGCTGAAGTAGTGCCTCTGCGGTGTCTCTACTGTCGGCAGTTTCCTGATCGTTCTCCAGTCGCAGGGTTGCAGGTGGTCGCGCTGGAGGGCCGTTGGTTACCGCAGCCTATTTACGCTTACAATACCGCAGTATCACTTGCGCGTTGCCACTCTGTGTTCGGAGAGTTGTACTGTGTTGGCAGAATAATGAGACTAATCCCTCTGCTGCCAACACAATACAAAAATCCTCCCCCCACCCCAAGGAGCTCATTACTGGAAACCTTATTCACCGCGTAGGAACACAACACAATAAATTGTGTTATTTGGCTACGGACTTCTATAAGGTGGAGGTCCTGCCCCAGTCGGGCAGCTCCAAATTCGAACGGGATACCCGTTATGCCCTACCTCTCTTAAAGGTAGTACTCACACTCCCACTTTGTACATAAATGTGTATTAATACTAGCGACCCACCCCGGCTTCGCCCGGGTGCAACGGATGCAATGCATATGTGATATGTAATGATATGATAGAAATGGTTACTGTGGGTGGTACCCACAGTAACCATTTCTACACACTGGATCCTTTAGAGTTTAGAGATAAATACATATATTTCATCGCGGACTTTTTAATCGATATTTTTAAGATATATAATTCCGATATGCAATATACAAAAGAGCCGTGGTGGCCGAGTGGTTCCAGCAGTTGCCTGCGACACAAAGATCGCAAGTTCGAATCCCGACTGTACCAATGAGTTTTTCTGAACTTAAGTACAGTGCTTAGTCACACCACGGTGCTTTACGCTTTAAGCTTTACGGTGAAGGAAAACATCGAGAGGAAACCTGCATACTTCTGAGAAGCAATTCAAAGGCGTATGTTAGTCGTGCTTGAGTAACGGCGATGGACTCGCGATCTTTCACGTTGGCACCTAATATACCTCTGGCGGAAAGTGGGTGTGTGGGTATTACCCATACACCTCTGCGTACCCCTTCGGGACCCTTGTGGGAAGGCGTGAGGATATTTATTTTTTATGTATTTATATACAATTTCCTCACTGGGCAGGCAGAGAGAGTAGAGCGTCATGCATGCTCACCGGTTTCTGGTACCCATTATCGAGTGTCCGATCTTTATAAAACAAGCTAGCCGCCGTGGTGGCCGAGTGACACAAATATCGCAAGTTCGAATCCGGACTGATTAGTCACACCACGAGCTTTACGGTGAAGGACAACATCGAGAGAAAACCTGCATACGTCTGAGAAGACATTCAGAGGCCGTATGTATAGTCGTGCTTGAGTAACTGCGATGGACTCGTCATCTGTCACATTATCACCTATAATATATCTCTGGTGGAAAGTGGGTGTGTGGGTACTACCTATACACCTCTGCCTACCACTTCGGGGACTCTTTTTGGGGAGGCGTGAGGATATATCATATACATTAATATCCGGCACTTTACGTCCTGCAGGAGAAACCTGTGGAGTTATTAGGCCTTACAGAGGTCTCCATTCCTTTGAGAGTGTATACAAAAAGAGCCAGCAGTCCTTATTAAAGGTAAATCATCGTGTATTGTTAAGGAACAGGTGCCTCTAACTGCGTCACACTCAATTGGGTTCTTTGTATGAGCGGCTCCATAGGTCTCTCTGTGCCTTCGTCATGTTATTCAGTTAATATATTTACGAGTATAAAGTAAGTAGTTATAGGTAGTTATAGGTTTTCTCAATTCGGGTTTTTTTTATACAATAATAATTTTCCTTTTTTTTATTTTAATTTATTCCATATCTTGACCAGAATTTGTTACAGTACTGATGACAATATTTGTGTCACTTGTTTAATTTGTCTAATTTGTGAATGTGAGAACATTGTAGGCTTTGTAGATTCTTAGATCTTGCTAACATTGTTATAATTATCTTGTTTTATGTATGCTTTGTATAGTAAGCAACGACCTATTGTCGGACCTACGTTGTTCCCCCATACTTGGGTACTATTGCTGTAACGAAAAAAATATTGTATATGCCTAATGATTTGAAAAGAGTAACCATGGAGTTTCTTGCCGGTTCTTCTCCATGGAAGCGACCAACCCGAACCGTGCTTCTTCTTTTTCGACGTTTTATAAGTGCCCATCTGGGCCTATGTGAAATAAAAAGATTTTGATTGATTGATTGATTGAGGTATTACAATTGGCATAGTTTGCTTGAATACAAATTTTGCATAGCTGGATAAGGTATTCCAAAAATACCACATAAGGTATTCAACATAGGATACCAGAAGAATAAATTATGTGAACCCCCGTTAACTTATATGGAAACCATGAGTAAAGAAAGAGAAAGATATAAAGATATATGTACAATGCGAAAGTGTGTGAAAGAATAGGTAGAGGAAGACCTCGTTCCAACTACCGAAATTATTCCTTAAAGCGAGCATAGGTATATTTAGGTGTCAATGTGACAGATGCCGGGTCCATCGCCTTAACTCAAGCACGACTATACATACGCATTTGAATTTCTTATCAAACGTATGCTCGTGGTGCGATTAGACGTCCACACACTCCTCTAGGACACAATGCTGAACTGGTTTATGCATTGCAATTAGATATGGATTGCATAGCAATGACATCAGTTGCGGGGAAAGTTGTCCAAAGCCAATGTTATTTTCGTATAATATATAAATACCTGGGACAATTCCACACAAATTGACCTAGTCCCAAGTTAAGCAAAGCTTGTGTTATGGTAACTAGACAACGACATATTTACTTATATAGATAGATATATACATAAATACATAGGACATCCAAGACTAAGGTACAAATACTCGTGTTCATCACACAAATATCTGCCCTCAGCGGGATTCGAACCCGCGACCTCAAGTTTCGCAGTCAGGAGCTCTAACCACTAGACCAGACGGTCGTCTATATAGTGCGACAAATATATAGCGTGAATGCTAATTGAAACAGATTTTGTCTAAAATGAAATTCAGAAAACTCCTTGGTACTGTTGGGATTTAGTTTGCAATCTTTGCGTTGTAGCCGACTTATAACGGAACCCCTCGTCCACTGCGGCTCATATTCTATTAATATTTATGTACCGATCGCAATAATCTACTGAGCCAATCTTATTACGAGTCATTCGTTTGCCATAAGGTACTCAATCTGATAAGAGTTGGATAACTTTCACTCGACTTTCAGTCCTATTTACACTGGCATGATTTCGTGTCGACCTACGACTGTAGGGATCCCGGGTGTGATAGAAAATGAAACCGTTTCGGGAAAACTGCTTGGCTCTCAGACCTCGAGTATAGCTGCAAAGCTAGAACCTTCAGGTTCAATTCTATATTGGGATGGTTATTTATTTATTGTAGGTATATTTTACACATTTAATAATATACAAATAAATATTTAATAATTATGAACATTATTGACATATTATATGAAACCGACGAGCATGTATGAAGAGACTGATGAATGTAGACGAAGCGACAGAGGTATGTAAGTCTAGAGAGAACTGGCGCTCTATACTCTCTGCCTACCCCGTTAGGGACTATGTATTTAAAATAAACAATTATAGTAGTGGTTGAGTAACGGGGATGGTCTCGCTATCGCCATGGACACGCTGGCACCTAAAATATATCTGCGGCTGAAAGTGGGTGTGTGGGTTCTTTGGTGGTCATATACTTTTCAATCTCGCCAAGGGCTACTAAGTATTTAAGAGCCCAAAGAATAATATATATGTCTCGTTCAATTTGTATGGATTTGGCCTACAGTATTCTCGGAGTCCTATAAAGGGCCCTTACACAAACACTCGCAAATACTCTTCAGTCATCCTTTCTATATATCCAAACCGACGTAACATACCTTTCTTCATCTTTACAATCAAATCTTCGTTCATGCCAGTTGTTTCGTATCTCTTCATTGCGGACTAAATCTAATATCGTTCCGTCGCACATTTTTCTACTGGAACGCATCTCAACTGAATGTCAGCTATTTTCATGCTTCCTCTGACATACGCACGCATAAAGTGGACGCAAATAACGCGATGTGTGCACCAACTAGAACATATATAATAATAATAATAAATCCTCAAGCCACGAAACACTACACAAACTACGACACAGATCGGTTCATATAAAGTTCATATAAAACCGGCGAGCATGTACGAAGAGTCTGATAATTTGGGCGAAGAGAAAGAGGAATTTTGAAAACGAATTCTTAAATCAAGTATGTACCTCGCTCCACTAACCATAATATAGATTTAATTGTTATTGACGACTCCATAGCATTATTGGTATAAACCTTATTGTTTTTTAGTGTTATGTTCACCTAATGTTATATGTTTGATTATATGATAAATAAATGAAAAAAAAAATATATAAAAATTGGTGTTTTCGAGAGTAGTCGGAAAACGATCTACGCAACCCTCCAAACTAGTGTGACCAAATCAATGAGTTGTTTTTATGGTCTGCCTGAATTATGGATAATGGCGGACTTACCCCACACGCGTAATGTCAGAGCTCCAGCCTAATGGACTTCTGATGAGTTTTCACAAGTACAAAATTAGGGTTTATTATGTGACTTATGTAAGCAGAACGCGACAGGCTATTGACGGTATCGCTCAGAATATGCTGCTCATATTATATACACGTCTTGCCCCGCAGTTTTACTTGCGTTAAATTCTATTTAGTACGTAGTTTTCCTTCGTATGTATTAATCTAGCTACATACATACATATCATCACGCCAAGTCCCTAACGGGGTAGGCAGAGAGTATAGAGCGCCAATTCTCTCTAGACTTACATACCTCTTTCGCTTCGTCCACATTCATCAGTCTCTTCATACATGCTCGTCGGTTTCGAGTACTCTTAACGTTCCCGTCCTTGAGAGTCCGATCTATTTGATCCAGGTAGTTCGAACGTGGCCTTCCTCTGCCTCTTCTTGCACACACTATTGCTTTGTATATCTGTTTCGTCAATCTTTCTTCAGTCACCCTTTCTATGTGTCCAAACCAACGTAACATGCCTTTCTTCATCATTTCAATCACGCCCTCATTCACGCCAGTTGATTTGCGATTAATCTAGCTAATAATCTATTTATAATACTTAATAAAGATAATATATCCTCACGCCTTCCCATAAGGGTTTCTGAAGGGGTTAGCAGAGGTGTATATGTAGTACACACACACACACGCTTTCCGCCAGAGATATATTTTAGGTGTCAACGTGACAGATGGCGAGTCCGTCGTCGTTACTCAAGCACGACTATACATACGCTTTTTGAATTGCTTCTCAAACGTATGCAGGTTTCCTGTCGATGTTTTCTTTCTCCGTAAAGTTCGTGGTGTGACTAATACGTGGAGTCACTGTACTTCAAAAAAACTTATTGTTACAGTCGGGATTCGAACTTGCGATGTTTGTGTCGCAAGCAACCACTCTAACCACTCGGCCACTACAGCTCTAATAATAATCTCTATGACTAACGTGCCAACGTGACAGATGGCGAGTTCATCGCCGTTACTCAAGCACGACTATACATACGCCTTTGAATTTAATCTCAGACGTATCTAGGTTTCCTCTCGATGTTTTCGTTCACCGTAAAGCTCGTGGTGTGACTAATCGCATTATATCTTAGTAATATTATTAATAAGAAAATTTGTTGAGTTACTGTTGAGTTTATTTGTTCCTCTAACATTGGATTAAATTTGACAGAGATTATGTCGTGGTGGCCGAGTGGTCCGAGTTGTTGCCTGCAACACAAAGATCGAAATCGATCGAATCCCGACTGTACCCATTAGTTTTTCTAAAGTGATTAGTCACACAACGAGGTTTACGGTGAAAGAAAACATCGACAGGAAACCTGCAACAGCTGAGAAGCAATTCAAACACGTATGTATAGTCGTGCTTGAGAAACGGCGATGGACTTACTATCTGACACGTTTGCACCTAAACATATCGCCGGTGAAAATATGGTGTTAACACACCTTTGTCTATCCCTTCTTTATATTCGGACATTTTTGGGAAGGCGTAAAGATATCTTAATATATATATATATATATATATATATATAAATTACGTGTCACGTTGTTTGTCCGCGATGGGCTTCTAAACTACTAAACCGATTTTAATAAAATATGTACAGCGTATGCGTAATTGTACCCGATAGGTGGCGCTGCGATCTTGTTTCAGAAAAAAGTTTAACTTTTTCACCCGGGTGAAGCTGGGCGGGACAGCTAGTACATGTATAAAAATCAATCTCTGTTTGTTAGTCCAGCAAACACTCGAGACTAAATGATTTAGATTTTTTTTATTCATTTATTTTATTTAAAATGTTAAATTGTCAATATTTTCAATTGCAACCGTCTGCAAATCACGTAATTGAACAACAAGACATATTCCCCACACCCATTCGGTATAATGAAAGCGAATCTGATATTTATGTAATCCCAAACTTCGAAGGAAATTATATTCAAAGCTTGCAAACATTGAATCCAGTTCTCAGCTTTGTTCTCTTAACTTATGGATTTATCATTATACGAAATAGTTAGTTATCTTCAGCGAAGACGATCACAGGGCTACCTCTCGGGTCCTATTATAAAACCAAACCATCCTTGAGTTCACTTAAACACAAAAAATAACATCGAAATCGGTCCAGCGGTTTAGTAGATCGGTCAGTCGCACGTACAGAAGAATGACAAGCTGTGATGTGCAGTTAAATATACTATTTTCTGGTATAAAACATATTGTACGGGCTGATCCAGCTAATAAAATCTATGTATATATTAATATCCTCACGCCCTCCCACAAAGATCCCAAAGAGGTAGGCAGAGGTGTATAGGTAGTACCCACACACCCACTGTCCGCCAGAGATATATTTTAGGTGCCAACGTGACAGATGGCGAGTCAATCGCCGTTACTCAAGCACGACACGACATTCGCCTTTGAATTGCTTCTCAGACTTATGCAGGTTTATAAATATGGACGAAGCGAATAGGTATGTAAGACAAGAGAGAAATGGCGCTCTCCTCTCTGTGCCTACTCCGTTATTTGTTTGAAGACTTTAATTAAGTCCCTCACGGGGTAGGCAGAGAGAGTTGAGCGACAGTGTAGATAAACCAACTTACAGACTTGAACAAACTAACAAAGTCTCAAACATTTTCTGTTTATAAAATGTCTGTAGAGTAAGATTGTACGTACCATTCTTATGTCCATAATATCCCGTACCCGATGAAGAACCGCTCCCGGTGGAGGAGGCCTTCTGTGGCCTCCCCTCCTCGTCCACCTCCAGGGGCAGAGGAGTAGGCTCCATGATGACGTCAGCGACGTCTCTCACTGCATCACTGGAGCATCACACGTCACTGACACTTGCACTTCACTTTGTACCTGGAACGATAAGAAAGAAGGTTATTTATTATTTCGGCGACGGACTCACAATCTGGCACCTAAATATATCATCATCGAAACAGGGTGCTTTTATACTTTTGTTTGACCTTTGGATGACCTTTGTAGGGACGTGAGAAAAGATATATATATACATAAAATTTGGAACAAATAAAGTTAGCTTGATAAAGTTAGTTTGATAGCCGTGGTGGCAAGGTGGTTCGAGCAGTTGCCTGCGACGCAAAGGTCGCAAGTTCGAATCCCGACTGTACCAATGAGTTTTTCTGAACTTAAGTACAGTGATTAGTCACACCACGAGCTTTACGGTGAAGGAAAACATCGAGAGGAAACCTGCATACGTCTGAGAAGAAATTCAAAGGCGTATGTATAGTCGTGCTGGAGTAACGGCGATGGACTCGCCATCTGTCACGTTGGCACCTAATATACCTCTGGCGGAAAGTTGGTGTGTGGGTATTACCTATACACCCTTGTGGGAAGGCGTGAGGATATATTATTATTTAATTATATAAATAAAGTTTGGCACCAAAGTTTTAATCCAGCTACGATCAGTAGTAACACATTGGTTAAGTTTAATTCCAGAAAAATGGAAATTAAATCATATTTTACGCAGGTGAAACCGTAGGACACACCTAGTATGAAACTAATTGAATAAAATACTTATTTTATTATTTTCAAACTACAAAGGTGGGAAGTAAACACATGGCAACATTATTGACGGTAGATCAATTATATTGGTCCTGAAGATAGAAAAGCACTAACTACCAATTGAATAGTACCAGGTATTCGTAGGGAAGTGGTAGTTTAAAGGCCGTGGCTGAGTGGTTTCAGTGACCACCACCACAAAGATTGCAAATTCGCATCCTGACTGTGCCAGTTTATTTAGAACTTAAGTACAGTGATTAGCCACGGGAACGTCAAGAGTACTCGAAACCGACGAGCATGTATGAAGAGACTGATGAATGTGGACGAAGCGAAAGAGGTATGTAAGTCTAGAGAGAACTGGCGCTCTATACTCTCTGCCTACCCCGTTAGGGATTCGGCTCGATGGATATGTATGTATGATTAGTCAGCACGAGTTTTAAGGAGAAAACATTGAAAGGAAACCTGAATACTTTTACGCAGAAACTCAAAGACGTGTGCGTCACAATACGCTATCTGTCACGTTGGCATCTTCTGGAAGAAAATGTACGTGCTAATCCAGCTTATTATCTATTTCTGTGCCAAATTTCATGTAATTGCGTCCAGTGATTTTTGCGTGAAAGAGAAACAAACATTATCACAAACTTTCGCATTTATAATATTAGGATATATTATTTATTATAATATTATAATAAGGCGTATGTATAGTCGTGTTTGAGTAACGGCGATGGACTCGCCATCTGACACGTTGGCACCTAATATACCTCTGGCGGAAAGTGGGTGTGTGGGTATTACCTATACACCTCTACCTACCCCTTCGGGGACCCTTGTAGGAAGGCGTGAGGATATATATATATATATATATTATAATAATGATGTTTATACTGTGTAAAGAAGCTTTTAAGAAAGCCCAATTTGCATGCAACTTACGCAATTCATATGAAACGATACAGAAAAAACATCTGACATTTGTCTCTTGTCAAATATGACAACTGTCAAATTATATTCGTAAAATGACAGCTAAGAAAATTTCAGGGAAAATACATAAAATTTTATCTATATATATTTGTATACCACCAAGGTAGCAAAAAAGTGTACTTACATACATATATACATATCATCACGCCTTGAGTGCCTAACGGGGTAGGCAGTATAGAGCGCCAGTTCTCTCTAGACTTACATACCTCTTTCGCTTCGTCCACATTCATCAGTCTCTTCATACATGCTCGTCGGTTTCGAGTACTCTTGACGAAAAAGTGTACTTAATAATAATAATAAAGAGAAGGGCTAGCATGAAAGGGAAATTTCGCATTTTTATTTTCCTTGAGCCTAATGATACGTGCAAATAGAGTATGTCCGAGAACATTTTAATATTAGACATAAAAAATACCCGAACAAAATTAAATAGGTTTTTCTGTCCAAAAGAGTTTTTATGCGTATAAACGTGATTATTCAAAGCTTTTTATAAATAAAAATTACTAGAATGATAAAATATATATTGGACCTTTATGCCTACTTGTTATGAAAGTTTATAAGCGGGTAAAGCTAAGAGAACTTCAAATTCGTTAGAGGTTAAGGTTTGTATAGAACGGTACTTAACGAAATTATTATATAATTAAATTTTAAATTATTATATAATTTATTATATTAAATATAATTATTATATTAAATTATTATATAATTTTCAATTGACCCACAATTGATTCTATAATAAAGTACTCAAATTTATTCTGGTATACATTTATTTGTAACAACCGTACAAAAATTCTATTCTATCTATTTTATTCTAGGAATGTCAGGTACTAGAAACCGACGAGCATGTATGAAGAGACTGATGAATGTGGACGAAGCGAAAGAGGTATGTAAGTCTAGAGAGAACTGGCGCTCTATACTCTCTGCCTACCCCATTAGGTAGTCGGCGTGATGATGTTTAAGTATGTACAATACATTGCACGCCTATACTGGTTGTTACAATGAAAGCTATTTATCAAGTTATCGCCTTTTTATATATCTACCTGTGATATTGAAATACATATTATATTCTATTTTTTATTATATTCTAACAAACCTTTATTTTCCAACCTTGGTACAGAAATTAAAAAAAAACACTCATTCAAACGCCACAGCTCACTGGTCAGAAATAACACGTTCGATTAATTAAAAAAATCTATAACTATTGTTTTAAAAAAACATTGATGCGTCAGTTCGAACAATTCAAATATGGAACCGATTTTTACTGCTGCAATTTCAAAAGGGCGCGTTCTCCGTACTGTGAATGCAGTGTGTTCACAGCACAAATTAGAAGCGCCCGTTATTGTCGCGGCGTGCAATATACTGAACTTCGCGGCATGAACACAACTATTTTTACAGTTGTTCAAATTGCAGACCAAGAGCTGTGTAATAAAAATGCTATTTTTACGTTCGTGCGGATGTTATGACAGCCATGGGTGTAATATTTATGTTGATGTAGTGGAGATAACGAATTAGTCTTGGACTGGTATCATACAATTTATTGCTGCTATTGAGCTTCCGATAAAATCAATAGTTACATCTTTATTGATCTTTATTGATCTGTAGGCTTAGTTGACGTTTAACAAAACTTTTTCAATTTTGCCTATTTTATTTTATAGGATAACTTTTTGGTAATCTGTGGTACAATCTACGATATTCATAGTATTTTTATGGTTGGTAATAAAAAACATAATTTGACGCACCACGTTGTGAGGCCATATTGCTGCGCTGTAATTTAATTAAAATATGTTTCTTAATGTCTTCTTACACAAGTCGCAGGCGTAGGCAAAGGTGTGCTAACATCTACTTAGTTCTGGAAATTTGTCGCTGCGAGTGTGATGAACCAGACTCTTTACAGAGTCCTGTATTTACTACAATTTATATTGACTTTACCCAAAGTTGGGTTAGTTTGTGGGATTACGGAGTAGATCAACGTGTAATAACCCACATTGGACCGTAGGAATATTTTAATTTCCAACATGATAGAGAAAGAGCCATCCACGAAGACGTGCCCTACTAATTAGTGGGAATATAGGGAAGAATTCTTCCCTATATTTTATAATGTAAGTGTGCAACCCTCCACTAATGTTGGGGTATTGTCGGTACACACTGATTACATATGAGTGCAAATGCATACTACAATTAATAGATTCGGGTCATACGTACCGCATCCCGGAACCCCCTCCACTAGAAATTTGTGGGGCACGTCTTCGCAGGGAAGAATTCTTCTCTATATTTTATAATGTAAGTGTGCAACCCTCCACTAATGTTGGGGTATTGTCGGTACACACTGATTACCTATGAGTGCAAATGCATACTACAATTAATAGATTCGGTTCATACGTACCGCATCCCGGAACCCCCTCCACTAGAAATTAGTGGGGCACGTCTTCGCAGGGAAGAATTCTTCTCTATATTTTATAGTGTAAGTGTGCAACCCTCCACTAATGTTTGATTATTATCAGTGCACACTGGTTACCTACGAGTGCACACGCACACTACTATTAATAGACTCTGGTCCATACTCCCCACATGCCGTGGCCCCCTCGACCAAGAAATTGGTGGGGCGCGTCTTCGTGGATGACACTAACTGTAGACGGCAAGTCCTTTCTTCAAGCACGACCATACACGTCTTTGAAGTTCTTCTGAAACATATGCAGATTTCTTCTCGATGCTTTCTTTCACCGTAAAACAGTTCCAGCAATCTCTGTTTTGCAAGCGACTAATCAAACTACACAGCCACTGCGGTTCCATATTAAAAAATATATTTGGTGAATGTGTATGAAATGTACGAGGTCTGTGTGTCCAGTGATGTATGTATGTCGTTATAAATTAGTCACTAATGATTCCTTTCGTCAATCTCCTAACCTAATTCTAGTCTTGGCAATAATCCCGTTTCCATTTTGACGTGACATATCCAAAAATATACAGTTTTTGTACCTTATTCAATGACATATTATGGATACACGAGATACTTTGTCCATTGCTTGTGAATATTATGGATTTTCAGTTTAAGTTTATGGATCTGAGGCTGGGCAAGAACTGGGCCTATTACTGAAAAAAAAAGTATTTTCTTAAGGAGGCTTCTATTTCAGGTTGGTAAACATCTAATAACACTTAGTTTGTTTGTCTGTGCGTTATTTGTGAGCAATTTTAGTTCTAGGTATTGTTTACCTACCAGTAATATAAATTTAATTTTTAACCAGTTTTTTAGTCACACCACGAGCTTTACGGTGAAGGAAAACATCGAGAGGAAACCTGCATACGTCTGTAAAGAAATTCAAAGGCGTATGTATAGTCGTGCTTGAGTAACGGCGATGGACTCGCCATCTGTCACGTTGGCACCTAATATACCTCTGGCGGAAAGTGGGTGTGTGTGTGTCAAAGTTGTGAAGACATGAATTAGTAGCGTAAATATTCGCAGTCTATTAAATGTACAGTCAAGCTCAAAAGCTCGTAGGAAATTTTAATTTGTGTACAAATTAACGGGCAGCACGGAATTTTGACGCTTCCCACCTGCAGCTATTACCGAATTGCAGCACTCGGGCGAGAGATAGTTCGGTGGAAAAGTGTTACGAAGATAATAAACTTAATGCAGTCACTCTGAAGCAAACATATAAATTCAGGATGTTTTAGAAAATGGGACTTTGCTCAAATATCTGATAGGGTACAATGAAAGGAAGAAAACAATAAAAACTAAAAATTTACATATTTACCGTATTTTCGCATAAAAATCTGCTGTTACGAAGAAGCTATAGATTATATATAGATGTAGATTCTATAAATTTTTTCCCCAAAGAACCATGTTTCGGAACGAGTATTAGTAGTCCCTTTAATAATGGAATTTTGTTATCATAGGAGGTTATTCACAACACCCTATAATATCCAGAAGACGCTTTCGCTTCATCCACGTTCATCAGTCTCATCATACATGCCTGCCGGTTTAGAGTACCTGACATTCCTATCTTTTGGTGTCCGATCGATTTGAACTAGATAGTTGGTTGGTTATGTAGTGATCTCACTTAAAACACCAGCAAATAGACAGACTCGTCGTCTGTCATTTTGACTGTATATAGGTAAATAAGTCTCCGCCGAAATGAGGATGTTATTTCATATCTGTGGGAAGATGCGACGATAAATAAACACTGTGCAAACAACACGACGAGAACGTGGCTTAGTTTTATGCATAACAAAAGTACACTTACCGTCTAAATAGCTAGAACATAAAAATATCTTGATACTTTTCAACCATAAAAAAGAATATGAAAACTTTTATGCCCGTATGTCCGTTTGTAATGGGTCTGAATAAACAACGATTCCGGAGTCACGGCTAGTTTATGCCATGCATCATGCTGGCGTGAAAGCTAAGCTTCACAATTTGCAAAGGCTTTCAAATTATATACTAGTTTGTATCATGCTTTTATAAATAGGCTAGCTATGCTCTAGCTATATAAAATAATTAATAATATTAATACCACGAGCTTTACGGTGAAGGAAAACACCGAGAGGAAACCTGCATACGTCTGAGAAGAAATTCAAAGGCGTATGTATAGTCGTGCTTGAGTAACGGCGATGGACTCGCCATCTGTCACGTTGGCACCTAATATACCTCTGACGGAAAGTGGGTGTGTCGGTATTACCTATACACCTCTGCCTACCCCTTCGGGGACCCTTGTGGGAAGACGTGAGGATATATATATCCACACTGATTTAAAAGTAAAAATTAAGCAAAGCTTATGTTAAGGTAACTAGACAACGATATATGTACTTATATAGATATATATATATATACGCACAAAGACCCGTGTTCATCACACAAACGCCCTCAGCGGGATTCGAACGCGAGACCTCAAATTTCGCAGTCAGGAGCTCAGAGTCTAACCACTAGACCAGACGGCCGCCATAATTCTATGTATTCATTTAGCTAATAGTCTATCACTGTGCCTAATTCCTTTCAATTCAGTTCATTATTTTTTACGTGAAAGAAGAAACATCCACATGTTATATAGTAACTAGTTGTCCCGCCCAGCTTCGCCCGGGTGAAAAAGTTAATATTTCCTGAAACACGATCGCAGCGCCACCTATCGGGTCCAATTGTGAACCTAAGCCATTCTCAAATCTACTAGAAAAGACAACTTTTTATTAAAATCGGTCCAGCTGCTTAGTAGAAGTTCGGTGACATATAAACGCATAGAAGAAATATATATATAAAGATTTATTTACCTAAAGCACCTTAAATATATCTTAGGTGGAATGTGGGTGTGTGGAAGGTCGTGAAAATATGACATACATAAATATATATATATATTCAGGTTGTGATGTTGATTAAACAGTCAATTGCATATAAACAAACACGGATGCATTTGATTTCAATGTTTCTCCTTCAATTTAGACGAAGTTGTCAGTAGAAGCCAGTAAAAACAACCCAAAAAATAAGGGCAAAAACATCCCCAAAAAATATTAATACAATACACTGGAGCGATCAACACGAATAACACATCAAGACCTGTCACTTCACGCGTATCCAGTCACGCTGTCAGAACGAGAATAGGCGACCAGCGGAGTGGAAAACGGGATCTATTCTAAGACTTTGTACACTTGTCTATACTAATATTATAAAGAGGAAAGATTTGTATGTAAGTATGTTTGTAGTGAATTGGCTCAAAAAGTACTGGACCGATTCATAAATTCTTTCACCATTGGAAAGCTATATATAAATAAAAATGTTATGTTGGTTTGTGTACGCTTCAAAAACTCTAAAAGTTTTGCACCGATCGAGCTGAAATTTTAGCATGATATATAATCCGTATCAAGGATTGTTTTTATCTCTCTTTTACATCAGTCACATATCCACAACGAAGCGTGGCAGCTAGTTTTTTATAAAAAAAAGTCCACCCGTGCGAAGCCGTGACGGACCGCTAGTAATAATTAGACGACCATCTGGTCTAGTGGTTAGAGCTCCTGACTGCGAAACTTGAGGTCGCGGGTTCGAATCCCGCTGAGGGCAGATATTTGTGTGATGAACACGAGTATTTGTACCTTAGTCTTGGATGTCCTATGTAGTTGTGTATATATCTATCTATATAAGTAAATATATCGTTGTCTAGTTCCCATAACACAAGCTTTGCTTACTATGGGACTAGGTCAATTTGTGTGCAATTGTCCCAGGTATTTATTATTATTTATATTCACTGAGCCCTGTTGGTCGAGTGGTTCAAAGCAACACAAAGATTGCAATTCGACTGTACTAAAGTGTTTTTCTGAACTCAAGTACAGTGATTAGTCACACCACGAGCGGTGAAGGAATACATCGAGAGGAAACCTACATTTAAGAAACAAACAAAGCTTGACAAACGGCGATTGAGTAGCCACATCTGTCACATTGACATCTTAATGTGTCTCTGGCGAAAAGTAGGTGAGTGGGCAGTAGACACATTTGCCTACCGCTTCAGCGACCTTTACGGGAAAACGAGAGACGTGAGGAGATTATTATTATTATTGTTAGTTGGATTGATTCGAGGAGGCGCCTGGTTTTGCAAATTTGAGTTCACGCTATACAGCTGAGAAGAAATTCAAAGGCGTATGTATAGTCGTGCTGAAGTAACGGCGATGGACTCGCCATCTGTCACGTTGGCACCTAATATACCTCCGGCGGAAAGTGGGTGTATGGGTATTACCTATACACCTCTGCCTACCCCTTCGGGGACCCTTGTGGGAAGGCGTGAGGATATATTATTATTTATACAGCTGAGATTATTTTAAACATCAGTACGGTGATTCATCGCACCACGAGCTTGTAATGAAGGAAATTTTGGAACAGACTGTACATTTATGCAATGTTAGCAATTCTATATACTAAGTGTATTAAGTTACTTGCTTTATAGGTCAGTGGCTCTCAAAGATTGTGCCATAGTAAGGGTAGATAGGGGGAAAAGAGAGACAAATTAGAAAATTCGGGGGACAAATCCGATTATTGACATAATTATGGCTAATTTTAATATTACTCTAATCTAATATATATAATTTAATATTGCAAAAAGGTTGGTCGACATCACAGGAGACCAAAGAGCTGGCAGCTACCTCGGACAAAGAATTAGCCTAGCTATTCAAAGGGGGAACGCTGCCAGTATCTTCGGAACCCTGCCTAAAGGGACAACTTTTAAGAATATTTTTTAGTTATTATATTATTATTATTTTTCTTCTTTTAGTAGTAAGTATGTATATTAATCTAATCAAAATCAAAAAATTCTTATTTCACATAGGCCTAGATGGGCACTTATGAAACGTCCAAAAAGGTGCACGTCCAGGTCGTTTCCATGGAGAAGAACCGGCAAGACTCTTGTCGTGGTACCCTGGTATTGCAGGCGTTAAAAGACGTGGTGACCGCTCTCCATCAGGGATTCGTAGCTTGTTTGCCTTTTTTCTTATAAATAACAGTGTGCCTCGGAAAATACAAGAACTTGTGAACTTGAAGTGAAGCCAAAGATGAAGAAAATGTATACTGGTGACGGCTGGCTGACTGGCGATGGACTCGCCATCTGTCTCGTTTGCACCTAAAATATATCTCTGGTGCAAAGTGGGTGTGTGGATACTACCTATACACCTCTGCCCACCCCTTCGGAAGCGCTTGTGGGAAGGTGTGAGGTTATAATATTATTATAACTTAACGTTACGGCAGATATTTTTTGGAAAATAAGGTAAAAATATTGTCGAATTAGAATGCATCTTATTAAAAAAAATATTTGCCGCCTTGCCTTAACCCTATCCCTGCCTGGTATTTCAGCAGTTACATTGTCGAAGGCACCCTCGATAGAGCTTACAGAATTATTTTAGCGCAACCTTCAAATTTTTAAGAAACGCTTTATATCAAGTAGAATATCTATAAATATTAAAAAATAATATTTACATCATGGCGCCGCCGCTACACGAAAGTAAACAGTCAATGTTGATGGATAGTTTGTTATTAAGAAATGTTCTTATAAATTCAATTACTTTACAGTCTTCACATAAAAGCGCTATTTGATCAAAAATAACAATAGGTGTTAACTTGAACAAAAGAAGCCAATTGAAATATCAAACAAATATCGAAGGGAAACCTTAGAAAAAAAAACTCATTCAATAGGCCTGAGCAACAGCGAAAAACTCGTCACGTTAGCACATTCATCTACAGAGAAATATATTTGTTATTCTCTGTACTTATAATAATATATCCTCACGCTTTCCCACAAGCGTTCCCGAAGGGGTAGACAGAGGTGTATAGGTAATACCCACACATCCACTTTCCGCCAGAGGTATATTAGGTGCCAACGTGACAGATGGCGAGTCCATCGCCGTTACTCAAGCACGACTATACATACGCCTTTGAATTTCTTCTCAGACGTATGCAGGTTTCCTCTCGATGTTTTCCTTCACCGTAAAGCTCGTGGTGTACTTAGATATCGGTAAATTCACCTTAGTGGTCAAAGTGCACAAATGTCACATTGGTAACTACAATATATCTCCGGCGGAAAGTGGGTGTGTGTGGATCTATGCACCTCTGCAATACCCCTTGGGGAACCTTGTGGGAAGACGTAAGTAAGAATTTGTAAGGTGTTATTGACATTATTAAGGAGTCGAGCGCCAGTTTCGCCAGTCCTCAGTCGGACATACATATCGGGGTAGGCAGAGAGGGTAGAGCGCCAGTTCTCTCCAGACTTACATACCTCTTTCGCTTCGTCCATAATCATCAGTCCCTTCATACATGTTCATCGGTTTCGAGTACTTTTGACGTTCCCGTCCATGAGTGATTTGATCTAGGTAATTGAAACGTGGTCGTACTCTGCCTCTTCTTGCACACACTTTTGCTTTGTCTATCTGTTTCGTCAATCTTTCCTCACTCATCCTTTCTATACGTCCAAGCCAACGTAACCTTCCCTTTTTTCAACTTTGCAATCACACCCTTTTTCACGCCAGTTGTTTTTCGAATCTCTTCATTGCGTATTCGATCCGGAATTGTTATGCCCTACCAGAATTCGTTGCCGTATAACAATATTACTTTCCCATTAAATATGTAGGTAGCAGTGTATCGCCATCCCGTTCCCGTTCGAGCAGTGGGGACTGAGTAAACTTTGAGAAGCACTTTGCCTACAAAAGGCTTAACTAAAAGCGAATGTAGGTACTAGACTGGATGGCTAGGCAAACAGTGTTGTTTTCCCGTCAGGCTGTAAACCACTTTGGCGGCGAATTGAATTTACTTAAACTTGCATTTCCTACTAATATTATAAATGCGAAAGTTTGTGAGGCTGTTCGTTACGCAACCACGCTACAACGGCCGAACAGAATTTAATGAAATTTGGCATAGAGACCGATTATTAGCTGGATTAACATATACGATATATTTTATTACAGAAAACATCTATCAATTAAATCAAATTATACGCTAAATCGTGCGGCATAAATAGTTTTTAGGAAAAACAGATCCGCAGTTTAGCGAACATAATAAATACCTCGGGACAATTCCACATATAAATTTGACATGGCCCCAATTTAAGCAAAGCTTGTACTATGGAAACTTCGCAGAGATATATATACTTGACGGCGCGTAGAATATTTTTAGATGATTATGTTTAAATTCTCAGTTTTATTTGATTTTTGATTATGCAATTAAGTTAGTTTATTCAGCTATTGTTTTTATTATTACTTTTTGATAATGGTAAAATTAAAATAAGAGCGGGTAACCCCGAATATGGTGGTGGGTGCCGCCATTTGCAGTGGCTGGCGGTCATTCGGTTGACAGCTACTGCATACGGCGGACACGTGCCAACCTATTGGCTCTTAATCCAGTTTCATCTAGTGTTTAGTGATTTATTTTGTCTAGTAGTGTTACCAAATCGAATACTAAGATAGCGAACTGTACAAACGTGGTTTTATTTTGGAAGTTTCCTAGTCAACACGCCCACAATGGAGAAAGACAGCCAAGACCGCTTCAGTGCCCCTTCTGATATTTCGATAAAAAACAGTGAGCGATACAGTTCGGTCCTTCCAAACGGGACCGTTGGTTCACACAACTCTGTTGATAATTAAGTACCTACTTTGTAACATCGTAATGTGAATTTGTGATTGCTAATTACCAACATACAATTCTCGTATAGTATCTTCGTGGTTTAATTGCCTGAGACCTACGCCCAGAACCCAGAACCCAGTACCAGAACCTCTCCCACTGATGTTGAGCGTGCATCCGAATCCGATTGGAATTGATGTCGCGCTCTCTTGAGTTCCGACATACTTATATAGATACTCGTATATACATAAATACATAGGACTTTCAAGACTAAGGTACAAATATGTTTTCATCACACAAATATCTGCCCTCAGCGAGAATCAAGCTAAAGCTTAACAGTGCAAATGAAGCGAGAAGAAGAATATGAAGAGATCTCTAAAACAAGAGAGAACTGGCGCTCTCAGCTGTTTGCTCTAATGACATGGAATTAAAGATATATACTAATTATAGTACTCTTGATTTTCCTACATTTAGTGTCCGACCGATTTAATTTTGGTAGTTTTCTTCAAGCTCGTTTTCCCCACACATTTGCTTTGTATATCTGTTTCGTCAATATTTCTTCGATCATCCTTTCTATATGTCCAAAACCATCGTAGCATGCCCTTCTTGGCCAGTTGCTTTGCGTTTATCTTCATTGCGGATTCGTTTTAAAATTATTACGCCACACTGTTATTGGAAGGGACGCACCGACTGTACTTTTTATTTATTTCGCCCACATTCACCCACTATCTAGTCGTTCACCCACGACCTTTCCGAACGAATACATTTATGAATGAACTACAAGAAAACGCGACAGAGAAAAACGATATAGCTCTTCTTGTCTGCGTGACATAACTGTTTTCAGTTGAAAATAATGGAAAATTGTTTGTAGACGCAAAGGCCGTTCGTTCCTCTGCCAACACATTTCACAGGAAATTGCGTACAAATATCAAAGACCTAGTAAATATTTATAGAAATAAATGTCTACTCGACTTTAGAGTCGAGTTGCTTAAGACACTAGTATATTTATCATCGCACGTTTAAACTGCAGTAGTCTGTATCAAAGAGTTTGTCTATAAATAGGGTACAGTGGTTATCAAGCTACGTGCTCCGACGAAAGGTGACCTCTGCCTACCTACAGGGACCTATATGGGAAGGCTTTAATATAAAATAAAGAAGGTTTGTAAGTCTAACTCTCTTCTCTCTCTGCGTACACCATGACGTGAACTCATTACATATCTTCACCACTTACAAAAGTAAGGTTGAGGTTGAATAGCACCTACCTTTTGCCAGAGATATATTTAAGTGCCAACGTGACAGTTTTTTTTTTATACAACAAGAGTGGCAAACAAGCATACGGCCCACCTGATGGGAAACGGTTACCGTAGCCTATTTACGCCCACGATACCGAAGTATCACTTGCGCGTTGCCACTCTGTGTTCGGAGAGTTACAGTGTGTTGGTAGCAGAGGGATTAAACCCCTCTGCTTCCAACACTATGTACCAATCCTCCCCCCTCCCCAAGGAGCTAATTTCTGGAAACCTTAGCGATAACGATAGCGAGTAAATCGTTGCGTACGCACATTTCACAATGCGCAGATTTTCTTTCGATGTTTTCATTCACCGTAAAGCTCTTGGTTTGACTAATAACTATAGTTAATTTCTGAGACCCATTGGCCCATCGGGATCCCATCCCATCGGGATTCGAACTTGCAATTTTTGTGTTGCAGGCGACTATTTAAACCATTCTACATTAATTAGTCCTTCATGCTAGACGCTTTCGAAGTATAGTGAGCGGTTATCAATTATTATGCAATTATACGTACAGATTTCTTAACAAAGTACTAATCAGATCAAAAAGAGTTAATCCAGCCACTTAAATACAGACGGATCTTATTATACCACATGTCTTTAAGAACAATATTTTTATTTCAATCTGTGAATCGAATATCCTGGCTTCGTTCCAAACGATTTCAAAATCAAATCTTACGAGCATTTTGCGCTAAAACGCTCGAATATGATCGATAATCGCACGTGATACCTTGTGGCCACAAATGTACTATAAATTTACGAGGTTTTGCGGATATTCTATTGTTTTCAGCTTGCATTAAACGGTCGGACATTGAACGTATTATCTTCACGTCTTCCCACAAGGGTTCCCGAAAAGGTAGTCAGAGGTTGGTAGACCAACAAACGTATATAGGATGCCTCTCTCTCGATGTGTCTCCTTCGCCGTAAACCTCCTGGTGTTACTAATCACTGTAATTAAGTTCAGAAAAAGTCATCGGTATAATCGTATATGTACATATAATATCTACATACATACATACATATCATCACGCCAAGTCCCTAACGGGGTAGGCAGAGAGTATAGAGCGCCAGTTCTCTCTAGACTTACATATCTCTCTTCAGTCTTTTCATACATGCTCGTCGGTTTCGAGTACTCTTAACGTTCCCGTCCTTGAGAGTCCGATCTATTTGATCCAGGTAGTTGGAACGTGGCCTTCCTCTGCCCCTTCTTGCACACACTTTTGCTTTGTATATCTGCTTCGTCAATCTTTCTTCACTCATCCTTTCTATGTGTCCAAACCAACGTAACATGCCTTTCTTCATCTTTACAATCACGCCCTCATTCACGCCAGTTGATTTGCGAATCTCTTCATTGCGGATTCGATCTAATATCGTTACGCCGCACATTTTTCGAAGAGATCGCATCTCGACTGCATTCAAGCTATTTTCATACTTCCTCTGACATACCCAGGGTTCGCTGCCATACAATAAGGTAGGTACCAATATCGCGTTGTGGACAGCAATTCGAGCATTCTTGCTCAGACTTTTACTGCCCATCAACGCCGACATGGCTCCATTCACCTTATTTCCGGCAGTTATCCTTCTTTCAATATCTTTTTCATACTTTCCATCTCGTGTGAACATGCTTCCAAGATATACAAATTCATTCATTCATTCATTCATTCATATAATATCTATACTAATATTATAAAGAGGAAAGATTTGTATGTAAGTATGTTTGTATTGAATAGGCTCCGAAACTACTGGACCGATTTGAAAAATTCTTGTACCATTGTAAAGCTACATTCACCTTTAAGCTTATTGTTTAAGCTTATATATTCTTTTATTAAAAAATATCTTATGTCCACCTGTGCAAAGCCGGGAGCGACCCCTAGTGTTATATATATTTCTTGCCCTCGAAACCGACGAGCATATATGAAAAGACTGATGAATGTGGACGAAGCGAAAGAGGTATGTAAGTCTAGAGAGAACTGGCGCTCTATTCTCTCTGCCTACCCTGTTAGTGACACGGCGTGATGTTTAGTATATGTTCTTGTGTCCGTGTGTTAGTCATTGAACTCTCGATTTCGAAACTTAATATCCTCACGCCTTCCCACAAGGGTCCCCGAAGGGGTAGGCAGAAGTGTATAGGTAATACCCGCACACTCACTTTGCTTTGTTGATTTTTTTTGTTTGTTTCCAACTAGAGTCGAGAATGGTTTAGATTCACTATTGGACCCGATAGGTGGCGCTGCGATTGTGTATTGCGAAATATTTTTTTTTTCACCCAAACGAAGCTGGGCGGGACAGCTCGTCTGTTTGTTATATACCCATAAAACTAATACACAATGCAGTTATATTTAGTACCAAGGTAACGTATGCATTACGGTTCATATTTGCATGCAGACCAGCTGAAAGCTATATAACAAATCTTCAGACATTTTTTAACTGCTGTCTGTTTGCGTAACACCGTATCTGGCTTGCGGCCAAAGTCTCGGAATAACTGTACAAGGTCTAGTATGCCCAGCCGTCTGTCATCCCGCAATGATTGTCATGACAACCACTAATGAATGACTAACTTGTATATACAATTTTACGGGAATTCTAAGCGTTTTATTAACGCCAACGGATTTCTTACATTGGTCATCAAATTAAGCCCTTTTTAAACGACTTCTAAAACAGAGGTTCGCAATTCAACTGTATATTTTTTTTTCAATCAGAACTTTTTTCTAAGGGAACCTATTTCGAGGAACCATTTTTTTATTTGAGTGTTGGTACTTCGCATATGGTTCCATATACATTTGATAAAGATTAGGTAATACCAAACCTGCCTTAGGTAACACCGACCCCAAAAATTACAATAATTGTACATTATTTTAATGCGACAGGAACAGAACTCATCTCGTTATAATTCTTTTTCGTAGGCACTTAAAATGTATTATAAGATCTTCAAGCCTTCCCCACAAGGGTCCCCGAAGGGGTAGCCAGAGGTAGATAGTACCTGCATACCCAGGGTTCGCTGGAGATATATTCCAGGTGCTAACATACTGCGTAACATACATCATCGTCTCTGCATACCCGGCTCTTAGGTATCATATCGCATGGCCAATCTAGTTATTATTAAATCTATATATAGCATAAACCAATTAGGTCGAGATAATAATATTGATTAGGCTCTAAACCTTTGTCGGTTCTACTAGACAGTCGTAACTAAAACCTAACCTATATAGGCGTAAAACGGTAGACACTCACGTATATACAAACGACGATAATACATATATATGACACATATATGTATATATCTGTACATGTATATATTTACTAGCTGTCCCGCCCAGCTTCGCCCGGGGGAAAAAGTTAAACTTCCTGAAACACGATTGCAGCGCTACCTATCGGGTCCAATTGTGATGTGAGCCATCCTATCTTTTAAGTTGGATCAAACTGCACATATTGTGCAAATTTGATTGAAATCGCTTAAGTATTTTAGGAGCCCATCGCGGACAAACAACGTGACACGTAATTTATATATATTAAGATGTACCGTCGTCGGGAAGGTAGATATTATATCCCTCTCACAGACTTTAATAACCTTCACGCATTCCCACATGGGTCCTAAAAGGGGTGAAGGTAGTAGTGTATGGGTAGAGGTGTCTAGGTAATCCACACACCACTTTCGCGGGGACGATCATATGTAAACAGAAAGTAGATATTTTAACATCTCACCGACAGCACAACACTTCATTTCTCCAAACAGCTGACGAACAGCTGTTTCCTTTATTTATCCGAGCACTTGAAATTCCATAGAGAATTCAACCATTTCTCAAACGAAAATATCTACGTTCTCTCGTACGTTTGTGTCATCTGCCTTATTTATGACTATCATTTAAATGTTTAGCTAAGTATTTGTATTTTGCCAAATGGCTAACATTTCTAAGTCGGCTGTCAATATATGTAATTTATATTTCAACTAGCGTTAACCCTCGCTTTCACTCGAGTTGAATTAATGATTACTGCTTCGTTCCTTGCAGTATTAAAAATATTAAATTCATTGAAACCTACCTCTTGAATCACTCTATCTATCTCTATTGATGAAGACCGCATTAAAATCTGATGAGTAGTTTAAAATATCTAAGCGTTCAGACGGTGGGAAGCTACGTTTTTTTATATTATATATAGATTTAATAACAACAAAATAACTGCAACTTCCTAATTGTAAAACTAACTACAGATAAAATATTTGACCCAAATCGGTATCCCACGAAAACGTGCCAAGAAGACTAGCAGCATTCACACAAGGGTCCCCGAAGGGGTAGGCAGAGGTGTATGGGTAGTACCCACACACCCACTTTCCGCCAGAGATATATTTAGGTGCCAAAGTGACAGATGGCGAGTTCATCGCCGTTACTCAAGCACGACTATACATACACCTTTGAATTGCTTCTCAGACGTATGCAGGTTTCCTCTCGATGTTTTCCTTCACCATAAAGCTCCTGGTTTGACTAATATATATCAGTAAGTATAAGACTGATGAATATAAAGCAGGAGAGGTAAGTTTAGAGACGACTGGCGCACTTCTCTCTCTGCTTACTTAGAGAGGAGTCGTTATGATATGTATGTAGGAGTAAACTAATGTAAACAATAATATCCGGCAAATGCAATTGAAATTAAATTTAGCTCTAGTAGAGATCTCATTACCGCACAATAACACAGCTGTTGCAGAGTAAACACGACAATAGTACCATATTGTTAGTTGCACAGTGAGAAAATAATGAGCTTGCATGTACAAGACTGCTGTGGCCTATGATCTGACTTAAGAGTTGTAGTAGCAGTTGTTGTAATAGAAGTAATGTATTCACAAATTCCTCTACTAATTGGGTTTATTCACACCTTGAAACATTTATTTTATACCACAAGAGAGTCAAGCAAGCATACGGCCCACCTGATGGGAAGCGGTCACCTTAGCCCATTTACGCTTACGATACCGAAAAGAGTGACAACGCGCAAGTGATACGCGCGTTATCACTCTGTGTTTGGAGTGTTATACTGTGCATAATGGGATAATTCCCTTTGCTGCCAACACAATATAACAATCTTCCCCCCTCCCTAAGGAGCTCATTACTGGTAACCTTATTCACCGCGTAGGAACACAACACAATAAATTGTGTTATTTGGCTACGGACTTCTATAAGGTGGAGGTCCTGGCCCAGTCGGGCAGCTCCAAATTCGAACGGGAAACCCGTTATGCCCTACCTCTCTTATGCTCTCTCTCTATTCTTACCCTTTCACTTCGTCTACATTCAGTAGTCATTTTATACATGCTAGCCAATTTCGAGTATTTTTGACGTCTGAGAAGCAATTCCAAGACGTATGTATAGTCGTGCTTGAGTAACGGCGATGGACTCGCTATCTGTCACGTTGGCACCTAAAATATATTTCTGGCGGAAAGTGGGTATGTGGGTGTACTACCTATACACCTCCGCCTACTCCTTCGGGGACCCCTGTCGGAAGGCGTGCTCAAGCACAACTATACATACGCCGTTGAATTACTTCTCAGACGTATGCAGGTTTCCTCTCGATGTTGTCCTTCACCGTAACGCTCGTGGTGTGACTAATCACATTTTTCGGATGTTCGGATTTAAATAGTAACTATAAATGTAAAGAAACTATTGACAATACAAGCATGCCGGATATTCAGAACTCCACAGAAGCCTCACTAGCACTCGGTATCTGAAGCAGGAAATGAACTTCTAAGAATATTTAATACAACCCACGTACAACATTACCAGAACACAATTTCCGAACGCGCCACGTTACTGAGCTTCGAATTCTTTTTATGAAGATTCAAATTAAATTAGCTGAATGTCGTTAAAAAAAACAAAATTAGTTTATGCGCATTTTGTCCTTGTTACCTACACGGACTAAATTATATTGTATATCCTTTCTATATACTAATATTAGGTCTTTACCTATGTTTTTTTTTAATATTTTAGCTAATCAAAGTTTTGGCTCCAATCTATACTAATATCATAAAGAGGAAAGATTTGTTTGTAAGGAATTGTCTCAAAAAGTACTGGACCGATTTTAAAAATTCTTTCACCATTTGAATGCTACATTATCACTGGTTAATATAGGCTTTTTAATTGCAAGGAAAAAATTAATTTTATGTCAAAATATTTAAAAAATAAATGTCCGTCCGAAGCCGGGACGGGCCGCTAGTTATCTATATTTTTGCCATTTTGATGGCAGTTTTTTTAACCCTTTACTGTAGTCCTGTCCATCAGACATATAAACGTCGACCATGTTACTACAAGCTTTGCGGTGATGGAAACATCGAGAGAAAACCTGTATACGTTTGAGATGAAATTCAATGGTATGTATAGTCGTGCTTGAGTAACGGCGATTGACCTACCATCTCTCACTTTAGCAACTAAATATATCTGGAAAATGGCGCCTCTGTCTGCTGTAGGGCTTCGTAAGGGGTACCTTTCGAAACCCTTGTGGACCCTTGGGAAGGCATGAAGATAGAACAAAAATAAAACTATATTAATCTGAAGTCAGAACCCGACAAATTTCTTTTCAATTGAACGCAAATAGCAATTAGAATTGGAATAAATTCAAGATGAAACAATAGAACGATCTCTAAATTTTGATTAATGGTCCGTCTTTATATAAAACGAAATATTTTATTAAATTGTTATTAGTCATTGTTAAGGTCAAATAAATCAAAGCGGAAAATTATATTCTTTATAAGTTTGAAATATGAAAGGCATAAAAAAAGGCGACAATTTAAAATATATTTTGGGCGAAACATGGGTGTTTTTATCCCTTCAGGGTCCCTTGTGGCAAGGCTATGTACACATATATGTATTATTATATCAATAATTAAGACGAGACAGAGGAAGACCACGTTCCAACTATCTGGATCAAATCGATCGGACACTCAAAGACGGGAACGTCAAGAGTATTCGAAACCGGCGAGCATCTATGAAGAGCCTGATGAATGTGGACGAAGCGAAAGAGGTATGTGAGTCTAGCAAGTACTTGCGCTCTATTCTCTGTACCTACCTCGTTGGGGATTCGGCGTGATGATAATGTATGTATGTATGTATGTATGTTTATATATAATATAATATATCCTCACGCCATCCCACAAGGGTCCCCGAAGGGGTAGGCAGAAGTGTATAGGTAATACCCACACACCCACTTTCCGCCAGAGGTATATTAGGTGCCAACGTGACGGCGAGTCCATCGCCTTTACTCAAGCACGACTATACATACGCCTTTGAATTTCTTCTCAGACGTATGCAGGTTTCCTCTCGATGTTTTCCTTCACCGTATAGCTCGTGGTGTGACTAATCACTGTACTTAAGTTCAGAAAAACTCATTGGTACAGTCGGGATTCGAACTTGCGATCTTTGTGTCGCAGGCAACTGCTCGAACCACTTGGCCACCACGGCATGTATGTATGTATATAATAATTAAAACTTATTTGCTATAAGGATAATGTTACTTGAATTATTATTTTTCATATTTATTATTCATATAAAATATGCCCTGATACATTCATACAAACATTAATATCGTCTCACCGATTCTTTCCTGACAGGGTGGGTAGAGAAAGTAGAGCGCCAGCTCTCTCAGTTACACATCTCTTTCGCTTCATCCACACTCATCAGTCTCATCAGGATGATGTTTTTTCCTCTGCTTACCCTTTGAAAACTCCTAATCGAAAGGCGACTGCACACAGACAACCTTCCTCTAACTTTTTTATAAAAATAACTAACTATACACAAATAAATACTTCTAACGCATCCGGTTAGTGTTTATACAGGCACAATCTTCCGGATATCCGGTATATTTAGCCGGCACACCTCACTGGTTCCGGATGCTATCCAACCCAGTTCTTTTAGAAATATTTCAATACTCAAACTTATTTCAACCACTGTTATCAAAATCTAATCTTGGTTATAATGCTCCTCTAAACAGAATGTTCAGAAAGTTCAACAGCCTTGCTAAGTCGCGCTCAATCGATATTTTCTGTGGCAGTATTCATAAGTTTAGAAAGGATTTGTGTGTTAAAATTTAAAATTCACAATTCGTTAGCTGTTACGAACTAACCATTTTTTTTTTTATTTATGTGTTAGCTCTAAGGTTTTCATGCATGCTGTGGTTTCCTATAATTGAGGAATCACAAAAAAATGTTTTATATCATAGCTGTTAAGAAAGTTTTGTGTATTTCTTGTTGGAAACTCTAATAAAAAAAAAAAAAAAAAAAAAAAAAAAAAAAAAAAAAATAGAAACATTTTTTGAAGTGAATTCGCGAGGAAAGGGCGATATGAGCTACGCAAGCTTTTTCATACAAAGATTGTATTATTAAGCTTTTTACTATACACAAATACTTTTGAGTGTACTATTGTAGTAGTCAGGGGAACGACACGCCTGATGGCAAGCGGTTACCATAGCCATGCATTTCTGGTTTCTTTCGGTCGAAAACGAGAATTTGAAGGGTAGAACCCACACACCCACTTTCCGCCAGAGATATATTTTAGGTGCCAACGTCACAGATGGCGAGTCCATCGCCGTTACTCAAGCATGACTATACATACGCCTTTGAATTGCTTCTCAGACGTATGCAGGTTTCCTCGCGATGTTTTCCTTTACCGTAAAGCCTGTGGTGTGATTAATCACTGCACTTAAGTTCAGAAAATCTCATTGGTACAGTCGGGATCCGAACTGGGGATCTTTGTGTCGCAGGCAACTACTGGAACCACTCGACCACCACTGCTTCTAATTTCAAGGGAATTTTTCGTATAGTATTAGGGGCCGATTGCATCACTTTTATGCTTTTACCTTTGACCTTTATGCCCTTGCGAAAGGGACCTTTGGAAACGTCACTTAAGCATTCTTGAGTCATGATCGCGTCTTTATCGATAGGAAATTTCCCTTAAATATCAGGGAAAGGTAGATGCCAAGGTGAACGAAGTCAATTTGCTCACGGAAATCTATGCACATGAAAAATTCGCCCGCGATGCAAATAGACGTATAAATGTGTAACTCTGTGATGTAATACTTATGTTCCGATCCGATGAAAGGAACGCGCTGGGAATTATGATAAGGCTACAGATGGGGTGGAGCGGTCTATGGAAATTAAACAATTAATTTCGGAAGCTGTGGTGGCCGAGAAACCTGCATTCGTATGAGAAGAAGGGTTGGCAATGCATTTGGTTCTAGTATTCATAGGCCGCGGTAACCGCTTACACTCAGGCAGACCGCATTCTTGTTTGTCACTCTATTATATTATGTTTGAGTCACGGCGATGGACTCGCCATCTGTCACCTTACAACTATCTCTATACTAAAGACCTGCCCGGCTTTGAACGGGAACAACCATTCTTTTGTTATATCTCAAAAGAATAAGGCAACGTTTTCGTTTGAAAATCCCAGGTGACTTTCACGTGTATATAAAATTTAAAAGAAGTTCCTTTATAAATTGAGCCGAAAAATACACGTAGGTAGCTACGTATTTTTTTAAGGATTACGGTTTGATTGAAGCAGTGTTGCCATTAATATATAAAAGGTGAGCACGTTGATGTGAAGCATCAATTGAAAAAGCAGTGAAAAAGTGAACGATTTTTTCATTTCCTATGGATGTACATTTGGCGATTTCCTCAACGGATATGAATGCGACACACGGTCGATGAGAACTGCTTCCAAACAATAAGGCCAACTTTACGAACTCGTAATAGATTAATTACCGTGCCGAGCCGTGGTGGCCGAGTGGTTGCGACACAAAGATCGCAATTTCGAGTCCCAACTGTACCAGTGCGTTTTTCTGTGTACAGTGATTAGTCATACCACGAGCTTTACGGTGAAGGAAAAACTCGAGAGGAAACCTGCATACGTCTGAGAAGAAATTCAAAGGCGTGTGTATAGTCGTGCTTGAGTAACGGCGATGGACTCGACATCTGTCACGTTGAAAGTGGCTGTGTGGATACTACCTTTACACATCTGCCTACCCCTTCGAGGACCCTTGAGGGAAGGTGCTACTTCATTAAAGGGTCGCGTTAATATACGTCAAAATAAATTTACTAGGTGTCCATAGTTGGTCCGTAGTTGGATCATTATTCATAAAAAAGAGCTTAAGCATTATTAATGAGCTTTAATTAATATTTTTATAGTTATGATTATTTTTGACGTTAAGTAAGTAAGACCATAAACATATAATTATATAAATCTCTGCTCAGTTCAAATACATACTTCAACCATAAACAAAAGTATATTTGATATCAAGTAAGACTCTTCTCAGTCTGACACCTTATTACTTGGTGTATGTCAAACGTGTCGTACGTGTTATGTTTTTTTTTATCTTTATATATTTTATTTAGGGGATCCCAGTGGAAGCGTGCACGTCGCGATTCCTGCCAGCCCAGAGGGCTGCAATTCCACTCGATGCGCATTGGCCGGACGGCTGTTAGGGCGTGCCCCCGAGGCGACGCGCACCAGTCCGTCCCCGCTGGTGCGAAAAATTCAGCACAGGGCGGCGATGGGGACCGCCACCCATCACGCGGAGTGCCTCACGGCGGGAAGTGGAGTGTGGAGTGTAGGATGGGTGTATGGAATGTAAGAGGAGGTATGGCTGATAAGATGAACGAATTGATCGATGTTATGACAGAGAGCGAGTTAGATGTTGTGTGCTTGTCTGAAGCGGAAGGGTAGTGGAGTGGACGAGCTCCCGGGCGGGAGTTTAGTGCTGTGGTCAGGAGTGGCAAACACCGAGCACGCCTGCCAGGGAGTGGGAATTCTACTATCCAGCCGCTTGGCAGAATGTATGATAAGTTATGATGCGGTGAGCCCCAGACTTATTTGGGCTCGCTTTAAAATAGGCCTTACCCGACTATTTTTAGTCGCGGTGTATGCTCCGGTGGCCTCAGCGGACACTTGCGACCTGAATAAGTTCTGGGAATGTGTGAGTAATGTTCTAGAGACGAAAGAAGGGAATGAAAAGCTGATTATTTGTGGTGATCAGAATGGATGGGTCGGGACAGCCCGTAAGGATTACGAGGCAGTACTCGGCAAGTATGGTGATAAGAGAGTGAACGAGGCAGGCAAGCTGATATTAGATGTATGCATGGAGAGAGACCTTTTTGTGGCGAACACCATGTTCGACCACAAGAGGATTCCTCAGTATACATGGGAACGGAAAAATGAGCGAAGCATGATAGATCTGTTTCTAATAGATCAGCGACTCAGAACACAGGTGATGGACACCAGGGTGTATAGGGGACCCGACCTGAGAACGGACCACTTTCTAGTTATAACTAGAATAAGAGGTCTGTTCGCGGGCTGGCGATCCCGTGCTGGGGGTCCCTGTTCTGCAGTCGCAGACCGCATCAAAAGCTGGAGGCTTCAAGATGCGGCTATTAGAGACAGATATCAAGAAAGGGTATCTGAACAGCTAGCCTGTCCCCCGAAAGATGTGTTTGAGAGTGTCGATGTTTGTTGGCAGTTCCTTAAGTCCAGCATTTTATTTATTTATTTATTTATTTATTTACAATTAGCACGACAACGTGGTCATTTACGCTAATGTGGTGGTATAAGTTAAAAAAATATATATGAGTAATAATAAATAAAGTTAATATACATGTATTACCAAGAAGAAGATGGCCTTCTTTCTGCGTATGCCAGACACTCATTCAAAATTACCTTCCATTCACCTGCCAGCACATCACATTCAGGGTCTACACTTGAGTCCAGGAGGGCATTGAGTGCTGTCAGTGACCTCGGGATCGGAGACTGAGCGTGCGCCACTGTTCGGCAATATGGCACCGCGAACAGTTTGTGCTTTCTACTTCGGCAATAGTTTTTGGGCACAAAGAAACGCGATAGTCCGCTGTGTAGGTCGGACGCATCAGTTTTCCCATGTAGGATTTTGCACATCGTTACAAGTTGGTCGTTAGTGCGTCTTACCTCCAAAGAATTGTAACCTAGGTGGCCCAGGAGAAAGTTAGTGGGGTACAGGTATGGATAATAGCCATACATATGCTTATAGAGGTATCGAAGAAAAGCCTTTTGCACCTTTTATGCGCCACGAAAGAGGTTTGTGGCATTTCGAAAGGGCGAACAACCAAAAATGGCGATGGTTGGTGGGATGATGAAGTGAAAGAAGAAGTTAAAAAGAAGAAGGATGCAAGGCAAGAAATTTTGGCTATGTCCAGCTCAAGTGAAAGTATAAAAGAAAAGATGAAAGAAAAATATCGCCTGCAAAAAAATCGTACGAAAGAGATAGCTCAGAAGCGTGAGAGGTTCCAAATGACTGTAGACGAAAAACTGTCGCATAATTTCAAGGACAATAAATCTTTTTTGGAGGGAAGTTAAGAAGTCCAGAAATTGTGTTACAGCTAGTAGTAGGATGAATGTGATTATTTCGAAGGACAATGACATACTGACTGGCAAAACTGACGTCCTCAGGCGATGGAGTGAAATCTACAAAGATATGTATGATGATGATGCCGCTGATCTACTCATAGAGCTGCCTCCAACAGAATCTGTCGAGGATCCTATAGCGGATAAAATAAGTATGGGAGAGATTGTAAGTGCGATAAGAAGTCTGAAATGTGAAAAAGCTGCGGGAATAGATGGGATTACGGCTGAGATGATCAAGTACGGTGGACCAGCGGCAGCGGCAGCGTGCGGCACAACGTGTAACTATTGAAAATGACGAACAACAGGAGTGATGTCTACAAGATTTGTGGCAGCGTGCGACACAACGTGTAGCTATTGAAAATGACGAGCAACAGGAGCGATGTCTACAAGATTTGTGGCAGCGTACGGCTCAACGTGTAGCTACTGAAAATGACGAACAACAGGAGCGATGTCTACAAGATTTGCGGCAGCGTACGGCTCAACGTGTGTTTGCGTTGATAAAGGTCCCAAAGTCCCAATCGTATTTTTTTCACATATATCTACCATGTTCAGATGGTATTTCGTTACAGTTTTACAAACCACATCTATAAGCTGTTTCTGAGGTTAGCGAGCACAAACGCACAGACAAACAGACAAAAATTCTAACAATCTGTGTTTTGGGTGCTGTTTGCGTTGATAAAGGTCTCAATCATATTTTTTTCTTATATATCTTCCATGCACAGACAGGGATCCGTTACATTTTTATTATATGTTTAGATAGATGATTCTTTAAATTGGCATACCTTTTTCGTTTCTTAACATGAAATAAACACTAAATGTTAGGTGAAGTATACCATGATATATTAGTGACAAACACAACTGTAAAAAAGTTAATACCTACTTTTTTCAATAAAATATTAAACTAATTGCACACGGGATTTTTTATTTAAATAACAAGTTCATATTTTTACACGCTTTATATTAGCTTCACCTGTATGTATGTATGTATGTATGTATGTATGTATGTATGTATGTAACCGACTTCTTTGAGCTCGATTTTGACCCACTTTAAACGGCCAGATTTCGTTCAAACTTTGTAGACTTATCGAGGACCGATGACAATACACTAATAACTAAAAAGTAGAAAATAAATAGTAGTTAAAAAAAACTAAAAAACACGCTTTTTATAGAAAACCGAACTAAAAAATAGAAAATAAATTTCGATAATATCTTAAAAAGCGTGGGGTGCTTTTTAAGATATTACCGAAATGATAATCACTCTACTAATATCTGTCAATAAAATATTTATAACTATTGACACCATGCACCCCACGCTTTTTAAGATATTATCGAAATTTATTTTCTATTTTTTAGTTCGGTTTTCTATAAAAAGCGTGTTTTTTAGTTTTTTTTTTCATTATTATGTTGGTAAGATTAAAAAATATTATTAATATTTCATAAGTATGTAATTCGTACGAAATAATATTTTATATTATATTTACCGAGCTAAGCTCGGTCATCCAGGTACTATATATATATATATATATATATATATATATATATATATATATATATATATATATATATATATATTATTTCTGCTGTACGTGTGTATGTCACTGACCTCATTCTAAACGGCTGGACCGATTTTAATGAAATTTTCTGTGTGTCGTCAGGTTTAGACTCACAATTGGACCCGTTAAGTGGCGCTACGATCGTGTTTCAGGAGCTTTTATTCTTTCACCCAAGCAAAGCTGGGCCGGACAACTAGTTATGTATATTATTAGAATGTATATTAAAGCATTATAATAGAAAAAAAATCATAAAGCTTGAATGGTACTAGAGCCCAAACCAACGTAGCATGCCTGTCTTCATCTTTACAATCACACCCTCGTTCACGTCACTTGCTTGCGAATCCGGTCTAAATCATTTCGGATTCCGAACAAACTGTCTGTGTGTCACTTATATGCCACGATCGTGTTTCGCAAGCTGATGTGCAGTAAAACAGAATAGAGAGAGCTATGGAGCTGACTTTATGATCATAAAAAATAATAAGCCACGTTTTCAATATTATTGTTTATTATCTTGTTGGCAGGCAATAAAAAGAGTAAGGTATTCAAGACGTTACGCGTTTATTTAGATTGTTTACGATCATTTTATTACAAATAGGGTGCGAATTATTATTTGTTTTCCTTTTTGTTGCGTAAGGAAGTATTTTCTTGTTCTAAGCTTTCCTGCTTGACTGATTCTAATTAAGATTGACGCCAGAAACTCTTCATGTACAGGTAGATAGATGATTTGCTGCAAAAATGGTTCTAAATATAGATAATGTATTGTGACGAAAATGTATTATGCAGACAGGGGTTTAATAACACCATTCATTGTGCTATTAAAATTATATTATACTAGCTGTCCCGCCCAGCTTCGCTCGGGTGAAAAAGTTAAATTGCCCGTAACACGATCGCAGCGCCACCTATTGGGTCCAATTGTAAATCTAAACCATTCTCGAATCTAGCTTAAGACACACAGAAACACACAGAAAGCTTCGCCCGGGTAAAAAGGTAAAATTCTTGAAACTCGATCGCAGCGCCACCTATCGGGTCCAATTTAATATAGCCTATGTTACTCGGGGATAATGTAGCTTTCCAAAGGTGAAAGAATTTTTGAAATCGGTCCAGTAGTTTCGGAGCCTATTCATTACAAACAAACAAACAAATCTTTCCTCTTTATAATATTAGTATAGATTACGTGACAGATGGCCTGTCATAATGTTCAGACATTTTGTCGTAAATCTAAAGGTGTGTCAAATGTAAGGAATTTGCAACAAATGCACAGATGACAAAGTTCCTGGCACTGACAAAAATTCCCGACGATGTCATAGACGAACAGACAAATTGGTCATATTAAAGGTTGCCTGCGACACCAAGATCGCAAGTTCGTATCCGACTGTGCCAATGAGTTTTTCTGAACTTAAGTACAGTGATTAGTCACACCACGAGCTTTACGGTGAAGGAAAACATCGAGAGGAAACCTGCATACGTTTTAGAAGTAATTCAAAGGCGTGTGTATAGTCGTGCTTGAGTAACGGCGACGGACTTGCTAAGCTGTCACGTTAGCACCTAAAATATATCTCTGGCGGAAAGTGGGTGTGTGGGTATTACCTATACACCTCTGCCTACCCCTTCGGGGACCCTTGTGGGAAGGCGTGAGGTTATATATTATTATTCAATTAGAAGCACGGAGCCCTATAAATGCCAAAAGGAGTTTAGTCAGGTTCTATTAGTGGGATAGGATAATGCGGCAAAATTACATGACGTTCGAAAAGCTGCTAAATGGCGCAGGCAATTTCCTGTCGGGTTACCTTCACCTTTCGTCATGTCATTGGCTTCTAGCGAACAATTTAGCTTACTTAGGCAAATTCACCTGAATCACCGCACTTTCGAAACTTCACTTACTTTGAAAACGTCAGATTTTTACTGTATATTTATTCAACATACCTACTTATACTTTTCGTATGTAAATATATAATTAACTAGCTGTCCCGCCCAGCTTCGCTCGGGTGAAAAAGTTAAATTGCCCGTAACACGATCGCAGCGCCACCTATTGGGTCCAATTGTAAATCTAAACCATTCTCGAATCTAGCTTAAGACACACAGAAACACACAGAAAGCTTCGCCCGGGTAAAAAGGTAAAATTCTTGAAACTCGATCGCAGCGCCACCTATCGGGTCCAATTTAATATAGCCTATGTTACTTGGGGATAATGTAGCTTTCCAAAGGTGAAAGAATTTTTGAAATCGGTCCTGTAGTTTCGGAGCCTATTCATTACAAACAAACAAACAAACAAACAAATCTCTTTATAATATTAGTATAGATTAATTAACATAATTAAAAGTTCGCTCCATGTAGTGCTATTAAACTATTCATCTATAAATAGCCGTGGTGGCCGAGTGGTTCGAGCAGTTGCTTGCGACGCAAAGGTCGCAAGTTCGAATCCCGCCTGTACCAATGAGTTTTTCTGAACTTAAGTACAGTGATTAGTCACACCACGAGCTTTACGGTGAAGGAAAACATCGAGAGGAAACCTGCATACGTCTGAGAAGAAATTCAAAGGCGTATGTATAGTCGTGCTTGAGTAACGGCGATGGACTCGGCATCTGTCACGTTGGCACCTAATATACCTCTGGCGGAAAGTGGGTGTGTGGGTATTACCTATACACCTCTGCCTACCCCTTCGGGGACCCTTGTGGGAAGGCGTGAGGATATATATCTATAAATATAAAAAAGAAAGTTTGTCTGTATGTTCTTTAACGGCTGGACCGATTTAAATGAAATTTTCTGCTTCTTCAGGTGGATTCGAGAATGTTTTACATTCACAATTGGACCCGATAGGTGGCGCCTACCCGTTCGGGTACCTTTGTGGGAAGTCGTGAAAATATTTTTTGATCCCTACCAGCTTCATTCGAGTTAAAAGATAAAATTGGAACACGATCGCAACGCTACCAGTGACCTGATGTTCACTTTTTTATTTTACTACGTGCATCATCGAGTTAATGTGAAACTATTGATTGGTTGGGGATAAGAAAACATCTACAAATCAAATACTGTTACTATTTAAAAACGCGCTTATCCCACTGCGATTCACTAGCCATTTTCAACATGTCGGACGCACAGGTGTGTTCGGTCCAGTAAATCGACACTACACATTTCAAATCCCTTTTCTACGAGTGAATATTCCCCCTCTGAGGTATTAGCACATTGTCTATGATCACAACAAAAGATTACGTAATATATCTTTGAGAATAAGATGCTTTGTAGCGAAAGGCGATAAAAGAAATCTCTAGTCCCCGAAGTATTTAGAAGCACGTGTGATGTGAACAAAAAGGTTTTTTGCTTTATCTATTGTTAAAGAAGATCTACAGGATCTCGACTGGAACGGGGTAAGTTTTAAGATCTCTTCGGAGACGTGGAGCGATAGTTCATACAGGATAGTTATTCAAAGGTGTGAAAAGATTTTCAAGCGTTCATAGGCACCCATGTCAGTGGTTCACTTACTTTCATGATCCTTTTTTATACAACAAGAATGGCAAACAAGCATACGGCCCTTCTGAAGCGGTTACCGTAGCCTACTTACGCTCACGATACCGAAGTATCTCTTGCACGTTGCCACTCTGTTGTAATTAAATCTTATGCTCTAAGAAGTATCTTTAAAACTAAGTATGTAGTTTTTTATTCACTTAGGTGGGAAGCCGAGAGTTTAGCCTGATGATAGACGGCTACCGATGCCTTTGGTTGCATTACTCACGTTGCCGATCCTGAAGGAATCTTTTCACAACCTTTTTGAAGAACTCCATACTCTATACTGTACCATAAATGTATGCTGATGATATTGGACAAATTGCCTTGACCACAAAAAGACAAAACAATATTGCAATATATATACATATCCTCACGCCTTACGAAAAGAGTCCCCGAAGAGGTAGGCAGAGGTGTCAATATTACCCACACACCCACTTTCCGTCTGACATATATTATTATAGATGACAACGTGACAGATGGCCAGTCCATCACCGTTACTCAAGCACGATTATACATACACCTTTGAATTACTTCTCAGACGTATGCAGATTTCGTCTCAATGTTATATTCTGTCATATTTTGTCAATTACTTTATACAACACTTTAACCAGTTTTGCGAGTAACAAAGTGTAGTTTTTGCCATCTAATAGCCGGAGCGATCCGCTATACTACGTTAATTAATGTCCCTGGGGCAAGCAGATGAATTAAGTTAATTAAATTTTAACGACACACTAATTACGGTTGGCGCATTAAGCTATCCAGATAAAGCTTTCTCCCAGGAATTTAAGGGTTGTATTCCAGACTCATTGCAACCCTTTTTGATGTTTTGAGCTTAGGTCGTCTGGTCTGTTGGTCCTGGCTGCGGAACATGATCTTTCGGGTTCGATTCCCCGCGGTTATGAACAGGAATATTTGAGTATTATATTGTCACGCCATGTACATTATCGAAGTAAGTAGGGTGGCTGCGTTACGAGCTCTGCCACGCAAATATTGCAAGTTCGAATCCTGTACCAATGAGTTTATCTAAACTTAAGTACAGGGATTAGTCGCACCTCGAGCGTTTATAGTGAAGGAACACTTCGAGAGGAAACTCTGTATTATGTTTGAGAAGAAATTCAAAACGTAATACCACGCCGAGCCTCTTACGACATAGGACATTCACTTCTTCCGTCTCTTTCGAAGTTCGAGTTTCGAAACTTTCAACATTCCCATCCTTATGACTCATAGATTTGAACATAGGTGGTTAGAACGTGGTCTCCTTCCTCTTTTTCCACACTTTCGCATTGTATATTCGTTTCATCAATTTTACATCACTCATCCTTTCCATACATCCCAACCAATCTAACATGCTTTTCTTTATCGTCCTATTCACGGAAGTTGCTATACAATTTGAGGCCGTGCAGAGAATCCAAGCTCACTTAATAAATGAAAAACTGATATGTGTTTTTGTGACCAAATGCAAATTGCTATTTTTAGTTGACAAGTGTCCACTAGATGGCGCTTATCTAAAACTAGCTGTCCCGCCCTGCTTCGCCCGGGTGAAAAAGTAAAATTTCCTGAAACACGATCGCAGCGCCACCTATCGGGTCCAATTGTGATGTAAGCTATCCTTTTTTTTAAGTTGGATCAAACTGCATACGGTATGCAAATTGGATTGAAATCGGTTAAGTAGTTCAGGACCCCATCGTGGACTTGATTGCCATAAAAAAGGTAATAGTGAGTCTATCTTAAAAGATAGACATATGCTGTCGCGGACTTTTTTTTAGAACTTTTAAAGAGGAACAATTCCCTAATACATGATATTTTCGTAACTTAAACCGTTTACGCAGCGTACGCAACGGAAGCTCTCAAAAAGGAATATTTTTTCCCGTTCTTGCAACATTTTTCATTTATGCTTCACTCCTATTAGTCGTAGCGTGATGTTATATAGCCTAAAGCCTTCCTAGAGAAATGGACTATCCAACACAAAAAGAATTTTTCAATTCCAACCAGTAGTTCTTGAGATTAGCGCGTTCAAACAAACAAATAAACAAACAAACAAACTCTTCAGCTTTATAATATTAGTATAGATAGAACGAGATTATTCTGAGTGAATCTTCATTAACCTCTTTGTTTGATCTGATCTCAAAACGAGTCAGAAGTTCAGAATGCAGTTGTGTTTTGATTAGTACCCTAACCCTCTAGCGTATCTAAGAGCAGGTCATAAATAGTTCTAAAGTTCACACGAGCATCCGAGGACATCGACTTCTTAGGTGCTCAACAATGTGACTTGATAACTTATGTGGATCTCGTTGTCGGAGTAGCTGAACTAGTTTCCCCAGAGTCAACATTTCAAGGGAAAAAGTGTCAAGACGGGAGGAATAGTCTTGATTCATTAGCCGAAACATTTACAGGATAGGGATCGAACACGTTTTTGCATCGCAAGGACGTTTTGGAGCGTGGTACAGGAATATTTTCTATTTTATCCTACTGCGGTTGATGGACCTGGAAGACCCACCATCTCTTTAAAGAAGTGTTGCGTCATCTGATCAAGGCGTCATAGTCAGACGGACTGGAACATATCTCGCTCAGAGAATCGACGTTGCTATCCAGCGTGGCAAAGCTGCTAGTCTTCTTGGCACGTTGCCGCAGGATACCGATTTGGGGCAAATATTTTACCTTTATATTTTAATATTTTAATTTTAATTTTAATTTAATATTTTAATTTTAATTTAATATTTTAGCTTTTGTAAATATAGACACAAATGTTATCGCTCTCGCTTCCGCTCATTGCGCGTACCACCCCATCACTTACGATGCGTGGGTCGACCAAGGTCTAACGAGCGAGGGTCTGGAATACAAATCCTCCATGATAAGACAGGCTTGATTGATTTCTGATTCCCACGTGGCTTTGCATTTAAAACTTTGTTTCAATAAGTAATTAGAGTCAAAATCCTCTGGTGTTGCAAGCGCTTAGGAGATAACCGCGTATCAGGCGGGCAGAATTTCTCATAGGTATAAAAAATACATAAGATAACAGAATGTTGTATGAAACAACGAAATTCACACATTCTACTATTCTAACGTAATAATTGTACATTTTGTTTTTTGTTATATTTTGTTTTTTTTAAATCTCATTGGCACTAAACCAATGAACCACCTCAGAGAGAGCATTATTCACTGACGATGTGAATAATGCTCTCTCTTCTTCTCTCGCTTCTCTAAAGTTTGCATCTGTCGATCTATCCAAAACAGACTCGACGAGATGATTTGTTTTATATAGATCTGCAATGATGAAGGATGTCTGTATTATTTTCAGTTATGAAAACTGAATAACTCGTCTGATTCCATTTGTTGAAAGTACAATGGCGGATATTGCCTCTCTTACTTACCTAATGCTTACGGGTCTATTGACATCTTCGGGATAGCAATATTTTATCATGAAAAGTAAGGTTATAATAAATAACAGTAAAATCTTTGTTGAATTAACTACAAGAGAATAATATTAAATGGTAGGGATCTCTACATTTAAGTTCCAAGAACCTGTATTAAATGAGTCCCCTCTCTTTCTGTAGTCTACAATGTAGTCTGTATGTACAATAGACAACACTATATCATCATCATCATCATCATCATCATCATCAGCCCACTCTAGTCCACTGCTGGACATAGGCCTCCCCTAATGAGTGCCATAGCGCCCAACACTATATGTCTAACACAAATGATTTAGTTTTGTAAGACTGCGTAAAGTATTGTAATTGATGTAATCAGTATAATAATAAGCCTTTATTGCTGTTAAAATTTACAATACTTATATCTAAATATTATGTATATATTTTAATGCTAGAATTGTATTATATATTTTAAGTATCGAATCGGTATGTTTAGGAAACAGCTTGTCTCTCGACATATGCCTCCTCTAATGTCTTCCACAAGTAATCGGTATACTTACCAATAAATACCATATCAAGAGTACTCGTAGTTTTCTTTTTAATTAATTTTTTTTCGCTTTTTTACAAAAAAATTGTAGTTGTGGTTACCTGGTAATTGGGTGGACACTTATGTATGTTTTATTAAGGCATATTCTGTTAATATTAGGGTGTTCTAACCTGTTGGTGATCCAAATAAATAAATATAAAAACACAGAGTAATAACAAAAAAGGTCTATTATTTGAATGAATTAATGAACGAGGAACAAATGAATAAAAGAACGAATTGTGACCGGGTGTACGATTGAACGAGCACGGGTGAATTTTAAATGAAATTATGAAACGGAATTTATTTTCCCTGAGCAACGATCGTGTGGATATAGGAATGAATTTATGACCTCTGTATCATAATATAAGAGAGGTAGGGCATATTGGGTTCCCCGTTCGAATTTGGAGTTGCCCGACTGGGGCAGGACAGTGCTTGAGTAACGGCGATGGGCTCGCCGTCTGTCACGTTGGCACCTAAAAACTCTGACAAAAAGGGGGTGCGTGTTTACTACCTACACACCAGTACCTACCCCTTCGAGGACCCTCCTGTCGTCCATACGTCTTTGAATATCTTCCCTAACGTATGTAGGTTTGCTCTCAATGTTTTCCTTCCATCTTTTATCTTTCATTTATACATATATGAGCATGGGGTGGCCTTCATAAGATATAAAAAGATAATGCCCCATCGTTGAGTAACAAATTCAACCAGACGCCATGATTGCCGTACTTATTTCGAGCTACCCACAAAATTATTTTTTTATTCAAACAATTTGTTAAAGGACCTTGTTCTGGCAATAATTTACAGCGGTGGCGTAACGACACAATTTTCTTGCCAATTTTGGTGGAAAAGGGTAATTTTATATTATTTTACATATTTTCTCTTCAGAACCCTATAGCGGAAAATCAACCCTATAAACATACGCAGTAGCTTTGTAATTCAAATGATAACAATTGTAGTTAGTATGTGATTATGTTTCGTCTGGAGTTCTTCAAGAAGGACGTGAGAATATTTTTCCTCGGTCGTGCGTGCGCTTACCAAACAAACAAACAAACAATTACTGCTTTGCTATGAATTACTCGTCTTGTAGCTCTGAATTCAAATGCAAGTTATAATTTTTTTCTACTTGAGTAACGGTGACAGGCCATCTGTCTAGGGTAAACCTAAACCGGCGAAAAGAGGGTGTTGTAATACTTCTACCTACCTCTTGTATGATAATATAATGTCTTCACAAAGATCCCCGAAAGTGTTTAGGTACCCACACACCTTCTTTCCGCCACAGATTTATTTTAGGTGCTAATGTGACATATGGCGAGTCCATTGCCGTTACTCAGGCATGACTATACTTAATATATAATTAATTTCATTTTCAAATCATAAATGACGTCTAGATAAATCTCTGGCGAAATTTTGGTGTTACTTCACCTTCGAATTTGAGGCAGGTACTAGCGTAAATGTGTTTCATACTCAGTGGCTTGGATACCAAGCTTATATTGTATTCAAGCATGTTCGATCCACCGTCCATAGCATACATATTAAATGAACTAACCGCGTCCTTTGCAGGTTTCAGCCCAATACCTCTGACCTATTCACGTCTAATTGATTTACCTGGATACAAAGCTTGGATTTTAGTTCTATTAGACGCCGTAAATTGTCGTACTGTATGTTCAAACAACTAGAATATTGCAATGAATGAGGAATATTTCTGGGTTTGCTATCTATATTATTAAAACGCTGTGTGGATCGATAGATACCTTGATAAACCTTCACGCCTTCCCGACAAGGGTCCACGAAGGGGTAGGCAGAGGTGTATAGGTAGTACCCACACACCCACTTTCCGCCAGATATATATTTAAGGTGCCAACGTGACAGATGGTGAGTCCATTGCCGTTATTCAAGCACGACTATACATATGTCTTTGAATTGCTTCTCAGACGTATGCAGGTTTCCTCTCGATGATAAATTTTTAATGGCTTCCTTTGATTGTGTCCTATCCCGAAATTAAATTAAATTATTTTGTTATTTCATAATGCTTTATCCTAATGGAGTTATATGTATATGGAGTGCATTAACAGTATATAGCTTTTACACAAGGCCTCAAAAATACATTAATGAACGGTAACTAATAGTCGTTAATTGCCGACGTCACCGGTGTTTGTGCGATAAATTAATGGGCATTTTATTGCCCAAAATGAATTGTTATATGGACTTTAAAGGTGTTAAAAAGTTTTATCGCACCAATCCAGGTGGCCTCGAGTGGAATAATCATAAATGTTACAGTAATTAATTTAATTAATGCTGACTTGAATTTATGGATGAATAATTATTTTTTATTCATACATATATATATATATATATATATATATATATATAAACTAGCTGCCCCGCCCAGCTTCGCCCGGGTGAAAAAGTAAAATTTCCTGAAACATGATCGCAGCGCCACCTATCGGGTCCAATTGTGATGTAAGCTATCCTATCTTTTAAGTTGGATGAAACTGCACAAGGTGTGCAAATTTCATTGGAATCGGTTAAGTAGTTTAGGAGTCCATTGAGGACAAACATTGTGACACGAGATTTATATATATTAAGATTACCTTGGGACAATTCAACACAAATTGACTTAGTCCCAAATTAGGCAAAGCTTGTGTTATGGTAACTAGACAACGACATATTTACTGATATAGATAGATATGATATATATAGATAGATATGCATAGGACATCCAATACTAAGGTACAAATATTCGTGTTCATCACACAAATATCTGCTCTCAGCGGTATTCGAACCCGCGACCGCTCTAACCACTAGACCAGACGGCCGTCAAATACAGTCACACGTCTTATTATTTGGGGATCACAGTGGAAGCGTGCACGTCGCGATTCCTGCCAGCCCAGAGGGCTGCAATTCCACTCGATGCGCATTGGCCGGACGGCTGTTAGGGCGTGCCCCCGAGGCGACGCGCACCAGTCCGTCCCCGCTGGTGCGAAAAATTCAGCACAGTACGGCGATGGGGACCGCCACCCATCACGCGGAGTGCCTCACGGCGGGAAGTGGAGTGTGGAGTGTAGGATGGGTGTATGGAATGTAAGAGGAGGTATGGCTGATAAGATGAACGAATTGATCGATGTTATGACAGAGAGCGAGTTAGATGTTGTGTGCTTGTCTGAAACCAAGCGGAAGGGTAGTGGAGTAGACGAGCTCCCGGGCGGGAGTTTAGTGCTGTGGTCAGGAGTGGCAAACACCGAGCACGCCTGCCAGGGAGTGGGAATTCTACTATCCAGCCGCTTGGCAGAATGTATGATAAGTTATGATGCGGTGAGCCCCAGACTTATTTGGGCTCGCTTTAAAATAGGCCTTACCCGACTATTTTTGGTCGCGGTGTATGCTCCGGTGGCCTCAGCGGACACTTGCGACCTGAATAAGTTCTGGGAATGTGTGAGTAATGTTCTAGAGACGAAAGAAGGGAATGAAAAGCTGATTATTTGTGGTGATCTGAATGGATGGGTCGGGACAGCCCGTAAGGATTACGAGGCAGTACTCGGCAAGTATGGTGATAAGAGAGTGAACGAGGCAGGCAAGCTGATATTAGATGTATGCATGGAGAGAGACCTTTTTGTGGCGAACACCATGTTCGACCACAAGAGGATTCATCAGTATACATGGGAACGGAAAAATGAGCGAAGCATGATAGATCTGTTTCTAATAGATCAGCGACTCAGAACACAGGTGATGGACACCAGGGTGTATAGGGGAGCCGACCTGGGAACGGACCACTTTCTGGTTATAACTAGAATAAGAGGTCTGTTCGCGGGCTGGCGATCCCGTGCTGGGGGTCCCTGTTCTGCAGTCGCAGACCGCATCAAAAGCTGGAGTCTTCAAGATGCGGCTATTAGAGACAGATATCAAGAAAGGGTATCTGAACAGCTAGCCTGTCCCCCGAAAGATGTGTTTGAGAGTGTCGATGTTTGTTGGCAGTTCCTTAAGTCCAGCATTTTATGCGCCGCGAAAGAGGTTTGTGGCATTTCGAAAGGGCGGACAACCAAAAATGGCGATGGTTGGTGGGATGATGAAGTGAAAGAAGAAGTTAAAAAGAAGAAGGATGCAAGGCAAGACATTTTGGCTATGTCCAGCTCAAGTGAAAGTATGAAAGAAAAGATGAAAGAAAAATATCGCCTGCAAAAAAATCGTACGAAAGAGATAATAGCTCAGAAGTGTGAGAGGTTTCAAATGACTGTAGACGAAAAACTGTCGCATAATTTCAAGGACAATGCAAAACTTTTTTGGTTAAGAAGTCCAGAAATTGTGTTACAGCCAGTAGTAGGATGAATGTGATTATTTCGAAGGACAATGACATACTGACTGACAAAACTGACGTCCTCAGGCGATGGAGTGAATTCTACAAAGATATGTATGATGATGATGCCGCTGATCTACTCATAGAGCTGCCTCCAACAGAATCTGTCGAGGATCCTATAGTGGATAAAATAAGTATGGGAGAGATTGTAAGTGCGATAAGAAGTCTGAAATGTGGAAAAGCTGCGGGAATAGATGGGATTACGGCTGAGATGATCAAGTACGGTGGACCAGCGGTCTGGGACGTCATCTATTTGCTATGCAATCTTTGCTGGGAAAAGGGTGATGTTCCGGACGACTGGAGGCGAGCAGTCATCGTGCCTTTCTATAAAGGAAGGGGATCACGATTGGACTGCTCCAACTACAGAGCCATCAGCTTGGTCAGCTTAGCTAGTAAAGTGTACACGAAGATCCTGACGATAAGAATGCAAGAGCGATCCGAAAGGTTTCTCTGGGAATCCCAAGGTGGATTTAGACCAGGTTTGATCCATACATCCTGTATGGATCAAACCTTCTCGCTTCGCGGAATCGCGGAAAAGTTTTTGGATATTAACCAAAGGGTTTTCTGCGCTTTCGTCGACTTAGAGAAGGCATTTGATAGAGTCGTACGAAAGGAACTCTGGGACATGTTGCCTGGATATGGAGTGAGCAGTTCCCTACTGCATGCCGTGAAATCACTCTATAGTGATAGCGAGGCGTGCGTTAGAGTTAACGGTGAGATGTCACCCTGGTTTGATGTGAAGTCGGGGGTCAAACAAGGGTGTATCATGTCTGCCTGGCTGTTCATTATATATCTAGATAACTGTCTGAGAGCACTAAGAACGAACGGATGTGGAGTGAAAATGGGAAACTTAGTGGTCAACTGCCTACTATACGCCGATGACGCGGTTTTACTGGCGTCATCAGAGGGCGAACTGCAGTCACTAGTTACCATAATGAAAGAAGAATGTGAAAAGAAGGGGCTGCGCCTAAACGCTGGCAAGACTAAGGTTCTGGTATTCGAAAGAGATGAACAAGTGACCGAGTGTTCAATATCGGTAAATGGGCAAATTCTAGAGCAAGTGAATGAATTTGTATATCTTGGAAGCATGTTCACACGAGATGGAAAGTATGGAAAAGATATTGAAAGAAGGATAACTGCCGGAAATAAGGTGAATGGAGCCATGTCGGCGTTGATGGGCAGTAAAAGTCTGAGCAAGAATGCTCGAGTTGCTGTCCACAACGCGATATTGGTACCTACCTTATTGTATGGCAGCGAATCCTGGGTATGTCAGAGGAAGTATGAAAATAGCTTGAATGCAGTCGAGATGCGATCTCTTCGAAAAATGTGCGGCGTAACGATATTAGATCGAATCCGCAATGAAGAGATTCGCAAATAAACTGGCGTGAATGAGGGCGTGATTGTAAAGATGAAGAAAGGCATGTTACGTTGGTTTGGACACATAGAATGGATGAGTGAAGAAAGATTGACGAAACAGATATACAAAGCAAAAGTGTGTGCAAGAAGAGGCAGAGGAAGGCCACGTTCCAACTACCTGGATCAAATAGATCGGACTCTCAAGGACGGGAACGTTAAGAGTACTCGAAACCGACGAGCATGTATGAAGAGACTGATGAATGTGGACGAAGCGAAAGAGGTATGTAAGTCTAGAGAGAACTGGCGCTCTATACTCTCTGCCTACCCCGTTAGGGACTTGGCGTGATGATATGTATGTATGTATGTCTTATTTATATCTTCGCGCATTGCTGTACGGGTTCCATTAAGGGTGGTAGGCAGCGATGTAAAACGACGACACGATATTTTCTCAGGAGAAATAATACCAGTTTGGCAGGCGAGTTCGGGGCCATCTCTCAAGCACAACTGGGAATGAACAACATAAAACATCGAGAGGAAACCTACATACGTCTTTCAATTGCTTCTCAGGCATATGCAGGTTTCCTCTAGATGTTTACCTTCACCGTAAACTCGTGATGTGACTAATCATACATACATATCATCACGCCAAGTCCCTAACGGGGTAGGCAGAGAGTATAGAGCGCCAGTTCTCTCTTGACTTACATACCTCTTTCACTTCGTCCACATTCATCAATCTCTTCATACATGCTCGTCGGTTTCGAGTACTCTTAACGTGACTAATCACTGTACTTATATAATAATAATATAATATATCCTCACGCCTTCCCACAAGGGTCCCCGAAGGGGTAGGCAGAGGTGTGTAGGTAATACCCACACACCTCTGCCTACCCGGTAGAGGTATATCAGGTGCCAACGTGACAGATGGCGAGTCCATCGCCGTTACTCAAGCACGACTATACATACGCCTTTGAATTTCTTCTCAGACGTATGCAGGTTTCCTCTCGATGTTTTCCTTCACCGTAAAGCTCGTGGTGTGACTAATCACTGTACTTAAGTTCAGAAAAAACTCATTGGTACAGTCGGGATTCGAACTTGCGACCTTTGCGTCGCAGGCAACTGCTCGAACCACTCGGCCACCACGGCTTTTTTTTACGTACGGCACTGTACTTAAATCTAGAAAAACTCAAAAATCTAAATCAAAATATTTTATTCAACGTAAAGGACACAGGGAACACTTATTGAACGTCACATACTTAATATAAACTAAAGTTTTTATATAAACCACCGTTTCAAGAAAAAAAAAACAACTCATAGGTACAGTCGACAAACTTGCAACCTTTGCGTTACAGGCTATTTATATTAAAAGCTTCGGTGAGGTCTGTGTGGTGCGTCATTTCGATTCAGTAGAACTTTAACGCTCCTTATCTGAGCAATATTCCCAGCAGTAACTCGATCCTAGCAGTTTGCCAACCATTTAACTACCTGTTTTAATGCGACACTTTTCTAGAATTTAATGAGACTATTAAAATGTTATGGACATCATCTTATAGCTTTCTCTTACTTGTACTGAATTACTCCATGTTTTCCTCATACTCCTACAGGACTGGTAGAAGAAACTTTAGACTGGTCTGGTCTAGTGGTCAGAGTGCCTGGCTACGAAACTTGAGGTCGCGGGTTCGATTCGTTTTTACACATCTGCCTACCCTTTCGTGGCGACTTGCGGGAAAGCGTGAAATCTTCAAAAGATATATACATAAGTACATATCATCACGCTCTCATATGGAAGGCGTAGACAGTAGAGTGGCAGTTCTCTCTAGAAATACATACTTCTTTTGCTTCGTCATATTTTTTTCTTATTTTAATTTTTCATCATATCATGTAACTAACCGTATTTTGGTGAATAAATAATTTAATTAAATTTACAGTGGTTCATTCGTCAGTGGTTCGAGCAGTTGCCTGCGACACAAAGATCGCAAGTTCGAATCCCGACTGTACCAATGAGTTTTTCTGAACTTAAGTACAGTGATTAGTCACACCACAAGCTTTACGGTGAAGGTAAACATCGTGAGGAAACCTGCATACGTCTGAGAAGAAATTCAAAGGCGTATGTATAGTCGTGCTTGAGTAACGGCGATGGACTCGCCATCTGTCACGTTGGCACCTAATATACCTCTGGCGGAAAGTGGGTGTGTGGGTATTACCCATACACCTCTGCCTACCCCTTCGGGGCCCCTTGTGGGAAGGCGTGAGGATATTATTATTATTTTACATTCATCATTCAGTGCCTGAGTGCCTGAGATTTTGAGAAATGATGTATGATTTTATTGACATTTAGTTTTTTTTTTACTTATACTTATTATTTCGTTACTTGTGTATTGTATATTTTCTTTGTGTAATTTTTTTAACAAATGATATTGATGTCCGTTTTTGTTAAATAAATCATACAGTCCCTTCATACATTCTCACCAGGTTAATTGACTCTTAACGTTCCCATCGTTGTGTCCGATCGAGTGAAATACCTCTTCATAGTTACATTGCATGAGTAACACAAATACATCTATCGTAGCGAAGTTTAATTTAATAAAGTAGCTTTAATAAAGATATTCAGCTAAGCGAACAACCGACAAAGTTGTGCCGTAAACATATAAATTTTGTGTCACATTGTTTCTCACAAAGCTTGTTTTAAAATTGATTAACTTTTAGATAAGTTTTCCACACACTAAAGGACGTGAGCTTATACGTTGTTGGAAAGTGACTACTTATAAATATATATAATATATCCTCACGCCTTCCCACAAGGGTCCCCGAAGGGGTAGGCAGAGGTGTATAGGTAATACCCACACACCCACTTTCCGCCAGGGGTATATTAGGTGCCAACGTGACAGATGGCGAGTCCATCGCCGTTACTCAAGCACGACTATACATACGCCTTTGAATTTCTTCTCAGACGTATGCAGGTTTCCTCTCGATGTTTTCCTTTACCGTAAAGCTCGTGGTGTGACTAATCACTGTACTTAAGTTTAGAAAAACTCATTGGTACAGTCGGGATTCGAACTTGCGACCTTTGCGTCGCAGGCAACTGCTCGAACCACTCGGCCACCACGGCTCTTGATCGGTGATTACTTTCCATACTCAAATATGATCACGCGAAGACTATAAATGATTATTAGAGAGAGCAAAGCACCAGTACTCTTTATACTTACACACTTACCTATTCCATACACATTCATCAGTCTCTGTATACGTGTTAGCCGGTGGCATATTGCTTATTTTCACTTCCTCTCTTACTTACTTAAATACTTCTTACGTTTCGTCCACATTCATCTCTGGTTGCCGGTTTCTAGCTACTTATAATAATAAATAATAATATCCTCACGCCTTCCCACAAGGGTCCCCGAAGGGGTAGGCAGAGGTGTATGCTACTTAATTTCAGATAAACAGAGGTTTGAACCTATTACTTTAACTTTGTTAGTAGCTACACCATTCGGATGCCACTATTCATTACTGGACCTTAAACTGTCAAGCAGAAATATTATCCAAAATAAAAAAACTGCCTTTGAAGTTTGAAAAATAATACAAAATAATGTACGTAGGTAATGTAAATAGGGTACTTAGATGTAATTTGTTTTGTGAAAAGAAAAAAATATGTTTGTAAAGGAAAAAAGATCTTACCTGAAAGTTGCGAAACGCGTCGTTTTGTCTTCATTAAGCTAAGGTGGGACTGGAGCCAAGAATTAAAGCAATTAGACTCATTTCTTCAAGTTAATTAGCGAAAAGGTTTTGCTCAAATCTCTGACAAATACTTTCCTTTTTGGGCATTTTAATTCGCCATTTCTTAATTATTTAAAACATTTATCTCACATAGTAATATTATGAAAGCAAAAGTTTGTAAGCATGTTCCAAAAACTACTGGGCTGAATTGGATGGAATGTGGCACAGTGATAGATCATTAGTTGGATCAACAGTTGATTATGTTTTATTCTAGACAAAAAATCAATGAATGCTATTTTATGCGTGTGAAACCGCGGGGCACAGCTATTAGTTATTTAGTAAACGCTATATATTATGTCTATCGCAAAAATAATCGGTACTACCTACACACCTTTGCCTACCCTTGAGGACCCTAAAATTTTATTAAACATAATATAATATAACAGAGCATATAGCAGAGGTGTATAGGTAATACCCACACACCCACTTTCCACCAAAGGTATATTAGGTGCCAACGTGACAGATGGCGAGTCCATCGCCGTTACTCAAGCACGACTATACATACGCATATGAATTTCTTCTCAGACGTATGCAGGTTTCCTCTCGATATTTTCCTTCACCGTAAAGCTCGTGGTGTGACTAATCACTGTACTTAAGTTCAGAAAAACTCATTGGTACAGTCGGGATTCGAACTTGCGACCTTTGCGTCGCAGGCAACTGCTCGAACCACTCGGCCACCACGGCTCTCGGCTCATTAAACATGTATAACATTATATTTATACTAATACAATTTTATTATTAGCATAGATGTAATGAGTGAATGAAACAAGTGAATGAATTTGTATATCTTGGAAGCATGTTCACACGAGATGGAAAGTATGAAAAAGATATTGAAAGAAGGATAACTGCCGGAAATAAGGTGAATGGAGCCATGTCGGCGTTGATGGGCAGTAAAAGTCTGAGCAAGAATGCTCGAGTTGCTGTCCACAACGCGATATTGGTACCTACCTTATTGTATGGCAGCGAATCCTGGGTATGTCAGAGGAAGTATGAAAATAGCTTGAATGCAGTCGAGATGCGATCTCTTCGAAAAATGTGCGGCGTAACGATATTAGATCGAATCCGCAATGAAGAGATTCGTAAATCAACTGGCGTGAATGAGGGCGTGATTGTAAAGATGAAGAAAGGCATGTTACGTTGGTTTGGAAACATAGAAAGGATGAGTGAAGAAAGATTGACGAAACAGATATACAAAGCAAAAGTGTGTGCAAGAAGAGGCAGAGGAAGGCCACGTTCCAACTACCTGGATCAAATAGATCGGACTCTCAAGGACGGGAACGTTAAGAGTACTCGAAACCGACGAGCATGTATGAAGAGACTGATGAATGTGGACGAAGCGAAAGAGGTATGTAAGTCTAGAGAGAACTGGCGCTCTATACTCTCTGCCTACCCCGTTAGGGACTTGGCGTGATGATATGTATGTATGTATGTAGATGTAATGAGGCTGAATTGCTTGGTGGCATGGAATCAACGACCTATTAATTACAACCTGGTCTTTTGAACAAGACTAGTAAAACATACACAAAGACCAAATTCATTATTATCTCTAATAGAAAATAATAAAACGTAGTACTCGTTTACCCGTTGTACGTGGGATGGCGCCCAACGTGGGGCCGTCAGTATTCAACCTTCTGGACATTACGACAATCAACTCATAAATCTGGCGAGCGCTTTCTCTAGGACGTCTTGCTATTTGGATTATAGGCTAGGAGCTGGTATTGTTTTGATAGATATATCAATAACATTTAAATGTTTTTTTTATGTATGTATCATACAAGTCATTGAAATATTTTATTTTTGTATATTTTATTGTATATGAAAATATATGTGCCTATGTGGTGGATCACAAGGAACGTAACGCAAAGACACGGAAGGCCAAGAATATATAGAAAGGCATTTGAAAAAAAAAACCTAAATTGCAGTCGATCACTGAGAGGATGGGCGAGGAAGGAGGCATCTGCCCAGCATTGGTACATAAATAGCTATAAATGAAATAATTCAACAAAATTTTTAACAACAGACACCAGCTCTTGGCCTACACGATAACCACTCCTAGTCAGTAAGATGTAAATAAACATACATATAAGAAACAGCGGGTATATATCCTCACTTGCCGCAGTAGGCACACTCAAGTAGTATTGTTTACTGTGTTTGACTTACATTTGACTGCGGCTGTCAATATTTGCACGCTTATCTTGTGAAAATTGCTTTTTGGTCCCACTTTAGTAAGGTGTATGCTGTGAATCACGATGACGTACCTTAAATTCTGGCGTAGCTTAAGATAATATAATATAATAATATATCCTCACGCCTTCCCACAAGGGTCCCCGAAGGGGTAAGCAGAGGTGTATAGGCAATACCCACACACCCACTTACCGCCAGAGATATATTTTAGGTGCCAACGTGTCAGATGGCGAGTCCGTCGCCGCTACTCGAGCACGACTATAGATACGCCTTTGAATTGCTTCCGGATGTATGCGGGTTTCCTCTCGATGTTTTCCTTCAATGACGTGATGTACACGAGTATATAAACAGTGTGGTTTAAATAGTAGGTACTGCAAAGTCACGATTGCAAGTTCAAATCCCGGTGGTGTATAGAGACCTTCTGAAGTTACTTAACTTTGCTACCGCACCTAGAGCTTAACGGTGAACGTCGAAAAGTAACATGCCAAAGTTTGAAATCCAACTATCGGACACTCAAGGACGGGAATGTCACGAGTACTCGAAGCCGGCGAGCATGTATGAAGAGACTGATGAATGTGGACTAAGTGAAAGGGGTATTCTAGAGAGAACTGGCGCTCGAATCTTTCTGATTACCTCGCTAGGGACTTAGCGTGATGATATGTATATAGATTCACAGAAGGCGAAAAATATAATGCTATCCAAAGGGGTAGATAGTAATGTTACACCCTTCATTCGCCTGAGATGTATTAGCCAACGTGACAGATGGTGTTTAGGCACCAGTGGCGTAGCTGCAGGAAGGCTAGAGGATGCACTGCCCCGGGGCCCACAAACTCAGGAGGCCCCGCGGACTCTGACTTACAAACTATTAATTGAAGTAGTGAAAATTCCTCCCACATACGAAATAAAAAAAAATGATTCCATGCGACTGTAATCATGGCAACTTAATAAATTTTTTTTCATACCACTTGGGTGGCCTAAAAGCATGCGGTCCATTGTTCATTGAAATATATTCAAATTTGTATTTGTTTTTTAATTTTATTATGGAGTCGACTGTATTACGACGAATCTGGACTACGACAAATCTCCCGTCCGTCGAATTCGGAAAACGACGAATACGGAACAAACGATTTTTAATAGTTTAGTTGGGGGCCTAGTTTACTTTTTGCCCCAGGGACTTTGGTTATCTGGCTACGCCACTTATAGGTAAACCATCTGTCATCTCTTCTAGGGCTACGCCACTGTTAGGAACACCATCTGTTATTTCTAGAGCTATTTAAAATTGGAAAAGAATATCGTAAAAAAAATTTACGCAATTCCGTTGAACGATAGTTTGTCAAAAGTGCTTAAAGGAAAGTGGGTCGGTTAGTAAAGTTAAATTGGTCTGGTCGCGGAATGGGGAACAAAATATTTTTAGCCACTCTGGTTTCTTAATTGGGATCGAACGAGGAATCAAATAGTTTTATTTATTTCTAGTCAGGGTATCGTCGCCTGAAAATCAAGGTTGCATGTTCGAACTACCGCGAGCTTTACGGTAAAGGAAAACATCGAGAGGAAACCTGCATACGTTTGAGAAGTAATTCAAAGACATGTATTGTCGTACTTGAGGAACGACGAAGGACTCGACATCTATCATGTAAGCACTTAAAAATACCCATGAAAAGTGGGTGTGTAGAATTACACACTTGCCAACCCCTTCGGGTAACTGCTGTGGAAAGGGGTGAAGGTTTATTTATTAAGCTTTAACAAAAAAAATTGCATTAATTTGGCAAGGCGTCTATGAACGTCGCTCAACTAAGTCTGCAGAACATATATATGCATAGGTATATATAAATCTATACTAATATTATAAAGAGGAATGATTTGTTTGTTTGTTTGTTTGTTTGTAATGAATAGGCTCCGAAACTACTGGACCGATTTCAAAAATTCTTTCACCTTTGGAAAGCTACATTATCCCCGAGTAACCCCTTCCCCTCTGGACGCGACCCAGTTCGCTCGTGTGTTTGGTTGCCGCTGTGTTGATTTAAAAAAAGAAAATAAAAATAAACAACTGCGAAAATAAAATAAAAGTGAAATAATTCCCACTAAAAGTACCAGGCGCGCATCAGGGGCTAGAGGTAAGCTTAACTCAACGTACTCAATTACGCGCTGTCTCGCTCACACCCATACGCACGTCAACTGCGCCATCCAAACGGCGCCTACGACTTAGATCAGAGCAAAGTCTTGCATGAAAGTAACACTGCTTATAGCTAAACTTAAGGCTTGAGACTAAGACTAGTACAATATTATTTAATCCGCTTCGCTTACTTTTCATTGAGCTTGCATCTGTGCCTAGAATAAGCTAGCCATGCCAAAGACACCTCGCACTCCTCCTACAAACACATCCTTGTCGGAATCTGACTTAACTCGTTTGGTACAAGAGGAAAACCTCGCCACGGAAAGGCTAGAAAACATCACGCAAAGGGCAAAAAGACGCTGTCCTTTAGGCAATGAAGAATCAACGGAGAACTCTGAATTTGGAGACATAAAGCAGATAATAGCCCAATTTATGCTGCAGCAAACAGCCCGTTTAGACAACCTAGAAAAATATATTCTAGAGATAAAAAACAAAACCATTAAGATTGATGACACCAATACAGTAATTGAAAAGTCTCTTAACTTTATGTCAGATCAAATTACATCTCTGGAGAATAAAATTGATACATTGGATAAAGAACGAGAATTTATGAAACAAACAATAAGTACATTGCAAGAGAAGATTGATTATTTTGACAGGCATCTTATCAAAACGACGATCGAAATTCGCAATGTACCAAAAAGGAGTAAAGAATCAAAGGAACAACTATATAATTTAGTGCTTGAATTCTCTAAAACCTTGGGCACTAATGTCCAAAGTGAAGATATTCGTGATGTAAGCCGACTCCCATCTAAGAGAGAGAGCAAATCTTCCTCTGTCACAGTAGAGCTCTCTAACGCCCTCCTCAAGACAAGATTACTACAGTCAGTAAGGCTTTACAATAAGAACCACTCAGACAAGCTGAACAACTCTCATTTGGGTTTTGTTGGAGATAAAAGCCCCATATATATTGCCGAGCATCTGACTCCTGCAGCAAAACGACTTTTCTTTTTGGCCCGCACCTTTGCCAAGCAAAACAAATACGACTACTGCTGGACGTCAAACGGACAAATTATGCTAAGAAAGGACAGCACAAGTCCTTACATATTAATTAAAAATGAAGAGAAACTTAACACTTTATCTACAACATCTTGTAATACTATTTCTACATGACTATTTCTAATATACAGCTTTATCTTTCAGCGGTTCCTTACATACGTTATTCATAATTTTGTTACAAAGATATTTTTAGATAATTACTTAAAACTGTATAACTTCATTATATTCAAACTATGTATATTTATATTGTTGTTAATAGGCAACCATCTGTCAAAATCACAACACAAAACACAAACTATCAAATTTACATACATACAAAACTCTACAAATACACCTATGCACCTCATTACACTTATATTACACTTCATTGTATCTCGTGTGTTCTTCGATTCCATTACTTTTAAAAGAGTACATTGTTTAACTGAAATAGTGCGAATTAGTCTCACCGAATTAGTATTTACTTTACGAAATGTCTCACATATAATAACATCCAATCTAATATTATCCCCCAGTTGCTCCTTCCCATATTTTCAGCATATACCTAGTATTCCCAATGGCTAACGTAGTTCAATCACTTATTAATGACCTCGATCAACACACCATATCTACCTCACTTTACTGTACCCCCGAAAACTGTACAAAATACCTTACCCATACTAACAATCAACTTAAGCTCCTTACTTTAAATATTCGATCAATAAATCAAAATTTTGCAAACTTTCAAACTCTCTTACATAGAATTGATTTTCATCCTGATATTATAGTACTTACAGAATGCTGGCTCTCTTGCTCAACCAACATAAACATACCTGCATTAGAACACTACACTCATGCACAAACTACCCGACACTTAAACCAAAGCGATGGTGTAGTTATCTACATAAATCAAAACATTCCTTACTCGACTCGAGAACTAGACTTTAATCAATCAGCCTCAGGAATTATTTTAACCCTCGGGCACGACACTGCCATTATATGCATATACCGGTCACCTTCAAATGACAACCTAGACACTTTCCTCGGCTGCTTAGATCAAATTCTCCCGAAAATAACGGGTTTTAAATCGGTTATAATAACCGGGGATATAAACATAGATATCAAGTCTTCTTCTCTTAATACACGATCTCATAATTATCTAAATCGCCTGGCCTTCTACGGATTTTTACCAACTCACGATTTGCCCACTAGAGCCAATAACTGTCTAGATCACACGTTGCTCAAATCCCAAACCCTTTCTCACACACTTATAATTGAAACACAGATTACTGATCACTACCCAACACTGTTCCTCCTTGAAAATACTCTTATCTTTAAAACGTTTGCTAAAACAGTAACAAAATTAAATTATGAAACACTAGACAGTGACATCAAGAAACTAGATTTCTCCACAATCCTAACAATTACCGATCCTGAATCCGCAACAAATACTTTAATAAATATGCTATCCACTGCCATTCACAAAAACACAACAACCTTAAGTACTTCTAATAAACACAAAACACTTAAGCCTTGGATTACCCCCGGCTTGTTAAAATGCATACGGAATAGAGATTCTCTTCATAAGATGGCTAAAGCTAACCCCGATAATATCACATTGAAAATAACTTATACAAGATACAGGAATTTTTGCACTAAAATTATTAAGAAAACAAAAAGACAGTATGATACTCATGAATTAGAAAAATCAAGCAACAACATAAAACTACTATGGGGTACAATTAAAAGACTTACTAACTCAACAAAACCTTGCCAAACATCTACTGAATTACTTTCTCAGGCAGATTCTCCAAAGCACTCGTGCAATACGGTTAATAAATATTTTGCAAATGTTGCCAAGGAACTGGCTGATAAAATTAGTCCACCACCCTCGTCTACGGCGGCTCCTTCTTATCTTTCAAATTTTTCTTCCACGGTATCTTCGTTTGTTTTATTCAATACAGACCCTGACGAAATACTTTCTACCATACAGTCTCTAAAATCATCCGCAGCAACTGGTTGGGATGGTATTTCAATCACGATTCTTAAAAGATACGCTATACTCCTGGCTCCTATTTTAAGCCATATATTCAACATTTGCTTCCAAAAGGGGACATTTCCTAGTTCTTTTAAAAAGGCTGTTATTCACCCAGTTTTTAAGAGTGGAGACAGGTCACTTCCCAGTAACTACCGTCCTATCGCGGTTCTCACGTCACTTTCCAAAATACTTGAACGCATTATAAATAAAAGGCTTATCCTATATTTAGAAGCAAACAAAATTATCTCAACTCAACAATACGGCTTCCGAAAACATTTATCCACATGCGATGCTGTCTTACGACTCACCAATAATATAGTAAATCATTTAAACTCTCAAAACAAGGTCCTTACTATATTCCTAGATCTTTCGAAAGCGTTCGACACGATACCTATTCCCACTCTCCCTCACAAACTTGAGTCTATAGGAGTCAGGGGTAATCAACTTAATTTATTCCGTTCATACCTTGTAGGGCGCTCTCAAATGGTGAAAATAGATCAATATTTAAGTGACGAACTAGAAACCACATACGGCGTACCACAAGGCAGTATCTTGGGACCAACCTTATTTCTTGTCTTTATTAACGATCTATGCAATCTCCAAATTCCAAATAGCTTCATAACGTCTTATGCTGATGACACCGCTCTCACATTTACCGCCAGCTCTTGGGAAACTTTACAAGTCGTTTCTCAAAACGGGTTTAATTTGGTCAACCACTGGCTCCAATCCCACTACTTAACATTAAATGCATCCAAAACAAAATTCATCTGTTTCTCAGTATCTCATTCTACACAACAAAATCTCTCTCTCCGAGCCCACTCGTGTACAAATCAACACTCATGCCTTTGCCCAAGTATATCCAACACCAACTCCATTAAATACCTTGGAATTACCTTAGACCAACACCTTACGTTCAAACTACACATTGACCATTTAGCAACCAGAGTCCGAAAGCTAATATACATATTTAAGCATCTCCGTAATATTGCCAAACCCTCTATTATCAAAAATACATATCTAGCTCTCTGTCATACTCTTATAGCTTATTGCATTCCTTGCTGGGGAGGCGCAGCCAAAACCATGTTGAAGCCACTGGAAATAGCCCAACGAGCTATTCTTAAAGTAGCAACCAAACGACCATTGCTGTTTCCAACTTTAGAACTGTATAAGCTTTGTCAAGTATTAACAGTAAGGCAGACGTTTATCCTAAATACAATAATTCACCAACACCGTCTCACACCTTATATACCCAACACCAAACGCCGCAAAGATAGAATTTGTCCCATTATCCCTCCCAAGCTTTGTTTCACAAAACGATTTAATCTGTACCTTGGTCCAACCCTTTACAACCATTACAACCGTATAAACTATGTCTATCCATTATCATTGTATGAATGTAAGAACACACTTATTGAATATCTGCACAATCTTTCATATGATGACACCGAAAAACTGGTCAAACCGGACTTATAACCTTATCGACTCGGAACATTACGTACAATTCACACTCACCCACGATCATCACTCACACATACACACACAAACACACAAACACACACACACGCACACACGCACACACACACACACACACACACACACACACACACACACACACACACACACACACACACACACACACACACACACACACACACACACACACACACACACACACATAGATACTTGTACTCAAGATATTTTTGTTTAAATTAATATATATTATAAATATTTATTCAAATCTATAACGTACGCTTCTAATGTTTAAGCAGATTTTGATTGTCACAACATCTTATGTTAATTCCCAGAGGCATGGGCCTGCTCATCATTAATACAGGCTGTCCTGCAGCCTAGCAATGTGAGCAGTTGCAAATGCACCACCTATCCCTGTAAAAATCATTTACTTTTACAAATAATTCACTATTTAAGCATACCTATGTAACCCATTTGGTGAAAAATAAATTATTATTATTATTATTATTATTATTAACATAGGCTATATTAAATTGGACCCGATAGGTGGCGCTGCGATCGAGTTTCAAGAATTTTACCTTTTTACCCGGGCGAAGCTTTCTGTGTGTTTCTGTGTGTCTTAAGCTAGATTCGAGAATGGTTTAGATTTACAATTGGACCCAATAGGTGGCGCTGCGATCGTGTTACGGGCAATTTAACTTTTTCACCCGAGCGAAGCTGGGCGGGACAGCTAGTTTAAACATAAAACTGTCGAGTAATCCGTATTAAACTATCGTGAAGTTTCTCCAGGGATTCGGTTTGGTTAAATTTTCCTCCATCAATTTTGTTCAGACGCGGTAAGGGCGGTGCCGATAAGGCACTAGGGTAGTTTGGATCCGGTATTTTTTTATTCTAAACACAGGTTCAATTTTTAAGGATATATTTAACCGATTTAAAAAAAGGAAGTTGTTAATTTTATACGTATATATGTAATGTATGTAATATTATCGGAACGGAATAGATTCACGTATGAAAATATACTAGAAAAGCCCGCGGTTTCAACCGTGTAAAATATTTATTTGTTTCAAAAAAATTTTGCTGGCATTAAACAAACCCTATATTTTAATGCAGCTAATAATCAGTATCTGTGCCAAAATGTGCGTGAGGATAAATATAACATGGGGTACATACATACATACATATCATCACGCCAAGTCCCTAGCGGGGTAGGCAGAGAGTATAGAGCGCCAGTTCTCTCTAGACTTACATACCTCTTTCGCTTCGTCCACATTCATCAGTCTTTTCATACATGCTCGTCGGTTTCGAGTACTCTTAACGTTCCCGTCCTTGAGAGTCCGATCTATTTGATCCAGGTAGTTGGAACGTGGCCTTCCTCTGCCCCTTCTTGCACACACTTTTGCTTTGTATATCTTTTTCGTCAATCTTTCAAATTTCAAATTTCAATCTGTCAAACATGGGGTATATATTGTTAAACTCACCAATATGTGTTCTTTATTAAACTGCTTACCTGTAAAAAAAAAGTAATTAATATTAAGGATGTCCTTCAAATGTAGCGAGCATGAATGCAAAACTGAGAAGATGTCGTGTATCACAACTGAATTAGAAACTATATATTAATACATCTTCAGGGGTTGGCGGTAGGCAGAGGTATACGCTTACACTCCCACTTTCCACCGGAGATATATTTTATGTACTTGCGTGACAGATGGAAAGTCCGTCGCCGATACTCAAGCACGACTATACATAGGCCTTTGAATTTCTTAGAAACTTATACGTTAAAATAAATTCAAACACGTATGTATGTATAGTCGTGTTTCAGAAATGGCGAGTCCATCGCCGTATATGGACTTTAAATGTGTTAAAGTTTTATAGTATTCGCATCGCAATTTAAGTGGTATCGTGGGATGATAATATGTATGTATTTACCAAAGAGATATTCAATCTTATATTTACATACCCTTGTAATCATCTCTCCCTTATAAGGTAAATACACACAGGACTGATAATTACAATAAATTTGGTAGGATCTGGGTATATAAACATGTCTGCCGTATTTAGTCGGTTGCTAACTGCGAAATTAATGTACGAGATTCAAGGAGTTTACTCAACTTTGGGCTTTATTTCTTATTGGGTGAATCATTTTTAAATATTGTTGCTTATTCTACTACTGTCGCCATGGTGACACATTTAATTCACAATAATTCATTGGAGCATTCGGATTCGAATTCTTCTGTGAGTGTGTATGTCACTGAACTCCTCTCAAACGACTGGACCGATTTTGATGAAATTTTTTGTGTGTGTTCAAGGGGATCTGGGAATTGTTTAGATTCACAATTGGACCCGATAGGTGGCACCACCATCTTTTTTTTTCCACCCGAGCGAAGCTGGGCGGGACCACTAGTGTGTATATAGAGCCGTGGTGGCCGAGTGGTTCGAGCAGTTGCCTGCGACGCAAAGGTCGCAAGTTCGAATCCCGACTGTACCAATGAGTTTTTTTGAACTTAAGTACAGTGATTAGTCACACCACGAGCTTTACGTCTGAGAAGAAATTCAAAGGCGTATGTATAGTCAGTCGTGCTTGAGTAACGGCGATGGACTCGCCATCTGTCACGTTGGCACCTAATATACCTCTGGCGGAAAGTGGGTGTGTGGGTATTACCTATACACCTCTGCCTACCCCTTCGGGGACCCTTGTGGGAAGGCGTGAGGATATATATATTTTTTTATTATATATGTGTATATGTCGCGAGTACTCGAACTAATCGGCAACTATGGCTTATTATTATTATTATCATAGTATAAAGATATTGTGGCGAAGAGTGCGTGTGAGTAACTCACCAGGGATAGCGGATAGCGAGTCCATGGTCGTTTCACAAGCACGATTACAAAAAGGTCTTTAAATTACTTCTCAAGCTTCTTTTTTTTTAAAGGTCTCTTGTAGAGTGAGTTCATTTTGTTAACCGAACATTGGCGAGACCAAAAGGCCTCCAGCCAGGCAATACTCAGGTTCTAAGTAAACACCGCTAAGGTGCTAAAGCTAAGCAGCACACCCGCTGTGGGGTCCGACCTCTGCATAGGGAGTTGCTGCTCTGCGAGCTAGGGAGCTGGACTGGATAATGTTCTTCTCAGATTTCAGTGTGTGTGTGTTCAGATTCTTCTCGACATTTTCCTACACCATAGAACTCGTGGAATGTCGGGATTCGCGTGCATATTTATGATACCAAATTCTACAAGAAAAATGCTATAATGCCCAATATAGCTTACACGCCTGCTCTAAATACCGCGTGAATGGACGCCTAACAACTGGAAACGATAATTAACATCTATAAATAAATAACATGTTGATGTCCGCCGAAGTCCGAGCTCCAAATTTATTGGGACGTCGCGTCGGTCGTCTATCATGGTGAAATTAATGTAGATGTGTCCACAGGTACGACGCTGGAGGGTAAAACTCGCGCCAGTTCGTCCCTTACTGTCAGCACAGCGATACATGTAAAATAATCTCGGCAACACGCGATATACCTCATGTATCGCTAGCGCCAAAAGGTGACCGTTTTCCACCAGATCTTTCTTTTTTATACCTCTAACGTAACCGCTTACGTTAGAGGTATAAAAAAGAAAGATCTCCGCCGCCTATGGAAGTATGCAGCATCAGCACTCACGCTCTCTCTAAATGTCTCTGTCTAGAGCTCTCCTTGACCTCTTTGACCAGACGGCTATTTTCTCCTTAACTTACATAGTCTCGGCTTGCCACTTCCTCGCTCCCAATCTACCGTCTCTTCCAGACAAAGAAGAGGGAAAACTAGGTAAGGGTATTCAAACATCATACCATGAGGTAGGCTTCCAAAACAGTCCACAGAAGTATACCATGAAATGAAATTTAAAGATGGCGGCTTCTAATTATACTGACTTGTATCTGTATTGACTCAATCACTCATTCTGTATGTTCAAATCAATCAGCGTTGATTATGATTCAATTGTGGGACTAATCTACTGAGCAGTATTACTGCAACTACACGTCAAGCTCAGATCAACGACGTCAACTCTACTTTGACATATCAGCTGCTTTGACACTAGTGACAGTTGTATTTGAACTCTGTTTACAAAGCCAGAGCGTTATGTCAATTGGATGGGACGGTAGAAACGAGCTTATGAATCATTTATTTGACGTGTGTGTTACCATAATAAAATATAACTTCTCATCAGAAAAGTTGATACACTTTCATTATTTTCAGGAATTTCATTATTTCAGGATTATCAGGAAAATGTATATATTTAGGAATACATGTCAAATATAAGGTATTGTTCACTATTAAACGACATTTGACATATATTCCTAAATATGCACATTTTTCTGAAAACCCTTACAAAACATAAACTTGCAAGGTGTTTCGACTTTTCTGATGAAAAGTGTATCTTAGCAGCCACCAAGAAACTGTCCTTTAAAACACCTTTATTCAGACTTCTCATTTTTCATTCTGGTATTACACCTCCTCCCATCCCTGTTACCTTTGCGAGGCTGAAGTACACACGAAGCACAAACTAATTAACCCATTCAAAACACGGCAACAGCTGACAAAAATAACAATCTGGATAACCCTTCCACAGAGCGTGGCATAAGTAAACACATCGTAAACACGACGGCCAATTATGCCAGAGACAGCTGGCAGCAATATCATCGCCCAACAGTGGGACAAGTAAAAAGAATTAACCCTCTCACGGCCGCCTACAAAACAGCCGTTTGACAAACCACTCACGTGCTTTTATAACGCTAGGATCGTCGTTCTTCTTTTCTATTAAGACACGAGTTGTAAGCGGAATTATTATTCATTTATTATTATTATACTATTATTTTATAAAAGAAAATATAGCCTATGTCACTCAGCGTGAATGTATGGTGAATGTATGGCATCCAATGGTGAAATTATTTTTCAAATCGTCCAGTACTTTTTGAGCCATTTCGTTGCAAACATACTTACATACAAATCTTACCTCTTTGTAATATTAAAGTATTATCAACGGCAATGGACTAGCCATCTGTCACGTTGGCACTTAAAATATATCTCAAGCAGTAAGTGGCTGTGTGGGTGTACACACTTTTGCTTATCACTTCGGGGACCCTTGCGGAATACATCCACTTACCACTGAAGATATTATGTTTTAGTTCCCAAAGTGACATATGGGAATTCATCGCCGTTACTCAAGCACGATATGTATACAATACACACGTCTTTTTTCTTTTGGATGTTTCCCTTCACGGTAAAGCTCGTGGTTTGGGTAATCAGCGGATGTGTGTACACTTGTATATATAATGATATCCATAAAATTATGATGGCATTCTTGTGACTTGTACCATCATCCCTTCATATAATATTTCCTAGTGAAACTTCCAGCAGAGTTTCAAGTGTCCCACTTTGCAAAGCGTTATAGTTCTAGTCTGCAGGAATGGTGCTCGGAACACTTTTTATTGGAACGTATATTTCGCTAAGAACATGCATCGCTAGTGTAGTGGCATAGCCATCGTAGGCAGGAATGAGCTATGCACAGAACAGGTTCGTTGCCGTGACGATCTAAATCACATAATAATAGAATAAAAATATTTTACGTTACTTTTTCGTTTTACGTTTACGTTATTGAACATTTAGTTAATGTCATATATATATATATATATATATATATATATATATATATATATATATATATATATATATATATATATATCTTAACATATGTTTATAATTATTTTGTACGTCTGTTTGTCACCTAACTCCTCCTAAGCTTGGACTGATTTAGATGAATTTCTGTATGTATGTTTGAGTGGATCCCAGGATGGTTTGAAAAAGCCACCTATACACCTCTGTCTACCCCTTTGGAAACTCTTGTGAGAAGACGTGAGGATATACATATATATACAAGTAGCTGTGCCCGCGACTTCGCCAGCGTGGAAGTGACATTGGGCAGCACTTTAAATTTTTCATCCCTTATTTTTATTCTACCCTTGAATGGTAATTTTTTACAAAATTTTAATGTCATATTAACGTATTTATAATCAAGAGCCAAAACATAAGTTTCAAGCTTCCAGCTTCAAAAATTTCCAATTTTCCATACAAACTTTCATCCCCTATTTCTACCCCTTACAACCCTCATTCGCATTCAAAAGTAGCCTATATCCTTCCTTAGGCTCTAGACAAACTCTGTATCAAATTTCATTTAAATCGGTTCAGTCGTTTAGGCGTGAAAATGTAACAGACAGACAGAGTTACTTTCGCATTTATAATATTAGTAGGGATAATATAAAAGGTAAAATTAATTTTACGTGAATGAAAACGCGGGTACGGTTAGCGTATAGATAAATATATATAACAACAGTTCAACAAATAAAGAATACGTGCAAGAAATGCGTCATACAAACACTTGAATGAAACCGAAAACTGACAGAGATTTGCACATCTGGACGTAAGCCAGAGCTGAGTGGACATCAATTTGGCTGACAGCTCGATATTTGAGCCCCATGAATATGAGTAGTGACGTTCAGCCAAGCCTGTTGCAGCTTATATTACTGCATTCCAAGAAGCTACGCTAAATGGATCTTATTATTGTTAAAATTTCCGACGAAGTGAAAGAGGCATTAATGCATGTTTTAGGTGTTACCGTGACAGATGGCACCGTTTTAGGTGTTACCGTTTCTCAAGCACAATTTTTTACCATGACTTATAAAGTGATAAGTCATGGTAAAAAATGTTAAGTCGAAAAAGTCGGTGATGATATCATATGGAATCAAATATATTTTACTCGATATAAGGATCTCGGGGAATACTTAATAAACGTCACATAGTAAATTATAATTAAAAGAAATATTAAACTCCAGTTAAAAAGTTTCCAAGTAAAAAAAACCTGTTAGTAGGAGAAACGGCGAAACAAACGTAGAGGTAGAAAAATAATAGGTATGCATGGCAATGAATTCGCTGCAAGAGAAGCAATTCATTGCCATGCATAGCTATCGTTTAAGTAATCTGATGTTGTATAATAAGCTTTTTGAATTAGTTTACTTGAAATGACAGCTTTAACTCAACTCTCATCTTGCGACAACTCTACAAAAGGTAATATCATTATTTTCTAGTTTGTGTAATCTAGTTTATCTTTGTTACATGTATTCACAGAATGCAAGTCGCTATTTTTCTTAGAATTTATAAATAATATAATATATCCTCACGCCTTCCCACAAGGGTCCCCGAAGATATATTAGATAGTTGCCTGCGACACAAAGATCGCAAGTTCGGATCCCGACTGGACCAATGAGTTTTTCTGAACTTAAGTACAGTGATTAGTCACACCACGAGCTTTACGGTGCAGGAAAATATCGAGAGGAGACCTGCATACGTCTGAGAAGAAATTCAAAGGCGTATGTATAGTCGTGCTTGAGTAACGGCGATGGACTCGCCATCTGTCACGTTGGCACCTAATATACCTCTGGCGGAAAGTGGGTGTGTGGGTATTACCTATACAACTCTGCCTACCCTTTCGGGGACCCTTGTGGGAAGGCGGGAGGATATATTATATATTATTATTATTAGTGATAAAACGTACCGGCCACAATACTCGTAGAAAATATTCCTACCTGTTGGGAGGAATATACATAATATATCAATTTGTCAGGTAATATTTTTGTCTACTCTCAAAGGTACTAGAAATATATCTCACAGTTTGTGAAATATATTATCCTCTTTTATTATAAAACCTGGCACATTCTATACTCACATACTTATCTTGTTTTACGCTTTTTTTGTATAGTAAGCAACGACCTATTTTAGCGGCTACGCTGTTCCCCCATACTTAAGTACTAATGCTGTAACATAATAATATTGTTATTGTATACTAGCTTATGCCCGCGGCCTCGCCCGCGTGGAGTTCGAAAAAGTAGCTTTGGAAATTTTCCTGCTAGAATCGGTTCAGCCGCTATGCCGTGAAAGAGCATCATACATTATAATATGAGAACTTTGAACTTTTCCGGATTAAGAAAAAAAGCCTATGTCCTATTCCTAGGTATATCCTATTCCTAGGCTATCACCATTTCAACTTTCAGCCAAATCGATTCAGCCGTTTGGCCGTGAAAGAACCGCAAACATCCAAACATTCAAACTTTCACATTTATAATATTAGTAAGACGTTAGATAGTAAAATTGAAGAACCAAATGATTTGTAAAAGAGTAACCATGGAGTTTCTTGAACGGTTCTTCTCCAAGGATACGACCAAAATATTTTGATTTACTACCAAATTTCAATCTAAATTTGATGACATTTGGCACAGGGATTATTCACATGGTACAGTGTTATAATCTAAAAATAAAGCCCTTCGAAAGTTTTATTGGCCACAAAGAAAGTTACACCGGTGGGGTAGTTTTAAGCAGTAAATTTCATAGAGCAGAGCGAACTCTAAAAGGTAACATTGTAACACGGACCAATTATAGCGGTGACACGCCGCGCTTGGATTTAATTTAGCAGTCTAGCGGTAGGGTTACCTTTTTATTAAATTATAATCTAAATATATAAAAATGCATGTTTGTTTGTATGTCCTTTATAGAGTCGTAAAAGGCTGGACCGATTTTTAATGAAATTTTCTGTGTGTCTTCAGGTGGGTTCGAGAATGGCTTAGATTCACAATTGGACCCGAAAGGTGGCGCTGCGATCGTGTTTCAAGAATTTTATACTTTCACCCGAGCGAAGCTGGGCGCGGCAGCTAGTCTACACTAATAGTGTTAATGGGAAAGATTTGATTGTTTGTTTGTTTCACCGATTTGAAAAATTCTTTCACCATGATTGACATAGGCTATATTTTCTTTTATAAAGAATTCTTATGTCCAACCCGTGCAAAGCCAGGAAGAACCGCTAGTTATAAATAAATTTGAACTGTCTGTGTGTAATGTTTGAATAACATTTGCTTTTCTAAATTAAAATTGTGTCGCAGGTTGACACGAACCGATTAGTATGGATCCTTACTAATATTATAAATGTGAACGTAAGTTTGTTTGTTACCCTTTCACGTAATAACTACTTAACAAATCATCATGAACCTTTGCACACATATTCCTAGAGCTATTAGAAGCAACATAGGATACGTTTTATTTAAAAAAATCTATTCTTTTCTAGTAGGAAAATATATATGCTACTTTTTCGAACTCCACGCGCCCCAAGCCACGGGCATAAGTTAGGATTTATATAAAAATACACATATAATTACAAGCAAAAGTACGTCACCTATGCAGATGAAGTAGCAGACGTCCGTAGGATATAAAACAAACTGCTATCGCCCTATAGCTTGCCAATGCGGACCAATTTAAGCACGGGTATATTAAAGCAAATTTCCCGTGCAATTTTCCAGTACTTGTTAACTGGTATTTATGTTAAAACCTCAATACACGGAATCCTCGATTGCTCATAATGAAACTGAAGCATTCTAAAATGTAATATTAAGGTTACTTGAGCCATATAAACGAAAATTAAACGTATTTTACGATGTTAATTTTTTTACTGACGGAATGTGTTATATTGGTAACAGGGCAAATTCTAGAGCAACTGAATTAATTTGTTCATCTAGGAAACACGTTTCCACGTGATTGAAAGGGTAATAAGGTGAATGAGAAGCATGCAAGAAGCAGAATGCATCATTTTATATCACCTTTTTATATAATAATAATAGCCTCACGCCTTCCCACAAGGGTCCCCGAAAGGGTAGGCAGAGGTGTATATAATATACCCATACACCCACTTTCCGCCAGAGGTATATTAGGTGCCAACGTGACAGATGGCGAGTCCATCGCCGTTACTCAAGCACGACTATACATACGTAATATGCACAATAAAGAAGGACTTATTTGTGCAATACACAAAACCACTAAGTCTGTAAAAGTTCATACTCAATATTAAAATTTAATGTCTATTTCAAACACAAAATTTACATTTATACAAGTTGATTAAAACAAGGGGCTGCCATAAACAAATAATGCGGGTTGCTTGATTAAAAAATATATAAATACTCACGATGATTACAAATAAACGTTTTTCATAGAACTGTTCTAAAAGACGATTTATTTTCGTCAAAAAGAGGTATAATTTGACTGTATATATTTCTTTAAGGTTTTTAGTTTTAGGTTCATCTATGATATCTATTCTTGTGTATTGTGTAGTGTATTTTTTATCTATATGTCAAAAATAATCGTAATGAGCATAATTATTTATAGATTTTCACATTTCATAAACGAAATGGATGTGCTGGTTTGGGGAACTTGTTGAAAATTCCACTACATGTCTAACAAACTATTAATATATTATATTTGACTGTTCAATTTGAATTTAAATTTTGAATTTGAATTCAAAAACCTTTTTTTTACCTAAGGAAAGCTACATTATTCCGGAGTAGCCTGCTCATCTAGTTAATTTCATAAATTGAAATCCCTACATAAAAAAATATCTTAAAAACGACTCCCTTTACAATTTTAATCCTTAATTTATTTGTCAGTTTATCTTTCAGCATCTTAATGATCATAAATTGTTGTAAATTTTCACTTATTTATTAACGAAAATACAGGCTGTAATGGGGCCTCTCCTCCATGCAACCATGTTTTAAGGCTGCTAAGGATTAAAACGATTGCTACCTTATTTGTAGCCCGGCCTGTAAATGAATATTGAATAATTAAATTTGAGATGCAAGCTCTTTCTGCCTACCCCGTAAACCCTAATACCCTAAGAGTATCTGGCTTGATGATGTGTGTGTATAACATACCCGTGCAGGGAGCTTTTGCATATGGAATAGTTATTCAAATATGTGAAATAATAAAAAAAAATTACTAATACCATTAATGATTGTACCAATGAGTTTTTTATGAACTTAAGTACAGTGATTAGTCACACCACGAGCTTTACGGTGAAGGAAAACATCGAGAGGATACCTGCATACGTCTGAGTTGGCAAGTGGTGGGTGAAGTGGGTGTGTGGGAACTACTTAGGTACACACCTTCGCCTACCCATTCGACCCTTGTAGGAAAGGCTTGAGAATTTGTTATATTATATTTATTATTATTGATACGTCTATGGAGCGATATAATTTATAAAACGAATTAGCATTATGCCTAACGCCAAACTAAAATTCTTTATTAACCGACTTAAAAAAGGAGGAGGTTTCTCAATTCGACTGTATATTTTTTTTTATATATAGGCGGATAATTAATAAATAATATTTATGATATAATAACAACATGACAACGGATATATTCTCTATGATACACTCTATATGGAGTTTCTTGCCGGTTCTTCTCCATGGAAGCGACCAACCCGAACCGTGCACCTTTTTCGACGTTTTATAAGTGCCCACCTAGGCCTATGTGAAATAAAAATATTTTGTATTTGATTTGATTTAATTCTATGAATATGATTTTTTTTTATACGACTTGGGTGACAGACAAGCATGCGGTCCGCCTGATGGTAAGCGGTTACCGCCGCCTATGGACGCTTGCAACACCAGGGGTATCACTCGCGCGTTGCCGCCCCTAAAATTTTGTTCTGTATATGGGTATCGAGTTAGCACATATTTAGCCTTAATAAAACTAGCTACGTGTTATTACATGGAAATGTATATTAACAACTTTTAGAGTTTCAGTATGTACGTTCGCATTTTATTGCATTTCCTGTTTCATTTGCCAAGTTATTGCTAGAATACGTCTAGCATAAGAACTAACTAACTAGCATAAAACTCTACAACTAGTTGTGTCACGCGATTTTACCCGAGTTAAATCCAATTATACAATATTATAACTTACTAGCTTATGCCCGCGGCTACGCCCGCGTGGAGTTCGAAAAGTAGCTATGGAAAATTTCCTGCTAGAATCGGTTCAGCCGCTATGCCGTGAAAAAGCATCATACATTATAATAATAAGAATTTTGAATTTTTAAGGATAAAAAAAATAGTAGCCTATGTCCTATTCCTAGATAGATATATAGATAGATAGAGATAAGCCATCACCATTTCAACTTTCAGCCAAATCGGTTCAGCCGTTTGGCCGTGAAAGAACTGCAAACATCCAAACTTACAAATATAAAATATAATATATCCTCACGCCTTCCCACAAGGGTCCCCGAAGGGGTAGGCAGAGGTGTACAGGTAATACCCACACACCCACTTTCCGCCAGAGGTATATTAGGTGCCAACGTGACAGATGGCGAGTCCATCGCCGTTACTCCAGCACGACTATCCATACGCCTTTGAATTTCTTCTCAGACGTATGCAGGTTTCCTCTCGATGTTTTCCTTCACCGTTAAGCTCGTGGTGTGACTAATCACTGTACTTAAGTTCAGAAAAACTCATTGGTACAGTCGGGTTTCGAGCTTGCGACCTTTGCGTCGCAGCCAACTGCTCGAACCACTCGGCCACCACGGCTTTTTAACTTACACTTACAAATATTCACATTTATAATATAAGTAAGGTAGTAAGATTCCTAGGTATAAGCTATCACCATTGCAACTTTCAGCCAAATCGGTTCAGCCGTTTTGCCGTGAAAGAACCGCAAACATCCAAACTTACAAACTTTCACATTTATAATATTAGTAAGATAAAAGTTTTTGAGAATGTTAGTTACTCAATCATGTCACAACGGCTTGATGCAAATGGAAGAAATTAGGTATACAGGTAGATTATTATCTGGATTTAATACATAGGATAATAATTATGTAATTGCCTAGAAGAACAAATTTTTTTCATAAAAACTGCGCACTTCTATTATATCCGAAAGTGCGTTGAAATGGGAGAGATGAAAAGAATATTCAAACTACGTAGATCAATTTGATCAACATTGATACTCAAGGATGGGAACGTCAAGAGCTCTCGAAACCAGCCAGCATGTGTGGAGAGACAGAGGATGAATGAAGCCTCCTAATAATAAGAGAAGAAGAGAAGAAATCTCCAGAAGAAATAGACCTCTTTGGTCTAGCGACTAGAAAGAACTGGCGCTTTAATCCCTCTGCCTACCCCGTGAATGTCGGCACGATGGTATGACTGTATATATGTATGTATGTGTGATTACCTCTACCCCTGGGTAGTAACATGATGATATATATAACTTATACTTAAATTAAACTTGATGTGTAAAAAATCATCTAAATAAATTCTTCTGTTCAGAATGACATTCAAACATACAAACTTTAACGTTTATATTACGAGTAAGGTACAGGTCACCGCAGTATTTGTTCCAAGCAGTATTTATATTGCAACTTCATAATAAATTAGACCTTTTAATGTCTTTTTTATTACCTGGTTTGCTTTATTTACTTTTGCATATATTATATATTATGACCAATAATAATAATTACGGCCAACGGCTTAACGGCAAGGAACTTTGACCGACATATGACGAGGCTTTTATTAGGTGGTTGGATCAAGGGTCTGATGCAGCTGAGCACCTCGACATGGCACCTTTTGTGAGGAGGTTCTTTTCGCTGGGACCTTAGACACCTAATATTTTATATTCGCAAATAAATGTATTTGATTTTTTTTATGCACCTAAAATATAACTTTGGCGGAAAATGGGCGTGTGGGTACTACCTAATACCTATACACTTCTGCCTACCCCCTCGGGGACCCTTATGGGAAGGCATGAGGGTATATTATATTATTATAATTGCAAGGTCTTTGTGTTAAACAAGAGCACATGATCACGCCGCCCGCCAAGCTCTACCGCTTTATAATCCTACTTATATTACTATTAAGAAAGTTTGCAAGGTAGTGCAGTAGTACTCCAACTACATAATGGATATAGGTGACATATAGTTTTTTTCCAGAAAGTTAAAACAAATAATTAAATCTAACTTTGCGCGGTTGAAGCCGCGAAGCGCAGCGAGTATTGGCATCGATTCGGATGACATTAGGAACGATGGGAGAAAACAAAGGTTGAAAGCAATTTATTTTTCCGAACACCTTGGACGATGCATCAATGGCCATTGTGGCCAGATTATTTCACCACTCTCGCTATGATTGATGGGGACAGGGGCCGTAATTCCATTGTTAGCGGTTGGGGCTTGTGTGTTATCGTAAGGCGAAAATGATGTAATTCCTCCCGATCCCCGGGCAGTACTTATTGATTAGCACACTAACGCACAACCTCAGATAACGCACTCGACTGTTCGAAATATAAATATTCAATTCGATCCAGGATTGGCAACGTGTTTGATCTGAGAATGAAATATGACGTATTGTAGTTAGGTAACTAAATAAGGTTCCTGCAAGAAGGTTCCACACGTTGCAATACAAATTTGTTAGAAGAGATTTTCCCGGAGATCGGCAGTTAGGTTTTTCAGGGTCTCATAAATTGTGTTTTTGTGAGAAATTTTAGTGTTATACCAGTATGACAGATAATGTATCCTCACTCCTTCCCACAAGGGTCCCACAGGTGTAACCACATACCCACTTTCCACCAGAGATATATTTTCGCCCTTATTCGATGTTTTCCTTCACCGTAAAGCCCGTGGTGCGACTAACAACTGTACTTAAGTTGAGAAAAACTCATTGGTACAGTCGAGATTGAAACTTGCAATCTTTGTATTGCAGGCTAAAAGGTTAAAAATTAAAAATTATTTACTTAACTTGAAAAAAAAAATGTACTCAATAAATACTCATAAGCGCTGCCCCACGTCGGGCGCCAAGGAAGTTGGCTGCATTACCCCACTGTATGACGATACTTATTCTTTGATCAACATATATTATGTTGTACCAGTTCTTCAGTCCCTTCCAGCTTCCAGCTTTTCAACCGTAACATTATTATTAATTTTCGCCATTTTCGATCGAAAACAAAGAGGTTACCTACGAGATATATATTTTTCCAACAAGAAATATGCTCCGGAATGAAGCTGGAGTAACAATGTACAGATAAATCTATAATAGAACGTTATCTGCTCTCGAACAGGCGATCAAACAACGATTTATAACTGCTCTGGATAACGTCACTAGCTGTGGCTATGCTCAAGCTTTAGTTACGTAAGCCTATTATTAGGCTAAGAATAGGCTATAAAAAGCAGCGATTTCATGAAGAAATAGAAATCTTACAGTTTCCGTTCTGGATAAATCGCATACGTTAATAGTAGACCAAATAACGTTACTCTTCCGGCCTGTACCCGACTAATATATTAATAATAAAACTTTCGTTTTGTGAATGAATTTGTATATCTAGGAAGCATGTTTACACAAGATGGAAAGTATGAAAAAGATATTGAAAGAAGGATAACTGCCGGAAATAAGGTGAATGGAGCCATGTCGGCGTTGATGGGCAGTAAAAGTCTGAGCAAGAATGCTCGAGTTGCTGTCCACAACGCGATATTGGTACCTACCTTATTGTATGGCAGCGAATCCTGGGTATGTCAGAGGAAGTATGAAAATAGCTTGAATGCAGTTGAGATGCGATCTCTTCGAAAAATGTGCGGACTAACGATATTAGATCGAATCCGCAATGAAGAGATTCGCAAATCAACTGGCGTGAATGAGGGCGTGATTGTAAAGATGAAGAAAGGCATGTTACGTTGGTTTGGACACATAGAAAGGATGAGGGAAGAAAGATTGACGAAACAGATATACAAAGCAAAAGTGTGTGCAAGAAGAGGCAGAGGAAGGCCACGTTCCAACTACCTGGATCAAATCGATCGGACTCTCAAGGACGGGAACGTTAAGAGTACTCGAAACCGACGAGCATCTATGAAGAGACTGATGAATGTGGACGAAGCGAAAGAGGTATGTAAGTCTAGAGAGAACTGGCGCTCTATACTCTCTGCCTACCCCGTTAGGGACCTAGCGTGATGATATGTATGTATGTATTTTCCTTTTATAAAAACTGGTTGCCGAGAGGTTTGAGTAGTTGCCGGCAAAACAAAGATAACATACACTTAATTCATCACAGTGTAGGCAGAGAAAGTAGTCTCTCTAGACTTATAAACAGCTTTCCCTTGGTCCACCTCTCGTTTGGACTTGTCATACATGTTTTGAGAAGGTTATCTCGATGGAATGTCCGATCCATTTTTTTTTTTTTTTTTTTTTTTTTTTTTTTTTTTTTTTTTTTTTTTTATTAAAAAAATTTTATAAATTAAAAAGTGACAACCCTTGATTTGATCTGCTTCTAGATTTTTTCCCAAGGCGTTACAGTTTTCTCAACCTTCTTTCTATTGAATAACCGCCGACTACCAAACGGGCCGCTAGTTAGTTTAAAATGGCGGTATATAAAGAAGTTGAATCCATAAGAAAGATATATTTTCCAAAGCCGAAGAATTTCAGCTGGAACTTTGCATGTAAGAAGAGATGAATAATTATGGTAATTGCAGATCTACTCTCTTTGCCAACCCACTGGACCTAGGCATAATACGAAATATATGTTTGTATGTAACTATAAATAATACCAGACAAAAATAACTATATATTTTGAGAGTAACTTTTGTGTCCTTTTAAGTAAAAAAATATTTAATTTGATTTTATTTATTAAGTTACACCAACAGTACATATACTTATTACAAAATAACTAATAATAAAAATTGCCACACAAATAGGTCTAATATACAAACCAATTATAGTATACCTATATTTGGTTTGTATATTAGACCAACAAGACTTAATTAATTAAGTCTTAAAGAGGTCTCGCGCCGTCTAGTCGAGACTTTTCGTGACAGGCGGGCTGGAACATATCTCGCTCAGAGAATCAGCATTGCTATCCAGCGTGGCAATGCTGCTAGTCTTCTTGGCCCGTTGCCTCGGGATACCGATTTGGGACAAATATTTTATCTGTAAGTAGTTAGTTTCAACTGTTCTTAGTAAATATTGTTAATTGTTGTTATTGTAAATAAATGCTTTAGATTAATTAAGTATATCTTGTTGGAGTTTATTGGAGTTTATTGGAGTTTACTCCTTAAGAATCGATTTTCATATATAAGGCGCACGGTATGAGAAAAATATGAGAGGTAAAATCTACTGATGAATGACAGCGTTACATTTTTGGTGCTCTCGTACTCTCCATGGCAACGAGAATAACAGAATGGCGATGTAATTAATGTTAATATTTACTTTCAATTGCATATTGTATTAACCTGATATTAACCTACAACAACTGTCAACTTGCAGAGGTTTTATCGTAAATTTTATATTTTATTTATAATTGATATAAATTTATATCAATTGATATTTATTTCAAAATTGAGAAAATTACTCAATGAATAAAAATCAATGTATAGATGTGTCATGCATACATATAAGAAATACATTCGTTTACCCTTATTAACTAATCTATTTATTTTATAATCGTTCGTAAGGAGTAAACTCCAGTCGTGCGTCGGAGCTGACACACACTTTTTTTTTAATTTTTAATTTGTATGTAAGTATCAATTCCATATTAGGTTTATATGGGATGTTTAAGGGTGAACGGATTTCACTACCTTCGATTTAAATTGTTTTATATATCCTCACGCCTTCCCACAAGGGTCCCCGAAGGGGTAGGCAGAGGTGTATAGGTAATAAATACCCACACACCCACTTTCCGCCAGAGGTATATTTGGTGCCAACGTGACAGAAGGCGAGTCCATCGCCGTTACTCAAGCACGACTATACATACGCCTTTGAATTTCGTCTCAAACGTATGCAGGTTGCCTCTCGATGTTTTCCTTCACCGTAAAGCTCGTGGTGTGACTAATCACTGTACTTAAGTTCAGAAAAACTCATTGGTACAGTCGGGATTCGAACTTGCGATCTTTGTGTCGCAGGCAACTGCTCGAACCACTCGGCCACCACGGCTTTTAAAGTGTCATAAAGGTAAAAGTATTATTGTTAGAGCATACTTTGTCGAAACAAAATTGTTTAACAACAAAGAAGGTAGGACAAAGACGCTGAGTAAATTTTGAGGGATACTTTCAAAGTGCCATTAGGAGGCAAACCTTAACAATGTTCCGTTATCATCGCTATAAGCTCGCTTCCTGGTCATGAATTGCAGCAAATTTGATAGGCCCCAATTATTTCATTTGCGGTTTAAGCATTCAACAGCAATACAAATTTATTATTTACTAGATTTTTTTTATTTATTTATTGATTTAATTGGCGATGGACTCGCCATCTGTCACGTTGGCACCTAATATACCTCTGGCGGAAAGTGGGTGTATGGGTATTACCTATACACCTCTGCCTTCCCCTTCGGGGACTCTTGTGGGAAGGCGTGAGGATATGATTTAATTTAATTAATTAGCACGGTAACAACCACTTACACTGATGAATGATAAGAGTTAAATATATTATGGCATACAAAATATAAAAATATAAACGAAAAGTAAACAATAATATCAAAACCAATCCAATTATCATAATACAAAAACTATATCTACAATATAAACATCTATATGAATTATAACTAATGATGAACATGCATACAATTTACTCTTTCTCACACTGTCTCATACACACGTGTGTACACACACTGTCTCATACATACAGATGTGCCCGTGACTTCGTCCGCGTGGTTATTAACAAAAAAAATGTTCAATTTCTAAATCAGAAGTAGCCTAAGTTACTCCTTTTTACATCAGCTATCTGCCAGTGAAAGTCCCGTCCAAATTGGTCCAGCCGTTTCAGAGATCGCTCGGTTTGATCAAAGGAAATGCCGCTATTAAAATCTTTTTGAACCATACGTTTGATGGGTGAAACTATATTGCTATTATTGTCAATGTCAATATGGTAATTTCTATAATAATAATACGTATATCTACAAGCCTTCCCACAGAGCTCTACGAAGGGGTAGGCAGAAGTTTCTAACTTTTGACTGTGTAAGTTTATACCTGGGACAATTCCACACAAATTGACCTAGTCCCAAGTTAAGCAAAGCTTGTGTTATGGTAACTAGACAACGATATATTAACTTATATAAATAGATATATACATAAATACATAGGACATCCAAGACTAAGGTACAAATACTCGTGTTCATCACACAAATATCTGCCCTCAGCGGGATTCGAATCCGCGACCTCAAGTTTCGCAGTCAGGAGCTCTAACCACAGACCAGACGGTCGTCGTTTATAACACACATACACACACAACTATTGACTATAGGATCTGTCATGTGTACGTTCCTACACAGGGATGTATTAATATCTGCAACTCAGTTAACGTCTGCTGCAGGCACTATCGCATATTTTGTAACCTTACTATTTCCTAAATAATCGTTCTATTATCACGTTCACTCAAGGACAGGAATGTCAAGAGGTCTCGAAACCGACGAGCATCAGAGCATGTATGAAGAGACTGATGAATGTGGACGAAGCGAAAGGAAAGAGGTATGTATGTAAGTCTAGAAAGAACTGTCGCTCTATAATCTCTACCTACCCCGTTAGGGAGTAGGAACTCGGCGTGATGATATGATGATGATGGTGATGATGATGATGATGATGATGATGATTTCTTTCATTGATTTTTTTCATATAATTTAGTCATGTCCTGTTTTCTACACACCTTTATTTACCTATGTATGTACGTCATACACTCCGTACTAGTGTGTTTTAAAATCACAAGAGGCGACATCTATCGTCACGGACGTGAACACGCATCGTACGGAAGAAATGGAAATACGGCAAATAATCTAATTAATTGTTTCACGGAAGCGCTTGGATAGACCCGGAAAGTATAAAAGCATGTCTAATTTGAATTATATTGTTCCAACTCTCGTCTTGGTCCTTACTATGGGTACCAAACTCGAAGTACAAATCGGATCGAGTCGAATTCATCATTTTTGACGGCCGTCTGGCCTAGTGGTTAGAACTCTTGGCGGCGAAACTATAGGTCGTGGGTTCGATTAGGGCAGATATTTGTGTGATGAACGCGAGTATTTGTACCTTAATCTTGGATGTCTGTATTTATGTATGACTAGCTGTGCCCGCGTCTTCGAAAAAAAAACAATTTCTAAAATAAAAGTAGCCTAGGTTACTCCTTTTTATATCAGCTATCTGCCAGTGAAAGTCCCGTCAAAATCAGTCCAGCCGTTTCAGAGATTAGCCGGAACAAACAGACAGACAGACAAACAGACAAAAATTGTATTTTGGTGAATGTACCGTGTATACATCCATATGCATTTAGTAAAAAGTGGTTATTTCAATATTACAAACAGACACTCCAATTTTATTATATGAAATGTATAGATGATATATGCATATCTATAAAAGTAAATATATCGTTGCCTTACAATGCCCAAGCTTTGCCTAATTTGGGACTATGTCTATATGTGTGGATTGTCCCAGGGTATTATTTATTTATTGTAATGAACCTACTGCTTCAAATCATGTCATTCAGCATCAGTCATCCTGCGCACCTCTTATAAGTCATCAGAGTACAACAAGGAGTTTTCAAGAACGGTGTGAAAAGGTCGGCAAAACGCGAGCAATATATGTCATTATGCAAACACACATAGGCGATGGTAACCGCTTATCTTCGGAAAACCTGTATGCTTAAGTGCCACCAAAGTGGTAAACAAAAAAACTGTATCCTATTTCTCACGTAATATTCACTCTACTTCTCACCAATTCGAATTTACACAATCAAACAAGTAGTGAGGGCATTTAAGAGGATTAATTTTCCAATGCGGCCTCTCTGGTGAACACGTCCCGTTTGCCATACGAGGGTGATATTTAAGTCGCATCTGTATATTTTAGATGAAACAGAAATTTATATTATAATATATTATGGAGCCGCCGGTGGTTCGAGTCTTCGAGTAGACGCCTGCAACACAAAGATTGCAAGTTCGAATCCCGACTGTACCAATGAGTTTTTCTGAACTTAAGTACAGTGATCACTCACACCTTAGCTTTACGGTGAAGGAAAACATTGAAAGGAAACCTGCATACGTTTGAGACGAAATTAAAAGGCGTAATGTATGGTATGTAAAGGGAAAGAGGCGTGATTATGAAGTGACTGCGGTGAACTCGCTATCTGTCAGGTTGGCACCTAAAATATATCTCTGACTTTTACGGATCCTTGTGGGAGGGCGTGAGGATATATTATATTATATATAATATCATCGTTTTTGTATTTCTTCTCAGACGTATTTTTTTATACCACACGGGTGGCAAACAAGCATGTGGGCCGCCAGATGGTAAGCAGTTACCGCTGCCTATGGAAGCTTGCGACACCAAGGGTATCGCTCGCGCGCTGCCAATCCTGAAGATATGCAGGTTTCCTCTCGATGTTGTACTTAAGTTAACCTAAATTCAGTAGCTCAGTCGGGATTTGAACTTGCAACTTTTGTGTTACAGACGACTACTCTAACCACTCGGCCACCACGGCATTAGAAAAGTTATTCAGCCGATCAATTAGCTTCAGGAAAAGGTGGATATATCGAGGGACAAACCTCCCCTCACGAACAGTACCAATCGCCGGAAGGTTTGTCATTATAACATAATATATGCATTGTTATTGTACCCAGATGTCAGGTAGCTCTGTGCAAACAAAACATTAACATGAATGAGCATATACTATCGAATATCATTAGTACACAAATTAATAAGTAACTTATTCGCCAGAACACGGTTAGTTACATAATGTATCCTCACGCCTTCCCACAAGGGTCCCCGAAGGGATAGGCAGAGGTGTATAGGTAATACCCACACACCCACTTTCCGCCAGAGGTATATTACGAGGGGTTGGTACAGTCGGGATTCGAACCAATGAGTTTTTCTGAACTTAAGTACAGTGCTTAGTCACACCACACAGAGCTTTACGGTGAAGGAAAACATCGAGAGGAAACCTACATACGTCTGAGGAGAAATTCAAAGGCGTATGTATAGTCGTGCTTGAGTAACGGCGATGGACTCGCCATCTGTCACGTTGGTACTTTATATAAATCCGGTGAAAAGTTGGTTTATTTTAAAACTGTTACACACTGGTAGGCAGTGTTCCTTCGGAGACCCTTGAGGCAAAGAGTGAAAATACCTAAGTAATCGCAACCCGTAAAAGAGTTGATATTTAACTTAGCCAAACACAATCAAACAAAAATCTAGAAATAGCATTAAAGTAGCTAATTCGCTAATAGCCGAAAGGTATTTCTTGACATAACAAAGCACTCCTTTTAACCACAAATCCGAGGTCATGCTTTTATACTAATGTTATTAGTATAAAAGCGAAAATCAACGAAAATTCTTTCATAGAAATTATAAAGGTGACCTCAGTGTAACACAGGCGAAGGACTTGCCGCGTCATTGGCCCCCAATTTCAAAATAGTTCTGATCGCTTCACTCTGAGGCAAATCTGCGACTAAACGCAGCGACCACGGTCTTAGCAAGGCTATGGCTATGGCAGTCATGAATCAAGATTGTTTACGAATCTTTTACCGTCTTATTTTTGTGCCTGCGAATTTACTAGCGTTAATTTGATTTACTGTTATTTATGTAGGAATTACATATATATATCGTATATTCTCACGTCTTCCCACAAGGGTCCCCGAAGTGGTAGACAGAAGTATAGGTACCAACACACCCACTTTCCGCCAGAAATATACATGTTTAAACGCCAACGTGACTGGTGGCGAGTCCATTGCCGTTACACAAGCACGAATAGTCGTGATCGAGTATGTATAGACAAAGCCTTTGAATTTCTTCTCAAACGGATGCAGGTTTTCTCTAGATGCCTCGTAAAGCTCGTGGTGCGATTAATCTATACATAATACTAGCTATCCCGCCCAGCTTCGTCCGGGTGAAAAAGTTTAACTGCCTGAAACACGATCGCAGCGCCAATGCGCGAAATTTCGGTGTAAGCTATCCTATCTTTCAAGTTGGATCGAACTGCACACGGTGTGCAAATTTGATTGAAATCGGTTAAGGAGTTTAGGAGTCCATCGCGGACAAACAACGCGACACGTAATTTATATATATGAAGATATCAGACGTTAATATACGTTATTGTTCCCTTTTTATAATTCATGTCCCTCTCATTAGTGTCTGTGCCCCCCTGTATACCCTGATATTATATATCGTGATATTGTAAGTGGAATAGCAATCATGTCGTATAAGGTGGCCTATCATCTTTTCTCTTCTATTCTCGACTGTTTCCAGCAGAATTCTTGTTAAGGAGGTCAAGGAGGTTGCGCTGGACAGAAGCGAATGGAGGGGACTGCATCAGAGACGCCGACAAGAGCCCAGCTCTTAAATTTGTGATGATGGAATAGCAATAAAGAATTATGATTATGCATGTGAGAAAGCACAGACTGTGGAATTAAATCCTTGTTGAGTTCCCTAAAGAACATCATGAAGTGGGACTAGGTTAGCTGGTATGTAAATGTACGCCTGTAGATAATAGCGACTTAGTCGCAGTATCAACAAGAGCCAACGCTCATGTGTGGCCACCCTTTTAGATAGACTATGGACACCTCACTTCCGAGTATTGGCAATAGCGAAAGGTTATCCAAAACTATTTTTATTGAGGTCACAGTAATATAAAGCTTTGTAGCCTTTTTGTGCTCGAGTGTGCGGTAAATGTCACTCACAAGCCCCAACAAAAGTTTTCCCCTGTTTAAAAGATAACTTTTGCCCCGCGGTTTCACCAGCCTAATGTTTGATTTTAGTGGTATATTTCTCAGAAGCCGTGTTAGCCGAGTGGTTGGAGTAGTTGCCTGCGACTCAAAGGTCGCAAGTTTGAATCCCGACTGTACCAATGAGTTTTTCTGAACTTAAGTACAGTGATTAGTCACACCACGAGCTTTACGGTGAAGGAAAACATCGAGAGGAAACCTGCATACTTCTGAGAAGCAATTCAAAGGCGTATGTATAGTCGTGCTTGAGTAACGGCGATGGACTTGCACACTGCATGTTGACACCTAAAATATATATCTCTGGCGGAAAGTGGGTGTGTGGGTACTACCTTTACACCCTACCCCTTCGGGGGCCCTTATTTATGTTAATCCAGCTACTAATCTATCTCTGTGCCAAATGTCATCCAAATCCGTTCAGTAGATTTTGCGTGAAAGAGGAAAAAACATACACACCAAATCGCATTTATAATAGTAGATGCCGTGCCGTGATGGCCGAGTGATTCGAATAGTTGCCTGCACACAAAGATTGCAAGTTCGAATCCTAAGTCGTGCTTGAGTAACGGCGATGGACTCGCCATCTGTCATGTTCGCACATGAAATCTCTGGCGGAAAGTGGGTGTGTGTGGGTATTACCTGTGCACCTCTGCCTACCACGTCCGTGGACTTTATGGGTAGGCGTGATGATGTATGAAGTATGCCAGTGGTAAGGTTGAGAATGATTAGGTATTTTTAGTTCCAATAGTACCTGCGATAGCAACATAATACATATTTATTACTTAAAAGCCGGTGGTTTTAAAGTTATATAAAGATGATCTTCGAACTTTGGTCGCGCTCAAAAAGTTTTAATTCGGGTTTGCTTCATAAAAACCCGGAACCCAAAGTTGAGCGAAGTGGGCGTATTTAAGCACAAATATATTTTGGATAATGTAAGAATTTGTTCGCGTAAATCACCACTCTGATATCCTTGATCTACGAAGTAATATTGTTATATTGAGAAACACCACGAGCTTTACGATGAAGGAAAACTTTGAAAGAAAACTACTTACATACACATCTTGTGGAAAGATGTTTTATATATACATATATATGTATATATAACACGTAAATAAAATAATATACAAATATAAATATAATTGGTCTGTCTGTTTGTAATATAAAAATAACCGCATTTTACTAAATGCATATGGATACACGGAACATATACCAAAATTTATTTTTTAATGTTTGTCTGTCTGTCTATCTTTCTGTGTGTTCCGACTAATCTCTGAAACGGCTTGACCGATTTTGACGGGACTTTCACTGGCAGATCGCTGATGTAAGTGAGGATACTTTTTTTTACAAACTGTTTCTTTTTGTTCAATTATATCCTCACGCCTTCCCACAAAGGTCCCCGAAGGCGTAGGCAGAGGTGTATAGGTAATACCCACACACCCACTTTCCGCCAGAGGTATATTAGGTGCCAACGTGACAGATGGCGAGTCCATCGCCGTTACTCAAGCCCGACTATACATACGCCTTTGAATTTCTTCTCAGACGTATGCAGGTTTCCTCTCGTTTTCCTTCACCGTAAAGCTCGTGGTGTGACTAATCACTGTACTTGAGTTCAGAAAACCTCATTGGTACACGGGATTCGAACTTGCGATCTTTCTGTCGCAGGCAACTGCTCGAACCACTCGGCCCCCACGGCTTGTTGTTAAATTAACGCGGACGAAATCGCGGGCACAGCTTTATTGTATATATATATATATATATATATATATATATATATATATATATATATATATATATATATATATATATATAAAGCGTGTGTCAATGTCCTTATATACTTAGTTATAAATAAAACGTAAGGAATGAATTTAATGAAATTGAAAGAATTATGGCTCGCTCGCCGGTTTTTCTCGGAAGTATATTTTCCGAACCGGAAGGAGACCGTACGACCTTCATATTTGCCTTATCAGGATCTGAAGTGTATAAATGTGCTTATTTTCAAATCATTTCTTTTTCATAAATTATTTATTGTTTATTACTTCCTTATCCGATAATGGATAGACAATGTAAAATAAATCGGTCAACTATATTTTCTGGAAATTGACGACACACGATTGACCCATACAAATATTTTCTTCATTCGGACCCACATAACTATTAACTATGAAATTTATCATTTCGATAATGACTGATAAAATCTGGATAAAAATTAACATTTTAATAACTCCAAGATTAGTAAACCCTAAAGTACGATTTCGTCAAAATTGGCTCAGTGTTCGTTTGGAGATAACTGTGGTAACCGCTTACCATCACTGCAGACAGGAGGGAGACAGCTGTAATACACCTTGGTAGTATAAAAAAATCTTTCGTATAAATGTATTCAACATACACACATATTTTTATGAACAAAAACTGAACCTTTACAAACCATTGAAATCTCCGGACATCAATTCAATCCAATTACTTGAAAATACGTCTAATTAATCGACTGAATAAAAACACTCCAATTGAGAATTTCGTTCGAAAACACGCTTCTTAGGAAACAGGCTCTAAACCTATTTCTGAGCACAAATGGCCATAAATGTTAAGAAAAACACTTACCTTTCGCGTGACAATTAAACCCCAACGTAGATTTTAAGTCTTCGGAGATTATTATTAAAACACCACAAATTTAAAAACACTACCGTTGTATAAACCACGCTATTTCTCTGCCCACGATGTATGAGATCGACGAAAAGCCTACAAACGTATGAGACAGAAACACGTCCGACCACGACGCGTACCGGACTAGTACTGGCGGCGACAAAATTATGGAACACCTACGATCAACGTTTGAAATTGGAAAAAGGACGTTTGTCCGCAATACGTGTTTTGAAACATGAGATTTTATTTATATCCACATTAAAGTTAAAATTTGTAGGATATGGTTTTGCCCATACGGCGTTTAGATATTTAAATGTTAGCAGGTAACGAATCCCCTACACGTTTTTGGCATATAATATATTATGGCTTATTTCATATGGCAATAAAGTAATGATGTTTTTAATTAGTTATTTATTAATTATCTTAAGGTGTTTGGCTCAAACCCTTTTCAATGTAAGGTTTCAGCTTGGCATATTTTAACCTACATTATTTTTAATTAGAAAAGCGGTTACCTTTTTAGGGCTTAATTCTCCCGGCGCGGGAAAACCACTATATTATGAATTCATGTAAAATATCTCTTAACTCTTCCCTGAAAGATTTTCAGCATGATGTACACATTTTTAAAAGGCGTTATCTTCGGCCTGAATTTGCTGCGATAAATATTGAAATCCTTATCCTTGACAATTAAACCCCAACGTAGATTTTAAGTCTTCGGAGATTATTATTAAAACACCACAAATTTAAAAACACTACCGTTGTATAAACCACGCTATTTCTCTGCCCACGATGTATGAGATCGACGAAAAGCCTACAAACGTATGAGACAGAAACACGTCCGACCACGACGCGTACCGGACTAGTACTGGCGGCGACAAAATTATGGAACACCTACGATCAACGTTTGAAATTGGAAAAAGGACGTTTGTCCGCAATACGTGTTTTGAAACATGAGATTTTATTTATATCCACATTAAAGTTAAAATTTGTAGGATATGGTTTTGCCCATACGGCGTTTAGATATTTAAATGTTAGCAGGTAACGAATCCCCTACACGTTTTTGGCATATAATATATTATGGCTTATTTCATATGGCAATAAAGTAATGATGTTTTTAATTAGTTATTTATTAATTATCTTAAGGTGTTTGGCTCAAACCCTTTTCAATGTAAGGTTTCAGCTTGGCATATTTTAACCTACATTATTTTTAATTAGAAAAGCGGTTACCTTTTTAGGGCTTAATTCTCCCGGCGCGGGAAAACCACTATATTATGAATTCATGTAAAATATCTCTTAACTCTTCCCTGAAAGATTTTCAGCATGATGTACACATTTTTAAAAGGCGTTATCTTCGGCCTGAATTTGCTGCGATAAATATTGAAATCCTTCACTATGAAAACAATCGCTTGCATTTTCGTCGCTTTTCCTCCACAGGCGAAATTCATGTCGAAGGTAATTCTCTAATAGTTAATATCTAGCTAGCTATGGCAGGGGAAATATTTTTGTGCCAGTTTTCAGCCAATTCCTTAGCCGTTACAAACATCCATCAATAAAAACGTGTATATATATATATATATATATATACATGGGTCTGAAAGAAGATGTAGTGACAAAAATTGAGAAAGGTATGCTGAGATGGTTTGGCCATGTCGAGAGAATGAATGAAGAACGATTGACGAATAAAGTGTACAAGGCGAGTGTGAATGAAAGTGTTGGAAGGGGTAGACCTAGGCGGACGTTTCTAGACCAAATTAGGGACGTCTTGAAAAAAGGTCAGGTCAAGAGTACCCTAAACCGAAGAGCATGTATGAAGAGAATAATGAAAGTGGACGAAGCGAAAGAAGTATGTAAGGATCGTAGCAAGTGGAAAGAAGTGGTCTCTGCCTACCCCTACGGGAAAAAGGCGTGATTATATGTATGTATGTATGTATGTCGCCGAAGGGGTAGGCAGAGATATGTAGAACAAACGGGTAGCGCGCCAGTTCTCTTTAGACTTACATCTCTCGCACCTTTTTCGCTTCGTCCACATTCATCAGCCTCTTCATATATGCACGACTGTAGTAATTGTATTTTAAGAGTTGTGTATTGCAATAGATGTTAATACATATAGCCAGAGCTCCAACGTTTGACTGAGTAAGTAAAATAATTGATGCAGGAAAAGGCTGTTACAAAATTCTGCAACTTCACGGATTATTGAACCATTATACAGCTTACCGTACTATGGTATCCATAGTACAGTTACTTCAAACAGTACAATAAGTTAAAAGAACAGTCGAAAGTCAAGACTAATCGAACACCTATAGTACAACGGTATTTAGTAATATAAAAAAATACATATTTATATCGTCTGTTGCCGTATGCAGAGAGAATAGAGCGCTAGGGAGTTGGAAAGTAATCTTCCTCTCTTGCACACTTACGCATTTTTAGGATGACATAACACTCATTCACGTTTCTTATATATTCTTTCGCATCGGATACATCCTTATATAATTGAACCAGCTGTCTCGCCCAGCTTCGCTTGGGTGAAAAAGTTAAATTGCCCGTAACACGAACGCAGCGCCATCTATCGGGTCCAATTGTGATGTAAGCTATCCTATCATTCAAGTTGGATCAAACTGCACATGGTGTGCAAGTTTGATTAAAACTGGTTAAGTTTATGTTGTTAGTCCATCGCGGACAAACGTGACGCGTAATTTATATATATATTACATACATACATACATATCATCACGCCAAGTCCCTAACGGGGTAGGCAGAGAGTATAGAGCGCCAGTTCTCTCCAGACTTACATACCTCTTTCGCTTCGTCCAGATTCACCAGTCTCTTCATACATGCTCGTCGGTTTCGAGTACTCTTAACGTTCCCATCCTTGAGCGTCCGATCGATTTGATCCAGGTAGTTGGAACGTGGCCTTCCTCTGCCTCTTCTTGCACACACTTTTGCTTCGTTGTATATCTGTTTCGTCAATCTTTCTTCACTCATCCTTTCTATGTGTCCAAACCAACGTAACATGCCTTTCTTCATCTTTACAATCACGCCCTCATTCACGCCAGTTGATTGCAAATCTCTTCATTATATATATTAAGATTACCTATTTCAGGTACTGTGTCTTCCAATTGCATTGGTTAGATTGCAACGCGAACTCGTAACCCAATATTGACAAATCATCAACTCGTTTAACAGGCCCCGCGGGACTGCTGACCATGGGAAAAAGAGTTTCTACTTATCTTTATATATATAATTCTTCTGTGAGTGTGTATGTCACTGAACTCCTCTCAAACGACTGGACCGATTTTTATGAAATTTTTTGTGTGTTCAAGGGGATCTGGGAATGGTTTAGATTCACAATTGGACCCGATAGGTGGCGCCACCATCTTTTTTTTTCCACCCGAGCGAAGCTGGGCGGGACCACTAGTTAAGTATAAAGTTACCACTACGCTCTATGATATGAAATAATACATTTTATTCTGATATATTTACTAACTGTTACCTGCAACTTCATCCGCTTTAATATATTGTAAATCATCAAATAGAAACATATATTTTTATATCATTTAATTGATGGCTATGGACTCGCCATCTGTCACGTTGGCACCTAATATACCTCTGGCGGAAAGTGGGTGTGTGGGTATTACCTATACACCTCTGCCTACCCCTTCGGGGACCCTTGTGGGAAGGCGTGAGGATATATTATATATTATATTATTTAATTGATTTGCCATCTGTCACGTTGGCACTAAACATATGTCTCTGGCGGAAAGTGGGTGTGTGGGTATTACCTATATACCTATGCCTACCCCTTCGGAGACCCTTATGGGAACGCGTGAAGATATATTATTATTATATTTATTTGATACATGTTTATGGACACAAGAAAATAGAGTAACTGTTAATAATTTCATACATAACTTGACCTATTTAATACTCTATTCCTCCAAAATTATTATTTTATAATAATCATTATCATTATAATTTTATTCAATTCAATTTCAAAAGGACATGAAAATATATTCTTTCTATAGTCGGACAGCATGCTTGTTTGCCATCCATGTGGTATAAAAAAAAATTTCAAGTAGACCGACTTGTCACGCAAGCTGAATTGTACCCCACTCAGAGAACCAGCATTGATATGTAGCGTGGCAATGCTTCTAATATTCTTGGCACGTTTTTTTATACCACCAGGGTGGCAAACAAGCATGCTGTCCGACTACAGAAGAATCTTTTCATGCCCTTTTGAAGAACTCCATGAGCGCTATGATATTAAATGGTTACCGACTTCTAATAGACGCTTGCAATACAAAGGGTATCTTTCACTTGCCGACCATGTAAGAAGCTTTTCACTCTTCTTGAAGAGCCCCTAAGACAAAAAATTCATATTGCATCTTAAATCATATATATTCCACACAGGTGTAGTGAAATATGTATGATATACGACGACACAGTAGGGAGACGGGACCAGAGCGTGGGCGCTAAGATGAATTACATTATTATTTATTTATTTTCTTATTCGATTTTGCAAATTATTCCACCAACACAACTGCGGAGCTCGGGCCAAAAATATCGCTCGGTGTTACTCTACTAGAATTATTAAAAACTCTTTTTAGTTGGTTGGTTAGTTATTCAATTATATCTCCGACATGCGTGACACACAAATATATATATATAAAGATGTATAACCTCAAGCCTTCCCACTAGGGTCCCCGAAGGTGTAGGCAGAGGTGTATAGGTAGTACCCACATACCCACTTTCCGCCAGAGATATATTTTAGGTGCCAACGTGACAGATGGCGAGTCCATCGCCGTTACTCAAGTACGACTATACATACGCTCTTGAATGGCTGCTCGAGCATATGCGGGTTGCCCTTCGTTGTTTTCCTTACCGTAAAGCTCGTAGCTCATCGGTACAGTCGGGCTTCTAACTTGCGATCTTTGTGTCGCAGGCAACTACTCGAACCTCTAAGCCACTACGGTTTCTTTCTCTTCACGGATAATTATATTCAATGCGTAGGTACAAGTCAGGGCTCGTGTTTTATAGCGCAGTAGCGCTTTTTCGTTATTCGTAGCAACTACATGCGTCGCCTGTCGTGATTGATACGCGCCACACGCCGGCAAACATTAGCTTTAATTAATGAGGCGTAATAACTTACGCATAACGCGATACGTTACCCCTAACGAATCTATTGCATACATACATACATACCATCACGCCGAGTCCCTAACGGGGTAGATAGAGAGAGTAGAGCGCCACTTCCCTCTAGACCTTCGCTTTGTCCACATTCATCAGTCTCTTCATACATGCTCGCCAGTTTCGAGTAATCTTGACGTTCACGTTCTTGAGTGTCCGATCGATTTGATTTAGGTAGTTGGAAAAAAGTCTTCCTCTACCTCTTCTTGCACAAACTTTCGCTTCCTATGTCTGTTTCGTCAATCTTTCTTCACTCATCCTTTCTATATGTCAAAACCAACGTAACATATCTACATAACCATGTCTCCACGTGGTTGCCGAGTGCAGATATTCAAACCGCGGTTCTCTTCACTGTTTAACTCGTGGTATTATAAATGTATGTATATATATATATATATATGTATATATATATATATATATATATATATCTACCACTGCACCCCCACCATCGACAGGGAATTTATCCCCACACCTTGGAACCAATAGCCGAGGTGGCCGAGTGGTTCGAGTAGTAGCCTGCAATACAAAGATTGAGAGAGAGAGAGAGAGTGTGAGAGAGAAAGAGGTCCAAACCTTACAGATGGCGAGTCCATCGCCGTCTCAAGCACGTCTATACATGCGCCTTTGGAATGCCTCTCAAATATGCAGCATTCTTCTCGATGCTCTCCGTCGTCCGACAACCCGTTAGTGTAAGTGTAAGTCCCTGTATTTAAGTTCCTAAAACTCTTTTTTTTTATTTTTACTTCTTCTGTAGGTTTTTGCACGATACGAAAACTCATTGGTGCAGACTGTCGGGATTCGAATCTCCTTAATTTAGGATGATACTGACACCACTCGGCCACAACGACTTGATGTTCATGTTGAGTAAAACTTAATCTAGAAGTAAGTCTTTGAAAAACATTGAATCCTATGTTGATATAAAGTTGTATGAAAACTCGCATCCCGATTGGGTATATGTTTGGGGTATATATTGGGATAATATGTTGTGAGCATAACTCACGCTAGAAAAATACTCTCGGATCTGTGAATAGCAGTAAAAGCAGTCATTTACACATACGTATAATTTAGAGAGTTTTTTACGAGTCTTCGGTGAACATTTCAGACTTTATTTAGCCTAGGGTTGTCGACTCGAGCTCATTTATTTTATTAAAAAAAATACATGATAAGCCGTGGTGGCCGAGTAGTTCGAGCAGTTGCCTGCGACACAACGATCGCAAGTTCGAATCCCGACTGTACCAATGAGTTTTTCTGAACTTAAGTATAGTGATTAGTCACACCACGAGCTTTACGGTGAAGGAAAACATCGAGAGGAAACCTGAATACGTTCGAGAAGGAACTTAAGAACTATAGTCGTACTTGAGAAATCGCGACGAACTCGCCATCTGACAGATGGTTCACATCTAAAATATATCTGCGGCGAAAGCAAGTGTGGGTACAACCTACACCTCTCCCTACACTACCGGGGACCACTGTGTGAAGGTGCGAAAAAAGATATACTCTTACTCCTCTTTGGAAGAAGAGGCAGAGGAAGACGCACAACTACTTAGATCAAATCGACCAAAATTACTGATGGCATCTCTTCTGGTTGAGACAATACGTGAAGATGTATAAGGAAAACGTTCGAACTAATTGCAAAAGCGAACTAAAATGAAAGTAGATGAATTGTTGTGAAGGCAGTCTAGCGAAGACGATTCGCAATGTCAAAACGGTTTGACACACACTTTGTGACGGCACAAAGTCACAAACTTGTGGGACAAAGTGCCAACCCTACGATATGTACACCTGTTTTCATTTGGTGTGGAGTTTAGATTTTCACTTTACTAAATTCAACGACGAAATTTTGATCCTTTTAATAATAAACCAGGAGTTCTATAATATCAACCTTGTTTGCACCTGCTTCGTAAATTTCAAAGTCAAAAATATATGACCTTATATAATATTCCAAAAAAGGAATTTCTGAGTCAACGTTAAAACAACAAAACAATTCTAACAAATTTTATTATAATACACAGGGTTGGACTCCAAGAGGGCATTCTATATATCTGTATCTACTAGTTGTCCCGCCCAGCTTCGCTTGGATGAAAAATTAAATTTCCTGAAACACGATCGCAGCGCCACCTATCGGGTCCAATTGCGAATCTAAACCATTCCCAGATCCCCTTGAACACACACAAAAAATTTCATCAAAATCGGTCCAGTCGTTTGAGAGGAGTTCAGTGACATACACACTCACAGAAGAATTATATATATAAAGATTATCATGTCAGATGTTTTCTCATTTTAAAGAAATAAGTACGTTGGTATGGACATATAGAAAGGATGAGTGTAGAAAGAATGACGAAACAGATGTACAATACGAATGTGTGTGGCAGAGGAAGACCACGTTGTAACTAGACAAAATCTATTGGACACTCATGAGTGGGAACGTCAAGAGTAATCGAAACCAGTGAGCATATATGCAGAGATTGATGAATATCGACGAAGCGATAGTATGTAAGTCTAGAGAGAACTGGGGATCTACTCTTTCTGCCCACCCCGTTAGGGAGTCGGCGTGAAAAATAATTCAATTTTAATTTGTGGTTAAGTAGAAAATACTGACTGACTGACACACTACGGACACAGAACGGCCTACTGGAAGGCTAACCAATCAGGGACCGCCTTCTGACAGTTGACAATTTCACGTACGACAGATTGTGATGAAACTGTTTTATTTCGATAGATTATAATCTACCGAAAAATAATGCGTAAAATTTTAAACAGTTTACGTTACTGTTTACAATCTCGCGAGGTAGATTATAATCTATCGGAGTTTACAATTTTACGTTGACATATACATATAACAATATACGTACGCAAAATACGTACATAAAGTGTAAGCAGTAAATAATTGTTATCTGAATTGTAAATATTATTTATTATTTACAATTCAGATAACAAATCCAATTTGTTGTGACAATGACAATTAGCCACGTGATCACCGCCCCACGCATCGTGTGACAAGGCACACACGTTAATAAAATAGTTGAGCCCTATTTCACCTTGTTACGTTGTCTGCATCGTGGGTGTAAGTCAGGAGAGATGAGAGTGGTGTTAGCTGATTATATGGCAATATTACACCACACACACACACACACAGTGCTATTTCCTATAGGAACTGTGTACATCGCTATCCGGGGAAGAGTGTTAATGATTGCGACCAAACTACTGCAGACATTATAGCATATATCAAGTGGCCTTAACATATTATTGTAGCCGTGGTGGCCGAGTGGTTCGAGCAGTTGCCTGCGACGCAAAGGTCGCAAGTTCGAATCCAGTCTGTAACAATGAGTTTTTCTGAACTTAAGTACAGTGATTAGACACACCACGACCTTTACGGTGAAGGAAAACATCGAGAGGAAACCTGCATACGTCTGAGAAGCAATTCAAAGGCCTATGTATAGTCGTGCTTGAGTAACGGCGACGGACTCGCCATCTGTCACGTTGGCACCTAATATATATCTCTGGCGGAAAGTGGGTGTGTGGGTTGTACCTATACACCTCTGCCTACCCCTTCGGGGACCTCTGTGGGAAGGCGTGAGGATATATATTATATAAATAAATAAAAAAACTAATCAAGCCTTCACCTTTTCCTGATTATCGCTAAAGATATACTATATCCTCACGCCTCCACAAGGGTCCCCAAAGCCCAAAGAGGTAGGCAGAGGTGTATAGGTAGTACCCATACACCCACTATCCGCCAGAGATAGATTTACGTGCCAACGTGATAGATGGCGAGTCCATCGCCGTTACTCAAGCACGACTATACTTACGCATTTGAATTGCTTCTCAGACGTATGCAGGTTACCTCTCGATTACTTCACTGTACTTCACTACATTTCTTTTATAAATAAATACAAAATCTACACCTTTTCCTAAAGTTCGCTAAAGTGGTTAGAAATCTTCCATCCTCTAGCGTTCCATCATTCTCAATTTGCACCACACAACACGAAAGCCACAGGGAGAAGACGGCAACACAATACCCAACTTGAAGCGCACAAATTAATAAAACATAATTTAATTTAACTTTCAGCATATGACACCCGATGAATTAACCACTGCTCACTAACACCCAACTAGCTCTGGGACTGCACACGAAACTAATCTGCCACTACTAAGCACTATTTGTTAACACTGTGTCAACTTACTTCCTAAATTAAGTAACTATGTAAAAAAAGGTTTTAGGGTTGGCAACGCGTGTTGCAAGCGTTCATAGGCGGCGGTAACCGCTTACCATCAGGCGCACCGCATGCTTGTTGCATGCCATCCGTGTGGTATATATAAAAATAAGCTTAAATACATACATACATACATACATACATACATACATACATACATACATATAATCACGCCGAGGCCCTCACAGTAATCAAATCGATCCAACACTAGGAACGTCAAGCGTACTCGAAAACGGCGAGCATATTGAAAATAATAAAGAATGAAGGATGGAGCGAAGGGGTCTGTAAGTCTAGAGAGAACTGGCGTTTACTCTCTCTGCCTACCACTTGAGAGTTTTTCATATGAATCCATACTTGACTCTTCACACCTTTCAACGAGTGTCTCCAAAGAGGTAGGCAGAAGTATACAGCGTCTTTTCTCCGAAAATATATTTAAATACCAACGTGATAGATGGCGAGTCTGTTGCTTTCGATCAAACTAGAATACACTCGTGTATTGGGATTCAATTTCAAGCATATCGTAAAGTTGTAAAGGTGACGATGTAAACAGGAGACGTTCATCGACATTTGAAATCCTATGGATCAAATATGTATTATAGAATCGGATCTTAAAACGCCGCCAGTTCGCCCGGAGCACTGAACGAGTGAAATGTCACAAATATCCGACCATTTTATTGCCACGCGACATATTCAGCTCTGTGACTGCATATTATTTTCGACATTTTATAGATAACACTACATATTATAAAACAAATTCTACCACGTCTGTCCGTTCGCGATAACCTCAAAAACTACTGTGCAGATTTTCATTTCGTTTTCTTCAATAGACAAAGTGGCAAATGCAGAAAGTTTTAGTGTATAATGTTTGGATTTTATGTAAATTGGTAAAATATGGCGATAATTGCTGAACATGTTGGAAAATTCGCAAATTCGCAAATGAAGAGATTCGCAAATCAACTGGCGTGAATGAGGGCGTGATTGTAAAGATGAAGAAAGGCATGTTACGTTGGTTTGGACACATAGAAAGGATGAGTGAAGACAGATTGACGAAACAGATATACAAAGCAAAAGTGTGTGCAAGAAGAGGCAGAGGAAGGCCACGTTCCAACTACCTGGATCAAATAGATCGGACTCTCAAGGACGGGAACGTTAAGAGTACTCGAAGCCGACGAGTATGTATGAAGAGACTGATGAATGTGGACGAAGCGAAAGAGGTATGTAAGTCTAGAGAGAACTGGCGCTCTGGAAAAAGTCTTTTTCCAACATGTTCATGTTTTGAGATGGAACAAAAAGTACCCGAGTGAAACCGGGGCGGGTCACTTGTTCCTAACATTCGAAGCCAGATTTTACGACCGCCATTTATGTAAGCAACAGTAGCGTTGTCGTAAACTATAAATTGTCGTTAGAAGTTAAGAGCTAAAATATTTTTATGATTCGATTATTTGTCAGATTTTCTAAGAACTAGGTAGTAGAAAGGAACCTTAACACCCACTTTCCGACAGGTGCCAACGTGACAGATGGCGAGTCCATCGCCGTTACTCAGCCACGACTATACATAAATGCCTTAAAATATAAAGCTCGTGTCATTATAATCACTTACGTTATAAAAACTTATTGGTAAAGTCAGGATTCGAACTTGCAATCCTTGTATTTTAGGAGACTACCCGGACCACACGGCTACTACAGCTCTCTTATTTTCTTGGTGTATGTTTTATTAAAACTGGTTGTTACCAGATTTTTTAAAATTAAAGCAGCTTGCTGCTTTTCTTGCTCGGAAATTTTCACCGTAAAGCTCGTGGTGAGATAAATAACTGTGCTTTAATCAGAAAAACCTCTTTCCTACAGACCACCGGGGCTTGAACCAATCATCTAGACTTTGTATTCTGTTTACTTTCACCACGCAACCAGTACATATTTACGTTGGGAAAATTTTTGAATGAAAAGACTGAAACGAAAGATGTCTGCAAGTCTACAGAGAGATGGTGAACCACCCTGTCTGCCTACCTACTTGGCGTGAGGATATATAGATAATTTGATGTGCCCCACAAATGACCCATAAAGTGCGCGCCATCTGTCACGTTGGCAACTAAAATGGTAGTGTGTGAGTACTACCTAATCCACCTCTGCCCACCCCTTCGGGGACCCTTGTGGGAAGGCGTGAAAATATTTCAGTAGAAAAAATATATCTTACTAATATTATAAATGTGAAAGTTTGTAAGTTTGGATGTTTGCGGTTCTTTCACGGTCAAACGGCTGAACCGATTTGGCTGAAAGTTGAAATTGTGATAGCTTATACCTAGGAATAGGACATAGGCTTTTTTTTATCCTGAAAAATTCAAAGTTCTCATATTATAATGTATGATGCTCTTTCACGGCATAGCGACTGAATCGATTGTAGCAGGGAAATTTTCAAAGCTACTTTTTCGACCTCCACTCGGGCGAAGCCGCGGGCAGAAGCTAGTAAATAATATATGTATTGTATGTATTAATAAATACAGAAGAAAATAAAGTATTACTCATCCCACCGCCCTCTCAAAGGCAATATTATTTCATGTTTTTTGGAAAGCGACATGCCAAATCGGTCGTTCCGTTCATTCTGTGTCCAGTGGGTATAATTAATAATGCATCGGTATTTACTTAAGAGCCATTTGTAGCGACATCTGTCGTCTTCTTCGTTCATTAGCAACAGTCATTAGTGCCGTCTTTATGCAAGAGGCTTTAAATAATTGAATAGGTAAAGATACCTTGTGTACAGTCGTGCTCCGAAATCTTCTGCAGTTTTCTGAGAGTACAGTCAGCATGGTTCTTCTAAGGTTGTGAAAATTATACGAGTACTTCTTCCGACAACTTCTATTAAGGACACTAACCGGGAAGACGAAACACAAAATATATAAATTTCTATTGCATTTTGCATGAAATGCAATAGAAATTTATCATATATCAAACAATTATAATGCGATATTATTTTAGTTCGTCACGCCCAGTCCCTAACGGGGTAGACAGAGAGTATGGAGCGCCAGTTCTCTCTAAACCTACATACTCTTTCGCTTCGTCCACATTCATCAGTCAAAATACATGCTCGTTTCGAGTACTCTTGACGTTCCCGTCCTTGAGCGTCCGATCGATTTGATCCAGGTAGTTGGAACGTGGTCTTCCTCCGCCTCTTTCTTCACTCATCCTTTCTATATGTCAAAACCAACGTAACATGCCTTTCTTTATCTTTACAATCGCGCCCTCATTCACGCATTTTTAGTTTAAAATGTTATATTGGCATCACTGATAATTATTATTGCTTTGACGACCGTCTGATCTAGTGGTTAGAGCTCCTGACTGCGAAACTTGAGGTCGCGGGTTCGAATCCCGCTGAGGGCAGATATTTGTGTGATGAACACGATTTGTACCTTAGTCTTGGATGTCCTATGTATTTATGTATATATCTATGTATATAAGTAAATATATCGTTGTCTAGTTACCATAACACAAGCTTTGCTTACTTTGGGACTAGGTGAATTTGTGTGCAATTGTCCCAGGTATTTATTTATATATTATTATTTATTTATTGCAATGGTGCAAGTAAATATCGACTTTAAGGTGACCCTTTTCTGACACCGACTGTACTGCTGTGTCTGTAATACAGTGTTGCTTTGCCGTCGTCCATTACTAAAATATTCTCAAGTCTTAATGAGCTTTTGGGACAACATCACGAACATACATGTCTTTGAGAGGAATTCCAAAGAAATTTAAAGAAAAAAAACATACGACAAGAACATAAAAAAAAATCGCGCCTTCCCACATAAATCCCGGAAAGAGTAGACAGATTTATATACACCCACATCATTGGAGATACATTTTGAGTGCCAACGTGACAGATGGCGAGTCCATCGCCGTTTTTCAACCACAACGCCACATCAAATGTCTTTAATTTAATTCTCAAACGTATGTAGATATCCTTCACCATAAATTTCGTGGTGTGACTAATCACTGTACTGTTCAGAAAAACTCATTTGTGCAGTCGGGATTCGAGCTTGCAGTCTTTCTGTTGCAAGCAACAGAACCACTCGGCCACGATTCTACCAGATATAACAATTAATAACATTTTAGGCAGGTCATAATAAATAAATAATGTTAAAGAAATCCGCTAGTACGTAGGCACACTTAATGTTTTTACACTTTTCGCCGCGGAACACTAAATCAATGCCTGATAAATATTAATCCTAACTTCATAAGTTGCATTTACATTAAGTTAGCCATCCGCCCTGAACTCCTAAACTCGCAAACTTATATTAGTTTTACTATCTCCGAAGCTTTATCGGAAAAACAAAAAACTGACTAGTTATTTCCTGTCTTGCAAATAGAATTGGGATGATCGCGGGCTCAAGTTTTAATAAATTGTTTATCTTATACATTCTCTTGTTGTGCCCCGCGATTTGCCACGAGTGATGTTTATTTTTTCTGGTATCAAACATATACTATATAATAATTCTATCTATCTCTGTGCTAAATTAAATTAAATTAGGTACAGTACTTTTTCCTTGAAAGAGGAACTTATGATCGGAGATCAGAGGAATATTTTGCATTTATAATATTTTGTCATAAAGAAAGTCGTGGTGGCCGAGTGGCTCGAGTACTTGCCTGAGATACAAAGATCGCAAGTTTGATTCCCGTCTGTACCAGTGAGTTTTTCTGAACTTAAAAATAGTCATTAGTCACACCACGAGCTTTACGGTGAAGGGAAACATCGAGAGGAAACCTGCATACGTCTCAGAAGAAATTCTAAGTCGTATGTATGTTGTGCTTAAGTAACGGCGATGGACTCGCCATCTCTCACTTTGGCACCTACAATATATCTATACACCTCTGCCTTACCCCTTCATGGACCCTTGTGGGAAAGCGTTAGGATATATATATATATATATATACATAAATGTGTGTATGTGAGGAATTCGCTTTTCAGGCATTTTTAAGGTCAAAGATTAAACGTCATATGTATTTTTTTTTATACAACAAGAGTGGCAAACAGGCATCGGCCCACCTGATGGGAAACGGTTACCGTAGCCTATTATATGTATGTAATAGGTTATATTTAAATAACGGAGATCTGCATGTCATGTTTGCATTCCTCTCCCTGGGAGATACGAATATCTGATCTAGCATAGCGAAACTTTTTCAATTTCCTTTTAAGAGCTGGCTGTATAAAACTCATTCAACGGAACCACTACGGAACTACATACAGGACTCAGTTTTGTTTGACAAAGAATATATTATTATGCCGTGGTGGCCGAGTGGTTCGATTGCTTGCCTGCGACGCAAAAATCGCAAGTTCGAATCCCGACTGTACCAATAAGTTTTTATAATATATATAAGTTTTTACACGCTTTATATTAGCTTCACCTGTATGTATGTATGTATGTATGTATGTAACCGACTTCTTTGAGCTCGATTTTGACCCACTTTAAACGGCCAGATTTCGTTCAAACTTTGTAGACTTATCGAGGACCGATGACAATACACTAATAACTAAAAAGTAGAAAATAAATAGTAGTAAAAAAAAACTAAAAACACGCTTTTTATAGAAAACCAAACTAAAAAATAGAAAATAAATTTCGATAATATCTTAAAAAGCGTGGTGTGCTTTTTAAGATATTACCGAAATGATAATCACTCTACTAATAACTGTCAATAAAATATTTATAACTATTGACACCATGCACCCCACGCTTTTTAAGATATTATCGAAATTTATTTTCTATTTTTTAGTTCGGTTTTCTATAAAAAGCGTGTTTTTTAGTTTTTTTAACTACTATTTTTCTGTAGTACAGTGATTAGTCACACCACGAGCTTTACAGTGAAGGATAACATCGAGAGAAACCTGCATACGTTTGAGATGAAATTCAAAGGCTGTATAGTCGTGATTGGGTAATGGTGATTGACTCGCCATATCTTCACGCCTTCTAACAAGGGCTCTTGAAGAGCTAGGCAGAGGTGTGAAAGGAGAACACACACACCCACTTTCCGCCAGAGATATCAATCAATCAATCAATCAAAATATTTTTATTTCACATAGGCCCAGGTGGGCACATATAAAACGTCGAACAGGAAGCACGGTTCGGGTTGGTCGCTTCCATGGAGAAGAACCGGCAAGAAACTCCATGGTTACTCTTTTCAAATCATTAGGCATATACAATAACAATATTTTTTCGTTACAGCAATAGTACCCGAGTAGGTCGTCGATAAATTTTAGGTGCCAACGGGACAGATGTCGAGTCTATCGTCGTTACTCCCTATAAGTACCCTAATAGGCAGGGTATTGCAGGCAGCGCGCAAGTGATACCCATGGTGTTACAAGCGTCCATAGGCAGCGGTAACCGCTTACCATCAGCCGGAACGCAAGCATATTTGCCACCATTATAGTAAAAAAAACATATATATAAAAGTAATTCTTGAGGTCGGTTTAAGTTTAGGTATAATTTATTGAGGTTTTGTGTCAATTGGTTGAAATGAGCTGATTTGATCTCACGGCAGAAAAAACAGAATAATTTGGTCTACACTCGTGCGAAAGTGGGGCAGGTCACTAGTGTTATAAGAAATAAACAAGTATCTTGTTGTCTAGTGTTCATATTCACGCCTTTCGACAAGAGTCCCAGAAAGGGTAGGCTCTGCCTACCCTTACGGAACTAACACCGTGTTTTCGGAGATATATTTTTAGGTGCCAATATGACAGATGGCGAGTCCATCGCCGTTTCTCAACCCCGTCTAGTCTGTCTAGTTTATATAACAATTTTTTTCTTAGTTTGGGATGAGGAAAATGTTAATATACTAAGATATTTATATAACCTCACTAATAAATACAAAAATAATTATAAATAAAACGACAATTATAAATAAAACGAAAAACAAACTGACTAGTGAAGGATTTGAACCTCCGCCCTCCGATGATCAAATATTTTTTTATATCGGCGCTCTAACCTACTGAGCTAACGAGTCTTACACGCGTGGAGCGAACTTTGCCAACCGTATAAGCGAAATGACGTCATTATGATTCAATGCGTTCACTGCCTCAAAAGTAGTATAAATTGCTTTGTTTATTGTTACAACGTAGCTATTATTAAACTGTAACCATATAATACTAGTTAGGTAACGCGGTTTCATCCGGAATCGGTTTAGATAAAAAAATATCGACTTTTTTTTTTAAACCACTGGGGTACTCTCAAGGGAAACCCTCAACGGGGAGCTCATTCCAAAGTCTGAGGATGCGCGGAAAGAAACTCCTTTGAAACCGTGCAGACCTTTGCAATTCCAAGGTATGGGGATGAATTCCCTGTCGAAGGTAAGAGATGCGGTGTTAGAAGATAGGCATAGGCACCATGTCGAATAATTCGTCAGAACGTTCTTCGCTATACAAACAGTAGAACACACAGGTAGGCAAAGTCTCTCCTCAGACTAAGTGGCTCCAAGCGGCTTGTGAGCATGGGATCATCGACAATCCTAGCGGCGCGTTAGTAGCGTAAAGCTGTTTCAAATTCAAAAAGCTTATTATACTATAAATGAATTGCTCCTCTTGTAAAGAGTTTAAATGTAAGTTTAATCTTTCTCTTCCTCTACTTAAAAGGGAACAAAGGTTAAAAAAGGAAACCGGGGAGTTTGTTTCGAAGTTTCTTCTCCTGACAGGTTTCTTTCTTGGAAACAGTGGTAAGTAGCTTTTTTATTATTTAGAATGTGACGTTCAATAAGTGTTCCCTGTGACCGTAAAGTTGAATAAAATATTTTATATTTTGATATCAATAGGACATTCTTGTACCAAGGAGCTGTCAAAATTGACAGTTACCCAAAATTTCATCCACTATTGAACGCAAAGACTACTATTTAATACTTTAAAGCTCTTATGGGTAATTTAGGGGCTAAAAATCAGCTGGTGTCTGGGATGTTTTATGGATTTAGTTTTTTTGTAGGTTAGAGTTTTATTCGTGAATAAAGCCTACGCTTCGCAGCGCATGTTTAATAAATTTCATTTTTCTACCACAAATTACTATATTCCATTTTCTTTCCAAAGATCGTATAGCAAGCCGAAGGCACGGCTGGGGTGTCGTTTGCGTGGTCACGACAGTAACAACAAAATTGATTGTAGTGACAATTTAGCGTTTTCAGTGTCATCAATATTCTCGCGCTGCCATGGAACGTAACTGAACTGAAGTAATTTCCCTAGGGCTGTAACAAGCTTTTACGTTTTTTAAAGGTTATCTTTAATACAAAGCGAAAATGTGTGCACGACGAGGCAGAGGAAGGCCACGCTCCAACTACCCAGATCAAATCGAACGGACACTTAAAGACGGGAACGTCAAGAGTACTCAAACCCGGCGAGCGTGTACGCAGAGACTGCGGCGGTGAGCGTGTATAAAAGAAGTCATCCATACCTTTCCTTTAAGTATTATTAAAGTGAGATATAATTATAAGCGAATCCTGGGTATGTCAGAGGAAGTATGAAAATAGCTTGAATGCAGTTGAGATGCGATCTCTTCGAAAAATGTGCGGCGTAACGATATTAGATCGAATCCGCAATGAAGAGATTCGCAAATCAACTGGCGTGAATGAGGGCGTGATTGTAAAGATGAAGAAAGGCATGTTACGTTGGTTTGGACACATAGAAAGGATGAGTGACGAAACAGATATACAAAGCAAAAGTGTGTGCAAGAAGAGGCAGAGGAAGGCCACGTTCCAACTACCTGGATCAAATCGATCGGACGCTCAAGGACGGGAACGTCAAGAATATTCGAAACCGACGAACATGTATGAAGAGACTGATGAATGTGGACGAAACGAAAGAGGTATGAAGTCTAGAGAGAACTGGCGCTCTATACTCCCTGCCTACCCCGTTAGAGACTTGGCGTGATGATATGTATGTATGTATGTATGTATGTAAATTTTCACCCATGCGAAGCTGGGCGGGACAGCTAGTATTTTATATTTTGATATCAATAGGACATTCTTGTACCAAGGAGCTGTCAAAATTGACAGTTACCCAAAATTTCATCCACTATTGCACGCAAAGACTACTATTTAATACTTTAAAGCTCTTATGGGTAATTTAGGGGCTAAAAATCAGCTGGTGTCTGGGATGTTTTATGGATTTAGTTTTTTTGTAGGTTAGAGTTTTATTCGTGAATAAAGCCTACGCTTCGCAGCGCATGTTTAATAAATTTCATTTTACTACCACAAATTACTATATTCCATTTTCTTTCCAAAGATCGTATAGCAAGCCGAAGGCACGGCTGGGGTGTCGTTTGCGTGGTCACGACAGTAACAACAAAATTGATTGTAGTGACAATTTAGCGTTTTCAGTGTCATCAATATTCTCGCGCTGCCATGGAACGTAACTGAACTGAAGTAATTTCCCTAGGGCTGTAACAAGCTTTTACGTTTTTTAAAGGTTATCTTTAATACAAAGCGAAAATGTGTGCACGACGAGGCAGAGGAAGGCCACGCTCCAACTACCCAGATCAAATCGAACGGACACTTAAAGACGGGAACGTCAAGAGTACTCAAACCCGGCGAGCGTGTACGCAGAGACTGCGGCGGTGAGCGTGTATAAAAGAAGTCATCCATACCTTTCCTTTAAGTATTATTAAAGTGAGATATAATTATAAGCGAATCCTGGGTATGTCAGAGGAAGTATGAAAATAGCTTGAATGCAGTTGAGATGCGATCTCTTCGAAAAATGTGCGGCGTAACGATATTAGATCGAATCCGCAATGAAGAGATTCGCAAATCAACTGGCGTGAATGAGGGCGTGATTGTAAAGATGAAGAAAGGCATGTTACGTTGGTTTGGACACATAGAAAGGATGAGTGACGAAACAGATATACAAAGCAAAAGTGTGTGCAAGAAGAGGCAGAGGAAGGCCACGTTCCAACTACCTGGATCAAATAGATCGGACTTTCAAGGACGGGAACGTTAAGAGTACTCGAAACCGACGAGCATGTATGAAGAGACTGATGAATGTGGACGAAGCGAAAGAGGTATGTAAGTCTAGAGAGAACTGGCGCTCTATACTCTCTGCCTACCCCTTTAGGGGCTTGGCGTGATGATATGTATGTGTGTATGTAAAGTAAGATCATTATAGCCCATGTTCCTAACGTCCTAAAATATGGAATGTGAAACACGATTTTATGCTGAATTTTGAGGAAAATTCAATTTTCCACAAAACCTTCGTGTGGCATCACTCCTCTACAATAACATAAAAATCGGATTGCATTTACACCGAATCGAACAAACGACCTTGGTCCTTGTTCGGGACCAAGTTGTTTTGTGTTGATTGGGCGATTGGGGCGATTTACTTAAGTTCTGCCTATCCCTTTGGAGGCTCTAATGAGTCACACACACACACACATATATTTAAATTATTTTTGGAGTTTACTCCTTAAGAATCGATTTTCATATATAAGGCGCCCGGTATGAGAAAAATATGAGAGGTAAAATCTACTGATGAATGACCTCGTTACGTTTTTGGTGCGCATGCACCTATGGTGCGCAACTTTCTAATTTGGTTGTGACCAACCGCGCTCAGTAGGTACGCCGCCGCCGCTTGTGTGTGACAGTAGTACAATCCGCTTTCAATAAGTTTGAAAAACAAGTGCAGATTTGCCGTATTGCTCCATTCTTGAGTGCAGAAATGCTAGCCGGACAAAAATCTAGCTAATAGTGGCATTTCCTATCATCGGGAAGTGTTATTTAATTAAATTTTATTTTATTACGTTAATTTTGTTTTATGTCCAATTTTTTTTATATAATAATATATATATATAATAATAATATAATATTTTTACGATAGTTTTACTACTTATTTATCAACATTCCTAATGAAATATTTGTGCACATCTGAAATTGACTATTGTGAAAAGTTTAATGTAAAATATTTCGCCGATTAGTTATAATAAATGTATATAAAATGAATAAATATATATTTATATATGTATATTATTTTCATTAATTTGTTAATTTACCCTTTCATATGGTATTAATCTTATTTTCAGTTGAATAAACTCTTTTTGCGTATGTTTAGACAATCGTACTTAAGGTGTAAACTCCAGTCGTGCGTCGGAGCTGACACACACAATTTTTTTTTTATCCTTACGCCTTCCCACAAGAGTACCCGAAGGGGTAGGCAGAGTTGTATAGGTAATACCCACACACCCACTTTCCGCCAGAGGTATATTAGGTGCCAACGTGACAAATGGCGAGTCCATCGCCGTTACTCAAGCACGTCTATACATACGCCTTTGAATTTCTTCTCAGACGTATATAGGGTTCCTCTCGATGTTTTCCTTCACCGTAAAGCTCGTGGCGTGACTAATCATTGTACTTAAGTTTAGAAAAACTCATTGTTACAGTCGGGATTCGAACTTGCGACCTTTGCGTCGCAGGCAACTGCTCGAACCACTCGGCCACCACGGCTTTAAATATATTGATTTATATAGATAAAATAATAATAATATATCCTCACGCCTTCCCACAAGGGTCCCGAAGGGGTAGGTGTATAAAAATCAATATAACTATTTAGGATGGATGTATAATTGTATGGGCTTTTTCTTGAATAAATAAGATTAAAATAGCGTTGTGCGGAACAGGTTTCTTTTTTATTTTCCTCCTTTCAGTGTGCCATCCTGTAGGTATATATAAAATTAATATTTAAAATTAGACCAGATACGTGATCGGTGTGAGTAGCAGTCCCGTTACACAATATTGGAGTTCCTCAAGGATCAGCCACACATCCTGGCAGTTTGTTTTTCTTTAATAAAACCTAAGTGATTCCGTATACATGTTATGTACAGCCGAGGATGTCCTTATGTTGTAATGAAACATCTGACAAAATGATACACATTACATATTTTTGAATGTCCTCACGGCATTACATTACTTAGTAAAAAGATGTAGACCCAGGATCACCATCATCATAGAAAAATACTTCTATGACCTTCTAGCTTTGGGTTCGATGTCCGTCGGTGATAAACATTTGTATGATTAAATATAATATCTTCAAGCCTTCCCACAAGGGTCGCTAAATGGGTTCAGGTGTGTAGGAAGTATCTACACACTCACTTTCCGGCGGAGATATATTTAAGGTCCAACTGCATGACAGATGAGTCCATCGCCGCTACTCTAGCAAAACTATTGTAACGCAACGAAAATTCGCCAAAGCCATAGCCATAGCCAAAGCCAAAGCCAAAGCCAAAGCCATAGCCATAGCCATAACCAAAGCCAAAGCCAAAGCCATAGCCAAAGCCATAGCCAATGCCAAGCCTGCCGATGTCTTACCTGCCAGTGCCAAGCCAAATCGGGCCAGCCAATAGAGTCAAGCCACGACTAGCAAGATGTCCGGTCTGCCAAGCCGTTCAAAAGAGAACCGTTTGTGATGTGACAGCCGCGTGGCGATCCGTTTCGAGAATAATAAAGATCTAAGTCCTTCGTATTTCCTTTCTGTTTCACTATATATTTTTTTATTAAGTCAGCAAGACTCTATATATATATTTTTTTTTATACCACATGGGTGGCAAACAAGCATGCGGTGCGCCTGATGGTAAGCGGTTACCGCCGCCTATGGACGCTGGTGTTGACCAGGGGTATCACTCGCGCGTTGCCGATTTTATTTTATTTCTGTTTATTATTTATTACGTCTTTTGAATTTCTTCTCAAACGTATGCAGGTTTCCTCTCTGTATTTTCCTATACCGTACAGCTTGTGGTGTGACTAATCACAATCAGTCAAGGTACAGTCGAGATTCGCACCTTTTGAAAACACTGTGTTGCAGACAACTGCTCAAACCACGACAAGGCCAACACGCCTTTTAAGATGAAATATCTTATAAATTAAACACATATATATCCTCATAGATCTTTATATTGTGTGGGAAGTGGGCGGTGGACGCTATGCAGTGACGCATACTGACGTCATCTTGTGCATACCATTGGTAATATTCGCTTGCCAAACGTATGACTCCTTAGCTCAGTAGGTTAGAGCGCCGATATAAATACAATTTGATCATCGGAGGGCGGAGGTTCAAATCCTTCACGAGTCAGACTTCTTTTTTAGATACTGCCCAGATTTTTACTCAAAGTTTTACGGTGCTACGTGTTTTTTTTCAATATTAATTATTATTTTAAACTTCATATAATTAATCGCACTCTACAGAATGGGAACGACAAGAGTACTAGAAACCGGCGAGCATGTATGAAGAGACTGATGAACATGAAAGCAGCGCAGATTAATATTTTTTTTATATCACCATGATGGTAAACTAGCATGCTAACTCACTCGATGGTAAGCGTTTACCGCCTATGGACGCTTGCAAAACCAGGGGTAGCGCTCGCACGCTGCCGAGCCTGCAGGGATCTTTAGGCCTGTAAGTCTAGAGAACTAACTCTCTACTCTCCCTGCGTAACCCGTGGGGGACTCGTCTGGTTATTTGTCTGTATTTAATGCTCATATACATTATGTTAGGTACATATAACTTTGAAGTGTCAACCTGCATAAGTTCAGAAATATGTACATATGCTTACACTACCCACAAGGGTCCACGAAGGGGTAGGCAGAGGTGTAAAAGTTAGTACCGAAATCTAAACGTATGCAGGTTTCCTTTCGATGTTTTCCTTCACCACAAAGCTCGTGGTGTGACCAATCACTTTACTTTAGTTCAGAAAATCTCATTGGTACAGTCTCATTCAAACTTGCAGGCAACTACTGTTTGTAACTGCTTTATTGTATCGTCATGATGATATATTCACCACACCCTACCACTTCTAGAAGACAACTGTCCTATTTCTGAGACATCCTGTAGAGATAGATAATTCCGTTTTATATATATAAATAAAAATGAGTTGAAAAATAAATTATGAGGACAAAGATAAAAATAACAATTTTCTTTTCCCATACAAACCACTCTTTCCTCAGCTGTTAAACATTGACAGAGAAATACGGTAGGCAGGACAAAGTCTGCCGGGAATGCTAGTTTCTTAAAAAAATACTTGGAAATGTTAAGTTACCTGAATCCCTTTCGAATAAAGCTTGCCATATAGCAATTTGTGTAGGAATTTTTATAACCTGTATCGCGAAGTTCGCTTTATACGGAACGACCGATAATAGTCGATCAGACTTGAAGCTAACACTATTATTTTTATTATTACTCTTTGTCGGCTATAAAGGGTAGATGAAACGACCTGACACCATAGTATGTAGTTCTGTTGCTACTATTATACTTGAGTGCGAAAGAGACATATATATATATATATATATATATATATATACATTTATACAGACTCGATAAAACAAATTTTGATTTTTGAATTGAGATTTTACTAATAATAATAATATTACAAAAAACTAAAAACAAGCTTTACATAGAAATTCCAACTAAAAACTAGAAAATGGTTAATTATTTGAGTATAATTTATTTACAATAACAACAATTAATAATATATACAAAGAACAGTTGAAACTAACTACTTACAGATAAAATATTTGTCCCAAATCGGTATCCCGAGGCAACGTGCCAAGAAGACTAGCAGCATTGCCACGCTGGATAGCAATGCTGATTCTCTGAGCGAGATATGTTCCAGCCCGCCTGTCACGAGAGGCCTCGACTAGACGGCGCGAGACCTCTTTAAAAAGATGGTGAAGATTATTTGAGTTGTTCTGATTTGCTTGACAGCGTAAATATGTCTAAACGTCAATACTATCATAACTAGCAAAGCGGAGTGCGTTCAGAAACACTACGATGCTACCTTCGATTAAATATTAACACGGTTTTATTTTTAAATTAATTAATTTTAGACTCCAACGGCAATCCTGATTATTCTAGTATGGATTGTCATCGGCCCTTGATAAGTATGCAAAATTTTGATTTAATCCGACGTTTTTAAGGAGGTCAAAATCATGTTCAAAGATTCCGTTACATACCAACATACGTATGAAGCTAATAAAAGCGTATTAAAAATATTATATTTAATCCTCAAGCCTTCCCACAAGGTTCCCGGAAGGGTTAGGCTAGGTGTATAGCTAGTGGGCGGGGGATGAGCTAGAACCCCCTAGGGGCGCCCGCAAGGGGTCCTAGTAAGGGTGCTAGCTCATCACCTACTTTGTTCACTTTTTCCGAGTGAGCAATTTGGCGTTGGTCTTGGGAGTAGCGCAGGTCGCGTAGATCCCCAAGGCAAGTCCGGAGCACTATCCTGCTAGAGGTTGCCGCCTGCTATTGGTCTGGTTCCTTCAGAAACAGACGTAACTGAAAGCTCCGGGCGCTCTCCTTTTCCCACCTTTCCCAAAAAACCCCAAAAATCCTTTCTAAAAAATCCTTGTTCCTTTCCTTGTCCAATACCCATCCTAATTCCGCTGCGATGTAATCGAGGTCAGGCATCGCGGTCCTGCCATCTCAATCAATGTAGATGGGGGAGGGGGGACTGACCTCCCGCGTGTTAGTGCCGTGCGCGGGGACCCGTAATGGGGGGTGAAGGAGTCCTGGGGGTTGAGCCTGCGTCGTTCTGGGTAAATGTTCGGCGACGGCAACACACCTCTTTGGTCTGGATCTCCTCTAACACGGGAGGTTGGTATGTAGCCGCATACCGATCAATCGGCTGAAACCTCGTCCTTCAGACGAGGGGGGTGGCTAGAGCTCTGGGGGGATGGGGTCTGCAGCCGGCGGCGTAAGTGACTACCAAAGTGGTGGTAGGAGCGAGCGTCGTCCGTCTCGTAGGCAACTCACTCCGGAGTTCTATATCCCGGTGGTAGCCCTGGTGTCATTTCGGCATCCCCAAATGTGCGGGCTCCAAGGAGGGTGGGGAGCTACCGGGACGAATAAAAGAAGACCGTTTTTTAATGGATCCAAAATTAAAACCCAAAGGTGATGAGGTGGTCGATGAGGTCGCAGTGAGCGGCAATGTCGAAGGAGTAGCGGTCGAGGAGGTGGTCCGTGGAGTAGCGGACCTCGTTCAAAAGGAGGTGCGTGTGGTAGTGGAGCGCACTCCTATGGCTCTCAGAAGCCGTAAGGAGAAAGGTGCCGAAGGGGGCACAAGTGAGGTAGAGTCGGAGGAGGGCAGGCGTCTATGGAGGGGACGTTCATCGTCACCTTCATCGGAGGAGGACGCGATAGCCCCAGAGCCCGCAAAAATGGCTGCGGCAGTGCGCAGCCGAAGGGCTTCGTCCACGCAGATGCGGGACAAGATGGGACGATTTTTGAAAGTCCCAGCCGTCCAGGCAATTGCGGAGGTAAGGGAAAAAGTGGCGGACAGCGAAGTGAGTTTCGCGTCTGCAGCGTCCGTCACTTCGGACCAAGAGGAGGAGGCTGCCCCAACGGCAACGGCTAAGGCCAAACCCAAAAAGGGGAAAAAGAAGGCCGCAAAGGCAACAGAGGAGGAGGCGAGACGCCAAGAGTGCGTCGACCAAGCCGTCGACGAAGCGGTGCGGCTCCGGGGTCCGACAGTGGCGGCCTTACACCACAGAGTGGAGAGCGAGGTGGAGGCCATCCTGGAGGTCGCAGCCAAGTCCACCCGCCTAAAGGGTACCTTCCAAAAGGCCCTAAAGGACGCTGCAGCCTCAATCAGGGAGGCGGCAGGGATGATGCAGGCGAGCTCCGTCTCGGACGAGACGAAGAAGCTGCAGGCGGACAATGACCGCCTGCGGAAGGAATATACGGAGCTCAGGGCGGAGGTAGCAGCGCTGCGGACCGAGCTGGCGAGGTCCAGGCCGCAGCAGCCGCAGCAGCCGACGCCCGTCCCTGCAGCATCTACCTTCGATGCTGGCAGTGTGGCCGCTGTCGTCATGGCGGCGGTGGAAAAGAAGTTCGCGGAGCTGGAGAGGCGACTACGCCCACAGCCCACTGAGCGCGTTGCGGCGTGTGTGGTTGGCGCAAAGGGGCCACCGCAGCCGCTCAGGGCTCCAGCTCCAGCTCCAGTGACAAGCGCACCGGTGGCAAGGGCATCAAGGAGAGGCAAAGGCAGGCGCGTCGCCCAGGCGCCTGTACCAGAACTGCCAGCCGTCTCTGCAGGAGGGCCACAGGAGGAGGCTGCGGCACCCGCCGCAACCTCGACATCTTGGGCTAAGGTGGTGGGCCGCAAGGCGGCTAAAAAGAAGGCAGGGCCCCCCAAAACAGCCAAGCCCGCACAAAAGGGCAGAAAGGGGGCCAAGTCAAAAGAGGCTCCGCGGGCTCCACAGCTGCGTACCCCTCGCACGGCTGCAGTGGTCCTGACGCTGCAGTCGGAAGCGAAGGAGAAGGGGGTAACCTACGCAGCGGTCATGGCTAGCGCCAAAGCGAAGGTGGACCTGCAGGCACTGGGTATCCAGTCCCTGCGCTATAGGACGGCAGCCACAGGGGCGAGGGTGCTGGAGATCCCAGGGGCCACCAGTGGGGACAAAGCAGAGGCGCTGGCCGACCGCCTGCGCGAGTCTCTCGGACCGGACCAGGTGCGCGTGTCGGTGCCAGTTAGAAGTGCGGAGCTCCGAATTTCGGGCCTCGACGAGTCGGTCGCTACCGCAGAGGTGACTGCGGCCATCTGCAAGGCCACGGGGTGCGCAGAGGGGGCCATCAAGGCGGGCGAGGTTCGGTTTGCCCCCTCAGGACTCGGCGCGGTGTGGGTGCGTTGCCCAATCGCCACAGCAAAAACGCTGGCGGAGTCGGGGCGACTACTGGTCGGCTGGGTAAATGCGAGGGTGGAAATCCTGCCGCCCAAGCCTTCCAGGTGCTTCCGCTGCTTGAAGGCAGGCCACATGGCGCCGCGCTGTGACTCGGAAGTCGATCGCAGCACCTTCTGCTACAGGTGCTCCCAACCGGGTCACAAGGCGCGGCAATGCGCAGCCAAGCCGCACTGCGGGGTCTGCGCGGAAGCCGGAAGACCAGCCGACCACGTAGTGGGTAACAAGGCCTGCAAGGCTTCGCCAGCCAAAAAGAAGGCTAAGCCAGCGCCCAAAGGGGGCAAAGCCCCAGACGCTGCCCAGCTAGCCGAAACGGCTAGCCAAGTGGAGGAAATGGTGACCGAGAATGGACCATAGTCGCCCATACAAGGTTCTCCAGGGTAACCTCAACCACTCTGCAAGGGCTCAGGACCTTTTCCTGCAGTCCATGCTCGAGTGGTTGGTGGATATCGCGGTGGTTGCGGAACCCTACTTCGTCCCGACCAGGGCAAACTGGGCGGGCGATGTTACGGGAACCGTGGCCATCGTCGGTGCTGGAGACCTTGACGTCAAGGAAAAAGGCCAGGGTTTCGTCGTCGTGGCTTGGGGCGAGGTCGCCGTCATCGGGGGTTACTTCTCCCCAAACAGGCCCCTCGCAGAATTCGAGGTCTTCCTGGACGAGGTTGGGGCGGCGGTCCGACGTGCGTCACCGCTGCCGGTATTCGTCCTTGGAGACCTCAACGCCAAATCTACGGCGTGGGGCTGTCCAGCCACTGACGCGCGTGGCGAAACCCTGGAAGAATGGGTGACGTTAATAGGGGTCTCCGTCTTAAATCGGGGATCCGTCAACACCTGCGTGCGGCAGCGGGGAGGCTCCATAGTGGACGTCTCTTTCGCTACGCCTGCTGTCGCGGCGCGAGTTCGGGGTTGGCGGGTGCTCGAAGGGGTCGAGACGCTGTCCGATCACCTATACATTAGGTTCGACGTCTCCCCCACGACGGGGACCGGGAGGAGGGCACGGAGGAGTGCCTCAGGTCCGTCACCATTTCCTCGCTGGGCGCTGGCACGGATGGACCCGGATGTCCTTGAGGAGGCGGCCACTGTTCGATCTTGGCTTCCGCAGCCTCAGTCGCGCATCAACATTGAAGAAGAGTCGGCGTGGTTCCAAGAATCAATGATGGAGATCTGCGATGCGGCCATGCCGCGTTCGCGTCGCCGACCGCCTAAAAAGGAGGTGTACTGGTGGTCGGCGGAAATCGCAGAGCTCCGTCAGGACTGCGCCGACGCGCGCCGCGCCTACCTAAGGTGCCGAAGGCTGCGCGTGCGCGACGAGGCAAGCGGTCGTCGGCTGTACGAGGCTTACAACTCCCGTAAGAAAACTCTGAAGCTGACGATCGCAGAAGCCAAGACTCGAGGTCGAGAGCAGATGCTGGAGGGCGTCGATCGCGATCCATGGGGGCGGCCGTACCGCTACGCGCGCAACAAGATGCGCGGCCGGGCTAACCCTCTCACGGAGACGCTCCAGCCCCGCCTCCTCAGGGAGATGGTCGCGGCGCTATTTCCGGCGAGTGTTGATTACGATCCACCCGGAATGGCGCCGCAAAATACCGGACGTGACACGGTCGCCGCCGTACCTCCCATAACATCTGGTGAGATGGGGGCGGCGATCCAAAGGCTCCGCGCCAAAAACACCGCCCCAGGGCCGGACGGGGTTCCAGGCCGCGCGTTGGTGTTGGCCCTGGGTGCGCTGGAGGCCCGCTTTAGGGGGCTGCTCGACGCGTGCTTAGCGGGCGGGCGGTTCCCTAAAGCTTGGAAGCAGGGACTGTTGGTCTTGTTGAGGAAGGAAGGTCGTCCTCTAGACTCGTCGTCAGGTCTTCGCCCCATCGTGCTTCTAGACGAGGCGGGCAAGCTCTTCGAGCGCGTCATAGCTGCCCGCATCAAGGAGCACCTGAACACGGTGGGCCCAGACCTGGCCACCAGCCAATATGGCTTCCGGGAGGGACGTTCCACGGTGGACGCAATACTTCGCGTAAAGTCCCTCTCCGAAGCAGCCATCGACGGGGGTGGGGTGATGTTGGCAGTGTCTCTCGACATATCCAACGCCTTCAACACCCTCCCCCTCAGCTGTGTGGCTGAGGCGCTCCGCTACCACCAAATGCCGGAGTACCTCCGACGGGTCGTCGAGGACTACCTGCGCGACAGGAGTGTCGTCTGCATAGACGGGGACGGAGAGCTGCTGCGCCAACGCGTCGAGTGCGGCGTTCCACAGGGGTCGGTGCTTGGTCCGCTCCTGTGGAACATAGGATACGATTGGGTGCTGCGCGGTGCTCTCCCGACCGGAGTTGACGTCGTGTGCTATGCTGACGACACTCTAGTCACAGCGCGAGCGGCGAGCTTCGCCGAAGCGGCCCGGCTGGCGGAGTCCGGAGTTGGGGTCGTCGTGGACCGGATCCGACAGTTGGGCCTAAAGGTTGCCCTCAACAAGACCGAAGCCCTGTTCTTTCGCAAGCCTCATAGGAAGCCACCAGCGGACATGCAGCTTGACGTGGGGGGCACTGCCGTCGAGATAGGTACAGAAATGAAGTACCTTGGCCTTGTTCTCGACGGCAGATGGCGTTTTCACGCGCACTTCGCGCGTCTCGCCCCCAAACTGGTCGCTGCTGCTGGTGCGCTTAGCACGCTCCTGCCAAATACAGGAGGACCTAGTGCGTGTTGCCGACGACTGTACACCGGGGTGGTGAGGTCGATGGCGCTATACGGCGCGCCGGTGTGGGCGAACGCCCTGGATCGCCGGAATAAGACCCTGCTGCAACGTCCGCAGCGGGTCATGGCGACCAGGGTGGTTCGAGGATACCGCACTCTATCGCACGGCGCGGCCTGCGTGTTGGCGGGGACCCCACCCTGGGACCTCGAAGCCGAGGTGCTCGCGGCCGTTTACCGGCGGAGTGCTGAGGCTCGACGAGACGGCGTCGCCGCCGCGCCCGAAGATCTGAGGCGTGTGCGGCAACAAGCGGAAGAACACGCACTGGAGTTGTGGCAGGAGCGGCTCGCGGAGCCTGAGGCCGGGCGGGCTACCATAGAGGCCATACGCCCGGTTCTCAAGAAATGGATTAGACGAAAGCACGGGGCGCTCACCTACCGCCTGGTGCAGGTGCTGTCCGGGCATGGCTGCTTCGGGAAGTACCTGCACATCGTGGCCCGTAGGGAAGCGCTCCCCAAGTGCCATGATTGTGACTGCGACGAGGACACTGCACAGCACACGCTGGAGCACTGCCCAGCCTGGGCAACGCAGCGGAGTGGCCTCGTCGCCCATACCGGATTTGACTTTTCGCTGCCGGCTGTGGTCAAGGCTATGGTCGGCAGCTCCCTGACTTGGAACGCGACCGTGTCATTCTGCGAGGACGTGATGTCGCAGAAGGAGGCGGCGGAGCGAACGCGGGAATGTGACCCTCTCGCAGACCCGTGCCGCCGCCGAAGGACCGGTCGCAGGAGGCGCGCCGAAGATCGGGCGATGCCTCCATAAGAGGGCAGCGGGCGACGGGGCGGGGGCCCCGAAGCCTGCGCTATAAGTCCCTCGAGGTGATGGGCGCGTGAGAGTGTCGACGCGCCCTCCCTGAAAAGGAGCGAAGATGGGCCTTGCCCACACAGATTGAGGAGAGGCCGACCAGGCCGGACGCCGGGGGGGTCGCGGTGCATGCGCGAGCGATCCCGTAACCCTCCCACTAAGGCGTAGAGAAGAGACACCGTGGGTTTTTAGTCAGTAAGAGTCTGACACTCCCCGTCGCTGCCCCCGCGGCGGCGGGCGTCCTATGCAGGATTTTCCCACGTAAAAAAAAAAAAAAAAAAAAAAAAAAAAAAAAAAGGTGTATAGCTAGTACACATCAACTAATAGTTTTTAATCGTTGTAAAATATTGCATATTACTTGTAGTTAGTTAGGAGCTATCTATAGGTCCATAGGGGGTAACCGCTTACCATCGAATGGATCGCATGATAGTTGCCATCATGGCGATATAAAAAAAAAACCTACACTTCTTTCATGTTAATCAGTCTCTCTATTCATGCTTCGAGTTCTCTTGAAGTTCCCGTCCTTGAGAGTCTAATAATATGAAGTTTAAAAAAATTTAAAAAATAACGTGATACGCGTTACTTTTTAACGCGTTATTTTTTTAACGCTTAATATCTTAAGTAAAAATCTGGGCAGTATCCATGTTTTAGAAAAAAGTCTGACTCGTGAAGGATTTGAACCTCCGCCCTCCGATGATCAAACTGTATTTATATCGGCGCTCTAACCTACTGAGCTAACGAGTCATGGGTTTGACGAGCGAATATTACCAATGGTATGCACAACATGACGTCATGATGCGTCACTGCATCGCGTCCACCGCCCACTTCGCACACAACTGTAATTGGTAGATTGCGGGCCAGTTGTCAGAGGACAACTTATTACAATAATTAGTAATAATAATAATAATAATAATAATATCCTTTATTGTACACACACATCTACAAAAACAAATAGGATGACAAAAAACAGAGAACAACATGTAGTACGCACAAATAGGCGGCCTTATCGCAAAAGCGATTTCTTCCAGGCAACCAAGTTAGAGAGAAAAGAAAGAGAAAACAAAAGGTACTTAGTACAGACAGTAATATATGTAACATACTAGATGAAATATAAACACACAATTTCAACCCGGCCCGACAATTTAGAAGGAGTTAGGTGACAAACACACGTACTTCCCACAAGGGTCCCCGAAGGGGTAGGCAGAGGTGTGTAGGTAATACCCACACATACACTGATTGTATTTAATCGTTGGAAAATATTGCATATTAGTTGTACTAACTAGGGGGCGTCCATGAATTACGTGAGGTGTATTTTTAATTTTCTGTCCCTCCCTCCCCCTGGGTGAGATATCGTGAGATTTTATTCAACCCCCTCCCCCATCCCCCAATTTAACGTCAGATTTTTATTGTAACAAGAAAAACGATGAGTTAAGACGTTAACGTTAAGTTACGTTACGGGACGTTAAGTTAAGTTAAGCGTTAACGACTAGTTAAGACTAGTAATCAATATTGCTGAGAATTTATTATATATTTATAAATAATATAATATTATATATTTTATTTAATATAGTTAATTATAAGATTCAATCTTACGCACGTTCAATCTGGACTAAATGGACCAAAATAGTATATGTTCTTTTGTTTAATCAGAAAAAGAATTGCGTGGTATTTGCCGAGACCCCCCCTCTTTCCAACGTAAGATTAGATGAGATTTGACTCGACCCTCCCCCCTTAAACATCTCACGTAATTTATGGACGCCCCTCTACAACAAACTAACATACAAATACATATCCATGGAATAATTTCCAACATTATGTTGGCTGAACGCGCGATTCAATCACTAAGTACGTTTACACATCACATTTGTGAGAAGAACACCTTACAAAAGCATGAAGTATAAACCCTCGTTGAAAAAGCTGTGAGAGAGAATGTCGTTAGCCGGATTTTCCTCTCACAATCCAACCAGTGTTAGGAAATTAATGAGAAAATTGGAAGGAGTGTACTGCAGTTTAATTTGTTCTCGCAGAGTGCAGCTTTTACGGCACTGCAGAGTGAAAAGTTATACCGCTAGTGTGCGGCACTTGGTCAACAATTCAACAGGAAACATATCACGCCGAGTCCCTTACGTCTTTGAGTATACTCTTGACGTTCCCATCCTTGAGTGTCCGGTCGATTTGATCTAAGTGGAACGTCGTCTTCCTCTGCCTCTTCTTGCACACACTTTCACTTTGTATATCTGTATAACTGGGAAACAGTGAAATCAATGTTCGCCAGGGAAATAGGAAGCCCACGTTCCAAATACATACCTACAGGAAAGCCTTGGGGCCCAAATGGCTGTAATAAATAATAATAATATGTGTTAATCCAGCTAATAATCTATCTCTGTGTCAAATTTCATCCAATTCGGTTAAATGCGTGCAGCAACAAAGGTCGTCACAAACTGCGCGGCAATGAATTCCTCCTCTTGCAAATAATTCATTGTACAGAAACTAGAGGTAGAGAAACGAACGTGAGAAAGAAAACCCGTCCGTTTGCTTCGCAGTTTCTTTTCCTGTTAAGTTGTTTCTTGGAAACGGTAAGGGGGCGTCCATAAATTACGTGAGATGATTAAGGGGGAGGGGGTCGAGTCAAATCTCATCTAATCTTACGTTGTAGAGGGGGGTCTCGGCAAATATCACGCAATTCTTTATCTGATAAAACCATTTAATCCAGATTGAACATGCGTAAGATTTAATCTTATAATTAAAATCTCAGCAATATTGATTACTAGTCTTAACTAGTCGTAAAAAAAGCACGAAGCAATTTTTTTTTCTTTTTACAATAAAAATCCAACGCGTTTACGTAAGAAACCCACATTATGAAAAATCTTACGTGAGATTGGGGGATGGGGGAGGGGGTTGAATAAAATCTCACGATATCTCACCAGGGGGGAGGGAGGGACAGAAAATTAAAAAATACACCTCACGTAATTTATGGATGCCCCCTAATTTTATATTTAGTATGTGATGTTAAATTTTCCCCATGTTGAATAACATATTTTTGATATCATTGCTTTTACTCGGAACCTGTCTGCCTGTATGAAGAGTTTAATGAATGTGAATGAAGCGAAAGAGGCCTGTGAGAGATGTGAGAGAACTGGCTATTTACTGTACCTATTGCTAACAGACCTCTTTACTATTTAGGGTGCTTTCATCTTTTCTTCTATATATAAAAAAAAATATTTAAAATAAAAGCCGTGGTGGCCGAGTGGTTCGAGCAGTTGTCTGCGACGCAAAGGTCGCAAGTTCGAATCCCGACTGTACCAATGAGTTTTTCTGAACTTAAGTACAGTGATTAGTCACACCACGAGCTGAACGGTGAAGGAAAACATCGAGAGGAAACCTGCATACGTCTGAGAAGAAATTCAAAGGCGTATGTATAGTCGTGCTGGAGTAACGGCGATGGACTCGCCATCTGTCACGTTGGCACCTAATATACCTCTGGCGGAAAGTGGGTGTGTGGGTATTACCTATACACCTCTGCCTACCCCTTCGGGGACCCTTGTGGGAAGGCGTGAGGATATATATATATATATATATATATATATATATATATATGTATGTCCTTTATAGAATCGTAAACGGTTGAACCGATTTTAATGAAATTTTCTGAGTGTCTCCATGTGGTTTCGAGATTGGTTTAGATTCCCAATTGGATAGACGGCGCTGCGAAATCAGGAAATGTATTTGTACCCGAGCGAAGCTGGGCGGAACAGCTAGGCAAATATAAACTTCTCATCAGAAAAATCGAAACAGCTTGCAAGGTTATGTTTTGTAAGGATTATCTGAAAAATGTGTTTGTGTAATATGTGTCAAATGTCGTTCAATACTGAATAATACCTAGCTAAATAGCTAAATAGCTAAATAGCTAAATATATAGCTAAAATACCTAGTGAATACTATATTTTCAGTGTATATATTTTCTATTTCATGCTGGCTGGTATCCAGTCCTTGAGTCGTTCCCATCCTTGACTATATATACGATGAATTTTATATGCCTGGCTTCCCGTTAAATTATTTACTCTTTGCTACTTCGTTGGCGCAAACTCGTGTGTATTTATTTATTGCTATGCTAAAATGAAACAAAATAACAGGGTCGGAAACTACTGTTTAATTGAACACAGCTCAAATTATTTCGTTTACACATATCAAATACGTTTGAATATCCAGGCCAGTCCAATAATCATCGAAAATCTTGCGACTGAAATGACAAACAAATTGTTAATTGAAGCCGTGGCGGCCGAGTGGTTCGAGTAGTTGCCTGCGACACTATGATCGCAAGTTCGAATACCGAATATACCCGAGTTTTTCTGAACTTAAGTACAGTGATTAGTCACACCACGAGCTTTACGGTGAACGAAAACATCGAGAGGAAACATGCATACGTTTGAGAAGCAATTCAAAGGCGTATGTATAAATGGCGAGTTTGTCATCGTTTCTCAAGCACGACTACCTACATACATACATAGTTGGAATTACGTGTCAAACGCAGGTTTCCTCAGTTATATGTGACCGTAAAACTCGACTCGTGATTTACGGAGTGCAGTAAAACTATGTTACGCTGGAGCTCGAACCCGTGATACATTTTCAGGTGTCTATTTAAACCTCTCGGCCACTGAGAGTAATAACTCGACATCAATGAAGCTTACTTCCACACACGATGGGAAACGCTCTGGTGGTTAATAAGACCGCTTCTTCGACAGGCGCTTCATGGATGACTTGCGTCTTCTGGTGCTGCTATTGGAGCTCTGGGCTTGAAGACCCTAATTAAAAATAATAATAACATTAATACTGCTCACACAGATATATGAGAAATAATAATAAAAAACATTTGGACTTGGCTCACGAGATTGTCAGCATGTGGGATGTGGACTCTGCAATCATTGTGCCGATAGTAATAACGGCCAATGGCCTAATGGCCTCGACCAACACCTCAAGAGGCTCTCTTTAGACAGTTGGATCAAGTGCCTGATGCAGAAAGAAGTACTGCTCGAAACGGCACGTATTGTGAGGAGATTTCTTTCTCTGGGCCCCTAACCACCGGTACCTTGGACCCTGATCCCGATACCGGTGGACCCCTATATTTTATATTTTTAAGTATGTTTATATATATATATATATATATATATATATATATGTTTAAAAATGTAATCTATAAGATGTATTTAAAATAAAGAATAATATAAATTTATTTCACCAAACAGTTACACAAAATAATTATTATTGAGAGAGGTAGGGCATAACGGGTTTCCCGTTCGAATTTGTAGCTGCCCGACTGGGGCAGGACCTCCACCTTATAGAAGTCCGTAGCCAAATAACACATTTTATTGTGTTGTGTTCCTATACGGTGAATAAGGTTTCCAGTAATGAGCTCCTTGGGGAGGAGGGAGGATTGTTACATTGTTTTGGAAGCAGAGGGATTAAACCTTATGCTGCCAACACACTATAACTCTCCGAACACAGAGTGGCGACATGCAAGTGATACTTCGGTATCGTGAGCGTAAATAGGCTACGGTAACCGTTTCCCATCAGGTGAGCCGTATGCTTGTTTGCCACTCTTGTTGTATAAAAAAAAAACATGCTAAGGTTAGTAGTATTAGTGACAGTCGGTTTCCAAATGGAATGAGAAAGCATTTGCAACTGCTGACATTGCTAGGCTGCAGAAAAGCCTGTGTTAATGTTAAGCAGGCCCATGCCTCTGGATGCAAAATTGGTTAAAAGTAACTAACAATAAAGAGTAAGGTACTTATAAAACATACAAGATCAAGAACAGATGGGACCTTTATCAACGCAAATAGCACCCAAAACAGATTGTTACAATGTTTGTCTGTGCGTTTATGCACGCTAATCTCAGAAACGGCTTATCCGATTAAGATGTGTTTTTAAATAATATAATGTGGTAAGCTTTTCGTAACATGTCTAAGATAAATCAAAATGTATATCGAAAAAATGCTGCCCAGAGTCACTATTGAACGTGGACGCAGTCGCGGGCGCAGCTAGTATACCCACTATTCTTAATACTTGATTGCCACTCTTCTTGTTGTATAGAAAAAAAATCTAATAAAATACGAAGCGTTAGTAACAAGTAGATATATCAATTGAACTTGTTCGTTTAATTAACATTGCCATCTGTCGTGGACGCACAAGAGCTATCTCTGGGGTCTCATTTCAATAAAAGGCGAAGCTAAGTAGGTACTTAAAATATTGAAGACAGCAATTTGTCTCTTAAGAGACTTATTTAATTTAATTTAAGTAGTTAGACGAGAGCGGTGCCTTTTGTAACGCCGGACTGGTATCGTGATGACAAGACACACTCTAAAAGATTTCTTTATAATATTATGATATTAAATATCGTTTTCTTTATACCACAAGAATGGTAATGCCACACTTTATACCACAAAAATGAATATACAAACAAGCATACGGCTCACCCGATGGAAAACGGTTACCGCAGCCTATTTACGCATGCCATGCCGAAGTATCACTTGCACGTTGCCACTCTGTTTTCGGCGAGTTATACTGTGTTGGCAGCGTAATGGGACTATCCTTCTGCTGCCAACACAATATAACAAACCTCCCCCTCCCCAAGGAGCTCTTTACTGGAAACCTTATTCACCGCGTAGGAACACAACACAATAAATTGTGTTATTTGGCTACGGACTTCTATAAGGTGGAGGTCCTGCCCCAGTCGGGCAGCTCCAAATTCGAACGGGAAACCCGTTATGCCCTACCTCTCTTAAAATCCACCTGATGGAAGCGGTTACCGTAGCCTATTTATGCTCATATAAATAGGCTACGTTATCGATATCACTTGCGCGTTGCCACTCTATGTTCGGAGAGTTATACTGTGTTGACATAATGGGACTAGTCTAATCCCCCTGATGCCAACACAATATAATGAGTTTTTCTGAACTTAAGTACAGTGATTAGTCACACCACGAGCTTTACGGTGAAGGAAAACATCGTGAGGAAGCCTGCATACGTCTGAGAAGAAATTCAAAGGCGTATGTATAGTCGTGCTTGAGTAACGGCGACGGCCATCTTTCACGTTGGCACCTAATATACCTGTGTGAAAGTGGGTGTGTGGGTATTACCTATACACCTATGCCTACCCCTTCGGGGACCCTTGTGGGAAGGCGTGAGGATAATTAAAGAACAGTAATTCTTCACACCAAGCGCTTTTAGGTGAAGAGTGAACATTGTGAGAGGATATGCAAACGTTTGGGTAAACGAGTAGCATCTGTCACGTTAGCACCTAAATTTACCTCTGGAAGGAAGTGGGTGTACCTTGCACACCTTTGCCTATCCCTTGAGGAACCCTTTTAGGTAAGCGTAAAGATATATATTATACATGGTAACACCAAAATCGCCACTTCCAAGCCAGTGTCTATGGGCCAAAAACTAATATATCTGATGAAGGGTTCATGTCTCCTGATCCTTAGTGACAGGGGAACGACCAGAGAGCATAGATACTAGTTATGCAAACGACATTTTAGCTTCGCCCAAGGAGGCCTCGAGGGCCTAAAGGCGTGAATAAAACTTAATAGTATACTAGCTTTTCCCCGAATTTCACCCGGGTAAATGAAATGTTACTGGAAGGTGTTTTACCGAAACAAAACATCCCGATTATACTAGTCTATCTCTGTGCCCTATTTCATACAAATCCGTACAGCCGTTCCGGCGTGATTGAGAAACAAACACGCCCGCAAATTTTCGCATTTATAATTTTAGTGGGATTAAACATTTATCTGAATAACTCTCAAATAGGTATGTTTGAGGGGTAGGCAGAAGTGCAACAACAGGGGTGTATATATATATATATATACATACGTATACTCCTGAAAACATATATGATAATGGTTATTTTTTAGCTTCGGTACCGGAACCCGACAATGGTGTCCTCAACGGAACCAATAAGTATGCTGGCAAAGTTCGAGAAATAAAATAGTTATCGCCGATAACCGTTAGCTTCCAGAATATGTCCCGCGGGACACATTCGCCGCGATATATCCAACGGCGGCTTAGAGGGATCGTGGACACAAAGCTTAAACTTCGGGGAGGCTGAGACTTGTGACTGGAGTAAGTTCCCCGGTCTGGTGATAAGTACGTCCTTTATAATTTGGGAATAATATACTTTCTAGACCAAATCAGGGATGTCTTGAAAAAGTCCAGGTCAAGAGTACCCTAAGCCGAAGAGCATGTATGAAGAGAATAATGAAAGTGGACGAAGCGAAAGAAGTATGTAAGGATCGTAGCAAGTGGAAAGAAGTGGTCTCTGCCTACCCCTACGGGAAAGAGGCGTGATTATATGTATGTATGTAAGTATAATATACTTAGCTACTATTTTTGAGAACACATTTAAAGAGCCGTGATGGCCGAGTGGTTCGAGTAATTGCCTGCAACACAAAGATTGCAAGATCGAATCCCGACTGTACCAATGAGCTTTACTGATCTAAAGTAATGATTAGTCTCACCACGAGTTTTATGGTGAAGGAAGACATCGAGAGGAAACCGCTTGAGTAGCGGCGATTGATTCGCTCTCTGTCACGCTGGTACCTAAAAATATCTCTGGCGGAAAGGCCTTTAAAAGCTTATGGTGTGACTAATCACTGTACTTAAATTCAGAAAAACTCATTGGTTCAGTCCACTTTTCTGATGAGAAGTATATCTATTTATTTATTTATAGGTATATCAATCCAGGTCAAATTGTAAATCTAAACTATTCTTAAATCTACCTGAACACACACACACAAAATAATATCAAAATCGGTCCAGCTTCTTAGGAGGATTTCGGTCACATACCGACATACAGAACTGTACAAAAAAGTTTTAAACACGAAAAACAAAACTGAAAGTGACTCGTGAAGGATTTGCACCCCCGCCCTCCGACCTCAGGTGACCACTAGGGCCCACGAATAATAATACGTCGGCGCTCTTACTACTGAGCTAACGAGCCCTTGCCGACTGCGGCGAAACTAGCCCTCACTATAAACCTCATAGAAACTAAAATATTTATAAAAAAGCCTAGGATGCGAACTCGAGCTTTTGGCGACACATCGTTCAAATGTGAACATGTTCAAATAGACAGTGAATCGTATCAGCTATGGTGTCGTATATTGAAAGGACGAAATTTGACATAAGTATTGTATGTATTTTAGGTTTATAGATTTTAATAGTTCGTTGAATCTAATTAGGTTAATCAATGTACCTTAGATGTGTTCTATCTAATTAAATGGGCTCTTGTTATTAATATATATTATTTAAGAGAGGTAGGGCATAACGGGTTTCCCGTTCGAATTTGGAGCTGCCCGACTGGGGCAGGACCCCCACCTTATAGAAGTCCGTAGCCAAATAACACAATTTTTTTGTGTTGTGTTCCTACGTGGTGAATAAGGTTTCCAGAAATGAGCTCCTTGGGGAGGGGGAGGATTGTTACATTGTGTTGGAAGCAGAGGGATTAAACCCATTATGCTGCCAACACACTGTAACTCTCCGAACACAGAGTGGCAACGCGCAAGTGATACTTCGGTATCGTGAGCGTAAATAGGCTACGGTAACCGTTTCCCATCAGGTGGGCCGTATGCTTGTTTGCCACTCTTGTTGTCTAAAAAAAAAAAATATATATATATATATATATATTCTTAATTCAACTAATAATTACACTACTACTAACTAACTAAGAGGTAGGTAATACCCACACGCACCCAATTTCCGCCGGAGATATATTTTAAGTGCCAACGTGACAGATAGCGAGTCCGTTGCGTTTCTCAAGTACATAAGTGCGTTTCTTATGCACGACTGTACATAAGTGTTTGGATTTCTTCTCAAACGTATGCAGGTTTCCTCTCTATGTTTTCCTTCACCGTAGAGCTCGCGGTGTGACTGTGCTTAAGTTGAGAAAAAGTAATTGATACAGAATACCATGTTTTGAAAACCTTTTTCTTTATTCTCTATCTATAAATAAATTTTTTTTGTGAGCCACTTAAACGATTCGGCCACTACGGCAAGTTAATCTCATATTTTTTTATAAACACATTTTATTATAATAACAAAAGCTAGATCGCGCTCACAGTTCTAAAACATAGCAAAAGTTTGCGGTTATTTACTAGCTACGTTGGCAGTAAGTCCCCTTTTCGCTTCGCAACACACGGGTCTAGATACGAGTAGGTAGGGCCAGCCAACTGTGAATTCATCTACGCGAAATGAGAGAGCACAACTTTCGGCGTAGTGAACTCATTATATCGAAAATTACCGCTGAAAATTATTATACGCGAATGAAGTAGGTATCTTGAAATTCTCATTAAGATCAAAGCAGTCAAATATTTGGACATTTGCCTTAAAGATGGGAGACGAGTTTTTTATTAAGTATTGAATTATTTTTGATAAAAGTTGCGTCTACTTTTGTTTAACCAACTTAAAAAAAGAAGAAGCTTCTATATATGTGTCTGAAGTGAATCATGGATCAATCATCGTCACCGCACGCTTCCCATGAGCTATATGTATATAAATATATATTGTGTACATTTTGAGTGATCAATAAGAGTGAAACTCACGTCATCGTCACCGCAAGCTTCACATGAGCTATATGTACATGTTGAGGAAATTTTCTGTGTCTTGGTTTAGATTCACAATTGGATCGTGTCGTCGCTGCGATCGTGTTTCAAAAGCTTTTATTATTTATTTATTTTCACACACCTTAACATCCTTACAGTAGGTTTACCAATATGATGTTAAAAGATAATAATAATAACATTAACAAACTAATTTACAATATAACAAAATACACTTTAAAAACTTATATATTATCAAATAGTTTCTAAGAATTTTCTAACCGTTTCTGCGAGTTTCGGCAGGGTCTGGTGATATATATATATATATCTATATCGTTAGACATTTATTCTTTCACCCAAGCAAAGCCGGGCGGGACAGCTAGTATCTTTATATTTTTTTGCTAGTTTTTTCCCAATCAATATCTTACAATCATTCTATTCCTGCCGTATATTTTCCTATCATATTTATTATTTGTATTTGGAGACATTGCCTGTTTGGTGTATTTGCAAAGCTCTCGGATATATATCGGTCTTAATTGGCAAATAAAACTTACGCTGACATTTTTCTTGACAATAATAGCAACGCCGCCGCCCCTGCCCGGCTTTGCCCCCGCCGGCCGGGGCACCCGCCCTACCAGGTAGCGGTCTTGAGAGCGAGGCTTCACGGGTTCGCTGTCTTCGTCTTCATCGGATGCTGGAAGAAACACGCTGCAGAGATTTGTGTGGTTCAAAGCTCCAATATTTTTTACTACTTGACAATTAAGAAATTTGCACAATGGATAATGTGGACGAAGTGAAAGAGGTATGTAAGTCTAGAGAGAACTGGCGCTCTATACTCTCTGACTACCCCGTTAGGGACTCGGCGTGATGATATGATGATGATGATGACAATGGAGAAGCTCTTTTAAGGTTAAGAGAGGTAGCGAATAACGAGTTTTTGTATTGTATTCCTGCGCGATTAATAAGTTCCAATAATGAGTTCCTTGGGGCGGGGGGGATTGTTATATTGGTGGCAGAGGGATTAGTCCCATTACTCTGCCAACACAGTATAACTCTCCGAACACAGAGTGGTAACGCGCAAGCGATTCGGTATCTTGAGCGTTGCCCATCAGGTGGGCCGTATGCTTGTTGACAACTCTTATTGCATAAAATAAAAGGTTGAAAAGGATCCCATGAACCAATACATTTAGACAAAAAAAGAGACGTAGGGCATAACGGGTTTCCCGTTCGAATTTGGAGCTGCCCGACTGGGGCAGGACCTCCACCTTATAGAAGACCGTAGCCAAATAACACAATTTATTGTATTGTGTTCCTACGCAGTGAATAAGGTTTCCAGTAATGAGCTCCTTGGGGAGGGGGGAGGATTGTTACATTGTGTTGGAAGCAGAGGGATTAAACCACCATAAACCAACCAAACCCATTATGCTGCCATCACACTATAACTCTCCGAACGTGGCGTCTCCGAGTCTCCGTCTCCGAGTGGCAACGCGCAAGTGATCCTTCGGTATCGTGAGCGTAAATAGGCTACGGTAACCGTTTCCCATCAGGTGGGCCGTATGCTTACTTGCCACTCTTGTTGTATAAAAAAAAAAAGAAAAAAAATAGACTTATTTAATGAATAGACGAACTTATAAGACTAACGACATATTAAACGACATTTGAATCTTTAGTCATGATTGAGAAGTGGCCCTAAATACGTATCTTCAGCGAAAAGGAGGTGTAAACAACGCTGTCTGTCCTTTCCAAGACCCTTAAGGAAAAGATAAAGGCATGAAGTATAGATGGAAATAATAAATAAAGCCCTGGGACAATTCCACACAAATTGACCTAGTCCCAAATTAAGCAGAGCTTGTGTTATGGTAACTATAATATAATATATCCTCACGCCTTCCCACAAGGGTCCCCGAAGGGGTAGGCAGAGGTGTATAGGTAATACCCAACACCCACTTTCCGCCAGAGGTACATTAGGTGCCAACGTGACAGATGGCGAGTCCATCGCCGTTACTCAAGCACGACTATACATACGCCTTTGAATTTCTTCTCAGACGTATGCAGGTTTCCTCTCGATGTTTTCTTTCACCGTAAAGCTCATGGTATGACTAATCCTGTACATAAGTTCAGAAAAACTCATTGGTACAGTTGGGATTCGAACTTGCGACCTTTGCGTCGCAGGCAACTGCTCGAACCACTCGGCCACCATGGCTTTACGTGTTATGGTAACTAGACAACGATATATTTACTTATATAGATAGATATATACTTAAATACATAGGACATCTAAGACTAAGGTACTAATATTCGTGTTCATCACACAAATATCTGCCCTCAGCGGGATTCGAGCCCGCGACCTCAAAGTCAGGAGCTCTAACCACTAGACCAGACGGTCGTCAAACGGCAAACTATTGCTTGGCCTCAATGTATTTTAGAGATTTGTTCAATAGCCCATCCTTGACAATTGAGTTATCGCAAACAGAATTTCTCAGACAGACAAAATTGCTCAAGCAGACTCTCTCGAATCCGATTGCTACAACCAAAGAGAAGCGTGTTCAGGCAAGCAAACTTTGGGGTTCAACAATGCGTGGGTGCCTGTTTAATAACGTCATTAATTGTCAATTTGACGTGATTTTATGTCTGAATTTCAATGACCAATTTATAACCTCATTTCGAAATGTGACCCAATGAAACATCAACACGAAACAACCAAACAATACAATCCAACACTCAAAAAACCTTAAGTAAGAGTACTCAAACTGACAACAAGCATTTATGACAAGACTGCTAAATGTGAATGATGCGAAAGAGATTTAGCGCTCTACTCCCTCTGCCGGCCCCGTTGGGGGCTAAATTGGTGGATATGTATTTAATATCATGTGTTTACGCCATCTCATAAGGGTAGGCAGAAGCGTAACTACTACCCGATATATATATATATATATATATATATATATATATATATATATATATATATACTACTCATCAGAAAAATCGAAACACCTTGCAAGTTTATGTTTTGTAAGGATTATCAGAAAAATGTGTATATTTAGGAATATATGTCAGAATGTCGTTTAATAGTGAATTCTTAAGTTCTTTCTGAATTTATTCAACCTCTGAATTCTGAATTCTGAAGTTATTCACTATCAAACGACATTTGACATAATTAAAATTTTGTATTAAGTCTTCTCACAAGGATCCCCGAAGAGGAAGTCAGAGGTGTACAGGTAGTACCCACAGTCGCACTATATCTTTGTATTCCTCAAACGTATGCAGGTTTCCCCCTAAATTTAATACATAACGTATTATTACACAAAATAAGTAATACTAAGCATAGCTCACAATCTCTTTCTCTATCCCTGTCCTTGTCATACTTGAGGATTCCGGGTAGCTTGTATCTCACTTTCTGGCTACTCCTACTTCTGCTCCTGTCCAAGTCTTCAGGCTCCGACTTCGTGTGGAGCTTGCATTTCTTCTTCTTCACGTTACCATTCGTATACTTGAGGATTCTGAGAAAGAGTATCACGTAAATATTACCATTTATACTGTCTCTACAATTACCAATCGATGATAGGTAATAACCTTCATCATGAATGTAATTCATGGGTTCTTCTGGGCTTAAGTACAGCGATTAGTCGCACTAAGAGCTTTACGGTGAAGGAAAACATCCAGAGGATACCTGCATACGTCTGAGAAGAAATTCAAAAGCCGTATGTTTAGTCGTGCTTGAGTAACGGCGATGGACTCGCCATCTGTCACGTTAGCACCTAATATACCTCTGGCGGAAAGTGGGTGTGTGGGTAATACCTATACACCTCTGCCTACCCCTTCGGGGACCCTTGTGGGAAGGCGTGAGGATATATTATTATAAATGACAATGTATAGTCGTGTTTGGAAACGGCACCGAACTAGCCATTTGTCACGTGGGCTCCTAAATATATCCCCGGGAACACATTCAAATCTTTCAAATTCGCTTGAAATCTTTCAAATTCTTTGCAAATGTCGGCACTATTGTAATTGATTTCAATTCATTTTTCACTTTAACCGTCTTCAAAGCTATCAGAAAAACTATGCAACGATTTAAACTCATGTATTTAAAGCTATAGATATCTAATGAATAGGATTGACTCGCTTATAAATTTATTTCTATGATATATTTTAGGTACGTGATAGACGGCGAGTTCATCGTTGTTACTCAAGCACTATACGCCTTTGAATTTCCTTTCAAATGTTTGCAGATTTCCTCTCGATGTTCTCCTTCACCGTAAAGCCTGCGGTGTGCCTAATCAATTTACTTAAGTTCAGAAAACGGCTCTCTAATAAATAATAAACGTTGCGTGTCTTTGTATTTGTGTTAAAGGACAGAGACACCGAAATCAGTTGCACCGACAAGAGTCATACTCACGAGAATTTCTTCTTTTTTTTAATAGCTTCCACCGAACTGGACGTGTCTTCAGTTTCGTCGGAATCTGTGTACATGTAGGGCAGTTTACCCATTTTTGTCAAACGTATCACAATATTCAAAGTGTTGTTTAATGGGAGATGTGAGTTTATGTTTAAAGCTATTGATTTTGTTATAAAATTTTCATGGTTTGGTCTTTCTTTTTCAATTTGGTATTACGTCACTGAAATGTCATTTTGATAGTTCTTTTTTTCGCTTCTCTATCGTAACCAGCCAGCAATATGTATTTTCGGGTATTTCAAGTACATAATACATTTTTAATTCAAGGTTATATTGGTTCGATTGAAGGGCTATCTCCTGTCTTGCGTTTTGTGATGAACATGGAATATATATAGAGCTAATATGTCTTATGTAATTAAGTATTACATACATACATATCATCACGAAGAGTCCCTAAAGGGGTAGGCAGAGAGTATAGAGCGCCAGTTAATTAAGTATTTATCTATTTATATAAGAATATATATCGTTGGCAAGTTTTGATACCATAAATAGTATATCCTCACGCCTTCCCACAAGGGTCCCCGAAGGGGTAGGCAGAGGTGTATAGGTAATACCCACACACCCACTTTCCGCCAGAGGTAGATTAGGTGCCAACGTGACAGATGGCGAGTCCATCGCCGTTACTCAAGCACGACTATACATACGCCTTTGAATTTCTTCTTCGACGTATGCAGGTTTCCTCTCGATGTTTTCCTTCACCGTAAAGCTCGTGGTGTGACTAATCACTGTACTTAAGTTCAGTAAGAAAAAATCATTGGTACAGTCGGGATTCGAACTGGCGATCTTTGTGTCGCATGCAACTGCTCGAACCACTCGGCCACCACGGCTTGCTTATAATATATAGTATGGAGGATATGGAGGACGTGAAGACGAAATATATCCCCACGCCATCCCACAAGCGTCCTCGAAGGGGTAGGCAGAGGTGTATAGGTGGTACCCACACACCTTCTTCCCACCAGAGATATATTTTAGGTGCCAACTTGACAGATTTGTAAAAGTTAACATGTTCATTCTATTGAATACTATAGAGGTGATAAAAAAAGAAACCATTTATTTATACCTATAACTTTTTTATTTAGCATAGCACACTATATACATGCTAGTAGATGCCCTCACCCTCACGAGGGATCGTGTATTGGGAATATATTTAATTACCAGACGTAATTAGTATGCATGTCCATAAAGCGGATAGGTAGCTTCACAATAAAATTTTCCGTCGTTTGAAGACAATAGACGTGAAAATACATTAATTTATTCATTCCCTCTCGCCCAAATTAATAATCAAATCTCAAAATACAATGTTTCAACGCCAAATGAATGGGGCCAATTAAAACGCGAGTAATATACCTACATTGTTTGAATAGTAAGTATCTGTATTAACCGTATTTGAAATATCAAATTAAGAACGATACTTTTCGAAATTTGATTTTGGAACTTCGATTTGCGCTTTTGAATTTGAGACATATTTTTCATCGCAGTGAAGTAACTAAGAGTGGTCCGAACAGTCGCCTGTAAAACAATGGTTGCAAGTTCGAGTCCCGACTTTATCAATGAGTTTTTCTGAACTTCAGTAACTTATCTAACCACGAGTTAAGGTGAAAGAAAGCAGTAAGAGGTAACCTGCATACGTTTCAAACTGCATTCAAAGACGTATATACCTATAGTTGTGATTGAAAAATGGCGATGGTCTCCCGATCTGTCACGTTGGCGCATAAATCTATCTTGGGCCCAAAGTAGTGTACTTACTTACACACCTCTGACTGACACATTCGGTGATCCTTAAGGTAAGGCGTGAATATATTATTATTATAAATTCAGTAGGTTATATAATACTAGCGACCCGCCCCGTCTTCGCACGGGTGCAATGTAGATATAGAGACTAATAATATGCAAAAAAATATTTTTTTCCTGTGGGTTATCCTTTAGAGATGTACCATTGCGGACTTATTGACGATATTTTTAAGATATAAAATTCCGTATCACATTATGTTTGATCTATCTCGTAATGTTTGGTCAGCGTTTGCGATTTAAGCGCACAAAAATATGTTTGTTACATTACAAGTCTTTGAATTTTTCGGCATTCTGTACTATTTGCATGTATTATTGGGAGCTCTATGAGTTGCAAGCAAAAGAAAGTTAACGTCCCGTAAGAGGACTTGTATATTGATTGAACAATTTGAGAAACATTATGTTTCTCAATTGTTTTTCCCCGATGACATTTCAATTTCGCGCCATAATGAATCTATGGTACGCGCCAGTTTTACTTGTTATCGTCTATGGTATCCCATAAAAGTATACAGTAAATACTCTATACACTTCAATTATACATTATAAACCTGAATAGTTCTAAGCGAGCAGAAAGCGGAAGCGACTTAATTTTATACCTACTAATACCTTTTTTGTGTTGTATTCCTACGCGGTGAATAAGGTTTCCAGAAATGAGCTGGGGAGGGGGGAGGATTGTTACATAGTGTTGGAAGCAGAGGGATTAAACCCATTATGCTGCCGACACACTGTAACTCTCCGAACACAGAGTAGCTACGCGCAAGTGTTACTTCGGTATCGTGAGCGTAAATAGGCTACGGTAACCGTTTCCAATCAGGTGGGCCGTATGCTTGCATGCTACTCTTGTTGTATATAAAAAAAAAATCTATACTAGTATTATAAAGAGGAATGATTTGTATGTAAGCCTGTTTATATTGAATAGGCTCCGAAACTACTGGACCGTTTTGAAAAATTCTTTCACCATTGGAAAGCTACATTCATCTTGAGTGATTTTCTGTTATAAAAAACATCTCATGTCCACTCGTGCGAAGCCGGGGCGGACCGCTAGTGTAAAAATAAAATACAAAAATACGTCCCACATTTCACTCACGTGTGAGAGACGCAGGCTAGAACTGCGCTGAGGCCTGAGACCTAGGTACGACCCACGACACACAATTATCCAGTAATTGTACGTACATTTGAATTAGTTCCGGATCATGGCCGACCTGGCGTTTGATGGAGGGATAGCACCGCCATTTTACATTTTATGTATTTCGATCTATTCTTGTAAACTTCCTTATTTTTATTGCCGTGACGGCATTTTTACGATTTACTATTTTCATAATTTATTTGTGGGTAACAACCCGCCCCGAGTTCGCTCTGAAATAAAATATTTTATTTACATAGTAGGGTATATAGTTGTAGGCAGAGGTGTATAGGTAGTACCCACACACCCACTTTCCGCCAAAGATATATTTTAGGTGCCAACGTGACAGATGGCGAGTCTATCGCCGTGACTCAAGCACGACTATACATACGTCTTTGAATTGCTTCTCAGACGCAGGTTTCCTTTCGATGTTTTCCTTCACCGTAACTGGTGGTGTCACTAATCACTGTACTTAAGTTCACACAAACTCATTGTTATAGTCAGGATTCGAACTCGACACGACCACCATGGCTCTATAATAAATAAATGCTTCAAATGTTGTGTCTTTGTATGCCGTCGTTACTGAATGTCAATAATGTCTCCCTCTCGTTGGTTTTGCATCGAACTGCATCACCCTACCGTTGCGTGTAATTGAATACCTGCTTCGTCTGGTTCGCACGAACAAATAACATTAAACATTGGAATCATGGGTTCATGCTATGTCTTAAAGTATTATTATTTCAATTTAATCAATACCTTGGGATAGCTCTCCACACATTGATCTGGGCCCAAACTAAACAAGAATTGTTGTTGAGTAGTTGCCTGCGACACAAAGATCGCAAGTTCGAATACCGACTGTACCAATGAGTTTTTCTGAACTTAAGTACAGTGATAAGTCACACCACGAGCTTTTCGGTGAAGGAAAACATCTAGAGGAAACCTGCATACGTCTGAGAAGAAATTCAAAGGCACCTAAAATATACCTCTGGCGGAAAGTGGGTGTGTGGCTACTACCTATACACCTCTGCCTACCCCTTCGGGGACCCTTGTGGGAAGGCGTGAGGATACATAGAAAAAGATTAAACTTACATATGAACTCTGTACTCTTTAAGAGGAGCCATTCATTGTCGTCATTTAATAATCTACATACATACATACATACATATCATCACGCCAAGTCCCTAACGGGGTAGGCAGAGAGTATAGAGCGCCAGTTCTCTCTAGACTTACATACCTCTTTCGCTTCGTCCACATTCATCAGTCTCTTCATACATGCTCGTCGGTTTCGAGTACTCTTAACGTTCCCGTCCTTGAGAGTCCGATCTATTTGATCTAGGTAGTTGGAACGTGGCCTTCCTCTGCCTCTTCTTGCACACACTTTTGCTTTGTATATCTGTTTCGTCAATCTTTCTTCACTCATCCTTTCTATGTGTCCAAACCAACGTAACATGCCTTTCTTCATCTTTACAATCACGCCCTCATTCACGCCAGTTGATTTGCGAATCTCTTCATTGCGGATTCGATCTAATATCGTTACGCCGCACATTTTTCGAAGAGATCGCATCTCGACTGCATTCAAGCTATTTTCATACTTCCTCTGACATACCCAGGATTCGCTGCCATATAATAAGGTAGGTACCAATATCGCGTTGTCGACAGCAACTCGAGCATTCTTGCTCAGACTTTTACTGCCCATCAACGCCGACATGGCTCCATTCACCTTATTTCCGGCAGTTATCCTTCTTTCAATATCTTTTTCATACTTTCCATCTCGTGTGAACATGCTTTCAAGATATACAAATTCATTCACTTGCTCTAGAATTTGCCCATTTACCGATATTGCACACTCGGTCACTTGTTCATCTCTTTCGAATACCAGAACCTTAGTCTTGCCAGCGTTTAGGCGCAGCCCCTTCTTTTCACATTCTTCTTTCATTATGGTAACTAGTGACTGCAGTTCGCCCTCTGATGACGCCAGTAAAACCGCGTCATCGGCGTATAGTAGGCAGTTGACCACTAAGTTTCCCATTTTCACTCCACATCCGTTCGTTCTTAGTGCTCTCAGACAGTTATCTATTATCTTATTATATTATAATCTGATGTTGTATTATGAAATAAAAAATATATATTTTATTTAATTAATTAATGGATTTTAAATTCAGAAATCAATGAATTATTAATATTGTAATAGGCATTTTCTAGTCGTTTACGTTTAATGTCAATTATACGAAGTATTTTGTTGTAGTTTTAGAGCTCCTGACTGCGAAACTTTATATTTTTGTGTGATGAACACGAGTATTTGTACCTTAGTCATGGATGTCCCATGTATTTAACCCGCGCAATTATATGTATATAACTATCTATATAAGTAAATATATCGTTGTCTAGTTACCATAACACAAGCTTTGCTTAATTTGGCACTAGGTCAATGTGTGTGGAATTGTCCCAAGGTATAAAGGTATTTGTTGTACTTTTCAGAAATTATGGTGACATCACAGTACGGTTGCCTCTCCAAAAAGTCCATGTATCTCATTTTAGCAGCCGGTCTATATATCCCACTTTAGCCCTGGGTTGTAAAAACACTTCAAGTTAATTTACCACTTGGAGACTCACTTTGATTTGTGGTGGGTTGCGGGTGAGGCATCGCGGTCCCTACGACCGGGGTATAAATTACACCAAACGGTTATTTACCGTATGCTACTGTGTACTACATACGAGAGGTAGGGCATAACGGGCTTCCCGCTCGAATTTGGAGCTACCCGACTGGGGCAGGACCTCCACCTTATAGAAGTCCGTAGCTAAATGACACATTTTTTTGTGTTGTGTTCCTACGCGGTGAATAAGGTTTCTAGTAATGAGCTCCTTGGGGAGGGGGGAGGATTGTTATATTGTGCTGGCAGCAGAGAGATTAGTCCCATTATGCTGCGAACACAGTATAACTTTCCGAACACAGAGTGGCAACGCGCAAGTGATACTTCGACCATATGCTTGTTTGCTACTCTTGTTGTATAAAAAATAATAAAAACATACATACATATAATCACGCCTCTTTCCCGTAAGGGTAGGCAGAGACCACTTCTTTCCACTTGCTACGATCCTTACATACTTCTTTCGCTTCGTTCACTTTCATTATTCTCTTCATACATGCTCTTTGGTTTAGGGTAATCTTGGCCTGACCTTTTTTCAAGACGTCCCTAATTTGGTCTAGAAATGTCCGTCTAGGTCTACCCCTTCCAACACTTTCATTCACACTCGCCTTATACACTTTTTTCGTCAATCATTATTCATTTGTGTATTGGTTGCAGTATATTGCATTTAGGGTGTGAGCCACATTGGGTGGGTTACTTTTTCCATTGGTCTATGCTACAAGTAGTCTAGCCCTAAATGAGCAAAGCTTCTGCTATGGGAACTAGACAAATACCTATAAAGTCGAAGAGCTGTGTAATTCTAGAAAGAACTAGTGCTTTCCTCTCTCTGCCCACCCCGTAAGGGTCTTGGTTATAAGATGTATTTTTTAACTTTGTTTATTGGTTAACTTTTGAGAAACGTGTGCTTGTACTAGTGTATGGGCTTGAGAAAAGGTGATAAACTCACCATCTGTCACGTTGGCACTTAACCACGTCTCCCCATAAGGGTCCCCGAAGGAGTAGGCAGAGGAATTTAGTTAGCACCTACACACTCACTTTCTGCAAGAGATATATTTTATGTTTTAAAGTGATAGATGGCGAGACCATCGCCGTTACTCAAGCACGACTATGCTTGTTTTAAATAGGTTCCACATTGATGTTTTCCTATATTGCTCAAGCTCGTGGTGTGACTAATCACTGCACTTTAGTTCAGAAAAACTCATTGGTGCACTCGGGATTCGTACTTGCAATCTTTGTGTTGCAGGCAACTACTCGAACCACTCGGCCTCCACGGCATTATACCTACCAATATAACTTGGGTGTGTGGGTATTACCTATACACCTCTGCCTACCCTTCGGGAACTCTTGTGGGAAGGCGTGAGGATATATTAATATTATTATTATTATTATATAACTTACAACGGAAACTTGAAACTTTCTCATAAACAACAATATTTGCGTAGACGCTGTAATTCGAACCCAAGTAGCACAAACTGATCGACCCTTATAAACTTTAAAACAATCACTACACGTTTGTAAGTTATCTTTAAGTTACTTGAAGCTACATAATTACTATTAATGCTACGCCGTAGTACGCCAAGCTACACGTATAAGCTACGGCGTAGACCTAGGGATGTAAATTTGCTACGTCGTAGAGTACTATGGCCAAGGCGTAGCACTGAAGCTAACCTAACACTACGATGGGGAAGAACAGATCTTATTAGCTCTTTCAAAGGTAATGTGTCATGCGGTTAGGTTTCCAGAACTTTACAAGACTTTTCTAGCATCGTGCTATAAATATCGTTCCTCAATTAATAATAATAAATACCTTGGACAATTCCACACAAATTGACCTAGTCCCAAATTAAGCAAAGCTTGTGTTATGGTAACTAGACAACTATATATTTACTTATATACATAGGTATATACTTAAATACATAGGACATCCAAGACTAAGGTACAAATACTCGTGTTCATCACACAAATATCTGCCCTCAGCGGGATTCGAACCCGTGACCTCAAGTTTCGCAGTCAGGAGCTCTAACCACTAGACCAGACGGTCGTCAAATTATGCTGCGAGCATAGGTACCTCTAATATAAAGTCTTTGCAACGAGCGTGTCACCACCGATATTGTATTTACATACATACATACATACATGCATATCATCACGCTCAGTCCCTAACGGGGTAGGCAGAGAGTATAGAGCGCCAGTTCTCTCTAGACTTACATACCTCTTTCGCTTCGTCCACATTCATCAGTCTCTTCATACATGCTCGTCGATTGTATTTATAAAATAACCGCTTATCATCGGACATGCCGTATGTAACCTACGTTACGTCTACAGTATTCTAGTACAGTAATATTAAAAAACGAAAGTTTTTAATATTACTGTAATTTATTAATTTAATTTTAATATTAAAAGCCAGAACGACTGAACGGAATTGAATGAAACTTGGCACAATGATACATTATTAACTGGATTAACCTATAGGATATAATTAATTCCAGAAGAACAGTACACATTGAATAAACCGCAGCTAGTAAACAAGAAAACAAGAACGAAATATTACTCACATTACAATAACAAACGGATATTCACAAAGGCTGGTTTGTCCGGCAATTATCCGGGAGTGGCGTCCGAGTACCGGGCATATATTTATTAACTGTCATTCTCGCTAACTGCCACCCAAAATAATTTGTTTTAAAGCTTGGACTCATTTAAAAATGCGACTGGAATTAAAAACAAACATTCTTGACATAGAGATGTTAACACCAAGTCACCAAATAAAAAAAAACACTACCGACCTGGCAGGAATGTTTTCACACTTTTTTTTCTTTTAAGAGAGGAAGGGCATAACGGATTCTCCGTTCGAATTTGGAGCTGCCCGACTGGGGCAGGACCTCCACCTTATAGAAGTCCGTAGCCAAATAACACAATTTCTTGTGTTGTGTTCCTACGCGGTGAATAAGGTTTCCAGTAATGAGCTCCTTGGGGAGGGGGGAGGATTGTTATATTGTGTTGGCAACCGAGGGATAAGACTGATTATGTTGCCAACACACTATAACTCTCCGAACACAGAGTGGCAACGCGCAAGTGATACTTCGGTATCGTGAGCGTAAATAGGCTGCGGTAATCGTTTCCCATCAGGTGGGCGTATGCTTGTTTGCCACTCTTGTAGTATAAAAAAAAAACACTTTATTTATTTACTGGCTGTGCCCGTGACTTCGTCCGCGTGGAATAATGACATTGGGCAGCATTTTTGGATATAAGCCGTTTCTGAGATTAGCGTGCACAAGCGTACAAACAAAAATTCTTCAATTAGTGTTTTAAGTGCTATTTGCGTTGATAAAAAGCCATGTATAAAAAGCGATCCGTTACATTTTTATTACATGTATACATATATATATATAGATTTAATCCATACAAGAATGGCGATGGCGATGGACTCGCCATCTGTCACGTTGGCACCTAATATACCTCTGGCAGAAAGTGTGTGTGTGGATATTACCTATACACCGCTGCCTACTCCTTCGGGGACCCTTGGGAAGGCGTGAGGATATATTATTATTATTAAGAATGACACATTATACTTACTTACCACTTATATTAATAGAAACGCAGTTTCATGCTGTCTTCTCACAGTAGTCCAGACATATTGTCCAGTCACCCGCAAACAGATCACATTAAAGATCACACTTGAAGAATACCATGCTGTACTCTCTAAGGAAAACCTCAACGGGTAGTTCATTCCACATTGAGGTCGCGGGTCGATTCCCGTAATGAGCAGATATTTGTGTGATGAACACGAATATTTGTGCCTTAGTCTGTCCAAGATGTCCTAGGGATTTGTATATCTACATACATACATACATACATATCATCACGCCAAGTCCCTAACGGGGTAGGCAGAGAGTATAGAGCGCCAGTTCTCCCTAGACTTACATACCTCTTTCGCTTCGTCCACATTCATCAGTCTCTTCATACATGCTCGTCGGTTTCGAGTACTCTTAACGTTACCGTCCTTGAGAGTCCGATCTATTTGATTCAGGTAGTTGGAACGTGGCCTTCCTCTGCCTCTTCTTGCACACACTTTTGCTTTGTATATCTGTTTCGTCAATCTTTCTTCACTCATCCTTTCTATGTGTCCAAACCAACGTAATATGCCTTTCTTCATCTTTACAATCACGCCCTCATTCACGCCAGTTGATTTGCGAATCTCTTCATTGCGGATTCGATCTAATATCGTTACGCCGCACATATTTCGAAGAGATCGCATCTCGACTGCATTCAAGCTATTTTCATACTTCCTCTGACATACCCAGGATTCGCTGCCATACAATAAGGTAGGTACCAATATCGCGTTGTGGGCAGCCACTCGAGCATTCTTGCTCAGACTTTTACTGCCCATCAACGCCGACATGGCTCCATTCACCTTATTTCCGGCAGTTATCCTTCTTTCAATATCTTTTTCATACTTTCCATCTCGTGTGAACATGCTTCCAAGATATACAAATTCATTCACTTGCTCTAGAATTTGCCCATTTACCGATATTGCACACTCGGTCACTTGTTCATCTCTTTCGAATACCAGAACCTTAGTCTTGCCAGCGTTTAGGCGCAGCCCCTTCTTTTCACATTCTTCTTTCATTATGGTAACTAGTGACTGCAGTTCGCCCTCTGATGACGCCAGTAAAACCGCGTCATCGGCGTATAGTAGGCAGTTGACCACTAAGTTTCCCATTTTCACTCCACATCCGTTCGTTCTTAGTGCTCTCAGACAGTTATCTAGATATATAATGAACAGCCAGGCAGACATGATACACCCTTGTTTGACCCCCGACTTCACATCAAACCAGGGTGACATCTCACCGTTAACCTTAACGCACGCCTCGCTATCACTATAGAGTGATTTCACGGCATGCAGTAGGGAACTGCTCACTCCATATCCAGGCAACACGTCCCAGAGTTCCTTTCGTACGACTCTATCAAATGCCTTCTCTAAGTCGACGAAAGCGCAGAAAACCCTTTGGTTAATATCCAAAAACTTTTCCGCGATTCCGCGAAGCGAGAAGGTTTGATCCATACATCCTCTTCCTGGTCTAAATCCACCTTAGGATTCCCAGAGAAACCTTTCGGATCGCTCTTGCATTCTTATCGACAGGATCTTCGTGTACACTTTACTAGCTAAGCTGACCAAGCTGATGGCTCTGTAGTTGGAGCAGTCCAATCGTGATCCCTTTCCTTTATAGAAAGGCACGATGACTGCTCGCCTCCAGTCGTCCGGAACATCACCCCTTTCCCAGCAAAGATTGCATAGCAAATAGATGACGTCCCAGACCGCTGGTCCACCGTACTTGATCATCTCAGCCGTAATCCCATCTATTCCCGCAGCTTTTCCACATTTCAGACTTCTTATCGCACTTACAATCTCTCCCATACTTATTTTATCCACTATAGGATCCTCGACAGATTCTGTTGGAGGCAGCTCTATGAGTAGATCAGCGGCATCATCATCATACATATCTTTGTAGAATTCACTCCATCGCCTGAGGACGTCAGTTTTGTCAGTCAGTATGTCATTGTCCTTCGAAATAATCACATTCATCCTACTACTAGCTGTAACACAATTTCTGGACTTCTTAACTTCCCTCCAAAAAAGTTTTGCATTGTCCTTGAAATTATGCGACAGTTTTTCGTCTACAGTCATTTGGAACCTCCCACGCTTCTGAGCAATTATCTCTTTCGTACGATTTTTTTGCAGGCGATATTTTTCTTTCATCTTTTCTTTCATACTTTCACTTGAGCTGGACATAGCCAAAATGTCTTGCCTTGCATCCTTCTTCTTTTTAACTTCTTCTTTCACTTCATCATCCCACCAACCCTCGCCATTTTTGGTTGTCCGCCCTTTCGAAATGCCACAAACCTCTTTCGCGGCGCATAAAATGCTGGACTTAAGGAACTGCCAACAAACATCGACACTCTCAAACACATCTTTCGGGGGACAGGCTAGCTGTTCAGATACCCTTTCTTGATATCTGTCTCTAATAGCCGCAACTTGAAGCCTCCAGCTTTTGATGCGGTCTGCGACTGCAGAACAGGGACCCCCAGCACGGGATCGCCAGCCCGCGAACAGACCTCTTATTCTAGTTATAACTAGAAAGTGGTCCGTTCCCAGGTCGGCTCCCCTATTTGTATATCTATCTATAATATATCCTCACGCCATCTCAAAAGGGTCCCCGAAGGCCAGAGGTGTATTTTACGTGCCAACGTGACATATGGCGAGTCTGTTGCCGTTACACAAGCACGACAATACATACGTCTTTGAATTGCTACTCAAACGTATGCAGGTTTCCTCTCGATGTTTTCCGACACCGTAAAACTCGTGGTGTGACTAATCAGTGTACATAAGTTCAGATAGCTGATACAGTCGGGATTCAAACTAGTAATCTTTGCGTTGCAGGCGTCTACTAGAACCACGGAGCCACTACAGTTATACAATACATTTGGACAAATAAAGTTGGACTAAAATTAAATTTCCCGAAATACGAAAGTTCGCCGTAACAGTACAGTATGCAATAAGGCCTGAGTATGCGATATTAAATTGTTGCGATATTGAAATAGCTATATTATTGTCTCTGCCTCCCCTTGAGGCATCATTGAGATTTGACGTTATTCTTTATTTACTGTCAAGTTGGTTGAAGAGGTTGAGAACAATAAGAAAAAATATATATTGGTCGATCTAACACTCAATAATGTGAAGTGAACGTCCGAGTGCCAGAAATCGGCCAGCATGGATGGACTGATGAATGTAGACGGAGTGAAAGTCGAATGTAAGTCTAGAGAGAAGCCTTCTACTCTCTCTGCCTAACCCATGCCTCGACATGCTGATATTACGTATGTATGTAACACAAGCGGGATGCTACCTTACAATTATATTCCTCTCTATATCTCCACACCTTCCCACAAGAGTCCCCGAAGGGAGGCAGGTAGTACCCACACACTCACATTACGCTGCAGATGTATTTGTGGTGCGAACGTGACAGATGACGAAGCCAACACTGTTTTCAAGTACGACCATACACACATACGCCTTTGAATTTCTTCTCAAACGTATGCAGGTTTCCTCTCGATGTTTTCCTTCACCGTAAAGCTCGTGGTGTGACTAATCACTGTACTTAGGTTTAGAAAAACACATTGCCACATCAAATACCACGGTTCTTGTAATATTAATGTCGATAATTCAACCCCTTTCAATTCGTCTATGCCTCTGCCTACCCTGTTAGGGACGCGGCGTGATGATATGTATGTATGTATGTTTGTATAATTAAATTAGTTATATTAAAATATGTAGTTCTTAAGGGGATCATAAGAGCAATTTTAAAATGATATTCTTTCTACATTTGTTAAGGCGATAAAAGATACCTCTACGGTTTGGAGTACCTACGTGAATTTCTGGTTGTAGCATTGCGGAATACATCTGGTCTCGCAATTTGATTCGAGGACAAACCCACTCGGCTGGCAAGTCACAAAATATTAACGTGTTGCCGTGCCGGTGCGGTTGCACAGAGTGTTGGCTACGGATATCGGACGACGGGCAATCTCGTATTCATTCGTAAGGGCTGTGTTATACGCAAAGAGGAGCGATATCGATAATACTATAGCTTCAGTACCACGTATCGGGCGTTGTGATCGACAAGCTTCAGCTAAAGATTTGACAATTTGGTACATAATGAGTTTGTTCTCTAACGTATGCAGGTCTCTTCGCGATATTTGACATTTAGGTGAAGGCATCACTGATACAAACAGAGCCATCCACGAGGACGCGCCCCACTATTCTTCCCGATAGTTTCTAGCGTAAGTGAGCAACCTTCCACTAATGTTTGAGAATTATCGGTACACACTGATTACCTGAGTGCACACGCACACTACAATTAATAGACTCGGGTCATACTGCGCGCATCCGAGACCCCCACGGCCCCTCGAAATTGGTGGGGCGCGTCTTCGTGGGTGGCACTATCTATACCAGTCTAGAAACTAGTATATTTCTATACCTGAGCTGTACAGGAATAACGACGTAAGGAAATAGCATTCATACACAGTTACACAATACACAGGGGTCTGTTATCTTTATTCATTCAAAGGCACTATTTATACCAAGCATTATTACATAATATCGCTTCGCTTGCAGTGGGCCGCTAGCCTAATTCTATATTCCATCCGAATGCACCCTCCGTATCTATTGAAACGGCACCCAATTGATTCCCCCCGAGCTGACCAATGAATTAGACGCTATACTTGCCATCTGCGACAGATACCTATATTTGCAGCTGAGTTTTGAAAGTTTGTTTAAACCGAACATCAATTCAGATATTTCAGAATTGACCTAGTCCAAAACTAGGCGAAGCTTGTATATATATATATTATAGAAGAGACTGATGAATTTGGACGAAGCGAAAGAGGTATGTAAGTCTAGAGAGAACTGGCGCTCTATACTCTCTGCCTACCCCGTTAGGGACTTGGCGTGATGATATGTATGTATGTATGTATGTATATATTATAGAGCCTTCCTCAATAAACGGGCTAACTTATGCATACATTTTATTGAAATAGGATAAGTAATTCTAGAGATTATTGCGTTCAAAGAAAAAAAAACAAATCCTGCCTGTTAATAATATAATATTAGTACAAATACCTACTCGAAGTCTGAAACTGGCCTCGATACTAATCTCATATCCTCAGGCCTTCTCTCCCCGAAGGTGTAGGTAGTACCCACACCTACTTTCCGGACATATATTTTAGGTGCCAACGTGACAGATGGCGAGTCCATCGCCGTTACTCAAGCACTATACATGCGCCTCTGAATTTCTTCTCAAGCGTATGCAGGTTCCCTCTCGTTGTTTTCCTTCACCGTATGCAAGTCTATTATAGAACTGGCGCTCTTCTCTCTCTCTCGGTAATATTAATATTGATACGACACTCATATTTTTGTTAAAGCGATGAATACTATCACTAATACTAAGAGATATGACCACAAGAGAATTGTCCAACAAAGTTCTAGTAAATTCTGACTTTCTGCCTATCCACTTCCGAATTTGGATTTACGGTCTTCCAAATACACAGTTATAGTTTGAACTTTGCAATTGGGTTTGCTTTTGAATTGACGGATCCGGAGTACACTGGCGCGAACCGGATTAGTAGCGATAAATATGAATAAATTATAACTATACTATGTGGTGGTTAGAGTAAATGCCTGCAACACAAAGATTGCAAGTTCGAATCACGACTGTACCAATGAGTTTTTCTGAACTTAAGCACAGTGATTAGTCACACCACGAGCTCTACAGCGAAGGAAAACATCGAGAGGAAAGCTGCATACCTTTGAGAAGATATTCAAAGATTTATTTATAGTTGTGCTTGAGAAACGGAGATGGACTCGCCATACGTCACGTTGGCACCTAAAATATTTTATATATGTTCAAGCCTTCGTAGGAGGTTGCGAAGCTTGAGGTGACGGTTTCGATTCTCACTGAGGGGGAATTTATGTGATGAACACGAGTATTTTAACGATCTATCTATCTTTATATATACATATATATATATATATATATACTCCTTCTGTGAGTGTGTATGTCAGTGAACTCCTAAACGGCTGGACCGATTTGAATGAAATTTTCTGTGTCTTCAGGTGTATTCAAGGATGGCTTAGATCCTTTTTCACCCGGGCGAAGCTGGGCGGGTCTAGGTTAATATATAAGTATGTATAGTACATACGATATATACGTATGACGACCGTCTGGTCTAGTGGTTAGAGCTCCTGACTGCGAAACTTGAGGTCGCGGGTTCGAATCCCGCTGAGGGCAGATATTTGTGTGATGAACACGAGTATTTGTACCTTAGTCTTGGATGTCCTATGTATTTATGTATATATCTATTTATATAAGTAAATATATCGTTGACTAGTTACCATAACACAAGCTCTGCTTAACTTGTGACTAGGTCAATTTGTGTGGAATTGTCCCAGGTATTTATTATTATTTATTATTTATTATATATATATATATATATATATATATATATATATATAATATATATAAGTATATAAGTATGTATATCATTGTCTTGTTTCCATAGTAGAAAGCTTGGTTTAACTAGGACGGTTATTAAAAAAAAATATAAAAAGTAATTTACACAGCTATTTATTTTATTAATTTACACAACAGGTATTCATAGATTTAAAAGGCAGCTAAAACCTTCTCACATCTGCTACATTTATCACTATTCTCTAATGCGTTATACTTCCTACAACGAAGACACTGTCCTTTTGTACACACTGACACTTCGACAGTCGTACCTGCCACGCTTTCGACTAAGTTGACAGATGACACTTCAAGTATTTCTGTCAAAACGCTGTCATTGACACCATCAGTCAAGTTTAAACTATTCATCTTGTCAAACAATTTTTTCTCCAATTTTATTTCAACTGCGAGTTTCGGTAAACTTTCATTTTTGGCTTTCATACAAATATCCTTTTTGATATTCAAAACAGCATCCATGATAGTCGGATCGATTTTCTCATCTGGCAATACTGGTATAACGTCTGTGAAGTAGAACGGTTTCTCTCTCAGGGGATGGTGTTGCCACACCTCTTCTACAAGGTGAGGCAAAATTGGACCTAACGCTCTACACAGAGAGACTAGAATCGTGTGCGCCGTCAGCTGAGCTGCCAGCCTCTCATTGGAATCTTTTGGAGAGCAGTACAGCCTATCTTTAACACACTGGCAATACAGACCTGATATTTTATTGCTAACAAAATGTAGTACTGACTGTGATACATAGTTGTAACGAAACTGGCTATAAAATTCCACAATACTCCCTAAAAACCGGTATGTTTCACTCAGTAGATATTGATCTAAGTAACTAAGAGTGGGTTTTCGGTAAAAATCTGTTTTGTTGACGTCACTGACGACTCCTAGCAGGAACTTCGATGTGTTGCGTATCCTGAGGACTTCACTATGGCAGTCATCGAGAAGTTTTTTGCTGACCACAATTTGGGAGTGCTGAGTCGCGTGGCTGGCTACCCACCACCTTAAACATATTTTTCCTTTAAAGTTACATTGAATGTGTAAGAGGGAGAGGTAGATGTGTTGTCCAAACCGGTGAGTATGTATGACGATGACGAGACTGCGTTTGTAGCGAAAGGGTCTGTAAAAGCTGGCGCTACATGTTTCGCTTTACCCATGTTCATCAACACGTGGTCGCCGGTTTCGAGTATTCTAGACGTTCCCATTAATTACACAGAGTTTCTCATAAAATATAAAGATTTCTAGCAATAATAGGGTGCTGTGAATATATGCTCATGATGATGCAACAAAACAACAGCTCCAAAGTAATACTCATTAGGAACTATTAATAAGATAAAAAAAACCAAGTTAGATTTTTTGGCAAAATTAAGTTAAAAAAAAAACTATTCAGAATCTATTATTCTTATTAGTTTCCTTTCGATAGTGTCGTATCACATTTTAGGGAAACTGTCCCTATTCTAAAGCCTGAAAATAGAGCTCTTACCTTAACGTGTCTACGCCATAGGCGGGCTGGCTCTGCTTATCCTTCCCGCCGTTCATAATGGTAGCGGGATCGATAACGTTGCCGATGGATTTGGACATCTTACGCCTCTTATCGTCCACCACAAATCCGTGGACGAATATCGACCTGACAAGAGAGTTGGATTTCACAATGACTCCACACATGACAACTGACACTCGACATTCGACTCGACACTCAACTCTATACTTGCTTCGACACTCGACTCTAGACTCTAAAACTCGAAACTTGACACTCGACACTCGACAACTTACAGCATTACACTCGACAGTCGACAACTGACTTATATCCGTTACTCGACACTCACCTACACTTGACAGTCAACACCTGACTGTTATCCGTCACTCAACACTCGACTTGACATTGGACACTGGAGAGTATAGATAGTGCCATCCACGAAGACGCGCCCCACCAACTTCTAGTCGGGCGGTCGCGGGATGCGGGGAGTATGGCCCGAGTCTATTAATTGTAGTGTGCGTGTGCACTCATAGGTAATCAGTGTGTACCGACAATACTCAAACATTAGTGGAAGGTTGCACGATTAAACTATAAACTATAGGGAAGAATAGTGGGGCGCGTCTTCGTGAATGGCACTATCTATACAGCCTACGAATATTATAAATGCGAAAGTTTGTTTGTGTTTTATTCATTCATCATCATCATCATCATCATCGGATTTTATAACAGCATACACAATATATATTAAAACATAGATGTGGGAGTGCTCACTCGTAAGGCGCGTGTCCCCGGAGGCCTATGGAGGTGAGGAGTGCTGCCTGGAACCAGCCGGTGAGCTGGTCGACCCCCTCTGCGTACAGCGCGGCGACGCGACCCCCCAGCCCACTCCACGACACGCCGGAATCGAACCAGATGTCCATTATATCCTGAAATTGGCTTTGCATCACACCTGTTGCCACCGATGGGACGTTTGCCCCCACCCCGGAACCAAACATTGTGAGAAAACCAGTTTAACCTCATTATATTCGTCACGTCCCCGAAGGGGTAGGCAGAGGTGTATAGGTAATACCCATACACCCACTTTCCGCCAGATATATATTTTAGGTGCCAATGTGACGTTGGCGAGTCCATCGCCGTTACTCAAGCACGACTATACATACGCCTTTGAATTGCTTCTCAGACGTATGCAGGTTTCCTCGTGATGTTTTCCTTCACCGTAAAGCTTGTGGTGTGACTAATCACTGTACTTAAGTTCAGAAAACTCATTGGTACGGTCGGGATTCGAACTTCGAATCTTTGTGTCGCAGGCAACTACTCGAACCATTCGGCCACCACGGCTTGTTATTACACCCCTGCCTCCAACATTTAGGACCCTGGTGGGAAGGCATGGCAGTATAATGATCAACGGTATATACCTTCCCTTTAACAACTTCGGTCCCGTTCAAGCCGTGTTCTGCCACCAGGTCCTCAGTCAGGAGCTGTTCCACATCGCAGGTCCACCAAGCGTCTGGCCCTTGGGCCTCTAGGAGAGAGCACAGCTTATCTACGATTCGCCTGCAACATAATATTACAGTATATTTGTAATAATAATACCTTACAATTGACCTACCTTACCTTACCTACCTTATTGTATGGCAGCGAATCCTGGGTATGTCAGATGTCAGAGGAAGTATGAAAATAGCTTGAATGCAGTTGAGATGCGATCTCTTCGAAAAATGTGCGGTGTAACGATATTAGATCGAATCCGCAATGAAGAGATTCGCAAATCAACTGGCGTGAATGAGGGCGTGATTGTAAAGATAAAGAAAGGCATGTTACGTTGGTTTGGACACATAGAAAGGATGAGTGGAGAAAGTTTGACGAAACAGATATACAAAGCAAAAGTGTGTGCAAGAAGAGGCAGAGGAAGGCCACGTTCCAACTACCTGGATCAAATAGATCGGACTCTCAAGGACGGGAACGTTAAGAGTACTCGAAACCGACGAGCATGTATGAAGAGACTGATGAATATGGACGAAGCGAAAGAGGTATGTAAGTCTAGAGAGAACTGGCGCTCTATACTCTCTGCCTACCCCGTTAGAGACATGGCGTGATGATATGTATGTATGTACAATTGACAAGGGAAGTGGTAGGCAAATGTGTTACAACACCCCAATCCCACCGGAGATATATTTAGGTGCCAACGTGAAACATGGCGAGTCCATCGCTGCTACTCAGTCATGACTGAGTTTTAAGAGCGGTAGGGCATAACGGGGTTTCCCGTTTGAATTTAGAGTTGCCCGACTGGGGCAGGACCTCCACCTTATAGAAGTCCGTAGCCAAATAACACAATTTATTGTGTTCTGTTCCTATGCGGTGAATAAGGTTACCAGTAATGAGCTCCTTGGGGAGGGGGGAGAATTGCTATATTATGTTGGCAGTAGAGGGAGAGTTAGTCCTATTATGCTGCCAACACAGTATAACATATCCGAAAACAGAGTGGCAACGCGCAAGTGATACTTCGGTATTGTAAGCGTAATTAGGTTGCGGTAACCGTTTTCCATCGGGTGGGCCGTATGCTTGTTTGCCACTCATGTGGTATAAAAAGAAATTACTATACGTAGGTAAATGCTCGCTGGCTTCGAGCACTCCTGACGTTTCTCCTTGGGTGTCCGATCGATTTGATATTATGTACTAGGTATTTGGAACGTGGTCGAGACGAGACAGATTAATGTGGACGAAGCGAATAAAGACCTCTTTCACTTCGCCCACATTAATCAGTCGCTCAGATCAAAGAGAACTGGCGCTCTATTCTCTCTGCCTACCCCTTTAGGGACTCGGCGTGATGATATGTATATATATATGTATGTGACTATACATACGTCATTGCATTTAGTTTCAAACGTATGCAGGTTTCCTTTCGATCTTTCCATTCCCCGTAAAGCTCGTAGTGTGAATAAACTACTCATGCTAAAAAAACCGTTGGTTTCGAATAGTCGGGTTTTGTTTTGTTTTTATTATTATTTTGTGCCTTAACTAACTTGTCAACAACAGCGCGATCCTGAGTGAAGACAGCTGGGATAGGCACGCCCCAGGCCCGTTGCCTAGAAATGCACCAATACGGCCGCTTCTCCAACTGCGCCCTGAACCCTTGCCGCGCTTGGGAGCTGCTAGACTGTGGCAGGATGGTCACTTTGTCTAGAGCTTCCTAGAAAACATAGATTTTTTTCACGCACTGGCCAGGGCCACTTGTCTTCACACGTGTCCTCTTTGTTCAATACCCTTGTAAAGAGACACGGGGAGCAACTAGTGAATACAGGATGATGAGGCCCGCCGTCCAATGGAAATGTAGGATTCAATGGTCCTTCGAGCCGCATCATTTGACAGTGTCCGAGAGCGAACGGATTCTAGCTACCTGACATATGGTCCTTCGAGCCGGGTGCAGTGAATATTACCAATATTACTGGCAAGACAAAAAGCTATACATTAGATCTATACTAATATTATAAAGCTGAAGAGTTTGTTTGTTTGTTTGTTTGTTTGTTTGTTTGTTTGTTTGAACGCGCTAATCTCAGGAACTACTGGTTGGAATTGAAAAATTCTTTTTGTGTTGGATAGTCCATGATTCTAGGAAGGCTTTAGGCTATATAAAATATAAATAAATAATAGTTAATATTAAAAAAATCTCTGAAAAGCGAGTGTGCGAAAGAGACAGACAACAAGATTCTGAGACGTTTTCAATATATTGACAAATACTCTGTCAGAGTGACGTGTAAATATTGACGGTAAAGGTGCGTTCCACTAAGCGCCCACAACAATGAAAATTCTCCTATACCTAAGCGATCCACATAACGACCGCGGTCGTTGTGGTCGCGGCGAAAACGTCAATTATAATGTCATAACTTACGCTCACGACGACCCATCTAAAAAGGTGGGTCGAAATGATCGTTGAATCGAAGAAAATTTGCGTGATTTTCAAAACTCAAAGCATATAAAATGGCGACTGTACCTCTTACCAAATATCCAAGTGTCGCCGCAAGACATTTTAATTCTATTTGAACGTAAATTAATTTAAAACACCAATAATATTAAATTTAAAAAAAAATTATATTTTTTTTCAATATAAATCTATTTAAATTAATCAAGTTTATTTTCAAGGCTTACAGATTATAAACTAACATCTTAAATCTTTTGCTTTCTTTTTACTAACTCGCCGTTTGTATTATTTACCTGCACGCTCAAAACGCTCTGTAATCCATTCCATTTGAGGTTACGACAGTAACGCTTACAAGCAAACTGTGGTCGTGAGCGTAATCATTGTGAACGCTTAGTGGAACGCACCCTATGTATAGCTAGACTGACATTTCATTCAAGTAGTAGTTTTGACAAACCTCAAATTACAGTTTCTTTCATAACAACAAAAGCATGTTTGTTGCGTTTTAGTGTGAGTTTCATAATTAATCGTCGTATTTTATTAGTAATACCACCCGTAAGGCGTCAAAATATCCGTTGGCGCACACCAGTTCGATCGAAGTGTAACGCAAGTCCTATTCAATCGCAGTGTAATGCAAGCCCAGTTCAATCTTCGAGCCAATGAGACTGAAGAACAGCGTAGGCAATGGTAAATACAAATTTCTCCAGATTTATTTCCTGGGGAATTCTGAAGAAGAAGTAAATGAACGCTGTTCGCAGATATCATTTAGCAGTTACAACAACTTTTGCATGAACATAATCAGTTGATCCAATTGTTCAAAACTGTCTTACAAGTAATGTGATGCCATCGGACAATCAGAAAATAGTGATCACAGCAGACAAGCGACCTGCAGGAGACAACATGTCATGAGAGAGGCATCAATGCACCAATGTTAAATGATGTTGCCTTAATCGTGATTGGGGAGAATATGGAGTCTCGCGATATTGTAATGTAACCAAGAAATGATGCCATCATCCTTCAGCATATTAGGGCAAATTCTCACCTCTTATCAAAATAATCTAATATCCATGTAACAATAAATGAATATAAACTACACCTAAACAATACTTTTAATGCCTAACTTTTTAACATAATAGTAATGTTTCAAACTACTTAACCCTTTCGTTAACAAGTCAGCAGGCATTTCAGTAGTTGGCAAATTGCCTTGGCATTGAAATTTTGACATTGAAAAAATGGCATTGCCATGTACTCGGCCTCAGTACTGGACAATGCCACTGTCGGTTGTTTTCTGCATTCTTATGATATTACAGTACCAGACAATTTAAAACAGAAACCTGTATAAGATCTCCTGTCAATAGTATTTGATGTCCAATCTGAGTCTACAAATCCTTCTAAGTTGTTATTATCATTTGTAAACATTAAACCATAAGATTTTGTTTTATTTAAATATTCTAACACTCTCTTTGCGTTTTTCCAGTGAACTGCAGTAAAACAATTGTTAAATTGGCTTAAATAGCTGACACTGTAACTGATATCTGGGTGTGTAAGTATAGACAAATACATAAGACTTCCTATCAGTTGCTGATAAGGATATTATTTACAAACATTTTCTGACTTATCCAACTTCAATTTACATTCAATAGGAGTATCAACAACATTACAGTTTGACATCTTAAACTTATTTAAAATATGTTCGACAAAATGCTCCTGATCTAATGATATACAACCATTTTTATATACTTTTACTCTCATACCTAAGCATTCTTTCACTTGCCCTGAATCTTTAGTTTTGAAATTTGACATTAAACTATGTTTCAGTTCATCTGTCAATGCCTTGCTACTGGAAAATATGAAAAAATCATCGACAAACACAGTTTTTAAAATTTGTTCATTATTTACCTTTTACTATATAAACATGGTTCCAATTTAGACTTAATATACTACCCTGGCTTAACAAACAATCATCTACTCTCTTATTCCACTGCCTTGCTGATTGTTTAAGTCCATAAATTGCACGTTTTAGTTTGAGTACACTGTTACTCTGACATTCTAAATTAGGTGGTACTAGCATGTATACTGTTTCATCAAGGTACCTAGCCATTTAAAAATGCAGTGTTAACATCAAGATGAGTAATTTCTAAATTTAACTTTACACTTAAAGAAAATAACATTTTCAAAGTGTTAATACAGGTGAGTTAATACAGATGTTTCTTTATAGTCCACACCTTCTACTTGGGTAGAGCCCTTAGCGACTAAACGAGCCCTATATCTCACTTTATTATCACTTTCAAACTTTCTTTTGAAAACCCAAATTTTAAATTCTTTTCACAAATTCTAGAGCAAGTGAATGAATTTGTATATCTAGGAAGCATGTTCACACGAGATGGAAAGTATGAAAAAGATATTGAAAGAAGGCTAACTGCCGGTATTAAGGTGAATGGGGCCATGTCGGTGTTGATGGCCAGCAACGGTTGCTGTCCACAGCGTGATATTTGTGCCTACTTTATTGTATGGCAGCGAACCCTGGGTATGTCAGAGGAAGTATGAAGATAGCTTAAATGCAGCTGAGATGCGATATCAGCTGCGAAAAACGTGCGGAGTAACGATCTTAGTTCGAGTCCGGAATCAAGAGATTCGCAAATCAACTGGCGTGAATCAGGGCGAGATTGAAAAGATGAAGAAAGGCATGCTACGCTGACTTGGACATATAGTAAGGTTGAGTGAAGAAAGATTGACGATACAGATATACAAAGCAAAAGTGTGTGCAAGAAGACGCAGAGGAAGGCCACGTTCCAACTACCTGGATCAAATCGATCGGACGCTCAAGGACGGGAACGAAAAGAGTACTCGAAACCGACGATCATGTATGAAGAGACTGATGAATGTGGACGAAGCAAAAGAAGTATAAAGTCTAGAGAGAACTGGCGCTTTATACTCCCTGCCTACCCCCTTAGGGACTTGGTGTGATGATATGTATGTATGTATGTATGTAAATTTTCACCCATGCGAAGCTGGGCGGGTCAGCTAGTTAGATATAATAATATATAAAGAGCCTTGGTGGCCGAGCGGTTCGACTAGTTGCCTGCGACACAAAGATCGCAAGTTGGAATCTCGACTGTACTAATGAGTTTTTCTGAACTTAAGTACAGTGACTAGTCACACCACGAGCTTTACGGTGAAGAAAAAACATTCAAAGGCGTATGAATAGTCGTGCTTGAGTAACGGCGATGGACTCGCCATCTATCACGTTGGCACCTAATATATCTCTGGCGGAGAGTGGGTGTGGGGGTATTACCTATACACCTCTGCGTACCTTATGGGAAAATAAGGGTCCCCTAAGAGGTGAGGATATATATATTGATATAATAATAATACAATGGACCTTCAGAGTATATTCAAGCAATCATATACGCGGACAAAGCCGTGGGAATAAATAGTAGAGAACTATAAAGAGAAAAAATCCTTACCAAAGCCTGTTTCTTCAAAGCCGCCGTATCAATAAACCACTGTTGGCTGGCCCGCAATATGACAGGTTTCTTAGTCCTCCAGTCCAGCGGATACGAGTGTACATACGTCCCCCTATGGATGACGGCCTCGCTGAACTGGGATATGACTACCTCCTGGCCCTCTTGGAGGACGTAAAGCCCATTGAGGGCAGGGTCCAGATTGGTATAGCGTCCCGATTCGTCGACATTGCATTCCTGGAACGAGAGCAGTTTGGAGGTGGCGACGGACGTGCATAACCCAAATTCATCAGTCATCCACCTGATGGTAAGCGGTTACCGTAACATGTAAGTGCACTGGCTACTCAAATAAAATATCAGTATGAAAAATATTTTTTTTTTATAACAAGAGTGGCAAACTAGCATACGGCACCCGATGGAAAACGGTTACCGCAGCCTATTTACGCTCACGAAGTATCACTTGCGCGTTGCTACTCTGTGTTGGGAGAGTTATATATAGTGTGTTGGCAGCATAATGGGTTTAATCCCTCTGCTTCCAACACAATGTAACAATCCTCCCCCTCCCCAAGGAGCTCATTACTGGAAACCTTATTCACCGTGTAGGAACACAACACAAGAAATTGTGTTATTTGGCTACGGACTTCTATAAGGTAGAGGTCCTGCCCCAGTCGGGCAGCTACAAATTCGAACGGGAAACCCGTTATGCCCTACCTCTCTTAGATCTACCATCATGTGAAGATGGCACTATCTATATATGTATGTACATATATAGATGGTGCCATCCACGAAGACGCGCCCTATTTTTTATTTATTTATTTATTTAACACACACACAGACAAATACAGCTTACGTTACTAGAAGGATAAATAACAACAATCATTTAACTACATTAACACTATGTTATGTTAAGCACCGTAGTAGTGTGTGTATGGAACCAGCTCAGTGTACGCTATGTTAAACACAGCACTGGTTTTCAGTTGGCCCCTAACATTGCACAACATGTCTCTTCATACGCGCACAAGGAACACAAAACAAAAAATAGAAAATAAGAAATAGTACAGTGAAAAGGTGTGTCGGTATCGGTATCGCATCGGAATACATATTTTTCAATTTGAGTTGTAAAAAATAAATCAGGAAAAGTATTGTAGTATGAACAAATACAGACAGTAATTCACTTTCACGGAACACAGTAAGGACAATGTGCTGTGGTCTAATACAGTACCCACCCACAGACAAGCGTTATCATCTGGATAAAAAATAATAATAATAAAAACATAAAAATTTAAATCTACATAGTATTTTGTTTAATCAAAAATTTTTCCATTGTATGTTTTTTTATTGTTGCGCGTGTCATATTTTTGCGCAGGGGTGGGGGTAAATCGTTCCAGATTTTTGACGCGGAGTATTTAAAGCTTCCTTTGTAACTAGATGTTCTATGGGCTGGGACTTCCATATTGTTTGCTTCCACCCCTCTCGTATTCTTTCTCTGAGCATCTTTAACCCATTTGAATTTGTCATAAAGGTATTTCGGCTTTCCTTGTGTTGCAATTTTGTATACTAAGCAAGTGAGATGTAATTTCCGACGTGCTTCCATCTTCAGAGTTTGTTTCACATTAAGAATGGGTGTAATATGATCTCGATTTGGAACATTATAGCAAAAACGAACGCAAGCATTTTGGACTCTTTGAATGGCTCTCTTTGTGACTTCGAGAATACGTGGTCCATATACAGTGTCACAGTAGTTGAACTGGGATAAGACAACGGATTCTACTAATGTCTCTCTTACTTTAACTGACAGATACTTTCGTATCCTATAGAGTGCTTTGAGGCGGTAAAAAGCATTTCTTATTTTAATATTTATATGTTCAACGTAGCGTAACTCGCTGTCCATTATTAACCCCAGGTTTGCTGCACTTTGCACTTCAGCTAAATCGAGACCCGCAATATTGACCTGTGTATGACTTGATGCTATTTTTTGGCGTTGTGATTTGTTTCCTAATATCATAAATTTTGACTTCGCAGCGTTTAAAACGAGCGAATTTCTATCTGCCCATTCTGCTACGGCCCTCAAATCTTTATTTATATACTCAATAGCACTCTGAGTATTTTCCGGCTTAAAAGAGTAGTAGATTTGGGTGTCGTCAGCGTAAAGATGAGCTTGGCAATACCGTATTGCCCTAGGAAGATCTGCGGTGAATATTATAAAAAGGATTGGACTTAAGATGGACCCCTGCGGTGTGCCTCTATTTAGGTGGGTCACATCTGAGTACAATGGCTCGCCTTGCTTTGTTTTTGTTTCTACATACTGCAGTCTATTAGTCAGGAATGAGTGGAACCATTTGCAGGACCCCTCCGATACACCGTAGTATGATAGTTTAGCCATAAGTAGTTCCTGGTTGAGGCAGTCAAAGGCCCTTGAAAAGTCCAGTAGCGTGAGCAAACTGCCCATGCCTTTGTCCGATGCCGCTAGAATATCATCTGTAACGTGAAGTAATGCAGTAGATGTGCTAAAGCCAGTACGGAAACCTGACTGTATACCAGGTAAAACACCTTCTTTCTCTAGGTACTCTGTAAGTTGTGAGCACACTGTTGTTTCCAATATTTTTGATAATATAGGTAGTAAACTAATAGGCCTTAAGTCCTTATAATCCTCTACTTTGTTATTCTTGGGTAATGGAATTACTTTTGCTAGTTTCCATGATTCTGGAAATTCATGCAATCTAATAGAGTTGTTGATAATTTCAGTTAAAATGGGCAGTGTTACTTGTAAAGTAATGGTTAACATTTGGATCGTAATTTGGTCGTGTCCGCTAGCCTTTGTCTTTATATTTGAAATAATCTTTAATACTTCAGTTTCGGTTGTAGTTTGCAGATCGAACGTATTTTGTGTATATCTGTTTTGATTAAAGTAATCAAAAGTTTTTTCGTCCACTTTATTATTACCTGGTACATTAGAAAAAAAGTTTTTTATTTTATTCGGATCATTAAGGTGTTCTGGAATTACCTGAGTAGGCAAATTATTGCCCAATGTGCTAGTTCGTTTTAAATGATTCCACATCTGTTTGGGTTTTCTTATATTATTGTTCACGTAAAAGTTATAATAAGCTATTTTCTCCCTATCAATGGCACCATTGACATAGTTTCTGAGATTCTTGTAATATTTTCGATCGCTGTCTTTTCCAGAGAAGCGTGCTCTTTTCAAAGCTGAGTCTCGAAGTGACATCATCATTCGTATCGTTTCTGTAATCCACGGCGTAGGTCTAGAGTTAATTTTAATTCGTTTCATAGGAGCATGGATATCAAATAGGCTAAGTAATATATTATTGAAACGTTGGACTTGTTCATTGACGTCAGCAGTAGTAAGGACTTCCGACCAATTTACATTTTCCAGATCTTGGTTAAATGTCCTTTGGTCAATTTTTTCAATTAGTCGCTTATATATGTATTGTGAACTTGTTTTCGGTTTTTTTATACTAAATTCAGCAATTACCATAGCATGATCACTAAGTGATGGATTGTGATAAACATTGACAGTCTTGCATAATTCGGGGGAGTCCGTAATTATTAGGTCCAACAGAGAAGAATGTCGATCATCCACCCGAGTTGCTTCTTGAACTAGTATTTCTAAGCTCCTTTGACTACAAAAGGCTTGAACATCCCGAGTTGATGATCTGTTAGGTTGTAAGAGATCAACATTAAAATCAGATAGTAGAAACAAATGATTACAGTGAGAAAAGGTATTTAAAGACTCGCTGAGAGCGTCTATTGCTACTGCTACAGCCACTGATTCGGGTCTATATGCAGTACCGATGGCAAGACATCCTCTGCCAGGCAGGGCTAGCTCCAACCACAATTGCTCGAGTGGCGAGTCGGGATGATCCTTTACTTTTATTTTCAAATCTTTCCTCACATAAAATCCAACACCTCCTCCTCTCGCGTTTCGTAGTCGAGGTTTATGCTTAAGTACATATCCGGGGATTGCAGGAATGAAAATTTCTTCACCATCTCTAAGCCATGTCTCGTTTAGGGCTAAAATGTCTGGCTTATACTCCACAATACTTCTTAAAAGTTCATCTTGACCAGTGTTTAATGATCGTGCATTGATTAGCCCCAATTTCAAACCAAATTTGTTTTTATGAGTCATTTTAATGGGCGTAATCCAATATATGGAAGCAGAATACAAGTACTCACAAACGACCCCGTTGTCAGTAGGTAACCACTTTTTTTATTAATTGTATGATATTTAGACCAAGCCAATACTAATACATACCACCGACCCAATAACAAACATTTTAACAAAAGGAAACAGCCTCTTAGGTATACAAAAGAAAAAAATAGTTTTAAAACAATAGACGATAAAGTGCTACATACATTTAAGGCGAACCCCAAATTGCCCAGCCTGGATAATAACAAAGTGTATATTAAATCATTACTAGTACGCAATGGACACAATAAAATATAAAGTAATATTAGCAATGTTATTAACTTTATGATTTCGATATAAAAATTATTACTGATTCGAAATAGATACAGAGCTAACCGTGTCGCAACCAAAAACCCTCTTTAAGTCTGTCTCTGAGCGCAATCGGTAACGCTCGTCCCCATGTTCCCGTCTCGCGTAAATCCTTCCGTCGCGCGTCCACACGTAACGCCATTTAGTATGACCTGCCATGTCCCGTGCCTTCCAGAACAGCTGCCGATTATGCTTTGTTAGTCTCTCGTTCACATAAAAGGTTTCTGCAGGTCCGTCAAAACCCATGCCGGATGTGGTAGCGCCCCTTCTCACGCGGGCGCCTTTAAGCATAGCTTCACGGGTCACGCGCCGAGCAAATCTTATAACGATTGGTCGCGGTCTCGATGCTGCATACTCACCCCCCACTATGGTGCGCGGCGGGCCAGCACGCTCTGCCGAAACAATGTCACGTTCCTCCAGCTCCACACCAATTTTTGTCGCTATTGTGAGAGCAATATGGGTGATGCCTTCTCCCTTGGTCTCCGGAATTCCTGCTATTTCGATGTCGTTTGCCAGCATGAATTGATCACGATCTTGCAGATCTTGTTTGAGCTGTATGATAGTGGCCTCCAGCGAGTCATTACTGGACTGCTTCTTATCATTGAAGTTTAGTTGCATTGATTCAATTTTAGCTTCCAACTCCTCCACACGTGCATTGCTTTTGTTTAGAGCGTCCGTTAAGTCTGCAATTGTGGATCTGAAAAGGTTCATTTCTATGCGGGTCGCACGCAACTCGGACCAAAACTTACTAATTTCTTCAGTCGAGTCCAAATCCAGCTGCGTGTCGATTTTGTCAGGATATAGTTGTTGAGTACCGGAAGGACTCGATGTGTGCATTTGTTTTTGATCCACTGTTGCATTATTCGGTGTCTCAATGATATCTGTCGCCTCAACATACCCGACCGAATCGTCTGAAAGTTCTGATGTTGGTGACACTGGGTGGATTGAATTGGAATTGGCCGTGTTTGAAGAAAGCTTGCCTTGGCACTTAAAGCATTTCCAAGTACGTTTGTAATCTCTATCTCTAATACACTCAATAGGCGTATTAGCACAGAGCAGATCGTACTTAGATTTGCACACAGAACAGCACATATACTCCCGTCTCAACAGTGGCTTCTTACAATCAGCACAATTTGGGCCTATAGTATTGGAATGTGTGGACAGCTTCATTACGTTTTTGCTCATATTTTCTAGCAAAAATTAAAATTGAGAAGTATTTATTAGGAGGGTAGACACCGATGACATGCAGAAGCCAAGAAACTTTAACAAGCCAAAACTGATCAGTCGATAGTCAAGGTCCCGGCAAAAAGGTCTTAAGCGCCGTGAAAAGCGCGTCACTTACGCGTATTTGGCTGACACTACTTGATTAAATAGGCACTTTTAAATTCGTGTGATTAAACTTAAAACTTTCGTTATCTGCACAATAATTACACTGTTTTCCGACTAGTAATGTTATTGTATGACACTTGCACCAAATTTAACCAACTACAATTCGTAATTTACTTAAAAAAGGATTTAAACATCAAGTTAAATTGACAAGGTGTTGTTGCCTTGCGCGCGCTCGGATACGAATATTCTTCCCTCCAGTTTATACTGTAAGTGTGTCTTACACTAATGTGTGAGTGAGTATTGTCGGTACACACTGATTACCTATGAGTGCACACGCACACTACAATTAATAGACTCGGGTCATACTCCCCGCATCCCGCGACCCCCTCCCCTAGAAATTGGTAGGGCGCGTCTTCGTAGATGGCACTATATGTACATACTGAGGTTAATCTATGGTGACCGCTTCCCAGCATATGCTAGTTCAATAATTTTGTTGTACGATAAAACACGTCATTAAATATTCTATTATTCCAGTGTAGAGTCCAAATTTCTATTAACATATCGACATTGAATCGGGGAATTCCTCCACATACCGTCTCGCACTGCACGGTTTCAAAGGAGTTCCCTTTCGGAAACACTCATGCTGTGGCATTCCATCTCCCAACCTCAACGTGAGTTCATTAATTCACGTTGAGATTTTCCACAGAGAGTACAGTAGATCCTCGTTTCTCCTTAATTTGCCACCTAATTGGACTTGAATAAGTCCATTGGCGGCGGTACCCGCTTACCATAAGTAGTATAAAAATGGTATCCTCACCACAGTCATGTTATTCTTCAAAGCGATGAGAAAATCATCCGGGCCGTGCGCAGGCGCAGTGTGTACTAACCCTGTCCCCTTTCCTTCAGTCACGTGGTCTCCAGCCAGGAATGGGAGCGTTCCCTGCACCAACTTGTTCCTATACGTTGTACCATTAAGCTGATTACCTGGGCAAAATGAAAAAGATGAGCCGTGGTGGCCGAGTGATTTGAGTAGTTGCCTGCAACACAAAGATTGCAAGCTCGTATCCTGACTGTACGAATGAGTTTTACTTAACTTAAGTAAAGTGATTAATCTCACCACGAGCTTTGCGGTGAAGGAAAACATTGAGAGAAAACCTGCATACGTTCGAGAAGAAATTCAAAGGCGTATGTATAGTCGACAATGGACTCGACATCGGCCACGTTGGCACCTAAAATATAGCTCTACCGGAGAGTGTGTATGTGAGTACTACCTATACACCTCTGCCTACCGCTTCGGGAACCCTAGTGGAAAGGCGTGAAGATATATTATTGATATTATTATTATTATTATTATTATGAAACAAAAAACTTTTAGTTCCAAGTAAAATTGATAAAGGCTATGATGACCACATATCATAAGAAAACCCAGTACTATCAGTTCAATCTGTAGGGAGATAGGGTCGGCAACCTGCGAGCGTAACCCCTGGTGCCGCAGCCTCCATAGGCAGCGATAACAAATAAAAATAGTAGTTAAAAAAAACTAAAAAACACGCTTTTTATAGAAAACCGAACTAAAAAATAGAAAATAAATTTCGATAATATCTTAAAAAGCGTGGGGTGCAAGGTGTCAATAATTTCGGTAATATCTTAAAAAGCACCCCACGCTTTTTAAGATATTATCGAAATTTATTTTCTATTTTTTAGTTCGGTTTTCTATAAAAAGCGGGTTTTTTAGTTTTTTTTAACTACTATTTATTTTCTACTTTTTAGTTATTAGTGTATTGTCATCGGTCCTCGATAAGTCTACAAAGTTTGAACGAAATCTGACCGTTTAAAGTGGGTCAAAATCGAGCTCAAAGAAGTCGGTTACATACATACAGGTGAAGCTAATATAAAGCGTGTAAAAAAACAAGCCCACAAGGGGTTGAAAAAATTATTACCATCAAACTCCACGACTTTGGTGATTTCCACCTTCAGAACCTTCGCCAGACTATCCAGCAGCCCGCTGCCAATGAGGAACAGCTCCCCAGGCTTATTGCTCAAAGTCACAATGCTGTACTTCATCTGAGGGTTGTAGCATACTGCACGGTTGGCCACCAGGGTCCAAGGGGTAGTGGTCCATATCATTGCTGATACTGATTTACTGGAAAAAATTATGATCATACTGTAGTTTTGAATTATCATTATTACCTCGTGAGTTGTCAACCACAAGCTAATGGCAGTGTCAGGCAGTTGTACACGCATTCAATTTGACTGCTCTTTGCCCTGGGGTAGTAGCTTGATACCAACCCTACAGCCTACCTCAATAGGCAGGCTATGTAATGCAAAAATATTCTTTCAAATAAGAATTATAGGAGTCCGTAGCCAAATAACACATTTTTTGTGTTTTGTTCCAACGCGGTGAATGAGGTTACCAGTAATGAGCTCCTTGGGGAGGGGGGAGGATCGTTATATTGTGTTGGCAGCAGAGGGATTACTCCCATTATGCTGCCAACACAGTATAACTCTCCGAACACAGAGTGGCAACGGCACAGTATGGCAATACTTCGGTTTTGTAAGCGTATATAGACTGCGGTAACCATTGTAGGCCGTATGCTTGTTTGCCAATCTTGTTTTTAAATGTTCAAAAATTTTTCATACTAGTTGATTAGTTAGGAGGTATCTAAATGTATAAATTCACATGTCGATACTATGTGTATGTACACTTAAACACCATTATGTAACAAACTATTTTACTTCATTTCATTTCTAATACATAGGTACTGAGATGAGCCAATCCTTAGCTTTTACAGTTAAAGAATACATCAAGAACAATCCTGCAGAATTCCTCTCGATGGCTGCGACGCGACTTCAATCACGTCGGCACCTTTATCAAGCAAAAAGTAGGTTTCTATACACTTCTTCCAACTCTTTCGCGGTCATTGTGGTGGTGGTCACCGTGGTGGCCGAGTGGTTGGAGCAGTTGCCTGCGACACAAAGATCGCAAGTTCGAATCCCGACAGTACCAATGAGTTTTTCTGAACGTAAGTACAGTGACTAGTCACACCACGAGCTTTACGGTGAAGGAAAACATTGAGAGGAAACCTGCATACGTCTGAGAAGAAATTCAAAGGCGTATGTATAGTCGTGCTTGAGTAACGGCAGCGGACTCGCCATCTGTCACGTTGCTACCTAAATATATCTCTGGCGGAGAGTGGGTGTGTGGGTACTACCTATACCACCTCTGGCTACCCCTTCGGGGACCCTTGTGGGAAGGCGTGAGGATATATAAAAATACCGTACCCATTAATTACATCTTGTACCACTTCTGGTGCCTTCTCAATAGGAAATGTGACATATACTTCCGTACTTTTATACAAAGGATCATATTCCAATTCCGCCTCTGCTAGTGCTGTTCTGAAAAAGATGCAAGTAACTGAAAGATTTCTTTGTCATACGTTTTTACGCAAAAAAGCCAAGGTTAATAATTGGCCAATAGTAGTTTAAGTAGAAATCAAAATTGCAGGTTCAAACCGTCACTAAACTACTTGGTCTGCAACAATGTGATATTTCTTAAGCGCAATGATTTAAGGTACAAGGAAGGCATTTTACGAAAACCTAACAATTAACATTTAATTCACTGCATGTATAAACAGCTCTGCCATGCAATTTCACCCGAGTAAAAATGTGTTTCACTAGCAAAATTTTCTGCCTAGATTTATTTTCTTGACAGAATCTATTCGTGATAATGATATGTATTAATTCAGCAGTAACGGACAACCATACTCTCATTAGAATGATTGTGCTTGTGAAACAATAAAACAACAACAGATTCTCATTACATTTCCACTTGGATATATCACCAGCAATAAATAGGTGTTTACCTGTCAGTAGTCACTTGTGGCAGGCATAGAAGCAAGTGTATATAATGCACAATAAAATAACTTACTTTGAAGAAGGTGACCAGTACACAGGTTTCAATGCGCGAAATATGAGACCTTTCTCATACATCTTGTAGAATAACTGTAGTTGATTTTTGACATAATCTTTACTTAGAGTCAGATAGAACTGCTTATCCCAGTCCGCCATGATACCCCAGCTTTCAAATACAGCTCTTTGCCTTTCAACAGTCTCCAGAGCAAATGTTCTAGCAATTTGTCTTATATTCTCAGGGCTAGAGATCTCTTTTTGTTTGGCTTTCTTAGCCTTTTGCAGTGCCTTTAGTTCTATAGGAAGGCCATGGCAGTCCCAACCAGGTACATAGTGTACTTTATTGCCTTGTAGTATCTGGTTTCGGTTGTTTATGTCTTTAATAATCTGAAAGTGTAGATTCTTAGAGTTCTTTCTTCTTATAAACAATATGTTTTTTTGACAGATTAGTAACAATATTTGTTGTTGTTGTTGTCTTATGGCCCCCCCCGAGGTGCAGAGGGCTTTCATAAGGTTGTGCCACTCCTTTCTATCCTCAGCTATTTCCTTAGCTTGTTCCAAGTGTTGTTCCTTAGCCAAGCCAAGGAACAACAATATTTAAAGAGAAATAAAAAAATCTATACTAGAACAATGAGCCTTAATCTAAAAACCTTAATAAATATAATATAATAACTAAAATATATTATTAAAAGGAGTCCCTTTAGGCAAGGTTCCGAAGATACTGGCAACGTTCGAAATGTCAGATTTGAATGACACCTCTATTGACATACATACATGTTCAGACATAGTTTGCCACAAAATTCAGGTTTTCTGTACAGCTTCAGTCTCCAAGGGCATTATTATTTTTATATTATATTATTAAAGCTTATAAGTTAAAGAATAACAATTTGTATCAGTTGTGTACACCTATGAACCTCAGCGCCAATCCTCAGTGCGACCTCTTTGTGGATGACTGTGGTCGTATATCACTCGAGTGCCTGAGATTTTGTGAAAGGGATGTATGATTTTATTAATATTTTGATTTATTAAGTTTTATTGTATATTGTTTTTGTGTCTTTTCTTTTTTTATTTTTTGTTCTCTTTTAACAAATGTAATTGGTTAACCCGTTTTTGTTAAATAAATAAATAAATAAAAATAAATAAATGAAAGGCTTGTTCATAGTAGTTGTGCCATTGTGCATTTTATTTGAGTATATAGATAGTACAGATATTAATATGTATGCAATAAGTACTAGTCATTTATTTACCTCCATAAATGCATACAAATTATGCCATGACCCTCACAAGGTAGGTAGTGAGTAGCCAGTCTCTTCTCTTTGACCTCTGTTATTTAATTGACAGTTCATCAATATATTAGTCTTTTTCTATTTGACTATGGTGAACAAATAGCCCCCCAGTTACAACCCTCCCTTTCACACCCACCTTTAACAACTAATGAATTTATGTTGAGTTGTTTAGAAACAACATACCTTATTAACTGCATGTCCCATATGTAAGTCTCCATTTGCATAAGGTGGACCATCGTGCAACACATATTCTGGACCTTTACGATTTTCTCGTTGCCAGGAGTAAAGCTCTGAAAATTGAGCTAACTGTGAAAATATTAATCCGATTTTAGTGATCAGTTTCAACCAGCCAATATTTACAATTGAAGCTTCTATTATTTTTTAATTTATAATATACAGTTGTAGATATCCTTTTTAATGGTTATGTAAACTTATTTTGCGATTTTACCTTTTGAATTTCCTCTCTTATATTATTGTTCGATCGCGCAGGAAAGTTGGTCTTGGGTAATAAGATTGTGTGAGAATATGTCTTGGTTTTAGGCTGAGCTGAACTTTTTGTCCGTAAGCAATTTATGCATGACGAATTGATATATTTTTTCTTATAATTTGATCTTAATAACTTAGTATTCTTTGATAAAAACATTATCAATCAATGTGGTTACAAATTTAAACTCGGCTTTTGATTAATGTCAAGACTATTACTGAAAAATTTTAAGCAGACACTACAGATAAAGAAAATTTGTACAAAGTTGCGTTCATAGATTAGAGTTCATTTATAAATTTGGTTTTTATTTCAATGCATGTATTCAGAAACCTATCTTTTTACACGCTTTATATTAGCTTCACCTGTATGTATGTAACCGACTTCTTTGAGCTCGATTTTGACCCACTTTAAACGGCCAGATTTCGTTCAAACTTTGTAGACTTATCGAGGACCGATGACAATACACTAATAACTAAAAAGTAGAAAATAAATAATAGTTTAAAAAAACTAAAAAACACGCTTTTTATAGAAAACCGAACTAAAAAATAGAAAATAAATTTCGATAATATCTTAAAAAGCGTGGGGTGCTTTTTAAGATATTACCGAAATGATAATCACTCTACTAATATCTGTCAATAAAATATTTATAACTATTGACACCATGCACCCCACGCTTTTTAAGATATTATCTAAATTTATTTTCTATTTTTTAGTTCGGTTTTCTATAAAAAGCGTGTTTTTTAGTTTTTTTAACTATTATTTTATTATTAAAATGACTAGTTAATTTCAATGTTAAAAACAATGTTAATAAAACGCAGCCACAATTCTGCCAGAACAGAACAGACGCACTATCCTCACGCCATTCCTCAAGGGGGGACCCTTGTGGAAGTGGTAGGCAGAGGTGTATAGGTAGTGTAGTATCCACACACCCACTTTCCGCCAGAGATATGTTTTAGTTGCCAACGTGACAGAACAGAATAGATATATAACAGTAAAGACCTCCTTACAGAAACAGAATATCTTAAAATGTTCCAATTCATGAACATTGTATTGGATTGGTTGTTATAAAGCTATATTGTAAGAGGAACTCTACGTTCTAAATAAGACAATAGTAGTCTAAAATCTTATTATCTGTGGTCTATACATCAAGACCACAGAATATTAATTATGTTTTCTTTTCATCCTGGTTCTTGTCAAAACAACACATGTTTTGAGCTGAGAGTAAATACTTCATAGACTTTCCACTTGCTCTCAGGAGACAAATATATAGTCAAAATGGTAAATAAAATTTATATTACATTTCGTCTTTCTCGGCAAAAGTATGAAAGAAGCAATTAACTAACTTAACCTTACTTTTAGCCTAAAACGAAGAAGAAATTTATCGACCGAAAGAAAGCTGTGACGTTCAATTTGGTGCATCGTTCGCAAAGAGATCCTCTCACTGCCGATGAAAGTGCGCCACAACGTGTTCTTGTTCCAGTAAATGCAAACGTGCCACCGAAAAAGGAAAAAGATCCAGTAAGTGTTATGTTGTTAATTAAAACGCTAGCAAACATCCTTACCTATATTTAATACTTCTTTCTTTTGTCGAATTATTTACCCAAGTCGTATCCTTAACGAGGAAACAAAACCGACGTCTAGAGAAAACTGGCGCCCTACCTTCTCTGCCTACCCCGTTAGGGCGTGATGATATGTATATTGATCAATATGTGTTTTGTTTTTTCTTTAGGATTTAACATTAGAGCAACGCAGAGAAGAACAGAGAAAGTATGGAGTGTACTTTGATGATGATTACAACTACTTGCAGCATCTTAAAGATACACAGGAAGTCACCATGGTCTTACAACCTGTAAGTAATATGACAGACGATTCTAGTGTGTGTGTGTTGTTGTCCTATGGCACCCCGGAGGTGCAGAGGACCTTCATAAGGTTGCACCACTCCTTTCTATCCTCAGCTATTTCCTTGGCTTCGCTCCAGCTCAGTCTATATACTCAACTCATATATAGCTGTGGTGGCTCAGTGGTTTGAGCAGTTTGAAACCCCACTGTACTAATGAGTTTTTCTACAGTGATTAGTCACACCACTAAAATTAAATTCAAAGGTGTATAGTTGTGCTTGAGTTATTGAGATGGACTCGCCATCTATCCTGCTGGCAACTCAAATATCTCTTTAGCGGAAAAGTGTATGGTTACTACCTCCACACCCCTGACTACCCATTTGGGGACCCTTGTAGAACGGGTGATGATATATATCATCCATCTACCTATGCATATTCTTTCCATTCCAGAAAGCCATACACAAAAGGAAGTCCAAATCTTCCCAAGACAGTGAAGGTGCTGATGATGAAGAAACAAAAGACGAAGAATCAGAGATGGCAGAATCCTTACAACTGCCCAGTTCTGTTTTTGCCTCCGAAGTGGAGGAAGACGTTGGGTTATTAAATAAAGCTGCATCACAAGGTATTTTTCTTTCTGACTTTTACAAGCAAGTTAGTATGGTGAGCATAAAGAAGCTGATGAATGTGTATAAAGTAAAAGAGTCATAGGTCAGAGGTCTAGAGAGAACTGGCTCTTTGCTTTGCCTGCTTCACCATGCTGGACTCAGTACAGTAGCCATACTGCTTTTCTTACATCTGTTTTTCAGGTCTCTGCCTCAATTTGGACCCTGAAGTAGTTGCAGCATTGGATGAGGACTTCGACTTTGAGGACCCTGACAACCAGCTGGAGGACAATTTCATTGAACTTGCCATGGCTGAAGGTAATACATATAACTGTTTCCGCCCGATGGTAAGCGGTTACCGGCGCCAATGGACGGCGTATCGTCTCGCGTGTTGCTACAGACATTCTACTGTATGTAGGTGTGTGAGTGTAGCCATTTTTTAGGCGCACATAAGAACCGGCTATAGAACCGATCCTCTTTAAAGTTATAAATTTTAAAAATGAAAAGTGTAATTTAATATCAAAAGTAATTGTGCGCGCAAAAATAAGCCGTAAATGTTAACAAAGCAAACACATTTTTCATCACCTATGCACATTCAACCCAGCATGCGGGGCGAGGGTAGGAATTTCTGTCTATACATGTTTAGATCTTATTTTTCAAATTTGGATGCTACCAAAAAAATTACCCTGTATAACTAAAAATCTATGAAATGTGTGTTTCTTCTATGCACTTCTAAACTAATCATCCAATTATGATGAGAGCTCATATGCTGGCCTCGGTTCCAGGGCCTGGCACTGCACATCAAATACAAGCAATCAATGGCAATTAAAGAGGCATAGTAACACATGCGGGGCAAAGCTAGCATATATTATAAATGCGAAAGTGTGTTGGGGTGTTGAGGATGTTTGTTACCCAATCACACTATAAGGGCTGAACGAATTTGGGAGAAATATTACACATGAATAGATCTTTTCTGAATGAATTTTTATTGGCACCTAATATACCTCTGGCGGAAAGTGGGTGTGTGGGTATTACCTATACACCTCTGCCTACCCCTTCGGGGACCCTTGTGGGAAGGCGTGAGGATATATATATATTATAATTTTTAATAAAATACGATATGGTCTAGATCGCGGAGTACATGTAGTGTTAATTCAAATTTTGTTCTCAGGATCCGGTGATGACGAGGAGTACGATGATGAAGACAGCATGGCTGACGACGACTCTGATCAAGCCTTTGCATCTGACGATTCTGATGATGAAAGTGGTGACTCGCAGGTAAGACCCCCTTCTATTCCTTACTTCCACATGCTAGTCTATGTTTGTCAAGGAGAAATCCTAGTAAAATGTGCTCCGCAGTTTCACCAGCGCTATATTTGATTTATGGTTTTTGATTAATAGTTTTTTTTTGCAAGGAAACATATATGTGTCCATCCAGCCAATAAAATTTATCTTGAGCCAAATGACATTCAAATCTGTTTAGCCATTCTGGCGTGAGTGCCATGCCAATGTTATAAATGCAAATGTTTGTGAGTATATTTGTTTCAATTTCACTTAAAAACTACTGAACCGAAATGGAGGAAAATTGATACAGGGATAGATTATTAGCTAGATTAAAACTTGAAACATGTTTCAATGAAATCAATTTATAATGGACATAAGTAACCGACGAGCATGTATGAAGAGACTGATGAATGTGGACGAAGCGAAAGAGGTATGTAAGTCTAGAGAGAACTGGCGCTCTATACTCTCTGCCTACCCAGTTAGGGACTAGGCGTGATAATATGTATGTATAAGTAACTAGTTAATAATCATCATATCATCACGCCTTGTCCCTAGACTACTAGGATAATAGTAATCTAAATATGTAAAAAAAGCCGTGGTGGCCGAGTGGTTCGAGTAGTTGCCTGCGACACAAAGATCGCAAGTTCGAATCCTGACTGTACCACTGAGTTTTTCTAAACTTAAGTACAGTGGTTAGTAACACCACGAGCTCTACGGTGAAGGAAAACATCGAGATGAAACCTGCATATGTCTGAGAAGCAATTCAAAGGCGTATGTATAGTCGTGCTTGAGTAACGGGATGGACTCGCCATCTGTCACGTTGGCACCTAATATATTTCTGGCGGAAAGTGGGTGTGTGGGTATTACATATACTCCTCTGCCTACCCCTTCGAGGACCCTTGTGGGAAAGCGTGAGGTTATATAAATGTGTTCCTTACAGGACGCCAACAGGGGTAGCAAAATGCCGTCATGGGGTCAGAATGACAAGGACGACACCAAATCACGGTTTTCACAGTACTCCATGAGCTCGAGCGTTATCAGGAGGAACCAGGGACTCTCTCTACTCGACAATAGGTTTGAAAAGGTACCTCATTCATAACATTATCTTTATTTCCTTGAGACAAAAGGGTCCAGAATAGAACAGTTGTCATCTAGAAATTGTCGGGGATTGTGAATATTTATCACGATGAAAAAAAATCTAATTAATGATGCTGGTAATATTCACTCTGAAAGGAGTTTTATGTTTTTTTTACAGAAACTAGTAAGGATAAAAATAATATATATAACTTTATCGTTACTTATATGAAAATTAATTTAAAAAATTTACAGCTTTTTATTTTATTTTTATTAGCTTCCTTTTTTGTGCCCTATCTATACTAATATTATAAAGAGGAAAGATTTGTTTGTTTGTTTGTTTGTAATGAATAGGCTCCGAAACTACTGGACCGATTTCAAGAATTCTTTCACCTTTGGAAAGCTACATTATCCCCGAGTAACATAGGCTATATTAAATTGGACCCGATAGGTGGCGCTGCGATCGAGTTTCAAGAATTTTACCTTTTTACCCGGGCGAAGCTTTCTGTGTGTTTCTGTGTGTCTTAATCTAGATTCGAGAATGGTTTAGATTTACAATTGGACCCAATAGGTGGCGCTGCGATCGTGTTACGGGCAATTTAACTTTTTCACCCGAGCGAAGCTGGGCGGGACAGCTAGTCACATATAAGAGTAACTGTAAAATTTTCTGGAACACCCTAAGTTGTCGAATCCACCTGAAGACACAGAAAGGGAAAGACTTCGCCCGGGTGAATGAATGAATGAATTTCTGGAAACACGATCGCAGCGCCACCTATCGGGTTCAATTGTGAACCTAAACCATTCTCGTATCCACCTGGAAAATACACAGAAAATTCTTCTCATCAGAAAAATCGAAACACCTTGCAAGTTTATGTTTTGTAAGGATTATCAGAAAAATGTGTATATTTAGGAATACATGTCAAATGTCGTTTAATACTGAATAATATGAGGTGTTATTCACTATTATTTATTATTTAATTTATTATTATTATTATTATTTTAATTTATTATTTATTATTTATTATTTAATAGTCATGAGATAGATATTATAAGGTGTTATTACTTTTCTTATACCTCTTCTGACATACCCAGTTTAGAATTCACCACTTGAGCTCCCAGCCTTAAGTGTCAAAATTATTTGATCTAGGTAGTTGGAACGTGGTCTTCCTCTGCCTCTTCCAGATACAGCATTGCATAATCACCTTATTTCAGATGTTTGCAGAATATGACGATACAGAAGTAGGTGCGTTGGACCTAGAAGACATCGAAGGTTTCCTGCCGGAGTCGCACGATATGCTGCTCAGAGCTGCCGAGGACTTTGAAGCCTCACGGAAGCGTTACCAGCTTGACAAAGCCGAGGAAATTGAAAGGTAAGCCTCTGGACGGTTGCTGTTTGACGTGATTTGGTCCTAAAGATCCTAGATCCTAAGGGTATCGTAACCGCTTTATATCAGAACTGCTCAACTTTGGTTGGTATGATATCTGTCACTGATTTCTTTATGGTCCCACTCGTAGCAAAGTCTATGTGCTCATTAATAAATGAGGTATGAATCGACCTTACTCCCTGCAACATTTGTATAATATGTATATTTACAGTAATTGGCTACTGGCCGTTCTAATGTGTATTTTAAAATAATAATAAATAAATAATATATATTTTATATATATATAAAAAAAATATATTCTCACGCCTTCCCACAAGGGTCCCCGAAGGGGTAGGCAGAGGTGTATAGGTAATACCCACACACCCACTTTCCGCCAGAGGTATATTAGGTGCCAACGTGACAGATGGCGAGTCCATCGCCGTTTAAATAAATAATGAGCAATTATTAATGTATTTGTATTTAAGGTATATGTGTGCGTATGGGCATATTATATGGTACCAATACTTTACATACATACTCCTTAGAATTTAGTTGCAACTTAAGAAGGTTTCCTCTCGATGTTTTCCTTCACCGTAAAGCTCATCAACTAATCACTACTTAAGTTCAGAAAAGCTCATTGCAATCTGTGTTGCAGCAAGTACTGGGCCAACACGTCTGTTCAATATGTATTCTTAATATTCTTAAGCTTCCAAGAATTTGTTTTAAATAATATAAATGCCTTAAAATCAGTGTCAATATACACATCCAGTCTACATATATATGTAAACATTATCCCACAGACTCGAGCGCCTACAAGAGATCGAAGAAGAGTCCGAGGAAGATTTGGTAGCAGTTGAGGTGGATCCCAAGGAAAAGTGGGACTGCGAGACTATCCTCTCCACTTACTCCAACCTTTACAACCATCCCAAGGTCATTGAGGAACCCAAAGTATGTCCACCAAGTAACTTGAATTCATGAAAAAACGAAATGAAAAATATTTATCTACCTTCATGCTTTCCTCGAAGGGGTTGGCAAAGGTGTGTAGTAGTCACACACACACTTTATTTGCCGGAGATGTATTTTGAGGTACCAACGTGACAGATGGCGAGTCCATCGCCGTTACTCAAGCACGACTATACATACGTCTTTGAATTTCTTCTCAAACATATGCAGCTTTCTTCTCGATGCGTTCCTTTACCGTAAAACTTGTGGTGTGACGAATCACCATACTGAGTTCAGAAAAGAACTCATTGGTACAGTGAAGATTCGAACTCGCGATCTTTGTGTTGCAGGCCACTACTCAAATCATTCGGCCACTATGGCTCCAAAAAATACATCTAAATATTCTATACAAACAGAGTAAACAAAATATAGTTTAACAGAATAGTAAACTTTACGATGCAGACTACACATACATAATTACATATCATCACACCGAGTCCAGAGAGGTAGGCAGAGACAGTAGAGCGCCAGTTCCCTCTAGACTTACATACCTATATGAAATACTAGCTGTCCCGCCCAGCTTCGCTCGGGTGAAAAAGTTAAATTGCCCGTAACACGATCGCAGCGCCACCTATTGGGTCCAATTGTAAATCTAAACCATTCTCGAATCTAGCTTAAGACACACAGAAACACACAGAAAGCTTCGCCCGGGTAAAAAGGTAAAATCCTTGAAACTCGATCGCAGCGCCACCTATCGGGTCCAATTTAATATAGCCTATGTTACTCGGGGATAATGTAGCTTTCCAAAGGTGAAAGAATTTTTGAAATCGGTCCAGTAGTTTCGGAGCCTATTCATTACAAACAAACAAACAAACAAATCTTTCCTCTTTATAATATTAGTATAGATACGCTCAATAAAATGTTGGTGTAGTTACATATTAATACATTTTCCTTCCTCAACAGAAACCTAAGAAAATCCAAATCAATCCGAAGACGGGGTTGCCCAAAGACACGCTGGGCAAAGACAACAAGCTGACAGCGAAGTCTTTGGCCAAGTTCAATGCCCTTCAAAATGGCGGCGACAGTTCCGAGGAGGATGACGACGCCACTCATGCTGAGACACTATTATCAACCTTGTCTGTGCTCTCCTTAAGGTACATATTTGAAAACTTCCAGAAGGTTATTCCAAGGGTTTTAAAATCTCTTTTGGCTTGATGTCTTGAGGTTAGTGAAGTCAGGTTGTCACTACTGCAGGTTCGAGCACGGAATAGAGAGAGAGAGAGAGAGAAGAACGCCAGTTATCTCTAGACTTACATACGTCTTTCGCTTCATCCAAATTCATCAGTCTGCATACATGGTTTCGTGTTCCTGTCTTTGAGTCCGATCGATTTGAGCTAGATTGTTGGAACGTGGTCTTTCTCTGCCACTCCGGCAATTTGTTTCGTCAATCTTGCTTCACTCATCCTTTCTATATGTCCAAACCAACGGTAATACATTGCTTTCAGACCAAAAGATGAATCGCCGGAAGAAAAGAAAGAGCGGAAACGCCTTCTCAAGGAATACAGAAAAGAAAGAAGGCTCGAGAAGAAAGCCAACAAGGAGGCTTTCAAGGAAGAAAAGAAAAGACAGGAAAAGATCATGATGAACAACCGAAATAATGTGCAAGGGAACAAGATATTATGAAGCTATAGTTATGTTTTTAAATATATTATATAAGAAAGATTAGTTTTTCATTATTAGATGCATTCTGAATACTTATTACGTTATTCTGCCAGAATTGTTGTACTCTAGTCTCTGTAATATAATAATTTTTAATAAGTTTGTACGGATATTAATTCATTTTTTTATTTTTCCTGCAAAAAAGTACTGAACGGAATTGGATGAAACTTTGCACAGAGATAGATTATGGATTAACACGAAAATATATAAAATTACATTTTACGTTAAAACTTTAAATATCAAATCGATTGGACACTCAATAATGGAAACTAGAAACCGGCGAGGATATAAGACACTATAAATGTGTACGAAGTGAAAGAGTAATGTAAATCTAGAGGAAACTGGCTCTACTCTCTGCCTACACCGTCAGGGACAGCGTGATGATATATATGTATCCTCACGCCTTCCCACAAGGGTCCCCGAAGATGTAGGCAGAGCTGTATAGGTAGTAATACCCACACACCCACATTCCGCCAGAGGTATATTAGGTACCAACGTGACAGATGGCGAGTCCATCGCCCTTACTCAAGCACGACTATACATACGCCTATGAATTTCTTCTCAGACGTATGCAGGTTTCCTCTCGATGTTTTCCTTCACCTTAGTTACTTCAGTTTAGAAAAACGTCGGTACAGACGGGATTCGAACTTGCTATCTTTGTGTCGCAAGCAACTGCTCGAACCACTCGGCCACCACGGTTCTAATAAGTATATATTTAATTTTAAAGGCTTGTACATCATACAATAATGTTTATCGTGGACGTAGATAAATAAAATACCAGCTTGACGTATCATAACAGATACTATATTTCTAACTATAAAATACATAACATTAATAATACAAAAGAAAATATTGCTATTTACAATAAAAAACAGATCGAATTAATTTCATTTTGCAAATTATATTATACAATGCAGTTAAGACAAGGAATGTGAATTACAATTAACAGACACCACTATTTTATTGATAATATATATTGAACTTCATGGCTTCTCAAAAGGATACCTGATGAGGCGTTATGACATCCACAGTACTCTGAAGATGTGTATGAGCCGACGTGACAGATGACGAGTCTGTCAGCATCCGACTTTACATGTACTTTACATTGTTACGTACGTAGTGTTAAAATCTCTAGCATATAAACTTTGTATTCACTTACATTTTATATTAATTAATTTATCTATTAATATATACAGGGGTTTCAACCTACGATCGAACTTTGCAAGTATGAAACCACTTGGTCACAAATACACTTGTATACGTACGAGATATTAATAGCGTCTACACGCGGGCCCACAAGGGTCCCCGAAGGGGTAGGCAAGTGTGTAAGAACAGACACATAAAACCTTAAGAAAATATCTTGCTGCTGTTGCTGCTTCAAATTCTTAATTAATACATTTAATTCAGTTTAAAAATATATATAAAAAATTTATAAAAACGACCCTTTATCAAATCCATATTCAGGGTATCTTAAAAGATACAATTTAATTAACGGCTTTTATGTAAACAACTGCATATATAAATAATTTTATGGTTTGTATATGATGTAATTAATATACTTATTGTTTACCGATTCCAAGATTTCGTATACAATAAACGAAATATTTGACGTTTTTACTCCATAATCCAACTGCTCAACCGTCGACAAATGGTCGATTTTCTAAAAAAGAAAACCATACACTTTTCAATTAAAAAAAAAACAAAACTTTTAAATTAGTTAAGAGAATATGTTCGTTACGTATGAGATAGATAATAATGCAAACACTTTTCATACAGTAAGAGAAGTTAAAAGGTTCAATTTACTCCTAAGATTATAAACACCTTTGCCCTCTTCTCGCAATCCCCAAATATAGAACCAACCTCGGCAAGCACTCTCCGATTGTTAGAGTGGCTAACGAATACAATGCCATTTCCAAAAACTCTGAAGACATAGATATTTTTAATAATAATTTAAGGAATTTTAAAAAACATATTTACACAAATTTACATAAGCTAACCCTAACCTAAACTAAACCAAGCAACACCTTACGCAATATTTTATTTGTTATGTTATGTTAACGAAACGCATGTTGTGATTTCCTATAATTAAGGAACCAATATTGATGTCACCACCTAAACTGTTATGTTGCATGTAATTTTGTATTCCTTGTTGGAAATCCAAGTTCATAAAGAAATAAAGAAGATTAAATTAAAAATATCTATGAATCCAATCCAGTAATTATTGAACGTCTTGCATAAGCATGGTAAACAATTACCGCCGCCCAAGAACGGTGGCAACACTCGCTTGCCCACCCTACTAACAGGGAAATTATATCTCACGTAGCAAGTTCCCGGAACTATTGGATCAAATACCTCTAGGCACTTCCTGGGTGCTAACTTATATTTAGCTAGGGGCTCGGGATGGGGGAAGGCAATTACATTGAGTTCTTCAGGGATGTCAAAACGTTCAGAGATAGATGACTATGATGTTGCGAATGTCCATAGGCGAAGGTAACCGCTTACCATTAAGTATTTTTCGTAGAGCGGTAATGTTGCATTAAATATATGACGTTCAATAAGCGTTTACTATTTCCCTTACGTTGAACAAAATAATTCTGATTTGAATTGATTACCATCAGGTTTATGCGACACTTTAGTGGTGGTAGAAGGTACCTCAAGCCAGCGCCAACCCTCCAAAGCCCAGCCCCTCGGCGTCAGGACACTCCATCCTGTTCTTGAGGTGCTGCAGGATGTTATGGAAATGCTTGGTGATCTGCTCCACCTCCTCAGACTGGTCCAGGTTGGCTAGCTCTTCGCGGATTTTTTGTATAACCTGTATGAGAAATTAATTTTGTAGAGTAACATCGAGTATCCTTTTTTTCCTACCAATTTTTTTAAATGCGAATGTATGTGAGTATATTTGTTACTCGATCACGCCAGAACGGCTCGACGTAATTGAATGAGATTTGGCACAAAGATAGATTACTAGTTAGATAACACAGGAGATGTTTCATTCGAAAAAAAGTGTCCCTCTCCTACAGCAGCGCGTAGCGGCCCAGCAGCTGGGGGCTGTGTGTGGGAGGAGGCTCTCACGGCATCGATGAGGCTGGCGGTGAGGGCAGGGTTGCGCCTCTCCTGCAGCAGCGCGTAGCGGCCCAGCAGCTGGAGGCTGTGTGTGGGGGGAGGCTCTCACGGCATCGATGAGGCTGGCGGTGAGGGCAGGGTTGCGCCTCTCCTGCAGCAGCGCGTAGCGGCCCAGCAGCTGGAGGCTGTGTGTGGGGGGAGGCTCTCACGGCATCGATGAGGCTGGCGGTGAGGGCAGGGTTGCGCCTCTCCTGCAGCAGCGCGTAGCGGCCCAGCAGCTGGAGGCTGTGTGTGGGGGGAGGCTCTCACGGCATCGATGAGGCTGGCGGTGAGGGCAGGGTTGCGCCTCTCCTGCAGCAGCGCGTAGCGGCCCAGCAGCTGGGGGCTGTGTGTGGGGGGAGGCTCTCACGGCATCGATGAGGCTGGCGGTGAGGGCAGGGTTGCGCCTCTCCTGCAGCAGCGCGTAGCGGCCCAGCAGCTGGGGGCTGTGTGTGGGGGGAGGCTCTCACGGCATCGATGAGGCTGGCGGTGAGGGCAGGGTTGCGCCTCTCCTGCAGCAGCGCGTAGCGGCCCAGCAGCTGGAGGCTGTGTGTGGGGGGAGGCTCTCACGGCATCGATGAGGCTGGCGGTGAGGGCAGGGTTGCGCCTCTCCTGCAGCAGCGCGTAGCGGCCCAGCAGCTGGAGGCTGTGTGTGGGGGGAGGCTCTCACGGCATCGATGAGGCTGGCGGTGAGGGCAGGGTTGCGCCTCTCCTGCAGCAGCGCGTAGCGGCCCAGCAGCTGGAGGCTGTGTGTGGGGGGAGGCTCTCACGGCATCGATGAGGCTGGCGGTGAGGGCAGGGTTGCGCCTCTCCTGCAGCAGCGCGTAGCGGCCCAGCAGCTGGAGGCTGTGTGTGGGGGGAGGCTCTCACGGCATCGATGAGGCTGGCGGTGAGGGCAGGGTTGCGCCTCTCCTGCAGCAGCGCGTAGCGGCCCAGCAGCTGGGGGCTGTGTGTGGGGGGAGGCTCTCACGGCATCGATGAGGCTGGCGGTGAGGGCAGGGTTGCGCCTCTCCTGCAGCAGCGCGTAGCGGCCCAGCAGCTGGGGGCTGTGTGTGGGGGGAGGCTCTCACGGCATCGATGAGGCTGGCGGTGAGGGCAGGGTTGCGCCCTCCTGCAGCAGCGCGTAGCGGCCCAGCAGCTGGGGGCTGTGTGTGGGGGGAGGCTCTCACGGCATCGATGAGGCTGGCGGTGAGGGCAGGGTTGCGCCTCTCCTGCAGCAGCGCGTAGCGGCCCAGCAGCTGGAGGCTGTGTGTGGGGGGAGGCTCTCACGGCATCGATGAGGCTGGCGGTGAGGGCAGGGTTGCGCCTCTCCTGCAGCAGCGCGTAGCGGCCCAGCAGCTGGAGGCTGTGTGTGGGGGGAGGCTCTCACGGCATCGATGAGGCTGGCGGTGAGGGCAGGGTTGCGCCTCTCCTGCAGCAGCGCGTAGCGGCCCAGCAGCTGGAGGCTGTGTGTGGGGGGAGGCTCTCACGGCATCGATGAGGCTGGCGGTGAGGGCAGGGTTGCGCCTCTCCTGCAGCAGCGCGTAGCGGCCCAGCAGCTGGAGGCTGTGTGTGGGGGGAGGCTCTCACGGCATCGATGAGGCTGGCGGTGAGGGCAGGGTTGCGCCTCTCCTGCAGCAGCGCGTAGCGGCCCAGCAGCTGGAGGCTGTGTGTGGGGGGAGGCTCTCACGGCATCGATGAGGCTGGCGGTGAGGGCAGGGTTGCGCCTCTCCTGCAGCAGCGCGTAGCGGCCCAGCAGCTGGGGGCTGTGTGTGGGGGGAGGCTCTCACGGCATCGATGAGGCTGGCGGTGAGGGCAGGGTTGCGCCTCTCCTGCAGCAGCGCGTAGCGGCCCAGCAGCTGGGGGCTGTGTGTGGGGGGAGGCTCTCACGGCATCGATGAGGCTGGCGGTGAGGGCAGGGTTGCGCCCTCCTGCAGCAGCGCGTAGCGGCCCAGCAGCTGGGGGCTGTGTGTGGGGGGAGGCTCTCACGGCATCGATGAGGCTGGCGGTGAGGGCAGGGTTGCGCCTCTCCTGCAGCAGCGCGTAGCGGCCCAGCAGCTGGAGGCTGTGTGTGGGGGGAGGCTCTCACGGCATCGATGAGGCTGGCGGTGAGGGCAGGGTTGCGCCTCTCCTGCAGCAGCGCGTAGCGGCCCAGCAGCTGGAGGCTGTGTGTGGGGGGAGGCTCTCACGGCATCGATGAGGCTGGCGGTGAGGGCAGGGTTGCGCCTCTCCTGCAGCAGCGCGTAGCGGCCCAGCAGCTGGAGGCTGTGTGTGGGGGGAGGCTCTCACGGCATCGATGAGGCTGGCGGTGAGGGCAGGGTTGCGCCTCTCCTGCAGCAGCGCGTAGCGGCCCAGCAGCTGGAGGCTGTGTGTGGGGGGAGGCTCTCACGGCATCGATGAGGCTGGCGGTGAGGGCAGGGTTGCGCCTCTCCTGCAGCAGCGCGTAGCGGCCCAGCAGCTGGAGGCTGTGTGTGGGGGGAGGCTCTCACGGCATCGATGAGGCTGGCGGTGAGGGCAGGGTTGCGCCTCTCCTGCAGCAGCGCGTAGCGGCCCAGCAGCTGGGGGCTGTGTGTGGGGGGAGGCTCTCACGGCATCGATGAGGCTGGCGGTGAGGGCAGGGTTGCGCCTCTCCTGCAGCAGCGCGTAGCGGCCCAGCAGCTGGGGGCTGTGTGTGGGGGGAGGCTCTCACGGCATCGATGAGGCTGGCGGTGAGGGCAGGGTTGCGCCCTCCTGCAGCAGCGCGTAGCGGCCCAGCAGCTGGGGGCTGTGTGTGGGGGGAGGCTCTCACGGCATCGATGAGGCTGGCGGTGAGGGCAGGGTTGCGCCTCTCCTGCAGCAGCGCGTAGCGGCCCAGCAGCTCGGCCAGCAGCTGCGCCTGTACGCCGCCATCCATGCACTGCTGCGCCACTCGCGCCGCCTTCTTCAGGCACTCCAGGGCTCGCGTCGGCTCGTTCAGGGGCCACTGCAATCAACGCACCGATATATACACGGTTATATATTTTCAGCAGTCACCGAAGGAGTAGGCAGAGGTATGTAGTGATCACACACCCACGAAGGCTCTCTTAAAATAACATCAGATTATCTCTCATCCTGCTCATCCTGCACTACAATGCTCTCCATAAAATTGCTGAAGGTAAAATCAGGGACAACCAGTGCTTTCATAATACCTTCCATATCTACTGAGACAAACCCTATTTATTATAGCGATCACGATGCTTTCTTTATTATACAAACTCCTTTAATCAAAAATGCTTCTATCAGCTTCATGATGTTTAACCTTATTTTGTGTAAGTTAGTCTCCTGTTTTTGGCATGCAGTTTTCACCTATAATTAAGATGGCACTTAGCACGTCGTGCACTTCCATAATTACTTGTTGGTGATCAATCAATAAATAAGAAGTCGATTCAAGAGTCTGCCTGTTTCATACGGCCCATCTCCGACAGGGAGACAGTAATTTTTTTGTGTTGCTGCCTCAGTTGCAACTCCAGGCATTATGTTGTTGGCCAGTGATTGTTGTGGCAGTGACATTAGACTCGTGCCGTACTATCTCGAATAAGCCGTTAGTCAGCCAAGATGGCTAAGTACGTCACCTCCTGTCCGTCCTTGGCCCCCTTCCAGAACAGATGCGCACAGAGCGCCACGGCGCGGCTCTGGTCCGGCTTCTTGAGCAGCTTGCTGGCGGCCAGCGCGCATTGAGTTCGCATGGGCTCGGCGTTTTCAGCACCTGACAATTACATACACACTCTTTCACTTTCACTTCACTTTGGGCTAGTGCATTGAAGGCAGGAGAAAATATCGAAATATCATGAATGGGAAGGCAGAGGGAGGGAGGGTAATTTATACTATTTTTTTTCCATACAACAAGAGTGGCAGATAAGCATACTCCCCACCGCATGGGAAAAGATTACCGTAGCCTATTTACGCTCAGGATACCGAAGTATCACATGCCACTTCACTTCTCGATGCAGAGTAGCATTCGGAGGTGTTCGGAGAGTTATACTGTGTTGGCAGCATAATGGGACTAATCGCTCTACTAACAAAATATAACAACCTCCCCCTCTTTAAGGAGCTCATTATTAGACACCTTATGCATCGCGCAGAACACAACACTAAAAATTGTGTTACTTGGCTACGGGCGGATTCTTATAATAAGGTCCTGCCCCAGTCGGGCAGCTCCACATTCGAGCGGGAAACCCGTTCTGCCCTAACTCTCTTAAATCGTCTATAATCTCATTATAAGAGGAGTACCAGTGTGAGCTGCATGAGGAACGACCGGTTCCTCATTTAACGAGCGCAGCCATTAGCTATGTTATTCTCAATTTCTCATCAACGAGAAGTTATGCCGTGATGGCTGAGTGGTTCGAGTAGTTGCCTGCGACACAAAGATCCCAAGTTCGAATCCCGACTGTACCAATGAGTTTTTCTAAACTTAAGTATAGTGATTAGTCACACCACGAGCTTTACGGTGAAGGAAAACATCGAGAGGAAACCTGCATACGTCTGAGAAGCAATTCAAAGGCTAGAGGATATATATATCTTCACGCATACATATATACAAATATATATATACACATATAAAAACCTTACCGAAGCAGTTGATCTGCTCAAACGTGGCTATGATGAGTGTGATGGCGGCGAGCTGAGCCTTGCTGTCCGATATCTCGTCCTCGTACAGCGAGAACGCCTGCGAGAGGTACTCGTACGCTATGGTCTCGTAGTTGGCGAATCCAATCTCCCCTATCGCCAGCGCCCCTTGGAGATAAAGCCTGCAAATGTATCATCATAAAGTACCTTCAAGAGTTCCCGAAAGGGTAGGAACAGCCCCTCTACAAAAAATCCCTTTCTGTTAGCATTCAAGCTATCCGATATCTATATTTTTTTTATAACACCCGTGTGGCAAACAAGGATAAGGTCTGTCTGTATTTTAAGCGGTCACCGCCGCCTATGGACGCTTGCAACACCAGGGGTATCACTCGCGCGTTGTCGACTCTGTAGGACTTTTCACACCCTTCTTGAACTCCATGTTATACTCTAGGGAAAACCTCAACGGGGAGCTCATTCCACAGCCTGAGCACTTGTATGACTTACATTAGCTGCGGAAAAAGCATTCCCGGCCTAATGTCATTGACATAAAATCTATTTTTGTCTAGGAGCATACCCACCGTATAACAACTCCTTCTCGGAGATATATTTAGGTGGTAACGTGACAGATGTCATTGGCATCATCAGGATGGCAGTTGACGCAGCACTAGCGACAGTACATATTAGCGCAAGCGACTATGTCTTCTCAAACGTATGCAGGTTTCCTCTCGACGTTTTCCTTCACCGTAAAGCTCTTGGTGTGACAGAAAACCTCAATGGTACAGTCGGGTGTCGAACCACTCTGCCACCAATAAATTTGACACAGTGATAAGGTAGATAAACACATCAAATCTATCAATTAAATCATATTGAACGCGGGGAGACTCATGACTCGGAGACTCACCTAAGCGGCAATTCGGCTAATTCAGCCTTGACCAGCATACTGATGGTTTGGTGGCAGAATTGGAAGATTTTTTGGCATTTCTTTTCCCACATTTCGTCCTAAAACAATGTCCCTTGAATCAACATCATAATTGAATAGCATAGAACTGGTAAAATAATAATACTAAATATAATATAAAATAATATAAAATAGCCGTGGTGGCCGAGTGGTTCGAGCAGTTGCCTGCGACGCAAAGGTCGCAAGTTCGAATCACGCCTGTACCAATGAGTTCTTCTGAACTTAAGTACAGTGATTAGTCACACCACGAGCTTTACGGTGAAGGAAAACATCGAGAGGAAACCTGCATACGTCTGAGAAGAAATTCAAAGGCGTAAGTATAGTCGTGCTCGAGTAACGGCGGTGGACTCGCCATCTGTCACGTTGGCACCTAATATACCTCTGGCGGAAAGTGGGTGTGTGGGTATTACCTATACACCTCTGCCTACCCCTTCGGGGACCCTTGTGGGAAGGCGTGAGAATATAAAATAGTATAGCATAAAAGCCTTATTTTTAATCATGTCAGCGAATGGAATGGACAACCGAGTGAAGTATCAAAATCTATGCCCCTGCAGGAATCTCCTCACACACTTCTTGAAGAACTCCATGCTGAACTCTCCAGAGAAAACACTAACGGGGAGTTCATTCCACAGCCTGAGCGTTCGTGGAAGGAAACTCCTTTGAAACCGCGTATTACCATACAATAGACAGCGTAAGTGAGAAAAGGATGTCGTCTATGTAGATGTTGGATGTTGGTGGTATGGAGATGATGTCAATGGCGAGAGGTGATGATGGCGGATGCAGTACCTGATCCTTGAGGTCCTTGTAGGAGAAGGCGAGCTGGTACGAGTGGAACAGTATCGGCGGGAACGTGTGCTGGATGCGCCTGGCGCCACCACCCTGGAGGGCCTTCCGAGCTGTGCTGAGGATCAGGTATTGCTGGTCGGCAGCGTCAGACTTGAAGTGGTGGATAAGCCTGATGAAATTGGGAACCATATGAACATTAGCATACGGGTTTCTCGTTCTAATTTGGAGCTGCCCGACTGGGGCAGGACATCCACCTTATAAAAGTCTGCAGCTGAATAGCACTATTTTTTTGTGTTGTGTTCCTACGTGGTGAATAAGGAGTCCAGAAATGAGCTCCTTGTTATATTGTGTGACAGCAGAGGGATAAGTCCCATTATGCTGCCAACACAGTATAGCTCTCCGAACACAGTGGCAACGTGCAAGTGATACTTCGGTATTATAAGCGTTAATAGGCTGCGGTAACCGTTTTCCATCGGGTGGGCCGTATGATTGTTGGCCACTCTTGTAGTATAAAAAAAAACTATACATATCATCACGCCGAGTCCCTAACGGGGTAGGCAGAGAGTATAGAGCGCGAGAGTATAGTTCTCTCTAGACTTACATACCTCTTTCGCTTCGTCCACATTCATTAGTCTCTTCATACATGCTCGTCGCTTTCGGAGCGTCCGATCGATCAATAATAAATATGTATCTATTGTCTGCCTATGCTGCTATTACCTGGCCAACAAGCCTTGCTCTTCCATGAAGTCTTCGGCATCCTGCTCCGGTCCGGTCTGATCCGGCTGGTCTTTCACTAGCACGTCCAACATCGCCAGAACTGCTTCTACCTGTTGGCATCAGCAATGTTCAGGCAATGGAATAATATACTTTAAAACCACTAGCATACGAGGGTTATTCAATTATCTCACGAAACAGTTGCTTAAAACCACCAGCATATGATAGTTATTCAAGTATCCCAAAACACAGTTGCTTTGTTGGGGTGTTTTTAGGCGAGGAGACACTCACTTGGTGAAGGAGTTTATTCAACTCGCAGTCAGATCCAAAAGAGGACTTATACCTATTGTTAAACTAATTTATATACTCGCTCTATACCTAATCATTCACATTACTGCATCATTAATATATCTATATATATAAAATGTTATGTTGGTTTGTGTACGCTTCAAAAACTCAAAAAGTTCTGCACCGATCGAGCTGAAGTTAGCATGATATATAATCCGCATCTAGGATTATCTAGGAGAACAGCCGTGGTGGCCGAGTGGTCCGAGCAGTTGCCTGCGACGCAAAGGTCGCAAGTTCGAATCCCGACTGTACCAATAAGTTTTTCTGAACTTAAGTACAGTGATTAGTCACACCACGAGCTGAACGGTGAAGGAAAACATCGAGAGGAAACCTGCATACGTCTGAGAAGAAATTCAAAGGCGTATGTATAGTCGTGCTGGAGTAACGGCGATGGACTCGCCATCTGTCACGTTGGCACCTTATATACCTCTGGCGGAAAGTGGGTGTGTGGGTATTACCTATACACCTCTGCCTACCCCTTCGGGGACCCTTGTGGGAAGGCGTGAGGATATATTATATAATTTTTTGCATCAGTCACATATCCACAGCGAAGCATGGCAGGGTACAGCTATAACATATAGTTATACATAAATAACTATATGTGTGTGATTATTCACACCACGAGCATTACGGTGAATGAAAACATCGAGAAGAAACCAGCATACGACTGAGAAGCAATTCAAAGACATGTATAGTCGTGCTGAGTAACGGCGATGGACTCGCATGGCACCTAAAGTATATCTCTGGAGGAAAATGAGTATACCTCTGCCTACCCCTTCGGGGACCCTTGTTGGGGAAGACATGAGCATATACTCACATCCTCCGGCGTCGATATCAGCGTATCAGTATCGAGGACATCAGTGATCAAGTGCACGGCGATCATCACTCTCCCGGGATAGTTGAGGTGTTTGATCAGCGGCGCGTAGTTCTGCAGCTTGATGAGGGTGAGGATGTTCTTGTAGTGGTCAGCCGGGAGCTTGAGCACCTTCATCAGCTCCTTGAACACCGGGGTGTTGTGCTCCAGGTGGGTTTTGCCGCTGCAACAGATATATAATAATAATAATAATAAATGATAATAATATCCTCACGCTTTCCCACAAGGGTCCCCGAAGGGATAGGCAGAGGTGTATAGGTAATCCCCACACACCCACTTTCCGCCTGAGGTATATCAGGTGCCAACGTGACAGACGATGGCAAGTCCATGGCCGTTACTCAAGCACGAGAAGAAATTCAAAGACATATGTATAGTCGTGCTTGAGTAACGGACACACAAGGATGGGAACGTCAAGAGTTCTCAAAACTGGCCATATTCGCCAGATCGCCATGAAGAGATTAATGAATGTGGTTGAAGTAAAAGAGGTACCGTGCTTGAGTAACGGCGATGGACTTGCCATCTGTCACGTTGGCACCTTAAATATATCTCTGCCAAAAAGTGGCTAGATCACATCGATCGGACACTCAAGGATGCGAACGTCAGGAGTACTCGAAACCGGCGAGCATATATGAAGATAGCATTCTCAATTCGCTTCGTCTACATTCATCAGTTTCTTCATACATGCTCTGAGTATAATCATTAGAACACACAGGGAGGCCAAATCTGTCCTCAGACTTAGTAGTCCCAAGCCGCTACTGAGCATGGGACCGTCGGGAATTAATTTTACTTAGGTCGCAAATTTTTAAGGTGTGTTGTATACATTATCTACTTAAAATTAAAGTTTACCTATGTTGATGTATATCATTGCAGATGTAATGCGTGTGCGCAAGTACCCTGTCAACGTAGTTCAGTTTGTCAGGGTGGCATCGCTGAGCTAATTTCAGTAGTGCCAACTGCAGGCTCAGCGTGTCTTCCGGCGGCATGTCTGTGCGACTCTGTTGTTACAATACACTTATTTTGAAAAAACACTGTGTTACCGATACAGGGATAGAGGAAAAATATTGAAGCAGACTTCAAGGCTTACTGCGGGTTCAAAATCAAAATCTTTTTATTTCACATAGGCCCAGGTGGGCACTTATGAAACGTCGAAAAAGGCGCACGGTTCGAGTTGGTCGCTTCCATGGAGAAGAACCGGCAAGAAACTCCATGGTTAAATTTCCACCTACAGGTCGTATATTTTCCATAATATATAATAGAATTATATTATAAGAATTATAATAATTAAGCAAGCTGGTATCTAATTATAGGATATTTATTCAATTTCGTATGATTTTTCACGGCAGGTTTTTTTAATACAATTTATATATGATATACCAATTATTTAATTTCGGGTTCTTTTTTAATTTGGACTTAATAGCCCTAAAACCAGCATACCTGTGTGATAGCAGCCACTTGGTCTGAGAACACCTCGAATAGCTGCACCTCCTGCTCTTTGCCATCCTCCAACACCACGCTCAGGTTCACGTTGCCCTCGTTTCTCTGTCACCAAGAATTCATTTTAATATCTTCACGCCTGCAAGGGTCCCCGAAAGGGTAAGCAGAGGGGTGTATGTAGTGCCCACACACACACTTTTCGCCAGAGATATATTTTAAGTGCCAACGTGGTGAATGAGCACGACTATACATCTTTGAATTTCCTCCCAAACATATACAGGTTTCATCTCGATGTTTTCCTTCACCGTAAAGCTCGTGGTAATATCACTGTACTTAAGTTCAGAATTGGTACAGTCGGGATTCGGACTTGCATACTTTACGTTGCAAGTCTTTTTCAATTTTAATGAGACCCACCTGACTATAGGTGGCCAGTCGTTCGATGAGCGCGATGATAATGTTCTTGATGTTGACCCCAGGCTGCAGCTCAGCACAGGACTTGAGGAACGGCTGTAGGTTGGCCAGGTGGAACTCGTCCGGGAACACCTTGATATAGAGAGGATAATAAGGTTTCCAGTAATGAGCTCCTTGGAGAGGGGGGAAAGATTGTTATATTGTTTTGGCAGCAGAGGGATTAGTCCCATTATGCTGCCAAAACAGTATAACTCTCTGAACACAGAGTGGCAACGCGCAAGTGATACCTCGGTGTCGTTAGCGTAAATAGGTGGGCCGTATTCTAGTTTGCCACTCTTGTTGTATAAAAAAAAATTATCAATTCAAATTGGATCATACACACATTATATATATATAGTTAGACATTCTTATACATACAACGCCATGTGCCATGGGGAAGCGTGGTAGGATACAGATGGTGTTATATATTGTCCTACAAGAAGTAGCATGGATTCTAGACCATACCAAGACTGAACTGAACCGATATACCGTCCCCGCCGGCGATGGTTGAAGTGAACAAACCGTAAATACCCCCTCCCGTGCCCCCCCAATTCAAATGCCGGCCCGTGCCGAGTCAGTAGTAACATTAAACCAACCCTAAAACCCTAACACTAAATATATCACCCAGTCCAATCCGGCTCCCTAGTTCAAGATTCAGCATCGTCCTAGAGGAACGAACCTTTAGCTGGCTTTAGTTAGCACCTAAGAAGTGCCTTGAATGCCTTTTGATGTTAGAAAAAGTTCCCAGAACACAGGCTACGAGAGACAATTTAAAAAAAAATAGTTTTGGTCATTCAGTCTTGTCGATTGTTAGTGGGTGTTGGCTAGAGGTAGATTAACTTTGTTTCCTATTGATCTAGTTATAAATGTATTACTTCTGATTCCTAACATAATATTGATTGACCGCCTTCTACTTTAGCGGTCAGAGGTCCTGACTGCGAACCTTGAGATCACAGGTTCGATCTATATAAGTATGTATATTGTTGTCTAGTTTCCAGAGTACAAGCTTTGCTTAGTTCAGGACTCGTTCAATTTGAGTAGAATTATCCCAAGGTATTAATTATTATTATTATTGATATGAGGGCTGACTGTAAAGATGAAGAAAGCCATGTAGAGTTGGTTTGGACATATAGAAAGGATGAGTGAAGAAAGATTGACGAAACAGATATACAAAGCAAAAGTGTGTGCAAGAAGAGGCAGAGGAAGACCATGTTCCAATTATGTAGCTAGACCAAATCGATCGGACGCTCAAGGACGAGAACGAGCATGTATGAAGAGACTGATGAATGTGGACGAAGCGAAAGAGGTATCTAAGTCAAGAGAGAACCGGCGCTCTATACTCTCTGCCTTCCCCGTTAGGGATTCGGCGTGATGATATGTATGTATGATTGATATACCTGTATGATGCACTCCATGAGGTACTCCTGGGCGATGGCGTCGCGGCAGCTGACCACCTGTTCCAGGATGCCGGGCAGCACCAGCCGGCCGTAGTCGGCCACCGTCACCGACTCCAGCTGCGAGAGCCGCACCAGGTTGGTGCCCACCAGGATACGGAGCTCAGAGCGCTCGCGTTCGCGCCTCTCCTTGTCCCTGACATGATCCCCAAACAATCTTAATATTTATAAATTACGTGTCACGTTGTTTGTCCGCGATGGTCTCCTAAACTACTTAACCGATTTCAATGAAATTTGCACACCGTGTGCAGTTTGAACCAACTTAAAAGATAGGATAGCTTACATCACAATTGGAACCGATAGGTGGCGCTGCGATCGTGTTTCAGGAAGTTTAACTTTTTACCCGGGCGAAGCTGGGCGGGACAGCTAGTTATTTATAATTTAAATATATGTTACATATATACCACTATTACTCCTAATGTCCGTTCTAAGTTCCGCCTGCCTACTCCTATGGGGACCCCACAAGGGGTAGGCAGACGTATGTAGTACGTACCCACACACCCTCTTTTCCGTGGAAATTAATTGGTAGTAGGTGGGTGCCAATTAGACAAATGGCGAGTCCATCGCCGTTTCTTTGAGCACAACTAAACATACGTTTTAAATTTCTTCTCAAACATATGCACATTTCCTTATGATGTTTTCCTTCATGATAAACCTTATGGTCAATTCCAAAAAAAATTGTTCGGAGAAACTCATTGGTACAATCTGGATTCGAACATAGATGACCCCTAATGGCAGAGTGGCAGAGAGCCGTTGGACTCTTAATTGAGAAATGACCATTTGGTGAGCTCACCTGGAATGTCCCTGGTGCTGCATCCTCACCCACAGCTTGTTCATTTCGGCAAAGTTCATCAGAACAAAGTCGATAGCATCTCGAGCCTGAAAACAAAATTTCAGATTCAGAAACACTTCGCTCTTTACCTTGAATTGCTATTGCCATCATTATTACATATATTTACATACATCATATCATCACGCCAAGTCCCTAACGGGGCAGGCAGAGATTATAGAGCGCCAGTTCTCTCTAGACTTGTATACCTCTTTCGCTTCGTCCACATTCATCAGTCCCGCCCTTGAGCGTCCGATCGATACGATCTAGTTGGTTGGAATGTGGTGGTATCATAATGTAATACCACTTACTGTTCCCTCACTGTCATTGACAGCTTCTGCTGTATCTGGCAGCACATTTCGCGTACACTGCAACAGGTAGTTTCTCAGGAACAGGCCTCGGAGCGGATGTTGGACTCCACGGCACATCTCCACTAGGTCCTGAAGTATAATACTGATTATAATAATACCTTAATACCACACAAATTTCCCAAAACGTAAGCTTATTTTGTACTACTAAGGTGACAAACAAGCATGCAGTCTGCCTGATGGTAAGCGATTACCGCCTTCTATGAATGTATGCAACACCGTACATATTGCTTGCCCTTTGTCTAGGTACTTTTACTATGGGAACTAGATATAGACATCCTTATATAAATAGAAACATGTTATATAAATTCCACATTAAAATCAACTATTCCCACATAAGTAAGATTAAAAAGTATTCTACTAATATTATAAATGTGAAAGTTATATAAATACTAGCTGTGCCCGTGACTTCGTCCGCGCGGAAAAGTGATATTAAGCAGCATTTTTTCTACCCCCTTAAGGGTAACATTTTTACAAAATTTGAATGGAGCCGAAAAATAAGTTTCAAGCTTCTAGCTTCAAAAATTACGAAACTTCCATACAAACTTTAATCCCCTATTTAAACCCTATAATTCATTTAAATTGGTTCAGTAGTTTAGGCATGAAAATGTAACAGACAGACAGACAGAGTTACTTTGGCATTTATAATATTAGTAGGGAAGTAGAGATAGTAGGGATTATAAATGTTTATATATAATATTATAAATTACCACTAATCCCATACCATGATGTATTTTACTCATAAAGAGAGACCAGCTGCCATCCATAAAAAATATATTTGCACAAGTATCAGAATGGCTGCCATGCCATGAGTCAGTGAATAACTGTCTATAATAAAAGTCAGGTATAATAATTGTGCAGAGCCATTATATAATTGACTTGCCTTCAACAGATCCCTCCGAAGGTTAGAATTGGTCTTGATGTAGACTAGGCCCACAGTGATGAGTAGGTACAGCCTGGGCACAATGTTGCCAGCATACTGCACGAGTTCGTACAAGTCTGCAACCTTGCGACCCTTCTGGAACTCCTCTAAGAGATACAGCTCTAGATGACGGAGCTCATCAGTTATTGCCATGTCTGGTGATTTGTGATAAGGAATTATGTAAGAGGGATAATTATTTTACCAATAATCTATATATATATGTCTGGTGATTTGTGATAAGGTGAACCGTGGTGGCCGAGTGATTCGAGCAGTTGCCTGCGACGCAAAGGTCGCAAGTTCGAATCCCGACTGTACCAATGAGTTTTTCTGAACTTAAGTACAGTGATTAGTCACACCACGAGCTTTACGGTGAAGGAAAACATCGAGAGGAAACCTGCATACGTCTGAGAAGAAATTCAAAGGCGTATGTATAGTCGTGCTTGAGTAACGGCGATGGACTCGCCATCTGTCACGTTGGCACCTCTGGCGGAAAGTGGGTGTGTGGGTATTATCTATACACCTCTGCCTACCCCTTCGGGGACCCTTGTGGGAAGGCGTGAGGATATATTATATTATATTTGTGATAAGGAATTATGTAAGAGGGATGATTATTTTACCAATAATCTGTATATATAATAGGAGATGCAATTTTTGAACTCACTCATCACAAAATCTCAGGAACTATAAGGCCGATTGACTTGAAATTTGGTATGAGTATTCCTTACGCGGTGTAGAGGTCAGCTAGGAATTAGGATTTTATGAAACTCCACCCGCAAGGTGGAACGCGGGGAGTTAAAAAAAAACATGTTTTTCAACCATTGCTTCCCCCATCGAAGCAATAGTTGAAAAACGTGTTTTATTTTATTACTTTTTCACCCAGGCGAAGCTGGGCAGGACAGCTAGTTGGTTATATAGTAATCTTTGTGGAATGATTTCTGTACACTAAAAAGGCCACCTATGTATTGTGCTATATATATCCTCACACCTTCCCACAAGAGTCGCCGAAGGGGTAGGCAGAGGTGTATAAGTAGTGCACAAGTCTCAAACATTTGCAGGTTTCTTCTCAATGTTTTCCTTCACTGTAAAGCATGGTGTGACTAATCACTGTACTTAAATTCATAAAAACTCATTGCTACAGACGGGATCTGGACGTGCAATCTTTGTTTCCGGAAACTACTTGAACCACTCAGCCACCACAGCTATATACATAACTAGCTGTCCCGCCCAGCTTCGCCCGGGGTAAAAAGTTGTGTGCCAAATTGCCAAAAATTGTGTCTATGTGCCAAAGTTTCATACAATTTCATTCAGTAATGTTTACACAAAAAGGAACAAACATTCCCACAAATATTCACAATTATAATATTAGTGTGTAAAAGGATACACAATTCATAATAGCTCTTAGGTGAGAGCTGGGAAGTCCTCAGTTCTCCAAGCATGGTGGATGCATGCTTCAGTGCATCCATCAGCTTGGACTTGTCCAGGCACCTCTTCATTTGAAAAGCCTGAAATTTAAAACATGTTAAGTGTTATTAATAATATTTACTCACTTGTTTTTTTAATCTTATCCTTATTCTTGTGCCTTTAAATTTATATTGAATAGGTGGACTTTTTTACGCCTACTATTAACCCTATTTTTAATCTCTATCTTTGCATTACTAAAACAAGAATCGGGACTCCTTACGATGATCCTTAAAATTTTCTTACGCCACGATGGTTAAAAGATTTTACGCCCCGTTTTTCAAAATCGTCAAAATATATCAAAAAACAATTTTACCTGAACTTTGACAACATTGAGAGATTCTTCGAGCAGCTTCTCCTGCTCCTCAACGGGAGACGCTTGGTTCGTCATCTGTGCCTGTACATAAACATCAACATTTAGATAACACTCACGATAAAATTTAACGAATACTTCATACACTAACATTCGACCAAATATACAAAAATTGATGGTTTATACGCTCCATCCTAATCAGCTAGAACCTTATACCTAAACTAACAATAAACACACCTGCGATACGGACTGGTAATCGAATTGCCTGATAAGGTATTTCCTAAGAAATTATAATATATATATTGTTTCAGTTTCTGCCCGACAATCTCGGTAGCAGATAGAGAATAATAATATCAGAAAAAAAACCAATTCAATGAATTTGACAGTTCATTCTATATATTATTTTTTAATCTATTAAGTTCATTGCATGGATCCAAGATCTTCAGTCATGACAGTTCGGCAGTTCGACAATAAATAATTTCTACGAGTTTCATAAAGTTATTGTTTTGGGATTTAGCAGAAATCTCTAAGAATTACATAGTGTTTAGTGTCGCTAGCTACTCTACCCTATACTATCCACAAAAGACATACATATACTCTAAAGCCGTGGTGGCCGAGTGGATCGAGCAGTTGCCTGCGACGCAAAGGTCGCAAGTTCGAATCCCGACTGTACCAATGAGTTTTTTCTGAACTTAAGTACAGTGATTAGTCACACCACGAGCTTTACGGTGAAGGAAAACATCGAGAGGAAACCTGCATACGTCAGAGAAGAAATTCAAAGGCGTATGTATAGTCGTGCTTGAGTAACGGCGATGGACTCGCCATCTGTCACGTTGGCACCTAATATACCTCTGGCGGAAAGTGGGTGTGTGGGTATTACCTATACACCTCTGCCTACCCCTTCGGGGACCCTTGTGGGAAGGCGTGAGGATATATATATATATATATATAATACATTATATATTTTTTCTGCCAAATCAGAATCGTTGATAGAAACGTTAAATAAGCGGTGACTAGAGTAGCAATTATGCAAATGACCATGATGAGAGAGGGAATAAGTGGAATAACAGCTATTTTCCTCCGTACAGGCTTTTATATAGATCTGTGCAAATCTATAGGTCGACTGTGGTTCACGTCATTTATATGTCATTGACTTGAAGTCAATAATGCACAAATGTGTCAAATCAAAATGACAATAATTTTGCGATAAACGTAAATAAATAAAAATACCAGAAAATGGACAAACCAACGTTGAGTCAATATTTTGGCGACACGGAAGTGCCGCCCGCATCCCAGTTTTTTGATGAGATAGGAACGTCGCCGTCTGACATGATTCAGAGCATTTATTTGGGTGATAACGAAGGTGACATATTTATCGTATTTGTACGCAATATTTCTATGAAATGTATGTGTTTTACTTACAAAAAATATAATTAATGTAGTTTCTTATTATTACAGAAAATAAAACTACCGCGGCCAACTTATTTCCACAAAATATGAGTGCTTCATTTATTCATACTAAGATGGGTGAAGAATTATCTTTTTCTAACGTTATACCGACCGTGAGTGCGTCTGCAGCTTTGCCAGCGGCTAGTCTTCCTGATCCTTCGACTTTCTTTGATACTATTGGCCCAGAGCCTCTGATAGGTCCAGCTAAAACAACTTTAGCAAGTACTGTCACACTTACAGAAACTGTAGACAGCCTTGCTATAAAGGTAAAGTCATATTTAAAATAACACTCCATTCTCTATTATATATTTGAAATACATCAATTTTATAAGAAAAAGGAAAGATTGTATTGCTCTGCATTACATAAATAGTATTATTTCCTAATGTTTACTGCATTTATAAAACCTCCATGATACACAGCTTCTATAAGTCACCTCTAGACTTATACATGTAGCTGGCTGTATAAGTCTGTAAAAAAATAATTAAATATCACTTAGACATTGACAATGTTATTAAAAAACATGTAATATTTTTTGTTTAAGAATCAACCAGTTGACGTTGATGCAGATAGACGAAGAGATGCATGGATACCAAATGCAGAGGCTATGAAAACACTGCTTAAGGTTTGCAACTTTGTTGAAATTGCTATTTTGCCTATACACATCAAAAGCAGCAGTATAGTGTACCGTATACTTAGTTTTAAAAAGGTGAAATAATCCGTATGTATATATAGTGCCATCCATGAAGATGCGCCCCATCAATTTCTAGTCGAGGGGGTTGCGGGATGTGTGGTGTATGACCCGAATCTATTAATTGTAGTGTGCGCCAGGGATGTTGCGAATATTCGCATCCGCATCCGCAAATGCGGAGCTTCCGCATCAATTTTGACATTCGCATCCGCATCCGCATCCGCAATAATCAATGCGGATTTTCATGCGGATGCGGATGTTATACAAGTTGCGACAATAAAGAAATTGGACGGGGCCGGCGAATGGCGCGTGCCGTTCGCATGTGAAAATGACCAATAGGAGCGTTAAAAATGGTTGACGAGATCCGACGCGTTTTTCTTGTAAATAATCATTACGTGTTTGTTTGCGCTACGGATTACTCATCGTATAGACATATATTTTGAGTGTTATTGTGATACAGTGATCATTGAGTGTAAATAATTGTTTTTTGGGAAATCTTTATATTAGCCTTATTCAGCTTATTACTTTAAAATCGCCAGGTAAATGCCATTATGTTACACCGGTAATACGTTTTATTGTAGGTAAACTTTATTGTTTATAACAATATCCTTTATTTTTTCAGCGAGTTTCCCGTTATTGATTATCTAACAAGTTTATTAACAATGTCACCACCAACACAAAGTAATATATGGAATAAGCATGACGAAAGATTTTGAACCTATAATGAAGTAATACACATTACTATTTACGAAAAAAAAGCCTCTTTTTTCGTAATAAATTAAGGTTTAGCGTACTTTAAAGCCGTTTTTTAATTACTTTTTCAATAGTGCGCGAAAGCAGCTCGTAAGTATGACGTCATGCGCTGTGATTGGTGTTTCAGTCAAAAAGGCTGATTAATTATTATTTTTTTAAATTAAATCAACATTAAAATTAAAAAGAAATCAATTTTTAAATTCCACGTAATACGCATTTTCCGCTTAAAAATTTTACGTTTTGTCACGTCCATTGTAATGTAACCACCTTGAATTAGAAAAGGCGGCAATATTACTGTTTATTTAGTATAATGCGCCTATTTTTCACTTCACTTACTAATATGAAACTTAGTAAGTGAAGTTAAAAAAATAGGAGCACTTTACATTACTATTTTGTTTAATAACAATTTTAATTATGATTGTTTTAATTCTTCATTCATATGTAATACTATATGTGCCCACTACTTCGACCGCGAGGAATTTAACAAAATTTTTTTTGAATGATTTCTAAAATAAAATTAGCCTAAGTTTTTCCTTTTTACATCAGCTACCAGCCAGTGAAAGTCCCATCAAAATCGGTCCAGCCTTTTCAGAGATCAGCCGGAAAAACAGACAGACAAAAGTAAAAAAAAAATTTGTATAGATACCGTGTTACATCCATATGAATTAAGTAAAATTGTATTTATTTGTATAGATTTATATCAGATCTTAAACATCCGCATCCGCATTCGCATCCGCGGATGTGAGCCTTCAAATATCCGCATCCGCATCCGCATCCGCGGATGTGAAAAAATCGGCATCCGCAACATCCCTGGTGTGCGCATGCACTCATAGGTAATCAGTGTGTACTGATAATACTAAAATATTAGTGGAAGGTTGCACACTTACACGGTAAACTGTAAGGGAGAATAGTGGGGCGCCTCTTCATAGATGGCACTATCTATCTATAATATTATAAATGGGAAAGTGAAGATGTTTTTCTGAAAAAAACTACTAAATATATTATATTATATTATATTTCCCAACTATTTATTTCTTTTATAGCCTGCAATGCCTATCTCTGCATCACCCAAAGGTTAACTGGTAGAGAATGCCTTCGGCATTAAGTTCGCCTTAGTAAAATGTTTTGCAGGAAGTTTTAATAAATAAATAAAATAAATAAATTTTAATGAAATCTTACAATAATATAAGCTCAGACATCAGCATTCACAGTCTTTATATTGAGTTGATAGGCCAAATTATAATCATGAAAATTTTACGCATGTGGGTTACACCGCGAGGCGTAGCTAGTTCTATAGTAATATAATGATTGTTCTATTCCTAGGCTCAGTCATCACCAAAGGGCTCATTTTTCCCAGATCGGGAAGTTTTGACAATGCCTGGACTGGTGCTTGAAGATGAACTGGTACGTGCAAAAATTTTCATTCCAACTTAGATCCAAATATACATATCATCACACAGATTTCCCCACGGAGTAGGCAGAGAGAGTAGACCACCAGTTTTGTCTAGACTTGCATGCTCTCTTTTGCTACGTCCACAAATGCTTACCGGTTTCGAGTACCCTTTACGTTATCAACCCTCAGTGTGCGATTAATTTGATCTAGTTGGTATGTGATCTTCATCTGTCTCTTCGTCACGTGTGTGACTTTATATCTGTTTCTTTAATGTTTCTTCACGCATCCTTTCTATATGTCTTATTCAACTTTCAATGCAACTGTGCCTTTCTTCATCGTTCAAATCACACCCTCTTTCACGCCAGTTGCTTTGCGATTCTGTTCACTGCAGATTTAAACATTGGGGCAAACTCAGTCGGGAGCATTTTTTATTGAGTAAGGTGTAAGCATTTGTTTTATAGCCAGATGCCCTGCACGAGGTGGCGGTGAAGTACCTGGGCGTGAGTTCGGCGGGGCGAGGCGGGGTGATCCGTGCCGAGCACGTGGGCCGCGACGAGGGTGGGCTACGTGAGCTGCTGAGAACCGGCAACCTACGTGCTGCCGTCAACCTCTCTGCTGTGCTCCTCACTGCTGCTGGGCACGGTGAGATATCATCACCTAGCATCTTGAGGTCGCGGGTTCGATTCCCGCGAGGGCAGATACAAATATCTGTACCTAAGTACCTAAGAGTATGTATATCGTTTTTTCCTTAATAAAAGCTGCTTAGTTTACGACTAGTTCAATTTGGTTGGAATTGTCCCGAGTTATGAATTTATGAATATTACTATTTATAGTCGGGACCAGACCATTTCTACACTTTCTTCTTACATTGCATGTCCATCTATCCACACTAATATTATAAATAGGAAAGATTTGAGTATGTTTGAAAGATGTAAGTATGTTTTTAACGAATTGGCTAAAAAGTTATAGACCGATTTGAAAAATTCTTTCACCATTGGAAAGCTACATACACCCTGAGAGACATAGGCTATATATATATATATATATATATATATATTTTTTAATTATGTCCACCCGTGCGAAGCCGGGACGGACCGACCTCTAGTAGGAATACGCATGCAATATTTTACGTAGTATGTGAAGTATGTCCTTCGTAGGATATTTGACTTGTAGTTTATTTAGGCTACAATTCTTAGAAAATTGTAACCTTCACACGAAAAAGCGAAAATATTGTGACCACAATTCACTCTAAGACACATTTCTCTTATAAACATCGCGCAAGAGACAACTATAATCGCGTTGTAATTATAAAAAGGCGACATCTATGAGAGAATCAACGAGTTTTCAAATTTATTGACACAGTTTTTTTTTTTCATTTATCGAGGGTAGTCACAGAAAATTATTTTTAAGAGCTGTCAGCTGTCATAAGTTCTCGTCAGTCCCAACTAAGTTAATGTGGTTATTTTTTTCTCGCGTTTTTTGTAAGGTTTGGTTAATTATCGTTGTTTGTGTTTTGTTTTGGAATTTTGGTACTTGTAAAACAGACTATAATGAACTTTTTCATATTGTGTATTCAGAGAACTTTGTTCACTCAGTTTTTAAACCCTGTGAACATAAAACGTTTGGTATTTCGCTAAGTTAGCTAGTAAGCTTTATGTATTTCAATAAGTGTTATGCTGATATTCTTATTGTCTGAGTGGCCTAGTGGTTTCAGTAGTCAAGTGACTACAAGTGCGAATTCCAGTGGTGTGGCGAAAAGTTTATGTGAACCTTTACAGTGATTAAAAATATCACATGCTTTACAGTGAAGGAACACCTAGTTAGCAGGTATATGTCTATATCAAATGTATATGAAACATTTCTACATACATACATATCATAACGCCGAGTCCCTAACGGGGTAGGCAGAGAGTATAGAGCGCCATTTCTCTTTGGACTTGCATACCTCTTTCGTCCGCATAAATAAAAACATGAATAGCGAAAAGTGGATGTCTAACTAATATATCTACCCCTTCGGGAGCGACTTGTAGGTAGGCTTGAAGATGTATAAAAATCTGAGATATAAATGTATATTTATTTGCGGTCGAGGTCCTTAGCATTGGCTGGTTAGGTACTCTCACGCCTTCCCACAAGGGTCCCCGAAGTGGTAGGCAGAGGTGTATAGGTAATACCAACACACACACCCACTTTCCGTGACACGTGACAGATAGCGAGTCCAGCGCCGTTAATCAAGCACGACTATGCATACGCCTTTGAATTGCTTCTCACACGTATGTAAGTTTGCTCACGATGTTTTCCTTCACCGTAAAGCTCGTAGTGTGACTAATCACTGTAGGTACTTAAGTTCAGAAAAACTCATTGGTACAGTCGGGAGTCGAACTTGCGATCTTTGTGTCGCAGCCAACTGCTCGAACCACTCGGCCACCACGGCTGGTACTCTTGCCTTTGTCTGAAGTGATCCAACCCGACAGGTATAGGACGCATGCACAGACCTTCGAAGCACACTCCTCGCACGCTCCAACTATGGCTGACACGTTTCGCCGTGATGCTCAGACTGAGGCTCCACGAGCCTCTGTTGAAGGAGGCGGAGGCCTTCGGGGACTTTAGCAATCCTGACATGTACTACCAGGTAATTACAAAAAGTATTAGAGAGAGAGAGGTAAGAGAGAGAGCTGTGGTGGCGGAGTTGTTGGAAATGAAAGAAATATTCTGACTTGATTACAATATATAAGTTGCCTGCGACACAAATTTCGCAAGTTCGAATCCAGACTGTACCAATGAGTTTTCTGAACCTAAGTACAGTGATTAATCACACCACTCTACGGTGAAGGAAAACATCGTGAGGTAACCTGTATACGTCTGAGAAGCAATCCAAATGCGTATGGATAGTCGTGCTTGAGTAGCGGCGATGGACTCGCCATCTGTCACGTTGGCACCTAAAATATTTCTCTGGCGGAAAGTGGGTGGGTGTATGGGTATTACCTATACACCTCAGCCTACCCCTTCGGGGACCCTAGTGGGAAGGCGTGAGGATATATACTGCAAGGAGTAATGTTTAATGTAATTTAAATTCCAGTTCTATCCAGACGTGTACGAGAATCGTGTTGGTTCTCTAGTGCCGTTCTCTCTGCGGTTGCTCATTGCCGAGTTGCCGGGCCACGTCGGGAAACCAGAGGAGGCCCTCGATAGGCTTTACGCGATATTGGCCGTTATACAAGAGGTGATTAGGCTCATTGTTAAATATAATAATCATTGGGTCAATTCTACACAAATTTACCTAATCCCAAATTATGCAAAGCTTGTACTAAAGGAACTAGACAGCGATATACATTCTTATATATGTAGATAGATATATACATAAGACACCCAAGACTGGTACAAATATTCGTGTTCATCACGTAAATATCTGCCCTCAGCGGGAATCGAACCCGCGACCTTAAACTTCGCTGCCAGGTGCCAAAATAAAAATAAGGGGTTTTCCCTGGAGAGTACAGCATGGAGTTCTTCAATATAAGGGTGAGAAAAGATTCCTGCAGGGTCGGCAGCGCGCGAGTGATACCCCGGCGGTTGCAAGCGTCCATAGGCGGCGGTAACCGCTTACCATCAGGCGGACCAAATCAAATCAAATCAAAATCTTTTTATTTCACATAGGCCCAGGTGGGCACTTATAAAACGTCGAAAAAGAAGCACGGTTCAGGTTGGTCGCTTCCATGGAGAAGAACCGGCAAGAAACTCCATGGTTACTCTTTTCAAATCATTAGGCATATACAATATTTTTTCGTTACAGCAATAGTACCCAAGTATGGGGGAACAACGTATGCTTAACCGCACTCTTGTTTGCCACCCGTGTTATTAAAAATAAATACAAATTCCTAGTATTGCGATTGTTAGTGACCTGATGTTTGACAGATGACAAAGAACCTTCGTGAAGGTTTATATGAGGACGGTGCGTCAGGGTCCACACCCGAGTACAGGGCTGAGGCACTACGCCTCTGGCTGGGGAGGGAGACGAGAGTTGAACATTCCATCGTCAACTGCGCTATAGCTATGAAGGTAAGCGCTGATGATATGAAGTGGTTGAACGAAATCACAGGTTGCCTTCAAACATATTTATTGCCAAATCTAAGAGCATATTCGAAGGGTCTATTGTATTATAGAACTAGCGCTCTTCTCTCACTGCCTACACCGCGGGAGACTGGGCGTGATTATATGTAGGTATGTGGTCAAATTCATTTTGAGTATGTCTGGGAAACTTTTTAATTTTCATTAGGATATATATACAAATATGTAAGCTGTGTCTAATGGCTTTGTAAACTTTAAACAGTAATTTGCCACACCGAGATCTCTTAAGTTACGGTGGCACAAAGTAGGCACATGCCCTACCAACATCTTGAGACGGATTTAGAACCTATAAAGGTATAGATGAAGTATAAACGTTTAGTACTATTATTCAGTTTTGATTCCTTGTATGTTGTCAAACGCCATAATTTATTGATCACATTTTCCCAGGACTACAAGCAAGCTGGCAAGGTCCTCGTGTCCCTCAAGCAGCGAGCCACTGCGCCTGCGCAGCAACGAGCGCTCGCCAGTGCTCTGTGCCGCCTGTGGCTACTGGCCGGCCACGTGCGGGCAGCCTGCGGGGAGCTGCAGCTGGCGAGGGAGGCGCGGCTACACCTGTGAGTACCCCCCTCCTGCTGGGCCGCCTGTGGCTACTGGCCGGCCACGTGCGGGCAGCCTGCGGGGAGCTGCAGCTGGCGAGGGAGGCGCGGCTACACCTGTGAGTACCCCCCTCCTGCTGGGCCGCCTGTGGCTACTGGCCGGCCACGTGCGGGCAGCCTGCGGGGAGCTGCAGCTGGCGAGGGAGGCGCGGCTACACCTGTGAGTACCCCCCTCCTGCTGGGCCGCCTGTGGCTACTGGCCGGCCACGAAGGGCAGACTGCTATCTCCGGTACAGCCGACTTATCATTACCATTCTTGAACTTCCAACCGATTTGATTTGGATAATTAGTAGGAGGGCTGCAGTAGCCGAGTGGTTCGAGTAGTTGCCTTCGACACAAAGATTACACGCTCGAATCCTAACTGTACCTTTCCTGAACTAAAGCACAGTGATTAGTCACACCACGGCTTTACGATTAAGGAAAACATCGAGAGGAAACCGGTGGGTACTACCTATACACCTCTGCCCCTTCGAGGATCCTTGAGGATATAATATATTAGATGTATATATCATAATATTAGTTCGTCTACCTTTTCCAACCACTTTCGCATTGTTTATATATGTCGTTGAGATCCTTCACTCATATCACATACATACTCATCATCACGCCGAGCCACTCACGGTGTAGGCAATTAAATCACTCAAGCAACGTAACGTACCATTCACAATCAGCTGTGAGTGAGGGCCCCATGTTGATAAGACTCTTGTGTTTCAGGTGTCCCACGCCGGACGTGCGCGAGTACGTGGACATGGGCCTCATCGACGTGGCCCACGGCAAGTACCAAGAGGCCTACAATAACTTCGCCCGCGCCGCAGACCAGGAACCTACCAACATTATGGTAACTCTTACACCTATATATACACACACACACACACACACACATACACACACGCATACACACTAGGAACTCTGTAACATCTCTTTGTTGAGATGAGTGTTAATGTCTGCGACACAGTTTAATCCTACTGGCAGGCATTATCGCAAAAGTATATTTGTAACTGTGTTTTTCTGTTCCCAATAAATAAATACACTTTCTTACAACTTTATAAAATCAGTCGCGTATGTGCACACATTCACCACATTATATGCATATTTTTGGCAGCGCTGATCTCGAATTTAGTTAGTGAACATGATAATCATTTTGAAATATGATAAGTTTAACTTCCTATAGACAAATTATATTGCTATAATATAATAAAAATATTTTTTTGTGTAAACTACATTTGTATTCTTTAACTCGTCAATATATATAATAAGCAAATACTGTTTTCTGTTCCAGGTAGCCAACAATTTATCGGTCTGCCTACTGTACATGGGTCGTCTGAAGGAAGCCATAGCTGTGCTCCAAAAAGCCATAAATTCGGACCCCGAAAGAGGTCTAAATGAAAGTCTCTTAGTAAACCTTTGCACACTCTACGAGCTGGAGTCGTCTAAGACCAACGAGAAGAAACTGAACTTACTAAGAATGCTGTGTAAATATAAAAGCGACACAATGCCCAATGTTCTAGAGTGCTTGAAATTAAGCTAAATTCGACTAGAATTAAGTATTTTACATCTCATACGGGAAGAAACATTTCTTGCTTTGATAAACTAGCAATACCTTCGTAGGATTCCAACATCTATACAGGTTGGTTTTTTTTTTATAGAACAAGAGTGGTAAACAAGCATGCAGCCCACCTGATGGGAAACGGTTACCGCAGCCTATTTACGCTCACGATACCGAAGTACCACTTGCGCGTTGCCACTCTGTGTTCGGAGAGTTGTGTGTTGGCAGCATAATGGGTTTAATCCCTCTGCTTCCAACACAATGTAACAATCCTCCCCCCTCCCCAAGGAGCTCATTACTGGAAACCTTATTCACCGCATAGGAAGACAACACAAAAAATTGTGTTATTTGGCTACGGACTTCTGTAAGGTGGAGGTCCTGCCCGAATTCGAACGGGAGACCCTTTATGCCCTACCTCTCTCTCGATTGTATCAGGAAATAGAAGTGTCTTCTGGAAGCTGTCGACGATATAATGAATAGCTCCAAAAATAACAACATTATTAAAGGTGGTAATATTAACTACCAAACATAGTATTTAAAGTTTTTTTATTAATTATTAATTAAATAGAAAAAAGTTAAACCAAGTAAGATTCTACATGTAGAAATGTATTGCTACAGCAGATTTTTATGCGAAAATAAGGTAATTAAGGGGGCGTCCATAAATTACGTGAGGTGTATTTTTTAATTTTCTGTCCCTCCCTCCCCCCTGGTGAGATATCGTGAGATTTTATTCAACCCCCTCCCCCACGCCCCAATCTCACGTGAGATTTTTAAAAATGTGGGTTTCTTACATAAACGCGTTGGATTTTTATTGTAATAAGAAAAAAAAATTGCTTCGTGCTTTCATTTACGACTAGTTAAGACTAGTAATCAATATTGCTGAGAGTTTAATTATAAGATTAAATCTTACGCATGTTCAATCTTAACTGGACCAAAATAGTATATTTTTATATATAATTTATTTGTTTAATCGGAAAAAGAATTGCGTGATATTTGCCGAGACCCCCCCTCTCTTCAACGTAAGATTAGATGAGATTTGACTCGACCCCCTCCCCCCCTTAAACATCTCACGTAATTTATGGACGCCCCCTAATAATTGTAAAATTAGATTTAAAAAATCTTCCTTTCACTGTACCTATCCTATCACAGATTCGAGCAACTGTACTATTTTCTGACATGGTGTATTATTATGGTACCTACCATATACAGGATGTCAGAAAATTTTGTATTGCATTTGTAAGATACATACTATAAATTCGTATATATATATCTATGTATTGCGACATTTAATTCTGATATATTTCAATTATACAACATTAATTAATTATTATGTGCAAAATATATAAATGTGGGAATATTGCTCAGAGTTAAACAACTTAAAATCTTGAATAAATAACTTTATTTAATTTGAACAACTTATTGCACGAGCGAGCTCCTACTTCCCCAAAAGCGTCCCATCGCCATCCTCCTTTTAACCTTCCATCCCGCTCTCTCTCATACATTCATTCTTTTCACTCATTCTAACGTTCCGTTTCCCACATTAATTGAAACTGTTATAACGCTTTTGTTTTTACAAAGGGTTATAATAATAATAATAAAGTCCTTTATTCTGACATAAGAAAAATATGTCCATTTAGATTCTGCTTATTTAATATCTGTATATGATGTGATGTGTGTTGAGAAGTTTAAATTAAAGATGGTCTTCTTCGATAGCAATATAATGAGTTTAAGTGAGCACTGTTACAAGGAAGTGTTTTCTCGTGTGAAGCGGTCAAGGCGAATGATGGGTCGCCGCTGGTCGTGCATGAGGTCGCTGCGCCCCCCAACCCTTCCCCTGGGTTAGGTGCCGTAGTGGTGGTAATGACGCGTTGAGAGTGTAGTGTAGACACATAGATAGGTAGACGCATAGACAATATCTCTTATCTCAGTGTGCCTCTTGGCATAGGCCTCCTCTAATAACTTCCACTGCGGTCTGTCCTGAGCTACCCTTCTCCACCTTGGGCCTGCCGTCCTTTTCATGTCGTCCTCCCACCATAGACACAGTCTTCCACGGCTTCTTTTTCCATCTCTTGGGTACTACAAAGGATTATTACCCTTTTAATAACTCTTGTACGTGCATTGCTATTTACCATACTTCGGTATCGTGAGCGTAAATAGGTTACGGTAACCGCTTCCCATCAGGTAGGCCGTATGCTTCTTTGCCACACTTGTTCTATAAAAAAAATTTACATGTGTCGTCCATAGCGAAGTCGGAGCAATTGGTGATTAAGTATTTTATACTCAACTAGCTTTCCAATGATGAATCATTTTTTCAAATCGTTTCAGTAGTTTCGGAGCCTATTCAATACAAACAAACAAACAAACAATCAAATCTTTTATCTTTATAATATGTATTATTATATATATTAGTAACGACGTTGTTGTCATAGTATAAGGAAGAGGAAGTAGACTATCTCCGGCCTAATTCGCGATATAATTGCCTACTGTCTTAGGGTTGTCACTTTTAGCTAAATATTAGGCGCGGCTGTTCGCGCTTCGCTAGCAACCGCGTGAACAGCGGCAACGTCAAGTCGCGGTCTCGACTCGCCATGTCGCCGCTAGATGGTACAGGCGGCAATGATATAGTCTAAGAGCTTGTTTTCTGTAAGTAGGTAGGTACTTAGTTACTATACCTACAATACTGAGAAATCGGCATAACTAAACGTAAACAAAGAAATAGCGGCAAACCAATTGCCAGATCAAAAGTACCTAATACATTCTAGTAGGAAATTAGCCTACCTACCTACTTCCTGTGTGATAGAAAACTAATACAAACAAAAAATATGTAAGTAGGTACGTAGGTATCTCATCATCATCAAGTAAAATTATATTATGCTAGAATAAGTGACTAACTTATCTTTCCTGTTCAATAGGTAATCTGAACAGAGACAGGTCTGGAATCGATGAATTATTAAGACACCCAAACACACAGCAATATGTTCTTCTGCGATTATCAGACATTTTGATGATGATATTGATGAATAAATCATTTAGCGGTGCCGAAAAGCCGTGACGCGCGCGCGACCCTTGTGCAGTGTTAGCCCCGACTGGCGCACTGAGAAACGGATCGAGATTTTGTTAAAGTGTGCATGCGTCGACACATAGATACAATAGCGCACACATACAAGCCGCGCGCGGTGCGTTTGTATGAAGATAACCTACTTCTCTTCTTTATACTATGTTGTTGTTGTGTATGTTATACATATAATTTAATTAAAGTAAATAAGTTAATTTAATGTTTTTAATTAGTTTGTGATTATGAAAATAAAATTGTTGTTAATACAACTTTCTGTTTTAAAACTATTGTAATAATTTTTATTCGCCTAGCCCCTCAACGCCAAGAATCTGTTTTGGGCAGATTCTGATTTTGTTTAAATCTTTAGCTCTCTCTCTCTCTCTCTTTCTCTATATCTGACCAAAGCAACTGTAGCAGGTCACGATGACAATTGTTATATATATCCTACAAATATTACATCTCAGATCCTACATCTACACACATACTCTCTTTTGTTTTATGCGACTACTTAGACAACTCGGGCGACCCAGAAGGGTCCCCGAAGGGGTAGGCAGAGGTGTATAGGTAGTACCCAAACACACACTTTCCGCCAGATACATTTTTAGGTGCCAACGTGACAGATGGCGAGTCTATCGCCGTTATTCAAGCACGACTATACATCGCCTTTCAATTGCTTATCAGACGTATGCAGGTTTCCTCTCGATGTTGTACTTAAGTTCAAAAAACTCATTGGTACAGTCGGGATTCGAACTGGCGATCATAGTGTCGCAGGGAACTAACTCTAACAATTCTGCCACCACGGCTTCAAAAATAATTCTACTCTTCTACTAGTACTCAACGTGTCATGAGCTTTGCGTGTTCACCAGACTTTTCTATTCTCGTTCGCGCACTACCTTAGCAGTAGGCTGAATATCCGGCTAGTACGTTGGCCGAATATCCGGTATCCGGCTTAACTGCTCTCTGTCTCAACTGTAATAAGCACTATATAAGACCCTCCCATGAACACAATGAAATGGTCTCAATTGTACAGTGGTCATAAAGCATATTTTTGCTCATCACACGAATATAGTTGAAAGTTGGAGGTGGTTGAAATCAAACTACACAATAGATTAGAATTACTTCATTTAATTATCGAAAATGTCGTCCAAACAGTAATTTTACAATAATATAAATGTATGTTGGTATCAGGAAATTGATAAAAAAGGTAGGTGCAGACTTTGTAGTCTTGGAATAAGCATCTCCACAAAGTGTTCAACTGTCGCCATCTTTGAATCGATTGGCAACATTATTTTTTCTTTTAACTGGCTACATTATTCCCTAACATCGCTAATAGCATTTGTAGTGAACGGAAAAGTGGGGCCAAGGTACTCAATTCATATTCCTTATTTAATTTAGTCTAATATTGCTTGTATTTTAGAAACGTTCGTCTTAGCACCCTATAAACGATACATAATGTGATATGAATGTGGACGAGGCATAATGAGTAGTCATCGTTACATGTCGCAAATTATACAAGACATTGTATTTTGGGGCGTTGTTAAGAGTTGCCAAATTATGAGGTACCAGGTCTACTTCATTAATAATAATAACATCCTCACGCCTACCCACAAGGGTCCCCGAAGGGGTATGCAGAAGTGTATAGGTAATACCCACACACCCACTTTCCGCCAGAGGTATATTAGGTGCCAACGTGAGAGATGGCGAGTCCATCACCGTTACTCAAACACGACTATACATACGCCTTTGAATTGCTTCTCAGACGTATGCAGGTTTCCCTCGATGTTTTCCTTCACCGTAAAGCTCGTGGTGTGACAAATCACTGTACTTAAGTTTAGAAAAAATAATTGGTAAGTCGGGATTCGAACATGCAATCTTTGTGTCTCAGGCAACTACTCGAACCACTCTGCCACCACGGCTTATAATATAGTAATGCATATATCTATTGTGTTCCTTGTTTTCGATTTTGATTCAAGTGGATTCGATAATATTTTAGATTCACAATTGGACCCGATAGGTGGCGCTGCGATCGTGTTTCAGGAAATTTTATAATTTAAAGCGGGTCTTCTAAAATTTGACATAAGTTAAAATGTGTTTATCATGCTACCTATACCCTGCTAGCAGTTTGGCTTTTCTTTCGGAGTGTGCGATCCGGCTACGTTTACAGTTGTTTTACGGACCTAAAAAACCTCTTTTCCTAACGGATAATATATTTTGTCCGTTTTAACAACCCCCTTAAACTACCGATGTCCTGAATATATAATTTACGTACAGTAAGTTTAAGGCTGGCAAAGGCTAACGGACCTAACGGCGACAATTGATTATAGCAACAACTCGATTATCGACTCTGTGCTAATATATTCTATGTTGTTAATTCGTTGATTCTGTTATAGACACTGTCAACCTAACTGGGCATTATCACAGCACATACTTAAATATAAATGCTGATTTTTACAAAATAAGAAACCATTTATTGTTTATTACTTATAGATAATTATTATTACACAATAACTGCCATTTATATAATACTAATGAGTCATTTTCCCATTCTGTCACCTGTCATCATAGCTAAATAAACATTTAGGTAATTAGCAATTTAAAACTAAAAATTATTATCTATCTGCACCCACTTTGGGGGCCGTCCATTAATCACGTGGGGCACGAAAGGGGGGGTTCGGCAATCACTAAATATCACAAGGGGGAGGGAGTGTAGTAAGATACCGCGTGTATTTATTTTTTATTTATAAAAAATGGTAAAAAAAATCACGTGATTAATGGACGGCACCTAGACAAGATTGCTGTGTTCAAAAATTACATTTGTTCCACAATGATAATGCATACCAATTGGTATTTTAATCGTAGCCCACGTGTGGGCTAACTTCTTCCTAATTAAGTAGGCAGGTACATTATATACTAACTAAAAAAAATACACGCAGGCTTTCGTTTGACATCTCGAATTATTGCCAATATAAGGAATCAAAATGAAATGTTACCCATACAAAAAATATTATGACATAACCTAGCGGACGATTTACTAGACAGTATTTATATACATAGTTTGATCGTTTAATTAATATATACTTGCCACCAGTGGCGTAACTTTATGGTAGTGGTAGTGCGGGCAAAATGGCACGGGCCCCTAATGTTAGTCGAGAGACCGGGAGCACTTAATATAAGTACAGAATTACTATTTAGAAAAATATCACTTGTGTATTAAATAAATTGAGCTCACTTGAATTTGGATTAGAGATGAGAGAGATGGAGAGATATAAAATGAATTTATGAATCATTTGTTCATTATATTTTTTTCTACATTCAGGGAGGAGGAATTTGCCACCAGTCTCAGATAATATAGCTACGCCATACCGACTCCGCGTAATATTAATAAATAATGTAATTATTCATCATATCGATACCAAAGTTAATAATATATCCTCACGCCTTCCCAAAAGGGTCCCCGAAGGGGTAGGCAGAGGTGTATAGGTAATACCCACACACCCACTTTCCGTCAGAGGTATATTAGGTGCCAACGTGACAGATGGCGAGTACATCGCCGTTACTCAAGCACGACTAAACATACGCGTTTGAATTGCTTCTCAGACGTATGCAGGTTTCCTCTCGATGTTTTCCTTCACCGTAAACCTCGTGGTGTGACTAAGTTGTGCATAATATTATGCTTCCAAAGACTGTCCAATGATTTTTGATTATTTTCTTATGTTGTCATTTAATGATGATGATGAAAGACTAAGAATAAGTACCTAAGTTCAGAAAAACTCATTGGTACAGTCAGGATTCGAAATAGCTATCTCTGTATCGCAGGCCACTACTCAAACCACTCTGCTACCACGGCTCTATATTCGAACCTATCTAACTATCTATAAAAACTATCTTCTGCTGTTTTCTTTCTCGAGAAGGGGAACTTCTCTCCCTCCACCCTACCCTCACGCCATACCCTTATGTCGCCCATGGACAACACACAACCGCAGTTCCTTTAGAAATCCAATCAGCCCACTATATAAATATCTAATCCAAAATGTTCCCAGAAAGCGCGTGCAACTGGCAGAAATAAGCATTTATAAAATGTCCCAAAAACCAAAATACAGTTAAATATTATTTTATCAATCGCATGAAAACCGACTTGGATGAAATTCTTTTGTATTTGCATGGATGCCTGGATGGTAAGATTGACAATTAAACCCGACCGGTGGCGCTGCGATCGTCATGAATTGTAATAGCTTCACCCGAACGAAGCTGAGCGTTATATATATATAGTGTATTTAATATATAGTAGCATAGTGTAACCAGTAGGTTAACAAACGAGGCATTCGATTCTCATAACCATGCATTCGTAGGTTGAGCTAACAATGGAATTACATAAGTAGAAAAAAATCCTTTGTGTGAGAAAAAGGTATCAGAAAAAATTAAGTACCGACTTTTTTCTGTAAGTTTCAACCATAACGTAGCATTTTGAGGATCTTATTCGATGCACATTTTTCACTTATTATGATAACATCTATAAACAATATTACAATAAGCTTGTTATTACGTAGTCCCTAAAGCTTTTCTGAGATGCGACATGTCCTAAAATATGTACGTACGCACAGTGTATAGAATTATACTTTCTACGTATGTATAACACATCGAATAGCGTTATTAAAATGATTAAGCGTAGTAAAAGTATTTATTTTCACACGTTATAGGCAGATGTGTGTAGACAGTACCCACACACCCACTTTTCGCCGGAGATATGAGTAGGTGCCAACGTGACAGATGGCGACTCGCCTACGAGCACCGACGCGAATTAGCCGTAATGTTAGTTAGCTACCACGACCCTCGCAAATGCCGGCCCGTGCCGAGCCAGACGCGCGAATCCCGACCCTAAATGTTTAAATAAAATTATCAGTACAGCCCAGCTCCCTTGCTCGCGATCCAGCATCGCTCTAGGCAGAGGTCCGTACCCCACAGAAGGTGCCCTTAGCAGTGTTGCTAAGCACAATTAAGTGCCTGGCTGGAGGCCTAGGTCTCGCCATTGCCCGGTTAAGTAGCAAAAGTTCCCGGAACTCTTGCTACGAGGCAATAAAAAAAAAACAGGTGGCGAGTCTATCATCGTTTCTCAAGCACAGCTATTGTTATTAGCTTTTATTATTAAAATTTTAGGGCGACAATGACTTTTAAAGATAACCGACCATTGTTGGCGATGGCGTCCATTGCAATATGTAAAGTACATATAGGCAAGAACAGAGCCTACTGGTTAATCTTAATAAACTTTACTGACTGATTTCATGTATCAATTCTAGAATTTTCACATTTGACTGTTTACATTTCAAACTTAGAAAAACATGACTTATTAAACGTATTTTACGTATATAAATACCTTATCTCTAATCGTCAGCGCATTTGAAAAATTTACTTGTATAGTATAGAATCTTGTTTTAAATATTTTATTTTTAAATTTCTTGAGAAAAAAAAGAGTAAACCTACTTTACGCATCGTTTACTAAAATGTATCCATAAATTTTATGCTGAAGTGTGTGTATTACAAATTTTCATTTCTGCCAACCTAGGGCTTATATTCAATATGCAAGGTAATATATTTCCTATAATGTATAAGATAAGTGTTACAATGGCAAGTGAAGTTGGCTTATATTTTACATAATACATTTCTACGACTATCTAGTTAGATATCATAGAGGAACCGTAACAAGTTCTGTCTCCTTCAATATTCACAGAAGCATGAGGCGAAAGGCAGATGTGATGGCATACCAGAATTTACACATATGGCCTTTTAGTTTATGGATGGTACAAGCAAGATCATGTTTATTTACAGGCGCCCCGCGCTTCCTTGAATATTTAAAATGGAAATACACGAAAAACTGGTCTTTTCCACTCACTGGTTCCGAAGCTGACTGATCGCTCGTATTGAGAAGCGAAAGATATACTTATACAGCTATAGAACCAGGTAAAGTAACTATTTGCACTTAAAAGTGGCATTTTACGATATTATCGTAATGAATAAAGATATCTTTTGTCACGCAGTCATATAGCTTCGACATTTTTCTACCAAAAGACTAGTATATCAGTGGAATCAAGTAGAATTTAGTCGGTTTTTCTTGTATTTCCAAGCTGTGGGATTTATCAGGAACTTAGTATTTTGCTATTGAGGAATAACTTTGAAATAGATTGTACATTACTTAAGGCAGCATAGGGGCTAGCTGCACATCATCTGTGCCCCATTCCAGAACACTATATTTGATAGGAGGAACTTATTTAATTGTAATTTTCAGTAGTGAAATGGATGGTTAAGTCAAAAGAATTTGCCCTTGAAAAATGCAGGTAAATTTTAGGATTCTTTACTTCGACTAAAAAATTTAAGGGTACTATTTGATTTTTTTTAGTATTGGTAGCGACCGAGGCATCATTACATGGGCGCATTTAGCGACTTATTGAAATGAAATCCATCAAACATAGTTATGTTTGATGGATTTCATTTCAATAAACCCCTTTTAACCAAAAAAAGTGCAAGTCTACAGATAGTTTACACTAATATTAACTAACTTATGGAGTGCTAAGTAACTCCATAATCGCCTTACTTCCATATCGGCGTAAGGTATAAATTTGCTTGTCCCTGTTTTAGCTAATGTGCTAGTGCCTTGATACTCTCATCCTGATAAATCCCATCCGACATTCAGTCCACACAGTAAAGAAATAAAAACCATAATGCTGTATCAAGGTTTAATACAATCCAATTATCTGCCAAATCATGAGGTAGTCATGTTATTTGAAAAACTATACTTTAGATCAAGCATGCAAGCATGTGGTACAGCACCAATTAAATTGCCGATCGGAACTGATTTGATAGAGTCCAGACCGATTGGACGAGAGCAAATATTGTTAACAAAATTATATCCATGTCATGCAGTCTAAATATTACTTTTGCACTGCTTTACATTGCATGTCAAAAAAAAAACCGACCCGATTTCTCGTTAACAACGATATATCAGGGAAAACGTCACGTCTCATATTCAGACTGAATAGAGATTACGAATCATACAAAATCTTGGATTGTTGATGATTGATGAGTTTGTAATAACCAATTTACATATCAATACATAGTTATTGCAATACATAATACAATTAAAATAGCGCGATACACAGCTTTCCTTAAATTACTTGAGTATCCTGCAAATATGACAAGTCTGATTGTTCATTTACACTATATTTACATAATGATCTTTTGACATCAGTATGAAGTGTATAAAAATATGCGATAGAAACAATTCACAATCTATTGAATGGCAAATGCAACCTATTACATTTCAAATGGACAATTTTCACTAAAATTATTGATTCCACCTAATTATTGAGCCTGATCTAACAATGATAAATGAGTATTGATAATGATAAGCATTATCATTAAGAATCCGCAGTTATTGCTTATAGTACATGTACTTAGGCTGCTAATTATACCAGCCGGCGAGCTAATGCTTTTATAGCTAGCGGTTCACTTATCCTTTGAGTATCCCACCATATTCTATTTACATCAAATTCACCATCCATTACTGTATAGCAATGTTGTCGAATTAACACTATTAAGCGTCATCTTCGAAAAACAAACTCACTGAGAAAGGCATGTTTTTATTGCATGTCACTTTACTTATTTTACAAGGCCAGCTACATACCATTCGGCATTAACATACTAGCCCTGGCACTGTGATGTATTGTTTAATTTGAAATAAATAAGTCCTCTTACACACTAATTAGAGTCTGAACGGAAGAGTGTTCACAAATGTTCACAACCGGTAACGACGGTTCCTTAGAGCCCTGAGGCGCGCTCGGCGCAACTTCGCGGATTATATATCACCATTTTGACTAATCCCAATTCGCTTTATGAATTCCTCTTGAAGCATCACTGTTTTGATCATGTTGGGGTGTGCTCCGTAAGCAATAGTCTGGTCGGGTGCCGAGCAATACTGCTGGGTGCCATCAGTTAAAATCACACCTTGTCCATTGCTTAGGGTAGTTGTCTCGATGGAGTTCCAGTAGGATTCACTAGGTGAAGTGTTATTGACACCTGGTGGCGGCGCGGCCGGAGCACCCGTGTACCTAAAGTAGGGGTTCTTTAGGTCTAGAGTGTTGGATGATGTGATATTAGTACCTTCGAGGTTGACCTCCATGGTGACATCGTAGCTCTGCCGCTTGTTTGCTAACAGCAGCACTCGGCCTGTCAGTGCTTGACCTTGCTTCGCAAAGATTGGAGTTTCTAGTAAGCAGCGCACTTGGTACCAATGTGTGAGAGGCTCCGTTGGAGCTGTGGACAGCCATATATGCTGCGTGTTTCCAGCGAATAGGACATCAAACCAAAAGGCTAAGCCGTGGCATGTCCCAGATTGTGTCAGCTCAAACCTAAACGGTACCTCAATTCTATGCAAGTCAGTTTCATGTGCACTGAGGAAGTCAACTACATGACGAACCGACCTTGACATGCATATACGGACATCAAATGTGTCCACAATAGGTTGTCTGAAGTACTCCTTCATAGCTGCAGTACGTAGTGCGCTCAGATCAACTCCATGGAAGCACGTCTGGTACCAGAAATTAGCCTTATTATATTGCTCCATGAATAAGGCATCGTCAGTGAATGGGGCTATGTGTAAGTCACCCCTTGTCGGGTACATATTGCCATTCGGCTTCAGCCATTTCTTAGCATGCAGATATGTTTCCAACATACGCTCATTGTATAACATATAGCCCATGGGTTCGGAGATTATAATATCGACTGTCTCAGGCAATTCAATTTCTTCAATCTTACCCGCAACAACAGAGATCCGATCATGTAAACCATTCGCTCTGACTAACGCCTGGGCATGGTGAGCCATGTTACTGGCCTCAACAGCATACACTTTCCGTGCCCCAGCCTGGGCTGCAAAGAATGACAATATACCTGACCCTGCACCAACATCCAAGACGACTTTGTTCTTGAAATCGTTGATGTTAGAGAGTATCGCGCGCTGGTAGGTGCTTGTTCTCACATAGTCTTGCATCATGTTCTGCTGCTGACTCAGGTAACCATAGAACTGGAAATATTGCATCGCGGACGAGTCTTCTGTGCGGACGGTGAACACAGATGACGACCTGCCCGCCTTGATCTTGCTGACGAGCAGGTGGAAGTTCTGGCATTCCGCGTCCGACGCGAACTTAAAGAATAACGTTTCATTGTCGATCGTGAATATGTACGATTGGCCAGCAACCCTCGAACACTCACTCTGACTATGGACGGGAAATTCGAGCACCTCCTGCGCTAGCACAGGGTCCGCGCGGATCACTTTCACACTCAACCCCTGAGGATCGTAGTCCACGTTTATGTTTGTGGGAAAATTGAAGCGCGGCGTCAGTGCGCCGTCGTTGTTGACAGCAGAGACAGTCACCGCGCGAAACGTGTTCGCCATTTTAAATTATCCACGGAGACTCACGGTACACGTAAATATTATACACACGCGTAATGGCAAACAAAGAAAAATGCCGTTGGTAACTTTAGTTATCTAGCGAGGCCGGCGTATGTAAAATCGATCACTCACAAACTTCCTCCCTCTTTTGTCTGTGGTTGGCGGCGTTAGGGTGCGAAAGCAAATGCAGCGCGTGTGGATTTTTGGCAAAAATTTGGTTTTGAATCAAAGGATTTTGAACTACAAATAAGGAACTTTTACCATCAACAAATAATTTGCTTTCCGAAATATTTTTGATAATTGATTAACATAATAAAACCTAAAATTAAAACAAAATTGCATGTAGGAATAGGAAGAATAACTTCTTGTCTGGCGAATCATATTTTCCAAACGATACAATATTTTCTATCCTATCAACCTATCATACAAAATGTCAATTGTCAAGTACACATTGTTTTGTTTCGAGGTTATAAGTTTAGAGCTCCGTCTTCATAAAGCAGCACCTAAAACAATATGAGTAAAAAGTTTAATAATTTAAAATGGGAGACGGTTGCACTAGAGGGCTTCCCAGAATCCATGAAGGAAAACTTCCACGGTTTTGTAGGACTAGAAGAATGTACTAGTTACGGCTTAGATAAGGAAAATAAGAAGTTCAATAAGGTATTTTATATCGGAATAAGTTTAATATTAATGTAGCAAACATATGTACGAAAGGTTTATTTTATATTTTAATAAATACATACATACATATTATCACGCCATGTCCCTAACGGTGTAGGCAGAGTAGAGCGCCAGTTCTCCCTAGACTTCATCCACATTCATCAGTCTCTTCATACATGCTCGCCGGTTTCGAATACTCTTGACGTTCCCGTCTTTAAGTGTCCGATTGATTTGATCTAGGTAATTGGAACATGGTCTTTCTCTGCCTCTTCTTGCACTCACCTTCGCACTGTGTATCAGTTTCGACAATCTTTCTTCACTCATCTTTTCTATATGTCCAAACTAACTTAACACGCTTTTCTTCATCTTTACAAGTACATCCTCATTCACGCCAGTTGTTTTGGGAATCTCTTCATTGCGGATTCAATCTTAGATCATTACACCACACATTTTTCAAAGATTGCATATTAATCTACTGCTCTATGCTGGCACCGATACCTCTGGCGGAAAGTGGGTGTGTGGTTATTACCTATACACCTCTGCCTACCCCTTCGGGGACCCTTGTAGGAAGGCGTGAGGATATATTATATTAATCTACCATAAGTATAGTTAATACAAATACAATATATGGATTTGAACTATGTTTTGATTTATGCTTATTTATCAAAGTAATAAGTACATTATTGTTCCTGCCACTCTTAATGTTATTGTCAAAGTTTGAGGTATTAGATCAATTTGATCTAGGTCTTTTAACACAGTCTACCCCCGCCTGTTATTCTAGACACTTAGTATGTGTTTTGTCAATGTTTTCTTACTCATATTAATTTAATACATTATAAGTACTACTGTTTTTTACCCATACTTATATTTCAGAAGAAACAAGATAAAAAGCATAAAATCTCAGAGGAAACTGAACATGAAGTTCCCAAAAAGAAAGTTAAGCTTACGAATGGCTTTTTTGTTGAAGAGACATGTGATCCAATAACACCGTCTCAGACTAATGAGGTACGAGAAGAACACTATGATAATAATTCTGTTAATAAAAGAGGCAAGCAGCATGTAGATCCAATGAAAAATGAAGTGACAACACGTAACAACATTGCTGACACAAATGATAATAAAAAAAATAAGGTAAAGACGAAATTGGGTAATGATATAACAGATGTAGTATCTACACTGACTCCAGAAGACATGCTTACGTGGGCAGAGTTTAAACTACCTGATTCCATCATGAAAGCTTTGACAGAACTGGACTTCAAAAAGCCTACGAAAATTCAAGAGCTGGTTTTGCCAGCTGCTATTCATGGTAACTATGTTGATAATTTTACTAGAAAGGAGTTTGTAATTCTAGAGAGAGCTGGAGCTCTATTCTTTCTGCTTACACTGTCAGAGACTCCATATGATTATATATGAGGCATTTTTTCATATATCACATGAAAATTTTACACCTTAGCATACCACAATTCTGGCAATCTGTGGGTTCAATATTTTTAAGAGAGTCTGTGTCATATTCTTAATTTTATTTAATTGATTTAGTTCTTATTTGTAATCTTGTTCTATACTCTCTGCCTACCCCGTTAGGGACTTGGCGTGATGATATGTATGTATGTATGTATGTTCTAACACAAATCTAGACCAAATATATAGATGTTTGTAAAAGAGAAACTCAAGGATTATTTAACCGATTTAAAAAATATCTTTCATGTCTGCTTTATTCCAGAGACACAGCTATATTTTATTTAAAATAAAAAAAAGAGTCCATTTGTAATATTTACAACTTGAACTTTTATACTTCATTCTTTGTAATGCTGATTCCAGGTAGAAGAGATATCTTGGGAGCTGCCGAAACAGGCAGTGGCAAAACCCTTGCATTTGGATTACCAATCCTCTCTGGTATTTTAAAACTAAAAGAAAAAGCTGAACTGAAAGGTCTAGATGTCTATGATATACCATATAAGAAAACTTCCAAAAAGGGAAAAAACATTGAACCTGCTGAACCTCCTAAAGGAAGAAGGGATAAAAAGAAACCAGTAAATAAAAAAGATAAACTAACAAAATATGATAAAAGAAAGGAAGCCATTAAAGAAAGCACAGACAAACCTGTTAGAGAATCTTCAGAGGATGGCTACAGTAGCAATGATGATACCAAGGGTGATGATGATGATTTTATAGAAGAAATAGAAGTTCCTATCAGGAAGAGAGATAATTCAGCGGATGAAGGACATGAGAGTGATGATAGTGAAAACTACACCCATCTGTCTGACATGCTGGACTCTGATGACTTGGTAGAAAGTGATAGTAGTGATGATGATGATGCAGAGACAGAAGAAGGTGAAGAAGTGAGTGACAATGGTGAACAAGCAAGTGATAGTGATGATGATGTGAGTGATGAACAGGTAACTACCGAGACAGGTGGTGTACAACCTGATAATGAGGAAGATGAGGAAGAAATCCTAGATGAAGGTGATGAAAATGAACAAGGTAGCTATTTCTATAACAGTTTTAAGTTCATCTTTGTTTTTCAAGTTTTTATGACAGTTTTATGAAGAGGAGATGGATTCTACCCCAGTGCTGCCAAAATTACATGTTACTGAGGGATATTTGGTTGCAAACAATGAACCAATGCAACCAACGAGCATGTATGAAGAGACTGATGAATGGACAGAGAGAAAGATGTATGCAAGTCTAGAGAGAACTGGTGCCCTTTTCTCTGCCAACCCCGTTAGGGACTTGGCATGATGATATGTATGTATGTACTTGTAGATATTGTTGTTGTATTTCACATATTCCCACAAGTGTCCCAAACAGTGCAAGGTAGGCAGAGGTGTACAGCACCGTCTGTTTGTTCAGAAACCTATTGCAATATAGGGCTCAAAATTGTGATTGTAACATTAGTATTCAAGCAAAAATAACCAAATTATTGTTGTAATCACTCATTTTACAGGCATAGGGTGTGTGAGAGTAGTGGATAACATTGAGATACCCGGTTATGTCATCACGAAGACGGGAAAGCCACTGTACGCCCTGATATTAACCCCCACAAGGGAGCTGGCCATACAGATTAGCAGGCACTTGATTGCCGTTGCAAAGTACACAGGTAATTGAAATTTAACATTCATAATTAAAGCACTAACTTATAAAAATAATAATTCTATACTAATATTATAAAGAGGAAAGATTTGTATGTAAGTATGTTTGTATTGAATAGGCTCCGAAACTACTTGACCGATTTGAAAAATTCTTTCACCATTGGAAAGCTACATTCACCCTGAGTGACATAGGCTATATTTTCTTTTATATGAATAATCTTATGTCCACACGTGCGAAGCCGGGACGGACCGCTATATCATATATTTTCAAGCCTTCCCGCAAGGGTCCCTGGGGATCAGAGATATATTTTACATGCCAACGTGATAGGTCGTAGGTCCATCGCCTTACTCAATCACGACTATACGTCTGTAAATATCTACTTTAACTTGTATAGGTTTCCTCTCGATGTTTTCTTTCACCGTAAAGCTCGTGTGACTAATCCCTATACTTAAGTTCAGAAAAACTTATTAGTGCACTCGGGATTTGAACTGAACTCCAACAGGTAAGGGTATTACTTATACACTAATTGTGCATAATTAAGAATATATAATAATACTAGCTTATGCCCGCGGCTTCGCCCGCGTGGAGTTCGAAAAAGTAGCTTATGTATTTTCTTGCTAGAATCAGTTCAGCCGCTATGCCGTGAAAGAGCATCATACTTTACGTTGAATTTTCGGGATGAAAAAAGTTGCCTATGTCCTATTCCTAGGTATAAGCCATCACGATTTCAACTTTCAGCCAAATCGGTTCAGCCGTTTTGCCGTGAAAGAACCGCAAACATCCAAACTTACAAACTTTCACAATTATAATGTTAGTAAGATAAGATATATATTTTTTTGTAGGTATTCGTGTGGCGACAATAGTGGGTGGCATGGCGGCCGTGAAGCAGGAGAGGGTGCTTCGCTCCGGGCCCGAGGTGGTGGTGGCCACGCCAGGTCGCCTTTGGGAGTTGTTCACGCAGGGGCAGCCGCACCTGCAGCAGATGGACTCTGTCAAGTAAGTACAACCAGTTACCATTAAGGGCAGGGGGGGGGGTTACCTTGTGACCTTTAAGCTTACAAAACTAGTCAATTGATATCACATTACAGATAGTGCCGTCCACGAAGACGCGTCCCACTATTCTGCGTCATAGATTAGAGTGTAGGTGTGCAAACTTCCTTCCTTCTTCTGGTTGGCTTATATATAAATTATTTGTAAGAGGAGCAACGCATGGACATGGTTCACTATCATTCAAATATTTAATTTAGTTATTCTGATAATGTAAAATAAACTTTTTTGAATTTGGTTTTGGAGAAAAAAATAAAAAAAAACGCTCAGGCTGTGGAATCAGCTCCCCGTTGAGGTTTTCCCTGGAGAGTACAGCATGGAGTTCTTCAAGAAGGGTGTGAAAAGATTCCTGCAGGGTCAGCAACGCGCGAGTGTTACCCCTGGTGTTGCAAGCGTCCATAGGCGGCGGTAACCGCTTTCCATCAGGCGGACCGCATGCTTGTTTGCCACCCATGTGGTATATAAAAAAAACAGCTTTAAACTGAGGTACTTCAATTTTTGTAATCTAGCTGTAGGAATATGGAGTTTATCTTTATTTCGTGCATTCACTGTGTGCATGTTTCAAATTATCAATATTTTCCGTATTATTATGCCATGTTGGCCGAGTGTTTAGAGTAGTTGCTTGCGATATTGTTTTAATGTGTCCATGCGATTGTTTACAGTGTTGATAGCCCAATTAAATAAATAGACCACACCCCTTTATCCCCCCCCCCCCTTCCCTCTCTTACAGGTTCCTGGCAATAGATGAGACTGACCGCATGATAGAGCGTGGCCACTTCGATGAGCTACAGCCTCTCCTGGAGCGCCTCAACTCTGATGAGGAGCGTCGCGGCGCGAGGCAGAACTTCGTCTTCTCAGCCACGCTCACCCTCGTTCATGACCTACCCTCACACATGAAGGGGAAAAAGGTAATACATATTTCATTAATTTCAACCCCCTTCCCCCATAAACAGGGTATAGAAGGTGTCTCTGATAATAGGACAGTTACTCAACTATGTCATAGGGAAAAATTAGAGGAGATAAATAAATATTTAATTTAAGAGAGGTAGGGCATAACGGGGTTTCCCGTTTGAATTTGGAGCTGCCCGACTGTGGCAGGACCTTATAGAAGTCCGAAGCCAAATAACACATTCTAGAAGACAAATGTTCTATTTTATGAAATATTCTGTATAATGCGTATTTTTTTATACTCGTACTTTCCAAGAATATCGCAGTCGAATAACGAACAAAGAAAAGCTCCACAGGCTTTTCCATAACGATCCCTGCCTACCCCAGTCAGAGGTGTTACAACACCCAATTTTTGCCGGAGATATATTTAGGTGCCCATGTAACCCATTCTGAGTCCTCCATATGTCATTGAACACCTTCTCAAACGTATGCGGGTTTCCTTCCGATGTTTTTCGTCATCGTAAATAACACAATTTATTTGTGTTGTGTTCCTGCGCGATTAATAAGGCTTTCAATAATGAGCTCCTTGTGCGTGGGAGGATTGTTATACTGTGTTAGCAGCAGAGGGTAATCCCTCATACCCGTCCCATTATACAGCCAACACAGTATAACTCAACTTTTTTTTCCCTTTCCAGGTCACCAAACGAGGCAAGATCATAAACAGGAGAGTTGAGAAGATGACCTCCCAGCAGAAGGTCAATAGGCTGATCAAAATGATCGGCATGACGGATCCCAAGGTCGTGGATATCACCGCTACCAACTTGGGTATGTGATATGAATTTCTATGGTCTGTGCTAGTGTTGCCATGGTGTAAGCATTCATAGGCGACGGTGAACGCTTACCATCGATCTTTTTTTTTTTTTTATACTACATGAGCGGCAAACAAGCATACGGCCCACCCGATGGAAAACGGCTTCGCAGCCTATTCACGCTTACAGTACCGAAATGTCACTTGCACGTTGCCACTCTGTGTTCCGAGAGCTATACTGTGTTGGCAGCATAATGGGACTAATCCCTCTGCTGCCAACACAATAAAACAATCCTCCCCCCTCCCCAAGGAGCTCATTACTGGAAACCTTATTCACCGCGTAGGAACACAATAAATTGTGTTATTTGGCTACGGACTTCTATAAGGTGGAGGGAGGTCCTGCCCCAGTCGGGTAGCTCGTCTTGCCACCTTAGTAGTATAAAAAGTACTGCTAGTTTTTAATTCAGTAATTTTTTTTGTGAGCCTTGGTGGCCAAGTGGTTCGTGTCGTTGCTGGAACACAAAGATTGCCAGGTCGAGCCCGGGCTGTATCAATGAGTCCTATAACTATACTAGCTTATGCCCGCGGCTTCGCCCGCGTGGAGTTCGAAAAAGTAGCTTTGGAAATTTTCCTGCTAGAATTTGTTCAGCGGGTAAGCCGTGAAAAAAAAATAATACATTAAAATATAAGAACTTTAAATTTATCAGGATAAAAAAAAAATCCTATGTCCTATTCCTAGGTATAAGCTATCACCACTTCAACTTTCAACCAAATCGGTTCAGCCGTTTGACCGTGAAAGAACCGCAAACATCCAAACTTACAAACTTTCACATTAATAATATTAGTAAGATTAATAAGATGTATGTTAAAGTACATATTGCTTTCTTATATATTCCAGGCACAGCAGAGACATTGACAGAGAGTCGTATTACTTGCTCCTTGGAACAGAAGGATGCTTACCTCTACTACATCCTGAAGCGGCATCCCGGGAGGACCATTGTGTTCTGTAACTCTATAGGCAGTGTTAAAAGGTATGCCGTTATTATAAGTTATTTACACACACACGACTGTACACATACGGATGTAAGGATACACATATACACACACACGCAGGAGATTTTACACGCATATACACACGCATGCACACAGGAGATTTTAGTAAAAATATGTATTCCTGCGTAATTTTTCTTAACGAATTTGTTTTCTCGCAGATTGGCTCACTTATTTACCATTTTGAAATGCCACCCGTTGCCGTTACACGCGAGCATGCCGCAGCGGCAGAGGCTGAAAAATCTTGAAAGGTTTGTTTACAAACTCTGTAAAAGTAAAAAAATATTTAGTTCTTAATAAAACATCAAAAAAATCCGACTGCAAAAAAGTCAACTTATAAACAATGTACTAAAAAGTGTACCGGAATTGGATTGAGAATAAATATCTTCACGCCTTCCCACAAGGGGTTCCGAAGAGGTAGGCAGAGATGTGTAGGTAGTACCCACATACCTATTGCCATGATACATATATTTTAGATGCCAACGTGACAGATGGCGAGTCCACCGACGTTACCCAAACACGACTACATACATATAATCACGCCTCTTTCCCGTAGGGGTAGGCAGATACCACTTCTTTCCACTTGCTACGATCCATACATACTTGTTTCGCTTCGTCCACTTTCATTATTCCCTTCATACATGCTCTTCGGTATACATACGTCATTGAATTGCTTCCCAAACGTATTCAGGTTTCCTCTCGATGTTTTCCTTCACCGTAAAGCTCGTGGTGTGACCAATCACCGTACATAAGTTCAGAAAAACTCATTGGTACAATCAAGATTCGAACTTGGAATCTTTATGTTGCAGGCAACTACTCGATCCACTCAGCCACCACGACTCTATTCCAATTTATTTGGCGAATTCCTTTTGTATGTGAATACTTTCGTGTGTAGGTTCCGTGACGACCCCCATGGGGTTCTGATAGCAACAGATGTTGCCGCCCGTGGTCTGGACATACCCAACGTGGACCACGTGGTGCACTACCAGGTGCCTCGCACGGGGGAGAACTACGTCCACCGCAGCGGGAGGACCGCGCGCCGCTCCAGGGAGGGACTCGCCATCCTGCTGGTGGACCCCTCCGAGGCACACCGCTACGCCAATTTGTGCTCAACGCTCAATAAGAGTAAGGACGATAATTGCTTGAATTCGATGTTAATTGTGGTTTTTAACACGCTTTTCCTAGCCTGGTATCTATGCACGTATGTGACGGAATCTTGAACGTGATTTTAATTCACTTTATAACGTCGGTTTTAATTGAAACTTAGTAACGAAGAAGAAGAACGAAATTACACTAGCTTTTTTCAACTTTCGAATTTATAATATTCATAGGATTGCTTACTGACTGCTGGTTTTTATTTATTGATCATTATGGATTTCTTGATTATTGATTAATCGGTTGATTGATTTTGTGATTACTGTTTATGTATCGATTCATGACTATTGTTATTTAATGATTTGTTAATTTATTGATTTATTGCCCGTCGTTCCCAGCTAAGATGTAAGTCTGGAGAGAACTAGCGCCCTATACTCTCTGCCTGCCCCGTCGGGGACTCGGCGTGATGATATGTATGTGTGTACGTTCCCAGCTGCGGAGGTGCCTTTGTTCCCCGTGGCCCCGCAGACGCTGTCCTCGCTGCAGGAGGTGGTGCGGCTGTCGCGCGAGCTGGACACCCTGCGGCTGCGCCAGCGGCGAGTCTCGCAGGCCCAGGGCTGGCGCGAGCGGGCCGCCAGGGAGATGGACATCATCATAGACGAAGACGACGTGTATCCTTGCCTACCTATTCGTACCACACCTCGTGACAATTCCATATAAATTGACCCAGTCCCAAATAGTTTCTACCATTGCAATGAGACAACGATATGCATCTTACTAATCTTACTATATAATAATAATAATATATCCTCACGCCTTCCCACAGGGGTCCCCGAAGGGGTAGGCAGAGGTGTATAGGTAATACCCACACACCCAATATCATAATCTTACCTTTATCTTACTAATATTATAAATGTGAAAGTTTGTAAGTTTGGATGTTTGCGGTTCTTTCACGGCAACACGGCTGAACCGATTTGGCTGAAAGTTGAAATCGTGATCGCTTATACCTAGGAATAGGACATAGGCAACTTTTTTTTATCCTGAAAAATTCAAAGTTCTTTTATTATTTATTTATTTATTTTAATGTATGATGCTCTTTCACGGCATAGCGGTTGAACCGATTCTAGCAAGAAAATTTTCAAAGCTACTTTTTCGAACTACACGCGGGCCGCGGGCATAAGCTAATATATAAATAATAATAATGATATATCCTCACGTCCTTCCACAAGGGTCTCCGAAGGGGTAGGCAGAGGTGTTATCAAAATCAAAATCAAAATCAAAATATTTTATTCAATGTAAGGGACACAGGGAACACTTATTGAACGTCACATATTTAATATAAACTAAAGTTACCACCGTTTCCAAGAAAAAAAAGTACCTGCCAGGAGAAGAAACGGCGAAACAAACTCCCCGGTTTTTTTTTTTAACATTTGTTCCCTTTTACGTGGGGGGAGAAAAGATTACATATATAAAATCTGTACCAGAGGAGCAATTCATTGCCATGCATGGCCATCATTCAAATAATCTGATGTTTTATAATAAGCCTTTTGAATTAATTTACTTTTAATTACAGCTTTAAATTCTACAAAAGGTAATTCAATTATTTTCCTAGGTAGCTTATTAAAAAAGCGTATACCTTGCCCGACAAATGAGTCGCTAGTTTTGTGTAATCTAGCTGTAGGAACATGGAGTTTATCTTTGTTACGTGTATTTACAGTATGCAAGTCGCTATTTTTCTTAAATTTTATAATATTCTTTCTTACAAATAACACATTTTGGAATATATATTGACATGGTACGGTCAATATGTCAATTTCCTTGAATAATTCTCTGAGAGAATCTCGAGGCTTAAGGCTATAAATTGCACGAATAGCCCGCTTTTGCAGCACAAAAATAGATCCAATGTCTGCAGCATTACCCCACAAAAGAATGCTGTAAGACATGACACTATGAAAATAGCCGAAATAAACTAAACGAGCTGTGTTGATATCAGTCAAGTGTCTAATTTTTCTTACCGCGAATGCTGCAGAGCTGAGTCTATTCGCCAATCCATTAATGTGGGGTCCCCATTGCAGTTTGTGATCCAATGTGACTCCAAGGAAGACTGTTGAATCCACAAGGTTTAACTCCTCGTCATTTATAACTATAGGGGTAGTTAAAACCTTTTTCACGTTCGACATTGTAAATTTAATACATTTCGTTTTCCCAGCATTAAGTACCAAATTATTGGCACTAAACCAATGAACCACGTCAGAGAGAGCATTATTTACATCGTCAAAGTTTTCTTTCTGTCGGTCTATCTTAAATAGTAAAGAAGTATCATCAGCAAATAATACAATATCATGTTTATCATTTACCAGGTGTGGTAGGTCATTGATATAGATAAGAAAAAGAAATGGACCGAGAATCGAACCCTGTGGAACGCCCATAGCTACTGGGCACCCCGGAGATATTTCCCCACGTATACACACTTTTTGTACTCGTTTACTTAAGTATGATGATATAAGGTTTAGAGCTAAATTCCTTATACCATAGTGGTCTAACTTCCTGATCAAAGTTTCGTGATGCACACAATCGAAGGCTTTGGATAGGTCACAAAAAACACCTAAAGCATCTTTTGAATCCTCCCAAGCCTCAAGAATTTTCTTAATAAGCTCGACACCTGCATCGGTAGTCGAGCGACCCTTTGTGAAGCCGTATTGTCTACTATGCATCAACTCATGTTTGTTAAAAAAGGCTAGCATCTGGTTAAGTAAAACTTTTTCAAAAATTTTGCTGAAAACTGGCAATATTGAGATGGGTCTGAAATTGTTTGGGTCGGTCATGATACCAGTTTTAAATAAAGGAATGATTTTACTGTATTTCATTTGATCAGGAAATTCACCGCTAGCAATACATGCATTAAAAACTAATGCTAAGTCTACTGCAACAATGTCAATAATACTACTTAGAACTTGTACAGAGTGTCCCCATAAATCAGTCGACTTTTTCATGTCTAGGGATTTAAAAGTTTTAATTATGTCTTCGGGGGTAACAGTATTGAAATAAAATTCAGTATGAGATTCTTCCACATGAGCTTTAAGAATTTTTTCAGCGGCGGAAGGTGATGAAATTAAAGATTTTGTTAATGAGACTGGAATATCAGCAAAAACAGATTCAAAAGCGGTGGCTACAGCAATATCAGATTTTATTAAACTATCATTAATTTTTATTATTATTTTATCCTGTTTTAGTGCCGATTTCCCAGTCTCACTATTTATAATATTCCACGTTGTCTTAGTCACATTGGATGACTTTGAAATTTTATTTCTGACAGCAATAGACTTGGCGTTTGAACAAACCTTTTTAAACACTTTGGAATAATTTTTAACATAATTTATAAAATCTAAATCAAAATTACATGTTTTCTCATGGTAAAGTTCATACAGCCTTCGTCTACTTCTGTGAATGCCTGTGGTAGCCCATTCACCAAACGCCATATGGTTACCAATGTGAACAGTCTTAGGGGTAAATATGCGCTCATGTTCTTTATGTACCACTTGGAAAAGAGAATTATACATAGATTGAGGATTTTGGTGGTTACTTTTTAAAGGAAATTTACCGAGCATGTTACCACGAAAACTGTTCAAGCGACTTGCATTTACAGGTACGTAAGTAATCCGCTTTTTGGAAACTTTAAAATTATGTTTTCGAAAACTTACTAATTGGCCGCAGTGATCTGATTCTAGTTTATTTATGATGGCATTACTAATGGGCTCAAAATTAGTAAATATATTATCAATACATGTAGCTGATGCGCTAGTTATTCTTGTAGGCTCAGAAAACATATGAGTTAAATTGAAAGAAGCAAAAAGGCATTTAAAACGATTACTTGTGGATGAGTTTTCAAGTATATTAACATTAAAATCTCCACATACTATTATATTTTTGCCTGACTTACAAATTTTATTTAAAACTTCTTCCATAGCTTTTTCAAACTGTTCATAATCTCCACTTGGGGGTCGGTATACGCACACAACAATGTATCGCTCTAACTCTATACATGACAATTCAGTAGTACGCTCCGCAGAAAGATGCACAATGTCCCTACGTTCTTTATATTTAAGGTTTTTCTCCAATATTATCATGGAACCCCCACGTATTGCATCTTTCCTGCTGAAGGCACTAGCAACCTGGTGATTGTTGAAATTGAGCATGATCTGCTCGTCTCTTAGCCAATGTTCAGTTAAACATAAGATATTAATATTATTACAGTTCATGAACAATTCCAATTCTAATTCTTTATTTAAAATACCTTGTATATTCTGATGCACCAGGTTAAAAACATTTTTATTACATATGTGAGTTGTGCCAGAGAAAGCCTCTGTTGTCTTAGAACTTAATTTAAAGTATTTGGAACGTATTCCAAAGGTAGGTTTAGTTAATAGGTTAGGTTATAGGTAGTACCCACACTTTCCGCCAGATATGTTTTAGGTGCCAATGTGATAGATGGCGAGTCCAACGCCGTTACTCAAGCACGACTAACCATATGTCTTTAAATGTCTTCTGACCTTCGAGTGACTAGAAGGCCGTCCAATTTACATACTTGTCATCACGCCGAGGCTCTCACGGGGTATGCAAAGGTAGTAGCGCCAGTGATTCTAGATGTAATTTTAGAATAATTTGTATGAAAATTAATTTAGCTCCGCTTTACGAAACCTGCAAATAGATGCGGAAAAAGTGATGCCATTACCATGTAATTGATAGCGTGAGCGTCACCAGAAGTGGATCATGGCCGGTAGATTTCAACATGTGATACCTCCTTAACTCCTCACAGCCCTATACAGCATACAGACCCGACCATAGACAAGGCGGTGAAGGCTAAACAGAAGCAACTAGACCGCCTGCTCTCGCGTCCGCTGTATCCGAGGGGGTTCTCCTTCAAGTATCCCACTCTCAACGAGCCTGATGCCCTCACCATGCCGCAAGATAATGCTCTGCAGGTCAGTGGATTGGCTTAAGAAAAATCGTGGCAAACAAACATACGGCCCACCCGATTGAAAACGGTTACCGCAGCCTATTTACGCTTACAATACCGAAGTATCACTTGCGCGTTGCCACTCTGTGTTCGGAGAGTTGTACTGTGTTGGCAGCATAATGAGACTAATCCCTCTGCTGACAACACAATACAACAATCCTCCCCCTTCCCAAGGAGCCATTACTGGTAACCTTATTCACCGCGTAGGAACACAACACAATAAATTGTGTTATTTGGCTACGGACTTCTATAAGGTGGAGGTCCTGCCCCAGTCGGGCTGCTCCAAATTCGAACGGGAAACCCGTTATGCCCTACCTCTCTTACATGTATATATTCATATCATCACGCAGAGTCCCTAACGGGGTAGGCAGAGAGTATAGAGCCCCAGTTCTCTCTAGACTTACATACCTCTTTCGCTTCGTCCACATTCATCAGTCTCTTCATACGTGCTCGTCGGTTTCGAGTACTCTTAACGTTCCCGTCCTTGAGAGTCCGATCGATTTGATCTTGGTAGTTGGACTGTGGCCTTCCTCTGCCTCTTCTTGCACACACTTTTGCTTTGTATATCTGTTTCGTCAATCTTTCTTCACTCATCCTTTCTATGTGTCCAAACCAACGTAACATGCCTTTCTTTATCTTTACAATCACACCGTCGTTCACTTTTTGTTTTCATTTCCAGTCATATCATGTTAAAAATTGTATTTATTTTACAGGCAATGAAAAATTCTCTAGAAACAGGACAAATGAAGAAGGAAAGGAGGAAAGGAAAGAACGCATCGCTTATCAAACTTCAAAAGACATTAAGTAAAAGTAAATAAATGCCAATTTAAATGTTATCTCATTGTATTTAAGGATCCAAGTTGCTTGTCGTAATAACGTTAGCGTAAACGTTCAAAGACTTCAAAAGGCATTGTGTGAAAGTAATTGGGAAGTAAATAAAAACATGCTATTTTAAACGTTGTCTCATTGTCTTTAAAGATCCAAGTTGCTTGTCTTAGTAAGGCTATAATAGATAGTTTATAGCGTAAGTGTGCAACCTTCCACTAATGTTTGAGTATTATCGGTACTGAGTGCACAGGCACACTACATTTAATAGACTTGGGTCACACTCCCCGCATCCATCCACCCCCTCGACAGAAAGACCCCTAGAAATTGGTGGGGCGCGGCTTCGTGGCATGTATAGTGTAAGCTTACAAAGATTTCAAGTCAATAGAAACATTATATTTTAAACGTATTATTTTATTCAGGGTTCCAAGTTGCTTGTCTTGATAACGTTCGCGTAGTAATGCGCAGACTTGCGCGGCGTACGGGTACGTTGGGGGTCTTCGAAGTCCACCTCAAAGAGGCCGAACTTGGGTCTGCAATTAAGAAAAGTATAAAGGATGACAATGGAAATTGTATCTATAGTAATATTGTAAAGAGGCAGAGTTTGTTTGTTTGAACGCGTTATTCTCAAGAAGACAATCCGTCGCCGGTTCTCAAGCACGACTACATACTAACATAGTGATGTAGTGCTGGCAGGTGCATGAAAAGTGGTTTTGTATGAGTGTCTGGCATACGCAGGAATAAGGCCATTCTTCTCGGTGATCAATTTATGAATAACCTAATTAATATCTTTATTTAACCTTATTTCCTTAATAAAAAAAAATACGTGCTTGAATTTATTCTCAAACTGTTTCCGATGTTTTCTTCCATCATCGTTAAGCTCGTGGTATCACTAATTACGTTCGTAATTAAAGTTCGGAAAAACTCATGTTGCAGTCTAGATTCGTACTTGTGTAATTTTTGTGTATCTCGACTCGTATATTAATATTTTGTGCTCATCAGGATCCCGGTTATAGGTAGGTTAGGAGCGAAAAAGAGAACTCACCTATACCCATCCGACCATTCAAAATTGTCCATCAAAGTCCATGCAGTGTAGCCAGTTACATTAATTCCATCTTCTTTGATTGCTAACAACACCTGCAAAATATATAAACATTTGAAATGCACCGCGGTTTCACGCGCGTAATTTTTTTTATTTGGTAGATATTTGTGTGACCACTGCTCCTTCCACCACGACCACACATTTGTGTGACCGCTGGTCCAGCACTACCACTCATTTGTGTGACCACTGCTCCTTCCACCACGAACACACATTTGTGTGACCGCTGGTCCAGCTCAAGATAATGTGTAATGTTCTTTACCTGTTCCAAGTATCTCCTTAAGTAGTCTACTCTGTCGTCATCATCTAAGCCTTCCTTGAAATCGCCGTACCCACTTTCGGTTATTATAATACTTATGTCACCGTATCTCTGCTTCACGTGTTTCAAGAGCTTTCGCATAGCTTCCGGGTATATCTGGTAACGAGGCAGATTCATTTCATGAGATTTCACTCGAAAATTTACTAACTCGGCATGTCAACCTGAGATTTGGTTATAGGTACGTTAAAGCCGTGGGTAGTCGAGTGCTCCAAATTATATTTCTGCAACGTAGATATTTCAACTCGGTATTCCGACTGGTACCAATTTCTGAACTTAAGTACAGTGATTAGTCACATCTCGAGCTTTACGGTGAACGAAAACATCGAGGGGAAACCTGCATACGTCTGAAATGCAATTCAATAGCATTATGTATAGTCGTGCTTGAGTGACGGCAATGGACTCGCCATCTGTCACGTTGGCACCTAATATACATATAAACTCTGGCGGAAAGTTGGTGTGTGGGTACTACCTATACACCTCGACCTACCCCTTCAAGGCATTTCTATGCTTCAACTTAATATTTCCATATACAGCCACTGCGTATTCGAAGTAGATTTATATACGGTATCAAGGGTACATAGGCTTATAACACATTACCACCTACCGTAAAAATCTCGGAATAGCCATAGAGCCAATTAGGGTCATTTTGTGTTATCACTCCTAGCTCCGGTATCCCTTGAAGAGGCCAAGATCCCACATGTTCGCCCGGGAGAGCTTTACGTATTTGTCTGCTCGTATAATGGTTTAAACCGAAGAAGTCATAAGTGCCTGAAAGCATATTTATAATAATATAATATAATATATCCTCATGCCTTCCCACAAGGGTCCCCGAAGGGGTAGGCAGAGGTGTATAGGTAATACCCACACACCCACTTTCCGCCAGAGGTATATTAGGTGCCAACATGACAGATGGCGACACCATCGCCGTTACTCAAGCACAACTATACATACGCCTTTGAATTTCTTCTCAGACGTATGCAGGTTTCCTCTCGATGTTTTCCTTCACCGTAAAGCTCGTGGTGTGACTAATCACTGAACTTAAGTTCAGAAAAACTCATTGGTACAGTCGGGATTCGAACTTGCGAACTTTGCGTCGCAGGCAACTGCTCGAACCACTCGGCCACCACGGCCCTTTTATAAAGCATATTTGAGAGTCATTATCTTTGACAAACTAACTTAATGATTGAATTAGACAATGGTGCTGGAATACCTCGGATAAGTTCAATCTCTTCTTGTGTAAAAGCCGGCAGCCTGGAGCGTGGGTGCCCTTCTGCAGCGCTGTTCTCTGCTATCAGAGCTTCGATCGAATCCGGCCACCCGCCTTGCTTCGAGTAGATTGGGTCGGAAAATCGGCCAGCCTTAAACGTAAATCACCATACATATATATTTCTTGATAAAGTAAATGAAAATCTTTCATCAGGTTCATTCAGGTAGTTGAAAATCAATATTGCTAACTGAAATGCAAATGCTTTGATCTTTGTCAAGAAATGAGTAGAATGTCGTCAAAATAGCTTATTGTGTGCATTAATGGAAGTAAGAGTAGAAAGAGGTATGAATGTGGTACGGCTAGATGAAGAGTGCACACAGGGAAAATTTACAGATGGAAACTGCATAGTATCACCTCTTACACGGACCTCAAATAAGATAAAGATGAACAGATTCTGTATTGAGAAAAAGCATACAATTTATTGTATTAGTAAAATAATTTGAAAAAATTTAAAAAATTGAAATTGGAAATTAAAATAAAATAGTTTGTTACTCACCACTTGACTTAGCATACTATACTATACATTATTACATTACGTTTAATGACATCAGAATAACACAGCCTTACAATACGTATTACATTATCTGTTTTTTTTTATATTATGCTTTCAACCAGATGGAATTTTGTTGGCATCATTACTCACAATTGTTATTTAACAATTAAAGTAGGCTTACTTACTTTATTTATTTGTTTACGCTATTACGTTTATTTACTTACGCTATAATCCATAGCCAGATTGGTCAGCTCTTTTTCAGATTCACTGAACGGTTCAACCCATAACAAGTTGTTAGCGATGGACACCATACCTAGAAAAAATACATGCAAGCACCATTCGTCTCGACCTTTACCTCATTGTAAGATATTAAGGGTCGAGAGAACAAAATATGATCAAAAGAAAAGAAAAGAACTGGCACTATGAAATTTCAAATATCGAATTACTAAAGGTTAGGTTTGTTAGCTAAGCGAGCTCACGTAGAACGCTAGTAATGCTGAAATTTGGGATTGTTGTGTTAGACAAACTGCTTAAATATTATGAATTAAAAATTACCCAAAATTGTCATACATACCACCAAATTTCGGCCTAAAATCTTGATCATAAATCCTCCAAGCCTTTGCATGGGCGATCAGTAAGTTTTTATTGCAAATGTAATTAGCGTTGTCGGGGGCAATGACTTCGGGTGGAAAATTGCCACCATTGTAGGCTAAGTCGCAGATTACTATAGGTTCGTTGATAGTGATCCAAGTCTTCACGCGATCACCGTAAAGTGTGTATACCACTCTCGCGTAGTCTGCGAACCATTCGGCTATAAGAGGATTGGTCCAGCCACCTGCCAGAAAGAGACAAGTTATTACCTTGCGTTGGTCTTTCGTAACACCAACTAATCTATAGATAAAATGAAAATGTAACGGATCGTTGTCGGTATATGGAAGATAAATGAGAAAAAATATGATTGGGACCTTTATCAACGCAAATAGCATCCAATACACTGATTGTTAGAATTTTTGTCTGTTTGTCTGTGCGTTTTTGCACGCTAATCTCAGAAACGCCTTATCCGAATGAGATGTGGGTTTCACTAATATATAGTGGTAAGCTTCACTTAACATATCCAAAATAAACAAAAAGATATATACAAAAAATGCTGTCCAAAGTCAATATTCCATTTTATATGTTTTCACGCCTTGCCACAAAATCTTAGCCTAAGCACTAAAGCCTAAAGTGTCGATCAGCTCTTGTGTCGGATTCGAACTTGCAACAATTGTTTTACTCGGCCACCACAGCTCATATTAAGGCTTTTATATAATTACCAAGATCCTGAAGATTTTGGGGGAGGTCCCAGTGGTATATGGTTATTAGGGGCTCGATGCCCTTCTCGAGTAGTCCGTCTATCAGGTTGTTGTAATAATTCTTGCCATCTTCGCTGATGTAGTTGCTGAACCCGTTGGGCAGAAGTCGAGGCCAGGAGATAGAAAACCTGTAATTAATACGACTTGCGTTTATACGCCTATTTATACTGTGGATAGGAATTCAAAGACATGTGTAGTATAGAAGATGCCTGCGACACAAATATTGCAAGTTCGAATGCCGACTGTACTAATGTTTCTTTCTGAACCTAAGTACAGTGATTGGTCCCACCACGAGCTATACGGTGAATGAAAACATCGAAAGGAAACCTGCATACGTCTGAGAAGAAATTCAAAAGGCGTATATAGTAGTGCTTGAGTAAAGGCGATGGACTCGCCATCTGTCACGTTGGCACGTGGGTACTACCTGTACACCTCGACCTACCCCTTTGGGAACCCTTGTGGGAAGGCGTGAGGATATTTATTATACCTATAGAAGTCCAGTCCCAGTTCTGCCGCCATTTCAATGTCCCGCCTCCATAGGCGGTAGGAGTCGCAGGCCACATCACCTGTGCTAGCATCGACAACAACACTAGAGTTTGTATGTGTGAACACGTCCCATACACTGGCCGCCTTGTCTGCAATAATATTTCCTCTACTTCAGTCATACATACATATCATCACGCCGAGTCCCTAACAAGGTAGGCAGAGATTATAGAGCGCCAGTTCTCTCTAGACTTACATACCTCTCTCGCTTCGTCCACATTAATCAGTCTCTTCATACATGCTCGTTGGTTTCGAGTACTCTACTACTTTAGTCGATTCGATGGTAAAATAATTGTAAAAATAGCTAACGGTCGTATCAAATCATTAATATAATAAAAAAGTCCTCAGCAGCATAGTCCTACTTGTCGGGATGCTAGCGATAAATTTAAGAAACTGCTGGAAGGTTTTTTACGCAGTTTTCATAAATAAACAGAGTAATGTAGAGGAAGGTTCAGGTGTGGTTGAAATATGAAATCAAAAACAAAATCTTTTATTCAACGTAAGGTACACAGGGAACACTTAATGAACGTTACATACTAAAAGTAACTACAGTAAAGTAATACAATTTAAAAAAAAAAACCTGCCAGGTGAAGATACGGCGAAACAAACTCCCCGGTTTTCTTTTTTTAAATTTGTTCTCTTTTACGTAGGGGTAGAAAAAGATTAAACTTACATAAATACACTGCAAGAAGAGCAATTCATTGTCATCATTCAAATAATATATGACAATACTTGTTGAAAATGTCGAAAAAAATAAGCCACCTAGGAGCTACAAATCGTTGCCTGATCTATTAGATCATTCTGATTGAGATAGAACGATAGATAGACGTGAGATAGAACAGATTATGGAGTAGCGATATAACTGTCGCTTCCTTGTGATGTTCGAAGAGTTCTACTCACCACTTTCATTCCACCCACCCTCGACCTGATACGAGGAGGAGGCGGCCCCAAACTTGAACCCTGGAGGGAACTGCAATTCCTCCTGGCACCAACCAGCGGTCACGAGAACACTGTTTAAAAACGACATGAAAATCAAAATCAAAGCTATATCTTGTTAATAATGAGCCGTGGTGGCCGAGTGGTTCGAGCAGTTGCCTGCGACACAAAGATCGCAAGTTCGATCCCGACTGTACCAATGAGATTTTCTGAACTTAAGTACAGTGATTAGTCACACCACGAGCTTTACGGTGAAGGAAAACATCGTGAGGAAACCTGCATACGTCTGAGAAGAAATTCAAAGGCGTATGTATAGTCGTGCTTGAGTAACGGCGATGGACTCGCCATCTGTCACGTTGGCACCTAATATACCTCTGGCGGAAAGTGGGTGTGTGGGTATTACCCATACACCTCTGCCTACCCCTTCGGGGACCCTTGTGGGAAGGCGTGAGGATATATATTTTTTTATTATTATATTATTTGATAGTTCTTGCCTATGGACGCTAAAATTAAGCTATCCCAAGCATTGCCCCTTCCTATCCTTGACTATGCTGACGTCAGCTATCTTGACCTTACCGAGGAGCAACTTAACAAGCTTGAGCGCCTTCAAAATTTCTGCATACGGTTCGTATTTGGATTACGCAAATATGACCACGTCTCTGAAATTCGCCGTAGGCTCAAGTGGCTACCCATCCGACTTCGCCGGAATACTCATATCCTATCACTTCTTTACAAAACTTTGTTTGATCCTAGAGCCCCCAGATATCTTCAGGAACGCTTTGAATTTCTTTTTTCCAACCTGCACCTACTCCGTAAAACCAGAGAACTTATCCTTAAAACTCCTACCTTCACCTCTTCTTCCTATTCCAAGTCTTTCACTGCGCAAGCTGTCCGTCTTTGGAACTCGTTGCCCCAGAACATCAGGCTTGCACAGACATTAATCTCCTTCAAAAAGCTTTTATTTGAACACTATTTCTCTTTTTAACTTGTTTTTATATATGTATACATGTATATATTATTGTATGTATGTTATATAAGTATATGTTTCGTATTTATTTATGTAGAATGCCTATTATTTGTATATTATAATAATTGTTTCTATTTCATCCTCTCAAATGTCACACCTACCTTTTCTTTCTCTGTTTCTTATCTCTCTCTACACTTGGGTTGCCTGGTAGAAATCGCTTTTGCGATAAGGCCGCCTATTGTGCCTACTATATGTTTTTCTTTGTCATTTCAGTTTTTTTTGTAAATGTGTGTGTTTGTACAATAAAGGATATATTATTATTATTATTATTATTTATTTTTATTTTTTAATGAATACTTAAGAAAACGCTTGGTGTGACTAATCACTGTACTTAAGACGAGAAAAGCGCATTGGTACTGTCGCGATTCCAACTTGCAATTTTTGTGTTGCAAAGCAACTACTCGAACCACTCGGCCATCACGGCTCTCTGATTATTCAATTAGTCTTATTTATTATTAACGCGCGAGTGATACCCCTGGTGTTGCAAGCGTCCATTGGCGGTAACCGCTCACCATCAGGCGGACCGCATGCTTGTTTGCCACCCATGTGGTATAAAAAAAAAATTATAATTCAGGGCATACATTATGTTTAATCACGAACTCTAACATTGCGTCGAGCACAAGCTACCATCTTCTCTTAGGAAATACAGTCTGAGTGCTGTTCCAATTCTGAACGGGAGATTTCGTTCCGTTGGCCCTACGACTTATTGGTAACACAAGCACTTACCTTATCACCGTCAGCCTAGCGCAGCGCATCACGACTAAATATGAGTTATGACATGCAATGCCTTTATTTATATACACGAGTATCTGTGCCTTGCGGTTTCGTTCACGTAAGATTTTAAAGAATTGAGAAAGGTATGCTGAGATGGTTTGGCCATGTCGAGAGAATGAATGAAGAACGATTGACGAAAAAAGTGTATAAGGCGAGTGTGAATGAAAGTGTTGGAAGGGGTAGACCTCGGCGGACGTTTCTAGACCAAATTAGGGACGTCTTGAAAAAAGGCCAGGTCAAGAGTACCCTAAACCGAAGAGCATGTATGAAGAGAAAAATGAAAGTGGACGAAGCGAAACAAGTATGTAAAGATCGTAGCAAGTGGAAAGAAGTGGTCTCTGCCTACCCCTACGGGAAAGAGGCGTGATTATACGTATGTATGTAAGATTTTAAAGCCGTTGCGGCCAAATAATTCCAGTAATCTAATAAGATTTTCGGAACTTATGTACAGTGTTTTGTCAGACCATGAGCTTTAGGGTGAATGAAAACGTCGAAAGGAAACCTGCATACGTTGGAAAAGAAATTCAAATACAAAAAGATGTTTAATTTTAAATAACAAATGTTACTTAAATAGCCAACGATTTAATTTATTTATTTTCATAAACAAAACGCATTAATATATGTATGTATTGCTTATATACCTAGGTCAAATCGATCGGACGCTCAAGGACGGGAACGTCAAGAGTAGTCGAAACCGACGAGCATGTATGAAGAGACTGATGAATGTGGACGAAGCAAAAGAGGTATGTAAGTCTAGAGAGAACTGGCGTTCTACCTACGTCTCTCTGCCTACCCCGTTTGGGGCTCGGCTTGATGATATGTATGTATTGCGTTAAGATGACTCTATAATCGAGCTAAAATCAATATATGATGTCAAATTTTATCCAATTCCGTTAAGCCGTTCTGGCGTGATGCCATTTTCATATATTATAATATTTCTAGCGCAAATCCGTGAAATAAGCACATTATATATTTATTTTTACACGCTTTATATTAGCTTCACCTGTATGTATGTATGTATGTATGTAACCGACTTCTTTGAGCTCGATTTTGACCCACTTTAAACGGCCAGATTTCGTTCAAACTTTGTAGACTTATCGAGGACCGATGACAATACACTAATAACTAAAAAGTAGAAAATAAATAATAGTTAAAAAAAACTAAAAAACACGCTTTTTATAGAAAACCGAACTAAAAAATAGAAAATAAATTTCGATAATATCTTAAAAAGCGTGGGGTGCTTTTTAAGATATTACCGAAATGATAATCACTCTACTAATATCTGTCAATAAAATATTTATAACTATTGACACCATGCACCCCACGCTTTTTAAGATATTATCGAAATTTATTTTCTATTTTTTAGTTCGGTTTTCTATAAAAAGCGTGTTTTTTTACTATTATTTATTATCTTATTTCAAGTATCATGATCATTTTACATGTACCATTTTTATCTTATACCACTCAACTTCAAGGACCAAGATAAGTCTATCTTCTTCACGGCTTCCCACGAGGGCCACAGAAGAATAGAAAAACCTCACCTTACTTCGCTGAAGAACTATAATCGTAATAATATCTAATATATCCTCACGCCTTCCCATAAGGGTACCCGAAGGGGTCCCATTAGGGAACCATTATTTTGTGCATACATACATATCATCACGCCGAGTCCCTAACGGGGTAGGCAAAGAGTATAGAGCGCCAGTTCTCTCTAGACTTACATACCTCTTTCGCTTCGTCCACATTCATCAGTCTCTTCATACAATATGCTCATCGGTTTCGAGTACTCTTGACGTTCCCGTCCTTGAGCGTCCGATCGATTTGATCCAGGTAGCTGGAACGTGGTCTTCCTCTGCCTCTTCTTGCACAAACTTTTGCTTTGTATATCTGTTTCGTCAATCTTTCTTCACTCATCCGTTCTATATGTACAAACCAACGTAACATGCCTTTCTTTATATTATGCCTTTGTGCATACGTTGTACGATATAGGTACAGATTAGAGTTATAAAACTCAAATCTAGAAACTGTATGTAAGTCATCCTGAGCGATAGAACTTATCGGTCATGCGGCAAGGCAGATTGGACTGACAAATTAAACATGATGATGTTGAAGGCTGTCTGTCTGTATGGTCTAGTGATATATGTTACTAACATTATAATTGTGAAAGTTTATATGTTTGGATGTTTGCGGTTCTTTCACGGCAAGACGGTTGAACTGATTTGGCTGAAAGTTGAAATCGTGATGGCTTATACCTAGGAATACAGGGACATAGGCTACTATTTTTTTAACCTGAAAATTCAAATTCTAATATTATTAAGTATGATTATCTTTCACGGCAAAGCGGCTGAACCGATTCGAAATACATAAGCTACTTTTTCGAACTCCACGCGGGTGAAGCCGCGGGCATAAGCTAGTTTACTTATATATTTATTCATGTATATATCTATATACATATAACAAAATTGGAGTGTCTGTTTGTGATATTGAAATAACAGCTTTTTACTAAATGCATATGGATGTATACACGGTACATACACCAAAATATCATTTATTTCAATTTTTGTCTGTCTGTCTGTTTGTTTCGGCTAATCTTTGAAACGGCTGGACTGATTTTGACGGGACTTTCACTGGCAGATAGCTGATATAAAAAGGAGTAACTTAGGCTACTTATATTGTAGAAACTAAACAATATTTTTTTTTGTTATATTCCACGCGGACGAAGTCCCAGGCACAGCTAGTCTATCCACACGAGCTTTGCTCGAAAAAGATATACAAAGCGAAAGTGCAAGAAGAGACGAGAACGTGAATACTCGAAATAAGCGAGCATGTATGAGACTGATTAATGTGGACGAAGCGAAAGAGGTATGTAAATTTAGAGATAACTGGCGCTCTATTCTGTCTGTCTACTCCTTCAGGGACTCGGCGTGATGATAATATGTATGTATGTAATATTAAGATAGTGCCCTGAATAAAAATACTACACTAATGTGAGCGAAGCCATGGGGAAAGGCTAGTAACATTTCAGACCATGAACGGCACAACATAAGATGACTCAGATCGTCGATCAAATACGCAATCCATCAATATTACCTTCATGACTCAGATTGACAAACCTCAGATAGATACCTAGTAGGTATGTTAGATTGATATCTGATATGGAAACTGTATCACATCTGTTGTATTAAGTACTAGCTTTGCCCGCGACTTCATCCGGGTGGAAATCAACAAAAAGTTATTGTTCAGTTTCTAAAATAAGGGTAGCCTACTCCTTTTAACATCAGCTATCTGCCAGTGAAAGTCCCGTCAAAATCAGTCCAGCCGTATCAGAGATTAGCGTAGAGAACAAACAGACAGACAGACAAAAATTGTAAAAAAAAAATATATTGGTATATCTACCGTGTACATCCATATGCATTTAATAAAAAGCGGTAATTTTAATATTACAAACAGACACTCCAATTTTATTTATTTGTATAGAACAAGATATAGATGAAGCAAAAGGAAAAGAAAAAAAGAAGAAAAAAAAAAAATTTTGAACAAATAAACGTTATTTACTCTCGCCTTCACACAAGGGGTCGGCAGAGATATGTAGTCCCACACAACCACATTTATCCGGAGATATATTTTTGTTGACAACGAGATAGATGGTGACGGACTCGCCATCTGTCTGTGTCTGTGTGTATATCTCTGGCGGAAAGTGTGTGTGTGGGTACTACCTACACTGTGCCTATCCCTTCGAGGACCCTTATGGGAAGGCGTGAGAAGACGTTGTAAGAAAAATGGTATAATATTGAAAGTAATGAAAATCGGTGGTGAGTACGTCGTCGTTATTGAAACACGAGACGACATGCAGGATTTCCTTAAGATGACTGTACTTAAGTTCAGAAAAACTCATTTGTACAGTCGGTTTTCGAGCTTGCAATCTGTTTTGTACGCAACTGGCCACTCAGTCCCCACCGCTCTTATGAACATATTTTTGTGGCTTTTATTTTTTCACCCAAGTGAAGCTGGGCGGCACAATTAGTATGTTATATTTATTAAAATGTATATAGTTAAAATCATAAAAAACAAGAATAAATTACAAAAAGCCAACGGCACGCAGTGTTCCCAGGCGGTCACCCATCCAAGTACTGACTGCGCCCGACGTTGCTTAACTTCGGTGATCGGACGAGAACCGGTGTTTTCAACGTGGTATGGACGTTGGCGAATACTGCAACAAAAATTATCAATACATTTTCCGTAAAGCGTATTGCTTATAGACGGCCGTCTGGTCTAGTGGTTAGAGCTTCTGACTGCGAAACTTGAGGCCGTGGGTTCGATTCCGCGTAGGGCAGATATTTTTGTGATGAACACAAGTATTTGTATCTTAATCTTGGATGTCCTAAGCAACTATCTATTTATATGTAAATACATCGTTGTCTAGTTACCATAACGCTAGATCGTTATGTGTGAATTTTAACTGAAGCGAACTGCAGTAAAACAATTGTTAAATTGGCTTAAATAGCTGACACTGTAACTGATATCTGGGTGTGTAAGTATAGACAAATACATAAGACTTCCTATCAGTTGCTGATAAGGATATTATTAACAAACATTTTCTGACTTATCCAACTTCAAATTACATTCAATAGGAGTATCAACAACATTACAGGTTGACATCTTAAACTTATTTAAAATATGTTCGACAAAATGCTCCTGATCTAATGATATACAACCATTTTTATATACTTTTACTCTCATACCTAAGCATTCTTTCACTTGCCCTGAATCTTTAGTTTTGAAATTTGACATTAAACTATGTTTCAGTTCATCTGTCAATGCCTTGCTACTGGAAAATATGAAAAAATCATCAACAAACACAGTTTTTAAAATTTGTTCCTTATTTACCTTTTACTATATAAACATGGTTCCAATTTAGACTTAATATAACCCTGGCTTAACAAACAATCATCTACTCTCTTATTCCACTGCCTTGCTGATTGTTTAAGTCCATAAATTGCATGTTTTAGTTTGAGTACACTGTTACTCTGACATTCTAAATTAGGTGGTACTTGCATGTATACTGTTTCATCAAGGTACCTAGCCATTTAAAAATGCAGTGTTAACATCAAGATGAGTAATTTCTAAATTTAACTTTACACTTAAAGAAAATAACATTCTCAAAGTTGAGTGTGTTAATACAGGTGAGTATGTTTCTTTATAGTCCACACCTTCTACTTGGGTAGAGCCCTTAGCGACTAAACGAGCCCTATATCTTTATCACTTTCAAACTTTCTTTTGAAAACCCAAATTTTAAATTCTTTTCACAAATTCTAGAGCAAGTGAATGAATTTGTATATCTAGGAAGCATGTTCACACGAGATGGAAAGTATGAAAAAGATATTGAAAGAAGACTAACTGCCGGTATTAAGGTGAATGGGGCCATGTCGGTGTTGATGGCCAGCAACGGTTGCTGTCCACAGCGTGATATTTGTGCCTACTTTATTGTATGGCAGCGAACCCTGGGTATGTCAGAGGAAGTATGAAAATAGCTTAAATGCAGCTGAGATGCGATATCAGCTGCGAAAAACGTGCGGAGTAACGATCTTAGTTCGAGTCCGAAATCAAGAGATTCGCAAATCAACTGGCGTGAATCAGGATGAGATTGAAAAGATGAAGAAAGGCATGCTACGCTGACTTGGACATATAGTAAGGTTGAGTGAAGAAAGATTGACGATACAAAGCAAAAGTGTGTGCAAGAAGACGCAGAGGAAGGCCACGTTCCAACTACCTGGATCAAATCGATCGGACGCTCAAGGACGGGAACGAAAAGAGTACTCGAAACCGACGATCATGTATGAAGAGACTGATGAATGTGGACGAAGCAAAAGAAGTATAAAGTCTAGAGAGAACTGGCGCTCTATACTCCCTGCCTACCCCTTAGGGACTTGGTGTGATGATATGTATGTATGGGCGGGTCAGCTAGTGTGAAATAAAAAGAATTTTTTTCGTTCATATATTTTTGTTTTTTATATACATTATTTGTTTGTTCCTAGTTTATTGTTGCATAGGATATGTTTTTGCACGTATTTTTTCATTGCGGATTCGATATATATATATATATATATATATATCCTCACGCCTTCCCACAAGGGTCCCCGAAGGGGTAGGCAGAGGTGTATAGGTAATACCCACACACCCACTTTCCGCCAGAGGTATATTAGGTGCCAACGTGACAGATGGCGAGTCCATCGCCGTTACTCAAGCACGACTATACATACGCCTTTGAATTTCTTCTCAGACGTATGCAGGTTTCCTCACGATGTTTTCCTTCACCGTAAAGCTCGTGGTGTGACTAATCACTGCACTTAAGTTCAGAAAAACTCATTGGTACAGTCGGGATTCGAACTTGCGACCTTTGCGTCGCAGGCAACTGCTCGAACCACTCGGCCACCACGGATTCGATATAAAGTCTATAAATCTATACAAACTTTAGAATTCACGTCGGCAAATGATAAACTAGTTCGTGATCTCTTTTTGCGAAGTCATATAGGATGCGTAACTGGTTGTAAGGTCACGTTAAGGCTTCGCTAGGCTCGTGAATTAACTGATAAACACATAACAAATATCCATGTAATTAATTACTTATTTGTAAAGATGAAAGAAGATAAAGAAAGTATATTGTAAAGATGAAGAAAGGCATGATACGTGGGTTTGGACACATAGGAAGGATGAGTGAAGAAAAAAGTGTGTGCTGGAAGAGGCAGAGGAAGGCTACGTTCCAACTACCTGGATCAAATCGATCGGACGCTCAAGATAGTTAAGAGTACTCGAAACCGACGAGCATGTATGAAGAGACTGATGAATGTGGACGAAGCGAAAGAGGTATGTAAGTCTAGAGAGAACTGGCGCTCTATACTCTCTGCCTACCCCGTTAGGGAGTTGGTGATGAAATGTATATATGTATGTTAATTACATATTATAAAACTAGAAACAGAAGCCGTGGAGGCCGAGTGGTTTGAAGAAATTCAAAGGCTTCAAACCGCTGTTATTTTTTATTTCTTCTCAAATGTATGCAGGTTTCCTCTCGATGTTTTCCTTCAACGTAACGCATGTGGGGTGCAAAACCAATGCCATTAATAAAAAAAAATGCTACAATTGGGATTCGAACTTGAAATCTTTGTATTGCAGTAAGTACTTCAAATAAAAAAGTAAGAACGGATTTTATGAAATTCCACCTTGCGGGTGGAGTTTTATAAAATCCGTAAAAAAACACGTTTTTCAACTATGATTTTATTTTTATACAACAAGAGTGGCAAACAAGCATACGGCCCACCTGATAGGAAACGGTTACCGTAGCCTATTTACGCTCACGATACCGAAGTATCACGTGCGCGTTGCCACTCTGTGTTCGGAGAGTTATAGTGTGTTGGCAGCATAATGGGTTTAATCCCTCTGCTTCCAACACAATGTAACAATCCTCCCCCCTCTCCAAGGAGCTCATTACTGGAAACCTTATTCACCGCGTAGGAACACAACACAAAAAACTGTTATTTGGCTACGGACTTCTATAAGGTGAAGCTCCTGCCCCAGTCGGGCAGCTCCGAATTCGAATTACCTCTCTTATGATGTTGATGATATTAATTTAAAATGTTATATAATAAAAACCTTAGCCAAAGCAACGCCGTGGCCGGGTCTGCTAGTAAGCATATATATCTTACTTTAATTAATAAGTAGGTAATGTATGCAATGTCACCGTAGGTTCAATGCTCCTACAACCATCTGACTGATACGAGTATTGTGGCCGCTACTACAATACACCACGGGCAGAAATGTCGCATGTTTTACGGTACATGAGAAGTGTCGCACGTCGAACTACAAGAGTGCATTGGTAGTGGGAGGCAAATGGTTGAAAATGAAATCGATATGTATATAATACAGTTCATTGCCTAGTCACCTATTGTTCAGATATACGTCTCACTAGCTGCGCCCCTGATTTCACCTGCGAAAAAATGATTTATTTTTTTCCTGGAATTAAGCGTTGTTACGTTAACACGTTATGCATTTTTAACATTAGGACTTATAAAATACTAGCTTTGGAAATTTTCCTGCTAGAATCGGTTCAGCCTATGCCGTGAAAGAGCATCATACATTATAATATAAGAACTTAAAATTTTCAGGATTAAAAAGAAAAGCAAGTAGCCTATATCCTATTCCTAGGTATAAGCTATCACCATTTCAACTTTCAGCCAAATCGGTTCAGCCGTTTGGCCGTGAAAGAACCGCAAACATCCAAACTTACAAACTTTCACATTTATAATATTAGTAAAATAAGACTCTGTCACGCGTTGGTGTGGCTAAGGCTTTTCTTATTTATATTATTGTAAATAAATAGATAAATACTTACTCATTCCAGTCCACAGATATCGCCATTTGTTAGAATCGTTTGGAGCTAACAGATAATTGTGACTGTCAAATAATAGACAAATAATTTACAATAAAATAATATTGCGAATATAAATTGAGATGTAAGCTATCCTATCTTCCAAGTTGGATCAAACTGCTCACGTAGTGCAAATTTGATTAAAATCGGTTTAGTAGTTAAGGAGTCCATCTCGGACAAGCAGCGTGACGCGTAATTTATCTTAATATACCTATATAAATTACGTGTCACATTTTTTGTCCCCGATGGACTCCTAAGCTACTTAACCCATTCCAATACAATTTGCACACCGTGTGCAGTTTGTCCAACTTAAAAGATAGCATAGCTTACATCACAATTAGACCCGATAGGTGGCGGTGCGATCGTGTTTCAGGAAGTTTAACTTTTTCACCCGGGCGAAGCTGGGCGGGACAGCTAGTATATATTAAGAAGAAGATTATTCAGTTGTTATTATTATAGGGCGGATGTTTACGATCATGAACCACGAAGTCATTGAAAAATTTCCCACATTGTTTGACGTTGCAAACGTGATATAAAAAGGACTATTATACTTTGTCGTTCTAACTTAGAATTTTGTGGGAAAATGCCATCGTTTGTTGCCAAGGTGGCAAACCAACGCATGGCCTGCTTGATGGTAAACGACTACTCCCGCTAGGATCTCACGCGTTCTCACAATGGTCCCCGAAGGGGTAGGCAGAGATGTGTAGGTAGTAAAGTAGGTATGTTTTCCTTCACCGTAAAGCTTGTTATGTGACCAACAACTTTAAAATTCAGAAAAACTCATTTGTACACTCGGGATTCGAACTTGCGGTATTTGTGTCGCAGGCAGGCTACTGAAACCACTCGGCCATCACGGCTTTTATATATATATGTATAATTTACTATTTAATACACTTTATACACATTTACATTTACTGAAAACAAACAAAATCTTATAGGTATATAATTTTTCCGAGATTCCGTATAGGCTATCTATTAAGGAAGCCTGCATATCATCATGCTCCCACATTTATAGATAGCGCCATCCAGGAGGACGCGCCCCACTAATTTCTAGTCGAGGGGGTCGCAGGATGCTAGCAGTATGACCCGAGTCTATAAATGTAGTGTGCGTGTGCACACATAGGAAATCAGTGTGTACCGACAATACCCAAACATTAGTGGAAGGTTGCACACTTACACTGTAGGGAAGAATAATAGAGCGCGTCTTATCAGTTCCAGGATCACCACTTGACCGAATGAGTTGCTCATGCCTATATCAATTAAGATTATTATCCATCGTGTACTTCTGTACTGGGAAAGCGTGTGCAAAATTCCTTATTTAGTTCATTTAGACGTGAAAATATGAAGCACATCGTAGGAAAACTCACTTGAGAAAGTAATGTTTGAGAAGTATACAGGGAGGTGAAGGACAAGAATGGTGTGTTAACAAAAAGAAACCCTACTTACACGTTATTTAAGGCTGAGAGTTCAGCGGTGAGTTCTTGAAGTAAAGGCGAGGACAGATGATTGCAGGCTCGAGTTCTTGATAGGTACTTTTTGCATACGTCGACGTTAACTGCTTAAAGTGTCTTAATATAGATGTAGTTCGCTTAGAGCCGTGGTGGCCGAGTGGTCGAGTGTTGCCTACAACACAAAGATTGCAAGTTCGAACCCCAATGAGTTTTTTTGAACTTAGGTACAATGATCACACACACGACGAGCTTTACGGTTAAGGAATCTGGAATATGTATAAGCGAACTATAATAATATCCTCACGCCCCCACAAGGGTCCCCGAAGGGGTGGGCAGAGGTGTTTGACTAGTACCTACAAACTCTCCGCCAAAACTTTCAACCCACTTTCCGCCAGAGATATGTTTTAGGTGCCAACGTGACAGATGGCGAGTCCATCGCCGTTACTTAAGCACGACTATACATACGCCTTTGAATTGCTTCTCTGACGTATGCAGGTTTCCTCTCGATGTTTTCCTTCACCGTAAAGCTCTATTTCAATCAATTGTACCCATTTACATATTTGACCAACTGTTCGTTTATTTAAACCCCCCTCTATATGTGGGGTTTGTACAGTTCGGTGACGTCACCCACTTAATCCATGCTCTACTGAGCAACAGATCCAATCAGTCGACACTTAGTGTCTCGATGGGTACTACATACCCAGCAGAGCTCTCCCATCAATAAATATTTGTAGTGCAGAAGTCTAATAAATTAATTGACGTGCGAACGATTTGACCTAAGCCTAGACTTAGCTTTGTAAGACGAACGCGCGAGTGATACCCCTGGTGTTACAATTGTCTTGCGGAAACCGCTCAACATCAGGCTTGCGTGCTTTTTCGTCACCTTAGTCGTATAAAAATTACGCACGCAGAGATAATATGCTAATCTTAGCTAATTATTGTTATTGTTATAGTTTGTAAGATAATTAGATTCGGACAAGGAACAAATTGAGTATATTATTTCAGTTGCAAACATGTGTCGTCCTCATTTGGTTGTGTTCAGGTGAGTGTTGAATTTACACATTTTATTAACGGTGCGTGCGATTGTGTGTGTACACAATGACTACACGAAATAAAGATAAACTTTATGTCCTTTTGGATTATTACAGAATATATGTTTATGATATTAACCTTTGCAATTCTGTATATTTCCATAGGTGAAAGTATTTTTAATGGTTTTTGAGAATATCTTTTACAAATATTTATTTATTTATCTATATATATAAAAATGAATCACCAAAATGTTTGTACGCGCATATCTTCCAAACGACTGCACCAATTTGGATAAATATTTCTTTTATGTATCCTTTATTGTTAGGAGAAGGTTAGTATGAAAAAAATATATAAAATTTTTATTCTGTGCGTGTGTATGTCGCTGAACTTCTCAACGGCCAGACCGATTTTAATGGAATTTTCTGTATGGCTTCAGGTGGATTCGAGAATGGTTTAGGTTTTTTTTTTAATACAACAAGAGTGGCAAACAAGCATACGGCCCACCTGATGGGAAACGGTTACCGTAGCCTATTTACGATACCTAAGTATCACTTGCGCATTGCCACTCTGTGTTCAGAGAGTTATACCGTGTTGGCAACATAATAGGTCTAATCCCTCGGTTGCCAACACAATATAACAATCCTCCCCCCTTCCCAAGGAGCTCATTACTGGAAACCTTACTCACCACATATTAGGTTCAAAATTTGACCCGATAGGTGGCGCTGCGATCGTATTTCAGGGAATTTTACTTTCTCACCCAAGCGAAGCTGGGTGGGACAGCTAGTTTATTATAAAAACTATACACTGCTATTACAGGTTCACCCAATTCAAAAGTGTAGACAACTATTATTATATATTATCAACTATTATTCATCATCATAATCATCATCATCATCAGCCCACTCTAGTCCACTGCTGGACATAGGCCTCCCCTAATGAGCGCCATAGCGCCCTGTCTTCAGCTTGCCGCATCCAGCAACTATTATGATACCATTATTATTAAGTAGATGTAGTATTAAGTATAAGCATAGCGCGCACCATGCCCACACTTAACTAGATTAGGTGTGTGCATGGTGCTCGTCAGGGGCGCCTAGTTTAGGAGGTTGGTCCTTTAATTTTAAATTTAAGATTTAACAAAGATTGGTTTGGGAGCGAATCTTTATTCTCAATTATTTTAGTGTAGATTAGACTAGAAACCTAGCAATTCTTTCGAAGAACAACGTATAGGCTTTTTTATACATACATACATATCAACATGCTGAGTCCCTAACGGGGTAGGCAGAGAGTATAGAGCGCCAGTTCTCTCCATACATGCTCGCCGTTTTCTAGTACTCTTGACGGTCCCCGTCCTTAAGTGTCTGATCGATTTGATCTATTATATTATATATATTATATAACCTAGATAAAAAAAAAACAATTTACATATACGCTCACGCACGCACACACACAGTCTAACTACACTACAATAATAATTTAATTACAAAATATTAGTCTCTACTTACTACAATATTGTTGTAATTTAGCTTTCACATTGATGTAGCTCGGTACGAATCAATTACTTATATTACTGGCTCTGCCTAGTTGAGGAATTGAGAACAACTGTGGATGTACAATGTTTCTTTGTGAAACAATAAATAATAACTTACTTTATGCTTAGCTCGTTGTGCGACTAATCACTGTTCTTAAGTTGAGAAAAACTCACTGGTACAATCGGGATTCGAAGTGGCAATCTTGTGTTGCAGGACAATACTTGGACCACTCGGACACTTCGGCTCGTAAGAAGTTAACTGAGATAGTATTTGAAGGACACGTTTAATTATCAGAAATGTTATTTAAAAAGCATATTATATCACCCTGTATATTATGTACTAATATAACTTAACCTTGTCTATCTTCACGTCTTAGCACAAGGGTCCCCAAAGGGGTAGGTGTATTACCAAACTCTTTTCACCATTGATGTTTGTTGATGAAGCGAATGAGAGATAATTAATTCACTGGAATGTAGTTTTTTTATGTAAGATGTGAGAGAACAGTAGATAAAAAAGACAAATTAAGCAAAGCTTGTATTATGGTAACTAGACAACGATATATTAACTTATATAGATAGACAGCCAAGACTAAGGTACAAATACTCATGTTCATCTCACAAATATTCATTCATATAAATTCCCTCAGCGGGAATCGATCCCGCGACCTTAAGTCTTTAACCATTAGACCAGGCCGTCAATTAACAGCAATTACTAGTCACACCACGAGCTTTACGGTGAAGGAAAACATCGAGAGGAAACCTGCATACGTCTGAGAAGCAATTCAAAGACGTATGTATAGTCGTGCTTGAGTAACGGCGTAGGACTCGCTATCTGTCACGTTGGCACCTAAAATATATCTCTGGCGGAATGTCGGTGTCATACACCTCTGCATACCCCTTCGGAGACCCTTGTGGGAGCGTGAGGATATATTATTAATACTAGGTAACGCTACAGAGCACCTACTACTGCACAGTTCTACTGAGCGCAATGACATTTGTAAGGCATGGCAATGCACTTGGCAACGCTAAGGCTAAGGACTCACGAAGCGGTTTTCACCCGTGCCCGCCGCGGTGGCGGAATGGAGTTTTATTTTCAAAACTCACGAGACCGGAGTTTTGTGCGGTTACGCAGCCGTCGCGGTTGCGATTATCGCTCGCAAACTTGGCGGTTGATAATCGCAAGACGGGCGGCTGCAAGACGGGCGGTTAAACGATCAGTTGAGTTCCAGACCGTTATGGACACACACCAGAAACGAGCTGTTGCGTTATACTTCCTTCACAGAAGAATTAAAAAAAGAAGGCCTAAAAGGTTCTGGATACATCCACTGATTGCGGAAAGAGATCGTTATGGATTATTTGTTACTCTTATTAATGACTTAAAGAAGGATGAAGAAAAGTTCTTTAATTATTTTCGAATGTCCGTATGTAGTTATTTAGAACTTTTTTTTTCTTACCTCCCCCCGCCCCCCGCTGTCCACGCGCGGTCGCCCGCCAACCGACCGCAGAACGCGCGGGTGCAACCCGCCGCGGCTGCGGGACCGCGACCCGCGCCCGCGCCGGTACGAGATGACCGCCGGTGCAGCGGGACCCGCAAACAATCGCACACGCCGCGGGCGTAAAACGCGTCGTGAAATGTGCTTTAATTTTTTACATAAATATCTGTATTCTACAAAGGCTGCGGGCCCGCAACCGCGGCGGGCACGGGTGAAAACCGCTTCGTGAGTCCTTAGCCTTATAGCGCACAGAATATAGTCTAACTAATATAAATGCGAATGTTTGTGTGTAACTTTGTTCCTCTTTCACGCAAAAACTACTGAACGGATTTGGATGAAATTTGGCACAGGGATAGATTATGACCCATATTAACACATAGGATATAATTTATTCCAGAAAAATAATGTAATTTTAATTATTTTTTACGCGGGTGCAACTGCGGGGCCTGACTAGTTTAGTATAAAAAAATGCAAATCGATCAGTCTGCAATATTTATTTCTCAAAGGTTATTCACATTCGTTTATCAACGAAATGCATTTCATTACGTATGTTGATTAGAAATAATTATAGTAATAATAATAATATTATCCTCACGCCTTCCCACAAGGGTCCCCGAAGGGGTACGCAGAGTTGTATAGGTAATACCCACATACCCACTTTCCTCCAGAGGTATATTAGGTGCCAACGTGACAGATGGCGAGTCCATCGCCGTTACTCCAGCACGACTATACATACGCCTTTGAATTTCTTCTCAGACGTATGCAGGTTTCCTCTCGATGTTTTCCTTCACCGTAAAGTTCGTGGTGTGACTAATCACTGTACTTTAGTTCAGAAAAACTCATTGGTACAGTCGGGATTCGAACTTGCGACGTTTGCGTCGCAGGCAACTGCTCTCAATAAATATAATACATTTGCTAGTAGGGATATGTAGTTTATCATATATATTTGTTTTTTCATTTTGTTTAAAGTTCATTGTTCATATTATTTCTGTATAAATTTAATGAGATACTACATTTATACATACATATCATCACGCCAAGTCCCTAACGGGGCAGAGAGTATAGGGCGCCAGTTCTCTCTAGACTTGCATTCTCTTTAACTTCGTCCACATTCATCAGTCTCTTCATACATGTTCGTCGGTTTCGAGTACTCTTGACGTTCCCATGCTTGAGCGTCCAATCGATTTGATCCAGGTAGTTGGAACGTGGTCTTCCTCTGCCTCTTCTTGTTTCACACTTTCGCTTTGTCAGAACTAAAGTACAGTGTTTATCATTACAAGGTCAACCAACTTTAAGGTCAAGGACATCTATGGGAAACCTACAGGAAGACATTTTATAGACGTATATATAGATAGTGCCATCCAAGAAGACGCGCCCCACCAATTTCTAGTCGAGGAGGTCGCGGGATGTGGGGAGTATGACCCGAGTCTACTAATTGTAGTGTGCGTGTGCACTCATAGGTAATCAGTGTGTACCGACAATACTCAAACATTAGTGGAACGTTGCACACTTACACTTTAAACTATAGGGAAGAATAGTGGGGCGCGTCTTGTGGATGGCACTATCTATCTATACGTGAATTTCCGTGATTTTCTTCAAAACGGATGACAATTTTTTAAGATTTTTTTTGGAGTTAGCAACGTTTTGGAAAACTTTCGTGCGTTCGAGGTGTGCTTTAAACCGGTTTGTTACCTTACGTGTAAATAAACGAATTTCCGTTATTATCTCCCGACCAACCGGCATGAGGACTTTTATATGTACTCAAGGTACTTAAGTACGCAAACCGGTTGAGTTCGCGAACTGATCATTACAAAGAACGAGAAAATGTACCAGGCAAGCTGTGCCCCGCGGATACACTCGCGACAATTTTTATTTCATTCATAGATTTTTTCGATTAATATATCCTATGTTTTAATTCAGATAATTATCGATCTATGTGCCAAATTTCATTCAATTCGTTTCATTCAATGAGTAACAAACATCTTGACACACATTCACATTAATAGGGTTAGCACGACTGTTAATTAAATTCCTTATCTAAGTCAAGTACGCTGTCGTTAATTATTATAATTTTATTGTATTTGCTTGTATCACACAGGTGGCATTGTAGATCTGTAGCTTTGAATTAATTAATATATATATCCTCACACTTCGCACAAGGTGAGAGGAGACAGAGGAAGGAGGAAGAGACAGATATGTATAACTATCTACACACTCACTTTCCGCCAGAGATATGTTTAAGATGCCAACGTGACAGATCACCGTTACTCAAGCACGACTATACATCAATGGCGTGGGGTGAAAAAAAAGAAAGGTAAAGCCGGACCAAAAAATGGCTAACGCGTGAATAAGCAAAACGTCATATCTTAACTTGTAAAAAAAATGCAATAAATTACATACCATATATTAGTGTGTTAGTTCACCTTTCCCAAAACTACGGCGAAATGTTATGTATGGTGTTTGCGTTGCGCTGTATGCAGTTTTTCCATGCGACAGAACATGCTTGCTGTACAGTTGTTAGTGTTCACCACCTTCACCATACATGACATTACTGGTATCATATGAACAGTGCATGTCGAGTATGATAAAAGTGGCTTTAAAAAGCCGTTTTAAAGCACACGTCACTCACACGGGGGTTATAAATATTCAGCAAAAAAAAAAAGAACTAAAATAAGTGAAACTTAACTTGCCAGCATCATCATCACAAATAAATACCAGCAGGAATACCGCAGTATTTATTTTTCTATACTACAACCCGAAAAACAAAATAACATGGACATGACATGGAAAGCAAAATAACTTATTTAATTTGCAACTGCCGGTTATCGAATTGTATTTATCATACATAGAACTGTGAAAATGTTTGAAAAACCCATCCTTACGTTTATAATCAATTTTCATATCGGGACGAGCCCGTACATGTTTAATGATATATTTTTTATTTTCGAAAGATTGTTTTGAGAACGAAGTTAACTCATTTAATAGGTAATCTGTAAGACAACAACCTATTTGTATTAACGCCGCCATTTCTCACCTAACAGACTACGTGACGACAAGAAACAAAAATAAACAAACCTTTCGGTGAAACAAAACAAACACTGTGACAACACTTGGCAAGAAAAATTTCACTACTTTCGTTTTTTTTAAACCATATACTACAACACAATCAAGCTTATCACATATTACAATAGATAATTTAGCATAACCAAACAATCCGTGCAAATGCGCGCGCAATAATGGCTAGGTGAGGTCATGACACTCCGGCTGGTCCGGCTTGTCGCGGAAAATTCCTCTGATTGGTCGAAACTTTTCAAGCGAAACAAAACCTTAACACATAACAAATAAAGATTGGAGGCTATCTGAGATCGGCTTATAATCGCTGTTGTTTGGACGAATGGTTGGATGTGGTAGTAATGTCTAGGTGTGCGTGAATTGCATACATTTTAACTATTTGAATTCCCAATATTATGAGCGAGTTCCCCAGCCGCCTACTACGTGAAATCGTGTATCTGTGCGTTTGCGCGATTTCACATACATTGCGTTTTTGTATCCAGCATATTGGAGAATATTTTTACAAAGGGCGCAATGTAATTATACGCTTGCGATATTATGACTACATAGAATAGTCGTATATGAGCGCGAATCTGCCAAGGGAAGCCGATAGGAATCGTGTTCTAAGGACGCTTCGCCACTGCTATACATACGCCTTTGAATTGCTTCTCAGACGTATGCAAGTTTCCTCTCTATACTTTCCTTCACCGTAAACCTCGTGGTGTGACTACACACTGCACTTAAGTTCAGAAAAACTCATTGGTATAGTCAGGATTCTCAAACCACTCCGGCACCATAGCTCTAATATTAGTAGGTTAGTATAAAGTGCAAGTGTTACTAAACCGACGACCATGTATGAAGAGACTGATGAATGTGGATGAAGCGAGGGTATGCAAGTCTAGAGAGAACTGGCACTCTACACTCTCTGCCTACCCCTTTAGGGACTCGGCGAGGGCTAGGGATATGTATGCATGTATGTTACTAAATAAATGTTTTCAGTGCCCTCGTCCAGGCGATTTCCTGCATCTACGACCCAACTTTTCCACCTGGCTTCGAGTTCGGAGTCAGCACCTCTTCGTACCAGCTGGAGGGGGCCTGGAATGCTAGTGGTAAGTCTTGATGGCTTCCTACTGGCCCCTTATTTATGGTGTGCACGTTGGCATGATTGCCAACATCAATATGCCACTTTGAAGTGTTGTGTAAAAACGTCTTTGAATAAAATCTTACCACAGATAGAAAATAAATTTATTTATTTATTTATTTATTTATCCTCCTTGCTTCTTATTATTGATCCTTCCTGCTTTATTGTACGGCGACGAAACCTGGCTATGTCAGAAGTCAAATCAAATCAAATCAAAATATTTTTATTTCACATAGGCCCAGATGGTCACTTATAAGACGTCGAAAAAGGTGCACGGTACGGGTTGGTCCTTTCCATGTAGAAGAACCGGCAAGAATATCCATGGTTACCCTTTTAAAATCATTAGGCATATACAATAACAATATTTTTACGTTAAAGCAATAGTACCCAAGTATGGGGGAACAACGTAGACGTATGAAATTGGAAATGTAATGAGTTGCGGCGTAACGATACTAAAATCGAATCCTCAATGAAGAGACTGGAAAAGCAACAAGCGCGAAAGAGGGTGTGATTGTAAAGATGAAGAAAGGCATGTTACGTTGGTTTGGACACATAGAAAGGATGAGTGAAGAAAGATTGACGAAACAGATATACAAAGCGAAAGTGTGTGCAAGAAGAGAATCTGACAATGCAATAAATATGAATATGAATTATAATAATCTATCCTCACGCCTTCCCACAAGGGTCCCCGAAGGGGTAGGCAGAGGTGTATAGGTAATACCCACACATCCACTTTCCGCCAGAGGTATATTAGGTGCCAACGTGACAAATGGCGAGTCCATCGCCGTTACTCAAGCACGACTATGTAGGTTTCCTCTCGATGTTTTCCTTCACCGTAAAGCTCGTGGTGAGACATATCACAGTACTTAAGTTCAAAAAAAATCATTGGTACAGTCGGGATTCGAACTTGCGACCTTTGCGTCGCAGGCAACTGCTCGAACCACTCGGCCACCACGGCTTAAATCTTTATATATATATTTATTCTGTGAGTGTGTACGTCACTGAACTCCTCTCAAACGACTGGACCGATTTTGATTAAATTTTTTGTGTGTGTTCAAGGGGATCTGGGAATGGTTTAGATTCACAATTGGACCCGATAGGTGGCGCCACCATCTTTTTTTTTCCACCCGAGCGAAGCTGGGCGGGACAACTAGTGTATTATATTTCTTTTAAACACAGTTTTACTCCCAATGTTTCCCTTCACCTAAAAGATTGTGGTGTGAATAATCGCTGTTATTTGAATAGTCCGTAATTAGCATAGTTGCTGTGAGACTTGTATTTATTGTAGCATTCAGTGAGAAACATTCATTTACATACAATACTCATATACCTATGACATTGGAGGGGCATCATCCGCACTCAGACATCTCGACTAACATGACAGTAAATAGACTTAATACAAAGACGTCAACTTTAAAGTACGTTTGTACATGCTTATCTAAGGAACTGCTTATTCTAGGAAGAACTACTAACCTCGCGATTATCTCAGATAAATATTTAAAGAATAAAATAATAATAATAAAATGATTAAGATAGGTAGGGCATAACGGGTTTATTAAGAGAGGTAGGGCATAACGGGTTTATTAAGAGAGGTAGGGCATAACGGGTTTCCCGTTCGAATTTGGACCTGCCCGACTGGGGCAGGACCTCCACCTTATAGAAGTCCGTAGCAAAATAACACAATTTATTGTGTTGTGTTCCTACGCGGTGAATAAGGTTTCCAGTAATGAGCTAAGCTCCTTGGGGTGGGGGAAGGATTGTTATATTGTGTTGGCAGCAGAGGGATTAGTCTCATTATGCTGCCAACACAGTACAACTCTCGGAACATAGAGTGGCAACGCGCAAGTGATACTTCGGTATTGTAAGCGTACATAGGCTGCGGTAACCGTTTTCCATCGGGTGGGCCGTATGCTTGTTTGCCACTCTTGTTGTATAAAAAAATATAATAATAACCGTAGCAATTAGACTTAGTCTAAAATAACTCTAGGGCTTATAATTAGCCTCAAGGGTTAGATCGTTGTTCATAAGCCATGCCTATGAATAGAGTAGGTAAGCACAGCATTGCAAAAAAGAAACTGTACCTTGTAAATTTTTCAATGCCAAAATTTGTTATGTTACTATTATTTGTAGAGTTTTTTTAGATTAATACTGACATAAATACTAGGGACTTGGCGTGATGATATATATAAATACTGTGCATTCACGTAACAAAGATAAACTTCACGCATATAGTGCCTTCCACAATGACGCGCCCCACTATTCTTCTTTATAGTTTATAGGTGTGCAAACTTCCACTAATGTTTGAGTATTGTCGGTACATACTGATTACCTATGAGTGCACACGCACACTACAATTAATATACTCGGGTCATACTCCTCGCAACCCGCGAACCCCTCGAATAGTTTAATGGGGCGCGTCTTCGTGGATGGCAGTATCTATACCAACAACTAGATTACACACATTTGTCAGGCAAGGTATACGATTTCTTTAATAAGCTACTAAAGAAAACCATTAAATCTTTCCTAGAATTTAAAGCTATCGTCAAACGTGAATTAATTCAAAAAGCAAGCCATCATCAGAATATTTAAATGACAGCCATGAATGGCAATGAATTGCTCCTCTTGCCTATTGATATGTAATTTTTTTTTTAAATATAGAAAATTTTAATTCCTATACAACCCGTACGTAAAAGGGATCCAATCACCAACCAATCTAGTCGAGGCCTTTCGCGACAAGGGCCCTGGAACATAAGTCACTCGGAATTATTATTATCCTTTCAGATAAAACCGAGAGCATATTCGATAGGTTAGTGCACAGAAGACCCGAAACGATATCCGATGGAAGTAACGGTGATGTGGCTTGCGACTCTTATCACCGGTGGGAAAGGGACGTGGAGATGTTGGCAGAAGTTGGAGTGAACTTTTATAGGTGAGAAATTACTGTAACTGCTTCTGCTAGCCTGGTACATTGCACCGCTGGGCATAGCCACGCTCCTACGACCGTGAGTTTCAGGTGTCTAACTGCTTCTGGTACCCTGATACATTGCACCGCTGGGCATGCTCCCGCCTCTACTTCCGTGAGTGAGGTGTCTAGTCAACGCTAGAGATGGCCAGCCCACAGATGTACTATGTAACCTTCTTCGTGGTCTACCTCGCTGTCACCTCAGTCAAACAAGCATGCGGTCCGCCTGATGGTAAGCGGTTAACGCCGCCTGTGGACGCTTGCAACACCAGGGGTATAACTCGCGCGTGGCCCTGCAGGAATCTTTTCACACCCTTCTTGAAGAACTCCATGCTGTAGTTTCCAGGGATAACCTCAACGGCTAGCTCACTCCAGATCTCCTGACTCTGACTGTCGAAACTTGAGGTCGCAGGTTCGATTCCCGCTGAGGGCAGATATTTGTGTGATGAACTCAAGTATTTGAACGTAAGACTTGTATGTCCTGTGTATTTATGCACATATCTAGCTATATAAGTATGTATATCGCTGTCTAGTTACCATAAAACAAGATTTTCTTAATTTCGGGCTATGTCAATTTTCGTGGAATGGTCCCAAGGTGGTGACCTTGGGACCATTCCACGAAAACGAAGGCTGCACACTTACACTATATACTATGAGAAAGAATAGTGGGGCGTGTCTTCGTGGATGGCGCTATCTATAGCAAAGGCCATACATACCTACGTACAGCTCAGTGCGGTGATAGAAGATCCTTCTGCGATAAGGAAATCTGCTTGCTGTGTCTGTTTGCTATACTTAGTTTTATAATTATTACATCTTTAAGTCTTCACACAAGGGCCCCGTTCGAGGTTAGAAACAGTTAGCAGCAGAAGATAGTTACTAGTGGAGTCCCGTGGTTTTACCCGCTCTACATTATTATTTCTTAAGTAGCGACTTCATTTAAAAAGCAAACTGCTTAGCTTACCTCTCGCCATCGACGGGGAATTCATCCCCATACGTTGGAACCACAAAGGTCTCGCACTGCCAAAGGAGTTTCCTTCCGCGAACACCCAGGCTGTGGAATGAGCCCACCTTGTTGGGGTTTTCCCTGGAGAGTACAGCATGGAGTTCTTCAAGAAGGGTGTGAAAGATTCCTGCAGGGTCAGCCGCGCGCGAGTGATACCCCTGGTGTTGCAAGCGTCCATAGGCGGCGCTAACGGCTTACCATCAGGTGGACCGCATACTTGTTTGCCACCTGTGTGGTATAAAAATAGCTTATGTGAAATAATGTTAGAGCAGTTGCATGCGACACAAAGATCGCAAGTTCGAATCCCGACTGTACCAATGAGTTTTTCTGAACTTAAGTACAATGATTAGTCACACCACGAGCTTTCCGGTGAAGGAAAACATCGAGAGGAAACCTGCATACATCTGAGAAGAAATTCAAAGGCGTATGTATAGTTGTGCTTGAGTAACGGCGATGGACTCGCCATCTGTCACGTTGGCACCTAATATACCTCTGGCGGAAAGTGGGTGTGTGGGTATTACCTATACACCTCTGCCTACCCCTTCCGGGACCCTTGTGGGAAGGCGTGAGGATATATTATTATTATTATTATTATTCAATTACAATTGAACAAACTGACAAACGATAAAGTTTATCTTCCAATCTTCATAATATTGGTGTAGTTAAAAAAATGCAGCGCTGCGCTCAAATATTTACTGTATATAAAAATGTGTTAAATTTTTTGTATTTATTAATGAATTAAAACTTCCGGCAATCATTGCACAGGCGCAGTTAATGCCAACGGCATTCTCTACCAGTCAACCTTTGGGTAATACAGATGGCATGGCAGGCTATAAAAGATATACCTATATTAAATCCCTACTAATATTATAAATGCGAAAGTAACTCTGTCTGTCTGTTACCTTTTCACGCCTAAACTACTGAACCGATTTAAATGAAATTTGGTACAGAGATAGCCTAGAGCTTGAGGAAGGACATAGGCTAATAAGGGTTGTAAGGGGTTGCAATAGGGGTAATAGAAAGTTACTTTTTTGAAGCTAGAAGCTTGAAACTAATTTTTTTTGAATTATTATACATATATATATTAATATTACATTCTAAGTTTGTAGAAAAATTACACTTTATTTAGAAAAAAAATTATGCAGCTTAATATCACTTTTCATCTTATTTTGGCACAGCTATTAGGGAAATAAAAACATTAATACATACATATCATCACGCCGTGTCCCTAACTGGGTAGGCAGAGATCGTCAGTTCTCTCTGGACATTAATGCCATATTTTTTATTCTAATAATAAACTATGTAATCGTAAACATCGAGAAGAAACCTGCATAACTTTGAGAAGAAATTAAGAGAAGTATATACGTCTTTTAATTTCTTCTTGTTTGTCTTGCTTGAGTTACGGCGATGGTTTCTCCATGTCACGTTGGCACCTAAAATATATCTCTGGCGGAAAGTGGGTGTGTGGGTACTAACTATACTTACACCTCTGCCTATCACTTCTGGGATGCTTGCGGGAAGATGTATATATATATATATGTCTTATAATACACAGTACACATACATAGTCACTCACTTGCATGGCGGTAGTAAAACTGGTTCTCATATATAATATCCTCACGCTTTCCCATAAGGGTCCCCGAAGGGGTAGGCAGAGGTGTATAGGTAATACACACACCCACTTTCCGCCAGAGGTATATTAGTGGCCAACGTGACAGATGGCGAGTCCATCGCCGTTACTCAAGCATGACTATTACATACGCCTTTTGAATTTCTTCTCAGACGTATGCAGGTTTCGTCTCGATGTTTTCCTTCACCGTAAAGCTCGTGGTGTGACTAATCACTGTACTTAAGTTCAGAAAAACTCATTGGTACAGTTATTGGTACAGTAAGAAGGATATATATATTGGCATAATAGTGTTTTATACATGTACATATTAACCTAATAGCTTATGTTGTTAAGTAAGTATATATATTGTAAGATTTAGGAAATTGTGTGGACTTTCGTGTGAATTTTTGTCTGTCTGTTTGTTCCGGCTAATCTCTGAAACGGTTAGACCGATTTTGACGGGACTTTCACTGGCAGATAGCTGATATAAAAAGGAGTAACTTAGGCTACATTTATTTTTGAAACTGATTTTTTTTGGTTAAATTCCACTAGGACGAAGTCGCGGTCACAGCTAGTCTCATCTATGTATGTATCCGATTGTATCTGATCTCTGACTTTATGCGATCTCTGTTTGTATGCTATGGATATCTGTATCTACCACATATATTAATTTATCCGATATATGTATATGTATATATCCAATCTACGTATGCATCTTATCTAATTGGGGTGCATTATCTTCGGCAGGTTCTCAATATCTTGGCCACGACTCCTGCCTAATGGTTTCTCCAACTACATTAGCGAAGATGGCAAGAGATACTACACTAACCTGATAGACTCATTGCTGGCAGTTGGCGTACAGCCCATGGTGACTCTGTTCCATTATGAACTGCCGCAGAACCTACAGGATCTTGGTTTGTGGAATCTCTTTGCACCACTGTACGACTATTACCCGAATTAATTCAAAAGTATCTTTGTCTGTCTTTGTTCATGCCTAAGCCGCTGAACCAATTCTAATGAATGTTGCCACTTTGGGGATTAAATAGACCGTGTGTTATACCTCTGCCTTCCCTTTCGGGCCCCTTCTGGGAAGGCGAGAAGAAATGGGAATGTGTCTTTCTTCGCTCTGCTTCCCCGAAAGGGTGGTGCCCACGTGACAGATGGCGAGTCCATCGCCGTTAATCAGGCACAACTATACATACGCATTTGAATTTCTTCTCAAACGTATGCAGGCTTCCTTTCGATGTTTTCCTTCACCATAAAGCTCTTGGCGTTATTAATCACTGTATTTAAGTTCAGAAAAACTGTTTGGTACAATCGGGATTCGAACTTGCAATGTTTGTGCAGCAAGCTCGAACCACTTGGCCACGACGGCTTTATATAATAATAATTATATGCTTATAGGTGGATGGGCGAACCCTCTTATCACAGAGTGGTTCGAAGACTACGCGAGGGTAGTATTCACCCTGTTTGGGGACCGCGTCAAGACCTGGATTACTGTCAACGAACCAATAGCCTTGTGCGATGCCCACTACACCACTATACTGCAAACGGATATGGCCATGTATTTTTGCAACAAGTATATACTGATCGCACACGCTAAAGCCTGGAGGCTGTATGATACGGAGTTCAAGCCAAAGTTTAATGGTAACCATTTTTATCTATTTCATCTTCATCATCATCATTTCTCTAGTTCTCTTCTCTCTAGACTTACATACCTCATTCGCTTCGTCCACATTCATCAGTCTCTTCACACATGCTCGTCGGTTTCGAGTACTCTTGACGTTCCCGTCCTTGAGCGTCCGATCGATTTGATCCACGTTGTTGGAACGTGGTCTATTTCATCTTACTAATATTATACACGCTAACTAGAAAAAAAAAAGTACTTGAAGTTGGAGACCTACGGACTCGCCTGCCAACGAATGAGGATTTGAACTTGCAACCTTCACGTGTAAAGCGACTTCGCGTCTTGACCGCAGCCCTATAACGAGACCCATTTCGTACGGAATTTTAATACATAGGTATTTAAGATAAGCATGTTTACTGCTTAAGTCTGTATCATATGAAAGTCGTACTAAATTTGCAAGTCAATTACAACTATGTTATATTTTATGTACCAGAAAGAGGTAAAGAGATTAAAAATACAACTTGTTTATACGACAAACCTGATAAGGTGGCTTACCATCAAGCCATCTTATCCGATAGGCGCTTTGTAGAGCGCGATACGCGTGGCAAAAAGGGTAGGCAGGTGCAATAACTTGCTCATTGTCACGTTGATACCTGAAATATATCTCTTTGGGAAAGTGGGTGTATGGATAATATCTACACACCTTGCCTACCCCTTCGATGACCCTCGTATATATTCTAAGACTGACGCAGCTTCAACTATAAAGCTGTTATGCATTAAACGGAATAATAAAACATAATGATTTGGGATATTTTTTTTTTTTTTTTTATACAACAAGAGTGGCAAACAAGCATACGGCCCACCTGATGGTAAACGGTTACCGTAGCCTATTTACGCTCACGATACCGAAGTATCACTTGCGCGTTGCCACTCTGTGTTCGGAGAGTTACAGTGTGTTGGCAGCATAATGGGTTAAATCCCTCTGCTTCCAACACAATGTAACAATCCTCCCCCCTCCCCAAGGAGCTCATTTCATTTCTGGCAACCTTATTCACCGCGTAGGAACACAATTCAAAAAAATGTGTTATTTGGCTACGGACTTCTATAAGGTGGAGGTCCTGCCCCAGTCGGGCAACTCCAAATTCGAACGGGAAACCCGTTATGCCCGTCCTTTAACCTATTAACCTAGTCCCAAACTAAGCGAAGCTAGATATAGACTCATCTAGATGTATATGGACATAAATACATAAGATATCTCACACTACGGTACAGATTCTCGTGTTTATCACACAAATATACGGCCCCAGGGGGAGTCGAACCTGCGACCTCAAGCTTCGCAGCCAGGAGCTCTGGCCACTAGACCAAAAGGTCGTCGATATAGTTAAATAGGGTCGAAGTTGTCCTTTTCCTGCCTTAAGGATTCCATGTAGAGTTTTGGAAACCTTACTCACTGTAGGAACACAACCGTTGGTATGGCAAGTGTTTATAGGACGCGGTAACCGCTTACTATCAGGCGGTCTGCATGCTTGTTAGCCACCCAAGTGGTATTAAAATGAAACTATCAAATGCCAATTGCCTACGATATTCTAGGCAACTACATATAATAAAAATTCCTTGTTACGTTCGCAGGTAAAGTATCATTCTCCAATCTGTTGTTTTGGCTTGAGCCTGTCACTGAAAAGGACACAGACATTACAGATCTCGCTTTGCTATATTGGGTGAGTACAGTTTAAATATATCAGACACTAGCTGTCCCGCCCAGCGTCGCTCGGGTGAAAAAGTTAAATTGCCCGTAACACGATCGCAGCGCCACCTATTGGGTCCAATTGTAAATCTAAACCATTCTCGAATCTAGCTTAAGACACACAGAAACACACAGAAAGCTTCGCCCGGGTAAAAAGGTAAAATTCTTGAAACTCGATCGCAGCGCCATCTATTGGGTCCAATTTAATATAGCCTATGTTACTCGGGGATAATGTAGCTTTCCAAAGGTGAAAGAATTTTTGAAATCGGTCCAGTAGTTTCGGAGCCTATTCATTACAAACAAACAAACAAACAAATCTTTCCTCTTTATAATATTAGTATAGATTAGAATTTACTATTCGAAAGGAGGGCAAACCACGTTCGAACCACTTGGTTTTCGAACGAAACCTTTAATAAGTTTCTAAATACTATTAAAAGCTAATATATAATACTATTAAAATTCTAAAGCCGTGGTGGCCGAGTGGTTCGAGAAGTTGCCTGCGACGCAAAGTTGGCAAGTTCGAATCCCGACTGTACCAATGAGTTTTTTCTGAACTTAAGTACAGTGATTAGTCACACCACGAGCTTTACGGTGAAGGAAAACATCGAGAGGAAACCTGCATACGTCTGAGAAGAAATTCAAAGCCGTATGTATAGTCGTGCTTGAGTAACGGCGATGGACTCGCCATCTGTCACGTTGGCACCTAATATACCTCTGGCGGAAAGTGGGTGTGTGGGTATTACCTATACACCTCTGCCTACCCCTTCGGGGACCCTTGTGGGAAGGCGTGAGGATATATTATTAAAGAGGTATGTAAGTCTAGAGAAAACTCTATACTCTCTGCCTACCCCGTTCGGGACTCGGCGTGATGATATGTTGTTATTAAATAAAAATGAAGACGTGGAATATTTTATTATTCAAAAAAATCAAAGTGACAGATGCCATTCCCGCTGTAATTTTCTTAAACATAGATAGTAGTCTTTGACATCGGTTTAAATATCTATAGATGTCTTCACGGGTCTCTCTAGGGTCCCCGAACGCGTAAGGCGAGGTGAACTACTCACTTCGTGACGGAGATATATTAAGTTTTCAACGCGATAGGCGAATCCACCACTGTTTCTCAAACTCTAAAACATACATGTTTTTGAATTTCTTCTCAAACTTTCGCATGTTTCTTCTCGATGTTTTCCTCCACCGTAAAGCTCGTGGTTTGATTAATCAGTGTACTTATATAATAATAATAATAATAATAATAATAATAATAAACAGTGTACTTAAGTTCAAAATATATCCATGGCGTAAAGTGGGTGTATGGGTATAACCATACATCCTTGCCTACCCCTTCGAGGACCCTTGTGGGAAGGCGTGTGGATATATTATTACTTGAGTTCAGAAAATCTCAAAGGTACAGTCGAGATTCGAACTCGAATACCGCTGCTCTCACAGCGGTTTGGATCAAGTGAACTCCAATGGTTTATTTTACCTTTTCAGGAAGGTCGCTACTCCTATCCAGTGTTTTCAAAAGATGGTGGATGGCCTCCCGTCATAGAGAGCATCATAGCTGCCAGAAGCAAAGCCGAGGGCTACTCCTCCTCTAGGCTCCCTGCGTTCACACAGGAAGAGAAGGAGTTAGTAAGAGGTATGGAGATATTATACTCAGCTAAAGTGTTCATAGTGTACGCAATAGTACATTTATTCAAGAAGAAAATGAAAGAAGAAAACGTATTGTCATGCTTGGTAACTTAAGCACGACAATACGTTTTCTTGGCGATGGATTCGCCATCTATCACGTTGGCACCTGAAATATATCACTGGCGGAAAGTGGGTGTGTGGGTACTACCTTTTAACCTCTGCCTACCCCTCCGTGACCCTTGTGGACGGCGTGAGGATATTCTGATGATTACAACGGACCTCACTTACCTTACGTTTCAGGTACCTTTGATTTCTACGGTCTAAACCACTATTCAACGTTTAGAGTGCGCAAAGCAGAGCCCGGAGAAGAGGTCCCCCCGTGGCCATTCCAGGGGATACCGGAACTGGGAGCAGTCTTCGTACCAGACCCTGATAGGGAGTATGCGGGAGCTTCTTGGTGTATGGTGAGCTAATCCTTCTTTCCTTTGAAGTTCTTTTGTAATTGCCGACCCGCCGCTGGAATTAATATCGCCGAGTAGTATTTTTACATTCCTGTAGTGTTGGCAGAGCGCGAGCGTTGCAAGCGTCCACAGGGCGCGGTAATCGCTTACCATCACGACTGACTGTATGCTTGTTTCATTCATCATTCAACATTCATCCGAACCATACGCACTGTAATTGTGTGTTTGCTCTCGATTTTACCTGGTGTGTCTAATGACTGTACCTAAGTTCAGAAAAACTCTTTAGTACAGTCGGGATTTGGACTTGAAATCTTTGTGTTGCAGGCCTACTCGAACCACTGACCCACCACGGCTCTTCTCTACTGAAACTCTAATTGTAACTGAGTGTTTTTTTTCAGATATACCCGGAAGGCCTGCGCCTTCAGTTGCAGTACGTAAAGGAACAATATGGCAACATTGAGATAAAGATCACAGAGAACGGATATCCGAGCACAGAGGCAGATATCTACGATTATAAGAGAGTGGAATACATACGGGACATGTTAGAAATGGTGAGGGCATTGGCGTAGCTAGGTAGCCAAAGGCCCTGGGGCAAAAAATAAACTACGGTGCCAACAAAACTATTTAAAATCATTTGTCCCATATTCGTCGTTTTCAGAATTCGATGTAGATCCAGATTTGTCGTAACCTAGTTTTTTTTTGTTATTTCTTTTCATTATTTCACCCAGTGAGGGACTCGGTGTAATTATAAGGTACTGACTGTGCCTGCGACTTCGTCCGCGTGGAATTTACCAAGAAAGTGATTGATCAGTTCGCAGAGTTTACGATAGCTTATTCATTATGTATTTTGCGGATAGATATACCGATGCTAATTAAAAAAACCCGTCAAAATCGGTCAAGCTGTTTCAGAGATTAGCTGGAACAAACAGACACTCCAATTTAATTTATTTGTATAGATATTTCACATGACTGTCATATGTTTCAGTTATTGACATCAATCCGAGAAGACGCTGCGAATGTGACAGCATACACGATCTGGTCATTAATGGATGTGTTTGAGTGGTCTGCCGGATACACGTAAGTGTCAACAAGTGCGACGAGACAAGCTTTTTTCCTCAGAGATATATTAAATTGCCAACGAGACCAGTGGCGAGTCCATCGCCGTTACTCAAGCACGACTATACATACGCCTTTGAATTTCTACTCAGACGTATGCAGGATTCCTCTCGATGTTTTCCTTTACCGTAAAGCTCATGGTGTGACTAATGACTGTATTTAAATTTAGTCAACTCGTTGGTACAGTCGGGATTCGAACTCGCAATATTTGTGTTGCAAGCAACTACTCGACCCCCTCGGACACCACGGCTATCTATTAATATTATATAATAATAATAATTTATCTACAATATAAAACTACGATGTTTACCCTTAATTTAGTTATTATTATTAATGCCTTTATCTTTTCACAGGATAAGATTCGGGTTGTACAACGTCAATTTCACTGATCCGGAGAGAAAGCGGTCACCACGCCTATCAGCGCAATTTTATGCCGACGTTATAAGAAGTCATGGGATCCTATAAAGATTATTATCATATTTATGTACAAACATACATACAGTTACTATCATGCCGAGTCCCTCACGGGTAGGCACTGAGGGTAGTGCACTAGTTCTCTCTAGACTTACAGACATTTTTCGCTTCATCTACATTCACCATCAGGTTCATCGTACATGCTCGCTGGTTTCGAGTACTCTTGACGTTCTCATCCTTGAGTGTCCCATTGATTTGATCTAATTATTTGAAACGCTTGATGGCAAGCGACACCATCACCTATAGACAGTAGCCTAGCTAGGTAACCAAAGGCCCTGGGGCAAAAAAAGACTAGGCCCCCAACTAAACTATTTAAAATCGTTTGTTCCGTATTTGACGGACTTCAGATTTGTCTTAATCCAGATTTGTCTTAATCCAGATTTGTCTTAATCCAGATTTGTCTTAATCCAGATTTGTCTTCATCCAGATGTGTCTTAATCCAGATTTGTCTTAATCCAGATTTGTCTTAATCCAGATTTGTCTTAATCCAGATTTGTCTTAATCCAGATTTGTCTTAATCCAGATTTGTCTTAATCCAGATTTGTCATAATCCAGATTTGTCATAATCCAGATTTCTCTTAATCCAGATTTCTCTTAATCCAGATTTCTCTTAATCCAGATTTCTCTTAATCCAGATTTCTCTTAATCCAGATTTCTCTTAATCCAATTTGTCTTAATCCGGATTCATCGTACTCTAGATTCGTCGTACTACATAAAAAATTAAAAACCAACTACACATTGTAACTTATTTTAATGAAAAAACTAAGTTGCCATTATTAAAGTCGCATTGAATCCGGTTTATTTATATTTCGAATGTGGGAGAAATTTTCACTAGTTCAATATATAGTTAGTAAGGCAGAGTCCGAGAGGGGCCTGAGCTTAGGGGCCCCGGGGCACTGCCTCGTCTAGCCCCTAGGTAGCTACGACACTGCTTCAGTAGTTGGAACCTGGTCTTCCTTTGTCTCTTCTTCCACACAATTTTACATTGTATCTGTTTCGTCAATCTTTCTTCCCTCATCCTTTCTATACGTTCAAACTAACGTAGCGTGCCTTTTTTCATCTTTACAATCAGATCATCTTAATTGCGTATTAGATATAAATTTAACGTTTCCGAAAGGAACGTGTCAACTGCATTAATTATTTTTTCATATTTCCACTGACATAGCCAGGATTCGCTTCCGTATAATAAAGTGGTCAACGACAAGTTTATTAATTTATTTATGTTGCCTTATCCTGTTTTAATTTTATTTAACTTGCGTGTATTTTTTTATATTCATTACTATTTAAAGCTTTCATTATGACAGGCATTAACAATCTTTATGACTGTACGAGGGCTACCTTCCGGACACCAACTGACTTGAGAAATTGTAAGATTAAAATATTTAATATATCTCGTTTTTTTGTTCATCATTAATGATCATTATCGTATTTTTAGTTTATCCTCACGTCTACCCACAAGTGTCCCCGAAGGGGTAGGCAGAGGTGTATAGGTAATACCCCTACACACACTTTCCGCCAGAGATATATTTTAGGTGCCAGCGTGACAGACGGCGAGTCCATCGCCGTTACTCAAGCACGACTGTACAAACGCCTTTGAATTGCTTCTCAGACGTATGCAGGTTTCCTCTCGATGTCTTTCTGCACCGTTAAGCTCGTGGTGTGACTAAAAAAAAATTTAGAATCTTGACGTATTATCTATGTAAATTGATTGTAAGCATGACAAAGTGAATGAATTGCTGCCGGAAATTGAAATGGAATAGAATACATGAATGAAATTAATTAATCCAAAGTGTAACCATAATTAGTCTGTACGTACACTGATAGCCAAAATACGACATGCATATGTATGTACATCCCTAATCTATACTAATCTATACTCTATCTATACTAATATTATAAAGCTGAAGAGTTTCTTTGTTTGTTTGAACTAATCTCAGGAACTACTGGTTGGAATTGAAAAATTATTTTTGTGTTGGATAGTCCATTTCTCTAGGAAGGTTTTAGGCTATATAACATCACGCTACGACCAATAGGAGCGAAGCATAAATGAATAATGTTGCCAGAACGGGAAAAAATATTCCTTTTTGAGAGCTTCCGTTGCGGGCGCTGCGTAAACGGTTTAAGTTACAAAAATAAAATGTATGAGGGAATTGTTCCTCTTTAAAAGTTCTAAAAAAAAGTCCGCGACAGCCATATGTCTATCTTTTAAGATTGACTCACTATAACCTCTTTTATGGCAATTAAGTCCGCGATGGGCTCCTTAACAACTTAACCGATTTCAATCAAATTTGCACACCGTGTGCAGTTTGATCCAACTTAAAAGAAAGGACAGCTTAAATTACAGGTGGCGCTGCGATCGTGTTTCAGGAAATTTTACTTTTTCACCCGGGCGAAGCTGGGCGGGACAGCTAGTAATATAATAAATGCGAACGTTTGTTTTTAAAGCTCGTGGTGTGACTAATCACTGTACTAATTAAAATATGTATACTGAAATAATAACAATAGTTTAAAAAACTAAAAACACGCTTTACATAGAAAATACAACTAAAAACTAGAGAATTATTGAATTATTTGAGTCTAATAAAATAAAGTCTATAAGTCCAAATGTCAATACTGTCATAACTTGCAAAGCGGAGTGCGTTCAGAAACACTACGATGCCACTTTCGATTTAATATTAACATGGTTTAATTTTTAAATTAATTTATCTTAGACCCCATCCTTAATTCCGATTATCCTAGTATGGATTGTCATCGGCCCTTGATAAGTATGCAAAATTTCGATTTAATCCGACCTTTTTAGGGAGGTCAAAACCATGTTCAAAGATTCCGTTACATACTAACATACGTATAAAGCTAATAAAAAAACCGAACTAAAAAATAGAAAATAAATTTCGATAATATCTTAAAAAGCGTGGGGTGCTTGATGTCTATAAATATTTTATTGACAGATATGAGTAGAGTGATTATCATTTCGATAATATCTTAAAAAGGTGCTTTTTAAGAATAAAATAAATAATAGTTAAAAAAAACTAAAAAACACGCTTTTTATAGAAAACCGAACTAAAAAATAGAAAATAAATTTCGATAATATCTTAAAAAGCGTGGGGTACTTGATGTCTATAAATATTTTATTGACAGATATGAGTAGAGTGATTATCATTTCGATAATATCTTAAAAAGGTGCTTTTTCACTTTTTCAATCACTCTACTCATATCTGTCAATAAAATATTTATAGACATCAAGCACCCCACGCTTTTTAAGATATTATCGAAATTTATTTTCTATTTTTTAGTTCGGTTTTCTATAAAAAGCGTGTTTTTTAGTTTTTTTTAACTATTATTTATTTTCAACTTTTAGTTATTAGTGTATTGTCATCGGTCCTCGATAAGTCTACAAAGTTTGAACGAAATCTGGCCGTTTAAAGTGGGTCAAAATCGAGCTCAAAGAAGTCGGTTACATACATACATACAGGTGAAGCTAATATAAAGCGTGTAATAAAGCAACCAAAGCGTGTAAAAACATATTTCTATAAACATTTTAGTTTTTATTAGTATATTCTGTTTCTTCGGGTGCATTCGTCTCGTGCATAACTACTGCAGGCATTATCGCATATAATTTTGTACTATATTTTTGTTCCGTAATAAATATAAATATAAATAAATAAATAAAAAATTCGAGAACGGTTAATTTTCACACGCGCGGCGATCGTATTATAGCAACTTTATTTTTTTTACCCAAGTGAAGCTGGGCTTGACACATAGTAAATAAATAATAGTATTTATGGTAATTTATGGTGATAAGGCACCGCGCCGCAAGCACGGAAACAAGTACATAGGTACATATAATTATTTGTGTGATTCCAAACGCATTTCAATTTAGTGCGCGACATGGCTCATAGAAAGACGGTGCTCTCGCTAACGGTGACGTTCAGGTAAGGTAGACTTTTTAGCTGTCAGAATGGTAGGCATCAGTCATGGACATTCATCATTAGGGAAGAGGAAAAAGACTTCGGGGTTTACGTAATGTTCTTTAGATAGACTACTTTTTTAATTTTAAGAGAGAAGAGAGGTAGGGCATAACTGATTTTCCGTTCTAATTTGGAGCTGCCCGACTGGGGCAGGACCTTGTAAATGTCCGTAGCCAAATAGCACAATTTTGGGTTGTGTTCCTACGTGGTGATTAAGGTTTCCATTAATGAGCTCCTTGGGGAGGGGGAGGATTGTTATATTGTGTTGGCTACCGAGGGATTAGACCTATTATGTTGCCAACACAGTATAACTCTCTGAACACAGAGTGGCAACGCGCAAGTGATACTTCGGTACCGTGAGCGTAAATAGGCTACGGTAACCGTTTCCCATCAGGTGGGCCGCATGCTTGTTTGTCACTCTTGTTGTATAGAAAAAAATATTTTTGAAAACATCGAGAGGACATCTGCATACGTCTGACAAGCAATTCAAAGGCGTATGTATAGTCGTGCTTGAGTAACGGCGATGGACTCGCCATCTGTCACTTTGGCATCAAAAATATATCACTGGCGGAAAGTGGGTGTGGTGGTACAACCTATACACCTCTGCCTACCCCTTCGGGGACCCTTGTGGGAAGGCGTGAGGATGTGATCATGTATAATATAAATAAAGGAAAGGCGTCAGCTAACTAGAAGTCAATACAAGAGGTTCGTAATGTACATAAATAGTACCTATGTATCAAGTAATTTCAGTTCAAAGTAATTCATAGCTTTACGAAAAATAAATTCATTATTTTTGTTACACCAATCGCCAAGGTCCATACCACGTTGAAAACACCGGTTCTCGTCCGATCACCGAAGTTAAGCAACGTCGGGCGCAGTCAGTACTTGGATGGGTGACCGCCTGGGAACACTGCGTGCCGTTGGCTTTTTGTAATTTATTGTTTTTAAATGTTTTTTTGCATGTTGATGGGCAGTAAAAGTCTGAGCAAGGATGCTCGAGTTACTGTCCACAAACGCGATATTGGTACCTGCCTTGTTGTATGGCAGCGAAACCTGGGTATGTCAGAGGAAGTATGAAAATAGCTTGAATGCAGTTGAGATGCGATCTCTTCGAAAAATGTGCGGAGTAACGATTTTAGATCGAATCCGCAATGAAGAGATTCGCAAATCAACTGGCGTGAATGAGGGCGTGATTGTAAAGATGAAGAAAGGCATGTTACGTTGGTTTGGACACATAGAAAGGATGAGTGAAGAAAGATTGACGAAACAGATATACAAAGCAAAAGTGTGTGCAAGAAGAGGCAGAGGAAGGCCACGTTCCAACTACCTGGATCAAATCGATCGGACGCTCAAGGACGGGAACGTTAAGAGTACTCGAAACCGACGAGCATGCATGAAGAGACTGATGAATGTGGACGAAGCGAAAGAGGTATGTAAGTCTAGAGAGAACTGGCGCTCTATACTCTCTGCCTACCCCGCTAGGGACTTGGCGTGATGATATGTATATATGTAAATGTTTTTTTTCCTGTTTATCTATTTCTGTGCCAAATTTCATCCAATTCCGTTCAGCCTTTCCGGCGTGATTGGGTAATGGGTTTGCACCACTAAGCAGGCATGCTTGATTGACGATGACCGTCTGATGGTAAGCAAGCAGCTACCTCTGCCTAAAGACGGTTACAACACAAGGGGTATCAAGCGGGCGATGCTGACACTAAAAACATAAAGAAAGGCACTAAAAACGTATATTTGCCGGAAAATTTAAATAAATATTAGAAGAGTTCCTCGTACTGAAAACTCTCCGCTGAAGTTTTCCCTTGTACAGCATGGAGTACAAGTACAGCATGGAGTAATTAGAAGGGTGTGAAAGAGTTTAGCAGAGTTGTCAACATGCGAGAGTGGTATAGCTAGCATGCCTATACGATGGAAGCCGCTTAACATCAGGCAGGCTGCTCGTTTGCCAGTTGCCACCTACTAGTGATAACACTAATAAAATACCTTGGCTCAATTCCACACAAATTGACATAGCCCCAAATTAAGCAAACCTTGTGTTATGGTAACTAGACAAATATATATTCACTTATATATATATATATAGATGTATACATAATTACAAAGGACATCCAAGACTAAGGAACAAATACTCGTGTTCATCACATAATTATCTGCCTTCAGCAGGAATCGAACCGGCAACCTCCAGTTTCGCAGTCAAAAGCTCTAGTCACTCGGCCGTCAAATATATACTCAGAAGATTCGTGTAATCTTGACTTTCATATCTTGATTGTCTGATCGTTTTGATCTGGGCAGTTGGTACTGTCAAATACGTTATTATGAATGCAGTGTGTTGGTGGGCGGATGCTGCCTCGAGAGCCTGCAGTTCCCTGCGGGGTTCAAGTTCGGAGCCGCCTCCTCCGCGTATCAAGTGGAAGGGGCGTGGAACGTCAGCGGTGGGTGATGTACTTATATGTCTTAGTAAAATTATTTATTTATTTATTAAAGTGGGTGTGTGGGTATTACCCATACACCTACCGTCTACCCCTTCGAGGACCCTTGTGGGAAGGCGTGAGGCTATATATTATTATTTTATAAATTATTTATTTTAAATTACCAGTGATTAGTCACACCACGAGCTTTACGGTGAAGGAAAACATCGAGAGGAAACCTGCATACGTCTGAGAAGAAATTCAAAGGCGTATATATAGTCGTGCTTGAGTAACGGCGATGGACTCGCCATCTATCACGTTGGCACCTGATATTCCTCTGGCGGAAATTGGGTGTGTGGGTATTACCAATACACCTCTGCCTACCCCTTCGGGGACCCTTGTGGGAAGGCGTGAGGATATATTATTATATATTATTATTATATATAAATTACCTGTGTTTTTAATACCCCGCGACTTCGTCCGCGTGAAATTGAACAAAAAATTAAAAGATCAAAAATAGGTACCGCCGTTTCAGAGATTAGCCGGAACAAACAGACAGAGAGACGTACATCAAAACAATATATATTTTGCCATAATATACCATGGGTACATCCCTGCACATGCATTTGGTAAAAAGCGGTTATTTTAATATTACAAACGGACACTCTCTATGTCACTCACATTTTTATCTTTTACAATATTATTAGTATCAATATTACACCCGTGCGAAGCCGGGGCGGGCAGCTGGTATATATATCTATATATATATATATCCTCACGCCACAACACACAAGGGTCCCCGAAGGGGTAGGCAGAGGTAGTGGTAGTACCCACACACCCACATTCCGCCAAAGATATATTTTAGGTGCCTACGTGACAGATGTCGAGTCCATCGCCGTTATTCAAGCACGACTATACATACGCCTTTGAATTTCTTCTCATGCATATGCAGGTTTCCACTCGATGTTTTCCTTCACCGTAAAGCTTGTGGTGTAACTAACTAATCTCTGCACTTAAGTTCAGAAAAGCTCATTCGTACAGTCAGGATTCCAACTTGCTATCTTTGTGTTACCTAACCACTCGTTCACCACGGGTCTTTTTTCTTATCTTGACAATAATATATATAGGAGATCCCATTTGTGAACTCACTCATCACGAAATCTCAGGAACTATAAGGCCGATTGACTTGAAATTTGGTAGGAGTATTCCTTACGCGGTGTAGAGGTCAGCTAAGAACGGATTTTATAAAGCTCAACTTTTTTTTACTTTTTCACCCGAGCGAAGCTGGGCGGGACAGCTAGTTGGTAAATATATCGATTGCGCGACCATATAAAACATATGCACATTTCCTTTACCCGGAAATTTAAATGGAATAGAATAATTAATCCAAATCGAAGTCATCATTACTCTGTGACGTACGTACAACTAAAATATTAAATGAAATATAGCGCGGCCCTGCTAATATCGAAATAATTATTTTAGACAAATCGCCCACCGTATGGGATATGTACACGCATACCACTCCTGGCGACTTTGCTGATGGCGGCACAGGAGATGTAGCCTGCGACTCCTATCGCCTATGGAGGCGGGACATTGAGATGGCGGCAGAACTGGGACTGGACTTCTATAGGTATCTGCTTCTTGTGTGTGCTCAATTGTATTCTTAAAGAGGATGGAAATAGATCCATTTTGCTTTGTCAGGTTTTCCATTTCCTGGTCTCGACTCCTGCCAAACGGGTTCAGCAACTTCATCAGTGAGGATGGCAAGAACTACTACAACAACCTGATTGATGGATTGCTCGAGAAGGGCATCGAACCTGTTGTAACGTTACATCACTGGGACTTACCACAAGTCTTTGAGGATCTTGGTAACGGCTCAAATATATAAATCGTCACGCCTTCCCATAATGACTTCCCGTTGATTTTTTTTCCTGGAGAGCATGGATTTCTTCAAGAAGGTGCAAAGACACCTATTAGGGTCGGTTACGTGGGAGAGATATCTCTCATGCTTATTTGCCAATTTGATGGTGTAAAAATTGTCGAAGGATACATCTGGTAGGAGTTGCGTCAGAGACGCCGACAATAGCCGACAATAGACGCCGACAATTATGCTTTCAGGTGGATGGTTAAACCCTGTCGTTACTGACTACTTCGCAGATTATACAAGGGTGGTATATTCACTTTTTGGAAATCGTGTAAAAACTTGGTTCACCTTAAATGAACCTACCATATACTGTGATACTGCCTATATCACTGGCTACTTTGCCCCTGGAGTTGATCCTGAGCGGGCTGCCCTTGTCTGCACCAAGAATATGCTGATAGCTCATGCTAAAGCATGGAGAGCTTATGATGAGGAGTTTAAGCCAGAGTATCACGGTAAGTTCTGAAACAAGTGGTTTAATTCTCTTCCTTGTCCCAGTAACCTCGTTCATAACACAATTTTCCACGTATTTTACACGTCTTCACACAAAGGCTCCCACCCTCAACTTCCGCTTTTCACTGGAGATATGTTTAAGTGCCAACGTGATAGATGGCAGGTCCATGGCATTTTTTCAAGCTCGTCAAGTCATACGTGATTATATCTACCTCTTTGAAATTCTTCTTTAACGAATGCAGGTTCGTCATGCTATAAAGCTATTTGTGTTGACAGTTGACAGTAAATCTTGACAGTCTAGAAATGTCTCCTAGGTACAGACAACGGAGAATAGAACCTGTAGCCTTGAGTTTACAGCAACTCGTTCACCACGACTCATACTATTCAACCTATATCCTTATTGACAGGGGAGGTATCTATTGCGAATAGTTACTTATGGACTGAACCGAAGAATGACGAGGATGCAGACTTTGCGAAACTTATACTGGATTTTAACGTAAGTAGCACTTTATTAAATACCAACAATCCTTTACTGAGCGAGCAGAGATACTGGGGATAAACTAAAAAACCGCTTCCACTTTGTCGACATTTATCAACTGCATGTACGATAATAGGAACATATGCTATCTACTTATATAATTTATATTGTCTTATTATTTATTTATCTTTAATTTAAATGTTTCTTGTGTTAACAGATTGGCCGTTCTTCTGACCCTATATATTCCAAGCAAGGTGGATGGTCGCTACACGTCGAAGCCATTGTTGCCAACACGAGTTCAGCTGAAGGGTACTCTTGCTCTAAATTGCCATCATTTACAAAAGAGGAGATCGAGCTTGTTAAAGGTAAGTTTTATTAAACAAATGATTGAAACCAAACCTTTGAGTTTTTTTGTGAAAAGAAGGATAACAACGAGAGGAAATCTGTATCATTTAAGAAAGAAACAAAACAGGAAGGAAGCGACTTTGATACTTCCTTCGGTACAGCAAAGGATAGTGCTTTAACACCTCTGCTTACCCGTCTGGGATCCTTGTGGGATGGCTTGAAGATATATAAGAAATAAATGGGGGAAAGATTTTTTATACCACACGGGTGGCAAACATGCACGCGGACCGCAATGGTAATGTATGGTATTGTAATTGAACAACAAAAAGGTGAAACTAACATTATCATCAAACAGATTTTAATCTACTTAAATCTTAGGCTTCATACAATTTTACCAAACAGGCAGGAATATATATTTTCGTAAAACCTAGACAAACTCCTCATCGAACTGTTTAAATTTTCCTTATAATTATAAATATATATATATATATATATATATATCCTCACGCCTTCCCACAAGGGTCCCCGAAGGGGTAGGCAGAGGTGTATAGGTAATACCGACACACCCACTTTCCGCCAGAGGTATATTACGTGCCAACGTGACAGATGGCGAGTCCATCGCCGCTACTCAAGCACGACTATACATACGCCTTTGAATTTCTTCTCAGACGTATGCAGGTTTCCTCTCGATGTTTTCCTTCACCGTAAAGCTCGTGGTGTGACTAATCACTGTACTTAAGTTCAGAAAAACTCATTGGTACAGTCGGGATTCGAACTTGCGACCTTTGCGTCGCAGGCAACTGCTCGAACCACTCGGCCACCACGGCAAGAAAAAAATAAATCCGAAAGTTTGTGAGGATGTTCGATTTGATCCTCTTTCACGCAAAAACTACTAACGAAGTGAGATGAAATTAGACACAGACATATATTACATGGGATTTTTTTAATCCTGGAGAGAAATCTGTCATAAAATGTTAAGCCGGTGAACACGAAGCACCGTTTTCGACACTTAGCAGTCTTTTAAACCCGATTTTTCCGTTCCAGGTACATACGATTTCGTGGCTATGAACTACTACTTCACCCGTCAGATCCGGAAGTTACTACCTGGAGAGAAGTCGAAGCCCAGGTCCTCGAACCGCATCAGCGATGTGGGAGCAATACTGGAGATAGACAAGTGGCCGGTTGCTTATAGAGTTATGCCTGTACGTATCTTAAATGGGAGTTTTAATCCTTGCTAACCTTTTGAGACCTTGTTCCTACTATCCAGATCGAATCATTCATTCTCAAGGTTTGGAAAGCCAAGAGTATTCGAAACCAGAAGTAACTGTCGCAGATATCTTTAAGAGTTTTATGGCTCTCAAAGTTTTATTAGCCTCTAGTTGATTTAATTTGCCGTGGTGACCGAGTGGTTCGAGCAGACGCAAAGGTCGCAAGTTCGAATCCCGACTGTACCAATGAGTTTTTCTGAACTTAAGTACAGTGATTAGACACACCACGAGCTTTACGGTGAAGGAAAACATCGAGAGGAAACCTACATACGTCTGAGAAGCAATTCAAAGGCGTATATAGTGGTGCTTGAGTAACGGCGATTGACTCGCCATCTGTCACGTTGGCACCTAATATACCTCGGCGGAAATTGGGTGTGTGGGTATTACCCATACACCTCTGCCTCTACCCCTTCGGGGACCCTTGTGGGAAGGCGTGAGGATAATTTTTTTTTTATAGAGAACTAAGAAAACACCACGCTACTTTGCAATAAGATTCGCTTTCGAAATATTCGCCAGCCCTCTTGTCGTGTACAAAATTCTACATCTACGGTATCCGACAAGCCTAAATTAAAAGACATCATTTCAAATTCACAGGACTACCCAGAAGGTCTTCGCTGCATTCTAAGAGAGCTGAAACGTAGATATGGCGATATTAAAGTATATATTGCTGAAAACGGATTCGCTGATCTTAATATTGGCTTAAATGATGACAAGAGAGTCAGTTACTTTAGGGATTCGTTTGAACAGGTATTTATTTATTTGGTGAATGGATTTGTGTATGCAGAGAGCCTTAGGACATTGAAAAATTGCTTAAATATGTCATTTTGTACGTCACAATTCGAACACCTATTATATTAATTAAATAAAATATATCCTCACGCCTTCCCACAATGGTCCCCGAAGGGGTAGGCAGAGGTGTATAGGTAATACCCACACACCCACTTTCCGCCAGAGGTATATTAGGTGCCAACGTGACAGATGGCGAGTCCATCGCCGTTACTCAAGCACGACTATACATACACCTTTGAATTTCTTATCAGACGTATGCAGGTTTTCTCTCGATGTTTTCCTTCACCGTAAAGCTCGTGGTGTGACTAATCACTGTACTTTACACTTATTAGCTATACACTTCTGCCTACCCCTTCGGGGACCCTTGTGGGAAGGCGTGAGGATATATTATGTTATTATATTATTATTATGATATTTTTTTCCTAACCTGCCCTTGATAATAACAGTGTTCTACCTATCTACACCACCTGCATGATTTACATTGGATAACTAGCCGTGCCCGTGACTTCGTCCGCGTGGAATAACAAAAAAATATTGTTCAGTTTCAATAAAAGTAGTCTAAGTCCTTTTAACATCATCAGCTATCTGCCAGTGAAAGTCCGCGGGGAGCGCGACTAGTTAGTTCGTTGGATGCTGCCACCGAATTAAGCTAAATGAGATGATCGAGAAATTTGTATATAGTCTTGATTTTGTGATAACAATTCTAGTGAAAATCTATGTAAGTATATCTCCAACGTAAAGTGTATGTTCCCTCGTACAGACGCTGCTCGCTATAAACGAGGATGGCGTCAATGTCGTGGGGTATACAGCTTGGTCTCTGATGGACACATTTGAATGGTTCAATGGGTACAGGTGAATATATTTCTTTATTTATTTACATACTTATATTATCATGACAGGTGGTACCTAATGCGATAAATAAGCTACAGAGGGACTGATAACAGGTTAATAGTTACTTTCGTAAATTCCGCCAATGTACAAAGTGACAATATTAGTGTACTGTGATACCCTGTTTAATAGCTGAACTGCTCTTGTTATTGGAGCAAACTTAGCTATATTGGTGCGAGCCACTGGGACCTCAAAGGACTTTATCTCAGATAGAAATGTTATCTACATTTATTTAATACAATAATATACATATACTAGCTGTCCTGCCCAGCTTCGCTTGGGTGAAAAGTAAAAGCTACTGAAACACGGTGGCAGCGCCATCTATCGAGTCCAATTGTGAAACATTCTCGAATCCACCTGAAGACACACAGATAATTCCATTACAATCAGTCTTAACGTTTAGGAGAAGTTCAGTGACATATTACATTTACTGCTACATGCACAGAAGACATACATATTTAGAAATAAATAAAGTCAGCTGAAGCACTTATCTATCTATATATAGGAGCTCCCATTTTTGAACCCACTCATCACGAAATCTCAGGAACTATAAGGCCGATTGACTTGAAATTTGGTAGGAGTATTCCTTACGCGGTGTAGAGGTCAGCTAGTAACGGATTTTATGAAACTCAATTTTTTACAGCTAGTATAATATATTTTGTACACTTATAGTAATTACTTATACGCCTTCCTACAAGGGTCCCCGAAGAGGTAGGCAGAGGTGTATAGGCAGTACCTACACACCCAGTTTCTGCCAGAGATATATTTTAGATGCCAATGCATTTGGAACAACAGTGTTGATGATAAGGTTTACATAAACGCCTTTTGTTTCAGGGTGAGGTTTGGTTTGTATGAAGTGGACTTCACGGATCCGCTGCGCGTGCGCACACCTCGTACATCAGCGTTGTATTATGCAAATGTTATCAGAAACCGTACCCTCTATGTGCAATAAAAGCCTCTAGTCTTGCATTTCTTCCAAGCATTTCATGAACTTGAAAATGGGCGTATTTTTAATATACTTTTACCTTTATCATAATCATCATTTCAGCCATTACACGCCCACTGATAGACATAGGCTACCTGGAAACGACTTGTCTACTGCTGCCCTTTCTGCGTTCTCAATTTAGTAGAGCATTGGTCTATTGCCTTATTCCACAATAGGTCGAGATCTTAGAATGAAACCACTAGACTATTCTAAACTCTGGAGTAGAATAATTTCAAGGCCTAGTCGTCAGTCCCTAGAAAATTGTGCCTCACCCCACATAAGCTTCCAACCAATGGATTTGAGGCGCCATTGGCGCGAAACAGATATCTAGTCAATCACATTACTTATTATTTAAAATATCAAAAACAATGTATTTAAAAGTATACAATATATAGAAATCCTAATTTAGTACCTAATTATTATTAAATAATAACTATATTTAGGAGTTTAATGTGGTTTAAAATAGTTATTTAACAAATTGACTGACAATAGCTTACAGATTTATGATCGAAGTTATCAAGCTATCTTTTGGTCCGCCAGGTTTCTGTCGGTCTGGCGATAGGGGAATGCCCCCTCCCCCCACATCCGAAGACTGAATAATAGTATCAAAATACTAGACGGCTCTAGACAAAGAATTGTCAAGAGTAGTTTTTCGACAGAACTAGGAACTAATATTCATAAATTTACATTTTATCTTTTTTAATGATGAATACTTGCAAATAAATATCTAAATTAACATGTTAATTACCTATATTAATGGAAACTAAAATATAGTAGGTCCAAAACGTACTGACTTTTGTGTCATAATAAATAATTGTTACACAGTTAAAAAACAAATTTACTTATTTATATAATATATCCTCACGCCTTCCCACAAGGGTCCCCGAAGGGGTAGGCAGAGGTGTATAGGCAACGCCCACACACCCACTTTCCGCCAGAGGTATATTAGGTGCCAACGTGACAGATGGCGAGTCCATCGCCGTTACTCAAGCACGACTATACATACGCCTTTGAATTTCTTCTCAGACGTATGCAGGTTTCCTCTCGATGTTTTCCTTCACCGTAAAGCTCGTGGTGTGACTAATCACTGTACTTAAGTTCAGAAAAACTCATTGGTACAGTCGGGATTCGAACTTGCGACCTTTGCGTCCTTTTCTTCTAGAAGTTATAGAGTTCTGTGAACATAACCTCACATATTTAAGCAACCGACCTATTTCCTGGAATCCTGTATATCTTCTTTCGTTCCCATAAGGAGTAGGCAGAGATGTATAAACACCGTATTTTCGCCGGAGACATATTTAGTTGCCGAAGTGACATATTGCGAGTCCATCGTCATGTTTCAAACTCGACCAGGTATCTTACTAATATTATAAATGTGAAAGTTTGTAAGTTTGGATGTTTGCGGTTCTTTCACGGCCAAACGGCTGAACCGATTTGGCTGAAAGTTGAAATCGTGATGGCTTATATCTAGGAATAGTAGTATATACCTCTGGCGGAAAGTGGGTGTGTGAATAGGACATAGGCAACTTTTTTTTATCCTGAAAAATTATTTTATTCTAATGTGGATGGAAATTTTTCAAAGCTACTTTCGAACTGCACGCGGGCGAAGCCGCGGGCATAAGCTAGTACTTCATATTATTCACTATTAAACGACATTTAATATATATTCCTAAGTATACACATTTTTGATTCTCCTTTCTGATGATCCTTACAAAACATAAACTTGCAAGGTGTTTGATTTTTCTGATGAGAAGTATATTTTATGTAATTGCTTCTCAGACGTATGCAGGTTTCCCCTTGATGTTTTCCTTCACCGTAAAGCTCGTGGTGCGACTAATCACTGTACTTAAGTTCCGAAACAACTTGAAATCTATGCGCTGCCGACGTCTACTCGAACCACTCGGTCACCAGGGCACCCTATTTAAACACTATCCATATTATACGTATAATTTTATCTTCACGGCCACCCACAAAGTTCCCCGAAGTGGTGGGCAGAGGTGTGTGGGTAGTACCTACTACACACCCACTTTTCGGCGAGTATAATTATATATTTTGAAAGATTATTATATTATAAAGATTGACGAAACAGATATACAAAGCAAAAGTGTGTGCAAGAAGAGGCAGAGAAAGGCCATGTTCCAACTACCTGGATCAAATAGATCGGACTCTCAAGGACGGGAACGTCAAGAGTACTCGAAACCGACGAGCAAGTATGAAGAGACTGATGAATGTGGACGAATCGAAAGAGATATGTAAGTCTAGAGAGAACTGGTCTACACTCTCTGCCTACCCCGTTAGGGACCTGGCGTGATGATATGTATGTAAATATAATTGAGTTGCCAACGTGACAGATGGCCAGTCCGTCGCCGTTACTCAAGCACGACTAAATACTTCTTTGAATTTCTATAATCTTTATTATAATAAAGCGTGTGAAAGAAGAGGCAGAAGAAGACCACGTTCCTAGATCTAGATCAAATCGAACGGACACTCAATCCATTATTGAGAGTGTGTATTTTGTGTATTTGAAACCGGAGAGCAGGCAACGATTAATGTGGTTGAAGCGAAAGCGGTTTATATTTATTTATGTTGAACCCTGCTGTTTAACCGCGCATAATTTTATTTCTGGCACCCAAAAAATACATCTTTGACGGAAAGTGGGTGTATGGGTATTACCTATACACCTCTGCCTACCCCTTCGGGGACCCTTGTGGGAAAGCGTATATATTATTTTATAATTTTATTTCATTGGTAATTTTTTAAATATATTCTATGTGTTAATCTAGCTAATAATCCATATCTGTGCTAAATTTCATCCAAATCCGTTCAGGCGTGATTGAGTAACTAACCTCCATACATACTCACCAACTTCCGCATGTATAATATAAATGGACACATTTTAGCTGTTATTCGATTCACTTAGAACTTGGATATTAATGAACTTCAGTAATGGAATACTAAGTACGCGTTATCTGAAAGTAATTTGAATTATACCTGAACGTAGAATATGTCTTGACAATCTATTGTTTGTCAAAGTAGGCAATTCATTATACAGTTGCGTCATTTCAATCCAAGCACTGTAAAAACGAAATAAGTGTAGTTTATTCAGACCGTCGTAAAAAAATAATTTGCATGCGGTGTGGTGCACAAAAAAAATTTCTTATTTTGTAAAATTTTGTTCTTCATATTTTAAACTGTTTTTAAATTAAAAAAAACTAAAAAATACGCTTTTTATAGAAAACCGAACTAAAAAATAGAAAATAAATTTCGATAATATCTTAAAAAGCGTGGGGTGCATGGTGTCAATAGTTATAAATATTTTATTGACAGATATTAGTAGAGTGATTATCATTTCGGTAATATCTATTTCTTAGTTCTATTTTTTAGTTCGGTTTTCTATAAAAAGCGTATTTTTAGTTTTTTTTAACTATTATTTATTTTCTACTTTTTAGTTATTAGTGTATCGTCATCGGTCCTCGATAAGTCTACAAAGTTTGAACGAAATCTGACCGTTTAAAGTGGGTCAAAATCGAGCTCAAAGAAGTCGGTTACATACATACAGGTGAAGCTAATATAAAGCGTGTAAAATGGCCATCCTCAGTCTCATCTATACATATAACGTATATACTAGAACTCATTAAAATTGGACAAGCGATATAAGCGTGACACCGAAAAGCAATAATAAATCAAAATACATATAATGAAAAAAATTACAATTCAGATATTTATGTGCCAATATGTGTGTAAATAATGTAGGTAATATTTTAATACTTATCATACTTGTGTCTTGAGATTTGAGTAAATAATTTAATATTTAGCATATTTATGTCCTTATATTTGAGCAATTAATTTAATACTTAACATATTTATGCCTTGATATTTGAGTAAATAATAAATATATCCTCACGCCTTCCCACAAGGGTCCCCGAAGGGGTAGGCAGAGGTGTATAGGTAATGTCCACACACCCACTTTCCGCCAGAGGTATATTAGGTGCAAACGTGACAGAAGGCGAGTCCATCGCCGTTACTCCAGCACTGAGTAAATAATTTATTACTTAATATATTTGTGTCCTGATTTTTGAGTAAATAATTTAATAATAAACATATTGGGGAGGGGGGAGGATTGTTATATTGTGTTGGCAACCAAGGGATTAGACCTATTATGTTGCCAACACTGTATAGCTCTCTGAACACAGAGTGGCAACGCGCAAGTGATACTTAGGTATCGTGGGCGTAAATAGGCTACGGTAACCGTTTCCCATCAGGTGGGCTGTATGCTTGTTTGCCACTCTTGTTGTATAAAAAAAAAAAGAAGATATTTGTCTGAATGATTTAATACTTAACATATTTATGCCCCGATGCACAATTCTACAGAATCGTTGATGTGCGCCTCCTTCATTCTTATCGCAGCTGTTTACAAGTCTTGGCAGAACGGAAGCAAATACAATTGTTGCTATCTCCTTTATGCTTTGAAGTGTAGATATTATCATTAAGTGTAGTTTTGCGTCACGCAAGGTGCAAGGACTACGCTAATTAGCATAATTCGCAAGCTAAATACTTACATACATTTTAACAAATGGACAATCGAACTGCGGTTGTGTTCAGGTAAGATATTTATTTTAACTGATTCAAATACCTTCACACTTTCCACAAGAGTCCCCGAAGGTGTAGGCAGTGGGTTGTTGGTAGTACACACCGACTTTCCGCCGGAGATATATTTTAGGTGCCAACGTGTAAAATTTTTGGTTCAAAAACACAGTTATCCGTAGTCAGTCAGTCACTGGTTGGTGGTGGACGATGGTTTTCACTCTTCACTTTCATATCTTGATTGTCTGATCGATTTGATCTGGGCAGTTGGTACTGTCCAATACGTTATTATGATGCAGTGTGTTGGTGGGCGGATGCTGCCTCAAGAGCCTGCAGTTCCCTGCGGGGTTCAAGTTCGGAGCCGCCTCCTCCGCGTATCAGGTTGAAGGAGCGTGGAACGTCAGCGGTGGGTGATTTAATAATATATTAAATATCCTACTAACATTATAAATGCGAAATTTTGTGGGTATGGATGTTTGTTAAATAATTACGCCTGAACGGCTGAATGGAATTGAATGGTATTTGGCACAGAGATAGATTTTTAGCTGGATTATCACAGAGGGTATGTTTTGTTCCGAAAATAAAAAGAACTCGAAAGCAACGAGCATGTATGAAGAGACTGATGAATGTGGGCGAAGCGAAAGAGGTATGTAAGTCTAGAGAGAACTGGCGCTCCATACTCTCTGCCTACCCCGTTAGGGACTCGGCGTGATGATATGTATGTATGTAATTTTAAGATTTATATGTGCAATTTATGTTACTATATATATATATTTATGTTACTAATTCAAATAAAGTTAAAAAAATATTTGAATTGCTTTTTTGGAACTATTTTTTTAATTTATGGTCAGATAAATCTCCTTCTGTCTGGGACGTATACTCGCACAAAAAGAATAACAGCACAGGAGATGTAGCCTGCGACTCCTATCGCCTATGGAGGCGGGATATTGAGATGGCGGCAGAACTAGGACTGGGCTTCTATAGGTGAGAATTAAATAATTCTTTATTTAACATAACGTGAATTCCTCACTCAATTGAACGTGCTGTCAGTTTATTTTTTATTTTTACTATAATTTATTGACGTGCCAGTTTTTTTTTCTTTGTGTTGCGCGAGCGCTCAGGCTGTGGAATGATCTCCCTGTTGCTGGTGATTCCTAGAGAGCGCAGCATGGAGTTCTTTAGTAGGGGTGTGAAAATATTGGGTCGACAACGCGTGAGCGATAGATACTCTTGGTGTTGCAAGCGTCCTTAGGCGGCGGCGACCGCTTACCATCAGGCAGGCAGCATGCTAAGAAGTATGCATACAGAAAATCAAATCAAAATCTCTTATTTTATCGATGTCACATACTAAATATTAAACTACATTTACTATCGTTTACAAGAAATCTTTCTGGAGAAGAAACGGCGATAAAAACTCCCCGGTATTCTTCTTTAACATTGTTTCCCTTACGTAGCGATAGAAATAGATTAAAATTACATATCAATACTTTGTAAAGAAGCAATTCATTTCCATGTGTGATGAACACGAGTATTTGTACCTTAGTCTTGGACGTCGTATGTATTTATGTATATATATATATATATATATATATATATATATATAGGAGATCCCATTTGTGAACTCACTCATAACGAAATCTCAGGAACTATAAGGCCGATTGACTTGAAATTAGGTAGGAGTATTCCTTACGAAGCTCCTCCCGCAAGGTGGAACGCGGGGGCGTTAAATAAAAAAAAACACGTTTATCAACTATTGCTTTCATAGGTCAGAAACTTGGTCAACATATTATTTTGGCATGATATTAATTTAAAATGTAATATAATAAAAACCTTAGCCACAGGAACGCGTGGCCGGGTCAGCTAGTCTATTTAAGTAAGTAAATATATCGTTGTCTAGTTACCATAACACAAGCTTTGCTTAATTTGGGACTAGGTCAATTTATGTGGAATTGTCCCAGGTATTTATTTATTTATTCATGTTGGCAATGTCTCAACATTTATTCTGATGTTGTATAGTCTTAAAATCTCTTAACAGGTTTTCTATTTCCTGGTCTCGACTCCTGCCAAACGGGTTCAGCAACTACATCAGTGAGGATGGCAAGAACTACTACAACAACCTGATTGATGGATTGCTCGAGAGGGGCATCGAGGCCTGTTGTAACGTTGTTCCACTGGGATCTGCCACAGGTCCTTCAAGATCTCGGTAGCGTTAGAACATTAAATTAATTCATTTTTTCCGCGTTTTAAGTTAAATTATACTACATATGCCTATTTAATGTTCTTTTTCCAGAATTATAGATGATACAGATTGATAATTAGTTGGATAGCGTAGCATATTATGTCTGACGACCGTCTGGTCTAGTGGTTAGAGCTCCTGACTGTGAAACTTGAGGTCGCGGGATCGAATCCCGCTGAGGGCAGATATTTGTGTGATGAACACGAGTATTTGTACCTTAGTCTTGGATTTCCTATGTATTTAAGTATATATCTATCTATATAAGTAAATATATATCGTTGTCTAGTTACCATAACACAAGCTTTGCTTACTTTGGGACTATGGCAGTTTGTGTGGAATTGTCCAAGGTATTTATTATATGTATTAATCCGGTAATTTATCATGTGATTAGTCACACCACGAGTTTTACGGTGCAGGAAGACATCGAGAGGAAACCTGCATACGTCTGAGAAGCAATTCAAAGGCGTATGTATAGTCGTGCTTGACTACCAGTGATGCACTCGCCTTCGTTACATTGGCATGTAAATTATATCTCTTGCGGAAAGTGTTCTACCTATACAGCTCTGCCTACCTCTTTGGGGACCTCTTGTGGGAAGGCGTGAGGATAATAAATAAGAGCACTGGTCGGAGACTTGATTTACTTTCAGGAGGATGGACGAATCCCCTCATTACTGATTGGTTTGCGGATTATGCGAAAGTGGCATATTTACTATTTGGAAGTCGTGTCAAAACCTGGTTGACCATGAACGAGCCGACAATATTATGTAATGCAGCCTTTATTATGGACTTCTTCGACAATGTGATCATCGATCGAGGCGAAGCTAACCATATCTGTCATAAACATACGATGATTGCCCACGCAAAAGCTTGGAGAATTTATGATGAGGAGTTTAAACCAAAATTTCATGGTAAGTTATGAAACTATTCACGTGATATAAAGTTGAAGAAAACTAAACAAAATATAAGATAGATTACTTTGGTATAATACCTGGGACAATTCCACACAAATTGACCTAGTCCCAAATTAAGCAAAGCTTGTGTTATGGTAACTAGACAACGATATATTTACTGATATAGATAGATATATACACAAATACATAGGACATCCAAGACTAAGGTACAAATATTCGTGTTCATCACACAAATATCTGCCCTCAGCGGGATTCGAACCCGCGACCTCAAGTTTCGCAGTCACAGTCAGAGTCAGCTCTAACCACTAGACCAGACGGTCGTCGATAAAAGAAAGAAAAGCTGTCACACCAAGAGCTGTACGGTGAAGGAAAACATCGCAACAACCTACATACGTTTGAAAAGAAATTAAAAAGCGTATGTACAGCATGAATAGCATATCGTATAGCACCTAAAATAGAACTCTGGTGGAAAGTGAGTGTGTGTGTTCGACCTATACAGCTTTGCCTACTCCTTCGGAGACCGTTGCGGAAAGGCGAGAATATATATGAAGTAAGAAAGAAATAAAGAGAATTCATTGGCACAATTAAAAATTAAAATGCCGTAAAAGTGAAAAGCCGTGGTGGCCGAGTGGTTCGAGCAGTTGCCTGCGACTCAAAGGTCGCAAGTTCGAATCCCGACTGTACCAATGAGTTTTTTCTGAATTTAAGTACAGTGATTAGTCACACCACGAGCTTTACGGTGAAGGAAAACATCGAGAGGAAACCTGCATACGTCTGAGAAGAAATTCAAAGGCGTATGTATAGTCGTGCTTGAGTAACGTCGATGGACTCGCCATCTGTCACGTTGGCACCTAATATACCTCTGGCGGAAAGTGGGTGCCCTACACCTCTGCCTACCCCTTCGGGGACCCTTGTGGGAAGGCGTGAGGATAATTAAAATACATAAATACATTTAACCGCTTTGGTTTTTTCTTCTAAATAGTTCATAGTTCGGAAGATATATTATTCATATGCTGCTTATATGTTAATTATGTTAACTGTAACCCACGTAGACTGCAAGTATATTTTTTTAATAGGTGCAGTCTCTATTGCTATTAATTTCTTTTGGCTTGAACCGAAAGGTGATGAAGATATAGAATTAACAAAACTAGCTAAGGAATACAATGTAAGTATCCGATGAATATATTATATACTGGTAGACAGGTAGAGAGATAGGGCATAACAGGTCCCGTTCGAATATGGACTGCCTGACTGGGGCAGGACCTCCACCTTATAGAAGTCCGTAGCCAAATAACACAATTTTTTGTGTTGTGTTCCTACGCGGTGAATAAGGTTTCCAGTAATGAGCTCCTCGAGGAGGGGGGAGGATTGTCATATTGTGCTGGCAGCAGAGGGACTAGTCCCATTATGCTGCCAACATAACTCCCCGAACACAAAGTGGCAACGCGCAAGTGATACTTCGGTATTGTAAGCGTAAATAGGCTGCGGTAACCGTTTTCCATCGGGTGGGCCGTATGCTTGTTTGCCAGTCCTGCTGTATAACAAGAAATGGTATATAATTATCACCATGATTAACAGTAAGGGCGACTTCCGCCTCTGTCACTAGATGTCGCTTATCTGAATCTACCTCGCGCTATTGAGTTTAGAGCATCTAACCACCAGCGCTCCCTAGTTGACTAATCAACTACGGAAGCTGAGATTCACTCGCTAAGTTAGACCTAAGCCTCCCCTTATCCTTCTTAGCAGTTCAAAACAGGATCTCTTATCCTCTAGGTTTTGCCATTGATTGGCTAAGTCAAAGTATCCGCAACTTATGCGGAAGCACTGCCAAAATTAATTGATACTACGCTGATCTGTATATTTTTTAGTTTGGCCTTTCTGCTGACCCAATATTTTCCAAGAGTGGTGGATGGCCGCCATTTATTGAAGCTATTATTGCTAATAGGAGTTTGAACGAAGGCCGTCATCGCTCCAAGATGCCTTCTTTCACAGAAGAGGAGATTGAACTCGTTAAGGGTAGGTAACTTAACAATATTAAACAATAGCGGGCAAAGATGTTGTCCTTGTGGAACTCCGCTGTATATTATAAGGTTACTTAATCTTGAGTAACTCTAATTGAAATTTAGATGTAACAACAGTATTAATAATATAGTATCAGTAATTGGCTTATTAATCTTAATGTAATTATAGTGTGTAACAAAACGTATTTGATAAATTATGATCATAATCCTTATCAAAAGCTTTGGAGTGTCCTTTATTTCCGGAGTTCAGTGCATAATACTGATGATTTTCTAGGAACGTACGACTTTATGGCTGTGAATTACTACTTTGCCCGCCAGGTCCGAAGACGACAACCGGGGGAAGAGTTAATATCCTGGCCAGTAAGTAACATGCTCGAAATAGATGTAGTCCTAGAAATGGACAAGTGGCCTAAAGTTTACAAATTGATGCCGGTACGTACGGATATGTATTACAAATAATATACGAACTTGTATATATATATATGGAGTAGACTGAGATGTCAAACAGTCATTTCGCCGAAGATATATTTAGGTGCCAAAATGACTGTGGGCGAATCCATCACTGTTTCTCAGGCGCGGCCTTTGAATTTAATTGAGACGAAGTTAAACGTTTCCTCCGATGTTTTCGTTCACAGTCCATGTATTCCTTGGTGCTGTTGGTGTGATTAAAAGATGTATACTATATTAACTTAAGCATAAAGATTTAACACAACAGTAGCTTCACCTTAAAAATAATTTATGGTGGGAGTAAAAATTTTGTCTATGTTAAAAAAAATATTTTGCAATTTTTCAGATATATCCAGAAGGGTTTCGATATGTTCTTCGGGAGATCAAACAAAAGTATGGTGATATAAAAATCTTGATTACTGAGAATGGATACGCGGATTACAATGTTGGCTTAGACGATGACAACAGAGTTAAATACTTCAGAGATTTTTTGGAACAGGTGTGATGTATGATATACTTCTTAAATTTAAGGGTATAACTCTTGTCGGTGTAACTGATGAATTTGTCTTCACGTTTCTGTCTCCTTGACCTTTTTGTACGAGTCAACGGCTGATTCCTCTTCCATATGCTTTGTGTAACTTAGTCTTGTTATGACTCTTCCTCGCTTCCCATCTAAGATAGACCTCCCCCTTCCAGTATGATATAAGGCTTATGATATTTGAGATTTAAGAATGTAACCTTCTTTATCGTTCAACATTATTTAATAGTTGGTACGTTTCGGGTAAAATTAAAGAATGAGTCCTGCGATTTCTTCCGGAAAAAAATTGATTTTAGTATAGTTTTTTATCTGGTATAAAATATGTGTTAATCGAACTAAGAATTTAGCTCTGTGCAAATTTCATCAAATTCTGTTCAGTATTTTTTTTCGTGAAAGAAGACCATACAATCACACAAACTATAACATTATGAAAAATAAAAGAAAGCCTGATTGTCAAATTATAATGTTTACAAATATTACATTGTAGTTGTAGTAAGTTAAGTTTTCCTATGGAAAAAATTGCATGCCAATATTGTGGCCAATGTATGCCAATAATGCGCGATTCAATCACTATGTACATTTAAACATAATAATATGTTAGCTAACCGTGTTCTAGCCAATAATTAATCCCATTTATTGCATAACATATACAATATCAGTGGGCTTAAACAGATGCTGTTGGCAATAAACGAGGATGGCGTCAACATCGTCGGCTACACGGCTTGGTCTTTGATGGACACTTATGAATGGTTTAGTGGTTACACGTAAGTTATACACTTATTAACATTAAATTTTTTTTTTATACAACAAGCATACGGCCCACCTGATGGGAAACGGTTACCGTAGCCTATTTACGCTCACGATACCTAAGTATCACTTGCGCGTTGCCACTCTGTGTTCAGAGAGTTATACTGTGTTGGCAACATAATAGGTCTAATCCCTCGATCGCCAACACAATATAACAATCCTCTCCCCTCCCCAAGGAGCTCATTACTGGAAACCTTATTCACCACGTAGGGACACAACACAAAAAAATTGTGTTATTTGGCTACGGACTTCTATAAGGTGGAGGTCCTGCCCCAGTCAGGCAGCTCCAGCTCTCTTAAGAATCCGTTATGCCCTACCTCTCTTAAGAATCCGTTATGCCCTACCTCTCTTAATTGTATATACAATTAATAAAAAAATACTGGAAATATTGCAAATTCGAATCCCGGCTGTACCCAAACAGTTTTTCTGAAATTAAGTTCAGTCATTAGTAAACACTATGAGCTTAACGGCGAGGGACTAAAAACTTTCTCTACACTTACTTATAAAGGGAACCAATGTCAAAAACGAAGGCCGGCCAGTTTGTTTCGCCGTTTCTTCTCCTGACAGGTTATTTTTGCTTGGAAACAGTGGTAATTGTAGTTTTATATTAAGTATATGAAGTTCAAAGTGTTTCCTGTGTCCTTTACGTTGGAAAGATTTCTAGATTCGAACCTAACTTTGTTGAATAAAAGCTTCTTGACTTGAGCCTAACGTCTTCTTGCCATCTTGGTCTAAAAAAGAGATCAAGTAATTAGATCAAGTAATCAGATTTTGATTATCATGTGCTATAAATTTTCCCTTTGTTTAGTATAATATTTCATTGTTCCAGATTTTCCATTTCAATTCCAATTCCATTGTTTCAGATTGAAGTTTGGCCTGTACGAAGTGAATTTTACAGATCCGCAAGTAACGCGTACGCCTCGGAAATCAGCGCTATATTACGCGAATATTATCAAAACTAATTCGCTAGATGTTAAATAAGTGTGGTCCAAAGGCATCTCCAATATATAATATGGTGCTTGTCAAAATCAAAATATTTTATTTCACATAGGCCTGGATGGGCACTTATAAAACGTCGAAAAAGGTGCACGGTTCGGGTTGGTCGTTTCCATGGAGAAAAACCGGCAAGAAACTCCATGGATACTCTTTTCCAATCATTAGGCACACAATAACAATATTTTTATATTACAGCATTAGTACTTAAGTATGTGGGAACAGCGAACAGCAGCAAAACTTCGCGGGTCGAAGTTGGTGACATCTCCTTAAATTTGTGTTTTGGAACCTCCATTTTAATTTTAGTAAACACTAGAACGTATTTCAATGGGCTGGAAATAACTTACTAAAGAGCCTTTTATTTAATTCTACACTAGCCTTTTCCCTAAGTTTCACTCGTGTTAACTTCAGATAAATAAAAAATAATAATATACACTAAACATAACATACATACATATTATCCGGCGGCCTTATATTAATAGTATACTCTTATAGTAATAGTAATGGATTTCATAAACTTACCGAATAATAGTCAAATTGTAATGATTTTATTAATTTATTAACTTAAATATAAAGCTAAAATAAAGTTAAAAATAAATTATCGTGATTGGGTATTTATTACGAGCGTCAGGAATTATGTTTAGGACATCTTCTGAGGAGTTGAGGTATCCAGTATGGCACCAATTTGAACGGGAGATTTTTTAAGCAACTATTAAAAATTGCAAACAAGCATGTCCTGATGGTGAGTGGTTACCGCCACCTATGGACATAAGCAACACCAGGGGTATCACTCGCGCGTTGCTGACCCTGCAGGAATCTTTTCACACCCTTCTTGAAGAACTCCATGCTGTACTCTCCAGGGAAAACCTCAACGGGGAGCTCATTCCACAGCCTGAGCGTTCGCGGAAGGAAACCTTGAAACCGCACAGTGCGAGTGTTTGGTTCCAAGGTTGAGTTTCCCGTCAACGACGAAAGGTTTAGTGGTGGGAATAAAACTTACTAAGTAGTCTTAATATACATCTTGGATGTCTGGTGTTAAGCGATCTGGCATGAAGGTCATTGTCCAGTGATGAGATTAGCACAGGCAACAGATGAGCAGTGTCGACCGCGTGGATCGAGTAGTCGCAACACAAGGATTACAAGTTCAAATACCGAATATACCAATGAGTTTAGCTGATCTTTAATACAGTGATAAATCGTAACACGTAACATATGTATAATTGAACGCGAAAGAATCGCCTTCTATCACGGTGACATCTTAATATCATGCCTTAAAAGGGTGTTGTATTCCCCTGCCTACCCTTTCGAGGACCTTCGTGAGAAAGCTTGAAGCTATAGTTACAAAACAGATAATCTACAACTCCACATGTGCAGTCCCATCTAAAGAATTACTTTTTATAACACTCGCGTAGTATTTAGCAGATTTGCGCGCCGTGCGCGTACGCATAGGGTCTGTGAAGTTCACCTCGTACAGGCCAAACTTTGATCTGAAACAATTACATAAGTCCGAGTGAGTCTTGGTGGCAGAGTCCGCCTGCAATGCGAATTGCAAGTTCATCCAGAGATTTATAGTCGTATTTGAGCAATGACGATAGCTAACTATCTTTTAGTTTCAAGGAATTATGTGTTTATCAGATTTTTAGATCAGCTAAACACTCGTAGCTTTTAACATCGAGGAAACCTAAATACGTTTGAGAAGAAGCTCAAAGGCGTATGTACAGTCGTGCTTGAGTAACGGCGATGGACTCGCCATCTGTCACGTTGGCACCTGAAATATATCTCTGACGGAAAGTGGGTGTATGAGCACTACCTACACAGTATGCATCTACCTCTGCCTACATCTTTAGGGACACTTACACATAACCATCCATCCATTCGAAATTATCAATCATGGTCCACGCTGTGTATGCAGTAACCTTCACACCGTCCTCTTTTATTGCCAGCAGAACCTGGGGAATTAAATAATTAACGTTTTATCCACTGGGAAACAATACAATATGATATATTATTTTGTAGGATATATGATTCTGGATATATGATTGAAGAGATTCGCGAAGCAACTGGCGTGAACAAGGGTTTAATTGTAAAGATGAAGAAAGACATGTTACGTTGATTTGGACATACAGAATGGATGAGTGAAGAAAGATAAACAAAGCGATATTGTGTACGTGTAGAGGCAGATGAAGACCACGTTCCATCTACCTAGATCAAATCGATCGGACACTCAATAACGGGAGCGTCAAGAATGTGGCCGAAGCGAAAGAGTTAAGTACTCATATAGAATCAAGAGCAGTAGTAGTCGGGTGGTTCGAGTAGTTGCCTACAACACAAAGATTGCATGTTCGAATCCCGACTGTACCAATGAGTTTTTCTGAACTGATGTACAGTTATTAGACACACCACGAGATATAAATAAGGTGATGGAAAACATTGAGAGGAAACTTGCATACGTTGGAGAAGAAATTCAAACGCGTCTTGCTTGATTAACGGCGACGCTGTCACGTTAGCAACTAAAATATATCTCTGACGGAAAACGGGTGGGCCTACCCCTTCGGGGACCCTTGTGGGAAGGCGTCAGGATATATAATTGTATTTTTGATCATATATACCTACTAGCATTAATACGTCGCAGGCGATTCCTCAAACAAATTGAATATATCGTTTCAGTGTATACCTGTTTTAAATACTGCTTATAGTAATTTACTCTGTGGTCGTCATCCAACCCGCCATAGGATGGGTAACCGTTTTCAGTTATCATTATCCTCAAGTCGCCATATTGCTTCTTCAGCCACACCAACTGCTTGCGAATGCCTTCTGGATACTCCTGTCAATTAAAGAGTGAGACTCTTTAATTTTTTTAATTAAAATTTAAATTAGTTAAGGGTAAGTAGTAATAGTAAATAAATAGGTAAGTAGTTAAAATACTAGTGCTGGTGAAACACATCTAGAGATCATGGATGGGGTGTTTGGCAGAGAAATGTACCAGGCTGACAGAAAAAGTAAGAGTCCATTAAGAATCCCTTACTTTCCAACGTAATACAGTCCTTTACAAAGCAGAGACGATCGTGACTGACCAACAATAGTTCAGACACATCTGGAAAATGTAAATGGGGGACGGGGGTTTTGCTCGGCAATGGAATGCACCAGGATTTCAGAAAAAGTAAGAGATCTTTGAATCAAAATACCAACGTTAAACCAGAATGAAGCAGCCGGCTTCCACTCAGGCAGGACAGTCATTTGAGCCTCCAAGTCGGGAGCATCTCCTAGCGGCCAAGGACGTAAGTTTTCACCAGGTTTCCCTTTCCGGATGACTCGACTTGTGTAGTGGTTCATTGCATAGAAGTCGAAAGTGCCTGAAAGTGTGGAACGAACGAGTATTATCTTATCTTACTAATATTATATAAATTAAATAAATAAATTAATTATGAGGATGAAAGTTTGTAAGTTTGGATGTTTGGATGAACCGATTTGGCTGAAAGTTGAAATGGTAATGGCTTATACCTAGGATTAGGACCTAGGCTACATTTTAATTTCGAAAAATTCAAAGTTTTAATATTATAAATAATATTAAAAATACATTTTGTGAACCGAAAATATTAATAAGAAGTGCGCCGCAGTTTCAGCTACATTATATATGTCAATCCGGCTTATAATCTATCTCCGTGCTCAATTTCATCCTATTCCGTTTAGCCTATCTGGCATGATTGAGTAACAAACAGACTGTCGTCTTATTTATAATATTAGTAGGAGTGTTACCTCGTATCAGCTCTTTTTCCTGTTGTGTGAAGGCAGGGAAGGTAGACCTCGAGTAGCCTCGCTTCACGCTCAGCTGTTTCATATGCTCCTCGACAGCGGGGGGCCAGCCTCCCTCCTTAGAGAAGATTGGATGCGAGTACCGGCCAATCTGGAAAACGTCCTCTCTACGTTAATAGGTATATATTCTCTCACGCGGTGGATAGAGAGGCTACAGAGCTAGTGCTCTCTAGACTTACAGGCATCTTGTCCTCACGCCTTCCCACAAGGGTCCCCAAAGGCAATAGGCAGAGGTGTATAGGTACTACCCACACATTCACTTTCCACCAGAGATATATATTTTTTCAGGTGCCAACGTTATAGATTGGAGTCCGTAACCGTTACCCAAGCACGACTATACATACGCCTTTGAATTTCTTCTCAAGCGTATGCAGGTTTCCTCTCGATGTTTTGCTTCACCGTAAAGCTGGTGGTGTGACTTATCACTAATTTATTATTATTATTAACTTTATATTATTTTAGTCTCCTAACTATGAGTTCAAACTGAATAAAATCGTTACCATATTTTGTCTGGCAAGTTCAGCGATATGATTTTCACTTTCGTCTATAGGATCTATCCATAGCAATTGATTGCAAATTGATATTTCACCTGGAAAAAGCGTATTTTCATTTAGCGAAAGACATGGAATCGTAGCGTAGTTTTTTACTGAAATATGTATTATAATAATATTATAAAGAGGAAAGATTTGATTGTTTGTTTGTTTGTATTGAATAGGCACCGAAACTACTGAACCGATTTAAAAAAATATTTCACCATTGAAAAGCTACATTCACCTTGAGTGCCATAGGCATATTTCTTTTATAAAATAACTCTTATGTCCACCCGTGCTAAGCCGGGACGGACCGCTAGTATGATATATTGGAAATAATGTTGCATACCTTACCATGATATCTAGGCCGGAACTCCTCATCATAGATCCTCCAGGCCTTCGCATGTGCCAGCAGTGTGTTTTTATTGCACAAATAGGCCCCCACTTCGGGGCTCAAAATCCCTGGTGCCATTATACCGGTATTGTAGCACACGTCGCATACAACTATAGGTTCGTTGATGGTCAGCCAGATGGTGACGCGATCGGCGAACAGTGTGAATACCACCCTCGCGTAGTCTGCGAACCAGTCCGCGATCAGGGGGTTGGTCCATCCGCCTGGTAATATAAATCCACTTTTGATTAAATCTTTATCGACGTATTAATACTTTTTCGATGAATGAAAATTTTATCGACGTAGTAAAACTTTATCAATGTATTAAACCTTCATCTACATATTAAAACTTAATCGACGTACGCTGCGAATTTGAGTCGTGCTAACACTTAAGACGGCTGTCTGGTCTAGTGGTCAGAGGTCCTGAGCTGACGTTGACGGTTCGTGGTATGACTAATCACTATAGGTACTTAAATTCAGAAATACGCATTGGTACGATCAGGATTCAAACTTACAATCTTTGTGTTGCAGGCAAACTCGAACCACTAGGCCACCACAGCCCTAGTCGACTTAGATCAAACTATAAATATAAGCTTTGGGACTTATTAAGCTCCTTTTTTTAACAGTGATTACTCAACGAGCTTTACGTTTTACGTTTGACAAGGAAAGCTCTAAATCTTGGCTCATAAATGTGCCCCATCGAAGTATGGGAGACATAAATACACCCTCTCTTGTCAAAAGGTTTTGGTCTTAAACTAGAATAACACTGGGCTATAAAATAATATATGAATATAACATAGCGCTGATAAACCAAGTTCAAGAGAGGTAGGGCATAACGGGTTTCCCGTTCGAATTCGGAGCTGCCCGACTGGGGCAGGACCTCCACCTTATAGAAGTCCGTAGACAAATAACACAATTTATTGTGTTGTGTTCCTACGTGGTGAATAAGGTTTCCAGTAATGAGCTCTTTGGGGAAGGGGGAGGATTGCTACATCGTGTTGGAAGCAGAGGGAATAAACCCATTATGCTGCCAACACACTATAACTCTCCAAACACAGAGTGGCAACACGCAAGTGATACTTCGGTATCGTGAGCGTAAATAGGCTGCGGTAACCGCTTCCCATCAGGTGGGCCGTATGCTTGTTTGCTACTCTTGTTGTATAAAAAAAAACGCTTAGTCCTTGGTGCTTGTAACATATCGCATTTCTAGAAAACCAAAGCTCCGCCTGATGATAAACTGTTACGATACCCTTTTTGTCATTAGCAACGTAAAAATAATTTAAAACGAAGTTACTGTAATATTTTTAAATGTATTCCATCTACACTGGGGAAAGAAGCAACCCAAAATAAAAAAATTATAATCTATTTCATTAAGAACAGTGTACCAAAAAAAGGTATATATTAGATCTTTATATATCTTCACCCCTTCCCATAAGGGTCTTCGAAGGGGTAGACCTCGAAGGGTACAACACTCCACCACTTTTCGTCGGAAATATAATTTCGGTGCCAACGCGACAGATGGCGAGCTTATTTTTTTTTTTTATTTCTCGCCGTTTATCAAACACTACTCGTGTAGTCTTTTTTAAGCTACATTGGAAGCTAATGAGCATGCAGTACGTGTGTTGGTAAGATGCAGGGCGCGTCGGAACACATCTGCATCTTCCCTAGGAGGAAAATATAAGTCCCGGCCCAGCTGGGCTTCAGGGGGGGTGATCATGTCTTATCAACGGGGATGGCAAGTCAGGATGCTGCTCTCACCATGATATATATTGTATGCAGTCTATACACTAGTATAAATAATAAGTCATTTATATTTGCACTATTGCACTACTATAAGAATACTGTTAGCATGTTCAAATAAATAAATGAGATATCAATAATATTATATATAACTCCAACTACCTGGATCAAATCGATCGGACGCTCAAGGACGGGACGTTAAGTGTACTCGAAACCGACGAGCATGTATGAAGAGACTGATGAATGTGGATGAAGCGAAAGAGGTATGTAAGTCTAGAGAGAACTGGCGCTCTATACTCTCTGCCTACCCCGCTAGGGACATGGCGTGATGATATGATGATGATGAAGATATCAGGAGGAAAACCATGGGGCTTAGTCAGTAGTAGTCTGTTATCCACTAACACACTAATTAATAATAATAATTTGCAAAACCCCCCGCGGAGAGAACATGACATCGATAGCCTAAGCTTGTGATAAAGAGATATAATACTTAACAAACAAATTGCTTATCAGACCAACGATAGCAGCGCTAATCGTAAGAAATAACAACACAATTTTAATTAATAAATACATTTCTTGGGACAGTTCCACACAAATGTATATAATATTTATTTACTTTATCCTCACGCCCTCCCATAAGGGTCCCCGAAGAGGTAGGCAGAGGTGAATAGGTAGTACCCACACACCCACTTTCCGCCAGAGATATTGTTAAGCATATAACTCTTCAAACATTCCATTACTTTTATTTATAACAATTCTGCAATAATATCTCAATATAAAACTGAATCCTAGACGTGTCATTCCTCTGTCGTGGTCGAGTATCGAGTCGAGTGGCGTGATGTCTCTCGCCGCCTCCCCGGCGCCAACGCATCCGAGCGACAGCTGACGATTAACCCCGACTAAGATAGCGGCGCGTAACAATATATTTTAGATGCCAACGTGACAGATGGCGAGTCTATAGCCGTTACTCAAGCACGACTATATATACGCCTTTGAATTACTTCTCAGACGTATGTAGTTTCTCAGGAGTATGCAGGTTTACTCTCGATGATTTCCTTCACCGTAAAGCTCATGGTGTGACTAATCACTGTACTTAAGTACAGAAAAACTCATTGGTACAGTCAGGATTCAAACTTGAACTCGAACCACCACCGTTTTTTTACACAAATATCTGCCCTCAGGGGAAGTCTATCCCGCAACCTTAAGCTTCGCTGTCAGGAACCCTGACCACTAGACCCGGCGGTCCCTATAGAATCGTAGTTAATATAAGACAATATTTATCACATCACGAGCTTTATGAAGTGAAACATGTATGGGGAACCAGCATACATACGTATCAGGATAAATACAAAGACGTATGCTTGAGAAACGGTCATGTCGGTCAATCCGTCACGCTGACACCTAAATAGATGACCAGCGAAATCGAGGTGCTGCTCTGCCTACCCTGAGCGTGAAGATGTCAATATTTTTTTTTTATACCACACGGTTGGAAAGCATGCGGTCCGCCTATGGACTTTTACAACACCTATTATTATTGCTCTCGCGCTGACGACCCTGCAGGAAAAACAATTGTCACATCAAAATACCCTACTTACCAAGATCTTGGAGCGATTGTGGTAGATCCCAGTGGTACATAGTGACCACAGGCTGGATGCCTGCTTCGAGCAGTCCATTAATGAGGTTGTTGTAGTAATTCTTGCCATCCTCACTGATGTAGTTGTCAAAGCCAGTAGGTAGTATACGAGTCCACGATATGGAGAACCTGTAATGGTAATTTACTAGTTAGTTATGGTGGTGGCCGAGTGGTTCGAGCAGTTGCCTGCGACACAAAGATAGCTAATTCGAATCTCGACTGTACCAATGAGTTTTTCTAAACTTAAATACAGTGATTAGTCACACCACGAGCTTTACGGTGAAGGAAAATATCGAGAGGAAACCTGCATACGTCTGAGAAGAAATTCAAAGGCGTATGTATAGTCGTGCTTGAGTAACGGCGATGGACTCGCCATCTGTCACGTTGGCACCTAATATACCTCTGGCGGAAAGTGGGTGTGTGGGTATTACCTATACACCTCTGCCTACCCCTTCGGGAACCCTTGTGGGAAGGCGTGAGGATATATTACATTATTATTATATATTATATTATATATTATTACATAGTATAAAATGGAGTCGCTTCCGCTCTCTGTTCGCTATGATCTTTTAAACTATTCAACGGATTTTAATGCAGATTTCAGCAATGGATAGATTCAAGAGGAAGGTTTTTAAGTATAATACGTACATATTATTAGTACAGAAAAACCGAAAAGTTCAAAGATTTGTGATGTGATGTCGTAACAAACATATTTTGGTGTGCTTACATGGAAAACTCTGTCTAAACCTTACGAGATAGATCAAATAAATGTACTACGAAATTGTATATCTTAAAAAGATTGATAAAAATGTCCGCGATGGTATATATTTATCTCTAAAGAATAACCCGCAGTAACCATTTTTTTTTTATTTTATTTTATCTTTTACATATTATTAGTATCTACATTGCAATCGTGCGAAGCCGGGGCGGGTCGCTAGTCTGGAATAAAACATAAATAATAATCTTTTTCATCTTTTTAAAGAGGTCTCGCGCCGTCTAGTCGAGACCTCTCGTGACCAGCTGGAACCTATCTCGCTCAGAGAATCAGCATTGCTATCCAGCGTGGCAATGCTGCTAGTCTTCTTGGCACGTTGCCTCGGGGTACCGATTTGGGACTAATAATTTATCTGTAAGTAGTTAGTTTCAACTGTTCTTTGTAAATATTATCTATCTCTGTGCCAAATTTCATCTTATTCCGTTCAGTAGTTTTTACGTGAAAGAAGAAAAAACATCCACACAAACTTTCTTCAGGTGGATTCAAAATGATTTAGATTCACAATTGGACCCGATAGGTGGCGCTACCATACTATGTTGACACCCAAGCGGAGCTGGGCGGGGCAGCTAGTATACCTATAAAAATGTAGACCAAGTTTCTTGGCAATCTCAATGTCCTCTCTCCATTGGTGGAAGGAGTCGCAGGCAACGTCACCATTACTGCCGTCTCTTATGACGCCATCTCGGTGACTAAAAGTGTCCCATATACTTGGAGATTTATCTGAAAATTATAAATAAATAAGCCGTAGTGGCAGAGTTCTTTGAGTAATTAGTTCTACCACCGCACCTCTCGCCATCGACGGGGAATTCATTCCCATACCTTGGAACCACGATAACCACGGAACGAAGGTCTCGCACTGCGCGGTTTCAAAGGAGTTTCATTCCGCGAACGCTTAGGCTGTGGAATGAGCTCCCCGTTGAGGTTTTCCCTGGAGAGTACAGCATTTCTTTTACAGGATTTCTTTAAGAGAGGTGTGAAAAGATTCCTGCAGGGTCGGCGACGCGCGAGTGATACCCCTGGTGTTGCAAGCGTCCATGGGCGGCGGTAACCGCTTACAATCAGGCGGACCGCATGCTTGTTTGCCACCCAAGTGGTATAAAAGAAAAGTTATGTTATGTATAGTCGTGCTTAAGTAACGGCGATGGACTCCTGATTGGTTGTGCACCTAAAATATATTTTCAAATTTCTTCCCAAACGCATGCAGGTTTCCGCTCGATGTTTTCCTTCAACGTAAAGCTCATTATCTGACCAAACACAGTACTTAAGTTCAGAAAAACTCATTGATACAGTCGGGATTCGAACTTGCAGTTGTGTTGTGTGTTGCGGGCAACTACTTGAACCACTCGGCCACTCTAGGATGAGAATGTCAAAAGTCGCGATGACGCGAAAGAGGTCTGTAAGTCTAAAGAAAACTGGCGCCATAATCTATCTCTCTCTGTCTACCTCGTGAAGGACAAAAAACACTTACCACTAGTGTTCCAAGCTCCTTCGACCTGGTAGGCTGCCGTGGCAGCTCCGAACTTAAATCCCGGTGGGAATGAGAGATCTGAAAGACCCCCAGTGAATCGTAGTAGAGCGCTGGAAACGTCAAATTGATAATTGCGTTTAGATGTTTTACGGACCAGCCCCATAGACAACGTCCTTTACTGTACACGCGAACGCTATGCAATATATGACACTATTTGCGGAGTTTTTCTAATCTGTAGTACAGTGATTAGTCACACCACCAAGCTTTACAGTGGAGCAAAACATCGAGAGGAAACCTGCATACGTTTGAAAAGCAATTCAAAGGCGTATGTATAGTCATGCTTGAATAACTGCGATGGACTCGCCGTCTGTCACGTTAGCATCTAGAATACATCCCCGGCGGAAAGTGTGTGGGTACTACCTACACACCTCTGCCTACCCCTTCGGGGATCCGTGTGGGAAGGCGTGAATATTTATTTTAAGCTTGACAGTTGAGGGTATTCACCTTCGGTACCAATGTACTTCTACACGGCTCCGATAGCGATAAGATCACGTTATACAAAGCATGTGAAATTACCGCCTCTAGCGTATCGTGGTAGCGGCCGTATCATTGACTTGAGAAATGTATGAGCTGAATTCTTATTGAAGTGAAACTTCTTTATCGGGGTTGGAAAAAAATGTAGTGTAACATTTTTTCGTTACGCGTCACATTCTTCCGTTACGCGCCATCTTTTTCTTATCCCTACCACGCGTGATTCGAAGTATAGTTTCTCCAGCGGAGTAGGTTTAACGGACTTACTCCTACCACTATACTTGACCGTTTTTCTATTGCACGCTTATTTATTCCCAACGCTCTATAGTGACGTGATAAATATATATATATATATGTTATATTGAAGTGATCAGCAAAATCAAAGGGTTTATTTTAATTCTAATTCCAGTGAATTTCTAAAAAAAGTAAGTAATTACATCTCTTTTTCTACTACTTAGGTGTAATTATGGTATTTATTTTTCCACGTTATTTAAAATTAACCTCACTTTTTGATTGTATTTTTCAATACACTAACACGTGGGTGTAATTATGGTATCATTTTTTTCTAATACTTGAATGTTGATTGTGGTATTTATTTTTCTAAAATATTCAAAGTCAACCTCAGTTTTTGATTGCGTTTTTCAAAACACCAACACGTGGGCGTGATCATGTTATTTATTTTTCAAGTTTTCAAGTTATTTAAGCTTAACCTTTGTTAATATATATATATATATATATATAGGGGTTGGAAAATCAGTTACCATAAGCCATTAATAACACAAATATATAATAACGACATCAATGATAGTAATAATTCTATTACAATTAATGAAATTCAATAATAATCTTTGTAGTAATAAGCTAAAATGAAATAATTGTAGAATTTGTATTTATGTCTATGATAATAAAAGCCTTTTATTAAACTTTGTCTAATTTATCTTTATTTAACCAATTTCTGTAAAGTACCTATATAGCAAGTCCATATAGTAAATTATTTTTTGAAAAATAACGTCATAAAGAAGTTTCACTTCTTACGAGTGTACGCTAGTACACGCACACTTTTTTTTATCTTAGAAGCATTAGATTCTGCTGTATTTAACGACAGGTCTGCTAGTGAGCTCTACAAAATTACACGTGGAATTGTGCCATCGCAATATATCAAGTACGTCACGAAGAGAATAAACTAATGTAGTCATGTTTGTAGACTTTAACAATGTGTATTAGTAAAGCTGACACGTTTGTTTGTTTAGTTTAATTACAAGTTCGAAGGTAATAAAAAGTATATTAATTGAGTAACGGCGATGGACTCGCCATCTGTCACGTTGGCACCTAAATTATAGCTCTGGCGGAAAGTGGGTGTATGGGTATTACCTATACACCTCTACCTACCCCTTCGGGGAGACGCGTATACAGTTATGGTTAGTAGCTATATCGTATCATCGTCATAGACCTTGACTCACACATCTTTAGAAAAAACATTTTAGTAAAACTCTTCTCTGATTCAATTCGTGCTGAAGGGCAATTGTTCACCATTGTTCACATTTTCGTGTATAGGTAGTACCCACACACCCATTTTCTGTCAGAGATATATTTTTGGGTGCCAACGTGACAGATGGCGAGTCCATCGCCGTTACTCAAGCACTATAAAATATTATTCCTTGTTTTGCAGATTACATTTCAAATTAGTTATGGTTGGATTAAATAATTACATACATACATATCATCACGCCGAGTCCCTAACGGGGTAGGCAGAGAGTATAGAGCGCCAGTTCTCTCTAGACTTACATACCTCTTTCGCTTCGTCCACATTCATCAGTCTCTTCATACATGCTCGTCGGTTTCGAGTACTCTTAACGTTCCCGTCCTTGAGAGTCCGATCTATTTGGTCCAGGTAGTTGGAACGTGGCCTTCCTCTGCCTCTTCTTGCACACACTTTTGCTTTGTATATCTGTTTCGTCAATCTTTCTTCACTCATCCTTTCTATGTGTCCAAACCAACGTAACATGCCTTTCTTCATCTTTACAATCACGCCCTCATTCACGCCAGTTGATTTGCGAATCTCTTCATTGCGGATTCGATCTAATATCGTTACGCCGCACATTTTTCGAAGAGATCGCATCTCGACTGCATTCAAGCTATTTTCATACTTCCTCTGACATACCCAGGATTCGCTGCCATACAATAAGGTAGGTACCAATATCGCGTTGTGGACAGCAACTCGAGCATTCTTGCTCAGACTTTTACTGCCCATCAACGCCGACATGGCTCCATTCACCTTATTTCCGGCAGTTATCCTTCTTTCAATATCTTTTTCATACTTTCCATCTCGTGTGAACATGCTTCCAAGATATACAAATTCATTCACTTGCTCTAGAATTTGCCCATTTACCGATATTGCACACTCGGTCACTTGTTCATCTCTTTCGAATACCAGAACCTTAGTCTTGCCAGCGTTTAGGCGCAGCCCCTTCTTTTCACATTCTTCTTTCATTATGGTAACTAGTGACTGCAGTTCGCCCTCTGATGACGCCAGTAAAACCGCGTCATCGGCGTATAGTAGGCAGTTGACCACTAAGTTTCCCATTTTCACTCCACATCCGTTCGTTCTTAGTGCTCTCAGACAGTTATCTAGATATATAATGAACAGCCAGGCAGACATGATACACCCTTGTTTGACCCCCGACTTCACATCAAACCAGGGTGACATCTCACCGTTAACCCTAACGCACGCCTCGCTATCACTATAGAGTGATTTCACGGCATGCAGTAGGGAACTGCTCACTCCATATCCAGGCAACACGTCCCAGAGTTCCTTTCGTACGACTCTATCAAATGCCTTCTCTAAGTCGACGAAAGCGCAGAAAACCCTTGCATTGCATTCTTATCGTCAGGATCTTCGTGTACACTTTACTAGCTAAGCTGACCAAGCTGATGGCTCTGTAGTTGGAGCATTCCAATCGTGATCCCTTTCCTTTATAGAAAGGCACGATGACTGCTCGCCTCCAGTCGTCCGGAACATCACCCCTTTCCCAGCAAAGATTGCATAGCAAATAGATGACGTCCCAGACCGCTGGTCCACCGTACTTGATCATCTCAGCCGTAATCCCATCTATTCCCGCAGCTTTTCCACATTTCAGACTTCTTATCGCACTTACAATCTCTCCCATACTTATTTTATCCGCTTTAGGATCCTCGACAGATTCTGTTGGAGGCAGCTCTATGAGTAGATCAGCGGCATCATCATCATACATATCTTTGTAGAATTCACTCCATCGCCTGAGGACGTCAGTTTTGTCAGTTAGTATGTCATTGTCCTTCGAAATAATCACATTCATCCTACTACTAGCTGTAACACAATTTCTGGACTTCTTAACTTCCCTCCAAAAAAGTTTTGCATTGTCCTTGAAATTATGCGACAGTTTTTCGTCTACAGTCATTTGGAATCTCTCTTAAATAATTATATTTATTTTATTAGGTTTTCCAACAATTCGAACACAAATATATACATTAACTTAATCTAAGTGTATTATGCTATGTGCCGAACCTTTTACAGGCAAACACCGCATGCATTGAATGAGCATGCCGGTAATACTGCACTGTAAATAGTTGTATTGGAAATACAAGTACAAATAAAATTATATAAGAAGGAAAATACAAGTTAAAACATTTTTATATTACAAAATTAAATTGTACTGTAGTTTCACTGTATTACAAATATTATTGTTTTATTTTAAAAGTTAACAGTAAACGGTTACCGTAGTCAATAAACGGTAGCAATGATCACTCCCAATGCTGACGAATTTATGAAATGTTGAGTTCATGAGCTAGCAGCACGAATGGCAGTTCTAAGAATTTCACCTATCGCACAAACACAAAACCAACATGCAGTATTTGCATAGTAGGACAATTCTAATTTTGAATTGTTTCCGTTAACGCTACCATTACAATGGCGTAAAATAATGATAGGTATGTAAGTGATAATCTATCAAATTACAATTCCACTAGTCTGAAATAATTAAACGTGAATAAAATGTAGGAATTGTGCATAGTACATACCTTAGCGCAACCACTCGGGAGAGAGCCATGATTGGAACTGACTATCGACACAGTTCCACACGACACAACACAATCGGTTATCGTATCGACATGTAGTCAGTAGCATTCATCTAATAATCATGAGCAAGCATCAAGATTGCAGTAATGACAGAGTGTATAAAAACAAGATAAAACGTAACAATATAATGTATTGGATTATCATTAACACTCATTAACCTAGTTTCAAGCAAAGCAAATTTACCCGCGATTAATCAAAAAAAGACATACATACATCACGCCGAGCACCTAGGGTAGGAAGAGAATCGCCAGTTCTCTTTAGACTTGCATACTTCTTTCGCTTCGTCCACATTCATCATCCTCTTCATGCCCGTCAGTTTCGAATACTCTTGAAATGAAAATAAATATATAATGATAATGCTTCCCCGTCGGGGACCCTTGTGGGAAGGCGTGAGGATATATATATATATATATATATATATATATATATATGTGGCACCCGATAGGTGGCGCCACCATCTTTTTTTTTCCACCCGAGCGAAGCTGGGCGGGACAACTAGTATATATATATATATATAACTATAAATATATATATATATACTAGTTGTCACGCCCAGCTTCGCTCGGGTGGAAAAAAAAAGATGGTGGCGCCACCTATCGGGTCCAATTGTGAATCTAAACCATTCCCAGATCCCCTTGAACACACACAAAAAATTTCATCAAAATCGGTCCAGTCGTTTAGGAGGAGTTCAGTCACATACACACGCACACAAGAAATATATATATTAAGACTAGTTGTCCCGCCCAGCTTCGCTTGGGAGAAAAAATTAAAGCTACGGACCCAGTGGCGCCACCTATCGGGTCCAATTGTGAATCTAAACCATTCCCAGACCCCCCTGAACACACACAAAAACTTTCATCAAAATCGGTCCAGTCGTTTAGGAGGAGTTCAGTCACATACACACGCACACAAGAAATAAATATATTAAGATGTATAAAGAAAAGGATCGTATAATAATAATATATCCTCACGCCTTCCCACAAGGGTCCCCGACGGGGAAGCAGAGGTGTATCGGTAGTACCCACACACCCACTTTCCGCCAGAGATATGTTTTAGGTGCTAACGTGACAGATGGCGAGTACATCGCCGTTACTCAAGCACGACTTTACATACGCCTTTGAATTGCTTCTCAGACGTATGCAGGTTTCCTCTCGATGTCTTCCTTCACCGTAAAGCTCGTGGTGTGACTCATCACTGTACTTAAGTTCAGAAAAACTCATTGGTACAGTTGGGATTCGAAATTGCGATCTTTGTGTAAAGGTGTTCTTTGTAAAGAAAATAGCGTATCAATGACTAAATGCCAATACTCATACTCGGAGCTGGAGAGAGAGTATGAAGACTTATATTGATGTGGAAATTACTGAGATTTAATATCATCATCCTTTATATTTTCCCTATGTCTAGCAGTTGGAGCTCCTGCGATGCTTGAAGTCGCGGGTTCGATGCCGGCGATGGACTCGCCATCTGCCACATTGGCAACTTTTTTTTTTTTATACAACAAGAGTGGCAAACAAGCATACGGCCCATCTGATGGGAAATGGTTACCGCAGCCTATTTACGCTCACGATACCGAAGTATCACTTGCGTGTTGCCACTCTGTGTTCGGAGAGTTATAGTGTGTTGGCAGCATAATGGGTTTAATCCCTCTGCTTCCAACACAATGTAACAATCCTCCCCCCTCCCCGAGGAGCTCATTTCTGGCAACCTTATTCACCGCGTAGGAATACAACACAAAAAATTGTGTTATTTGGCTACGGACTTCTATAAGGTGGAGGTCCTGCCCCAGTCGGGCAGCTCCGAATTCGAACGGGAAACCCGTTATACCCTACCTCTCTTGAACTTACTTAAATATATCTCAGCCGAAATGAGGGTGTAGACCCACCTCTGTATGCCCTAGAGGACCTTTTTGAGAGGACTTCAGGGAAAGGTATAATTTATATAGGTCCTGTAGAACTTGAATTCTTTTGCAGGTATTTTACATACCCTACTAATATTATAAGTGTATGTTTGTATGTTTGTTACTCAACTATGCAAAAACTAAGCCGTGGTGGCCGAGTGGTTCGAGCAGTTGCCTGCGACCCAAAGGTCGCAAGTTCGAACCCCGACTGTACCAATGAGTTTTTCTGAACTTAAGTACAGTGATTAGTCATACCACGAGCTTTACGGTGAAGGAAAACATCGAGAGGAAACCTGGATACGTCTGAGAAGAAATTCAAAGGCGTATGTATAGACGTGCTTGAGTAACGGCGATGGACTCGCCATCTGTCACGTTGGCACCTAATATACCTCTGGCGGAAAGTGGGTGTGTGGGTATTACCTATACACCTCTGCCTACCCCTTCGGGGACCCTTGTGTGAAGGCGTGAGGATATATAAAAACTACTGAACGGAATTAAATGAAATTTAGCACAGGGATAGATTATAAGCTGGATTAACATATAGAATGTTTTACTGATGACCACAAAGCACAATTGCAAATATAGTCGTACTACTGACAATTACATACATCGTCCAACACGAGGGAGGCGGAGACGAGCGAGTGCAAGCGGTCAATTTATCATAATTTTGCAATTGACCGTCTACTTTAACGGTCAGAGCTCTGTCTGGGAAGAGTCCAGAAATAAAATCGCTTCTCGTTCTTGAGTTTTTGCGAGACTAGCCGAACGGCGTCGTCGGTACGAAATCCTTTACCCTGTTCCCTCTCACTTGGTTGTATTTTGCGTCAAAATTTTAACTCAATCGGTGCTGAGCTTTACAAGTATACATATTAGTTGTCAATTTTGTTGCCCCACTTCGCTCGGGTGCAAAAATTTTATCCTGAAACAGCGCCACCTATTGGGTCCAATTGTGAATCTAAAACATTAAAATTGGTCCAGCCGCTTAGGAGGACTTCAGTAGCATACACACGTACGGAAGAAATATATCTTAATATATATATTTCTTGTGTGCGTGTGTATGTGACTGAACTCCTCCTAAACGGCTGGACCGATTTTGATGAAATTTTCTGTGTGTCTTCAGATGGATTTGAGAATGGTTTAGATTCACAATTGGACCCGATAGGTGGCGCTGTGATCGTGTTTTAGGGCATTTACTTTTTTCACCCAAGCGAAGCTGGGCGGGACCACTAGTATATATATATATATATATATATATAAAGATATATATAGATGAGAAGACATAGATATACTTATATATTACGACCTGAGTAATGCGGTCGTTATATAAAGGCTCGGTGCAAGGGGATCGACCTCACATGCGCGTGCGCATGATTGAATCGACACAGAATTCCAAGCTTGTTGTTTAAAAATGCAATCCCATTCCTGCCTTTATGACGACAGAACTTTGGATTCCCAGACAGAATTTGGTTTTGTCTTTTTAGCCGACTTCAAAAAAGGTTATCGATTCTACCGTATATATTTTTTTATATTAAAATTTCACTGCAGTTTTTATACGTTCTGTACATACTCTTAAAAAAAGATTTAGTTACAGTTAGGTACTTGATCTTTATATCTCCACGCCTTCGCACAAGAGTCCCCAAATAGGTAGGCAGAGGTGTGTAGGTAGTACCCACTCACTCACTTTCCACGGAAGTTATATTTTAAGTGCCAACTTGACAGATGGCGAGTCTATCGCCGTTACTCAAGCACGATTTTTTTATAAGTCTTTGAATTTCTCTTCAAACGTATGCTTTGCTAAATATGTTTAACTAGTTGTCCCGCCCAGCTTCGCTTGGGTGAAAAAAAAGCCACGGACCCAGTGCTGCCACCTTTCGGTTCGAATTGTGAGTCTCATTCTCAAAACCACCTTAAGAAAAACAGAAAATTTCATTCAAATCGGTCCAGCCGTTTACGGTTCTATAAAGGACAAACAGACAAACATATTTTTTTCTACTACATAATGTAATTTAACGCGGGTACCATTAGTTATAAGAGAATACACACAAATTGATTTATTTATTTGTTAACATAACACGGTCATCCAGAATAAAAGGGTACATTTAAAGAATGACTTCTGGCAACACTGGCGTAGTAGAAGGCTGATTTCCGCGGGGTCCTCGTGCGCAGTGGATCCGTGAAATTTACAGCATATAGCCCGAACCTAGACCTGAAAAGGAGTAAACGTTAGTAAAGTATTTTTTTCTTATCTATATCTACACTAATATTATAAAGAGGAAAGGTTTTTATGTAAGTATGTTTGTAAGGAATTGGCTCAAAAAGTACTGGACCGATTCTAAAAATTCTTCCACCATTTGAATGCTACATTATCAATTTTAATTACAGCAAAAAAATAAATTTTATACCAAAATATTGAAAAAATAAATGGCCACCCGTGCGAAGCCGGGACGAGCCGCTAGTTACTTATATTTCAGATCGAGGATAGGAGACCAAATGATTCGAGTGCCTGCAACACAAGTATGCAAGTTCGAACCCCGACTGAACAAATGAGTGTTTCTGAACTTAAGTACAGTGATTAGTCTCACCACTAGCTTTGCGACAAGAGCAAACATACATACGTTTTAGAAGAAATTTCAAGACTAGTATAGCTTGAGTAAGGACTCTCCATCAGTAACGTTGGTGCCTAAAATATATTTCCAGAAAAGTGGGTATTGCAGCCATATTGCATATTGTATCAAAATTTGAATTCATACAGCGCCATCTCGCCAAACCTTAAGGTATTAAAATAACATTTGCTTGTGTTGTTATTGGATAATCTACGACAGATGGCTCAAGAGAACTCATTCCATTATCAGAATTCATAAGATTCATAAGCATAATGTATACGTATTTTTTCTTGAAGCCTTCCCATGAGGGTTCCCTTAGAAGGAGGCAGAGGTGTGTAGTTGTAACCATGCACCCATTTGTGCCAAGGTGTGCCAGGGCCAGGTGCCAATTTTACAGATTGCGAGTCCATCGCCTTTGAATTTCTTCTCATGTATGCAGGTTTCTTCTCAATGTTTTCCTTCACCGCAAAACACGTGGTGTGACTAATCACGTGAATAATATAATATATATAAATATAATGTGTGTAAATAATAAATGCTATTTACTGATATCCAGATGTCCATTCAAAGTTATCCATTATTGACCAATGCGTGTATCCCATAACATTGACGCCATCTTGTTTTATTGACAGTATTATCTGTGGATGGAAAAAAAAACTTTACCAAAATGTAAGTACCTACATAATATGTTCGTAGTTGGACCCTAACTTAGGCTTATTTTGTTAAACTTTAATACGTGACTTGTATTTCTAATCTATAGGTAGTTGGACCCTAACTTTCGATTATTGTTAAACCTTATTAATTATATATTTAATCGCGATATCATGACCAATTTAATTAATTACTACTTATAATAACTTACTTTATATTACTACGTATTTACTTATTACAATGGCTAGTATAAAATAATTATATAATAATAATGATAATATATCCTCACGCCTTCCCACAAGGGTCCCCAAAGGGGTAGGCAGAGGTGTATAGGTAATACCCACACGCCCACTTTCCGCCAGAGGTATATTAGATGCCAACGTGATAGATGGCGAGTCCATCGCCGTTACTCAAGCACGACTATACATACGCCTTTGAATTTCTTCTCAGACGTATGTAGGTTTCCTCTCGATGTTTTCCTTCACCGTAAAGCTCGTGGTGTGACTAATCACTGTACTTAAGATCAGAAAAACTCATTGGTACAGTCGGGATTCGAACTTGCGATCTTTGTGTCGCAGGCAACTGCTCGAACCACTCGGCCACCACGGCTTTTTTTTATAAAATAATAAATAAAATAATTAACTACACAAAAACAAAAAATTCGGCCCATATTTAATCATCTTCAAGTTTTAGCCTATTAATAATACTACTAATAGTATATAGTATATATATTCACGCTTCCCCACAGAGGTCCCCGATACCCGCACACCCACCTCTTGCCGGAGATATATATATTAGGTGCAAACGTGACAGATCGTCCTTCGCCGTTTCTCTAGCACGACTTAAGTATAAGTGTTGGAATTTCTTCTCAAACGTAAACAGGTTTCCTGTCTATGCTTTCCTTCACTGTAAAGCTCATGTCGTGATTAATAGACTGTAAATATTTAGCTGAACCCTAACTATTTTACTTGTCTTTTATAAACGAAACGAAAATCTTATAAACGAATATTAAACCTCCAATATTCGCTCAGAGAATCAGCATTGCTATCCAGCGTGGCAATGCTGCTAGTCTTCATGGCACGTTGCCTCGGGGTACCGATTTGGGACAAATATTTTATCTGTAAGTAGTTAGTTTCAACTGTTAATTGTTGTTTTTGTAAATAAAAACTGAAAATAAGATTAATACCATATGAAAGGGTAAATTAACAAATTAATGAAAATAATATACATATATAAATATATATATTGTTAATTGTTGTTTTTGTAAATAAAAACTGAAAATAAGATTAATACCATATGAAAGGGTAAATTAACAAATTAATGAAAATAATATACATATATAAATATATATATTTATTCATTTTATATACATTTATTATAACTAATCGGCGAAATTTTTACATTAAACTTTTCACAATAGTCAATTTCAGATGTGCACAAATATTTCATTAGGAATGTTGATAAATAAGTAGTAAAACTTTCGTAAAAATCGGATTATCGATATCGATACTTTATTGACTACACCCTCGCACTGGTTGAGTAGCGCGAAACTGATGCAATTTTCTAGAAAGTTCTTTAAGTATTATTACAGATTTAGATTAGAATTATTACAGAGAGAAATTCAATTTAATCTTATTGCCCTTACATAAGATTGATTTTTGTATTGTACAATTAAAAAAAAATTGGACATAAAAGAAAATTAACGTAATAAAATAAAATTTAATTAAATAACACTTATAGGAAATGCCACTATTAGCTAGATTTTTGTCCGGCTAGCATTCCTGCACTCAAGAATGGAGCAATACGGCATATCTGCACTTGTTTTTCAAACTTATTGAAAGCGGATTGTACAAATGTCACACACAAGCGGCGGCGGCGTACTGAGCGCGGTTGGTCACAACCAAATTTGAAAGTTGCGCACCATAGGTGCATGCGCACCAAAAACGTAACGAGGTCATTCATCAGTAGATTTTACCTCTCATATTTTTCTCATACCGGGCGCCTTATATGAAAATCGATTCTTAAGGAGTAAACTCCAATAAACTCCAAAAAAAAACCAATTGTTCGGTTAAGCATCAAACTCCCTGATCACATGCTACGAGAAACAATTCAACGTATTGCCATCTTAATTAAGGAGTGCAAAGCTCTCCTTCTGAAATCTCAGTCACTCTTCCCAAGCACCTCTGTCTCAAATACCTGTTGCAAATGATCTCTGATAAATTGTATTCTGTTGTCATCTTGTAGCTGGTATCCGCTGCTGGAGTAGCCATTCTCGGTGATCAGTATCTCTATGTTCCCGTACTTTTGTTTCAGGGAGAACAGCAGGTGGCGGAGTCCTTCAGGGTTGATCTGGAATGTTGTAAGGGACATTACGCCACTATTGCTGGAGACGCACCCGCTTAAAGACTGCCCAAGCGTGGAGCTCTGAACTGGCCAACAGGATAACCTAACCTGAATAACAGGGCAGTCCCTCCCCATGGGTTTGATACCTTCTTCTTGGATAGCCCCTGCGTCTACTGTCCCTATTACCCCCCCCCCCAACCAGAACTGGATGCACGGCATTATTATCACCAGAGCCACATGCTTGTTTGCCACCTTCGAGTTCTAATAAAAACAAGGTTTATGGTGTGATATTTTAAAAACTTTACCACCAAGAATTCTGAAAATCCGTGTGTCCACTGTGGCTTGACACCCAGCACTGCGTCTATAGGCGCCCCCCACAGGAAGCTGTTCGGTTGCTCTCCAGGCCTAGCCTTGCGGACCGTTAGGCTGGTGTAATAGTTTATACCAATGAAGTCGTATGTACCTGTGAAAGGGACCCTTAATGGTTAATTGGCGATAAATCATGGCCGCGTGCTGCGCGTTGCAAGTTCGAATCCCGACTGTAACAATCAGTTTTTCTGATCTTAAGTACAGTGATTAGTCACACCATGCAGGTTTCCTGTCGATGCTTTCCTTAACCTTAAAGCTCGTGGTGATATTATACACCGTACCTATATTGAAAAAAAAAACCTTACTTAAGTGAAAAACGTACATGCTTACATATCATCACGGCGAGTCAGAGAGAATAGGTAGGCACGCTAGGCAGAGAGAATAGAACGCCAGTTCGCTCCATACTTGCATACCTCATTCGCTTCGTTCAAATTCGGGAAAAACGTACCTTTAATAAATACAACTTCTTCTTTTGAGAGGAGTGGCAGGACTGAGTATAAGTACCCTTGCGCCCAGCTATAGTTCTGCAGGTACTGCTCCACAAGAGGTGGCCATCCACCTTGTTCCGAGTAAATGGGGTGCAAATACCGGCCGTTCTGGAAAATTTATTGTGTTTAATAAATTTTCCAGATTTTTATTTAAAATTTTTTTGAGAGCCGTGGTGGCCGAGTGGTTCGAGCAGTTGCCTGCGACGCAAAGGTCGCAAGTTCGAATCCTGACTGTACCAATGAGGTTTTCTGAACTTAAGTACAGTGATTAGTCACACCACGAGCTTTACGGTGAAGGAAAACATCGAGAGGAAACCTGCATACGTCTGAGAAGAAATTCAAAGGCGTATGTATAGTCGTGCTTGAGTAACGGCGATGGACTCGCCATCTGTCACGTTGGCACCTAATATACCTCTGGCGGAAAGTGGGTGTATATATATATATATATATATATATATATCCTCACGCCTTCCCACAAGGGTCCCCGAAGGGGTAGGCAGAGGTGTATAGGTAATACCCACACACCCACTTTCCGCCAGAGGTATATATATATTTTACTTATTTAAGGTATTACTTATTTAAGGCAAATCAAAAAGGTAGTGGCAGAATATTTCTAGGTCTCGCCCACAAAGTTTGCATGTTCGCGACCCAATTCTACGATAATATTTTTTTGGGCTGTAGTATTTTTTGTATACCCCTAGGATGGTTATCGTTCACTAGGCCCGTCTGATGGTAAGCGGTTATCACCACCTATGGACGCTTGCAACACCGTGTATGGGGATGAATTCCCTATCGATTGTGAGATGTGCGGTTGTAGAAGGTAGAAGTGGGGTTAATTTCGAATAATTCACCAGAACACTCTCCGTTATACACGCGGTAGAACGCACACAAGACGGCAAAGTCTTTCCTTCGACGCAGTGGATCCGCTAATAAACTCCTAGTTTTCCTAGGGTTATAACCAAAAGACATATTAATTAATGGGAAAAGTTTAGGTGAATAAACTTTTAAGATTTTCTCTCTTTCGCTACAGCCGCAATCATTAGTAATTTGATATTCGCGCTCTACTCACTAAACCATTTTCCTCAGTTTCATAAAATTTTGAAGAGGCAGCGAAAGACCAAGTTCCAACTACTACGTATATCGGCAATTCGATCGGCCACTCAAGGACGGGAACGTCAAGAGTACTCGAAACCGGCGAGCATGTATGAAGAGACTGATGAGTGTGAACGAAATTAAAGAGGTATGCAAGACTGGAGAGAACTGGAGCCATAGGCCACTTTTGTCCAAACAATTAGGTGAAGCTTACCATAAATTCAGTTAAAATCTCCGAGTACAGTACATTTTCAGGGGTATTTGCATAAGGTTCGAACCACATCAAGTGATTTGCTATAGCCACTTTTCCTGAAAAGATAAACAAACATGTATGTCAGATTTTGGTGATGGACTCGCCACCCATCACGTTGGCACCTAAATATATCACCAGGAAGAATCAATCAAAATCAAAATATTTTTATTTCACATAGGCCTAGGTGGGTACTTATAAAACGTCGAAAAAGGTGCACGGTTCGAGTTGGTCGTTTCCATGGAGAAGAACCGGCAAGAAACTCCATGGTTACTCTTTTCAAATCATTGGGTATACAATAAGGGTCGTGGATGTCGAGTGGTTTAAATGGTAGGTTTAATTAGGTAGTAGGTTTAATTGAATTAGACTAGCAGAATTAGACAGCTATGGGAGGGAGCTTTATTATAATGTTTTCTGTCAAATACTTGGACCTACAAAGTGCCCGGTCCTTTTTCTAGGTTTGCTTGGGGATATATCAAACACATAGATGCGCCTTAAATAGTTTGTGTAAGTTAAATAGTTTGAGTAAGGGATACACATGGCGGAGATTATACCTGGCTGCAGTGGTACATGCGAAAATTATCCCAGTCAAGTACAAAGGCCTTTTTATTGGGATGATAAATTAGTAGGCTATGGTATGACTAAACAGTGGACGGATAGCTGGGTTGTGGGATGAAGCAACGGTTTGCCTTGCAATAGGTCTCATAATTTAATAGATGGCAAGCAGTGAGCGGGCCTCTCTGCCTGGCAGAAGGGCCCCCTATAAAGAGCCTTGATGCCTAGGAAGCAAATGTCGAGAGACATCACCCCCAACGCAAAACTCCAGAGGCATTCCTCGTTGATACTTCCATCGTTTCAAGCATTTTTGCATAATTCTTACGCGCTCCTTTCCTAGCGGCCAGTGAAAGCAACCAGAAGCGGGGGTATTGGCTTTCATAGGTCTCGAGTAAAATGGTGACGCTATTCATCAAGAGAGGTAGGGCATAACGGGTTTCCCGTTCGAATTCGGAGCTGCCCGACTGGGGCAGGACCTCCACCTTACAGAAGTCCGTAGCCAAATAACTCATTTTTTTGTGTTGTGTTCGAGGTGAATAAGGTTTCCAGTAATGAGCTCCTTGGGGAGGGGGGAGGATTTTTACATTGTGTTGGAGGCAGAGGGATTAAATCCATTATGCTGCCAACACACTATAACTCTCCGAACACAGAGTGGCAACGCGCAAGTGATATTCGGTATCGTGAGCGTAAATAGGCCACGGTAACCGTTTCCCATCAGGTGGGCCGTATGCTTGTTTGCCACTCTTATTGCATAAAAAAAAAACTGTCACCAGCTGTCCTGCGACCATATAATATTTGATGCCTGATGGTAACCGACGTCTATAGACGCTTGAAATACCAGGAGTATCTCATGCGCGTTGTTAACCCTGCAGGAATCTTTTCGCCCACTTTTCGAAGAACTCCATGCTGTTCCTCTAGGGATAAGCTCAACGGGGAGTTCATCCCACAGCCTGTGCGTTCGCAGAAGGAAACCCCTTTGAAACCGCTCAGTACGAGACCTTTTTAGTTTCAAGGTATGGGGTGAATTCCTCGTCGATGTCCTCTTCCGTCGAGAGGTTCTATGGTGTAATTATTGTAATAATAATATTAATTATTATTACCGTGACATCTCTCCTTGAACTCCTGGTCGTAGATCCTCCAAGCTTTAGCGTGAGCTAACAACACGTGCTTATTACACAAGAATGGCGCCACTTCACGCTCAACAACTCCTGGCGCTAGGGATGTGACGTTCATGTAACCGAAGTCGCACATTACTGTAGCTTCGTTGATAGTGAACCAGGTCTTAACGCGATCACCGAAAAGTGTGAAAACCACCCTAGAGTATTCAGCGAACCAGTCTGAGACGAGAGGGTTGGTCCAGCCACCTGGAGGGATTAATATAATGATAAACTATATATTTTAAGAGTTGTTGTCTAGTGGTTCAAGCAGTCGCCTGCAACACAAGGATTGCATGCTCTAATCCCAATTGTGCCCAAGTGTTTTTCAGAACTTAAGTTTAGTGATTGTGATACAAGCTTTACGGTGAAGGAACACATTGAGTGGCAAGGTACATACGTTTGAAAAGAAATTCAAAGCCGTATATAGTCGGGCTTGAGTAACAGCGATGGGCTTGCCGTCTGTGACTTTTTCATCTAAAATATGTGGGTATTTGCCCAGTTTTTTCCATTACTCAACAATAACAATTTTTTAAACTTCTCAAACATACACAGGTGTCCTCTAGATGTTCTCCTTCACGGTAAAGCTCGTGGTGTGATCAATCACTGTACTTAAGAACAGAAAAACTCATTGGTACAGAAGAAATTTGAACTTAAATATATTTTTTTCAATATTGGTATTGCATACGACTATTCGAACCACTCGGCCACTACGGTTTTGGGTAAGTAAAAAGTATGTATGTAATTATATGGAGTTCTTCTTTACCTAGATCCTGGAACTTCTGTGGCAGGTCCCAATGGTACAGAGTAACTGCAGGTTCAATGCCTCTCTGTAGCAAGCCATTGATCAGGTTGTTGTAGTAATTCTTGCCGTCTTCGCTGATGTAGTTGGCGAAGCCCTTGGGGAGCAGTCTCGTCCAGGAGATAGAAAACCTTGGTGAATATTTATCAGGCATTACTTTCAGGAAATTAAGGCGAGCGATTCTACTGGAGTTGGTTTATTTTTCTTTTATTTAATTTCACCCATTCCACAACAATTCTTTCAGCCATCACAAAAAAATCAAATATTTTTCACTCACAAGGGTCCCCGAAGGGGTAGACAGAGGTGTATAGGTTACAAACACAAACGGTAGGGCACAAACCCACTTTCCGCCAGAGATGGCGGCTGATGGCCAATCCATCGTTGTTACTCCAGCGAGACTATACATACGTCTTCGAATTTATTCTCAAACGTAAGCAGGATTCCTCTCGATGTTTTCCTTCAGCGTAAAGCTCATGGTGTGACTAATCACTGTACTTAAATTCAGAAACTCATTGGTACAGTCGGAATTCGAATTTGTAATCTTTGTGTTGCAGGCAACAACCAACCAACCACTCAGCCACCACGGAACGCATGTCAGCTGCATTTATGCAATTTTCATGCTTCCTCTGACATACCCAGGATTCGCTGCCGTATGATATCATATCACGTTGTGTGCAGCTACTCGAGCATTCGAGCTCAGACTTTTAATACCCATCAACGTCGACCCGGCCTCACTTTATTACCGCCAGTTCTTTCAATGCCATTTATTTCTTAAATTTGTAGTTTTATTTTATTTTATTCGTTTTATGTTTATGCACAATTAAAATACAATGTTGGACTAAATGCTTAGCCTTGTAATTAGTTTAACGATGATCTTACTATATGAGTTTGTCGTTACCTGTACATCTGAACACCTAAGTCGGATAACATGTCGACATCTCGTCTCCAGAAATGATAGGAATTGCATGCCACATCCCCATCGCTTGCGTCTTCAATATGGCCAGGTTCGTGGGTGTAGCGGTCCCAAATGGATTCAGATTTATCTGCAAGATTTGGAAAAAACTAGTGTGAAAAATACTCTAGTCTCCAGGGAAAACTTCAACGGGGAGTTTATTACAAAGCCTGAGTAGACTCCTTTAGCACGTCACTGCTGAATGACAAGACCACACCGTATTACAGTTTCGATCGCAAGCTTAGCACAAACTTACCGCTTATATTCCAGGCACCTTCAATTTGATATGAAGATGAGGACACCGCAAACTTGAACCAGAGAGGAAAGTTCACATCCTCACAGCATGCCCAGGCACTTGCCACGTGGTAGCAGATGCAGACACTAAAATGTGACAGAATGAGAATACAATAAGTATTGTCAGAGCCATCTTACTAAGCGTGTGAAACTACGCCAATTAAAAAAGCTGAATTAGAATATGGCAACGTAAAATATATGTCACAATAATAATAGTATTGTAGGTCAGTCCGGTTATGATGCCAACACAGTATACTCTTCGAACATAGAGTGGCAACGCGCAAGTGATACTTCGGTATCGTGAGCATATTGAGGCTACGGTAAACGCTTGCCATCAGGTGGGCGGTATGCTTGTTTGCCGCTCTTGTTGTATAAATAAAAAATATTTTCGCCTAAAAATATACTGAAACGATAACACACGTAAGAATCTCCCAAATCTCTACAAAAACCATGTTACGATGTGAATAGTAGGTATTACTGTATATGTACTGTATTTATTTGACGTCGTGTTTGATATCGTCATTCACAACACTCTACAACTTGTAAAGGATAACTTGTTTATTATAAACGCTTATGCATACTCCTGCGCCGATAGTGGTCTACGAGCGTGTGGCAGCGCTATCAAAAGTCGGACATGGGGAAACAGGTCCGACGGGCACAAGACTTATAGGCTTATTTAAAAGCACTCCTCAAAAAAAAACTCCATTCGCTGTGGCTCCACAATTCCAGAACACCCCTGAATATCTCGGAAAGCATTAGGATCCTTGGGGTCGATATTTCTAGCGACGTTCAGTTCCGTGGTCATTTAGAGGACAAGGCTAAGCTGGCGTCGAGGAAGCTCGGTGTGCTCAACAGAGCTAAGCAGTACTTCACATCTCCACAACGGCTGCAACTTTATAAGTCGCAAGTTCGGCCACATATGGAGTACTGCTGCCACCTGTGGGCTGGAGCCCCTGGATACCAGCTAGGGCCTTTTGACGCGGTTCAGAAACGCGCCGCTAGAATTGTCGATGATCCTTTGCTCACAAGCGGCTTGGAATCACTAAGTCTGAGAAGAGACTTTGCCTCCCTGTGTGTGCTCTACCGCTTGTATAACGGGGAGTGTTCAGCAGAATTGTTCGACATGATGCCCACTTCCACCTTCTACCACCGCACTTCTCGCCATCGACGGGGAATTCATCCCCATACCTTGGAACCACAAAGGTCTCGCACTGTGCGCTTCCAAAGGAGTTTTCTTCCGCGAACGCTCAGGCTGTGGAATGAGCTCCCCGTTGAGGTTTTCCCTGGAGAGTACAGCATGGAGTTCTTCAAGAAGGGTGTGAAAAGATTCCTGCAGGGTCGGCAACGCGCGAGTGATACCCCTGGTGTTGCAAGCGTCCATAGGCGGCGGTAACCGCTTACCATCAGGCGGACCGCATGCTTGTTTGCCACCCAAGTGGTATAAAAAAAATGCAAAACAACTAAAAATAAAAGTCTTTACATTATTTACGTGTCCTAAAGGCGGTAATTAGATCCTCATAATAGATTGTCGTTGTCCGTTACTAGGGTATATACTCCGGTTACTGTGAATTAAGAGAGGTAGGGCATAACGGGCTTCCCGTTCGAATTTGGAGCTGCCCGACTGAGGCAGGACCTCCACCTTATAGAAGTCCGTAGCCAAATAATACAATTCATTGTGTTGTGTTCCTACGCGGTGAATAAGGTTTCCAGTAATGAGCTCCTTGGGGAGGGGGGAGGATTTTTATATTGTTTTGGCAGTAGAGGGATTAGTCCCATTACGCTGCCAACACAGTATAATTCTCCGAAAACAGAGTGGCAACGCGCAAGTGATACTTCGGTATTGTAAGCGTAAATAGGCTGCGGTAACCGTTTTCCATCGGGTGGGCCGTATGCTTGTTTGTCACTCTTGTAGTATAAAAAAAAATCCTCGGCAGCGCTGAGCCAATGGCTCATAGGCCTGATATTTTTTCTGACAACGTGTTAGCCGATTGGCACTTGTTGTCGGGGTCAGGATTGAAGGATTGAAGTCTATTAGTGTCGCAAATAACCTCCCTACAATACGTGGTGGTAATTATTATTATTATTAAAATGCTCACCCCAAAAATACCACTTTCGTCAACTCCATGATCAAGACTGAATTGTCGCGGGATCAAAGCTTTCGGAATTTATAATTATGAAGTCACCACCGTTCGATAGTCGTAGGTATTTATATTGATTTGGTATTTTGGACAATTGTCCAGAACTTATTTGAAATATATTAACGTGGTTTTATTTTTTAACATACTAATACATACATATCATCACGCCGAGTACCTAACGGGGTAGGCAGAGAGTATAGAGTGCCAGTTCTCTCTAGATTTACATACCTCTTTAACTTCGTCCATATTCATCAGTCTCTTCATACATGTTCGTCAGTTTCGCGTACTCTTGACGTTCCAGTCTTTGAGCGTCCGATCAACATTGGTCAAGAAATTAATTTAACACGCATTTAACTATTTGCAAGAGTAGCCATTCTTTGCCATGCATGACTCTAATATTTATATGTTCTGTTATTGTCTATTAAAGGTTTGGCATTAAGTTTACGTTCGACGATAGCTTTAAAGTCTAGGAATTTGGTTATTTTCTAGGTTATTAAAGCGTATACCTTGCCTAAGGGCTCCCACACATAAACACGATACGACGTCGCGTCGTACAACGATGCGGCGTCGTTTCACGATACGACGTCGTGACGTTAGAAACTCACGATGCAATCCTGCGCAGTTGTTATTCAAAATTCAAAGATGACGGATGTTATTGAAGTTTGAATTTTGAGGTTTTGAATTTGGAAGTTTGAATTTTGAACTTTCGTGAAGAGTACGTTTATATTGTTACGTGTATTCAAAGAATGCAAGTAGCTTTATAATAAGTTATTCTGTTTTGGATATATGCATGCTACATTGTTTTAGCCCAGCACTTTGTATTAATATTCAACCCGTTGTATTTGTGTGCGTAAATTCAACATTAATCTCGTCCCGACTTGATTCAAAACCGATCAAACTTCCCTTCTTAATAAAATAAAATATATGCATATAAGTAGAGTGTCCCAAAAACGACCGCTCGTTGGCCATTTAAATTTTTTGGATATTATTACATATACATACTATCTGTGATCTACGAATTTAGACGCATACAATTTGGATGGAGATTTATTTTAAACTAGTTGTCCCGCCCAGCTTCGCTTGGATGAAAAATTAAATTTCCTGAAACACGATCGCAGCGATCCAATTGCGAATCTAAACCATTCCCAGATCCCCTTGAACACACACAAAAAATTTCATCAAAATCGGTCCAGTCGTTTGAGAGAAGTTCAGTGACATACACACTCACAGAAGAATTATATATATAAAGATTGTCGCAATTTTCCTTAAATAACTTTAGTATTTATCTTTGAAATGATAAAAAAAAATATTATCACCTAACGAGCCCTTCGATCTGAACAAAAATCGTCTCACGCACGATATGTCTTGCAATATATTAGTTACTTTATAATTTTGAAATAAAAATGGCCTCTTTAGTTCAAATTCATTTGTTTAGGAACCTAAATATGTACAGACCTACTTCCAGCACATCCGTCTTTGGGTCGCCGACATAAATGAACGAACCAATTGGCTGTGGTATTAATGATCCTATAAGCTACGTTTTACCTACTGCCAAGGAATGGTTATGTTTTTCGCGCGTACCTTTCACTGTCGAGGCCGAGTGGTTCGAATCCCACCTCTTCCCACCAATGAGTATTTTCTGAACCTAAGTATAGTGATTAGTCACACCACGAGCTTTACGGTGAAGGAAAACATCGAGCGGAAACCTAAATATGTCTTCGTCGAAAATGTGATGATGCTACGCACCTTCGGGGACCAGGTTTTCAATAACGAGCTCTTTGGTAGAGGGAGGTTGTGATATTGTGTCGGCAGCAGAGTGATTAGTCCCATTATGCTGCCAACACAGTATATCTCTCCGAACACAGAGTAACGCGCAAGTGATACTTCGGTATTGTGAGCGTAAATGGGCTACGGGAACCGTTTCCCATCAGGTGTGCTTGGGCATACGGCTTGTTTGCCATTGTAGCTTTTTTTTTTAAACGTGTGTCATTAAAATTTTGCCATCGTATCAACCTGTATACATAATTTTATGATTACTCACTCCTCTGACGTTCGTAAGAATATATTTAGCATTAAAGATATTTAATCTGTCACTAACAAAGGTCAACGAACACATTTACCTTTTTTACGCATATAAAAATTATAAATCCATTTAAGATTTTGGGTTTAGAGCCGTGGTGGCCGAGTAGTTTGTGTAGTCGCTTGCAAAACAAAGATAGCAAGTTCGAATAACGACTTTACCAATGATGACTTTTTCTAAACCTATGTAGGTAGGGCCACAGTCACACCACGAGCTTTACGGCGAAGGAAAACATCGAAAGGAATCCTGCATACGTTTGAGAAGAAATTCAAAGTCGTACTTTAGTTTTTTATACAACAATAGTGGCAAATAAGTGTACGGCCTTGCACGACACTTGATGGTAAGCGGTTATCTTATCCTATTTACGCTCACGATACCGAAGTATCACTTGCGCCTTGCCACTCTGTGTTCGGAGAGTTATCCCGAGTTGGCAACATAATGGGACTAATCCCTCTGCTACCAACACAATATAATAATCCTCCCCCTTCCCCAAGGAGCTCATTATTGAAATCGTTATTCATCGCGCAGGAAGACAACACGAAGAGAGTGTTATTTGGCTACGGACTTCTAATAAGGTCTAAGGAGGTCCTTCCCCAGTCGAAAAGGTCCAAATTCGAACAGGAAGTCCGTTTGCCCACCTCTCTAGACTACCTATACACCTCTGCGGACCCCTTTGGGGACCCTTATGAGAAGGCGTGAGGATATATACAGGGTAACAGGAAATAAGATACATTCCTTATTAGGGATAAAGTAGACTTTATTTGCAACAAATTTAGTTATCATAAATTTATATATCATGTCCGAAACGTGCTTGCTCTTCTTCAAGACTTAGATAGAAGATCAGTGTCGTAGCTACCTAGACGGGGCAGTGCCCAGGTGCCCCCAAGCTCAGGGGGCCCTCGGACGAATCTGGTTAACGAAAACTCTGGAGTACCTACGTCGAATTCGAAAACAACGAATACGGAACAAACGATTTTGAATAGTTTTGTTGGGGGCCTAGTATATTCTTTGTTCCAGGGCCTTTGGTTACCTACGCCACTGTAGAAGATAGCTCTTTAAATTGAATGGAGAATCCATTGTGCTTGCTCTGAAACTTACGAAAGACTTTGCCTACTTAAATACGTTGTACAATTGGTTGTCCGTTTTCAATGATCCATGCAGTGCCAGTGTCACCAATTTTGAACGCTTCAACAGTTCCTTTACCTACTGCACCTGCTTCCTGCCAACCAGATTTTTCAGCAAATGCTAATAGCCCAATAACTGAAGCAGATTTGACTGTCCCTTCGTCCTTGAGCGATTGTCCTAAAGTGGTTTCTGTGAATCCTGGACAAATAGCCAACATTCTCACACGAGAGTTCGCGAAGTTATCCTCATGGCCCAAAGCTTGTGTAAAAGCTAGGATACCAGACTTCGTAGCTTGATAAATTGGCAGGAAAGGAACGACTCCGACTACCAATACGGACGCATTATTTATTATAGTTCCCCCACCGTTCTCAGTCATATGCTCCGAAAATTTCAGCGACCACTCTATCACTGACGTAACGTTTATGTCAATAAGACGCCGTGGATCTTCCTCGGAGACAATGCCTGCATTGTTGATTAATACGTCAACCTTTTTAAATTTGGCAAATATCTCACTGGCCACTGCATCTAAGTCTTTTTTCACGTCACATTGGATAAAAACTACTTTTTCGTTACCGTATTTTAGATTTAGGTATTCCGTCGATTGTCTCCCTTTTTGTGCGTTGATATCTATCATTACAATATTCTTTACGTTTTCTTGCAGGAAACTTTCACAAATGGCGTACCCGATACCCTCAGCTCCACCTGTCACTACTACGATTTTATTCTTTAACTCCCTACCCATTTTTCTTAATTTATTATTCAATATTATGATAAAATATTACAATTCAATTTTCGACTCGATGTAGACACTAGGAAAATGTACCTACGTGCATAATTATTATCACGCCTGTTTCATTTAAATAGTCTCTCTGAATCTAATCAGTATTATCAATGCATTTAACCGGCCGTATCGTACTCGCAATGATAATACTAACACCCTAACTAGAAATATTGCATGGCTGAGTGGTTCGAGTAATCGCCTACAACAAAAATGTTGTAAGTTCGAATCCTGACTGTACCAATGTTTTTTTTTACTTAAGTACAGTGGTTAGATACCACTAACTTTATGGTAAAAGAAAATCTGCTTAAACTTGAGAAAATAATGTAATCCGTATGTATAGTGCATGAAAAATGGCGATAGGCCCGCCATTTATCACATTAGCATTAGCAATTTTTTTTTATACTACATGGGTGGCAAACAATCATGCGGTCCGCCTGATGGTAAGCGGTTACCGCCGCCTATGGACGCTTGCAATACCAGGGGTATCACTCGCGCGCTGCCGACCCTGCAGGAATCTTTTCACACCCTTCTTGAAGAACTCCATGCTGTACTCTCCAGGGAAAACCTCAACGGGGAGCTCATTCCACAGCCTGAGCGTTCGCGGAAGGAAACTCCTTTGGAACCGCGCAGTGCGAGACCTTTGTGGTTCCAAGGTATGGGGATGAATTCCCCGTCGATGGCTAGAGGTGCGGTGGTAGAAGAATATAGAAGAATATTATATGGTAGGCAATAAGACAGTACTGTGTTGCACCTCTCCAAACTCACCTACGCGAAGGGGTGGGCAGAGAGGCGCTGCCTACCCTTCGGGATCCTTGCGGAAAGGCGTGATTTTTGCCAGAGATATTAAGTACGGACGTGGCGTCGTGGTAGTTTTCAAGGACTAAATTTAGAAAAAGTCATTGGTACTTTCAATCTTTGCGTTTCAGGCAACAAGTCTAAACACTTGGCCACGGCGGCTGTAGCTAGTAATAAATAAGATGTAACTGATTGCGACTGAAAGACTAGTATCACTGCCGTAAATATATTTGTACTAACGTCACATCACCTACAAGTGTCAACTTTGACATCTGTCGCATGGCACATATATTTGACACTTGTCTAAAGTAAACTTAGCTGTTGTTTCCTTGTGAAGTGAATAAGTTCCTTCGTAATTAATCCATATGTTTATAATTAAACAAGACACGAACTTAAGGAAACGACCCTTGAAACTATTGCCAACGTAAAGCGAAACCGACTTGAAAGTTAATCGGTAGCTGTTGTCTATCGGTGTGATTAGTGTTGTTGCCCGAAACGTTTTGTAATGTCCAAGATTAAGAAGCTCACAGGCTCTTTCCGCTATACACAATGGGACCCGTGCCTTATTATATTCCAGATAGTGGCAATGCAGTCCGTATTGTACCTAACGTTGTGTTTGATAATGGCTGTCATGCAGGATTTGACAGGATCTACCAGAACTCTGGACCATATATTTGAATATCATGTGAGTCTAAGTTACAATTAGGACTGGCACACTATTTTTTGCAAATTAAGCCCTCACGCCGTCCCACAAGGGTTCCCGAAAGTGCAGGCAGAGGTGTATAGGTAGAATCCACACACCCACTTTCTGCCAGAGATATATTTTAGGTGCCAATGTGACAGTTGCTGAGTCCATCACGGTTACTCAAGCTCGAATAAGCATACGTCTTTGAATTGCTTCGCAGACGTGTGCAGGTTTCCTCTCGATGTTTTCCTTCACTGTAAAGCTTGTGGTGTGACTAATCAGCAATCTTTATGTCACAGGCAACTACTTGAATCACTCAGCCACCAGGGCTTGTACATTATGCAATGTGTTGCAAGAGTCCATAAATGGCAGTAAACTCTTACCATCAGATGGACAACATGCATGCTTGCCACCTTAGTGGTATGAATAAAAAATCAGGGGTATGAAAATAACTGTAGTGTCAAAATAAAGAATTGATTCTGGCAAATACAACAGTATGTTTTTTTATTTCTTTCATTGCCCAAAATGAGTATTTTCATGTACATTACTGTTCTTGAAAAGGATGAAGCATGATTGTCCGAATTAACATGTAACACTTTAATAATCAAGTATGGGTGGCAGCCCTAGTTAGAATCTTTAGCTTTGTAATACATAGTAGTTGTAGACACTTAACTCAAGTTATTGAATGAAATGTGACTATGTAAAGTAATGTAAAATGGTTAGTCTATGCTTATGGTAAAGAAAGTTTTTTTTTTACAGGAACTACATGTACGGGACAATGAAGGGCGTTCAGTGATATTCGCATTTGTGTTAAATGCTGTCATTGGAGCCTTTGCCCTTTGGACTGTCGTGGGTCGGACCAAATTGTGCTTAGATTTCAGGTAAACACTTATTTATAAACAAGTAACTGAAACCACACAATTAACCAATTGTAAATTTTTTATCATTTCAAAAATTTTAAGGTTTATTTAGTAATATCCCTTGATAATCCTAAGCTTTATGGTATAGAAGGAAAACATAGATGAAGCAGTTCAAAGAAGTATGTAGAGCTGTGCTAGAGAAACAGCAATGCACTCCCATCTCTCACCAAAATATGTCTCTGACAAAATGTGGCGGCATTGTTATACCAGTCAACTGTTTCAGGGTCCTTTGTGGGTAGGATTAAATAAATAATTGTGTGTTTTGCGTTTAATAACTGTGGTGGCCAAGTGGTACGAGTAGTCAGCTGCAACACAAAGATTGCAAGTTCGAATCCTGACTGTTCCAATGAGTTTCTCTGATCTTAAGTACAGTGATTAATTACACCAAGAGTTTTACAACGAAGGAAAGCTGCATAGGTCTGAGAAGCAATTCAAAAGCGTATGCGATGAACTCGCCATGTGTCTCGTTGGCACCTAAAATATATCTCTGACAGGAAATGGTTATTTGAGTAGTACTTACACAGCTACCCTTTCGGGGACCTTTGTGGGAAGGCAGATATATATATTTTTTCCTTTATTTCAGTTGCACATACCACGGCATCCACCTCCTCTTCTGCTGGTTGTACAACGGAAGCTTTCCAACCACCTTCTCATGGTGGACCCTCAACGTTGCCTGCGGAGCAATCTCATGTGTTGCTGGCGAGTTCTTGTGTCTTCGGACTGAATTACAAGCGATTCCCTTAAGCAATATTGGTGCTAAAGTGGACTTATGAAACGGGTTGTGTTGTGAGATGGTTAACCACAGTGAGATAGGGAGGATGGCATTGCAATATTGTATCAATTGTATGAGAATTTGACGGGTTTCAAAGATGTCTCGAAAAAGGTGAATGTTTCGAAATATATTTTGATAAATTTGGACTTTAAAAAAAGTTTCATATTCTTATCTGTTCTCAATACATTAGGTTATTTATTGCCATAAAAAAACGCAATTTTATTTTTGATTTGAATATAGATTCTTTGTAGGAAAGCTACAATTAACAAGACAAATAACTACCAAAACTAATTTACATATAACATATTTATCGAAATTAGTATCCGTGGCAACATTTTTTTTTTTTTATTTATTTTATACATAATTAATACGGCTAAAAATCCAATTACACTAATTAGTAATTATAAGAACCTCATTCATACACTCAACATGCCAAGAAGACTAGCAATGCAACGCTGGATAGCAATACTGCTTTCTGAGCGAGATATTTTCCAGTCCGCTAGTCACTACAGGCATCGGCAAGACCTCTTTGGGGGAATCCATTAATAACGTGACGCATTTTTGAGAATTTTTCTGCAAAATGTTTGTGGAATTACTGAGGGTCCACCGGTTTCTTCAAATTAAACTGTATTCTAAATTTAATATAATTATAGATAGTGCCATCCACGATGACTCGCCCCTCCAATTTCTAGTCGAGGGGGGTGTGGGGAGTATGACCCGACTATTAATTGTAGTGTGCGTGTGCACTCATAGGTAATCAGCGTGTACCAATAATACTCAAACTTTAGTGGAAAGTTGCACACTTAAATAGGGGATAATAGTGGGGCGCGTCTTCGTGGATGGCACAATCTATAATATAACTTAGACAAGACGCCCTTAGTAACAGTCAAATATTAACGTTAAAGACAGTAGCTAGAGAATAATTGAGTCCACTATAAATGAATATCTTACGTTACAATAAGGAGATATTAAATATATTTTACTTGAAAGTTGTGATTACTACAAATCTTAAGATCTTGCGTTGAGATTTTGACTTCGATTCCCGCCGGTGACGTATATTTGTGTTATTAATATGAATATTCGTACATTACTTGTACAAATACTATTATATTATATATTGTTGCTAGATTATTATAAGTTATTGCAATATCATAGGGCCATAGTGGCCGAGTGGTTCGAGTGGTAGCCTGCATAAATTACAAGTTCGAGTTTTTTCAGAATTTTTCAGAAGATTAATATTTATAATATATATAGTTTATTCTTTTTATATGTTTCTCTTTTTATATGTATATCTATACTAATATTATAAAGAGGAAAGATTTGTATTTTTGTGTGTGTTTATGTAATGAATAAACTCAAAAACTACTGTGCCGATTTCAAAAATTAGTTTACCATTGGAAAGCTACATTCACCCTGAGTGGCATGGTTTATAAAAAATCTTATGTCCACCCGTGCGAAGCCGGGTCGGACCACTAGAAACATATAAAGTAATTGTTTGGAACACCGCAGTCTCCTGTCAAGTACGTTGCAATGTTTTGTTTTGAATCTGGGTTCATCTTGGATTTAACTATTCCTTTGTAATGTGTTGAATATTGTTAAAAAGGCGATTCTTATTTGGCTGATTTATAAATATGTAATATTTATTCGTTATTAACTTGTAAATAAATAAGATTAATACTGTGTTTTGTGTTCTCCTATTTATATACATATCATCACGCCGAGTCCCTAAAGGGGTAGGCAGAGAGTATAGAGCGCCAGTTCTCTCTAGACTTACATACCTCTTTCGCTTCGTCCACATTCATCAGTCTCTTCATACATGCTCGTCGGTTTCGAGTACTCTTAACGTTCCCGTCCTTGAGAGTCCGATCTATTTGATCCAGGTAGTTGGAACGTGGCCTTCCTCTGCCTCTTCTTGCACACACTTTTGCTTTGTATATCTGTTTCGTCAATCTTTCTTTCTCTCCTATTTATTGTTGTATAAAACCTTTGGAAAAAAATAACTGCACCCAACGGTTTCACGTACATATATGATTGCCATCCACGAAGACGCGCCCCACTATTCTACCCTATAGTTTCTGTCCCGTTCAGTCTGAGAGTAGAACAGTTGCCTTCTAAAATTGGTCGGGTGCTGTGAGTGAATATATATATATATATATATATATGATTTTTTTTAGGAATTATTAATATATATAATATAGGAATTATTATAAGAAGCCGTGGTGGCCGATGGATTCGAGCAGTTGCCTGTGACGCAAAGGTCGCAAGTTCGAATCCCGACTGTACCAATGAGTTATTCTAAACTTAAGTACAGTGATTAGTCACACCACGAGCTTTACGGTGAAGGAAAACATCGAGAGGAAACCTGCATACGTCTGAGAAGAAATTCAAAGGCGTATGTATAGTCGTGCTTGAGTAACGGCGATGGACTCGCCATCTAGCACCTTGGCACCTAATATACCTCTGGCGGAAAGTGGGTGTGTGTGTGGGTATTACCTATACACCTCTGCCTACCCCTTCGGGGACCCTTGTGGGAAGGCGTGAGGATATATTATAATTATTAATGAAAATAAAACGTGGTTATATTCCACATGTAAATGTTTATCGTTAGAGCAATTTTTTATGCGTAAATGAGTTCATAAATATGGCAACTTAGTTTTTATTATAATGGCGTACCCTCACGCCTTCCCATAAGGGTGCCGAAGGGGTAGGCAGAGGTGTATTAGTAAGTACACACCCACTTTCCACGAGAATATATTTTGGATGCAAACATGACTAATCGCCTTTGCCTTTCTTCTCAAACGTATGCAGGATTTATCTCGATGTTTTCTCGATTTCCTTTTTGTTGATTATTATTATTACATTAGAGCATTTATTCCATTATCGACGGCATCCCATATATTCCAAGTCACACTAGAAATGGTAAATTAAACCCAGTGTGATTAGTCATTACTTTAATTGTGAAAACAGTAAATCAATAACAACGGTTGTTAGCAACTTAACAATTAAATAATATCACAAATATTTCACAACATAAGCGTAATCAAACTTTATCAAACCGATATCTTCACATATTCGCCGCAGTCAGACACTTGGGGATAAAACACTGGATGTTGAAAATTGTACTCTATTTCTACATGCTGTAGGTCGGTTATCACAAGCAGGGATATAGATAGTGCCATCCACTAAGACGCGCCCCACCAATTTTTAGTCGAAGGGGTAGCGGGATGCGGGGAGTATGACCAGAGTCTATTAATTGTAGTGTGCGTGTTTACTCATTGCAGTGTGTAACGACAATACTCCAACATTAGTGGAAGGTTGCACACTTACAGTATAAACTCTGAGGAATAATAGTGGGGCGCGTCGTCGTGGATGGCACTATCTACATCAAGTTCAGGCAACGTTCGCTTAGACATTGGTACTACATTGTACTCTATTTGGATTAATAGTAGGTCGATAATTGCATGCAGAAAGAACGCGCTCTGGCAACGTTTACTAAAACACAGTGGGTTATTGAAAATCGTACTCTTCATACAATCGTAGTAGGTCGATAATTGCATGCAGAGACCTAGATCTGTTAACGTTTATAATAGCAGATCACATGACTAGTTACATTATCGACTAGCTTATAACTAAGTAATTTTATCCCCAAATACCATCAAATATCTTGAGTGCATGTACTTATACATTAATGCGTGTGGAATTAATCACAATATATCAATTAATATGAATTAATTTTTTTTATCTTTGCAACATTGCCCATATCATCGGGACAGATCCTTGTGCGAAGCTGCTGCCATCTATCGTTCGATTACTGTGCTTCATAAAAATGTCTTATGAAATTCACACCTACACTACAATTCTAAGCGACATTGAAAGCAATCTTATTGCTTATAACTTAAGGCTTATTATCAAGAGAAATATTCAGTTTCTTATAGCTCTATTATAAAACAACATCACAACAATATGTTTGAATATGGAACGGCGCACTAACACGATGATCAATAGATATTTAACCTTACATCAACTGAAACTAAGTTCATAGTCGAGTCCTTGGAAACCTGAACGTTAAGTCCACGTGTGTACTATTATTTTAGACGTATTGAAATAACGACTCAGTTCCATTGACATAAGGTATGACATAGATCAGCACGCCAAATCATGTGAAAATTTTAAATGTGCGTTCTAACCGTTTTTTTATAAATTCTGTAAAATATAATACTTGTCATAATTAAAAAAAAAATTTAAACTAACAGCTATACTGTTTATATCCCACATACAGATCTCATCTTAATACGAGGCTAGAACGCTATTACATAGTATACAAAGAAATCCAAATTATTAAAAGAAAATTACTCTAAACTCAAACTCAGCACTGTTTATCGTTATATAATAATAAATATATAAAACTAGTGTACCAACTTTTTTAATTGAATTAAAATTCAGGCTAGGTAAGCCCTTTAAAATGTCATTAATATTATTATTATTACTCATGTTTATTATTATATTATAAATAATTATATTATGCTGAATTACTTCGTTAACTGTACCAGCTAACATAATATTTAGGCGTATTTCTGTGCATTTAGCTACATTTAGGGCTATGTAAACAAAAGTATATTTCAGTTGCCAACGTGACAGATGGCGAGTCCATCGCCGTTACTCACGCTCGAATTTTTTATTGTTTCTCAAACGTATGCAGGTTTCGTCTCGATGTTCCTAGTGTGACCACTGTAGGTACTTAAGTTCAGAAAACTCATTGATACAGTCGGGGCTCGAATTTGCGATGTTTGCGGTGCAGGCAACTAATCGGGTCACTCCGCCACCTTTATCCTCTTTATTATTTTACTAATGGGATTTAATCAAAACAAAAAAAAATAAGCATCTATGGTTAAAACTGACACCTGTCCGATTAGATGACGTAGCACAGAATATACAGAATTCTTTCGAATGATTATTAAAATTAAAAATCTAGATACATAGATAGCAGATTCATTTACTTAATATTAATAAGCTTTATCATCATTAAGCTAGATGTAGAAATATTTGCCAAAAAAATCTACTTCAATTTCTTAAATCATATTTAATTACACACTGTAATAAGACCTAATACTTTAATCTCGGTACAAGCCGTCCTAATAATGTAGCCAAATGCACGCAAATTTGTATCTTCAAGGCACTGTATACGTTTTAAAATTGCGTATTATTATATTATACTGGTAACTATAAAAGCACTAAGATTATCATTTTGTACATTGTGCAATACTGTGTTGAATCTTTGGTTATAACTGGTTTCAACTAGTTCGCGCTGGACGGTTCTGGTTACACTGACAAGTGACAATTTTATGGAAAGTCACAGCGCTATTGTTAGTGTAATTAGAACCGTAATATTATAGACTTAAGTGTAACTTTCGTTTGAATCTTATTGCTATTTATACTGACAGTAAAGCTAAGACAGTGATGCTAAGCATTAATTATGTTAGGTGCAAAGACTTATTATATCTTAGAGTTATTACATCCTCACGCCTTCCCACATGGGTCCCGGAAGGGGTAGGCAGAGGTGTATAGGTAATACCCACACACCCACTTTCCGCCAGAGGTATATTAGGTGCATCTTAGAGTTAATGTTACATAATGATTTTAAAATTGCTATCATTATTATTTCTTTATTTAAATTAACATTATATGAAGTATATTCATAAACTAAATACATATATAAAATACTAGCAGACCCGGCCACGCGTTGCTGTGGCTAAGGTTTTTATTACATTTCATTGTAAATTAACATCATGCCTAAAATAATATTTTGACCAAGTTTCATAACTATGGAAGCAATAGTAGAAAAACTTTTTTTTTAAACGCCCTACGCGTTCCACCTTGCGGGTGGAGTTTCATAAAATCCGTTCTTAGCTGACCTCTACACCGCGTAAGGAATACTCCCAAATTTCAAGTCAATCGGCCTTATAGTTCCTGAGATTTCGTGATGAGTGAGTGTCATGATGTGATGTCATGTGAGTCACAAATGGGATCTTCTATATATATATAGATAGAGGTCAGGGTCCAAGGTGCCGGTGGCTATAGGCTCAGATGGAACCTCCTCACAATTGCCGTATTGAGTACAGCCTTCTGCATCATGACCTTGATCCATCTAACGAGAACCTCTTCAGCTGTTGGTCGAGGCTCATTGCTATCAGGTCGTTGGCTGTTATGAGTATCGGCACAAGGTCTATATTATTATGTCTACAGCGAGGCAAATGGTTTGTTAAATCTATACTAATATTATAAAGAGGAAAGATTTGTTTGTTTGTTTGTTTGTAATGAATAGGCTCCGAAACTACTGGACCGATTTCAAAAATTCTTTCACCTTTGGAAAGCTACATTATCCCCGAGTAACATAGGCTATATTAAATTGGACCCGATAGGTGGCGCTGCGATCGAGTTTTAGGAATTTTAACTTTTTCACCCGTGCGAAGCTATCCCTTTCTGTGTGTCTTAAGGTGGATTCGAGAATGGTTTAGATTTACAATTGGACCCGATAGGTGGCGCTGCGATCGTGTTACTGGCAATTTAACTTTTTCACCCGAGCAAAGCTGGGCGGGACAGCTAGTAAGCTATATGTTTCAAAATCAAATACATTAATTACAGAAATTGCATCGTGGCTAAAATGAGTGATGAATGTGGACGAAGCGAAAGAGGTATGTAAGTCTAGAGAGAACTGGCGCTCTACTCTCACTTCTTACCACTAAATATATTTTTTATATCATAACAGATCTAATGATATGATGTCGCGAAAATTATGTTATTTAGGTATCTATGTATAAATAAATAATCTTACTAATATTATAAATGTGAAAGTTTGTAAGTTTGGATGTTTACGGTTCTTTCACGGCCAAACGGCTGAACCGATTTGGCTGAAAGTTGAAATAGTTATAGCTTATACCTAGGAATAGGACATAGGCTACATTTTTTTTTGTAATTTTGAAAAATTCAATTTTTTTTAATTATAATGTATGAAGCTCTTTCACGGCATAACGGCTGAACCGATTCTAGCAGGAAAATTTCCACAGCTACTTTTTCGAACTCCACGCGGGCGAAGCCGCGGGCATAAGCTAGTAATAAATATTATCACAAGTACTGATATAATACAATCTCAATTAAAGAACTATCACATAATGTCTAATATCGTAACAACATAATCATTGAGTATTTAATAGATATTAGATAGACACGTTCCATCTACCTGGATCAAATCGATCGGACGCTCAAGGCCGGGAACGTCCAGAGTACTCGAAACCGACGAGCATGTATGAAGAGACTGACGAATGTGGACGAAGCGAAAGAGGTATGTAAGTCTAGAGAGAACTGGCGCTCTATTCTCTCTGCCTACCCCGTTAGGGGCTCGGCGTGATGATATGATGATGATGATGATGAGTGAATATAAATTTACGTGTAAAATTAGACGGCAGTTTAATTATTAATTTCTTTCTTTGAATATGTCGGACGTTAGCTGCATCATAAGATATTGTTTTTGTATAAAAAAAATCTTTGCTTCTGCCAAAACCTTCCCTCTTCCTTATTCTGAGCAAATAAAATCTTCAAATTTTTCACCGAAGCGTCATTGAGGACGAATTATAATTTAATTAATAAAAAAGCTAGATCGAGTGCAAGTTGTCATCGTAACATAAAAATATATTCACATATATACCTTCCCACAAGGGTCCCGGATGTGAAGGCAGAGGTGTATAAGTAATACCCACACATCCACTTTCCGCCAGAGATATATTTTAGGTGCCAACGTGACAGATGGCGAGTCCATCGCCGTTACTCAAGCACGACTATACATGCAGTGTGGTGCGTGTGGTGCGTGCGGTGACGAGGACGCAAGTTCCATGATATTTGCGCACCCAAAATGTGAAAGGCCCTTAAAGAAGTTATCACACAAAAAACAATTTACTAATACATATGAATATTCAATAAATATAGCCTTAAAAAATTATCAAATCGTTCTGGTACATTCTTTAAACGACTTAGAAAGGACTGTTTGAAAAATAGCAACATATTTATAGTAACAATAAAAAAATCTCAACGGAAAGTCTAGTTTTTAAAATGTCGATACCATACGAAGCAGCCGTACAGTTGCGGTGAATTTTATGGTGAGTTCTCGTTGTCAACTTCCTTGATGGAGGTGTCGGCCTCCCAGCGAGAGCGCTCGGCGAGGAGGGCCAGTAGTTTCTGGGAACGTCATTTATCAATTACTAGCTATCCGTCCCGGCTTCGTACGGGTGGACATAAGATAAATAAATAAATACCTGGGAAAATTCCACACAAATTGACCTAGTCCCAAATTAAGCAAAGCTTGTGTTATGGTAACTAGACAACGATATATTTACTTATATAGACAGATATATACATACATAGGACATCCAAGACTAAGGTACAAATACTCGTGTTCATCCCACAAATATCTGCCCTCAGCGGGAATCGATCCCGCGACCTCGGGTGTTGCAGTCAGGAGCTCTAACCACTAGACCAGACGGCCGTCAAGTTAAAGATTTTTTAAAAGAAAATATAGCCTATGTCACTCAGGGTAAATGTAGCTTTCCAATGATGAAAGAATTTTTGAAATCGGCACAGTAGTTTTTGAGTTTATTCATTACAAACATACACACACACACAAAAATACAAAGCTTTCCTCTTTATAATATTAGTATAGATTATGCATCCAATCGATCTATTAATAATGCAGAAACTTCCCTTAACAGTAATACACGTAGGTTCCTCCTACACACAACAACTGTTGTTGTACTGCTGTTGCTACTAATACCTGCACACCTCTGCCTACCCCTTCAGCGTCCCTTGTGGGAAGGCGTCAAGATATTATAGTCTATTACTCAAAAACAAAACTTCTTATCGTCAAATGTGTGTAATTTTTTTTGTTTTTCTTCATGCACATGAGAACTGGCGCTCTACTCTCTCTGCCTACCCAGTAAAGAACTCGGCATGATTATATTATGTAGTAGCTGTCCCCGCGACTTCGCCCGCGTGGAATTTGATAATTTACAAAAAATCTGTTTCTAAATTAAAAGTAGCCTAAGTTACTCCTTTTTACATCAGCTATCTGCCAGTGAAAGTCCCGTCAAAATAGGTCCAGCCGTTTCAGAGATGTTCAAGAAATATATACGATACAGACAGCAAAAACACGTTTTTTTTTCTGTCTGTTCGTTCGGGCTAATGTGGCAAACGGCTAGACCGATTTCGACGGGACTTTCACTAGCGCATAGGTGTTCTGCTAGGATAAGCAACTAAGTACTCTTTTAATATTTTTCACATGTAGAATATGTACGTACCTCGGGCTTATCAAGCACGACTATTCTGTTTTCAATCTTAGGCGCTAGTTCACAAGACTGCTGTTCCAAATCATCCAACGAAGCTCGGCGCGTTAACCTGAAAACGGTCCCCAGTTAATTACAAGAGGTAGGGCATAACGGGTTTCCCGTTCGAATTTGTATCTGCGCGACTGGGGCAAGACCTCCACCTTATAGAAGGCCGTAGCCAAATAACACAATTATTTGTGTTGTGTTCCTTGCGCTGTGAATAAGGTTACCAGTATGAGCTCCTTGGGGACGGGGACGATTGTTATATTGTGTTGGCAGCAGAGGGACTAGTCCCACTATTCTCCTAACTCAGTATAACTCTCCGAAAACAGAGTGGCAACGCCAAGTGATACTTCGGTGTTGTATGCATGTTTGCCATTCTTGTTGTATAAAAAAATATATAGTTATTATAATTAGATATTATTTCATTATTTTAATGTTAATGCACAATTAAAATACAACGGTGGACTTAATGCTAAAGCATTTTCCACCAGTTTCCATACCTGTGGTGTCCACCATGCGAGGGAGGTTCCACCACAGCGGAGGAAGCCCTCCTCAGAGGGGGTGGCCCGTCCAGCTCGCTTCCATCCAACATCTTCACCAGGCTGTGTCTAGACATACAGACATACGACATATATACATATACTAAGATAAGAATTATTGGAAATAAAGTCCTCACGCTTTCCCATTAGGGTCTCCGAAGGGGTGCAGGGGGCAGAGGTGTATAGGTAATACCCACACACACACACACACTTTCCGCCGGAGATATATTACGTGCCAACGTGACAGATGGCGAGTCCATCCCCGTTACGAGCACGACTATACATACGCCTTTGAATTGCTTCTCAGACGTATGCAGGTTTCCTTTCGACGTTTACCTTCACCGGAAAGCTCATGAGGTGACTAAACACTGTACTTAAGTTCAGAAAAACTCATTGGTACAGTCTGGACTCGAACTTGCGATCTTTGTGTCGCAGGCTGCTGCTCGAACCACTCGGCCACCACGGCTCTTAAATAAAGTCGGAACTAAAGTCACCAATTCATTTATCTACCTGCGACTCAGTGTGACAAGCGACTGGCGATGTTTCGAAGGCCGCGATTTGCCTGTACGCACGTTAATTGCGGCGAAGTGGTTCTGTATCGCCATTCCAACCTCAGGACACATGTCTTCCGACACCTAGGACAATGGAAAAGCAACCTTAGTAGAATTTTATTATTAAACCGACGAGCGTGTATGAAGATGATACCTAATGATTTTAAAAGAGTAACCATGGAGTTTTTTGCCGGTTCTTCTCCACAGAAACGACCAACCCGAACCGTGCACCTTTATCGACGTTTTATAAGTGCCCTAAATCTAGGCCTATTATGTGAAATAAAAATATTTTGATTTTGATTTTGAAGAGATTGATGAATGTGGACGAAGCGACAGAGGTACCTATGTCAATTTAGAGAGAACTGGAGCTCTATACTCTCTGCCTACCCCGTCAGGGAGTCGGCGTGATGATATGTATGTATGTAACATAATAAATAAAAAAATAAAAATAAAAGTAAAATAAAATAAAAAAGCCTATATTTCTTACAGAATCTAAGTTTACAAAATAGTGGTGTTAGTAACATATAAGTGTAATTATTTTTAATGTGAGTATTAGTATGTTTTAGTTTAGTAGTTAGTAACGAGATTAAGTTTCCTTGTTATTCTGCTAGAACCCCTCTGCAGGTAAAGGCCTCCTCCAAAGTGAGCCAGTCTTCTCTGGATTTTGCTGAGATCATCCAATTCGGGCCCGCTGTGCATTTTATTTCATCCTCCCATCTATTTCGGGGTCTTCCTATCCTTCTTTTGCCAATTGGCCCTTTCCACGCTGTCACACTTTTTGTCCATCTCTGGTCTTGGAGACGAGCTACGTGTCCAGCCCACTTCCATTTTAGTGCGAGAGCTTGTGTCAGAACATCTGTTGCTTTTGTAATATTGCGTATGTTTGTGTGTCGTATTTTTTGTATTTTTTTTATATTAAGCATACTGCGCTCAATTCCGCGTTGGCACGTCGTTATTTTGTTTTTTATATTTTTATTGAACTTCCAGGTCTGGCAGGCGTAGGTCAAGCATGGTAAAAGGCAGGAGTTCATAACTTTGGTCTTCAGGTTGACCGGCATGTTACTCTTAAATATTTCCTTTAAGCTCCAGTATTTATTCCATGTTAACTGTGCCCTGCGGTCTACCTCCTGGTAGTTGCTCGAACTGTCGAAGCTAATTTGTTTGCCGAGGTAGATGTATTGTTCGGCATAATGAAGAGGTTCATCGTCGACATATATTGGTATCTTGGTGCTGTTGGTCATTATCATAGTTTTGGAGAGGTTCATTTCCAGACCAGCAATCCTGCTAGCATTATTTAATGATTCTACCATGTACTGTAATTCTGATCTATTTTCTGATATTAGTACCAAATCGTCGGCGAAACGTAGATGGCTTAGATACCTGTTTTTTACTTTTATGCCACGTTCTTTCCAGTCAAGCTTGTTTATTATGGACTCCAATGTGGCTATAAATAATATAGGTGATAGTGGGTCCCCCTGTCTTACCCCTCTCTTAACAGGGAACCATGGGCCAGTAGTTTCTAGTTGAACTCTACTTTTGCTGTTCTTATATATGCTTTTGATTACTTGTATATATTCGTTTTCCACTTTCTGTGTTGTCAGAGTTTCCCAGATATAATTGTGAGATACTGAATCAAATGCCTTTTTATAATCGATATATGCCAAGTATAGCGGTCTGTTTTTCTCCTGGTATTTTTCGATAAGAAGTTCAAGTGTGTGGATATGGTCAATCGTAGAGAAGCCTTTTCTGAATCCTGCTTGTTCTATGGGTTGACTCTTTTCTAATGTATCGCTTATTTTTTTGTGGAGGATTGTGGAAAAAAGCTTATATATACTCGGTAGTAGGCTTATTGGTCTGTAGTTTCCTATATCATTTGGGTCTCCCTTTTTGTATAACAAAATAATTTTGGATTCAGACCACTGGGCGGGCGTCTCTCCTGTTTCAAGCACGTAATTGAATAGGTTTGTCAAGGGTACAGCTAGTATTGGGGCAGCAATCTTTAAGGTTTCATTTGTTATGTTGTCCGGGCCCGGGCTTTTATCTGGTTTTAATTTTTTCAACGCCTCTATGACTTCGTTTTCCGTAATCCGCGGTTTGTTATTATTTTTAACTTCGTTCATGGTACCTTGATTCATGTAGCTGGTGTCTTTCGGCTCTTTTGCGCTGTATAAGTCCCTGTAAAACTCGGTTGCTATAATGATGACGTCCCTGCGATTGTTTTTGGATTTTTCGCCTCGTTTTAGCCCGTCGATCCAAGTTTTATTTGGTTTCAGCTCTTTGAATGCCTTTTTTGTGCTTCCAGTTTGGTTCAGGTATTTTTTTATAGTATTGTATCTATAGTTAGAATAGTCCTTCTTAATATATTTACTAACAAGCTTGTAAAGGGCCGAAATTTCGTTTCTCGTTGTTCTAGTTTTGTTCTTACTTTTTTGCAGATCTTGTCTTTTCTTTAAAAGTTTTAGTGTACGTTCAGATAGTATTTTGTGGTTTTTCTTAAAGTTGTGTGTTTCTCGGGCGTTTTGTCAGCTTGAGGTGATGACTTTAATTAGGTTGTCGTAATATTTTTGGGCTGAAGTAATGTCATGCGTGTACGTTTGATCTTGCATAATGTAGGAGTTTAGGTATTCTTTGAACTTTATAATTTCTTCTTCGCTGTTTGGTGTATTTGGATAGTTGGTATACTTTGTTCTGCTTTTCTTTGGCTGTGTGTCATATGTTATTGTAGCTCTTACTGGCCTGTGGTCTGAAGGGTAGTTTACGTTTAATACTTCTATGTTTTGAAATATAAATGTATGTAACATAAGTCTCTATAAATATTAATATTTAAAATGTAAGTATTTTGGCTCAGGGCTGTTATGTTTATATATATATATATATATATATATATATAAATAATATATCCTCACGCCTTCCCACAAGGGTCCCCGAAGGGGTAGGCAGAGGTGTATAGGTAATACCCACACACCCACTTTCCGCCAGAGGTATATTAGGTGCCAACGTGACAGATGGCGAGTCCATCGCCGTTACCCAAGCACGACTATACATACGCCTTTGAATTTCTTCTCAGACGTATGCAGGTTTCCTCTCGATGTTTTCCTTCACCGTAAAGCTCGTGGTGTGACTAATCACTGCACTTAAGTTCAGAAATACTCATTGGTACAGTCGGGATTCGAACTTGCGATCTTTGTGTCGCAGGCAACTGCTCGAACCACTCGGCCACCACGGCTCTCATTGTTTTTATTAAATAAATAAATTAGGACAGAAATAAATACGAACAATTAAATGAGATGTTTGTCTGAACTGTGTAGAGTATTTATTGTATATTGTACCATAGAGGATAGCAAGTGAAACTGGCGCTTACCATAGAATGATCATGGCGCGAAAGACAAATGTTATTCTGTAGTTATCTTACGGACGCTAACTTGTTTCCTTTTGCTTGCAGACTTCTCATTGTCCCAATAGAGAAAATAATAATATTTTTCTAAAACAACTCACCAATACAGGACAATTGGGAAGCATAGTAAACCCGTCGTTCCCGGCATGTAGGTATTGCTTGATAGCCAGCCTATACTTCTGGTCCCTCTGGAGATACTCATCCCCTACTTTGACCACCTGCTCGGCGACTCGCTCCCCGGGGGGCTTGGAGGGGTCGAACGCGAACGACATACCTGCCACCTGTTCAATTATCGTGATTAATATCTTGGGATAGTTAAAATTCAGTTCCACACATATTTACGCATTTCGAAAAACGTGTACTGTAGGACTTAGACAACGATATACGCAATTATAATAGATACACAAATTTACATAATTCCAAATGAAGATATGTAAAACTTCTTTTTTATACCACTGGGCTGGAATTTAAGCTCGCGTGTAGCGCCTGGTGGTAAGCGGTTACCGCCGTCTGGAGAAGTGGTTAAGTGACATCGTGTCAGAAATCGTGGAGGTACGTCAACGTTGTCAAGTACGACTACATATGTATCTTCACGCCCTCCCCACAGGGTATCCGAAGGGGTAGGCAGATATATAGCACAACACCGTTCTTGCTGAAATATCTATATTAAGGTGTCAACATGACAGACATATATATTATTATATATATTATTATTATAACATGACAGATGATGATAAGAGAGGTAGGGCATAACGGGTTTCCCGTTCGAATTTGGAGCTGCCCGACTGGGGCAGGACCTCCACCTTATAGAAGTCCGTAGCCAAATAACACAATTTATTGTGTTGTGTTCCTACGTGGTGAATAAGGTTTCCAGTAATGAGCTCCTTGGGGAGGGGGGAGGATTGTTACATTGTGTTGGAAGCAGAGGGATTAAACCCATTATGTTGCCAACACACTATAACTCTCCGAACACAGAGTGGCAACGCGCAAGTGATACTTCGGTATCGTGAGCGTAAATAGGCTACGGTAACCGGTTCCCATCAGGTGGGCCGTATGCTTGTTTGCAACTCTTGTAGTATAAAAAAAAAAAAAAAAATCCGTCATTGTAAAAGCATTACATACGTCCTTGCTCAAACGTATGCAGATTTCCTCTCGAAAGATGTATTATATATAGGTATATTGTATTTTGTTTATTTGTTTACTTTATTGACACACCAACAGTTCATAGGCATAGTTCAGACGCAACTGACCTGAGGGAACCGCCCTTCAAGGCTGGGGTATTTGCTGACAGCATTCTCCAGGACTTGCAGTATGACGGTGCCAGTGGCCTCCACCACCACCAGGGGGTCGCGCATGGGGATGATGCTGCCCAGGTCGCGGAGGGTGAAGTCCCCCGAGGGATGCACCTTGGGGAATACGTCAGATATTTAGAGTTCGTAAAATCTTTACAAATACACCAAGCTTCGCTTACCGCCCGTACCGCCCAGCTTCGCTTGGATGCAAAAATTAAGTTTCCAGAAACAAGATCGCAGCGCCACCTATCAGGTCCAATTGCGAATCAAAACTATTCTCAAATCCACTTGAACACACAAAAAATCATCTAAATCGGTCCAGCCGTTAAGGGGAGTTTAATTACAAATACGCACAGAAGATTTTTATATATAAAGATATATCTTCACATCTACCCTAAAGGGTAGGCAGAGGTGTGTAGATATTTCCCACTTTTCGCACGACTATACATACGCCTTTGAATTGCTTCTCAGACGTATGCAGGTTTCCTCTCGATGTTTTCCTTCGCCGTAAAGCTCGTGGTGTGACTAATCACTGTACTTAAGTTCAGAAAAACTCATTGGCACAGTCGGGATTTTACACGCATCTTTGTGTTGCATGCAGGTAAGTACTCGAACCTATCAGCTACCACGGCTTTAAAGATAAGTTAGCTGTTGTTAAGGGCTATAAATCATTATGTGTTTACCCAAAGGGAGCGGATAATCACAGCTAGCTACATCCAGAGATGGTGAAGACAGTACCTGGTCAGACCTAAAGGTGCCGGAGTTCAGGAGAAGCAGGTCAGCACCCGTGGCTGCCAGCAGGACGTCACACACCCAGTTCCCAAGGTTGCACTCCTCGCGGCGGATGCACGAGAACCTGCCTTCCAGGGGTACGCAGAACTTGCCCAGAACTTCGTCCATCTTACCCTCAATCATTGCTGGAAAGGAAAAGTACATCACGCCGAGTCCCTCAGGGTAGGGAGAGGAGAGCGCCAGTTGTCTCTAGACTCCATACCACTTTTGCTATTTACATAAATAAATAAATAATAAATATCTTGGGACAATTCCACACAAGTTGACATAGCCCCAAATTAAGAAAAGCTTGTGTTATGGTAACATAGAGATAGATATATATATATACAAATACATGACATCCAAAACTTACGTACAAATAAAAGGTAAAAAAAAAACTCGTGTTCATCACACAAATATCTGCCCTCAGCGGGCTTCGAACCCGCGACCTCAAGTTTCACACCAGACGGCCGTCAAAAGTGTAAAAGTACATACATATATGTAACGCCGCCGAGTCCTTTGCGGGGTGAGCAGATAGAGCACCAGTTCTCTCTACACTTACATACCTCTTTCGCTTCGTCCACATTCATCAGTCTCTTCATACATGCTCGTCGGTTTCGAGTACTCTATACGTTATTATTATTACCTCCTGCAAATCGTCACTTACCGGAATACTTGTCCACCTTCGCCTTCAAAGCCTGATCCTCGGCGTAGGAGCTGTCCACGGGAACATCCGTGATATCCACCTTGGTGGAGTCGGGGCCGAAGCATATATTGATCTTGGAGAACTGGCGGAAGTCTGTGCCACTTTTCACTATGTATTTCTTATTTATCTGTCAATAAAATACATGTGAATGAAGCAATAGGTCTGTAAGTCTAGAGAGAGCTGGCCCTCTACTATCTCTGCCCACTCTGAGAGGGACTCGGCGTACTGATTTGTATGTATGTATGTAAAATACATTAAAATTTATATCTACATGGAATATTATTAGACTACAGGCTTTGACCGCTAGTTCCATCCATGTAAAATTTTGAATTAAACATCTTGTTTTATTCTATCTAATGATCTATGTCTGCGCAAAATGCCGTCGCATTGCGTTTGACCACATTATGTATAGGTACTGGCAGGCCCGCCCAGCTTCGCTTGAGTGAAAAAATATTATTTCCCGAAACGCAACCGCAGCGCCTATTGAGTTCAACTGTCAATCTAAACCATTCTCGACTCAAGTTGAACAGACATAAAAAAATATCGAAATCGGTCCAGCCGTTTAGAAAGAGTTCAATGATTAACACACGGACACAAGAAATATATATAATAGATAAAATATAAGCTGTGGTGGCCGAGTGGTTCGAGCAGTTGCCTGCGACGCAAAGGTCGCAAGTTCGAATCCCGACTGTACCAATGAGTTTTTCTGAACTTAAGTACAGTGATTAGTCACACCACGAGCTTTACGGTGAAGGAAAACATCGAGAGGAAACCTGCATACGTCTGAGAAGCATTTCAAAGGCGTATGTATAGTCGTGCTTGAGTAACGGCCATGGACTCGCCATCTGTCGCGTTGGCACCTAATATACCTCTGGCGGAAAGTGGGTGTGTGGGTATTTCCTATACACCTCTGCCTACCCCTTCGGGGACCCTTTTGGGAAAGCGTGAGGATACTAAATACTAGTAGGTATCATAATGTTAAAGGTTCCCAAGGAAGTGCCTATATGTTACCTCCATTATTTCGTAGACGTGGTCGTGACCCCCCAATATGAGGTCAATGTCCGTTGACCCCTCAGCTAGTTTGATGTCGTTCGGTGTTCGCATGTGCGTCAACGCTATCACAAATTCACAGCCCTGCGGAAATATAAAATAGTTGAATCGAAGTCGATAACATACATAAAAAAACACTAGTTGTCCCGCCCAGCTTCTTGCAGATGCCAGGTAGAATCGAAGCAACCACTAGTAAAACAAAAGTGGTTGAGCAGCTTGAAAAATTAAATTTCCTGAAACACGATCGCAGCGCCACCTATCGGGTCCAATTGCGAATTTAAACCATTCCCAGATCCCCTTGAACACACACAAAAAATTTCATCAAAATCGGTCCAGTCGTTTTAGAGAAGTTCAGTGACATACACACTCACAGAAGAATTATATATATAAAGATAGTCCAATTGGGAACCTCCTCCTTTTTTGAAGTCGATTAATAATAACGTAACGCCGAAGTCGAGACAACGTGGAGCAATAAAAACACCAAACACCAGAGAAATAGATTGTTAATATTCTTGGTGTTTTGTGTTAAGGCGCTTAGTAGTTAAGGCGGATTCGGATAGTGTCAAACACCTCTATGGGCCGATGTCGCCACTAGCGGCTATCTGTCATTGGACGGACTGTCAAAAGTGTCAACTCTACTATCTGTCAACGAGCGGACAGTCAAAATGACAACTCGACTATCTGACAGCGGACGGATCGTCAAAAGTGTCACGTTCGAACCACGATCGTATTCTTTAAAACAGGAGTAACCATACCTCTTGTTTCAACTGAGATGAGAGTTTGCTTCCCGCCTGCAGGAAGTCTATAAACGTCACCTCCTCCGGGTTGATCGTGGCTAGGGTGTCCAACCATTCCTAAAAACAAGGAATTAATTAAAAGCTCGGAAATCAATTGTAAATGATGGCAATGAATTGCTCCCTTTACAAAGAAGGATAAATTGTCTACAGAGAACTGGCGCTCTGTACTCTCTGCCTACACCGTTAGGGACTCGGAGTGATGATATGATGATGATATATGCACATATATCTTCACGCCCACAAGGGTCCAACAAGGGTCCACGAAGGGGTAGGCAGAGATGTGTAGATGGTACGAACACACCCACCTTCCGCCTGAGACATATTTTAGGTGCCAACGTGACAGATGGCGAGTCCATCGCCGTTACTCAAGCACGACATTAATACGACTTTGAATTTGAATTTCTTTGAATTTCTCAAACGTATGCAGGTTTCCTCTCGACGTTTTCCTTCACCGTAAAGCTCGTGGTGTGACTAATCACTGTACTAATGATCGAAAAGACTTATTGCTACAGTCGGTATATGAACTTGCAATCTTTGTGTTACCAACTTCTCGAACCACTCGGCCTCGTGGTGTCAATAATCACTGTACTCAAAAGACTTATTGCTACAGTCGGGATTCGAACTCAGCCACCACTCCTATTACCTGTTCGACCAGACCTATCAGCCCGATCTTATGTCCGTTGCACATGAGAGCGTGTGTGATCTTGCCGTCCCCCAGGGGCCGACCTGTCTCGTTGTCGATCACGTTGGACATCAGCCAGGGGAAGTTGCACTGCGCCACCAGCCCGGAAAGCACCTCGAGTCCGAAATCTGATGATCGAGGAACAAAGCCAATCAGATAACTGCGGCCTAAGGGCGCAGGCATTCATTACGTGAACTAATGGATGAACTCCAGTCAGTAGAGTAGCTAGGTATCCATAGGCCCTGGGGCAAAAATTTACTAGGGCCTCAACTAACTATTTAAAATCGTTTGTTCCGTATTCGTCGGCTTCCGAATTTGGCGTACTCTAGATTCACAGATATTTAGTAATACAGTCGACTCCATAATAAAATTAAATCCAAATACGAATTGTAACATTTTTTTTTTCAATCATTTTGTTTATTATTTGTTCAATGAAGAAATTAAAACTATGTTACCATTATTAAAGCCGCATGGAATCTGGTTTATTTATATTAGTTCAATATATAGTTAGTAAGTCCGAATCCGAGGGGCCTCTAAGCTTGGGGGCCTCGGGGCACTGCCCCTAGCCCCTAGGTAGGTAGCTACACCACTGAATGTTTAAATTAAAAATACATATTTTAATTCAATCAGTTACTATGTGTATTAAGTTATCCTATTTTTATAACTCTAACGCAATTAAGCGTTACATTTATAAAAAAAAACTATATATTTTTTTATTTTACTTATTTTACTGGAGATTATTTTTTATTTAATGTACGCAAAGCTGGGCGGGACAATTAGTGCATGCATAATATTAATTAATATATTTTAGACTACACGGGTGGCAACAAGGATGCGGTCCGGCTGATGGTAAGCGGTTACCGCCGCCTATGGACGCTTGCAACACCAGGGGTATCACTCGCGCGTTGCCGACCCTGCAGGAATCTAATACATAACATACTAACCATTATTATCTTTTTTCAAGTTGGCTAAAAACAAAAGCAGCACTCACCAAAATCATGATTCCCAAATACGGCACAATGTGTTCCGATTTCATTCAACACAGGTACCATTTGTTCCCCTTTCGTGTATGTACTCACTAGAAAAGAACGTAACGTAAGTTTGATTACAAGCAATATTCAACCTTAACAGAAACAATATACAGTCGTCTATACTAAAAAATGTTAAATAAAGGTCGACTTTAAGAAGGTTTAAACTTTAACACATACAATACACAGTCTTTATTCGAATGAATAATAAATAAATTTCCTGTTCTTAAATACAATGTCACCACGAGCTTTACGGTGAAGGAAACATCGAGAGGAAACCTGCATACGTCTGAGAAGCAATTCAAAGGCGTATGTATGTATAGTCGTGCTTGAGTAGCGGCAATGGACTCGCCATTTGACACGTTGGCATCATCAGAAGGCGTGTGGATACTACTTCACAGCTCTGCCTACTCCTTCGGTGACACTCACGGAAAGGCGTGAAAATGTACTATTCCATCAATAAATTTTAAAGCGAAGTACTCGTCTTTCGATCAATCAATTATCGTCTGAATGCAATGAAAAATACTGTTTAATTTCCCTTGTTTCCGCTTTTAACCTGAGAAATGCCTGCACGCCTTTTGGTCTCGCCACACTTCAGTTAAGAAGGTTCCCAGAACTGACGCTAAGAGAAAGTTAAAAAATCCCACTCACACATGCTTGGTGAGAAAGCATCGCCACTGAACAGCACCAAAGGGTTGAGGTGTTGGAAGGTCTTCACAGCTGTGCTGAACCTCAAAGCACCTCCTACCGGTTCTGTGTCTGCAGTAAACATAATTAACATACATACATACATACATATCATCACGCCGAGTCCCTAACGGGGTAGGCAGAGAGTATAGAGCGCCAGTTCTCTCTAGACTAATTAACAACCTTATATAAACACTAGCTGTGCCCGCGACTTCGTCCGCGTAGAATTTTCAGTCTCCATAATAAAAGTAGTCTAAGTTACTCTATTTACATCAGCTATCTGCTAGTGAATGTTAAAAATCTCGTTAAAATCGGTCCAGCCGTTTCAGAGATTACCCGGAACAAACACACAGACAGACAAAAATTGTAAAAAATGATATTTTGGTATATGTATCGTGTATACATATTTTTTTTATACCACATGGTTGGCAAACAGGCATGCGGTCCGCCTGATGGTAAGCGGTTACCGCCGCCTATGGACGCTTGCAACACCAGGGGTATCACTCGCGCGTTGCCGACCCTACTCATATGCATTTGCAATTTGCATATGCAACATCTATATGCATTTAATAAAAAGCGGTTATTTTAATATTACAAACAGACACTCCAATTTTGTTTATTTGTATAGATATATAATAAGCCGTGGTGGCCGAGTGGTTCGAGCAGTTGCCTGCGACGCAAAGGTCGCAAGTTCGAATCCCGACTGTACCAATGAGTTTTTTCTGAACTTAAGTACAGTGATTAGTCACACCACGAGCTTTACGGTGAAGGAAAACATCGAGAGGAAACCTGCATACGTCTGAGAAGAAATTCAAAGGCGTATGTATAGTCGTGCTTGAGTAACGGCGATGGACTCGCCACCTGTCACGTTGGCACCTGATATACCTCTGGCGGAAAGTGGGTGTGTGGGTATTACCTACACTCCTCTGCCTACCCCTTCGGGGACCCTTGTGGGAAGGCGTGAGGATATATTATATTATATATATATATAGATATAAATGTTATAAAGAGGAAAGATTTGTATGTAAGTATGTTTGTAACGAATTGGCTCAAAAATTCTTTCACCATTGGAAAGCTACATCCACCCTGAGTGACATAGGCTATATATTTCTTTTATAAAACATTACCACCACTTAACTTACCTACTTAACCAATTTCAAGGTTTTGGTATACAGCCGTAGGAGACGAGTCGATTGAGTAGCTGCTCGCAACACAAAGATTACAAGTTCTAATCCAGCCAGTACCAATGAGCTTTTCTGAAGCTATGGAATGTATATAGCAAAAATTTGCATAAGTTTGAAGAACTTCAAAGACGTAGTATGTGTTTGAGAAACGTCGACGGACTCGCCGTCTGTCACGTTGGCGCCGGAATATAACTCCGGCGTAAAGTGGGTGCGTGGTCACCTGCCTGCGGGACCCTTATGGAAAGGCGTGAAACCATTGAACTGCGATGGAATGATGTTGACAAGCACTTACTGGTAGTCTGCTCAATGTTGTACACATCGTTGAAGTGTATAATGATGACATCGTCAGCCATTCCCCTGCCTGCCAGCTGGCTGACCGCCCTCCTGCCCACCTGGCGTACTTCCAGTGACGCCTGCAAACATATACATATATAAATTAACATATACACATATTTTAAAAAAATATAAGTAAACCCAAAAAGGTATGTATCAAGTTTAAAATTATGCATAATGAATTTGTCTTCTAGAAATGGGTACATGTCGTTTAAGAAGTAAGACGTTTGTCTTCTAGAAGTTATAGGGTGTTGTCAATACAACCTCATGAAAGGGACTAAATAAGTACTCACTTCGAAACATAGTTTTACATTATTTTACAGATATATATATATATACATAGACGGCTTGGTCTAGTGGTTAGAGCTCCTGACTGCGAAACTTGAGGTCGCAGGTCCGAATCCCGCTGAGGACAGATATTTGTGTGATGAACACGAGTATCTTGGATGTCCTATGTATTTAAGTATAAATCTATCTATATAAGTAAATATATCGTTGTCTAGTTACCATAACACAAGCTTTGCTTAATTTGGGACTAGGTCAATTTGTGTGGAATTGTCCCAGGTATTTATTATAATATTAAAAATTAAGTATATATAAGGTTCTAACTCGAAAGAAAAGTTATAAAAAACTATTGCGTGGCATTGCTCCGCATGCTGGAAGTTAACAAATATTATGTGTACACCTGTCAGTGACACACACATATAGTACGCCATTAATTGTATATATTTAGCAGTGGCGGTAGAATCGTTCGATTATGCTACTGCAAGTATTACAAGTTCGAACTCGGGCTGTACTAATGGGTATTTTCTGAAATTAAGTACAGTGAAGGATATCCTCTCAACGTATGCAGGTTTATACATACATATAATCACGCCTCTTTCCCGTAGGGGTAGGCAGAGACCACTTCTTTCCACTTGCTACGATCCTTACATACTTCTTTCGCTTCGTCCACTTTCATTATTCTCTTCATACATGCTCTTCGGTTTAGGGTACTCTTGACCTGACCTTTTTTCAAGACGTCCCTAATTTGTTCTAGAAACGTACGCCTAGGTCTACCCCTTCCAACACTTTCATTCACACTCGCCTTATACGATTTTTTCGTCAATCGTTCTTCATTCATTCTCTCGACATGGCCAAACCATCTCAGCATACCTTTCTCAATTTATTTCCTTATATTAACGAAAAAACTCAGCTTGGATTGTGAAAAATCACTGTAATTGAGTCCAGGAAAGCTGAATAATCAAGAAAACGGAAAAGCTACGACTGTATAGCGAAACATAACCAGTAAAATATACTAATCACAATTACCCGACCAAAACTTGGTGCGATTCTATTCTTAGATTCACAAAGTGTTAAAGCGAGTTTTAACCCTAGTAGGGTTATACAAGGCCGTTAAAATTTGTTACATCCCGTCCGTGACCGAGGTCAAAGCAATTTACAGTTACGTGTATACTGATGAATGTGGACGAAGCGAAAGAGGTATGAAAGTCTAGAGAGAACTGGCGCTCTATACTCTCTGCCTACCCCGTTAGGGACTTGGCGTGATGATATGTATGTATGTGTCGGGCGTGTATTGTAGGGCAGTCGATACGCATTTCGATGTCACCGGTTGCCGGCAAGTTATTTGAGCGCCGTGCGAAAGAGATGCCTCTATCTTCTACTAAGAGTCATTATAGTCTCCTCCCTATCACACAGTTAGCAAGTTCGTGACGGGAAGCGGGAACTATAACTAGATAAGCGATATCTGTGTTGTGTGAACGCATTGTATTCCATCGCGATATTGTCTTGAATGTTGGTAGCAGAAGAACCTTTCTTCTTCTTACGCTTTATGATTCATAGAGTAAATAAAAAAAAATCATGAACCAATGAAACATCGAAATGAAAAAACAAGTAGGTAAATTTCTCCAGCTCTATGTGATCAAAAGCACAATAAAAAGTATTAATATAAAAAAAATCCTACGTCTATGGTCTATGAAACATGCGATACAAAACAAGACGACAGACAACACCAACTTAGTCTAGAATGTAATAAAAATATTTAGCAATAAAAAAAAATCGGTAACTGGTGCTCTTGCTGTTCTGCTCGCAGAAATTGAATGATGCTGAAGGGTGCATGTACATAGACCTACAAATACCATAGACATAAAATAAAAATTTCCCATGACAGTCAAATACACTCTTAAACATCATCAGATTCGTACAAAACTTAAATGACCCTGAAGGGTGGACTTGATGGTAAAACAGTGAGACGTCGAAAATGTGTGTAACCCTCCCTCCATATATCCGTCATATTTTCTTTACTAAAACCATTAAAACTATATTCCAATATAATAAAAAAAAATATTCAAGCAGTGTGACCACATAATATCTGATTCGTGCCTGTTTTAGCCATCCGACGACAGAGCGCACGCTGTCTGTCACCTCCCCTGGCACATCCACACTGGTTGACTCTATGAGGGAACTCCATCGTGACCGGAGAGCCGCCTGCGCCGCAAACGACGCCATTCGAGACCACTTCACTGATATAACCATTATTATTTTATAGATTTGTTTATATATTCTAGCAATTAATATCCTATGACTAATTCGTATGATACATAAAGATTCTTATAGTACTTCAGTTGCAATTTCAGGCTTTAATGAGAATTGGCTTCTTTTAATGGTACTGAAGGTTGGCAATAAGTATATCATTATGATAGTCAAGAAGACTCAGTGTTTCTTGTACTGAATAAAGGCTGCAGATTTTATATTTCTTATCTTATATTTAAGTCTAGACAGAATGGCGTGATGATGTATGTATTTCTTATCAACAATTATTACGAATATTATAAGACAAAATATTTCGGTGCCAATGTGACAGATAACTTATGCCGATTTCCCTGCAATTATTATACCTAATTAATAATAACCCACACAGACAGATTTTGTGTAGTAATCTTTTTATAAAAATTTCAAGTGACCATTCATCATCTTAAAACCATACAAAATATTAGTACTTATCAATCACTATCAATGAGATTACTGTCCTTTTATCACAGCTTCAGTTACCTTGTAAAGGCCATTATAAGATAATAAAAGACTGAGGTCAATGGTGTACATATAAATTATTATTTAATATTAAATTAATCATTAATTATTGCTTCCTGGTAACCTTGAATTTTAAGTAAACAGATAACCAGCATTCTGATTTAAATGGCAACCCTATAAATATTTTGGAATTAGACCAGATAGTCTGTAAACTTTAACAATAATGGGAGGTCCCATTAAGTAAAAAGGTAAAATTACAATTTATAAGGTCTATATCCAACATTCACAATAAACTTACTTGAGACAAATGAAAAAATGGATCTGTGTGATAAAATTAGCATTTTCTCATTGCCAACCTTCAGACCACATATGTTATAGTTACACAGTACATCAAGGCATCAAAAATTTCCTTTTGCATAGACTGCTATAAGTAATAGTTTTTTTTATACACAAGAAATATATCTTTGATTTAACTGGCAAATTACAATAACATTTATTCACTCTACAAAAAAACTTGTTGTCCTACTTTGCCACACTTCAAATGGTAATGAAGTCTAGAGGGTTCAAGGCTTCTCAAGTACCTATCTATTTTAGAACACCAACATGCATAATGTTTTATCACAAATTAGGCACAATTAAAAAATTACAATGTCAATTTCATTCATAAGAAGTTTTATTCGTGTTATTTATTGATCGGAATTTGTGATGTAGACATGTGTATTCCTTTCCTCCAATTGCATTATTTAATAAACATAGATGTAAGTATTTAATCGGGAAAAAATCTTGACTTACCTAACAGAATGGCCCCTTGGTGAATGAAAGTCTTGTGCTTTTCAAATATTAATGGCTTTTTAATTTATATTCCAATAGATATTATTTTTCTCGTGGTATACTTCGTTATTTTAAGTTGGCTTTTAATAAAATTAATGTTACTTGTAATGCACACCCACAAACGGAATTTCTCGAACTGTCAGTCAGGTGATAATATGTCATGTGTCAGATAAAATGTCTTCGATCCGATGTCAGGCGTGACAAAACGTTTCGATTTTACAATGATTTTCGCCGCTATATAGTACTACAATCTTGTACATTCAATTTGCGCATTTAAATAATGCATATAATGCAATATTGTGGTGTGACTCGGAATATTTAAAGCAAAAAAAAACTTAGGACTTATGCACACTAGACTTATTACTACTTTATTATAATATGAATTCAATTCCACGAACACTTTGCAACACTTTGAACACAAAGTTCTCATATACTTTAACGAGGTTCAAAGATCTTGGTGAGTAGTCCAAAACAAGATAAGTTTGTTGACTCTAAATTAGTTATCAGATACTTAATTTTGTAGGCATTGTCTAATAGTAGTGTTGTATTTATAATTATGTTTTTTTTATTGTTGGACGAGTACGTACGGAATTAAAACTAAATTATTAAAAATTATAATTTAATTTCACCATATACCAGTACATGCAAAATCACTTTCAGCGTCGTACCAATCAATTAATCCGCCATTATGCCACATGAAGGTACCTTTTAAATTAGGCGAAGCTTCTAGAATAAGATAAAGAATCAACTTAGCGCCTTCATCCGGTTCAATTTGACCTCCTTTATTAGCCATATCTGTCTTCACATGACCCGGGTGGACCGCATTTATTGAAATATTCCGCTTGTAATATTTCCTCTGTTGTATCATTGTCAGAGCTGTTACTGCAATTTTCGATACTCTGTGCTCGGCGTGCTTGCCTTCATCAGCAAAATCATTCTTGTCAAACGTTCCATTTTTAACGCTATCCAGATAAGAATCGACAAACTGATTTAATTGCTCCGTCGTTAAATCGGGGTCCACGAGTGTTCGAATCCATTGTTTGTTTTTTAAATTCGACAAATGACCACATCCACTAGAAACGTTGACAACTCTAGCATTATCTCGTAGAAGGGGGAACAAATACTCTTCAATGGTCAGCATGCTTTTGTAATTTACGTCAATATTTCGCTTGGCGGCTTCATAGCTGGGGTATATTTCGTTCCATTCCAATATGGCGGCGTTATTGACTAAAACGTCGAATCCTCCGTGCTTTTCGTTCAGGAATTCGGCGAATGTTTTGATGCTTTCCTTGTCACTTACATCGAGTTGATGAAATTCAGGTTTTAATCCGATGTCATTCAATTTTTTCACAGCTTCGAGGCCTCTTGATATGTCTCTTGCTGTTAAATATACAACGCCATCATATTTCTGACATAACCCTTTCACCACAGCAAATCCTAAGCCTTTGTTAGCACCAGTGACTACTGCTATTTTCACCATTGTCAATCAGCCAATGCACAAAGTGAACTGATCAATTTACCATTTACTGTGGTTGGAATGGAATGAACGATATAAGACATCATTCTTTGCTATCGAAGTTCGGATATTGTTTGCTACTTCAAATAGTTACTCTATCAGTGTAGCAATAAGAGTGAATCTTCGTTATAGTTTTGATGTGTGTATACTATTTGGCACCTGCGTTCTAAAATAGTGATAACAAGTACTGTTTAACCTTATCCCGGTCAATGAAATTTATTTATTGACCTTAACCTCACAGTACATTGCACTGCGACATTTAAGTGTCTTTTACAACCGACTTTAAAAAGGAGGTTGTTCTTTTGTTTTATTTATTACTTTACTCATGATAACGACTTAGTTGGTAGATATTTCGTTTATTATCTTTCAATATGCATACAAGTAGGTACAACTATTTATTACTAGCTTATGCCCGCGGCTTCGCCCGCGTGGAGTTCGAAAAAGTAGTTTTGGAAATTTTCCGGCTAGAATCGGTTCAGCCGATATGCCGTGAACGAGCATCATACATTTGCTGAACTTAAAATTCGGAATTTTTCGTGTTTAAAAAAAAAGTATCCTATGTCCTATTCCTAGGTATAAGCTATCACTATTTCAACTTTCAGCCAAATCGGTTCAGCCGTTTGGCCGTGAAAGAACCCCAAACATCCAAACTTACAAACTTTCACTTTTATAATTTAGTAAGAAGATAAGATATTAGTGAGATACTACTTAAGTTCAGTGAAACTCATTGGTACAGTCGGGTTGCGAACTAGCAATCTTAGTTGCAGGTTACTCGAACCACTTGGCCACCGCGGCTTCTGATGCGCGGTGATGATATGAAATATGTATGTAAAAACCACATTGTCGTCTGTTTATTCTTGCCTTTGGTTTTACGAACTGGAAAAAGATAATACGTTCGTAATAAAAACCAGAACCGGCTTGCTTCCAAGAAAGGATATTATAATGGGTATCTATTTAACCGACCCAACAGTTCAATGATATTTCAAGAACGATTGCTTTTTATTTATTTTTATTATGTGCACTTTATTTATGTTAATACTAGCTCTGCCCCGCGGTTTCGATTGCCTTAAATTATACTTCATTTGTAGTTTTTTTCTGGAATAAACATATCTTTTTTTCTGGAATAAACATATCTTTTTTTCTGGAATAAACATATCTTTTTTTCTGGAATAAACATATCTTTTTTTCTGGAATAAAACATATTATCCTGTATTATTATTAGTAAAAGAGCTGTGGTGGCCGAGAGTTCGAATCCCGCCTGTAGCAATAAGTTTTTCTGAACTTAAGTGCAGCGATTAGTCACGCTTTATAGAAACCCAAAGTAATAATTTGAGAAAATTAAAAGGTTTTAGGAAATTCAAAATTTATAGTCGTGCTTGAATTACGACGATGGACTAACCATCTGTCACGTTGGCACCTAAAATATATCTCTGGTGGAAAGTGGGTGTGTGCGTACTACCGGTACACCCACATACCTCCAATATCTCACGCCTACCCTTTTGGGAATACGTGAGGTATTGGAGGTATTAGAAAAAGACTCCTCGAAAGCCTACAAAATGATATCTCATTCAGAATCGAAGCTGTCGTCATAGCACCTAGATCCACTAAACCCTGTCCCTCTTCAGGTCACGGTTAACTACTACTTAAAGACGCTCGTCTATACTGTAATGTATACTAATATTATAAAGAGGAAAAATTTGTATGTAAGTATGTTTGTAAGGAATTGGATCAAAAAGTACTGGACCCATTCTAAAAATTATTTCACCATTTGGATGTTACATCATAAACATATTTGATGTTACATACATAAGCCGTGGTGGCCGAGTGGTTCGAGCAGTTACCTGCGACGCAAAGATCGCAAGTTCGAATCCCGACTGTACCAATGAGTTTTTCTGAACTTAAGTACAGTGATTAGTCACACCACGAGCTGAACGGTGAAGGAAAACATCGAGAGGAAACCTGCATACGTCTGAGAAGAAATTCAAAAGGCGTATGTATAGTCGTGCTGGAGTAACGGCGATGGACTCGCCATCTGTCACGTTGGCGGAAAGTGGGTGTGTGGGTTTTGCCTATACACCTCTGCCTACCCCTTCGGGGACCCTTGTGGGAAGGCGTGAGGATATATATATATATATTATATATTTATGTTACATTAACATTGTTAAATATAGGCTATTTTAATTGAAAGAAAAAAATAATTTCATGCCAAAATGTTTAAAAAATAAATGTCCACCGTCCACCAAATGAACACCTTTGCGAAGCCGGGACGGGCCGCTAGTAATATAACATTATGAAGAGGAAAGATTTGATTGTTTGTTTGTTTGTATTGAATAGGCTCCGAAACTACTGGACCGATTTCAAAAGTTCTTACACCATTGGAAAGCTACATTCACCCTAAGTGACATAGGCTATATTTATTGCTTGAAATGATTGCTATGAAATTATACGCGGGATAAACCGCGGCCCAAAGCTAGTGTTTGATAAATGGCTCACATTATCCCACAATTTCGAATTAGACCAGCCCAACACGTCCGTAAGGCGATAGAATAACGTGGGATCGTTTCCTTACCAATTTATATGCTAATCTTGTACCGTATTTACTTTACGAATAAAAAACCTATTGTAAATATTGATTTTATTTTTGCCGTGGCGGCCGTATCTCAAGAGCGACTATTCCTGGTGTGGTGGACCTAGGGGCTAGACGGTCAGTCCCAGGCGGACCCCAAGCTCAGGGGGCCCTCGGACTGACTTACAAACTATAACCTTTTAATTTTAAATTTCTCGGAATATAAAGAAACCAGATCCTATGCCACTTTAATTATGGCGGATTAGTTTAAATTTGTTAATTAAAATAAGTTACAGTTTGTATTTGGTTCTTAATTTAGTAGTGCAATTGTGCAACTTACCGCGTATCAATTTAAAAATCTATACTAACCTATACTTCTATACTTAATATAATAAAGCTGAAGAGTTTGTTTGTTTGTTTGAACGCGCTAATCTCAGGAACTACTGGTTGGAATTGAAAAATTATTTTTGTGTTGGATAGTCCATTTCTCTAGGAAGGCTTTAGGCTATATAACATCACGCTACGACTAATAGGAGCGAAGCATAAATGAAAAATGTTTCAAGAAGACAAGTGGGCGTGTGGATACTACCTATACACCTCTGCTTACCTCTTCGAGGATCCTTGTACGAAGGCATGATGATGACTTTGATGTTCTATGTAATTACGCATACTTTTAACTATATAAGTATGTATATCGTTGACCAGTTTCCATAGTACAAGCTTTGCTTAGTTTGGAACTAGATTTGAGTGGAATTGTCCCAAGGTGTTTAATAATTTATTCTAGTATCAGGTGGGCCGTCTGCTTGTTTGCCACTCTTGTTGTATAAAAAAAAAAAAAAAAATAGTAAAATTCAATTTTACGCAGGTAAGAATTACAGGATACAGTTAATGTTTTACATAAAGAACACATTAGAAGTACTATGTACACACATCTGACATTAGTACAATTGGTATGTATGTATTCCGACCATCTATAATCTATTAAAAAAAACACAAGCGCTTCATTATATATATAATAATAATAATAATATATCCTCACGCCTTCCCACAAGGGTCCGCGAAGGGGTAGGCAGAGGTGTATAGGTAATTCCCACACCCACTTTCCGCCAGAGGTATATTAGGTGCCAACGTGACAGATGGCGAGTCCATCGCCGTTACTCCAGCACGACTATACATACGCCTTTGAATTTCTCCTCAGACGTATGCAGGTTTCCTCTCGATGTTTTCCTTCACCGTTCAGCTCGTGGTGTGACTAATCACTGTACTTAAGTTCAGAAAAACTCATTGGTACAGTCGGGATTCGAACTTGCGACCTTTGCGTCGCAGGCAACTGCTCGAACCACTCGGCCACCACGGCTCTAAATAAATAAAATAAATTATATGGTATATTTAATTAATGTCGTTATAGCATTATGTTATTTTATCTATTAAGGAAACATATAATTATACACTTTGCATTCTGATGCTGTGATGTTACCACGGTCATTATAATAATTACAAGTATTGTAAAAGAAAAATCCTCCAATATTGATCTCTTTGAGACGGTATGCAGTAAGCCCGCCAATAATGCAGTAAGCATGCCAATAATGCAGTAAGCTTGCCAATAATGCAGTAAGCCCGCCAATGATGCAGTAAGCCCGCCAATAATGCAGTAAGTCCGCCAATAATGCAGTAAGCATGCCAATAATGCAGTAAGTCCGCCGATAATGCAGTAAGCATGCCAATAATGCAGTAAGCCCGCCAATAATGCAGTAAGCATGCCAATAATGTAGTAAGCCCGCCAATAATGCAGTAAGCATGCCAATAATGCAGTAAGCATGCCAATAATGCAGTGAAATCAAATCAAATCAAAATCTTTTTATTTCACATAGGCCCAGATGGGCACTTATAAAACGTCGAAAAAGAAGCACGGTTCGGGTTGGTCGCTTCCATGGAGAAGAACCGGCAAGAAACTCCATGGTTACTCTTTTGAAATCATTAGGCATATACAATATTTTTTTCGTTACAACAATAGTACCCAAGTATGGGGGAACAACGTAGGTCCGACAATAGGTCGTTGCTTACTATACAAAGCATACATAAAACAAGATAATTATAACAATGTTAGCTAGCAAGATCTAAGAATCTACAAAGCCTACAGTGTTCTCACATTTGTTCTCACAGTAAACCCGCCAATAATGCAGTAAGCCCGCCAATAATGCAGTAAGTCCGCCAATAATGCAGTAAGCATGCCAATAATGCAGTAAGTCCGCCAATAATGCAGTAAGCATGCCAATAATGCAGTAAGCCCGCCAATAATGCAGTAGGCATGCCAATGTTGCAGTAAGCCCGCCAATGTTGCATTATGCACGCCAATAATGGAGTAAGCATGCCAATAATGCAGTTAGCCCGCTATATATATAAAATGTTATGTTGGTTTGTGTACGCTTCAAAAACTCTAAAAGTTCCGCACCGATCGAGCTGAAGTTTTAGCATGATATATAATCCGCATCAAGGGTTGTTTTATCTATTTTTTGCATCAGTCACATATCCACAGCGAAGCGTGGCAGGGTACAGCTAGTGTATAATATAAGTATTTATTTATTTAAAGTTTATGCACAATTACAGTACAATGGTGGGAACTAACTCGTGAGACAACATCGTTAACATTTGCTCCAATTGTAAATTATAATAGTAATAGATTCAGTGGTAATTATTACCTAAAAAAGTGTGCAAAATTCAAGCAACCTTCTTGTTGCTATAGTGTCAATAGTACAATTAGTGTCCACAGTGTTTTGTCCCCATAAATTCTAAATCCCATTGTAAACTCATACAAAGATCGGTGCTGTTAAGTGTTGTGGATAATAACGCGTAAGCGACGCGATCTACACGGCGCTTACGACATTTTCGTCAGCAGCTGTTCGCTTTAAATTGTCCACGTTCCGAGATCGTTCATACACATACCCGCTACCTGCAGTATTTGCTTCGTATTATCATCGAAAATGGAGAACTCCAAAACGTCTGAATGCGATGGGTGCCCCAATGTTTTGGATGGGATGGTTCTCTTATATTGCTCCCGCTGCAAAGGCAAATATCACCTATCTTGCTTGAATCTCACAGCGCAAGACTACGACTCAATGTCTGAGGACTTTAAAAACCAGTGGGTATGTTTACTGTGTCGCTCGATTGAGAGAAGAGCCGGAGATAATTCGGATACTCCTGTTCGCTCAATGCTATCACCTGTTCAGATTGATTTCGTGACTCAACGCACCAAGGCGCGCGCCCCCGCCGCCTGTTCATGCCTATCTGCGAGCAATATCCGCGATATCATTCGTGAGGAATTGAATAGTGTGTTTGAATGTCAATTTTATCCCCAGCTAATGGATATAAGGAAAACAATTTCAACTTTTGAGACCTCGATTGCCTTCTTCAATGAGGAGCTAGATAAAATAAAAACGTCGAATAATTCTCGGGATATTGAAATCAAAAAGGTTATTGAAGAAAACAACTTGTTGCGTTTAGATAATCGAGCCCTCACATCAAAAATAAATGTGATGGAACAGAATGCACGAGCTTCCAATATTGAATTGCAATGTGTGCCAGAACACAAGCAGGAAAATCTCATGAATACAGTCCAGCAACTTGGCAAAATTATCAAATGCCCTATAAACGAGAGCAACGTCCATTTCTGCTCCAGGATTGCAAAAAAAGACTACAGCAGCCCGCGTCCGCGCTCAATTTTGGTTAAGTTCAGCAGCCCGCGCCTGCGTGACGAGTTTCTTGCAGCCACAAGTAGATTTAATAAAAATAACCCAAGTGACAAATTAAACACTGCTCATCTGGGTATTGGTGGAGAGTCGAAGAGCGCTATATATGTCACTGAGCATCTCACACCCGAAAACAAGGCACTCCATGCGGCTGCACGTAGTAAGGCGAAGGAGCTTGGTTTTAAATTCGTTTGGGTTCGCGATGGCAAGATATTTGTCAGGAAGAACGAGACGTCTAATTATGTACACATTCGTAACGTTGAATCTATTAATACTTTGTCATAAATAGCTAAATTTGTATATGTTTACTAATGGGCGCGACAACTAATCTAAATATTTACTATCAAAACGTTAGAGGGTTAAGAACAAAAACAAATGAGCTTTTTAATAATGTTGTATGTAACAGTATTGATATTGTAATTTTTTCCGAAACTTGGCTAAACAGCAATGTTTTTGATTCTGAACTGTTTGATAGTCGTTATGTCATTTACAGAAGAGATCGTGAAAGTTCTGGTTTCCATAGTAAAAAGGATGGAGGAGGGGTGCTTATTGCCGTGTCTAAAACATTGAAGTCAAAACGCTTAATGTCTTGCGACTCTAGTTGTGAGGATCTGTGGGTATGCGTAGAGGTGTGCACTGGTCAGGGTAAGATTGTAAACTTAAATATATGTAGCGTGTACATTCCACCCCCAGTTCAAACACATATATTGCAACATTTCTTTGAAAATGCAAATCGAGCCCTAGACTCACTAAATGGCATTACTCTTATTGTGGGGGATTTTAACTTAAGTAGCTTACAGTGGTCTGAGTCCAATGGTTCTCCTATGATACCAAATGTAACAAATAGCTCATTAAACAACATGCTGACTGACTTTATGTCGCTAAATGGTCTAGACCAATACAACAATTTAGTTAATAACAAAAATAAAATATTAGACCTTGTATTATGCAGCTCCGCAATCAATGATCTTCAAATTAGTGATAATCCTCTGACATCTATTGATCCTTTACATCCGCCTTTTAAATTTTTTATACCATATATTCCGTCTGAATTCTCAAGAGCTAGCAATAATTATAAATATAATTTTCATAAAGCAGACTATACCAAAATTATTTATGAACTGAGCATCACTGAATGGGATACAGTTTTATCAGGTTGCGTGTCTGTTGATAAAATGGTTGAGACTTTTAACGAGTTACTACATAATGTAATACAGAAATATGTTCCTAAATCTAAACCACCCAATCGAAAATATCCAGTTTGGTTTTCTCAATCATTAATTAGATCACTAAAAGAGAAACACAAATGGAGAATGAAGATACGTAAATTTAATAAAAATCCGCGTGATATTTTAGTCTTCGATTTGCTTAAACTTAGATGCACAAAAATGCTCGCTAAAAACTATTCCACATACATAAAGGAATTGGAAGCATCCTTAACTTCGAATCCTAAACTAATATGGTCTTTTATTAAACACAAAAGAAAAGGTAACAGTAATTATCCAAAATGTATGTATTTCCAAGATCGTACAGCAAACAATGGCCCTGATATATGCAATCTTTTTGCTGATCAATTTTCATCCGTCTATGACAAGAATTTTGTGCCTAAGTGCAAAGCAGATTCAAATTGCAACACTATTGGCCTTTCAAATGTGTCATTCAGCTGTGAAGAAGTCCTTAAAGTTTTAAAAAGACTTGATGTACATAAGGGAGCTGGGGCTGATGGTATACCATCAGTCTTTATAGTTAAGTGTGCTGTGGTGTTAGCATATCCTATTTCACTTATTATTAATCAATCCTTAAGGACTGGAGTATTTCCGTCTGCATGGAAGGTTGCCATCGTCATACCGCTTTTCAAAGACGGCGATACTAGTTCCGCTAGCAACTATAGACCCATTTCTGTTATTTCTGTATTCGCTAAAATATTTGAGAAGCTAGTTTACCCTGTTATAGCTTGGCATTTTAAACATGCCTTAATACCACAACAACATGGTTTTGTTAAAGCTAGATCAACGACAACAAATCTCGTTTCTTTTGTTGAAGACTTGACTGATAGTTTGGATCGTGGGCAATCAATAGACACAATATACACCGATTTCAAAAAGGCCTTTGATAAGGTAAACCACATAATGCTTATTCATAAACTTTCGTCTATAGGCATTGCCGGCAATTTACTAACGTGGTGCCAGTCGTATCTTGCAGATAGGAAATCGATGGTAGTAGTTGATGGATACAGATCGGAACCATATGTTGCTTTCTCAGGTGTTCCACAGGGCTCTCATTTGGGACCCTTGTTTTTCAATATTTTTATTAATGACATGAAAAATTGTTTTAAATACTCCGAATGCTACTTGTTTGCAGATGATTTAAAGCTGTTTAGACCAGTTACTTCATCAGATGATGCACGATTGTTGCAACGCGACCTAAACAGCTTAACTGAATGGTGCAATTTGAACGGAATGAGCTTGAATGCTGACAAATGCTTTACTATGCGCTTCACTAGGAAAAGAAAATCTATCTCTAGAACATACTCTGTCAATGATCATGTGCTTCGTGAAGTTGACCACATACGTGATTTAGGTGTTATCCTGGATAGAAAGCTACGTTTTCATATGCATGTTGAACATATCGTGAGCAAAGGATTCAAAATGCTCGGTTTTGTATTACGCAATTGCAAGGATTTCAAAAATTCTAAAACTAAAATCTCCATTTATACATCTCTCGTTCGCTGCAATCTCGAGTATTGCAGTGTCGTCTGGAACCCACACTATGACATTTATGACAAAAGGTTGGAACGCATACAGAAACGCTTTATTTGGCACTTAGCCTATAGTTGCAACTTAGCAAAAAAAACTTTTCAGTTACAACGACAGATTGCAGCACTTTAAGCTTTCATCTCTTTCTACTCGAAGGAAACAATTGGACAGCATGTTTCTGTACAATATTATAAATGGTAAAATTGACTCCCCTCATTTATTAAAGTTAATAAATTTCTCAGCACCAAAGAGACGGCCCAGGTCTGCGAATCTCAAACCGTTTGTTGAAAAAGCCTCGCGTTCACGCCAAGGCCGCTTCTCTCCCATTAATAGGCTCATCCGTCACTACAATGCTCTCCATAGAATTGCTGAAGGCAAAATCAGGGACGACCAGAACTTTCCTAATACCGTCGATATCTTCTCTGATAAACCCTCTAAATTTAAGAAATCTATAATTAAGTAATTTGTCCTAACAGTATTAATCCTGATTGTAACATGCTTTCTTTATAATGTAACTCCTCAAACCTAAATTTTATATATTAGCTAAATGATGTTTAAGTTGTTTAATCTTATTTTGTTAGTTTAATTTTAGTTAATGAGTCTTTTGTTTTTTTGCATGCAGTTTTCACCTATAATTAAGATGGCATTTAGCACGGGCACAACTTCAAATGATTTTTATTACTTGTAATAATGTACATCTTGTTGGTGATCAATAAATAAATAAAATAAATAAATAAATGGTGGACTTAATGCTAAAGCATTTTCTCCCAGTCAACCACCCTTGACAGGAGAAACATTGAAGCGGGTGTGCATAGAAATAGATATATATATATATATTTTTTTTTTTTTTTTTATTTTTATTTTTTTTTATATATATATATATATATATATATACTGATTTATGTATACCTATACTTATACATTATTATTAGACACTAGCTGTCCTGCCCAGCTTCGCTCGGGTGAAAAAGTTAAATTGCCCGTAACACGATCGCAGAGCCACCTATTGGGTCCAATTGTAAATCTAAACCATTCTCGAATCTAGCTTAAGACACACAGAAACACACAGAAAGCTTCGCCCGGGTAAAAAGGTAAAATTCTTGAAACTCGATCGCAGCGCCACCTATCGGGTCCAATTTAATATAGCCTATGTTACTCGGGGATAATGTAGCTTTCCAAAGGTGAAAGAATTTTTGAAATCGGTCCTGTAGTTTCAGAGCCTATTCATTACAAACAAACAAACAAACAAATCTTTCCTCTTTATAATATTAGTATAGATAAAAATAAAAAAGTGGATGAAAAAAAAAACTTACAAAAAAATATATATATATGACAGTAAATATTATAATAGCTACTATACTAACACTAATAATAATATAATAATTATTATTATTATATACTATACTAACATAAGTGAAGTTGAGGTTGTGAAAGTATGTTTATAGATCGACCGCATTATTATACATAAAGCTTCGCGTGTTTCACGTTTGAACACCAGTAAAGAGAGTTTGCCTCCTAGGGAATTAAAAAACGTGGAGAAAACATCTAGTGTAAGAATATTTATTACTTTTGTTATTTTTAAACTGATTTAAAATAAAAGTACTTTATAAAGCAATTGTTGACAGCACATTTTATAATTGAGTCATTGCGTATTTTTTATCATTAAAATAATGATAATGATTAAGTTCAAATTGACGCTAAGTGGGACGTTAGTAATTGTCAGAATAATTATTATACGTAGTTATAAATAAATCATTACTCATACGTCATAATCAAAATATATTCACTCGGCCTAACAAAAGAGACACAATTTTTCAATTCATCTATCGATAAATTTTTTAATGGGCATTAGTAATAAAAAAGCACCCATTAAATATATTTTGGAGATAATATAGTTTTATTCGAAGTAAATACATAACTTGCACTAATAATCTATCTCTGTGCCAAATTTCATCGAATTCCGTTCAGCCGCTTTTGCGTGATTAAAGGTTTGGTCAAACAGCGGACGGGGCGGGACGGCGACGCGACGCTGACGGGACGGCGACGCGGCGTGGATGTCACACTGCGGACGTGATGATCCTGCAAGCGTCGCGCCGACCGACCCGCCGCACTCGGCGTGATTTCTCGAGCATTTTGGAACAAGATGTCGAGTGATTCAGACGTGGAAGTTGCGCTACTCTTGTTTGCGTTAGCAAAAAAACGGCGTAAACGGATATGGGTGCACGAAATAAATCAAAAGCGTCATGAACATGGGGAATATCACAGACTCTGTCAGGAACTGAAATCCCATGAAGATAGGTTTTATACCTACTTCAAAATGTCGCAGACTTGTTTTGAAGAATTACATAGTGTAATACAAGAAAAAATAAGCAGACTCGACACGAACTGGAGAAGAGCTATTAGTTCAAGAGAAAGGCTGGCAATTTGTTTGAGGTAGGTTCGTTTATTGTCTTATTATTATGTTTATAAACTTAAAAACTCAACATCATCAAATTAATTAAACTCTTTAAATTAAAACCAGTCTTCATAATCACAGACAGTAAGTACCGGATGATTTTAATTATTTACTTTTTAAATCTTAATCTTAACTTAAATCAACATATCACACTGGGGCTGATAGGCACATCGTTCCACGTAATCAAAGAATGAAATAATGATTCATGATTCGCACTTTCAATATTCGTCCATCATATCACCTACTTACTCAACTACGAGTTCTGATGAAAACCGCATATTGTATTCACCAAGACCTCAACTGTGAAGAGTAGTCACTGGTTACTCTTCATAGAGTCCTATCTCGTGCGAAAGATACATAAAAATACATAAAACAAGCTCATAACTGAGTGCTATCGGAATCATCGAGTTGCAGTAAATTTCCTTGTAGTGAGTTACATTGCTCTTCAAATACTTGTAATTGTTCAGAATTGTTGACTGACACATTGTTATTGTTGTCACTAGAGAGATTCATCGGTTGAGGTCTTGGTGAATACAATGTGTACGCAGTTGAGTAAGTAGGTGATGTGGTGGAAGAATATTGAAAGTGTGAATCGTTATAGTTATTATTCAGCAAATGTAATTCTATGTTCGAAAACAATTTGGCTAGTTCCAACTTGACGATGGCCTGCTCTCGTGGAGGAAATTTTTTAAAAGTGTCGGCGTAACTGAGAAATAAATTATCGATGACATCATTTTCTTTTTTCTTTTTTGAATTTAAAAATTGTAGCACTCTCCCAACATCATCATCGTTTCTTCTGGTCTCTGATGATCGTTTATTGCAGTGATATGAAACTCTCGGTGTTGATGCCGTAGGTGTATTAGCTGGCGATTCTGGAAGCAGGGCCTGCGATGATGGCGGAATCTGTGACGATGACGATGTTGATGGTAGTAGTGATGGATTAGATTGCGATGTCATATCTTGTGAATTTTCAGAATCTAGTGTAGGTGTTTGAGTATATGGAGAAGGCTGTGTGGCATCTAGTGAAACGTTCGAAGAAGATGCTCGTAGCACATTAAAGTTGTCTAAAAATGCAAGCTGTGATGCCCACGTGTAACTGACATTTTTTCTGCCAGAACCTGTTGAACTTTTGACTTGTTTTTTATATTTGGTGTAGCCATCTCTTACAGTCTTCCATTTACTCCTCACGGCTTCACCTATTGTAGCAAGAAAGTTTATTATTATATATTAAACAAGCAACGTTTATGTATAAATAATACTACTTCTCTCGCTGATAATTTTATTTATCGCACGGATATACCATATATGAATCTTATTTTATAACTTAAATCTTATTTTCTGTTTTTTTTTTCAGGTATTTAACCACCGGCGACTCCTATCAAACCATTGCTTTTTCTTTTCGTGTTGGACGCAGTACGGTGGGTGACATTGTAAAGACTGTTTGCACAGAGATATGGAACTTACTACAGCCGACTTATATGCCAACACCGACAGAGGAGATATGGAGGCAGTCGGAAGTTGGTTACAGAGAAATATGGAACTTCCCCAACTGTGTGGGAAGTATTGACGGAAAACATATTGCTATTAAATGCCCTCCTAATAGCGGTTCAAATTATTTTTGCTATAAAGGTTTTTTCTCTATCGTTTTGCTTGCGATTGTAGATCCATTTTATAAATTCATCACTGTTGATATCGGAAACTATGGGCGATTGAGCGATAGCGGAATCTTCGAAAATTCGATCTTTTATCGAGTATACCTAAATGGCAAATCACTGCTACCCCCAAAACCTCTCCCTGGAAGTGAAGACACTACACCTCAGGTGTTAATCGGAGATGAAGGTTTCGCTTTGAAAGAATATCTAATGCGGCCTTTTCCTAGAGCAACGGTTATACACGACAACAGAAAGAAAACTTTCAACTATCGACTTTGCCGAGCTAGACGAGTTGTTGAAAACAGTTTTGGTATTTTAGCACAAAAATACCGGATCTTTCATAGACCTATAGAAAGTGATGTTGATACTGCTATACATGTAGTCAAAGCAGCCTGTTGTCTGCATAATTACATAAGAGTGAAGGGAGAGACTTTTTCTTTTGAGCCCAATGAAACACTGGACACGTCAAGAGCACTCACTTCAATAAGATCAACAAATCAGCGATCTCCAAACGCCGCATTTGCAGTCCGAGAAATGTTTGTTACTTATTTTAATAATAATAGAATAAATGACCAATAATGTAATGTTACTTACCACTTTCATTGAGTTCCCTTCCTATAGATTCCCAAATCGCAGATTTGAGACCAGCATTTTTGTATTGATTATGGCCCAAATCATATAGAAAAACATAGCCTCGAACGAGTTCTATCAATTTTTCTACTTTCTCCATTTCCATTTCTGTAGTAAAACACAAAAGCACGTCACGTCGGGCGCGACGTGCTCACGTCCCGCTGTCTATTTGACTAATTAGACAAATTCGCATAGAACACAACTTGTTTCGACCTGCTCACGTCCCGCTGGCGCCCCGTCCCGCCGTGCGATTGTTGTATTACCGTCGGGCGCGACGGTGGCGTGACGCGACCGCTGGTCCAGCGCCGAGCGCGACGGCTCTGTGTGACACTTCCTATATTAATTAGTATATTACAACTGCTCACGCCGCGCCAGCGTCGCGTCGCCGTCCCGCCCCGTCCGCTGTTTGACCAAACCTTAAGGGTTACAAACATCCTTATAGTAGGAGAGCTGGCATCAATTTTTGGGTAGGTATTTGAGGCAAGCTGAAAACTTGTCACATACGTCTCATATTATACCCCAATACAGAACTGCAGACCCGGCTGGTAAATACCGGACTTCTCTTCTTCTCTCGGACTATTATATTCATTTATAATATTAATGGGATTACTCAGCTGTCTACTACTCCGTAAAGACTGCGGATGACAATCTTAGAAATTTTACAAACTTTTCTTTAGACTTCATATGACATATATATATATATATATATATATACATATATATGTATAAAACAAGTATATAATAATATAACGTTACCGCGATCTAATAGAAAACAGGGAGCCACCTTGGCAGCTGGCCTTAAACTTGGTCGACTTGTTACTTGCGTGTCGTGTGCAACGCACGTCTGCGGCATGCGCGCGGCCTTTATCCGTTCCTAGTTCGAAACGCGTTCGATATTCGAAAATTGGTACAAGTTTTTTTTTAAATAGCGACTTTATTAAGTGACAGTTGCTTTTAATATAGTGAATTGTATTAGACATAAAAAAAAATTGTGATTTATTATTTATGTATTTTTATTTGTAAATAAGTTATTAAGTGCTGCCAATGTTTGTGGTGTTATGGATGCTGTGGTAAGCTAAATGTTTTGTTTACTTTTCTTGTTGATCTCTTAGTGTAGTAGATTACGAATTGGTTTATTGCACGTGACGTTTTTGTAAACTCTACAAGAAATTGTACTGACAGTGGAGGGAACTTTTCGACGCTTGCTAGCACGATTACTCCTCCAAATATCAACGGGCTCGTGATACCTCTAGTATTCTTTATGAAATGAAATAATTAATTCGCTAGAACACGGCTTGTTACATAATTTGATGTCTTAATGACATAGTGATTGAATTGCGCGTTCGGTCACATAATATCAGCATGCGAATGTTTCCGTAGGAAGAACGGTACCTACCTTCTCACTTTACAAAGCAATATTAAAAAAATAAAAATATTTTTAGTAACCCGAACAATTAAAAAATTTTAGTTTATTTTATTTATATACTTAAAATAGTTCTTTACACAATAGTAGCCTTTTCCATTGAGCCATATTTTTTTTTAAAGAAATGGTTGCTCTCTGATTTTCATGGGGTTTTTTAACCGACTTCTAAGAACTTCAATCAAGACTTCTTACCTACTAACCCACTGACATTGACACAGACAACCAAGATTGTTGTGCCTGCCAGTCATCAAGCCACCATTATGTAAATGTTGCGAAGCCCCTACTGTCGAATGGGGAACCCATACGTTTCGCGTACCCCACTTTGAGAGACCCTGCATTAAATTAATTAGTGTAAATAAGAAAAAAATATATAAAGCGTGTTAATGTAATTAATGCGTAAGTATGCATAGATAAGATACTTTTTGTGCTGTAATAAAAACTCGAGCGCAGGAAGTCGGTACTATAGTGTACGCGGAAAATCGTAGAAGTACATACATTTTGAGAATTTGCATCATATTGTAATGTAAGTCACGAAATAAGGCTGTTATGAGTTCTGGGTACATATAGAGTAGTTTAAGTTGACCCATTTAGGGGTCCTGCACTCAATTTGGACGGCCGTCTGGTCTAGAGGTTAGAGCTCTAGACCTCATACATATATAAGACTAGCTGTAACCCCGACTTCACCCGCGTGGAATAAAAAGAAAACAGTTTCTAAAGTAAAAGTAAAAAGCCTAAGTTACTCCTTTATATATCAGCTATCTGCCAGTAAAAGTCCCGTCGAAATCGGCCCAGCCGTTTCAGAGATTGGCCGGAACTAACAGACAGACAGACGGACAGAAAGCCAGACAGACAAAAATTAAAAAAAAAATGTTGGTGTGTGTACCGTGTATACATCCATATGCATTTAGTAAAAAGCGGTTATTTCAATATCACAAACAGACACTCCAATTTTATTTATATGTATATATACGGAACCCACAACGCTCAGTTTTGACTCGTAAGCGTCATTTTACAGATTTTATCTTAATAACTATCCTATAATAACTTTGCATTAAATATAATAATAACTTTGCATTTGTTAGCCTTGGTTCTTGATTTCATTAATGCATTTATGCGAACATAACATACATTAGGAAGAGTAGATAAAGCAGAGGTTAAGCGAGAAGGAGACATGGTGGTCGGTTCCTTTAATTACTGTGATGGCAAGACAATCTTGACTGGCTAATAAATTTATATTTGTACTAAGCTGAAGAGTTTGTTTGTTTGAACGCGCTAATCTCAGGAACAACTGGTTGGAATTGATATATATCCTCACGCCTTCCCACAAGGTTCCCCGAAGCGGTAGGCAGAGGTGTATAGGTAATACCCACACACCCACTTTCCGCCAGAGGTATATTAGGTGCCAACGTGACAGATAGCGAGTCCATCGCCGTTACTCAAGCACGACTATACATACGCCTTTGAATTTCTTCTCAGACGTATGCAGGTTTCCTCTCGATGTTTTCCTTCATCGTGAAGCTCGTGTTGTGACTAATCACTGTACTTAAGTTCCAAAAACTCATTAGTACAGTCGGGATTCGAACTTGCGATCTTTGTGTCGCAGGCAACTGGTCGAACCACTCGGCCATCACGGCTCTCAAAAATAATATACATACATACATATAATCACACCTCTTTCCCGTAGGGGTAGGCAGAGACCACTTCTTTCCACTTGCTACGATCCTTACATACTTCTGTCGCTTCGTCCACTTTCATTATTCTCTTCATACATGCTCTCCGGTTTAGGGTACTCTTGACCTGGCCTTTTTTCAAGACTTTCTTCCAAGAATTACTTATTATAAAATAAAACATAAATATGTATGAACACAAGCTTTGCTTCACTTAGGACGAATTCGGTAATTGTCTCGAGGGTAAGTAGAACACGACTCGATATTGGTGTCCGCTAAAACCGCTTGCCGGAAGTGTCAGCCGATACGGGAAGTAGAAGATGAGAATCAAATTTAAAATATCAAATGCAATTATGAAGGTTAGCTTAGGACTAAATTCAACAAGTTTGCATTGAATTTGTAAATCTAATTGACCCTCATATAAGCTGACATTTAAATTCATACTACGTTTAATAATTATAGTTTCAATTGAATTAAATACAAAAACTATTAAAACAAATTCAATAAGCAATGACCTTTAGTTACTAATTGATACTAGCCTGCTTGTTAAGGCGCAAATAAATGTGTTTTATATAATAATATTTCCTCACGCCTTCCAACTAGGGTCCCCGAAGGGGTAGGCAGAGGTGTATAGGTAATACCCACACACCCACTTTCCGCCAGAGGTATATAAGGTGCCAACGTGACAGATGGCAAGTCCATCGCCGTTACTCCAGCACGACTATACATACGCCTTTGAGTTTCTCCTCAGACGTAAGCTCGTGGTGTGACTAATCACTGTCCTTAAGTTCAGAAGAACTCATTGGTACAGTCGGGATTCGAACTTGCGACCTTTGCGTCGCAGCCAACTGCTCGAACCACTCGGCCACCAAGGCGCTATATTTTTTTTATGCCATTAGTAATGAACAATTAATTATTATTTAGATAAGATTATTTTTTCTAGCATTTGTTAACGACTACTTCCGCATTGTAGTCTTCCGAAAACTATGCCAATTAAAACGTAGGGTTGCCAGCAGAACTCAACAATATCAATTTATAGTATTGTAAACACAGCACTGATTTTCAGTTGGTCCCCAGCATTGCACAACAGGTCTCTCCATTCTCTCTCTTCTTCGTCTCTTCATTCACTCTCCAATCTCCATACACCGTTAATATTCTCACGCCGTCCCACAAGGGTCACCGAAGGGGTAGGCAGAGGTGTATAGGTAGTACCTACACACCCATTTTCCGCCAGAGGTATATTTTAAGTAAGATGGCAAGTCCACCGCCGTTTCTCAAACGCCACTATACGCCTTTGAATTAATTAATTATTTAAGTACTCTATAATTAATGAAACAAAAAGGTGGCAACCCTAGTTATTAGTGTTCCGTTAACCTTGAGCACCATCTATTTACCTACAAATATTTTTTTTTTATGTACGGAGGGAAACAAAAGAATGAATATGTAGTGAAAATGGGAAATTTTATTGGTTGGCCTTTGTCTATGACGCAGTGTATTCGTGTCCATCTTCCGTGAAAATTCTTAGTACCTAAACTAGATCAAAAAGAAAGAAAACTCAACGACGGGAACGTAAAGAGTACTCGAAACCGGCGAACATGTATGAAGAGACTGATGAATGTGGATTTTTTGTTTTTTTTTATTTACATTCACGATAGCGAAATATCACTTGCACGTTGTTGCCACTCTGTATTCCGAGAGACATACTGTGTTGGTAGCATAAAGAAACTAATCCATCTGCTGCCCACCCAATATGACAATCCTCCCTCCCCCAAACCTTATTCATCGCGCAGAAGCGCAACACAAAAAAAAATTATATGGCTACGGACTTCTATAAGGTCGAGATCCTGCCCAAGTCGGGCAGCTCCAAATTCGAACGGAAGACCCGTTATAGGGGGCTAAAGGGGGAGAGGGGGGTCTTGGCATACACTACGAGTGGTCACCGAGGGGAGGGAGGGGTCGAAAAAACTAAAAAAAATTTTCACGTAGTATGCTATCAAAAAGGGCGTGATGATAGCTGATAACGACTGTAGAACTCTAGAAGAATCTTAATCTATATATATATAGGAAATCCCATTTGTGAACTCACTCATCACGAAATCTCAGGAACTATAAGGCCGATTGACTTGAAATTTGGTAGGAGTATTCCTTACGCGGTGTAGAGGTCAGTTAAGAACGGATTTTATGAAACTCAACTTTTATACTTTTTCACCCGAGGGAAGCTGGGCGGGACAGCTAGTAGACGTATATAAGAGTAGTCTCGTATTTTCAGACCATCTTTAAAAATAGAACAGTTGTTTTCTACAAGTCAGAGGGTATTGTGAATATATCCTCATGAAGAAGAAATAAAACAAATTTCTCCAAAGATGTATGTCAATTGTTTTTTCTTCACGTCACAAAAGGACCGAAATACAAGCCCTTATTTTTAATCATCAATCAATATATATTTAACTAGCTGTCCCGCCCAGCTTCGCTCGGGTGAAAAAGTTAAATTGCCCGTAACACGATCGCAGCGCCACCTATTGGGTCCAATTATAAATCTAAACCATTCTCGAATCTAGCTTAAGACACAAAGAAACACACAGAAAGCTTCGCCCGGGTAAAAAGGTAAAATTCTTGAAACTCGATCGCAGCGCCACCTATCGGGTCCAATTTAATATAGCCTATGTTACTCGGGGATAATGTAGCTTTCCAAAGGTGAAAGAATTTTTGAAATCGGTCCAGTAGTTTCGGAGCCTATTCATTACAAACAAACAAACAAACAAATCTTTCCTCTATAATATTAGTATAGAAAAATGCTACAGATCGCTGTCGGTACATGAAAGACATATAAGAAAAAATATTATTGGGACCTTTATCAACGCAAATAGCACCCAAATTAATGATTGTTAGATTTTTGTCTGTTTGTCTGTGCGTTTGTGCACGCTATTCTCAGAAACGGCTTATCCGATTTAGATGTGGTTTTCAATAATATATTGTGGTACTAATTATTTACTAATATCACTAACTAGCTGACCCGCCCAGCTTCGCATGGGTGAAAATTTACATACATACATACATACATATCATCACACCAAGTCCCTAAGGGGGTAGGCAGGGAGTATAGAGCGCCAGTTCTCTCTAGACTTTATACTTCTTTTGCTTCGTCCACATTCATCAGTCTCTTCATACATGATCGTCGGTTTCGAGTACTCTTTTCGTTCCCGTCCTTGAGCGTCCGATCGATTTGATCCAGGTAGTTGGAACGTGGCCTTCCTCTGCGTCTTCTTGCACACACTTTTGCTTTGTATATCTGTATCGTCAATCTTTCTTCACTCAACCTTACTATATGTCCAAGTCAGCGTAGCATGCCTTTCTTCATCTTTTCAATCTCGCCCTGATTCACGCCAGTTGATTTGCGAATCTCTTGATTCCGGACTCGAACTAAGATCGTTACTCCGCACGTTTTTCGCAGCTGATATCGCATCTCAGCTGCATTTAAGCTATCTTCATACTTCCTCTGACATACCCAGGGTTCGCTGCCATACAATAAAGTAGGCACAAATACCGGCAGTTAGCCTTCTTTCAATATCTTTTTCATACTTTCCATCTCGTGTGAACATGCTTCCTAGATATACAAATTCATTCACTTGCTCTAGAATTTGTGAAAAGAATTTAAAATTTGGGTTTTCAAAAGAAAGTTTGAAAGTGATAATAAAGTGAGATATAGGGCTCGTTTAGTCGCTAAGGGCTCTACCCAAGTAGAAGGTGTGGACTATAAAGAAACATACTCACCTGTATTAACACTTTGAGAATGTTATTTTCTTTAAGTGTAAAGTTAAATTTAGAAATTACTCATCTTGATGTTAACACTGCATTTTTAAATGGCTAGGTACCTTGATGAAACAGTATACATGCTAGTACCACCTAATTTAGAATGTCAGAGTAACAGTGTACTCAAACTAAAACATGCAATTTATGGACTTAAACAATCAGCAAGGCAGTGGAATAAGAGAGTAGATGATTGTTTGTTAAGCCAGGGTTATATTAAGTCTAAATTGGAACCATGTTTATATAGTAAAAGGTAAATAATGAACAAATTTTAAAAACTGTGTTTGTCGATGATTTTTTCATAGTTTCCAGTAGCAAGGCATTGACAGATGAACTGAAACATAGTTTAATGTCAAATTTCAAAACTAACGATTCAGGGCAAGTGAAAGAATGCTTAGGTATGAGAGTAAAAGTATATAAAAATGGTTGTATATCATTAGATCAGGAGCATTTTGTCGAACATAATAAGTTTAAGATGTCAAACTGTAATGTTGTTGATACTCCTATTGAATGTAAATTGAAGTTGGATAAGTCAGAAAATGTTTGTAAATAATATCCTTATCAGCAACTGATAGGAAGTCTTTTGTATTTGTCTATACTTAGAAGGATTTGTAGACTCAGATTGGACATCAAATACTATTGACAGGAGATCTTATACAGGTTTCTGTTTTAAATTGTCTGGTACTGTAATATCATATGAATGCAGAAAACAACCGACAGTGGCATTGTCCAGTACTGAGGCCGAGTACATGGCAATGCCAGTTTTTCAATGTCAAAATTTCAATGCCGAGGCAATTTGCCAACTACTGAAATGCCTGCTGACTTGTTAACGAAAGGGTTAAGTAGTTTGAAACATTACTATTATGTTAAAAATTTAGGCATTAAAAGTATTGTTTAGGTGTAGTTTATATTCATTTATTGTTACATGGATATTAGATTATTTTGATAAGAGGTGAGAATTTGCCCTAATATGCTGAAGGATGATGGCATCATTTCTTGGTTACATTACAATATCGCGAGACTCCATATTCTCCCCAATCACAATTAAGGCAACATCATTTAACATTGGTGCATTGATGCCTCTCTCATGACATGTTGTCTCCTGCAGGTGGCTTGTCTGCTGTGATCACTATTTTCTGATTGTCCGATGGCATCACATTACTTGTAAGACAGTTTTGAACAATTGGATCAACTGATTATGTTCATGCAAAAGTTGTTGTAACTGCTAAATGATATCTGCGAACAGCGTTCATTTACTTCTTCTTCAGAATTCCCCAGGAAATAAATCTGGAGAAATTTGTATTTACCATTGCCTACGCTGTTCTTCAGTCTCGTTGGCTCGAAGATTGAACTGGGCTTGCGTTACACTGCGATTGAATAGGACTTGTGTTACACTGCGATCGAACTGGTGTGCGCCAACGGATATGTTGACGCCTTACGGGTGGTATTACTAATAAAATACGACGATTAATTATGAAACTCACACTAAAACACAACAAACATCTTTTTGCTTTTGTTGTTATGAAAGAAACTGTAATTTGAGGTTTGTCAAAACTACTACTTGAATGAAATGTCAGTCTAGCTATACATAGGGTGCGTTCCACTAAGCGTTCACAATGATCACGCTCACGACCACAGTTTGCTTGTAAGCGTTACTGTCGTAACCTCAAATGGAATGGATTACAGAGCGTTTTGAGCGTGCAGGTAAATAATACAAACGGCGAGTTAGTAAAAAGAAAGCAAAAGATTTAAGATGTTAGTTTATAATCTGTAAACCTTGAAAATAAACTTGATTAATTTAAATAGATTTATATTGAAAAAAAATATAATGTTTTTTTTATATTTAATATTATTGGTGTTTTAAATTAATTTACGTTCAAATAGAATTAAAATGTCTTGCGGCGACACTTGGATATTTGGTAAGAGGTACAGTCGCCATGTTATATGCTTTGAGTTTTGAAATTCACGCAAATTTTCTTCGATTCAACGATCACTTCGACCCACCTTTTTAGATGGGTCGTCGTGAGCGTAAGTTATGACATTATAATTGACGTTTTCGCCGCGACCACAACGACCGCGGTCGTTATGTGGATCGATTAGGTATAGGAGAATTTTCATTGTTGTGGGCGCTTAGTGGAACGCACCTTTACCGTCAATATTTACACGTCACTCTGACAGAGTATTTGTCAATATATTGAAAACGTCTCAGAATCTTGTTGTCTGTCTCTTTCGCACACTCACTTTTCAGAGATTTTTTTAATATTAACTATTATTTATTTATATTTTATATAGCCTAAAGCCTTCCTAGAATCATGGACTATCCAACACAAAAATAATTTTTCAATTCCAACCAGTAGTTCCTGAGATTAGCGCGTTCAAACAAACAAACAAACAAACAAACTCTTCAGCTTTATAATATTAGTATAGATTATTTTGGATATTATGTTAAGTGAAGCTTCAATATAATATCCAAATTAAACCAAAAGATATATCCAAAAAATGCTGCCCAAAGTCGCTATTCCACGCGGACGAAGTCGCGGGCACAGCTAGTCTGTAATATATTAGTGCCAACGTGACAGATGGCGAGTCCATCGCTGCTTCTCAAGCACAACTAGACATACGTCTTTGAATTCATTCAAACGTATGCTTCTAAATAGATGCTTTCCGTCACCGTAAAGCTCTTTGATTTTTCTCATTGTACTTAGCTTTTGAAACAATCTGCATTGCAGGCCATTTAAACCATTCGTCCATTCAACCTCAATTTGGTATTTCAAGCGGTACCTAACAGCTTAATAATTACCACCATTCCAAAGTTATTGCTTGTAATATCACGTAAAAGATTTGTATGTAAATGCCTTTCCTATCCCGGGTCAAGGTTAACTAATAGTATCGACTGTGACTCGTTTCGGAAGTTCGAGTGTGCCCTTGAATCGACGGGTAATTTGCTCACGAACAAACAACGCTCTATCGTACCTCATTGTTTGCTTAGCACCTAAAAAGGTGCCATACATTATCATCACGCCGAGTCCCTAACGGGTAGGCAGAGAGTATAGAGCGCCAGTTCTCTCTAGACTTACATACCTCTTTCGCTTCGTCCACATTCATCAGTCTCTTCACGCATGCTGGTCGGTTTCGAGTACTCTTGTAGTTCCCGTCCTTGGGCGTCCGATCGATTTGATCCAGGTAGTTGGAACGTGGTCTTCCTCTGCCTCTTCTTGCACACACTTTTGCTTTGTATATCTGTTTCGTCAATCTTTCTTCATCTCGTGTGAACATGCTTCTTAGATATACAAATTCATTCACTTGCTCTAGAATTTTCCCATTTACCAAAAAGGTGCCATTATAGCAAAAGTACTAGGAACTCATGCAACGAGAGATCACTGGTTAACAGAAATCTGTAGCGCAAAAGTTCAGTGATAGTCGTGCGTGTAAAAGTACAGTCAAGTTAAAAAAGGATTCGTCGCGTTTTTTGCTTTTGCCGAAGCCGAATTTTGCTTGCACAGGGCAATTAGCACCAATGCCAACATTTCAAACGAAACATTGAAATGAAATGAAATAGTCTATTCGCCAGAACACGGTTTGTTATATAATGTGATGTTTAAGTGTTGGCATGCGGATTTTTCCGTAGGTAATAATCACGCCTATTAATAATAATGTTATCACTACTACTATTATTACTAATACTATTAATAATATCCTCACGCCTTATCACAAGGGTCCCCGAAGGGGTAAACAGAGGTGTGTAAGTAGTACCCACACACCCACTTTTTGCCAGACATACATTTGAGGTGCCAACGTGACAGATGGCGAGCCCCTCTCTAATACAACTATACATACGCATGTATAGTTGTATTTCTTATCCAAAGTACTCGCTCTACTCAGGTTTCCTCTGGATGTTTTCCTTCAACGCGTTGCTGGCGCGACTAATCACAGCACGGTACAGTAGGGATTCGAACTTGCAAACTTTGTGTTGCATGCAAATACAGGTATAACTCTCCGAACACAGAGTGTCAACGCGCGAGTGTTACTTCGGTATCGTGAGCGTAAATAGGCTACGGTAACCGCGTCCCATCAGGTAGGCCGTATGCTTATTAGCCACTATTGTTGTATAAAAAAAATGCTCGCACCACTCGGCCACCACAACATTTTCAATAATAAATGTAGTCAAATAATGCCTCCCAATGCCTTTGAATTATGGTTCTAAGGTCGGCAAAGCGAGTGATGCCCCTTGTGTTGCAAGCGTTAGGTGATCGCGCGCATGTTTACTTTAATAATATAAAAAAAAACCCAGCCAAGTGCGAGTCGGACTCGCGCACGAAGGGTTCCGTACCATTTTCTATAAAAACGGCCCTGTGGAGCCCCCTAAAATAGGCACCTATTTTAATTATGTTTTTTAGTCGTCATCTGAATACATCATCAAACTATTACAGTTCATGAGGTATAGTCTGGTGGCAAACGGACAGACTGACAGATGGACGGACAGCGGAGTCTAAGTAGTAGGGTCCCGTTTTACCCCTTGGGTACGGAACCCTACAAAGGAACAGAATTTGTAAGTTCAATGACAACGTCAAGAATAGGTTGATGACACAAAATGAAGAAATATATAAACAACCTCTTGATCGATTTAACCTTTTAATTGGTTGCGTGTGGCCGTAAATTCGAACATACTTAAAAAAATCAACCTTCGATTATTAAGTACAGTTAGCGTCGAAAATTCTTGGTGTGTATAGAAAAACTCATCAGTACAGTCGAGATTCGAACTTGCAATATTTTTGTTGCAGGCAATTACTCGAGCTAAGAGCTTTTTACAACAAATTAAATTTTTTGCGATTCACTTTCCGTGCTGACTGTACCTTACGGACTAATCACTTAGCTGTAATATTATTTGTTGTCCCGCAAACCAATGTAGAAATGCCGAAAAGGGAACGAAATAAATTAATTCTATATCATCAAGAATTCCGGTACCAAACGTGACGTGTTTGACAAAGCTATTATAAGATGTGGACGTGGACGAAGCGAAAGGGGTATGTAAGTCTAGAGAGAACTGGCGCTCTATACTCTCTGCCCACCCCGTTAGGGACATGGCGTGATGATATGTATGTATGTATGTAATTATAAGGTAGAAATAAGAGCCGAGGTGGCTTAGTAGTTCGAGTAATTGCTGGAAAACTTGACTGTACCTTTTTCTTTCTGAACTTAAGTATTGACTAACCCACACACCACAAGCTTTACGGTGAAGGGAAACATCGAGAGGAAACCTGCATACGTCTGAGAAGGAATACAAAGAGTACATATGTATAGTAATCGCGTTGGGATTTAAAATACGATAAATGGCGAATCGTCGTTTCTCAAGCTCGACAACATTTTTTTTATACAACAAAAGTAGCAAACAAGCATACGGCCCACCTGATGGGAAGCGGTTACCGTAGCCTATTTACGCTCACGATACCGAAGTATCACTTGCGCGTTGCCACTCTGTGTTCAGAGAGTTATAGTGTGTTGACAGCATAATGGGTTTAATCCCTCTGCTTCCAACACAATGTAACAATCCTTCCCCCTCCCCAAGGAGCTCATTACTGGAAACCTTATTCACCGCGTAGGAACACAATAAATTGTGTTATTTGGCTACGGACTTCTATAAGGTGGAGGTCCTGCCCCAGTCGGGCAGCTCCGAATTCGAACGGGAAACCCGTTATGCCCTACCTCTCTTAAAACATACAGGTTTCCTCTCGATGTTTTTCTTTCGCCTTCTTGTTACCTTATTTTTATTTCTTGTTCGCAGCAACATGCCAAAACGCACCCTGTCACAAGTGGCGATGGGTCTCATTGCACTGATCGGTGCAGCGACGGCCGGCTCCTACACACCAAAACCAGAAATAGGGTATCCTGCCGGTCTTATTCCTGATTGTAAGTACAAATACACATGCATTTCAACACATACTTACATATCATCACGCTGAGTCCCTAACGGGGTAGGCAGAGAGTATAGAGCCAGTTCTCTCTAGACTTACATACCTCTTTCGCTTCGTCCACATTCATCAGTCTCTTCATACATGCTCGTCGGTTTCGAGTACTCTTGACGTTCCCGTCCTTGAGCGTCCGATCGATTTGATCCAGGTAGTTGGAAAGTGGTCTTCCTCTGCCTCTTCTTGCACACACTTTCGCTTTGTATATCTGTTTTGTTCTCAATCTTTCTTCATCTTTACAATCACATCCGTTCACGCCAGTTGTTTTGCGAATCTCTTCATTACAAATTCGATCTCAGATCGTTTCTGCGCACATTTTTCGAAAATATCGTATCTCGTCTACAATTATGCTATTTTCATACTTCCTCTCACATACCCAGGATTCGCTGCCGTGCAATAAAGTTGGCACTAATATCGCATTGTAGACTGGAGCATTCTTGCTTGCTTCTGTGTATTTCCTTTCGTTTTTTCCTGTCCATAATAAACGACGATGTTTGCATTAAAACACTAAGAAATGATAATTATACGAATAAGTTGAGCAAATGGTTTCAGTATTGTAAACATGTTTGTAAAACCAGACGGAGGGTCAATGCCTTAACCTTGATGTTTGATGATTGATGGTTGAGTGCTTGTTAAAACCTAATATAAAAAATAAGAATGCAAGCCATGCTAAGATTTGATCTTCATAAACAAATTATATCTCCTTAATTTATATAAATTACGCGTCACGTTGTTTCTCTGTGATGGACTCCTAAACTACTTAGCCGATTTTAATCAAAATGTGCACTCCGTGTGCAGTTTGATCCAACTAGAAATTTAAAAAAAACTAAAAAACACGCTTTTTATAGAAAACCGAACTAAAAAATAGAAAATAAATTTCGATAATATCTTAAAAAGCGTGGGCTGCAAGGTGTCAATAGTTATAAATATTTTATTGTCAGATATGAGTAGAGTGATTATCATTTCGGTAATATTATCGAAATTTATTTTCTATTTTTTAGTTCGGTTTTCTATAAAAAGCGTGTTTTTTAGTTTTTTAAACTATTATTTATTTTCTACTTTTTAGTTATTAGTGTATTGTCATCGGTCCTCGATAAATCTACAAAAAGCAAGGTCAAAATCGAGCTCAAAGAGGTCGGTTACATACATACATACATACATACATACAGGTGAAGCTAATATAAAGCGTGTAAAATAGGATAGCTTTCATCTCAATTTATGGTCGCAATATTATTTTATGCAAATTATTTGTCTATTACCTATTTGAAAGTCATAATTATCTGTTAGCTCCAAACGATTCTAACAGATGCAGTCGAGAATGGTTTAGATTTTACAATTGCACTGGATAGGTGACGCTGCGAGCGTATAACGGGCAATTTAACTTTTTCATCCAAGCGAAGCTGGGCGGGACAGCTAGTCTTAATAAATAAACGACGGCCTGGTCTAGTGGTTAGAGCTCCTGACTGTGAAACTTGAGGTCATAAGTTTATTCCCGATGATATTTGAGTGATGAAAACGACCATTTGTACCGAAGTCTGTGATATCTATCTATAAATATATCGTTATCTGGTTACCATAACACAAGCTTTGCTTTATTTATGTGTGGAATTTTTCCAAGGTATTTATTTATAATTTATACCTATGTCTTCTGTATGTGTGTTTGTCACTACAACTACTCCTAAACGCTTGGACCGATGTGGTAGAAATGTGTGTTTATTTGTGGGTGGGTCCCTGGATGGTTTGAAAATTGGATTGGACCCAGTAGACGGGGCCACTGTCGTGTTTCAGTAGTTTTATTTTAGTGCCAACGTGACAGATGGCGCGTCTATCCCCGTTACTTAAGCACTACTATACATACGTCTGTGTATTTGTTCTCAAACGCATACAGGTTTTCTCTCAGTGGCAAGTTCGGTAAACTAATTGGTACAGCCGGTATTAGAACTTCCAATCTTTGTGTTACAGGCTAATTAATAAACTCAAAGGGTATTTTCAATAGTTTTTATTCACTTATGAAAAGCTACATTATTGCAGAGTAACGCAATGTTACTCCGCAATAACGCAGCGATGTTATAGTATATATATATATATATATATATATGTATGTGGTAGTATGTTGTTGTAGTGTCAGCGAGCTGTGTACCTTTGCATACCCATCGGGGACCCCTGTGGGGTGTGTATTTCTGGTGTCCGTGTGTTAGTCATTGAACTCCTGGACCGATTTTAATTTTTTGTGCGTGCTTTCAAGTGGATTCAAGAATGGTTTAGATAAACAAATGACCCGATAGGTGGCGCTGCGATCGTGTTTTAGGAAATTTATTTTTATCACCCGAGCGAAGCGGGCGGGCCAGCTAGTATTTGCAAAATATAAATTTAAGGCGTGCTAAGCCGCGGTGCTCTTCAAGTTGGGTATAATAAGGTATTTAGGTATCAAGTCGGTGGCACTGACACGGTTCGTTTTGAGAAGAAGTGACCCCGGCACCTTGAATCACTTAAACCTGTTTACGCATGACGCATAAAGACGCCGCGTTTCTCGAAAAAAACACGCCAGGTAGTAATAAAACACCAATTTATTTTTTGCATGATTTATCCATTCGGATCAGAAAATCATTTCAAATATGAATTGGAGATTTATAAAGATACCCAAATTGTAACTGCTTTAGATTTATTTACACATATATATATGGCACGCTGAGAGCGGGGAAGACAGAGAGTATAGAGCGCCAGTTCTCTCTAGACTTACATACCTCTTTCGCTTCGTCCACATTCATCAGTCTCTTCATACAGGGGAGTATTGAGTACTCTTGACGTTCCCTTCCTTGCGCATCCGTTTCATTTGATCTAGGTAGTTGGAAGTTGGTGTAATGTGGTTTTCCTCTGCCTCTTTTTCTATATATATCCATCATCTAATTTAAGATTTGGGTCATGTCGGCGTCTCTAATGCAGTCCCTTCCATTCGCATCTATCCAGTGTCTTTTGAGCTCCCTTTATGTCATGAGAGGCTCTTATATAATACAAACGTATAAAATGAAATTAAATCTTATGCGAATGATTCCGCGGGGCACATCTAGTATTTATTATGTCTCCAATAGCTTTTATATAGATATTTTGCTGGTTTTTTTCGCTATTTCGCTAATTATATTCGCAAAAAATTACCGGTCTACGACCTACCTGTGTGGTTTCTAAAGTGTTCTAGGGTTTCTACAGTGTTCGATAATTTTTATAATTACGTGCATCTATTTATAGCTGCTTTCTAGGATAATATTGACACATAAGCTAGGCTTAATTCCGGAAAGAAATTCAACCGTTTTTTAGACTGCTAGACACAGGTAGTGTAAAAAAAAAACAAACGCACGATTTCTAACGTTTTCCATGCGCATCTTTGTGCTACCAATCGTCCAATAATTTTCTCTTACATCGTGCTTCGACATACCTGCTGTCTCTATACTTGCCGCTACTGTTTGCAGATTTCTAGGCTTGCAATAATTATCCAACCACAGTCGTTCTTGGTATTGCTACCTTATACAATTACAGAACTTATAATTATACAAATTATCCAACTACAGTCGTTCTTGGTATTGCTACCTTATACAATTACAGAACTTATATTTATACAAATTATCCAACTACAGTCGTTCTTGGTATTGCTACCTTATACAATTACAGAACTTATATTTATACAAATTATCCAACTACAGTCGTTCTTGGTATTGCTACCTTATACAATTACAGAACTTATATTTATACAAATTATCCAACTACAGTCGTTCTTGGTATTGCTACCTTATACAATTACAGAACTTATACTTATACAAATTATCCAACTACAGTCGTTCTTGGTATTGCTACCTTATACAATTACAGAACTTATACTTATACAAATTATCCAACTACAGTCGTTCTTGGTATTGCTACCTTATACAATTACAGAACTTATATTTATACAAATTATCCAACTACAGTCGTTCTTGGTATTGCTACCTTATACAATTACAGAACTTATACTTATACAAATTATCCAACTACAGTCGTTCTTGGTATTGCTACCTTATACAATTACAGAACTTATATTTATACAAATTATCCAACTACAGTCGTTCTTGGTATTGCTACCTTATACAATTACAGAACTTATACTTATACAAATTATCCAACTACAGTCGTTCTTGGTATTGCTACCTTATACAATTACAGAACTTATAATTATACAAATTATCCAACTACAGTCGTTCTTGGTATTGCTACCTTATACAATTACAGAACTTATATTTATACAAATTATCCAACTACAGTCGTTCTTGGTATTGCTACCTTATACAATTACAGAACTTATAATTATACAAATTATCCAACTACAGTCGTTCTTGGTATTGCTACCTTATACAATTACAGAACTTATACTTATACAAATTATCCAACTACAGTCGTTCTTGGTATTGCTACCTTATACAATTACAGAACTTATAATTATACAAATTATCCAACTACAGTCGTTCTTGGTATTGCTACCTTATACAATTACAGAACTTATACTTATACAAATTATCCAACTACAGACGTTCTTGGTATTGCTACCTTATACAATTACAGAACTTATACTTATACCAATTATCCAACTACAGTCGTTCTTGGTATTGCTACCTTATACAATTACAGAACTTATATTTATACAAATTATCCAACTACAGACGTTCTTGGTATTGCTACCTTATACAATTACAGAACTTATATTTATACAAATTATCCAACTACAGACGTTCTTGGTATTGCTACCTTATACAATTACAGAACTTATACTTATACAAATTATCCAACTACAGACGTTCTTGGTATTGCTACTTTATACAATTACATAACCTTAACCGTTATTTGTCTAAGTACACAATTATGAAATGAAAGTAAAATATAAAAACATTTACATGAAGATTGTAAGAACCTGTAGAGAATAGGCAATTTGCATGACCCCTGTAAGGGGTGGGCAGAGGTGTGTACGTAGTGCCGACAAACTCACTTTTCGTCGGAGATATATTTAAGTGAAAATGTGACAGATGGCGAGTCGATCGCCGTTACTCAAGCACGACTATAATACTTAACGTCTTTGAATCTCTTTTCAAACTTATGCAGGTTTCCTCTCTATGTTTTCTTCACCGTAAAGCTCGTGGTGTGATTAATCACTGTACATAAGTTCAGAAAAACTCATACGTACGGGGATTCGAACTTACAATCTTTGTGTTGCAGGCGACTACTCGAACGTCTCGGCCATCAGTTACTTCTTAATATTAGCACAGCTAAAATATTTTCCTTCGGGAGACTATGGGAATGTATTTTGTAAACTTGACTAATTTCACAGGTCCAGGTGCAACCAAGAACGCAACAATCAGTCCTCGGATGATGCAGGAGTTACAGATAGTGCAGCACAAGCTCAATAAGGATCAGGTCATCCGGAAAGCTATGCCCATGGCTACTGCCCACAAGATCTTGGCCAAAGACAAAACTATAGGTAAGTACATAGTACGCGTAGCTATATTATTTGTTACATTGTGTTGGAAGCAGAGGGACAGATGGAAGCCGAACACAGAGTGGCAACGCGCAAGTGATACTTCGGTATCGTGAGCGTAAATAGGCTACGGTAACCGTTTCCCATCAGGTGGGCCGTTTGCTTGTTTGCCACTCTTGTCGTATATAAAAAAAAAAAAAACTTTCGCGGTTTCCCCCGGGTGAATTTTGTAAGATTTCTTTTCCTGTGATAAAACACTATCTCTGTGCCGAATTTTATCTGATTCTGTTCAGTAGTTTTTGCGTGAAGAGGGACAAACATACACACACACTTTCGCATTTATAATATTAGTAGGATATGCTTTTATAGCATCACGGCTTTCCGAAAGGGTCCCCGATGGGGTAGGCAGAGAGGTGTAGTAACCACACAATCATTTTTCGCCGGAGATATATTTGGGTGCCAACGATGGCGAGTCCACCGTAAATCAAGCACAACATTTATGTTTAATAATTTGACGCGTGAGAACTGACACTACTCTCTTTACATATCTCGAGAGGTAGTCTAAGAAGCATAGATAATAAATTCAAAGGCCAATGTATAGTCGTGCTTGAGTAACGCCGATGGACTCGCCATCTGTCACGTTGGTACATATATCTTCTTCGGCGAAAAGTATGTATGTAAAAGTAAGTATGTAATGGATCTGCATTCATCCTGATCGACTCCTGTGTGATATACAGCTTGTGTAAAAATTTAAATACCCACATACAGAGGTTCATTAATTGCCGTAACTGTCCATAGTGCAAGCGTAGTACTGCCAACAATACAAAACTGTATATTTAATAGCCAGTGCATTAAACTGTCAACGTAAATTATAAAGGATGCAGTTATACAGGTTGTATAACAGTTTTAACAATGGCGGCTATTTTAAATAATAATGTTTCTCAAGCTATGCTTCCCACAAAGGCCTCCGAAGAGGTAGTGTACCCACTTTCCGCCAGTGATATATTTTTTGCGCTATTATGACAGATGGCTAGTCCATCGCCGTTACTCAAGCACGACTATACATACGTCTTTGAATTTCTTCTCAGATGTATGCAGGTTTCTTTTCAACGTTTTCTTTTACCGTAAAGCTCGTGGTGTGTTCGGAAAAACTCGTTGGTACAGTTGGGATTCGAACTCGCAACCTCTGATTCATGAACCATTCGTATATATGCACATTTGGATGTAGCCGTTGACGCTTGGTTCAATAAAGCCTGCTCATATTTTATTCATAATTTGGGACAACTTCAAATTGCGTGGCCCGTTTTTTTTCACTGAAATTCATACAATGCCTGTATTGCAGATGATTCAGGGTTCGTTAAATGGAACAAAAAACGTTATTGTATAATTGTTTCTTTAATACACTGTACCCTTTTTGATGAAATATCAATTAAGTGTTACTTGGTTTTTAAATAATTACATTTTATAAAGTAGGTCATATTACTGCATCAGGACGCTACCTTATTCTTTCAGGGTGTCCAAGAAAAAGCCGAAGTAAGGGACATGGCGACATTCTGCAGGCTTCCTCTCGATTTTTCCTTCATCGTTAAGCCCGCGTGATATATCATTCGGCAAAAGTGGGCTTCTAGAAACACACCCACTTTTCGTCGGAGATATATTTTAGGTGGCAATGTGACGAGTTTCTCACTTTCTCAAGGACGACTATACATACGATGACAGGTGACGTTAACAGGCGACCTGTAGACAGACTTTTTACAGTTCTCAAATTAAATCCTAATAATATAACAATAAATAAAATATCCTCACGCCTTCCCACAAGGGTCCCCGAAGGGGTAGGCAGAGGTGTATAGATAATACCCACACACCCACTTTCCGCCAGAGGTATATTAGGTGCCAACGTGACAGATGGCGAGTCCATCGCCGTTACTCAAGCACTATACACATACGCCTTTGAATTTCTTCTCAGACGTATGCAGGTTTCCTCTCGATGTTTTCCTTCACCGTAAAGCTCGTGGTGTGACTAATCATATAACAAAATTTGAAAATTTTCTTCCTCATGTATGCAACGTCTACGTCGTCACGTTACGTACGTTACGTCATCGTACGTCACGTTAATACCTAATTTATCTCCGGCGGAAAGTGGGTGTGTGGGTATTACCTATACACTTCTGCCTACCCTTTCGGGGACCCTTATGGGACGGCGTGAGGATATATTTATTTTATATTACGTACTATTCCAGAAAAAAAATTAACCAAAGCTTACGCGCGTGATTTCGTAGGGACCTAATCCAGTATCTATAAACATACAGAACCGTGATTAATACTGGCAACTCAACCTCGCCACAGCTTTTATAATAAAAACGTAGCCATTTTCGCGCACGTCTCTTGATACGTGAAAAGCTGTACGTGTCCGCGTGTCGATTTGCATCCAACCTCGTTTTTCGTGCGATGCCGAGCTCAAACAATCTTTCATACCTACTTAGATTCTGCGTTTCTTTCTGGATATTAGTTTATTCAATCTGAGAGGTATTTTGACAGAGCTTTATACACGGATCGGGTTTATTAATTACGTTAAGATGAATTTGGCAATTTCTGACTCCTATCTCGTATTCTACTAAAACTCAAATCTTAATATATATAAATTACGTGTCACGTTGTTTGTCCGCGATGGGCTCCTAAACTACTTAACCGATTTCAATCAAATTTGCACACCGTGTGCAGTTTGATCCAACTTAAAAGATAGGATAGCTTACATCAAAATCGGACCCAGGTGGCTCCTAAATATATCTCTTGCGGAAAGTGGGTGTATGGGTATTACTTAAACACCTCTGCCTACCCCTTCGGAGACCCTTGTGGGAGGGCGTGAGGATATATATTATCATAGGATCATATCATATAGGATGATCTTAATTACTCGTTTTGTTTCAGATTTCAAGCAGAAACGTACTCTAGTGTACGCGATAGGATATTTCGACGCGGCCGTCCTCGTCCAGAACCAAGCAGTTGCGAACGCATACGTGAAACGAGGGTACAATGTGTTCATCGCGGATACGTTCGCTTTTATGACATACATCTATCCAAAGTGAGTAATAATAATAAATAATAAAAAAATATACTCCTTGGGACAATTCCACCCAAATTGACCTAGTCCCAAATTAAGTAAAGCTTGTGTTATGGTAACTAGACAACGATATATTTACTTATATAGATAGATGTATACATAAATACAATATAGCCACATGCCTTCCCACAAGGGATCCCGAAGGAGTAGGCAGATATATTTTAGGTGCCAACGTGACAGAAGGTGAGTCCATCCAAAGTAAGTATAATATATAGAACATACTTACGGGGTAGGCAGAAGGAGTGGTGCAACAGATCTCTGTCAATACACCACCTTCATGTTAGTCTTACTCAAACAAATATGTCTATACATTTTCCACGCTTTCCCACAAGGGTTCCCGAAGGGATAGGCAGAGGTGTGTAGGTAGAACCCGCCCACATGTCGCCGGAGATATATTTTAGGTGCCAACGTGACAGATGGCGAGTCCATCGCCGTTACTCAAGCACGACTATACATATGCCTTTGCATTGCTTCTCAGACGTATGCAGGTTTCATCTCGATATTTTCCTTCACCGTTCAAGTTCAGTAACTTATTGATACAGTCGGGATTCGTACTTGCAATCTTTGTGTTGTACGCAATTTCACTCTGCCAACATGGTTTATATATTCTATCGATCGAACACTCAAAGATGGGAACGTCAAGAGTACTTGAAACATGCATGCATAAAAAGCCTGACAAATTTGGATTAAGCGTAAAAGGTCTGCAAGTCTAGAGACCAGGCACCCCTATCTCCAGCTACCCCGCGAGAGGAATCATCATAAGTCATGAATCTAAAACAATATCCTAACTAATATAATACCACTTTATGAACACTAATAACTTAATAACTTAACTTACTTAACGAACTTAAGTTACGTGCCGAACTTACTTACAAGGACATCTTTTTTCGTCCCAAATGACCTTCCCTTCAGCTATCTTCATCTATACATATAATTAAAATGTAACGGATCGCAGTCTGTACATTTAAGATATATAGAGAAAAAATACAATTGGGTCCTTTATCAGCGCAAATAGTACCCAAAACAATGATTTTTGTCTGTTTGTCTGTGCGCTTGTGCATGTTATTCTCAGAAACGGCTTATCCGATTTAGACGTGGTTTTCACTAATATATTGTGGTAAGCTTCACTTAACATCATCCAAAATAAACCAAAAGATATATACAAGAAATGCTGCCCAAAGTAACTATTCCTCGCGGGTACAGCTAGTCTATATATATAAAAGTTTTATGTTGGTTTGTGTACGCTTCAAAAACTCAAAAAGTTCTGCACCGATCGAGCTGAAGTTTTAGCATGATATATAATCCGCATCAGGGATTGTTTTTATCTATTTTTTGCATCAGTCACATATCCACAGCGAAACGTGTCAGGGTACAGCTAGTTATATATATAATTCTACTGTATGTGTGTATGTAACTGAACTTCTAAGCGGCTGGACGGATTTGAATGAAATTATCTGTGTGTCTTCAGGTGGTGGTACGGGAATGTTTTAATTTAACAATCGGTTATAGGTGGCGCCTCTTTTAAAACTAGACAGATATGTAGCAACACCATACTTTCATCGGAGATAAATGGAGGTGTATATTTGTCAATTTGTTTGATGGACAGGTGTATACGGTTAGGTGTGAAACACCCAGAGTTAAAACTATGCAAATAATAGTACATTAGCTATAGAGAAGTTATACACAAGTTATATAATATAATTATCACACGCGTTGTAGAAATAATTATACATACATGTCTAAGCAAGCAATTAAATTGTACAAATAACACATCGCCAGTACATAATAAATACCATAGCATACGATTAGTACATTTCCTTCGCCGTAAAGCACGTGGTGTGACTAATCACTCTACTTAAGTTCAGAAAAACTCATTAGTACACTCGGGCTTCGATCCTTTAATCTTTTTTTGCAGGCAACTACTCGGACCGCTCAGCCACCACGGCTCATAATTACAATTACCTACAATATGATAATGAAACCTTTTCCTATAAAAAGGAAAATAATGTATTTGGGCTGAATTTCCTTACATACATACATATCATCACGCTGAGTCCCTAACGGGATAGGCAGAGAGTATATCGCGCCAGTTCTCTCTAGCATTTCATCCTTTTTCGTTCGTATTCTGTTCAAAAGTTTTTCCATAAGCCTTCGCATTTATATTATTTTGTTAGGAGGCAACATCCTACAACAAACAGATAGCAAAATGCATTTTATCTGTTCTTCTGTACTCACGTTTAAAATGTTCAACAGTAAAACATTACATTGATCGTCCAATTTGCAGTTTACAATGGTAGTATGTTTCGCCATCTATACAAATAAATCAATTTGGAGTGTCTGTTTGTACTATTAAAATAACTGTTTTTTACTCATATACTAAAATATATATTTTTTAATTTTTGTCTCTCTGTCTGTCTGTCTGTTCGGATAATATCAGAAACGACTGGACCGATTTTAACTTAGGCTACTTTAATTTTATAATAATAATAATAATAATTTTATTTTGGAGAATATCCATAGTGTTAGTAGAGAATTGACTTAAAACTATGTTAGTGAACCCACTTAAACATCACATAAATTATACGATCAAATATTTAATATAATATATATATATATATATATATATATATATATATTCCTTATAATATAATATAATAATATAATATATCCTCACGCCTTCCCACAAGGGTCCCCGAAGGGGTAGGCAGAGCTGTACAGGTAATACCCACACACCCACTTTCCGCCAGAGGTATATTAGGTGCCAACGTGACACATGGTGAGTCCATCGCCGTTACTCAAGCACGACTATACATACGCCTTTGAATTTCTTCTCAGACGTATGCAGGTTTCCTCTCGATGTTTTCCTTCACCGTTAAGCTCGTGGTGTGACTAATCACTGTACTTAAGTTCGGAAAAACTGTAGGTACAGTCGGGATTCGAACTTGCGACCTTTGCGTCGCAGGCAACTGCTCGAACCACTCGGCCACCACGGCTTCAGATATTTAATATAACATCATCAAATCATTTAGCAGCACGCTCTGTAGGGAAGACTTGAATTTTGGTCCCTAAACTTAACAATAACTTATTTGTTCAATTCCATGCGGGTGAAGTTGCGGGTACAGCTAGTTTATAAATATACATATTATATGCTACGTTACATATTGCTTATTCAATTCTCAATTGAAATTTGATTGCTCTTTGTTGTAAATGCCTATAAATTACGTAGTTATTGTGCGGAATGCGGAAACTATGTAAGCGTTTGCTTAATTTACTATATAATAACTATTTATATACCTACATATATATTAGTATGGGCAGACAGGCATCCTTAATAGTATATAATATATGTTATTTCTTATATACCCACTTTTCACCGCCTATTTTTAGGTGCCAAGGTGACGCAGTTTTTCAAGCACGACTCTACATACGCTCTTGAATTTCTTTTCAAAAGTACATATGCAGGTTTCGTCTCGATGTTTTCCTTCATCGTAAAGCTCATGGTGTGACTAATTACTTAATAGTATATTTGAAAAATAATCCAAATTTTATAAAGTAAATTTGAACATGCAGAAATTATTACTGAGAGATCTATTTCAATGGGTAAGGGCTGACATAATTCCACGAAGAAAGACTGTGCTGACAGTTATTATAACAACCCATTCGCTCTTGCGTTTAGTACACTTTGATATTGATAAAAATTTGGTATAGTATCATAGAATTGGTTACATCAGGTGATCGCTTCCTATCAAGCGAATTCTACTTTCCAAAATATTGTCATATTTCTGTTGTATTTTCCAGGTCAGCTCGCCTTGCAAAAGTCATCGGAGCGAAACTGGGTGAGTTTTTGGTCAAACTGGACGAGCTGGGAGTATCGAACGAAAATCTCGATATCTTGGGACTGAGCCTAGGAGCTCATGTAGCCGGGCACGCAGCCAAACACTATTACAAAGCTACAGGGAAAAAACCATCAAGAATAACTGCTCTCGATCCAGCCGGCCCGTGCTTCAGAAACATGGACTCGAGTAACAGACTATCTCCATCAGACGGTCTGAAAGTGGATGTAATACACACGAATATTGATGGCTTCGGGATAGCAGAGAGGCTTGGCCACGTAGATTTTTACGTAAACGGCGGCGAATTCCAACCTGGCGATATCCCTTACATCCCCTGCCTGGTACTCTGCAGTCATGTAAGGTCTGTTATATACTGGTGGCAAGCAATCGAACACCCTAAAAAGTTTATTGCTGTTCAATGCAACTCAATCCAAGACGCCAGACTAGGAAGGTGCTTCAACAATACTGTGACTAATTACGCTGGCTTAGAAACCAACTTTGATAAACCTGGGGTGTTCTACTTGCCCACGCATAACGAGTTTCCTTATTACAGAGGTAAAGAGGGTCTGATAGAGGAGAATGAGATATACCTATCTGTTCTTAAGGATATTAACAAAGATGATACGTTCGTGGTGTGAAATGTTATTATTATTACATCTCGTTGCGCCCGGTCCTTTATCTAGGCTAACACGTAGGGGCCCATACGAGAGTTACACAAGGGATACAGTAATAGATTTGTCTGAAATTCTTCGGTCCCGTAAAAGGCCCGGTCCTTTACTTAGGCTTGCGTGGGGCTACATATCCAACACGTAGGGGCGCATACTAGAGATAATATAAGTAAGGAATACACCAATCAAATGGTTTCACTTAAATTCTTCGGTCCCGTAAAAGGCCCGGTCCTTTACTTAGGCTTGCGTGGGGCTACATATCCAACACGTAGGGGCGCATACTAGAGATAATATAAGTAAGGAATACACCAATCAAATGGTTTCACTTAAATTCTTCGATCCCGTAAAAGGCCCGGTCCTTTACTTAGGCTTGTGGGATACATATCCAACACGTAGAGGTCCTTTCGAGAATTTTGATATAGTTAAGGTATTATTATTATTTTAGTATTTATCTTCACGAGTTTTCACGATTATCAAAGCGGTAGGCAGATGTGCGTAGTTTCCTCTCAATGTTTTGTTCACCGTAATTAAACATTGTTTTTTTTTTAAAATTAACTATCAATATAAGGCAGTCACGAATAATATAGATAATCAAGGCAAAGCGAAAGAAGCTGTCTGTTTGTCTGTCTATGGGTTTCAATGAATAGATAACGATATTTATTCATCGTTTGTCGGAGCTATATTTTTTCATCCTAGTGAAGCTGGGCGGGACAGATAGTAAATATAAACATATCTTCACGCCCCCGCAAGGGTCCCCGAAGGGGTTGGATGGTCGGAGGTGTAACACCCTCTTTTCCCCGGAGATATATTTAGGTGTCAACATGATAGACGGCGAGTTCGTCGTCGTTCTTCGCTTGTAACTTGCATTAGGTTTATTAGTAAAATTTATATTAAATTTAAATTAATTAAAATTTATAATAAGTCATTCGCTTTATCCCACTGCTAGGCAAAGGATATGTTTTAAATATACAAAAAAAACTATCAGTGAAAAGAGATATTACGCGGGTACAACCGCAGGTTCTATATAGTTAGAAATAGGTAGGTAATTAGAAATAATTCAATATTTGTCTAAATTTATATAGATAGTGCCATCCACGACGACACGCCCCACTATTCTTCCTTATATAATCATGTCAGTGTGCAACCTTCCACTAATGTTTGAGTATGGTCGGTACACATTGATTACCTATGAGTGCACACGCACACTACAATTAATGGACTCTGGTCATACACCCCGCATCCCGCGACCCCCTCCACTAGAAATTGGTGGGGCGCGTCTTCGTAGATGGCATTATAAACGTGTAAAATCTGTGATGTTAGTTTATAAGTTGTGTGAATAAATTCAATTCAACAGAACGTTGTGTAGTTTTAATGCGAATTCATCTTACCATACCATTACACAAGGGTCCCAGAAGGGTCCGGATGTATCTGTGTAGTCCGTGGCCGATTTTCAACTGCGACCGAACTGCGACGCAGTACTCATACACCCACTTTCCGCCAGAGCTATATTTTAGATGCCAACGTGACAGATGGCGAGTACATCGCCGTTACTCAAGCACGACTATAGACTATAGTTTCGGGCTGCTCCAAATTTCGGGAAACCCGTTATACTACCGTATTACAGTGATTAATCACACCATGAACTTTGCGGTGATGGCAAACACAAAGGAAAACTGTATACGTTTGAGAAGTAATAATAATAAATACCTGGGACAATTCCACACAAATTGACCTACACAAATTAATTCAGTCACAACTCAATTGGTTTGTAGGCAACACAAGCCTGTTTGACATGTCTACGAAATTTCAATTAATTTTGCATGGATGAAGTTCTGTTAGCGTTACGTGGGTGGAATGATAAAACGTGCGAGGGTGGCTATGGAAATAAATTCTCTTTTAAATTTTTGGTACGCGCACCTTCCTGCCCCGCAGGGGTAGGCAGAGATATGCAGTAACACACACTTTTTTGACAGAGATTAGTTTAGGTGCCAGGTTAACCGATGATGAGTCCATCGCCGTGTCTCACACCACGAGCTTTACAGTGAAGCAAAACATCGAGATGAAACCTGCATACGTCTGAGAAGAAATTCAAAGTCGTATGTATAGTCGTGCTTGAGTAACGGCGATGGACTCGCCATCTGTCACGTTGGCACCTAAAATACATCTCTGGCGGAAAGTGGGTAAGTGGGTACTAAAAAGAACCAAGCCGAAATAAAATTAAAATTCCCAGTTATATAATTGTACAGAACCTCAAGTATTAAATATTAATTCGTTCAATTTGTCGAGTAATCCGCAGACCAGGGCCTGTCCCCTGACATCGCGAGTTCAAATTAAACCCACCGAGGGTAATGAATTCAGAATGTTTTCGTTCCTGCGAAAGCTACGTACGAGTTGTTGTGTTCATCCCAGAACAAGGTTTGGTATTGCTACGTTCTAATTCAGCCGTGGTGGCCACAAATTTATTTATTTATACATAATAAGTACGGCTAAAAAACGAATAACACTTGGAACCACTAAGTCTGAGGAGAGAATTTGCCTCCCTGTGTGTGTCGCTTGTATAACGGGGAGTGTTCTGCAGAATTCTTCTTCGCGATGCCCACTTCCACCTTCTACCACCGCACCTCTCGCCATCGACGGGAAATTCATCCCCATACCTTGGAACCACAAAGGTCTCGCACTGCGCGGTTCCAAAGGAACCGGAAAGAAGAAAAGTTTCCTTCCGTAAACGCTCAGGCTGTGAATGAGGAATTGAGCTCCCCGTTACGGTTTTCCCTGGAGAGTACAGCATGGAGTTCTTCAAGAAGGGTGTGAAAAGATTCCTGCAGGGTCGGCAGCGCGCGAGTGATACCCCTGGTGTTGCAAGCGTCCATAGGCGGCGGTAACCGCTTACCATCAGGCGGACCGCATGCTTGTATGTCACCCATGTGGTATAAAAAAAAGAAAAAACACTAATTAGTAATTATAAGAACCTCATTCATACATCTCATAATACTCCATACATGCCGCCATGATGGCCTTCCATCCATCCGCAAACACGTCACAGTCAGGGTTGGACTCCAAGAGGGCATTAACTGCAGTGAGAGTACGAGGTATAGGGGAGTGTGCACGCGATACTGCGCGATGCGTGCCCACTGCGAACAGTCTGTGGCTCAAACAAAGATTGCAAGTTAGAATCCCGCCTGTACCAATGAAATTTTCTCAACTTAATCATAGCGATTATTCACACCACGAGCTTTACGGTGAAGGAAAACATCGAGAGGAAAGCTGCATACGTCGGAGAAGCAATTCAAAAGCGTATGTATAGTCGGGCTTGAGTAACGGCGATGGACTCGCCATCTGTCACGTTGGCACCTGAAAATGCGTGTCTCTTCTTTTGCTTTACTCAGATTCATCAGTCTTCATATATGCTCGTTTGTCTTCGGTAACATTCCTGTCCTTGAGTGTCTGATCGATTTGATGAAGGTGATATTTCCCTGCCTCATCTGCAACTTTTTCGTATTTGTTTCGTCCACTTTACGTCGTTCATAGCGCCGTTAGTAACCCGAACCTTGTAAAGTTAAACACAAATACAAATCTAAGGAAATTTCTTATTTGAATATCCTCGTCGTGAACTACTTTGTCAAGTGGAAATCACGTCTCCTAAGTTATGTGAAAATTTCTTGTTTGCTCCAATTCTATTATGGCAGTTGTGTTGTTTGAGTTGCAAACTTTCATCCCGGTCCCTTTTAAGTATTCTCTGCCTTGGCTCCTGAGGGACTGGTCCAGAAAATTTGTAAGGGTTATTGTATTTTCAGAATAAGACAGTTTATAATTCTGGGATCTTGTGATCATCATCACACATTTAAAACTGGGCTCTTGTCAGCGTCTCTGATGTAGTCTCTTCCATTTGCTTGTGCCCAGCGCAATCTCTTTGTCCTCCCTATATGTCATGAGAGACGCGTTATCTTTGATCCATACATACATACATATCATCACGCCGAGTCCCTAACGGGCTAGGGAGAGAGTATAGAGCTCCAGCTCTCTCTATGTATGTTTTGTTTGTTGGTAATTAATAAAAATATAAATAAGAGAACTTTCATAACACGACAGGTAATAGATAACATTATTTGATAGCAGAATTATTTCAAGCAGTTTTCAAAATTACCCGTTTTCTCAGCATAATTTACGTGAAATGTATATAAATGAGATAATAATAAAAGCAATTTATGGTAGAACATAAAATGTTGCTAGTTATTAAAATATTATTCACTTGTTGTAAAAATAAACTTTATACAGTTGAATTTACGCTAAGCAGATTTCAAATCTTCAATTACATGTCGTAAAAGAATTAATATCACCGTTTTCGAGTAGTCAACGTTCCCACGGTTCAGAGTTCGATAAATTCTATCTAGGCAGTTGGAACGTCCTTAAAAATCAAAATCAAAATGTTTTATTCAACGTAAGGGGAACACTTATTGAACGTCACATATTTAATATAAACTAAAGTTACCACCGTTTCCAAGAAAAATACCTGCCAGGAGAAGAAACGGCGAAACAAACTCCCCGGTTTTCTCTTTTAACATTTGTTCCCTTTTACGTAGGGGTAGAAAATATTAAATAACACATAAACTCTGTATAAGAGGAGCAATTCATTGCCATGCAGGGCCATCATTCAAATAATCTGATGTTGTATAATAGGCTTTTTGAATTATTTTTAATGACATCTTTAAACTCTACAACAGGTAATTCAATTATTTTCGACAAATGAGTTGTTACTTTGTGTAATCTAGCTGTAGGAAGTACTTAAGTACGTTCTTTTATAAAATTGGTCTAATTTACTCCTAATTGCAATTATTGAATTACGCATCCGTCGTTAACCCTCGTTAGAAGGCACGGGAAGGTGAATCAAATGAAACCCATTCTAATAACGTACCCTGCATAAGGCAATAGACATTCAATTCTAATGAGTTTACGTAATAGCGACCGCTATAAAATGTTTACTACCAAGTGCTGTTTCAAAAATCGTAAAACACTTTGAGGGCGTCGAAAAATTGCGAGCCACCCTTAATGAAAGGGTGAATTATGGATCCACTCGGATCTCTTCATTCGTACGTCCGTACCTACACAATATAGCATTAATTTGAACTAATATCCTCACGCCTTCCCACAAGGGTCCCCGAAGGGGTAGGCAGAGGTGTATAGGTAATAACCACACACCCACTTTCCGCCAGAGGTATATTAGGCGCGGTGGCTGTGTGGGTCGAGTAGTTGCCTGCTACAAAGGTCGCAAATTTGAATCCCGACTGTACCAATGAGTTTTTATGAATTTAATTACAGTGATTAGTCACACCACGAGCTTTACGATGAAGGAAAACATCACGAGGAAACCTGCATATATCTGAGAAGCAATTCAATGGCGTATGTATAGTCATGCTTGAGTAACGGCGATGGACTCGCCATCTGTCACGTCAGCACTTAAAATATATCTCTGGCGGAATGTGGGTGTGTGGGTACTACCTATACACCTCTGCCTATCCCTTCGAGGATGCTTGTGGGAAGGCGTGAGGATAATTTATATGATATAATAAAAAGAACGTAGATAATAATCAATACATGACATGTAGATAAGTTAGTTCATTAAACTTTAAGAAGGCTCTAATGATTAATATAGAAATCAATTCGCTTACCGAATCAAAACAGTGGAGGCTGAGTTCGAGTAGTTACAACACAAAGTTCGAATCGCGACTGTATCAAAAAACATCGTCCCAGACGCAAAGCCACTTCCTCTTAGGTGTTCGATTAATTTGTCAGCTCACGAGATAATCGCTGTATCCCTGACAAGCAACAGAATGATTTTATCAGACGAAGACATATTTGTCTTTTATGCAAATTTCAAAACATCTTTATTTGAATGTAAAAAATCTCGTAGTCCTTAAGCTTATCGCCGACTAATCCCCATGGAGTGTGCTTTATGGCGTTAGCTATAAGATTCAATTTAAAGTTTTTTTTCGTAGCGAACTCAACTTGAAATATTGCCTCGTCTTTCTGACAAGTACAGATTACTAAGCCTGTGCATAAATACGAATTAGGATGAATTTATTGTCGGCCTTTTAAAAGGTATTAAATTCAGATGTCATTTATTGGAGTATCATTGAGTAGACCTTTCAGCGCTCGAGCATTCTCTTTTTATCATCGACATTCGTGATAAGTTAACTTTGATGACGTCATGTACGCCCCTCGACAGTTTAACTGCAAGAAATGAGCTTATATATCCTCACGCCTTCGCACAAGGGTCCCCGAAGGGGTAGGCAGATGTGTATAGGTAATACACACATCCACTTTCCGCCAGAGGTATATCAGGTGCCAACGTGACAGATGGCGAGTCCATCGCCGTTACTCAAGCACAACTATACATACGCCTTTGAATTTCTTCTCAGACGTATGCAGGTTTCCTCTCGATGTTTTCTTTCGCCGAAAAGCTCGTGGTGTGACTAATCACTTCAGAAAGACTCATTGATACAGTCGGTATTCGAACTTGCAAACTCAAACCACTCGGCCACCATGGCTAATAAAATAATACTTCTACAAATAATACTCAAAGATGGTTATTTGCTCTTCAATCTCATTGAACACAGCATAGCTACATAAACCGTCCCGGTGACGACTGCAGGAGATTCTACTTATCGCCTAGATCGACTTGGCAGGTCATTCGCGATACTGACACTGCTATCTATACCAAAACAATCGAAAATTTTATATATATCCTCGCACACACACAAGGGTCCTCGAATAGGTGTCAACGTGACAGATTGCAATTCTATCGCCGTTACTCATTCAAGACTAATGCGATCATATATATGTATAATCAACGTTACATACACGTAGCACAGACAGCTAATAACTTTTTTTGAGAGCGACGAAGCGGTGTCTTAGAAGCAGAGATTACTTAGCTTATGTAGAAACGCACACTCCATTAAGGTCAGTAAGACTAGTATATATTTATTTAATATTTATTTTATTATGCACAATTAAAGTACAATGGTGGACTTAATGCTAAAGCATTTTCCACCAGTCAACCACCCTTGACAGGAGAAACATGGAAGCGGGTGTGCACATAAGAATTAGCTTATTTATGTTGATAGATACATATATATTACATAGCATAGAATGGACATCAAAATAAGTAGCATGCAAAATTCAATAGGAAATAAATAAGTATACAAAAAAGAAAACATACATATATAAGTAACATACATAAACATATATTACAAGAAACATCTTAATATATAATACAAATAAATGATGAGTAAATATATATATATATATATATACATATAATAGTAACTATTGTACCTATGTAACAAAAAGTAAATCTTATTAATTTGAGTGTTGAATACGCTGACACTAACGCGAGGGAGCGATCTAGATATCGAGTTATCTTTCACTCGATTATCCTCGATCGACTGAGTCAACCGTTATTCTTTCGAAATAGACGGTGAAATGTACTTACCGATGGCGATTTTTCCGTGAAGTTTTTGAGATTGAGTTGCTTTATATTTTGTTTACTTTGATTTAAATTTTAAAGATTAACGTTGCCTCGGGATACCGATTAGGGACAAATATTTTATCTGTAAGTAGTTAGTTTCAACTGTTCTTTGTTAATATTGTTAAAGATTTAAAATTTGAAAGGAATATATAATATATATTTTTATTTACAAATTACTTTACTCTAGAAATCAATTTTAATCAAATTGGTAATTCTTAATTAACTATTTGTCTTGATTATTAGGTGTTGCTAACGTCCAAAACAACAGCGGTTGCAGGCTACATCGACGTGGGCTGTAAGCTCAAGCTCAAGCTAGCTAGTGGCTAGTTTTTTGTAGCCGCACCACATAAACTATCATAGGTACCTCTTTAGACAAACAGACACTTCATATTTATTAATATTCAAACAATAAAAAAGGCCTTAAAAGTCTTATATATATCCTCACACCCACTTTCCGCCTGAGATAAATTTTAGGTGCCAACGTGATAGATAGCGAGACCATCGCCGTTACACTAGTATGTATAGTGTAACGGCCTTTGAATTGCTTCTCAAATGTATGCAGGCACCGTAAAGCTCGTGATGTGACTTATCTCAGTACTTAAGTAATAATATTTACAAAGAACAGTTGAAACTAACTACTTACAGATAAAATATTTGTCCCAAATCGGTATCCCGAGGCAACGTGCCAAGAAGACTAGCAGCATTGCCACGCTGGATAGCAATGCTGATTCTCTGAGCGAGATATGTTCCAGCCCGCCTGTCACGAGAGGCCTCGACAAGACGGCGCGAGACCTCTTTAAAAAGATGGTGAGCCTCAGGACCCCAAGGCCCCAGAGTTTCAACCGCAAATGCAGCAAATATGTAACCTGACCCGAGACAGGCATACTTGCGGCGCTTGAGGCACTCCTGCTGAGCAGCAGCGGCGCCGGCCGCCACCGATGTGTCAGGAAGATACTTAAGTTCAGAATACTTCCTTGATACAGTTGGGATTCGAACAACTACTCGAACCACTCGGCCACCACGGCTCTCAAATAAATTAATAATATTACGGATATACAAAATAGTTCGAGACTATTTCCCTCGTATGAAATCGTGAAACTCAAAGGTTTATTGATAGCTTAATATCTCAAATACCAATAACAAGTCCGCAAAACAAACATGGCATGGAAACGACCCGGGAACATACAACAGGATGTGTACAAATTGGAGATGACTAAAGTTTCCTTCGCGACCCCTACCTACTCGTATCAAAGCGGAGGCTTCGATTGATAGAATTACGAGTTTTTATGTTTGTTTTATATACTTTTTGGATATAATACATGTTTTATAGAGATCTAGTTGTCCCACCCAGCTTCGCTCGGATGAAAAAAGAAAATTTTATTTTATTTTTTTATTTACATAATTAAAACTGCATAAACACCAATTACATTAATTACATACATACATACATATCATCACGCCAAGTTCCTAACGGGGTAGGCAGAGAGTATAGAGCGCCAGTTCTCTCTAGACTTACATACCTCTTTCGCTTCGTTATTCAACATTAAATCATATTTTACTACAAAAATAAAAAAAGCCACATCCAAAACCCAGTGGCGCCGCCTATCGGGTCCAATTGTGAATCTATTCTATCCTATCTTATCTATCTAATCTATCTATCCATTCTCGAATCCACTTGAAGAAAAAGAGAATTTTATTAAAATCGGCCGAGCGGTTTACGATTCTGTAAGGATATATAGACAAACATTAATTTTTATATATACAGGTTGGTTGTTAAGTGGTTGGCGCCGCTTGCAATGCAAAGATTGGAAGTTTGAACCCCGAGTCACGGAGAAGGCAGAGAGAGTTATTTCTCTCTATATATATCCTCACGCCTTCCACAAGGGTCCCCGAAGGGGGAGGCAGAGGTGTATAGGTAATACCCACACACCCACTTTCCGCCAGAGGTATATTAGGTGCCAACGTGACAGATGGCGAGTCCACTCAAGCACAACTATACATACGCCTTTGAATTTCTTCTCAGACGTATGCAGGTTTCCTCTCGATGTTTTCCTTCACCGTAAAGCTCGTGGTGTGACTAATCACTGTACTTAAGATCAGAAAAACTCATTGGTACAGTCGGGATTCGAACTTGCGATCTTTGTGTCGCAGGCAACTGCTCAATCCACTCGGCCACCACGGCTCTTCATTTATATTTCTCTCTAGAAATGCCTTTTATGGTTCATTTATCCTCATCGCCGGTTTTGAGGACTTTTAAAGATCCCATCCTTGAGCGTCCGTTCGATTTGATCTAGGTAATTGGAGTGTGGTCTTCCTCTGCCTCTTCTTGCACACACTTTAGCATTGTAAGTATATCTGTTTCTTAATTTTTTCACTCATCCTTTCTATATGTTCAAACCAACACAACATTTCTCCATATGTACTACCCTCGTTTACGTTTTAAAACTAAACGTATAAATAAAAATAAACTTAGCTTAAAATGAAACGAATTCAGCGAGTTACATATCTTGTCTATTTGTTAGACTATTGGACCCTGATAGCCTCGAGACATCCAACTTGACAAAGAGGCCAAACTTTCTAATGGAATCCATAGAACTTTCGGCACTCACATATTTTTATTTATATATATATAAGTGGAAATATATATGTGGAAAAGCCGTGGTGGCCGAGTGGTTCGAGCAGTTGCCTGCGACGCAAAGGTCGCAAGTTCGAATCCCGACTGTACCAATGAGTTTTTTCTGAACTTAAGTACAGTGATTAGTCACACCACGAGCTTTACGGTGAAGGAAAACATCGAGAGGAAACCTGCATACGTCTGAGAAGAAATTCAAAGGCGTATGTATAGTTGTGCTTGAGTAACGGCGATGGACTCGCCATCTGTCACGTTGGCACCTAATATACCTCTGGCGGAAAGTGGGTACTACCTATACACCTCTGCCTACCCCTTCGGGGACCCTTGTGGGAAGGCGTGAGGATATATTATATTATATATATATATACTATCTGTGTCCGCGACTTCGTCCGTGGAATTTAAAAAAAAAGTTTTTGTTTAGTTTCTAAAATATGAGTAGCATAGATTACTCCTTTTTACATCAGAATCAGCATCTGCCAGTGAAAAACCCGTCAAAATCGATCCAGCCGTTTCAAAGATTAGCCGACACAACATAACCGACATCACAAACAGACATACAGACAGACAAAAATTACATATCATCACGCCAAGTCCCTAACGGGGTAGGCAGAGAGTATAGAGCGCCAGTTCTCTCTAGACTTACATACCTCTTTCGCTTCGACCACATTCATCAGTCTCTTCATACATGCTCGTCGGTTTCGAGTACTCTTAACGTTCCCGTCCTTGAGAGTCCGATCGATTTGATCCAGGTAGTTGGAATGTGGCCTTCGTCTGCCTCTTCTTGCAAAAAAAAAAAAATTTTGGTATATGTACCTTGTATACATCTATATGCATTTAGTAAAAAATAGTAATTTTAATATTACAAACAGACACTCCCATTTTATTTATTTGTGTAGATATATAACGTGTTACCTCATACATTTGTTGACTCATACTCAATCAGTAGTAATAAGGGAGTTTACCCCAAAAATCCAAACACACAAACTTTACCTCTTTCAAAGACATCAAACAATATTTTAAAAATATAATTCTAAAAAAATAAAATAAATCTTAAAAAAAATTTCATACTATATTATGCGAATTTGAACAACAACGTTTTATTGGCAAACTATTTTAAGCCCTATTGCTAACTCCGGAAAGATTATAATATCTAATAACACAACGAAAACAAAATGATTTGTTGTCATTTCCAGAGATACAGTTTGTGTAACGACTATATATCAGAACGAAATGTTTGAGCATTAAATGGAAAGCTTACAACAAAGGAACCGGATATAACCGGATATAGCTCTTAAATTCAAAATCACGTTCATGTCGCTTTAAGAAAACAGCCAGGAAAAGAAGGAAGTCAGTTTTTACGCAGTTACTTTACTACTTCGGTATAGGTTTTTCAAGACCGGAGTCATACGACTTTGAGTATCGACCAATTTCACCTAAAATATGACTGGATATTAAATTGTATTTATTTTACTGTATGTCTCGAAAAATATAACAGTTGTCTTGTAGAAGTTGTGGGGTATTATGTTGGACGGCCGTCTGGTCTACTTATTAGAGCCGACTGCGAAACTTGAGCTCACGGGTTCGAATCCCGCTGAGGGCAGATATTTGTGTGATGAACACGAGTATTTGTACCTTAGTCTTGGATGTCCTATTTATTTATGTATATATCTATCTATATAAGTAATAATATCGTTGTCTTATCATAACACAAGCGTTGCTTAATTTGAGGCTATGTCAATTTGTGTCAATATCCTCAAGACAAGAAAAAAATCGAATAGCTCCGAAAATAACACAATTACAACATTAATAAAAGAGGTAATATACTCTCCGAAACATGATTCAATGGGTTGCAACATCAAATGTATTTTTTTTAATTAGATGTTCATTGTGCCTTATCAGAAACTACAGCAACAGTTATATTTTCTGAAAGAGCATGTATAACTGTATTTTGTGTACAATGTTTTCAATAAATAAACATATAATAATACTATGTGAATGGATATTGGTCTTTTAAGATGCACCGGTATTATTAAAAAGTATTAAAAACTTCACTCTAACTGAAAGCGTCTAGATTTATCGCCCAGTGATAGCCATGCAGTGTTACATAATAGCGGCTACGTGCCGTAGCCGTAGACTCGTAGCACCTACGTCACTCGTAGACGGTCTACGTAGCTCGTAGCGGTAATAGAATTCGAAGCGTAGCTATTTTACCCGCACATTTCGATTCAATTTTGCACCGCTTGTAAATTATCGCATCCGAGTGAACAAACGAGTATCCGAAAGCGTTGGTAGAGGTGAAATGGCACCCAGTTTTCATCAGAGATTTAGTTGTCTACGATACAGATACCCTATGCCTACTCCTTTGGGGACTCGTGTTAGAAGGTGTGAAAATACTATAAAGATCCTAACAATTATAAAATTCCTATTATAACTACATCTGCATTAAATCGACATTTGGTACCATTTTCCATATAAATTTCCTACTGATATTCTAAATGTATAAGTTTGTTGGGGAGCATGAATTAATTAGTTTGCAACTCAATCCCATTGTTTGATCCCCCGGTTTTCATTGTTTTACTGTCAATATTGTCTTCGACTTGGACACATGGATTTTCGGGCATCGGTCTTTGCTCATTAATTCCAAAACAGCGCCATCTGTCGAATGTAAAGAGTAAAGCTAATACTCTGATATGAAACGTGTAAACTTATCTTTAGCATTTAAGTAATACAGATAGTAAGCCGTTTAGAAATATAAATAATCCTCACGACTTCCCACAAGGGTCCCCAGAGGTCTATAGGTAGTATCCACACACCCACTTTCCGCCAGAGATATATTTTAGGTGGCAACGTGACAGAGGGCGAGTCATATATATCGGAGAAGTAATTCAAAGGCGGATGTATATTATACATACGCCTTTAAATTGCTTCTCAGACGTATGCAGGTTTCCTCTCGATGTTTTCCTCCACCGTTGAGCTCGTGGTGTGACTAATCACTGTACTTAAGTTCAGAAAAACTCATTGGTACAGTCGGGATTCGGACTTGTGATCTTTGTGTCGGCCGGGAGTGTTATGAATTAATTATTTTGACACTTAATTACACCAGAATCAAATTAAATTGGTCACAGAGATAGATCATTAGCTCTGGATCAACAAAGAGAACGAAAAAGATAAAGAAAAAACTCAATTTTACGGGGGTGAATCCGCCTAAGCCATTAGTTTAAACGTAAACCTATCAGCCTGTCACGCGTGTGAGGCCCTAGAGAGAGGATTCACATACCATTCATATTGGAGGACAGCATTGTCTCGAATTACTAATTACTCAGCGTGTATTTATCTCGCGATGTAATGTTTACTTGCTAATGTATATTTACCTCTAGCTTTGACAAGAAAAGCCCCGTTTGTTTGCGCTTGAAGGAGCTAAGGACATAATTGAGTATGGATTTAAAGGGTCTATTTGTTCAAGGTTTTATCAATAATACATGTTAGCAAAACAGATAAAGATTCGACTGTATGATTCGAAATAAGTGTTACAGATTATATTATATACATTATTAATGAGGGCCGTGGTGGCGGAGTGGTTCGAGTATTCAGAGTTCGATTGCAAGTTCGAATCTCGACTGTACCACTGAGTTTTTCTGATCCTAAGTACAGTCTTCTCGAGCTTTACGGTGTAGAAAAATATCGAAAGGAAAGGTGCTTACGTTTGAAAAGATTTTTAAAAGACGTATGTATATTCGTGCAGGAGTAATGGCGATGAACTCGCCATCTGTCACGTTGGCACCTAAAATATATCTCTGGCGGAAAGTGGGTGTTGCCAGAGATTATTTTAAGTGCCCACGTGACAGATGACGAGTCTATCGCCGTTACACAAAGCACGACTATACATACGACTTTGATTTTCCTCTCAAACGTATGAAGCTTTCTCTACTATATCTGCCTATGCCGTGAGAGACTCGTAAGATTGATAAGTATGAAATTATTGATTTTAACTCATTTGTAATTCGAAATTATACCTGGCGAAAAGAGAGTGTTGAGTTACAACTCTGCCTACCCCTTCAGTTATTCTTGTGGGTAGGCAAGAAGATCGTTTATAGTATACCAAATACGATAGTCAGGTACAATTTATAATAATGACTTAAAGTTTCCAGGAAAACAGTGCCAATTTATATGACGAACTCACGGTGTCATAAAAATAACATTCCCCATTTTTTCTTTCAGAAGAAAATAAATTCAACGAAAATGCAGAGCTTTTTATTGTCACAGCCTATCTGCAGCTTTAATAAATAAACACTTATTATATATCTTCACACTTTACCAGAAAAGTCCTCGAAGGGGTAGGCAGAGGTGTATAGGTAGTACCAACACACCAACTTTCCACCAGAGATATATTTTAGTGCAAACGTGACGGTGAGTCCATCACCGTTACTCAAGCACATCTGTATAGACTTCTGTGAGTTGCTTCTCAGACGTATGCAGGTTTCCTCTCGATGTTTTCCTTCACCGTAAAGCTCGTGGTGTGACTAATCACTGTACTTAAATTTAGTTATGTGGCAATAGTGTTCCCTGTATCCCTTACGTTGAATAAAATATTTTGGTTTTGATAATTAATGTCGTTTTATTTTTGTTAAAACACGCTAGTATGTCGACTTGCTGGCATTCTATACTCTCTGCCTACCCCGTTAGGGACTTGGCGTGATGATATGTATGTATGTCGATGTGCCTAGGAGTCTAGTAAGCCGTTTCGGGCTTCGGTCGTTGTTTATTAATTCAAAAACAGCGCCATCTATCGAATGTAAAGAGCAAAGATAATACATTGATAAGAAACTATGTACCCGTCGTCATTTCTTTCGCATTTAACCAAACTAAGCCACAGCTTCAAGTTTTGTAACACAGCTAGTTAGACAAATAGAAATGCAGCTTGTGATTCGTTAAAAAAAAACAATTTAAAGGCTGGTTATCGTACGCTATGTCACGTGGCTACGTTATGAGAGCAATAAGAATAGAGAGTAAGATTGATAACAGCAGTTTAAGTCGGCGAGCGGGCCGCACGCAAAAATAAAAGGTATTTGTTCGTTGCATTGTTGTTACCAAACTTCTCTGTTTAAACCAGGATAATACATACATATATATCATCACGCCGAGTCCCTAACGGGGTAGGCAGAGAGTATAGAGCGCCAGCTCTCTCTAGACTTACATACCTCTTTCGCTTCGTCCAGGGTCTTCATACATGCTCGTCGGTTTCGTACTCTTGACGTTCCCGTTCTTGACCGATTTGATCCAGGTAGTTGGAACGTGGTCTTTCTCTGCCTCTTCTTGCACACACTTTTGCTTAGTATATCTGTTTCGTCAGTTTTTTCACGCATCCTTTCTATATGTCCAAACCAGCGTAACTTTCTTCATCTTTCCAATTACCGTGCTTACGTTATGAACCGCTTTGGCTCGAACCAGTAATTTGTAATTAGCATCAGACAACTTAAACGACGGCCACGGCTGTAATAACTCCTGTTAGCGTGGGAAATGAGTTTTTTACGCTGCACTCTCAGCGTGCCCCATAAAGTAGGATATCCACAAATTTCCCACTTTATCGTCACCGTGGTGCGTGCAAACCATATATCGCCAGACTGCATAGCTGAAAGCTCCTCGTGGAGTACCTAGTGGTGGGACTGTTTTATGAAATAGTAGTGTCGATAAATCGTAAGAAATTGTATCAAGTGTCTGGAAGGTGAGGCAGACCACGTTCCAACTACCTAGGTCAAAACAATCGAACACAAAGAATTGGAATAAAAATCATGGTAACGTCAGTAGTATTCAGAACTTGCGACCTTGTATGAAGAGACTTAATGAGGATGAAGTGCAAAATCTCTTGTATATTTTTACTAGCATGGTATTGCGGTTTCCCTCGCGTAAAATGTAATTTATTTGGTAGATTTTTTAATGATATAAAACGTAGTCTATATGTGAATTCAGCTATTGATCTTGATGAAGCTTGATGTATACAAAATTTTGTCCTATTCTGTTCAGCCGTTATGGTGTGATTAAGAAATGAAACCCCCTCACAAACTATCAATTTTTTTAATAAGTAAGTATATTACACCTAGACACATAGAAAACCTTTTGTGCGTTCACAACACACCTATTTATTGCAACGATTAAACAGCGACTAGCTTGGAAAAAAATCATTGTCAAAACTTAATTATGACATTTTTGTTTTGCATTTCCCATCCCTAAATGGATTAAGAATGACCAGGTAAAAATATTGGCTTCCCAACTGCAGTCTGAGCCACCCGCGAGTAATCGGGAGAATTTATAGATTTCACAGATTTTTAGAGTGGACTTAGTAAACTTTACAATCGTGGGTGAAAAAGTTCCTTAACGATATAAGGACGTTTTCCACAAAGTCTAAGAGGGTAGGGCTAAGGATCTATCGGTAGGCTAAGGAAAATAAAAACCACAATACATTAATTTATAAAGAAGAAGCCGTTGTGGCCGAGTGGTTCGAGCAGTTGCCTGCGACACAAAGACCGCAAGTTCGAATCCCGACTGTACCAAAGTGTTTTTCTGAACTCAATTACCGTGATTAGTCACACCACGAGCTTTACGGTGAAGGAAAACACCAAGAGGAAACCTGCTTACGTCTGAGAAGCAATTCAAAGACGTATTTATAGTCGTGCTTGAGTAACGGCGGTGGACTCGCCATCTGTCACGTTGGCACTTAAAAGAAATATATCTCTGGCGAAAAGTGGGTGTGTGGGTACTACCTATACACCTCTGCCTGCCCTTCGGGGACCCTTGTGGGAATGCGTGAGTGCATTAACATTTTTATCCTTACATTTAGATATTTATTTCATTATCAACTTCATTGATATACAAATGATTTCATTTAATCAAACATTATATCAAATTTCGTTCTTTCGTGCAACGGCCTTTTCATTCATGCATTATTTCGTTCACTCATAAATGTATGCGTTAATTCATTTATTTCACCTATGCTGCACATTCTGGCGTAATCTATAGATAAGCTTAAAGAGCTTTCGTTCGCAATACAGAGCGAAGTATATTGTGAATGTCACCGCAAGCTCTTTTAAGCTTTTCGGATTCAGATTGAATAAATGGCCGGTTCGTTTTGGAAGATATATTGAATCAGAACTGGCGCTCTACTGTCTCTACGTACCTCGTGATAAGATTTTCTGTTTTATTACTAAGCTAGTTTTATAATTTTAATAGCCGTGGTGGCCGAGTGGTTCGAGCAGTTGCCTGCAACGCAAAGGTCGCAAGTTCGAATCCCGACTGTACCAATGAGTTTTTCTGAACTTAAGTACAGTGATCAGTCACACCACGAGCTTTACGGTGAAGGAAAACACCAAGAGGAAACCTGCATACGTCTGAGAAGCAATTCAAAGACGTATGTAAAGTCGTGCTTGAGTAACGGCGATGGACTCGCCATCTGTCACGTTGGCACCTAATATACCGCTGGCGGAAAGTGGGTGTGTGGGTATTACCTATACACCTCTGCCTACCCCTTCGGAGACCCTTGTGGGAAGGCGTGAGGATATATTATATTTATTTTTATTATATAGTTTTATAAGTGGTTGCCGTTGTGGCTGGGTGGTTCAAGTAAACGCAAAGATTACAAGTTTCCTACAGTGCTAATGAGGTTCTCCTAACTTGACTATAGTGATTAATCACACAACGAACTTTACGATCAAGGTAGACTTCGAGAGGCAAAGTTCATACGTTCAAGATAAAATCAAAGACATTTTTGTATAGTCCTTATACCTCACGCCTTCCCACAAGGGTCCCCGAAGAAGTAGGCAGGGATAATAGATGCCGCCGTTTTTTCTTATACCACACGGGAGCGGTCCGCCTGATGGTAAGCGGTTACCGCCGCCTATGGGCCTATGGCCTATGGGCCTCCCTCATATAGCCTCCTATATTTAGGTAGCTATGTGGGAGGGCCCACATAGCTCGCGCGCTGCCGTCCCTGCAGGAATCTTTTCACACGCTTCTTGAAGAACTCCATGGCGTATGCAGGTTTCCTCTCGATGTTGTCCTTCACCGTTAAGCTCGTGGTGTGACTAATCACTGTACTTAAGTCCAGAAAAACTCATCTGTACAGTCGGTATTCGAACTCGCAATCTTTTTGTTGCACGCAACTACTCGAACCACTCGGCCACCATAGCTCTTTAGTTAGTTAAATAACGATGCACTTTGCCTCAGATTCTATTTAAGATGATAATTGCTGGTCATTTAGTGCAGCTTTGTGGATATTTCACCACCATTTAGCCGACGACGTGATAAATGGTATTCATTATACATTATTTACTGAAAATATTGTAGGGCGAGCATAATTTACAGTATTTTGGATATTTTTTTTTTAATAGCAGAGCGTATTTTTATTTATTAATAATTGTTGAAAAACTTCCTTAATTATATATAATATAATAATATATCCTCACGCCTTCCCACAAGGGTCCCCGAAGGGGTAGGCAGAGGTGTATAGGTGCCAGCGTGACAGATGGTGAGTCCATCGCCCTTACTCAAGCACGACTATACATACGCCTTTGAATTTCTTCTCAGACGTATGCAGGTTTCCTCTCGATGTTTTCCTTCACCGTAAAGCTCGTGGTGTGACTAATCACTGTACTTAAGTTCAGAAAAACTCATTGGTACAGTCGGGATTCGAACTTGCGACCTTTGCGTCGCAGACAACTGCTCGAACCACTCGGCCACCACGGCTCGTTTTTCCGTTAATTATCCACACAGTCTAAAAGGGTAGGGCTAAGGGACTATGATTAGGCTAAGGAAGAATCAAAACCACAATTCATTCATTTATGAAGAAGAAGCCGTGGTGGCCTATTGGTTCGAGTAGTTGCCTGTGACACAAAGATCGCAAGTTCGAATCCCGACTGTAACAACGAGTTTTACGGTGAAGGAAAACACCGAGAGGAAACCTGCATACGTTTGAGAAGAAATTCAAAGGCGTATGTATAGTCGTGCTTGAGTAACGGCAATGGACTCGCTATCTGTCACGTTGGCACCTTAAATAAATCTAGACAGTATGTGGGTACTACGCCTGTGTATACCATAATTGTGGGATAGCGAGATATCTATAAATATACATTTCTTCTGTACGTGTGTGTCTCCTGGCTGGAGGCCTAGGTCTCGTCATTGACCGGTTAAGTAGCAATAGTTCCCGGAACTCACGCTACGAGAGACAATATATAAAAAAAAACAATACGTTTGTGTCACTGAACTCCTCGTAAACGGCTGGACAGATGATAATGAAATTTGATGTGTGTCTTCAGATAGATTCGAACGGTTTAGATTCACAATTGGACCCGATAGGTGGCGCCGTATCATGTTTCAGGAAATTTTATATTTTTACCCGAGCGAAGCTGGGCGGGACAACTAGTTATTATTATAACAATGTTTACAAACATTTAAAACGAGAGTTGAAGATAACATTATCCTCAAGAATCCTCTTCTCAGGGCGCGTCCCTTTCATATAACGCATGATATATGAGCATTATTATCCTCAATAATGTAAGAAACATGGCAACGGCATACGCGGGAATAAATATCCATTAAGGTCCCGTCCTAATCCGCAATACTATTAGGGTCACATTATTGGTCTGAAATAAGATCTGCATGTCACGCCCGTAATGAGGGGGACTTTTTAATTCACTTCCGTTGTGCACATTAATATCGTGTCAACGGACCCCCCCCTCTCCCACACCATCTCCCCTTAAGGACCCTAAATGGCTTTTCATTATAGTGATATATTTTATAGTATATCACTATAGTATATATCTGTCCTCAGCGGAAATCGTAACCGCGTCCTCAAGCTTTGCAGTCAGGAGCTGACCACTAGACCAGAAGGCCGTCTGTATATAGTAGTTATTTTATTAGGAAGATCTTGTTCCGATACGTTCGATTAGTCACACCACGAGGTTTACGGTGAAGAAAAACATCGAGAGGAAACCTGCAAAAAGAGGAAACGTAGATACTACCTATACACCGCTGCCTACCCCTTAGGGGACCCTTATGGGAAGGCGTGAGGATGAGGTTAAATGAAGCATTTCGTTTTACTCTGCCTACTTCGTGAAGGAATCGACATGATGATATGAGTTTTGAGTTCATATTAAAATTTGACCCAACGTTTTACTAAATACAATGCGAATGATGGGCCTTTATGAACTCAACGTTGGCCTCATGCTAAAAGTTCTAGTACTTCTTTTAATTATATTTGTAGCACAGATGCCCACTTTCATCCGCAGTGAGTGTCGAGAGGCATCTGATACTCCTTCATACTTGAGTGGAGACCTAGTATTTAGTCTATTTACCGAGCGCATTAATATTTACCTCCCCGGTAGCCCCCTCCCCGGCACCCCCCTCCCCCGCCCCCCTCGCCTCTCCGGAAGCCGAAGCCCCTCAGGCTAGCCGGCTCTCCCCCGTCCCGCGACCTACGCGGCCTTCCTCGACGAAGGAGCGCTCTTGCCCCCCCGTTTTCGTCCACACTAAGTCCAAGTGGACGGAAATCTCCGGTTGGTGTAAAACCAACCGAATCACCTTCACCCGTGCCACGGCCACAGCCGAAGGCATTAAGGTGCACCTCCCGAATTCGACCGAATTCAGAGCCTTCACGAGGCTCCTGCAGGCCAGAAGTGTGGAATACCACACTTATGATCTGCCGGAGGACCGTTTACTCCGGGTCGTCATCCGCGGCGTCCCACGCGAAATCGATACCGAGTCGATCAAAGATGATCTGAAGGCTCAGAATGTCGCGGTGAAGGAGGTGCACCGCATGCACCGACAAAATGCCGGAGAGGCATTCAACATGGTTCTCGCCATCTGCGAGAACTCCCCCGATGGCAAAGCCGTCTTTAAGATAAAAACCTTATGCCACCTGTCTGGCATAAGGGTTGAAACCCCCCACAAGGGCGGCCCTATAGGGCAGTGTCACAACTGCCAACTATACGGGCACGCTTCGCGTAACTGCAACGCGAAACCCAGGTGCGTCAAGTGCCTGGGCGATCATGGGACGAGCGACTGCTCGCGCCCTAAGGACCGCACACTCGCCGACTCGCCCCCTAGTTGCGTGCTGTGCCGCCAAGAAGGCCACCCGGCCAATTACAGGGGATGCCCCAAAGCCCCCAAACCCAGACCGGTCGTGGTCAAGAGGGCAGCGGCCCGCGAATGGCGTAACGCCCCCCCCGCGCAACCCGCCCCACCCCGACCTTCCCCGTGGAGGGCCCTCCCTCCGAGGGATTTTCCACCCCTCCCACAAGCGTCACCCCCTGTCCCCTCAGCGGCCCCGAGCCCGCAGATTACACCTCTGCCGTCGCTCTCCACCGCCAAACCTCAACAGCCCCAGCCCCAGGCTGCTACTCCCCCGCGTAGACCCCAGGCGGTCCAGCCCACTTCCTCCCCCTCTGAAACTTCCGCCAACATGGCATTCCTGGCGGATCTTTTCTCCACCGTCAACCTCTCAAGGGTTAACGAGATGGCACGAAGCCTCAGGGCCGTCCGGAAGGACCCTCTGGCCCTCCTCAAAGTGCTCGGCGACTACGCCGATGTATCAGAGTCCCTGGCTACCTTCTCGTCCAACCAATAATGGACTCAAACGTAAGCAGCAGAATCAAACCCCGATCACTTTCAATTGGCTACTTTAATGCCAACGGCATTCACAGCCAAAAGGAAGAGATCGCCGCGTTCCTCCGCGACAACAATATCGACGTTTTCTTAGTGCAGGAAACCTTCTTGAAACCATCACACCGAGACCCTAGAATTGCAAACTACTGCGTAGTTCGCAATGATAGATCTCGATCCGCCCTCGGCGGTACTTTGATCTATTACAAGAGGTCCCTGCACTGTATCCCGATCCAACCACCAACCCTCTCCCACATAGAGACCTCGATCTGTCGATTAGGAATGACCGGCCATCAGCCAATCACGATTGTCTCTGCATACTGTTCCCCTGTTAACTCGACGGCCGATATCAAAGCTGATATCAAAGTCCTCATCAACCTCAGTAGCTCAGTTATTATCGCGGGTGACCTGAATGCCAAGAGCGATGCTTGGAACAGCCACTCACGAAATAACAGAGGACGCCAATTGGAGGACCTCAGTGGGCTCCTCGAATTTGACGTCATTGCGCCTATGCACCCCACCCACTACCCCGAGAATATCAACCACCGACCGGACGTACTAGACATTGTGATCATCAAGAATGTAAACCTCCGTTTGCACTCGTTGAGGTCGCACGACGAATTAGATTCCGACCACCGACCTGTTACCTTAGCGCTCTCCCCCCGACTAGGCCCCCCGGACTCAGGTCAGCCCCCGCCTCAGAAAAAGATAACAGACTGGAGAAAACTGGAGGAACTCCTCAAGTCCTCTTCATCTGTTCACTTAGATAGTATCCCGCCCCTCATAGAGTCGGCAGCCGACACTCAAAAGGCGGTCGATTCCCTCACAGCTCACGTACAGTCAGCCGTGGACGCCTGTTCACGACAAGTTCCGGTGATGGAAGATCATCGCTGGAAACTTCCCGATGACGTGCGTGAAATGGTGACGGAAAAGAACGCCGCCCTCCGAGCGCATAGAGCTCACCCGACTGAAGCGAACCGCACCTTTCTGAGGTCACTCCAGCGCAATCTGAGATACCGCATGAAAGACCTGCGAGACGCTCGCTGGAACAAGTTCCTAGGGGAACTTGAACCGAGTCACTTGGCCTTTTGGCATCTCCAACGGAAACTTAAATCAGACAAAATTTCGTCTATGCCTCCACTCACTCGTCCAAATCAAGGGCCCGCCTTTGACGACGACGAGAAGTCCGAGTGCCTGGCCGACAGTCTCGAGGCTCAATGTACGCCCAGCACCTTGCCAGTAGATCAGCGCCACCTCAAGAAGGTGGACGCCGAGGTCGAAAGCAAACTATCCCACCCACCCTCCGAACACCCAGACCACCCTATCGCCCCAATCACGGTGGACGAAGTCCGGAAAGTGATCAAGGATCTTCACCCCAGGAAAGCCCCAGGTCCCGACGGGATCGCTAATAGAGTTATCAAACTCTTCTCCCCTTATCTCATAGTTTTGCTCACTGCCATCTTCAATGCAGCACTGAGCAACAACTTTTTCCCCCAATCCTGGAAAAGTGCAACGGTCATAGGTATTCCCAAGCCAGGGAAACCCAAGACCGAAGCCTCCAGTTATCGCCCCATCAGTCTCCTCAACGTCCTTGGCAAGATTTACGAGAGACTTATCTACAATAGATTAAAGAGTTTTGCAGACTCTAAGAAAGTCATACCTGACCAAAAGTTCGGTTTTCGAACCAAACACTCTTGTGTCCAACAAGTCCACCGTATAGTGGAAGACGTCAGTAGCGGCTTCCAACTCGGTTATACCACGGGTATGCTCCTCTTCGACGTGGCGAAGGCATTCGACAAGGTCTGGCACAACGGCTTAATATACAAGCTGTACCAGCTGGGCGTGCCGGACCGTCTAGTACGCATAGTACGGGACTTTTTGTCGAACCGCTCCTTCCGCTACAGAGTCGAGGGCACACTCTCTTCCCCCCATCCCATACGAGCAGGAGTCCCGCAAGGCTCAGTGCTCTCGCCACTCCTATTCACGCTTTATACTAGCGACATTCCCCTCCATAGACGAGTTAAAAGCGCTCTATTCGCCGATGATACGGCTATCTACTACAAAGGTAGAACTCCCGAGGGAATTCACGACAACTTCCAATCCGCGGTCACAGCCCTGGGGCGGTGGTTCCGGAAATGGAGAATTGAAGTGAACCCCACCAAAAGCGCAGCCATTCTATTCTGGAAAGGCCTCGAACGCCCACGGGTAGCCCCCATCACCCTCTTCGGCAAACCCATTCCATGGGAAGAAAAAGCCAAATACCTGGGTGTGATCCTCGATCAACGCCTTTCTTTCCGTCACCACGTAAAGGCGGTACGCGCGCGAGCCGCCTTCGCGCTCGGTAGACTTCACAGCATGTTGAATGCGCGAAGTAAACTCTCATTGAAATCCAAGGTGAGGATTTACACGACGTGCATTCGACCAATCATGACATATGCGGGTGTAGTGTTCGCACACACTAGCAAGTCAACACTTAACCCCCTGCAAGTGCTCCAAAGCCGGTTTCTCCGGAGAGCCACAGGTGCCCCGTGGTACATGCGTAATAGTCAACTCCACGTTGACCTCAAAGTCCCCGCTATAAAACAGTTTTTGAAAAAACTGTCCAAACGTCATTTCGATTCTGCTGTAAATCACCCCAACCCCCTCGTCGTATCGGCCGCCCGATACACTCCTTCCCTTATCTCGAAGATAAGGCGTCCAAGACACGCCGTCATCGAACCGGATGACGACATAACGGTCCTCCAGGACGCCCGACAAACACATACCAACACTACACAAAACCGACCACTGTTCCGTCCTCGCCGACGAGGCTCGACGCGAATAAGCCGTAATGTTCCCCCCCGACCCCCGCCGCAAACGCCGGCCCGCACCGAGCCTGACGCGCAAATCCCGCCCCCAAATAATATATAAATAAAATTTACAGTCCAGTCCAGCTCCCTAGCTCGCGATCCAGCAACGCCCTAAGCCGAGGTTCGTACCCCACAGGGGGTGCCCTTAGCTGTGTTGCTTAGTACTAAAGTGCCTGGATGGAGGCCTAGGTCTCGCCATTGACCGGTTAAGTAGCAAAAGTTCCCGGAACTCACGCTACGAGAGACAATACAAAAAAAAAAAAAAAAAAAAAAGCATTAATATTTATACACGACCAGGCGCTCTGTACGCACATGCAGTTATATAGTCATGTTTCTTTGTAGAGCATTGCCATATAAAGACATTCCACATATTTGAACTACGTATACGATACAAATAAACAATTTTTATACAATACACTAAGAGAGCCCTGGTGGCCGAGTGGTTTGCCTGCGACGCAAAGGTCACAAGTTCGAATCCCGACTGTACCAATGAGTTTTTCTGAACTTAAGTACAGTGATTAGTCACACCACGAACTTTACGGTGATGGAAAACATCGAGAGAAACCTGCATACGTCTGAGAAGAAATTCAAAGGCGTATGTATAGTGGTGCTGGAGTAACTGCGATGGACTCGCCATCTGTCACGTTGGCACCTAATATACCTCTGGCGGAAAGTGGGTGCGTGGGTATTATTATATTATTATTACCTATACACCTCTGCCTACCCCTTCGGGGACCTTTGTGGGAAGGCGTGAGGATATATATATATTATATATTATTATTATAAATAAATAAATAAATACTTACTCAATCCAGTCTACAGATATCGCCATCTGTTAGAATCGTTTGGAGCTAACAGATAATTGTGACTGTCAAATAATAGACAAATAATTTGCAATAAAATAATATTGCGAATATAAATTGAGATGTAAGCTATCCTATCTGTCAAGTTGGATCAAACTGCACACGGTGTGCAAATTTGATTAAAATCGGCTTAGTAGTCCATCGCGGACAAACAATGTGATGCGTAATTCATTTAAATTAAGATACATACATACATACATATCATCACGCCAAGTCCCTAACGGGGTAGGCAGAGAATATAACTTAAGATAGTGATACATATGTTAATTTTAGTATAGTTCAAGTAATTCCGTTTATTATACACTAGCCATACGGTTTCGCTCGCTATAAATGTGATTTCATCCATGTTTGAAGGAGTACAGCTGTATAATCAGTTACCTAATGATATTAAAAGCTGTGAGGATATTAAACATTTCAAAAATAGATTGAAGCAATATATGTATAAGTTTGTCAAATTATAATGATTTAGTAACGATAGCCAGAGTAAAATTATGTCATTAAAATTAAGAAATTGTTAATCCAAATCTCATTGTAAGTGAACTTATGTAAGTTTTTATGAGAATAAATTCTATAAACCTAATTTCTCCGCTTTTTGTAACATTTTTCATTGATACTCCGCTCTTATTGGTCGTAGCGTGTAGTTTTATAGTTTATAGCCTTTCTCGTAAAACGGGTTATCGATTTTTGCAAATCGGCTTCGTAGTTCCTTAGATTAGCGCATTGAAACAAACAAAGTGCTTCTTTTGATAGAGACGATATATCGAAATGAAAGAAAGAAACAACACGGAGCGACATGGTCGCTGTGCGACAAAACTCCTTAAATGAAGAAAAACATTTTTTTTCAGCGTTACTTATAGATTTAGGCTGTGGTATGAGCTCCCCGTTGAGGTTTCCTTGGATAGTACATCATGGAGTTCTTTAAGAATGTTGTGAAAAGAGTCCTGCAGGCACATTCCTTCCTAGCGTCCATAGGGAGCGGTAGCCGCTTACCATCAGGCGGGCCGCATGTTCGCCACCCATGTTGTATAGATAAAATAATTACACTAGATAAGTATTGATGAGGGCAAGCGTATGTCATCCTGCTTCCACCAAAGGGACCGGATAACCAAATTTAGGCGCGTGAAGTCACGAGGCACACCTAGTTTTTCCTAATTCGAACTCAAGGAAACACCCGGGTTGATTTATAAAATTGTTTAATTTCCCTCGCTCCGGAGGCTTGCACTGAATACCAAACCTCTATTTAGTCTGAGGTCGACAAACGTGTCGAATTGATGCAGGTTCGAGTGGAATTTTGAGGGCAAGTCAGAGCTTATCGAATTAACAATTTGTTCATGCAAATGTGTCTTGACAAAGGACCTTTCAGGCAACACCTTGTTAGCACGACCCCAGTTGAATAGGGTTGGCAAAAGGTATTTTAAACACAATTCGCTTTGGGAAAACTTCGCGCATAAGATTGTTCTAACTTTTAAACAAGCATATCTCAAATTGTAAGCGTTTATTGGCGTACGTAAACGCTTTTTACATCGACAGTCACCCTCCAGGTATTTTATAGCACCTTCTATATAATATGTTTGCGAGACCGTCTGGTCTAGTGGTTAGAGCACCTAACTGCGAATCTTGAGGTAGTGGGTTCGATTCCCCGCTGAGTGCAGATATTTAAAATTTAATGTTTTATGAATTTACAATATATATCTTCTTAATAGTAATAAATTACGTATCACGTTGTTTGTCCGCGATGGGCTACTAAACTACTTAACTGATTTCAATCAAATTTGCACAACGTGTGCAGTTTGATCCAACTTAAAAGATAGGATACCTTACATCACAATAGGACCCGATAGGTGGCGCTGCGATCGTGTTTCAGGAACTTTAACTTTTCCACCCGAGCGAAGCTGGGCGGGACAGTTAGTATATAATATATAAATATATACATATATATGTTATATGTACATATATATTGTTGTCTAGTAACCATAAAACAAGCTTTGTGTAATTTGAGGCTGTCATATTGTGTGGAATTGTCCCAAGATATTTTTTTTATGTTGTTGAGAGTTGTGTAGATACATATGTGCATATTCCTTGTGGGAAGTCATGTCGGTATATAATATTTCATTGAGAAGCAACCCTGCGTGGCAAAGACCATTTCACACAGTCCAAGCTCGTCACTAATGTAACACATCGGGTCCTATTGTCGCGTTGAGACCTACAGCATCCCAAATGCAAATTAACTCGTGTTCAAACGTCATAAAGACAACAAGCTTTTCTAGACAAACTGCTCTGAAAGATTTTTTTGCTGCGTCCCACACTTTCGTTGTCCAGTTCATTTGTTTCGTTGATGAATGAAAATCTCGTCGGGCTGGAATTATCCCAAGAATTTTAATAAATAACAGTGTTACCAATCAATCATAATGAGCCGTGGTGGCCGAGTAGTTCGAGTAGTTGACTGCGACACAAAGATCACAAGTTTGAATCCGGAATCTACCAAGTTTTTCAGATCTTAAGTACAGTGATATTAGTCACACCACGAGCTTTACGGTGAAGGCAATATCGAGAGGAAACCTGCATACGTCTGAGAAGTTTTTTTTTTTTTGTATTGTCTCTCGTAGCGTGAACTTTTGCTACTTAACCGGGCAAAGGCAAGACCTAGGCCTCCAGCCAGGCACTTTAGTGCTAAGCAACACAGCTAAGGGCACCCCCTGTGGGGTACGGGCCTCGGCTTAGGTTGTTGCTGGATCGCGAGCAAGGGAGCTGGGCTGGTCTGGTATTTTATTATTTATATATTTAGGGACGGGATTTGCGCGTCTGCCTCGGCGCGGGCCGGCGTTTGCGGCGGGGGTCGGGGGGGAACATTACGGCTTATTCGCGTCGAGCCTCGCCGGCGAGGACGGAACAGTGGTCGGTTTTATGTAGTGTTGGTATGTTTTAGTCGGGCGTCCTGGAGGACCGTTATGTCGTCATCCGGTTCGATGACGGCATGTTTTGGACGCCTTATCTTCGAGATAAGGGAGGGAGTGTATCGGGTAGCCGATACGACGAGGGGGTTGGGGTTATTTACAGACGTCTGAGAAGCAATTCAAATGCGTATTTATAGTCATGCTCTTTCTCTCCGTCCGAATTCATCAGTCTTCATACATACCCGGCGGTTACGATTTACATACCTATATATAATAAGTATTAATAGGTATGTAAGTCCATAGAAAGCTGGCGCTCCATTCTCTCTGCCTACCCTGTTACGGACTCGGCGTGATGATACGTATGTGCATAAATGTATGTATAATTATTATCTCGCTCACCTTTTTCATACACTTCGCGAATAACTATATGCTATACTGTTTAAGATAAAGAGTTGAAAAAATTAATTCATAAAGTTTAATTAATATATCGTATGTCGTTTTCCTGTAATTCTTTCAGAAACAATCGCGCATCGGAGTACCAATAAGGTTGAGCAGTAAAAAAGTTTAATGTAGGTACTTCACACCAGCCTCTAAGGGTGTGATTACATACCTACGCAAACTTTGATGCGTGTAGGGTGACCAAAATTTGAGTGTCAGTAACTATTCTTAGGCAACTCGCCTTTATGTTCCAAAAAAAATTGAATTTTGACAAATGTAACAGAATGGCTTTCGTCATGAGATTTTATTTTTTCCTAATCGCATTTCTATTTTATTTTCACTACGACCGATGAATGAATCTTAGGAAAAACCGTTGAAATAGGTAGCTATTATATACACATACATATCATCATTGCATAGCTATTATATATAAATAAAAAATATAATTTAGATGATAACGAGTGTTTAATTCAATGTATATATATATTTATTTATATATTTATTTATTTATACACACTCTAACATGATGTATATATATATGTATTCGTTTAAAACTTGCAATTTTTACCCCCGCTAAGCCACTTTGCTTCGTATCATCGTATAAATAATGACGGAATCCCAAACAAAGAAATAATTTAGCCAAAAAAAAAATTTCTTTAAAATACAAGTTTTTTTTTGTTTTTCATTTGCGTTCGCATCATGTTTGAAACATAAGAAAAAGCGATCAAAGCTATTAAGAAAATTTTGTTTCTAATGTTAAAACTGTTGGTTGACCTAAACCAATAAAATAAGAAAGTGTAGTTAAAAGAAATAAACGAGTACAAATTTTTAGTCCTAGTAATAATCTTTCAGGCTTGAAAATCTACTGTCACCCTACACGAAAGCGAGTTAGTACTGATGGAGAAACTTTAATGTAAAAACAAAGTATACATGCGTAACAACTAACAACTGCCCTTTGAATATCCGCCATTATTTGACATATACCAAAAGGGGAGGCAAACGTACATTTACACCCAGAGAAAGTTAGATTATTTATTTATTTATAACCTTAATAACATCCTTACTTACACTAATACGAAGATAAATGATAAATTTCATTATGAAGGAAAACATCGAGAGGATACCTGCATACATCTGAGAAGCAATTCAAAGGCTCTATTTTCTATAGTCGTCCTTGAGTAACGGCGACGGACTCGCCATCTGTCACGTTGGCACCCAAAATATATCTCTGGCACCTGCACACCTCTGCCTACCTCTCAGAGACCGTTGTGAGAAGGCGTGAGGATAATTATTCTAAAGATATATAATTTCGACTTCACTAGGTTTTCAAAATTATCCTATATCCTTCCCAATACCTTAGAGAATATGTGTACAAAGTTTCATGATGCAGTTAAGCAGTTTTCACGTGATAGTGAAACAAATTTACATTCACATTTATAATATTAGTAAGGATATCTTTGTTACTATTATTACATAATAATTGTACATTTTGTTTTTTGTTGTATTTTGCTTTTTCCATTTTTTTATAATGTAATTTAATTGTTTTTCTTTGTTTTGTTATATTTCATTGTAATGCCATTTTGTTATGGGTCAAGTGCCTGAAATAAATATATTTTTTTTTTATTTATCCTCACAAGGGTCCCCGAAGGAGGAGGAAAGGAGTTTCTTGCCGGTTCTTCTCCATGGAAACGACCAACCCGAACCGTGCACCTTTTTCGACGTTTTATAAGTGCCTAGGCCTATGTGAAATAAAAACAATTTGATTTGATTTGAGTAGGCAGAGGTGTAGTACGTACCCACATTCGGTTCGGCTTAAAATATTCTGATGTTGCATAATAATAATACGTTTTTTGAATTAGTTTACGTTTAATGACAGCTTTAAACTCTGGAAAAGATATCAAAAATGTTACACCTATTAGGGATTCCGGTCAGGAGCCTCGGGGACTGCCATACAAATATTTCATTGGAATTCAATCGGACGTGACCGCCATCCATTATGAGCAGTTTTCAGTGGTACCCTCAGGTTGATGAGTTCCCTAATAGAGTTATTCTCTCACCGGATATCCGAAGACGAAACTTCTTTTACAATGAGCAGAAGAGTGTGAATTTAAGTAGTTCCTCCTTTAGGTACTTCGGGCGCTCTTGGGTTGGTGGAAAATCTCTGAGCTCGCGACACCTTCAGGCTCAGAAACATCTAACTAAAATTATAAAGGCGAAAGTTTGTATGTTTGGATCTTTTACGGCAAAACGGCTGAGCCGATTTGGATGAGAGTTGAAATGATTATGGCTTATACCTAGGATAAGGGGATCCAGAAAATTTCAAAGTTCTAATAATCTAAAGTATGTTGCTCTATCACGGCACAGCGGCTGAATCGATTCTAGCAAGGAAGTACATAAGCTACCTTGTCGACTGCGCGCGGGCGAAGCTGCGTACGTAAATATATATATATATATATATATATATATATATATATATATATGTACAGCTATTTTATATATATACTTTTGATTTACAATAACAAAAGCCGTAGTGGCCGAGTGGTTCGAGTAGTTGCCTGCGACGCAAAGGTCGCAAGTTCGAATCCCGACTGTACCAATGAGTTTTTCTGAACTTAAGTACAGTGATTAGTCACACCACGAGCTGAACGGTGAAGGAAAACATCGGGAGGAAACCTGCATACGTCTGAGAATAAATTCAAAGGCGTTTGTATAGTCGTGCTGTAGTAACGGCGATGGACTCGCCATCTGTCACGTTGGCACCTAATATACCTCTGGCGGAAAGTGGGTGTGTGGGTATTACCTATACACCTCTGCCTACCCCTTCGGGGACCCTTGTGGGAAGGCGTGAGGATATATTATTATTATATATATTATTAATAACGACAAGTAAAAATATACCAAATTTACACAAACGAAACCGCTCGTTATAAATATATCTGTATATGTTTGAAGACGAACCCTTAAATAATCCCTTTAAAACAAAGCCCGGTGCTTTCCTAAAATACAAACTATTGTTCTTAGACCACGGCGGCGCCTCGTAACGGCTTACTAGTTTAGTGTAAAGGGTGCTTTAAGTTTAATGTCTCTATCTTAAATGAGATTACTTTAACCTTAAACGGTGCCCTTGAAAAAAGGATTGGATTAAAAGGAAGGACTAAACAGACATACTGTACGAAATTTTGCGGAAGACAACGTTCCAACTACTTACCCCGATCAAATCGAACGGACGCTTAAGGACGGGAACGTCAAGAGTATTCGAAATCGACGAGCATGTATGAAGAGACTGATGAAAGTGGACGAAGCGTAAGAGGTATGTAAGTCTAGAGAGAACTGGCGCTCTATATTCTCTGCCTACCCCGTTAGGGACTCGGCGTGATGATATGTTTGTATGTATGTTTTATTGTTGATACTTGCGAGTAAAATGGAGAGGCGCAGTGCGTGCATATATTCTACTAGACAGTAGAATATATGCACACACTGCACAAGTATATGCACACACTGCACACGTAAATGCACGCACTGCACACGAATATGCACGCACCGCACACGTATATGCACGCACTGCACACGTATATGCACGAACTGCACACGTATATGCACACACTGCACACGTATATTCACACACTGCACACGTATATTCACACACTGCACACGTATATGCACACACTGCACACGTATATGCACGAACTGCACACGTATATGCACACACTGCACACGTATATTCACACACTGCACACGTATATGCATACACTGCACACGTATATGCACACACTGCACACGTATATGCACACACTGAACACGTATATTCACACACTGCACACGTATATGCACACACTACACACGTATACTGCACTCGATGCGCATTGGCCGGACGACTGTTAGGGCGTGCCCCCGAGGCGACGCGCACCAGTCCGTCCCCACTGGTGCGAAAAATTCAGCACAGTGCGGCGATGGGGACCGCCACCCATCACGCGGAGTGCCTCACGGCGGAAAGTGGAGTGTAGGATGGGTGTATGGAATGTAAGAGGAGGTATGGCTGATAAGATGAACGAATTGATCGATGTTATGACAGAGAGCGAGTTAGATGTTGTGTGCTTGTCTGAAACCAAGCGGAAGGGTAGTGGAGTAGACGAGCTCCCGGGCGGGAGTTTAGTGCTGTGGTCAGGAGTGGCAAACACCGAGCACGCCTGCCAGGGAGTGGGAATTCTACTATTCAGCCGCTTGGCAGAATGTATGATAAGTTATGATGCGGTGAGCCCCAGACATATTTGGGCTCGCTTTAAAATAGGCCTTACCCGACTATTTTTAGTCGCGGTGTATGCTCCGGTGGCCTCAGCGGACACTTGCGACCTGAATAAGTTCTGGGAATTTGTGAGTAATGTTCTAGAGACGAAAGAAGGGAATGAAAAGCTGATTATTTGTGGTGATCTGAATGGATGGGTCGGGACAGCCCGTATGGATTACGAGGCAGTACTCGGCAAGTATGGTGATAAGAGAGTGAACGAGGCAGGCAAGCTGATATTAAATGTATGCATGGAGAGAGATCTTTTTGTGGCGAACACCATGTCCGACCACAAGAGGATTCATCAGTATACATTGGAACGGAAAAATGAGCGCAGCATGATAGATCTGCTTCTAATAGATCAGCGACTCAGAATACAGGTGATGGACACCAGGGTGTATAGGGGAGCCGACCTGGGAACGGACCACTTTCTAGTTATAACTAGAATAAGAGGTCTGTTCGCGGGCTGGCGATCCCGTGCTGGTGGTCCCTGTTCTGCAGTCGCAGACCGCATCAAAAGCTGGAGGCTTCAAGATGCGGCTATTAGAGACAGATATCAAGAAAGGGTATCTGAACAGCTAGCCTGTCCCCCGAAAGATGTGTTTGAGAGTGTCGATGTTTGTTGGCAGTTCCTTAAGTCCAGCATTTTATGCGCCGCGAAAGAGGTTTGTGGCATTTCGAAAGGGCGGACAACCAAAAATGGCGATGGTTGGTGGGATGATGAAGTGAAAGAAGAAGTTAAAAAGAAGAAGGATGCAAGGCAAGACATTTTGGCTATGTCCAGCTCAAGTGAAAGTATGAAAGAAAAGATGAAAGAAAAATATCGCCTGCAAAAAATCGTACGAAAGAGATAATAGCTCAGAAGCGTGAGAGGTTCCAAATGACTGTAGACGAAAAACTGTCGCATAATTTCAAAGACAATGTAAAACTTTTTTGGAGGGAAGTTAAGAAGTCCAGAAATTGTGTTACAGCTAGTAGTTGGATGAATGTGATTGTTTCGAAGGACAATGACATACTGACTGGCAAAACTGACGTCCTCAGGCGATGGAGTGAATTCTACAAAGATATGTATGATGATGATGCCGCTGATCTTCTCATAGAGCTGCCTCCAACAGAATCTGTCGAGGATCCTATAGCGGATAAAATAAGTATGGGAGAGATTGTAAGTGCGATAAGAAGTCTGAAATGTGGAAAAGCTGCGGGAATAGATGGGATTACGGCTGAGATGATCAAGTACGGTGGACCAGCGGTCTGGGACGTCATCTATTTGCTATGCAATCTTTGCTGGGAAAAGGGTGATGTTCCGGACGACTGGAGGCGAGCAGTCATCGTGCCTTTCTATAAAGGAAAGGGATCACGATTGGACTGCTCCAACTACAGAGCCATCAGCTTGGTCAGCTTAGCTAGTAAAGTGTACACGAAGATCCTGACGATAAGAATGCAAGAGCGATCCAAAAGGTTTCTCTGGGAATCCCAAGGTGGATTTAGACCAGGAAGAGGATGTATGGATCAAACCTTCTCGCTTCGCGGAATCGCGGAAAAGTTTTTGGATATTAACCAAAGGGATTTCTGCGCTTTCGTCGACTTAGAGAAGGCATTTGATAGAGCCGTACGAAAGAAACTCTGGGACGTGTTGCCTGGATATGGAGTGAGCAGTTCCCTACTGCATGCCGTGAAATCACTCTATAGTGATAGCGAGGCGTGCGTTAGGGTTAACGGTGAGATGTCACCCTGGTTTGATGTGAAGTCGGGGGTCAAACAAGGGTGTATCATGTCTGCCTGGCTGTTCATTATATATCTAGATAACTGTCTGAGAGCACTAAGAACGAACGGATGTGGAGTGAAAATGGGAAACTTAGTGGTCAACTGCCTACTATACGCCGATAACGCGGTTTTACTGGCGTCATCAGAGGGCGAACTGCAGTCACTAGTTACCATAATGAAAGAAGAATGTGAAAAGAAGGGGCTGCGCCTAAACGCTGGCAAGACTAAGGTTCTGGTATTCGAAAGAGATGAACAAGTGACCGAGTGTGCAATATCGGTAAATGGGCAAATTCTAGAGCAAGTGAATGAATTTGTATATCTTGGAAGCATGTTCACACGAGATGGAAAGTATGAAAAAGATATTGAAAGAAGGATAACTGCCGGAAATAAGGTGAATGGAGCCATGTCGGCGTTGATGGGCAGTAAAAGTCTGAGCAAAAATGCTCGAGTTGCTGTCCACAACGCGATATTGGTACCTACCTTATTGTATGGCAGCGAACCCTGGGTATATCAGAGGAAGTATGAAAATAGCTTGAATGCAGTCGAGATGCGATCTTTTCGAAAAATGTGCGGCGTAACGATATTAGATCGAATCCGCAATGAAGAGATTCGCAAATCAACTGGCGTGAATGAGGGCGTGATTGTAAAGATGAAGAAAGGCATGTTACGTTGGTTTGGACACATAGAAAGGATGAGTGAAGAAAGATTGACGAAACAGATATACAAAGCAAAAGTGTGTGCAAGAAGAGGCAGAGGAAGGCCACGTTCCAACTACCTGGATCAAATAGATCGGACTCTCAAGGACGGGAACGTTAAGAGTACTCGAAACCGACGAGCATGTATGAAGAGACTGATGAATGTGGACGAAGCGAAAGAGGTATGTAAGTCTAGAGAGAACTGGCGCTCTATACTCTCTGCCTACCCCGTTAGGGACTTGGCGTGATGATATGTATGTATGTATGCACACGTATATGCAGGCACTGCACACGTATATGCACGTAGGTTTACATAACGACGACCGCCTGGTCTCGTGGTTATAGCTCCTGATTGCGGGATGGATTTCCACTGAGGGAAAATATTTGTGTGATGATCACGAGTATTTGTACCTGAGTTTTGATGTCCTGTGTATTTAAGTATATATCTATCTATAGAAGGAAATATATCGTTGTCTAGTTACCATATCAAGCTTTGCTTAATTTGGGTCCATGACAATTTGTATAGAAGTAAGGTTACCCGACGTTAAGTTCAGATAAGCTATCGTAACGACAAACTCAATAGGGTTCTCAATATAATGTACACACCAGAGTATAAGATTTAAGTTCAGAAGTCATAATTCATGTCATTGTTTACAAAAGTTTAAGGGATTAACACTAAGATCCGTTTCGTATAAAGTTTGGCGCACACTCAAAGCGATATCGCAAAATATCTAACTCATAAATAAATACAGTTGAGATTCGATGATGCGAAGAGATCGCATCTCAACTGTATAAGTGTAACGATCTCAGATCGAATCCGCAATGAATAGATTCGCAAAATAACTGGCGTGAACGAGGGTGTGATTTCAAAGATAAAGAAAGGCATGTTACGTTGGTTTGGACACATAGAAAGGATTAGTGAATAAAGATTTACGAAAAATATATACAAAGCGAAAGTGTGTGCCAGAAGAGGTAGAGGAAGACCACGTTCCAACTACCTAGATCAAATCGATCGGACACTCAAGGGAACGTCAAGAGTACTTGAAACCCAAATCGGTATCCCGAGGCAACGTGCCAAGAAGACTAGCGGCATTGCCACGCTGGATAGCAAAGCTAATGTAGATAGTTAAGTCTAACAGTTTTGTTTGTTTACTATAATGGTGTTTTTCATTGTAGTATCCTTGTAAATAAACATGTATAACTTTGCACAATAAAAATAATCTTGTTAATAATTACTATGATCGCATCGCATAGCTTTGAGCTGTCGATGGATTACCAACTTTACGATATGAGTACGTAATTAGAATTCATATAAGCTCAATTTCACAAAGCTCTGTAGAATTACCTTAAAGTCAGTGAAATGCCTTAATGTATGTCAGTGAAGTTTACATATGTATATATTAAATTCAAAATGTCTTATTCAATATTAGAAATATATAAGGAACACTTATTTAACGTTATTACATACATATTAGCACTCGAACTATATGAAGAAACTTATGAATGTGGACGAAGCAAAAGAGGTAGGTCCGTCTAGAGAGAACTAGCGCTCTACTCTCTCGGCCTACCCCGTTAGGGACTCGGGGTGATGATATGTATGTATGCATTTATGTATATATTAGTAATTAAATTACCGTTGCCATTATCTCTACCTTACATCAATCGGGACGTAGGCAGAGTGAGTAGAGCGGCATCACTCTCCAGACCTAGAGACGCCACGTCTACCTTCTACCACCGCGCCCATCGATAAGAAATTCATCCCAATACCTTGAAACCACAATGGTCTCGTATCGCGCGGTTGCAAAGTTTCCCGCGAACGATCAGCCTGTAGTATGAACTCCCCGTTAAGGTTCCTTAGAGAGTGCTGCTGCTTTAATAAGGTTGCGAAAAGCGATACTTCGGGTGTTGTAAGCGTTTATAGGCGGCGGTAACCGCTTACCATCAGGCGGACTGCGTACTTGTTTCCAGTTTCGCTTCATCTATATTCTTCAGGCTGTATTCACACGCTCAGTTTAAAGTACTCTCATCTATCCTCGAGTGTTTGATTTAAGTAGGAAGGCGATCTTCCCCTGTCTTACAAAGCGTTTTCGCATGATATAACGTCAACATTTCATCACGCTACGTTTTAAGATTCTTACTAATATTATAAATGTGAAAGTTTGTAAGTTTGGATGTTTGCGGTTCTTTCACGGCCAAACGGCTGAACCGATTTGGCTGAACGTTGAAATGGTGATAGCTTATGCCTAGGTATAGGCAACTTTTTTTTTATTTTTATACTGAAAAATTCAAAGTTATTATATTATAATGAATGTTGCTCTTTCACGGCATAGCGGCTGAGCCGATTCTACCAGGAAAATATACAAAGCTACTTTTTCGAACTCCACGCGGGCGAAGCCGCGGGCATAAGCTAGTATTACAATAAAGCCACGGGGGCCGAGTAGCCTGCAACACAAATATTGCAGTAGGAATCCCGACTGTACCAATTTACACTGTAATAATTACAGTGATTAGTCACACCGCGAGCGTCTCGGTGAAGGAAAACATCGAGAGGAAAGTATGAGAAGAAATTCAAAGACGTTTGTATAGTCTTGAGAGACGGTGATGGACTACGTCTGTCATGTTGGCACCTAAAACATGTCTCCGGGGAAAAGTGAGTGTGTGGGTACTACCTCTGTTTACCCCTTTGGGGATATATTATAGTGAATATATAATAATAATACTAAAACACATATTACTGAAGCACATTAGTGGGTTCACTAACGTGCAAACGAGCACCCGTGGATTGTTATAAGAATATCAAATTAAATTTAACGACAGTTCCTCACTCCCTCTCCAACGAGACTGCATTATAAATTTGCATATTATATCTGCGTGCCTGCCCCTAATGCACTTTTAATGACTTGTACAATTTATTGGTCTAGTTTATACCGTATGGGACACTTAGAACTCTTATACATGACGTGGCAAAGGATGGATGTTGGAACAAAATCGTTGTTTCGAAAACGAAGAACGAAAATATTCATATCATCACGCCATCCCGCACAGAGGCAGAGAAGGTTCGCCAGTTCTCCTAAGCCTAACATACCTCTTTCGCTTCATCCAAATTCACCAGTCTATTCAAACATGCTCGTTTATATTATATATTGGTAGTAAACTGTACTAAAACTACTGATTTAGTCACACCACGAGCTTTAGGGTGAACGAAAAATCGAGCGGAAACCTGCATACGTTTGAGAAGAAATTCAAAGACTTCGTGCTTGACTGACGTTGGCAGCAAAATATAACTCTGGCAGAATGCGAGTATGTGGTTGCTATTTACATACCTCTGCCTACCCCGTCTGGGACCCTTGTAAGAATGCAGATATACAGTACTACAACACGACAACCCTCAACAGCCATTAGCGGTAACAGCATGCGAATTGTATATTATTTTATCAATTGGAATATAAAGTGTGCCAAGTTTTTTCTAGGCACAAAGGTAGCGTAAGCAATTACCGTCGCCTATTTTACACCGTTACTCAAGCACTATACATACGCCTTTAAATTGCTTCTCAGACGTATGCAGGTTTTCTCTCTATGTTTTCCTTCACCGTAAAGCTCGTGGTGTGACTAATCACTGTACTTAAATTCAGAACAACTCATTGGTACAGTCGGGATTCCAACTTGCGATCTTTGTGTCGCAGGCAACTACTCGAACCACTCGGCCACCACGGCTATTAGGTATTACGACAGGAAGTATTACTCTATAAATTTTACATAGTCATTCCACTTATTTTAATGTCCATTATTACACCGTTTATGGGCAGTTATTAATAATTGGTCTCATTAAAACGAAGTATAAGACCATTCCAAGATGGTGTCTCTATTTATATCCTCACGCCTTCCCTCAAGGGTCCCCGAAGGGGTAGGTAGAGGTGTATAGGTATTACCCACAGACCCACTTTCCGCCAGAGATATTTATTTTTATTTAGAGCTGGTCGCATGCCATCTCTGGTTCTACTCTTAAACCTTATCCAGCGCAATCTCTTTGACCTCCCTATACGCCATGACAGCCTTTGCTCTATCAGCTGGGCTATTGACGACGTCCCTGACGCAACATATACACGCATGTATATTTCGTTATATCTTTTATATCGTTATATTTAATAAAATTCGTGGTGGCCGAGTGGTTTGAGTAGTTGCCTGCGTCACAAATATCGCAAGTTGGAATCCCGACCGTACCAGCGATTAGTCACACCACGAGCTTTACGGTGCAGGAAAACATCGACAGGAAACCTGCATACATACGTCTGAGAAGCAATTCAAAGGCGTATGTATAGTCATGCTTGAGTAACGGCGATGGACTCGCCATGTGTCACGTTGGCACCTAAAAATGTATCTCTGGCGGAAATTGGGTATGTGGGTACCACCTATACACCTCTACCTAACCCTTCGGGGACCCTTGTGGCAGGCGTTAGGATATATTATATATATATTTCGTTCATTTCCTATTCCATGCCTTCCCACAATGGTAGAAGGAATATGTATATACGAGTGTGTAATACCACCCTCTTAGCCTCGGAAATATATTGAGCTGCCAATGTGACAGATGGTGGGCAGTCGCCGTTTCTCAAGCTCTCCTATACAAAACGTGTATTAATTACCCAAGACGTCAGATGTGTGGGAACAACGAAAGTAATTTTACTGTTTAATAATATTGGCAACACTGTCATACTGTAGCTTCTTCCGGCTAAGCGGGACACACGCGATGTAAACTAAAGCATATGTTTTAATTTAGAAATTGTTGAAGAGTTACATAATCACAGAAGAAATGCTTGTCGCAAAACTTTCTTATTTATGTGATGAACACGAATATTTGTACCTTAGTCTTGGATGCCCTACGTATTTAAGTATATATCTATCTATATAAGTAAATATATCGTTGTCTAGTTACCATAACACAAGCTTTGCTTAATTTGGGACTCGGTCAATCTGTGTGGAATTGTCCCAGGTATTTAATATTATTATTTATTATTATTCAAAATCGGAATGTAAAAAGTGATATAATATATAACCGAAAACCGATAAAATCCAAAATCCACGATCCTTGCACATCTCTGGTGGAAAGGTAGCTTAAGTGTGGGACAAAACTTCAATAAAATGCATTACCCATGAATTTGGAACATACTGCATTGTAAAATATTAAAGCTGATTATTTCAACTGCTATGCGTTTAATACTTAGGCATACATAAAATATCATGAAGATTATGAAATAAACAAGATTTTTTGTTGTATCCTCACGCCTTCCCACAAGAGTCCCCGAAGGGGTAGGCAGAGGTTTATAAGTAGTTCCCACACACCCACTTTCCGCCAGATATATTAGGTGCGGGTGATACCCCTGGTATTGCAACAGCTTACTATCAAGCGAACCGCAAGGTTGTTTGCCACCCCAGTGGTATAAAAAACTTGTTTCAAAATCAAAAATCAAAATATTTTTATTTCACATAGGCCCAGGTGGGCACTTATAAAACGTCGAAAAAGGCGCACGGTTCGGGTTGGTCGCTTCCATGGAGAAGAACCGGCAAGAAACTCCATGGTAACCAAGGAGTTTCTTTTTAAGAGTGAGTACCTAATACTCCCTTCATTAATGTTGTCATTTGTTATCTTTTGGAGCTATTAGTTTTATTTCATCGTCATGAGGAGATATACCCACCATGCTATAACTTCTAGAAGAACATTTTACTCTTTTTCTGAGACATTATGTATTCTGACTTGATACAACTTCGAATCCCGACTGTACCAATGAATTTTTCTGAACTTACAGTAATTGTATAATCCTTCCTGCTGCGAGGGCCGTGGGATAAGGTTTTGTCTTAAAGGACCGGAATATTCTTGCACAAAAATTAATTAATTTTAGATTAAGAGTAATAAGTGGTCTGATTTATTGCGGTTTAGCGGCGAGACCCTTTTTGGTTTAATTAAAATTCGTGCCTCTTTAGGCACTGGACTTTTAAGATTTAAAATGTATACGTAATGTATAGTAAATGTATACGGGTATTTTTTTAATCAACTCGAAAGTAGGCACGACCTAAGTACTATAATTTACGTGTATACAAAGTGATTTCCTCAATTTTTTGCGACAAAATATTTTCTTAATAAACCATCCGCCATTACAACTTATGTGAGTTTATAAATAAGCTTCCTTCACTCGAGACGAAAACGCCAAGTCGTGAAATGATTAAATTTATCATACCATAACTAATTGCAGGTCTTTGACTTAATGAAAATTGTGTGGGCCGGTAGATCAATATTTACATTCTTTGTTCAATCCATATTCAAAATTAAAATATTTATTTTTTTCGCGATATTGGTGCCCACTGTATTATACATCATCCTGAGTATGTCAAAGGAAACAATAAATGCAGTTGAGATGCGATCTCTTCGAAAATGTGCGGGGTAACAATCTCAGATCGAATCCGCAATGAAGAGATTCGCAAAATAACGTGAACAAGGGTATGACTGTAAAAATGAAGAAAGGCATATTTAGATACTCATTGGTACAGGGTTCGAACTTTCAATCATTGCGTTTAGTCCAACAACTTGGCCACCACGGCACTACAAAAATAAGAGGCACTAGCGGAATTTCTACTTTGCAAGCATAGCATCTCCTACACCAGGTTCATAAGCCAATAAAAGTAGTTTGGTGCAAAAGAAATTGTATGTTTTAGACCCATCCGAAGACGCAGGTACCATCAAAGTTTGCGAGAGCCAGATCACACTCGCGCCGCCTGTGGATGAGTTGTTTAAGACATAAGCGGTGAGCGGTGGGCTATTATTACGATAAACATGTATGCTACCTCTCCCAGCTTAGCTTGCGTTATACATTGAATAAAAAACTTAATGTTTTGAAGCACTATCGCAGCGCCCCCTTTCGGGTCCAATTGCGAATCTCAACTATTCTCCAATCCACCTGAAGATACACAGAAAATTTCATTAAAATCGGTCCAGCCGCTTAGGAGGAGTTCAGTAGCATACACACGTACGGAAGAAATATATATATATATATCCTCACGCCTTCCCACAAGGGTCCCCGAAGGGGTAGGCAGAGGTGTATAGGTAATACCCATAAACCCACTTTCCGCCAGAGATATATATTAGGTGCTAACGTGACAGATAGCGAGTCCATCGCCTCATCGCCGTTACTCAAGCACGACTATACATACGCCTTTGAATTGCTTCTCAGACGTATGCAGGTTTCCTCTCGTTGTTTTCCTTCACCTTAAAGGTCGTGGTGTGACTAATCACTGTACTTAAGTTCAGAAGAACTCATTGGTACAGTCGGGACGAATCCCGTTCGAGAACTTGCGAACTTTGTGTCGCAGGCAACTACTCGAACCACTTGGCCACCACGGCATATATACAATAACTTTCATATATAAAGACATATTGTCACTCCGAGTTCCTCACGAGGTAGACAGAGAGCGCCAGTTCTCTCCAGACATACACACCTCTTTCGTTCCGTCCACATTCATCAGTCCCTTCATACATACCCACTCACCGGTTTCGACGTATTCTTGACATTCCTATCCTTGTGTGATCAAACGTCTTCACTGCCTCTTAGAATATATAAATATCAGTGTTTATTTTTAAGCTACAACTTGCATTGCTGTCTTAATTAAATCGCTTCTATTTTAAACCCTATTGCTATAACATTACGTACACCGAACTAGGTCGGCCTGAAACTTACAATCCTTAATGCTAAGCCAGACCTTACGGCACGTTACACTGGAATGTGCACCTAAACACAAGTGGGTTAAAGTTTAAAATAGTATAAGTTAAAAGTCAGGTGCGACAGTTATTCCAAATGAAGATCATATATTGAGTCGTAAAAGTGGATTCTCCAACTTTTAGATTCTCACATGAGAGCGAAATGTGTATTAAAATGGACATTTTAGTTTCCAAACGAAATTTGGTTCGTTCACTCGGAATATTATGTGGTCAGGTATATGCTTATAAAGATATTATAAAGATTTATTGCTTATAAAGACAAAAAAAAATACCGCACATCTTATCTTACTAACATTATAATTGTGAAAGGTTGTAAGTTTGGATGTTTGCGGTTCTTTTACGGCAAAACGGCTGAACCGATTTGGCTGAAAGTTGAAATGGTGATGGCTTATACCTAGGAATAGGACATTTATCCTGAAAAAGTTCCTATAGGAATGAAATTTGCCTTATTATTAGAAGTAATAATATTAGAATAATTTGACGACCGTCTGGTCTAGTGGTTCTCTAACCACTAGACTGATTTCCTCCTGACTGCGAAACTTGAGGTCGTGGTTTCGAATCTCGCTGAGGGCAGATATTTGTGTGATGAACACGAATATTTGTACCTTAGTCTTGGATGTCCTATGTATTTAAGTATATATCTATCTATATAAGTAAATATATCGTTGTCTAGTTACCATAACACAAGCTTTGCTTAATTTGGGACTAGGTCAATTTGTGTGGAATTGTCCCAGGTATTTATTTATTATTAATTCAGATTTGCATCAAAATGATATCAATACTCCTTAGTGATTTTGATTTAAATTACATTTTAATTTGACACATGTTTGAAAACTCAATCCTGTCGATACAAAAATTTGATGATTCGATCGATAAAATAATTCGATGTTCTAATATTATAAGGGCGTAAGTTTGTATGCAGCTCTTTCACGGCATAGCGGCTGAACCGATTCTAGCAGGAAAATATTGTAGCAACTTTTTCGAACTACACGCGGGTGAAGCCTCGGGCATAAGCTAGTATTTTAGTTATTATAATCCCGGACAACTAGTAGTAGACCAAATCAGAGACGACTTGAAAAAGGGCCAGGTTAAGAGTACCCTAAACCGAAGAACAGGTATGAAGAGAATAATGAAAGTGGACAGTGAACCCGCATTGCTGTAAGGCTAATTATTTTTATTAGCCCATCTCCCTCACAGTATGCGGCATCGTAAAATTCCATGCCAACTTGACGTAACCTTATCTGGCTATTTCCACTTTGAACTTTAAAAGTGAGCATTCCCGAGAGATACTTTTATCTGGCAAGGGTCGCGGGGTCACGGAGGCTGCGGCCGCGGAGTTGCCCCGGAAATAATTGACTGACTGAGTAAAATGCTACCACTGAAACTGGGGACTTGGACTAATTATTCTTTTGATTTAATACAAATTAAATTTAACACTAACGGATGCGAACGTAAAGAGAACTCAAAACAGGCGAGTATAAGTGATGAAACTGATTAACTCTATATAAGTAAAATAAAAAATATCCTCACGCCTTCCCACAAGGGTCCCCGAAGGGGTAGGCAGAGGTGTATGGGTAATACCCACACACCCACTTTCCGCCAGAGGTATATTAGGTGCCAACGTGACAGATGGCGAGTCCATCGCCGTTACTCAAGCACGACTATACATACGCCTTTGAATTTCTTCTCAGACGTATGACGACATATTATATACATATACGACAAATGTACCCAAGTTCACACACACAGTATTCATCAAGAATCGGGTCACTCGCCTTTAGTTATTGGATTACTAGAACGATGTTACCTAAGTCTAAAGTAACTTTTAGCTAATGAAGCGAGGAACCAATTCAAGATGTACCTTTTGGAATGCTGTATACCTATCTAGTGCCATACAAGGTTCAGGGTTCATGGTGAGCGGATTCCACCAGAGTAAAATTTCGATTGATTATATGAATAGTATATCCTCACGCCTTCCCACAAGGTGCTCGAAGGAACAGACAGAAGTTTACAGATAATACCTACACACCCACTTTCAGCCAGATATATATTTTAGGTGCTAACATGACAGATGGCGAGTCCATCGCCGTTTCTCAGGCACGACTTTACATACGCTTTCGAATTTCTTCTCAAACGCAGATTTCCTTAAACTTTTTCCTTTTTCTTTCTATGTTTTCCTTCACCCTAAAGCTCGTAATGTGACTAATCACTATACCAAAGTTCAAATAAAGTCTGGTTTATATTTGTATTTAATTAGTATACTCGGGATTCGAATTTGCTTTGTGTTGCTGACTCGAACCACTGGGCCATGGATCTAAACGTAACGAAAGTACATTATTTATAAAAGCTCGGTAGAGTAATGTTATAAGATCTTATAGAAGCGTTAGCGAAATAAGGTAAGTGGCAAAAGGCAGTATAACAAGGGTTAGACGGACGAATGGCGAGGCATCACCTATGGACTTGACATTTGACATTTTACAAATAGAACCCATTTTTCTTGACGATTGATGAAAGGACCCGGTGAATTCCTTCCTGATTGTTTTCAAGTTTTACTACGGGTTTCGATAGCGATAGATTTTATTATATATACTAATATTACAAATGCTCGAGCTAATAAAAATAGAAAAAAAACTAGAAAAGAAGACACAAAAAAATAGCCGTGGTGGCCGAGTGGTTCGAGCAGTTGCCTGCGACACAAAGATCGCAAGTTCTAATCCCGACTGTACCAATGAGTTTTTCTGAACTTAAGTACAGTGATTAGTCACACCACGAGCTTTACGGTGAAGGAAAACATCGAGAGGAAACCTGCATACGTTTGAGAAGAAATTCAAAGGCGTATGTATAGTCGTGCTTGAGTAACGGCGATGAACTCGCCATCTGTCACGTTGGCACCAAATATACCTCTGGCGGAAAGTGGGTGTGTGGGTATTTATTACCTATACACCTCTGCCTACCCCTTCGGGGACCCTTGTGGGAAGGCGTGAGGATATATTACTATTATAAGAAGACACTATTCATTTTTAAATACCTACATACATACATATAATCACGCCGAGTCCCTAACAGTTCCTAGCCGGGTAGGCAGAGAGAGTAGAGCACCAGTTCTCTCTAGACTTACATTGCTCTTTCGCTTCTTCGACATTCATCAGTCCCTTCATACAAGCTCGCCAGTTTTGAGTGCTCTTGACGTTCCCGTCCTTGAGCGTCGGTCTGATCGTCGATCGGTTTGATCGAGGTAGTTAGAACGTGGTCTTCGTCTGCCTCGTCTTGCAAACACTTTCGCTTTGTATATCTGTTTCGTAAATCTTTCTTCACTCATTCTTTCTATATGTCCAAACCAACGTAACATGCCTTTCTTCATCTTTACAATATCACACCCTCGTTCACGTTGTTTTCCAAATGTCTTCATTGCGGATTCGATCTAAGATAGTTACTCCGCACATTTTTCGAAGAGATCGCATCTCAACTGCTTTCAAGCAATTTTCAAGCTATTTTCCGTACTTGACGTACCCAGGATTCGCTGCCGTAAAGTAAAGTAGACACTAATATCCGACTGTGGCCAGCTACTCGAGCATTCTTGAATCAAAATCTAAATATTTTTATTTCACACAGGTCTAGATGGGCACTTATAAAACTTTGGAAAAGGTGCACGGTGCGGGTTAGTCCTTTCCATGGAGAAGAACCGGCAAGGAACTCCATGGTTGCTCTTTTCTGACTTCTTGAATTTTACTGTCCATCAACGCCGAAATTTTTTGAAGTGATAACTTCTTATGGGAGGGTAAGCCGCTTCGTTACGTAACGCGTTACGGCAAAAGTGCCATCTGTACTTATGTATAAACACTACTAAACAGGTTTGCAATAATGCTAAATATAATCAATTGATATGCTGACTAGTTCTGCCAAGTTATACTAGATGGCGCTAAAATTGACACAAGACACTTTTACGAGATAAACAATTTCAATATTAAATAGTTCAACATAGATTAGTTTAAGTTATGACTTCTGTCGGGCGTCCTGGGACGCACACGTTTTTTTATTTTGCTTTCTTTCATGGTTGCCTATTTCATATTTGAGTAAGTGACTTCTCTTCTGAGAATCCCTGCATAACTTTAGTCGCTCTGTCTGCCTCTCTCTGCACTTCTGCGTAGAACTTATCTGTATGTATGTATGTAAGTATTGTAATGAGACCTCGGGCTGGCACACTGTATATTAAAATTGCTATTCAAGTCAAACTTCTGTTTAAAGTTCACCGTTCGATGCAACACCTGTGACTTACGAACCTAAAGTTGATATACTTGGCTTGATTAACACTTCAGTCTGGAAACACACGGGACAATAATGTTGTATTTTTTTCTCATATTTCGTGTGTTTTGAGTACAATTATGGCAGGGATGTTAAAAAGCCTTAAACTATAATAATTTGGCTATCAAATGGAAAAAAATATCTGGCTGGGTTATTTCAATTTTATGATAAACAGCGTTGAATCTAAAGACAAACGTCTCAGAAGAAATACCAGTATTGGATTCTAGAAGTTATTGTAAACATTGTGAAAGACATTACAGTTTAATTACATTATAACCCACAACTAACAATATTTACAAAGGGACAGATGTACAACTACTTACGGATCAAATATTTGATCCCAAATCGGTATCCCGAGGCAACGTGCCAAGAAGACTAGCAGTATTGGCAAAATTTGTGAGATTAAATTTTTTTTTCCTTTTTTTCTTTTACTGTGCCCTATCACATACTTGGATAACTGTATAGCCGTGGTGGCCGAGTGGTTCGAGCAGATGCCTGCGACGCAAAGGTCGCAAGTTCGAATCCCGACTGTACCAATGAGTTTTTCTGAACTTAAGTACAGTGATTAGTCACACCACGAGCCTTACGGTGAAGGAAAACATCGAGAGGAAACCTGCATACGTCTGAGAAGAAATTCAAAGGCGTATGTATAGTCGTGCTGGAGTAACGGCGATGGACTCGCCATCTGTCACGTTGGCACCTAATATACCTCTGGCGGAATGTGGGTGTGTGGGTATTACCTATACACCTCTGCCTACCCCTTCGGGGACCCTTAAGGGAAGGCGTGAGGATAACTGTAAAATGTTCTACGGCATCCTGTATTATATTACAGTCTGTTATCCGTCTATAACATCTGCCCGTGAAGTTTCGAAATTTGAGTTACTTAAGATCAAACTCTCTTAGACTTAGAGCCCTGCATCAAAACTTACACTGCGGAATATAGTCTTAGAGCGCTAGCTTGCGTAAGTGCCAGCATACTAGAGATAACAGGTATTGGTTGAGAATATTACAGGCTGAACTTCCACTTTCCCTATAAGGTGCTGCTTTCTGGTTGCAATTCCTTCCTGTGGGGAACCTCGTGGGATAGTGTGAATGTACAGACTGTCAAAGAAAATAGAGCAGTTGTTTTGTAGAAGTTGTCGGGTATTGTGGATATATTAAGAGAGGTAGGGCAATAATATAAATAGGCTGCGGTAACCGTTTCCCATCAGGTGGGCCGTATGCTTGTTTGTCACTCTTTTTGTATAAAAAAAAATCCTCAAGACAATGGAAGAAATAAATAGCTCCAAAGACAAGAAAATAACAACTTTATACAAGGGCCTTATAGGCATTCACGTTCATTAAGAGCATTATACCTATTTATTCCAAAACATGGTTTTAAAATCTTTTATATTCTACTACAGTTCCTTGTTACAGTTGATTTTAATGTGAAAATAAGTTAAGAGACAGGTAAGAGAGGGAGGGGATAACGGGTTTCCGGTTTGGATTTTCGGATTTGGAGCTGCCCGACTGGGGCAGGACCTCCACCTTATAGAAGGCCGTAGCCAAATAACACATTTTTTGTGTTGTGTTCCTATGCGGTGAATAAGGTTTCCAGTAATGAGCTCCTTGGGGAGGGGGTAGGATTGTTATATTGTGTTGGCAGCAGAGGGATTAGTCTTATTTTTTCCGCCAACATAGTATAACTCTCCGAACACAAAGTGGCAACGCGCATACTTCGGTATTGTAAGCGTAAAAAGGCTGCGGTAACCGTTTTCCATCGGATGGGCCGTATGATGGTTTGCCACTCTTGTTGTATAAAAAAAAACATAAAGGTTACAAGTTCGAATCCCGACTGTACCAATGCGTTTTTCTGAACTTAATTACCGTGATTATTCACACCACGAGTTTCACGGTGAAGGAAAACATTGAGAGGAAACTTGCGTACGTTTGAGAAGAAATTCAAAGGCGTATGTAGAGCTGACTTTGACACGATGGACCCAATAGACATACAGACATACATACAAATATGTACCTTAATTAATAGTAAACGAGGGTTGACATTTAATGACCAACTAAATCGTTACCGAAAGTGACGTAGCATTTTCAAAATACGTAGCTTATTGTAAATGCTATTGAAATGGCCTCCTAATTGCGTTCATCTATCATCCGGACAATATCCGGAAAATGTCCAGAGTTACGGATTAACTAACGTCACTGTTTACAGCTATGAGGTTTAAAACAAGCCAAAATGATACCGACTTTATGGTAAACTAGCTTATGCCCACGGCTTCGCCCGCGTAGAGTTCGAAAAAGTAGCTGTGGAAATTTTCCTGCTAGAATCGGTTCTGCCGCTATGCCGTGAAAGAGCATCATACATTATAATATAAGAACTTTGAATTTTTCAGAATCAGTTCAGCCGTTTGGCCATGAAAGAACCGCAAACATCCAAACATCCAAACTTACTTAATAACTTAAACTTTCACATTTATAATATTAGTGAGCTAAGACTAGATGTCCCGGTTTCAGCCGCATCTCATTTTATTTCATCGGTAAATATAATATAATATGTATTTTGTTAAATGTTTGGACATATAGAAAGGATGAGTGAAGAAACATTGACGAAACAGATATACAAAGCAAAAGTGTGTGCAAGAAGAGGCAGAGGAAGGCCACGTTCCAACTACCTAGATCAAATAGATCGGACGCTCAAGGCCGGGAACGTCAAGAGTACTCGAAACCGACGAGCATGTATGAAGAGACTGATGAATGTGGACGAAGCGAAAGAGGTATGCAAGTCTAGAGTGAACTGGCGCTCTATTTATTTATTTATTTACAATTAGCACGACAACTCTCTGCTACCTGAAGACACAGAAAATATTAATAAAAAGCGGCCCAGCCTTCTAGGAGTTCAGTGACGAACACACGCACAGAAGAAATACATATATATAAATAAATAAATAAATACCTGGGACAATTCCACACAAATTGACCTAGTCCCAAATAAAGCAAAGCTTGTGTTATGGTAACTAGACAACGATATATTTACTTATATAGATAGATATATACTTAAATACATAGGACATCCAAGACTAAGGTACAAATATTCGTGTTCATCACACAAATATCTGCCCTCAGCGGTATTCGAACCCGCGACCTCAAGTTTCGCAGTCAGGAGCTCTAACCATTAGACCAGACGGTCGTCCGAATATATGTAATCGTCCATCGTAGAATATATATAAAGATATGTCGCTGCCTAGTTACCGTAGTACAGGCATTGCTTAATTTGGGACTAGGTATATCAATTTGTGTGGAATTCTTCCTAAAGAATGTATCAATGTATATATTCATAACGTCTTTGAACTTCTTCTCAAGCGTTTCCTTACGATATTTTGCTTCATAAAGCTCAGGGTATGATTAAACACTGTACTCACCGTCAGAAAAACTCATTGGTAGACAATCAGAACTCAATCTTGTGATTTTCGAGTCAGCGCTCTACTCTTTGCCTACGCCGTTTGGGACTCGGCGTGATGATATGTATGTACCTATGTTTGTATATAATTATTCAACTCTTAATAAAAAATAATAGTTTATAAAAACTAAAAAACACGCTTTTTAAAGAAAGCCGAACTAAAAAATAGAAAATAAATTTTAAAAATAATATAAATTAATAATACTGTGAATAAAAAAAAATATTCTAAAAAAAGTGTGGGTTGCATGGTGCATATCTTAAAAAGCACCCCATGCTTTTGTTTAAATTAATTTTTTTTTTATTCACACTATTATTAATTTATATTACATTTAAAATTTATTTTCTATTTTTAATTCGGTTTTCTATAAAAAGCGTGTTTCTTAGTTTTTTTTAAGTATTATTTATTTTCTACTTTTTAGTTTGGTTTATAAAAATTGAATAATTTTATCAAATTGGTGTATTGTCATCGGTCCTCGATAAATCTACAAAGTTTGAACGAAATCTGGCCGTTTAAAGTGGGTCAAAATCGCGCCCAAAGAAGTCGGTTACAAACATACAAACATGTAAAAATGTGTAAAAATGCCGTGGTGTCAGCATGGTTCGAGTAGTTGCCTGCGTCACAAAGATTGCAAGTTCGAATCCCGACTGTACCACTGACTTTTTCCGAACTTAAGTACAGTGATTAGACACACCACGAGCTTTACGGTGAAAGAAAACACCGAGTGGAAAATAAGTTGTGTCGTCGTAGTGAGTCGTGCTTGAGTAACGGCGATGGACTCGCCATCTGTCACGTTTGCTTACTTATACATCTTGGGTATTACTTATACACCTCTGCCTACCCCTACGGGAACCGTTGTGGGAAGGCGTGAAGATATATATAATAAAAATAATATTTGAGTTGCAAGCGACTACTCGATCCACTCGGCCACTCCGGCTCTGTTCCATTTCAGTTCAGTGAATTTTGTTACGAAATCAACGTCTTTGAAGATACCGAAGCACGTGGTTCACATAACGAGCAGTTAATAATAATAATAATATATCCTTTATTGTACAAACACACACATTTATAAAAACAAACAGAAATGACAAAGAAAAACATATAGTAGGCACAATAGGCGGCCTTATCGCAAAAGCGATTTCTACCAGGCAACCCAAGTGTAGAGAGAGGTAAGAAACAGAGAAAGAAAAGGTAGGTGTGACAGTTGAGAGGATGAAATAGAAACAATTATTATAATATACAAATAATAGGCATTCTACATAAATAAATACGAAACATATACTTATATAACATACATACAATAATATATACATGTATACATATATATAAACAAGTTAAAAAGAGAAATAGTGAAATAGAAATATAGAGCAGTTATTAGAGCAACATACAGACATACTCGTGTCGTCACGCTACGTCCCTCGCGGTGTAGGCAGTGATAATAGTGCCAGGTTCCTCTATTTGTTTTCCGTGTATTTATTAAGTACACTTATAAAACACTTAGTTGGCTCTAAAAGCTCTTAGATTTATGTAATATATTAAATTAAAAAAAACTTAAATATTTTATTTAACGTCAGGGACACAGGGAACACTTATTGAACGTTGCATACGAAATAAAAAAAAAACTAAAAAACACGCTTTTTATAGAAAACCGAACTAAAAAATAGAAAATAAATTTCGATAATATCTTAAAAAGCGTGGGGTGCAAGGTGTCAATAGTTATAAATATTTTATTGTCAGATATGAGTAGAGTGATTTATTTTCAATTTTTTAGTTCGGTTTTCTATAAAAAGCGTGTTTTTTAGTTTTTTTTAAACTATTATTTATTTTCTACTTTTTAGTTATTAGTGTATTGTCATCGGTCCTCGATAAATCTACAAAGTTTGAACGAAATCTGGCCTTTTAAAGTGGGTCCAAAGGGGTCGGTTACATACATACATACATACATACATACATACATACATACATACATACATACATACATACATACATACATACATACATACATACAGGTGAAGCTAATATAAAGCGTGTAAAAAGAAGGTTGCCACACAAGAAAAAAACAATCAGGGGAAGGAACGGCGGAACAAACTCCGCGGTTTCATTTTTTTAAATCTTTTTCCCTTTATCGCTCCATTCACATTTTAGCTATCTATACTAATATTATAAAGAGGAAAGATTTGTATGGAAGTATGTTTGTAACGAATTGGCTCAAAAAGCTTGGACCGATTTGAAAAATTCTTTCACCATTGGAAAGCTACATTCACCGCTAGTAACATTAGCAATTATGAACCAATGACGACCGTCTGGTCTAGTGGTAAGAGCTCCTGACTGCAAAACTTGAGGTCGCGGATTCGAATCTCGCTCAGGGCAGATATTTGTGTGATGAACACGGATATTTGTACCTTAGTCTTAGATGTCCTATGTATTTATGTATATATCTATCTATATAAGTAAATATATCGTTGGCTAGTTACCATAACACAAGCTTTGCTTAATTTGGGACTAGGTCAATTAGTGTGGAATTGTCCCAGGTATTTATTTATTATTATTTAATTATCTCAGTTTCCTGTTTTAGTCTACGTAAATGTCAAACCATACCAAGCAAATTTTCATAGACAATATTTTTTACCGAGTTAGATAGCCTTGTAAAGATCTAATTTAAAAAAGAACGTTTTTGAACTGTCACTATGACAACACGTCTTTGAATTCACTTTGATTTATGAAAAAACGTACCAGCGGGTGTTTGCGGGGTGCCGAAATTATTTTCTGATTTCCTGTAGCCTGCAGGGTTGTCACCTGTATTTTTTTTATTTTTTTTATACAACAAGAGTGGCAAACAAGTATACGGCCCACCTGATGGGATACGGTTACCGCAGCCTATTTACGCTCACGACACCTAAGTATCACTTGCGCGTTGCCACTCTGTGTTCGGAGAGTTATACTGTGTTGGACTTCTGTAAGGTGGAGGTCCTGCCCCAGTCAGGCAGCTCCGAATTCGAACGGGAAACCCGTTATGCCCTACCTCTCTTAATATATGTATGTTTTTGATAATTTAATAGCTCACACATAAATTGCTACCCACCTGTCTTACATAAAAAAATTCATAGGTAGCATCAAATCATCACGCTATCAAAAATTACTAATATATTTTTAAGCGCTCTAACTACTCATCTAACAGCCGTGGTGGCCGAGTGGTACGACCAGTTGCCTGCGACGCAAAGATCGCAAGTTCGAATCCCGACTGTATCAATGAGTTTTTCTGAACTTAAGTACAGTGATTAGTCACACCACGAGCTTCACGGTGAAGGAAAACATCGAGAGGAAACCTACATACGTCTGAGAAGAAATTCAAAGGCGTATGTATAGTCGTGCTTGAGTAACGGCGATGGACTCGCCATTGGCACGTTGGCACCTAATATACCTCTGGCGGAAAGTGGGTGTGTGGGTATTACCTATACACCTCTGCCTACCCCTTCGGGGACCCTTGTGGGAAGGCGTGAGGATATTGTATTATATTATTATTATTCTTAGAACAGGTGATAAAATTGACAAGTAGACAGCCCTGAGCCAGCCACTCTCCGCTTCTTTTGATAATATTTATCGCTCATACACTTGGCGGCAAACATTATTGAATGTTCTGCGTGAAGTTATTTGTTCTCATACAATATTCTCTTTCATCTCCACGCATCTAATGTGTTTATGAGGGTGTGTAAGTGTGTAATGTGATTTTGATTGTTTCAAATACCGTTCTACTTCGTTTGGTTTTGTGGTCGAAGGACCAGAAAAACTCATAAAAAAATTCGATTACAAAGTAAAAGTTACAATTTCAAAGTAAAGAATTATTTTTAAAATTATTCTTGAAATTTATATTAAAAAAAATTAATTTTATATTAACATATATTTAAGTGCCAACGTAACAGACGACAAGCCGGTTGCCGTTTGTTACGTTGGCAAATAAATATATGTACTAAGGAACAACTTTAGATACGTCTATTAATTTTCTTCTGAAATGTTTCCTTTCGATGACTTCATTTAACATAAAGGTTGAGGTGTTTTCATTGTACTTTGAGAGAATTGTAAGAGAGGTAGGGCATAACGGGTTTCCCGTTCGAATTTGGAGCTGCCCGACTGGGGCAGGACCTTCACCTTATAGAAGTCCGTAGCCAAATAACACAATTTATTGTGTTGTGTTCCTACGCGGTGAATAAGGTTTCCAGTAATGAGCTCCTTGGGGAGGGGGGAGGATTGTTATATTGTGTTGGCAGCAGAGGGATTAGTCCCATTGTGCGGCCAACACAGTATAACTCTCCGAACACAGAGTGGCAACGCGCAAGTGATACTTCGGTATTGCAAGCGTAAATAGGCTACGGTAACCGTTTTCCATCAGGTGGGCCCGTATGCTTGTTTTTCACTCTAGTTGTATAAAAAATAAAACTTAAGCTTAGAAAATTTTATTGATATAGTCGGCATTCGAACCTGTACTCCCTGTGTAGCAAGACTTGAACGACTTGAATAACTCGGAATAACCAGGGATTTCATCACTACAGTAATATTGTCACATTACAATATTACAATATTATAGCCGTAGTGGCCGAGGGGTTCGAGTAGTTTCTTGCAACACAAAGATTACAATTTCTAATCTCAATCAATCTCAATCTCACTGTACCAATGAGTTTTTCTGATCTTAAGTACAGTGTATAAGTCACACCACGAGCTTTACGGTGAAGGAAAACATCGAGGGGAAATCTGCATACGTCTGAGAAGCAATTCAAAGGCGTATGTATAGTCGTGCTTGAGTAACGGCGATGGACTCGCCATCTGTCACGTTGGCACCTGAAATATATATCGGGCGGAAAGCGTGGGTACAACCTGTACACCTCTGCCTACCGCTTTGGGGACCCTTGTGGGAAGGCGTGAGTATATATTTATATATACACATAAGTTTATTTACCCCGTAAAATTATTGCGTTTACTTCGCCAGTAATGTCAGAACCTGGGCAAAATAAATTTTAGTCAATTATCCTGTGCCGAGGGCGGCTAAATGCATCGCAAATTGAATTTCACCTGGTTCGATGGATTTCTGCGGTGGACTCACGGGCCCTTACACCGCGCAACCACGCTTTTAAAACACATTCTTATATAATAACTAGCTGTGGCCGTGGAATTTTACAAAAAAATTATCTAAAATAAAAGAAGCTTTCGTTACTCCTTATATCATCAGCTGTCTGCCTGTGAAAATCCCGTCAAAATCGGTCCAGCCGTTTCAGAGATTCGGGGAAACAATCAGACAGACAGACAGACAAAAAACATTAAAATTATATCTTGGTATATGTACCGTGTAAACATCCTTAAGCATTTAGTAGCCGAGTGGTTGGATTTGCCTGCGACACAAAGATCTTATGTTGAAATCCTGACTGTACCAATGAGTTTTTCTGACCTTAATTACAGTGATTACTTACACCACGAGCTTTACGGTGAAGGAAAACATCTAGAGGGAACCTGCATACGTCTGAGAAGCAATTCAAAGGCGTATGTATAGCCGTGCTTAAGTAATGGTGTCTGTCAGTAACTTGACTGATGGACTCGCCATCTGTCACTTCAGCACCTAAATATGGCGGAATTTGGGTGTATGGGTATTACCTATACACCTCTGCCTACCCTACCAGGAGTATGTATCTCTCTGCCAGATCTATTGCTTAGAGTTCCCGCCAGCAGTACAAGTGCGTGTGTCCAATATCCTGCCTCGCAGACGGGCATATTGACGAGGTGGTATTCAGAAATGAGCGAATTTTTCATCGCCGTCATTGTTTAGGGGTGTTTGCGGTTGTAATTATGCTTGTATTAATTTAATTATTTTGAATCCTTTGTCTAGATGACAGACTAAAAAAATGAATGTAATTGTTTCTATGGTTCTGTGATTCGCTCGTTAAAAAATATATAATTAAAATTATATATTTTTTAAAATAAATATAGTAAAAAAATAATATTCTTCCGCAAGTGTCTCCGAACGGGTAGAATTGGAGCGTATTACTCGCACACTCACTTCCCGTCGGAGATGTTTTGGGTATCAACGTGACAGATGGCGAGTGTCTGTTAACAAGAGCCTCTGTTAGCCGGAGATATATTTAGGTGACAACTTGTCAGATCCGTTGTCTTTTATCAAGCACTACCCTACATGAGTCTCCTATCAAGATATTCCTTTGCAGTAAATCTCATGATGTGACTAATCACTGTACTGTGTGTCAGGAACTCATTGATACGACCGAGCTTCGTACGTACAATCTTAATTTTGCAAGCTTACCCAGCCACCACGGCTCCTCGTTCATATAAAATTCATATTTGTTTCACATTTAATAAGAAGAAATTAAAACAATGTGATATTCTCAGCGCAGCACTTAATACTTTTCGTGAAAAGTTAATTCCCTATCAAGAAACTGTAATCCCACGCTACTGCAGTTTTTCTCAGCGTGCGAAAGAGACGGAACATCCACCATTTCCACTCACCGAAATCTACACCGTTTCGCTGAAAGCTTCAGTAACGTCGCGTATCTGACACGAAGTGGACGTGTCGCTCCGCTGAGCAAAAATTATAATACGTGAACAAGATAGTGAAATAAAATAAAATAACTAATGTCTAAATCTTTACATGTTTAAACGTGTGCTGGTTTAAATAAAGCTTTAATGAAGTATAACGTGCAGTGAAGATAATTTGTGACTTTGCCAGAATATGAAGATCAAAAATAACTGTTGAATATTTTTATCGAGGACACAAGTATGCGTGACCGGTGGTAATAGATTAATTGGATACGGATTTTCGGTAAGTAGTTTTCGCTTTTTATAATATCTCAATTGATCTTATTATTTCTATGACATTACAGTTTACGTTCAAAAATTAATGTCTTATATTTCTATCCTACCTACTAAGTTTGTAATGATATAGGGATGATGTGGAATTATTAGCTGGATTAACACAGAAAAAGGAAGGAAAAACACCTAAGAAAAAAATTGCTTATGCTGAAGAAATCGCGGGACAAATAAATTAACTATAATTTTACTAATCAAGTTCATTATGGCGGGCACGATATAAAAGAAAAATTTAAATTCGCGGCTCATTTGTTTCTTGTAAAACAAACATTTCAGATGCCAAGGTATTTTTTATAATTTGTAAATGGAAAATTATTTTGTGAGATTGAATTTGGAATTTAAAATTCTGACATTTCAAAATGAATTCTAAATTTAAATCTTTTTGGACGATGAGAGCCTTCAAAGCTTGGACTTTCAAGATAAGATTCCAATTATCATTCACATTGCTCTTTGTATGTGTGTATGCGTATGGGTGTGAGTGTATGTGTGCGTGAACTGTCCTTACAAATCCTTCATTCTTAGCGGCTAGACTAATTTGGATGAAATTTTAAATAGGGATAGCTTATACTATTTTAGAGTGGTTTATGTAGCCATCTGCAAAACAAGATTCTAAATACAGTGACATGTCCCTACACGAGCTTTAAGTATACGAGTCGTGATGAGAGGAAGGTGGCCCGCCATTTTTCACGTAGACACCTAAATACTTCGGCGACATGGGTGTTTTATTAAGCCTGACCCTTCGGGGATCCCTGTGGAAGGGCTAGAATTATTATTATATAATTTCACACGTTCTCACAAGGGTCCCCGAAGGGGTAGACAGAGGTGTGTAGGTAGTACCCACACACCCACATTCCGCCGGGGCTATGTTATAGGTGCCACCATGGCAAACGGTGAGTCCATCGCCGTTACTCAAGCACGACTATACAATACGCGTTTGAATTTCTTCCCAAACGTATGCAGGTTTCTTCTCGATGTTTTCCTACACCGTAAAGCTCGTGGTGTGACTAATCACAGTACTTAAGTTCAGAAAAACTTGTACAGTCGGGATTCGAACTTGCGATCTTTGTGTCGCAGGCTACTCGAACCACTCGGCCACTACGGCCCTATTTTTATTACAATACAAGCCCTTGTAAACGTTGCGCGTAAACATACTCGCTTGGCCGGTAACCTTTGTGTAATTTTCACCAAGCTGTGGATATAGTAACGAGTGAATGAAATCCGACTTGTACTGTACAAAGGAATTTTGTAGCTCACTACAAAGGTTACAAATACACAAAAGTAAGAGCAGAGTGGCCGAGTGGTTTAAGTAAACTGCAAAGCAAGGATTTCGGGATTCGAAGGAAGTTTGAATCCCGACTGTAACAATGCGTTTTGCAACTTAAATAAATAGTCACACCACGCTGTGTGGTGAAGGAAAACATCGAGAGGAAACCTGCATATGTGTTTGAGAAACGGCGATGGACTATGTCACGTAGGCATGTAAAATATATCCATGGCGAAAAGTGGGTATGTTGCTATATACCTCTGCCTACCCTTTCAATAAACAACCAACAAATTATTAGAATTTATCATATTTTTCGCTTTTCCTATACAATAAACAACGACCTATTACTGTCGGGCCTACGCCGTTTCCCCATACTTAAGTACTAATGCTATAACATAATAATATTGTAATTCCACATCAATTGAAAAGAGTAACCATGGAGTTTCTTGCCGGTTCTCTATGGAAACGACCAACCCGAACCGTGCACCTTTTTCCACGTTTTATAAGCCCATCTAGGCCTGTGTGAAATAAATTATTTTGACTTTGATTTTTGAGACCACCGAACTATATGTACGCCATATGAGTCGACGAAGGTCAAACGATTCCCACGGGATATTAGTAGGTACAATAAATAGCCTACAAACTTCGGTACAAGTTAGATATGGAAGTAACGCCAAGCGTCAAGTTATGCTAAATGAAATATTTTATTCATAGAAGTTCTCAACTAAGCTGCCATAGTTTTAACTTTTCAAGTAAACATAACTTAGACTCAGTTTAACTTAAGTACCGTTTCTCTGAGCAAGTTTCTGGTACGTTTGTGCCTTAATTTCTACCCCTTGCTTAAAGTTATATAAGTATTATATGTATGAAGATACTGGTGAATGCAGACGAAGCGAAGATGTATGTGAGTTTAAAACTGGCTCTACTCTCTCTGCCTACCCCGTGAATACTGTGATATGTATTTTTATTTAGTGTCTCAGTGAGATATATAAACACTAATATAACATCCGTGGTGGCCGAGTGGCTCGAGTAGTTGCCTGTGACACAAAGATCATTAGTTCGAATTCCGACTGTACCGTTTTACTCAGCTTAAGTACAGTGATTAGTCACACCACGAGCTTTACGGTGAAGGAAAAAATCGAGAGGAAACCTGCATACGTTTGAGAAGCAATTCAATGGCGTATGTATTATGCTTTAGTAACGGCGATGGACTCGCCATCTGTCACGTTGGCACCTAAAATATATCCCTGGCGGAAAGTTGGTGTGTAGGTACTACCTATACACCTCGGCCCACCCCTTCGGGGACCCTTGTGGGAAGGTTTGAGGATATATTATTATTATTATATTAGACAGGCGCCACTAATATAATTTGCTACCTATGTAATAGAATTACGTAATATACCTACATATGTGTATAAACGATGAAATATGTTCCCAAGGGGTGAGCAGACGTGTAACAATAACCTCTATATTATTCTTATAAAGATATAGGTAGATGAGAACGTCAAGAGTACTCAAAACCGGCGGGCATGTATAATGAGAAAGATATTGATGAATGTGGACGAAGCGAAAGAAGTATGTGAGTATAAAGGGCTCTTGCGCTCCACTCTATCTGCCTACCTGACTCGCCATACTGAAATCATGTTGTATGTAAATACTTATAACTAGCTTATGCCCGCGGCTTCTCCCGCGTGGAGTTCGAAAAAGTAGCTTATGTATTTTCCTGCTAGAATCGGTTCGGCCGCTATGCCGTGAAAGAGCAACATACTTTATAATATTATTATAATTTTTCGGCATTCCAATGTATCATATGTCCTAATCCTAGCTATAAGCCTAGTCATAATTTTTTTTTTCAATAAAATGTTCAATAGTTACTTCTAATACCTCCAAAAGTATGCGTACAAAGTTTCATGGTGATCGGTTAAGTAGTTTTTACGTGAAAGCGAAACAAACAAACTTACATTCACATTTATAATATTATACCTATCTAAGGATTGGTGTTTTTATAAAATATGTTCTGTTGGTGTACAATAAATTAAATTCGCGATTTCCTTCGGGGCCGAAGGAAATCGCGATCAAACGTTAAATTATCTATTACAGGAATAAGGAGGGAGCTTTACGGATTTAAATCTCCCGAACTGGAGATCTGACTAATATTTTTGTAATTGAAATGGCGTATTCGTTACATACATATATATATATATATATAATAAATACAATTTATTATTATTATTATATAAATAAATCCCCTGGGACAATTCCACACATATTAACGTAGTGCCAAACTAAGCAAGCTTATACTATAGGAACTAGACAACGATTTACATACTTACATAGATAGATATATACATAAATACATACGACAAGATTAACGTTCAAATACTCGTGTTCATCTTACAAATATCTGCCCTCAGCGGTAACTGAACCCGGGCTTAATTCACATTCGCAGTCATAAGCGCTAACCACTAGACCAGACGGCCATCTGATTAGTCACACCACGAGCTTTACTGAAAAGGAAGGATGGCCACCGACTTACTATTTGTCACATTAACACCTATATATTCTCTGGCTTAAAGAAAGTTCTGTTAAACCTCTGCCTACACTTTCGGTGACCCTTGTTGGTACGCATACAGTAAAGGAAATATTTATTGTTTCACAAAGAAAATACACCATTCACAGTTGTTCTCAATTCCTAAGCTAGGCTGGGCCTTTAATATAGGTAATTGATTCGTACCGAGTTACATCGATTAGGCTCGATCATCATTGAAGGCGACAAACTTTACAGTCTCTTTTGTTATACGAAAGAGAATTGGTTTGATGACGGCGTAAGGACCTGACTGTCCTATCAGCTTTGTGCTGTACACCTTTCATATTTAGCTGATGACGTAGCGGCCGGGTATTGAAAGCCAAGTTTACAGATCCTAGCAGTTTCAACTACCCAAAATGGATTGTCTATCAAACCAATAAAAAAAGTAAAATGAAATCTTGTAACAAAGCTTTATTTCAGAAATGGCGTATCTATGTAGATATTTAAACAGGATAATAATGAAAATAACTGAAATTCATGTTTCAACGAAGCCTGCTCGTGACTGGCAATATTACCTAATGAATACCGGATATTTGAGCTAGCTTGTATCTAAATATTTTGTTAAAATATCAACCATTAAATATTAGCTACAATACCTGGAAATTTCGTCCAATTTATGTTTTAAGTAAACAGCTATTTAATAAGAGATCTAGCCATTTATGGCCGATATTATTTTATACGTAGAAGTTGGATTGAGCACGGATGAATGAGGATGAAGCGAAAGAGGTTGGTAAGTAGGTATGGAGTTCTGGCACTGCGTCTAACCCATCGGGTATCCTTTATGATGTGATGCAAAATAACATAATAGCATTACAATAATACATTTCTTCTATTTCCATGCTTCCTGACATATCTTCAGTAACATTATTAAGATAGGAGTACATGCTCGCCAGTTTCGAGTACTCTTGACTTGAGTGTCCGATCGATTTCATAAATTAAAGGCAAAATATTGTTTTTTACTTAAGTAAGATATAGTCACACCACAATCTTTACAGTAAACGAAAATATCGAGAAGAAACCTGCATACGTTTGAGAAGTAATTCAAAGGCGTATGTAAAGTCGTGCTTGAGTAACGACGATGGATACGCCATCTATCACGTTGGCACCTAAAATACATCTGGCTGAAATTAAGTCTGTTGTTACTGTCTACACAAATTGTGCCTATCTATTCGGGAACTCTTGTGGGAGTGAAACAACATTCATACATACGTATCACGAAGCCGAGTCCCTTACTATTATACTATAATATAATAATAATAATAATAATATTCTTTATTGTACACACACACATACAAACAAATAGGATGACAAAAAGACAGAGAATAACATGTAATAGGCACAATAGGCGGCCTTATCGCAAAAGCGATCTCTTCCAGGCAACCAAGTCGTATAACTATAATATGTATTTATAACGCATATCAAAATCAAAATCAAAATCAAAATCATTTTATTTCACATAGGCCCAGGTGGGCACTTATAAAACGTCGAAAAAGAAGCACGGTTCGGGTTGGTCGTTTCCATGGAGAAGAACCGGCAAGAAACTCCATGGTTACTCTTTTCAGATCATTAGGCATATACAATATTTTTTTTTTTTTTTCGTTACAGCAATAGTACCCAAGTATGGGAGAACAACGTAGGCCCGACAATAGGTCGTCGCTTACTATACAAAGCATACATAAAACAAGATAATTATAAAAATGTTAGCAAGATCTAAGAATCTACTAAGCCTACAATGTTCTCACATTCACAAATTAGACAAATTAAACAAGTGACACAAATATTGCCATCAGTACTGTAACTAATTCTGGTCAAGATATGGAATAAATTAAAATAATAAAAAAAAGTAAAATTATTATTGTATAAAAAAAACAACCCGAATTGAGAAAAGAAAAAGATTCAGAATAGTTAGAGACATCCACAAATTTGTGCCGTTTATGAGCTACCAGGGAAGCCGCATACTTCAAAAGTAAACTGTTGACAGTCTCAACTTAAGCAAAGCCTGTACAATTGTACATATATACTTACGTAGATAGATATATACATAAATACATAGGAGATAAATACATTCAATAAATAATACGATCTCTTCGAAAAATGTGCGGATTAACGATATAAGATCGAATCCGCAATGAAGAGATTCGCAAATCAACTGGCGTGAATGAGGGAATAAGTGAAGAAAGATTGACGAAACAGATATACAAAGCAAAAGTGTGTGCAAGAAGAGGCAGAGGAAGGCCACGTTCCAACTACCTGGATCAAATAGATCGGACTCTCAAGGACGGGAACGTTAAGAGTACTCGAAACCGACGAGCATGTATGAAGAGACTGATGAATGTGGACGAAGCGAAAGAGGTATGTAAGTCTAGAGAGAACTGGCGCTCTATACTCTCTGCCTACCCTGTTGTAGACTTGGCGTGATGATATGTATGTATGTATGTATGTATGTATGTATAAATACATTCAATATTAGTCTTTGGTATAGTCGTGCTTGAGTAACGGCGATGGACTCGCCATCTGTCACGTTGGTACATAATATATGTCACCTCTGCCTACCCCTTCGGGGCCCTATATAGGACTGCCAAGACGACGAACAATTACGTCGTATTCCTCACACAAATATCTGCCTTCTAGAATCGTACCCGCGACCTTAAGCTTCACAGTCAGGTGTTTTGACCACTAGACCAGACGGCCGTAGATCTTTCTCCAATCTTAGTATCCCCAAAATATGGCGTGTGCACCAAAACAGGCGAGCTGGAACCGGGTCGTGTATTTCAAGCCGGCGACACACGGAACAACTTTAGAACGTGTACGCAAAATAGGTCATTGACAAAATATTGTTTCGGTATAACGATACGGTGCTTAGTTTCAACTAAGTGTTGACGTTTGGCGGCGATAGATGGCGGTAAGGGCGGGATGGATCGCGCTATTACTTTAAGATACGTTTAATGATGTTCGTATTAGGGTAATGCGTTAATGTAGCGTATGGTCGTTAGGACTGAATTTCTATAGATATATATTAATTTTACTTACGGAAGGTATAAAATTGTTATTGTAAAGAAATTGTTTGTACATAATTCTCTTATGGGAATAAATTGACTGTATTACCTATTAAGCATAGTGTATTTACAATTTTTCACCATCGTCTTTCACGATAAAGGGGTAGGTACTGGGTAGGCAGAGGTGTAAGATGAGAAGAAATGTAAAGAGAGAGACTGCATACTCCCTCTGTCTTCCTCGCAAGGGACTCTGCGTGATGATATGCATGTATGCGTAGAACTAGAAATCGATTCGTTTTTGTCTTCCTTGAGGTTAAATTATGATTTTATATTATCGTCAAAGATAACAGCGTCTTTCATTATTACTCGAGCACAAAAGAAGTGCCTCGTCCCAACTGCGTTAAAATTGATTTCCGAACATTAACGTAAAGATGTTTCAGATCTAAATCTAACTCATATTATTATGGAATAATGTAGCTTTTATTACATGCAGACAATGAAATCTTGACGAAACACTCATACAAAGCAAAAGTGTGTGCAAGAAGAGGCAGAGGAAGGCCACGGTCCAGATCACCACTACCTAGATCAAATCGATCAGATGCTCAAGGACGGGAACGTCAGAGTACTCGAAACCAACGAGCAGGTATGAAGAGACTGATGAATGTGGACGAAGCGAAAGAGGTATGTAAGTCTAGAGAGTACTGGCGCTCTATACTCTCTGCCTACCCCGTTAGGGACTCGGCGTGATTACATGTATGTATGAAATCTTTTCCTATATAATATTCGCACGTTTAATGCTAAAGTTTACTTATGTATGTATTACAGGAAATATGTAATATATCCCGTGTAATTTATCTTCCCTATCAGTTGAAGGTGAATGTCTGCCTCTCGCGAAATCTCATTTAGCGGGTAAGGTTCAGTTTGTCAGACGAAATTAAACTCATTGTTGATTGTCTAAAGTCGGTATTTAATTGGGTTCTGTCTGGTTGACAGGTTGGTTTTGTGGGAAATGTTCGTGGATATTTTTATTTATAGATCCGTGGTGGACGGGTGGTTCGAGTAGATGCCTGCAACACAAAGATTGCAAGTTCGACCATTGTAGACAGGCATAATCAGATTCTTATTTACTTAAATTTGCGAGCACATATGAAGAAACTGATGAATGAGAACGAAGCGAAAGAGGTATGTGAGTCTAGAGAAAACTGGCTCTCTACCCTCTCTGCCAAATCACGTTAGGGTCTCAGCGTGATGATATGTATTCAGAGAATCAGCATTGCTATCCAGCGTGGCAACGTTGCTAGTCTTCTTGGCACGTTGCCGCGGGATATCAATTTTGATCACATATTTTATCTGTAAGTAGTTCGTTATAAAAACTAGGCAGAGGGGTATAGGTAATACCCACACACCCACTTTCCGCCAGAGGTATATTAGGTGCCAACGTGGCAGATGGCGAGTCCATCGCCGTTACTCAAGCACGACTATACATACGGCTTTGAATTTCTTTTCAGACGTATGCAGGTTTCCTCTCGCTGTTTTCCTTCACCGTATAGCTCGTGGTGTGACTAATCACAGTACTTAAGTTCAGAAAAACTCATGTGAACAGTCGGGATTCGAACTTGCGATCTTTGTGTCGCAGGCAACTGCTCGAACTACTCGGCCACCACGGCTCCGCGGATGTTTTTTATAAATACTGTTAACTGCTGTTTCGGTTGTAAAATAAATTAATAAAAAACACATTAGTACAGTCCTGGGCTTGAATCTACAATCGACGTTGCTGACTACTCAAACCACTTTGCTACCACGGCTTTTCATAGCCATGAGTGCCAATTAAATGATCCCAAAGAATGAACTGTGAAATTCATATAATTACGAGTACCTAGGCACCAACTGCCAGCTATGTGCAATAATCCTATTTTCCATACGCTGTGATAATTAGCGTCCGCGATGTAGGGCTGTCAAGTTTATTGAGTTATTAGCATTAAATTATGAGTACAAACCGGCGAGCATGTATGAAGAGATTGATGAATCTGCATGATACGATACAGGTCTCTAAGTCTAGGGAGAACTGGCGCTCTACCCGCTCTACCTAGCAGGTGAGGGACTCGGCCTGATGATTTGTATGTAGGTGTTAAATTGTATTTCAATGATAATTTATGTCTGTATTAAAACATATTCTATTTATAAATCCATTGAGCAATGCTGTAGTGGCGGAGCAGTTCGTGTACCAATGACTTTTTCTGAACTTAAGCACAGTGATTAGTCACACCACGAGCTTAACGGTGAAGGAAAACATCGAGAGGAAACCTGCATACGTCTGAGAAGCAATTCAAAAGCGTACGTGTAGTCGTGGTCAAGTAGCGGCGATGGACCCGCTATCTGCCGTGGTGGCATCTAAAATATATCTCTGGCGGAAAGTGGGTGTGTGGGTACTACCTACACGCCTATCCTTTCGGGTATCTTTGTGGGAAGGCGTGAAGATATAGGTATAGGGATCTATCTATCTCTGTTGCAAATTTTATTAAGTTCAGTAGTTTTTGCGGGAAAGAGTAACAAAGATCCTCACTAACTTTTAGATTTTAAAAATTGGTAGGATTTAAAAGCCGTGGTGGCCGAGTGGTTCGAGCAGTTGCCTGCGACGCAAAGGTCGCAAGTTCGAATCCCGACTGTACCGATGAGTTTTTCTGAACTTAAGTACAGTGATTAGTCACACCACGAGCTGAACGGTGAAGGAAAACATCGAGAGGAAACCTGCATACGTCTGAGAAGAAATTCAAAGGCGTATGTATAGTCGTGCTTGAGTAACGGCGATGGACTCGCCATCTGTCACGTTGGCACCTAATATACCTCTGGCGGAAAGTGGGTGTGTGGGTATTACCTATACACCTCTGCCTACCCCTTCGGGGACCCCTGTGGGAAGGCGTGAGGTAGGATTTAAATTAAACTATTTTTTTAATTAAAAAGTTTAAGCACGCGTTTCAACCCTAGCGTATGAGCTCGTTTCAAACACAGCTTAGAATAAGTGCACTTGTTCCCAACATGCTGCAGAAACGTTCATAAGTTAAATTGTTAGTTTTATTGTTAGGACTAGGCTATAAATTATTTTTACCCCTTGGGTGGCAAACAAGCATGCAGCCCGCCTGATGGTATGTGGTTACCGCCTTTGACGTTTGCAATACCAGAGCTATCGCTCGCAGGAACCTTTTCATTCCCTTCTTGAAGAACTCCGTGCTGTAATCCTCGGGTACTCGTGTAAAACCTCAACGGGGAGCTCAGTCCACTGCCTGAGCGTTCGCGGAAAGAAACTCCAAATTCTCTTACATACATACATATCACATCACCACCACCACCAATAGAGCGCCATTTCTCTCTCGACTTACATACCTCTTTCGCTTCATCCACATTCATCAGTCTCTTTATACATGCTCGCAGGTTTCGAGTACCTAATTTTTATGGTTTCTAATATACCAATACGTACATTCTCCAAATATGTTTAATTTGAAGGTTTGTGAGGCTATGCTCCATTTTCATGTAAAATTATATAGGAACTGAATGCACAGATTTTTTACTAATATAGATATATAATAATATAGGCTTTACGGTGAAGGAAAACATCGAGAAGAAAAACTATATACGAAGAGAAGAGGTAGGGCATACCGGGTTTCCCGTTCGAATTTGGAGCTGCCCGACTGGGGACCTCCACCTTATAGAAGTCCGGAGCCAAATAACACAATTTATTGTGTTGTGTTCCTACGTGGTGAATAAGGTTTCCAGTAATGAGCTCCTTGGGGAGGGGGGAGGATTGTTACATTGTGTTGGAAGCAGAGGGATTCAACCTTATGCTGCCAACACACTATAACTCTCCGAACACAGAGTGGCAACGCGCAAGTGATACTTTGGTATAGTGAATAGGCTACGGTAACCGTTTCCCATCACGTGGGCCGTATGATTGTTTGCCACTCTTGTTGTATAAAAAAAAAAAAAACTCTAGTCGTGCTTGAGTAACGGCTATGGACTCGCCATCTGTCACGTTGGCACCTAATATATATCTCTGGCAGAGGGTGGGTATTACATATAACCTCTGCTTACCCTCTCGAGGACCCCACTAGGTGAAGTGACTGCCAACTCTAAAGTTGAGCTTGAGAGTCCGAAATGACCTTTCCTTAAGAGAGTAGTGTCTGACATTACAACTCAAAAGTGGTGTGCTCATGAAGAACCTCTAAACATGGTTGTAACGAACCCTTCCGTACATATTTTTCGAGTAAACTTTACAAAGAGCCCGTAATCCAATAACTAAACTTTAGCAATTTAATCGGACAAATGAGTGGGAAATTTTGAATATTTCATTTCGTATTCAGAATTCTTTTTGTAACTATCTATTTATTTACAAATGAATAAACTATTCTTATTATTTTTTTTTTCCTTTATTATCATCCAAACCTTAATAATAAATACAATGGTAAGGTAGCATGAGAAAAACCACCAAGGTTTGTGTTATGCTACACTCTGCATCGAAAGAGTAAAAATAACAAAAAAAATAAAAAAAACAATGTTTATAAAAAAATGGTAAATAAAAGAAAAGTAAAAAATTATAAAAACTAATAATTATGTAAAAGTCTACCATCCGTCATACATAAGTTACTTATAAAATACTGTTTAAATTTTCCTTTAACATTGTTTGGTGTTATGTTACATAAAATATTCGGGGGTAGTTGGTTAATGAGTCTAGGAACTAGATAAGCAGTTGTACGTTATTATCCTGCTGAAAACCATATCTTATTGAAAACCCAAGGAATTCCTGGGTTTTCATCATTAAAAGTAAGGATTGTTCCCAGCAACTATGAAGAGAATTTAGTCAGTCGTACTGAATTTACTGCTACTTTTGGTACGGTTTGAGAGCCGTATTATTTCCGGTTCCGGTTAGAATTACAACCTCTTGAAGGCTTCGAACAGTTTCAGTTTTATAGCTGGTTAAAATGGTCGATTAATTTTTATTCTTCTTACTAAGTAAGAGCCGTGGTGGCCGAGTGGTTGCCTGCGGCACAGAGATCGCAAGTTCGAATCCCGATTGTACCAATGTGTTTTTGTGAACTTAAGTACAGTGATTAGTCACACCACGAGCTTTACGGTGAAGGAAAACATCGAGAGGAAACCTGCATACGTCTGAGAAGAAATTCAAAGGCGTATGTATAGCCGTGCTTGAGTAACGCTCGCCATTTGTCACGTTGGCATCTAAAATATATCTCAGGCGAAGAGTGGGTGTGTGGGTACTACCTATACAACTCGGCCTACCTCTTTGGGAACCCTTGTGGGAAGGCGTGAGGATATATACGTAAGGTTGCTTGGGGCTGAATTAAACAAGTCGTGTGCAATGGTTGAACGCAATATTGAATGCGCCCGTTCCAGTCGCGTAGATGTGTCCGGAGCTTCAAACAGCCATCAAATGCAATTTATGTGCCGCTATCGGCCGGAGTGACTCCATAAAGGAATCATAAAGCTAACTCCATAAATCTACCAGTTTATCCGCTGGACGGACTTTTCACTTTACATGGGGTTAGGCCAAGCGGGGCTTTTCATTGGAGGGTAGAGATCACACGACTTAGAAGAATGAATGATACATCGTTAATGGTAACGATTTTAGATCGCATGTGCAATGAAGAGACACGCAAAGTAATTGGCGTGAATGAGGGTGTGATTGTAAAGATGTAGAAAGGCATGTTACGACGGTAGAGTTATATAGAATGGATGAGTAAATAATGGTTGACGAAACAGATGTACAATAAGTGTCCGGCAGTGGAAAAACACGTTCAAACTACTTAGATTAAATTGATAGAACTCTCAAGTATGGGAACCTCAAGAGTTCTCCAAACCGGTATGTATGAAGAGAAAAATGACTATAAAAGTCAGATATTTAATTGCGTACATAAGGAAGTCGAAGAGATTGCGCTAGATAGAGGCAAATATCAGATCACAAGACCAGCTATTAATTTATGATCAGATCAAATGCGATGGTATCTCTCACATATGTACATGGTTACTGGGTAGGCAAAGGGTAGCCTTAACAAACTCCTCAACATCATTCTCTTCATACATGCTCGTCGGTTTCGAGTTGATCGATTTGATCTAGGTAGTTGGAACGTGGTGCTCCTTTCCGCAAATGTTTGTGTCATTCGCATTCTATATCTGTTTCGTTAGTCTTTCTTCACTAATCCTTTCTATGTGTCCAAACAAACGTAACATGCCTTTCTTCATCTTTACAATCACACCCTCGTTCACGCCAGTTGATTTGCGAATCTCTTCATTGCGAATTTCATTTAATTTCGTTACAATTTTCAAAGGGCATGCATTTTCATTGCTTGTATGCTACCTATCTCTTGTAATATGATTGGTAGCATAAGTCATATCAGAATGCAGGCTTCGGTGTCCACATAAGATTTAATCATAGTGATCTCTCGCACGCCACACCTACTGCGTAAATCACTTAGCCCCGTTGTTCATCATTAGGTAGATTGACAGTTTAGTGATTATTTATCATCGTGTCAATAACGATCGGGCGTGATTCACGGGCTGATAGGACGGCCAACTATTTTAAAACTTTTAACCGCCTTAAAAAACGAAGGAGCTCAATACAGATGTATTTTAAAAAAAAAAGTATTGTAAATAAGGATAATTTAAAATAACAACAATTAACAATATTTACAAAGAACAGTTGAAACTAACTATTTACAGATAAAATATTTGTCCCAAATCGGTATCCCGAGGCAACGTGCCAAGAAGACTACCAACATTGCCACGCTGGATAGCAATGCTGATTCTCTGAGCGGGGTGTGTTTTTATTAGTGTATTTGACCAATATCTATTTCTCTACTTTGGGTATATTAAGTATACTGATTGGGAAGGTTTGCTACCTTCCATCCCGTAAAACCAGCCAAGGATGGAAAAATCTTTTCACCGGTTAAGGCCCTGACGGCCTAGTGGCTCAAGCAGTCGCTTGCAACACAACACACTGTGAGAAATGAAACGAAATTAAATGAAATTTAAATTACTTATTCGCCGAAGCACGGTTTATTACATAGTGTAATGTTTAAGTAGGCTGTAAAAGCTGCAAATGATTGCAGCGAAGAAAAATGTATTTCCTAAGGGCGGTGCTATTCATACAAAACTTAAGTTGACGGTCGTCTGGTCTAGTGGTTAGAGCTCCTGACTACGAAACTTGAGGTCGCGGGTTCGAATCCCGCTGTGGGCAGATATTTGTGTGATGAACACGAGTATTTGTACCTTAGTCTTGTATGTCCTATGTATTTATGTATATATCTATCTATATGAGTAAATATATCGTTGTCTAGTTACCATAACACAAGCTTTGCTTAATTTGGGACTAGGTCAATTTGTGTGGAATTGTCCAAGGTATTTATTAAGTACTACAACTATGTGGAGGTACTACACTGATAAAAAAGTATTGGTGCGTATTGTGGCGCCGTAACATTATGTTAGCGACAAACACATAGATCTCCTAACAACAAAGTTAAACCTATCACTGAAATGTGGGTCAAACTATCCAGCAGTGTGTCACTACAGTGGGGTACACATGCGGTATCGATTGGCAGCTATTCACACATAGTTGAAATCACATACGTGCAAAGTGTTCAAAAGAATTGGAAAATTCATCGTATGATCGAAATTTGCCTTTACTGGCAGGCGCTGTTCTCTCTCTAGGTTTTGGCTCAAATGTTCAATCAAGGTATGCATACGCTATATTAATTGATCGAAATCGGACACGTTGGCACCTAAAATATATCTCTGGCGGAAAGAGGGTGTGTGAGTACTACCTATACACCTCTGCTTACCCCTTCGGGGACCCTTGTGGGAAGGCGTGAGGATATGTATGTATGTATGTATGTGAAATCGGACTGGAGAGCTGCGGTGGTAGTGGTTCGAGATGTCACCTAGAATACAAAAATTGAAATTTCGTATCCCATGTGTTGAGTTCTTTCTGAACTTATGTACAGTGATTAATCACAGCACCAGTTTTACGGTGAAAAAAAAGTCTAGAAGAAACCTGCATACGTTAGTGTAGAAATTTAGAATTTATGTATAGTTGTGCCTGAGGACGGCGATAGCCTCGCCATCTATCACATGAGTACATTAATAAATCTCAGGCGAAAAGATTATGTAGCGGTACATCTCTGTCTATCCCTTCGGGGACCCATGTGCTTTTAGCTCTGCTCAGGTTGGGATTAGGGCAAATAGTGTTGAATTTTTTTTAACCTTGCGACATTTCCTCTCAAATTGACATAGTCTAAAATTAACCAAAACTTGTACTATGGTTACTATACAACGATATACATACTTATATAGATAGATAAATATTTACATAGATACATAGGAGAACCAAGACGTGTAGAAGAAGGTAGAAATACTCGTGTTCATTACATAAATATCTCAGCGGGAATCAAACCCGCGACCTCAACCTTCGCAGTCAAGAGCTCTGACTAATAAATAGCCCAACGGTCGTCGGTATTAGTCAACAAGACCCGCGACAGCGTTAATACGCATATTATTTAACACTAGCGGTGCGTCCTGGCTTCGCACGGGTGGACATAATATTTTTTATAAAAAGAAATATAGCCTATGTCACTCGGGTTGAATGTAGCTTTCCAATGGTAAAATAATTTTTCAAATCGGTCCAGTACTTTCGGAGCCTATTCAATACAAACATACTTACATACAAATCTTTCCTCTTTATAATATTAGTATAGATATTCAACCTCTTTCGAATCCTATTTCTCATGAGACAATCCATCAGGATTTACATATCACAAGTGATTTTTTCCTATCAGTTCCTTTCTCCATATGCTATAGATCTCATTGTTGCTTGGCAGTGATTGATGTACTTGTAAGGGATACATTCAAATTTTCGATTCAATTCAAGTGTTTTTTATGTTAAACTTGGGTGGCAAACAAGCATGCGGTCCGCCTGATGGTAAGCGGTTACCGCCGCCTAAGAGTTGAGAGTATGAACTTAAGTACGAGCTTTACGGTAAAGGAAAACATCGAGAGGAAACCAGCATAAATGCCGTATAGCCGTATAGGATTATAGGATAGCTTAAGACGATATTAAAAGATCGAGATTTTTTTCACTTAAGTAAAGACTCCAACGAGAATGTGATCATAATCCTAAGTTATTTTCCGTTTCCTGCCAAGAATCTGATTATTTTCTATTGGGTACATAGAATACTGTCATGTTTATGTCCTTGTTATCCTGTATTTATGACATGTGTTGCTCGCGCTTTATTGACGGCTGGCATCCAAGGAACGTTCATTGGTGAACCAAAATTGTCTGCCTATTTCTTTGTCATCATTCAACGCCACATCTGACTGTCTTTGAGAAAATCTCACGGGTCGCAGAAGGGGTAGGCAGTGTGCAGGTAGTTCCCACACACTAGTTTTCCGTCGGAAATTGTAGGTGCCAGCGAGACAGATGGCGAGTTCGTTACTAAGCACGGCTATACAAACGCTTATGATTTTTTTCTAAAACGTTTGTATGGTTTCCTTCACTGTACTTATTCAGAAAAACTTACTCAAAGCTGTTATACCTGGGACAATTCCACACAAATTGACCTAGTCCGAAATTAAGCAAAGCTTGTGTTATGGTAACTAGACAACGATATATGTACTTATATAGATAGATTGGGGATCCCAGTGGAAGCGTGCAGGGGATCCCAGTGGAAGCGTGCACGTCGCGATTCCTGCCAGCCCAGAGGGCTGCAATTCCACTCGATGCGCATTGGCCGGACGGCTGTTAGGGCGTGCCCCCGAGGCGACGCGCACCAGTCCGTCCCCGCTGGTGCGAAAAATTCAGCACAGTGCGGCGATGGGGACCGCCACCCATCACGCGGAGTGCCTCACGGCGGGAAGTGGAGTGTGGAGTGTAGGATGGGTGTATGGAATGTAAGAGGAGGTATGGCTGATAAGATGAACGAATTGATCGATGTTATGACAGAGAGCGAGTTAGATGTTGTGTGCCTGTCTGAAACCAAGCGGAAGGGTAGTGGAGTAGACGAGCTCCCGGGCGGGAGTTTAGTGCTGTGGTCAGGAGTGGCAAACACCGAGCACGCCTGCCAGGGAGTGGGAATTCTACTATCCAGCCGCTTGGCAGAATGTATGATAAGTTATGATGCGGTGAGCCCCAGACTTATTTGGGCTCGCTTTAAAATAGGCCTTACCCGACTATTTTTAGTCGCGGTGTATGCTCCGGTGGCCTCAGCGGACACTTGCGACCTGAATAAGTTCTGGGAATGTGTGAGTAATGTTCTAGAGGCGAAAGAAGGGAATGAAAAGCTGATTATTTGTGGTGATCTGAATGGATGGGTTGGGACAGCCCGTAAGGATTACGAGGCAGTACTCGGCAAGTATGGTGATAAGAGAGTGAACGAGGCAAGCAAGCTGATATTAGATGTATGCATGGAGAGAGATCTTTTTGTGGCGAACACCATGTTCGACCACAAGAGGATTCATCAGTATACATGGGAACGGAAAAATGAGCGAAGCATGATAGATCTGTTTCTAATAGATCAGCGACTCAGAACACAGGTGATGGACACCAGGGTGTATAGGGGGCTCCCCTACGACCTGGGAACGGACCACTTTCTAGTTATAAGTAGAATAAGAGGTCTGTTCGCGGACTGGCGATCCCGTGCTGGTGGTCCCTGTTCTGCAGTCGCAGACCGCATCAAAAGCTGGAGGCTTCAAGATGCGGCTATTAGAGACAGATATCAAGAAAGGGTATCTGAACAGCTAGCCTGTCCACCGAAAGATGTGTTTGAGAGTGTCGATTTTTGTTGGCAGTTCCTTAAGTCCAACATATTATGCGCCGCGAAAGAGGTTTGTGGCATTTCGAAAGGGCGGACAACCAAAAATGGCGATGTTTGGTGGGATGATGAAGTGAAAGAAGAAGTTAAAAAGAAGAAGGATGCAAGGCAAGACATTTTGGCTATGTCCAGCTCAAGTGAAAGTATGAAAGAAAAGATGAAAGAAAAATATCGCCTGCAAAAAAATCGTACGAAAGAGATAATAGCTCAGAAGCGTGAGAGGTTCCAAATGACTGTAGACGAAAAACTGTCGCATAATTTCAAGGACAATGCAAAACTTTTTTGGAGGGAAGTTAAGAAGTCCAGAAATTGTGTTACAGCTAGTAGTAGGATGAATGTGATTATTTCGAAGGACAATGACATACTGACTGACAAAACTGACGTCCTCAGGCGATGGAGTGAATTCTACAAAGATATGTATGATGATGATGCCGCTAATCTACTCATAGAGCTGCCTCCAACAGAATCTGTCGAGGATCCTATAGCGGATAAAATAAGTATGGGAGAGATTGTAAGTGCGATAAGAAGTCTGAAATGTGGAAAAACTGCGGGAATAGATGGGATTACGGCTGAGATGATAAAGTACGGTGGACCAGCGGTCTGGGACGTCATCTATTTGCTATGCAATCTTTGCTGGGAAAAGGGTGATGTTCCGGACGACTGGAGGCGAGCAGTCATCGTGCCTTTCTATAAAGGAAAGGGATCACGATTGGACTGCTCCAACTACAGAGCCATCAGCTTGGTCAGCTTAGCTAGTAAAGTGTACACGAAGATCCTGACGATAAGAATGCAAGAGCGATCCGAAAGGTTTCTCTGGGAATCCCAAGGTGGATTTAGACCAGGAAGAGTATGTATGGATCAAACCTTCTCGCTTCGCGGAATTGCGGAAAAGTTTTTGGATATTAACCAAAGGGTTTTCTGCGCTTTCGTCGACTTAGAGAAGGCATTTGATAGAGTCGTACGAAAGGAACTCTGGGACGTGTTGCCTGGATATGGAGTGAGCAGTTACCTACTGCATGCCGTGAAATCACTCTATAGTGATAGCGGGGCGTGCGTTAGGGTTAACGGTGGGATGTCACCCTGGTTTGATGTGAAGTCGGGGGTCAAACAAGGGTGTATCATGTCTGCCTGGCTGTTCATTATATATCTAGATAACTGTCTGAGAGCACTAAGAACGAACGGATGTGGAGTGAAAATGGGAAACTTAGTGGTCAACTGCCTACTATACGCCGATGACGCGGTTTTACTGGCGTCATCAGAGGGAGAACTGCAGTCACTAGTTACCATAATGAAAGAAGAATGTGAAAAGAAGGGGCTGCGCCTAAACGCTGGCAAGACTAAGGTTCTGGTATTCGAAAGAGATGAACAAGTGACCGAGTGTGCAATATCGGTAAATGGGCAAATTCTAGAGCAAGTGAATGAATTTGTATATCTTGGAAGCATGTTCACACGAGATGGAAAGTATGAAAAAGATATTGAAAGAAGGATAACTGCTGGAAATAAGGTGAATGGAGCCATGTCGGCGTTGATGGGCAGTAAAAGTCTGAGCAAGAATGCTCGAGTTGCTGTCCACAACGCGATATTGGTACCTACCTTATTGTATGGCAGCGAATCCTGGGTATGTCAGAGGAAGTATGAAAATAGCTTGAATGCAGTCGAGATGCGATCTCTTCGAAAAATGTGCGGCGTAACGATATTAGATCGAATCCGCAATGAAGAGATTCGCAAATCAACTGGCGTAAATGAGGGCGTGATTGTAAAGATGAAGAAAGGCATGTTACGTTGGTTTGGACACATAGAAAGGATGAGTGAAGAAAGATTGACGAAACAGATATACAAAGCAAAAGTGTGTGCAAGAAGAGGCAGAGGAAGGCCACGTTCCAACTACCTGGATCAAATAGATCGGACTCTCAAGGACGGGAACGTTAAGAGTACTCGAAACCGACGAGCATGTATGAAGAGACTGATGAATGTGGACGAAGCGAAAGAGGTATGTAAGTCTAGAGAGAACTGGCGCTCTATACTCTCTGCCTACCCCGTTAGGGACTTGGCGTGATGATATGTATGTGTAGATAGATATATACTTAAATACATAGAACTACTAGGCCAGACGGTCGTCTTTATGATTATTATTTTTATTATTTATACATAAAAAAATCTGATATAAACTATCTCATTGTACTCTTTGCTACATTTAAATATGTCTAATTCGTGTAATTTACATTTTATTCCGTGTGGTATATATTGAATAATAAATAAATAAGAGCCGTGGTGGCCGAGTGGTTCGAGCAGTTGCCTGCGACACATAGATCGCAAGTTCGAATCCCGACTGTACAAATGAGTTTTTCTGATCAGTGACTGTACACTGATTAGTCACACCACGAGCTCTACGGTGAAGGAAAACATCGAGAAGAAACCTACATACGTCTGAGAAGAAATTCAAAGGCGTATGTATAGTTGTGCTTAAGTAACGGCGATGGACTCGCCATCTGTCACGTTGGCACCTAATATACCTCTGGCGGAAAGTGGGTGTGTGGGTATTACCTATACACCTCTGCCTACCCCTTCGGGGCCCTTGTGGAAGGGGTGAGGATATATTATATATAAATAAAAAATTATAAACCGAAAAATTTTGTGCCAAATCTTAGACTACCAGAGCGCTGTCGATCATTCCTGTTCGATCAGGGTATACAAATCGAACTAATGTTTGCATTGCCCTCCGGAAATGTTTTTTGACTATATCTGGGCTGGTATCAGGTTGGCTTAACGCAAAGGGCCCTCCGATTTGTTTACTTTAACACGTCAGTAAGAGAGGTAGGGCATAACGGGTTTCCCGTTCGAATTTGGAGCTGCCTGACTGAGGCAGGACCTCTACCTTATGGAAGTCCGTAGCCAAATAATACAATTCATTGTGTTGTGTTCCTACGCGGTGAATAAGGTTTCCAGTAATGAGCTCCTTGGGGGGGGGAGGATTGTCGTATTGTGCTGGCAGCAGAGGGATTAGTCTCATTATGCTGCCAACATTATAACTCTCCGAAGACAGTGTGGCAACGCGCAAGTGATACTTCGGTATTGTAAGCGTAAATAGGCTGCGGTAATCGTATTCCATCGGGTGGGCCGTATGCTTGTTTGCCACACTAGTTGTATAAAAATTAAAAAAAAGGGAGGATTTCACAGTGAAACTGAAGTTGGACAATGGATAACAAGACTAAGAAGACAAGAAGGAGTTTCCTTCCGCGAACGCTCAGGCTGTGGAATGAGCTCCCCGTTGAGGTTTTCCCTGGAGAGTACAGCATGGAGTTCTTCAAGAAGGGTGTGAAAAGATTCCTGCAGGGTCGGCAACGCGCGAGGGACACCCCTGGTGTTGCAAGCGTCCATAGGCGGCGGTAACCGCTTACCATCAGGCGGACCGCATGCTTGTTTGCCAACCAAGTGGTATAAAAAAAAAAAAAAAAAAAGACTGTATGTTTTATCTCGTAAAGATATAAGGTGTAAACTTCCAAAGCAGAGTTATTAATAGGTTACTTAATGGTAGAGTGGCTTCAGAACTGAAAAAGGTGGTTTTCAGTTTCAAATCCGGGCGTGCTTTACGTACGATTTTTTAAAGTTTTATCACACCATGGTCTTCACGATGAAGGAAAACATCGTGAAGAAAGATGTCAGAGAACTGGTGCTAGATTAGTCATTTATCACGTTGACTATAGATAGTGCCAACCACGACGACGCGCCCCACCAATGTCTAATCCGGAGGTCGCGAGATGAGGGTATGTCCCGACTCTATTAATTGTTGTGTGCTCAAATTTCAGTAGAAGGTTACAGACTTACACAACTTGAATGAGCAAGAATAGTGGGGCGCGTCTTTGTGGATGCCACTATCTATACACGTAAACACACTTTGGCGAATACCGGCAGTTTTGTACATACTATCACCCCGAGTCCATAACGAAGTAGGCAGAGAGTATAGAGCGCCAGTTCTCTCTAGACTTACATACCTCTTTCGCTTCGTCCACATTCATCAGTCTCTTCATACATGCTCGCCAGTTTCGAGTATACTTTACGTTCGCATCCTTGAGTGTCCGATCGATTTGATCCAGGTAGTCGGTACGTCTTCTCTGCCTCTTTTTCCACACACTTTCGTAGTGTATATCTGTTTCGTCAATATTTCTTCCCTCATCCTTTCTATATGTCCAAACCAACGTGTTTTTCTTCACGTTTTGAATCACACACTTCTACACGCAAGTGGTTTTGCGAATATCTTCAATAATAAAATATAAATCCGAAAACACCTCGCAATGAGGATCGTCCTTCGATTATAATAATAACCTTGAAAAGGATCGTGGAAAATAAATATTATTCAGACGAATATTTTCTGTTACGGGATGGACTCAAATATATAATCTGAAACCCCTTTGTGTTACAACAAAGAGATTCTAGCTTCAATAATATCTGTATTTACTTCAGGAGTATATTATTTCAAGCATATGTTCTTATTTCAATTCAATTCAGTTAAACCTGGTGATTGATTTTCATATATAAAGATCGTAAGCCTTTTTGCCGTTCTCGCGCGTCCACCGCTCTCTTGGACAAAAGCCCTTATTGCGATTTGCTCGTCTGAAGGTTTTGAGAGTGCAATGTATAATGTTTTAATAATATTACACCTCTTCCCACAAGGGTAACCTTGGGGACCGTTAAGACGTGTAAATGTGGGTACGACCTACACTACCCACGTACTACGCACCCTTACACCTAGTTTCCGCCAGAGATATATTTTAGGTGCCAACGGATGGGTATTCCGTCGCCTTTACTAAAGCACGACTATACATACGCCTTTAATTTCTTCTCAAACGTATGCTGGTTTCCACTCGATGTTTTCCTCCAACGTAAAGCTCGTAGTGTGCCTAATCACTGTACTTAAGTTCAGAAAAACATTGGTACAGGCGGAATTCGAACTTGCAATCTTTGTGTTGTAGGAAAATTCTCAAATTACACAAATTAATAATTAAGAGGCAAAGCCTATTTGTTAGTACATGCTAATCGCGGGAACGTCTATTACGATTTGAAAAAAGTGTTACTTTAGACACACGGGAGTTTTTAGATTACCCAATGGATAGTCAAGTTTATCGCTATTAAAACCACGTAGCACTCCAAGTAAGATATCTCTCTTACTACGTGCAATAAAATGATAAAAATATTGTGTTTTAATAGGATTTTTCATCTGAAATTTGGCCAAAGATCTATTAACCACAAAGTATCTTAAGGAATAGAGTGGAAAAGCGCTCGGTTATCAGTTTGAATCTGTAGCCTAAAGTAATAGTCTATCCAAAAACCTTCTAGTTGAATGTGGTAGGACATCACTCACAAGTAATTAATCTGGTTATTAGTCCAAAGCACCATTATTCTTAGTGACCAATCTAAAGAGGACCCCACAGAACACCTTCAGTCCTTTCTAGGGTACGATTTATAAAGCAGTAATGTAGACGACGGGTCAAGACAATTTGGTCGTCTCTTCATATTGACTTATTCAGGAGATACACTGTCGTTGCGTTCGGTCAACAAATGTGCTTGTTTTTGCACATTAATAGATTAGTTATTTTTTTAACTTATTGTGACGTATTAGATAGTGGTATGTTTGTGTTTATTATTATTATATCCTCACGCCTTCCCACAAGGGTCCGCGATGGGGTAGGCAGAGGTGTATAGGTAATACCCACACACCCACTTTCCGCCAGAAGTATATTAAGTGCCAACGTGACAGATGGCGAGTCCATCGCCGTTACTCAAGCACGACTATACATACGCCTTTGAATTTCTTCTCAAAATCAAAATCAAAATCAAAATTTTCCTCACGATGTTTTCCTTCACCGTAAAGCTCGTGGTGTGACTAATCACTGTACTTAAGTTCAGAAAAACTCATTAGTACAGTAGGGATTCGAACTTGCTATCTTTGTGTCGCAGGCGAATTAAATAGCTTTAGTCTTGTGTGATAATTACTAACATTAAAATGGGTCTTCATCCCGCAAAAATATGGACTTGGATGAAATTTGGCGCATAGAGAAATTATTGGCTGGATTAAAATATAGGATACGTTCCAACAGGTATATGAAATGAAATTTTATGAAGTTATATATGTAGAATCTAAATATATTTTTTAGTAATTTATGACATTAGTTTCTGGAAAAATCTCATAAAACCATATTTTGGAGCAAACATTTTTGATCCTCTTATTCTTAAAGATCCTATATATAATGAATACCTTTAAATTGACAAACCATTCGAACAGTGTGTCAGATAAGACGTACAGACGTATTTCGTGGTCCCCTTTCAGAGGCGGCACAATTAGAACAATTCAATTAAACCCAGTCCTGATCTAAAGATGGCGCCGTCAGCTGTATACGTACTGATTTGTGCCAATTCATCGGAAAGTTTAGTCGCAATAAGGGTTATTTTGGATTGATCGGGATGCAAGGTTTCGCTTAATTACTCTTTTGAAAAGAGTCTTCTCGCTACACGTATCTACATTCCAAAAAGGATCGCTGAAGTCAGCGATGTAATAGAACATCGTCTTTATCCCAAAAATACAACCTTTTTTTTTATATACCACATGGGTGGCAAACAAGCATGCAGTCCGCCTGATGGTAAGCGGTTACCGCCGCCTATGGACGCTTGCAACACCAGGGGTATCACTCGCGCGTTGCCGACCCTGCAGGAATCTTTTCACACCCTTCTTGACGAACGCCATGCTGTACTCTCCAGGGAAAACCTCAACGGGGAGCTCATTCCACAGCCTGAGTGTTCGCGACCTTTGTGGTTCCAAGGTATGGGGATGAATTCCCCGTCGATGGTGAGAGGTGCGGTGGTAGAAGGTGGCAACCTCTCTGCCTCCATTATATATTTAAATGCCGACGTGACAGATAGCGACTCAATCCCTGTTTTTCTGTTATATATGTAGTATACGACGACCGTCTGGTCTAGTGGTTAGAGCTCCTGACTGCGAAACTTGAGGTCGCGGGTTCGAATCCCGCTGAGGGCAGATATTTGTGTGATGAACACGAATATTTGTACCTTAGTCTTGGCTGTCCTATGCATTTAAGTATATATCTATCTATATAAGTAAATATATCGTTGTCTAGTTAACATAACACAAGCTTTGCTTACTTTGGGACTAGGTCAATATGTGTGGAATTGTCCCAGGTATTTATTTATTTATTTATTATTAGTCTACGTTGTATCGGACGCTCAAGGAGGGGCACGTCAGGAGTACTCGAAACCGACGAACATGTATGAAGAGACTGATGAATGTGGACGTAGCGAAAGAGGTATGTAAGTATAGAGAGAACTGGCGCTCAATACTCTCTGCCTACCCCTTAGGGACTCGGCGTTATGATGTATACACCTTGGAAATTTAATCTCAAACGTATGCAGGTTTCCTCTCGATGCTTTTCTTCAACGCAAAGCTCGTGGTGTGACTAATCACTGTACTTAAGTTCAGAATACATATTGGTAATTTCTATTCGATAGCTTTGTTTATGTAAGTTGTAATGTTAAGTTGTGTCTCTCTCAAGGTTTCAACGTCGTAATCTTTTTCTAGAATAAAACCTACCTTATGTTCATCCAGCTAATATTCTCTAATCTAATGTCTGTGCCAAACTTCATCCAGTCCCATTCAGCCGTTCTGGCGTCATTGACTAACAAACATACTCACAAACATGAGCATTTATAATATTTTAGCATGATGATATGGCCTTTCTCAAGAAACTGAATTCATGCAAAAATGCTTCTCTTTTAAATCAAAATATCGTCCATGGGATTACCGAGCTCAAACGATACAACGCGTGTATAGTTTTTTTTTTATTATACAACAAGAGTGGCAAACAAGCGCACGGCCCACCTGATGGGAAACGGTTACCATAGCCTATTTACGCTCACGATACCGAAGTACCACTTGCGCGTTGCTACTCTGTGTTCGGAGAGTTATAGTGTGTTGGCAGCATAATGGGTTTAATCCCTCTGCTTCCAACACAATGCAACAATCCTCCCCCCTCCCCAAGGAGCTCATTACTGGAAACCTTATTCACCGCGTAGGAACACAACACAAAAAAATTGTGTTATTTGGCTACGGACTTCTATAAGTGTAGTAAATATAATTGGGAATTCCTAAAGGAAATCTCATCCAATAAGATATCTCCAGGAAAGACATCCACTTCTATTGTTCATTAAAATGAATCTTTGACAGAGCTAACGAGGTTTCCTAAGCAAATAATTAATCACCACTAATCCTTAATAGCATAGCTTACCTATGATTGAGTTGCTTTGATCCAGTCAAAGCCGGTTTTGTCTGGATTTTCACGTCTTGAAGACACACACACAAAGGCAAAGATAATTATTTCGATAGAAATATTAAAAATAATATATATTAAAGATATTATATATTATATTTATAAAAATCAACACTCTTAATATATTATTGTTATTGTCACCATACGGAATCGAACTCTATATTATTGGTACAGATGGCAAGATGACCAAAATGCTAAACTACCATACACACATACTTACATACATATAATCACGCCGGGTCTCAAATGGGGTAGGTAGAAAGTATAGAGTGCCAGTTCTGTCTAGTCTAGACTTAAATAGCTCTTTCGCTACGTCCATATTCATAAGTCTCATAAAGCATGGTCGTTGGTTTCGAGTACTCTTGACGTTCCCGTCCTTGAGTGTCCGATCGATTTGATCTAGGTAGTTGGAACGTGGTGTTCCTCTGCCTCTTCTTGCACACACTTTCACTTTCTATATCTGTTTCGTTAATCTTTCTTCACCCATCCTCTCTATATGTCCAAACCTACATTCCTTTCTTCATCTTTAAAATCACACCCTCGTTCACGCCAGTTGTTTTGTGAATCTCTTCATTTGCGGACTCGGACTGAAATTGTAACACCATAATTTTTTTTACTAAATAAAATCTAATTTACCTACTAAATGCTAAAACATCAGATGAGAAACAATTGATAAAATACAACACTTTAAGTTATTTCACGCGATGAAAATTCTCTCTCTTTAAAAGTTTAATAAAAACAAACTCTCGCGTAATTTACAAACAAGAGTTCCTCAAGTGGACGATTTCTCTAGAGATGCAGCGCAAGTGCCATTGAAGTAATTGGGAAGCGCCAATAGGCACAATGGAGGTAAAACCCAGTGATTTTCGGGAATAATTCGAGCGACAAATAACCAGGGACCGTTACGTCACGAGTCGGTGCCATCATACCAAAGGACTAAATGAGAAATAGAGTAACTAACTAACCTAATCGTAGACGCCATATAGATGTGACATACGACAACAGACATCATAACTAGACCGTCTGGTCTAGTGGTAAGAGCTCCTGACTGCGAAACTTGAGGTCGCGGGTTCGAATCCCGATGAGGGCAGATATTTGTGTGATGAACACGAGTATTTGTACCTTAGTCTTGGATGTCCTATATATTTATGTATATATCTATCTATATAAGTAAATATATTGTTGTCTAGTTACCATAACACAAGCTTTGCTTAATTTGGGACTAGGTCAATTTGTGTGGAATTGTACAAGGTATAAAAAAAAATATGACGTCGTTGTATAAAGTTACCAGGAAAGTATCTTCATCACAAATTTAGGAGCTGGGCTCTTGTCGGCGTCTCTGATGCAGTCCCCTCCATTCACTTCTGTCCAGCGCAACCTCCTTGACCTCCCTATACGTCATGAGAGAAACTTTTTCTTTGATCTGACCCATGTATGTTAATCTTGGTCTTCCTCTTCCTCTCTTCTCCTCTACCTTTCCGTCTAAGATGTTTCTAAAGTAGCTATCATGTCGTATAAGGTGGCCTTTCATCTTTCCTCTTCTATTCTCGACTATCTATCTTATCATACTCATATAAAAAATCCGAGAGATAGCCGCGGTAGTGGTTCAAGTTGCCTGCAAGAATACAAAGATTGGTAAGATTAATATATGCCTACCCTTAAGAGGACCTTTGTGGGAAGACGAATAATATATCCTATATTATCATTATTCTTTCTTTATTATTTTCTCAATTCGGGTTTTTTTTATACAATAATAATTTACCTTTTTTTTTTTTTTTTAATTTATTCCATATCTTGACCAGAATTAGTTACAGTACTGATGACAATATTTGTGTCACTTGTTTAATTTGTCTAATTTGTGAATGTGAGAACATTGTAGGCTTTGTAGATTCTTAGATCTTGCTAACATTGTTATAATTATCTTGTTTTATGTATGCTTTGTATAGTAAGCAACGACCTATTGTCGGACCTACGTTGTTCCCCCATACTTGGGTACTATTGCTGTAACGAAAACAATATTGTATATGCCTAATGATTTGAAAAGAGTAACCATGGAGTTTCTTGCCGGTTCTTCTCCATGGAAGCGACCAACCCGAACCGTGCTTCTTTTTCGACGTTTTATAAGTGCCCATCTGGGCCTATGTGAAATAAAAATATTTTGATTTTGATTTTGATTATAAATGTCCTATGTATCTATGTATATATCAGATATAAGTAAATATATAGTAGTCAAAGTGTGCAAAGCTTGTGTTATGATAACTGCATTATGTCGATTTGTCCCAAGATTTTTTTTTTATTTATAAGATAACAATTCACTATTTGATAAATGGTTTCGAAACGCGTAGAGGACATACAAACAAACATTGTACCTACACATACATTGAACATATTACCACCAGATTAGTCACACCACGAGATTTACGGCGAAGCGAAACATCGAAAGGAAGCCTGGACACGTTTAAGAATAAATTCAAAGGCGTATGTATAGTCGTGCTTGAGTAACGGTGATGGACTAAAATATATCTGGCGGAAAGCGGATGTGTGGGTATTACCTATACACCTCTGCCTACCCCTTCGGGGATCCTTGTGGGAATGCGTGAGGATATTTTTTATTTATTTATTACCATAATACCACCGTGTAGAGTTACAAATGCGGGCTATATTTCTCGATTTCCGGTTCTTCGCATTTGGTAAAAATTCCTTACTGGGAACAAAGTTCCGCTAGTCGTTAAGTAAACAAAGAAATGCTGAAGTGTTTTAAAAGACTGCCAAATGGATGTTGGGTCACAAGACGTGACTTACCGCCCAAGTTTTCTTTCAGTTAGGTTTTCCTAGCTTCATAATAACTAACGCTTTGCGATGAAGGAAAACATTATAAAGAACTTGCATACATTTCAGAAGAAATTCAAAAACGTAGACGCAAGACTCGCCATCTGTCACGTTGACAACTAAATATATTTCAGACGAAAATACGGTGTTTGTTACATCTCTGCCTACTCCTTTGGAGACTTTAATCGGAGGCCGTAAAGATACAATTATACATAATAATCTATATATATACAAAATTAAGTTGGTTTGTGAAGGCTTCAAAAACTCGGGAACTAGGGAAGAATAGTGGGGCGCGTCTTCGTTGATGGCACTATCTATACTCTCCGCCTTAGATATATTTTTAAGGTGCTAACGTGACAGATGGCGAGTCTATCACCGTTATTCAAGTACAACTTAAATACATAATATATAAAGAACTTTTAAATTCTCGTATGTGCAAAGCGCGTGTACCAGGCAGCCATTAGCCGCTTCATCGGGTACATCTCACAGCATCCGGGAAGGATATGGCGATGTACGGATTCGTACTGAGATGAGCAGCTTCCTTACACTCCATTTAGAAGAGTAACCATTATTTTTACCCGACTGCGAAAGCGAGGGTGAAGGGAGGGTCCGTCTGTAGTGAATATGAAGTGAGATTTGGGTTATACGAGTATTATCAAGAAGTATAAGCGATATATTTACATTCTTCCAATCCAAGTTAGACTTTGGATCTTGACCGAAAGGTATTACTTTGTACTTGCTCCTTGCAAATAATTAGAAAAATAGTTTTATTTCTTCCCTAAACGCCTAAAAAGTTGCTGAGGTGTCTGTTGTGTCTCCAAATAGTGATTGGTGAAATTAATAGTGAGTCACTTTATCCAATAAACTCAGAAAAACGTGTAAACCAAACCCAAATTCAAATATTGAGTTCGAATAACGAATAGTCACCGTAGCTGTGTGAGCAGTGGCAAACAGAGTGTACACGGAATTCTCGCGGTTACGTGGCCTACACAACCGTGATATTCGCCTGCGTTTGGTTCGTGACTCACGTTATCCTTCGTTCAGCAAAAATTAGCTAAGCGCAGAAGGCACTTCACATTTACCGATTACATCTTGTCTCAGGGAGGCATTCTGTATCATTATGTTTTGTGCAACATGCAGTGGTAGCATATCAGCGAGTGAGGAGTACCTTTGCTGTGATGTAAGTGAATGCAGTAAACGGTACCACCATTCTTGTGTGGACTACAAAAGCAAAAATAAATCTACAGGTATGTGGGCCTGCCGTGAATGTTATTGCCCAAATAAAAAAGGGGGAGGCAACAGCTCCACCGGTATCGAAAACATCACATATCGCAAGAGGAACCTGCCAGCTACTGTAGAGGCGACTGTCGCAGAGGATGAGTCAACACTGTCGTCTGAAATATGCAAGTTGCGGCAGGATATAGCAATGTTGAGGGAACAGCTAAGTGGTGCTATATCTCTCATAACTATGTACGAGAATAAATTGGAGAATCACTCATTGCAGATGGAGGTACTTCATAATAAAATACTGCAAATCGAGAAGCCCATGACATCATCTTCCCATGATTCTACACCCCTTAGTGTTGCAAAAATACCGGTCGTCAGACACCATCCAAAACCCAAGAAACTGCCAACGAAACAACCAGCCACGCTGACTACAGCAACGCAAAAACCAATCCACTGCAGTAGCAAAAAAGCACCACCATGTCAACCAACCCAGTCCAGTGCCTCAGACACACAGGGCATCACTGATGACATAGGGAATCTCAAGAATGACCCAGAGATATCATCATGCGATCCAATTGTTCAATGCCCGTTGCAACTAGATAACCATCAACAATGGACTGAAGTACGGAAAAGAAACCGCCGGCCGCTCTCACTCTGCGGGACCGCAGGGCCTACCGTTACTTCGCTTCAAGCTGTAGAGCCCAGAAAATATCTACACCTTTGGAATATGGTATCAAGCGCTGATGAGATCTCTGACTTCCTTCGCAAAAGCTGCACGATAGGCACCTGCATAGTTGAAGAGCTCACGCCGAAAGGCAATTACAAATCATATAAAATAGGTGTTCCAGTCGCTTATTACAGCACTTGCCTTTCGGCAGATATCTGGCCAGTTAATGCTAGGATAAAGAGCTGGATCAACTATAAAAAGGCCTTTGGCTCTCGGAAAGAAGACAAGAAATAATCGCAGTCCTTTCGTGGCCCCATTGCTTCATAAGAAAATTACCAAATTGGGAATCTTATATCAAAACGTTCGGGGGCTGAAAACTAAACTACAAACTTGGCGGAATACCGTATTTGCCCTCGATCATGACCTTGTTGCGGTTACAGAGAGTTTTCTGGACAGCTCCGTCCTGGACTCAGAATTAATTTGCGAAGGATGGACTATACTGCGTCGCGACAGGCTAACACCGTGTGGTGGTGTATTGCTTGCGGCACGATCTCCAGCGGTTTTACAAGTTCGTCACGATTTGGAGACCAGTGCCGGAGAAGATCTATGGGCTAGTTTCTCTTGGGCTGGTCGTACCGTTTACGTTTGTGTAATTTACATCAAACCCAGTGCAACGGATAGTGTATATATAGATTGGTTCCATAAAACTGAAAGTTTTATAAACGATTTAAAAGGCTTAGTGTTAATAGTAGGTGACCTAAACCTGAATAGTGCGTCATCTTATGTAAATAATTATTACAATTGTTTCTTGTCATATTGTAGTCTGTCTGAGAGAAATGTTGTGAGGAATATGCATGGAGGAATGTTAGATGTGGTCCTGGTTCGGGAAAGCGCTGACAGCGTAGAAGTGTTCGCTACAGAGGGCATTGTACATCCCGATGGATACCACCCACCCCTCGATATTCAGGTGAGTATACATGCATCTTTTAATACCGATGTCATAGATCCAAGCAACATTGATCCTGCTAGAGATTGGAACTTCAGAAAAATTGATTTAGGGTTGTTGCAATTTTTACTCTCTGAAACTACATGGGAGACAGTTCTGCAAGCACAAGACGTTCAAATTGCATGCCAACACTTCTATAATATCATGTATAGTGTGTTGGATGTATGCACGCCCAAAAAACGACGCCATAAAGGTGTCTACAGGCGTTACCCCGTTTGGTTCCCGCGCGATATAATAGATGATATAAAGCGCAAGAAAAAACTGCACACAGCTTGGGTACATTCTAAATCTGACGCAATGTACAATGATTTCTCAAAACTTAGAGCAGAGTTAAAGCAACGAATAGGGATGGCTTACCGAGATCATATCACACAAATCGAGCATAACCTAAAACTCAATCCGCGTCAATTTTGGAATCACATTTCAAGTCTTAGATCTAAGGGTGGCTTCGAGCCCACTGTTACATACAGAGGTAGCAAATATTCAGGAATTGAAGCAGCTCAGGCCTTTGCAAGCCACTTTGAAAGTGTTTTCCTTGATGATGTACCTCATCTAAATGCAGATTTGATAGGCTGCAGCGACAGTGGCAATAATGGTGACATTGTAAACATCACACAGATCACTAGGGAAGATGTCGTTACTGCCATTGATAAGTTGAAAGTCCATAGTTCGACTGGGCCAGACAACGTCCCGCCACTTGTCCTTAAATGTGGCAAAAGTGCCCTGAGTACACCGCTGTGTCACATATTTAACCTGGCGTTGAGGGATGGCATTTATCCGTCGCAATGGAAGCTCTCTAGGGTCACCCCAATACCCAAAACTTCTGATAAATCTGTTGTTGAAGAGCACCGTCCTATAGCTAACTTGCCAGCTCCAGGAAAAGTTTTCGAAACCATATTGCATGAGTACATTTATTCCCAAGTAGACGCGTACTTGTGCACTGAGCAGCATGGTTTCAGAAGTAAAAGATCTGTCGATACGAACCTTTTGTCCCTTGTTGACTACATCTCACTTAAAATGGATGAAGGATCACAGGTAGATGTCCTGTATTTCGACTTCCGGAAGGCATTTGACCGAGTCAACAATGACATACTTCTGACATAGCTCGCTGCCATAGGATTTTCGCAGGGTCTCCTTCGGCTTCTTGCGGATTATTTGCGCGACCGTCAACAGTTTGTCAGGCTCGGTACGTTTGAATCTAGACCGTATCACACGCGTTCCGGGGTAAGCCAGGGATCTATTTTGGGTCCTCTTTTATTTTTGTTGATGATCAACGACATCCCCACAGTTCTGACACACGCTAGAATACTTCTCTACGCGGATGACCTTAAGCTTTTCTTTGAGGTTAGATCAGAAGACGGTGCCTTAATGTTGCAGCGCGATGTCAATGCGATCATGGAGTGGAGTATTATCAACAAATTGGAGTTTAATACCAACAAATGTTTTGTGATGACTTTCGGTCGGAAGCGATGCCCAATAGTTTTCGACTACACTTTAAATAGTACCATCATAACTAGAGTCGATAGCATAAAAGACTTGGGAGTCACTTTCGACCAGAAATTAACATTTCATGGTCACATTATCGCACTGGCCAAGGAATCGTTTGCGCGTTTGGGATTTGTGCTTAGGAACACACGTGACTTCCACAACCTCCAGGTTGTTCGATTGGTGTACAATGCCCTCGTACGATCTAAGCTCGAAACCAGTGCATGCGTATGGAATACGCATGAAGCAACATACGCCCTCTTACTTGAAAAAGTACAAAAAGCCTTCTTGAGGGCCTTATACAAGCGATGTTGTGGGTATTACCCTTACCTATATCCCACTCAATTTCTTTTGGGATATTTAGGTTACAACTCTTTGGAAGTTCGCCGAGACTATAGCCAGTTGATAATAGCGTGTAAGATATTACGCGGGAAAATAGATGCACCGAACTTGAGCGATGAGTTGTGTCGATTTTTTGTCCCCGATAATTACCTTCGAGGCCGAAGGCACAGACTGTTCGCCGTGCCACCGTCTCGCACCTCGGCACGCGCCCAATCTCCCATCCCGCGAGTCCTGGCCTCGCTCAACGCTCTCCTGAACCAGAACCCTGATTGCGATGTGTTTGCGGATGCGTGGCTCAAAATATTGTTGGAGTGCAAGAAGTTTTGCGAGCGGGGTGCATGACAGTGACGTAATTGTGTATATTTTTATTTTATTTTTGTAGTATAATATGATTGTGTTGTTGAATAATTTTATCTTAATTAATGTAATTGGTATGTTGATGCCGTTTTAATTATGTAAATAAATAAATAAATAAATAAATTCTTCAACACAAAGAATAAAAGTTCGAATCCCGGCTGTACCAATGAGTTTTTCTGAACTTAAGTACAATGATTAGTCTCACCACAAGCTTTGCCATGAAGGAAAACATTAAGATAAAACCTGCATATCTCTGAAAAGAAATTAAATAGAGGTACGTGTAGTCGTGCTTTACCAACAGCGATGTTGCGCCATGTGTCACTTGACATTCATACATATAATCACGCCTCTTTCCCGTGGGGGTAGGCAGAGAATAGCTCTTTCCACTTGCTACGATCCTTACATACTTCGCTTCGTTCACTTTCATTATTCTCTTCATACATGCTCTTCGGTTTAAGCTACTCTTGACCTGGCCTTTTTTCAAGACGTCCCTAATTTGGTCTAGAAACGTCCGCCTAGGTCTACCCCTTCCAACACTTTCATCCACACTCGCCTCGCCTTCTTCATTCATTCTCTCAACATGGCCAATCCATCTCAGCATACATTTCTCAATTTTTGTCACTATCTGTCACTTTAGCACCTAAAATATATCTTTAGCGGAAAGTGGGTGTGTGACTACCTACACAACTCTGCCTACCCTTCCGGGGACCCTTATAGGAAGGCGTGATATATATATATATGTACATACATATCAAAGAATTTATTATTATTAGGTCGGTTATTATAGTATTAGTATAATCGGTTTCGAGTACGTTAAGAGTACTCGAAACCGACGAGAAACCGACGAGCATGTATGAAGAGACTGATGAATGTGGATGAAGCGAAAGAGGTATGTAAGTCTAGAGAGAACTGGCGCTCTATACTCTCTGCCTACCCCGCTAGGGACTTGGCGTGATGATATGTATGTATGTATGTATTATTATTATATCAAAGAACCTTAAATTTAATATCGTCTAAAATGTGTATTAAGCGAAAGAGGTTTGTAGCCGTGGTGGCCGAGAGTTCGAGCAGTTGCCTGCAACGCAAAGGTCGCAAGTTCGAATCCCGACTGTACCAATGAGTTTTTCTGAACTTAAGTACAGTGATTAGTCACACCACGAGCTGAACGGTGAAGGAAAACATCGAGAGGAAACCTGCATACGTCTGAGAAGAAATTCAAAGGCGTATGTATAGTCGTGCTGGAGTAACGGCGATGGACTCGCCTTCTGTCACGTTGGCACCTAATATACCTCTGGCGGAAAGTGGGTGTGAGGGTATTACCTATACACCTCTGCCTACCCCTTCGGGGACCCTTGTGGCAAGGCGTGAGGATATATTATAGGTTTGTAAGTCTAGAGAGAGCAGAAGGCACTCTCTGCCTACTCCATGAGAGACTGGATTAGAGGAACGCCCAAAAGTGGTGTAGCTATTAAATTATATAAATTGACATTTCATTCCCAGTACCACACAAGCAAAGCGAAACTAGAATCCTATATTACAAGCCAAAGCCACTGAAATTCAGCATTGTATTGTAGGTACGGTCTGGTTCGCTGAAATGGCTTCAAGCATTGTTCCGCTATGAATTATGAGTCGGGAGAGATATCGAACAATGGGGAAATGTGTAATACAATTTAAACTTTGTTAGTCCACGTGACTCGCAATGAGGTATTTTAGAAGACACTTGACATTATATTTACTACCGACCTATATCTTTATCTATATGCCTCGGAAAAGCCGTGGTGGCCGAGTGGTTCGAGTAGTTGCTTGCGACTATAACCTAATAATTCGAATCCCGACTGTACCAATGAGTTTTTCTGAACTTCAGTACAGTGATTAGTCACACCTCGAGCTTAACGGTGATGGAAATCATCGAGAGGAAACCTGCAAACGTCTGAGAAGCAATTCAAAGGCGTTTGTATAGTCGTGCTTGAGTAATGGCGACGGATTCGTCATATTATAAACTACCCGGCCACTGTGGCTAAGGTTTTTATTATATTATATTGTACATTAATATCATGCCAAAAAGAATATTTTGATCAAGTTTCATACTTATGGAAGCAATAGTTGAAAAACGTTTTTTTTATTTCGCGTTCCACCTTGCGGATGGAGTTTCAAGAAATCCGTTCTTAGCTGACCTCTACACCGCGTAAGGAATACTCCTACCAAATTTCAAGTCAATCGGCCTTATAGTTCCTGAGATTTCGTGATGAGCGAGTTCACAAATCATATATATATATAAGAATGTCAGATTAAAGGCCTTAAGGGGGGGCTTAATCTCAATGTCGACAGATTCGTATTCAAGTTGAATCAGTCCCTAGCACAAGTGGACCCTAATATATTATCCCAATTAATTGTGAACCTTATGTACGCGTATAATTTAAGTCTAATATAATATGTTCTTAAACGTGACTTGCATATTTCAAAATTCCGTCTTAAAGTCCAAATTAAATTGACCTGTGCTTTCATAGTTACTAGTCGGGATGACAGTCCAAAGTATACAAGTCTTATATTGGCTGTCTCGATTTGATCTGTCTTGCTAGTTAGTGTAGTGCGAGCGGAGGTCACGTGATCGTGGTGTTCGACGACCGAATTTTACGAGCGAGGATGAAATGGTCTCCTATCTTTGCCTCAGTAATAGGTTCGAACCTTGCGTCTTGAATTTTAATTTATTACAAACCCTTGAGGGTACTAATTAGTACAAGAAACTGATGGTACAGTGAGATTTACTTAGAGATTGTCAAAGCGATAGCACTAGCTTTGCGTCGCGGTTACACTCACGTAAAATTAAATTTCAAGACCTTTTTGGGATTAAACATATCTTATGTGCTAATCCAGCTAATAAGCTATCTATGTGCTAAAGTTAATCCACTTCTGTTCAGTAGTTTTTGTGTGAATGAAGAACTAACATACACACGAACTTTCCATTTACGTCTCTAAGTCTTTAGGTGCACTTAGAACTGTAGTGCTCGGGAATAGCTATTAGATTATTACAGACCGCTGGAGCTTGAACTGCACTCCACATTTCGCAGGTTACTCAAACCACTCAACCATAACGTAATACAAAAAGGGATAATAATATAAAATATATCCTCACGCATTCCCAAAAGGGTCTCCAAAGGGGACGGCAGAGGTGTATACGTACCCACTCTTTCCGCCATATTTCAGATTTCAGGTGCCAACGTGACAGACGGCAAGACCATCGCCGTTACTCAAGTACGACTATACATGCGTCTTTGAATTTCCTCTCAGACGTATACAGGTTTTCTTCTCGATGTTTTCCTTCATCGTAAAGCTCTTGGTGTGGCAAATCACTGTACTTAAGTTCAGAGAACTCATTGGTGCACTCATGATTCGAACTTGCAATCTTTGTGTTGCATGCGACCGCTTGAACCTCTACTACCATAACACAGAAAGCGTGATGACTTAACTGACATTATAGTTTATTTGTTAATACCTAAAACTAGATAAAAAAACATAGAGATATAAAATAAAGGTACTATATATTGTCGCATTGCGACATCGGCTGTTACGATCGCCTCTCAAACTCAGTGACAAACAGATCTTTATGCTCTCAACTGAACATATATATTATGAAAGTAATATTTCAAGGGTGTGATTGTAAAGATGAAGAAAGGCATGTAACGTTGGTTTGGACATATAAAAAGGATGAGTGAAGAAAGATTGACGAAACAGATGTACAAAGCGAAGGTGTGTGCAAGAAGAGGCAGAGGAAGACCACGTTCCAACCTAGATCAAATCGAACGGACGCTCAAGGACGGGAACGTCAAGAGTACTCGAAACCGACGAGCATCTATGAAGAGGCTGATGAATGTGGACGAAGAGAAATAGGTCTGCGAGACTAGAGAGAACTGGTACTGGACTCTCTGCCTTCCCTTGAGAGACGGCGTGATGGTAGGTAGGTTTTAATATGTATGTACCTATAATATAACAAAAGGTGAATAAGTATTCAAAACTAAAATATAATTTATTGGAACGGAATGCTTTCAAAGTACAAACGTTTAAATAGATTTCGTTCGTCAGTTTTGTTTAGGAAAATCCTTAACTTTGAGCATATTGCAAACAAACCCCAAACATAGAACGCAGAAAGACAAAGAACCTAAATAAAACAGAAGCCGATATTAAACTGGGAACCGCTCCTTTCCGGCGGAAGTGTGTTGAGCCCTTTTTATGGGGGTTCACATGTACTTATGTATGGGATCTAAGCCTCCAATGTCTTGGTGTAATATTTATTTGTATGGCATTGTAGAGGCTTTGTCTCTTGTGGCTAAATCGGCGTCGATTTACATCCGTGTCGAATAACTGAATCTATATTTAGTTTTCTTCTTTCCTTTCACTTGTCAATAGTGTTTCTATGTATTTCATGTTTGGTTGTGAAGTAATAAAGAAATAATTAAAAAAATATATTAATACTGGCTATGCCTTGCGGTTTCGCCCGCGTATAATTGTATATCATAGGTATTTTTATTATGATAAGTTTAGATAATGATAGAGAAACAAAACATATCCAATATGTTAATCCAGCTAATCATCTGTCTCTATACCAAATTTTATGCAATTCCGTTCAGCAGTTTTTGCGTGAAAGAGGGACAAACTTAGTCATCAACGTTCTCATTTTAATAGTAGTGGAATTGTCAAAAGACAGAGCTTGTTTAAGCGTGACAATCTCTGAAACTTTTACACACATATCATCAGGCCGAGCCTTATGGCGTAGCAAGAGAGAGTAGAACCCTCACATATTCAATCCTAGTATTTGCGAGCCGCGGTTGCCGTTTACCACTAGCCGGAGCGCCTCATCAAATTTGTTGTAAAAATAACGCCAGAAGTTCCGCGACTTATTTATCCTATCAGCGATCAACTCTGCCCGGTCAATCCGGATGTCCCGGACCGCTATAAAAGACTATCTGTAGACACGGATAACCGGACGCAAATATTTGACGCCCTGAGGGTAGGTCCCTTTCCACACGAGAAGGGTCTAGTTCGAACATTCCTTACTTCTGTCTTCGTACAAACTGTACAGCTTCGAGCACGACTTTATACGAAAAAAATTTTATATATACAATATGTTCACGTCGCACAAGGGTAAGGTGTAGGCAGGGGTGTATAAGTAGTGCCCAATCACACACTATTCACCGGAGGATATATTTTAAGTGAAGTACAGGGATTAGTTACACCACGAGCTTTACGGTGAAGGAAAACATCGAGAGTAAACCTGCATACATCTGAGAAGAAATTAAAAGGCGTATGTATAGTCGTGCTTGAGTAACGGCGATGGACTCGCCATCTGTCACGTCGGCACCTAAAATATAGGTCTGGCGGAAAGTGGGTCTGTGGGACCTATACACCTCTGCCTACCTCTTTGTAGACCCTTGTGGGAAGGCGTGAGGATATAATTATTGGAATAAGATTCTTAACAACATTTCTTAAGAGGAAGGTAGCACCATCACTTCAACTATAAAATTTACGACGTAATCTTCTGACTGAGCTTAAAGTATCATTCAAGCTCCAACCGGGGAAAAACTGGACCCGAACGTATAAAACTGTGACAGAGCTTCCCAATTAACTGTCATCGAAACGGGCTTCCGGAAAAGTTTGCCCAAAATGGGATTTTCAACTTGCAATATAAATGCGAAAGTTTGTGTGTTATGTTTGTTCCTCTTTTACGCAATAACTACTGATCGGAATTGCATAAAATTTTCCACAGAGATAGATTATTGGCTGGCTATATTAACACCCCATGTATATAATAGTTTTTTTTAACAAGTTTTTTTTTTTTTTTTTTTGTATTGTCTCTCGTAGCGTGAGTTCCGGGAACTTTTGCTACTTAACCGGTCAATGGCGAGACCTGGGCCTCCAGCCAGGCACTTTAGTACTAAGCAACACAGCTAAGGGCACCCCCTGTGGGGTTCGGACCTCGGCTTAGGGCGTTGCTGGTTCGCGAGCAAGGGAGCTGGGCTGGTCTGGTATTTTATTACTATTTAGTTATTTGGGGAGGGGATTTGCGCTACTGGCTCGGCTCGGGCCGGCACTTGCGAGAGTCTGGGGGGAAACGTTACGGCTTATTCGCGTCGAGCCTCGCCGGCGAGGACGGAACAATGGTCGGTTTTGTGTAGTGTCGTTTGTGTGTCGTCGTCGGGCGTCCTGGAGGACCGTTATGTCGTCATCCGGTTCGATGACGGCATGTTTTGGGCGCCTTATTTTAGTCTTCCAATTATATAATATCTGCTTTCCATCTATAATAATTCGGTCGATTTTATCTACCTACTAAACATACGCAGTGCAATAATATTTAGGTGAGAAGGCTGCTTTACGGTAATCGCTCACCATCAAATCAAACATCATCAACGGACTATCGTTGAGATCTTGGTTGGTTGGATTCAAGGTTCACTTCAACTGCTCCATTTCACGTACTCCGCAATTTTAACCCCATTTAAATTAAATTGGTAAAGTTTGTAAGCCTAAAATATATCTCTGGCGGAAAGTGAGTGTGGGTGTACGATGAGGTGAAGTTTGAATAAGGTAGGTTTACCTGAAATACGAACGTGCTGTTAAAAAAACCTTATGAACCAACTTAAAAAGCTCCACAACTCAATTCCACTTATGATATGAATATCTATGTGTCAAGTTTCATCCAATACCGTTCACTTGATTTTGGGTAAAAAGGGAACAAGCTTGCGCACGAACGAATACATACGTTTTTTTTTATTTCTTTTAAAACTTATGAAGGCTTCTTCTCGATGTTTTCATTCACCACAAAGCTAGTATTATGACTAATATGCTCACTGTACCTAAGTTCAGAAAAACTCATTGGTACAGACGGGATTGGAACTTCCGATCTATGTGTTTCTACTCGAACCACTCGGCCACAACAGCTCTTTACGGCTACCCAAGTAGTATAAAAAAACTGGTGGTAATAATAGTGTTCAGCAGAATTGTTCGACATGATGCCCACTTCCACCTTCTACCACCGCACCTCTCGCCATCGACGGGGAATTCATCCCCATACCTTGGAACCACAAAGGTCTCGCACTGTGCGCTTCCAAAGGAGTTTTCTTCCGCGAACGCTCAGGCTGTGGAATGAGCTCCCCGTTGAGGTTTTCCCTGGAGAGTACAGCATGGAGTTCTTCAAGAAGGGTGTGAAAAGATTCCTGCAGGGTCGGCAACGCGCGAGTGATACCCCTGCTGTTGCAAGCGTCCATAGGCGGCGGTAACCGCTTACCATCAGGCGGACCGCATGCTTGTTTGCCACCCAAGTGGTATAAAAAAAAAAATATAGCCGAGAAACAAATGGTATTTTTGGTAAATCTGTTAAAACCACAACCGTATAATATGAGCAACCGCCAACCCTCACATCTTTGTACCCCGCTGAGGGACAGACTGCGGGTACATAAAAATGGGTTTTACACTTTCCGGCACAGAGAACCGGAAACGCGGGAGAGAGTTGCCAATAAAAACTGATAAAACAGGAAATGGCGTAACATTTTCAGTGGGAATTCGTAACTGAAGGATGCGCAAAAGGGTTACGTTTCGCATGATGTGGAAAATTTCTGCGTGGTTTGGAATTGTTTCCTAGGGATTTGCTTGTCGATATAAATATAGTTATTATGTACTGGCGTATATAGTTGTAGAAATAATAATAAATAAATACGTCTTTCACGTTTCACGAGATGGCGAGTCCATCCCCGTTACTCAAGCATGATCATACAAACGCCTTTGAATTGCTTCTCCAACGAATGCAGGTTTCCTCTCGATGTTTTCATTCACCGTAAAGCTCGTGGTGTAACTAATCACTATACTACACTTAAAATATATCTCTGGCGGAAAGTGGGTGTGTGGGTACTACCTATACACCTCTGCCTACCCTATACATACATATCACCATAACTACTTGATAATGATGACTTGAAAACAATTATCGTTAGATATTTTCTCTCTGTTTGACTGTGCGTTTGTGCACGCTAATCTTAGAAACGGCTTATCTCTTCTTATATTTAGATGTAGTTTTCACTAATATATTGTGGTAAGCTCCACTTAACATCTATCAAAATCAAAATCAAAATCAAAATCTTTTTATTTCACATTGGCCCAGGTGGGCACTTATTAAACGTCGAAAAAGAAGCACGGTCTATATATATATAGGAGATCCCATTTGTGAACTGACTCATCACGAAATCTCAGGAACTATAAGGCCGATTGACTTGAAATTTGGTAGGAGTATTCCTTACGCGGTGTAGAGGTCAGCTAAGAACGGATTTTTGTTTTAAAAAACACGTTTTTAACTATTGCCTCCATAGGGGAAGCAATTGAAAAACGTGTTTTGTTTACTTTTTCACCCGGGCGAAGCTGGGCGGGACAGCTAGTATCTAATATAAACCAAAAGATATATAAAAAAAATGCTGCCCAAAGACACTATTCCATGCCGACGAAGTCGCGGGCACAGCTGGTTAATAAATAATTTTCTTAACTAAAAAATTTTTTAGAATAAAATTTTGCAAAAAATGTATGAATGTCTGTACCAACGTGTTTTTCTGACCTTAAGTACAGTGACTAATCCTTCACCGTATAACTCTTGGTGGGTTTGGGTGGGATGGATGGGAGATCATCATACATATGTATTAGTCACATTGACCTGCCATTTGTCACATTGGCACCTAAATATCTCCAGCGAAAAGTGAGTGTTACACATCTGCCAACCCCTTAGAAAATCCTTGCGTTAAGATGTCTTATATCTTTTTTAAACAAGCATAATTTCTAGCGTTACTCACTGTTTCAATAGTGTCCCGTAGCGAGAGTAAGTATTGTATGAATATAATTATTCTGTAGAAAATGTCTTTGTGAAAGGCTGAGCTTTAGAGCAGTATTTAATTACAACCCATTTAGTTCTAATTGAGAACACAATAATTTGCAGTGCAAAGTGAGCTTTAGGTCCCTTGCCTCTCAATTTATAGTCGCTTGAATAAATTATTCTAGTGATTATGGAATAAATTTGGATGAAGCGAATGAGATCTGTGACGAGAGAGAAACTCGCTCTCTCCTTCACGCCTTCCCATAAGGGTCCCCAACGGGGTAGGCAGTGGTGTATAGTAAGTACACACTTTCCGCCAGAGATATGTTTTTGATGCCGACGTGTCAGATGACGGGTTCAAAAACGATAACAATGAGTTTCCAAGATCTTAAATGTATTGATGTGTAAACTACTCAAGGCTCACCAAAAAACAATCACCGTTGAAATGTGGGTGCTATTATACCTTTGTCCTAAACGATGGATCCACTTTGGGTGGAGATTTTTTGCCTATAAACTGGAAAGAATTTTCTACGTATCTCATAAGATTTACCGACGCTTTATTAACACTATAAAGAAATGAAAAAGAATATAATATTTTACTCCCCAGAGTAAAATAGCTTTGCTTCACATTCAAAACTAACTTTACTATCGTGTTTATAAGAACTATTTTAGCTCAGCCGTTGGAATAAGTGCTAGTGACGTTTAAATTAAAGATAACGCAAACTTATTTTTGCATAAAAATGCATTTAAAACTCTGTTATCGCTTAACGCTCGGATAAATTTAAAGACGTCGTTTTGTACCTTTGAAATCCCTCATCCGGATTTAACCACCGAGAACCAGTTCAAAGCGGATAGATGCAGCTTAATGATGCGGAGTTAAATTGTACGTTTTTGTCATGTTACATTATTGCAATGATTTTTTCAAATCAATATTTAAAGACCATAATATAGATAGTCTCATCCACGAAGACGCGCCCCACCAATTTCTAGTCGAGGGGGTCGCAGGATGCGGGGATGACCGTTTGACCCAAGTCTATTAATTGTAGTGTGCGTGTGCACTCATAGGTAATCAGTGTGTACCGGTAATACTCAAACATTAGTGGAAGGTTGCATACTTACACTATAAACTATGATGAAGAACAGTGGGGCGCGTCTTCGTGGATGGCACTATCGATACCTACTTGAAATAAATAGCACAGTAGCATATAATATATATGTGTGTGTGTGTGTGTCTACGCTTTTTTAATAAGATACCTCCGAAAATAATTGCATTACCTTTTCAAGAGTTTAAAGCGGTCATTAAGCGTAAACGAATTCAAAAAGCTTATTATACAACATCAGATTATTTAAATGATAGCCATGCATGGCAATGAATTGCTCCACCTGAAGAGTTTATACGTTAATTTTATCTTTTTATACCTTATGTAAAAGATAACAAATATTAAAAAAGAAAACCGGGGAGTTTGTTACGCCGTTTCTTTTTCTGACTCGTCGTTAAGAAACCTTGATACGAACTGCATTTGAGAAAAAAAAACAAAGACGTATGTAGTCGGCCGTCTGGTCTAGTGGTTAGAGCTCCTGACTGCGACACTTGAGGTCGCGGGTTCGAATTCCGCTGAGGGCAGATATTTGTGTGATGAACATGAGTATTTGTACCTTAGTCTTAGATGTCCTATGTATTTATGTATATATCTATCTATATAAGTTAATATATCGTTGTCTAGTTACCATAACACAAGCTTTGCTTAATTTGGGACTAGGTCAATTTATGTGGAATTGTCCCAAGGTCCCAAGTCATGCTTGAGTAACAGCAATGGACTCGCTTTCTAATACGTTAACACCAAAATATATCTCTGGCGGAAAGTGGGTGTGTGGTTACTACCTATACACATCTGCCTACCCCTTCGGGGCCCCTTGAAGGCATGGAAATATTTAAAAAAAAAAATTGATTGAATTACTTGCAACGACTTGAATAACAATATAACTTGATCCAGGTAGTTGGAACTAGTTATGAGTAAGAGAGGAAGGGCATAAAGGGTTTCCCGTTCGAATTTAGAGCTGCCGGACTGGGGCAAGGCCTCCACCTTATAGAAATCAGAAATAAGAGGGCAACGCGCAAGTCATACTTCCGCGTAAATAGGCTACGGTTACCGTTTCCCATCAGGTGGGCCGTTTGCTTGTTTGCCAATCTAGTTGTATAACAAAAAGTATATATCTTACTAATATTATAAATGTGAAAGTTTGTAAGTTTGGATGTTTGGATGTTTGCGGTTCTTTCACGGTCAAACGGCTGAACCGATTTGGCTGAAAGTTGAAATGGTGATAGCTTATACGTAGGAATAGGACATAGGCAAGGACAAGACAAAAAAAAATATTCTTAAAAATTCAAAGTTCTTATATTATAATGTATGATGCTCTTTCACGGCATAGCGGCAGAACCGATTCTAGCAGGAAAATTTTCAAAGCTACTTTTTCGAACTCCACGCGGGCGGAGCCGCGGGCATAAGCTAGTAAAGTTATCCTAACGTTATACAAGCAATAGCTTCCAGTGCTCAGTCAGCTTTATTCGCCGTCATAAATCGTTCCCAACCTTGTACACACCAACGATCGCTATTAGGATTAACAAGGAATTTATTACTCAAACAAAACATACAATATTATATTAAGGCGTCCTTCTGGTCTGGCGGTCAGAGCTCCTGACTGCGAAGCTTGAAGTCGCAGGTTCGATTCCCGCTGAGAGCATATGCGATGAGCACGGGTATTTGTACCAGGGGCGTAGCTGCCGCTGTGTCAGCCGTTCAATAGAACAAAATGAAAATATGAAAATGTTATTCACAATGTTACTTAATTTCGTGTTTCCAGGGAAAAACTGTCATACTGTGCATATAGAGTATTCACTTCAGAAATGACAAAAGTTAATAAAGGCAAGAAAAGTATACATTTAATTTGAATTGTTTGTCTAGCTCAATTTGTAGGAAAAAGTGATAACTTGTTTTTTGTATTTTTTTATTTATTTAAAAAACTTCCTGCATAATTATATACATGGCGGACTTAATGCCTTTTAATGACTTTTTAATGCAAGGATTAGTACATACTTTTCTTAGTTTGGGACTAGTTTTTCGATTTGTGTTGAATTGTCCCAATGTATTTATTTATTCAATAGGTTTTCTTGACTTAGGTACAGTGATTATGCACACCACGAGCTTTACTGTGAAGGAAAACATAGAGAGGACTCCTGCATACGTCTGAGAAGAAATTCAAAGGCGTATGTATAGTCGTGCTTGAGTAACGGCGATGGACTCACTATCTGACACAGTCTCTAACGGGTTAGGCAGAGACTATAGAGCGCCAGTTCTCTCTAGACTTACATACCTCATTCGCTTCGTCCACATTCATCAGTCTCTTCATTCATGCTCGTCGATTACCTACTCTTGACGTTACGTTGATCTGACACATGAGCACCTGAAATATAACTCTGGCGGTAAGTGGGTGTGTGGGCACCGACATACCTCTGCTAACTCTTCGGGGACCCGTGTGGGAAGGCTTAGTGATTTATATATGTATGTTATTGATCCAAATTACAGCTTCAACTATATGATGTAAACACATAGTAACGCCTTGATGGCGCCACATCAAACCTAAAGCTTTATTGTGACTTGCTAATGAAGTCAAATTGAAACGTATTTCCCGTACACATGGCGTATGAGTTAGGCATGGTGCAAGTTTAGAGCGACAACGGATTACATACATATATACATATCATCACGCCAAGTCCCTAACGGGGTAGGCAGAGAGTATAGAGCGCCAGTTCTCTCTAGACTTACATACCTCTTTCGCTTCTTCCACATTCATCAGTCTCTTAATACAAGAAAAATAATCCTCAAAAACCCGCATTTATAATAATAATAGATAATTTAGTCTTGCCTATCTTCACGGACTCTTTTTACACGATACGTATTTGTATAAATATTCCTCGCTACCGCTTTTGATCTAAGCCTACCTTCAACCAAACCAACCAACCTCCAACGTCTAGAGCAGAAATTGAATTTTAGATACATTTCACGTAAGAAATGTATGTGCTATTTTAGATGGGATATGTCTTGGTATTTAATGATAATAATAACCGCTGCGGGACTTATTAGGCCAACAGCCTAATGGCTTCGAATCAACACATTATGAGGCTTTCGTTAGATGACGATCGAAGCTCATATAGAAAGCTGAGCTTATTGACAAGGCACGCATCGACAAGATGTTAGTTTTTTTTATACAACAACAGTAGCAAACAAGCATACTGCCCACCTGATGGGAAACGGTTACCGTAGCCTATTTACGCTCACGATACCGAAGTATCACTTGCGCGTTGCCACTCTGTGTTCGGAGAGTTATACTGTGTTGACAGCATAATAGGCCTAATCCCTCGGTTGCCAAAACAATATAACAATCCTTCCGCCCTCCCCAAGGAGCTCATTACTGGAAACCTTATTCACCGCGTAGGAACACAACACAAAAAATTGAGTTACTTGGCTACAAACTTCTCTATACGAATATCGTTTTCAACGTTAGCCTCCATACAGATTGGATCCTGTTCCTCATTCTAGAGAATAACAGCCATGTAGCCTCTTCTCCTAGCCTAGAATCTTCTGTATCCTGGACGTACTGAAATTGGCGAGATGATATTCTATTCATATATGCAATACATAATGTTTAGGGCCGGTAACCGCTTACCATGAGGCCAACCGCATGCTTGATTTGACAACTTTGTAGTATAAAACAATAAACACAGGTGTATAGGTAGTACCCACACACAGACTTTCCACCAATGATATATTTTAGGTGCCGACATGACAGATGGCGAGTCCGTCGCCATCTCTCCTCGCCACTCTTTGAATTTCTCGATTCTCGATGTTTTCCTTCACCGTTAAGCTCGCGGTGTGACTAGTCACTGCACTGAAGTTCAGAAAAACTCATCGATACAGTCGGGATTCGAACTTGCGATCTGTGTGTCGCCGGCAACTATTTGAACCACACGGCCACCACGGCGTATTTTGTGTAATGTTCCTACATTGACAATTTCATATACCTAAATATCTAAAATATTATAAAATATCTACACATTTTTCAGTCCAATAATTAGTTTCTATCTCCTGAAGCTGAAATAACTGAAAACTTTTATTCCTCGATATTTCCAGCTCTGTATTTCAAGGCTAGAATGTTTATTAAAAGATAACTGAACGTTAACAAGGGCATTTGAGTTCTGTCGTCTTGTTTATAGAGGTTGAATTCCGGTGGCGATTATTTTGAGAGCAGTAATTATTACAGGGCCGGATTCGGCACTAGAGTATAAGTACATTATATATCTACTACATTAATTTCATTCACTACTTGTTAATGTTCCGCCCGCGAGATAAGGTAGCCGACTTTATCTTAGTATTTACATAATACTTAATAATACACAATCTTGATTTTTCCGTGATTAAATTGAAGATTTGCGAACTAATCTTCTTAATTGTAGGCTTCAAATGGGTAGGCAAATGTGAAACAACACATTTTGAATAACAGAGATATCCATGAGCCAACGTGACAGATGGCTCATCGGTCGCCGATTCTTAAGCTTGCTTATCCTCACGCCTTACCACTAGGTTTCCCCAAGGGGTAAGCAGAGCACTGGCACTTTCCGCCAGAGATATATTTTAGTCTCCAACGAGACCGATGGCGAGTCCATCGACATTACTCAGGTACGAATATACATACGTCCTTGAATTTCTTCTCAAATATATGCAGATTTCCTCTCGATGTTTTCCTCCACCGTAAAGCTCCTGATGAACTTATAACGAACAGATTTGAAACAAAAAGTTTACGTTGAACGTCTCATTTATTCAATAAAGCTATGTGGGCTTGGTATATAATCATGCCACCCATCTGATCGTAACAGTCAAATTTACCGTGGGCGAAATATACTCTATCTCCTATTACCTCCCAAATGAGAAGCATTTTAAATGACACGCAACAATAATTGGAGACGCTAAGAAATTTAAATACAGAACATGAATGAAATGACACTGAAAACGAATGAATGACCGAGTGACTGAATGCCAAAACATTATTCAGTCCCAAGTCCGTCCCTATTTCGTTGCCAACAAAAGTTCTTTGAGCCGTAGCACCAGTCTTTTTGTATTGTCCCATCCTTTTACCGCAATTACCAGAGCTTAAACTTGGGAATTAAATACATTGAAGTATACGAATACATTAAGAGAACATAACATATTCAAACTGGTAATTATTTTTAACTGCTGAGATGAATAATAATTTAAAATTGTGGACATATTTTCTTCAATGCATTCATTGATTCATAGAGCGAGAGATTACATCAGAATGTCTTTGCCTATGTTTGTTTTAACCTCTTAACTAAAGCACGGTCGCGGAGCAGGAAGAATTTCGTACAATGACCTATTATTACCCATCTCTGTCACTCCCGCGTAAATATAATGCGTCTCGCTCGCACAGATGCAATGACCGCTGTCGCCAGGGATTGAAAACCGTTTAATTGAGACCGTAAGGTTTGTTCTTGCTTGCGTCTGGTGTTTTGGTCGCAATTAAAAGTATTTGACATGATTCATAATTTTTGAATAACTAACGACATTCCATCTTGGGATGCGTTAGTGCTCGTTCAATTTTGAAACACATTTATCTTAGTTTGTTGTTATTTGTTAGTTTTTGTTGTCTTGTTTTAATTGTTAAGTGGTTTCGTTGATTTGTTAAGTTTAATTTACTGTTTTAAAATGGAACCAGTGCCGTCTACCTCGCGTCCATTCAAGAAGTTTGTTTCTCCGCGGAAGAAAAGAAAAATGTCACACTTTAGTGAATCTGAGAAGGTTATGATTATTAACGTGTTTAAATACATTAAGGAATCCTGGCCTGCCGATAAATATCCTTCAAAAAAAGAAATGAAGGACAAAACAGCCGATATCTTGGGCATTTCAAAATCGGCCATATATCGTATTTTAAAAGAATATACCGAAACAGACACCGTCAAGCCGGCTCCTTCACCGAAAAAACGACTCTCAGTAATTGAAAAGACTGATGAGTTCGATAAATCGTGCATCAGACGAATAGTGCACAGCTTTTATTTAAAAGGAGAGTTACCTACAACAAAAAAGGTACTACATGTCATAAATGCAGACGAATCCTTACCAAACATGGGCTTGACATCGTTGAAACAATTACTAAAACATTTAAAGTTTAAATATGTCAAACGAAGGCGAAATAATTGTTTGATCGACAGAGATGACATAGCATTGTGGCGTATTAAATATTTGAAAAATATAAAAACTTACCGACAGCAACAACGACCAATATATTACTTGGATGAAACTTGGGTAAATGCGGGTAAGACCTTTTTTTTTATCCATTTACTGACTGAATTAAATCCATACTAATATTAAAAATATGAAAGTATCTCTGTCTGTGTGTCACCTTTACATGGCTAAACGGCTGTTATGATCTTGATAATCCTATTAATATTATAAACGCGAAAGTTTGTGAGAATGTATGTATGTTTGTTTCTCTTTCACGCTAAAACTACTGATTGGATTTTAATGAAACTTTACAATAATATACCTTATACATCAGAATAATACATAGGCTATGTATGAACCACAGGCGAAGCCAGAGGGAACAGCTAGTATTAAATAAATATACTTGGTATCAAGAGCAAAGACAGGATCGACAAAAGCGATTAGTGATCCCCTGAGTTGTTTGCAATATTAAGTGGTTAAATGTTTATACTTATGATAATTTTATTCATTATCTTTTTATATTCTATCTATCTATTATTTATTTAATTTTTAATTTCTATCTATTATTTATTTAATAAGCTAGTTTTTTTCTATCCTTCAAATATTTCATGCAAACCACACATATAAAAATGTTTGTGACCACTGTCAGTAGGTAAAGAGGTCATTGTACGAAATTCTTCCTGCTCCGCGACCGTGCTTTAGCATAAGATAAGACCCGTGGTTGCCGAGTGGTTCGAGTAATTTCCTGGAACATAAAGATTGCAAGTTCGAATCCCGACTGTACAGTGATTAGTTTTACGATGAAGGAAAACATCGAGAGAACACCGTCTGAGAAGCAATTTAAAAGCGTACGTATAGTCTTACTTGATTAACGGCGATGGACTCGCCATATGTCACATTGGTACCTAAAATACATCTCTGGCTACAAATGTGGATGTATAGGTACTGCTTATACACTCTGCCTACCCCTTCGGGGACCCTTGCGGGAAGGCGTGAGGGTAGTGTCATACTATATTTAACTCGGATATACATATGTACTACCTTTACTAGTATATTAAGAGTTAAAGTTGGTTGATTTGATGATTTTTTGGGATACGTGTTAAAAGCCGAGTCATTAAATTTTCCGCGCGTTGTACCGCGGGGCACAATTAGAACTGTATTTAATAGGAATAAATAAATAAATATCCCTGGGACAGATCTACACAACTGGACATAGCCCCAAATTAAGCAAAGCTTAGTTTATGGTAACTAGACAAGATATAAAGATACATAAATACATAGGACATCCAAGACTAAGGTACAAATACTCGTGTTCATCACACAAATATCTCGCCCTCAGCGGGACTCGAACCCGCGACCTCAAGTTTAGCAGTCAGGAGCTCTAACCACTAGACCAGACGTCCGTCATGAAATACAAAGGCAATTTTTTTATTTCTTTATAATGTGTGTCTTATTTTGTTTGCAGGTACGTCTGAAAGTGATCTGTATAAAGGTATCCATCCAAATTACCTCAGTGCCTGAGCCGCTTAAACTTACGTGAGGTCCATCGCTAGTATGAGAAGCAGGTCGCGCTGACAAATATAAGCGACAGATGTCGTTTCGGTCGCTGTCTTTTAAGAACGACTTTACATACATACATATCATCACGCCGAGCCCCTAACGGGGTAGGCAAAGAGAATCGAGCGTCAGTTCTCTCTAGACTTGCACATCTCATGGGCTTCGTCCACATTCATCTCTTCATACATGCTCATCGGTTTCGAGTACTCTTTACATATTTTCTTCTCAACATATTGAAGCTTGATATAAGAAGCCGTGGTGGCCGAGTGGTTCGAGCAGTTGCCTGCGACGCAAAGGTCGCAAGTTCGAATCCCGACTGTACCAATGAGTTTTTTCTGAACTTAAGTACAGTGATTAGTCACACCACGAGCTTTACGGTGAAGGAAAACATCGAGAGGAAACCTGCATACGTCTGAGAAGAAATTCAAAGGCGTATGTATAGTCGTGCTTGAGTAACGGCGATGGGCTCGCCATCTGTCACGTTGGCACCTAATATACCTCTGACGGAAAGTGGGTGTGTGGGTATTACCTATACACCTCTCCCTAGCCCTTCGGGGACCCTTGTGGGAAGGCGTGAGGATATATATATATATATATCTTCTCAAACGTATGCAAGTTTCGTCACGATGTTTTATACATTATTAAGCTCATGATGTGATCACTGTACTCATATAAAACAAAGTTTTTGGTTTTGTAGGGGTTAAGCTTTATATTTACGTAGCAGGTGATAATTGAAATCAGTAGGCCACCACGGCTCTGTACCACTAATGCTGATACAGATTGCCAGTGTTCGAACAAAGTTCGATTATTTTGCAGGCGGCTAGTATCTACTCGATAACAACTATTTGTTATTATTACTAAATAATAATAATAATAATAATATTTATAAACTAAATAATAATAATAATATTTATAAACTAAATAATAATAATAATAGTAATACAATCCTGCAATACTGTAACTTCGCTAATTCTCACGTCACATATTATCAAAGGTAACGATCATACTGCGGCTTAATGAGAGCGATGTATTGCGGTTCGAGTAACAGCGATAAGTGGACCGATAATTGATAAGGTAGACAAAGTCACACAATGCCAAGTAACTTGTAGGAGAGGCAAAGGAAGACCACGTTTGAACAACATCAGGTCATGGATGAGGGTGGTACGTCACAAATGAACAGTTGCATTAAGACAAATGTCAATGTCAATAAGAAATTATAAGATAGTGTCTTATAATTTCTTATTGACATTATTATTTAGGGCTGTACCCTGCCCGCTGCGCTGTGGATATGTGACTGATACGAAAAAAATGATAAAAACAATCCTTGATGCGGATTATATATCATGCTAAAACTTCAGCTCGATCGGTGCAGAACTTTTTGAGTTTTTGAAGCGTACACAAACCAATATAACATTTATATATCTATACTAATATTATAAAGCTGAAGAATTTGTTTGTTTGTTTGAACGCGCTAATCTCAGGAACTGAAGGTTGGAATTGAAAAATTATTTTTGTGTTGGATAGTCCACTTCTCTAGGAAGGCTTTAGGCTATATAACATCACGCTACGACCAATAGGAGCGAAGCATGAATAATGTTGCCAGAACGGGAAAAGATATTCCTTTTTGAGAGCTTCCGTTGCGTGCGCTGTTCTAAAGTTCTAAAAAAAAGTCCGCGACAGCATATGTCTATCTTTTAAGATTGACTCACTATAACCTTTTTTATGGCAATTAAGTTTTCAATCAAATTTGCACACCGTGTGCAGTTTGATCCAACTTGAAAGATAGGATTACATCACAATTGAACCCGATAGGTGGCGCTGCGGTTGTTTCAGGAAATTTTAGTTTCACCCGGGCGAAGCTGGGCATATATATATATATATATAGTATCAGCATTGCCATACAACGTGGCAATGCCGCCAGTCTTCTTGGCACCCTTCCGAGGGACAGATTTGGGTCATTTATTCGATTTATCGGTAGTTTATATTTATGATTACTTTGAATTATATTATAAAAAAATATTGAATAAATTAATAAGATTCATAAGACATACGAACTTAATTGGCAAGAATTAACTTAAGTAGAGCGGGGCAGCTAGTCAATAAACACATAAATAAAAAAATCCCCTTGCAACTCAGCAAGCATATATTCATTAACCATATTTGCTACACTTCTAATAAGGCAATATATGAAAGAAAATGATTATGCTTACTCCATAATGTAGTTGACAGTTCCTAGGGCGACTAAGAGCATTGTTAATTTAAAAACATAGCAAACACGAACACAATTAATTAAATAGACAAACGCTCATAGTAGCACCACACCCTAACCGCGTAAATAGCGTACCGAACAACAGTACCTGCTCAAAACAATGCTTTGCATAATCAACAGCTCTATAAAGAACCCCGCGATAGCAACAGGCAACGTTAGACAGCCACCTGTCGCTGTCACTTGAATTATAATTGGAATTTGAATGTTCTTTATTTTTATTATTATTATTATTTAATAATGACGGGAACGTCAAGAGTACTCGAATCCGGCGAGCATGTAAAAAGATACTGATGAATTTGGACGAAGCGAAAGCGATTTGCATACAAATCTAGAAAGCAATTGCGCTCTATTCTCTTTGCCTACCTCGATAAGGACTCAGCGTGATGATATATTATGAATGTCTGTATTTTTTGTTTATTGTAAAGTAATACCATATCCTACTATACATGGACATCATTATCACACTCTTAGAATATTGACCACAATAGTATATCATAAAGCTTGTATTTATATCAATTTGCAAGGGACATGGCATTGAAAATGTCCTTACAATTGTATGATGCGTTTTCCAACTTATACAGGGCTTTGTATTAATATACCGTCGCCTTATTTATGTAAATACCGGCTAGTTAAAAAAATATTTACAAGAATATGAGTTCTCGAAACTCGCCCTACGAAAGACAGCTAAAGAAACTATAAATCATTAGGAGACATAATCACGATGCTTACATTTTCCTTTCTCGCTTGTTGCCAGTCGCTGTCGCAGTATACGTAACTAGACCCTAAGGGTTCTACCTGTTTACAGACAGAATTAAAGATTTTATCTTAATCTTTGTACGCGTTTAATTCAATATTTTTTTATTACCTTAACCCTAATAAACTGGCAAAATTTATAAAGCTGCAGTGTTTAAAACTCTATGGGGATTAATTATTATTTCGGAAATAAAGAGTCTTTATGGTGTTAAAAGTTTGCCAGCGTTTCAATAATATATTTTTTATTAAAAATTAAATCCTTTTTCAGCCATTGAATAAGGATGAAAATCCTTGAACCTTTCTCTAGAATTGAGGCTATCAAAGATGAGGGGAAGCGTGAAAATGAAAAAGATATTCGGAAAGAAATTGACAAATCCTACTGGAAGTTCCGAAGATTAACGTTCAAACAACCAAACTATTTAATTATTATTATTAACCTTATTATATTAATAGGGATTTTGTTTCCTTTTGTTGGAGGTTGATATTAAGATAAATTTACAGATTATTTGAAAAAAAAAACACTCTTTGTATTGAAATAGAAGCAACTACACAAAAATCGAACCTAATCTACTCTTCAATTGATTATTTTATCATGTCTCTATTTACACTAATGGTCGCACAGCTGTCGAAATTCGACTATAATGAATTTAAATTATAATTTTGAACATTACTAAGGGCCTATTGCCAAAGACTATAACTTCTATAATCACACATTTAGCCAAGGATACACTGTTAATTTGCCAAATTATTCAATAAAATCCAAAAAATATTCAAATAAATAATAAGGTATTCTTTTCTTTTTATTTTTATAAAAAAACGCGTTAAAAATGCTGTCCATTGAACTTGACAAACACATTTCGATAAATGTGTCAAATACATAGAAGTGTGTTTAATGTTTTCTTTATTGATACTAAAGCTTTTATTGAACTACGAGTGAAATTGCATACTCCTCTGTCGCAATTTTCTTAAAAGGGGTAGGTTAAAAGTTTTTGGTTTACGTATTAATAAAGATATATATTATTTTTAATATGTATCATTAGTTACCCACTTTACCTTATCTAATCATACGCAAAATTTCAAAAACTTCACGCCATACTACTTCCCTAAACAAGATCGTTAAGATATAATTAATGAGTCGCTTAATTTCGATTAAAGGTAACAGTAAACCGCTGTAATCCACGAAATGGCTGTCGTGTATAAATCGTCAAAATGGCGGCGCAAGATGGCGGACGGTAATGGCGCAATTTATTAGCCTAACTTTAGAGATATCATGTAACCCTTCGAATGGCGTAATATAAGACTTTGTTTTGGTTTCACAAGTCTAAGATTTTGAAGAGAATATTTATAATAAGTATTGTATATCCTCACGCCTTCCCACAAGGGCCCCCGAAGTTATGGTTTCACAAGACTCAGATTTTGAAGCGAATATTTATAATAAGTATTGTATATCCTCACGCGTTCCGTGCGTTCCGACAGATGGCGAGTCCATTGTAATTTTTCAGGCACGACTATACCTACCCCTTTGAAGTTCTTCTTAAACTCAAGCAGGTTTTTACTGTGACGACGTGGAGGGATCTTGCATGTTGCAGGCAGCTACCCGAACCACCACCATAATTAGTACCGTAATTTCTATATATCAGACTAGCTGTGCCCCCGGTTTCATCCGTACGGAATTCATACAATATGATAACAGGTCGATATTAATCATAATGCTACTACTCAAGGGACCGTCTATGTGAATAGAATCGAACATGTTTCTAAATGACCTAATAACCTTCTTCTAATAGGATTAGTAGTCCTGAAATTACCGCCTTCAACCAACTCTGGCACTTAATAATATTTGTTGGTGAAGATTTAGAAGAGTAAGAATTTCCCTTCGATTGCGAGAGGTGCGGTGGACTGCATTTAGTCCACCGCACCTCTCGCAATCGAAGGGAAATTCATGCCCATACCTTGGAACCAAATAGGTTTCACACTGCGTGGTTTCAAAAGAGTTTCTTCAGGTTGGAGGATGAACTCCCCGTTGAGAAGTTCCGTCTAAAGTTGATCATGGACTGCTGCGAGAAGGGTGTGAAAAAATTCCTGCAGAGTTGACAGCATGCAAGCTATATAGCTGGTGTAGTAAATAGCTGATCAAAGGCAGACCGCGTGCTTACCACAACATTAAAGTACCTTCAGATGGAAAGGGCCCACAAACTCCCCATTAATAATTACGTAGCCTCCAAAGCTACTCCTAATTGTATCAAAAGATCCTCAAAGACACGGCCGGGGAATCAAATTAACTCCCCTAGAATTAGGATTGCTAATTACAAAGAATTGGATTACGCGATTACTTGTAAAGATGAATTTAAATATTTAATTCATTTTCGGCATGCTTAAACAAAGCGTTGTCACATTAATGCCACATCATTAGGCATCAATTTTAAACCTTAGCGTGTAAGATTCATAGTTGGTATTTGAACACTTGAAATATGTTCACACTGTGATATTTATTCGCTTAACTTTGTTTCGTCTTATTAATATAAATGTCCCCATGTTAGGCACTAGATGTCGCTAATCGGAATCAGAACGAGCTAACGTTTTGTTCTCATATATACATATAATCACGCCGAGTCCCTAACGGGGTAGGCAAAGAGTATAGACCGTCAGTTCTCTCTAGACTTACATACCTCTTTCGCTTCGTCCACATTCATCAGTCTCATCATACATGCTCGTCTGTTTCGAGTACTCTTGAGTCTTGACTCTATCTATATATATACTAGTTGTCCCGCCCAGCTTCGCTCGGGTGGAAAAAAAAAGATGGTGGCGCCACCTATCGGGTCCAATTGTGAATCTAAACCATTCCCAGATCCCCTTAAACACACACAAAAAATTTCATCAAAATCGGTCCAGTCGTTTGAGAGGAGTTCAGTGACATACACACTCACAGAAGAATTATATATATAAAGATATAGTGTGTTGGATGGCAAATTTATAGGTACATTGTTATAAGTCGAATTGAAGAGATCATGTGTTCCATCGCCTTAATCCCCAATCACTTAGTTAAGGACTAGATCTATCTAGTTTCTCAATTCTACTAAATTTTGTTGTCGCAAAATCTTATTACCCATACTTTGTTCACGCCTTCCCACAAGGGTCCCCAAAAAGGGTATGCAGAGGTGTGTAGGTAATACCCACACATCCAATTCTTGTCGGAGATATATTTTAGGTCCAACGTGACAGGTGGCGAATCCATTGCCGTCAAGCACGACTATACATATACGTCATAGAGTTTCTTCTCAAACGTATGCAGGTTTTCTCTCGATGTTTTCCTGCACCGCAAAGCTCGTGGTGTAACTAATCTTCACTTGAAAAACTAATTGGTACAGTCGGGACTCGACTCGCAATCTTTGTGCGGAAGGCAACTACTCGAACCACTCGGCCACCACGGCATCTTATTACCTTTAAGTTTTTCTACTTTACATGATTACGACACGACTTTACTTACACTAAAGCGAAAGTAGATATTTCCTAGCGAAGTGCTTGTCAGCTAAAATCGCTTCCTACCAAAAAGGACACTTACATATTTTATATCTGGCCGTGAAATTGCTACCAACCCCTTAGAACGAAACGTGTTGGAATACATTTTACGACATTTTTTACAAAAAAAAACCCTTCGACAGACCACATTGTGCAAAATCTGCTATTTCTGCATGATTGAATGCCGGTTTGGCCAATAAAACTACGGGTTTTATAGGGCATCTCTGCTATTTCTCTGAAGAGTGTGTATTTTAGACTGTATGAATATAATATTTCTTTCGCATTACTTTCGTGTTCCTATTTCGTTTGTTTTCGGAAAAAAACTTGAAAATATAATATTGGAAAATTGGAAGACAGTAAGCATTATTAAAACAAAATTAAAGATCGTCATGTTTCCTCACGTTGGTAGGTCTCTATCTCTCCACCTATGTGTAGATTTTCGCCGGAGATATATTTTAGGTGCCAACATGACAGAACAGATGGCGAGATTATCGCCGTTTCCTAAGCACATACTATACATGCGTCCTTGAAATTCTTCTCAAACGTATGCGAATTTCCTCTCGATGTTTTATTTCACCGTAAAGCTCGTGGAGGGACCAATAACTGTACTTAAATTCAGAAAAACTCATTGGTTCAGTCGGGATTCGAACTTGTGTTGCGACTACTGATCGAACCAAGATATATGTAGTAATGAAAGCTTTTAAAACCGTTTTTTATACGACATGATAGCTTCTTTAGGAATTTTAGAAGAAAATGTAGAGGTAAGGAGGGAAAGATAGATTAAAACACACTTGCACACACATTTTCAAACATGCTTTTATGATTTTGTGTGACGGTCACTGCAGCGATCAAGCAAGCGACTTCCCTCGGAGACGGCAAGCACATCACACGTTTTGCAATAGCTAGAATTCTTGAATTTGTATGAGAGTTAGACTTAAAGGTGTTGAAAGGCCACTTCTAGGGCTGTCAGTGAATTTCGGGTAAACCATCCAGATTTTATGCCCTGCTAACATTACTTTACCATAAAATATAATATAATATAAAATTTTGCTACTACTGCCAACCCTATCAAACGATAACTGGGCAGTAAAATAAAAAACCTTTGCACAATCATGAACAAAAGTCTTTCAAAGCCCCTGGATTCTTAACGAGCTCTTTTCCCAAATATGACCTATTATGGGAGTCGTTGTAGCGCGTCTTTTGTTAAGCACTTGTGTTATTATCCATACAACGAGTGTTGGCAATCTTACGACTGTCGTTAGCACTTTTGTGTGGGATTGTACACGCACCAGTTCTTTTGTTCGGCGGTTTTGATAGGTATTTCTCGGATCATAAAAGAAAATACATATTTTCATATGAGGAAACCGTTCATAATCTTTACTTTGACAACTATGAGTACATGCATGTCATGTTGGGCCTTGGACTGTTATACAGCGAAGGAAAATATCAAGCATTTATTATCCTTGAAACCCGTAATATTATTAACCTTCAAAGCTAGTGTATCATTTGTAATGTATGTATGTAATACATATCATCACGCCAAGTAGGCTTAGGTGTATGGGTAGTCCACACACCCACTTTCCGCAACAGATACATTTTTAGGTTCCAACGTGACAGATGGCGTGTCCATCGCCGTTACTCAAGCACGACTATACATACGCCTTTGAATTGCTCTCAGACGTATGTAGGTTTCATCTCGATATTTTCCTGCACCGCAAAGCTTGTGGTGTGACTAATAGCTGTAGTCGGGATTTGAACTTGCAATCTTTGTGGTGCAGGCGACTACTCGAACCACTCATCCACTACGACTATTTGACGAACGAAACAAAGCTAGTCGAGACAGCTAGTATTGAATACAAAATATGGATACTCGAGTAATTTGTATGAAATGTATGCTGCTCACTTCCATACAAAAGACCTTAGCCTAAATCCAAAAATAAACCTTACCGATACACACCGAGTCTGTTTGTCTGTCTGTCAATTAAATTAAGTTTATTTTGGAACACACAGGCTGACGTTTTACGGACATGCCAGTACGTGGCAGCTTTTAAAATTAATGAAAAATAATTGAGTTCCCTTTTCAAATTCTTAAAAGAACGATGGAACGAAATATTCGATCCGGTCAAGAGAACGACAGGAGAATGAACGATACTTCAGAAATATTATCATCTGATAGAAATTATTTCAATATAAGCGGAATATGTGAAAGATAGCTTGGAAAACCCTACCTTTGCCCAAAGGTCCGGGTTCGATTTTGTCGATGGCGGTCCGCCTGATAGTAAGCGGTTACCGCTGCCTATGGTCGCTTGCAACACCATGGTTTCATTAGCGTTATCCAAACCTACTTTACTTTTACTATTGAAAGCCTGATGTATCCATTTGTAAATTTACAAGCAGTGGTTTGAGCTAAATTTCAGCGTTACGGTCGAAGCGCACGTATCGTCCGTGAGTGATAGATTACTCCCCCGTGGGTGTTACAGCCTCCACTAACGACGTTTCTAACCTAACCATTATTAGATAGCCAATGTGCTATTAAGCCGGCGAGCATGTGTTAAGAGACTGATGAACGTAATAAATAAATAAATAACTCGGGACAATTCCACACAAATTGAAATCAGCCCCTAATTAGGCATATCTTGTACTATGATAACTAGGCAACGATATATTTACTTATATCTTACTTCTTACTCATATTATAAAGGCGAAAGTTTGGATTTTTGGAGGTATGTTGCTCTTCCACTGCATAATGGCTGAAGCGATTTGGCTCAAGTTGAAATGATTATGGCGTATAGGACCTAGGATTAGGCCATTGACTACATACTAATACCAAAAACTTCGAAGTTTGTATGTTGTCCTGTCACGGCAAAACGGCTGAGCCGATTTGGCAGATTTTTTTGTAACCATGAGATTTACGGTGAAGGAAAACATCGAAACCTGCATTCTTTGAATAAATCAAAGACGTATAGTCGTGCTTGAGAAAAGGCGACGGCCGCGCGATCTTTTAAAGTTGCATTAATTAATTCAAAAGCAGGTATCGATACACATACCTTTGATCAATTGTAGGAAAGCTGAAGACATCACTATACGAGATACGCAAGAAATGTATATAATTCCTGTTCCAACTGTTTCGATCGACCGATCCAATACTCAAAGATGGGAACATCAAGGGTGCTTGAAATCGGCAAGTATTCATGAATGTGGATGATCCGAAATAAATCTGTATAGAGGGAACGAGAAAAAACGAGAGAGTGAGGATTCTGATGTGTTTTTTTTTATTATCTCTGCTCACGAAATAGGAATAACTTTCGACCGTTTAAAATGAAACCCTTAAATTAAAGTGCAAATTGAATCTTCGAACTTAATAAAATGTTTACAGGAAACATATCTACTGTCGGGAAAAACGTGAATATTTATTTTCGGCATGAAATCAAAAACACGACGAGGGAGGATAATCAAACTTTTTAATTTAATTTGCTGTCCACGCTCCGTGTACTGACAACAGTTTTCATAAATTTTTCCCCGAATATTTTATGAAGTAAACATTCAACCAATTTCTTTTAATGGAAAAAAACAAGCACAGGAACGTCGAAAGTACTCGAAACCATGTATGAAGAGACTGGTGAAGAGAGAGGTATGTAAGTCTAAAGAGAACTGACACTCTATACTCTCTGCCTGCCCCATTAAGGACTCGGCGTGATGATATATATGCATGTATATAATGGAAATATTCCTTACACACAGAGTTTGTACCATGGGATCTAAGCCTTGATGTAGGTACGTACTTAAATAGATCCGTCCGAAGAAGCAGAGGTGGATTTCGATACCGAAGTATCACTTGCGCGTTGCAACTCTGTGTTTGGAGAGATATTGTGTTTGCAGCAAAATGGGACTAATCCTTCTGCTGCCAGCACAATATAACAATCCTCCCCCTTCATAAGGAGCAGATCAATTGAAATCTTATTCATCGCGCAGGAACACTACACTAAAATTTCTATTAAAATTCTATAAGGTCCTGCCCCAGTCGGGCAGCTCCAAATTCGAACGATAAACCCGTCATGCCTACCTCACCAATATTAAAGCTACTCAGGCACATTAATAAAAAAGTGTGAGTACTTTGTAATACGCACGCATAGTGAACACTAACAAATTAGCAAGTTCCTCGCTTTACAACAGCTTTTCATTAAACCTGAAACTTGTTAATTACTACAAAGTCGTTAACTATAGGGAAATGTACTTGGTGTTTACACTTTTGGGGGATTCAATTTGGTTACATACCGCCGAGATGGAGATTGAGTGCCACAAACAAGCATGCAGTCCGCCGGGAGGTAGACGTATAAATTATGTACGGGTATCGTTCGCGCGCTGCCGACCCTGCAGGAATCTTTTCACACCCTTCTTGAAGAACTCTCATTCTATACTCTCTGGGGAATACCTCAACGGGGAGTTCATTCCACAGCCTGAGCGTTCGCGAAACTCCCGAGAAACGAAAAGAAATGTATGAAGAGACTGATGCATACTTTCTTGGTCTTTACAATCCTACCCTCGTCTCATACCAGTACCAACATAGCATGACTTATTAAAATCACACCCTCATTCACGCCAGTTGCTTTGCAAATCTCTTCATTGCGGATTCGATCTAATATGGTTACGACGCAAATTTTTCAACGGAAACGCATCTCAATTATAAATGTAACTTTTTTTTAATACCATTTGGGTGGCAAACAAGCATGCGGCCCGCCTGATGGTAAGCGGTTACCGCCGCCCTATGGACGCTTACAACACCAGGGTTTTCACTCGCGCGTTGCATGCCAAGCAGGAATCTTTGCACACCATTAATGTTATTCTACAATTTTATTTGAGCCGTGGTGGCCGAGTGGTTCGAGCAGTTGCCTGCGACACAAAGGTCGCAAGTTCGAATCCCGACTGTACCAATGAGATTTTCAGAACTTAAGTACAGTGATTAGTCACACCACGAGCTTTACGGTGATGGAAAACATCGAGAGGAAACCTGCATACGTCTGAGAAGAAATTCAAAGGCGTATGTATAGTCGTGCTTGAGTAACGGCGATGGACGGCCATCTGACACGTTGGCACCTAATATACCTCTGGCGGAAAGTGGGTGTGTGGGTATTACCTATACACCTCTGCCTACCCCTTCGGGGACCTTTGTGGGAAGGCGTGAGGATATTATTATTATTATTACAATTTTATTTACACAGGCCTCGTACTGCAGTGCTATCAGGGCACAATCATAGCTCACGCATACACTGAACATATGCACGTCTACCCAAACACTTAGGATGTACTCACAAAAGAGGGATCCTCGTTCCTTTTTCCCGCGAAGGTCCCATGAATAAGTGAGCGACCAAGGGTCGTGTTCAGTCCACTCTTTGTGTGGCGATTGATTAAACTATGGATGGGAGTTGACCCAAGTGAGTGTTGGTCCACAAGTTAGATTCAATCCAGAGCGTTAGGGTATCAAAAGGTTGGGGAATGAATTGTACTAATATTTGAAATGCGAAAGTTTGTGGGGATGTTTGTTAAAATACTGCACGTTATTGGATGAAAATGTATGGAAAGACGGTGTACGGAGTCGTCGCTCATGAAGCTATTTATCAGTTTTGATTTAAGGAATAAAAAATACACATTGTGTCGTTTCATACATACATACATATAATCACGCCTCTTTCCCGTAGGGGTAGGCAGAGACCACTTCTTTCCACTTCCTTACATACTTCTTTCGCTTCGTCCACTTTCATTATTCTCTTCATACATGCTCTTCGGTTTAGGGTACTCTTGACCTGACCTTTTTTCAAGACGTCCCTAATTTGGTCTAGAAATGTCCGCCTAGGTCTACCCCTTCCAACACTTTCATTCACACTCGCCTTATACACTTTTTTCGTTAATCGTTCTTCAAGTCGAGTCAAGTCGTTTCTTTGTTTATTGTAAACTAGCTGTCCCGCCCAGCTTCGCTTTTTTTTTTTTTTTTTTTTTGTAATGTCTCTCGTAGCGTGAGTTCCGGGAACTTTTGCTACTTAACCGGTCAATGGCGAGACCTAGGCCTCCAGCCAGGCACTTAAGTACTAAGCAACACAGCTAAGGGCGCCCCCTGTGGGGTCGGACCTCGGCTTAGGGCGTTGCTGGTTCGCGAGCAAGGGAGCTGGGCTGGTCTGGTATTTTATTATTATTTAGTTATTTGGGGAGGGGATTTGCGCTACTGGCTCGGCTCGGGCCGGCACTTGCGAGAGTCTGGGGGGAACGTTACGGCTTATTCGCGTCGAGCCTCGCCGGCGAGGACGGAACAATGGTCGGTTTTGTGTAGTGTCGTTTGTGTGTCGTCGTCGGGCGTCCTGGAGGACCGTTATGTCGTCATCCGGTTCGATGACGGCATGTTTTGGGCGCCTTATCTTAGATATAAGGGAGGGTGTGTATCGGGCGGCCGATACGACGAGAGGGTTGGGATGATTTTCAGCAGAATCGAAATGGCGTTTCGACAGTTTTTTCATAAACTGTTTGATCGTGGGGACTTTTAGGTCAACATGAAGTTGACTGTTTCTCATGTACCACGGGGCACCTGTGGCTCTCCGGAGGAACCGGCTTTGGAGCACTTGAAGGGGGTGGAGTACTGACTTTTTGGATTGTGCGAACACAACACACGCATAAGTCATGATCGGTCTGATGCACGTCAAGTAAATCCTCACCTTGGATTTCAATGAGAGTTTACTCTTCGAATTTAGCATACAATGGAGTCTACCGAGCGCGAAGGCGGCTCGCGCGCGTACCGTCTTTACGTGGTGACGGAAGGAAAGTTTACGATCGAGGGTCACTCCCAGGTATTTGGCCTTGTCTTCCCATGGAATGGGATTGCCGAAGAGAGTTATGGGGGCTGTCCGTAGGGCATGCTTGCCTTTCCAAAAGAGGACGGCTGCGCTTTTTGAGGGGTTCACTTCTATTCTCCATTTCCGGAACCACCGCCCTAGGGCGTTGGCCGCGGTCTGGAGGTAGCCGCGAATCGCCTCGGGGGATATACCTCTGCAGTATATGGCCGTGTCATCGGCGAATAGTGCGCTTTGGACCTTTCTAAGGGTGGGGAAATCGCTCGTATACAGCGTGAATAGAAGAGGGGAGAGCACGGAGCCTTGCGGGACTCCTGCTCGTATGGGACGAGGGGAAGAGAGTGTGCCCTCCACTCTGTAGCGAAAGGAGCGATTCGACAAAAAGTCCCGCACTATGCGTACGAGACGGTCCGGCACGCCCAACTGGTACAGCTTGTATATTAAGCCGTTGTGCCAGACCTTGTCGAATGCCTTCGCCACGTCGAAGAGGAGCATACCCGTGGGATATCCGCGTTGGAAGCCGCTACTGACGTCTTCCACTATACGGTGGACTTGTTGGACACACGAGTGTTTGGTTCGAAAGCCAAACTGTTGATCTGGAATTACTTTTTCAGAGTCAGCAAAACTCTTTAATCTATTATAGACAAGTCTCTCGTATATTTTGCCGAGAACGATGAGGAGACTGATAGGGCGGTAACTGGAGGCTTCGGTCTTGGGTTTCCCCGGCTTAGGAATACCTATGACCGTCGCACTTTTCCAGGATTGGGGGAACAAGTTGTTGCTCAGTGCTGCATTGAAGATGGCAGTGAGCAAAACTATCAGATAGGGGGAGAAAAGTTTGATGACTCTATTAGGGATACCGTCGGGGCCAGGAGCTTTCCTAGGGTGGAGACCATCGATCGCCTTCCGGACTTCATCGACCGTGATTGGGGCTATGGGGTGATCCGGGTGTTCGGAGGGTGGATTGGACAGTTTGCTTTCGACCTCGGCGTCCACCTTCTCGAGGTGTCGCTGGTCTACCGGCAGGGAGCTGGGCGTACATTGAGCCTCGAGACTGTCGGCCAGGCACTCGGACTTCTCGTCGTCGTCAAAGGCGGGCCCTTGATTCGGACGAGCGAGAGGAGGCATGGGCGCGGTGAGGTCAGATTTGAGTTTACGTTGGAGTTGCCAAAAGGCCATGTGACTTGGTTCAAGCTCCCCGAGGAACTTGTTCCAGCGAGCGTTACGCAGGTCCTTCATGCGGTATCTCAGCTTGCGCTGGAGTGACCACAGGAAGGTGCGGTTCGCTACAGTCGGTTGAGCTCGATGGGCTCGGAGTGCGGCATTCTTTTCCGTCACCAGTTCACGCACGTCGTCTGGAAGTTTCCAGCGATGATCTTCCGTCACCGGAACTTGTCGGGAGCAGGAGTCCACGACTGACTGTACGTGAGCTGTGAGGGAATCGATCGCCTTTTGCGTGTCGGCTGCCGACTCTATGTGGGGCGGGATACTATCTAAGTGAACAGATGAAGGGGACTTGAGGAGTTCCTCTAATTTCCTCCAGTCTGTTATCTTTTTCTGAGGTAGGGGGCGACCTGTGTCAGAGGGGCCTAATCGGGGGGAGAGCGCTAGTGTTACAGGTCTGTGATCTGAGTCTAGTTTGTCGTGAGACCTCATTGAGTGCAAACGAAGGTTCACATTCTTGAGGATCACGATGTCAAGTACGTCCGGTCGGTGGTTAATATTTGCAGGGTAGTGGGTGGGGTGCATGGGTGCAATGACGTCGAATTGGAGGAGCCCACTGAGGTCCTCCAACTGGCGTCCCCTGTTATTTCGCGAGCGGCTGTTCCAAGCATCGCTCTTGGCATTCAGGTCACCCGCGATAATAACCGAGCTACTTAGGTTGGTAAGGGCCTTGATATCATTTTTGATATCTGCCGATGTATTGACAGGGGAGCAATAGGCTGAGACTATCGTGATCGACTGATGGCCGGTCAATCCTATCCGACAGATCGGGTCTCTATGTGGGTGAGGGTTGGAGGTTGGACGGGTATGCAGTGCAAGGCCTTCCTGTAGTAGATCAAAGTACCGCCGAGGGCGGAACGATATCTATCGTTACGAACTACATTGTAGTTCGCAATTCTAGGGTCTCGTTGTGATGGTTTCAGGAAGGTTTCTTGCACTAAAAAGATGTCTAGATTATTATCGCGGAGGAACGCGGCGATCTCCTCCCTTTGGCTACTAATGCCATTAGCATTAAAATAGCCAATTGAGAGGGATCGGGGTTTCGTTCTGCTGTTTGGGTTTGCGTCCATTATTGGTTCGCGGAGAAGGAGGCGAGGGACTCGGTGACATCGGCGTAGTCACCGAACAACTGAAGGAGGGCAATTGGGTCCTTTCGGACGGCCCTTAGGCTTCGGGCCATTTCGTTGACCCTACGGATGTTGACTGTCGCGAATAGGTCCACCAGGAACGCCATGTTGGCGGAGGTATCATTCGCGGCGTAGGAGGAGGGGGGGGGCGGTGAGGCCTTGACCGCCTGGGGTCTACGCGGAGGCGAAGCGGCCTGGGGTCGGGGTTGTTGAGGAATGGCTGTTGGAGGGGCCAGCAGAGATGGAGGCTGCTGTTGAGGGGGCGTGGATGAAGCGGGGTGAGACGCTTTTGGGAGGGGTGGGAAGTCCCTCGGAGGGAGGGGCCTCCACGGGGAAAGTCGAGGTGGAGCGGGTTGCGCGGGGGGGGCGTTACGCCATTCGCGGGCCGCTGCCCTCTTGACCAAGACCGGTCTGGGCTTGGGGGCTTTGGGACAGCCCCTGTAATTGGCCGGGTGGCCTTCCTGGCGGCATAGCACGCAACTTGGAGGCGAGTCGGCGAGTGTATGGTCCTTTGGCCGAGAGCAGTCGCTCGTGCCGTGGTCACCCAGGCACTTGACGCACCTGGGTTTTGCGCTGCAATTGCGCGAAGCGTGCCCGTAAAGCTGGCAGTTGTGGCATTGCCCTATAGGGCCGCCTTTGTGGGGGGTTTCCACCCTTATGCCAGACAGGTGGCAGAGGGTTTTGATGTTAAAGACGTAAACGAAGTTTGGTAAAAGCCCTAAACTCCGTGGAGTTGGGCAAATGGACTTTAATGCCGTCAGCAGCAGCCGAGGCGCGAGTGAAATTTATTTTGTTGGTATTACACCAACCAGAGATCTCGGTCCATTTGTCCTTATTATGGACGAAGACGGGGGGGCAAGCTCGCTCCTTCCTCGGCTGAGTGGAGGAAGGTCGCGTGGGTCTTGGGGCCGGGGTGAACCGGTTGGCCTGAGTGGCTTCCGCGGTTTCCGGAGAGGCGAGAGGGGCGGGGGTGGGGACCGGTGAGGGCTGTGTGGAGGGCACTGGCACAGTCCGGGGGGCCTTGGTTGGGGGGGAAGGTGAGGGCGAAGCCTCCTTCTTTTTAGCGCGCCTGGCGCGCTTTTTCGAACCCGTCACGGTCGTGAATTCGTCCGAAGAATTCTCAGAATTATCGGACGTGTGTGACGATATGGACTCCATTTCAGAGTCCACAATGTTGGTTTCTGTCTCTGGGGACAGTGGGGTGGCCTGGCTTTTATTGACCTCGTTGGTGAGGTCAAGAATGGCGCGTCTTGACCCCTCAACCATTTCCTTGGTAGGGGTGATGGGGGTGGAGGCGTTCGCCTGTTGGGAGAACGCTTCGAAGTGGCGCTGGAGGGAGGGGACGGACTTGAAGAGTCCGTCAACGAAGTGCGCCAGTATGGCCGGGTCGGCCATTGTGGCGAGCGAAGGGAGAGGGGGAGACATTTCGTGGGCGAGGGAGGTGAGTTCGGGGCGCGGTCCCCAGGGGAAGAACTCACGAAGAAACCCCTGGTGACATCAAAACTATTATTAGGGGGCCCGATCCCCGGGGGGTTGACCCGGGGGTGTGTGCTGAACCCTCCCTGTCGGGTGTAGACAGGGAGGTGAGTGTGCCTATGGTGAGCCCTAAGCTTGTTTTCCCGCTGCCAGTCTTATTGTGCAGCGGGTTCCTGACTGTTCCGGTGTAGAGAGCACTAGTCCGTGGACAGTGCCCAAACTAACACCGGAGGATAGGAGGTAAGGGATAGGTAGGGTGGGAGGTGGGTGATAACCAGGCGCGACTAGGGTAGACCCCAAGGCCGGTGAACCTGGTCCCAACCGTATGTAGCCTTACCCTGAAGGGGCAAGGCTAGGAGCGCAACGGGTCAGCGCCCCACTCGGTTCGTTGGCACCGTTTGGTTTCCACCGAGTGACCACGAAACTGTGGATTTTCCCAGAAGGGGACAAATATTATTGTCGAGAAACAGAAATTGTGATTGTTGTTGCCTTGAAAAAGGCGACCAACAATCACCACGTGCGGTGCGTAGCGGCTAGCTAGCGCGTGGCGATTTGCGTAGCGGTGGGTATGGCTTCTGCCGGTCGTAGCGGGCGCAGAGCGCGGGAGCGGTGGGAGCACACGTCTGCTCGGTACGGCGGCCGGAGCGAGAATCTCACCCAGCTTCGCTCGGGTGAAAAAGTTAAATTGCCCGTAACACGATCGCAGCGCCACCTATTGGGTCCAATTGTAAATCTAAACCATTCTCGAATCTAGCTTAAGACACACAGAAACACACAGAAAGCTTCGCCCGGGTAAAAAGGTAAAATTCATGAAACTCGATCGCAGCGCCACCTATCGGGTCCAATTTAATATAGCCTATGTTACTCGGGGATAATGTAGCTTTCCAAAGGTGAAAGAATTTTTGAAATCGGTCCAGTAGTTTCGGAGCCTATTCATTACAAACAAACAAACAAACAAACAAATCTTTCCTCTTTATAATATTAGTATAGATAGGAAAATTTCCTTACAGAAAAGAAGATCGACATTTTGAACGTATGTTCTTCTTAACCGGCCAGTGACATTCTGCTAGCCGCAATTATTAACTTATTACTCATTCACCATACAACTAGGTATGTGATACTATATACAACTAGATATAGGTAGATAGAGTTGGTAGCCACACATCCACGTTCCGCCTGAGATATATTTCAGGTGCCATAACGGCAGACGTCGAGTCTATCTTTTGAATTCCTTTTGAACCGTATGCATGTTTCCTCTAAAAGGTTTCCATCACTGTAAAGCTCGTAGTGTGACTAATCAATATACTTAAGTTTAAAAATACACATTGGTACAGGATTCGAACTAACAATCTTTGTGTTGTATAACAGGTTAAAGTCCACAAAATACAAATATAATTGTGTATATATATCTTCACGCCTTCCCACAAGGGTCCCCGAAGGGGTAGGCAGAGGTGTATAGGTAATACCCACACACCCACTTTCCGCCAGAGGTATATTAGGTGCCAACGTGACAGATGGCGAGTCCATCGCCGTTACTCAAGCACGACTATACATACGCCTTTGAATTTCTTCTCAGACGTATGCAGGTTTCCTCTCGATGTTTTCCTTCACCGTTCAGCTCGTGGTCGTATAATTGTGTATTGAGACAATAATATGGCGGAGGGAAAAATAGATACAGCAATCGGCTTGGGAAGTGAAATGTCAACTTGCAAGACTGATAGCTCCAGGGGACACGGTGCTTATTACATATTGCAATGGCAATAGAGTTTAACAGAAACTACGAAAATTCTAAGTAATAAAATTACGAATGTTTTTGAATTAGTAAATAAAATGAATAAAAAATAAATAAATAAATAAATATCCTCACGCCTTCCCACAAGGGTCCCCGAAGGGGTAGGCAGAGGTGTATGGGTAATACCCACACACCCACTTTCCGCCAGAGGTATATTAGGTGCCAACGTGACAGATGGCGAGTCCATCGCCGTTACTCAAGCACGACTATACATACGCCTTTGAATTTCTTCTCAGACGTATGCAGGTTTCCTCACGATGTTTTACTTCACCGTAAAGCTCGTGGTGTGACTAATCACTGTACTTAAGTTCAGAAAAACTCATTGGTACAGTCGGGATTCGGACTTGCGACCTTTGCGTCGCAGGCAACTGCTCGAACCACTCGGCCACCACGGCTTTTCTTTAATTATTAAAATATTTAACATTTTATTTATTTCAAAAATAAATAAAATATTTTATTTCTTTACCAACATAATACATTGGCAATAACAATAAATGAAGCTTCCTTATCAGTATGTGATATACTTGTATCATAAGGTGAAATTGAAACTAAAGAATGAAAAAATGAAACTACTAGTTAAATTTTTTCATTCCCCACCCGTATTTGCTCAGTACACTGAAAGTATATTATTAATAGCTACAAAATATATGTATGTTCGTTACCTGCAACTCAAGGACGAAAACGTTAAGAGTACTCGAAACCGACGAGCACGTATGATGAGACTGATGAATGTAAGTATGTAATTTTAAGAGAGGTAGGGCATAACGGGTTTCCCGTTCGAATTTGGAGCTGCCCGACTGGGGCAGGACCTCCACCTTATAGAAGTCCGTAGCCAAATAACACATTTTTTTGTGTTGTGTTCCTACGCGGTGAATAAGGTTTCCAGTAATGAGCTCCTTGGGGAGGGGGAGGATTGTTACACTGTGTTGGAAGCAGAGGGATTAAACCCATTATACTGCCAACACACTATAACTCTCCGAACACAGAGTGGCAACGCGCAAGTGATACTTCGATATCGTGAGCGTAAATAGGCTGCGGTAACCGTTTCCCATCAGGTGGGCCGTATGCTTGTTTGCCACTCTTGTTGTATAAAAAAAATATGGACGAAGCGAAAGAGATATATAAGTCTAGAGAGAACTGGCGCTCTCGTATTCTCTCTGCCTACCCCATTAGGGTTTCGACGTAAATAGGCTATGGTAACCTTTCCATCAGGTGGACCATTTGCTTGTTGGCCACTTCTGTGGTATGAAGCAAAATATTTTTTTCATAACTATACGTAATCAGGCACGTAAGGAATACAGTTTGATAAATGTAGCGGGTCTGTATCGCCGACTAGCACAGCCGCAAGGATTTGTAGTCAAAGGTAAACCCTGCTGAAAGTGATAACTGAAACCAGGAATTACTTGCGGGGATGTATCACGAACTCAAGACTTTAACAGAGATAGGGCATAACAGGATGTACTGTAATTTATATTATAACATTACATTCTAATTAGCCTTGATCTTAATTTAATTATTAATTATATAAATTTAATAATGATTGTGTTACTACGCCCATCAGGGTATATTGTAAGTTTATAATAATTGTAAACTGTTGCAAAATAAATAAATTTTGTTAGGAGATGAAACAAGCAAACGTTTCCTTTGCGATACAAGTGTTCATCACCCGGATATTTTAAATCTTGTCGTATGAACAGAGTGCTTTGACTGGCGATGTATGGTACACAGTAGGTCTATGTAAAGACCACGAAGAGGAAGGTCACGTTCCAAATAACTAGATCAAATCGAACGGACACCCAAAGATGGGAACATCAACAGAACTCAAAACCGGCGAGCATGTATGAAGAGACTGGTGAATGTGAACGAAGCGAAGCAGGTATGTAAATCGAGAGAGAACTGGCGCTCTATACTCTCTGCCTGCCTAGTTTAGGGACTCGGCGTGATGATATGTATATGTATGTCTATGTAAAATATGTATATATATCTTCACACCTTCCGACAGTGGTTCCCGAAGGGGTAAGCAGAGGTTAATAAGAGATATACTTTACGTGCCAACGTGTCAGATATCGGAAATAATAAATATCCAAATATAGGCCGAGTGGTTCGAGCAGTTGCCTGCGACACAAAGGTCGCAAGTTCGAATCCCGACTGTACCGATGAGTTTTTCAGAACTTAAGTACAGTGATTAGTCACACCACGAGCTGAACGGTGAAGGAAAACATCGAGAGGAAACCTGCATACGTCTGAGAAGAAATTCAAAGGCGTATGTATAGTCGTGCTTGAGTAACGGCGATGGACTCGCCATCTGTCACGTTGGCACCTAATATACCTCTGGCGGAAAGTGGGTGTGTGGGTATTACCCATACACCTCTGCCTACCCCTTCGGGGACCCTTGTGGGAAGGCGTGAGGATAAATATCTTATCTATAACCTAATAATCTCTCTGTAACAAATTTCATTCATTTCCGTTTTTACCATAATTAATTCCAGAATCCTTACTAACGTCGGCATTTATAATCTTAGAATCGTAAGTTACCTCTGCCAACGCTGAAGATATCCTCTATGCACTCTAGGAAGCGTGAACGCGTGATAATAAGATAACGAACTCAGGTTTATACATAGTATAAACATTAGGGACGTCCTTTGAAGGATTTTCAACTTACCTTTAATGAAAAAAGTTATCCCAGCAGATGTTATATTGTATATACATACATATCATCACGCCAAGTCCCTAACGGGGTAGGCAGAGAGTATAGAGCGCCAGTTCTCTCTAGACTTACATACCTCTTTCGCTTCGTCCACATTCATCAGTCTCTTCATACATGCTCGTCGGTTTCGAGTACTCTTATCGTTCCCGTCCTTGAGAGTCCGATCTATTTGATACGACTAAAAATAATGTCCAGCAAACAAAATATAATTCAGCTTTACGACTTTATTTACTAAAATCTTCTATCACGTATGTGTAGGTATATAGTTATAAAGATCTCTCGATCCGACCTCGCCCAGTTGGCAAGCTGCGCGGGCGCCGGTCAAGGCGGCCAGCTCATGTGTCACGCTACTGGCATGCGACTGTATACTATTGAATATTTGGAAAATCACTATCATTGCGTCTGGATGCTAAGATAGTAATATCCTCACGCCTTCCCACAAGGGTCCCCGAAGGGGTATGCAGAGGTGTGTTGTGTAATACCCACACACCCACTTTCCGCCAGAGGTATATTAGGTGCCAACGTGACAGATGGCGAGTCCATCGCCGTTACTCAAGCACGACTATACATTCGCCTTTGAATTTCTTCTCAGACGTATGCAGGTTTCCTCTCGATGTTTTCCTTCACCGTAAAGCTCGTGGTGTGACGAATCACTGTACTTAAGTTCAGAAAAACTCATTGGGACAATCGGGATTTGAACTTGCGACCTTTGCGTCGCAGGCAACTGCTCGAGCCATTCGGCCACCACGGCATCTCTAGGAGGTATATACATTTTATTTATGTATTATCTAAGACATGATGAATGAGGAATTTGCCCATACTAAAGCAACTGAGCCGGCGAATTTCTAGGGACCAATACCTTCCTTAAATCAAATCCAGTGACCACGTCCCAAAGCAGTTAATTACAAATTTGTTGGCAGCCCTTTAAAAGCGATTTTCAGTCAAACTAACCTATGATAGGTTATTCCAGTTAGTATGTCGAATCTTGAGGTTTGATTCGAAAAGTTAGATACTCGCCGAGCTCACAGAGTTACAGAGAGAGACCAGCGACATCTCTCTCAAGACTGTCGTGTTAACTACATTAATCAGTCTCTTTATTCTCGCCGGTCTTCTAGTTCTCCCAACGTTCCCGTTCTAATTCTTTTTTGTTCTTTGTTTCTCTCGCTTTCACGCCTTCATGTAATTTTGCACGTAGGATCTCAGGGATGCAGAAAAGAACATACGTACATACCATCACGTATGACCCCATACGAGGGGTATGCAGAGAGAGTAGAAAGCGTTCTACTTTATATAATATCACTTGTGGATGAAGTGACGAGTTAGCTCTAGACTTACATACCTCTTTCACTTCATCCACATTAATCAAAAATAGAACGAATTATTTATTTTATCCTGTTTCGAAAGAAGCCTTGTAAATAGCCGATGTATAAATATTTCCAGTTCATTTATATCCCATGACGTATTCGCTCGCAATAATCACGATTTGCCCAATAGCCTGTACACGTAAAAGTTTCTGCAACAGTTGTGGAACATACCAACTGTCAGTTTGCAACTAGCCCCAGCCTACATCACGGCCTTGTAACTTCGTGAATCTGTTCCTAAATTCGTGAATATATTACTGAGTTCTTGTGGCGATATACAAAACGTCATTTTACGAAAGGGTTGTTTTTGGAAGGGTGTAAAAAAGTGCTGGGTTGGCAAAGTGCGAGCGATTTCTTTAGCTCTACAAACGGTAACGCCATCTTTTACATTGGTATCTAGATATATCACCGGCGAAATGTACATGTTGTTACACATCTGCCTACCCCATTGGCGACCTTGTGGGGTATGAAGATGTGTATATATAGTATAGCAATTAAATCTGGATTCAGTTTGTTTAAACTCCAACTACTTACACAGTATAAATCAAACGGAAACACTCAAAGATCGAAACGTCAAAAAGTGGCGAACGCGTGCACTTAGGAAGTGACCTATGAAGAAAAAAGGTTAATACGTTTAGAGTGAGCCGGTGTAATACTCCTTCTGCCTAGTTCTAGAAACTCGGCGTGATATCTATGTATTGACGTAGACAAGGCCCAATTTTCTTAACAGCCCTATCTCGCTTGCAATGAATCGTGCAAGACGTTTGATATACAATCATTGCTAAAATTGTTATATTGAAAATATCTCTAAGTACCAATAATCGACGCACATACCCCGTCCTACATTCGAAGCTACATAAAAATTAATAATAAAGCTCATATAACCAGGAGAGTAAGACCCTTGGTCCCCTCTAGGAACCGTACAAAACCTGCAGACTCCTTGCGAACGCGGGACCCTCGTACTTTGGCCGCAACAACAAAGGTAGGCCGACCAAATGAGATATCCAATTTTATTGTCATGGAAATGATTTCTGCCAAGGATGCACGGGAAATATTTGTAGCATACTTATTACACTTTTATGGGCAGATCAAAGGCGGAGCCGTCGTTAAGATATGTCTTAAGACGTGCGAAGGGCTAAAGCGAAGGGTTGGTTTGACAAATAGAAGGTGTTTTTGAAAGGGACGTCGGCGACGTGAATAATGATGACGACTGTACCTACCTACGTCATGGTAAGGTCCCTATTGGTATCTTTGAAAGGACCTTTTTCGAAAGAATGAGGTTTTCAAATCAGTTTCTTTTTACATTTTTCTTCGTATTTTTCGTTCTCTTTCTGTCTGTGAACCGAGTTGTTCAATCAAATCCATTTCCAAATATATTTGTGCTGTGTGACCGTGTGGCCGAGTGGTTGGAGTTTGCAATTTCGAATCCCGACTGCACCAATGAGATTTTCAGAACTTACATACATACATATCATCACGCCAAGTCCCTAACGGGGTAGGCAGAGAGTAAAGAGCGCCAGTTCTCTCTAGACTTACATACCTCTTTCACTTCGTCCACATTCATCAGTCTCTTCATATCAGTCAGAACTTAGGTACAGTGATTAGTCACACCACGAGCTATACGGCGAAGGAATCATGCATACGTTTGAGAAGACATTCAAAGGCGTCGTCCGTCATGTTGCCACCTCAAATATATCTTTGACTCCTTCCCTATACACCTCTGCTCACCCCTTCGGGGACCCTTATGAGGAGGTGTGAGGATATATATGACTGGTTATTTAAATTGCATTGTATTAATTCCTGTTTAAGGGTTTACACTTATCTTCTGTAAGTCAGGAGTACTCCCTGGTCTTGTTTCGAGAATACCCACAAGTTTGTTTAAATAAATAAATACCTCGGGACATTCCACACAAATTGACCTAGTCCCAAATTAAGCAAAGCTTGTGTTATGGTACCTAGACAATGGTATATTTACTTAAATAGATAGTACATACATACATACATACATATAATCACGCCTCTTTCCCGTAGGGGTAGGCAGAGACCACTTCTTTCCACTTGCTACGATCCTTACATACTTCTTTCGCTTCGTCCACTTTCATTATTCTCTTCATACATGCTCTTCAGTTTAGGGTACTCTTGACCTGGCCTTTTTTCAAGACGTCCCTAATTTGGTCTAGAAACGTCCGTCTAGGTCTACCCATTCCAACACTTTCATTCACACTCGCCTTATACACTTTTTTCGTCAATCGTTCTTCATTCATTCTCTCGACATGGCCAAACCATCTCAGCATACCTTTCTCAATTTTTGTCACTACATCTTCTTTCAGACCACAACGGTAGATATATACATAAATACATAGGACATCCAAGACTAAGGTCCAAATACTCGTGTTCATCACACAAATATCTGCCCTCAGAGGGATTCGAAGCTGCGGCCTCAAGTTTCGCAGTCAGGAGCTCTAACTACTAGACCAGACCGTCATATAGTCTCTGCCTACGCTGTGAGCGACTTGACGTGATATTATATGTACGTATAATACTATATGTACATACATATATAAATAAAATAAAATAAAAATATAAAAAAATATAAATAATAATATATCCTCACGCCTTCCCACAAGGGTCCCCGAAGGGGTAGGCAGAGGTGTATAGGTAATACCCACACACCCACTTTCCGCCAGAGGTATATTAGGTGCCAACGTGACAGATGGCGAGTCCATCGCCGTTACTCCAGCACGACTATACATACGCCTTTGAATTTCTTCTCAGACGTATGCAGGTTTCCTCTCGATGTTTTCTTTCACCGTTAAGCTCGTGGTGTGACTAATCACTGTACTTAAGTTCAGAAAAACTCATTGGTACAGTCGGGATTCGAACTTGCGACCTTTGCGTCGCAGGCAACTGCTCGAACCACTCGGCCACCACGGCTTCTCTGGCGTTATCTATACTGATATTATGAAGAGATTCTTATTTTGTGCAAATCCAAGGAAGTAATTAATCCGGTTTAAGAAATATTTTTGCATTAGTTCGTTTATTCAGAGTACCTGGATGACCGAGCTTAGCTCGGTAAATATAATATAAAATATTATTTCGTGCGAATTACATACTTATGAAATATTAATAATATTTTTAATCTTACTTACATAATAATGAAATAATATGAACTTGTTATTTAAATAAAAAATCACGTGTGCAATTAGTTTAATATTTTATTGAAAAAAGTAGGTATTAACTTATTTACAGTTGTGGTTGTCACTAATGTATCATGGTCTACTTCACCTAACATTTAGTGTTTATTTCATGTTAAGAAACGAAAAAGGTATGCCAATTTAAAGAATCATCTATCTAAACATATAATAAAAATGTAACGGATCCCTGTCTGTGCATGGAAGATGTATAAGAAAAAAATATGATTAGGACCTTTACCAACGCAAACAGCACCCAAAACACTGATTGTTAGAATTTTTGTCTGTTTGTCTGTGCGTTTGTGCCGTACGCTGCCTCAAATCTTGTAGACATCGCTCCTGTTGTTCGTCATTTTCAGTAGCTACACGTTGTGCTGTACGCTGCCGCAAATCTTGTAGACATCGCTCCTGTTGTTCGTCATTTTCAGTACCTACACGTTGTGCTGCACGCTGCCGGAAATCTTGTAGACACCGCTCCTGTTGTTCGTAATTTTCAGTAGCTACACGCTGTGCCGCACGCTGCCACAAATCTTGTAGACATTGCTCCTGTTGTTCGTCATTTTCAATAGCTACACGTAGTGCCGCACGCTGCCGCAAATCTTGTAGAAATCGCTCCTGTTGTTCGTCATTTTTAATAGCTACACGTTGTGCTGCACGCTGCCGGAAATCTTGTAGACATCGCTCCTGTTGTTCGTCATTTTCAGTAGCTACACGTTGTGCCGTACGCTGCCTCAAATTTTGTAGACATTGCTCCTGTTGTTCGTCATTTTCAATAGCTACACGTAGTGCCGCACGCTGCCGCAAATCTTGTAGAAATCGCTCCTGTTGTTCGTAATTTTTAATAGCTACACGTTGTGCTGCACGCTGCCGGAAATCTTGTAGACATCGCTCCTGTTGTTCGTCATTTGACGACCGTCTGGTCTAGTGGTTAGAGCTCCTGACTGCCAAACTTGAGGTCGCGGGTTCGAATCCCGCTGAGGGTAGATATTTGTGTTATGAACACGAATATTTGTACCTTAGTCTTGGATGTCCTATGTATTTAAGTATATATCTATCTATATAAGTAAATATATCATTGTCTAGTTACCATAACACAAGCTTTGCTTAATTTGGGACTAGGTCAATTTGTGTGGAATTGTCCCAGGTATTTATTTTTATTTATTTATTATTATTTTCAGCAGCTACACGTTGTGCCGTACGCTGCCTCAAATTTTGTAGACTTCGCTCCTGTTGTTCGTCATTTTTAGTAGCTACACTTTGTGACGCACGCTGCCACAAATCTTGTAGACACCGCTCCTGTTGTTCGTAATTTTCAGTAGCTACACGCTGTGCCGCACGCTGCCACAAATCTTGTAGACATTGCTCCTGTTGTTCGTCATTTTCAATAGCTACACGTAGTGCCGCACGCTGCCGCAAATCTTGTAGAAATCGCTCCTATTGTTCGTCATTTTTAATAGCTACACGTTGTGCTGCACGCTGCCGGAAATCTTGTAGACATGGCTCCTGTTGTTCGTCATTTTCAGTAGCTACACGTTGTGCCGTACGCTGCCTCAAATTTTGTAGACATCGCTCCTGTTGTTCGTCATTTTCAGTACCTACACGTTGTGTTGCACGCTGCCGGAAATCTTACAGACGTTGCTCTCGTGGTTCGTAATTTTTAGTAGCTACACGTTGTGCCGCACGCTGCCACAAATCTTGTAGACATCGCTCCTGTTGTTCGTAATGTTCAGTAGCTACACGTTGTGCCGCACGCTGCCGCAAATCTTGTAGAAATCGCTTCTGTTGTTCGTAATTTTCAGTATCTACACGTTGTGCCGCACGCTGCCGCAAATCTTGTAGACGTCGTTCCCGCTGTTCGTAATTTTCAGAAGCTACACGTTGTGCTGCACGCTGCCGGAAATCATACAGACGTTGCTCTCGATGTTCGTAATTTTCAAGAGCTACACGTTGTGCCGCACGCTGCCGCAAACCTTGTAGACATCGCTCCTGTTGTTCATAATTTTCAGTAGCTACACATTGTGCCGCACGCTGCCGCAAATCTTGTAGACGTCGTTCCCGCTGTTCGTCATTTTCAGTAGCTACACGTTGCACTGCACGTTGCCGGAAATCTTACAGACGTTGCTCTCGTTGTTCGTAATTTTCAGTAGCTACACATTGTGCCGCACGCTGCCGCAAATCTTGTAGTAGTCGTTCTCTCGTGAACATCTAAATCACAAGACCTTTCTGCTCATATAATGTTAGTCTAGTTTTGCAAGACTCTTACTTTAGCACTACGTGTGGGACGAGCGGAAAGCTGATTATTTTCATGGTTTTCTTGAAATGAGTCTTGCTTGTCGATCACTATTTTCTTCAAGGTATTCTTGAGACGAGTCGCGGCTGCGTGGATTTAGATTGTGTATAAGCGTTTCTTTTTTTCTTCTTTTAGGCATTTTGTCATGTAAGTAAATAATTGATTTTATATATAATACGTCTACGATAACGGTAAAGCAGTGGGGAAATTCATATTCTAATGAAATTGTAGGAGATTTTCATTGCCTAAAAACACGGATATAACTACTTTTTTAAAAATGAAACCTAGCCAGATCGATTTATCGCCCCCGAAATCCCCCCCCAAGCAAATTTCATGAAAATCGTTGGAGCCGTTTCCGAGATTCAGATTATATATATACAAGAATTGCTCGTTTAAATCACGAATAACGTCAAATAACGCCAAACCAAAAACTCATTGGCTTAAAGTTTGTTGCTTAGCAACGCTTTATTGTTGCTATGTCGGTAAAGCAGTGGGGAAATTCATATTCTAATGAAATTGTAGGAGATTTTCATTGCCTAAAAACACGGATATAACTACTTTTTTTAAAAATGAAACCTAGCCAGATCGATTTATCGCCCCCGAAATCCCCCCCGAGCAAATTTCATGAAAATCGTTGGAGCCGTTTCCGAGATTCAGATTATATATATACAAGAATTGCTCGTTTAAAGGTATAGGGATATACTACAAGCAAGATATACTACTAAAGAGAGCGGTTAAAAATGTTATCCGTATTAAAGCTTCTTAATTTTACAAAAAAAAAATAGAAGCAAGAATGAAAAGCAGTAGTTTTTACCTAAAAAATCCAGAAACCAATCTGTAAGCAATGTAAATATCGCAGCCGATCCGGTTACAGCCGGTTCATACCGGATCGCGGCGGATAATCTTGAAAAATGCCGCTGACATTGTGATCCGATGTTATCCCATATAAAATTCTCTTAGGAACCCCCACGTGTATCGTTCTAGCCGACTGCGTACTATAAACTGTGTTATGATTTTATCAGAGGCAAGATATTTTGTATTTTCGACGTTTTACCCGCGGGAGCCGGTTGGTTGAATTATGGAAGATAGATGAGCCAACTCCTGGGGATTTTGCGGGAAAACCGCGTTTATATTTCATTAACTTTGATTCGTGTTCCCATCCTTGAGTGTCCAAGATAAATACATATTTTACTTACAGTTTGACTTTTTAACGCCAATGTAACTCTCAGGTAAGCTATTTACTAACGCACACACACACACACACACACACTTTCCGCCAGAGATATCTTTAAGGTGCCAACGTGACAGATAGCGAGTCCATCGCCGTTACTCAAGCACGACTATACATACGCCTTTGAATTTCTTCTCAGACGTATGCAGGTTTCCTCTCGATGTTTTCCTTCACCGTAAAGCTCGATGTGCGACTATTTATCTTGTTGTATAAACCTGTGAGATGTCACAAAATACGTTTCATAATCATATTTCAGGATTTTCCTGTAAAAGAGGAAGCATAATATATATTGCCCGACCTTTATCAACTTATGTTATATTAACTAAACTTGTTACGCCGCGTCAAAGCTAAGGGAAAACCTTTAAGTAAGAGCAACCAAAAGAACAGGGGACGAGCTAAAAGCAAAATGTCAGGTGGAAAATCAAGGAAAACTATTATTGTTATTGCATTTTCAAACTTAAGTTTGGACGTAGTAATATATATAATATCCTCACGCCTTCCTACAAGGGTCCCCGAAGGGGTAGGCAGAGGTGTATAGGTAATAATAATATCTTATAATTTATAGTAATTTACTGAGCATAAAATTGGTTACGTGTTATTTCAATTATAGAAACAAATATGTAGGTAGTTAGTGGATAAGCAAAGCAACTAAGTTAACAAAATAACGGGCAGGGAATTTATATTAGAACTCACATTATTTAAAGTAGTAAGCAGACAAAGGATTATATAGATATACATACATACATACATATAATCACGCCTCTTTCCCGTAGGGGTAGGCAGAGACCACTTCTTTCCACTTGCTACGATCCTTACATACTTCTTTCGCTTCGTCCACTTTCATTATTCTCTTCATACATGCTCTTCGGTTTAAGCTACTCTTGACCTGGCCTTTTTTCAAGACGTCCCTAATTTGGTCTAGAAACGTCCGCCTAGGTCTACCCCTTCCAACACTTTCATCCACACTTATATATATACATATATATAGATAATATAATATATCCTCACGCCTTCCCACAAGGGTCCCCGAAGGGGTAGGCAGAGGTGTATAGGTAATACCCACACACCCACTTTCCGCCAGAGGTATATCAGGTGCCAACGTGACAGATGGCGAGTCCATCGCCGTTACGACTCCTCCAGCCTCCAGCCTCCAGCACGACTATACATACGCCTTTGAATTTCTTCTCAGACGTATGCAGGTTTCCATTCGATGTTTTCCTTCACCGTAAAGCTCGTGGTGTGACTAATCACTGTACTTAAGTTTAGAAAAACTCATTGGTACAGTCGGGATTCGAACTTGCGACCTTTGCGTCGCAGGCAACTGCTCGAACCACATATATATAGATAATATATAGGTTCGAATAGTCGGTCGGAATGCAGAGACTGCAAGTTCCAATCTCGACGAAACCAATGAGTTTTCCTGAACTTCATCATCATATTATGTTAAAGAAATGTGCGGAGTAACGATTTTAGATCGAATCCACAATGAAGAGATTCGCAAATCAACTGGCGTGAATGAGGGCGGGATTGTAAAGATGAAGAAAGGCATGTTACGTTGGTTTGGACACATAGAAAGGATGAGTGAAGAAAGATTGACGAAACAGATATACAAAGCAAAAGTGTATGCAAGAAGAGGCAGAGGAAGGCCACGTTCCAACTACCTGGATCAAATCGATCGGACTCTCAAGGACGGGAACGTTAAGAGTACTCGAAACCGACGAGCATGTATGAAAAGACTGATGAATGTGGACGAAGCGAAAGAGGTATGTAAGTCTAGAGAGAACTGGCGCTCTATACTCTCTGCCTACCCCGCTAGGGACTTGGCGTGATGATATGTATGTATGTATGTTAAAGAACTGCGCTCTTGTCGGCGTCTCTGATGCAGTCCCTTCCATTTGCTATAAATGACAGGGGTTCGAACTTCGAGGAACTCGAACAGCTCAGCCACCGCGTTCATTATCTTGAAGAGAGACCTGATTACCCGCTTCATCATCAATCATTCCACCCCTTTAAAAAAAAAAGGTTTAAATGGCAGGCACCTTTTTTGCAGTATAAATAACCGTTTCCATGAAAGGAAATCAGTTTTAAACAGACCTTATAAAAAGTTTCTGAGAATCCAACTCCATAGCACGGTTTGGTACTTTCTTCAAGCACTTCTATATTAACGTCTTATCTTTTCTTCTCGGACGTTTGCAGGTTTCCTCTCGATATTTTCTTTCACTGTAAAGCTCGTAGTGTGACTAACCACTATTTAGAAACACACATTGGTGTCCACAGTCAATCTTGCCATCTTCGCGTTGCAGGCAACTAATCGAATTACTCGGCCACTACTAGTAATTAATAATATATAATGAAATAATATACCCTCACGCCTTCCCACAAGGGTCCCCGAAGGGGTAGGCAGAGGTGTATAGGTAATACCCACACACCCACTTTCCGCCAGAGGTATATTAGGTGCCAACGTGACAGATGGCGAGTCCATCGCCGTTACTCCAGCACGACTATACAGACGTATGCAGGTTTCCTCTCGATGTATTCCTTTACCGTTCAGCTCGTGGTGTGACTAATCACTGTACTTAAGTTCAGAAAAACTCATTGGTACAGTCGGGATTCGAACTTGCGACCTTTGCGTCGCAGGCAACTGCTCGAACCACTCGGCCACCACGGCTGTTCTTACTAATTAAATTTACTAGTAATTAATATCTTAATAAAACTGTTATATAAAAATTATGACACAAAACGCAGGTATACAACGCTTTAATCTACTCGGCAAACGAAAAAGTTTAATACCCACAGACACGCGGGGAAAGCTCGTCGCTCTACCATAAAGTACAAAATGAAGATGCTAGGATATTAGGCTGCGACACACGTACACACTTTATCTGTTCCCTGAGATTTATAACCGCCAATTGTGATTTAGCTGTGTGCCTAGAGCCTTACTGCGGTGGTGCATAAAAATGCTTTTGGTACAAATTTAGTCCATGTTGCTAATAAAAAAAAGCCGTGGTGGCCGAGTGGTTAAGGTAGCTGCCTGCGACACAAAGATCGCAAGTTCGAATCCCGACTGATGAGTTTTTCTGAACTTAAGTACAGTGATTAGTTACATCACGAGCTTTACGGTGAAGGAAAACATCGAGAGGAAACCTGCATACGTCTGAGAAGCAATTCAAAGGCGTATGTATAGTCGGGCTTGAGTTACGGCGATGGACTCGCCATCTGTCACGTTATCATCTAAAATATATCTCTGGCGGAAAATGGGTGAGTGGGTACCACCTATACACTACACCTTCGGGGACCCTTGTGGGAAGGCGCGAGGTTGAGAAACTCATTATTTAGACAATATTCACGTTCTAAGTATTTGTAAAGGCTACAAAAATAAAATAATTTAAAGTACCTAGTGAATTTTCGCTATTACAAAATCAATATATATATTTTAATTATCATCATCATCATATCATCACGCCGAGTCCCTAACGGGTAGGCAGAGTGTATAGAGCGCCAGTTCTCTCTAGACTTACATACCTCTTTCGCTTTATTGATTGATAATTAATCATTTATAGATAAACTAGATGTCCCGCCCAGCTTCGCTTGGGTAAAAAGGGTAATATTTCCTGAAGCACAATCGCAGCGCCACCTATCGGGTCCAATTGTGAATTTAAACCATTCTCGAATCCACCTGAACACACAAAAAAACAATAAAATCGATCCGTCCGTTTTGGAGGAGTGCAGTGACAAACACACGCACAGAAGAAATATATATACATACATACAAAAATACATACATACATACATATAATCACGCCTCTTTCCCGTAGGGGTAGGCAGAGACCACTTCTTTCCACTTGCTACGATCCTTACATACTTCTTTCGCTTCGTCCACTTTCATTATTCTCTTCATACATGCTCTTCGGTTTAGGGTACTCTTGACCTGACCTTTTTTCAAGACGTCCCTAATTTGGTCTAGACACGTCCTTCTATCCTCTATCCCTTCCAACACTTTCATTCACACTTGCCTTGTACACTTTTTTCGTCAATCGTTCTTCATTCATTCTCTCGACATGGCCAAACCATCTCAGCATACCTGTCTAAATTTTTGTCACTACATCTTCTTTCAGACCAACGTTTCCTTATCTCACTATAATAAATATATATACTAGCTGATGCGCGCAACTTTGTCTGCGTACCTAAGAGAGAGAGTTCTTGCAGAAATTAATTTTACGTGAATTTAAAAGGTATTGTTATACGATGAGATAACGCAAAAACAAATTAGAAAATCCGTTCGCTGAGTACAACCGTTCCGTAGCGAGCCAACCACGCGTGTGAGTTGCGGAGTTATTTTATCTATCTCCTAAGATGTTGATTGAAATCAAGTGATGTCAAGTACAATGTCGTTTACATTTAAATACTTATGATTAATAACATGTTTATTTGGATAAGGATTAATATTATGTTGATAAAAAATCTTCGGAAATAATGCATTGATTTCGAACAAATTCTATTACCGTAAAAAAAGTTATAGTTAGTCAATCTTAAAAGATAGACATATGCTGTCGCGGACTTTTTTTAGAACTTTTACTAGGAACAATTCCATCATTAATATTATTTGCGTATTTAAACCGTTTACGCAGCGCACGCAACGGAAGCTCTCAAAAAAAAAAACTAAAAAACACGCTTTTTATAGAAAACCGAACTAAAAATAGAAAATAAATTTCGATAATATCTTAAAAAGCGTGGGGTGCATGGTGTCAATAGTTATAAATATTTTATTGACAGATATTAGTAGAGTGATTATCATTTCGGTAATATCTTAAAAAGCACCCCACGCTTTTTAAGATATTATCGAAATTTATTTTCTATTTTTTAGTTCGGTTTTCTATAAAAAGCGTGATTTTTAGTTTTTTTTTTAACTATTATTTATTTTCTACTTTTTAGTTATTAGTGTATTGTCATCGGTCCTCGATAAGTCTACAAAGTTTGAACGAAATCTGGCCGTTTAAAGTGGGTCAAAATCGAGCTCAAAGAAGTCGGTTACATACATACATACATACATACAGGTGAAGCTAATATAAAGCGTGTAAAAAGGAATATTTTTTCCCATTCCTGCAACATTTTTAATTTATGCTTCGCTCCTATTGGTTGTAGCGTGATGTTATATAGCCTAAAGCCTTCCTAGAGAAATGGACTATCCTACATTCCAACCAGTAGTTCATGAGATTAGCGCGTTCAAACAAACAAACAAACTCTTCAGCTTTATAATATTAAAATATTACGAGTACTTCCTGAGATTAGCGCGTTCAAGCAAACAAACAAACAAACTCTTCAGCTTTATAATATTAAAATATAGACATATATGAAAAGATAACTTTAACGTTGGCATAACAAATGTCATACGCCATGTTCTCGGCTTGAATAAACAGAACAGTAGCTTGGAACAAAACTCTCATTGAATTAGGGACTGACAGAAATTGTCGCGACAAATATTCCCCGTCTGTGTGCGAGAGGACAACTGAATTACCTAGGTCTTAGCTTCTGTGACACTTACATAAATTAGTTAAAAGCATCTTCAATTTTGTGTATTAAGACTTATTTTCATTTAATTAGCTAGAGAGCTGGATGAAGCGAGGAGTCGTACTTTTGTGGCAATTCGAGCTACGTTTCATTTGGATTTCAAAGAAAGAAATAAAACCGGCCAAGTTAATAAGCATAAGTATAGTCTAAGAGCTGTAGTGGCCGAGTGGTTCAAGTAGTTGCTTGCAGCACAAAGATTGCAAGCTCGAATCCCGACTGTCCAATGAGTTTTTCTTAAGTACAGTCACGCCAACATGGAAGGAACACAAACTGCCAAGGAAACCTGCATACGTTTGAGAATACATTCAAAGGCGCATTTTTTCCGCAGAGTACAGCGTGGAGTTTCATGAAATTCCTTTTTAACTTTTTTCTTTATACCACTAAGGTAACAAACAAACAAGCATTCATCCAATGATAAGCGGTCATCGCCCCCTCATAGCAGTAAGAAAAGAAGATATGTTTAAACTAAAGCAAACAAAATTAATGAATTGGAAAATATTTTGTATAGAGCCATTCCACTAAACTCAGAATCATAACTGAATTCGTAATGTGAGTTCAAAAATCCTGGCATATCGCCAATCGCCCGGACATTCCGGCGCGTCTAGACGATACGCGACATGCCGTCACCGTGTGTGAACTCGGGAAATACGTAACGTGGCTATTAAAAATTATGACAGCGACTAAAGCATTTAGTTAGATAATTCAATAAACCGTAGAACCACAAAGGTCTCGTACCGCGCGGTTCCAAAGGAACTTCCACTCATTATCAATGAGTTTCTCTTTACATAAGTACAGTGATTAGTTACACCACAAGCTTTAAACCTGCATACGATTGAGAAGAAATTCAAATGATGTATAGTCGTGCTTGAGTAACGGCGATGGACTCGCCATGTCACGTTGACAGCCTAAATATATCTTGGCACATAAAATATCTCACTGGCGGAAAGTGGGTGCGTGGACCTAAACACCTCTGTGTCTAATGTGTAAGTCTATCTCTTGTGGTAAGGTTTGAAGATATATGTAGCGCTAGAGGCTAGCAGTTTCAAGAATTCACGAGTATCACTGATTTAGGCAGCAAGTAGGTATCAATATACCCAATTTTTTCATGAAAGAACGTTTAAATAGCCTCAAACCTCCTTCAGCCGGAAGTTCATTAATACAAGTTTGAAATAAATATTTAACACTTAATTGGCCCTTTCATATTTGAGGAGTCGTGAAAATATCAATTAGGAGTGATTGTAAGCTTTTTAAGGGTTTTTCTAGTAATTAATTCAAGTGTAAAATTCGTCCAGCAGTTAAGAGGATTGAAATTATACAGAAAAATATCATTTGATTTTTTAACGTTTCTTTGACGGAATTAAGAGAGATCACAAAACCTGGTACATAGCGTACTCACTAATAAAATTTAAAATCTTCATGTAAAATAAATAAAATAACCTGGGACAAATCCACACAAATTGTCATAGCCCCAAATTAAGCAAAGCTTGTGTTATGGTAACTAGACAACGATATAGGTATCTTAATATATATAAATTACGTGTCACGTTGTTTGTCCGCGATGGGCTCCTAAACTACTTAACCGATTTCAATCAAATTAGCACACCATGTGCAGTTTCATCCAACTTCAAAGATAGGATAGCTTAAATCGCAATTGGACCCGATAGGTGGTGCTGCGATCGTGCTACGGGCAATTTAACTTTTTCACCCAAGCAAAGCTGGGCGGGACAGCTAGTTTACTTATATAGATGGATATATACATAAATACATAGGACATCTAAGACTAAAGTTTAGTGGTTAGAGTTCCTGAACATGCAACCAAACATAAACACATACATACCCATAATTCAATACCGATCCTTATTAATTAAATTTTCACTTTAATTGTGTCAACCAGGAACTCTGTAACATCTTGCTGGGGATGAGTGTTAATATCTGCGACACAGTTTTATACTGCTGCAGGCATTCCGCACATTAATTTGTAAAATAATAAAAAATAAACTGTGTTTCCTTTTCAAATAAAATATTATAATAATAAAAAATAAAATATTAAAAATATAAAAATATTTTCTACGTGCATATGAACGTATATGCGGTACCGATAACAAACTGTTTGTATGTTTGTTTTAGTAGGTTTTGTCCACAAACATTGTGTTACGTCGCCACTTCGCACTCGAAGTCACAGTAAGAGCTTAATGGCTTACTCGCGATGCGCGACATACTTTTGGCTTGCGCAAGGGTCCCCAAAGGGTAGGCAGAGGTGTGTAGGCGTGATTGAGTAACGGCGATGGACTCGCCATGTCACGTTAACAGCCTAAATATATCTCTCGCATAAAGTTTGTGTGTCTGTCCATACACCTCTGCCTACTCTTTCGGCGACCCTTGTGAAGGCAAGGTGTGAGGATACACAAGAAAATGTCAATGGTGCATTCGGATTTTGAACTTGTAATCTTTGCGTTGCAGTTGACTTGAACCACACGGCCACTGTAGCTCTTTCAATATGATTGTAGTACAATTAATCAGTGTTGGGACTTGATTTCTGGCATTTGAAAGGCACGTTTATATTAATCTTTATTTTCTTTGTTGACAGATCCCAGTGGACGGAGCAATGGAGACTGTATTTTCAAGTGACAAATGAAGAGAAGTGCAACTCAAAAAGCGAAATAGTAGTTCACGGAGTATTATTTATAACCATGCAAACAGTGCTAAAAAAACATAATATCTAACTGAAGAAATCGCGCGCGTACAAATAAAGTAGCAGACGAAACGCGTTTAGTAAAATAATACTGGATAAGTTTCTTGAAACTTATTGTTGTAGCTCGTAAAATATTTATTTGACAATTAACAGATAGCAGTTCCGAAAATAAACGCTTTGAACGCAAATAGCAGAACAATCTTGTTGTGATAATTTTGACACGAGATCAGTAAGCAGTAGCAGTGCAAAAATAACAATTAGAGCTTTGCTGTGATAAATTTTACTTAAGCAAAAATAACACTTGAGAGTTATATTGAGATAATTTTGACACGATCAGTGAGCATAAGCAGTATCAGAGAAAAAATAGCACATAGAATTTTTTACACTAAATACGATCAGTGAGCATATAGCATTAGCAGTGCAAAAATAACAGTTAGACTTTTGTTGTGACTATTTTAACACGTGATCAGTAAGCGCTTAACACTGACTGTGTAAAGTGAAGTGGTATGGTAAAGCATTGATGGTGGCCGGTCCCTCATCACGGATGTTGGCAAGCAGGCCTCCAGGCCGACAGGTCAATGATAGCGCTTTCTCTTTTCGTGCTGCTAACGGCACTGGGTAAGTCACTCATCCTTTTTTATTTATAATCATGCGGCCTCCTTGATTTACCGCGGCGGTTACCGTTGCCCGCCATTACTGAAGTTAAAGCTTTTGAAGTATTTATATTCATGTATGTATTATATATACATATATAGCACTGTTATCTTCTAGAGGTGGCGCGTATTGTGAATATTTCCTCAAGACGATCCAATAAAACAAACAGCTCTAAAAATAACAAAATTTCGACATTATCAAAGGAGGTATTCACACCAAACCTAGTTTTATCGTTGTTTTTTTCAGCACCTCTTATCAATATATCCCCACACCTTCCCACAAGGGTCCTGGAAGGGGTAGGCATATATTTTAGGTGCCAACGTGACAGATGGCGAGTCCATCGCCGTTACTCAAGCACGACTATACATCTTTGAATACCTTCTCAAACGTATTTCTGTTTCCTCTCGATGTATTCCTTAACGATAAAACTCGTGGTGTGACTAATCACTGCATTTAAGTTCAGAAAAAATCAATGGTACAGTCGGAATTCGAACTTGTACGACTCTACCACAACTGTTTTAACAATAAAATTAATGAACTAATGAGATATACAAAGACGGTTCAGTACAACAAAATCTTAATATATATAACAATAAAATTAATGAACTAATGAGATATACAAAGACGGTTCAGTACAACAAAATCTTAATATATATAAATTACGTGTCACGTTGTTTGTCCGCGATGGGCTCCTAAACTACATACCGATTTCAATCAAATTTGCACACCGTGTGTAGTTTGATCCATCTTAAAAGATAGGATAGCTAACATCACAATTGGACCCGATAGGTGGCGCTGCGATCGTGTTTCAGGAAGTTTAACTTTTTACCCGGGCGAAGCTGGGCGGGACAGCTAGTATAATATAAAGCGCACGTTTAAAAATGAATAAAAATACGTGATTTTGCGTCCATCCCCAAGGGAAGTAAATGTGGAAATAAAGAAATGGCGACCAAATTATTTTCGTCGGCTTTCCGCACGGTTGCCGCGAGAAATTTCAATATAGGCCGCATCTCGTTATACCATAGAACATTATTGGATCGGAATTTGACAAATATCATAACCGTGACGTATTAGATATTAAGGCAAAAGTATAAAGAAATACTGGAAATAAATTTAAAAATATATATTAATCTACAACAGAGCCGTGACCGATTGGATCGAGTCCGGATCACGACTGTTCTAATGAGTTTTTCTGAAATTAAGTACAGTGATTTGTCACACCACGATCTTTACGGTGAAGGAAAACATCGAGAGGAAACCTCCATACGTTTGAAAAGACACTCAAAGACGTATGCAGGTATATTAGTGCTTGAGTTACGGCGATCGACCCGGCCCTATATATTGAAGAAGGCTATATATAACAGGCTACAACCAATAGGAGCGAAGCGTCAATGAAAAATGTTGCAAAATCAGGGAAAAGGAATGTTTTATTACAGCAAAGATTAAGTTATAAAGACAGAACTAATTAATACGTACACGTTTTGTTCATAACTGCCGTGCTATTGTCGGCGATGGACCCGCCATCTGTCACGTTGGCACCTAAATTACAGCTTCTGGCGGAATGTATGTGTGTGAGCTCTACCTATACACCTCTGGGGGGACCCTCTGGGGGGACCCTCAGGGGGGACCCTTGTGGGAAGACGAGAAAATTAATAAGTTAAGGTTGGTGCACAAAGGGGCGAGGCAGTAATAAATCCAAGTATAGGATGGACCCGTTTAAAAGGCTCTTATCAAACTTTTTGCCGTTAGTGGGGCGTGCCTAGAGGTCGTTTGTAATTGTAACGACCTTTGTCTAACATTTATCGGTCAGAATTGCTGAAAATGCAGTAATAAATTGATATTAAGAAATGTGTTATACGATCAGACACCCAAGTATGAGAACGTCAAGAATATTCGAAACTGGCGAGCACGTATGAAGATACTGATGAATGTGGACGAAGCGAAAGAGGTACGCACGAGTAGTGAGAACTGGCACTCTACTCTCTCTGCTTACACCGTTTGAGGCTAGGCGAGATATATATATATATATATATATATATATATATATTCGTATGTGTGATTTCATACGAGCTTTACGGTAAAGGAAAACATCGAGAGCAAACTGCATAGTTTGAGAAGACATTTAAAGACAGGTATATTAGACAATACAATACAGACAATACGCCTTTGAATTGCTTCTCAAACGTATGGAGGATTCCTCTCGATCTTTCCTTCACCGCAAAGCTCGTGGTGTGAATAATCTCTGCACATAAATTCAGAAAAACACGTTCCTATAGTCGGGATTCGAACTTGCAATCTTAATGTTATTTGCAGTCTGTATGATACTACTCAAACCACTCGGCCACCGCGGCTGTTATATTCAATTGTGTAACATTCATGTTATACAATTGAATATAACAGTGGTTAGAGCTACTGACTGCGAAACTTGAGGTCGCGGGTTCGAATCCCGCTGAGGGCCGATATTTGTGTGATGAACACGAGTACCTTACGTTGTACCTTAGTCTTGGATGTCCCATGTATTTAAGTATATATCTATCTATATAAGTAAATGTCTAGTTACCATAAAACAAGCTTTGCTTAATTTGGAACTAGGTCAATTTGTGTGGAATTGTCCCAGGTATTTATTATTATTATTATTATTAATATATATATATATCCTCACGCCTTCCCACAAGGGTCCCTGAAGGGGGAGGCAGAGGTGTATAGGTAATACCCACACACCCACTTTCCGCCAGAGGTATATTAGGTGCCAACGTGACAGATGGCGAGTCCATCGCCGTTACTCCAGCACGACTATACATACGCCTTTGAATTTCTTCTCAGACGTATGCAGGTTTCCTCTCGATGCTTTCCTTCACCGTTCAGCTCGTGGTGTGACTAATCACTGTACTTTAGTTCAGAAAAAACTCATTGGTACAGTCGGGATTCGAACTTGCGACCTTTGCGTCGCAGGCAACTGCTCGAACCACTCGGCCACCACGGCTCTTAATATATATAAAATAAATAATAAATTTTCAAACTCCAGGAGACAGCCAAATATATAGTATTTTTTCTATTCAAGAGCGCCCAAGTGAATAACAATATCTACCAGATATTTGTGGCACCGTACGTAAGTCCACTTAATTCGCACAAACGCGGTTTTAATATAACGCCTTGGCGCATAGCCAGAGGGCCCAGATGCCCGCAACTAATGCATTATAAGCCTTATGGGACTTGTAATAAGCATCGGAAAACAAACGATTCGTGTTTATATTAGCTAAGGTATTTTTATTATGACAATAGGGAGAGGCGATTGAAAAAAGGGTTTCCAGGATTTACATTATATTTGGATGCTATAACATAGCATCCAAGTATATAGAACTCGAAGGAAAACATCGAGAGGAAACCGACACACGTTTGAGAAGAAATTCAAAAGCGTGTGTATAGTCGTGCTTGAGTAACGCAATGGACTAGCCATCTACCCGAGCCGTGGTGGCCGAGTGGGTTTAGTAGTTGCCTGCGACACAAAGATCGCAAGTGCGAATCCCGACTGTACCAATGAGTTTTTCTGAACTTAATTACAGTGATGAGCTGCTTATGGTGAAAGAAAACATCGAGAGGCAGTCGCGATGGCGCCTAAAATATATCTGACGTGACAGATGGCGAGTCCATCGCCGTTACTCAAGCACGACTATACATACGCCTTGGAATTGCTGCTCAAACGTCTGCGGGCTTCCTCTCGATGTTTTCCTTCACCGTAAAGCTCGTGGTATGACTAACCACTTTACTTAAGTTCAGAAAAACTCATTACTACAGTCGGGATTCGAACTTGCGATCTTTATGTCGCAGGCTACTCGAACCACTCGGCCACCACGGCTTTTTATTATTAAAGTACAGCATTCAGTCTTTATAAAAAAATATCTCCCGAAACAAACCTAGGTTCGCTAGATAACAAAATTAAACTTTCATATATTCGTATGCCAAGCACACAGTGAAGTTACAATGTAAAGTTCGTTGACCTGCCAAGTTGCTCTCAAGCGGCGACTAAGTTACAATCATATTAAAAACAAGTACAAACACACATGCCTTTTGTATGTAAATACTTTGTCTGGGAACTCTGAACGCCACTTTAAGGAACGTACCTTTTACCTACCATCTGGAGTATCTGAGAGTAAAACTCTCAAAGTATCAATATACTAGCAGCCCGTCCCGGCTTCGCACGACTAGACATAAGATTTCTTTATAAAAGAAAATATATCTTATGTCACTCAGGGTGAATGTAGCTTTCCAATGGTGAAATACTTTTTGAAATTGGCCAAGTAGTTTTTGACTTTATTCATTACAAACGTACACACACACACACACACAAAAATACAAATCTTTCCTCTTTATAATAATAATATATCGTCACGCCTTCCCACAAGGGTCCCCGAAGGGGTAGCCAGAGGTGTATAGGTAATACCCACACACCCACTTTCCGCCAGAGGTATATTAGGTGCCAACGTGACAGATGGCGAGTCCATCGCCGTTACTCAAGCACGACTATACATACGCCTTTGAATTTCTTCTCAGACGTATGCAGGTTTCCTCTCGATGTTTTCCTTCACCGTAAAGCTCGTGGTGTGACTAATCACTGTACTTAAGTTCAGAAAAACTCATTGGTACCGTCGGGATTCGAACTTGCGACCTTTGCGTCGCAGGCAACTGCTCGAACCACTCGGCCACCACGGCTCGGCGGCACGGCAGGGCACCTCTTTGTAATATTAAAAAGTATAGATCGAGAGCAAATAGATAGGGATACTATAGGTCCGTAATGTAGTTACGTAGTAGATAGAAGAAACTACCTTTTCCACTCCCACACCAAAGTCAAAGAGATCTGAGGGTCCGGAGACAACTGGCGCTCTGGTCTCTCCTGGTCCTGGTCAGGTAGATACCTGTGAGGGCCTTTGCGTGATGATAACAAATGTAGCGACACTGTCATGTGAATCACGAGGCCTATTAAAAAGGCCAGTCTTTCACGTCAAGCAAAAAAGCAAGTTGCAAATTTCTCCCGTCTCGAAACAGTGGCAGTTAGTGCAAAATAAGCAATGAATAAATTAGTTGCGACCTCGGGGCGCGCCCCTGGGGAACCGTTTCAGACAAACTGTAGTGGTGGGACGACGAGCTGTCGATAAAATAACACTAGACATTTATCAGAAATGTGTAAGTTAGTACGTCTTCAGTCTGCCTACCATGATGACTGTCAGCCTCCCGGGACCTTCGGAAAACCACGTGAGATGACGGTAGCATGTGCAAATGTTTGTCAAAAAAATATGCCCAATTTCTTCTCAAAAGTATGCAGGTTTCCTCTTGATGTTGTCCTTCACCGTAAAGCTCGTGGTGTGACTCAAATTTCCTTGGTCCAATCGTGAATTGAACTGGCAATTATTATGTTGCAGACGACTACTTCGGCAATATTGATTAATTAAACGACTCTCAGGAATGGAGAGAGACTTAGCGCCGGTTCTCTCTAGACTTACATACATCTTTCGCTTCGTTTACATTTATTAATCTCTTTCAAACATTACGCGATTCCCGTTTCGAGTACTCTTGATATTCCTATCATTGAGTGATCGCTCGATATGATAGGTAGTATATAGTGGTATAGGTATGATCTAGGAAGTTATAACGTGGTCTTCCTCTGCCACTTCCTACAAAGACATTCGCCTTGTATATCTGTTTCGTCAATTCTATTCTCTACCAAATCTATATACTTTCTATATGTCCAAATCAACGTAACAATCCTTTATTCCTATGATGATATATTTGTATGATATATATATATAGGGGATCCCGGGCGGGAGTTTAGTGCTGTGGTCAGGAGTGGCAAACACCGAGCACGCCTGCCAGGGAGTGGGAATTCTACTATCCAGCCGCTTGGCAGAATGTATGATAAGTTCTGATGCGGTGAGCCCCAGACTTATTTGGGCTCGCTTTAAAATAGGCCTTACCCGACAATTTTTTGTTGCGGTGTATGCTCCAGTGGCCTCAGCGGACACATGCGACCTGAATAAGTTCTGGGAATGTGTGAGTAATGTTCTAGAGACGAAAGAAGGGAATGAAAAGCTGATTATTTGTGGAGATCTGAATGGATGGGTTGGGACAGCCCGTAAGGATTACGAGGCAGTACTCGGCAAGTATGGTGATAAGAGAGTGAACGAGGCAGGCAAGCTGATATTAGATGTATGCATGGAGAGAGACCTTTTTGTGGCGAACACCATGTTCGACCACAAGAGGATTCATCAGTATACATGGGAACGGAAAAATGAGCGAAGCATGATAGATCTGTTTCTAATGGATCAGCGACTCAGAACACAGGTGATGGACACCAGGGTGTATAGGGGAGCCGAACTGGGAACGGACCACTTTCTAGTTATAACTAGAATAAGAGGTCTGTTCGCGGGCTGGCGATCCCGTGCTGGGGGTCCCTGTTCTGCAGTCGCAGACCGCATCAAAAGCTGGAGGCTTCAAGATGCGGCTATTAGAGACAGATATCAAGAAAGGGTATCTGAACAGCTAGCCTGTCCCCCGAAAGATGTGTTTGAGAGTGTCGATGTTTGTTGGCAGTTCCTTAAGTCCAGCATTTTATGCGCCGCGAAAGAGGTTTGTGGCATTTCGAAAGGGCGGACAACCAAAAATGGCGATGGTTGGTGGGATGATGAAGTGAAAGAAGAAGTTAAAAAGAAGAAGGATGCAAGGCAAGACATTTTGGCTATATCCAGCTCAAGTGAAAGAATGAAAGAAAAGATGAAAGAAAAATATCGCCTGCAAAAAAATCGTACGAAAGAGATAATAGCTCAGAAGCGTGAGAGGTTCCAAATGACTGTAGATGAAAAACTGTCGCATAATTTCAAGGATAATGCAAAACTTTTTGGAGGGAAGTTAAGAAGTCCAGAATTTGTGTTACAGCTAGTAGTAGGATGAATGTGATTATTTCGAAGGACAATGACATACTGACTGACAAAACTGACGTCCTCAGGCGATGGAGTGAATTCTACAAAGATATGTATGATGATGATGCCGCTGATCTACTCATAGAGCTGCCTCCAACAGAATCTGTCGAGGATCCTATAGCGGATAAAATAAGTATGGGAGAGATTGTAAGTGCAATAAGAAGTCTGAAATGTGGAAAAGCTGCGGGAATAGATGGGATTACGGCTGAGATGATCAAGTACGGTGGACCAGCGGTCTGGGACGTCATCTATTTGCTATGCAATCTTTGCTGGGAAAGGGGTGATGTTCCGGACGACTGGAGGCGAGCAGTCATCGTGCCTTTCTATAAAGGAAAGGGATCACGATTGGACTGCTCCAACTACAGAGCCATCAGCTTGGTCAGCTTAGCTAGTAAAGTGTACACGAAGATCCTGACGATAAGAATGCAAGAGCGATCCGAAAGGTTTCTCTGGGAATCCCAAGGTGGATTTAGACCAGGAAGAGGATGTATGGATCAAACCTTCTCGCTTCGCGGAATCGCGGAAAAGTTTTTGGATATTAACCAAAGGGTTTTCTGCGCTTTCGTCGACTTAGAGAAGGCATTTGATAGAGTCGTACGAAAGGAACTCTGGGACGTGTTGCCTGGATATGGAGTGAGCAGTTCCCTACTGCATGCCGTGAAATCACTCTATAGTGATAGCGAGGCGTGCGTTACGGTTAACGGTGAGATGTCACCATGGTTTGATGTGAAGTCGGGGGTCAAACAAGGGTGTATCATGTCTGCCTGGCTGTTCATTATATATCTAGATAACTGTCTGAGAGCACTAAGAACGAACGGATGTGGAGTGAAAATGGGAAACTTAGTGGTCAACTGCCTACTATACGCCGATGACGCGGTTTTACTGGCGTCATCAGAGGGCGAACTGCAGTCACTAGTTACCATAATGAAAGAAGAATGTGAAAAGAAGGGGCTGCGCCTAAACGCTGGCAAGACTAAGGTTCTGGTATTCGAAAGAGATGAACAAGTGACCGAGTGTGCAATATCGGTAAATGGGCAAATTCTAGAGCAAGTGAATGAATTTGTATATCTTGGAAGCATGTTCACACGAGATGGAAATTATGAAAAAGATATTGAAAGAAGGATAACTGCCGGAAATAAGGTGAATGGAGCCATGTCGGCGTTGATGGGCAGTAAAAGTCTGAGCAAGAATGCTCGTGTTGCTGTCCACAACGCGATATTGGTACCTACCTTATTGTATGGCAGCGAATCCTGGGTATGTCAGAGGAAGTATGAAAATAGCTTGAATGCAGTCGAGATGCGATCTCTTCAAAAATGTGCGGCGTAACGATATTAGATCGAATCCGCAATGAAGAGATTCGCAAATCAACTGGCGTGAATGAGGGCGTGATTGTAAAGATGAAGAAAGGCATGTTACGTTGGTTTGGACACATAGAAAGGATGAGTGAAGAAAGATTGACGAAACAGATATACAAAGCAAAAGTGTGTGCAAGAAGGGGCAGAGGAAGGCCACGTTCCAACTACCTGGATCAAATAGATCGGACTCTCAAGGACGGGAACGTTAAGAGTACTCGAAACCGACGAGCATGTATGAAGAGACTGATGAATGTGGACGAAGCGAAAGAGGTATATAAGTCTAGAGAGAACTGGCGCTCTATACTCTCTGCCTACCCCGTTAGGGACTTGGCGTGATGATATGTATGTATATACTTGTATATAGCATGCCCCATCCCTAGTCGACATCAAACGCAAGAACCCGCCCATTGAAGCAAGTACATCACACGTTGAAAGCAGACTTCGCGGCTTCAACTTACACTAATGTCGGGAATTTTCCCCTCAAGATGGTACTTTCAGCGGTCAGCGAACTCAAACGGGGTTTGCACTCATTTAATCAAAGATTGCTTGTATCCTGAGGTAACGGCAACCGCTTACCATCAAGTGTGTAGAAAACTGTGTTATTTAGTTGCTCCGCTCCCGTAGTAGCATAATTATATAAAGCCTTATATTATTTATAAAGCCTTCCTCAATAAAAGGGACAAAAACTTCAAACCAGATTATTAATCCCGTAGAGCAGTATTGGCCGGGTGGTTCAGTTTCCTGCAACGCAAAAATTGCTAGTTCGAATCCCGACTGTACTGTAATGGGCTTCTTCTGAACTTAAGTACAGTGTTATGTCACCCACGAGCTTCACGGTGAAGGAAAACATCCAAGGGAAACCTGCATAAGGTTAAGAAGAAATTCAAAGGCATGTATAGTCGTGCAAGAGTAACGGCGATGAACTCGCCATCGGTCACATTGGCAACTGAAATATATCTCTGACGGAAAGTGGGTGTGTGGGAAGCTATACACCCCTGCCTACCTCTTTGGAGACCCTTGTGGGAGGCGTGAGGGTATATTATTGTAATCGCGTTCAAACAAGCAGACAAAGAAACTCTTCAGCTCTATAATATTAGTGAAGGTTAAAATCCGGCACAGGACCGGGGGCGCTAGACTCCTCTAGACTTACAGACCTCTTTAGCTTCGTCCACATTCATTAGAGTCTTCACATGTGTTCGACGGTTTCGACAATTCATTTAGTTCCTATCCTTGAGTATCCGATCCGATCGATAACCTAGGCAGTTGAACTGTGGTCATCCTCTTTTCCAGAAGGGTTGGCAGCGCGCGAGCAATACCCCTGGTGTTGCAAGCGTCCATTGGCGGCGATAACCGGTTACCGGTGGACCGCATGCTTGATTGCCACCCGAGTAGTATAAAACAGTTCTCATTATGTCTACTGATAAAACCACTAAACCATTCAGGTGGTAAAGTATTCGTCCCTCTTGATGGTAAGCAATCAAGCCTTTGAATGCTTGCTAAACATTTTTTTTGCTAATACCACTTCGGTGGCAAACAAGAACGCAGTCCGCCTAATGGTAAGTACTCGAAACGACAGGGATATCACACGCGCATTGTTGACCTGTTTTCGCACCCTTCTTGAAGAACTCCATGCTGCACTCTCCGGGGAAAACCTGAACGGTTAATTCTACAGCTTAAGTGTTATGAGCAAACTCCTTTAAAATTACACAGTAAAGTTTTGGCTCCAAAGTGTGGTGGCCAATTGCAAAGAAACGTTTCTTTGTGCAATCAGCATTAAGGTTGGGTAACACCTTTGCGAATGGAGCGAAGACAAAGGTGACTTCTATATTCCCTCCAGTCGCTGAGGTGTGTAGAATATACGACAGACAATAGAGAGTTCTAACGGCGCATCGACTTCTAGAATTGAAGTTGCAATAGCTAAATGCAGTTCTAGTTACATAGACTTGCCGTGGAAGGGACGTGGATTCTGATCCATCTAAGCTGAAGTCTTTCTAGTAGTTGCCTGCTACGCAGTTTGCGTGTACTGAGCCAATGAGTTTTCCAAGGGACGGGGTGAGCAAAATTATATGAACGCGGTTTTTTTTAGCTGGATATATATTTAGGTGCCAAGAAAGATGTCGAGTCCATCGCCGTTTATAGCACGTATATACCGACATGCCTTTGAGTCATCCCAAAAGTATGAATTCCTCTCGATGTTTTCCATCATTGTTAAGCTCTTGGTGTGATAATTTACTGTAGTTATATCTTCACGCCTTCCCACAAAGGTGGCCGAAGGGGTAGGCAGAGGTGTATAGGTAGTACCCACACACCTACTTTCCGCCAGAGATGTATTTTGAGTGCAAATGGCGAGTCCATCGCCGTTACTCAAGCCCGACTATACATACGCCCTTGAATTACTTCTTTATATTAATAAATAAAGTATAATAATACGACTTGTTGTTGATGAACGTTAATTGGATCTGTCATAAAACACAGTAACACTGGAGCTAAATCTAGATACGTAAGTCGAGATCGTAGGTACAAAGTGCAATCTGCAATTTCATAGAATCTACACTGCAATATTCTTGACTGCTCTTCTCATTTTCAACTCGTGAATTATTTATGATATTTCTTTCACTTCAGCGAACTCGTTCGTGATTTTAGTTTTATTTTACGTGTTTGAACAAAATTATTGTTAGGTTATCCAGAACAAAGGATTGAAATCTCTTGAACTTGAGATATATGGGTCCACGCTATTCATTAGCTCTTTCAATGCCACCTATTTTATATTAACGCGTTCTCAAAGGAGTCCCCGAAGCTTTAGCTAGCGATAGCTTCGGAGCCTACTCAATACAAACAAACAAATAGTTAAAAAAAACTAAAAAACACGCTTTTTATAGACAACCGAACTAAAAAATAGAAAATAAATTTCGATAATATCTTTAAAAGCGTGGGGTGCATGGTGTCAATAGTTATAAATATTTTATTGACAGATATTAGTAGAGTGATTATCATTTCGGTAATATCTTAAAAAGCACCCCACGCTTTTTAAGATATTATCGAAATTTATTTTCTATTTTTTAGTTCGGTTTTCTATAAAAAGCGTGTTTTTTAGTTTTTTTTAACTATTATTTATTTTCTACTTTTTAGTTATTAGTGTATTGTCATCGGTCCTCGATAAGTCTACAAAGTTTGAACGAAATCTGGCCGTTTAAAGTGGATCAAAATTGAGCTCACAGAAGTCGGTTACATACATACATACATACATACATACAGGTGAAGCTAATATAAAGCGTGTAAAAACCAACAAATCTTTCCTCTTTATAAAATTTGTATAGTATAGTATAGATTGACCTAAAATAACTAACTTAAGAAAGAGTACGGTACAAAGAGCGTTTCTTTACATACATATATGTAAATATACTTTTGTTTCATTGTTACAGCTTGTACTATGACGGGCTCCGCGAAGCAAACAGCTGATTGTGACAGCATCCCGACAGTAATCGACACAGGAGCTGTAAATAGCAAAGACATGCAGTTCCACCACAGTATTGAAACCAGGACCAAAGTAAATGGCCTAGTTGATAAGGCTCACGGACAAGACGAGAGTAATGAAGATGTTTATGTAAAGGGTAAGTGAAATTATCCTGATGATCTAGTTCACTTCAACCCCATATAGAGCTCGAAGCCTCAACCTCTTCAAAGCGAAAACTGCATTCGCTGTGACTCCATAATTCCAGAACACTCCCCTGAACATCTAAGAGAGCTGCGACAGCATTGATAGGGTCGCCAACGCGCAAGTGATGACCCTGGTATTGCAAGCGTCCGTAGGCGGCGGTAACCGCTTACGATTGCTTAATACCTAAGTGGTGTAAAATAAAAGCGTCTATTCAAAAACAATACTGTAGCTGCCTGCCATAGACCCCTTGGGAATATCATCAAAGCTATAGCTTTGAAATATCAAAGCCGTAAAGCTTATCATATAAGTTAGTTTAATTCCAAAGAGAATTCTCACTCAGATCACTACTCAATAAAATAAATCTACGCGCGAATAAAGCTATCTTTACATTCAAACGAAGTAAGCTCACATCTGCCTTTGTTCCTTACCTTAACTGCGTAAAAGTACCATTAAGGAAATCCTTCAGTAGGGCAACTTCAATTTTAAGGAAAAAACCTCACGCTTTCCCACATGGGATCCGAAAGTGTAGACAAAGGTTAGTACCCACACCGCCCACTTTCCGCCAGAGATATGCATAGGTGCCAACGGGACAGATGGCGAGTCCATCGCCATAACGACTATTCAATTCATATCCTCATGCCTTCCCACAAGGGTCCCCAAAGGGGTAAGCAGAGGTCTATTGTTGGTACCCACTTCTTGGTGGGTCTAATCACTGTACTTATATCAAAAAAACTGGTACAGTCGTGATTCGTACTTGCAATATATGTGTTTTATTTATTTATTTATTTACATAATTAAAACGGCATAAACATACCAATGGTAACAGTGTTGTAGTAGGCAACTAGTCGTATCACCGCGGCTAGAGAAAATACCCTAAACACAACCTTCTTTTTCTTTTTATATATGTAAGTTTAATCTTTTCTACCCCTACGCAAAAGAGAACAAATGTTAAAAAAGAAAACCGCGGAGTTTGTTTCGCCGTTTCTTCTCCTGGGAGGTTTTTTTTTCTTGGAAACGGTGGTAATTATAATTTTAGTTAATCTATACTAATATTATAAAGAGGAAAGATTTGTTTGTTTGTTTGTTTGTAATGAATAGGCTCCGAAATTACTGGACCGATTTCAACAATTCTTTCACCTTTCGAAAGCTACATTATCCCCGAGTAACATAGGCTATATTAAATTGGACCCGATAGGTGGCGCTGCGATCGAGTTTCAAGAATTTTACCTTTTTACCCGGGCGAAGCTTTCTGTGTGTTTCTGTGTGTCTTAAGCTAGATTCGAGAATGGTTTAGATTTACAATTGGACCCAATAGGTGGCGCTGCGATCGTGTTACGGGCAATTTAACTTTTTCACCCGAGCGAAGCTGGGCGGGACAGCTAGTATTAAATATATGTTCCCTGTGTCCCTTACGTTGAATAAAATATTTAGATTTTGATTTTGATTTTCTACTATAGGTAATACGCAACAGGAATATGACGAAATATACACAGATGAAGAACATTTAATAGCTAGTAATCTACATTTACATAGATTGCACGTAAAGAAGCTTAAAGATGGGAAAGCCATGAGGCATTTTGAAGCGAGACAAGAAGAGTCTCCGCAGCGGAAGAGGAGAGAGATAGAGGACCCCAAATGCGAGCAGTTTAAGTTCAACGAACGTGACATGAGAATCACACATCCATACGCTAAGAATAGCAGTAATGGATACTATTATAATAATTCAAATTGCGTCACTACTATCGATAGTAAGTACTTATTCATATCGTTCATTCGCCTTCCTATAAGGATCCCCGAAAGGGTAGCCAGAGTAGGGTAGTACCCACACACCCACATTCCGCCAGAGATATATTTTAGGTGCCAACTTGACAGGTGTTTAATCCTAAAGCCGTGGCCAACCACTTCGAGCAGTCGCCTGTAAACTTTAGTAACTGTAAACGAGCTTTCCGGTGAAGGAAAACATGGAGAAGAAACCTGCATACGCTTGAGAAGAAATTCAAAGAAGTATATTACATACATATTCGGCAAAAAGAGGGTATTGTTACTTCTGCCTACCCCTCTCGTGGGAGGGCCTGGCGATAATATAAATTACATACATAGTGCTCTATCTTTAACGTCAGTACACTTTATCTTCACGCCTTTCCACAGGGGTCCCTGAAGGGGTAGGCAGAGGTGTAGGCACACTCCAACCAACGTGACAGATGGCGAATCTATCACCGTTGCTTCAAGCACGACTATACATACGTCTTTGAATTTCTTCTCAGACGTATGCAGGTTTCCTCTCGATGTTATCCTTCATCGTAAAGCTCGTGGTGTGACTAATGACTGTACTTAGATTCAAAACTCATTGGTACAGTCGGGTTTTTCTTTCTACTTTATTACTTCGTTTAAATTCCAATGCTAGTATGTGCACATACGCTTACCAGAGATACTGAAATACAGCATCAAAAACTCGTGCTAACGTGCTTTAACGACCAGTATAAAAGTGAATAAAAATTCATTTAACTTAGCAAGAATGCTACATGCATTTTGTGATAAAACTTTAATGGCCGACATGTTTGACTAGAAACCGGCGAGCATGTATGAAGAGACTGATGGATGTGGGACGAAGCGAAAGAGAATGTCATATTAGAGAGAACTGGTGCTCTTGGCCTGATGATATTTATGTATAAATGTAATAGTGATGTAGTAATGATAATTGAAGAGAGGTAGGGACTAACGGGTTTCCCGTTCGAACTTGGAGCTGCCCGACTGGGGCAGGACCTCCACCTTATAGAAGTCCGTAGCCAAATAACACAATTTTTTTGTGTTGTGTTCCTACGTGGGGAATAAGGTTTCCAGTAATGAGCTCCATGGGGAGGGGGGAGGATTGTTATATTGTGTTGGCAACCTAGGGATTAGACCTATTATGTTGCCAACACAGTATAACTCTCTGAACACAGAGTGGCAACGCGCAAGTGATACTTGGTATCGCGTAAATAGGCTACGGTAACCGTTTCCCATCAGGTGGGCCGTATGCTTGTTTGCCACTGTTGTTGTATAAAAAACGAAAAAAAAAAAAGATTTGAAAAGAGTAACCATGGAGTTTCTTGCCGGTTCTTCTCATGGAAACCACCAACCCGAATCGTGCACCTTTTTCGACGTTTTACGTAGCAAGTGGAAAGAAGTGGTATCTGCCTACCCCTACGGGAAAGAGTCGTGATTATATGTATAAGTGCCCACCTAGGCCCATGTGAAATAAAAATATTTTTATTTTGTATGTATGTATGTTTGACTTTTGTAAATGAAATTTTGCTGACATTGAGAGGAAACTGCTATACGTTTATGCAAAACCGCAGATGTCTGACAGACGGCGAAAGACTCTCCACCTGTCACGTTAGCACCTGAATCTATATGCCACGGAAACAAAGTGTTGCTACACTAGATTATACAAGCTGTGCACCACGGGACTAATGTTAGAGAAAGTAGAATTTTAACGGGAATAAAACATATCCTATGGATTTATCCCGTTTACAATCTATCACTGTGCCAAATTTCATCGAATTCCGTTCAGCCGTTCTGACATTATTGTGTAACAAACATTCTCACAAACTTTGGGATGTATAAGAGTCTGTAAGTCTAGAAAGAACTGGCGCTCTTCTACTCTATCTGCCTACCAAAGACATCACACCGAGAGCCATATGAGGTCGACAGAGTTGGCAGTATTTTCCAAACTTGCAGTTCTTTCGCTTAGCACATTTTTACACGCTTTATATTAGCTTCACCTGTATGTATGTATGTATGTATGTAACCGACTTCTTTGAGCTCGATTTTGACCCACTTTAAACGGCCAGATTTCGTTCAAACTTTGTAGACTTATCGAGGACCGATGACAATACACTAATAACTAAAAAGTAGAAAATAAATAATAGTTAAAAAGAACTAAAAAACACGCTTTTTATAGAAAACCGAACTAAAAAATAGAAAATAAATTTCGATAATATCTTAAAAAGCGTGGGGTGCTTTTTAAGATATTACCGAAATGATAATCACTCTACTAATATCTGTCAATAAAATATTTATAACTATTGACACCATGCACCCCACGCTTTTTAAGATATTTTCGAAATTTATTTTCTATTTTTAGTTCGGTTTTCTATAAAAAGCGTGTTTTTTAGTTTTTTTTAACTATTATTTTATTTACAAAGATAATCTGTTTCAGCTTTAAATGAACATAAAGTTATATTGTTCACGTTCGTGGATATCTTCCGGATAGAGTATCACCCGGAGTGTGCCTACGATTATTTAGAGGTAAGTTGGGTAGAGAAGTGAAGAGGGTAGTATAACAGCCTTGGAAGTAAAGAGGGTAGTATTAAAGCTGTGGAAGTAAAGAGGGTAGTATTATAGCCTTGGAAGTAAAGAGGGTAGTATTAAAGCTGTGGAAGTAAAGAGGGTAGTATTAAAGCTGTGGAAGTAAAGAGGGTAGTATTAAAGCTGTGGAAGTAAAGAGGGTAGTATTAAAGCTGTGGAAGTAAAGAGGGTAGTATTATAGCCTTGGAAGTAAAGAGGGTAGTATTAAAGCTGTGGAAGTAAAGAGGGTAGTATTATAGCCTTGGAAGTAAAGAGGGTAGTATTAAAGCTGTGGAAGTAAAGAGGGTAGTATTATAGCCTTGGAAGTAAAGAGGGTAGTATTAAAGCTGTGGAAGTAAAGAGGGTAGTATTATAGCCTTGGAAGTAAAGAGGGTAGTATTAAAGCTGTGGAAGTAAAGAGGGTAGTATTATAGCCTTGGAAGTAAAGAGGGTAGTATTAAAGCTGTGGAAGTAAAGAGGGTAGTATTGCAGCCTTGGAAATAAAGAGAGAGCCGTGGTGGCCGAGTGGTTCGAGCAGTTGCCTGCGACGCAAAGGTCGCAAGTTCGAATCCCGACTGCACCAATGAGTTTTTCTGAACTTAAGTACAGTGATTAGTCACACCACGAGCTTTACGGTGAAGGAAAACATCGAGAGGAAACCTGCATACGTCTGAGAAGAAATTCAAAGGCGTATGTATAGTCGTGCTTGAGTAACGGCGATGGACTCGCCATCTGTCACGTTGGCACCTAATATACCTCTGGCGGAAAGTGGGTGTGTGGGTATTACCTATACACCTCTGCCTACCCCTTCGGGGACCCTTGTGGGAAGGCGTGAGGAAATAAAGAGGTTAGTATTACATCCTTGTAAAGAGGGTAGCATTAAATCCTTGGAAGTAAAAAAGTAGTATTAAAGCTTTGGAAGTAAAGAGGGTAGCATTAAATCCTTGGAAGTAAAAAAAGTAGTATTAAAGCTTTGGAAGTAAAGAGGTAGTATTAAAGCTTTAGAAGTAAAGAGGTAGTATTAAAGCTTTGGAAGTAAAGAGGTAGTATTAAAGCTTTGGAAGTAAAAAAGTAGTATTAAAGCTTTGGTAGTAAAGAGGGTAGCATATAATTTTTTGCTAACATTTTAATGGTACCGTTGTTCAGATTCGAGATGGGATCCATGGTTACGCTGACCTCCTGGGCAAGGTGTGTGGCCAAGCCTTCCCAGCACAAATGAAGACGACAGGTCCTAAAGCCTGGCTGAAGTTCCACTCCGACGATACCATCGAATATGAAGGGTTCCACATCAACGTGGAGTTCGTGGAAGGACCCAGCTGTGAGTATGGCATTTTAAGATCTATTTCATGCATAATTAGGTATTAATTTGATTGAAGATTAAAACTATTTCATTGACAGATATTAATTTCAAGGCTTATCATTTTGATAATATGTTAAAAAGCACTCCACGTTTTTCTTATAATTTTTTTTCTTATTGAAAAGAAATTATTCTTAATTCAAATTTATTTTCTATATTTTAGTTGGGTTTACTGTAAAAGTGTGTTTTTTAACCGACTTCAAAAAAGAAGGTTTCTTTCAATTCGACCGTATATTATATATACATTTTTAGTTTTTTATTTACAAAATATTTATTTTTTGATACTGAATTGTCATCGGCGACGTTTTAAAGGAGGTCAAAATCATGTTCACCATTTCCGTATCATACGTATGAATCTTATAAGTACCCCGCCGTGTCTGTCTGTTCGCGATTAACCCGAAATCTACTGAACGGATTTTCATGCGGTATACACTTACTGATAGAAGTGTATAAATTGTTAAAGTTTTATGTAAATCAGTTAAAATATGAGAAATGAGAGCCGTGGTGGCCGAGTGGTTCGAGCAGTGGCCTGCAACGCAAAGGTCGCAAGTTCGAATCCCGACTGTACCAATGAGTTTTTCTAAAACTTAAGTACAGTGATTAGTCACACCACGAGCTTTACGGTGAAGGAAAACATCGAGAGGAAACCCGGCATACGTCTGAGAAGAAATTCAAAGGCGTATGTATGTATAGTCGTGCTTGAGTAACGGCGATGGACTCGCCATCTGTCACGTTGGCACCTAATATACCTCTGGCGGAAAGTGGGTGTGTGGGTATTACCTATACACCTCTGCCTACCCCTTCGGGGACCCTTGTGGGAAGGCGTGAGGATATATTATTATTATTATAGTTAAAATATAACGCCAATTGTTGAAAATCACCTTGAAATCAAGTTAAAGTCTAGACGGTAAGCGCTTACCACCAGGCGAAAATCACGTTTAAATCATGTTAGAGTCGAGGCGGTAAGCGCTTACCACCAGGCGAAAATCACGTTTAAATCAAGTTAGAGTCGAGGTGGTAAGCGCTTACCACCAGGCGAAAATCGCGTTTAAATCAAGTTAGTCGAGGCGGTAAGCGCTTACCACTAGGCGAAAATCACGTTGAAATCAAGTTAAAGTCGAGGCGGTAAGCGCTTACCACCCGGCGAAAATCATGTTGAAATCAAGTTAAGGTCGAGGTGGTAACTGCTTACCACCAGGTGGACCGCCTCTGCTTCTACAAGCACCGTTTTTCAGACGCAATACCAGGAGACTGCTACAAGCAGATGGGTGACATGCATGGTATTGTGGACACAACGCAAATAAAGCCGGAGTGCCATAGTGGAAGCCAGGCTTTGGACTTCCTGTGGATGATTCAAACACCTGAGGATACTAAGGTAACTGAAAATATCATAAAATATTTAAAAAAATATATATTCAACGTATGGGGCACAGGAAACACTTATTGAACGTCACATCTATACAAATAAATAAAATTGGAGTGTCTGTTTGTAATATTAAAATAACCGCTTTTTACTAAATGCATGTGGATGTATACACGGTACATACACCAAAATAACATTTTTTTAAATGTCTGTCTGTCTGTCTGTCTGTTCCGGGTATCTCTGAAACGGCTGGCCTGATTTTAACGGGACTTTCACTGGCAGATAGCTGATGTTAAAAGGAATAACTTAGCCTACTTTTATTTTAGAAACTGAACAATGTATTTTTGTTATAATCCACGCGGACGAAGTCGCAGGCAGAGCTAGTATTATATAAAAATGTATGTCCTTTATAAAATTGTAAACGGCTCAGAAAAACTCATTGGTACAGTTAGGGATTCGAGTTTGCAATCTTTGTGTAGTAGGCAACTCGAACCAGTCCACCACGGCTTCCGTTTCTCTTAAGTTTATTAAATTATTATATTTTAAAACCACTAAGGTGAAACAAGCAAGCCGTCCGCCTCGTGGTAAGCGGTTACGCCTTTGGACGCTTGTAACACCAGGGGTGTTTCTCGACTGCTCGAACCTTTTACATCCATCTTGAAGAACTCCATGCTGTACTCTCTAGGGAAAACCTCAACGGGGAATAATTACACATTCTGTCCTCCTGGTCGTCTTCAAACTTCACCAACACGTGTGTATGTAATATAAAATATTTATATTTTACAGATTTACCTCAATTTCACAAAATACAAGTTGGCAAAGCCTAACGAATGTGGAGAGAATGTTATCCAAGTATTTGGTTCAGTTCTGGAGCTCGATTCGGCGTAAGTGAAGTCTTTAAATTTTCAATCATCATCATCATCATCACCATTTTCAGCCAACATGCACCCACTGCTGGGATAGGCCTCCCCAGTTCTAAACCAGTGCTCTCGTCCTGAGCCAGTCTCAACTACAGTTTTCCAGCCGCCTTAGCGATGTCATCGGCCCAGCGGAAGGTGGTGCCCGTCTATCGTCTTCTGTTTCTTGGCCACCATTCAGTTATCGCCCTTGTCCACCTTCCGTCTCCTCGTCTCATCAAGTGGTCTCCCCATCTCCACTTTAACTTCGTGATCCGTTTACCTACGTCGTCGACCTTCGTGAAATTTTCAAGCAGTACTATTTCCTCACGCCTTCCCACAAGGGTCCCCGAAGGGGTAGGCAGAGGTGTATAGGTAATACCCACACACCCACTTTCCGCCAGAGGTTATTTCATATATATATGGGAAGTATTACAGGCCCGAAGGGGTGAGCAGAAGCTAGTGGCTACACTTCAACTTTTCGCTAGTGATATATTTTAGGTGCCAACATGACAGATGGCGAGTCCACCGCCATTAATGAAGCACGACTATACATACGCCTTTGAATTTCGTCTCAAACGTATGCAGGTTTCCTCTCGTTGTTTTCCTTCACCGTAAACTTCGTGGTGTGACTAATTCTTTGGTACAGTCGGGATTCGAACTCTAACCACCACTTTTGTTATATTTTATACATATACATACATACCATCACGCCGAGTCCCTCACGACATTGGCAGAGAGAATAGAGGGTCAGTTCTCTCTAGACTTACATGCCACTTTCGCTTCGTCCACATTCATCAGTCCCTTCATACATGCTCGCCGGTTTAGAGTGCTCTTGACGTTCCCGTCCTTGAGCGTCCGATATCTTTTATAAGAGATCTTTTTAGGTATGCACTATGCACTAAATCATATTTACTAACTATAACATATATACTAACATAATTATATATTGTTATTTACCTGGGTAAACATGTAAATGAATATATTATTATGACAAACAGACTCGCCAACTATTGCGGATCAGTTGCCAACCCGATCTCGACTAAGGATGAACCGGGAAACATAATGTATATTAGGCTGTATGCATCGAAAGCGGCCAAACTGGACACCATCCTGAACGCTACCTACACAGCCTATATCACCTTGGATACCAATAAAGACGGTAAGACTGTGTGTTTTTATACTACTTAGGTAGTCCTGCTAGCTTTTTAACACCAATACACAGTCGGTGCCGTAGCTAGATAACCAAAGGGCCTGGAGCAAAGAATATCCTAGGCCCACTAGACTATTCAAAATCGTTTGTTGCGTATTCGTCGTTTTTCGAATTCAACGTACTCCAGAATTGTCGTAATCCAGGTTCGTCGTTCTCCATAATAAATTAAGTTTTAATTATTAAATTACTTAGTTGCCATTATTAAAGTCGCATTCCTGGAATCCAATATATTTATATTCCAAATGTGAGAGAAATTTTTCACTAGTTCAATATATAGTTAGTAAGGCAGAGTCCGAGGGGTTCTGAGCTTGGGGGCCTCGGGGCACTGCCCTGTCGGGCCCCTAGGTAGCTACGCCTCTGGACACAGTACAACCATACTAATTGCGCTACTGTGACTTATCACATACGTTAACCTTTGTTAATACAAAGGTTAATACTAACTACTATAACAAGAAAGTTCCGGGAAAGCTCAATAATACACAAAATGTTATTAATTCATCTAAAATTATTTTAGCCCCTTCAAAAACGATACACGCCAACGAATAATTCAAACATCAAAAAAAATTTTAACACTTTTACTGGGATTGAGTTCAGTTCTCTCTGAAACTTGAGGATTTTCAGTCACTCTTTCCTGTTACAACAGCACTGTATTTAATCTAAATACCTCCGCGCAAAATTGGAAAACAGTTGTGCCAATCTAACAACAACAGAAAAAAAAATATTTGAACCATAAACCAATCATCCATTCTCGCTATTTTTTTGACTGAATTTATATTGCATTGTAGATGTAGGCATAAAACATTGCGGTGGTGTTCTTCAATAAGGTGTTAAAAGATTATTGCAGGATCGGTAGCTCATGAGAGACGTCCTACTGTAACCGCTTGTCATCAAACGGCAAAAATTTTAATTAATATTAATTTTCCAGATAAATGCGGACCTAAACTCTTCGACTGCGAAGATAACACGTGTATATCCGATGACCTGGTCTGCAATAACTACGCCAATTGCAGGCTTAAAGCTGACGAAGGGGAAGTGTGCACAGTACGTTAACTTATCTTCATGCATTCATAATTGAACATGTTCATTGGCTCAGGATGTTTGTAATATCAATGGAATGTGCACAATAGAAGCAATAACAATGCGTAAAAATATAAAAAGGAATTTTGTAATATTTGTAATATTTTTTAAGAGCCGTGGTGGCCGAGTGGTTCGAGCAGTTGCCTGCGACACAAAGATCGCAAGTTCGAATCCCGACTGTACCAATGAGTTTTTCTGAATTTAAGTACAGTGATTAGTCACACCACGAGCTTTACGGTGAAGGAAAACATCGTGAGGAAACCTGCATACGTCTGGGAAGAAATTCAAAGGCGTATGTATAGTCGTGCTTGAGTAACGGCGATAGACTCGCCATCTGTCACGTTGGCACTTAATATACCTCTGGCGGAAAGTGGGTGTGTGGGTATTACCCATACACCTCTGCCTACCCCTTCGGGGACCCTTGTGGGAAGGCGTGAGGATATTATTATATTTTATTATAATATTTTTTAATATTTTTACCTGATTTTTGCCTCTTCTCACTTATATCTCATTACTAGTTTCGAAAAAAAAACCCATAAAACAATCTGTCAGAGTGAAGATTACCTTCTTTATTAATGTTGTAATTTGGATATTTCGGCGCTATTTGTTCTAAGTTTTTCGTCTTGGGGTTATATACACAATACCCGACAACTTCTAGAAGAAAACTGTCACCCTATACTGAACTGAAAGTTTTGAAGAACTGAGTACTATAAGCCTAGAGAGAACTGGCGCTGTCTCTCCGCCTGCCTCATGAGGTGCTCGTCGTGATTATATGCTTGCATGCAGTTCAGATGTTCTTTTGTTTCCCCATCAGAAAGAAGCCGAATCAACCCTGAAGCAGCCACATATCTTGGTCATCCTGGTGATATTCTCCCTCATCCTCTCCGGTATGAGTTTTGTCTTCGTCTTCAAATGCATACGGAAGCTTTACCAGGACCATAAGATCATAAAGGTGAGTAACCAAAGAGGCTAATATAAAATAAAAAAATATTATATAGTCTTGCAGCTAGATTACAAAAACGTCATGTGTCGGGCAACGTATACGCTTTTTTATAAGCTACCTCAGAAAATAATTGAACCTTTTTTAGAGTTTAAAGCTGTTATTAAAAGTAAATTAATTCAAAAAGCTTATTATACAACATCAAATTATTTGTATGATGGCCATGCATGGCAATGATTTGCTCCACTTATACAGAGATTATTTGTAATTTAATATTTTTCTACTCCTACGTAAAAGGACACGAATGTTAAAAAAGAAAACCGGGGAGTTTGCTTCGCCGTTTCTTCTCCTGGCAGGTTTTTTTTCTTGGAAACGGTGGTAACTTTAGTTTTTATTAAGAATATGACGTTCAATAAGTGTTCCCTGTGTTCCTTACGTTGAATAAAATATTTTGATTAAGATATCTTCCCCCTTACCCACAGTTTCGGGGATTCTTGTGGGAAGGTGTAGACATATAAAGTCGTAATGATCTAATTCCTTCATCTAGGAACACATCCGTCAGTCATGCGAGGACCGACTGGACAGCTTGGTCGGCAGAAGTCTGACGCTAGACGCGAAAAGATTGCAAAGGGACAGTGAACCTCGCGCCAGTCTCGAGAGGGACAATCAGACCAATGAAATGTTCAAACAGCAGAGGAAGTTCTCTAAAAATACCATTGGTGTGAGTATCGCGTGTTTTAGGTCTGTTATTGTACCACTAAGAAGTTTTACCAGTGCCATCATTCTTCAATGCTTCATATCTTCATTTAATGAGCCAAATATCAAAGACAAAAATTTTAAAAATAAACTATTACCGTATATTTGTTAACATCCTGTATATATATCCATACGTTTAGCACTGTATACATACCTGCTGAATGCTATTAAATAAGTTTGTTAACAGATATTCTTAGGCTATATACATGAAAAATTTTGATCCTTTTATTTGTATTACACGCTATTTTTTTGTTTGTCCCTTCCGATTTGTAACAATATTTTAACTACCCGATTAAGCACTAAAACACATGCAACATACCGGACAAACCTCAGTGATTTTTGGTTTGCTTATGTAATTTAAATGTACGTGTACGTAAATAATAAAAAAGATTCCTGCAGGTTCGGCAACGCGCGAGTGATACCCCTGGTGTTGCAAGCGTCCATAGGCGGCGGTAACCGCTTACCATCAGGCGGACCGCATGCTTGTTTGCCACCCCAGTGGTATAAAAAAAAAAAAGTGCATAGTCGGCAGCAATCGCCTAATTTCAGACGGACCTCATGTTTGTCTGCCTCTTTAGTGTATGTAAAATATATAAGACTTGGCATCTTGTCGATAAAAATCTATTATTTTTCAAATTTGCAGCCAACGAGCATTGACTCAGACTTCCAGGAGACACACATAGACCTCGACGACGAACCCTGGCGTCGAGAAGTGGAGGCGCCAGTTCAACCCGAAAACGTGCGGATAGAACGTAACGGGAGATCAAGAAGAAGTGATATGAGCAAGAAAGAAGAGTCTATACGCAGTCGTACGAAGGAAGGAGACGAGCAGAAAGAGAAGAGGGAGATTAGAGATGCATCTGTCGGGGCACCTGACACGAAGGAATCTGGATGTCAGACCAGGGAAAGTCTTTTCGAAGCCCCGACCGCTCCAAGCTCTGATGGTAAGCAAACCATTAGCTTACAGACATACATGTCATTACGCCAAGTCCCTCACTGAGTAGGAAGAGATAGTACCTAGAGTAGCTGTTATATTATAGGTGCCAACGTGATAGATGGCGAGTCCATCGCCGTTACTCGAGCACGACTATTATATACATCAGCCTTTGAATTGCTTCTCAGACGTATGCAGGTTTCCTCTCGATGTTTTCCTTCACCGTGAAGTTCGTGGTGTGACTAATCACTGTACTTAAGTTCAGAAAGCCTCATTGGTACGGTTGGGATTCGATCTTGTGGTCTTTGTATCGCAGGCAACTACTCGAACCACTTGGCCACCACGGCTTATATTTTATGCTACGCGGGTTACAGGCTGTAGATTGTTATGTATTTTATAGATGAATCCATAAAAAGTTTATTTTTAGATGTGAATTCACACTTAAATATTGCAACCATTGTTTACTAAGAAAAATTTTGTTGCTGACGGTCATCGAATCGAATCGACAGAAAACATCACAGAACTTAGAGAGTTGACTCGGTTCGACCAAAAGATGGCGCCATACGAATATCTTGAACCACCATTGATCATACTTTCGACAAGTACAATTTGAAGCCAATAAATTTACCAACAATGACTAAATAATTAAACGCAAAAGCTTTATCCATTCAAAGTTTAACGATAAATTGTGACGTCATAATGATGGACCGGATACAAAACATGACGAAGGATTAAGCATAGATTATAAATTATTAATGGATTAAGAAAACTAATTAACCTCAAATACGATATAGCTCTGATGGTCGAGCGATTAAAGTCACCTGCAAAATTAAGATTAAAGGTTCGAATACGTTTTCCATCACTTAAGTACAGTGATTTATCACACCATGATAGGGAAGAAAATCGATTGGGAACTTGCATACGTTTGAATAGAGATTCAAATCCTGTATGTATAGTCGTACTCGTATCTATATATAGGTTTCCAATAATGAGCTCCTTAGGGGACAGGAGAGGATTGTTGACATTGACATTGTGTTGGCAGCAGAGGGATTAGTCCTATTATCGCAAACAGAGTTGCAACGCGCAAGTGATACTTCAGTATCGTGAGCGTAAATAGACTACGGTAACCGCTTTTTATTATTATTATATTATTTTGGAACACCTTTCGAGAAACCTATTACGACTTAAAGAGACGTCTAACATACGCTTTAAAAGGTCAAAGACCCGAACGTTCCTGAATAAACAATTACTCCAACAATGGGCCTGAATAAACAACTTACCTAGTTATAACCCCCGGACTAGCGATCCAGAAATGGTTTGACAAGTAACTGAAATTAACCATTAAAATTAATTAGATTTGACCTCTCTTCAAGTTGAATGAGGTCATTGGGGCGGGTATCAGATCATTATCGAGGGGGTTATATTGGATAGGTTGCGACATTCGTGTAACATGTGATGCTATAGTAATTTATTTATAATTATAATATAATATATCCTCACGCCTTCCCACAAGGGTCCCCGAAGGGGTAGGCAAAGGTGTATAGGTAATACCCACACACCCACTTTCCGCCAGAGGTATATTAGGTGCCAACGTGACAGATGGCGAGTCCATCGCCGTTACTCAAGCACGACTATACATACGCCTTTGAATTGCTTCTCAGACGTATGCAGGTTTCCTCTCGATGTTTTCCTTCACCGTAAAGCTCATGGTGTGACTAATCACTGTACTTAAGTTCAGAAAAAACTCATTGGTACAGTCGGGATTCGAACTTGCGACCTTTGCGTCGCAGGCAACTGCTCGAACCACTCGGCCACCACGGCTTCTTAATTTATTTATTTATTTAAATAACAGATCATATGCTATCATAGGATATTTGTGTGATGATCGCGGTTATTTATAATAATAATAATAAATACCTTGGGACAATTCCACACAAATTAACCTAGTCCCAAATTAAGCAAAGCTTGTGTTATGGTAACTAGACAACGATATATTTACTTATATAGATAGATATATACATAAATACATCGGACATCCAAGACTAAGGTACAAAATAATATCCGTGTTCATCACACAAATATCTGCCCTCAGCGGGATTCGAGCCCGCGACCTCAAGTTTCGCAGTCAGGAGCTCTAACCACTAGACCAGACGGTCGTCATTTATACTATAGTCTTGCATGTACTATGCATTTGTGTATATATCTCTCTATATAAGTAAATATATCGTTGTATAGTTACCATAACACAAGCTTTGCTTAATTTGGGACTAGGTCAATTTGTGTGGAATTGTCCCAGGGTCCGAAATAATTATATATTGTTATTAGTGATATAAATAATAAAAACCTTTTAATTCAGGTTCAGGCACCAACAGCAGAGGTTTCTCCACGTTCGGCTACTCCGGGGCAACGATAGCAAGGCCTTCGACTCCTGCGCAGACGAACACCTCGGAGATCAAAATAGAACTCCTGAGACAAGTTCCTTCGCATCACGACACCAAGCCGCGTAAGCCTAATCTATATATACAAATAAATGTAATTGGAGTGTCTGTTAGAAATAACCGCTTTTTACTTAATGCATATGGATTATTTTTTATATTTGAAATTGTAATTAAAAAAATTGTTATAAATATTTGAAATTGAAACTTAGATGTGACGTCAGTTAAAAAACAATGCACGTGAGAGAGATTTAGTTATTTGTGACGAGCACATGTTAGTCAAATTAATTATCTTAGCATATCTCCACGCCTTCGTGTATCACGTTGCGATATATGCAGTACCAATATAGTCATTTTTCGCAAAATATCTATTATTTCATATATACAGCGATTCCATCGTCGTATCTCAAGCACGACTACACGTAACGTACAGTAAAAACAAATATGAATAATATGTTTAACTAATTCTTACTCGCAATGATATTTAATACATTTTTTCCTAAGGCATCCCCGTCGATGCCACAGTATTAAAATGTTGTTAATATTGCAGTAAAGAAACCCGACCGCCGGCCGATGAGCACCGAGACGACCCGATCGGCCCCCGACGTGATCATAGTCTCCAAGCCGATTCGCTGAGGCTGACCTCTGGGGCCCCCACCTTGGGCCCCGATACCACCAGCCGAGTGGTACCACCACCAACAGCCCTTAGGGCTAAGGCCGTGCCCGGAAGGTTCATGCCACCTTCCGAAAAGGATGCCTTTTCACAACTACGACGGGTACTACAGCCAGTACTTCGATGAAAATCCCAAGTTAATTTACGAGTACTATCTCAAAAGTGACTTTAATAAAGCCCAAACACTGCCAAGGAATTTAGGGTCTTGTGTCGAGTGCAAGAGGAACTCTTTTACAAAGAAACAGGTTTGTTTCTACGATGTCGATAAAAGGTGCAAAAGATACAACACTTTTGTCGTGACCGCCGATATCGAAACGCCTAGGTAACGAATGTGATTCTAAACGTAGTTGTTAATTTGAACTTTGTCGTGTAGCTAATAAGGTTTCATTTTCAATTAAGCGAATGTTATAAATTGTAAAATAAAATTGCAATAATTGTTATGTTGTCGGAATTTTATTTGTATTTGAAATTTAGAATAAGAATAGTCGATCGTGTAAAAGGAACGTTACTTGTTGTTATCTAGAGTTCGAATTCGCTTAACAAGCTAATTAAGGAGAAGTTACAAACACGTAGTTAAAGGAAAAACATTGTTTTGTTAAAAATAATAATAAATATAAAGTTCATTTTCCTTTGAACTCCGTGAAATATTCTTAAGATTTCTTTTAGGAGGATATTTCTTTTGATTTTTAAAAAGATTTCCTTAAAGCCTTCAAAATTATTAGGGCTACTATGGCTTTCTTTCTATCATTAGGGTGACAAGATGCAAGCGGTTCGCCGGATGGTCAGCGGTTACCGCTAGTGATGTGTCAACTCGAATTAAAGTGCGTTCCAGTTTACTTTACTTGAATACTCTCCTTGGAAACACTAGTGCTGACCGAAAAAAATATTAATATTTTATTTCGTCATATTGACACAAGCTTAATTTATTTATGAATACTTAATCTAAAACTTTGAATTTCGCCATATTTTGAATCTAAGTATAATTGATTCGATCACGTTATTGAAATTTAATTTATATGAAATTTTATTAATAAATTGATTATTTATTGTTGTAGTGAAAGCCAATATGTTTTTTTTAATACGTGTCAAAATAATATATGGTTAAGAATATTCGATGGTTTGTACAATAATGATAAATAATTATATGATATAATGAACTAGACCAACTCGAATAATTATTATCATTAATTTAATGTTTATTTATAAGAGAATAATTATTAAAAAATAATAATGAACTGGTCAATGAAGTTTGTAAATTGTAATAAAAATGTAAGCTACTCTTACAGTAGCTTGAGATAAAATAAGTCATGTTACGAATAAATATTTTGAATAATAAATGAAAGATTTTTATTTTTTATATACATAAATACATATATATATATGTATATATATATATAGGGACTACAGGGCAGAGAGTATAGATCGCCAGTTCTCTTTTGACTTACATACCTCTTTCGCTTCGTCATATTTGTTATATATTTATTTATTTATACTCGAAACCGACGAGCATGTATGAAGAGACTGATGAATGTGGACGAAGTAAAAAAGGTTTGTTAGTCTAGAGAGAACTGGCACGCTCTACTCTCTGCCTACCCCGTTAGGGACTCGGCATGATGATATGTAGATCAACCACGAAATCTCTAAAATCCTTTTTCCCTTACCAATACCATAGAATAAACCTTAAAACCAGTTCTCCACTTATTCAAAGCTCTATTACACGAAAGTGGCTTAAAATTAACATTTATTGAAATCTAAGTGCTCTCGACTTACCCACGAGTATTTGACCATCCGATTTCCTTATAATATCGAATATCCACCCTCCGTTCCAATATTTTCAATCCTACACTATGTTGATATTAGACGTGCAGGTAAAGGTCATTGGTAGCATTAATGTATAAGATAATTGAGCTGCCCGTTGAGGTTTTCCCTAGACAGCATGGAGGAATTCTTCAGGAAGGGTGTGAAATGATTCCTGCAGGGTCGGCAGCGTGCGAGCGAACCCTGCAAGTGTCCATTGGCGGTAGTAACCGCTTGTCTTGACGGACCGTATGCTTGTCGTTACCCGTGTGGTATAAAACAATTGTGTAATCCTGTTAACAATCTATCCAAATGCCAAATTTCATCCGATATCGTGACAGACTAACATTCTCACCGCATTTATAATGTTGGTAGGAAGAGCCGTGAAGGTCGAGTGTCTTCAGTGTTAGCCTGCAAAACAACGAGGGCAGATTCGAACCAAGACGACTATTTGTACTAGCGAGCTTTTGAACCACGTGACTTACGGTGAAGCAAAACATCGGCGCGTGATCCTGTGTCAGCTTTATCGTAGTAACGGAGGATGTAACAAATGTGTTTGGGTGTGTGTGTGTGTGTGTAATACACAAATATCCATTATAGTCTATTATTCGATTTACTAAAACAATCGGTATCACAAAGACAAAAGCAAAATCATTCCCCAGATAACATTAGGATCTTATTAAATAAAATGATTCCGATTTAGTTGGCAAAGAGATTTATTTCGGTATCACCAGCGGGCCTTTGAAGTTATTAACTTAAATTAAAACTTTGGATACGGTCCTCTCAAACGAATTTTGGCTCGGAATTATTAAAATTAGTTAGAAATTATGGTCGAATTTAAACTTTGATCTGGGGAAATATTTGCAATATATTTTAAATCGAAAAATATATACATATAAATGTACAAATCTCTTTCGGAAAGTGGGTGTGTGGTTAAAACATACACCTCTGCCTACCCCTTCGCGGACCCTCGTGGGAAGGCGTGAGGATATTCATCGTATCATTGCACCAACCTCGACGATCTCAAGTAGATAAATAGCTATTCATCGTATAAACATCAAGAGGAAATATGCATACGTTTGAGAAGAAATTAAAAGACGTACGTATAGTCGTGCTTGAGGCGATGGACTCGCCATCTGTCACGTTGACACCTATAAAACATCTCTGGTGAATAGGGGTGTGTGGTATCAGGGCCGCCGTAAGCGGGCGTGCAAGGCGTGCACCGCACGCGGGCGGCACGTCCAGGGGGGCGGCAAATCGAGTGACTCATGCCTAATTTAAGTCATTGTACCCCTGAACGGTCGACTCCTACGCAGAAGGTGCGCATAGGATACCAACTTGGGGCGCCTGCAGCGGGCTAGCCGGTCACCGGCTAGGTAGCGCGCGACCAATAGGCATTTTATAAATTTTTTTTATTTTTCATAATCATAATTAAGTGTAAAAGATTACAAGGTGGCGAAGCAATGACGGAGGAAACCCATTTTTTTTATGAGGTAAAAAAATATATTAATATTGGTAATTTCTCTTATTTGAATTACTAGGCTGTTAAATGTTAAATAAAAGCTTATTAATTATACATCAAAGTTAATGCAGATTCTAAAAATATATAGTGTCCGTAACCCCAAAGTAGGTCATATTAAAATATTGTTTCTTTTTTACAAAACCTCCCAAAGAGGATTATAAGAAAATTTCATTGGTTTCTGTCCGATCACCAGCTCCACGGGTGAAGATCTATTAAATTTTGTCAAGAATTTATTTCCACAATTAAATCTCAACATTCAAAATTTCGCAAATGTAAAGGCAAGAAGAGTTACCCTCATTCACGCCAGTTGATTTGTGAATATCTTAATTGTGGATTCGATCTAAGATCGTTACTCCGCACATTTTTTTAAGAGATCGCATCTCAACTGCATTCAAGCTTCCTATGACATACCCAGGATTCGCTGCCATACAATTAAGTATGCACCAATATCGCATGGTGGACAGCAACTCGATAATTCTTGCTCAGAATTTTATTGCCCATCAACACCGACATGGCCCCATTCACCTTATTACCGGCAGTTATCCTTCTTTCAATATCTTTTTCATACTTTCCATACTTTCCATCCCGTGTGAACATGCTTCTTAGATATACCAATTCATTCACTTGCTCTAGAATTTGCCCATTTACCGAAATAACACACTCGGTCACTTGTTCATCTCTTTCGAATACCAGAAACTTAGTCTTGCCAGCGTTTAGGCGCAGCCCCTTCTTTTCACATTCTTCTTTCATTATGGTAACTAGTGACTGCAGTTCGCCCTCTGATGACGCCAGTAAAACCGCGTCATCGGCGCGGCGTATAGAAGACAGTTGACAACAAAGTTTCCCATTTCAACTCCACATCCGTTCGTTTTTAAAGGCTCTCAGACAATATATATAATGAACAGGCAGGCAGACATGATATACCATTGTTTGTCCCCTCGTCTGCACATCAAACCAGGGTGACATCAAGGGTGATTTTACGGCATGCAGTAGGGAACTACTTACTACTCACTCCATATCCAGGCAACACGTCCCAGAGTTCCTTTCGTACGACTCTATCAAATGCCTTCTCTAAGTCGACGAAAGCACAGAAAACTTTCTAGCTGACATCCAAAAACCTTTCCGCGATTCCTCGAAGCGAGAAGGTTTGATCCATACATCCTTTTCCTGGTCTAAATTTACCTTGGGATTCCCAGAGAAACCTTTTGCAAGAGCAATGCAAGATAAAATTTATAAAAATACATGTTACTTAAAATAAATGTTTTATCTGGGTTGTTGTTTTTTCCCCACCAAAATGAGAAAACATTGATTATCCTTTTTACACGCTTTATATTAGCTTCACCTGTATGTATGTATGTAACCGACTTCTTTGAGCTCGATTTTGACCCACTTTAAACGGCCAGATTTCGTTCAAACTTTGTAGACTTATCGAGGACCGATGACAATACACTAATAACTAAAAAGTAGAAAATAAATAATATTATTTTTTTACAAAACTCAAGAGTAAGTAGGCGTAGGGCGGCATAATCGGTATTGCACGCGGGCGACGAAACAGCTAGCGGCGGGCCTGTGTGGTATACAATAAATGGGCCTTGTGCTTGTACTAATTAGGAGGCCAACCTAAGTGGTATGAAAAAATAAAAACGTATTTTTTATATTTGAAACTTTTATTTTGATTTGAAACTTATTTATTTTAATTTGAAACTTAATTATTCTTGAATGAAATTTATTAAGTCAAACACTAACCTAAGGCATAGCGCTTAGTATGGCCGTACCCAATCAAAACGTACAACCAATTATGTAAATAGATCACATACATTAGTGTGACCAAAAGCCTCTATGCCAACATGTAATTTCTCTTCACATTATACTTCAAGGCCGCCTCTCAAAGGCCCATCAGTGGATAACCGCGACGTATTGGGGGATATGTACGTAATTAGGGGATCCTACGGGAAAAGGAGTTCCGGGATGCGATCCTAATTCTGCGGTGAGTATCGAGGGATTTACGTAGTATTAAGTTGTCAAGAATATGTTGTATAATCCTCTCAAATTCAGCTCGTGATTAGCCGCTTGGCACAGGTGCAAATCCTTTATTCTTCCTTTTTCCTCTTCGTTTGTTCTTTTCCCGCATTTTTTCTAGAAGCTTGGAACAGGTTCTCTGCTCACCTCCACTCCCATAGGGTTTGAATATAGGGGTGGAATATAGGGGTGAATTTGTTTGATCTAATACCTGCAAATATTAATCACTTAAATGGTAATATTATTTTCCTTTAAATATTCATCTATACATCTTTACAAATAAATAAAATTGGAGTGTCTGTTTGTAGGTAATATTAAAATAAGCGCTTTTTACTCAATGCAATATATACACGGAACGGTACATATACCAAAATAATAAAAAAAAAACTTGAGAGGTGTCAAGGGACACCCGGATGGAACGAAGATCAAGAAGCACATGTCAAGCAAAAAAAAAAGTGTCGTGTCAAAAAGTGTCGTGACAACTTTTCGTAAGATTTTTTTCCGTCTAGCCCCCTTTCACAACGCGCGAAAAAAAAAAGTGTCGTGACAAAAAGTGTCGTGACAACTTTTCGTAAGATTTTTTTCCGTCTAGCCCCCTTTCACAACGCGCGATAAGGAACTTCGTTCCAAAAACAATTTCTGTCTGTGTCTGTCTGTTTGTTCCAGCTAATCTCTGAAACGGCTGGATTTTGACGGGACATTCACTGGCAGATAGCTGATGTAAAAAGTAACTTAGGCTACTTTTATTTTAGAATCTGAACAATAACTTTTTGTTAAATACCGCCCGGATGAAGTCACGGGAACTAGCTTTGAGTTAAATATAAAAATATATCGTGAAATAACGACTATTACCGTCGTATATCACACTGGTGTGTTGCAAAATGATAAATGATCCCGCCAGGGTGGTATAGATTTCCATAGAGTCGACTCAGGAAAGCATTACATATTTATGGTCATCCTAGATTTATTCCATAGCTTAAATAGATTTATCTATACAGATATTATAAAGAGGAAGATATTTATGGATTTTAATGGATTAAGTCAAATAAATAGTCGAACAAATCGATTTTAAACCCGCGTTGAATTTACGTATATACAGTCGTACGTATCTAAGGATATATATATATAATATAATAATATATAATATATCCTCAAGCCTTCCCACAAGGGTCCCCGAAGGGGTAGGCAGAGGTATATAGGTAATACCCACACACCCACTTTCCAGCAGAGGTATATTAGGAGCCAACGTGACAGATGGCGAGTCCATCGCCGTTACTCCAGCACGACTATACATACGCCTTTGAATTTCATCTCAGACGTATGCAGGTTTCCTCTCGATTTTTCCTCCACCGTTAAGCTCGTGGTGTGACTAATCACTGTACTTAAGTTCAGAAAAACTCATTGGTACAGTCGGGATTCGAACTTGCGACCTTTGCGTCGCAGGCAACTGCACGAACCACTCGGCCACCACGACTCTATATATATATATTTATTTATTTTTATGCCTTCCCACAAAGTTTGGAGCAAAGGGGTAGGCTGAGCCGTGTAAGTTGCACCCAAACATCCACTTTCTGCAACGTGACATGTGGCGAGTCCGTGGCCGTTACTCAAGCACGACTAAAAATACGCCTTTGAACATCTTCTCAAACGTATGCAGATTTATTTTCGATGTTTTCCTTCACCGTAAACCTTGTGGTGTGACTAATTATTATAAGTTCACAAGAACTCATTAGTACAGTCGGGATTCGATACTAGTCTTTGTGTTGCTGTTAGCTTCTCGAACCACACGGCAAGCACAGCTAATCAAATATTTGAGGTAGCTTATTAAAAAAGCACTCCAGAAAGAAGCGAAGATAATAATATGTATGGTAGTCTAGAGAGAACTAGCGCTCTATACTCTCTGCGTACCCTGTTAAAGACTCGGCGTGATGATATGCATATGTACATATTAAAATAGTTAAAAAAAAACTAAAAAACACGCTTTTTATAAAAAACCGAACTAAAAAATAGAAAATAAATTTCGATAATATCTTTAAAAGCGTGGGGTGAATGATGTCAATAGTTATAAATATTTTATTGACAGATATTAGTAGAGTGATTATCATTTCGGTAATATCTTTAAAAGCACCCCACGCTTTTTAAGATATTATCGAAATGTATTTTCTATTTTTTAGTTCGGTTTTCTATAAAAAGCGTGTTTTTTAGTTTTTTTAAACTATTATTTATTTTCTACTTTTTAGTTATTAGTGTATTGTCATCGGTCCTCGATAAGTCTACAAAGTTTGAACGAAATCTGGCCGTTTAAAGTGGGTCAAAATCGAGCTCAAAGAAGTCGGTTACATACATACAGGTGAAGCTAATATAAAGCGTGTAAAAAAGCTTATACCTTGCGCGTCGTAGTTGCTAATTATGTGTAATCTAGCTGTAGGTACGTGGAGTTTATCCTCGTTACAGTAGTTTACTATCATTTGCGTATAATTACCGACAGTGTTATCTCAAAACGTTCCTTTTCCGCAGCCGCCTGAATATCCCACTAAGTCCTAATTAGACGAGTGTCTGCCACTAGTTGCGAGTGTCGCCACAAGTGTCTTGTCTCGCGACACTAATTGCTGGAACGAGGCAGGTGAACGACCGTGCTATTGCATCGTCAATTATGTCAGACAGGCGGTGTTTCAGACCCCAAGGCGTGTGAAACTGTGATATTTAGGTTTGTAAATCTTATTTAAGTTAATAATGCGGTCGTTTGCAAGTAAATAGATGAAGAGAAAGTGGTTTGTAAGGCTAGAGAGATTAAGATATTATATTATTATATATTTTAGGAGCCAATGTGATAGATGGCGAGTCCATCGTCGTAACTCAAGCACGACTATACATACGCCTTTGAATTGCTTCTCAGACGTAAGCAGGTTTCCTCTCGATGTTTTCCTTCACCGTAAAGCTCGTGGTGTGACTAATCACTGCACTAAAAACTCATTGGTACAATTGGATCGGATCAACAAGGAAGGAATTAAATTATTTGACTACGCGCCGGATACGTTCGCAAACGCCGGTACGGAACCGGAGTATAATAGTACGGCTTCCGCAGCGTCCGTTCGTATCCTTTCAGATTCAATGCGATACGAGTTTGATAAAAGACATCCATAAAACAAACTAGTTCAGTCCTCAATCGATAGATGGCGGTGTTCACATTAATCTCTACTTACATGCTTTACGAGGCATGAGGCATTTACCTCAGGGAAATACGGTAGATCCGCAAAGCAAAGCCCATATACGTAACGGCAAAGAGTAATATTTTGCGGGAAACTTGAAATGACAGGGCTGCCACATTCTATGAAATTTAACTAAATGTTCGAAAGAACAAAAACTTATTTCTAAAAATATTTTTTTACTATCAATGATGTATAATGGATATGGAAAATTATTCTTTAGTCTTTATGTTTTAATATGTTATATTGCAGGAAAAAATCTAGGATTTAAATCACATTTTACGCAAGTGAAACCGCGGGATAACGCTTGTTGTAAGTTAAATATTCATCAGTCATCATCAAATCATATTCAAATCCCTACCTAGAATACGTTTAATTAAGACAAATGTATATTTGAACTGGTTAATTAATTTCAATTTCATTCAACGTATTAATTTCGAGCTGTTTATCGCTAATCTAACCAAACACACGAATTGCAGGAGTTAATTAAATTTAATTATTTCAGTTACGTCATAGCTTCGTGACGCCATCGATTCTTACGTAAATCGTATCCCATTTGACTAATGCTTATATACGCTACTAGCTGTGCTAGCTGTACTAGCCCGCGACTTCGTCCGCGTGTGATAGTGACTTTGGGCAGTATTTTTTTATTTATTTTGGATGTGTGTGTGTGTGTATAGGGGATGCCTACGTCATAGTAGCTTTATGCATGCAAAGTCTCAGCCCAATCGGTTTAAAATTTACAAAGTTTCATATAAACTTTCATCCCCTATTTTATCCCCTTGGGGGTAGAATGAATCAAAATCCTTTCTTAGCGGATGCCATAACATCTACCTGCATGCCAAATTTCAACCCGATCCGTCCAGTGGTTTGGGCTGTGCGTTGATAGATCACTATGTTAGTCAGTCAGTCAGTCACCTTTGAGTTATATTTATATATTTAGATATATATATACTAGCTGTCCCGCCCAGCTTCGTTTATGTAAAAATATGATCACGATCACCAAGGCATAGATATTTTGAAAATCAATTTATTTACACAACTAATCACTGTAAGTTCAGAAAAACTTATGTCAGTGATTAGTCACACCACGAGCTTACGGTGAAGGAAAACATCGTGAGGAAACCTGCATACGCTTAAGAAGAAGTCCAAAGGTTTATGAATAGCCACGGTTGAGTAATAGCGACGGACTCGCCTGTCACGTTAGCACCTAAAATATACCTCTGGCGGAAAGTGGGTGTGTGGTAGACTAGACACCTCTGAATACGCCTTCGGGGACCCTTGTGGGAAGGTGTGAGGATATAATATAATAATGAGTATATATATACATATGCTATCCAGCGTGGCAATGCTGCTAGTCTTCTTGGTACGTTGCCTCGGGATACCGATTTGGGACAAATATTTTATCTGTAAGTAGTTAGTTTCAACTGTTCTTTGTAAATATTGTTAATTGTTTTTATTGTAAATAATACACATATGCGAACAGCTGCAAACTTTTTGATCCAGGTAGTTGGAACGTGGTCTTCCTCTTCCTATTCTTGCACACACTTTCGCATTGCATATCTGGATCGTCAATCCGTCTTCACTCCTGATGATGTGGGTGATATATGACCACTGACCGTGTTTTTCTGCAATTCCGCTATCATGAGATGTGATATCTGATATGTGGGTGTTTGAGTGCCATGCTCCAGTTGTGATGCTGGGGGTCTTGACTAATGAAACCACAAGGCTTATTGATAAGATGAGCTGTAATTTTATTTTATTTATTTTTATTTATTTACTAGCTGTCCCGCCCAGCTTCGCATGGGTGAAAATTTACATACATACATACATACATACATATCATCACGCCAAGTCCCTAACGGGGTAGGCAGGGAGTATAGAGCGCCAGTTCTCTCTAGACTTCATACCTCTTTCGTTTCGTCCACATTCATCAGTCTCTTCATACATGTTCGTCGGTTTCAAATATTCTTGACGTTCCCGTCCTTGAGCGTCCGATCGATTTGATCTAGGTAGTTGGAACGTGGCCTTCCTCTGCCTGTTCTTGCACACACTTTTCCTTGTATATCTGTTTCGTGAATCTTTCTTCACTCATCCTTTCTATATGTCCAAACCAGCGTAACATGTCATTCTTCATCTTTTCAATCTCGCCTTTCGAATCTCTTAATTCCAGATTCAATCTAAGTATTTTTATACTTCCTCTGACATACCCAAGGTTCGCTGCCATACAATAAAGTAGGCACAAATATCACAGTGTGGACAGCAACCGTTGCTGCCCATCAACACCGACATGACCCCATTCGCCTTATTACCGGCAGTTATCCTTCTTTCAATATCTTTTTCATACTTTCCATCTCGTGTGAACATGCTTCTTAAATATACAATTTCACTCACTTGCTCTAGGATTTGCCCATTTACCGATATAACACAATCAGTCACTTGTTAATCTCTTTCGGAAGTGATAATAAAAATTTCATGAAACACGATTGCAGTCCCGCCTATCGGGTCTAATTGTGAGTCTAAACCATTATCGAATCCACTTGAACACAAACCAAAAAAACAATAAAAAAACATAAAAATCGGTCCAGTATTAAGGAGAAGTTGAATGACTAACACACGGAAGGAATTTGATAATACTTTACACAACTTATATTATGATATTTTTTATTCTACAAATAGCTGTGGCCACAATCTAAACAATTTTGTTAATTTATGCATTGATGCATACTATATAGATAATACCGTTAGCTGGATAAATCATATTTTAAAAAAAAATATATCCGTCCTGTCCTCTTCGGAAAAATAGTAATGGGTATTGTAAAGCATCTTAAGAACGGTATATTTCACTAATACGCTGAAGGATGATGGCATCATCTCTTAGTTACGTTACAATATCGCGAGACTCCATATTCTCCCCAAACACGACTATGGCAACATCATTTAGCATTGGTGCATTGATGCCTCTCTCATGTCATGTCGTCTCCTGCAGTTCGCTTGTCTGCTCTGACCAGTATTTTCTGATTGTCCGATGGCATCACATCCCTTCTAAGGCAGTTTTGAACAATTGGATCAACTGATTATGTTCATGCAAAAGTTGTTGTAGCTGCTAAATGATCTCTGCGAACAGCGTTCATTTACTCCACCTTCAGAATTCTCCAGGAAATAAATCTGAAGAAATTTGTATTTACCATTGCCTACGCTGTTCTTCAGTCTCATTGGCTCGAAGATTGAACTGGGCTTGCGTTACACTGCGATTGAACAGGACTTGCGTTACACTGCGATCGAACTGGTGTGCGCCAACCGATATTTTGACACCTTACTGGTGGCATTTTTTTTAGAATAAAATACGACGATTAATCATGAAACTCACACTAAAACAAAACAATTTTTTTTTGCTGTTGTTGTTATGAAAGAAACTGTAATTTGTTGATTGTCAAAATTACTACTTGAATGAAATGTCAGTCTATCTATCCGTAGGGTGCGTTCCACTACGCGTTCACAACGATCACGTTCACGACCGCAGTTTTTCCCGTTTCACTTGCTTGTAAGCGTTACCGTCGTAACCTCAAATATAATGGATTACAGAGCGTTTTGAGCGTGCAGGTAAATAAAATAAACGGCGAGTTAGTAAAATGAAAGCAAAAGATTTAAGAGGTTAGTTTAAAATCTGTAAGCCTTGAAAAAAATTGATAAATTAATGTTTAAATCGATTCATATTGAAAAAAAATATAATCCTTGTGATGTAAATATTGTTGGTGTATTAAATTAATTTACGTTCAAATTGAATTAAAATGTCTTGCGGTGGCACGTGGATATTTGGTAAGAGGTACGGTCGCCATTTTATATGTTTTGAGTTTTGAAAATGCCGCTAATTTTCTCAACGATCACTTCGACCCACCTTTTTAGATGGGTCGTCGTGAGCGAAAGTATGACATTATAATTGACGTTTTCGCCGCGACCACAACGACCGCGGTCCTTATGTGGAACGGTTATAGGAGCATTTTGATCGCTGTGCGAGCTTAGTGGAACGAACGAACGAAAAAAAATTTGGCTCTCCCTTACAAAACTGACTACCAGCTGATTGATTTACTATGGTAGGGCCAAATTTTTTTTTCATATTTCGACCTATGTTCTTTGGGGAAAGTTGTTGAGTTTCATGAGCACATGCACCTCCTTCAGGGTTGATACCCCCTTCCGTTACACGCTGTATATATATTTTAGTACAAACTTGAATATCATTAAAAAATATTCTGGTATAATACCTTGAAAGTGGGCATGAAATTGTCCTGTATAATATGTGTAGCGCCAAATGATGTCATCTGGAAACAGTTGTTATATTTCTGAATGTGGGCCAAGAAGTGTTTAGAATCATTTCCAATCCCAGAAACTAAAGAGCGTAAAGGATCTGGTGGTGGGACCAATTGTAGCAATTTTACTTTGCCTCCAGCACAACATAATCCAGTAGATTCACCAGTGTATTTTAACGCCTTACAATATTTACAAATTATTTTCATTTCCCCAATTGTTACCGATTTGTCGGCACAATAATCAATTGCCGGATCATAGTGGAATGCAGCTCGTTCAAGAATCACAGGAGCACTGCGTCTGCGGATTCGGTCAATTTCATTATGTCGGGCTCGCTGTTGTTGTGTTTGATGTGCACGAACTCGTTGCATTCTAAGCCTATCCACTTCATTGTTAATCACTAAATAACGCAATTCTGACATAGCAATACGACTATTTTCTTGATCTGTCTCTCTCTGGTCATCAGTGCAGTTAGCACGTGAGGTAGCTCTTCGCACATTTGATTGACTGCGACGACCTAAGTCAGGTCGTCTTCTCCTCGGCGTAAGTAATTAATCAAAATGAGAAAATTTCTCGCTCACTTAACAGTAAAGTGTCACTATCACAAAATATCAACAAAAAAAGAGCACACTACTTGGAATGTCACTATCACAAAGGATCACAAAAGTAAAGAAAGTTCTCGCGCACGTAGCAGTAATCGTCACTCACAAAGATAGAAGGATGCATTCATAGAATATCGAAACCATGATCGTAACACAATGTCAATCGTAATAATTTTTTCCGTGTTCTTTTAAGCCATAAATCTCCGTGTTCTGAAGTGCGACAGAATGATTGACATATTAGTTGGTTATCAAATCTTGACACTTTGACGTTAGCAACACACCTCAATTGCTTAGACAACAGTGAGTGATTATAATTTAATATGAACTTTATTGAATAGCAATAAAGTTCAAATTGACTCTAGAAAACGTTTGTATGGGAAATAGAAAAGGGCTGTTTTTAGGGTTTTCCCGGAAATTATTCGATTTTTTCTCGCCTTTTAAACCTTCCCTAGACCTCCACGAACATTTCAAGACTAAGATAAGATAAATCCGTTCAGCCGTTCTCGAGTTTTAGTGAGACTAACGAACAGCAATTCATTTTTATATATATAGATTTATTTTCATCTCACTTACTACTATTTTTACAGGATGCTCCCAATACAATAGCGAAGCCATAACAATTAATTACAATTAATTTATCCTATAACTAATTATAAATAATGAGCATACAGTGAATTCACTCAGAGCACGAGCAAATATGTCAATATTTTGAGCCATAAGGTTGAGTATGCGCTGCGCGCGCCTCGCTCAGCAAGTTAGTCCGCCCGCGCCCTACCACCAGGAGCTGCGGCCGACGACGCAACTTTTTAGGCAACTGTGTACAATAGATAGTCGATGCGTGCGCGTGCGGTCGTTGTCGATGCGAGAGAGTGAGTGGCATATTAATGGTAGTCTATGGTGAGTGGTGACGCGGAGCGTTGAGTGGGGCCCGATGGAGGACCCGAAGACTAACGAAGTTGACCGGCCGCGCCGCTCGATGTGACGTCAGTAACAGTGGGTGACCTCAGGACCTCAGGATAGGACCTCAGCGTGTTTCTTTATTAAACAAGTTTCCGTATCTATCAGTATCGGGAGATAAGTCCGAGATGAGATCTGCTGTCGCATGGGTCGGTATGCAATTTATTGTAACTACGCTGTGATGTAATTAAGCGGGGCGGATGGACTTCCTTCCCATTAACCCCGTGGTATCATGGCTATATGGCCGCGCCTAATTGGTGTGCTCTTGTTTAATGGAGGGTATTGCAAAAGGGCTGTTTACCAAATTGAAACGAAATACAAATCAAGCGGATAATCTGATGCATTGCGGTGAATTCGCCAGTTTGTTTGTTTAAATAATAAAATATGCTCACACCTTCCTATAAGAGTCCCCGAAGGTGTAGGCAAAGGTGTATAGGTAGTACCCACACACCCACTTTCCGCCAGAGATATGTTTTAGGTGCGATCGTGACATATGGCGAGTCCATCGCCGTTACTCAAGCACGACTAAACATACATACGCCTTTGAATTGCTCCTCAAACGTATGCAGGTTTCCTCTGCAACGATTAGTTTTTCTGAACTTAAGTACAGTGATTAGTCACACTAGGAGCTTCACGGTGAAGAAAAACATCGAAAGTAAAAAGAAAGAGAGAGAAAGCATATGCTTGAGAATAAATTCAAAGGCTTATGTATAGTCGTGCTTGAGAAACGAGAAGTGAGTGACATTACACTGCTATTCCTTCGGGAATCTTTGTGGGAACGCGTGATGAAGGGATGTATGCAGAATATTAATTCTGTGAAGTCCATGCAATCTCACACATACATGCATACACGGCGAGTGCACACGAGAGCACTATAATGCACAAGTGCATATTGGCCCGCCGCCAGTCGCGTACATTTTTTATAGCGTTTCTGCATCTATGTGGAGCAAAAAAGTTCTTTAGGGATCCGTATAAAGCTAATATTTAGTTATTTATATATCCTTACGCCATCCCACAAGGATCCCCGGAGAGGTTGGAAGAACTTCGTAGGTAGTGCTGACACACACTTTCCGCCAGAGATATATTTTAGGTGCCAACGTGATACATAGCAACGTGATACCCGCGAGCCGAACAGTCGCGCGAGCGCGCTCCCCTGTTCCGCGCACCCTCTCCGCACTCAACGCTCTTCTGGAGGAATATCCTGAATGTGATTTGTTTGCGGATGACTGGAAGGATATCTTGTTAGTATGTCTGGAGTACTGTGAGAAGACAGTATGAAAGCGTGTACCTATTAGTGTAAGTGGCATTGGCCGTTCTAATATGAAATATAAATAAATAAATAGCAGGTTCATCCGTTACTCAAGCTGTACTCTGTTTCGGTAAGTTTTATACTAACGCAGTCATTATGGCACATTTATTTGTATAAAATTGTGTTCCTAATCTACAATCTATACATACACATAAATAAAATTGGAGTGTCTGTTTGTAATATTGAAATAACCGCTTTTTACTAAATGCATATGGATGTATACACGGTACATACACCAAAATATCATTCTTTACAAGTTTTTGTCAGTCTGTCTGTCTGTTTGTTCCGGCTAATCTCTGAAACGACTGGGCCGATTTTGACGGGACTTTCACTGGCAGATAGCTGATATAAAAATGAGTAACCTAGGCTACTTATATTTTAGAAACTAAGCAATAACTTTTTGTTAATATCCACGCGGACCAAGTCGCGGGCACAGTTAGTTAAGAAATAAATGAAAAGTACGTACGGAATCCCATCCCCGAACTCCAAGTCGAGTTCCTCTCTATTTTTAGGCATAATGGTTTCTATGAAATCCACTAACGCGGCAGTATTCATAATTTTGCTTGCTATGACTGCGTTTGGTGTTTTTACAATTTTCAGCATACCATGTAGATACTAAACACTAACGAAATCTCTTATTACCCGCTTGCTCTGTAGGTATTAGGTATTCTTTTTTTTTTTTTGATGATATAGATGATAAATGTGATCAGAGGTGTGTAGGTAGTACCGACCCACTTTTCGCCAGAGATATATTTTAGGTGCCAACGTGACTTGTGGCGGGTCTATTACCGTTACTCAAGCACGACTATACGTAATTTGAATTACTTCTAAAAAGTATGCATAGTTCCCTTTCATTCTCAAACTCATTTGTAACACTCGGAGGTATCTCTAGCGTTGTGGAGTTCTGAGAACCGGAACTAGAGTTGCGTGTTCGGAGAGTTATTCTGTGTTGGCTGCATGACTAATCCATCTGCTGCCAATACAATATAACAATCCTCCCCCCTCCCCAAGGAGCTCATAAATGTCATGTCGGAATATATGTAGCTAAAATTAACCATCTGCACTCGTGGTTAACACCTGTTAAAAGGCAACACTTGTACTTACACAGTATAATTTCAAGATAAAAGTTATCCTGTGTTTTTCGTATGCAAAACTTCATCATAATCGGCTTAGTAGTGAAGAAGTGAAAACGAAATAACAAATTCACCCGCATTTATTATATTAGTGAAGACATCATTAGGACCACTCCATATACAACGCGACACTGTGTTTAACAAAGATAAGTAGGGAACTGCCACAAACATGGCGTGACAATGCCATTGATATGACACTCACATTAGAACAACTTACAACATTAGGGATGGCACGAAAAGTTATTTTACTCATGTGTGTCTTGAAGCTTTATTCAAAGGGATAGAACATCCTTCACTAGGAGTGAAGAATATCTGATTTGTATATCATTATTAAGTCTACATGAAATAGGTCGAACATTCTAGAATTGGAACAACGAGAGCATTTGAAACCGACGAGTGTGTATGTATCTTTATATATATATATGTTTCTTCTATGCGTGTGTCACTGAACTCCTCCTGAACGGCTGGACTGATTTTAATGAAATTTTCTGTGTGTCTTCAGGATTCGAGAATGTTAAAGATTCATAATTGACGCTGGGAGTGTCACGTGGGAGTGGGAACCAAATTCTTTTTCACCCGAGCTAGGCTGGGCTGGTCAGCTAGTAAATAAATAAATTCCTTGGGACAATTCCACAATAATTGACAAAAGTAGATTTTTTTTTCAGGGGTAAAATACTTGCTAATCTAGCTAATATACTCTAAATCAAATTAAATCCAGTTCCGTTTTTTCGTTGAACAGAACCCAACATTTTCATTTCGCATTTATAATATTAGAAGATAAAAATAATAATAATATATCCTCACGCCTTCCCACAAGGGTCCCCGAAGGGGTAGGCAGAGGTGTATAGGTAATACCCACACACCCACTTTCCGCCAGAGGTATATTAGGTGCCAACGTGCCAGATGGCGAGTCCATCGCTGTTACTCAAGCACGACTATACATACGCCTTTGAATTTCTTCTCAGACGTATGCAGGTTTCCTCTCTAGAAGATACTATTATTATTTGTAAATATGTGACAACCCTAGCCAGCCAAAGAAAATGTCCGAAATAAAAGATAATATTTCAACCCAGAACAAATACTGGGTACCGTTTAAACTGCTAATGCACCGGGCCTATTAGGGTCCCACCCCTAAAGTAGGACACTTAACAGCAATAAAGGCAATATCAGTAACGGTATTTGCTCAGCCTTCGGTGAATGGGCCAAGTAATAGAATTGTTCTCTACATTAATTTCACATTGAAATACTATGTATATGTATTTAACGCAGTAATAAAAATAATACATACATACATACATACATATCATCACGCCAAGTCCCTAACGGGGTAGGCAGAGAGTATAGAGCGCCAGTTCTCTCTAGACTTACATACCTCTTTCGCTTCATCCACATTCATCAGTCTCTTCATACATGCTCGTCGGTATCGAGTACTCTTAACGTTCCCGTCCTTGAGAGTCTGATCGATTTGATCCAGATAGTTGGAACGTGGCCTTCCTCTGCCTCTTCTTGCACACACTTTTGCTTTGTATATCTGTTTCGTCAATCTTTCTTCACTCATCCTTTCTATGTGTCCAAACCAACGTAACATGCCTTTCTTCATCTTAACAATCACGCCCTCATTCACGCCAGTTGATTTGCGAATCTCTTCATTGCGGATTCGATCTAATATCGTTACTCCGCACATTTTTCGAAGAGATCGCATCTCAACTGCATTCAAGCTATTTTCATACTTCCTATGACATACCCAGGATTCGCTGCCATACAACAAGGTAGGTACCAATATCGCGTTGTGGACAGCAACTCGAGCATTCTTGCTCAGACTTTTACTGCCCATCAACGCCGACATGGCTCCATTCACCTTATTTCCGGCAGTTATCCTTCTTTCAATACCTTTTTCATACTTTCCATCTCGTGTGAACATGCTTCCTAGATATACAAATTCATTCACTTGCTCTAGAATTTGCCCATTTACCGATATAGCACACTCGGTCACTTGTTCATCTCTTTCGAATACCAGAACCTTAGTCTTGCCAGCGTTTAGCTTTTCACATTCTTCTTTCATTATGGTAACTAGTGACTGCATAAGTAAAGTAGGCAGTTGACCACTAAGTTTCCCATTTTCACTCCACATCCGTTCGTTCTTAGTGCTCTCAGACAGTTATCTAGATATATAATGAACAGCCAGTTAGACACGATACACCCTTGTTTGACCCCCGACTTCACATCAAACCAGGGTGACATCTCACCGTTAACCCTAACGCACGCCTCGCTATCACTATAGAGTGATTGCACGGCATGCAGTAGGGAACTGCTCACTCCATATCCAGGCAAAACGTCCCAGAGTTCCTTTCGTACGACTCTATCAAATGCCTTCTCTAAGTCGACGAAAGCGCAGAAAACCTTTTGGTTAATATCCAAAAACTTTTCCACGATTCCGCGAAGCGAGAAGGTTTGATCCATACATCCTCTTCCTGGTCTAAATCCACCTTGGGATTCCCAGAGAAACCTTTCGGATCGCTCTTGCATTCTTATTGTCAGGATCTTCGTGTACACTTTACTAGCTAAGCTGACCAAGCTGATGGCTCTGTAGTTTGAGCAGTCCAATCGTGATCCCTTTCCTTTATAGAAAGGCACGATGACTGCTCGCCTCCAGTCGTCCGGAACATCACCCCTTTCCCAGCAAAGATTGCATAGCAAATAGATGACATCCCAGACCGCTGGTCCACCGTACTTGATCATCTCAGCCGTAATCCCATCTATACCCGCAGCTTTTCCACATTTCACTTCTTATCGCTCTTACAATCTCTCCCATACTTATTTTATCCGCTATAGGATCCTCGACAGATTCTGTTGAAGGCAGCTCTATGAGTAGATCAGCGGCATCATCATCATACATATCTTTGTAAAATTCACTTCATCGCCTGAGGACGTTTGTTTTGTCAGTCAGTATGTCATTGTCCTTTGAAATAATCACATTCATCCTACTACTAGCTGTAACACAATTTCTGAACTTCTTAACTTCCCTCCAAAAAAGTTTTGCATTGTCCTTGAAATTATGTGACAGTTTTTCGTCTACAGTCATTTGGAACCTCTCACGCTTCTGAGCTATTATCTCTTTCGTACGATTTTTTTGCAGGCGATATTTTTCTTTCATCTTTTCTTTCATACTTTCACTTGAGCTGGACATAGCCAAAATGTCTTGCCTTGCATCCTTGTTCTTTTTAACTTCATCATCCCACCAACCATCGCCATTTTTGGTTGTCCGCCCTTTCGAAATGCCACAAACCTCTTTCGCGGCGCATAATATGCTGGACTTAAGGAACTGCCAACTAACATCGACACTCTCAAACACATCTTTCGGGGGACAGGCTAGCTGTTCAAATACCCTTTCTTGATATCTGTCTCTAATAGCCGCATCTTAAAGCCTCAGCACGGGATCGCCAGCCCGCGAACAGACCTCTTCTTCTAGTTATAACTAGAAAGTGGTCCGTTCCCAGGTCGGCTCCCCTATACACCCTGGTGTCCATTACCTGTGTTCTGAGTCGCTGATCTATTAGAAACAGATCTATCATGCTTCGCTCATTTTTCCGTTCCCATGTATACTGATGAATCCTTTTGTGGTCGAACATGGTGTTCGCCACAAAAAGATCTCTCTCCATGCATACATTTAATATCAGCTTGCCTGCCTCGTTCACTCTCTTATCACCATACTTGCCGAGTACTGCCTCGTAATCCTTACGGGATGTCCCGACCCATCCATTCAGATCACCACAAATAATCAGCTCTTCATTCCCTTCTTTCGTCTCTAGAACATTACTCACACATAAAAATAATAATAATATAATATATCTTCACGCCTTCCCATTACATTTTTAAACCTAAGAGCATGTATGAAGATAATAATGAAAGTGGACGAAGCGAAAGAAGTATGTAAGGATCGTAGCAAGTGGAAAGAAGTGGTCTCTGCCTACCCCTACGGGAAAGAGTGATTATATGTATGTACATTTTTAAGCCTAACCGTACCCATTTCTCAATCAGAAACTAGTTCGTGAAAACTGTTTGGCTGTCATCCAAATAGATATCATCCAATGATTCAGACCGAGATACGAATATCCTCTTTGTACATAAAAAGATTACAAACATCCTTAGGGCCAATGATTATTGATATGTATAAGCTTTATTGCTCTAAAATGTATAGTCAGCGTGCCGAGTGGTTCGAATAGTCGCCTGCAATGAAAAACGGCGATATACTCGCCTTCTGTCAGTTTGGCATAAACTCATTAACAAAGACCACCAGGTTTGAACCTGCTATTTAGATTTTTAGACTAGTTTCATCACTTGGCCTATCATCAATATCACATTGTATTACCGACCTTAACTCTACATCAAAAGATTCATTATTGAAACAAAGTTTGAACACAATAAAGGAACAAATATTCATTTTTTTATCGCGCAAGCTCTTTCCAGTTATTTTATTTTGTACAGTATTTTAAGCACCGGTAAATCCGGATTATTCCAGTATCAGCCGGCTGATTCCAGTTACCGTTTTGTCACTTCCGCGTTGAATATCGCCATTTTTGTAAGGCTTTACGTCCGGTTGATTGCAACATCCGCTCTGTTTTAAAATGGATTACAATAACGTTTTAGGGTAATGGCGATGGACTCGCCATCTGTCATTTTGGCCTAGAATATACATATTTCTTGCGGTTACTACCTACACTTGTGCCTACCCCTTCGGAGAACCTTGTGGGAAGGCGTGAAGATATACTTAAATATATATTTATTCAGTTTATAGTTAGTTTATGTTTGTTATTACTTTGTATTATAATATAAAAGAGATCAAAATGTATTTTATTTCATTAATTGAGGGATTTTAATATCTGACATTAATTAATTACTAACTCATTTAGACCTTAATTCTGATCTAAATATCTACTTGAAATGATTTACAAAATTATTAATAAAAACTTGATACCATTTTTATACTGAACAAGGCATAACGTCAAGAGTACTCGAATACGGCGAGCAATTTACGAAGAGACTGATGAATGTGGATATAGCGAAAGAGCCATGTAATTCTAAAGAGAACTGGCGCTCTATTCTACCTGCCTACCCCGTGTGGGTACCCTTTCAATAACATTTATGTACGCATATATGTCTTGCTAGTTTCGCGTGAGTCACGAATGAATGAGAGTTTTATAGATCTCTAAGGTAAAGATGGTAAACACGCATACAGTCCGACTGATGGTAAACGGTTACCGCCGTCTATAAGATGCTTGTAACACGGGTATAGTCATGAAATATAGAATATACAGTGAAACCTGGTTAAGTGAGACGTCAAGGGACCTGCAATGTCGTTTCACTTATAGAGGTATTCCACTTACCCAGCGTCTCAGATATACAGGTATAAATAAATATCTGTCTCATTTACAGAGGGTTCCATTAATAGAGGTGAGAATACAGGTTATTTCAGTTATACAGGTGCGATCATTAAATAAAATAACGTGTTATGTATGTAAATGAGTTTTCTTCGCGTGTCTTCCCACTTTCATAAACGGCTCAAAATTTGTACACAATGCACAATTCATATATATATATATATATATATATATATATATATATATATATATATATATACAATTCATAGTGTGGGTAGAATAAGAATGAGTAAACAAACAATGTTATCTCAGTTACAGAGGTTTATGCATATAAAATTTACTCGCTGTCTCAGTTATAGAGGTAACTATGATGATAAATCGAAAGAACAAATCCCAGATATAAAGGTTTACCTCGTCCCACTAACAGAGGTAATTCAGTGCCAAAGTGTTGGGACCTCAGCATGAGTTCCAGTTATGGAGGTTTCTCACTTATCCTCACGCCTTCCCACAAGGGTCCTCGAAGGGGTAGGCAGAGGTGTATGGGTAATACCCACACACCCGCTTTCCGCCAGAGGTATGTTAGGTGCCAACGTGACAGATGGCGAGTCCGTCGCCGTTACTCAAGCACGACTATACATACGCCTTTGAATTTCTTCTCAGACTTATCCAGGTCCCACTTAACCAAGTTTCACTGTAATTTTATATAAAAAAACGAGTGTCTCTGGACGCCCGACAGAAGTGATAACTTAAACTAATCAAGTTGAACTATTTAACATTGAAGTTGTATAGCTCGTAAAAGTTTAAATTTTAGCGCCATCTAGTATAACTTGGCAGAACTAGTCAGCATATCAATTGATTATATTTAGCATTATTGAAAAGCTATTTAGTAGTGTTTATACACAAGTACAGATTGCACTTTTGCCGTAACGCGTTACGTAACGAAGCGGCTTACCCTCGTATAAGTTATCACTTCAGAAATCCATACACAGATCCGGGTACGTTAACCCTTCAGGGACCTTTCTCTAACACCTATTTTTCACACGAGAATTTTCCACGCGGAGCAAAAAATGTTACCAATTGTAGGATGATTGATGATGTATTCACAGAATCCGGCTTTTATCATGTTTCGCCAGAAAACCGATTTTATCCGAACAATTTTCCATCTATTGTCCTCTCCGTTTTTGGACACAATGCTTGAGGATCTTACACACCTGAACGACTGCGACGCAAGCTCCACTAAACGAATAAGTATTGTAAAGAAGTAGAGTTTGTTTGTTAAGCGCGCTGATCTTAAGAATAACTGATACGATTTCCTAAACAGTTTTTTTTCTATAAATAGCCTGTTTATTAAGGGAATCTATAGGTTGACAACGCCATTGTACTCAAAACCATGTGCATGTTTAATGCGTCTAAAGATTGAGGGTAAAGCAAAGGCGGTTTTTAATTCTAGGGACTCGGCATAATGATAACTCTGTATTTATATATATATATAACATGGCCCGTTCTTCGTGGTTAATGGAAGTACTGGTTTTGTTCATTATTTGTAATTGTCGCAAAAAACTGGGGCGAAGTTCTAGTTCTCATTCCGTTCGCACAGGTGTACACGGTGCTTTAAATAAAATGGTCATAAAAGGTTTTCATTATTTAATTTCTTCCTTTAAATTGTTGGCATTTCTTCATGAAATTGTTGCAGTTCTGGTAAAGTATTTTAAGTGATCCAAAGTAACCTTTAGCATTTTTTAAATTGAAGTTTCGTGGAAGATCAGCCTTCAGAACAAACTTTAGTTTTGTGAAAGTAGAAAATACTTTCTTTAGAAATTTATCGTGATGATAAAAGAGCATCGTGGATAAAAGAAAGGAAGAGAAAGCCGCTATACTCTCTCTGCTACCCCGTAAAGAAAGGGTAGTAGAAATATAACCTTGTTTGAGAGCTTATTATGTTAACTTGGCACAATCACTACTGGTTTAGCGGTCAGAGCTCAAGACTGCGAAACTTGAGGTCGCGGGTTCGATTCCCGCTGAGGGCAGACATTTGAGCGATGGACACGAATATATGTATTTTATTCTGGGAAGCTCTATGTATTTATAAAATAATTTAAAAAATTAAATTATTTATTTCAGGCACTTGACCCATAATATGGCATTAATGTATATATCTATCTATACAACTATGTATATCGTTGTCTAGTTTCTATAGTACAAGCTTTGCTTAGTTTAGGACTAGGTCAATTTGAGTGCAACTGTCCCGAGGTATTTATTTATTTATTTATTTATTTAAGGTTTGCCGACAGTTTATACACAAAGCTTATGTTAAATAATATTAGTCTAAGGGTCTTATGCTAATGTGCTAAACCTTTTACAGGCAAACACCACATGCTTATAGTGCGAGGTTTTACAAAGTTGTACTTACTAGCTGTACAATTAAAATAAATACAAAAATAAAATGAACGGAACATAAAACATGTACATACAAAACAAAAAATTATATCATTATTTATTTATATAGATATAGAAATCAAGTATAATATCCTGGTCCAAATGTAATAAGTGATCTTCCCTAAGGGACCCGGTTATCCGGGTCGCGACAAGAATGGGACCGTAATCAAATCGATAGGCGATGTCTCCTACACCCGGATGGTATCACTACCCGGATATAATTACCCAGTAATTTATAACTCAAAGACGCTAAAATACGACACTATTAAAATGAAGCAGTTTGTTTGTTTGTTTGAATTCAATCTCAAGAATTGCCACAATGATTTTTTTATAATATCATGCAATTAGCCATGAAGGAGCAGTGTTTATATATACTAGCTGTAATACGATGGTGGCGCCACCTATCGGGTCCAATTGTGAATCTTAGCCATTCTCGTATCCACCTGAAGACACACAGAAAATTTCATTCAAATCGGTCCAGCCGCTTAGTAGTTCAGTGATGTCACTACGCTGCCATACGCACAGTAGAATTATATATACAAAGAGTAGAATTATATATACAAAGAAGTATATACAAAGTATATATAATATATACAAAGAGTAGAATTATATATTTTTATATACAGTGAGTCTCAGAAAAAATAGATAATAATATCCTCACGCCTTCCCACAAGGGTCGCCGAAGGGGTAGACAGAGGTGTATAGGTAATACCCACACACCCACTTTCCGCCAGAGGTAGGTGCCAACGTGACAGATGGCGAGTCCATCGCCGGGACTCAAGCACGACTATACATACGCCTTTGAATTGCTTCTCAGACGGATGCAGGTTTCCTCTCGATGTTTTTCTTCACCGTAAAGCTCATAGTGTGAGTAATCACACCACACAGAAAAAATAGAATAGTCCAAGGATACGTTTTATTGAAACGTTTATTTACAATAACAACAATTAACAATATTTACAAAGAACAGTTGAAACTAACTACTTACAAATAAAATATTTGTCCCAAATCGGTATCCCGAGGCAACGTGCCAAGAAGACTACCAGCATTGCCACGCTGGATAGCAATGCTGATTCTCTGAGCGAGATATGTTCCAGCCCGCCTGTCACGAGAGGCCTCGACTAGACGGCGCGAGACCTCTTTAAAAAGATTGTGAGAATAGCATAGAATAGTTGTGTCAGTAGGGTGTTGTGAATATAAAATCCTCATGACGATGCATTCAACAAATAGCTCCAAAGATAATAAAATAACATTATGAACGGAGATTTAAGAGAGGTAGGGCATAACGGGTTTCCCGTTTGAATTCGGAGCTGCCCGACTGGGGCAGGACCTCCACCTTATAGAAGTCCGTAGCCAAATAACACAATTTTTTGTATTGTGTTCCTACGCGGTGAATAAGGTTTCCAGTAATGAGCTCCTTGGGGAGGGGGGAGGATTGTTATATTGTGTTGGAAGCAGAGGGATTAAACCCATTATGCTGCCAACACACTATAACTCTCCGAACACAGAGTGGCAACACGCAAGTGATACTTCGGTATCGTGAGCGTAAATAGGCTGCGGTAACCGTTTCCCATCAGATGGGCCGTATGCTTGTTTGCCACTCTTGTTGTATAAAAAAGAAAAAAAAAATTACTACGATGGTTTTATGGGTTATATTCCCGAACTATAAATAAAATATATAAGAACGAAATTTTTGCGAGAATAAGGTAAAAAACATGCCAACTAGGACTGTATTTTTTTTATACAACAAGAGTGGCAAACAAGCATTCGGCTCACCTGATGGGAATCGGTTACCGTAGCGTAAGGCCACGATGCCGAAGTATCGCTTGCGCGTTGCCACACTGTGTTCGGAGTTGTACTGTGTTGGCCGCATAATGGGACTATCCCTCTGCAGCCAACATAATATAACAATCCTCCCCTCTCCTCGAGCAAATTATTGCAATATTCGTCGCGTAGGAACAACACAAAAAATGTTATTTGGCTACGGACTTCTATAAGGTGGAGGTCCTGCCCCAGTCGGGCAGCTCCACATTCGAACGGGAAACCTGTTATGGCCTATCTCTCTTGCTTTTTAAAATGTTATTAGGTTCCTTTCTATTATGTCGTATCACGTTTTTTTAAACAGGCGTAACCACGCCGCACAACTAGCTTGCCGAAAATGACCAAGATTCGAATGAATGTTTTGAATGTTTGAATGAAACTGATTTTTATCTCAACGTAATAGAGACGAAATTTCCATGATTGGTCGTCTTCTTCATCGTTTTCCCTAGAGGTTTGAAGTACAATTTAGATATCTATGGATAGTATATACTTTGTTAAATAGTTTCTATATAGTACTGGAAAGGTTTATTCCAGTATATATTTATTTTTTTAGAATAATAATATATCCTCACACCTTGCAACGAGGGTCCCCGACGAGGTATTGCCTACACACCCACTTTCCACCGGAGATATATTTTCGGCGCCAACGTGTCACAGATAGTGCCATCCACGAAGACGCGCCCCACCAATTTCTAGTCGAGGTCTATTAATTGTAGTGTGCGTGTGCACTCATATGTAATCAGTGTGTAAGGATAATATTTCAACATAAGTGGAAGGTTGCACACGTACATAAGGAAGAATAGAGGGGAGCGTCTTCGTGGATGGCACTTTCTATACATAGCGAGTCCATCGCCGTTACTCAAGCACGACAAACTAGATACGCCTTTGAATTAACTCTAACGTACGCAGGTTTCCTCTCGATGTTTCCCTACACCGTAAAGCTCGTAGTGTGACTAATACTGTACTTAAATTCAGAATAACTCATTGGTACAGCCGGGATTCGAGCTTGTGATCTTTGTAGCCACTCGGCCACCACAGCTTTTAAATTACAGAGATATTTATTACACGAATCTGTCACATCCAGTACTATTAACGCAAGATGGTAATCGTGCAATAACATGGTATTGCATCACGGTGAATGAATGTGGACGAAGCGAAAGAGGTATGTAAGTCTAGAGAGAACTAACGCTCTATAATCTCTGCCTACCCCTTTCATAATCATAATTCTTTATTGCTCTTCCACTTACAATAATATCACGATAATATCAGGGTATACAGTGGACCCTGTTGGGCACAGCAACTTGTGAGAGGGACACAAATTATAAAATGGGGAACAATGTAGGTACTTGCTAACTTATTCTAACCTTAAAATATAAACATAACTTAAATTTATTTACCGAAAAAAATATATATTAATAGAAACTTCAAAAAGAAAAATATTTATATAAATAGAAACTTAAGAAACTATTTTTAGGAAACAATTATCTAATCTTATCTTGCATAAACTCTTTTTTAGTGTAAAAACATTTTTCAAACAATAATTCTTTAACTAATTTTATATATTTATTAAAATTATTTTCACTCCTTATTCTATTAGGGAGTTTATTAAATATATTAATTGACATAACGAAGGGGCTGTTAGTGTGTAGTGTCAGTCTTGATGTTGGTTTAATTAATTTATTTTTTAGGGACTGGGCGTGATGATATGTATGTATTTTATCACTTCCTTCTTGATAAAATATCAATGGTATATGTGGCACGAGGATGTCACGTCCAGCATCACTAGACCGGAAATCTTTACACGTTTTACCAGTGCCGTCGGGACATGTCCGTTGGAGGCACTCTTGAGCTCTATTACCGTTCGACGCCTTCATACAATGGAATTAGAGATTTTGCGAAAAAGGTCACATCCCTTCATATAAAGAATTCTTCCAAATTGTTAACATCCCGCAGGCACGACTCAAAAGCACTGTGATTTTTTTCGAACTTTTATATACCACTAGAGTGGCAAACAAGCATACGCTCCATAAAAAGTCTTATAAGTTTTATAAGTCCGTTTTATAAGTGCCCACCTAGGCCTATGTGAAATAAAAATATTTTGATTTGATTTGATACGGCCCACCCGATGAAAAACGGTTACCGCAGCCTATTTACGCCTACAATACCGAAGTATCACTTGCGCGTTGCCACTCTGTGTGCGGAGAGTTATACTGTGTTGTCAGCATTATGGGACTAACCCTTCTGCTGCCAACACAATATAACAAACCTCCCCCCTCCCCACTCATTGGAACCCCCAATTTGAATCCCCAAGGAACTGATGGAAACCTGCATCAGTTCGACAAATTCTCGATGCTTTCCTTCACCTTTTGAGAAGAATGGCGTTTGTATAGTCGTGCCTGAATAACCCCGATGGACTCGCCATCTGCCACGATGGCACTAAAAAATATATTACCCATGTGGAAAGGGGTGAGGTAATTCGTTGCAAGCGTCCCTAGGCGGCGGTAACCGCTTACCATCAGGCGAAACGCATGCTAGTTTGCCACCCATGTGGTATAAAAAAAATTCAATTCAGTCAATGGTATTGGGAGCTACGCCGTAGCTTAAGAGCTGCTATGTTCTAGTTTCGTTGCAACTCGCTACGCGTCGTAGCATTTTTTTATCCAAAATCTTTTATGACTGCTGAAAAATACGATCACTAGCACTGCACTTACCTATACACCTCTGCCTACCCCTTCGGTGACCCTTGTGGGAAGGCGAGAGGATATATATGTACCTTAGTCGTTCCGGCAGTACCATCAGTCATGCCACCAAAAGCATCGTGTCAATCCTATTTATCCTTATTTATACGCTTTCCCTTTAGGGATGCTGTTAACATTAACGCTTAGTTAATAATTAATCGTGCATTAATCATTTCGATGCCAAATGCTATTATATTATACACACAATGCTATAGAGCCGTGGTGGCCGAGTGGTTCGAGCAGTTGCCTGCGACGCAAAGGTCGCAAGTTCGAATACCGACTGTACCAATGAGTTTTTCTGAACTTAAGTACAGTGATTAGTCACACCACGAGCTGAACGGTGAAGGAAAACATCGAGAGGAAACCTGCATACGTCTGGGAAGAAATTCAAAGGCGTATGTATAGTCGTGCTTAAGTAACGGCGATGGACTCGCCATCTGTCACGTTGGCACCTAATATACCTCTGGCGGAAAGTGGGTGTGTGGGTATTACCTATACACCTCTGCCTACCCCTTCGGGGACCCTTGTGGGAAGGCGTGAGGATATATTATTATATTATACACACCCTTAATAGTATCCATGAAGAGGTAGACCTATTCACGAGTACTCTGAGTGAATTCAACAGGGTAGCACTGTGTATTATATGCTATAAATTAAATTAAAATTACCTTATCTTATCTTAATATGTTATTTAGATATAATATGTACACGGCTGCACTAACGCATTAGGATACATTTCCTGTTATGTTAGTTTTAAGTTGATAAATAAATAAATAAAATAAATAAATAAAAAATACACATACATATGTACATACATACATATCACCACGCCGACTCCCCAACGGAATATAGACAGCGGGAGTGGAGTATTATATATATACATATATTATTAGTTATTTATGGTTATTATAAAACAATATTATAACAAAATAATGAAAAATCTAAAAGAAGGTACCAAGGTATCCAAGTTATTCCTTTTCACATCAGCTATTTGCCAGTGAAAGTCCCGTCAAAATCGGTCCAGCCATTTCAGAGATTAGCCGAAACAAACATACATACAGACAAAAGATGTTAAGGAATATATTTTGGTAAACGCTTCGTGTTTATATATAACACTATTTCACAAATGCATTTAGTAGAATGCGGTAATTTTAATATTACTAGCAGACACACCAATTTTATCCAACTAATATTATAAATAAATTAAATAAATAAATAAATTATATTATAAACAAATTAGTGTTAATGTCTGCGACACAGTTTATAACTACTGCAGGCATTATCGCATATAATTTTGTACTATATTTTTGTTCCCTAATAAATATAAAATAATAAAATATAAAAATCCATATGCATATAAAAAAAATGTGAAAGTTTGTAAGTTTGGATGTTTGCGGTTCCTTCACGGCCAAACGGCTGAATCGATTTGGCTGAAAGTTGATTCGGTGATAGCTTATACCTAGGAATAGGACATAGGCAACTTTTTTTTTAATCCTGAAAATATATATTGTAGGCACAGCGGCTGAACCGATTCTAGCAGGAAAATTTTCAAAGCTACTTATTCGAACTCCACGCGGGCGAAGCCGCGGGCATACGCTAGTTTATTTATATAGACAACATAAGATCAGAGATGTATATATAACATGTATTTTTTTCACGCCCTCCCTCAAGCGTCCCCGCGCGACTGTAAATACGTCTTTAAATAACTTCTCAGACGTATGCAGGTTTCGATGTTTTCCTACACAGTAAAGCTCGCTTAATATTAATCCAATTTAATGACAAGCATTCTTTATGTACAGTTAGGTATTCAAACAGTTTTGACCCTTAAATTGTTGACATTTAAACTTAGTTTCTCAAAGCAGTTCAAGTTTTGTAAATGTTAGCCAGTTGGCCATTCGTCGAAAGTTTTGACAACATCTCAAGCCTTCCTGAAATTCTGGTGAAAAGCTTAACCTTCCCCGAAATTGACCTTTCGCTTAACAAACTAAATCCTTACAAACGGTCCTGTTTCCATCCTGTACCTACTTGACAGATAATTATTATACCTCTCAATCCTGAAACATCTGCAAACGTAGATATAACAAGTAATATAAAAGAGGTAGGCCATAACGGGTTTCCCGTTCGAATTTGGAGCTGCCCGACTGGGGCAGGACCTCCACCTTATAGAAGTCCGTAGCCAAGAGAGGTAGGGCATAACGGGTTTCCCGTTCGAATTTGGAGCTGCCCGACTGGGGCAGGACCTCCACCGTATAGAAGTCCGTAGCCAAATAACACAATTTATTGTGTTGTGTTCCTACGCGGTGACTACGGTTTCCAGTAATGAGCTCCTTGGGGAGGGGGGAGGATTGTTATATTGTGTTGGAAGCAGAGGGATTAAACCCATTATGCAGCCAACACACTATAACTCTCCGAACACAGAGTGGCAACGCGCAAATGATACTCCGGCACGTATACTATTGTATTCTAATCATCGGTATCGTGAATGTAAATAGGCTACGGTAACCGTTTCCCATCAGGTGGACCACCGTTTGCTTGTTTGCCACTCCCACACTCAGCCACAAAGCGGAATGGTATGTAAGTCTAAAGAGAACTGGCGCTCTATACCTACTCTCTGCCTACCCCGTTAGGGACTCGGCGTGATGATATGTATGTATGTATGTATACATAAGACGGCCTTCTGATCTAGTGGTCAGACCCTGATTGCGAAACTTGAGGTCGTGGGTTCGATCCCCGCTGGGGGCTGATATTTGTGTGATGAAACGAGTATTTGTACCCTAAAACTAAACAATTGTAATGTGTCATAGTTGCCCAAATAGCTCTCTGGTAGAAGCCACTGTCTATGCTGTGATGTTGTCATTCTGCTGTCTTTTGTTTCTTTCTCTTGTGTCAACTGTTTTACTGTGTTAACTGGATAACTGAGATGCGATCTCTTCGAAAAATGTGCGGAGTAACGATTTTAGATCCGCAATGAAAAGATTCGCAAATCAACTGGCGTGAATGAGGGCGTGATTGTAAAGATGAAGAAAGGCATGTTACGTTGGTTTGGACACATTGAAAGGATGAGTGAAGAAAGGTTGACGAAACAGATATACAAAGCAAAAGTGTGTGCAAGAAGAGGCAGAGGAAGGCCACAGTCCAACTACCTAGATCAAATCGATCGGACTCTCAAGGACGGGAACGTTAAGAGTACTCGAAACCGACGAGCACGAATGAAGAGACTGATGAATGTGGACGAAGCGAAAGAGGTATGTAAGTCTAGAGAGAATTGGCGCTCTATACTCTCTGCATACCCCACATAGGGACTTGGCGTGATGATATATATGTATGTATATAACTGGAGTACTAAATAAATCTCAGTAAACTATTTTAATCCTTTGTTATTTTCGCCCAATCCCCTCAATCTCGTGGTTTTGTTAATTTATATAATAATAGTATAAGTAAGCTTTGTTTGAGGCTCCAGCGACCCATGAACAAAGAGGTTGTTATCATATGCCTATAACACAGGGTACCCTAGCTTAGGTGCCAGTTGGTACTCAACTATGCTTGTCATGTTAATACAATTTGCTAACTACCTACTGTTACGAGCTGGGGTTCGGGATAATTTAATGATAGCCGGTTGATGCATTTAAACGACACTTTATTCCAACACAGAATAATTCCGGAAACTTGTACAATAAATCCGTACACTATTCGCTACAATTCTATTCACTATAACACTGGTCACTATGACACTGATCATTACAACACAGTAAACCCTAGGCACTGAAACACTTCACTAACAGTGTAACACTCACTATAGTCACTGATAAAACACTTGTGATCACTCGCACTGAACTCTACTCCGGAATCAACTGACTGACTAACTCATCTGACTCACTAAACTAGCTCTGACTCTGACTGACTCCCGTGCCTTTTTTTTTTTTTTTTTGTATTGTCTCTCGTAGCGTGAGTTCCGGGAACTTTTGCTACTTAACCGGTCAATGGCGAGACCTAGGCCTCCAGCCAGGGCTCCCGTGCCCATCGGGTACCGCCTTATATATGGCACCGGCACGATATACTAGATATCGGTGGAAGGTTCGAGACCGCCATTAAGACTTTCGTAGAATTGCCGTGTGAATGCATCCGCAGAACAATGGCCGGGGGACGTAAACAACTTGTTTACGCCCTTTCTTAATTGCCTCCTTTTGTCTATATTTCCGGCTAAGTGTTGTTGTTTGTCATGGCTTTCACACAGCCAGACCTTCCATCGCAACACTACTCTGATACTCAGTTGAGTGTATAAATTTAAAATATGTGTACACTTATATATTTCTGAGCCTGGTATTTTAGTTAATAATAAAATTAATAAATAAATTTTACTTAACTTAGTTTTTTAACTTGTTTTTCGACTAACAACATTTTTTTTATATGTGTGCATAGCATGTAACCAATTTTATGCTCAATAAAGTATTATTATTCTTGTCCCATCCCATCCCCATTTACTTTAACTCTCCTGGACACCAATCCAGACAACCTTGAAAGAATGTTCCGATAGCAAATCACGGGTTGTGTCCCCAAGAATGGTTCCAGTCTACCCGACCCTGCAATTCAAGTGGCCACTATCACAGGGTCGGGAAATTTCAACATCGAAAAGACAAGTGCTTTTGTTCGCTGGGAGTTAAATAGAGTTACTTAACTTGCATTGTGCCCTGCGATTTCGTCTGCGTTTAATTTGATTTTGAGTTGCAAGCGTTGCAGAGTGTAGCCAAATATTATCATGTATAATGTAATTTATACATTTTTATATTTCTATAATTTTTTTATTCTACGCGTGAAGATATAGTCCCAAAGCTTCCCACAAGGGTCCCTAAGTGATAGGCAGAGGTGTATAGGTAATACCAACACACCCACTTTCCGCCAGAGATATATTTAAGGTGCCATCGTGATAGAATGTCCTGTCCTGAAATGAATGTCCTGAATGTCCTCTCAAACGTATGGAGGTTTCCTTTTAGAGTTTTTTAATATATATTTTGTTCGTCAATAATAAATTAATTTTAGTACCTACAGAACCCAACATGTTAAAGTACTCTATTGTGGCCTCAAAAAGTTGGACAACTGGCACAGTGGAGTTGCCACTTCAGTGCGAATGATACCAAACTATTATTATGACCAACCGAGGCCGCTTCAAGGCGGCGCGAACTGGTTTAAACGGGATCGCACTGGATAAAAGTTGCTTGGAAAAGATCTATACGCTCTTTCTACTATAGAGAGAGGTTATTTGTATTTTTTTTATAATTACAACAAATTTACAACATTTCCAAATAACTTGCTAATAATATAAGTACTATTATCATATTTTTTTATACCCCATGGTTGGTAAACGAGCATGCGGTCCGCCTGATGGTAAGCGGTTACCGCCGCCTATGGACGCTTGCAACACGACGGGTATCACTCGCACGTTTCCGACGCTGCAGGAATCTTTTCATAAATAATAATATCTTAATGTCTTCCTTTATAATATCAGTGCAGATTGTAAAATCATTCCCTGGCTCATTTATCTGTACACTGATTGTTAGGCTCGGTACCTCCCCTGGGAATATACAGCAATATATCGGGAATTCTATGTAAGTATTTAATACCAACTGAGCAGGTATCTTAATTCATTTTCGTCGGCTAATTGGATCGTACGCGCAGTGCAACTTCGGGGGTATGTTGAGGAACGATATTGAAACGTACGAAACATCAGAATTGATGTAATGCGCAATCTAATAGTAATTACTGCAAAATCACTAACCAGATTCTCATGAATCTAGTTTCCCTCTGAAGAGATTCGCAAATCAACTGGCGTGAATGAGGGTGTGATTGTAAAGATGAAGAAAGGCATGTTACGTTGGTTAGGCATGTTACATATAAAAAGGTTGAGTGAAGAAAGATTGACGAAACAGATATACAAAGCAAATGTGTGTGCAAGAAGAGGCAGAGGAAGGCCACGATCCAACTACCTGGATCAAATCGATCGGACGCTCAAGGACGGGAACGTCAAGAGTACTCGAAACCGACGAGCATGTATGAAGAGACTGATGAATGTGGACGAAGCGCAAGAGGTATGTAAGTCTAGAGAGAACTGGCTCTCTATACTCTCTGGCTACCCCGTTAGGGACTCGGCGTGATGATATGTATGTATGTATGATTCTTCTCAGAAACGGTCTATGGAGTATATTCGACTTCTAATATTCTTTAGAATGTGTGATGGCACAGTGATCGGATGTTCTGTTAGCTGGAGATCACTGGGTCAATCCGAGAATCGAAATATGGGTGGGCAGAGAGAGTAGAGCGCCAATTCTAGTCAGCTAGCCAATCGAAATATAAGAAATGTGAAAAATTACATATTATATTTCGTCAGAGGACTCACACCGCGGGGTGTGAACCTGCATTCTTGATTTTGAAAGCGACTACTTCAATCAGACAGCCACCACGGCGCTTTGCATTTATGAGACCAATTGAATCCGTGGTGGCTCAAGCAGTTGCCTGGAACACAAAGATTGCACGTTCGATTCCCTGCTGTATCAATGTGTTTTTTTACTTAAATACAGTGAAGGAAGACATCGAGAGGATTACATTTTAGAAGCAATTCAAAAGCGTATGTATAGTCGTCCTTGAGTAACGACGATGGACTCGCCATCTGTCACGTTGGAACCTAAAATATATCTCTGTCGAAATGTGGGTGTATGTATACCAGCTACATACTTCTGCCTACTCCTTCGGGGACCCTTGTGGGAAGGGGTGAAGATATACCTTTACATATATCGTGCCTCATAATGAGAACAATCTTAATTAAATCAAATATCGGTTAGTCTTTTGGAAGCAAAGCCGCTAATTTAGGAATGGTTGGGGAAATGGTTTGACTGAACTACGGAACACTTTTATCCAATTATGGAAGATGCATGGAAACACAAAGCATCCATCGGGGGCCAATAAGCAGGACTAAAACTGCCCTGAAAGTATTTCAATAATATCAATATATGATAATATGATGAATGTGGACGAAGCGGAAGAGGTATGTAAGTCTAGAGAGAACTGGCGCTCTATACTCTCTGCCTACCCCGCTAGGGACTCGGCGTGATGATATGTATGTATGATAATATCAATAATAACAATGTACCGGCCAGCTTTGCTTGGGTGGAAGAATAAAACCTTCTGAAACATGATCGCAGCGCCACCTATCGGGTCCAATTGTGAATCTTAAATTCTCGAATCCACTTGAACACAGAAAACTTCGTTATAATCGGTCCAGCTGCTTAGGAGGACTTCAATGACATGCACACGTACAGAAGATATATATATATATACTAGTTGTCCCGCCCAGCTTCGCTCGGGTGGAAAAAAAAAGATGGTGGCGCCACCTATCGGGTCCAATTGTGAATCTAAACCATTCCCAGATCCCCTTGAACACACACAAAAAATTTCATTAAAATCGGTCCAGGCATTTAGGAGGAGTTGACAGTGACATACACACTCACAGAAGAATTATATATATAAAGATATATATATATATATATTAAGACTAGCTATCCCGCACAGCCTCGCTCGGGTGAAAAAAAAAATTCCTGGAACACAATCGCAGCGCCACCTGTCGGTCCAATTGTGAATCTAAACCATTCTCGTATCAACTTGAAGACAGAAAATTTTAAAAATTAAAATTGGTCCAGCTGTCGTGTTTTGCACACTCACCTGTCGTGTTTTTGACATCTCAAATGTCAAATTTGAACGTCAAATTATTTTTTTACGAACACAAAAAATGCATAGGAAATCATTGAGAGGAAACCTGCATACGTCTGAGAAGAAATTCAAAGGCGTATGTATAGTCGTGCTTGAGTAACGGCGATGGTCTCGCCATCTGGCACGTTGGCACCTAATATACCTCTGGCGGAAAGTGGGTGTGTGGGTATTACCTATACACCTCTGCCTACCCCTTCGGGGACCCTTGTGGGAAGGCGTGAGGATATAAATATAAAAAAATGCAATTTCTCCCGGTGTAATAATTTTAATACAACTTGTTTTTCACAAAACTCCAATTTGTTCGCGACATGTGCACCTTTCATCGCGACAATAAGTTCATTTAGTCCAAACACGCCGCTGGAGAGCGTATGGAAGTATATAAACTCACATTTTATATGAACATCAATGCTACAGTTGCTAGCAAATATAATGGCCTGGTTCTTGTCATATTTTTATTAAACATGACGAATGGACAGGACATCCTGTGGATGATTCCTACGTTCGCTCACTTTCTTTTCTAGGCTTTTGAGCCGTGGTGGCCGAGTGGTTCGAGTTGCCTGCGAGTTAAGATCGCAAGTTCGATTCCCGACTGTACCACTGAGTTTTTCCGAACTTAAGTACAGTGACACAGTCTGAAAAGCAATTCAAAGGCGTATTTATAGTCGTGCTTAAGTTACGGTGATCGACTGGCCATCTGTCACGTTGACATCTAAAATATATCTCTGGCGGAAAGTAGGTACTACCTGTAAACCTCTGCCTACCCCTTCGGGGACCCTTGAGGGATCGCGTGAGGTTGTTAACGAATATATTAATTAAATACTGTTGAGATTAATGAACTATCAGTTGATAGTCACGATTTACAATTAATCGGCTAGTTAGTCGGTCAATCGCTAGTTAGTCGATCAATCGGCTAGTTAGTCGATTAATCGTAAAATCGTAATACTGTCGTGACTGAGTGTGTGATTGTAAAGATGAAGTTTTCTATATGTACAAACCAACGTAACATGCCTTATGTTACGTTGGTTTGTACATATAGAATCCTTTCTGAGTGAAGAAAGATTGACGAAACATACAAAGCGAAAGTGTGTGCAAGAAGAGGCAGAGGAAGACCACGTTCCAAGACCACCTCGATCAAATCGAACGAACACTCGTGGACGGGAACGTCAAGAGTACTCAAAACTGTCGAGCATGTATGAAGAGACTAATGAATGTGGACGAAGCGAAAGAGGTGTGTAAGTCTGGGACTCGGTGTGATGGTATGTATGTATGCATGTAATATTATACTAATTTTTAATAATTTAATAAAATTTTATCCCAATTAATGTAATTGGTATGTTTATGCCGTTTTAATTATGTAAATAAATAAATAAATATACCACGGTGCGGTATTTTTGTCTGCAAGTACAATGATTTCATGAGAGGCTTTCAATTTACTAAAAGGTTGACAAAAAGAGATGAATTTAATTCCACGACGTTAACAGTACAAAAAATTTCTTAATATTATATGTATTTTCCTTCTATTACTGACTAGAACTTGTATGAATTCATTGTACCATTTCCCGGATGGAAATGAACGTAAACGGAGGCATGTATATTATTATTTTACGTATATTTTTGGAATAATGGATATGCGACTTCCTTTGAGACGAATAACCTTCATTCAATACAATGGAATATTAATTTTTTTCTGGAACTAACTATTTCCCGTGACATCATTCGCATTGTATAAACGAGCCATGGTGGCCGAGTGGTTCAAGCAGTTTTCGGCTACAAAAAGATTTCAAGCTCGAACCCCGACTGTACCAATCAGGTTATCTTAAAATACAGTGATTACTTACACCACTAGCTTTACGGTGAAGGAAAACATCGAGATAAACGTTAGAAATAATACATCTAAGACGTATGTATAGTCGTAATTGAGGAACGACGATAAACTCGCCATCTGCCACATTGGGGCCTAAAGTTTCACAATCGTGACTATACATACATACGGCTTTTAGTTTCACTATCATGACTATACATACGGCTTTGAATTTCACAATCAAAATCAAAATTAAGATCAATATATTTTACTACACATAGGCCAAGATGGGCACTTATAAAACGTCGACATTCAAAACTTTACATACTGCTTTAAGTTTCACAATCATGACTATATGTCATGATCATCATCATCATATCATCACGCCGAGTGTCTAACGGGGTAGGCAGGCGATATAGAGCGCCAGTTCTCTCTAGACTTACACACCTCTTTCGCTTCGTCCACATTCATCAGTCTCTTCGTACATGCTCGTCGGTTTCGAGTACTGTGTCATGATCGTATGTGTAAATCCAGCTAGTTATCTATCTCTGTGTCAAATTTCATTCAATCCTGTTCAGCCGTTCAAGTGATTGAGTAACCAACATCCATACACACTTACAATCCTTCGCATTTATAATATCAGTAGGATAGTAGGCTGCATACATCACATATTGTTAATTGAATCAAAAGTACCCATTATTTGGAACAGGCTGTAACCTTACTGATGTGCGAAAATCCCTTGCGACATCGTATCGTATCCTCCGTGGAATGTATTAGATATCTATATAATATTCATGAAGTAATCTTAACATAAAATATTACTATCACCTCTGTTTAAAGAGGTGGCGTAAACTCTCGTGACTTTTTAAAAGAAACTTTTAAAGTGAGCCGCCTGTAGCCTGTATTAGTAAGTAGCCTGATTGCAAATTCGAATTCCGACTGCTCCTTTAACTGAACTTAAGTACGGTCACACCACGAGCTATACGGTGAAGGAAAACATCGAGAGGAAACCTGCATACGTCTGAGAAGCAATTCAAAGGCGTATGTATGTATAGTCGGGCTTGAGTATCGGCGATGGACTCACCATCTGTATTTTAAGGCGACATCGGTTGGTTCAGGTCTGCCTGAACAGAGGGTGGTATGCCTACCTTTGCAAGGATCCCTATGGGAAGGCGTAAACATACATATAAACAACAAACTATCGATTGTTCCATCACAATGCAACGATAAAGTCCACTTAAGGGGTATACATCTCAGTCAGGGACACATTAGAACAATAGCGAGCAGTCTGTGACGGAGATCGACAGAGCAATGAGCCTTAACAAATAGCACACTTACCTATCCAGCTGGAGGTACTGCGGCGTGGCTCAATAATGGCGCGTATTTGTCAAGTCACAGGGCATACCTTGGTTGTGCATGTAAGAAGTTAAATCGGCGGATGCGCCATTGATTAATAATAAACATATGTATTGTGATCTAGGATCCCGATTGGACTTATGAGTTTTCCTGAAATTAAGTGCAGTAATTATTGTGTAGGTAAAACATCGAGAGGAAACTTGCATACTTTTGAGATGAGATTCAAAGACATATATTATAGTCGTGCTTGAGTAACGGCGATTCCCCACTATCCGCCAGACATATTTTTAGGTGCCAACGTGACAGATGGCGAGTCCATCGCCGTTACTCAAGCACGACTATATATACGCCTTATATATTAAAATGCCCAATTGGTTAATAAATATTTTAATCCAACCCCAGAAGCCTTCCTATCGTCAGGCGTGACCACCCTATTATATTTTTCTGATACCGCATAATACCGCAGAATAATACCGCATCCAAATACTCGCACCTCAGCAATCTTGCCACATCAGCGTGTCAAGACATACCGTATTCGCAGAGTCGCCTATAGCCCCCTTACGCTGATTGAGGGCTGAATCATCTATTTTCTAGACCTGTAGATGACTCTGAAAACGTTTCAGTAAAAAAACAAAGATTTGTTGTATGAGCCTTTTTACAGTTGACGGTAATATTGTTACGTTGGTTTGAACATATAGAAAGGATGACTGAACAAAGATTGACGAAACGCATACAATACGAAAATGTGTGCAAGAAGAGGCAGAGCAAGCCCACGTTCCAACTACCTAGATCAAATCAATCGGACACTCAAGGACGGGAACGTCAAGAGTACTCGAAACCGACGAGCATGTATGAAGGAGTCAAATAAATTTGGATGAAGTGAATGGGGAAAGCCAAGGGAGAACTGGCGCTCTACTCTATCTGCCTTCCTATGTACTTACATACATATCACGCTGAGTCCCTAACGGGGTAGGCAGAGAGGATATAGCGCCAGTTCTCTTTAGACTTGCATACCTCTTTCGCTTCGTCCACATTAATTAGTCTCGTCATACATGCTCGTCGATTCGTACTCTTGACGTTCTCGTCTGGTATGTAGCCTACATCAGCTCTACCTTTAAAAAAAATTGATGGAGTTTGATTTTAACAATGTTTTACTTGTCTATTTAACGGCAAACTTATTCTGCCATTTGCGTCCGTACTGCGTAATGACAGCAAGCGCCCCCGCCCCTCCGTCCCACCGCTCCTACCTAAGGCGCGGCCAACTAGTTCCGCGAGGGCTATAAACCAACAATAATTTGTGTTATTAGGCACACAAAGCCTGGATAATACACTGTGTATCTCTGGAGCTCTCAATTTTTCCATGAATGACACGTGGTTCTTACCTAAAGAGAATTATATCCAAAAGAATACATTGCTGAAACAGGGATTCGATAATGAGACTGAAATAAACAAAATGGAGACAATTTATTCACCTCCCCTGTAATCAAATGCCGTTGCATTGAGATGTCATAAACAAATAGATATTGATTTTCGACTGTAAGTCAAGGCAATAAGATGTTATTTACAATGGCAAGTCAAGGGTTAGAGAGGAGAGTCGTGTTGAATCGAAAATCAATGACTACTCAAGATGAAATGGATTGAAAGGTTCAGTTTAAAAGGGATTGTACCATGTACTGATTTTTTTTTTACATTTTATATATGATAACGATATTTTTTACACTGCTGTTGGATATTGGTATAAATAAATAAAAAGTACCTGTGTCCATTTCACACCTTGAATAGTCATAGTAAATTAAAGTTAAATAACAATTCAAAATTCAAAATTCAAAATTCAAAATTCAAAATTCAAAATTCAAAAATTTTTAATTCAAAACTCAACATTCATTATTCATCAGAATTAAATTCGTGCTTGAATAACGGCGATGGACTCGCCTTCTATCACGTTGGCACCTAAATATATCTCCGGCGAAAAATGGGTGTGTCAGAACTACCCCCTTAGGGGACCCTTTATGGAAGGCGGGAAGACAAATACTAGAATAGACTATAGATTAGAACCCAGGACCCCTACATTAAGAGTCGAGTGCATAGCAAGAGTATCCAACGTAAGTTTAAGCTCCCTACACATTACTTGTAATTACCTACGCTACTAAACTCACTTCGCTCCAACAAGTAAGTTAGAAAATTAACATGAATAACAGACCCTGTACACTGCAAATAAATATATTCATGAATTTTTCTCACGCCTTCCCACAAGATTCCCCGGAGGGGTATGCAGAGGATAGGTAGTACCCACACACCCACTTTCAGCCGTGGGGGCCCAGAACTTCGAACAGGTGCTTGCAACACAAAGATTGCAAATTCGAATCCCGACTGAACCAATTAGTTTTTCTAGACTTAAGTACAGTGATTAGTCACACCACGAGCTTATTGTTGAAGGAAAATATTTACGGCGTACATGAACTAGCAACCCGTCCCGGCTTCGCACGGGTGCACTAATAATATGTAAATTTGATCTATATCATAAGGTTTAGCCAGCGTTTGCGATTTAAGTGCACAAAAATATATTTGTTACTTTGCATTAACAAATCATTGAATTTTTCGGCATTCTGTACTATGCATACATACATATAATCACGCCTCTTTCCCGTAGGGGTAGGCAGAGACCACTTCTTTCCACTTGCTACGATCCTTACATACTTCTTTCGCTTCATCCACTTTCATTATTCTCTTCATACATGCTCTTCGGTTTAGGGTACTCTTGACCTTACCTTTTTTCAAGACGTCCCTAATTTGGTCTAGAAATGTCCGTCTAGGTATTATACTGCCTCTTGGCTCACTCTATCTATTGCTGAAAACTGCATCAAATTTGTTGAATAGTTTAAAAGATCTAAGCGAGCAGACGGCGGAAGCGATTTCATTTTATACTACGTAAAGAAGATCGGTTTATTAAATAAATTTAAAAATGATTTTGTAATTCATTACAACCGGTTCACCAATATAGATAATTGGTACTTACCGTGGATTTATTTAATTCCCACTACCTGGAGGGTCTTTAGTTTGAGAATAAAATATTATTTTTTTAAATAACCTAAAAGAGTCCTCTCAATTCTCATAATTATTTTATTTCTGCGCCCAATTGGGGATAGCAATTTTATATTCATATAATATTAGTTAATAATTCATTGTAAACTGTAGCAAATGTAATAAATAAACTCTTTGCCTTGCCAAATTTCGCAAATTTCATCTTATAACACACACCCCCTTCAAGACCCTTGCCAATTTAATTAATGACCCCTAACCCCTTCGAATAATGTATTTTAAGTCGGTCTATTTGCAACACGCCCTGTTCTTCCTGGTAATGAGCCGCGAAGGGCTCACGATTTATTCCAGCCCTTTCGTTGTTTTCTATTCCCTCTTATCCTGTGAACAAATTAACGTTTTATTTCGCTTTTTCTTTGTACGTAATGTGAATGAATTAAATTTAATTGAAACAAGGGTAAAATTTATTAAAGGGTATATATTATAAAACAAATGAATACGGTTTAATAGACAATAAAATATCACAGAGTAGAGCAACAGTTCTCACAAGACTTGCAGACCCTTTTTGATTCGCACACATTTTCGTCAGAGATATATTTCATGACTGATGGCGAGTCCATTGCCGTTACCACTATACATACGCCTTTGAATTTCTTCACAAACGTATGCACCTTTCGATGTTTTCCTTCACCGTAAAGCATTATGTGCAGGGGTCTTTAGAAAAGTTCCACCCCACAGGTGTGTCGCGTATCTGCTGAGTGCAAAGTTCGATGTCCGCACTCTATGCACCTGAGAGTGAAACATGGTTTGTTTTACCTTTTAAACAAAAAGAGATCTTCAGCTTGCGTCTAGGTCCTGATTAATGTATGATTTGACATTATAAGGAGACAATTTGATTATAATATAATAATAATAATAATTTCTTTATTTTCTGACACAAAAGTAAGCAAGTTTAACACTTAATAATGTGTGAGACTGGTGCCTGAGATAGGTATACAATACCTGTAGTACAGGTCACCAGTGCCCCACAGTGCTTTAGAGGATTAATTTTACTTACATTAAATGTTTAACTTCAGGTAAATATAATAATTATGTGCATGTGTGTGTGCGTGTATGTGTATGTGAAAGTGTGTGTGTGCGTGTATGGAGATGAGTGTGTGTAGTGGAAGTTTAGTGCGGGGAGATATAATGAGTGTGTTGGGTACGTGTGTAAATTGAGTGTGTAAGATGATAAATTTGTGTATTGCGATTGTGCATGATTGAGTTATAATGTGTGTGGGATGCGAATGCGACATGCTCCAGTGGGAGTGAGACTAAGTTTGTGAGTTTAATAAGTTTTCCGTCGCTAGATAGCCGAGCGTTTTTAACCATTTCTTGATAGTTTGCTTACATTCATATTAAGATAGTGAGTATATATTAAGGGATTTATTCAATTTATTGTAAAGATTATCCCCCAGGTAGCAAAAGAACTTGTGGGCAAGGCATGTTTGGAAGGTTTTCGTTTGGCAGACGGTACCTTTCCTTTATCCGATTGTTTAGTAGCATGCTTGCATTGTACGCCTCGTGTTTATTGACGAAGGAAGTATAGGTTAAGCAGATATATGTTAATATGGCATAATATATAATAAGAATATATAAGATAGAATAAGTAAGGCCGATGGACTTGCCATCTGTCAAGGTACCTAAAATATGCATAATTCGAATCCCGACTGTACCAATGAGTTTTTCTGAACTTAAGTACAGTGATTAGTCACACCAGGAGCTTTACGGTGAAGGAAAACATCGAGAGGAAACCTACATACGTCTGAGAAGAAATTCAAAGGCGTATATATAGTCGTGCTTGAGTAATGGCGATGGACTCGCCATCTGTCACGTTGGCACCTAATATACCTCTGGTGGAAAGTGGGTGTGTGGGTGTGGGTATTACCTATACACTTCTGCCTACCTTTTCGGGGACCCTGGTGGGAAGGCGTGAGGATATATATATATATATATATATATATATTTTTTATTATTATACTTAAAATATATCTCCGGTGAAAGTGGATACGAGCCACACACTTCTGCCTACCCATTCGGGGTCCCTTGTAGGAAGGCGTGAAGATAATAGTTATCAATGTCGACCTGAAATCACAGTAGATAAGTTCGACATAATAACCACAAGTTTGAATCGATCCATAAAATGTCGTAAATCTAAATACCCACCACAGCACTAAACCGCTGACCGTAAAATACAACATTACTGGTCACGCGTGTCAGGCTGGGGTGACCATACGGTTCATTTAATAAGAAACTTTTTCGTATTATAAGTTTACCAGAAGCCGTGGTGGCCGAATGGTTCGAGTAGTTGTCTGCGACACAAAAATCGCCAATTCTATCCCGACTGTCCAATGAGGTTTTCTGAACTTAAGTACAGTGATTAGTCACACCACGAGCTTTACGGTGAAGAAAACATCGAGAGGAAACCTGTATACGTTTGAGAAGAAACTCAAGGGCGTAAGTATAGTCGTGCTTGAGTAACGGCGATGGATTCACCATCCGTCACGTCGGCACTTAAAATATATCTGAAAGTGGATGTATGGGTGTTAGCTATACAACTCAGCCTACCCCTTCGAGTACCCTTGTGGGAAGGTGGGAAGATAAGTATATCATTGTCGAATTCCCGTCTATGCATAGTTTGGGACAAGGACGATTTGTACTACGTAAAAGGGAACAAATGTTAAATAAGCAAACCGGGGAGTTTGTTTCGCCGTTTCTTCTCCTGGCAGATATATTTTCTTGTAAACGGTGGTAACTTTAGTTTATATTAAACGTGACGTTCAATAAGTGTTCCCTGTGTCCCTTACGATGAATAAAATATTTTGATTTTTGATTTTGTGTGGAACTATCCTAAGGTTTTTTTTTATTATTTCACATTATTTTACTTGTGTAGGCTTCCTGAGGGACGGCGTCGTACTCGCCATCTATCGGGTTGGCTTTTAACTTTTAACTACTTTTACTTCTACTATTGCGTCAACATATTGGCCACCCTAGTTGGGTCGTAAGTTTGGTCCGATTTTTATGTCTTACACCTGCGTCATATAAATGTTGGCCCCTTTAAAATGATACACGTAGATGTTTCCCGATAGTAATAAAACACGCAGTTATTATATAAACAACTGGATTTATCCAACTAATCCTACTAATATATATATCCTCACGCCTTCTCATAAGGGTCCCCGAAGGGGTAGGCAGAGGTGTATAGGTAATACCCACACACCCACTTTCCGCCAGAGATATTTTTTAGGTGCCAACGTGGCAGATGGCGAGTCTATCGCCGTTACTCAAGCACGACTATACATACCTAAGTCTTTGAATTGCTTCTCAGACGTATGCAGATTTCATCTCGATGTTTTCCTTCACAGTAAAGCTCGTGGTGTGACTAATCACTGTACTTAAGTTCAGAAAAACTCATTGATACAGTCGGGATCGAACTTGCGATCTTTGCGTCGCAGGCAAGTACTCGAACCACTCGGCCACCACGGCTATTATAGAAACAACTGGATTTATACAACTAATCCTACTTACTTCTCAAATATCACAATGTTCGGTTAACAATCACGTCAGAATAACTAAAAGGAATTGAATGAAATTTGGTACAGAGATAGATTATTAGTTGGATTAACAATTAGAGTGTTTTATTCCAGAAAATAAGTTTTTTAAACAACAAGGGTGTCAAACTAGCATACAGCCCACCTGATAGGAAACGGTTAACTTAGCCTATTTACGCTCACGATACCGGACTATCACTTGCGCGTTGCCACTCTGTGTTCGGAGAGTATACTATGTTGGCAGCATAATGGGACTAATCCCTCTGCTGCCAACGCAATGAACCAATCCTCCCCCTCCCCAAGGAGCTTATTATTGGATATATTGGACACCACCGCGTAGGAACACAGCATAAAAAAAAAATTTATATGACTACGGACTTCTATAAGGTGGAGGCCCTGCCCCAGTCTGGCTTCTCCAAATTCGAACGGGAAGCCTGCTATGCCCTCTCAAGTACCAATGAAATGCTTTAAGAGGCTGAAACCGCGGGCCTCTCTCTAATCTCTATGCATTAATGATTCAAGTATCTATCTGAAAAGTATGATATGATGAATGTCAATGAAGTGAAAGAGGTATGTAGGTCTCTTCTCAATTGTATGCAGGTTTTCACTCGATGTTGTCCTTCCCCGTAAAGCTCGTGGTGTGACTAATCACGTTCATAAAAACTCATTGGTACTGACAGAATTCGAACTTGCATTCTTTGTGTTGCAGGCATTCGAACCACTCGGCCATCATGGCTGTTTTATTCAGATAGTCGGTAGGTATGTATTACAATAAAATTCCACGAATGAGTGTTATCGTTTGTGTTTTAATATAATGTGATAATATTGTCATTGGCACCATTACGCGGAGGTAGAGCGGGCACGGTTGGCAATATTTTTACTTTGTTGCTAAATGCGTACTTTTTGGGTACGGGTTTGATCCTACCAATATTATAAATGCGAAAGTTTGCAAGAATATTTGTAACTCAATTACGCCAGAACGGCTGAACGGAATCGGAAGAAATTTGGTATCTGTACCAAATTTCTTATTAGGTAGGTAGATTATTAGGTCGATTAGTAGCTGGATTAACATATAGGATATGTTTAATTTCACGCCTCCCCATAAGGGTCTCCAAAGGGGTAATTTGAGAGCGAGAGGTGTATAGGTAATACCCACACACCCACTTTCCGCCAGAGATATATATTAGGTGCTAACGTGACAGATGGCGAGCCCATCGCCGTTACTCAAGCACGACTATACATACGCCTTTGAATTGCTTCTCAGACGTATGCAGGTTTCCTCACGATGTTTTCCTTCACCGTAAAGCTCGTGGTGTGACTAATCACTGTACTTAAGTTCAGAAAAACTCATTGGTACAGTCGGGATTCGACCTTGCGATCTTTGTGTCGCAGGCAACTATTCCAACCACTCGGCCACCACGGCTCAAAGACTTCAAAGAATCTACCAAACTAAATCAAATTGTGTGCAGACAAATCTTGTACTATCGCGTGTTAGATTCCCACTCGTGAACGTGAATAAACTGGCTGTAGCTCGTACCAGTGACAACGAAAATATAAAACGACTGAAAAGAAGCTCTATTAGCGAGCTAGCAAATAGAAAATGACTTGTTGTCACTAAAATCTAAAGAGAAGACCCTTTTACCGAAGAGGCCATCTCCCTCTGCCATCTTGTACAGAGTTTATATGTAAGTTTAATCTTTTTCCACCCCTACGTAAAATGGAACAAATGTTAAAAAAGAAAACCGGAGAGTTTGTTTCGCCGTTTCTTCTCCTGGCAGGTAGTTTTTCTTGGAAACGGTGGTAACTTTAGTTTATATTAAATATGTGACGTTCAATAAGTGTTCCCTGTGTCCCTTACGTTGAATAAAATATTTTGTTTTTTTTTTATTTATTTGCTGCTCATGCACTGAACGCAGAAGGAAAAATTAATAGAATAATAAAAATGATTCCCACTCGTGTGGGTATTTATGTGATAAACACGAATATATGTACTTAATTATATGATCCTATGTATTAAAAAAGTATTAAACAAACTATACATGAAGTACGTTCACATGGAGTAGACAAATAGAGTAGAGCGTCAGTTGTCTCTAAACAGATCTCTTTCGCTTCCTCCACATTCATTAATGCTCATACATGCTCGCTATATGTAAGTGCCTACGCCTTAAGTACCTACCCGAAGCATTACATTACAGCAAATTAAATGCATTGAAATTAGATTATTGTCACTTCATCCCGAATGCACTTTTGACCCAATAATCTAGTTATCAGCAATATACAAATCGCATTGTTTCCGTCGCCAATGCACATTCGCTTTAACAACATTGCAGCGATAGCATACATTTAATTGCTTGGCAAAATTGTATTCACGATGAAAATCGCTATCATTATTATTATGTGCATCATCTACTCAGAAGGAGGGCTAGTCAACAACTTGTTTGGCAAACAAGACGAAGGTAAAAACAATGCACTTATTAAAGTCGCAAATTCTTTAGAAAGCGACGTTGAAAAGGCTGCAGATCACGTCGGTACCTTATTACATCTCAAAGGGAACAAGAAAAATGACGTTGAACCAACCACCAAAGCTAATAGCAAAGACACCACTAAGAAAACTGAAACGGATGAAGCTAAAACCACGGCGAAACCTTTAGCTGCTGAAAAGGATGTAACCAAACCTGCAGAAGCACCAATAACTGAAGAAAATGTAATATTACAAGCTTCCAAAGCTAATAATACTGAGCCGACGAGTGAGCGAGCTGTAGAAAATTAAAATTGCTTTAAACTTATTTCATTCGGTAGTGGGGATTAAGTTCGAACAATTTATCTCCGCGCGAATAGTTAACTATTAGTCTCATTATACGATCTTAAGCAGTTCCAATTTGTTCTTTGAATTAGAGAAAAGTTTCTTGATGGAAATAAGCTTACTTTGTAAATTAACCCATTTTACTGTTCTATGTGGTAGTGATAGTGGGTGTGTGGGTATTACCTAAACACCTCTGCCTACCCCTTCGGGGACCCTTGTGGGAAGGCGTGAGGATATATTATTTTATTATTATTACTGTTCTATTTATAGGGGCCATGCCAATACTATTATGGTTGATCGAAATACGAGTATATCCAATTTTCCTGCTACCAATAGGACATCAATTTTTATTAAGCGTTTATAAGTCGTCTTACTCATTCGCGGCTAGACCCACTAGGCAGTGGGTTTGTAGTCTAAGGCGGCAGAATTGGGATCAATTTTTTTTTTGCCTTACGGAAATCAAAATTTACTCTGTAATCCATTTTCAGCATGATTTGCATAATCTATATGTAATTGCTAAATATTTACTCGATATAGATACATAAGGTACGATAGATAAGTCAGCATCTGAGAGTGCCGAACCATTAGGATAGTCACGGGTTCAAATTCCTTCTTGCGTTTTCTTTCTTTCCATAAAATTACGAGTCAAGTTTAATCTTCCTTCTTTTGTTATTTCTTGAGTATTTGCTATTAATTGTCTGTCTTTATTCATTCATTGTACATTTTAAGATAAGTTTAGTCATTATTTGTTTATAATGTATATATATTTTTTGTGAATTCTGCCCTGTGTACTGTCAGGCAATACTATTAATAAAACTTCTGTAAACTTTCAACGCGTATTTTCTGTTTCCGTTCCTACGTTGCTTCTCAGACGTATGCAAGTTTCCTCTCGATGTTTTCCTTCACCGTAAAGCTCGTGGTGTGACTAATCACTGTACTTAAGTTCAGAAAAACGCATTGGTACAGTCGGGAAATTTGCGATCTGTGTGTCATAGGCAACTAAGCGAACAACTCGGCCACCACGGCTCTTAAAAATTAATAATATTTTACAATCCTTACTGGCGTAAACAATAAGGAAAATATTGAAATAGCGTATTCGCTTCGACACACATAAGGTTCATAATCGCGTGGTTTTCATGTGAAATCAATCAAGAGAAAACTCATTACGAAGTTATTATCGCGGGAATCGGCTTTACTGTGTCGCAGTTCAGTTCGGAATTGTGTACTGTGACAAAGAGGTTAATATAAGAAAGGAAACCTGCATGCGTTTGAGAAGAAATATGTTCATGTATGAGATGAGAAGGGATTCAAAGACGTATGGTCATTGAATTCCTTCTCAAACGCATGTTCTCCCGATGATTTCCTTCACCGTAAAGCTTGTGATTAATTGTATCAACATCAAAATTCAATATATTTTATTTCACACTAGAGGCTCGTCATGGACATTTATTTTTTATACCTATGGACATAATTTATTTTACTTGCATTTAAAATAGCCTATATTAATCAGTGATAATGGCGGATAAGATGGCGAGTCCATCGCCGTTACTCCAGCACGACTATATCAAATCAAATCAAATAATTTATTTCGTGAACATAGAAAATAAGATGGTATTAAATTACACAGGTATAGGTGCTATGTTCCGCCGCTAGGCATACAAAATATTTAAAATAGATAATATTATTTATAACACTATCTTAAGAATAATTATTTAATATCGAGTTTATGCTACTACTCATATATTATATATAATATATAAAATATTATATATAAAAATAAACATATTGTTGAAAGTTTCCTTAAATGACGGCTCTATAATGTTATCATATAACTTTCTTAAAATTATTAAAACTTATCAACTAGGTATTCATTAATGGTATAATATGCTTTCTCAACAAGTAAATTAAAAACTTTATTTTTAAATTCTTTTATGTTTTGGCAATGTTTAATTTGCTTTGGGAGTTTATTGTATAGCTTTGGTGCCATTGCAAACACACTTTTATGTAGAAATGTGGTTTTAGTTTTCGTTAAGGAAAGCTCTGAACGTCGTTGACTTGTAAATACTTGGAATAAGTGTATATTGGTTTTGACAAACATAATAATTTCATAAATGTAAAGTGACGGCAATGTTAATATTTTTAAAGTTTGATAATGTGGTTTACACGTGTCTCTGTGTTTAATTTGACATATAGCTCTAATACATTTTTTTTGTGATTTGAAAACATTAGTGCTATTACTGGCATTACCCCAGAAGATTATGCCATATCTCAAAGTAGATGCTACATATCCGTGGTAAGCCGCCAAGAGTGCGCTAAGGTTGCTTACCTTTCTTAACATATATAAAGCATAAGAAAATTTGTGTAATTTATTACATACCTTTTCAGTATGTGTCAGCCAATTCATGTTATTATCTATATGTATTCCTAGAAATTTCGTTACCTTAGTTTCCTCGATAGTTTCGTTTTTATATTTTATACATACGTTTTTATACATACGCCTTTGAATTTCTTCTCAAACGTATGCAGGTTTCCTCACGATGTTTTCCTTCACCGTAAAGCTCGTGGTATGACTCATCACTGTACTTAAGTTCAGAAAAACTCATTGGTACAGTCGGGATTCGAACTTGCGACCTTTGCGTCGCAGGCAACTGCTCGAACCACTCGGCCACCACGGCTCTTATTTTTCTAATTTTTCCAGGAAATTGTCAAATTACTATTCGCATAGTTTAACTGTAACGTAGACTACCTAATTATTGCTTACAATAATGTATATTCGCTTAAAATTATTCGCGAGTTTAAAATTATCCGAATTAAAGACGGTGCATTGTTTTTGTTTAAGAAGAAAACCTCCCAATGGCAAGTAAGACAAATTACTGAATCAGGTGCAGACATCTGTACGCCAGTCCTATTATAGGCTATTACGATAGAGAGGCTAGCTATAGCTATTTCAAGGAATAAGCTATAGAAAACCTAAGAAGTGAATGAGGGCATGAATTAAGAGCGAAAGTTTGGTTTGGATGAGTGACGAAAGATAGACAAATCTGCAAGAAGCGGATGAAGGAGGCCACTCCTTAGACCATAGCAATCGAAGAATAAACGATGCAAACGTCAAGAGTACATGAAACCAGAGAGATTGATAAATGCGAATGAATCGAGAAGTCTGTAAGACTAGAGAGAGCTGATGCTCTTCTCTGTCTGCCTACCTCGTGGTAGACACGGCGTGATCATGTTTGTATGTACGTTTGGAGCTGCCGCTCTATTCATGCGTACTCGTGAGGGACTCTACGTGATGATATGTTTGAAAGTCTAGAGAGAAAGAGAGAAGTCTAGAGAGAGACGCTCTTCTCTATCTGCCTAACTCAGCGTGATGATGATGACGTACTGTTTTAGATTGACCATGACGCTAAGTCTAGTCGTGATACTAACGAGTCTCGAAATGAGATCGCATTGTGAAAACAAAATGCTGTTTCTACGGTACATAGATCTCGGAAAAGCGTATTTCACTTGTGCCTGGTGTAATTTCAAGGAGTATGTAGCTGCTAGTGAAAAGGAAAACGTGAATAATAACAAGAATCAAAATCAATAAGTTACAAAACAGTCGACACCGAAATACTTATTCTCAAAATGGTTGTGACTACTTAAAGTGTAATAAATATTTACATGAGTCTATTATTCTTATTTTTTTTCGATTTCGACCTCTTTAAAACTTCTTTCTTTTCGACCAGCATGCAGGCTGCCTAATGGTAAGTGGTTACCGCCGCATATGGGTGCTTACAGCCTCAGGGGTATTGTCACGCGATGCTGGCTTCGCAGGAATTCACACCCTTTTTTGAAGAACTTCATGCTTTATTATCTGAGGAAAACCTGAACATGATATGATGATGAACTTATTTACATCTTTTAAAGTAGATTCAGAAGTACCTCGCAATATATGAGGAGTGATGTGATCGGAGCATAAGAAACGTACCACGGTTCCCCGTGTGGTAGCACAACCATTTCTTGTGGAGCTCTAGAAACCGAACTCCAAGGAAAAAAAACACAATATTTTCGATATTATTATTATTACATACAAGATTAATGTACTTTACTTAAGGTAAAAGTACATTCATAATACGGAACTATTATAATAGTATAACTACATACATACATATCATCACGCCAAGTCCCTAGCGGGGTAGGCAGAGAGTATAGAGCGCCAGTTCTCTCTAGACTTACATACCTCTTTCGCTTCGTCCACGTTCATCAGTCTCTTCATACATGCTCGTCGGTTTCGAGTACTCTTAACGTTCCCGTCCTTGAGAGTCCCATCGATTTGATACAGGTAGTTGGAACGTGGCCTTCCTCTGCCTCTTCTTGCACACACTTTTGCTTTGTATATCTGTTTCGTCAATCTTTCTTCGCTCATCCTTTCTATGTGTCCAAACCAACGTAACATGCCTTTCTTCATCTTTACAATCACGCCCTCATTCACGCCAGTTGATTTGCGAATCTCTTCATTGCGGACTCGATCTAAAATCGTTACTCCGCACATTTTTCGAAGCGATCGCATCTCAACTGCATTCAAGCTATTTTCATACTTCCTCTGACATACCCAGGATTCGCTGCCATACAACAAGGTAGGTACCAATATCGCGTTGTGGACAGCAACTCGAGCATTCTTACCTAGTCTAGTATAACTTACCTTTTAATTATAATCATTTTGAAATCAACTTTACCAAAGTCCCATTCATAAATTATGAATGCGAGGGTTTGTTTGTTCCTCTTTCACTTCAAATCTACTTAACGGAGTTGGATGAAATTTGGCACGGAGATAGATAACGTTAGTATTGTATGTTTATTATGGAATTTATTCGTTTCCAAAAAAACATAAAACAAATTGTAGCGTAGTCTAAATATATGTAAATGTATAAAAACGATAAAATATCAAAATGTATAGTATAAATGTATAATATAGTATAGATTAAATAAATACAAACAATAACTATAAAATAAAAGTTTTATAAAATATCATACAAAAATATTTCTGTATATACAACTTGCGACATTGTTTATTAGTAGATAGTGAACTAGCGTCCGATGCACCGTCGCCGAGTCGATATTCATACGTCACTTGTTTACCTGCAACCGGAGCGCTTGACTTGAAGCGAGCCACGCCCTCCGATCGCCAGTTAGATACGATATCCAAACGCGGGACGCATGCTCGGCGCTTGCGCAATTTTCTCTGCTTTTGCCTACCGTATATTTTATGTTTAAAGACTGTAATCTTCTCCTTCTGTTTCTTAGCGTGGTGTAACCTATAAACCTATCTATGCTACTGCTGTGACTTTCTTGCTTTCTTGCTTACTTGCTGTTGTGAAGTGTGAAATAAACTTTATTTCGTCTGTGCATCCGTAAGACTTTTTATTTTTCTAACACCTAAACAAATGAAATCAACATTTACGAGGTGAAAGCGCTAGTTCAGAATTTAATTATAAACTGGTCAGCATGTATGGAGAGTGATGAATATGGATGAAGCAAGACGTCTGTCTCGAGACTACTGGTGCTTTCACCACCTACCACAATTGGAGTTAAGTATGTATGTATTTAACAGCAATAAAAAATACAAAATCTGAACGATTCCTCAAAGGCATTCGACTGTGTTAGCCTCGCCTTTCTCAAATTTCCGTTACATTACACATATAATCGCGCAACCGAAATACTTGTTAAGGAAACTTACCTTTTATTGGTTAAATACGCTGCTTCAAAGTTAGTTTAAAGCAGTGAAAAAGGGGTGCTTAATTTGGCGTACCACAAGGTGCGGTTCTAGTGCCGCTTTGTCTGTTTTTTGTAGATAAAGTTACGCTTGACCATACTATTAACAAATGTGATGTAATTAGTTAGAGCAATAAATCTACAAATGTAGGTAATCCATGTATGTCGTAGGTTTCGTCGATTGAACATAAAACTCATTCACCACAGGCTTCGTCATAAGAGCAATTAGTCGAAATATTGGCAAAATCTAGACCAATTTAAGTATGTTCAGCGATTTATCACACGTGATATACCGATGGGTCTTGTTTCTTGTTTGGAGAAAACAATATGACAACATTATTTCTTACTTGGTTATCTCTGAGAAAATGTCTATAGCGTGATTTAAAAGACTGCTAGCGACATCTTGTGATGACAAACAAGAACTTAAAAATAATACCGACTATGTTCAGTCTAAATCGTAAGTGCTATCTTAAAATAAGAAGTTTTATCTTTTAATGCACATTAAAATAAAAATCAAATGACTCCGACATTTGAAAAATAATTGTAAAATAACATGCTTGATGGAACACAAAGATTAAAAACACATTTGCTCTTTTTACTTCAAAGCCTTATCAAACAGCGAAGTTATTAAATCGTAATGAAAATTATAAAGGTTTTCTTTCTATGCTCTGTGACGTACAGTTTTGGGCACAAGTTAAATGAAAGGAATTTTCAGGATGTTTTAAACAGCTTAAATTCAGAAGAACATGAAAATAACAATCGGGTTTCAGCTACAATTACAGAGAAAGGTAAAAATGAAATTATGAACACTCTCGACAAATACATTCGATATAAACTTTTAGGTCGCAAGGATTACGATTCGCGAGGGATATTAAACAAAGTTCTTGTAAAAAGAATTGTACCTCATAGGGATTCCAATCCTGACATTCAATTCGACTTCGATCATAACATTATATATAAACCGCTTGCAACTATCCACAAAAGAATACCTGTCGATGAATTCAAAGGATTTGAAAACGAAGATTCGTTTAAAGATGCGAAAGGTTCATTATTTGACCTCATTATAGAAGCCACCAAAATGCATAAACAAGGTTTTAAAACATTGAAACATAACGAACCTATTCATGGATATTCCACGTATGGTAATAGGTTAGATATACAAAGATACAAAGGAAACAGGAACAAAAGTGGGTTAGGAAAGCGATTTAAGGTAGCCAGACCCATAGGACTTAAGGGTAAGAAGCATAATATACAATACCAAAAGCAGCAGACTGCATCAAGAAATAAAATGAATGTACGCCAGAGGGAAAAAGATGCTAAATTCAAAAGCAATCTACAGAAACATTACGACAACGCTGACAAACGAATCAAATCATCACAGTATGAACTAATTAAACCTTCCATTGTTCAAAAGACAAAAAGCATGGAAAAACAAAAGAGTTACAATAAATTATGGAAAATCCTGCAGAGAATGGGAAATGAGAGAGAGTTAAACGGCCAAAAGGAGAAACCTCAGCAATGGCTCCCCGAATACAAATTTTGGAATTATTGGACTGTAAGTCAGATACATATTATAAACACTCCGCGTCCGTCATAGAGACGAGTTAAGTTCTAGTCTCTAGCTAACCTCTTTCACTTGATCCTCTTCGACAAAAAGAAGGGAATTGGATAAAATTAGCAAGAGAGATGTAGGCCTACCAGCTTCCAATGCCATCAGACTCTCGTAGGCAAATACATTATAATATATCCTCACGCCTTCCCACAAGGATCCCCGAAGGAGTACGCAGAGATGTATAAGTAGAACCCACACAGCCACTTTCCGACAGAAATATATTTTAAGTGGCAACGTGACACATGGCGATTCCGTCGACGTTACCCAAGAACGACGAAACATATACGGGTTTCCTCTCAATGTTTTCCGTAAAGCTCGTGTTGAGACTAATCACTGTACGTAAATTCAGAACAACTCATTGGTACAGTCGGGATTCGAACTTGCGATCTTTGTGTCGCAGGCAACTACTCGAACCAGTCACCTCGGCTCAAATAGATTATTATCTGGACTAACACACGTTTCATTCTACCGATGAAATCAAACTTTACATGGGTAAAGCCGGGTCCAGACGAGTGTAACGTGAAATGTAAGATTACGTGCGTAACACGAATTCTACGTGTGGACGTCACTACGAGCATTACATCATAGTATAAAGAGAGGGGAAGTAGGTTATCTTCATACAAACGCACCGCGCGCGGCTTGTATGTGTGCGCTATTGTATCTATGTGTCGACGCACGCACACTTTAACAAAATCTCGACCCGTTTCTCAGTGCGCCAGTCGGGGCTAACACTGCACAAGGATCGCGCGCGCGTAACGGCTTTTCGGAACCGCTAAATGATTTATTCATCAATATCATCATCAAAATGTCGGATAATCGCAGAAGAACGTATTGCTGTGTGTTTGGGTGTCTTAATAATTCATCGATTCCAGACCTGTCTCTGTTCAGATTACCTATTGAACAGGAAAGGTAAGTTAGTCACTTATTCTAGCATAATATAATTTTACTTGATGATGAGATACCTACGTACTTACATATTTTTTGTTTGTATTAGTTTTCTATCACACAGGAAGTAGGTAGGTAGGCCTAATTTCCTACTAGAATGTATTAGGTACTTTTGATCTGGCAATTGGTTTGCCGCTATTTCTTTGTTTACGTTTAGTTATGCCGATTTCTCAGTATTGTAGGTATAGTAACTAAGTACCTACCTACTTACAGAAAATCGTAATTCAAAATAAGTATGTACGAGTACCTAATTCACTAATAGTAAATCAAATACATATAAAACAAAGTTCGAATCATAACAACAAATTCGATTATAGTCTAAGAGACAGTCGTTAGTTTTTAATGTTGTTTATGTGTGTTATTTCTTTTAATGATAATATTTCATTCACTTTATTCATTTTTTATTATAGATACCTAATGTATATTAAATGTGCTTTTGCTAGCGGAGCGCGAACAGCCGCGCCTAATATTTAGCTAAAAGTGACAACCCTAAGACAGTAGGCAATTAAATCGCTAATTGGGCCGGAGATAGCCTACTCCCTCGTCTTTATACTATGATTACATGTAACGCTCGCGCGGCGCTCGGTGTTGATCCATCGGCTGTCGGTTTTTCGCGCGAACACAAAGGCGCTCGCAGTGCTCGTTTGAGTTGAGTTCGTGTGCCGTCCACACTGTTGACGCTAAATTACACGTCATCTTACATTTCACGTTACACTCGTCTGGACCCGGCTTTAGCTGCGGGGCAAAGCTATTGTAGCGAGATTTTGATACCTACCTACATAAGTATTATCATTTCAGTACGACAAGACAATCCACCAGGACGACTGCCCCGGCGAAACGGTTCGACTCGGGAACATATGCATAGACTTGGTGCATCACTGACCAAAAACAAACTGATTCTGTTTTTCACCATAGACAAAAATTCCCTCAACCCTAGCTTCTAACAACCTCCGGTAGGAAATGAAAATTGCTGAAATTACCTTGTGGAATGTCGTCACGACTTTCCACGCATGCTTAGGCGTCGGTACCAACTCCTAAACACGAAGATATATATTACGCCACTGCCTAGCCTTGCGGGCACGATGAAGATATAAACGCTTCGTTTCAACCACATTCATCAGTCTCTTGATACATGCTCGACAGTTTCCGATACTCTTGACTTTAACATAATCAATTTCGACCATCTTCAATATCCATTCTATTCAAAGATTACAATTGTATTGAATAGTGAGCGCGCACGCACACCATTGTTCGGCGAACGTCATAATTTAAATCAATAATATTTTCGTAATTGTAAATTCAAAATATACATACATATCATCACGCCGATTCTTTAACGGGGTAGGCAGAGAGTATAGAGCGCCAGTTCTCCCTAGACTTACATACCTCTTTCGCTTCGTCCACATTCATCAGTCTCTTCATACATGCTCGTCGGTTTCGAGTACTCTTGACGTTCCCGTCCTTGAGCGTTCGATCGATAAAATATAAATACGACTATTTGTTAGTTACACGTTCCTTGTATGATATTAAATATAAAGTGAACCTAATTTGTTGTAAATAAATAAAAAAATTAATAATTAAATAATATCCAAAATAAAGATGTAGACTATCTTGCAACGATACAATATAACAAAAAAAATTTTTGTCCTTTAAACCACAAAGACGGAATAAAACACTTTTTTTAAAATTTTTATTTAAATACAATCTACAATAGAGAGCAAAGGAATGTTGTTTACTAAAAAAATCTTATTGACTACAGTGCTCACATAACAGATTATAAATATACCTAATTATTCTTGATGGATAAATATGGCGACATTTAAAATAAAAGCAGTTTTAGACACCAGATTAAGTTGGCAGTTACTTTTCTTATTTTTGAAGAGTATATTGTTTTTTGGTTTTATTTTGTCAATTCAAACATCTTAAACATGGTTTAAAACATGACATAAAATCGATATGTTTCACTTATAAAATAAAAGGTATTAAAACTTCCAAAACATTTTTAATATGAGCTTCCAAATAAATTGTCTCCAAACCCCTCCAATAAACTTCAAGGAGGATACCCTTAAAGTCACTTCAAGATCTAGTCTTCCTAAAAGCCTTTACAAATCTGCGCGTGCGCAAGATTTACAACCCATATTCTACCCGCATGTCTCCTAAATTAGGGCATACGTGGGGGCCGATTCGACCCCGCAGTTATTCTCCTTCGAAGACATCAGTACATATCCGTCATTGCCCCACAAGTTGGACCAGGAATTCTTCACCAACCAGTACTTCTGACCGTTCAGGATCCCGTACCCCACTGCAAGCACCGCGTGGTCGAGCTCTTCGACCTTATTTTTGCTGGAATAAAAAAGTTATGGTTATATATACACGGTAAAACATGATTAATCACACAACGAGCTTTACGATGAAGGAAAACATCGAGAGGAAACCTAGAAAAAGGCATACGCCTGAGATGCGATTCAAAGGCGTATGTATAGTCGTGCTATAATAATAATAATTATTATTATTATAGTCGTGCTTGAGTTACGTCGATGGACTCGCCATCTTTATTATTAGCACCTAAAACATATCTCCTAGAGTACCTATACACCTCTGCCTACCCCTTTGGGAACCTTGTGGGAATCCCGACTGTACTAATGAGTTTTTCTGAACTTAACTACAGTGATTAGTCACCACGGTGTACCACACCAATGAGAATGTACATACATACATACATACATATTATCAGCACGCCAAGTCCCTAACGGGGTAGGCAGAGAGTATAGAGCGCCAGTTCTCTCTAGACTTACATACCTCTTTCGCTTCGCCCACATTCATCAGTCTCTTCATACATGCTCGTCGGTTTCGAGTACTCTTAACGTTCCCGTCCTTGAGAGTCCGATCGATTTGATCCAGGTAGTTGGAACGTGGCCTTCCTCTGCCTCTTCTTGCACACACTTTTGCTTTGTATATCTGTTTCGTTAATCTTTCTTCACTCATCCTTTCTATATGTCCAAACCAACGTAACATGCCTTTCTTCATCTTTACAATCACGCCCTCATTCACGCCAGTTGATTTGCGAATCTCTTCATTGCGGATTGGATACTCCTCAAATTTTTCGAAGAGATCGCATCTCAACTGCATTCAAGCTATTTTCACACTTCCTCTGACATACCCAGGATTCGCTGCCATACAATAAAGTAGGTACCAATATCCCATTGTTGACAGCAACTCGAGCATTCTTGCTCAAACTTTTACTGCCCATCAACGCCGACCTTCATCTTATTACAGGCAGTAACGAGAATTAAGATTTTATAAAATTCACTAACCATTTGGGTTCATAGTAGACACCGTTAGAGTAGAAACTGAAGCTCTTGTGGGCAGCGTCAATGGCCACGGATATCGGGCCGTTCTTGAATAACGCCAACTGAAAAAAATAATGGTTTTCTGTAAAGTCGGTTTACGGACGACACTTTACGTGAGAACTTCATAAGAAAACATTGATGTAAAGCCGAACGCTTAGGCCTATCGTGCCTCTCTGTCGCTTGTTCCGCGCTCTCGCTCGCACACTCGGCTCGGGCGGAACATGACAATGAGTCATGCTTCAGGGATAGTTTGTTGAATGTCGAATATAGGGTATATATTGCCTCAACGGTGTTATATCTCAGATATAATATATATCAGACATATAATAATATTTAAAAAGTAAAAAAAACACGTTTTTATAGCTAACCGAAGTAAAAAATATTTTCTATTTTTTTATTTCATACATACATACATATCATCACGCCAAGTCCCTAACGGGGTAGGCAGAGTATAGAGCGCCAGTTCTCACTAGACTTACATACCTCTTTCGCTTCGTCCACATTCATCAGTCTCATATTTTTATGATCAAAATAAGATAAATTATGTTACAAATAGATTACGATCCCCTTTTTTATTTCAAAGAGTTTATATTACAGTAGTAGAAGATCTAACAATCAATCAGAATTTATCACCTCATAATAAAATTATAATAAAGTTTAAGTTATTAATAGAACAATTCAATTCAGAGTAAAAGGCGTGGGGTGCTTGCTAAATGTCACAATCATTCTATGAGAGGAGACTTATGAAAAGTAGTAAAATGCAACCCACGCTGTGTTAAAAAATACCATCATTACAGCATATTTCATCATCAGCATCATATCATCACGCCGAGTCCCTAACGGGGAAGGCAGAGAGTATAGAGCGCCAGTTCTCTCTAGACCTTGCATACCTCTTTCGCTTCGTCCACATTCATCGGTCTCATATTTTTATGCTCAAAATAAGATCAATTATGTTACAAATAGATTACAAACTCACCCTCAATGCGTTTTCATTGTTAGTAGTGACGTTGACCCACCCCTTCATTGACGTCACGGCTGTGACGTTGTCGATGTGACAATAGCCGTCCTGAAACAGCGGAATAGCAATTAACGAAAATCTTTACACGCTGAGACCTACAATACTACGATGATATCTGCGGCGGAAAGTGGGTGTGTTGGAACACGTCTGCCCACCTCTTCAGAAACCCTTGTGGGAAGGCGTGAAGATGTAATTATATCCGTCACGTTGGCACCTAAAATATATCTCTGGCGGATAGTGGGTGTATGGGTACTACCTATACACCTCTGCCTACCTCTTTGGGGACCCTTGTGGAGGCGTGAGGAGATACAATCTATACTTATATTACAAAGAGGAAAGATTTGTATGTAAGTATGTTTGTAACGAATTGGCTCAAAAACAATTGGACCGATTTGAAAAATTCTTTCACCATCAAATTCAGCATTTAAATTTTTTTAGGCTAATTAATTTTGCAAATAAATTACAAAAGGAGTTACCGAGTACAATAAATAATAATGAAATAAACCTTCATATTTCCATACAAACTTTCATCCCCTATTAAAACCCTTAACCCATTTATCGCATTAAAAAGTAGCCTATGTCCTTACTTAAGCTCCAGAAAAACTCTGTACCAAATTTCATTTAAATCGGTTCAGTAGTTTAGGCGTGAAGGTAACAACCAAACAAACAGACAGACAAACAGAGTTACTTTCGCATTTATAATATTAGTAGGGATATAGATGCCAATGTGAGGTGAGTCTGTCGCCGTATCGAGCCTTGCGTAGATCAGGGTCGCGGCTTCGAATGCATATGTTTGTCGGGGTGTTCACCTGTCCCAAGTAGCCTCCGTAGTCCTCCTCGGTAGGCAGGCCGTGCTTCATGATCCACTGGTAGGCCCTGAAGTCCTCGCCGCCGTCACACCCATTGTTGCCAAAACTGAGGAGAATATCGTACTGAACTGGGCTTGTCGCACGAATGGCTCGGTTTACAAACAATTATAAACGCGGCTTCGTTCGAAAAAGTAGCTTTAGAAATTTTCCTGCTAGAATCGGTTCAGCCGCTATGCCGTGAAAGAGCATCATACATTATAATGTAAGAAATTTAAATTTTTCAAGAATTTATTCCTGAAAATTGTACCCTATGTCCTATTCCTAGGTATAAGCTATCACCACTTCAACTTTCAGCCAAATCGGTTCAGCCGTTTGGCCGAGAACCGCAAACATCCAAACATCCAAACTAACAAACTTTCACATTTATAATATTAGTAAGATTAGTAAGACTAGCGGCCCGTCCCGACTTCGCACGGGTGGTTTATTTTTTAAACATTTTGGCATAAATGTTATAAATAGTATAATATTGCATTCAAATAGTGAAAGAATTATTAAAATCGGTCCAGTACTTTTTGAGCCAATTCCTTACAAACATACTTACATACAAATCTTTTCTCTTTATAATATTAGTATAGATATGCACTAGGTGTACTCTGCGGTTTCACGCAGGAAAATTTTCATTAATTCATATACTTTTCCCCTTTTTTGTAACAAACATTTTTCAATAATACTCCGCTCCTATAAATGGAGTGGTGGTGGAGTGTCATCCACGAAGACGCGCCCCACTATTCTTCCCTATAGTTTATAGTGTAAGTGTGCAACCTTCCACTAATGTTTGAGTATTATCGGTACACACTGATTACCTATGAGTGCACACGCACACTACAATTAATAGACTCGGGTCATATTCCCTGCATCTACTACGACTAGAAATAGGTGGCATTCGTGCATGGCGCTATGTATATGTGTGTATTTGTATGGTCAGCAGTATACCCCCAGGAGCAGTCGACGAGCGCCTGCTGGCTGAGGCGCACGAGGTGCCCGCCATTGTGCAGGAACAGGGCTCCCTCCACGGCACCCACCGTGCCGAAGGACCAGCAGGAGCCGCACACTGACTGGTCTGGAATAGCAGGGGACTTAATAATAATAATAATATAATAATAATAATAATAAATCTTTATTACCAAAGGCATTTTTACATCGTAAACATTTCCAATGGTCCCCACACTAGGAAACTCCTGTATCGTGGGAACCGGTTCACAGAACGATTTAACAAACTAATATAGTGCCTTGTAGTGGCAGGCTATAACAAAAACTTGTGTGAAAGTGTCTAATGTTAATTAAAGCAAGTAAAGGTACATAGGAAAACTTTTAAATTACTTAAGGATTACGCATTATTAAAATTTACTTTAGAGCAATCAATAGTTCTTCTGTCTCGTGATATGAAAGGGAGTTTAACCAAGTGCTGAGTTTTACATTTGCTTCTCTGTAAGTGAGGTTTCGTAAATTGCAGAACCTTAGTACAGAATTATACTTTTATAAAATAAAAAAATAAATATCCTCACGCCCTCCCACAAGGGTCCCCGAAGGGGTAGGCAGAGGTGTATGGGTAATACCCACACACCCACTTTCCGCCAGAGGTATATTAGGTGCCAACGTGACAGATGGCGAGTCCATCGCCGTTACTCAAGCACGACTATACGCCTTTGAATTTCTTCTCAGACGTATGCAGGTTTCCTCACGATGTTTTCCTTCACCGTAAAGCTCGTGGTGTGACTAATCACTGTACTTAAGTTCAGAAAAACTCATTGGTACAGTCGGGATTCGAACTTGCGACCTTTGCGTCGCAGGCAACTGCTCGAACCTCTCGGCCACCACGGCTCTTTTATACTTTTATATTACTTATAAGCATACTAGCCGGCCCTATTAGCTAGGTAGCTATAAAAGATGCTGCAGCGCCCTCTCGCCGGGTTCAAATGTATTTTCAAACCATGGAAATTTATTATACGCACAAAATTCCATCGTTGTCGGCCTTTTAGGAGGAGTTAGGTGACAAATTACATTTGAACGTAAATTAAATTAAACACACCACTAATATTAAATATTAAAAAATAAATATAAAATAAAAAAGAGCCGTGGTGGCCGAGTGGTTCGAGCAGTTGCCTGCGACGCAAAGGTCGCAAGTTCGAATCCCGACTGTACCAATGAGTTTTTCTGAACTTAAGTACAGTGATTAGTCACACCACGCGCTGAACGGTGAAGGAAAACATCGAGAGGAAACCTGCATACGTCCGAGAAGAAATTCAAAGGCGTATGTATAGTCGTGCTTGAGTAACGGCGATGGACTCGCCATCTGTCACGTTGGCACCTAATATACCTCTGGCGGAAAGTGGGTGTGTGGGTATTACCTATAAACCTCTGCCTACCCCTTCGGGGACCCTTGTGGGAAGGCGTGAGGATATATTATTATTATTATAAAAAATAAATTATATTTTCAATATAAATCGAATTAAACAATAACTATAAATATTATTTTTTATTTATAAACAATAACTAACTAACTATAGCCGCCGTAAAGCCGTGGTGGCTGAGAGGCGAAGATCGCAAGTTCGAATCCCGACGGTACCAATGAGTTTTTCTGAGGTTTGAGCTCTATTGAGAGGTTCGAGTACTATTTTCTGAGACACTTGTATACGGCAGTTACCTTTGACGGGTGTGACGGCACCGAAGAGTCTCCAGTCGAATTCAGGAGGGAGCTTCACGCTCATCTCTTCAATGGTTGACTCGCTGTACGGGAATGGGAGACCTTGATATAAAAAAAGTCTATTATATTTTTTTTGTACCACTAAGGCGGCCTGTCCGTATCGAGAGGAAACTTGCATACGTTTAAGAAGCAATTCAAAGGCGTATGTATAGTCGTGCTTGAGTAACGGCGATGGACTCGCCATCACATTGGCACCTTAAAATAAATATATCCTATATCCTCACGCCTTATCTTATACAGGCTTCCTCACGTACTGATAGTGATATAGATATAGATAGATAGTGCCATCCACGAAGACGCGCCCCACTATAATCACCCATATAGCTTATAGTGTAAGTGTGCAACCTTCCATTAATGTTTGAGTATTGTCGGTACACACTGATTACCTATGAGTACCAGTTACCTGATTACCTATTAACTCATTTGTTGGGCAAGGTATACGCTTTTTTAATAAGCTATCTCAGAAAATAATTGAATTACCTTTTGTAGAGTTTAAAGCTGTCATTAAGAAATAATACAAAAAGCTTCAACTGTTCTTTGTAAATATTATTAATTGTTGTTATTGTAAATACAAAAGCTTATTATACAACATCAGATTATTTGAATGATGGCCCTGCATGGCAATGAATTGCTCCTCTTATACAGAGATTATATGTTATTTAATCTTTTTCTACCCCTACGTAAAAGGGAACAAATGTTAAAAGAGAGAACCGGGGAGTTTGTTTCGCCGTTTCTTCTCCTGGCAGGTATTTTTTCTTGGAAACGGTGGTAACTTTAGTTTATATTAAATATGTGACGTTCAATAAGTGTTCCCTGTGTCCCTTACGATGAATAATATATTTTGATTTGATTTTTGATTTTGATTTAGTACGATTAATACACTCGGGTAATGCTCCCCGCATCCCGTGACCCCCGCGACTGGAAATTGGTGGGGCGCGTCTTCGTTGACATGAAAGACTATGACACATGCAATACCTAGCGAGTTGGGTCCGGAGTATCTGCGCCCCCTCAGAGCTTGGAGCTCGTCATCAGTCCTGTCAGCCAGGTGGTTCACGGACAGGGAGAACCCACGACGAGCTCGGTTGTTGGAGTATATGAATCTGGGAATGATAATAAATGCCTTGGGATCATTCCAAACAAATTGACATAGCCCAAAATTAAGCTAAGCTTGTGTTGTGGTAACTAGACAACGATATATGTACTTATATAGATAGATATATACATAAATACATAGGACATCCAAGACAAAGGTACGAATACTCGTATTCATCACACAAATCACTGCCCTCGGCGGGAATCGAACCCGGGACCTCAAGTTTCGCAGTCAGAGCTCTAACCCGACCGCTGTCCAACATTATACGAATTTTTTTTTAGGATTTGCTCTCGATGTTTTCCTTCACCGTAATGCTCGTGGTGCGACTAATCACTGTACTTAAGTATAGAAAAATCTCATTGTTACAGTCGGGATTTGAGCTTGCAATCTTTGCGTTTGAGGCGACTGCTCGAACGACTAGGACACCACGGCAAAGAAGTAAATTTTTTTTTTTATACAACAAGAGTGGCAAACTTGCATACGGCCCACCTGATGGGAAACGGTTACCGCAGCCTATTTACGCTCACGATAATGAAGTATCACTTGCGTGTTGCCACTCTGTGTTCGGAGAGTTATAGTGTGTTGGCAACATAATGGGTTTAATCCCTCTGCTTCCAACACAATGTAACAATCCTCCCCCTCCCCAAGGAGCTCATTACTGGAAACCTTATTCACCGCGTAGGAACACAACGCGTAAATCCATGGATACAGTTACACCCCAGTATAACATCTACAGCTCACCTCAAGTTTTGTCTGAATATGTTGAGCCGTTTTTCGTGCTCCACTCCACTAATGTACTGCTTGTTGTGTTTGGTCTTAAATCTAAAAAGAAAAATAAATCTATTACATAAACTAAGGTTGGTTTGCACATATAGAAAGGATGAGTGAAGAAATATATCCTCACGCCCTCCCACAAGGGTCCCCGAAGGGGTAGGCAGAGGTGTATAGGTAATACCCACACACCCACTTTCCGCCAGAGGTATATTAGGTGCCAACGTGACAGATGGCGAGTCCATCGTCGTTACTCAAGCACGCCAAGCACGCAATACATACGCCTTTGAATTTCTTCTCAGACGTATGCAGGTTTCCTCTCGATGTTTTCCTTCAGCGTAAAGCTCGTGGTGTGACTAATCACTGTACTTAAGTTCAGAAAAACTCATTGGTACAGTCGGGATTCGAACTTGCGACCTTTGCGTCGCAGGCAACTGCTCGAACCACTCGGCCAGAGTGAAGAAAGATTGACGAAATAGATATACAAAGAGAATGAGCGCAAGAAGAGGCAGAGGAAGACGTTCCAACTACCTGGATCAAATCGATCGGACGCTCAAGGACGGGAACGTCAAGAGTACTCGAAACCGACGAGCATGTATGAAGAGACTGGTGAATGTGGACGAAGCGCAAGAGGTATGTAAGTCTAGAGAGAACTGGCGCTCTATACTCTCTGCCTACCCCGTTAGGGACTCTGCATGATGATATGATTATGACATATGGTAGGGTGAGTGAAGAAATATCGACGGAACAGATTTCAGCATGGTAAAGCTCGTGGTGTGACTAATCACTGTATTTAAGTTCAGAAATGTTGTACCTGGAGTGTGCAGCATGGAGTTCTTCAAGAAGAGTGAAAAGAGATGGCGGTAACCGCTTACCATCAGGACCTCATGCTTTGTGGTTTAAAGACTACATGAAGAGAAGATAATATGTACCTTTCGAATTCATCCCCTACATGTTCGTTGTGTACAGGGTGGACAAACTCCTTCATGGGGTTGAAGGTAGCAAAATGTTTGTTACCAGGCCCGGGGAATGAGGTACACTGCATGCCTGGAAACACAACAAGCATACAATATGTTTATATTAAGATTGCTCCAATTTGGAAGAGCCCTCTCAATATTGCCGCGCCGTGATTGAGTAAGTGAGTGAGTGTGTGTGTGTGTGTGTGTGTGTGTGTGTGTGTGTGTGTGAATGAGTGTGCGTGTAATGGCGTGTGAGTGTGTGTGAGTATGTATGTGTGTGTGTGTGTGTGTGTGAGAGAGAGAGAGAGAGAGAGGGTGCGTGTGCATGCGTGTGTGCGTAAGTTTAGTTAATAAAACGAATACAACTTATATTTTCACGCCTTCCCACAAGAGTCCGCGAAGGGGTAGGCAGAGGTGTAATACCTCCTACCGCTTCGAGGACCCTTGTATATATCAGTAGTCCAACAGTAATACGGATTTTCTCTTTCATTAAAATAACACGTCAACAAATTGAAGAGGACGTTATATACGCATTAATATAATTCAAAGGCGTATGTATGTATAGTAGTGCTTGAGTAACGGCGATGGACTCGCCATCTGTCACGTTGGCACCTAATATACCTCTGGTGGAAAGTGGGTGTGTGTGTAGGTACTTCCTATGCATCTATGCCTACCTCAGGGACCCTTATGGGCTTGGTTTGAGAATAGTTAAGAATACTGACTGGCATCGATGGCGAACACATGGGGGTCAATATCCTCGACATTGTAGTCTTCGTACTCGATGTAGTAGTGGTCGTAGTGGGACCCCAGCAGGGAGTTGAACCCCTTCATCTCGTACCTAGAATAACGTGCACCAATCAAATAGGATTCCGAATTTAAACAAATCATAATAATAATAATAAAAAAAGCCGTGGTGGCCGAGTGGTTCGAGCAGTTGCCTGCGACACAAAGATCGCAAGTTCGAATCCCGACTGTACCAATGAGTTTTTCTGAACTTAAGTACAGTGATTAGTCACACCACGAGCTTTACGGTGAAGGAAAACTTCGAGAGGAAACCTGCATACGTCTGAGAAGCAATTCAAAGGCGTATGTATAGACGTGCTTGAACAACTGCGACGGACTCCCCATCTGTCACGTTGGCAACTAAAAGATATCTCTGGCGGAAAGTGGGTGTGTGGGTACTACCTATACACCTCTGCCTACTCCTTCGGGGACTCTTATGGGAGGGCGTGGGGATATATAATTTCATTTACTATTTTAAGGGAAATTCAAGGTACATAGGTATAAAGTAATGAGCTCTATGGGGAGGGTGGAGGATTGTTATATTGTGTTGGCAGCAGAGGGATTAGTCCTATGGTGCTGTCAACACAGTATAACTCTCCGAACATAGTGTGACAGCGCGCAAGTGATACCTCAGTATCGTAAGCGTAAATAGGCTACTGTAACCGTATCCCATCAGGCGGACCGTATGCTTGTTTGGCACTCTTGTTGTATAAAAAAAAAGTTTTATACAAATCACTGACCTGACAGGAATGGGTACGGCGTCGCCTTGTAACGTCTTCCTGTACTTAACCCATACGGTATACTTGTTGACCTTATCACCGACAGTGCTCACCATCTGCCACTTTGACGTGTCGGAATCCCTCATTGTCTCCGTGCCTAGGACAAGAGGATCGCGTGAAAAAAACATTTAAAGAAATATTTTCTTTTCCTACTTCCACCAATACGATCCCAAATCACAATTTTCTGCAGTGTTACAGAAACGATCGGACGCTCAAGGACGGGAACGTCAGGAGTACTCGAAACCGACGAGCATGTATGTGTCCTGATGAATGTGGACGAAGCGAAAGTGGTAAGTTTAAAAAGAAGTGGCGCTCTATACTCTCTGCCGGGGAAGGCAGAGAGTGTAGAGTTATGGACACGGCGTTATGATGTACGTATCTATGTATAATTTTTCAAATTCAAAGAAAGTCAAATTCGGTATCAATATTTATCAATATGTTATTGACAGTTATGAGTAGAAGGATTATCATTGTGATAATATCTTAAAAAGCACTACAAGGTTTTTTAACAAAAAAAATTTTCATATTTTCACTTTTTTGTATTTTTATATTGGATTTTGTATAAACGCGTTTTTTTCTTTAATTTTGATTTATATTACCTATATATATATATAGGAGATCCCATTTGTGAACACACTCATCACGAAATCTCAGGAACTGTAAGGCCGATTGACTTGAAATTTGGTAGGAGTATTCCTTACGCGGTGTAGAGGTCAGCTAAGAACGGATTTTGTGAAACTCCACCCGGAAGGTGGAGTGCAGGGAGATCCCATTTGTGAACTTACTCATTAGGATATCTCAGGAACTATAAGGCCGATTGACTTGAAATTTGGTAGGAGTATTCCTTACGCGGTGTAGAGGTCAGCTAAGAACGGATTTTGTGAAACTCCACCCGCAAGGTGGAGTGCGGGGAGACCCCATTTGTGAGCTCACTCATTAGGATATCTCAGGAACTTTAAGACCGATTGACTTGAAATTAGGTAGGACTATTCCTTACACGATGTAGAGGTCAGCTAAAAACGCTCAAATATCAAACAATATTAATGAAAATCGGAAACCAAGTCTATTCCAAACTCGCCTCTTTTTCTCTTATTTAATAAATAACGAAATATTCAAAGATTTGTAATGTGATCATAGGCACATATTTTTGTGCGCTTAAATCGCAAACGCTGGGTAAACCTTACGAGATAGATCAAATGAATGTACTACGGAGTAGTATATCTTCAAATGATCGATATAAAAGTCCGCGATGGTATTTAATTATCTCTAAAGGACATACCACCATAACCATTTCTATCTTTTACATTATTATTAGTATCAATATTGCACCCGTGCGAAGCCGGGGCGGGCAGCTAGTATTCTATATAACTAAAATTTTATGGTCATCGGTCCTTGATAATTTGAATATATGATGTTGTTGGGCTCATCTTCGTGGATGGCACTTTCTATTCAAGAAATTTAATTTGTATATTTACCAATATATTTGAAGTCGGTCATATCTGGCAACACTGTCTGGATGGCGACGGACGAGTCTTGGGTGCCGTTGACTTGGAGGCAGGTCTGGTGATTCAGGACCTGTTCAGTCGTTACTGGCGCTATCTGGATATCAACAACAATTATATTACAAATTATATATAGTCGTGCTTGAGTAACGGCGATGGACTCGCCATCTGTCACGTTGGCGCCTAATATACCCAGAGGCATATTAGGTTCCGCCAGAGCGGAAAGTGGGTGTGTGGGTATTACCTATACACCTCTGCCTACCCCTTCGGGGACCCTTGTGGGAGGGCGTGAAGATATTATATTATTATATTATATATATATATATTGGTGAAATTAAGCCTCACGCCTTCCCATAAGGGTCCCTGATGTGACAGATGTATATACAAGGAGATATATTTTAGGTGCCAACGTGACAGATGGCGAGTCTGAAGCGTGAAGTCTGGAACGTGACTGAAGAGCATGAAGTGAGAGAGATAAAGAACTTTCAGGGGTATGATAACGTATGTACATACGGGAATAATGAAAGTGGACGAAGCGAAACAAGTATGTAAGGATCGTAGCAAGTGGAAAGAAGTGGTCTCTGCCTACCCCTATGGGTAAGAGGCGTGATTATATGTATGTAATAGAAGATGCGAATGTTTACTTTGCGTCTTGTTTGTCTGTGTTAGTTATGTTTCCATGTTAAGCGCTTACCTTGATAGAAGTGCCGTATTGGGGAAAAGCACTTGGAGACAACTGGTAAGTTTTAACCATAGTTCCGTAGTAGTCGATGCGGGATTTGCCATTGGCGGAATCGAACCTGGGAAATACGATAAACTTTAACAAACATTTAATACTAAATAACATCTATTTACATACTATATTACAAAACACGCGTCACTTATATCATCTATCTTGTATATATATATAGAGAGCCGTGGTGGCCGAGTGGTTCGAGCAGTTGCCTGCGACGCAAAGGTCGCAAGTTCGAATCCCGACTGTACCAATGAGTTTTTCTGAACTTAAGTACAGTGATTAGTCACACCACGAGCTTTACGGTGAAGGAAAACATCGTGAGGAAACCTGCATACGTCTGAGAAGAAATTCAAAGGCGTATGTATAGTCGTGCTTGAGTAACGGCGATGGACTCGCCATCTGTCACGTTGGCACCTAATATACCTCTGGCGGAAAGTGGGTGTGTGGGTATTACCCATACACCTCTGCCTACCCCTTCGGGGACCCTTGTGGGAAGGCGTGACTTGATTATGAAACTCCACCCGCAAGGTGAAACGCGGGGACGTTAAATACAAAAAAACACGTTTTTCACCCGGGCGAAGCTGGGCGGGACAGCTAGTAAGTTATATAGAGTGTATCCGTTGTACCCGCTAATGTACCCGACCCTCTTTGTATTGGGTATGGTCGGGTATAATGAGTTGAGGGTACGGCGAGAATATGCCTTGATGTCGATTTGGGTTATAACCTGTAATGGTAGCTGTAAGAAGATGGAAATAAATAAATAAAAATAGGAAAGAAAATGTTGATAAACACACATACCTGTAGCATGGCACTATATGGTTGTGAGACGTGGACAACAAGAGAGATAGACTTAATGAACTTAATACACGCTCTACCCTCTCTGCCTACCCCATGACGAACACAGCGTGGTACATACATACATACATATCATTCCGAGTCCCTAGAGGAATAGGCAGAAAGGATAGAGCGCCAGTTCTCTCTAGACTTACATACCTCTTTCGCTTCGTCCACATTCATCAGTCTCTTCATACATGCTCGTCAGTTATGAGTACTCTTGACGTTTCCGTCCTTGAGTGTCCGATCGATTTGATTTGAGGTAGTTGGAACGTGGTCTTCCTCTGCCTCTTCTTGCACACTTTCGCTTTGTATATCTGTTTCGTCAATATTTCATCACTCATCCTTTCTATATGACCAAACCAACGTAACATGACTTTTTGATCTTAACAATCGCACCCTCGTTCATGCCACAAGTGTTTTGTGTGGTATACATACATACATATTTATTTATATAATCACGTCTCTTTCCCGTAGGGGTAGGCAGAGACCATATCTTTCCACTTGCTACGATCCTCTCCACTAAATTACGAGACTCTAAATTACATATATACACTCACACGCGCGCGCACACATACACACACATACTCATACACACGCACACACACACATTTATATATATATCTTTCTGTTATGATTATACATTTTGATATGGAAGAGTGGGGTCTTCTATCACAGGTATCTTAATACTTACAAGAAGGCCTCAACAATATTTTTTAATACATACTTGTTTCACTTCATCCACTTTCATTATTCCCTTCATACATGCTCTTCGGTTCAGGGTACTATTGACCTGGCCTTTTTTGAAGACATCCAAGTGTGTGGTGGTATAAAACATAGATATATATGTAACTTAAGACCTTTTAGCGCTCCAGCTGGTATTATCAGGCGAGCTACATACAGCTTACAACGTCGTATGACAATTATCACTGGGAACCTCGACCCCAGACACTGATAATGGTGTAGAAACACAAACAAACTGTTGACCTATCGTATTGACGATGTGACACTAAGCAATCTTATAATAATCATGCTGGATGCTTCATCGGCCATGCAAAATTTCAAAAATTCCGTTCAGTCGTGAAAGAGGAACAAATATCGAGGTTAGGTGGGGGTTAAAATATTCAGCATGTCTTTAGGAACAAATAACCGCACACAAATATCACCCCACCGCGGGATCGAACCTGCGACGTAAAGTTTCACAACTAGTATCTCTTGCGACGGTATAATAAACAGTCATAGTAAATACCTTATTTTATATACAATACATACATACATATCATCACGCCGAGTCCCTAACGGGGTAGGCAGAGAGTATAGAGCGCCAGTTCTCTCTAGACTTACATACCTCTTTCGCTTAGTCCACATTCATCAGTCTCTTCATACATGCTCGTCGGTTTCGAGTACTCTTAACGTTCCCGTCCTTGAGAGTCCGATCGATTTGTTCCAGGTAGTTGGAACGTGGTCTTCCTCTGCCTCTTCTTGCACACACTTTTGCTTTGTATATCTGTTTCGTCAATCTTTCTTCACTCATCCTTTCTTCATTCGATATATTACCTATAATTGTTGATGCCATGCCTAAATGGTACATATTTAGGTACAAAGTACTTAAATGCGGTCACCGATTGTTCGATAAACAACGGAGTTTAATAAACTTTACTATCGGCATAATTCATAACTTTTTAATTAACGCTCATATCAATAGCTAACATAGCCCCGCGATTTCACCTGAGTAAATATGTATTTTATGTACTACTAGCTTATGCCCGCGGCTTCGCCCGCGTGGAGTTTGAAAAGGTAGCTTATGTATTTTCCTGCTAAAATCGGTTCAGCCGCTATGCCGTGAAAGAGCTGCATACTTTATAATATTAGAACTTTGAATTTTTCAGGATTAAAAAGTAGCCTATGTCCTATTCTTAGGTATAAGCTATCACCATTTCAACTTTCAGCCAAATCGGTTCAGCCGTTTGACCGTGAAAGAACCGCAAACATCCAAACATCCAAACTTACAAACTTTCACATTTATAATATTAGTAAGATATTTGCCCTGTGTTAAATAGCTAACAATCTATCTCTGTTCAAATTTCATCCAATTCTGTTCAGTAACTTTTACGTGGAAGAGGAACCAACACACACAAACTTTCGCATTTATAACATGTGCAGTGCCCGCGACTTCGTCCGCGTGGAATTTAACAAAAAAGTTTTTGTTTAGGATGGGAGTGAAAATCAGATGCGGTGATCTGGATATTGGGATGAAGAATGTGTAAAGAGTATTCGAAAGAGATGAACAAGTGACCGAGTGTATTGTTATCGATAAATGGTTAAATTCTAGTTAGTATATCTAGGAAGCATGTTCACACGAGACGGAATGAAAAAGATATGGAAAGAAAGATAACTGCCGGTAATGAGATGATTGGGCGTATCGGCGTTGATGGGCAGTAAAAGTCTGAGCAAGGATGCTCGAATTGCTGTCCACAACGCGATATTGGTGCCTACTTTATTGTATGGCAGCGAATCCTGGGTATGTCAGAAGAAACATGAAAATAGCATAAATGCAGTTAAGAAGCGAAAAAGGTACAAAGTCTAGGGGAAAATGGCGCTCCATTCTCCCTACCCCGTTTGGGACTCGGCGTGATGATGTAGGAACATGCGTACATATGGTGGTTGCCGGGAGTCAAACTCGCGACATGTATTCGTCATTATCGTTCCCAACCAACATACTGACACGCAATTTTCGCCTATAAATAGTTGTGCTAAACTCGGTGTGGTGCCCCAATTTTAATGCAACTACGACAATATTTTCTATAAACAATAATTGTACACGTTTTGACGAATAAGGTTTTAAACAACTGACAAAAGATTAAAAGTGATTAGTCACACCACGAGCTTTACGGTGAAGGAAAACATCGACAGGAAACCTGCATACGTCTGAAAAGAAATTCAAAGGCGTATGTATAGTCGTGCTGGAGTAACGGCGATGGAATTGCAATGACGATGTTGGTTCCACATAAAATCTACGTACGGAATTTTAATGAAATTTTGCACAGAGATAAACTATTCTTCATGCCTTCCCATAGGGTTAGGCAGAGGTGTGTAGGTTGCGCTCACACACCCACTTTGTGCCGGAGAAATATTTAAGGTGTCAACGTGACGGATGGCGAGTACATCGCCCTCATTCAAGCACCCACTGTGGGGTATGGCGAAAGAGGTACGTCTAGAGAGATCTGGTGCTCTATTCTCTGCCTACCCCGTTAAGGAATTATCATTCTCATTATGTGTATATAGCAAGCGTAGAGGCCGGCACACTCGAAGCCTTGTATCGAGTTGCGGGCATCGGGTGTCCTGCTCCGAACTCGGCTTATATTTACGGTACTAAGTTGAAACAAATGATAAGTACGATTTGATCGCACCGAAGTGAAAAACCGGACTGCTTTCGCGGACTGTAGTCGTTCCAACTAGAGATTTCATTGTGAAAAAAAACTCAAACATAGATAATATCCTCACGCCTTCCCACAAGGGTCCCCGAAGGGGTAGGCAGAGGTGTATAGGTAATACCCATACACCCACTTTCCGCCAGAGATACATTTAAGGTCCAACATGACAGATGGCGAGTCAATCGCCATTACTCAAGCACGACTATTTATGCGCCTTTGAATTGCTTTATTATATTGAATTGAATGCAGATAATAAACCAGACTTTTATTGTTTGACTGTATTGTTTGTTGACCTCTAGGTAAATTGCAATATTATTTAGGTACCTACAAACCATAAATAATGTGCTATTTCCTGCTATTCGGTATCGTGTTTATTAAAAGTATTCAATATGCATGTAGCGTATACAATCATAAATGTATGTACTAATACCACTGGTAAAAAAGAGAGCAAGAGCAAGTGAATGAATTTGTATATCTATGAAGCATGTTCACACGAGATGGAAAGTATGGAAAAGATATTGAAAGAAGGATAACTGCCGGTAATAAGGTGAATGGGGCCATGTCGGCGTTTATGGGCAGTAAAAGTCTGAGCAAGAATGCTCGAGTTGCTGTCCACAACGCGATATTGGTACCTACCTTATTGTATGGCAGCGAATCCTGGGTATGTCAGAGGAAGTATGAAAATAGCTTGAATGCAGTTGAGATGCGATCTCTTCGAAAAAATTGCGGAGTAACGATGTTAGATCGAATCCGCAATGAAGAGATTCGCAAATCAACTGGCGTGAATGAGGGCGGGATTGTAAAGATGAAGAGAGGCATGTTACGTTGGTTTGGACACATAGAAAGGATGAGTGAAGAAAGATTGACGAAACAGATATACAAAGCAAAAGTGTGTGCAAGAAGAGGCAGAGGAAGGCCACGTTCCAACTACCTGGATCAAATAGATCGGACTCTCAAGGACGGGAACGTTAAGAGTACTCGAAACCGACGAGCATGTATGAAGAGAGTGATGAATGTGGACGAAGCGAAAGAGGTATGTAAGTCTAGAGAGAACTGGCGCTCTATACTCTCTGCCTACCCCGTTGAGGACTTGGCGTGATGATATGTATGTATGTAACAAGAGAGGTAGGCATAGGGTTTCCCGTTCGAATTTGGAGCCGACTGGGGCAGGGCCTCCACCATATAGAAGTCCGTAGCCAAATAACACAATGGTGTGCCAAGATTCCTGCAGAGTCGGCAGCGAGCAATACCCCTGGTGTAGCAAGAGTCCCTAGGCGGCGGTAACCGCTTACCATCAGGCGGACATGCTTGTTTGCCACCCGTGTGGTATAAAAAAGGAAACTAAGGTTTCCAATAATGGTAGGGGGAGGATTAAAAAGGGAAAAAAAACAAGGATGTGCCTGATGGTGTGATGGTAAGCGATTACCCTAACCTAGGGATGCTTTCAACAACAAGGGTATCACAGTCGAGTAGCAGTCACATTGGTAGCTTTGCCTGCAGGTAGGCAATGTCATGATGACAAGATATCACCTGAACCTCTCTCGGAAGACATAAGATATTACTACACTTCTGTCTATTCCTTTGGGAAACCATGGTGATATAAAGAAGGCAAATTTTTATTTATTGATCATTTTATAATTATATGATAAATAAATGATGGAATAGTAAAAAAAATACACTAAACAGGACATGCAATGAAAACTTTATCAGTAATAATGGAGTTAATGTAATTTTTTTCTTTTTTACAAGCTATGATTTAAATTGTCCTGTTATATACATACATATGTTTATGTGTGTGTGTGTGTGTGTGTGTGTAGGCCTATAGAAAGCAGAATTAAAAGTATTCCTTTCCATTACCAACAGTTCCTTCGGGCTCAAAACCAAAAATTAACTATTAAGCCATGCATAGTATAATATTGAAAGCTCAGTCACTGGAAATTGAATTCTATATCCACATCATTACAAAACAAATCCCATGAGCATGGTAAACAGCACTCACCAGGCATAGAAAGGTTCACTCAGCTCAGCATAGGGGATGTTCAGTAAGCCCTTGACCGTGTAAACTGGACTCCATTGAGGTGGGACATCTTAGAAATACATTGTGGTTTGAAAAAGATTCCATTTTTAAATGTTATTTTATGATGCAAAAGAAACAAAAGAGTAGATGACTTTATATATATATTTTTTATGATGAATAGATGACTTCTGTCTGATCCTGGGCAGTTTAAAATATATCTGTCCTAATAATCTTTACTTTGTATGTATTTATTTACAATAACAACAATTAACAATATTTACAAAGAACAGTTGAAACTAACTACTTACAGATAAAATATTTGTCCCAAATCGGTAATAATCTTTAATGTGGAACATGAATTGATTGATGTTTTCTTTTTATTACACTAAGTAAGTAAGGGAAGTTATTTTATAAGTATGTCTATAATTTGTCCACTGAATTAAGCGTTTAGGATAACAATAAAAAAAACAGCAAACCTTAAACTGAATACTTAAGGTTTGTTTGAGGCAGAATAAAAAAAAAACATTACTTCTACTTGACACCAAGTATTTGCTTGGCAATCAATAATGTAACAAGGCTTTAAAATCTAGACTAATGCTTTTAAATGTTACTTATATTAATTGAGCCTTCCTCCAGTAAATGTTAAGAAAATTGACTATGTTGAAATTGAAATAATATTGTGAAGGCTATATAAAGCGCACTTACCTTTGTCGGCATATCCCAGAGCTGTGCCGATGAAAAAACACAAAACTGCTGTTGTAATCATGATGCCGACTAGCACCGGCCGCGGCTCTAAGCAGAATGACTAATTATATTAATTACGCTCACTCGGCGACTTCGCACAAAAACACAGAGCACTGGATACAAAAGAATTTAAAGCACCGGTTAATGGTCTTGACGACCAAATATTTGTTTGAAATGTTGTATCGTGTTTAAAATGCAAAATAATCATTTTATTATTAAAAATTGTTTAATTTTTCCATGTTACATACTACCCACTTATTATTAAAATTAAATATGTAGAATTGAACTTTAAATTATGAACGATGACCCGGTATTAGTGATTGACTGAATAATAATAGAAAAAATATGAAGTGACGACCCAATGAATACCAAGTCCATTGAAAAAAAAATCTAAAATTCTATTTTAACAAATTAATCTTACTAGTATGAAGGTACTACCAGCACACCTCTGCCTACCCCTTCGGGGTTGTAGAAAGGCGTGAAGATAACTAACAAATCTTACTAGTGCGAGAATAAAATCGTAGTTTGAATATACAGGAATCGCTTATTCTGCTATGTATTAAACAGTAGTCTGATCATGTTGTAAAGCAATTAAGAATTATATTTTAAAAGTTGGCGGTAGGACTACAAGTCGTTGTATGTCTGCTCTGTATTTTATGCATTTGCAGAAATTGCAGATTTTTTCATGTACCTAAACAATTTACTTTTTAGGTAGGTGTCAAAGACTACTATTGAATTGATTGAACATTTGTTTGTACCTACCTAGGCTACCTACGAAAATCACCGATAAGCTGTACCTATCCTATTTGTCACTCAAACTCATATGACAAGTCAACAGTACCTACGACGTGAATTTTAAATATCTATGTACATACATACTCTGCATGAATACGAATGTTAAGAAAAAAAAAAATAATAGCTGTCTATTGATAAGCAGCAGCAGGGATGCCATAAATCTAAAAAAACTGTTGGTTTAGTAATATCAGTCAGTATGTGCGCTTAAACTTTGTGTCATTATCATTGGCATGGCAGTGTTCAATAGTAGTCATTCATTCTAATCTATGATAGTAGTCTTTGGTCATTGGGGTCAGTCAAAGACTAGAAAATATTGATCAATTGCATGGCCATGATTGTATGGCGATGAAAGGGAATTTGTTTAAGGGACCGTTCAGCTAAAAAAATTGAACAACACAGTATAGCTCAATTTCTTACTTGATTACGAAGCACCTTCTCTCTAGACAGTATAATAAAGTTATTACAAATTCTAAGCATTTTAGGTTTTGCTATTAGATGAGCTTTATTACACTCAATTTCAAAGCTTATTTCCTTTGTATTTATCTGTGAAGTGTGAACTGAATATAGCCAAAATCACAACTAAATATCCAGTACCTAATAAATTTTAGTCTTTGATAACATAGCAACAAGGTTGTTTAATAGCACCAAAGACATAGATTAACCAAAGACTAACATTTGTATACTGGAAATAGTATCATTAATTAGTACCCAGTTTCAGTCTATATCTTTGGTCTATATTACTTTACTCTTTGGTACCCAGCTAAATAGAAGTAGTATGTATAGTATATTAATAGTAGTCTTTGATACAAAGAGTAAAGTAATATAGACTGAAACTTTGATTGATAGTACCTGTTAATTTCGTTAGAGTTTGTGCAAAATTTCGGAACAACGAAATAGATTTTAAATTAAAATAAGTACTAGCGACAGAAAACCATCGATTGAATAAAAGTATTATATTCTCAATACATTTTCAGTTTAACCATCAACGCATTGATTGTTCTCAATAATATTCATCGCCCATGTCGCATACATTTATACTAAACGGCTAAAATGAGTAAAAAGCTCATATCGTTCGGCAAAATTAAGTTAAACTTAAAGAATACTGTAAACAGTGAGGATAATGAGGACACTTCCACGTCAGGTTTCGGCACATTCGGCCGAACCCCAATCAATGAACAGAGGGAGATTGAAGAAATAGCCGAAGACCTGGAGAGTCAACACGTTGAACAAGTGATGGGCATAAAAAACTTTGGTAAGAAGGCAAAGAATTTCAATATCGAGGAATTAGTTGAACAAGCCAAGAAAACTGCCCAGGAGACAACTAAACAAACTGTTGATAGTGTAAATGCTGAAAGTGTTAGTATTGACACTGATGCAGATAAAAATGATGAAGATGACGAAGAAGTGATAGGTCCTTTGCCACCACCAAATCTATCACAAGCTGATGAAGATGTGATAGGACCACTGCCTGTAGTTGCAAAGAAGGCTGATGAGAAAGAAGGTACAAGTGACGGTGACAGCTATGATGAGCTGAGTGGGTCTGATGACGATGATGATGGTGATGTGAACTTGGAGAAGAAGATTCCTATTAGCCATGAGGTGAAGAAATTTAAATCTATAATAGCTAGTGTTTGTCTTTTGTTTGAATTCATAAGATTCATCCAGAGATATATTTTAGGTGGCAATGTGACAGATGGCGAGTCCATTGCTGTTTCTCAAACACAACTATACATATGTGTTTGAATTGCTTCTCAGATATATCCAGCTTTCCTCTTGATATTTTCTTTCACCATATAGTTAATAGTGAGACTAATAACTGTACTCTTAAGTTCAGAAAGCTCATTGGTACAGTCTAGATCTTATGTAACTTGCAATCTTTGTGTCGTAGGCAAATACTCGAACCACTCGGCCCTCGAGGCTTAATTTAAATATATTACGGTGTATTTAAATATAATGGTGAAAATAGGGTGTCTCATACCTCAGCCTACCCCTTCAGGAACCTTTGTGTGGAGGGGGAAGGCATGTCTGTCACATTAGTATCTTAATACATGTCTGGCAAAAAGAGGGTGTTGTTTGCCTTTGGAAACTCTTGTATGAAGACCTGAAGTCAAGAAATTCTTCTTCTTTGAGTGCCTCTCCATTTACTGAAGTCTGTCCTTCGCGAGGCGAAACAGCTCAGCAGCATTGCTGGTACCAGTCCAGTTGCGAATATTGTTCAGCCACAACTTTCTTCTTCGGCCCACTCCCACTCCCAGTCAAGAAATATAGAACACTTATTAGTAAAGATAATAATATATAATTTTCTTTAGGTAGAAATGCTCCATGGCAGTAAAGCAGTGGTTGCGCTGGCTGTGGACCCATCAGGAGCGCGCCTGGCTACAGGATCTATTGACTATGAAGTCTCCTTTTGGGATTTCGCTGGTGAGAGACTTAACCCCATGGTATCACCAGCATTAATTTTAATTAAATAGCTCTGGTGGCCGAGAGGTTCGAGCAGTTGCCTGCGACCCAAAGGTCGCAAGTTCGAATCCCGCCTGTACCAATGAGTTTTTCTGAACTTAAGTACAGTGATTAGTCACACCACGAGCTTTACGGTGAAGGAAAACATCGAGAGGAAACCTGCATACGTCTGAGAAGAAATTCAAAGGCGTATGTATAGTCGTGCTGGAGTAACGGCGATGGACCCGCCATCTGTCACGTTGCCTCTGCCTACCCCTTCGGGGACCCTTGTGGGAAGGCGTGAGGATATATATTATTATACTAGTTGTCCCGCCCAGCTTCGCTCGGGTGGAAAAAAAAAGATGGTGGCGCCACCTATCGGGTCCAATTGTGAATCTAATCCATTCCCAGATCCCCTTGAACACACACAAAAAATTTCATTAAAATCGGTCCAGGCGTTTAGGAGGAGTTCAGTGACATACACACTCACAGAAGAATTAAATATATAAAGATTATTATTATATAATATAATTTTAATTTATCAAACATGTCCTGTTAATCCTGCTAGTAATATATATCTGTGCCAAATTAATATAATATTAATGCTTGTATATGTTTCGTAGATGATTGATGTTTTATGATTGATAACCTCTCCACCGATTCTCAGGCATGGACTCCTCAATGCGCTCCTTCAGAACCATGCAGCCCTGCGAGAACCATCCCATCAGAGCCCTGCAGTATTCCGCAACAGGGGACTCGATACTTGTCATCAGTGGCGCTGCACAAGCCAAGGTGCTGGACAGAGATGGCTTTGAGGTGCTTGAGTGCGTGAAAGGCGACCAGTACATCACTGATATGGCTAAGTAAGATTACTATAAATACTAACTGGAACATACAATATATATCAATCACGCCCAATCAATCCCAGGATAGGTAGTTTTTATGTTATTGGAAATGTTACCCTCCTTAGACAAACTAAGGCAACTATTTTGACCTGAGTTGTTCATCATCTGGTCAGCTTGGAAATGCGCGTGCGACTGTGAACTGCGAGTGCGCGCAATTAGCACCTTCTAATTTAATATCTTGACGCAGTATGCACTTGACTTCACGCCTTCTCACAAGAAGTGTTCAGTACCTACACAAATGCCAAGATGACAGATGGCGAGTGCATCGCCGCTTCTTAAGCGCCATTGTACACAACTACACAAGTCTTTGAATTATTTCTCAAACCTTCCTCCTCTCCGAAAAGTGGAAATTGTGAACCATCTCCCGCTTTTTTCACCTATTACATGTGTCTTTCTTTTTCTGTGCAGCACAAAAGGACACACAGCCTCCCTGAACAGTGGTTGCTGGCATCCCCACATCCGTGACGAGTTCCTCACCTGTTCCCAAGACGGCACTCTCAGGCTGTGGTTGACAGGGAACCCTAAACAGCACAAGGCAGTCATCAAACCTCGTCAGCAAGGAGGTCTGAAGACCAATCCCACCGCTTGTGCCTTCTCCAGGGATGGCCACACTGTCGCTTGTGGCTGCTTCGATGGTTCCATACAGATGTGGGATCATAGGAAGAACTATGTTAATACCACGGGTATGAACAATATGATTAATGTTCTGTGCTGATATTGCCGTAGTGATCAAGTGGTTTCTGTAGTCGGGTAATGAAAAGGTTGCTAGTTTGAATCTCGACTGTATTTTGCATAAAGGGTTCCCGAAATGTAGGCGTAACAGCACCTTTTCGCTGAATAACTAAGTACTATAAAACAAAGGTCACCTGTTTGTGATAGTCTTAAAACTACTTCACAGATTTTCATGTTGTTTTCACCAATAGAGTGATTCACGAGGTTTATTATTTGAAGGTATGATTTGTTAAGGTTTTGAGTAAATTATACTCACGCCTTCCCACAAGGGGCCAGAAGGGGTAGGCAGAGGTGTACAGGTAATATCCACACACCCGCTTTTCGACAGAGATATATTTTAGGTGCCAACGTGACAGATGGCGAATCAAGCAGACTATACATACGCCTTTGAATTGCTTTTCAGCCGGATGCAGGTTTCCTCTCGATGTTTTCCTTTACCGTGAAGCTCGTGTATCACTGTACTTAAGTTAAGAGAAACTCATTGGTACAGTCGGGATTGGCACAACGGCTCATTGTGTAAATTGGTTGTGATTTTTATGCTAATAGTGTCTCAATAATGGTATATTTTTACAGCTTTACTGAGGAACGCTCATCAGAAGCAGACTGAAATATCGTCCATAGCGTATTCTTACCTCGGCTCATACTTGGCCAGCCGAGCCAACGACGATACAATGAAAATTTGGGACCTGCGCAACTTCAAGAAACCAGTACACACTTTCGACGGTCTATTCTCAAGGTACGAACAGACGGATTGTTCGTTCAGCCCCGATGACAACATAATCTTTACCGGAGAATCGATGCAAAGAGGCCAAGACACAGGCAGACTAGTATTTTATAACACAAAGACATTCGAGCAAGTAAAAGAAATTAACGTGACCAAATCCCACGTTATCAAGGCCGTGTGGCACGCGAAATTGAACCAGATATTCGTTGGGTGCGGCAATGGCGTGGTCAAGTGCTACTACGATCAGAAAAAGAGTTTGCGCGGAGCCAAACTGTGCGTGGTCAAGATCCACAGGAAGAAACAGTCTATGGAGGTGGTCAGCAGTCAGCAGATCATCACACCTCACGCATTACCACTGTTCCGGCAAGAGAAGCTCAGGACGAGCAAGAAGCGAATGGAGAAAGACCGGTTAGATCCGGTTAAATCTAGAAGACCCGACTTGCCTATCACATCAGGACAAGGGGGCAGGGTGGCGGCCTCTGGCAGTACCCTGAGCTCGTTTGTCATCAGGAACTTGGGGTTAAGTAAGAGGATTGATGATGAACAGGATCCCAGGGAGGCTATACTGAAATACGCGAAGGATGCGGAGGAGAATCCCTTCTGGATAGCGCCTGCGTACAAGAAAACGCAACCGAAGACTATATTCCAAGAAGACGATGGCGATGGACCGTCCGATGCTAAGAAACCAAAGAGTTAAGTTATTTTTGTTATATTGTCGAAGTTTGTTCGAGGTCAATGGCCGCGTTTGACGTTTGCCCGAGGTCAATGCCCTCTCAACAATAAATGTACAGTTCTGTTCTCAATTTTGATGTTTTATTGCAGCATCCATGATACAGGGAACTCTTATTGTGAAGATGTCACTAACATGTCGATGTAATATAGTAGTAATTAAGAATAAATTATGGCATTACGTATGTTAACGTATTGTATTTTATTTAAGAGATTTTTTTATCCTATTTTTATCCATTTATTTTATCCTAAAATTGAATTATATTGACGTATAGATCATCATTTGAATCTTTGTATTGTATTTATCATCATCATCATATTATCACGCCGAGTCCCTAACGGGGTAGGGCAGAGAGTATAGATTAATATAGACAAATATTGAATGTTTGTCTATGTCTTTTATAGAGTCGTAAACGGCTAGGCCTATTTTAATAATAAAATTAATAATAATATATATGATAAATGGCGCTCCGGTCAACATGTGCGATAACGATAAATAAATAGATTTAATATGAATTCAAAACCGGCGTGCATGTATGTATGAAGACTAAAGAACGTTGATGAAGCAAAAGTTGTCTGTAAGTAGAGAACTGGCGCTGTCGGTCCCCGAGACGACTTGGCCTGATGAAATGTATACATATTAGGAATCAGCTCGAAGGACCATTTTTTATTTAGTTTTAAAAGACGACCGATCCAGTACATCTGCATGAAATAAATGAGCCGGTATTCAATTAAAGCGTTTATTTAACTTAAATGTTAGTCTACAAAACTAAATAAAACCTAGTAATGTCTATGCTTTGGCAGCTATACTCTCCTCTTGTGGTTCTCTCTCGTTCCTGCCGATGGGGGACCTCGTGGGGTTCTGGAATATTACATTATTTATTTTTATTTAAGCTCCTGGCGTGACTAGTGACTGTACATAAGTTCATAAAAACTCATTGGTACAGTCGGGATTCAACCTTGCGATCTTTGTGTTGCAGGCAACTACTCAAACTCATTGGCCAGTCGTAGATTTCGGGAATTAATCCACCTAAAAGTCTGTCTCTGTGCCAAATTTCACTCAAAACCGGTCAGTTGGTTTTGTTTAAGAGTATATTTCAAACGAAAGAATTGTATAAATATTTTTATCGTACTGGCTGTCCCGCCCAGCTTTGCTGGGAGGAAAAATACGCTGGTGACGCAACCTATCGGGTCCAATTATGAAACTAAACCATTCTCTTGTCCAACTGAAGACAGAAAATTTCATTAAAATCAGTCCAGCGATTTAGGAGGAGATCAGTGAAGAAATATATATAATAAAGATGTTTCCCAAATAATAAGTATTCCCTTGTGTGGAAGAGAAGATTTAGAATCTCATCATCCACATTCATCAATCTCTCCATACATTCCTAACTCACCAGTTTTTTAGCGCGCTCCGTGAGTATGGAGAAGGCAAAGTGGTTGAGAACTACACCAGTGGGGAGAGCGACTCCTTGGAACCGGTACAGCTGCTTCACCTCACTGTCTGCAGATCCTGGGAGATAAACATACGGCATTTAACTACTACATTTAACACTAACAGCCGGTTTCTCGTACGCATTTCTATCCATCAAATTACGTGACAGATTGTTAATCTCTAATTAGACGTAGTTTGGGTTGCTAGAAGCTTCAACTGACAAACTGTTGGCAGTTTGTCAACGGTATGTCAAATCCCAAATCAATAGCCGATTGGAGCCATTTTGAGTTTCTGAACGCATTTTCTCTTTGTTAACAGATTGTTGACATACAATTTTTAATTGTAGATTATCGAGGAATTATCGACGTGTTAACGCAAGTATTCCGATTTGAACTCCAATTTCTAAGCGGATTTAATAGGATATAGGGTTGTTACAAAATAATCGATTTTAATTTTTCGTTTTTTATAGCAATATTAATATAAAACTTAATTTCTATCAATAATGCTATTTGGTTTCCTAATTCCTTACGTTGAAATATTAATAGAACATTGCCTTTGATTTTTAGTTTTGGATTGGTTATATTTTTATTCATATAATTTTATTTGATTTTTAATCTGATATTTTTTTAATATGAATCTCTTTAGACAAACCCTAAGACATAAGTGTGTAAAGTTACAGAAATCGAAATAATCTTTTAATAATAGCAAAAATATTAGAAATTGGCAAGTTTCAAATCATCATCATCAGCCCTGTCGGGAACCTACCTATATGTTGAATTACTATAAATTATATAATATAAGTATTAGAATGAAATATAAGTAGATAGATCGCGTTGTATGTAATTTTTACGCGAGAGCGGCGGCATTTTAACATTTACACTTTATTTATTTATATTCTTTACACTTGTTTATCACACGATAACTGAAGTACCTAAACAAACAAGATAAACAACAACAAATCAAACTTTTGTCCAACTAACGAAACTTCAGCTCCCGGCGGGAATACTTTGACATTGCAAGACAAAGACGAAGCTATAAGCTAGAGGGAAATAGACATACTTTAAAAAATAATTCGGCTGTCAACAGTAGATTAGTTAATTTTTCGATGATTTGCGTTCTAGAAACTCAAAGCTCGATGACAGATTGTTGACAAATTGTTATTGTGACAATGTGTTGACTAATTCATCGTGCTAAAATTGTACCAGAAACCGGCGGTAAGAGAGGTAGGGCATAACGGATTCTCCGTTCGAATTTGGAGCTGCCCGACTGGGGCAGGACCTCCACCTTATAGAAGTCCGTAGCCAAATAACACAATTTATTGTGTTGTGTTCCTACGTGGTGAATAAGGTTTCCAGTAATGAGCTCCTTGGGGAGGGGGGAGGACTGTTACATTGTGTTGGAAGCAGAGGGATTAAACCTTATGCTGCCAACACACTATAACTCTCCGAACACAGACTGGCAACGCGCAAGTGATACTTTGGTATCGTGAGCGTAAATAGGCTACGGTAACCGTTTCCCATCAAGTGGGCGTATGCTTGTTTGCCACTCTTGTAGTATAAAAAAAAAAGTGATTAGTCACACCACGAGCTTTACGGTGAAGGAAAACATCGAGAGGAAACCTGCATACGTTTGAGAAGAAATTCAAAGGCGTATGTATAGTCGTGCTTGAGTAACGGCGATGGACTCGCCATCTGTCACGTTGGCACCAAATATACCTCTGGCGGAAAGTGGGTGTGTGGGTATTTATTACCTATACACCTCTCCCTACCCCTTCGGGGACCCTTGTGGGAAGGCGTGAGGATATATTATTAAATACAGTTATGAGAGTCACACCACGAGCTTTATGGTGAAGAATCCTTAATTTGAGAAGAAATTCAAAGGCGTATGAACAGTTGTGCTTGAGTAACGGCGACGGAGTCGCCATGTCACGTTAGCACCTAAAATATACCTATGGCGGAAAATGGGTGCCTCCTCCAATATACCTTTGATTCACCCATTGGGGACCCTTGTGACGTTTGACAAACAGCTTAGAAACACTTGAAGGATAGTGGTGCGCGTCTTCGTGTATGGCACTATCTATACTTACCGACCAAGCGATGTACAGCAGTGACGGCCGCTCGGCCTATCTGGGCTGTATTGCTTATCATTGGGCCCTTCGAAATGTCCACGTGGTTCCCCACCCTGTATAGCGTCACTTTACCTGCCAACAAGATTTACCAGCTATGGGGCTTATTACACTACGCGGTATTCAGACAGTCTTAGTAAGCACGGCCGTCAACATTTTTTTTTTATACCACTTGGGTGGCAAACAAGCATGCGGTCCGCCTGATGGTAAGCGGTTACCGCCGCCTATGGATATTATTAGACTATGGATGAATTAGACAGGCTAACTTGCTAGCTCTTATTACATTAAGCTAAATCTTAGTAAGACTGGCTGAATACCGCATAGTGTAATAAGCCCTTAAATTACATAAATATTTATTTATATAAAAGAGCCATGATGAGTGGTTTAAAGTTCAAATAAATTAAGTATATGTAAAATTCCGTAAGTACAGACGTCATTTACTCAACATACTATATCTAAAGATAATGTTTCACTCTGTTTTAGTTTCAAATACTAGCACTCCGTCCCGGCTTCATACGTTTGGATATTATTTTTCTAAAATAAAATGTAGCCTATGTCACTCAGGGTGAATGTAGCTTTCCAATGGTGAGAGAATTTTTTAAATCGGTCCAGCACTTTTTGAGCCAATTCATTACAAACATACTTACATACAAATATTTCCTCTTTATAATATCAAAAGTATAGATCTAAAAGGTAAATATAAAAATATCAATTAGCCAATTTAAAATTTACTTCCAATTTATTAGTGGTTGTGATTTTTTGTGTAGTAGATAATTTGCTTTATTATTTTCAAAACTAAAATTCCAGTTATGTAAGCCAACAGGGTCATAGTAGACAATTGATGGTTAGCAATTTCAATTTGTAGAAAAACGGAATTTTCAGTTCAGTTTGAATCGCTCGCTTGCTTAATTGGGATAGCACGTCTAAATGACCGAAGATCGCAGCCAAAGGGCAAGCTCCCGGGTAGTGTTCTACCCGCTGTAAGGTTTCCAGAAACTTACAGCAACTAACACAGCATCTCTACCTGTTGTATATATGTATTGCGTGCACGGTGACCGCTTGCCATCTGGCGTCCAACTTACCATTGGCCTTCGCAATGCTGGGGACCTGTTCAGCCTTGTGCTCATTGTCTCTGAACATCTCCAATGCTAACGCCTCGCCAACTTCCAATCTCTCCACTGGGAAACCCTTGCGGGTAAGCTTTACGAACTCAGCACTTAGAGTGACCAATTCCTGTGCGGTGGGATTCCAGTCCGGTAGGGAGGGGAGGTCGATGTCGTACGTGAACGAACCACTGCGAACTACAAAGGGAAAGTAAATAAATAAATAAATGATATCTTCACGCCTTCCCACAAGGGTCCCCGAAGGGGTAGGTAGGTGTATAGGTAATACCCAAACACCCACTTTCCGCCAGAGATATATTATAAAGGGAAAATAATTGATCTACGACGAATATGTGGTCGAAGCGAAAGAAGTATGTAAGTCTAGAGAGAACCGGCGATCTACACTCTCTGCCTACCCCGTTAGGGACTCGGCATGATGATATGTATGTATGTTTGTATGTAATTGGTATATATTTTCTCACAAGCATTTAGCTAACGCCGTGGTGGCCGAAGTAGTTCGAGTCGCTTGCAATTTCGAACCTGGACCATATTAATGAGTTTTTCTGAACAGCTAGTTGTGTGACGAAACCACGAGCTTTACGGTGAAGGACAACATTGAAACACCGAGAGGACACCTGCATACGTTTGAGAAGACATTCAAAGGCGTATGTATGTATGTATGTCATGCTTTCTATTGAAGGCATTCATTGCTATGCAGACGACAGCACTGGGGACACTTACTACACGGGCCGTGCTAATCTCCCTCGTTCCACTGTGGAGGAAAGTCGCGAACGACTTGTGTCTGAAATCGAGAGTACACTTCGCAGTGTCTCCGATTGGGGTCGACTAAACCTAGTCCACTTCAACCCCACTAAGACACAAGTTTGCGCGTTCACCGCAAAAAAAACTCCATTCGCTGTGGCTCCACAATTCCAGAACACTCCCCTGAACATCTCGGAGAGCTTTAGGATCCTTGGGGTCGATATTTCTAGCGACGTTCAGTTCCGTGGTCATTTAGAGGACAAGGCTAAGCTGGTGTCGAGGAAGCTCGGTGTACTCAACAGAGCTAAGCAGTACTTCACACCGCAACAAAGGCTGCAACTTTATAAGTCGCAAGTTCGGCCACATATGGAGTACTGCTGCCACCTGTGGGCTGGAGCCCCTGGATACCAGCTTGGGCCTTTTGACGCGGTTCAGAAACGCGCCGCTAGAATTGTCGACGATCCCATGCTCGCAAGCGGCTTGGAATCACTAAGTCTGAGGAGAGACTTTGCCTCCCTGTGTGTGTTCTACCGCTTGTATAACGGGGAGTGTTCTGCAGAATTGTTCGATATGATGCCCACTTCCACCTTCTACCACCGCACCTCTCGTCATCGACAGGGAATTCATCCCCATACCTTGGAACCACAAAGGTCTCGCACTGTGCGCTTCCAAAGAAGTTTTCTTCCGCGAACGCTCAGGCTGTGGAATGAGCTCCCCGTTGAGGTTTTCCCTGGAGAGTACAGCATGGAGTTCTTCAAGAAGGGTGTGAAAAGATTCCTGCAGGGTCGGCAACGCGCGAGTGATACCCCTGGTGTTGCAAGCGTCCATAGGCGGCGGTAACCGCTTACCATCAGGCGGACCGCATGCTTGTTTGCCACCCAAGTGGTATAAAAAAAAAAAAAAAAAAAAAAAAATGTATAGTCGTGCTAAAGTAACGACGATGGACTCGACCTTGTCTGACGTTGGCACGTAAAATATACCTAAGGAGGAAAGGTGTCGGTAGTACATTCGGGAATAGAACTTGCTATCTTTGCTATCTAGGTGACAAATTGAACTAGTTGACCACCTCTATAATTAGATATGTAAAACTAGACAGTGAGTACACTCACTGTCGGGTCCGGGAAAGCTGTGCAGGACAACTGGCACAGTATCTCTGAATGCTACCGTAGCACACGCGCCAAGCATAAGGGAGCAGGTCCTCCAAAATGCCTTATTAACCTGCTGCGGCTCCGAGACTGAGAAATTCTGGAACTGATACAGGAAAAGAACATTAGTCTGCAGTTAATAGTGTTAGAATTTTAACCATAAACATCATGATTTAGCCCCTCACAGGTTATTTATTATATTTATAGATGACTTTCACTTCATTTAAAGTCATTACACATGCTCGGCAGTTTCAAGTACTCTTCACATACCCATCCTTGAGTTTTCAATTGATTTTAACCAGACTGCATAGTCATGGTGTGGCCAAGTGTTTGAAATCATAATCAACATATTTTTATTTCACATAGTCCTAGATGGGCACTTATAAAACATTGATAAAAGACCATGGTTCGGGTTGGTCGTTTCCATTGAGAAGAAGCAGTAAGAAACTCCATGGTTACTCTTTTCAAATCATTAGGTATACAATAACAATATTATTATTTTACAGCATTAGTACTTAAGTATGGGAGTGTGGGCCCAACAAACAATAGGTCTTTGCTTACTATACAAAACATCTTCTCATATTCATCAACTTATTTGGAGGTTGATTGTAACACAATGATGAGAAGTTCAAACCTCAGCTGTACCAATGAGTTTATCCTACAGTTTTTATAATAGTAACTAGACAATGATACATAATTACATACATATATGATAATCATTGCCTATGTAATATACAGGTGGTGTTACTATTTGTAACGTGGAACAATTTCATCTGAAAATACACTTCATCAACTTACTTCTAGAGTGCAATTTTCAGTGAGGGGCCTGTGCATGTCCCAGTGCACTGTACCGTCAATGAGGGCCAAAGCACTGCTGTTAGCATGCCACTCATTCAGATCTGAAAATCACCAACAATATCTTCAACTATATATTTTTTTGTAAAATATACTAAGTGGGTGGTAAATAGTCCGTATAAGCATGTTCAGTTACACACTCAACTCAGTGATCTTATGTGACAGAGAATCAGTGCACCATTACAGAACAATGCATAGAAATAGCTGTTCTATGCTGAACTCTCTATGAAAAATCTCAATGTGGAGTTCATACAGTCTGAGCAATAACCTAAGAAAACTCTTTTGAATCTGTGCAGTGCAAGACCTTTTCTGTTCCAAGGTATGGGGGATGAAATGCCCGTCATTGGTAAGGTAAATAAGGTAGCTATAGGTGCCACATCCAACAGTTCCAGTAAAAGAAATTTGAGGCAAGATAGCAGATTTCAACACAGTAGATATTCTATGATTATGGTTAACAAGTAAGGAATTAGGGTATACCCATATTAGTGCTGCTAACATGCTGCTAGAAGTGGTTACCGCCGCCTATGAACACTTGCAAAATGGCTTGTCTTACCAATCGCGCGTTGCCTACGCTTAAAGTGATCAAGTGTAATTTATTCAGTTGCAGTTACACCAAATCAGTTATTACAATAAGAGAGATACAATAAGAATATCAAGCGGAGAACTAGAATTATATTGGGGTTTTACGTTTAGCACAGTCGTGAGGCGTAGAAATATCCTTATTCATAATCAGGGTACAGTCATCAGGTACACCCTTGTATCTCACTTCTATCTTCTCAATTCTGCCGACATTTTCCAATTGCCGCTTCTTCTCTAACGTAAACAGATGATGGCGACGCTCTGTTGCCTCTTGTGTACTCAAGAGCCCTAGAAATATCATAAGAAAATATCATGTTTACACTTATGGAAGTTTTTATTTATAAAAAAATACTTTTGATTTTTCTCACGTATAGACGAGGAAGCTTTGACATAGTTGTTTTGGCATATGTTCTTCGATAAACAAAGCATATGCCTCTTCATTTTTAATTAATAAACTAGTAAATCCTTGTAAAACTAAATATTCTAGGTTATCTATCAGGTGGAATTATTTGATTGAAGTAAAACATTTTGACTTTGACAGTTAGAGAAGCGTTTCGTTCCGTTTCAAATTGAGTTCAGTGTGTATTTGTAATTTCTTACTACTTATTTAGTTCATCTAAAATTTAAGAACTGGGCATTTATTAATCTCAGCTAATTTCGAAAATACTTTGTTGAGGTTTTACCGATGCATAATCATTATTATCAGACGCTTATCGTTGATTTTGAGACCATTTAAAAAGTAGTAAGTAATAAAGTAGTAGTAAACTAGTTATCACAGAAATGTATACCTGCCTACATAGTACCTTGGTATTTATTTGACATACCCTAACAATTTATATATTAAATCATCACTTTTAAGATTATTCCCAAAATATTACTAAATTAACCCTTAAGTCTCTCAAATTACGCAATTTTTTCAAATTAGTAATATGTATTAATACATACATTAATATCATTATGCCAAGTCCCCAGCGGGGTAGACAGAGAGATTAGGGCACCAATCACTCAAATATGCATACCTCATGTATACTTTCATGTATTTATAACTTAATTAAACAACACATAAATCTTAATGATATAGTGAATGCAAACCAAGACCAGTGGAATACTTAGCCAAAGCAGATACCGATTTACTCAGGAATTTAATTAAATTGGGAATTGAAACAATATTTCAGTCAACTTAATTAATTATTATATTTTTCCTTCAATATACACTATATAAAATTGTTTTGGAATTAGGGAATCTTAACACATTGAATTCATCAAGAAAGAGTTGATAGGCATCAAATTATACAAAAATACTTTTCCACCATGACTTACAGATGAATTCTTGCTTGCGGTAATCAATAATAGATACAATGATATACATGACAAAAAATACTTTAAATAAATTATCCAATCATAGTTCTCTTCCTGCCTCGAGCTCGGACATCTTCAAATTTATTCAAAACATCCTTCACATTACCTTTACCAAAGGTTTTGTATGCTTCTAAGATCTTTTCAAATAACTCCGGACAATCATTGTGAGTGCTGATTAGTGCCCGTTCTAAAACATACAAATCTACCCCCTTGTGTTCCGTATTTGAATCTATGAAGGATAAGCCAAAGTCAATCATGACAAGTTCAAGATCATTATTTTTATAATTAAATTCCTCATCTGGATTTTTTTGCACAACCAACATATTAGAAGTGGTCAAATCTCCATGTATAATGTTATTATCATGCATTTTCCTAACCGTTTCACCGATTAACCTGGTTATTAAATCAAGATGTTTTATGTCATTTTCAGTGCAATTGTCTTTGGGTCTGTTTATTATGAAATCTTTAACAGTGATGCTCTTTATGAAATGCTGCATATATATTCTCCGCCGTTCGAAATCAACTAAATATAATGCTGGAGTTCGTATTCCCGCTGCTTGACATCGGACTATGGAACGTGCTTCATTTTTTATCCGATCTTTCGTTATTGTAGAGTCCAAGTCCGGATGTCTGTACTTCTTCTGGAATCTCTCTTTTATTAACGTCGGTCTGCCTAGATAGTTACAAATATACAGCTTTGCTTCGGCTCCCTGTTTCAACACTTCTAACTTATCACACATTATTGTTATAACCAAAGATGACTGATAAATTTGCTTATGAAGTGATAGAAATGTAGGTATTCGAAGGATTACTTATATATATTATACCACAATGTTTATTTTTAAATTAGCGATACATTTCTTAAAGAAACTTTTATTTTGATAGCCTCAAAGCTTCAAAAAGAACAGAATGAGTTAACTTGTCAATGTGCATCATAATAATATCAACATTGACGTTGAACGTCAAAGTTGAGCTAAAACTTATATAGCTCTGCGTTTCATTGGGATAACGAAACAAAAACTAAAAGAAAGACATTAAATGTAAAAAAATATATTAATGAAATTTCAAAATAATTTTAGCTAACATCAATTGTTTATCTTATTTTATTATTATAAAACATTGCCCCTATTTGGTATATTAATTGCAATCAAGGCCTTGTATTATGAGACTACGAGCTGATATGCATTAAAAGTAATACTAATACAGTAAAGGATTACTAATGCTTGTTGGTATTCGCAATATTTGAATTTAGATTAGAATACTTAAATTGCAATGTATGTCTATGTGTAACATAAAGACCATTAAATTTGAATTTTAATTTTTATAGAGTATATTAAACCGAATATCTACAGAATACAAATTATTATGACAATATTTTTTTTGTTATGTATAATAACTGTGTGCATTCATATTAATAATAGCACAAAAAAAAAAAAATTTTCGATCCCTGTCAATTTGTGTAATGAAACGTTTTTAAAGTACCTGTTGAAATTCATCACTTAAAACCCGCACTTTTCATTCAACGCGTACTACGTACGTAGTGTAGTGATTGTAACTCGCAGTAGGTAGGTAGATACTAGACATCGGTGACCGGCAATACTGCGTCTTCAACATCTACTTTCTATAGTTACTTGTATGTATGTATACAGTCATTGGAGAGAGGGAGGCTGTGGGCGTGATATTCGTCGTAGCACCCGTGCCGGCCGGCGGCGCGACGTATAATTTCATTCAAACACAGCAAATTCTTTAATGGAAACCGTGATTTGACTTAACTGTTAATATTTTAGTGCCGGCTCGTCGTTCGAACATATCACTGGCGCTTTAGTAAAACTGAAAGTGGAATTCCAGTAGAAATAATACCAAAAAAATATTTTTATTTAATTATATATTTGTGTATTTTTCTGTGATTACTTTATTATTAAATTGTGAAAATGTCGGAGGGTTTGGAGTACGAGACTATTGTGCAGAATGGACCGAAAAAAGTATGTATTTTATTTTATTATGTTATAATTATTCGTCTTGCAATAACATTTCAGCTTAGTCATCATGAAACTTGTCTATCGATGCTTAGGTATACGGGATATTGGCAGACATGGGTAGGTTCGAAAAGGGTGGCTTATTGTCCTATAGGAATGTCTGGGTGCATTTTCATAGGTATAGAAGGCAGGCATTGCAGGCGCGTTTCGAAATGCTGCTGGTTGATGAGATTTCCGGCGTTCCAGTATTTTGTTCAATATGTTGGCGGGACCGTGGGTCGATTGACGAGGATGTTAAAATTAAAATGATCACGTCACTGGTCCGAATTAAATGCATTTTGTCACAGTTTAGACGAACGTTTGATTAATCATTCATACCTTTAGAATAGTTTTACGTTTACACTTAGATATAATAGATTGGCGGGAGAATTAAATGTCTCTAAAAGGATCTATAGGAGGCTGGCTGGAGGAGCTTACCATCTTGGTACGCATAATTGTTAAGCCAGCGCTTCCAATAGGTTTTTTTGCTGAAATTATTGCCTCTCGTAGCGTGAGGAACTTTTGCTACTTAACCGGCGGGCGATGGAGGGCGGGGGTGAACAAACAAAAAAATTTTATTTATGATTTTTATGCGCTCTCTTCTCTCTGCCTACCCAGTTAGGGACTCGGTGTGATGATATATATGTGTTAGTCTATGGTGCAAATGTACTTTCAAAAAGGAAATAAAACCAATTGTAATTTTGAAGCACAGAAATGTTAATATTACAATAGATAATAATTATTGTTTACAGAAATAAAAAAAAAATCACGACAACCACACCAACGAATTCTTTTGATAATTTATGTAAACTATACAATTTACAATATTGGTAATTCGATTTGCTAAATAGAATGTTAATTAGAGGCAGCTTTTTTTGCCTGATCTTCCTTTTAGTTTAAGGAAAATAAGGTTTTATTGGATCGCGACGACCACGGACCTGTGTTGATTGTAGGCCAAAAATAACTCGAATGAGGGTCGTCAGACAACAACCGATGGCAATTAATAGTTTATCCTTGTGACATGTTATTGAAGTTAATTATTACCTATTACAATTTAGAAATTACGACACTGATTGGTGTGGTTGTAGTAAAAGAGATCCTTTAGTATAGCGAGAATAGCGATCTTCTCTCTCTGCCTACCCCGTGAGGTACTGTTGTGATAATATGTCTATCTTTATCATCACGCCGAGTCCGTAACGGGGTAGGCAGAGAGTAGAGCGCCAGTTCTCTCTAGACGTACATACTTCTTTCGCTTCGACCACATCTATCACTCTTTATACATGCTCGTCGGTTTCGAGTACTCTTGACGTTCCCGTAATAATTTACATAATTTTACACAAAAAAAGGAAAAGTGCGAACTCATTAAGCTCATCAAATATTAATTACGCAATTACTGCTTTCACCACTTTGTAGAAAGAAATGTGGCAAAATTAACTCTCCGGCTTATGAAAAAAAAAATTGGATACCTTTTTCTACGGAACGTCACATAATATCAATTTAAACCGCGTATTCAATCTATAAATCAGTCATTGTTTAATTGTATTAACAATGATAAGACGAGCGCCTAACTGAATATTTATTAAATTAAACCTGCTTCGAGCTTGAACGAACATATGCTACTTTTTCTTTTTAAATCCAACCTTTGTCGTTGTTGAACGAATAGTGACGTGACAGTTTTAAGAACTCAAATCGATATTAATATCGATATAGTGACAGGGCATAAATAATTATATATATATATATATATATTGCTTTAGTATCGTGCTAACGTAATGTTTAAGCACGAGATAACATAGGTACATATGTGTAATGTAGAACAAATACTTGAGATACAAACGACGTTCCAACGCATGTGAACGACATATTCTAATAAGAACCTTATTGGATTAAAATATATTTTATGATAAGCTGTGGTCTGCGCTGCGGTATGAAATCCGTAAATTATTATTTTATTTTACTTTTGATAAGATGACAGACACTGTTACTAAAACATGCCTTAGAAATTAGATTAATTAAAAAATTACGAGTAATTTTACAGAAAGCTGATTATTTTATATTCGTTTTTTTGTAACCTGACGCAGGATCAAGAACGTCATCTTTTCCAAATGTATTATATTTCTTCGAACTTATACGAGATCATAGAAGACATTTATATGCCATTTATAAATTGATACAGATATAATTACAGAGACCCTCAAGCGAAGTGATTAGAGCCCCAGTTCTCAGTCTGACTGAGACTTAAAGTCCTTTTCGCTCTATCCACCTTCATCGTACTCTAGACTTTCCCATCTTTGAGTGTTCGATCGATTAAATCTATGTATTTGACATGTGGTCTACCTCAGCCTCTTCATCCTAACATTTTCACAATGTGTAAAGAGGTATGCAAATCTAGAGAGAACTGGCGCCTCTCTCTGGCTACTCCGTGAGAGACTTATCCGACTCCGAGAGAGAAATTTGGTCGCAAGCCCCCTACCGTCGAATGGCGAACCCGTAGGCCCGTTCCCTAACGACCCGTTCGCTAACCCCACTTTGAGAAACCCTGCTCTGAAACTTCGAGCCAAATGACATATGTCATCTGTTTATCATGTCCCACGTGAACCTCGTCATGTTGACAACAAGCCTGCGGTGAGCCACGGCGGACGTTGTTTGCACTAGATCAATAGACACAGGGCTGTCAGATATATAGATCATACTGATATAAGTAAACCAAATAAGAATTATAACCACCTAGGTTTATACTAAAAAATTTTGCCGGTGACTACTTACACCACGGTTGTATCACATCCTTCCTGCTAGTACCATAAATGCGAAAAAAAATATTTTCAAAAAAGGAATTTGGAATATGGATAGCAAATTGGCGCTTGCAAAGTCTCGTGTGTAAACTAATTATAGGGTATTTTTTTCACCGTTTTTATTTATAAAATAACTGATTTTGTGATCTTTTTTTTTTTTTAAATATATGTTTTCCTATCCTCTACAGATATATATGATAGAGGTTAGTATCGTATTCTAAACAGCCGTAATTGTGGCCAATGAGTCAGTGCCCAATGATTTGACAATATTTAGGGAGTTCCTTTGTGACGTTCAAGGGCGATATTTTTATCCTTAGTGAGTCTTTCGTCGAATGTTTATTTATAAAAGGATGATTTTAATCGTGTTCAACGTTACTTTGGTGCCAAGAACTGGATTTGGCTTTATGTTTTTTATGAATCTTAGGACGGTTGGTTCTATATTTAAATCTAGCTTCATATTTGTTCTAGTACTTTGTGGTTGTCTATAATGGTCTTTTCTGCCTCCTGAACGGTATTTAAGTGGTATGGACAACTACAATACAATAATAAGTAGGTAGTTAATTATAAAAAAAACACTCACACTTTCTCACAAGAGGGGGGGAGGGATAGAAGTATCTCTCCCTCACCCTCTTTTCGCCTGAGGTATATTTAGTTGCCAATGTGGCAGATGCCCAGTCTATCGCCGCTTCACAAAGACGACTATACATATGGCTTTTTGTGGTCTCAAACGCACGTTGGTTACCTTTCAATGATTTGCTTCATTGTAAAGCTCGTGGTGTTATCTGAAACAGCAAAAAATCTCTTCGATATTTTTTGTTGGAATAGTATGTTTTAAGATAACGAGCAGTGAATACTTATGACCAGTGCCCACAAATTATGTTGCGTCAAGATCGTAATTAAAAAGTACACTAGGTAGTGATGTAATCATATTGTCACTCTGTATATCTAGTTATCTGTTGACATAACACGTCAACAGATAATCTCTGAGACCTTTGACCATTGACGTTTTCGAATAACTCGCAATTTGGAGTAGATTTTGTAACGGTGCATTGACATCTTTTATACATTTATACGAAAAATAAAAGTTAATTTCAACTTTCATTGTCCTGTTTCGGCAGATAAGAAATGTATTTATTGTGTTTTTGATATCAACTTTAATTTAAACTTAAAATATATAGAAATAAAAACGTCATTTTGATATGACAAACAAAGCTTAAATTTTATTGAATCAACATTGCTATCCAGCATGGCAATGCTGCTAGTCTTCTTGGCACGTTGCCTCGGGATACCGATTTGGGTCAAATATTTTATCTTTTATCTGTAATTAGTTGGTTACAACTTTCTTTTGTAAATATTGTTAATTGTTGTTATTGTAAGCGATAAAAAAAAATACTATACGTTTTTACAATTATCTATGGAAAATCCTTCGTGTGACAACCCTAAAGTTATATTAAAACAAAACAATGGCGTCTGGAATGTTCACAAGACCACAACAGACCTGCTAGGTCCGTTATTATGATCAAACTGTAATATTTAAATACAAGTCTATATTGACTTACACACTACTGTAATTTTGTGCAATTTCCAAGAGTTATTTTAAAACTAACATCAACATCATTGCGACGTTTTCAGTATTTAGTTCCGGCAACGCGTTCTGCCCAGTCAGTGGTTTTCCAGTTATAAAATGGCTGGTTCAAACTGTTTATCTATTGTATATCCATTATTATATTATACTAAAGCTTATTATATAAGTTTTTTGTTTGGGTGGGCACTTATGTATGTTTTTCTCCTTAATATTCTGTTAATATTAAGGTGGTCTTACATGTGGGTGATCCAAATAAATAAACATAATATATTAATGATACTGATTAACGAAATGACGAGCATGTATGAAGAGGCTGATGAGTGTGGACGAAGCGAAAGAGGTATGAAAGTCTAGGGAGAACTGGCGCTCTATATATACTCTCTGCCTACCCCGTTATGTACTCGGCGTGATGATATGTATATGAATTAGTGATGGCCATGTATGGCAATACATTTCTCCTGTTGCAGATAGGCAGAGAGTCTAGAGCGCCAATTATCTCTAGACTTACATATTAGGCAAAAATAAAATTTGGTTTTGATCTCGGGTCATTAAATTAAAATTGCCTAGTGTCAGTAAATGCGATGCGCCACAGTCGTTGCCGTTGGGTGAACTGGACAGGAAGGAAAAACTACTTGCATCTATTTTTAGTGTCTAGTCACCTACGACATGAACAGACATATTCCTATATAGTACGGTCACATTAACTTGACGCATCGCTGGAATGCGAGGCCCCGCCCGCTTCCCCCCGCATTCCCTTAGCTCGCCCGGCAATCGTCAGTATGGTTAGCATCTCTGTTACCGATACGCGCGTCGATATGTTGACTAATTTTCTGTTGCTATTGTTGTTATTGGATATTTTGTTACGTTTTCGTTATTGTTTAAGTTTGGACTGTTTTTGTTAATTTTGGACAATTTTAGTTACTACTAATTCTTGAACATGGGCAAATCTATACACAGTGAAGAGAGAAATCTTGTGTTGAAAGTGTTTTAAAACAAACAAAATAGTTTTCAATTATATTGTACTAGCTGTCCCGCCCAGCTTCGCTCGGGTGAAAAAGTTAAATTGCCCGTAACACGATCGCAGCGCCACCTATTGGGTCCAATTGTAAATCTAAACCATTCTCGAATCTAGCTTAAGACACACAGAAACACACAGAAAGCTTCGCCCGGGTAAAAAGGTAAAATTCTTGAAACTCGATCGCAGCGCCACCTATCGGGTCCAATTTAATATAGCCTATGTTACTCGGGGATAATGTAGCTTTCCAAAGGGGAAAGAATTTTTGAAATCGGTCCAGTAGTTTCGGAGCCTATTCATTACAAACAAACAAACAAACAAACAAACAAATCTTTCCTCTTTATAATATTAGTATAGATAAAAAATACATGATGCAACATATTGCAAGATTAACAAATAAAACCTATGCTCCAAAATAAAAAATATAGTTTTTATTTAGCTATAGAGGATTTTTTTTTCGCACCGTACCTGACCACCAAAATGACGTCATCAAAGCCATGCGTCAAGTTAATGTGACCGCGTTGTAGTCATCGCGGAAACGCACATGATCTTTAATCGCAAGATGAGTCCGCCGATAACTAGACTGATACAAATTTTGTAAGTCCAAATTAAATAATTAAAAGGATGTCAGAATAGTATGTTTTTGGTTTATTTTAAATTACTAGATAATATAGTCCAGAGTCTAGACTATATTATGTAGTAATTTAAAATAAACCAGTATATATATATATATATATATATCATCACGCCGATTCCCTAACGGGGTAGGCAGCTCTGCTTGCCCCGTTATGCCTGCTACACACGTCAACGATTTATCGTAGCGATGTGACTGCGCAGTCCGTTTGTGCAGTTTTATCGATCGTGTGTATGACAAATCGTTGCAGATTATCGTTCATCGGTGGCAGTTGCAATTTTTATTAGATAAATCGTTGTCGATCGTGTTTGCGCAGTTTTAGCATTACAGTGACCTGTTTCTTTATTAGTGGAGTAACTAAATCCAGCAGATTTAAGTATGTTTCTTCATTCATCCTCAAATAATTATGCCAATCTTTTGGAGCAAATTTCAACTCATTTAATAAGTTGGTATGAGAAAATCGTTTCCTTTTCATGAGCCAGTCTTTGCACCACACACTCCGCGCCTTTTTTTTCTTTAAGCACATAACCAGGCCTAATATCGCAAGCGCGTCATCATCTTCCATCGTAACGTGTTTCTTGCGTGAGGGTCTGCGGAGAACTGACGATCGATGTCGATATCGGAGGCGTGTGGAGACACTAGGAACGTTCGATTTATCTGCACAGTCTGAAATCGCTACGATTATCGTTAACGTGTGTAGCAGGCATTAAGTACTCGAAAAAGCCGTGGTGGCCGTGTGGTTCGAGCAGTTGCCTGCGACGCAAAGGTCGCAAGTTCGAATCCCGACTGTACCTACCAATGAGTTTTTCTGAACTTAAGTACAGTGATTAGTCACACCACGAGCTTTACGGTGAAGGAAAACATCGAGAGGAAACCTACATACGTCTGAGAAGAAATTCAAAGGCGTATGTATAGTCGTGCTTGAGTAACGGCGATGGACTCGCCATCTGTCACGTTGGCACCTAATATACCTCTGGCGGAAAGTGGGTCAGTGGGTATTATATATATTATTTATTATAATTCAATAAAATCTTCTAAAAGTTCAACTGATTTCTAATTTTCAATTCACTACCTACGCATGAAATAATAATATTTAAATCTCATTAAGTGTGATATCTCCAGACAAGTCTTTACTTTCTTTAATTTGCGTTGCCAGGCAACCCGCCGTCTCGCGCCCGTCCCCACCTAAGGCGCGGCCAATTAGTTTCGCGCGGATATAGTTAAACCTTTTTGAACCTTTACGTTTTTTTAAATCTAGATATTAAAGCTTTAACAACACGTTGGTGTGTATCATAATGATATGTAGATTGCTTCAATATCTATGCTTCTTATGTTTTTTTTTTTCAACTTTTTTTTTTTGTACTTTGAAACCAACTCGTTTGATCAGCGACCCGTGACCTGCGTCATGGGTGGAGTGAACTTTATTACTAGATTAGAATTATATTTTTTTATTACAGGTTAGAATTATATTTTTTCAATCTAACATGCCGTCATTGTGATTTCGAAGCCGCCAAAGCCGTAGTAAAAAGCGGTTATTTTAATATTCAAGCACACACTCCAATTTTATTTATTATGGATAAATGAACAGAAATCATCGATCCATTTTATTTGGAAAATAATTCAGGTTCCAGGTGGCCTCCACTTCTTTGTTGCCCTGAGGCCTCTAGACCTCTAAATCCGGCATTGAATACTATTATTTACTAGCTGTCCTGCCCAGCTTCGCCCGGGTGGAAAAGTAAAATTGTGAATCTAAACCATTCTCGTATCCACCTGAAGATACACAGTAAATTTCATTAAAATCGGTCCAGCCGTTTAGGAGTTCAGTGACATACACAGAAGAAATATACTAGCGGCCCGTCCCGGCTTCGCATGGGACATTTATTTTTTAAACATTTTGGCTTAGTTTTTTTCCTTTAATTAAAATAGACTTTATTAATCAGTGATAGTGTAGCATTCAAATGGTGAAAGAATTTAAAAAATCGGTCCAGTACTTTTTGAGCCAATTCGTTACAAACATACTTACATACAAATCTTTCCTCTTTGTAATATCCTCACGCCTTCCCGCAAGGGTCCCCGAAGGGGTAGGTAGAGGTGTATAGGTAATACCCACACACCCACTTTCCGCCAGAGGTATATTAGGTGCCAACGTGACAGATGGCGAGTCCATCGCCGTTACCCAAGCACAACTATACATATTAGTGCATATATAAAGATCAAAACGGATTACTTACCAATGCAGTGTAATCCCACGTGTTCTCAGTAACGGATAAACAACCGTCGTACCGAACTAGACGCCCGGGTCAATGACACACGCCTAACTTCACATGGGCTGGCTACCTATTGAACTTATCCGGTATATTTAGGGTTCCCTATGCAATCTATTGAGAAACCATTGAATTTCCAGTGGAGTTTATTTAGTATTCAATTGTTTTTAATGCAGATGAACATAAGCTTTTGCTACTTACATACATATCATTACGGCGTCCAAGCTGTGAACCGTGTTAGTTCATCAACCAGAAACAGGGACTGCAGAAATACTTAGTGTAGTTTCTACCATCAGATTTATTACTAGTTTTTACAGCACAGCTTTTAATTCTGCCGCTTAACAGTGGCCAAAGACGCTCCAGCTTGTTCTCTATCTCCGATAACGAATGACTGCTGTTCTGTTTCATCCAACCAATTTACTCGCTTGTGATTGGTCGTTGAAGATTGACAGTATCTCGACCGATCATAAGAGGAAGATTATGAAAGTAATAAGCGATAAATTAAAATATTTATAACAAAGGGGTAGGCAGCGAGAGAAGAGCGCCAGATGCGCCGTCGTCTAATGTTATTGAGTTCAGAAAAACTCTTTAGTACAGGATTCAGATTTGCATGCTTCCGTTGCGTTGACTCGGCGTACTCGCCCACAACAGCTCATGAATAAATTTAAGACTCCAGATCGTATTTGTAAAGTATCGTATTATATAGCTAGTGCAATCCACGAAGACGCGCCCCACTATTCTCCACTACACTTTATAAGTGTAAGTGTGCAACCTTCCACTAATGTTTGAGTATTATCGGTACACACTGATTGCCTATGAGTACACACGCACACTACAGTTAATAGACTCGGGTCATACTCCCCGCATCCCGCGACCCCCTGGACTAGTAAGTGGTGGGGCGCGTCTTCGTGACACTATCACGTTCTCAAAACGTTTTTTCTATCGCTGACCTAAATGAAATATACTCAATAGGCCACCGGTGAATGCTGGTTCACAGCAATCGTATTGAAAGGATGTGAAAAGTTCCCACAGAGCCGGGAGATGGGCGTGGCAATTTCGACCGCAGTTTGCAATAAAAACCGTTACTTTGATACTTATAAATAATAAAATAATATAATATATCCTCACGCCTTCCCACAAGGGTCCCCGAAGGGGTAGGCAGAGGTGTATAGGTAATACCCACACACCCACTTTCCGCCGGAGGTATGTTAGGTGCCAACGCGACAGATGGCGAGTCCATCGCCGTTACTCAAGCACGACTATACATACGCCTTTTGAATTGCTTCTCAGACGTATGCAGGTTTCCTCTCGATGTTTTCCTTCAGCGTAAAGCTCGTGGTGTGACTAATCACTGTACTTAAGTTCAGAGAAAGTCATTGGTACAGTCGGGATTCGAACTTTCGACCTTTGCGTCGCAGGCAACTGCTCGAACCACTCGGCCACCACGGCTTCTTTGATACTTACTTAAATAAAAGCTTTGCCAACAGATAAAATTGTGTTTCCGGTACACTTCTCTTTCATGCAAACGAGGACGCCGCCTATGGACGCTAACAAAAGCAGAGATCGCGCGTTGCTGATCATTCAGGAATCTTTTCACACCCTTCTTGAAGAACTCCATGCTGTACTGTCGCATTATACATCTGCAACCCCCGCATGCCTAGCCAGACGCGCAAATCCCGTCCCAAAACTATCAGTGTCAATAAACTATCAATGCGTTTTTCTGAACTTAAGTACAGTGATTAGTCACACCACGAGCTTTACGGTGAAGCAAAACATCGAGAGGAAACCTGCATACGTCTGAGAAGAAATTCTAAGTCGTATGTATGTATAGTCGTGCTTGAGTAACGGCGATGGACTCTCCATCTGTTACGGGCACCTAAAATATATCTCTGGCGGAAAGTGGGTGTGTGGGTACTACCCCATCGGGGACCCTTGTGGGAAGGCGTGAGGATATATATATATATATATTATGTTCATATATGAAGACAACCAAGACACGTGTTGGTAACAGAACATTGTTAAACTGCGAACGGGCAAGCCAGGATTAGCTCAACTTATTCTTGTAACTACACACACATTGGAACGTGGGTCCTGGCATTGCTATTTGTACAGCAATGCGATCATCACTCACGCATTTACTGGATAATTTGTCTTACTTAGTTTGGATATTCAGATAATATATCTTGAATGAATCATTTTGTCTCACGAATATTAGAAACTAGCTTATGCCTGCGGCTTCGCCCGCGCGGAGTTCGAAAAAGTAGCCGCTATGCCGTGAAAGAGCATCATACTTTATAATATTAGAACTTTGAATTTTCGAGGTTAAAAAAAATATATATATATATATATATCCTCACGCCTTCCCACAAGGGTCCCCGAAGGGGTAGGCAGAGGTGTCTAGGTAATACCCACACACCCACTTTTCGTTTTTTAAAAAATTAGCCTATGTCCTATTCCTGGGTATAAGCCATCACGATTTCAACTTTCAGCCAAATCGGTTCAGCCGTTTTGCCGTGAAAGAACCGCAAATTAATAATTAGTAAGATAGAGGACTTCTGAGTCGAATGCATAGTCTTGTCGTAGGTTGTGCTATATCAGTGCTCTCTAAGAACGGAATTTAAGTACAATCCGTTTATGCCATATTCATGTAATGGCTGTACTACGGCAGGGTTATTTGTATTGTGACCGGTAGATGGCACTGTACCTTTAGTAATACTTTGTGAATCGCTCTACCATGGCGTTCTACGTGTATGGTATATACTCGAGTTGAACACACATTAAATATTCGACACTTTTGGGGAATTTTATGTCGTTTCATTATTACTAACCCGATCCCAGTACCTACTTACTCGAGGAACAGAGCATCAGTTTGTTCAATTTATATCCGTGTATTACGTTTGTACACCCACAGAAACTATTGCGCGGAATTGGATGCAAATTTCCCCAATATATTATTAGAGGCCTCACTCAAAGTATATATCAACACGGCCAACACGCGGGGTCGCTCACGAGGCCAAAAACTAATTACCTAGGACCTACACGCCTCTGCCTACCCCTTCGGGGACTCTTGTGGGGAGGCGTAAGCATATGTGTGTATGTTATATTAGCCACAGATTTAAGTATGCTTCCGGAACCGTCGTTTCTAGACTTAGCTTAGCCCACGACCAAAGCTTTAGATTTGCCTCCATGGTTGTATGTATTGCCTCGACGCTGACCTCGAACTCGAGTGCATCTGGCAACGTGCCAACTAACCGGTTATATTTAGATATTTTCTCGAAAAGGACTTCAGTGGGGGTCAAGATAAGGATTTATACTACTACTTTGTGATCGAGTTTAAAGAAGATTTTGTATTTATCTTCACGTCTTTCCATAAGGGTAGGCAAGGTAAGCAGAGGTGTATAGGTAGTACCCACACACCCGCCAGAGATATGTTTTATGTGCTAACGTGACAGATGGCGAGTCCATCGCCGTTAATCAAGCACGACTATACGCCTTTGAATTTCTTCTCAGACGTATGCAGGTTTCCTCACGATGTTTTCCTTCACAGTAAAGCTCGTGTTGTGACTAATACCAAGTATGAGTGTTGAAATATAAAGAAACATATATACTATGCGAAAGTTTCTGGAAGTGGCAGAGTAACAACCCGTTCACACTAGTCGTAAGTCGCATATGACTAAAAGTCGAATGCTCTGGTCACCATACACTTTTTATGGAGCTGTTCACATTGGATGAGACGCGATTTTTAGTCTAATACGACTCAAAAAACCATCCGACGGGCCAGCGCCCATTGTAAGACTAAAAATCGCGTCGAATCGTGCTTGCATAGGTGCCTGCTTGTTGCTGTTCACACTAGTCGTGCATCTAATCGACTCGAGCGCGTTGTTACCTCTCCCCCCTCCCCGCTTCCTAGTCGGCGTCCATCTCGCGAGTTCGCTACGTACCGAATGACGCGAACCTACGACCTTCGACTCGCGACGCAGTGGGAACAGGTACATCAGACTGTAACGGGCTGTAAGCGTCCCAACCTAGCTCAAATAGATCGGACACTCGACTATAGTAGCTAGTAAAGATAGTGCCATCCACCAAGACCACCCCACTATTCTTCCCTATAGTTGATTGTGTAAGTGTGCAACCTGCCACTAATGTTTGAGTATTGTCGTTACACACTGATTACCTATGAGTGCACACGCACACTACAATTTCATTAATAGACGGGTCATATCCCGCGAACCCCTCGACTAAGAAATAAGTGGGGCGCGTCTTCAAAGAAGGGATATTCTATACTGCTAATCGAGAATATTGATGAAAATTCTTCACACAATGTCACCGCATACGCGGTCCATAGATAAATAAACTGTGAAGAATGAAACACATGCGGTCATAACTCAGTCTTAACGAAACAAACGGAGCGATGACCCGTACTAAAAGGGGATATTTTGTTCAGTCGCTCGACCCAGCACTGCTTTACTTACGCGTAAATAAAATTTAATACATATACGAATATATATAAATAATACATACAAATATAATAAATATCTTTTAATATACAAAAGTGGTGGTTCGAGTAGGCTTGCGACAAAAAGTTCGCAAGTTCGAACTCCGACTGTGCCAAATAGTTTTTCTGAACTTAAGTGATACATACATATAATCACGCCTCTTTCCCGTAGGGGTAGGCAGAGACCACTTCTTTCCACATGCTACGATCCTTACATACTTGTTTCGCTTCGTCCACTTTCAAGCAAGTGGTTGGTATGTAATATATCCTCACGCTATCCTACAAGGGTCCCCGAAGGGGTAGGCAAAGGTGTATAAGTAATGTCGCAGGCAACTACTCAAACCACACGGCAACCACGGCTTATTATTTTTTAGTGAGCGTTTTTAGTGAGATGTCTAATAAAATTAAAAAGGATTCAGTACTTCAGTTTACCTACGTTTGTTTTCCCGCAATGTAAAAACCCAATCACTCGCGAAGTGGCCATAAACGGTTAATGGCTCTCGAGCGATAAGCATTGATAACAAGAAATTACTGTAACTTTCAAAGAGTCTTATTGCCGAGTACCTAGTTATTACCTAAGACTATATTGTAGTGATACCATCTTAAATACCGCTACGTTAGTCACAGCACTAGCTTTAAGGTAAAGGAAAACATCGTGAACATCCGATTGGAAGATATTCAAAGACGTATGTATAGTTGTGCTGTAGAAACGGCGATGGATGGCCATCTGTCACGTTGGCACCTAATATATCTCTGGCGGAAAGTGGGTGTGTAGGTATTACCTATACACCTCTGCCTGCCCCTTCGGAGATCCTTATGGGAAGGCGTGAGGATATCTTTATTATTATATATTATTTTACTTTGTCATAAACGTTGTTTAATTAGTTTTAGGGAAATGGCGTGGTATTAAGTAAATTAACTCCTTTCGCTCCATCCGCATTCATCGGTCTATGCATACATGTCCTTTAGTATGTATGATAAGGGCGGTTTGTCGACGTTAAATTCTATAAAGTGTTAATTAACCGTTTTATTACTTACTAGGAATCGCACAGTTGATCCGATAATTTATTTTTTCTGTATCATCAAAGGATATCAAGCAGTAAAACTTATATTTTATCTATAAGGACGTTATTATTGTTATTCTACGTTTTTAGGACTCCACAAAAGTCCTCGAAGGCAAAGATAACCGACCATCGATCTTTTTTTAAATATATTTCAAGATGGCGAATCCGTCGCCGACTGACAGGCGGGACTACACATGCTTGTTTAAATTTCTTCTCAAACGTACGTAGGTTTGCTCACAATGCTAGTCTTTTCAAGTTTTTAAGACTCTTTACTGTTCGATGTATTATATTATCCATCACAGTGGGCAACAAATCTATTGTTAAATTTAAGTTCAACACCTCCCTCTAGATGGCGCTAGCTGCATTTTATATCGCGCTCTAATTTTTATTATCTCAACGTAATGTCTTGGAATGGAATAATATCAGTTATCCTTAAACTTAAGAAGGCCATATCTTTAACCATGAATAGAGAACATGAACTCTACTATACCGATTACCGACCTTCTATTCTACCTTCACCTGAGGTATTCGGCTAAACTTAACTTTGACATGTTTGGCTTATCTCCGACTGGAACGACATTGACAGGACTTTCACTAGCTCATAGCTTATGTTATAAGGAGTAGCTTAGGTAAGTTTTCCATTTTTATATTTATAATACTTAAAGTCAAGTTTGAGATGGGTGAAACCGCGCGGCAAACATAGTAATATGTGAATTTAAAATAGCAACCCTACCCAGCCGCCATTTTGTCAAGGTCAACGAATGTTTCAAATTTGCACAATGACGCATGCAATCGGGTTGAACGCACCCACCGGTCATATGGTTTTATTAACCGTACCGATGGAGCGAGTAATTCCTTTTATCTATGTCCATTATATTATGTACTAGCTGTCCCGCCCAGCTTCGCCCGGGTGAAAAAGTTAAACTTCCTGAAACACGATCGCAGCGCTACCTATCGGGTCCAATTGTGATGTAAGCTATCCTATCATTTAAGTTGGATCAAACTGCACACAGTGTGCAAATTTGATTGAAATCGGTTAAGTAGTTTAGGAGTCCATCGCGGACAAACAACGTGACACGTATTTTATATATATTAAGATTAACTTAATATTAATACTAGCTGTGCCGCGATTTCACTCGCGTAAAATTTTACATCATTGCGCAGATCTCCGCGCAGACCTTTTGGGAACAAAACCTATCCCATGTGTTAATCCAGCTTATAATCTGTCTCTTTGCCAAATTTCATCCAATTCCCTTCAGTAGTTTCTTCGTGAAAGATGAACAAACATACACAGAAACTTTCGCATTTATTATGTCAGTAAGACATTTGCTCTAGTAGACTAGTAGGTACGCTTTCTATGGATAGACAATATTACTTCATTATGTAGCAGATCTGGACACGAGCCTTTTGTTCATTAACGAATTAACTCGATGCCAGATGCGAAATATGCTTCTATTTTAGGCGCTACAGTTCACTTAAGCTTTTACATCCGTTTGTTTTCGCATTTCATGCCGCACTTTCTTTGTAAATAGAAACTTCATTCTTGTTTTAAGTACGTATCATAAAAACCAATATATGCTTGTAAAATATTGATATTAAAATTTGTTTTAGTCAGTATTAAATGATTCAGTTCAAAAGAGGTAAGTATAGATAACACTAGTCCTCTTCTCTCTATGCCTACCCCGTGAGGGACTCTATGGTGATATTTGTATATAATATGCTCAAAATACTCGTAGCCTAATTAATGCTATCCGAAAAAAAAAAAATTGCCTTATGAAACCACAATAATGTTTCTTTCGTCTTTATGTATGAAAATATATTCCAGTAGGTACCTACATAAGCATGGTGTAGTAAATTAATGAGTTAGTTATTTAATTAACTTATTATCTTTTGTAGATCTACCATTCATATTTTTGGGGTACAAGTAATAAGCGTTCGAATTATAGTGATGACGTTTGTATTAACGTCATTCAATTCTTAGTTATTATTAATTCATGACATGGATACGAGTCTTTCCGTCGAATTTAATGTTTTTACACATTTTCATATATCGTTTCAAAATACCGGTGATGAGTATTAGCACCGTATTTGCATTACCATCTCGGATTTTTTGGAAGCTATTCTAAGTACTAGTAAAACTAAACGTGCTAAGCTAAAGATCGCAATAACTCTACTTATGAGATATAGAAAAATCCATGCTTAATTCCCGCCAAGAACCTAACGTCAAATAATCCTTGTATAGTAATATTGTGCCAAAGTTCGTGAGAATGTTTGTTACCCAATCACGGCTGAACGGAATAGGATGAAATTGGGCTCAGATATAGACAGTTATTTTATTACTTGCAAATTTTAAAGATCCAAAACTTTAAAAGTATAATAATAAAAACTTTTGGCACTCGGGAACTGTCGCGGTAAAGCTATTGCATAGCATATTTTATCAACTTATGCAATACACCTATATACTTTCTCACAAACAGCTGCTTACGTACTAGGCATGCCTTTTCAGTTCTGTTGTTTCCATTTTTCCCGGCAATTTTGAATTTGGAACTGTTCTATATTCGAATGTGTTAAAATTTTGAAGGTGTTAGGTTTTATTTTCGTTACGGAATTTCTTGATTCAGTCGCCGCGCTCAAAGCTATACAATAGCTTAAAAATAAATATGTAGTAAATATTTTAAATTGATTGCAAAAACTACAAAAATATTTCTATATCGACGGATATTACATTTGGACACATAATTAATCCATGTTTATCAAATCGCACCGGAAAGCTGGTCAAGTATGGAACCAAATTTAGAAATAATACAAAGTTATGGTCACGCCAAGTCACTTACTTACAGGGATAGAGAACGAAGTACAGACGGGAGTAGGGGAAAAAACTTATCTTACAATTTATATGGACATTGTAAAAGTGGGAATTTTAACAATTACCGCCGTTTAATTAGAGCCGTGGTGGCCGAGTGGTTCGACCAGTTGCCTGCGACACAGAGATCGCAAGTTCGAATCCCGACTGTACCAATGAGTTTTTCTAATCTTAAGTACAGTGATTAGTCACACCACGAGCTTTACGGTGAAGGAAAACATCGAGATGAAACCTGCATACGTCTGAGAAGAAATTCAAAGGCGTATGTATAGTCGTGCTCGAGTAACGGCGATGGACTCGCCATCTATCAAGTTGGCACCTAATATACCTTTGGCGGAAAGTAGGTGTGTGGGTATTACCTATACACCTCTGCCTACCCCTTCGGGGACCCTTGTGAAAGGCGTGAGGAGGATAAACAATTACTTTTTTGTGACAAATGATAATTATATCTCTTCACGCAGCGCAAGCAGTTGGATGGAGACTCAATGATAACGTCGTATAAATTACATTACGACATTAAAATATCTTCACGCCTTCCTACAAGGCTCCTCGAAGGGGTAGGCAGAGGTGTGTAGGTAGTAACCAACGAGACAAATGGCGACTTCATCGTCAGTACTCAAGCACGACTATACATACGCGTTTGAATGTTTTCTCAGACGTATGCAGGTTTCCTCTCGATGTTTTCCTTCACCGTAAAGCTCGTGGTGACTAATGACTAATTAAAAGATATATTCAAGGCTGATGTATTAAATATCGCTCGCAGTTTATTAAATGATCGTTATACACTCACTACAATGTTGCACACTCACAAGATTTTTTTATCCAGCATTTATCTTGGATACACGCGAAAGTTCGCGCAATTAGCAGTTTGCCCAAGAGCATAGAACTAGCGGAGCTAGCGCTACTCACTTCACTTCGTATTGCATGATTAGATTGAAGTTTGGCGCGAGTCAGTTGCATTTTATCACATTTTTCTTAAGTAACGTAATGTGCTATGGTAAATTTTAAGTTAAAGTTTTATGTGTATTTAAATGCAAAGTTATTATTCTTAATAAAGTTATAAATAGGTATATGTTTCGTATTTATTTATTTAGATTGCTTAGTATATGTATATTATAGTAAATATGTATATTTCATCCGCTCAACTATCACACCTACCTTTTTTTCTCTATTTCTTTTCTCTCTTCACTTGGTTGCCTGGAAGAGATCGCTTTTGCGATAAGGCCGCCTATTGTGCCTATTACATGTTATTCTCTGTCTTTTTGTCATCCTATTTGTTTGTATGTGTGTGTGTACAATAAAGAATATTATTATTATTATTATTATTCTAATATGCAGACAGAAATACATTGAAGGAATCGTGATAACTTAAAAAGGATATTTACTTTAACCTAATTACATACATATACTATTCCGATACATAGCTATGACGACCGTCTGGTCTAGTGGTTAGAGCTCCTGACTGCGAAACTTGAGGTCGCGCGTTCGAACCCCGCTGAGGGCAGATATTTGTGTGATGAACACGAATATTTGTACCTTTGTCTTGGATGTCCTATGTATTTATGTATATATCTATCTATATAAGTAAATATATCGTTGTCTAGTTACCATAACACAAGCTTTCCTTAATTTGAGACTAGGTCAATTTGTGTGGAATTGGCCCAGCGTATTAAGCTTTTACCTAATTACTTACATACATATTCTCTTCCGATACATAACTATGTATTTCATAAATAGAATATACCTTTGTCTACATCATCCATACACAGGCTATTAACTCGTTTAGCTATGATGGCAGTCTGTAGTGTGGCTGTACAATCTAATGTAACCACATAAATAAATATTACGTATTTATTATTACGTATTAGTAAATAAATAAATACCTGGGACAATTCCACACAAATTGACCTAGTCCCAAATTAAGCAAAGCTTGTGTTATGGTAACTAGACAACGATATATTTACATAAATAGATAGATATATACTTAAATACATAGGACATCCAAGACTAAGGTACAAATATTCGTGTTCATCACACAAATATCTGCCCTCAGCGGGATTCGTACCCGCGACCTCAAGTTTCGCAGTCAGGAGCTCTAACCACTAGACCAGACGGTCGTTTACATAGTTTATTTACATACAACATACTTATGTAGTTAATTTTTCTGTATACTTACTTTACTAATTAGATTAAGCATATTTCTAATATCTACTCCTTTCTTAAATAGATTTTATGATTATTATTATATAAAGCCATATATTATTGCAATCCGCGGGTTAGCTATGTTTTATTAAATTTGAAGAAAACACGTCTTTTTGTTATAGAAGGTAGTCTATGGCGAGCTAGCTATGTATAATTAAACTTCAAGAAAACACTTGGTTTTTTTTATAGAAGGTGGTCTATGGCTTTTTAGCTATGTATAATTAAATATCAAGAAAACACGTCTTTTTGTTATAGAAGGTAGTCTATGGTATAAAGCTTGAATGCTCACAAACTTCACGTTAATAGTTAATACAGTAGGACAATGTCTTACAACTTGCACCACACGTACTTCGCTCCAATTTTACAGCTCCGTTTTCACTGAAATGAAAGTGAAGCCAGATGTAACCGCCTTCACGCCGCGCGCATTCCGCGTCCGTCGGTTTTTATTAACTTTTTTCATAGGAATGCTAGCTATGTATACACATATCGACATCGACACAATTAGTCTCTAGAAGATTTCTTTTAACTTAGTTACCGATTTCAGTTCGTAAATTACGTCGTTCAATATGTTCTTGTTTGCAATAAACTTAGTGAAATTTCTGGACGAATCTGATTCCTTGATCGTCGTTCATTTAGTTCATTCACTACAGTTCATTCTAATATCTACAGTTCTAGCGACAATATATATTTTTTTATATACAACTAGTGTGGCAAACAAGCATCCGGCCCAGCCGATGGAAAACGGTTACCGCAACCTATTTACGCTTACAATACCGAAGTATCACACTTGCGCGTTGCCACTCTGTGTTCGTAGAGTTAAACTATGTTGGCAGAATAATGGGAATGATCCTCTACTGCCAACACAATATAAAAATCCTCCCCCCTCCCCAAGGAGCTCATTACTGGAAACCTTATTCACCGCTTAGGAACACAACACAATAAATTGTGTTATTTGGCTACGGACTTCTATAAAGTGGAGGTCCTGCCCCAGTCGGGCAGCTCCAAATACGGATGGGAAAGCCGTTATGCCCTACCACTCTTAAATTGAATGAAATTTTATCAATATATTTAAAATAAGAAATATATTAGTAAAATATGCATCTCATATTTAAGTCACAGGATTTTCTTTAGTTAATTGGAATAAAGAAGGTTATATATAGTTATATACATTTATATGGTTAATATTACAAAAAAAAGTACATGACGCCGAGTCCCTAATGAGGTGGGCAGAGAGAGTAAAGAGCCAGTTTTCTCTAAACTTAGGTACCTGAATGAAAAATATTATGCATTCAAATATAGTACCAGTACTATAAAGCAAGAAATGTTAATCAATTTGGTCCGGCAGTATACTAATTTTATTGTTTTTTAATTAAATTCTTCACGCCTTCCGACAAGGGTCCCCGAATGTATAGTTAGTATCCACACCCCAACTTTCCACCGGAGATATATTTTAGGTGCCAACGTGACAGATGGCGAGTCCATCGCCGTTACCCAAGCATGACTATACATATGTACGCCTTTTGAATTTCTTCTCAAAACCTGAATACAGGTTTCCCCTCGATGATTTCCTTCACCGTAAATCTTGTGGTGTGACTAATCACTGTACTTTTTGCAAACAAAACACAGTCAGCGAAATAGCATAGCTTTTGACAATTCGGAACTCTAGATATATTCTTCCTGGTGCAAGTTTGCAAGTTTTTGTTGTGTGCAACCTTCCACTAATATTTGAGTATTATCCTATAGAGTTCCTATGAGTGCACACGAACACTAAAATTAATGGAGTCGGTTCAGTCACAACATCCCGCGACTTGAAATTGGTGGGGCGCGTCTTCGTGGATGGCACTATATATCTATACGAATCAATCGAACTTGTCCGGTTTTCCAATAAAGATGTGTCTTATTGATCTTGTCTGGACCACTTAGTGTAATATACTTCATGTACATTAACCTAACTATAATAATATTATTTATCTCTGTAAGTGAATTTGTAAATTCTTAAGAGAAATAAAGTTCTATAACCGTATGTATATACACACACATTTGATGGAATGTCGTCGCTAAGTGCAGTCTGGCTCGTGGTTTGATATACTGGCGTCTGGGTGGCAGACTGTCCATAAAGACTTTCTTTACGAACACACTTTGCTTATCGGAATTGTAAGATGTGATTCATAAGAGGCATGTTGTCACACTTCTTTAATTGGTCACATTGAGTTATAATGTTATTAGCTACGTAAAATTGTATTTCTTTCTTATAATCTTTCTGAGCTACGCTAGGTTTTTTCCTTTCTTATTACTCTACAAAGAGAGAGGCCTTCATACAGATCATCTAGTTTAGACTTTAGACATAACGTTTTACGCATTATTCGGCGTTAAAATAACAGTATCAACTGCCGGCTGGCAATCCGAGCTCGGCGGTCGTCGCGGCGTCGGGACTTCGTTCGTTGCCTAGCAACGGCTTGGAAATCGCGCGTTTGACGAATATATAAATACACGTCATATCTTACTACTCCCTTCCCCTCCCTCTCCCCCCTTTCGAGCCTCACGTGGTTAATGGACAAACGTGATTAGGGAAAACCTCAACGGGGAGTTCGGTCCACAGTCTGAGCGATTGCGGAAGGAAATTTATCGCACCCTTCTTGAACTCATACATCTGTGATAGGCATAAAAGCCATATACATATTTGCGATTTTTTTATATTCGCATAAGTTGTTTGTAATGAGGTCCGTGAAACTTATCATACTGGCCACATTACACACATCACTAAAGTTAAATAAACTTCAAAATTGACAGTTGCCTCATCAAACAAACGGTTTGATTTGAAAAAATATCGATTCATTCAGGATTATTAGCATACCGGTAGAACCATGAACAAATTTTGACCACGAACAGTATTCACGTAGGGAATTTCATCCAAAATGAGCAACGCCGAGGGGGTCGGTCTCGACAGCAACAGCAAGAGACTCCAGGACACAATAAACAAACTCGGCGAAACCCAGAGCAGTATCGTTAGCAAGTTCGATGTTTTGACCAAGAATGTTGACGATCTTAGGAAGATCCTGTCCCAATTTTCTGACAAGATCGTGGCACTCGAAGACCTATCAACTGACAGAAAGAAATTGAGAACGGAAATTAAAGTATTGACAAATCGAGTAGACGAACTGTACGCTATCGTTAAGGAGGGCAAGGAGGATGATTCTTGTCCTAGTGAAGTCCATGAGGTCGAATCCTGTCACTCTGGATTCTCTTGTTCTTCCAAGGTATTGTGAACAGTATTAGTTCATCAACCAGAAACAGGGACTTTGAGTGCAAAAAACACTTATTGTATCAACCATCAAAACTAGTAGTTTTTTACAGCACAGCTTTTAATTCTGCCGCTTAACAGTGACCAAAGACGCTCCAGCTTGTTCTCTATCTCCGATAACGAGCTGTTCTGTTTTCATCCAACCAATTTACTCGCTTGTGATTGGTCGTTGAAGATTGACAGTATCTCGACCAATCATAAGAGGAAGATTATGAAAGTAATAATCGACAAATTTTAATATTTATAACAGTATACATATCGGTCCGGTTAAAGCTTTGTTAAGCTTGCACATTTAGGTAAACATTTTAACAAGAAAAAGATTAAAGTAAGCGTTACGTACAATACGATGTCGGATGTATTAGAAATCAAACAGTAAATGGATGCAAACGTCAGTAATCAGCTGATCAAAATCGGCCATGTTTTTTTGCTAAATATGGTTTATCGAAGGCTTTATATTAGGGCTTGAGGTGATATAAATCTATGGCATCTTATCGGAGAGTTAAGAAACGTTCACCCAAAAGTCCGCCTAGCGGTTAGCGGATACCGCCGCCTATGGACGCTTGCAACACCAGTATCGCTGGCGCATTGCCGATTCTGCACGAACCTTGGCACACCCTTGAATAACTCCATGCACTACTGTGGGGAAAACCTCAACGGGGAGTTCATGTATGACGTCAAATTCGATAGTAAAATCTTTTGTCACACAATAGAAGAGAAATTGGTTTCATTTGAATAGTGTTTCTGAACTCGCTTTGAGATTGTCACGTTTTTCTGAATTCATTCGCTACATTCACTTAAAATGTATAGTGTAGGTATTGAGTCTGTTCGGAAACGAGTTTTTGCACTTTTTTCGATTTCTGAACGGCTATTGTTAAGGATCTATGGTTTTTACGTTGTCTATGATATTTTTAAGAGCATGTAGTCCCGAAAATACATTATCTCTTGATCTATATAACATAGCAAAAAAACTTAGGCCGTTACCTTTATGTTTTCATTATCATTTTAAAATTAATCGAGGAGTAATGTACAAACAAAAAGTCTGCGCTATGATTTCCGCTATGAAATTCTTTACGGTATAAAAATGGCACTTAAAATGACAGGCCGTTGGTACGGTACACATATTTAGTAATTAGTGCACGGGGCAGACCGGAACGCGGTGACAAATATTTGCGCGGCACGAACCAGATACAAAAGACAATTATATCTCTGTGGATGCCTTCCACGTTTCAATGTGGCCAGTTCGACAAAAAATATTGCACTAATAGATACACATACATACATACATGCATATCATCACGCCGAGTTCTTAACGGGGTAGGCAGAGAGTATAGAGGGCCAGTTTTCTCTCGTTTTTTTTATTACCACTAAGGCAACAGTTACTTATTGTTAATTATAAATAATAAAAATATTATTATTATTTTCTCTATACTCCTACCCGTGGGGCCATGGTGGCCGAGTGGTTCGAGCAGTTGCCTGCGACGCAAAGGTCGCAAGTTCGAATCCCGACTGTACCAATGAGTTTTTTGAACTTAAGTACGGTGAGTCACACCACGAGCTTAACGGTGAAGGAAAACATCGAGAGGAAACCTGCAAACGTCTGAGAAGAAATTCAAAGGCGTATGTATAGTCGTGCTGGAGTAACGGCGATGGACTCGCCATCTGTCACGTTGGCACCTAATATACCTCTGGCGGAAAGTAGGTGTGTGGGTATTACCTATACACCTCTGCCTACCCCTTCGGGGACCCTTGTGGGAAGGCGTGAGGATATTATTGTTAATTACTATTGATTAAAAACGTGTGGTTTATGAATGTTGTGGATATGCGTAATTGGCAAATGTATTAGAATAAGAGCTATGTTTACTTTTCAATTGTTTTCATTCATATGCTGTGAAAGTATCTAATAAATAAAACAAGCATGCCATCTGCCTGATGGCAAGCGGTAACCGCCACATATTAAAGCTTGCAACGCTACAGGACCCTACAGGACTCTTTACACACCCCTCTTGAAGAACCGTGATGCGATCGAAGGGATGCACTCTCCCTTATACCATACTCACCCCAAGAACACAACACGATCCGAAATCAGTGCCATTTCCCCAGTCGGGCAAGTACAATTTTCAAGGCAGGCTTTGGCCATCTCATTTGCCATCCGTCCGGGAGGACGTCTAGGTCAGCGGTTCTCAACCTCTGGTTTGTTGAAAGATACCGTACCTTTCGACACACCAGAGGTTGAGAACCGCAAGTGTGTAGCTAGATTTACAAATACGATATTCTTGCCCAAGATGACCAGGGGAAAACAGTATTACGTTCGTCTCTGATATAAAAAGTTTGAGACCCGGTGGTCTATGAAAAAAGTTTTGGACGCGAGCCTTATTTTAAGACTGGCAATCTCATCAATGTTTTTATTTCTACAGGTAACCATGAGCACTGGTATGGACCGGGACACTATTCGCTCCGCATACGAGGATGTAAGGTCCGATGGCTCACCCACGGAATGGTAAGCACTTTATCAATAACAAGTTAAAACCAATAGTTTCATGGCCGTTAAGTTAGACTTTACATGTATAAAAAGTAAAATATACTTATATTACTCCGGGATAGTATAGATTTACATAGGTGAAATATTATCTTAAATCTGTTTAATAGTTTTTACAAATAATCTAACATTTCCTCTTTATAATATCAATGTATTTAGGTGATGGATGGAAGATGTAAGTATATCTCGTGCTAACACAAATATTGAGAAATGCACAGGAAGTAGTTACACCACGAGTTACGGCGAAGGAAAATACCGACAGGAAGTTATGTTAGCATGCGTCTGAGAAGGATTTCGAAGACTTTTTTATAGTCGTCCTTGAGAAACGGCGACGGACTCGCCATCGGTCACGTTGGCGCCTCACTCACTACACTCCTCGTCCTAATACTACACACCTCTGCTTTCATCCTTTTTCTAGGCGTGAAGATTAATAAAATGCGATTTGTTTTTACAAACACAATCCATTTTATTATCAGAGCTCGTTTACAGGGTAATTATAGCTAACATCGAGCGCATAAAATGCCAGTTACTGCAATTTAAGAGAGGTAGGGCATAACGGGTTTCCCGTTCGAATTTGGAGCTGCCCGACTGGGGCAGGACCTCCACCTTACAGAAGTCCGTAGTCAAATAACACAATTAATTTCCTTGGGGAGAGGGAGGATTGTTATATTGTGTTGTCAGCACAGGGATTAGTCCCATCATGAAATAAGACCAGGAAAACTCATCGGTGTTGATAGACTACTGGGGTGGAGGCTGCAATCTTGCGGTGGGTGAGATGTGTACATGTTCGACTTCCAACAGGGCGGTGTTCAAGTTTGACGGAGCCCGCATCGTGTGCTCCGCACGTGGTAGCGACTTCACCCAATTCCGAACACAGTTCTCGGACGATGAACGCGCCTTTGGATACCTTAGGTGAGGATAGTCTTTGTATTCTAAGTAGAGGACTTAGCGCCACTTATTATACATGTAAGGGTACCTTATTAGTGGCATTAAAATAGCTATGCCCTTATCTCGGCCTAGGGCCAAATCTATATATGTATATATATATATGTGTATATACCTTACGTAAATTTTTAGGTCGAAAGCTGTGGTTCCCAACATACGAGGGATGGGAAAAGCGTTGATTCACGTCAAATATTGAGTTTTAGTTATTGATCCTTAACTAAACTACACCACGTGAACTTTTACGTGGGTAGCGAATGTCCGAGACATGACAGCGGTCGAAAATGGCCCAAAATCTATGAATGGTCTGCTAAGCTGTGGTTCCCAACATACGAGGGATGGGAAAAGCGTTGATTCACGTCAAATATTGAGTTTTAGTTATTGATCCTTAACTAAACTACACCACGTGAAGTTTTACGTGGGTAGCGAATGTCCGAGACATGACAGCGGTCGAAAATGGCCCAAAATCTATGAATGACCTGCTAATAGGTCTACTAGTTAATCCCTGCTGAATGTGGATGAAGCTAAAGAGATCTCGTAAGTCTTGAGTGAACTGGCGCTCTACTCTCTCTGACTACCACGTGAGGGACTCGGCTTGATTACATCTTCCATACATAAGGTTCGAACGGGACTGGGCTCTCTTAATACCACTAAGGTTGGAAGAAGCTTGGTAGCAAACCAGGCGTATCGTTCGGGCGCTGTCGTCCCTCTGGCTGCATACAATTATCCCTCTTTATGTACCCTGTAACGGGTAACTTTAATTAAAGTGGTCTAACATGGAAACGCTAAAAGTTATTGTAATATTCAAGATTACAATGATTTACAATAACAATGAAAATTCTCACACAAGCGCCACACTTTCCACTATGACCTGTCGTATGACACGTCAAGTATGTGAGATTTAGTATAAACGTCATTATTTAGAAAGGAGTTTCGAACTTATTTTGAATATCTTAGTTTTAAACTGATGATAGATTTACTAGTTAGACATTGAAATATTCTTACGCTGTATGTACAAGTCACGCATACATATACACGCCGTGTCCCTCACCGCTTAGACATAGAGGACCACTTCTCTCTAGACTTACCACTTTCGCTTCGTCCACATTCATCAGTCTCTTCATACATGCTCGTCGGTTTCGAGTACTCTAGACGTTCCCGTCCTTGTAGTTAGTTGGAACGTGATCTTCCGCTGCCTCTTTTTGCACACACTTGCTTTGGTATCATCCCCATACAAATTATGGATATCGGATACCAAGAATGCTAATAGAAAATTATTTTGTCTAGAGAACGTCAGGAGTGCTCGAAATAGTGTATTGCCTTTCTTCACTGATCTTTTCTATCCTATCATATGATTTTATTATTTATTTTACTTGTCCAAATATGTACTAGGTAGATATATTTATTGTTGCGCAGGTTGCAGATGGGCGACGAGATGTCAAAACGCAAGAAGTTCATGTTCGTGACGTGGGTAGGCACCAACGTGTCCGTCATCCACAGGGCCAAGATGTCCACCGACAAGGCCATCATCAAAGACATTATTTCTGTGAGTATCCTATCTTCATATACTTTTGTAATTGTTTACACTATAAAGTGTTTGTATGAGTACTACTCACCTTTGCCTACCCCGGCGGCGACCCTGGTGGGAAGGCGTGAAGATACAAATACAGATATAATAATGAGGTGTGGTTTCGCGTAAATAATAATTACATTGGTTGATATTTTCCTAAAATACAATGTCAGAAAAAATAATTAATTCCGTTCAGTAGTGTTTGCATGAAATAGGAACAGGCATACACACGAACTTTTACGTTTACAATATTAGTAGGAAGTCGCGTCGTGACGGCTGTACACTTTTTCTTCCAATTTATGAAACACTAGCTGTCCTGCCCAGCTTCGCTCGGGTGAAAAAATTTAATTGCCCGTAACACGATCGCAGCGCCACCTATTGGGTCCAATTGTAAATCTAAACCATTCTCGAATCTAGCTTAAGACACACAGAAACACACAGAAAGCTTCGCCCGGGTAAAAAGGTAAAATTCTTGAAACTCGATCGCAGCGCCACCTATCGGGTCCAATTTAATATAGCCTATGTTACTCGGGGATAATGTAGCTTTCCAAAGGTGAAAGAATTTTTGAAATCGGTCCAGTAGTTTCGGAGCCTATTCATTACAAACAAACAAACAAACAAACAAACAAACAAATCTTTCCTCTTTATAATATTAGTATAGATAGTATAGATAATTGGTATTAATATGGTATTTCTCTATAGATAACGATTCAAAGGGACGGTTTGGAGGGAGCGCAGCTGTAATATTTTACGGGTATGAATTTAGCGGAGATTCATCCTCGCCAGAAATATATTTAGGTGCCAACGCAACGTGACAGATGGCTAGTCTAGCGCCGCTTTTCAACCGAGGCTGTGCATCTTTGAGCAGTCCGTGAGTGGATAGGCAGAGTAGAGTGCCAGCTCTCTTTGACTTACAAACCTCAATCTCTTCACCCACACATTGACATCTTATTACCCAAATAACACTTTTTCTATTATAACTGTGTTATGACAGATCAAAGAATAATTAAATCCATCTATAAGACATATAGTTTTTAATACACAAACTAAACTAACAATAAATAACATAAAACTGGTACAATATCAAATGAAGTCATACAAATATTTCCGCACATTGAAACCCACTGTTTGCGCCACTGCCGATATGAAATCGTAACCAACTATACATTTATATTTTGCTGTGTCCAAGTCTACCTCCTTGCTCCCAGCTATTAGCTTAAGCTCAACTAAAGTTGCTATTTGAGCTAATAAGTTACTTGTGAGGCCAATCTTCTCTTCTAGAATAGCATAGAAGATGGCCAACAGTCTGTCCAGAGTAAACAGCTTTGGACCGAGCTGTGTGCTCAGTTTTTCACTTATCTTTGCCTTTGCTTTAACTTGCTGCATCCTCTTCCTTTGTTTCCCGTGATTCTTCATGAATAGCCGCTTGTCTTCCTTTGGAGGGTTGTAGCTAGCTAAATATGCAGCGATAAGTAGATACTTGGCATAATAAGGCAGTTCAAAGCTCTGAGCAAATGTTTTAGTTGAAGTCAGTTCCTCTTTGAGTGTGTTCTCGAAGTCATAGCTTTGTGTGTGACCATCATTCTCCTTGCCTGGGGAAGGGTTTGTATGGTTTGCAGTGCTTATTCTCAAGTAAAGGAGTTCTAAGCTTGATTTCAATATGGGCGAGATGTGGCGCCACAGTCTAGTTAAATCACTCGCTTGGATTTCACCCTTGATGATAGGTTCGCAGTATTTAGTAAAGTTCACACTTGCCATGTGTTGTAATTCGATCAAATCACGGCACGGTCGGTAGAAAACACTCAGAAATGCATTCAAGAAGTTTGCAAAGAGTTCAGGCTTCTGTAGATCATCTTTAATTTCTTCACTTATACTGTTATTGCTCAATAAAGTCTGAATGAATGACTTCTGACGTAAGAAAATTATTTTAAATAACTCTTCCTTGTTGTAATTGCGAAAGAAAAGCTTTATAGGCTCCCGGACACCCATTTTGAAATAGAAATTTTCGTAAACTAAATGAGTAATAAATACAGTGCAAATGTTGAGGTCACAAAGTTCTCTGAGCCTCAAAAATGCAGGCATCATGTTCTGTTCCATGGTACGAAGCCTCTCAGCTCTGTCAAACACTATTATCATCTGTTTGTAGTCACTTTGATTGTTCCTCAATCGATTCAATCCATGAATTAAATCTAACATGGAATCGCATTTTACATCGATGTCCTCGTCCTGAAGGCCCGATAGAATGTTCTCGTACATAATTTTTGGAGAATAGCACTCAATACAGTCAATAAACACGTGATTTATCTCTAAATACTCAAGAATAGAACTTACACACAAAGTTTTGCCGGTAGCCATGCTCCCGCTGATAAAAATAGAACAAGGCAACGGTTCGTCGTTATCTCCAAACAAGTTGAACAGTTCATTTAACTGCCTTTCCCTGCAAGGCACCTTCTTTGTAACTTCATCCATTATTATAAACTATACTTTCGAATTAAGCGCAAAACAAACATTTAATTTCGAAGCTGTCTTATCAACTTGTTTGTTTGACGACTTTGACGTTTAACTGGTTTTGTTCCCGGCGTTCCCGCCAGATTTCGAATTTGACATGTGAGTCATGTGACGTTTAAGGTGCGGGCTCAATGCGACGATTTTAGATGTAAATTATAGCTACAACTTTTTTTTTCAGAATTTCGCAGTGGAGCTACAGTTGGAAAATGAAGCGGAGATAGACATCGATTTATTCAAAGATGCTCTGAATAGAGCAGGTGGTGCGAATTACGGAACTGGGATCAGAGATTGATTTAAATAAATTGTTCAATAAAATACCGCATCTACCACTTTTGAAATAAGATTTTAATTTAACTCTGTCCCTTTCGCTTTTTATTACAACTGAATGATCGAAAAGGACAGTAGTTACTTCTATAAAATCGTAGTGGTATTTTTTTATATTTAATACGAAATCGGCCAATTGCAGCCCCAAATTTATTTTTTTACTTAGTCATCAGTCATGTGTTGAAATTTGTTTATATTTGTCATTAAATATATTTTTATTATAACATAATTATTTTTAAATTATTGGAGATTACACATGCTTTACCAGTCATTTTAAACAAATACGATTTTTTTAAATTTATCAATCTAATAATACCTATTGTACGAAAGTTTGTATTTCAATATTTGAACGTAAGGTTTTGCCAAAAAATTTGTGAATGTTGCCATGTAGAAGGCGCGATGAGTGCATTTATTTTTCTCGTCTACTTGTATATTTATCGACCATTGCCGAAATTTTACATTGTATACAACAATATAAACTTTTACTAGCTTTTTACAATGACTAGTATTTTAATCTACAATATTATTGGTAAAACATTTTAAATAAATACCATAACCAAACAAACAATTCCTATTTCTTTACCCTCGATAAACTTGCTTTATAAATATATCCTCACGCCTACCCACAGGGGTCCCCGAAGGGGTAGGCAGAGGTGTCTATGTAATACTCATACTATTCCCACTTTTCGCCTGAGATTTATTGGAATTCATTTGTGGAAGCCTTTGTCTAAGAGTGGGATATACCAGGCTAATAGTATAGGTAACATCCTAAAAGACTGGTATACGCATTATAAAAAAATACTTTGTTGGGTTGGTAACAAGGCAAGCATCAAGCATGTACCATCCGACTATATAGAAATAAAAACTAAACGCTGAATAAACTGAATTTACTCATTTGCAGAATGGAGACTTACTCCATTTTCATTTTATATTAAAATTTCAGGGTATTTAGTTACATATTGTTTTATATTTTATAAAAAAGAACTGTAATTAATTATTATTTATTGCCATATAAACACTACAAATGGATAACATTTCGGTAACAAATGCGTTAGTAGAACTTAAATTGAACTTTAGAGCTGTATGTAGGTAATATTTTAGGTCTTGGGGTACCAAGTTAACTAGATACTGTTTCCGTAGCACCGTCTAGTAATCCGCCTGATGGTAAGCGGTTACCGCCACCTATGGACGCAACAAGGATATGACGCACTCATACATTTAACAGCTGGGCTCTTATCTCTGTTGCAATTCCTTCCATTGACTACTGTTCAGAGCTGTGTTCGAACTTCTCCCTCTCTTCCCACCTAAGATATTTTTAAAAGAGCTGTCATTTATAAGACCTGTCACCTCATGGTGCACTGCTGATCCCTTGTCTTCAAACTATCACCTCTGGAATATTAGCACTAATAGGTACATTATAATAAAAGTATTTAACTAACGCACTACGTTAATAAACAAGTGTATTTAAATTGGAATTATTGTTAATTATTGCTTTCTTTATTTATCCTAGTATAATAATCTAATCATAAGGTTTACAGGATGTCTCAGAAAATAGGACAGTTGCTCAATGAACAAAAGCAATTTAAGAATAAAAAAGAAACTACAGTTTATGTTGTCAAATCCTAACCTTATTTGCACATAAAAATCTGTATCTGATTTCTGGTGTAGAATCAACTTTTTTTAAATATCATTAATATTTCCTCACGCCTTCCCACAAGGGAACCCGAAGGGGTAGGCTGAGGTGTAAAGGTAGTACCCACACACCCACTTTCCGCCAGAGATATCATTAATAGTTTTTGAAAAAGCCTATTCTCAACACCCGACAACTTCTAGAAGACAACTGTTCTATTCTGAGACAGCCAGTATTTCCTTGTTTAGTTTATAGTTTGTATATAAAAGGCAACATTTGTACACCTTATAATAATCCTATTAATATTATAAATGCGGAAATGTAGTAGGATTCGTCCCTCTTTCACGCAAAACATCTCAACGGATTTTTAATTAAATTTTACGATATTATTGCTGATACATCAGAAGAACTAAGGTTGCATGAACATATTGTGGGAATAAAAAAAACATTGAAATCTAATTTAAGACGCTAGACACATTAATTCATACAAATAGGTATGAAATAATAGCACAATGGATGAAATGAATGGAGTCTGATAGGTAAGCTAACAAAAAGTAGTTTATAATAATAATGATGTTAATTAATACAAAACAAAAAAAGCCGTGGTGGCCGAGTGGTTCGAGCAGTTGCCTGCGACGCAAAGGTCGCAAGTTCGAATCCCGACTGTACCAATGAGTTTTTTCTGAACTTAAGTACAGTGATTAGTCACACCACGAGCTTTACGGTGAAGGAAAACATCGAGAGGAAACCTGCATACGTCTGAGAAGAAATTCAAAGGCGTTTGTATAGTCGTGCTGGAGTAACGGCGATGGACTCGCCATCTGTCACGTTGGCACCTAATATACCTCTGGCGGAAAGTGGGTGTGTGGGTATTACCTATACACCTCTGGCTACCCCTTCGGGGACCCTTGCGGGAAGGCGTGAGGATATATTATTTATATTATATAATTAATACAAAGAAAAAGACAAACATACATTTTTCCTTTTGTAAATATGTATGGAAGCCCGAAAAAATAATCATATATGGATAAATCGCAGTTCCGATATTGTATCAAATTGACAACCACCTTATGAAGTCGGTTAAAAGGCCGATTCTGGCTTGACCATGATAACCATGCTTTGGTTTAACAAGTACTATTCTTCAATCTCCAATGACGTGTTACCTTACATGTGGGATTACTATTGCCACTTAAATATTTATAATTAAATAAAAAAAAAAATTGTTTCTATATCATCCTCTCAACTGTCACACCTACCTTTTCTTTCTCTGTTTCTTATCTCTCTCTACACTGGTTGCCTGGTAGAAATCGCTTTTGCGATAAGGCCGCCTATTGTGCCTACTATATGTTTTTCTTTGTCATTTCTGTTTGTTTTTTTAAAAGTGTGTGTTTGTACAATAAAGGATATATTATTATTATTATTATTTATCTTGCGAACTATGGGTGTCCGCTGACCATAGGTAGTGGATATATTAATGACAAATAATATGGGAAAGTAAATTAACTAAACGTATATGTAAACATGGGTATTATGCTTATTATTAGAAAATGTTACACAGTACTGTTCAGATCACACACTTATTATTATACTAGCTGTCCCGCCAAGCTTCGCCCGGGTGAAAAAGTAAAAAAAACACGTTTTTTAACTATTGCTTCCCCTATGAAAGCAATAGTTGAAAAACGTGTTTTTTTTTATTTCATAAAAAGTTGAGTTTCATAAAATCCGTTCTTCCTCTACACCGCGTAAGGAATACTCCTACCAAATTTCAAGTCAATCGGCCTTATAGTTCCTGAGATTTCGTGATGAGTGAGTTCACAAATGGGATCTCCTATATATATATAGATTTATTTATAGCCAATTGTGTCCTGCTGGGCAAAGCCTCCTGTCCTTCCACTCCCCACAATCGAGCGCTATCTCCGACCATTTGCTCAGGCATGTCCACTTCGTCCCGCCATTCTTTTTGGCCTGCAACACACTTACCTCCTCAATAAAAGAAAATCTTAAAAAAATTACAAATGCGAAATTTTGTGTTTTGGTAAATTTTTCACGCAGCAACTACTGAACGAAATCGAATGAAATTTGGCACAGAGATAGATTATAAGCTGGATTAACAATCAAGATACATGTATGTTCAAGAAAAACCCTCAATGAAATCAAATTATACGAAGATTGAACCGTGGGCCACCGATAATTACCAAAGACTAATCTTTATGAATTTAGCGTATGAAATATATAACCTTTGAATAAGATTTTTTCCCACTAGTTGGGATGAAGCGAAAGAGGTATGTAAGTCTTGGCGCTCTAGTCTCTGCCTACCCAATGAGGCTCGGCGTGACGATCTGTATGTATGTATTTTAAATAACTATTTAGTGTCCATCCAATACTATATGGTAAGCGTGTGGTCCACGACAGTACTGGTCTGGTGGTCTGGTGGTATGGGAGTATCAGTCTCTGGGACTGAGTGCTCGCAGCAGCTTGCTCTTGCTGTAGCGACCGAACAGCACATTGAGCAGAGCTACACCATACCCAGTGGCGCGCTCTCCCTGCAGAAGATAAATAGTTTAAAATTCTATCGGCGATGGACGTCACGTTGACAACTAAAATTCTCAAACTAATGCAGGTGTCCTCTCGATGTTGACCTTCACCGTGAAGCTCGTGGTGAGACTAATCACTGTACTTAAGTTCATATAAAAATATAAATATAGAAATCAGTTTGTATGCATGTCCTTTATAGAATCGTAAACGGCTGGACCGATTTAAATGAAATTTTCTGTGTCTTCAGGTGGATTTGAGAAAAGTTTATATTCACAGTTGGACCCGATAGGTGGCGCTGCGATCGTGTTTCAGGAAATTTTACCTTCACCCGGGCGAGACTGGGCGGGACAGCCAGTATATTAATTAAAATGACAAATAGACAATCCGATTATTGGCTGGTATACGTACACAAATAGCAGGGGCGGCCATGTCGATGTGCAGCCACGAGCCGGGGAAGTCGAACCCGAGGTGGGCCAGCACGAACAGCCCAGCGCAAGATGGCTGCGCGTTGTTGCGGTCCTGAGACGATGAATAATGACACATTTATTGCAGCAATGTTTACACACAATTTAGTACACATAACATCACGCCGATTCAAAGAGCCGTAGTGGCCGAGTCGTTCGACTAGTCCGAATCCCGACTGTACCAAGAGTTTTTCTGAACTTCTCTTTTAGTTATTTATATTATGTTTTCTTTATAAGTATAATAATACTCCAACTTCTTGGTTTTCCAAGAAAATAAAAATTACAAATTTGTTACTAATGATGACAACAATGGTATGCAGTTTTATTTCTTACTTTGACAAGGTGGTCTGAGTCCTTGTTTGTTCGATTTTTATCCTTTATGTAAATTTTTGTTGGAGTAAGTAACTTATTTATTTTTGGTACCTGTTTTATTTTACTTATTATTTCATTATCCTTATCAATGCCTGATATATTTTATGTTACTATAAGGACTAGAGGTTGAGTGGTAATTTACCTGGGGGTCGAGTGGTAATTACATAGGGGTCGAGTGGTAATTACCTAAGGGTAGAATGGTTATTACATAGGGGTCGAGTGGTAATTACCTAAGGGTAGAGAGGTAATTACCTGGGGGTCGAGTGGTAATTACCTAAGGGTAGAGAGGTAATTACCTGGGGGTCGAGTGGTAATTACCTGGGGGCCGAGTGGTAATTACAAAGGGGTCGTGTGGTAAGGGGTAGTTACTCACGGCGACGCTGTTCTTCATGTCGGCGACGCAGCTGGTGAACTCGGGGAAGTGCAGCTCGGGGGCGAAGGGCAGCGCGTGCGCCAGGTCGCCCGAGCGCGCGCCCGCCGCCACGCAGCGGCGCTCCCAGCCCGCCGCGTTGGATAGGATGGCCGCGTGGTACTTGCCTGTAGCCGTGCCCTGCACACCCCACACATCATACATTATACGACTGGAGACACGCTGCCCGACTGGTTGGGGTAAAAAGGGGCGTTCAATAATTACGTGAGGTGTTCTAGTGGGAAGTGGATCAAGCTAAATCTATCTCATTTAGGGGGAGGGGGGTCTTAGCAAATACCATGTATTTTTTCAAGCAAAAACGGTGTAAAATTTGTGAAAAGCGGGGAGGGGGGTTTTCTCAAAAATGCCTCACGTTAATGGACGCCCCCAAAACTCTATAACGCAAAGGTAACAGGCGCGAATCCCGACTGAACTAATGAGTTTTCCTGAACTTAAGTACAGTGATTAAACACACCCCGAGTTTTACGGCGAAGGAAAATATCCGAGGAAAATTTGAATATGGTTGAAAGAAAATTCAACGTTTGTATTATTTTGAGAACCGGCGTTGGACTCGCCGTCTGTCACGCCTCTCTATCAGAAGAACACTTCTGCCTGCCCCTTTGGGGACCCTTGTGGGAAGGCGTGACCATACATATACAGTTTCTTCAATAAAATAGCTCAGTAAATCATAAGGCAGCGGTAGTAGAAAGTGTTTTTTTTTATTTAGTGGATACCACTTATGTAACAAGCAAGCTATCCGCCTAATGGTAAGCGGTTACCGGGATACATACCTGAGCTCCTGTGAGTGTGGCGATATCGACAATAATGTCGGCTTTCAGATCTTTAGACGCGTACACCACTCCGTCACTTAGCACAAGGCGGCCTGCGATGCAAACAATAGCATTAATGTCTTTATATTAAGACTCTATTTTGTTTGAACCTTGTGACATTGAAATTGGATAGGATGGTACAACATGGAAGCTAAGGCACGAGCAACTACAAAATTGAAAAGATGGATAGAACTGCAGGGCAGAGTAAGTTGAATCCTTATACCAATGAGTTTTTCTGAACTTAAGTACAGTGATTAGTCACACCACGAGCTTTACGGTGAAGGAACAACATCGAGAGGAAACCTGCATACGTCTGAGAAGAAATTCAAAGGGTATGTATAGTCGTGCTTGAGCAACGGCGATGGACTCGCCATCTGTCACGTTGACACGTAAAGTATATCTCCGGCGGAAAGTGGGTGTGTGGTTACCTACACCTCTGCCTACCAATGAAATTTGAAAGGTGTGCAATCGCGGGGCGCAACCGACTGGGGCAGGACCACCACCTTATAGAAGTCCGTAGCCAAATAACACAATTTGTGTTGTGTTACTACGCGGTGAATAAGGTTTCCAGTAATGAACTCGTTAGGGAGGGGGGAGGATTGTAATATTGTGTTGGCAGCAGAGGGATTAGTCCTATTATGCTGCCAACACAGTATAACTCTCCGAACACAGTGTGGCAACGCGCAAGTGATACTTCGGTATTGTAAGCGTAAATAGGCTGCGGTAACCGTTTTCCATCGGATGGGCCGTATGCTTGTTTGCCACTCTTATTGTATAAAAAAAAACTTTCAGCAATTAGAATATGAATAGCAATGTCACCTTCAGCATCAGTGTTGTTAATCTCCACTGTACGCCCGGAATACAGCGTGTGGATGTCATCTGGCCTGGAATAGACAACACACGACTAATTATTACAAATGCTAAAGTTTGTGTGTGTGTTTGTTCCTCTTTCATGTGAAAACTACTGAACGGATTTGTATGAAATTTGGCACAGAGATAGATTACTAGCTGGTTTAACATATAGGGTGGCTCAGAAAATAGGGTTTTTGATAACTACCCCTTATGAACTCTCGTGGACAGGTGTGGAGATACATGTATAAATATTAAGGTTAAAGCTCAAAGTATATAATATATATCCTCACGCCTTCCCACAAGGGTCCCCGAAGGGGTAGGCAGAGGTGTATAGGTAATACCCACACACCCACTTTCCGCCAGAGGTATATTAGGTGCCAACGTGACAGATGGCGAGTCCACCGCCGTTACTCGAGCACGACTATACTTGCGCCTTTGAATTTCTTCTCAGACGTATGCAGGTTTCCTCTCGATGTTTTCCTTCACCGTAAAGCTCGTGGTGTGACTAATCACTGTACTTAAGTTTTAGAAAAACTCATTGGTACAGTCGGGATTCGAACTTGCGACCTTTGCGTCGCAGGCCACTGCTCGAACCACTCGGCCACCACGGCCACCAAGTATATAATAATAATAATAAATAATAAATACCCGGGGACAATTCCACACAAATTGACCTAGTCCCAAATTAAGCAAAGCTTGTGTTATGGTAACTAGACAACGATATATTTACTTATATAGATGGAGATATACTTAAATACATAGGACATCCAAGACTAAGGTACAAATATTCGTGTTCATCACACAAATATCTGCCCCCAGCGGGATTCGAACCCGCGACCTCAAGTTTCGCAGTCAGGAGCTCTAACCACTAGACCAGATGGTTGAAAGAAGAGATTTAGAGAGGATTGGCGCTCTATTCCCTTTGTCCACTTGTGTCACGAATAGGTGTCAGGGCTCAAGTCTATAGATTATTGAAAGAGCTCTGCCCACCCCGTGGGTGAGTATGTATGAATAGGTATGTACAGACCTGGTGGCGAGTGGGCCCACGCTGTTCTCTGCCAGGCAAAGAACGGCGTAGAGGCGTATGGAGGGCGAGGCCCGCACGGCCGCGGCGAAGGCCCCCAGCACGGCCGCCGCGCCCCCGCAGTCGCCCTTCATGCCCACCATGGAGGCCTGCGCACACACCCTCCCTCATTACCAAGCGAAGGCTCCCAGCGTAATCAACCGGCACCAACCAAGACACAGAAGTAGTTTTTCCGTCCAAATCTGGTTTGTGTGCGATCCAGCGTCCATAGGTGGACAAGCTTTTTTGCTTTTGGGGTATAAAAATGAAACCCAATCTGGCTTGATGAACATTAGTGCATTAGTTATTAGAATAATAGCCGTGGTGGTTCGAGTAGTTGTCTGCGACACAAAGATCGCAGGTGCGAATCCCGATTTGTACCAATGAGTTTTTTTAAACTTGAAGTACAGTGATTACGTTACAGTCACACCACGAGCTTAACGGAGAAGGAAAACATCAAGAGGGAACCTGCATACTTCAGAGAAGCAATTCAAAGGCGTATACAGTCGTGCTTGAGTAACGGCGATGGACTGGCCATCACTTTGGCACCTAAAATATATCTCTGGCGGAAAGTCTGTGTACTGCCTATACACGGGAAGGCGTGAGGATATATTATTATTTTACTTATAGGGCACTAGGGTAGGCCATTAAATGGGCGCGTCGCGGATATACGGTAAGTACCCTAGCCTTGATGCTGAGCCCGCCGGTGTCGTAGACGATGCCCTTGCCGACCCAGGCCACGCTGTGGGCGGGCGCGGGCGGCTCGTGCGCCAGCACCACCAGCGCGGGCGGGCAGGCGGCCGCGCGCCCCACGCCGTACAGCCCGCCCATGCCCTTGGCTTGGAGCTGCTCGCCGCGGATCACGGTGGGCGGAGAGATGTCCAGCTCCTTGGCCACGCTGAAAGCTTCCTGCCGGGACGAGGTGTAACACGCACTGATTCAATTTTGTTATGATGGTTTTTCAAACCGCTTAAAAATCGATTTCATTAGTTTTTTTGTAATAAAAAACTAATGAAATCGATTAGTATGCTATATCCTTCGCAATACCTTAGATAATATTTGTACAAAGTTTAAAGCGTAAGTGTAAGAAACGAACGAACTTACATTCAGTTTTATAATCCTACTTCCTTGCAAAGTAGGTAATTAATTAAAGGTAAGTAATTCACAAAAATGCGCGGGTGAAGCCGCAGGTCTAGAGCTAGTGTTGTATAAGCGCTGTCGTCGACAGGTTGTTTCTTGCAAACCGTAGTAACGATAATGTGAAAATCTATATAAATACAATACATGTTTGTAAGACAAGATAGAACTGGTGCTCTACTCTCTGTGCCTACCCCATAAGGCACTCGGCCTAATCCTACTAATACAAAGGACACAGCTAATAATATACACGTTAATCATTCCGCGAACACTCAGGCTGTGAAAGGAGCTCCCCGTTAAGGTTTTCCCTGGAGAGTACAGCATAGAGTTCTTCAAGGGTGTAAAAAAAATCCTACAGGAACGCGCCTACTACTGGTGTACACGGTGGTAACCGTTTACCATCATTAGATTGAAAGTACCTCTATAAACTTGTCGACATCCATGATATTGGTGGGTGTGTCAGTGATGCGGGCCGCGAGCCGCGTGTACTTGGCCGCGTCCTGCAAGACGGCGAGGTCCTCGTTGGACAGAGTGCCGTCCAGGAGCACCGGGTCTACTGGAACCTCGTCATCAGGCTCGCCTTCTGAACAACAAGGTAATTCAAATCAAAATCTAAATATTTTATTCAACGTAAGGGACACAGGGAACACTTATTGAACGTCATATCTTACTAATATTATAAACGTGAAAGTTTGTAAGTTTGGATGTTTGCGGGTGTTTCACGGCCAAACGGCTGAACCGATTTGGCTGAAAGTTGAAATGGTGATAGCTTATACCTAGGAATAGGACATAGGCTACTTTTTTTATCCTGAAAAATTCAAAGTTCTTATATTATAATGTATGATGCTCTTTCACGGCATAGCGGCTGAGCCGATTCTAGCAGGAAAATTTCCAAAGCTACTTTTTCGAACTCCACGCTAGTTCGAAGTTTTTAAGAGAGGTAGGGCATAACGGGTTTCCCGTTCGAATTTGGAGCTGCCCGACTGGGGCAGGACCTCCACCTTATAGAAGTCCGTAGCCAAATAACACTATTTAAAGTGTTGCGTTCCTACGCGGTGAATAAGGTTTCCAGTAATGAGCTCCTTGGGGAGGGGGGAGGATTGTTATATTGTGTTGGCAGCAGAGGGATTAGTCCCATTGTGCGGCCAACACAGTATAACTCTCCGAACACAGAGTGGCAACGCGCAAGTGATACTTCTATTGCAAGCGTAAATAGGCTGCGGTAACCGTTTTCCATCAAGTGGGCCCGTATGCTTGTTTGCCACTCTAGTTGTATAAAAAAAAAAAAAAAAACGCTCGCGAAGCCGCGGGCATAAGCTAGTACTTAATAAAAACTAAAGTTACCACCGTTTCCAAGAAAAATACCTGCCAGGAGAAGAAACGGCGAAACAAACTCCCCGGTTTATCATTAATCATCAACATCATTATCAATAATTATCATTCAACCAGTGGCCTAACATTAGAGTAGGCCCCCAGGTACAGCAGTGCCTTGAGCACTTGCCTTCTAAACATCAAGATGTGTATCTTACCTACATAACAATAAGACCCTTGGGGTTTTAAATTTGCAGCTAGGATATCTGACCAGAAGCCCAGACGACAGTTTTTTTCGTGAAGTTTTTAGGTGGGATTTGTACAGCACTATTACCATGCTCCTCCTTGACAAGGAGTATCTCGATGCTCACGAGGCGGGCGGAGGGCGGGGCGCCGCCGCCGAGGGGGGCGGAGGCCGAGCGCGCCTCGTACTGCGGGAAGGACCGCGCCACCGCCACCGCACTGGCGTACACGTCGCGCTTGCGGCACACCAACTGACGTGCATTAAAGCCGTAAGTTAGCTTTCAATTTATCATAGAAATGGAACAGCCGCGGTGGCCGAGTGATTCGAAGTACCTGCAATCCAAAGTTCGAATCTCGACTATACTAATAAATGTTTCGGAATTTAAGTACAGTGGATTAGTCACACCACGAGCAGGTAATGAAAAGTAAATTATATATATATAATTCTTCTGTGAGTGTGTATGTCACTGAACTCCTCCTAAACGCCTGGACCGATTTTAATGAAATTTTTTGTGTGTGTTCAAGGGGATCTGGGAATGGTTTAGATTCACAATTGGACCCGATAGGTGGCGCCACCATCTTTTTTTTTCCACCCGAGCGAAGCTGGGCGGGACAACTAGTATATATATATTCTCACGCCATCCCACAAGGGTCCCCGAAGTGGTAGGCAGAGGTGTATACGTAATACCCAATATGCCCACTTTCCGCCAGAGATATATTTTAGGTGCCAACGTGATGGCGAGTCCATCGCCGTTACTCAAGCACGACTATACATACGCCTTTGAACTGCTTCTCAGACGTATGCAGGTTTCCTCTCGAAGTTTCCCTTCACCGTAAAGCTCGTGCCACCATATAAATAATAATAAAAAGAAGACAAAAATTGGCTAACAAGCAACCCTGAAGGTAAGCATTAGTAGTTTCGTGGGCATTGAGCGGACAACCTTGCAAAGATGTTGAGACTATCTTAGCACTATATACTCACAACTATGGACTCATCGGTGGTCCTCTGCGTGTTGCGCACGACCTTCGCGAGGGCGTGTCCCCTGGAGGGCGCGGCGTGCCTGGAGCGCCGCGCCGGCAGCGCCGCCAGCGAGGCAGCCCGGGGCCACAGCTCGCACGACTCGCCGCCGGCGCCCGAAACACACGACAGGCCGCGCTTCCATGCCTACACACAGGGAACACTTGACATGCTGACAGAATCAAATCAAACATCTTTCACCCAACGTAAGGGACACAGGGAACACTTATTGAACGTCACATACTTACTAATATTATAAATGTGAATGTAAGTATCTTTGTTTCGCTTTCACGTAAAAACAACTAAACCGTTCATTATGAAACTTTGTTCACGTATCCTTGGAGGTATTAGAAGTAACATAGGATACGATTTGTTGAAAAAAAATCTCTTTTACGACAGATATAAAAACCGTTTTGCTGAAAATTTTAATGGTGATGGCTTATACCTAGGATTACGACATAGGCTACATTTGAATCCCGAAAGATTCAAGGTCTTCATTCAAGTTTCTTGCTCTTTAACGGCATAGCGGCTGAACCGATTCTAGCAGGAAAATAATGTAAGCTACTTTTTAGAACTCCACGCGGGCGAAGCCGCGGGCAGGCGGGCATAAGCTAGTACTTAATAAAAACTAAAGTTACCACCGTGACCAAGGAAAAACCTGCCAGGAGCAGAAACATCGAAACAAACTCCCCGGTTTTCTATTTTAGCATTTGTTCCCTTTTACGTAGGGGTAGAAAAATACCAACTTACATATAAACTCTTTACATACATACACTACTCGCCCCCAAGCGCAGGACATTTTACACGACTTACCATACGTATTTTATTTGATCTAAGTAGTTGGAACGTGATCTTCCTCTACCTCTTCTTGCAAAGAATTTCGCTTTGTATACCTATTTCGTCAATATTTCTTCACTCATACATATCGCTATCATATTATCGCTAACGGGGTAGGCAGAGAGAAAAGAACGCCAGTTCTCTCTAGACTTACATACATACCTCTTTCACTTCGTCCATTGTTCTCTCATCCTTTCTATATGTACAAAAACCAACGCCGCATGCCTTTTTCATCATTACAATCACGCCCCTCATCTAAAATACCCTGTCAATACACCAATCATCTCGACAATAGCGCGTTCCATTCATCAGTCAACATCAAAGTCATTGCTATATATAATATCCATAACTTGACTTAATACTGATAATGACTTAACTTAACGCTACTTTACGATAAGCAAACACTATTGTACTTGGAGATAAAGGCTAGTAAATCACAATCTTGCGACAATAGTTATGGCAACTTACTGTTAATGTCTTTAGGAGCTAAAAATAAGGGATTAATTAATATTATGTAACATTTACGTCACTATCGCTCTTCGCAAGTTCGAATCCCGACTACACTTAAATACAGTGATTAATCACATCGAGACAGGATACATGTATACGTTTTTGACGAAATTCAATGACATGGCAACATGCTTGCGAAAAAAAAACTGTGCTTGAGAAAAGGCAACGTACTTGCCATCTATCTAGTCTAGTTGATAGCTAATATATATTTCCGGTGAAATGTCGGTATTGCCATACCTCTCTAATCCCTTAGCAGACTTGTTAGAATACGTGTAGGTAGCTTGTACCTTGAAATTAATGCCCCTGTGAAGATGAAATAATAAAGAGAATAAGGAAAGCAGACGAAGCGAAAGAAGTATGTAAGGATCTTGCAAGTGGAAAGAAGTGGTCTCTGCCTACCCCTACGGGAAAGAGGCGTAATTATAATGTATGTGAAGATGAAATGTACCTTTTACCTTGAAAAAATCGATTCTCAGCAATAGGCTGTACTATAAATAAACCAGTTTATAAAACACCGGACAAGTTTTAATCGGTATCTTACGATCTAGCTACGCTCGAAGTCCAAGCCTTATAAAGAGGTGCCCTTAGACGTGCCTATAATGGATTGACATATTCTTGACGGCCTTCTGGTCTAGGGGTACGAGCTCGAGGTCTGCGAAGCTGACTGCGAAGCTAGAGGTCGCGGGTTCGTTTTACGTTGAGGGCAGATATTTGTGTGATGAACACGAGTATTAGTCTTGAATGTTATATTTATGTCAGCTTTAAACTCTACAAAAGGTAATTCAATTACTTTCTGAGGTAGCTTATTAAAAAAGCTAATGTACTTTGCCCGACAAATGTGTTACCATCTGAGGGCGACACAGTTTGTTTTAAACAATTTATTATCATCCTCAATGCTTTACCAGTTACAGTAACAACTGTGTTCATTGCAATAAAATTGTTACTGCAAATACATAGCAGATAAGATAATTTTGTGGGCCGGAAGGTTGAACGAACTTTGAAGCACTGCATTCCTGAATTTTCTTTTTGTGAGAGATATATTGTTATGTGTCACAAGATATTCTAGAGGGTTAAGCGGTTCCCGAAGGGTTATGAAGAAAGGAAGCGGTTGGCATGACTGGAGAAATATCCATCGTAGTTTCTCATATAGGACACAATCTAACGTCTTAGAATTTCTACTCAAACATGCAGATTTCAGCTCGAATGTTTTCCTTCACTTAAAGTGAAGGACAACATTGCTGGAGCTGGTGACGTGATAAATTATTGTTCATAAGTTTAGAAAATATACACTTCTCATCAGAAATATCCCATATTTGTCACTATTAAAGGACATTTGACATATATTCCTAAATTTACTAATTTCTGATAATTCTCATGCCTTCTCACAAGGGTCCCCGAAGGGGTAGGCAGAGGTGTATGGGTAATACCCCCACACCCACTTTCAGCCAGAGGTATATTACGTGCTAACGTGACAGATGGCGAGTCCGTCGCCGTTACTCATGCACGACTATACATACGCCTTTTGAATTTCTCCTCAGACGTATGCAGGTTTCCTCTCGATAATCCTTACAAAGCATAAACTTGCAAGGTGTTTAGATTTTTCTGATGAGAAGAATATATTGGTACAATTGGGATTCAAAGTAGTATTTTTGTGTAGCAAATATTAAAATCTATTGGCCACTATAGCTCTTTGATCAAATACATACAAATAATCACGCCTCTTTACCATACCGGTAGACAGAGACCACTTCTTTCCACTTGCTACGATCCTTACATACTTGTTTCGCTTCATCTACTTTAATTATTCCCTCCATACATGCTCTTCGGTTTAGGGTACTCTTGACCTGGCCTTTTTTCAAGACGTCCCTAATTTGGTCTAGAAATGTCCGTCTAGGTATTATACCCTTTCCAACAATTTCATTTACACTCGCCTTATACACTTTTTTCATCAATCATTCTTCATTAATTCTCTCAACATGGCCAAACCACCTCAGCAGCCATAATATGAGCAAGTATTAATATTATTATACTAACCTCCTCTGTAACTCTGGGCTCTAGTTTACAGCGCACATCATTCCACGACAAAGTGTTGAGATGTGGTACTTGTCCTACAATCAGGACAGGCTGTTGCTCCGGGTCCGATGCCTTGAGACCCCATCGGAACTTGAGGGTCACAGATGCATTAGACATCCTGCGGACTAGAGATTTGACTATTAAATAGTGATCCAATGTGTATAATAGTCGTTGGCACCTACGATATATCTCTGGCGTAAAGTGGGTGTGTGGGTATTACCTACACATCTGCCTACTCAAATCACTCCCCACTATAGTTATATTAAAAACTCATAAAGTTCTTAAATTTTAATCATTATAGAATCTGCTGCTAGGATTGTTTATATATATAGGATAGTTTTTGTTTCAGTGTTTTAATGACAATTCTCATTGGTCATTACAATTAACTGTCTGTGTTCATACATTCCTAACTTTAATATAAATTTGCTAATATAAAGTAAAGTTAGTTAGATTTTCCTTATCAAGAGTCTACACTGTAGGTGTTTAGTTATATATATGGGTATCTTTATCATTTGTGCTATTACATACACATACAAACTGAGTTAGTTCAATTTAACATGTATAAACATAGTACATATCTCCATATGTATTCATAAAAATAATATTGAATCCGTTTGTTTGCACCCCATAATCAGCAAAGTTCTATGTTTACAGAACTTACAGAACACTGATAAACATTATCAATTAACGGTTAAAAATCGTTTTTTATGAGTATTTCTAATTTACATATAGGTCTATTTTAAATGTGGTTTATTAATTACATATATAGCTAACCTAAAATGTGATTGATTTTAATAGTACCTATTAACTGAACGCTTTTATAAATAAGGTCGTAGGTACAGTCATAACGCAAGGATAACACAATCAAAAGGTCATTCACCTGCCACATTAGCTGGAAATCTAATTACACCAATATATGTCGTAAACGTCTTTAATATTAACATGATTGCTTATATAACCCTAAAACATATTACGAAAGATAGTAAACAGAGCAACCAACTAGTTTACAGCGCTAACTTTAAAAATTCGCTTACCTACCGTCTTCTCTTCACCGCTTACAACCAACGAATGCAGCAAAACTCAATGCACATTTGAATAGGATTTATACGTTTATTGCTTAGTCAACAAGTTAATGAGATAACAGATACGTAAGTTTGTATTATAAATAAATATTGTTTAGTTTTATTACGAAAAGTGATCCTGCACTTCCAACAACTTGCCAAATCATTCATTAGAAGAGGTTTTCGTTCGGAAATTCAAATATCTGTCATTTACGGAATCGAAATGTGCCCATGTAAAATTATATTTAGTTATGAAAATGTGATACCTATCAATACTATTATGTATTTAAAATTAATGAAACTAAATAGGAATTCTTATTTAATTACATAAACTTTGAGATACATGCTAACTTTTGATACTGCTCTTCAGATCATGAACTTTCAATAGTTCTGAACGAAATACGTTCAGAAATATTATATTATATTCACGTTTCACTACTTTGTAATGACAACAAAAATTCAAGGGTGTATTTATTCAATGTATTATGACACCCACTTTAATAGCCAAAAATATAACCGAATGTTAAAATAAATAACATAGCAAATGCTACGTCGGTTGGACCTCGCTTTTAAATACATACATATCACCAAGCCGAATCCCTAACGGGGTAGGCAGAGAGAACTGGCTTTCGCTTTCTCTTCGTCCACATTCACCAGTCACTTCATGCATGCCATCCGGTTTCTAGTACTCTTGACTTTCCGGTCTCTGATTCGTCGTCTCTCGTTCACTCATCCTTTCTATATATCCAAATCAATGTAAGGTACCTTTCTTCATCTTGACAATTACACCCTCGTTCACGCCAGTTGTATTGCGGATTCGATCTAAGATCTTTACGCATCGCATCACAACGCAATTTCATGCTCATCCCTCCTCCGGTAAAGAGGATCAGAGATCGGATAATTACGCCTTAGCGGGTAGGCGTGAAGGCGGCGACAAGCAGGTAGGCAGAACGGGGTAGGTAGAAGCTACAGCGCCAGTTCTCTCTAGGCTAACATAACTCTTTCGCTTCATCCACTCTGTAGTACTCTTTCTGGCTAGGAAAACAAATTTATCTAGGAACGTATAACTAAATAAAACAACGATAAAATGGAACCTCTTTTAATAATTTCCTCACAGTTAGCTATGGAACATAATCGATCACATATCGTAATTTATGGTAACTTTTTGCCGCAGCGACTATTTTGTGTAGTTCGACCAGAAATAAAATAATTCTGCATGGAGGGCGCTTGAATAGTTTTATTTATCTGTGAAACTGAATATTAGCATTATTCGTCGCGAAAGAGCGGCAATTTTTTTTCTGGTCAAACTTTACAACCTTTTTAATCTGACTATGCGTATCGTTTCACGTATTAATCACGTTTCAAGTATTTATTATTTCACAAACTTTTTACGTTAACAATACAGTGGTCTCTTGCGGTTTAGCAAGAAATTATACCGTCACAGGCTGTCCGCACCATTATGAACCATATAGACCGCATATAAAGCTCAATATTCATGGCCAACCAAACTGTAGGCTATACACACGTTCGCTTTAATGTAATTCACCAAACAGAGTCAATATAGAATGTAATTTATATCCACTAAGTTGGAGCTTAAATTTCAGTGGCGGGATAACGCAATAAGCTCTTTTAATGCAATTTTATATTCTAGAGTTCCCTAAATATATATATATATATATTTTTTCCAATTTGTACTGATGTCTATCGGAAGCCATTCATAGTGTCAGTACAATTGAACTTTGAATGGGTACAATAATAATGATTGATATAACCAAAACCGCAAAATTATTTAATCAGAGTTACCACACCGCAATAAAATTACATTACTTTATATACAGGCTGTTTAAAAAAATAGGACACTTGCTCATATATTTGATAGGGTACAATGGCGGAAATAAAAAAAAAAACAAATACTGCCCTAACGATAAAGCTATACATGTAGAGTTTAATTACTTTTTATTTTATTTTATTTTCGTAAAAAACCCCTCATGTCATGTTTCGGAGTTATAACCCCCTTTAATAACATCCTAACTATTTTATCCTTGTACCTATTTGTTAAATTACATCGTCATGAGGATATATTCACAACACCCTAGAACATCTAGAAGACAACTGCTTTATTTTCTGAAACAGCCTGTATTTGAGAATAATACTAAACTATTAAAAAAAATATATAAATTATGTCTTTCTGAAGCTCATCTATACATATCTCTTTGAATGTGTAATTCTGCATTTTTATATTTTGATGGGGATACAAAAAGAATAGTATCATTAGAGTTTGGCATTGCTCGGCTTTAATTCCAAAAACCATTTACTTAAAGAAAACACGTTAAAGTTTATTTAATAGTAAATAAATGATAACAAAGCATTTATTTCGAGAATGAAAATACTAAAGGCACTTTTACAGCATGAGTCATCGTTCTAAAATAAATGTTACAACATTAAAAAATATATAACGTTCATAATTACTAGTAAAGAAAATACCATTAAACCATCGATTATTTTGAATAACACATGATTAAAAAAAAGCAATTCCATATCATCTGTAATACTTCAAATCAAAGCAGGCTTTGCTTGCTCTTAAAAACAAAAATAATATATTTCTATTATATAATGTAACATATAGTGACACTAGATGGACCTATACCGATCTTAGAACAGGTCATGACGGAGTTCTATCGTTCTAGTACTTATATACTATCTAGAATAAACCTCTATGTACCAATATCAAATAGTATGATCACCATTATATAAAAAAAAATACTAAACTTGAACGCATACTGTTCAGATAAAAACACAATCGATTTGAGAGCCTCCGCCTGTTTTAAGTCGGTTAAAAATGAAAACTAGTAATAATTGATTTTAATATCGTAGGTATATATTTAGCATTAATACTTTTTAATTACATAACATTTTAAATATCAACTTTTTTTTTTACAGAAAAACACTTTTATTGTCATTTTTATAAAAGAGACATTAGTTTGTATTTACCTGTACAAACAAAAATTATATTAAACGTTTATGATAATTCTATGTAGGTATGTATCTCTTCACGACTCTCCCCAGGGGTCCCCGAAGGGGTAAGTACTGGTGCATACTTACCACGTTACGTTGGAGATATATTAAGTGCCAACGAGACAGATGGCGAGTCCATCGCCGTTTCTCAAGCGCGACTATACATACGTCTTCGCATCGCATGTCATCAGAAACGTATGTAGTTCCCTTCACTGTTAACTCGAGGGCTCTAGGGACTTAGTTAAGAAAAACTCGTTAGCACAGACGGCGTTGTCACCTGCTTGATTTTACAAGAGCTATTCGAACAGTACAGTGATCAGTCACACCACGAGCTTTACGGTGAAGGAAATGATCGGGAGGAAACCTGCATACGTTTGAGAAGCAATTCAAAGGCGTATGTATATTCGTGCTTGAGTAACGGCGACGGACTCGCCATCTTTCACGTTGACACGTAAAATATATCTCTGTGTGTGGGTGGGGTACCTATAGACCTATGCCTACCCCTTCGGGGACCCTTATGGGAAGGCGTGGCGTTATATATATTCGATCCACTGGGCTATATACTACATATATGGATAAACAAACATAAAAATATCAATACAATGTCTTTTGTAGAGAAAAATACAAACCTTATTAGCATTGTCCAAACTGAGTTCAAATTTCACCCTAGCGACAGCTACCAGCACCTCAATTTGGACAAATCTAAATACAGGATGTTTCAGAAAATAGGACAGTTTCCAAATTAAGTGATACGCCACCATGACAGGAAGCTAATAAAAGAAAACCTGTGCGTCTCTGGACGCATGACAGTAGTGATAACTTAAATTAATCCAAGTTGAACTATTTCTTATTGAAATAGTTTTACTCTTAAGTTTCTTGTTTCAATTTTAGCGCCATCTAGTTAAACTTGGCAGAACTAGTTGGCGAATCAATTGATTATATTTAGCATTATTGCAAAGCTATTTAGTAGTGTTTATACACAAGTACAGATGGCACTTTTTCCCTCGCATAAGAAGTTACCACTTAAAAACAATTCAAAATAGATTTTTTTTTCACCTTATTTTCACATAACTATGTTTTTTATTTTTTGTCATCCACAGTATCTGAAAAACCTTATAAAATCATGTTACGGAGTGAATATAATACTCCTTTTAATAAAGTTGACTTTTTCGTTATCTTTAGATCGATTCGTTTCATCCCTTCGTCTTGAGGATAATATCCTCGACACTCGACAACTTCTAGAAGACTGTTCTATCATCTGACACATCCTCTATGTAATAAATAACAATAATGTATACCGCGATGTGACCTATTAAGACTTGTTATAGTAAATAATACTACCAAAAACCCGTACGAAAACAAAAAAAGCTATTTTAGTATTTGTGATGAAGGATGTTGTGTCTTAATGAATAAGTTATTAAAGATTGAATTTCATTGAAGGCAGGCAACAGGTCTTCAATTAGATTGAGTTAAATTAATTTTTAACGTAGTTTTTAAATGAGTTGAAACATTGAAATTGCTTCAAAAGACTGAACTTCAACCTTATTGCTAGTTCGTTAAGACACAAAATCGTTGAACACCTACAAAACCGGTAATAAACCACTTAACCCGCCGCTATATACAAATTACCTACACAACTAGAATTAGCAACGACATTTATATTCTATATCTAAAGAATAGTATCTTACAAAAGATTAGGAGAAATTTAGACTTTAAAGCAACGCACTTATAGCTTAATTTACAATACACAGTATAATGAAGAAATGTCTTTTCTACCAACGATCATATAAAAAACAAATGTATCTTTGACCTCCCCACAAGGTCCACAAATGGGTGCTGTGCCATGACAGATGGCGAGTCCATCGCCATTTCGCAAGCACGATTATACATAGGACTTGGAATTTCCTCTCAAACTAATGCAGGTTGCATCGTGAGCTTTGCCTTCATTAATTATACTTAAAGGTCATAACAAACAAGTTCAAACTGGCAACCTTTCGTTACAGCTACAATAACAACACGTCCACCGAGGTGCAAACAAAATTATTTAGCTACAGCTGTCTTATACAAAACACAAACTTAAAATATCGCATTCCAATTATTCTAGATTCAAAACTATGTTACATACCAAACACATACACTCCGTTTGCGGAGTCGGGTAAATTGACATGAACAATGTTCGTTACAACATGCGGAACATTTAAAAATACATAATAATTTATATACGTTAATATTTATTATAGATACATAGATCAAATCGACTGAACACTCAAGGATGGGATCGTCAAGAGTACTCCAACCGGCGAGTTTGTATGAAGATACGAATGGATCAAAAGACATTTGTATGTCTCGAGAGAACTGGCGCTCTACTCTTGCCGGTTCTTCTCCACGGAAACGACCAACCTGAACATGAAACATTTTGATTTCGACTACCTCTGCCTACCCCGTGAGGGACAATAATTAAATATGGGGTAAAACTCATTCTATATTCATGCATATCATGATGGCGAGATCCTTCACGAGCAGGCAGAGAATAGAGCGCCAGTTCTCTCTAATACATACCTCTTCCACTTCGTCCACATTAATTCTATATAATAAAAATAACTAATATGTATTTTAATAAAATGATTATATATGTTTATATCATCATGTACGGGACAGGCAGAGTATAAGGCTCCAGATCTCTTCTCTTTCTCTCATATACCTCCTCTCATCTCGTATAACTACAAGCCTTTCCATAAGGCCCCAAAGGGTAAGGTGTATCTCATATTCATGATACAGATGAGTCTTTATCGAGATGAGGTTTTATGAGAGGTAGGGTAGAACGGGATTCCCGTTCGAATTTGGAGCTGTCCGACTGGGGCTGGACCTCCACCTTATAGAAGTCCGTAGCCAAATAACACAATTTATTGTGTTTCCAATAATGAGCTCCTTGGAGAGGGGGAGGACGTTATATTGTGTTGGCAGTTATATTGCGTATATAACTCTCCGAACACAGAGTAGCAACGCGCAAGTGATACTTCGGTATCGTGAGCGTAAATAGGCTACGGTAACCGCTTCTCATCAGGAGTACCTTAGGCTTGTTTGCCACTCTAGATGTAAAAAAAAATGGAGACGGTAGGCCATTTCTGTCTACGGGTTAGTTTCAATTTTATAAGCTCAAAATCGCTTTAACAAACCGCCACACGGCTGAAATCATACCGTTAAACCTTAATAATAATTATCCATATTACTAACTCGATAACTATTCCAAAAACTTTACGATTCATTGACGAACGGCCAATAAGTTTCAATCAGTTTGAATGAAAAGTGAAAAGCAACCATATGGCCTACTGATGTTAAGCGATTACAGCCACCAGCAGCTGAAACGTCAATGGTATTTACTCGCGCGTTTCCTACTCTGGAAAAATCATACCATTCTTGAAGAATTCCATACATATCATCACGCCGAACCCCAAAGGGATAAGCAGAGAGAGTAGATCGCTCGTTGTCTTAAGACTTATTCTCTTTCGCTTCATCTACATACATCAGAGATATTCAGTCTAAAGGGTACTGGCAATTCTCTCCCTGCCTACCCCGCGAGGACTCGGTGTGATGATAAGTACGTATGAATTAATTTCAGGGATAGTTTTAAGTCCGTAATGATCGACCCCTAAGTTTTTTAAAAATTTCATTACATATTTATAAAATACAATTATTATATCCCAATGGAAACTTTTCACAGCCACAATACATTTATAAGAAAAAAACAACGTTTAATATAACCTCATTATTGAATTCGGTTCAAAAACCCATATAATTATATAACGAGTCTTTTTCTAAGCTGTGATGGAAAGAGAGGCAAGACAATAAAAATAATTCCATTATTAAAACATCACCACCGAAGTTGTGATTAACTTTGTACCTTAACAACAAAAAAGTTGGATTAAGATTAAAATTCATATGACAATTATAAAAAATCCTCACAAATGAATAACGAGCGGGTAAATCAAACAAAAAAAAAACCAATTCTATCACAAGTAAGTTAAACATAATAGATAAGCGAATTTAGACCTTACGTGGTGAGATGCGCTCAGTAGTTAATATAGTAGGTTATAATTGAAGATAAAGGCTATATTCGTATGAAGCTATAATTTAACGCTAAGCTGAAGCGACACAACCAACTAGCAGAGCACCTCACACTGCGGAATACGCTGGAATTAGAAAAAAAATTATTAAAAAAATTATTTTACTGGCTGTGCCCCATGTATTCCCGGGTAATAAGTGAAAAATATCTTGATGATGAAGATTTGATTGAAGATGCTAACCCAGCCAATAATATATCTCTGTGCTAATTTTAATCAAATTTCGTTCAGTATAGTTTTTGAGTGAAAGAGGAACAAAGAACCTCACAAACATTTGCATTTATAATATTAGTAGGACTGTAAGATAATATCGCCGTATGCATGTTTGCCACTCTTATTGTATAAAAAATATCTATAAATATCTATACTAATATTATAAAGAGGAAAGATTTGTATGTAAGTATGTTTGTAAGCAATTGGCTCAAAAAGTACTGGACCGATTTTAAAAATTATTTCACCATTTGAATGCTATATTATCACTAGTACACTTACGTGTATGTGCAGAAGCGGTCACCATATCCTCGGCGTGGAGAGGTCGCCGAAGCCCGCTTCGCGAGCCTTCCAGTACTCGCCGCTGAACACCCACATCTCTTCCCCATCCTCTAGCGCTCTACTGCAAGTTCAATTATAAAGAGGCACTTGAACTGAAGCTCAGGAACTGCTTATGCGAACTGGAAAGTTATTTTTGCTTTCGATATCCCGTGTATTGAGGAAGGCAACCTATATGTATAGCTCAACTTGTTTTGTACTCAGTTTGAAAACTATTAAAAAACATCGACTGGAAGAACGTTGACAAACTGTCACAGGTATTAATCTTATTAACTTACTGGAACATCACCAATGCAATGCAACCTTTATGAATCAAAATAAAATATTAAACTTTTATTTATTATTATCTATATCATCATGCTCCTATTTAAGGGAGTAGAGCGCTATAGCTGCAGCGGCTGGTCGCGGCGTCGCTCGCGCTGCGCCTGCTGCAGCTGCAGCTACAGGAGAGGGGGCGCTAGTTACCGGAACCAGGCGGGCTGGTGCAGCGGCTGGTCGCGGCGTCGCTCGCGCTGCGCCTGCTCCAGCTGCAGCTTGTATCGTTCCGCGCTGTCCACGTCACCCTCCTCCAGTGCGCGCTGGTCCGGCCTGCATCATCATCATCATCAATTGCTTTATTTAATACTTCTTCAAACCTTCACAAAAGGTCCCCGAAGAGGAGGCACGAAACCATCCACGACGCCGGAGAAATATATGTGCCCATGTGGCAGACAGCAAGTCCGTCGCCGATTCTCAAGTACGACTGTTGTGTCATCTTTGAATTTCTTATGGCTTTTCAGTGTCAATTGAGTCCAACTTATTGGGAATCTTAATTTATCGTCGATATGTCAAACGATAATAGAATGCATAAAGGAGGTTCGACAAGCATTGTAAACAAGTGACCTAGATGAGTGCCTTGAGGGACACCTAAAGTTATTTGTACATGATTCGATTTAAATTTTCATATCAATATTTGTCTAATGTATTTGAGACACGTAATAAAAAAAAGGACTATATGATCACCATTAAAAGTCACCATAAAGTGCAATGTATTATCAATTATATTAGAAGATGCAATGATAACGTGGTCGAACGCATTTTGGAAATCTTATAAACGATATAATTTATACTGACTCTATAATTTATGGCTCGGTTAATTTACGGAATTGTCGCGTAAGAACTTGCAGCCTTTATAACTCATTTGCACTCACATGATATTATGACGCATCTTGTCGACATTATAATTAAATGATTTCTTGTCACCTGAGCCTGGTGTCAGTGTGTGGAAGAGCTTCCCTCATGCCGGGCTCCAGTTCATTGAGCTCCATCGCGAACCTCGTGAAGCCATAGTAGATCTCTTGCTCCGGGGGCATTGCACCTGCATGGATACAATTTAGTCGTACACGTCGGTGAGTAAATTTAACATATTTGATGTGTGTAGGTAGGAGGTGCATTGGGTTGTGTGTAAAGAGGTAGGGGTGGGTGTTTGTATTGAGGTGGGGGGTGGGTTGTGTGAATAGAGGGAGGGAACTATGTTGGTGTGTGTATAGAGGTCGGTGGGTTGGGTTGTGTTAAGAGTGGGAGGTCGGTGGGTTGGGTTGTGTTAATAGTGGGAGGGCGTGAGGTGGGAGTGTGTATTGTGGGAGAGCGTGAGGTGGGTGTGTGTATAGTGGGAGAGCGTGAGGTGGGTGTGTGTATAGTGGGACGGCGTGAAGTAGGTGTGTGTATAGTGGGAGAGCGTGAGGTGGGTGTGTGTATAGTGGGACGGCGTGAAGTAGGTGTGTGTATAGTGGGAGAGCGTGAGGTGGGTGTGTGTATAGTGGGACGGCGTGATGTAGGTGTGTGTATAGTGGGAGAGCGTGAGGTGGGTGTGTGTATAGTGGGAAGGCGTGAGGTGGGAGTGTGTATAGTGGGAGAGCGTGAAGTGGGTGTGTGTATAGAGGTGGGGCAGAGGCGAGTACCGGGGCGCCAGAGCAGGCGCGCGCGGGGCGGGTCCCCCGCGTAGAGCGCCTCGGACCAGCGGCCGGCCAGGCGCAGCGTGCCCGCACGGCCCGCCACGCCGCCGCGCACCTCGTGGCGGCTGCCCGACCACGAGCTGGCCTGCAACACGCGCTACACTGCACACCCGCCACCCGCCACCAGCCCCCGCCCCCAGCCACGGCCTACAGCTGATACTTCAATTACTCGAAACAATTAAACTATTGGTCCATACGGTACTTTAAGAATTACCCCTAGCTCCAAAGAGCTGTACCATCCATCATCAGCTCACCTGAATAACTCAATGGAAGATACATGATACAAAATGAAATACAACACACTTTGAGATGAAATCCTACCAACACGTAGAAAACACTATTAAAATTAGGTTTTTTTCACGTAAAGGGTTTTTCGGGTAATGAAAAATCCAACTAATGTTTTAAGCACGCAAATTTTTTAGGATGTTTGCGAAACTTACACGCAAAAATCTACTGAACGGAATCGGATGTTATTTGGCACAGAAATAGATTATTAGCTGGCTAAACACATAGGATTACATACATACCTACATAGCATCACGCCGAATCCCTAACGGGGTAGGCAGTGATTATAGAGCGCCAGTTCTCCCTAGACTTACAAATAAAAATAAAATTCAGTAATATGCGGGTAAAATGTGGGACAATACTAGTTAGGGAACAAAAACCGTACCTTGACAAAGTTGAGTTTGCACGTCATGTCGGTGCCGTGCGCCACGATCTGCATCTCCCCGTACTGGTCGACCCAACGCTGGCCGCCGAACAGGTTATGCACGCACGTTGTCACCTTAACCATTTGGGAACAACATTGGCTATATAAATATATAATCACGCCTCTTTCCCATAGGGGTAGGCAGATACCACTTTCCACTTGCTACGATCCTTACATACTTATTTCGCTAAGTCCACATACATCAGTCTCTTCATACATGCTCGTCGGTTTCCAGTACTCTTGACGTTCCCGTCCTTGAGAGTCCGATCGATTTAATCTAGGTAGTTGGAACGTGGCCAGCCTCTGCCTCTTCTTGCACACACATATACACAGCAGTAGGGCGTACCTTGTTCCAGGAGTAGTGGTCCCCGGTGGTGGTGAGCCTGACGTGCACCCTGCCCGCCGGCTGGAACTCCATGGACTTGCCCCAGAACTTGGTCTTGATGCGGGCCTCCTGCCAGAAGCACCACTTGCCGGCCTCCGCGTGGCACGCCGAGATCGGCGGGTGGTGGGACACCTGGACGCACGCACGGGATAATCTACCTTACGTTTCTTATCATTCACAGGTTACAGCAAATCTCCAGAGGTATGCAGGGTTTTTTTTTTCAAATAATAAAATCTAATCAAATAAAAAAAAAACACACCAGATGTGCCCGCGACTTCGTCCGCGTGAAATAAAAAAAAAAATCTGTTTCTAAAATAAAAGTAGCCTAAGTTACTCCTTTTAATCTGCCAGTGAAAGTACCGTCAAAATCGGTCCAGCCTTTTCAGAGATTAGCCGGAACAAACAGACAGACTTTTATTTTAGAAACTTAACTTTTTCGTTCAATTCCACGCGGATTAGGCCGTGGGCAAAGTTAGTATACAAATATATATGGCGATAAGAAGGCGTTGTGAGCTCTCAACTAACCGTTTGTGGATGGGAAATGGTCACGTGACCTCACCTGCTCGGCGAGGAAGCGGAAGCCTTTGTCGTCGCGCACGCACTCATAGGTCTCCGCCAGCAGCGGGTTGAACGGCTTAGAGGCGGCGCGGTGCGCGGACGACGCGTAGGCCGACACGGCGAAGGCCGCCACCAGCGACAGGCGCTCCACGGCGTCGCTGCAAGCGGCTGCGCTGTCCAGCAGCTCGCAGTACTCCAACTCCTCGCACAGTCGCTGCCGTCATACATACACGTCTAAGGGTTGGTCTAATTGAATTACCTTTCGCAGCGAGAGCTCTTCATATCATCACGCCGAGTCGAACGGTAGGAAGAGGGTATAGAGCGCCGGTTCTCTCTAGACTTACATACCTCTTCACTAACACCGAGGAGCATGTATGAAGAGACTGATGAATGTGGACGAAGCGAAAGAGGTGAGTTCTTAAATTTTTTTTATATTACCAAGTTGGTAAACGGGCATTGGGTCGGTGGTGTTAAGCGGAAGGATATGCAAACTTAATTACATATTTTGGGACAATTCTACTGAAATTTACCTAATCCCTAAGGAGTTTGTACTATGGGAACTACAGACAACGATATACACACACATATATATGTATTTTTATATATTACTTCTGTATGTCACTGAACTCGCAGTTAACGACTGGACCGATAATGAAATTATCTGTGTGTCTTCAGGTGAATGTGAGAAATCAAAATCAAAATCAAAATATTTTATTCATCGTAAGGGACACAGGGAACACTTATTGAACGCCATATACTTAACAAAAACTAAAGTTACCACCGTTTCCAAGAAAAATACCTGCCAGGAGAAGGTTATGGTTAGTTAAGGGTTAAGGGTATGTTGGAAGGTTATGGGAATGGTTAGGGTTCGCAATTGGACCCGATAGGTGGCGCCACCATCGTATTTTTTACCCGAGCGAAACTGGGCGGGACAGCTAGTATATATATATATAGATAAATATATACGACATTCAAGACTAAGGTACAAATACTCGTATGTCGAACTCGCTACCTCAAGTTTCTCAGCTAGGATCTCTGACCACTAGACCAGACGGCCATTTGCTAGGCGATGACATTAGCTGTCAGTATATTGTGGAGCGTCACCTGCAGCATGTTGAGGGGCTCGTTGATGGTGACGGGCATGGAGATCTGCGAGAGGTCCTTGCCGATGTTCTTGTAGAGCAGGTTCCAGAGGCTGGGCCCCCCGGCCTGCGCGCGCGGCGCCGGCAGCCGCGTGCGGCGCGCCCAGCCCGCGCGGGGCTCCGGCCCGCTCGGCCGCAGCGTCACCTGCTCGCCCGACACCACTGCCGCGCACACACACACACACACAACATTAGACCAGCTATCAGCTGAATCATTCTTCAACGCTAATTTCATTAGCACGCACACACACACATCATTAGACCAGCTATTAGCTGAATTATTCTTCAACGGTCAATTCATTAGCACACACACACATCATTAGGCCAGCTCTCAGCTGAATTTACACGGTCGTTTCATAAGCCGTGGTGGAGTGGTTGAGTAGCTGCCCGAGACACAAAGATCGCAAGTTCGAATCCCGACTGTACCAATGATTTTTCTGAACTTAAGTACAGTGATTAGTCACACCACGAGCTTTGCGGTGAAGGAAAACATCGAGAGGAAACTTGCATAAGTCTGAGAAGCAATTCAAAGGCGTATGTATGGTCGTGCTTGAGCAGCAGCGATGGACTCGCCATCTGTCACGTTGGCACCTAAAATATATCTCTGGCGGAAAGTGGGTGTGTGGGTACCACCTATACACCTCTGCCTACCCCTTCGGGGTCCCTTGTATTGTAAAAAAAACATGTATTACAAATATAGAGCTCCATACACACCATCTGAATTGTCGGAACCGTCTGAATTGGCCGACCCTTCCTCGCTACTCAGCGAGCCTGCTTCTGACGATGAATCACCGTCTAGTTCTATAACACCCGCCTGTAAAGATTTATTTATTACGTAATAAACCCAAAATCCCATCTAGACAGAGCCCCCAATGAATATTGAGATCGGGTATGCCCCTATCCTTAAGGCCCGACATGACTTCAAAAGTATGCTTGGAGGGTGACAATAGCTACTATAGATAGTGCGATCCACGAAGACGCGCCCCACCAATTTCTAGTCGAGGGGGTGTATGACCCCAGTCCATTAATTGTAGTGTGCGTGTGTACTCATAGGTAATACCAATACACCCAGTGGAGAGCTAATAACGGTTTTAAAATCTAGTTCTTACCTCATCAGCAGCTATGATCTCTGTGGTCTGCAGTCCATTTTCGTCATGCTCCTCCGCGTCGAAGAATTCCGACGCGGACACGCAGGACGAGGAATAGCTCAGAGACTGCTGAAACTGCCGCGCCTGGTGACATGACACCAAAGTTGTGGAGCAGAGGGGCGGGGGGGGGAGACAAAAATATCACTGATTTGAATTGACTTCGAATCCGCAATGAAGAGACTCGCAAATCAACTGGCGTGAATGAGAGCGTGACTGTAAAGATGAAGATAGGCATGTGAAGTTGGCTTGGACACATAGAAAGGATGAGCGAAGAATCAGATATACAAACTAAAAGTGAGCATGTATGAATAGACTGATGAATGTGGACGAAGCGAAAGAGGTATGTAAGTTTAGAGAGAACTGGCGCTCTATACTCTCTGCCTACCCCGTTAGGGACTCGGCGTGATGATATGTATATATTTACTATAATACCGCATATTAATCACTATTAAACGACATTTGACATATATTTCTAAATATACACAAGTAGTTTCGATTTTTCTGATGAGAAGTGCAAACATATATATATAATAAAAATAATAATAATAATATATCCTCACGCCTTCCCACAAGGGTCCCCGAAGGGGTAGGCAGAGGTGTATAGGTAATACCCACACACCCACTTTTCGCCAGAGGTATAAACAGGATAAAGTATAAACGAGTGATACTCACTGCATCCGAGTTGGGTCCGACGGAGATTTCGGCGAGGTCCGAGGCGTCGTGGATGCGCGAGAGACGCGACCGCAGCTCTGCGTGCCACACTTCACCGGTCAATGGGACATAGTAAGGGTCACGTGCTTGCTCATGCGGATGCAGGATGGGTGACCGGGACATACATAACATATGCTCAGTATCTATATACAAGTACTAGCCGTGCCCTGTAGTTTTACCCGTGTTCAATCTCACTCTACATTGTATTAAATAAAGCGGATTGCGCGGTCTGTTCGGTTGAATCTTTGAAACGATTCAACGGATTTATAAATTTCCAGCAATAGATGGAGTGATTCAAGAAGAAGGTTTATGTTCAATATATATGTACATATTATAATAATAATAATAATATATCCTTTATTGTACAAACACACACATTTATAAAAACAAACAGAAATGACAAAGAAAAACATATAGTAGGCACAATAGGCGGCTTTATCGCAAAAGCGATTTCTACCAGGCAACCCAAGTGTAGAGAGAGGTAAGAAACAGAGAAAGAAAAGGTAGGTGTGACAGTTGAGAGGATGAAATAGAAACAATTATTATAATACTAGCTGTCCCGCCCAGCTTCGCTCGGGTGAAAAAGTTAAATTGCCAGTAACACGATCGCAGCGCCACCTATTGGGTCCAATTGTAAATCTAAACCATTCTCGAATCTAGCTTAAGACACACAGAAAGCTTCGCCCGGGTAAAAAGGTAAAATTCTTGAAACTCGATCGCAGCGCCACCTATCGGGTCCAATTTAATATAGCCTATGTTACTCGGGGATAATGTAGCTTTCCAAAGGTGAAAGAATTTTTGAAATCGGTCCAGTAGTTTCGGAGCCTATTCATTACAAACAAACAAATCTTTCCTCTTTATAATATTAGTATAGATATAAATAATAGGCATTCTACATAAATAAATACGAAAACATATACTTATATAACATACATACAATAATATATACATGTATACATATATATAAACAAGTTAAAAAGAGAAATATATAATATTATTGTACAGAAAAGCTGAAAATTCAACGATTTGTAATGTGATGTAGTAACATATATTTTTGTGTGTTTAAATCGCAAGCGCTGGCCAAACCTTACGATAGAGATCAGATTAACGTACTACGGAATTGTATATCTCAAAAAGATCGATTAAAAAGACCGCGATGATATAAATTTATATCTAAAGGATAACCCACAGTAACCATTTTTATGTTTTACATATTATTTTATCTACATAGCACCCGTGCTAAGCCGGGGCGGATCCTTACTAATATTATAAATGTGAATGTAAGTTTGTTTGTTACGCTTTCACGTAAAAACTACATAACCGATTATCATGAAAGTTTGTACACATATTACTGGAGGTATAAGAAGTAACATAGGATACTTTTTAATGAAAAAAAAAAACATTTTCACCACTGAAAAAAAGCCGGTTTACTGATAATTTTTTATGGTGATGGCTTATACCCAGGATTAAGACATAGGCTACATTTGAATCCCGAAAGATTCAAAGCTCTAATATTATAAAGGCAAAAATATGTATGTTGCTCTTTCCACGCGGGCGAAGCCGCGGGCATAAGCTAGTTATATTATAACTGCTCCAATTTGTTTGTATGTTTGTTACTCTTTCACGCAAAAACTACTGAACGGAATAAGATGACATTTGGCAAAACGATAGATTATTAGCTGGATTAACATATGTAATATGTTATATTCAAGAAAAAGCATCTGCCAATGAGATTTTGTAGACACGCGTGTGAAACCGCGGGGCATTGCTCGTTAATTTATGACAACTGCAGTGCTCCCTTGGGAAGTACAACATTGAACTATGTATTTAAACCTTTCTCTTGAATCACTATATCTATTTATGAAAGCCGCATTAAAATCCGTTACGTAGTTTTAATGATATAAGCTTACAGAAGACGGGAAGCGACTTAGTAATATATCTTCACGCCTTCCCACAAGGGTCCCCGAAGGGGTAGGCAGAGGTGTATAGGTAATACCCACACCCACTCTCCGCCAGAGGTATATTAGGTGCCAACGTGACAGATGGCGAGTCCATCGCCGTTACTCAAGCACGACTATACATACGCCTTTGAATTGCTTCTCAGTCGTTTGCAGGTTTCCTCTCGATGTTTTCCTTACTTCCTTCACCCTAATAAGGCAACTGACCTATCGGTCATCGAACTTTGAATTGTCTCATTTAATAATATGTATATGTTTTTTAGCACATTGTTAGTAATTTGTTAATCAAACTATCAAGCAAGAACGCCGTTAATACAACGCGGTCACATTAACTTGACGCATGGCTTTGATGACGTCATTTTGGCGGTCAGGTACGGTGCGAAAAAAAAGCATGTAGCTAAATAAAACTATATTTTTTATTTTATAGCATAGGTTTTATTTGTTAATCTTGCAATATGTTGCATGATGTATTTTTTTATACAATATAATTGAAAACTATTTTGTTGGTTTTAAAACACTCTCAACACAAGATTTCTCCCTTCACTGTGTATAGATTTCCCCATGTTAAAAAACAAACAATAACGAAAACGTAACAAAATATCCAACTAGTCAACATATCGACGCGCGTATCGGTAACAGAGATGCTAACCATACTGACGATTGCCGGGCGAGCTAAGGGAATGCGGGGGGAAGCGGGCGGGGCCTCGCATTCCAGCGACGCGTCAAGTTAATGTGACCGCGTTGTACTCGAGACTGATAAACGTCGACGTCGGTAAAGCGAAACATATCTGTTAGACTGACGCTCTTTTCTCTATGCTAACACTACGGGGAATATATATAAGAAAGCCGTGGTGGTTCGAGTAGTTGACAAAGATTCAAGTTCGAATCCTAACTGTACCAATGAGTTTTTCTGAACTTAAGCACAGTGATTAGTCACACCGCGAGCCTAACGGTGAAGAAAAACATCGAGAGGAATCCTGCATACGCTGGAAAGAAATTCAAAGACGTATGTATAGTCGTGCTTGAGTAACGGCGACCGACTCGCCATCTGTCACGTTGGCACCTAAAATATGTCTTAACTAACGTGCTTTAAAAATAGATTGGGACAGTTGTACACAAAATAACCAAATCAAACTATACAAAGCTTGTACTATGAAAACTGGACAACGATAATACTTGTATATATAGATATATACATATGTATTTAATACATAAGACATCTAAAACTGAGGTACACACAGAAGAGAGTACATCACACAAATATCCGCCCAAAGCGCGGGAATCGAACCCACGACATGCTTCGCAGCCAAGTCAGAGAACAGATACATAAATACGTGGATAAATATGACACGCAAACACACCAAATAGCATGCTTATAAACATTTGCCTTTAGTGGGAATCGAACCCGCGACCATTGACTACGACATCGTGCCAGAGGGGCAGTGTTATGTTGATTGGCTTACCCGAGTTTTGCTGTAGAGCGGAGGACAGGTTAGTCCTCAAGGCGACCATGACGGCCCCGGCGGGGGACGTCGCGCTGTCTGCCGACTCCATCGCAGCGCGGAGACGACCGCGCTCGCATACCTATAAACAAATAAATAAGTTTCGCAAAGAAAATACAGCATAGGCAGTTATAGATAGTGGCATACACGAAGAAGCGCCCCACCAATTTCTAGTCGAGGGGTCGCGGGATCCGGGGAGTATAACCCGAGGATAATAATTGTAGTGTGCACTCATAGGTAATCAGTGTGTACACACACACACTAATACTCAAACATTAGTGGAAGGTTGCACACTTACAGTATAAACTATAGCGAACAATAGTAGGGCGCGACTTCGTGGATGGCGCTATCTATATTCTCAATTCCTAAACTAGGCTGGGCCTGTAATATAAGTAAAATCCTACCTTTACCTCTTCTTCCTATTCCAAGTCCTTCACTGTGCAAGCTGTCCGTCTATGGAACTCGTTGCCCCAGAACATCAGACTGGCAGAATCATTGAACTCCTTCAAGAAACTTCTATTCGAATACTATTTTTCTTTATAACTTATACATATGTAAGTATATTTATGTATATGTTATTGTATGTGCTTAAAATAGGTATATGTTTCGTATTTATTTATTTAGATTGCTTAGTATATGTATATTATAGTAAATATGTATATTTCATCCGCTCAACTATCACACCTACCTTTTTTTCTCTATTTCTTTTCTCTCTTCACTTGGTTGCCTGGAAGAGATCGCTTTTGCGATAAGGCCGCCTATTGTGCCTATTACATGTTATTCTCTGTCTTTTTGTCATCCTATTTGTTTGTATGTGTGTGTGTACAATAAAGAATATTATTATTATTAATTGATTCGTACAGAGTTACAGCAATGTCAAAGCTAAATTACAATAAGAGGCCTAATACTGTAGTATGTAATTAAATTAATAATAAAAAGCGAAAGAGGTATGTAAGTCTATAGAGAACTGGCGCTCTATACTCTCTGCCTACCCCGCTAGGGACTTGGCGTGATGATATCTATGTATACTATGTAATTATATTATTATTATTAATCCATAGGCGGCGGCAACGGCTTACTATCAGGCCTGTCTGGCACCCCAGTGGTATAAAAAATCAACACATCAGCTAAGCAACGAACAAATGCTCTAAGCGTGATAATCGAACTCGCGAAAGTAGGTGCAGATAAAACTTACCATGGTAGCAAGGACGCTCTTCAAACTGGTGACCAGATCCTTGGCGAGTACTGTGAAGTCCTCTCGCAGCTGGTGGTCGGGGGTGAGGCTGGTGATGGAGGCGGGGCCGGTGGCCGCGAGGGCCTCCGCCGCGGGCAGGGACTGTGGCCGGGCGGCTGCGCAAGCTGAATCAACGTGATCTTAAATATTAATAAGATGGATATATTATTGCAATTGAGAGTGCTAGGTTTGTGTGGGAGCGATTCCGATCGACATTTGTTTATTGATTAAGAAGCGCCGCTGAGTGAATGAATCTTGGCTTGCAAGTAAAATAGTTGGATGAAGGCTATTGCTTAACCGACTTCAAAAGAAACACTTCACAATTCGAATGTTTTTTGTTACCTTAGATATCCATCATTTATGAATCGATATGGAAAGTTATTCGTTTGTTTTTATTTCGAGTTTAGTAGTTAGAGCATGTACCTGCCACGAATTGAGGGTGGGGAAAAATGGAAGACGAAAATCTATATTATTATTATTATTTTGTTATAAATTTGTAACTATCTAATCGATTGACGACGAGTGGTTCGAGCAGTTGCCTGCGACGCAAGGGTCGCAAGTTCGAATCCCGACTGTACCAATGAGTTTTTCTGAACTTAACTACATTGATTAGTCACACCACGAGCTGAACGGTGAAGGAAAACATCGAGAGGAAACCTGCATACGTCTGAGCAGAAATTCAAAGGCGTATGTATAGTCGTGCTTGAGTAACGGCGATGGACTCGCCATCTGTCACGTTGGCACCTAATATACCTATGGCGGAAAGTGGGTGTGTGGGTATTACCTATAGACCTTTGCCTACCCCTTCGGGGACCCTTGTGGGAAGGCGTGAGGATATATATTATATATAACTATCAAATCCATTTCTTGGTGAATTTTATTTTTGATTTTTCTTTGAAGTCGGTTGTTTTTTAATTTGTGTGACAATAACATTTTTATATATACATATATAAATAAATATACGAAGCGAATCTGTGTGCAAGAAGAGGCAGAGGAAGACTACGTTCCAACTACCTAGACCAAATCGATCGCACACTAAAGGATGGGAACATCAGGAGTACTCGAAACCGGCGAGCATGTATGAAGAGACTGATGTATGTGGACGAAGCAAAATAGTTATGTAAGTCTAGAGAAAACTGGCGCTCTATTCTCTCTGCCTTACCCGTTAGGGACTCGGCGTGATGATATTTATGCGTGTGCACTCCATAGAGTAGATATTTATGCGTGTGCACTCCATAGAGTAGATATTTATGCGTGTGCACTCCATAGAGTAGATATTTCAGTATTGTGATGTGAGTATATACCACTGATGTAGCATTGAAAAATGTGCCATAGTGGGAGAAAACTAGAGCTATTTTACATTACAATATATACAGATGTGATAAATGTGATCATATTGACATCTACCGACTGCCCAAACCGGGATATTTCAATGGAGATTTCTCTCACACTTTCATGTTATTGAAAATATCACCGTAACAGTAGTTGTGTGATAAATCTTCACTACACGTTTCCCCTGTGCACGAAGGGATAAGTAAGAAAACCCATTATTCGCCGGAGATATATTTAGGTGCCAGCGTGACAGATGGCGGCTCCATCGCTGTTTCTCAAACGCAACTATACATACACGTCTTTGAATTTCTTCTCAAACGTATGCAGGTTTCCTGTCGATGTTTTCCTTCACTGTACAGCTTGTGGGGATACTATAAAGCTTACACTGTACTTAGTACAGTCACCAATATCATGCCGAGCCCCTAACGGGGTAGACAGGCTTACATACATATTTGGTACAGTCGGGATTCGAAATCGCCATTATACCATGACTATCGTTTATTAAACCGTTTGATAAAGGATGTTCAAAAGACACACAATAAAACGTAAAGCCAAGCTTTGTTATACCAAAAACCCATGCGAAGGCGTTGAAATGGATATGAAGAAACTAAACATCCTGTGTTTGGGAGTATAACTATAGCTACAATCTGCTTCCAAATATTCCCATGTGACAATTTAATACCTTATCTATTACTAACTACTCGTTGTACCAAACCACATCCTATATAACTAACATCAGAACATATCATTGCTAATTAACATCAAAACACACTACACATTAACGATTGCTTACAATTTGTATCTAAATGTAAGTTAAAATCATTTACGCATTTTAGAAATGTTTAACTAAATTTCAATAATTCAATTTCAATTTACTTGAATAACTAAAATCTCGTCTGACCAATCCACACCTAGTATAACTATTATCAAAAACACAACATATCAATGATTGCTAACCATTATAAAATTAGTTAAATTTATATAATTTACGTATTTACTTAAAACTCGTCTGACCAAGCCACATCTTGTATAACTATAATAAAAAGAAAGCTGTATACAAAAAAATACTAACCAGTGCTTTTAGGTAAAACCGCAGACCATATATTCTGCCACTAAACATTACCAAACGTTAGACTCTGCGACAATGTCAACACACATTTGTCGGCATAACATGTATTGCAAGTGTCAACGGAACATTTTACAGGATATAAAATGATAAGAGATTGCAAGTTCGAATCCCGACTATACCAATGCGTTTTTCGGAACTTAAGTACAGTGATTAGTCACACCACGGGCTTTACGATGAAGGAAAACATCGAGTGGAAACCATACGTTAGAGAAAAAATTCTAAGGCGTATGTAAAGTCGTGCTTGAGTAACGGCGACAGACTTGCCATCTATCACGTTAGCGCCTAAAATATAACTCTGGCGGAAAGTCGGTCTACACACCTACCCTACACACTCTACCTACCCCTTGGGTGACCCATCTGGGAAGGAGTGAGGATATATATATTATTATTATTATTATCCCTTTTACTTCGCATACATATCATCACGCCGAGTCCTGATGGGGTAGGCAGTGAGAGTAGAGGGCCAGTTCTCTGACCACTCTCGCTTCATCTACGTTCGTCAAACACAGTAACAATATGGAAATCTACTTACTCTGAGCTTGAATTCGACATTCCCTTAAAACGTTAAAAATATATTGCAAGATAACTCTCGAAGTAGCCACTACAAACCCTCCACTATCATTGGACATTTCAATAAAACACAGATTATCACAATTTCACAACTTTTGTTCCTTTTGTAATAAAACAAATATTACTTTCATTAAACTAACAATATATTTTTTACGTTAGAAACAAGTTTACATCACTCGAAACGATTTAAAGTATATAATATAGTGGAAAGTATACATACATACAACTTATGTATTCAGACTATCTACTCTTATCCGAGATAACGAGACGCGAGACTATCAAGATACTTGGATTATCTCAATGGAAATATAACGTTATGTACATAGTCGAAACTGTAAATATTTACATAGTATATAACAAAATTGCTTCCTGCCGTATGTACGTTTAGATTTATAAAACTAGGCATGAATGCGTGGTGGCCGAGTGGATAGAATTTGCCTTGCAACAATTTTTCATTAAAGATTTTCTCAAGTTTAACGTCTGTGACGATTTATATCACATCCTGATGGAATGTGACCAGAAGAAAGACGTCAGAAGAATTATGATTGGATGTAGCCAGGATGTGGGTCTGTGTAACAGTATCCTGGCGAACCCTAGTTCTGATGATATAAAATATTTATTGAAATTATATAAGCGTAGATTTTAATCACCTCTATATCCAGGTGTCCTCAAGGAGTGACATAGTCGCTGTGCGACAAAACTCCTTAAATAAAGAGAAAAAAAAAGTATAGTGATTACGTGCTCTGACTAATCACTGTACTTAAATTCATGTGTCATCTCTATGTTTTACTTCACCGTAAACCTAATCCCTGTACTCAAGTTCAGAAAAATCTCCTAAGTAAAGACCGTGCTAAAACTATCAATCTTTAGTTTTTATGTGCCTAATTGGCTAACATTTTACCTAAAACTATATGGCATACAACCATCCGTATCATAACGCCGAGTTCCTTACAGACTCTATCTCCCGGCAGAGTAGAGCGCCAGTTCTCTCTAGACTCACATAACCTCTTTCGCTCCACCTCTTCACACAGTCCTCATATATGCTCGCCGGTTTCACATACATACTCATAACGTTCCCATTGCGCAATATTTTCAGTAGAGCTACCACCGTTTCAATGTCTAAGCAAGCACGTGTTCGTATAATAATAATAATAATAATAGCTTTCATTTATTTTCTCTCACAAAAACATCTTAGCAACTAGGAAGTTAAATTATTGTATGATGCACAGCTATGTAAATTCCTTTAATTGTGAGAGACTGGTGCCTGAGGTAGGTTTGAGAAACCTGTGTTACAGGTCACCAGTGCTCCACCCGTCAGCTATGCCGGTCAGGTGCCGGTGCAGTATGCCGGTCAGGTGTGAAAAATGAGATCTAGCTGTCATGACGTCAAATGACGTCACATGACGTCATGACGCTTGTCTATGGACACGTGCTTCGAATGAACAGTTAGCTAATGTGATGAGCTGCATTAACATAATGTGTACGAAGAGGATAAAAACTTAAAGGTAAAAAGAAAAATAAACCAATCTTACGAACTAAAGTGGAGGCCAGAAATGTTGAAAGAAATGCTGGAAGGGAGACGAGAAGATCATTAGTTATTTATTTTATTAAAGCTGATGGCAAGCGGTTACCACCTATGCCATCACAATCGCTCGCGCACCCTTAGTTTATTCAGTTATGGTATGGTCACTACAGATTTATTCTATCCTCACGCCTTCCCACAATGGTCCCCGAAGGGGTAGGCAGAGGTGTATAGGTAATACCCACACACCGACTTTCCGCCAGAGGTATTAATATACCTAATGGTAACTACTCCTAGTATTCTCAAGGTCAGAACAGTAGACCTGGTGATTCACATGATTGACACCATCTGGAGTGATAGACAAACCAACAAGTACATTTACAGTGGGGCGGGACTCAAACCCGCTAGTGTCAAAACCTTTACAGTGAACAAAGCATTGATATTACAATGTCACGTGTGTTATTAAGTCAGAATTCATGTCATTTTGAAACAGAAGTCGGGAAAAGATCGCTAGTCTAGTATAGAAATGTATGGCGGCTTTTAACATGAACATCTTTCTTGGATAGTTTTGTAGACAATATAAATATTTATCAGAAAAGCATCCAAGCTCCATATTCGCGGTTTTTATACTTACAACCCTTTTAAAATATAAGATTATGTTAGGTTGCAACACTTCTGATTTGTAGAAGGTCGCCATCTATTTTATCATTATAAAGCAGTAAAAATTTCTACCAAAGCTACCAATTTGTACTAATTTATATGATAATTACTAATTTAAGTTGCAGCACTGATTGATGTTGAAAGGCGTATTGTAATGGGATCGTAAAGCCATCGGAAAACCTACCAATTTCATATGTTTTAATTTATTTTAATCGGCTTGTTTATTTAATGAATGTGTAAGTAAGCCATGTAAGCATTTTTGTAGAAACAATTGGAGCCATTGCTTAACAATAGAATGTAGAAATAACGCCAGTAAATCTAACAGCGATATGAATAAAGTTTAATATAGATCCAATCATGCAGTTTCTTTAAAACTTGCATTGAAATTTGGATCCTATTGTTACTCATATATGTATTCTTGATTTCTTATAGGTTAGGTTTGCCTTTAATTAATTTCAAGCTCAAAACTACCTTAATTAACATAACTATTTTAGCCACATGCCTTCAAGTGATGTAGTAGTATGGAAGTAATGGTAGCTTTTGGTAATATATGGCACTTGGTAGTCTATGGTATAAATAGTAGCGTTATCGCACCGTGTCAACCATGCTGAGGTTCTGCGTGGAACTTACCAATTTCGTAGAATCCTTTGCAAAGACATAATTTGTTTAAATATAATTTTATATGAGGGCCGCTTGAAAACCAATAGATTTTAATGACATTTCGTATGGAATATGATTTAGTAATTGACAAATGAATTTGGTGGCAATATTGGAATAGTTTCATAACCTCGATGTAATTTAGTCGGTTAATACTTATTGTATTTTGGCAATTTAATTAGTGCACTTACTCGTAATTCATACATAAGATTCTTTCTTTAAGCTTTTGTCCATAAGTTGCCCAATTACGTAATAAAACGTCAGACTATTTTAGATGAAAATCTAACTACATATTCTTAAAGTTATCTAACTATTAAGTGAAATAACAACGCACATTCTTTATAATTTTAGTTATAATAAAAAATAACACAAAATTGGACAAATCACGATTTTGCTAATAAGTAAATACAGCCAATTTCAAATGAACAAGGACTTCAATTAACTTGCTTTCTTTATCTTTGTAAACTAAACTGACGTCTCGGATACTAGAAAGAAAAATCAATCAGGTAGAATCACCAAAACACCAAGCCAAAATAAACCTTACAACAGTGACTTGAGAATTCAAAATACTTTGCAACAAAAAATTGTCGCAGAGCGCTGAATAATGAAACTTGTTCCATTGTTATAAAGTTTACTTTAGCTAGTCTGTGTTTCGACGGTGGCAAGATATGCGGATATTATATTGTTCTGAAACGTCTCGAGTAAGGTTGAGAAGATTTTTCCAATATTTAAATAAAAAGTTCTCAATTTAAATTAATCATTTGTATTAGCTTCAAATAAATTCTTGTTAAGATGTAGCCAGTAATTAAAATTACCTAAATTGCCCATACATTTTGTCTACGTTACAAATTATTTATACAATTAGGTTAAAATATTTTAAAGTGGAAAAAAAAACATTCTACCTGACACGAGACGTTATCGGGTTATTGATATACAGAATGATATAGAAAATAGAACAGTTGTCTTCTAGAAGTTAACGGGTATTGTGAATATTCCCAAGACGACGTCATAACACAAATAGCTCCAAAGTTAACCAAATGACGACATTAAAGAGAGTACAACTACTTTGAAACATATTTAAATTTTTTAGAAACTTTTTTTATACAATACGGTTGGCAAACAATCATGCGATCCGCCTGATGGTAAGCGGTTACCGCCGCCTATGCACGCTTGCAACACCAGGGGTATCGCTTGCGATCTTCTCACACCCTTCTTGAAGAACTCCATGCTGTACTCCAGGGAAAAACTTAACGGGGAGTATATATAGGATTCAAAAAGATTACGAAAATACGGTCATATTGTTGATATGTATGACCGCATTCTTCTTTTATTTTTTCTCAACTAAATCTGAACGTACGTCCGTTTTTAAATGTTTCTTTGTTTATTGGTCTGTACTATCACATTTCTGAAGTTATGTTAGATTCCATTTTCTAAGCCATCGTGTATATAGTTTTTTTATTATTATATGGTAAAAGAGCACATAAAAAGCTTATCTATTATGTTGCCAGCTAACACTGAGAGCGGATATGATGTACTAGCTTAGAGAGTAGGTGTTACCTATAGGCAAGGAGGCAGCGGAGTTGGGCACTGATGCTGAACCGCCTCCGGGAGACGGAGGGGCTGTTAGGGCGGAGAGAGCCTGAAAAAAATACATACATATCATCACGCTGAGTCCCTATAGAGTAGGCAGAGAGTATAGAGCGACAGTTCTCTCTAGACTTACATACCTCTTTCGCTTGGTCCACATTCACGAGTCTCTTCATAATATTTAAAACGTGTTAATACAGTTATTAAATTTTTGACGGCTTTCTGGTCTAGCGGTCAACCTGAATGCGAAACTTGAGGTCGCGGGTTCGATTCGCGCTGAGGGCAGATATTTGTGTGATGAACACGAGTATTTGTACCTTAGTCTTGGATGTCCTATGTATTTATGTATATATCTATCTATATGAGTAAAAATATCGTTGTCTAGTTAACCTAACACAAGCTTTGCTTAATTTGGGACTAGGTCAATTTGTGTGGAATTGTCCCAGGTATTTATTTATTATTATTTAATACCTACAGTTATTTAATTTTTTACGGCTTTCTGGTCTAGCGGTCAACTTGAATGCGAAGCTTGAGGTCGCGGTTTCGAATCGCGCTGAGGGCAGATATTTGTGTGATGAACAAGAGTATTTTCACCTTAGTCTTGGATGTACTATCTATAAATCTATATATATATAGGAGATCCCATTTGTGAACTCACTCATCACGAAATCTCAGGAACTGTAAGGCCGATTGACTTGAAATTTGGTAGGAGTATTCCTTACGCGGTGTAGAGGTCAGCTAAGAACGGATTTTGTGAAACTCCACCCGGAAGGTGGAGTGCAGGGAGATCCCATTTGTGAACTTATTCATTAGGATATCTCAGGAACTATAAGGCCGATTGACTTGAAATTTGGTAGGAGTATTCCTTACGCGGTGTAGAGGTCAGCTAAGAACGGATTTTGTGAAACTCCACCCGGAAGGTGGAGTGCAGGGAGATCCCATTTGTGAACTTATTCATTAGGATATCTCAGGAACTATAAGGCCGATTGACTTGAAATTCGGTAGGAGTGTTCCTTACGCGGTGTAGAGGTCAGCTAAGAACAGATTTTGTGAAACTCCACCCACAAGGTGGAGTGCGGGGAGATCCCATTTGTGAACTCACTCATTAGGATATCTCAGGAACTATAAGGCCGATTGACTTGAAATTTGGTAGGAGTATTCCTTACGCGGTGTAGAGGTCAGCTAAGAACGGATTTTGTGAAACTCCACCCGGAAGGTGGAGTGCAGGGAGATCCCATTTGTGAACTTATTCATTAGGATATCTCAGGAACTATAAGGCCGATTGACTTGAAATTCGGTAGGAGTGTTCCTTACGCGGTGTAGAGGTCAGCTAAGAACAGATTTTGTGAAACTCCACCCACAAGGTGGAGTGCGGGGAGATCCCATTTGTGAACTCACTCATTAGGATATCTCAGGAACTTTAAGGCCGATTGACTTGAAATTTAGTAGGAGTATTCCTTACGCGATGTAGAGGTCAGGTAAGAACGGATTTTGAAAAACTCCACCCACAAGGAGGAGTGCGGGGAGATCCCATTTGTGAACTCACTCATTAGGATATCTCACGAACTTTAAGACCGATTGACTTGAAATTTGGTAGGAGTATTCCTTACGCGATGTAGAGGTCAGCTAAAAACGCTCAAATATCAAACAATATTAATGAAAATTGGAAACCAAGACTATTCCAAATTCGCCTCTTATTCTCTTATTTAATAAATAACGAAATATTCAAAGGTTTGTAATGTGATCATAGGCACATATTTTTGTGCGCTTAAATCGCAAACGCTGGGTAAACCTTACGAGATAGATCAAATGAATGTACAACGGAGTAGTATATCTTCAAATGATCGATATAAAAGTCCGCGATTGTATTTAACTATCTCTAAAGGATATACCACCATAACCATTTTTATCTTTTACATTATTATTAGTATCAATATTGCACCCGTGCGAAGCCGGGGCGGGCAGCTAGTATATATATACATCTATCTATATAAGTAAGACTACATAGATACAATATCGTGGTCTTGTTTCCATAGTACAAGCTTGGTGATATATTGCATAAAAATAGCAGTCCTCCGTACGAACTCTGGTAATGTTTACTTCTGTATCTAATCAGATCGTATGACGTATCCTCACCATATGAGAGCTGGAAGGGTCTATGTGAGGCGGCTGCAGTTCAACTGAAGCACATTTGCTGTTGGATTTCTTCTTGCGCAGGCCAAACTTGCGTCTGTCCTTCTTGACGCTGGGCGAAGCGCCTTCCAGCGACACCTGAACATAGCATTGTTCTTATATAATGATATTGCATTCGTGGAAATCGAAATCAAAATATTTTATGATGGGGTACGCAGAGGTGTATAGGTAGCACCTACACACCCACTTTCCGCTAGAGATATATTTTATGTGCTAACGTGACAGATGGCGTAGTACGACAAAAGTGGGGGTTAATAAACGGGGTAAGGCGGGTAAGAGGACATTTAATTAACATGGCAACAAGTAGTATGTATTGGCTACTAACGTTAGTTTTTAACAGTTCATAGGACATCGACTTCTAACTTAGGGATCGGCGATACCTGAAATCGGGTAAAGCGGGTAAGGAAGGCAAAAGCGGGTATAACTTGACTTTAACCGAGTGGACATGTCCCTTGTTACAAGAAACTATTTTTTTACTACCACTTTCGTTTCTTCGTTTACTTATTACAAATACAACTACAGGTCTGTGACATCTTCACACATGTCACGCCTTCTTACAAGGGTCCCCAAAGGGGTAGGTAGAGGTCTGTAGGGAGTACCCACACACCCATTTTCCGCCATATATATTTTAGGTGCATACGTGACTATACATACGAATTGGAATAGCCGTGGTGGCCGAGTGGTTCGAGCAGTTGCCTGCGACGCAAAGGTCGCATGTTCGAATCCCGACTGTACCAATGAGTTTTTCTGAACTTAAGTACAGTGATTAGTCACACCACGAGCTTTACGGTGAAGGAAAACATCGAGAGGAAACCTGCATACGTCTGAGAAGAAATTCAAAGGCGTATGTATAGTCGTGCTTGAGTAACGGCGATGGACTCGCCATCTGTCACGTTGGCACCTAATATACCTCTGGCGGAAAGTGGGTGTGTGGGTATATTACCTATACACCTCTGCCTACCCCTTCGGGGACCCTTGTGGGAAGGCGTGAGGATATATTATATTATATATAATCTCTTCCCAAACGTATGCAGGTTTCCTCTCGATGTTTTCTCTCTAGACTTGCATACCTCTTTCGCTTTGTCCACATTCATCAGTCTCTTCATACATGCTCGTCGGTTTCGAGTACTCTTGACGTTCCCGTCCTTGAGCGTCCGATCGATTTGATCCAGGTAGTTGGAACGTGGCCTTCCTCTGCCTCTTCTTGCACACACTTTTGCTTTGTATATCTGTTTCGTCAATATTTCTTCACTCATCCTTTCTATGTGTCCAAACCAACGTAACATGCCTTTCTTCATCTTATAATAATGGCTTGTATGTTTACGCTACCCCACAGCACTTACATCAGTGTCGTGGTGCACCTGATGGTGCAGCTCCAGAGCATCCAGCAGCCGCTGCAGCTGTTGCACGGACAGCTGCGCCTGCCCCAGCTCGCGTGACACACTCTCAAGGGGACCGCCGGATTCTGGAACCAGGTGTTACTTTAAACGTTTACATAGTGGCTATTTGTCGAACCACCGCACGTGATATCAATGTGGGATTGCTAATGATATGTTTAGGATGGCTTACAAATAAACCGACCGCTGTCAATGAATGCCTTTAATGAACTGAATAATTACCTACGATTATATATAATTCGATCGGACTCTCAAGGACGGGAACGTTAAGAGTACTCGAAACCGACGAGCATGTATGAAGAGACTGATGAAAGTGGACGAAGCTATATTATATCCTTACTCTCTGCCTACCCCGTTTGGGACTTGGCGTGATGATATGTATGTATGTATATATGTATAATTACCTACTAATTAATTATTATTAATTACCTACGAAGAAATAAGGTAGCGCTTGGTATGTCAAAATGACATGTGTGAAGTTTTATACATTTTGCGGAGCTGCCTGTACACTCTACTTACTTACCCTTGCTTACCCCGTCAGGGTCTCGGCATGATGCTATTTATACATATACAGTAGTCTGCTAACTAAAAAACTAAAACTATGTGGTGGGGCGTATTATTTGTATATAAAAATATATTGTATGGCAAAAATATAATACGTAAATAAAATGCTTGAAATAGCTTGCTGTGGCGCGCTTTTTCACCGGCGAAAAATGTGTTTTTTCAGGTACAACACATACTCAATGCATTAATACAGCTAATAAGCTATAGATAGTGCCATCCACAAAGATGCGCCCCACTATTCTTCCCTTTAGTTTAGTGTAAGTGTGCAACCTTCCACTAATGTTTGAGTATTGTCGGTACACACTGATTACCTATGAGTGCACACGCACACTACAATTAATAGACGCGGGTCATACTCCCCGCATCCCGCGACCCCCTCGTCTAGAATTTGATGGGGTGCGTCTTCGTGTATGGCACTATCTAATTTCATTCGATTACATTCAGTAGTTTTTGAGTGAATGAAGAACAAACTCGACTAGAAAAAAATCGAATGAAATGAAATTTTACGCTGGTATAACTGTAAAAAATGAAATATTTCGCACTGGCAACACCGAGTACAGTAGCATGCACGTACTTACCTAGTATCCAGCTGGCGAGCCGTCCCCCGGGGGTGCCGGATACGAAGCCGGCCTGCGGACCGCGCAGGGGGGGCGAGGTAGGGCTAATGAGCCCTATGGATGAAACAACAGAGTGGTAGGTGGGGCGTGGGGGGTGGGCCGAGACATGGATGACGTTTGTTTAAAATACAAGTTTAAAAGGATGTTTTCACCTTAGAAGCGAAGCCGGGCGGGACAACTAGTTAAATTTAGATCAATCAGAACGAGCCATTAATAAATGGAGTAAAACTGTTATTTATACAAATGTCATCCATATACTAATGAAAACATTGCAAAAGATGTGCACAAATAGGGATATTGACTTGAGTAGACTATTTTGAACTTAATACACATAGCTAAAAGGTTATATTTACATTGCATTACAACTTTTTCAGCTATAAAATGAATCCAATTATACATATATATATAACCTGGTTTTCAATCTAGTTTGAAAATAATCTAGTCAAGTCTATAGTTACAAAACATGCCTTGAAAATACTAAAATTTTATCTTAATCTACAGATTAGACACAGACACTACTCTGTGCCATAGATACTAAAACAACCTAAATGTATTTGTAGGATCAGCTAAAACCTACTGAGCTATCAGAACTACATATCCGTATTGAAATACAAATATTTAATAACTAAACTAATCTACCTATAGACTAGGCAATAAGACCAAACTAAAAAGATTCTAGATAAATTCCAGATCCAAAATCCATAAAAATCTACCTCTCACACAAAATTACCCATAGAGCCCGTTCTATAAGTATCAGTGTCTTTGATTAAAGGTACGCTGCAAATACTTATATATGTACTAGTGGTCCCGCCCAGCTTCGCTCGGGTGGAAAAAAAAAGATGGTGGCGCCACCTATCGGGTCCAATTGTGAATCTAAACCATTCCCAGATCCCCTTGAACACAAAAAATTTCATCAAAATCGGTCCAGTCGTTTGAGAGGAGTTCAGTGACATACACACTCACAGAAGAATTATATATATAAAGATATCTTAACGACTTCCCACAAGGATGTGCAGTCCTTGCTCCTTGCAGTAATGAGCTCCTTGGGGAGGGGGAGGATTGTTACATTGTGTTGGAAGCAGAGGGATTAAACCTTATGCTGCCAACACACTATAACTCTCCGAACACAGAGTGGCAACGCGCAAGTGATACTTTGGTATCGTGAGCGTAAATAGGCTACGGTAACCGTTTCCCATCAGGTGGGCCGTAAGCTTGTTTGCCACTCTTGTTGTATAAAAAAAAAAAGTCCCTCACTCAACCCAACTCCTAAATACAGTGGTTAATCACACAATCAGTTTTGAACTTAAGTACATTGATTCACCACACCGCGAGCTTTACGGTGAAGTGAAACATCAAAGGGAAACCTCCATACGTATAGGAAGACATTCTAAGACGTATGTATAGACGGGCACGTATGAAGAGACTGATGAATGTGGACGAAGCGAAAGAGGTATGTCAGTCTAGAGAGAACTGGCGCTCTATTCCTTCTGCCTATCCTCGTTAGGGACTCGGCGTGATGATAAGTATGTATGTTATAGACGTGCTTAAAACTTGCGACGGTCTCACCATCTGTCACATTTGCACCTAAATATGGTCCTGCGAAAAGAGGGCGTGGAGGTATCTTCACAATATACCTTATAGCATAAGCTCTGCCTATTTAAGGATCAGTGCCTGAATATTCAAGAGACAGATATAAGCTAAGTCTATAAGAAATCTCTGCCTTTCTATTCTTGAATAATTATCCAGTTTACTAAGTATGAAATGTCTAGATTAGGAAAATACTAGTGGCATTCTATTTAAAACTTTACTCGACTGAAAAAGCGTTAAACTACTGGAAGAATTGCAATCTAACCAGAACTATAGGAGGGATCGCTCGTGCATCGGTACAACGTTTTCACTTCGGCGCTCACTTTCGGACCGACATTGAAAACCGTTACGGAGCTAGACTTCGTCGGTTCGTACATAGCGTTCACATACAAATGGTACACCTTGAAATCCTTCTCGAACCTCCTAGTATCCCTCACCAGCCTAACCTTCTGAGTTTGCGATTGAGTTGAAACCTTGAACGAAGGGGATAGGAGCGTAATTTCATTGATCAAATTCTGTCTTATTTCGGGCGACTGCCTCTTCTTTTTGTGGTCTCCATCTCTTTTGAGATCAGGTCTCGGTATTCTAAAGTCATGCGTGCTTCCACTTTGCATTACAGACTTGATAATCTTGCTTACGGCACATTCTTGGGTGAGGTCAGTGAACCAATTGGAGTTAGATGTAGCTTGTTCTCTTATTGCATGTATATTCGAATGATTTGTTGATGTTTTTTGGTCCATTGGTTCATTTTTAGACAGTAATACTCTTGGAACAATTTTGAAAATTGTTTTTTCAGTCTGTATTCCTGTATTTATCAATTCGCTAGCATCTGTATTTAAAGCTTTGTCTATTGGTGTTTCCGTCAAGTAGCATTTGCTAGTATTGGCCGACGTGTGTTTCACTTCTTTTAATGTTTGTACGGTTTTGAATGTCGTCTCAACGGATTCGAACTGCGTACCGTTATCGCCTGTAGTTTTGTTACACGACTCCTCATTGTAGATTTTACCTAGAAGGCTCAATCCCTGAATAGTAGAGCAGTTCCTTATTACTTTTTCGTGTTTCTTTTTCAGTTTTATATACAAGTTGCTAATGTCTTTGTGTAAGCTAGGTAAGTTTTTGGAAAGCAAAGACAAGTTTTCTAGTAGTAAGAGAATGAATTTTTCGTCTATGACTTTCGGCGCAGGTCTATCAAAAACTGTCGATTCGTCTTTGGGTTCCGCTGGTTCATCGTCATTAATCTTCGGACTAACTACTATTCGTTTGCAATCTTTCAAACTAACTTTATTTTTAGACTGAAATTTGCTAAGAGTTCCTTTCTTTAGAGACATAACGTAGCAAGATTGAGTATCGTCATTTGTGTCGAACGCTTGTCTATGTGCAGATTTGTTGTTTTTCAAACATATTTCCATACTGTGTTCGCTTTCGTGATGAACTCTAAATGAATTGTCATTCGCATCGCTGCTCATGAAAGATTTGATTCCAATTGAATCCGTATTTACACAATCCAAATCCATAAAAGTATTTGGTATCGGACGATTTTTGAAAACATTATTAGGTGCGTCGTCAGGATTCACGTAGGATATCCAGTGATCCGATTTAATTCCGGACTTCTTAGGCTTTGTGTCCTCGGAAATTTTTAAGCTCAAATGCTTCTTCGATTCACCGAAATTTTGAGATTTTTCTTTTAATTTGATCGTTAAAGACATGATTCCCTTGATTGCGGGATCGCTGAACATCGATATATTCTCTAGGTCATACTTCGAAAGGTCGATAACAACGGCGTTTTCGTCACAGTTCTCATGTATTAAACTTTTCTCAGTGTATTCTTTAACTGGTCTTCCCAATTCATCTTTTATATCATTAACTGTTTCAGGTTTTTCATTACTAACGTTTTGCCAATTTTTGTCATCAAATTTTGTAACTTTTGAGAATATCGTAGTAATTTTATCTAATATATCTTTAAGGTACAGCTGTCCGGGATCAACTGGTTGGTTCATGTCGATGTTAGTCGACTTATCATCGAGTTTTTTATTGGTATCTATGAGATTTGTATCTTTAAGAGTGGTGACACTTTTAGAAACTCTTTTAACTACAGACTCCGCATTGACTTCACAAGTAAATGCCGGATTTGCCTGCGTATCGTCATCCTGTTCCTCAACAGAGTTCTCGCTGGACTGAGAACTGAGACTGCTTTTACTATTATCGTGTAACAGTACATCCAAGTAAGCGCTCAGGAATTCTTTCGCGACGTCTGGTGGTATGAAAGTTTCACTGATCAAATGATTGATTGTATCCTGAATTTCGGGCAGTTCAGTGGACGAGTTTGAGTTTGCTTCAGGATTTTCACTAGCTTTCACATCCGATCTCCGTGTCAACCTGCCTATATTATTTATCAATGTCTTGGTAATTTCTATGTCCTTCTCTTTACTCTGCTTGCGAGAAGTTTCGCAAACATAAACGGTATTTTTCAATAGCTTCTCCAGTTCTTGGATGCGTCGCTCTCTTTCGAAACTTTCTGTGTCTCGCTTTGGACTATTGCATTTGGGAGGATGCTTCCTCTCAACCTTTGTAACTTTGGTAACAGTTTTAGTTTGATTCTTTGAGTTTGGTACCTTCTTATAATAACGCATAACTGGTTCGCTCAAGCCGTGGAACTGTGTGCCTTTGTTCACGTGACCTATGAAATAGTTAGACAGGCTCACATCTTTAGTGAAGTATTCATGCGACTGTACATTAACAGATTTCGCATTTCTCATCGCGTTTCTGAAATATGATACTGAGGTATTCTTAAGCCAATATTCCAATAAGCCTCTGAAAAGAGCTTTCACCGGGTTCATGTCGCGCGTTATATGAACATCGTATAGATCTTTAATGATTTGATTGATGCAGTACTTGACTTCGTCACCCCTTTCTCTATCTGTAAAGTTTTCGAACACCGCCAACATTAGTTTTTCAGTGATTTTATCGTATTCGGACGTGGTCATGACGTCTTGTAGGGATTTGTGCTCCATCATTAGGACTTCATCGTCTTGTTTGGGTATCTCATCGCAAACAGTAGCGCGGTGCTGGCTCTTTATAGTTTCGACTCTCTTTGGTATTTTTATTTTATATTTCCCTAACAATATACATTTGTTTAATGGTTGTCTCAAAGGCGGCTCTTCGGCTACGTTCTTGTACTTAACTAGATTAGTTGATTTTTTACTTTTTCTCATGACAGATACTACGCTTTCACTTGTTTTCTTCTTCGTGAAGAAGTAGTACGCTGTCGTAGGTTCGACTTTCCGACTGTGAAATAAGGATGGTTTTCGTTCGAACGCGTGTCTTATTGAGAAATCTTTCGTAGTTGCACTTAAAGGGACATTGGAGTTCAATGACGTGTCGACATTACGGTCTCGACTCAACGAAGAAATTCGATCTAAATCGGCGCTAATCATTTGTTTTTCAGCTTCTGTACTGCCTTGGGATATGTTAACCGACCTGTTTCTAGTAATTTTCTTTACAAATCGCATGGCTACACAGTTCATTGAACAAAGACTCTTATGCTTCCGGATAGAAGAATCATAATTGATTTTACCATCATCCGAAGGCAATACACTTCGGTCTGTACTATTCCCATGGCAGTCGTTCACGGTAACGTCGGCTGTATTATTATAGGCAGAGAAGTCAGTATCGCATGCGTACGCTGAGCCCGAGAGGTGAGCAAGTTGTGTGCTCTCAATGTCTTCGGTAGAGCTTGATGTCGAAAAATCAATGCTTGAAGCACCTTTGGATTGAAAAGGAGATGGTAAGGAATGGATAAGGGATGAGTGACAAAATACCTACTTATAAAATCTTCTATATGTTCAAATCCGCAATGAAAATTTTCGCAAAACTGGCGTGAGGTTTGGAAAGATGAAGAAAAACATGTTGCGTTAGTTTGGACATATATAAAGGATGAGTGAAGTGAATATTGACGAAACAGATGTACAATACAAATGTAAAAAACCATCAACCACTCAGAGTGGTTGTTGGTTTAGGAGTAGGTACTCAAAACCGGCGAACATTTAGCAAGATATAGATAGTGCCATCCACGTAGACGCACCCCACTAATTTCTAGTCGAGGGGGTCGCGGAATTTGGGGAGTATGGGCCTAGTCTATTAATTGTAGTGTGCACTCCATAGGTAATCAGTGTGTACCGATAATACTCAAACATTAGTGGAAGGTTGCACGCTTACACTATAATCTATAATGAAGAATAGTGGGGCGCGTCTTCGTGGATGGCACTATCGATGCGTATGTATGTGGAGCGAAGGCGGTCTGGAGGTGTAGAGTGAGCTGGGGCTCCCTCTCTGCCTATGCCATGACTAGTCGTGACATGCTTGTACGATTTTTACAAACAGTTCACTGTATTTGAATATCTAGATATATTCTAGACACATGTATAGAGGAGATGATAACTCTAAACTAAAAACCACTCATGCTGAATCTATGACACTTGTCTATTAATGTAATGGGAACCATCGAGTTGGGTCAGCATGGATAGACCTAGCTTTAATGGATGCAAAGAGTTTTAGATACAAAAGGAAACTTGCACACAATCTGTATCATTCCAAATTCAAATTCGCCAGACTCGCCATCTGTCACGTTGGCAGGTATACATATAAAGTCACCTAAAATGGTCAACGATATTTTGACCTGGACACACTGATATCATCATGAAAGAGGTTTGTAAGTCTAGAGGGAACTGCCGCTCTTCTCTCTGACTACTCTGAGGGGGACTCTGCACGATGATATGTTTAACGAAAAGCAATGATACAATGTACCGACGTCATATACATCGTCACGTCACGCCTTCCTACAAGAGCCGCCGAATGGGTAGGCAGGGGCATACTCACTTTCCGCAAGAGATATATTTTAGATGCCAACGTGGCAAATGGCGATTCCAACGTTTCGCAAGCACGACTATTCACGTCTTTTTTACGTGCATGCAGGTTTCCTCTCGATGTTTTCCTTCACCATAAAGCTCGTGGTGTGAATTATATAACTTGGCCCATAACACCACGTGAGTACTTACGAGACGAGGTGTCTGTGACTGGGAGGTCGTCGAGCGGCGCGTGGGCCTTGGGCGCGGCCTCCCGGGCGCCGAAAGTGAGCAAGTGTTGGCGGTACAGCCTGCGAGGAAGGTTCCTTCTTACATTATAAGTTAAAATAAAGTCTTAAATTATCCTACTCATGTCATAAATCCTACTAATGTTATAAATGTGAAAGTTGGTAAGAATATTGGTTACACAATCGCGGCTGAGCGGAATTGGAGGAAAATGAAATAATATTTTTTTAATACATACATACAAAATTATACAGATGGCGTTAGACGTTCCACAGATGTGTATTTCTTTAACATTTTTATCATATTATATGGCCATATAATACGTTGCCAACACAGTATTACTCTCCGGCTTCGGTATCGTTTGCCTATTTGGCACTCTTGTCGTATATAAAAAAAAAAACCCTATCATATTTTTTCCATAGCGTGTTAAAAGTATTACTCGTAAAGTGTAAGTATGCGTTAGGTACCTGTGCGCCTTGAGCACGCTGAGCCAGGTCCTGAAGACGTCGGCAGTCTTGGCCCTCAGGTGGTAGATGAACTCGTCCGCGTCGATGTCGATGCGCCGCCGGCGCGCCTTGGCGCTGATGACGGAGAGTCCCACGTCCACGGAGCCGTGCAGCCGGCCGCGGGCCACGTCCGTGGGCGAGCGCGCGTACACCAGGATGCCGCCGTCCACCACGAAGAAGCGCTGCCCGGGAACACACCCGGTTATTGACCGTTTATATATATATACACTAGCTGTCCCGCCCAGCTTCGCCCGGGAAAAGTAAAAAAAAAGCAATGAAAAACAAGGTTTTTTTCATAAAATCCGTTCTTAGCTGACCTCTACACCGCGTAAGGAATACTCCTACCAAATTTCAAGTCAATCGGCCTTATAGTTCCTGAGATTTCGTGATGAGTGAGTTTACAAATGGGATCTCCTATATATATATACAGATATAATAAAATTGGAGTGTCTGCTTGTAATATTGAAATAACCGCTTTTTACGGAATCCATATGGATACACGGTACATACACCAAAATTTAATTTTTGTCTATCTGTCTGTTTGTTCCGGCTAATGTCTGAAACGGCTGGATCGATTTTGACTAGACTTTCACTAGCAGATAGCTGATATAAAAAGGAGTAACTTAGGCTACTTTTATTTTAGAAACTGAACAATTTTTATTTGTTAAATGCCACGCAGACGAAGTCGTGGGCACAGCACAGCGCCCGCGACTTCTTCAGTCGTTTCAGAGATTAGCCGGAACAAACAGACAGACGGACAGACCAAAATTTAAAAAAAATATATTTTGCTTTATGTACCGTGTATATACATCCATATGCATTTAGTAAAAAGCGGTTATTTCAATATCACAAACAGACACTCCAATTTTATTTATATGTATGTATAGATATCCTCAAAGTGAACGTGTGCAAGAAGAGGAAGACTAAGACCACGTTCCAACTACCTAGATCAAATCGACCGGTGTTATATTGTGTTGGCGGCACATGGATTAGTCGCATTATGCTGGTAACACAATCTCCAAACACAGAGTGGCAACGCGCAAGTGATGCTTTGGTATCGTGAGCGTAAATAGTCTACGGTAACCGCTTCCCATCAGGTGGGCCGTATGCTTGTTATAGATAGCGCCATCCACGAACACGCGCCCCACTATTCTCCCCTATAGTTTATAGTGTAAGTGTGCAACCTTCCACTAATGTTTGAGTATTGTCGGTACACACTGATTACCTATGAGTGCACACGCACACAACAATAAATAGACTCGGGTCATACTCCCCCTCGGCTAGAAATAGGTGGGGCGCGTCTTCGTGGATGGCACTATATATGGCCATTCTAGTTGCTAGTTGCAATGTGAATGAAACGAAAGTAGACTGTTAGTCTAGAGAACTGTTGCTCTACTCCTCTGCCTACCGCGTAAAGGATGGTATGTGATGATTTGTGTGTGCTTACATCTTAATAGAGTTCTTTTCGAGTCTGAAACTCAGTGATTTACGATGTGTAGACTTGCCTTATACAATAATCTTGTGTAGTAAGACGTAGACTTGTCGTGTTTACTGATAGCCTTGCTTATTGTTTGCACATCCTACGTTCTGTTTGCTTCACATAATGTTTGATACACACGGTTCTGAGTCTGATATAGTTTTATGTTATCCTATCTATTATTTAGGGTTTAACTCAAACGAGTTATTTATTAGGTACAAGAAAGCAGTTTATGACAGCTTCTGTCAAATATATTACAAGGAATGGAAGTGGGTAAAGAGTGCGCAGAAATGCGTTTAAATTTATTATGATAAAAATATATACAAATATAGACCATATATATTTTAGGTGCCAACGTGACAGATGGCGAATCCATCGTCGTTACTCAAGCATGACCAAAATATATATCTGGCTGAAAGTAGGTGAGTGGGTACCACCTATACACCTCTGCCTATCCTTTCGGGGACACTTGTGGGGAGGCGTGAATATATTATACTATAATAACAAAAATGCAAGTTTGTATGGATGTAAGTTACTCAATCAAGCCAGAACGGCTGAACGCAATCGGATGAAATTAGGCACAGAGATGGATTATTAGCTAGATATGTATCTAATATAATACAAAATCGGGTGAAACCGCACGGCGCAGTTAGCAAGGTATAAGGCAGTGGTACCTTATGCCATCCTTTAAGTGGCCACTTCCGCTTCTTATGCAGGTAACCGTTGAACACGTCGGGCCGCTTCTCGAACCGCTGGCCATCCTTCAGTCCTTCGAGCACCTCCCATTCACTGCCCCGGCGCCGGCTGGAACGTATAAACCTTTGGTCGCGTAATGGCCACTGCACACTTATGTACATTGTATCAAAAAGTACACAATTTCAAACTGTACATTGTATCAAAATGCACATTGTGTGAAAATGTACATTGTCTTAAAATGCATAGTGTGTCAAAATTTACATTGTATCAAGATGCTCATTATGCCAAAATGTACATTGTGTCAAAATGTACATTGTATCAAAGTGCACATTGCTTTAAAATGTACGTTGTATCAAAATGCACATTGTGTCAAAATGCACATTGTGACAAAATGTACATTGTGTCAAAGTGCACATTGTATTAAAGTGCACATTGCTTTAAAATGTACATTGTATCAAAATGCACATTGTGTCAAAATGTACATTGTATCAAAATGCAAATAGTGGCAAAATGTACGTTGTGTCAAAATGCTCCTTGTGACAAAATTTACATTGTGTCAAAATGTACATTGTATCAAAATGCAAATTGTGACAAAATGTACATTGTGTCAAAATGCACATTGTGACAAAATTTACATTGTGTCAAAATGCACATTGTGACAAAATGCACATTGTGTCAAAATGCAGATTGTATCGGAATGTACATTATGGCAAAGAGTATATTTTACAGCGTGAAACCTATTACCACATTCAAAGGGTACAATGATCCAGCTGAAGTTGCTTTCCTAACGTGAGTGACCAGTTGTGTTGTGAGAGCTTTGCATACCTCCTGGACTTGGCAGTGCGTGGCGGCGGCGGCGGTGGGCGGAGGGCGCGGTCCCCACTGTCTGCGGACAGCGAGGCCGTCTCGCCCGAGCAGTCGGAGTCCGACGGCGCCCGCCGCAGCGCCGCCGCACGACCCGCCGCGCCGCGCCGTCGCTCGCCTACGCACACATTCAACGTGAAGCACGCACAAAAAACCTTATAAAGCGTGTAATGTCGATGCGTCGAAACGAATTATAATTTGAAACATAACATTAATAATAGATGCGGAAGAACCGTGGTGGCCGAGTGATTCGAGTAGTAGCTTTCAACACAAAGATTGCAAGTACGAATCCCGACTGTACCAATTATCTGAATTTAAGTAGGTACAATGATTAGTCGCACTACGAGCTCAAAGGCATGTGTATAAGTCATGCTTGAGTAACGGCAATGGACTCGCCATTTGTCACGTTGGCACCTAAAAATACATCTCTGGCGGAAAGTGTGTGGGTACTACCTATACACCTCTGCCTATCCCTTCTGGGACCCTTGTGGGAAGGCGTGAGGATATGATGAAGACGAAAGTTATGGAGGATGTTGGTGAGGCGCAGAAACTACTAAATGGAATTGGATGCAATATAGCACGGAGATAGAACATTCGCTGGATTGGACTCATGGGATATTATTTTAAGTGTTGCCTGTACCAATATTAACGTACTAACCACTCTAAATAATGATAAAGGACAAAGGACAAAGGACCAAAGGATATTTTTAAATCCTTTGTTGTATTTCCATAACAAGTTAACTGGGTATGCATAATACATCAGTGACCTGGTCACGTGACACGTCACGACACATGTCACCGAGTGTGAACCAAAGGTTTGACAGCTCAAGGTCGCGGGCCGAAGACAAAACTCTCCGAACACAGAGTGGCAACACGCAAGTGATACTTCGGTATCGTGAGCGTAAATAGGCTACGGTAACCGTTTCCCATCAGGTGGGCCGTATGCTTGTTTGCCACTCTTGTTGTATAAAATATATTTGTGTCCGTGTGTTTGTCATTGAACTCCTAAACGCCTGGAACGATTTTATATATTTTTTGTGTGCTCGAGTGGATTCTAGAATGGTTCAGATCCACAATTGGACCAGATATGTGGCGCTGCGATCATGTTTCAGCTAAATTAAAATTTTCACCCAAGTAAAGCTGGGCGGAATAGCTAGTGTATATATACATAGTATTCACATTTAGGAAGAGCAGGGACTCCTGGTACAGGCATCATTATGCTTAAAAGGAGACTCTGGTCACAGTCATAGTTATAAGAATAAGGTTGATACTGAATAAATATTTATTTATTTATTTATTTAAAGTTTATGCACAATTTCAGTACAACGGTGGACTTAATGCTAAAGCGTTTAAAATATATATTATAAATATAATATAATATAATATAATAAAATATTTATTATTAGTATAAGTAATTTGGGGCTACATAAATGTCAATTTCTGTAGAATTGTCCCAAGGTATTTATTTATTTAACATCCGGACGTGTGATAATATCTCAGGACCACACACACTGACCTAGTGCTGTAGAGTTTATGTATACTCGTGTTTCGCATCCCTTGTAGTAGTGGAGTACAACCCTTACATGCTTAATAGAAGTGGACGACAAACTTAATTAGCGCGACGTTCCTGCCTCCGTTGGGCGCGCCAGTGCGGGTACGAGAATCAACCGTGTTTTTCCGGAATAAAAACTATATATTTTTATACCACACAGGTGGCAAGAACAAGCATGCGGTCCTGATGGTAAACGGTCACCGCCGACTATAGAAGCTTTCAACCCCAGGGGTATCGGCCGCTTGTTGCTAACCGTGCAGAAATCTTTCCACACCCTTCTTGAAGAACTCTATCCAGAATCTAGCTAACAATCTACCACGGTGCCAAATTTCATCCGATTTTGTTCAGCCCTTCTGGCGTGATTGAGTGACAAACATCCTCGCAAACTATACCATTTAATAACACTGGTAGAATATAGAACAACGCAAATAAAACCTTAATTAATAAATTACGTGTCACGTTGTTTGTCCGCGATGGGCTCCTAAACTACTTAACCGATTTCAATAAAATTTGCACACCGTGTGCAGTTTGATCCAACTTAAAAGATAGGATAGCTTACATCACAATTGGACCCGATAGGAGGCGCTACGATCGTGTTTCAGGAAGTTAAACTTTTTCCCCCGGGCAAAGCTGGGCGGGACAGCTAGTATCTTATAAAAACACAATCTTTGTATGTCCTTATACTAATAAAACATTTATAAAGTAGTTTAGAAGCGCTACTTTATACAACAAACAAACATTGACTCTTTATAATGTTAATTTAGTATATCTTTACATAGTATAAAATGAAGTCGCTTCCGCTGTCTGTTCGCTCAGATCTTTTAAACTATACCACGGATTTTAATGCAATTTCTGCAATAGATATGAGTGATTCAAGGGGTAGGTTTATATGTAAAATACATACCATATAGTAAAGAAAAGGCGAAAAATTCAGATTTCTACTGTGTTGTCGTAACAAACATATATTTGTGCGCTTAAATCGCAAACGCTGGCTAAATCTTACGAGATAGATCAAATTAATGTACTACGGAATTGTATATCTTAAAAAGATCTATATAAAAGTCCGCAATGGTATGTATTTATCTCTAAAGAATAACTTACAGTAACCATTTTTATCTACATATCATTAGTATATCATTGAACCCGTGCGAAGCCGGGGCGGGTCGCAAGTACAAGTATTCGAAAGTGGTTTTCTTTGGCACACAATTGTCGTAAATGTTATGAATGCTGAAAACGCTAGCCAAGTATTGCCGTGATCCAGGTCAAAGGGGCAATGCATTATGATACCTACGGAGCACTATGCCCACTGCAATGCAGTACGCTTTAGTGGAGGTCGGCGCGAGCGAAGCCCCTGGTGTTGCAAGCGTCTACAGGCGGCGGTAACCGCTTACCATCAGGCGGGACACGTGCTTGTTTACACACACAGCTGAGGTTTTTGTCTTGTAGGCAACCTTACGAACCACTCGGCCATTACGCCTCTAGTTACTTAGATTATATTTATTTATATACCTCATATATCTTAACAGGTTAAACCTATAAAAATATAGAATTACTAGCTGTCCCGCCCAGCTTCGCTCGGGTGAAAAAGTTAAATTGCCCGTAACACGATCGCAGCGCCACCTATTGGGTCCAATTGTAAATCTAAACCATTCTCGAATCTAGCTTAAGACACACAGAAACACACAGAAAGCTTCGCCCGGGTAAAAAGGTAAAATTCTTGAAACTCGATCGCAGCGCCACCTATCGGGTCCAATTTAATATAGCCTATGTTACTCGGGGATAATGTAGCTTTCCAAAGGTGAAAGAATTTTTGAAATCGGTCCAGTAGTTTCGGAGCCTATTCATTACAAACAAACAAAGAAACAAACAAACAAACAAATCTTTCCTCTTTATAATATTAGTATAGAAGTACAGATATAGACTAGCGGCTTACTAACGGCAGGGTGAATGTAGTAATCGGCCCCGTACTTTTTGAGCCAATTCGTTACATATGTATGGCACAATGAAAGTAAGCAAACAAAAAACAAATTAGATTTTTTTCAACATCAAATCCCATAAAATATTTTATGTTTCAGAGCGAGTAATAAATACTCCCTATAAATAATTTTGTTATATTTGGAGCTATTTGTTTTATTGCATCATGAGGATAACTTCACAACACCATATAAGACAACTGTTATAAAACACCCGGAATTTCTTAATATATAGGATATTTTTTGTGTGTGGGTACTAAATATACACCTCTGCCTACCCCTTCGAGGACCCTCGTGGGAATGTGTGAGGAAATACTTCTTTTGTACGTGTGTTAGTCACCTTACTCCTCCTAAACGGGTGGACTGGACTGATTTAGATGAAAGTTTGTGTGTATATTTGATAACTAAATGGTTTGATAACACAATTGGACCAGCAGGTGGCGCTGCGGTCGTTTGCAGGGAATCTTTTTTTTCTCTCAAGCGAAGCTGAGCGAAAAAACCGAGACAGACAGACATCAATGGGAGACAACAGGGTTGGTATTCTGTAAGTAAGGGTAAGAAAGTATGGTAAAAATATTTACGTTTATTATCAAGACGCGTCGGCTCCGTGGCATGCTTCACACCGCCTTGGTTCATCTCTCCGCCGCTACACGCACCGAGCAACCATCTTATTTCAGCTGAAAACAATAAAAAATAACTGCCTTGAACGAGGGTGTGATTGTAACCGTTGCTTTGGACATAAAGAAATAATGAGTGAAGAAAGATTGACGAAACAAATATACAAAGCGAAAGTGTGAGCAAGAAGAGGCAAAGGAAGGCCACGTTCCAACTACCTAGATCAAATCGATCGGACACTCAAGGATGGGAACGTCTAGAGTACTCGAAACCGGCGAGCATGTATGAAGAGACTGATGAATGTGGACGAAACGAAAGAGGTATGTAAGTCTAGAGAGAACTGGCGCTCTATACTCTCTGCCTATCCCGTTAGGGACTCGGCGTGATGATATGTCTAACAATTAAAAAAAGCTAATTATATCACATATGTACATATGTATTCAAGGAAAATATCAAGAGGAAACCTGCATACGTTCGGGAAGGAATTCAAAGGCGTATGTATAGTCGTGCTTGAGTAGCGGCGATGGACTCTCCATCTGTCACGTTGGCACAGGCATATATCTGCCGGAAAGGGTACCACATTATACAACTCCGCCTACCCCTTCGGAGACCTCTGTGGCACGTGAGGATATATTATCATATAAATGAATTGTATGTACACATAACATACAAACTAGATATGACTAATTAAATTAACTACCTTTAAAAGCTACACACTTGAAATTGAGCGCAGAATCTCCGCCTGTCTGCTTGTAACTAGTTACAATATTTGCAATACGATTGCATAGTTCCGCTTTACGATAGGTGACGTTATAAAACAAATGATGAATAGTAGGTACGTATAAAATACATACATATTCAGCAGAGAGAGCGCTAGTTTCCTTCAGACTTCCACACCTGCGTAATGCATGAAGCCTTTCATACATACATACATGCCGAGTCCCTAACGGGGTAGACAGAGAGTATAGAGCGCCAGTTCTCTCTAGACTTTCATACCTCTTTCGCTTCGTCCACACTCATCAGCTTCTTCATACATGCTCGTCAGTTGACGTCAGTCGACGACCGTCTGGTCTAGTGGTTAGAGCTATGTCTAAATAAGTAAATATATCGTTGTCTAATTACCATAACACATGCTTTGCTTAATTTGGGACTAGGTCAATTTGTGTGGAATTGTCCCAGGTATTTATTTATTTAGTTTCGAGTTTTCACGACGTGCCCATCCTTCATTGTTCGATTTGAGCTGAGCGAGCGTTCTAGTCAGTGTTTTTAATATTTCTTTTTGATCCGCGTAACCTTGTCAAGTTATATTAATATTAGCGACCTGTTAAGGCTACAACCAAATGAAATTTTAGTGACAAGATATATGTAAGGTTTATAATTTTTTTTAATGAGCCGTGGTGGCCGAGTGGTTCGAGCAGTTGCCTGCGACGCAAAGGTCGCAAGTTCGAATCCCGACTGAACCAATGAGTTTTTCTGAACTTAAGTACAGTGATTAGTCACACCACGAGCTTTACGGTGAAGGAAAACATCGAGAGGAAACCTGCATACGTGAGAAGAAATTCAAAGGCGTATGTATAGTCGTGCTTGAGTAACGGCGATGGACTCGCCATCTGTCACGTTGGCACCTAATATACCTCTGGCGGAAAATGGGTGGGGCGTGAGAATAATTTTTTCCTACACTCAAAGAAGCCACGAGAGCTAACATAGTTTTTTTTATTAACAAGCGCATTTCCCCAGTTTTTTTATTATAATAATAATAATAATATTCTTTATTGTACACACACACATACAAACAAATAGGATGACAAAAAGACAGAGAATAACATGTAATAGGCACAATAGGCGGCCTTATCGCAAAAGCGATCTCTTCCAGGCAACCAAGTGAAGAGAGAAAAGAAATAGAGAAAGAAAGGTAGGTGTGATAGTTGATATTATAGCGTAGGTCCAAAACACAGAAGTTTTTCTTCTTTTGCCAGAGACGCCCTGAGTAAGGCTTCGCGATCCCTGTCGGAGTCGCGATTTAGTTTAGTAGTCAGTGATCTAGGTATTTGAAGACGTGGTCTCTGCCTCCTCCTTAAGACACTTTGGATCCACACTAATAAGTATTTTTTAAACCACTATTGGAGGTAGCAAAGAACCCTTGGGCCCAAATGTTTGCCATCTTAATTTTTTTTTTATACAACAAGAGTGGCAAACAAGCATACGGCCCATCTGATGGGAAACGGTTACCGCAGCCTATTTACGCTCAAGATACCGAAGTATCACTTGCGCGTTGCCACTCTGTGTTCGGAGAGTTATAGTGTGTTAGCAGCATAAGGTTTAATCCCTCTGCTTCCAACACAATGTAACAATCCTCCCCCCACCCCAAGGAGCTCATTACTGGAAACCTTATTCAACGCGTAGGAACACAACACAATAAATTGTGTTATTTGTGTACTTGTATTATAATAACTGTTTCACCCGCGGCTTCACCCGCGTAAAATCTTATTTTCTATGAGTTAATCCAGGTGATAATCTATCTCTGTGCAAAATACAATTAAATCCAGTTCAGCCGTTCTGGCGTGATTGAGTAACAAACATATATACATACTCACAAACTTTCAAATTTATAATGTTAAGTAGGATACAGAAAGTGCGATCCACGAAGACGCACCCCATCAATTTCTAGTCGAGGGGGTCGCGGGATGCGGGGTGTATGACCCGAGTCTATTAATTGTAGTGTGCGTGTGCACTCATAGGTAATCAGTGTGTACCGACAATACTCAAACATTAGTGGAAGGTTGCACACTTACACAATCAACTATAGGGAAGAATAGTGATGCGCGTATTCGTGGATATCTATCTATAGGTACATACCTAAATCAAGAGGATTTTTCACTTTCATGTTTCTCGTTACGTTTCCTCTTTGTAATAAAAATAAACTAGTTTGGACATAACAATGTTATATCACATTTTCTCTTAATCATATTTCACATAACCACAACGTAATCGACTTAAACACACTTTACTTAACTTAATTAATTGATTAATTATGAAACTTTATTAAACTACAACACACATTAGTACATACAACAAACAATTTTCAAACGCGAAGATGCGCATTTCACAAATTATTTATTGTACAATACGCTTTAAAGAAACCAATTGGTTTGATAATACTATTCTCTTATCATCAAATCGTATCACGTTATCACTAGATACTGTCGATCATATGAAGAGTAAAGAAGCTTACCTATTCACCTACATCGAGAGGTCGCCTGCAACGCATAGATTGCTAGATTGAATCCAGACTGTACCAATGAGTTTTTTCTGAACGTACATATTTCTGTCGACCGTCTGGTCTAGTGGTTAGAGCTCCTGACTGCGAAACTTGAGGTCGCGGGTTCGAATCCCGCTGAGGGCAAATATTTGTGTGATGAACACGAGTATTTGTACCTTAGTCTTGGATGTCCTATGTATTTGTGTATATATCTATCTATATAAGTAAATATTTCGTTGTCTGGTTAACCATAACACAAGCTTTGCTTAATTTGGGACTAGGTCAATTTGTGTGGAATTGTCCCAGGTATTATAGGTATTTATATTTATTTATTTGTTCAAAGTTATTGCAAAGATTATTCTACAGGCGAACTTTATGTCAAAGGCATTATCTATCAGTCTACCTTAGGGTGATGCAGAGATAGGTCATGAAAGATATATAAAATAGGAAAGTATAAACATGTATGCTATATGTTTTATTTTATTAGTATACGGTTGGCTTTATAGTAGGGGAGCCCACGATGCTAAATGGGGATTTACTCGAGCGTCATAGAGACCTATTGAGTTGCAAAACTTGGATAATAAGAAGAAAAAAATTTTATATGATATATACCTTTTCATCGGTGGGGAAAGCGGCATTAGATTTTTAAATATGTAAAAAAAACAATTAATCGAGCGCGTCAGATTTTCTAAGGGAGTGTTAAGTACACAAAAAAAAAGCTAATCTGACGATTTCGATTTGACGCAAGCTCGCGGCCATTTTTATAATGTGCAAAAAAATTCGCCATTTTGAAATACTCAAGCGTGTCAGATTAAGGTAGGGTGAGTTAATTACATCCTAAAAAGCGTATATTCCACTAATCTGACAATTTGAAAGTGACGTAAAGAAAGGGGAGGGCAGCAAAGTTCTGATCCTGTATCCTACACGGGCACAAGGGTACAAGGTATCCACCTGTATATTAATCTGCCGCGCTTTAGTAAATTCCGAAATCCCCGCTTGGGCTCCCCTACTATTAGCGCATATGCGCGCCATTATCAATAAACCAGTGTACTACATTACATCTTTAATTCCGCTCCATACATACGTTATAGTTACTCTTCTGCCTACCCCTTCGTGATATGTAAGGGAGAATTTTTGTCGTAAGATGTAAGGAAGGCGTAAGGAAGAATTCTTATAAGAAAAGTGTGAAGACTCCTTAACTGTGATAAAAACGTAGGTACCTACATACGTACATTGATGTAATCAGGTTTTCAATGACGTTTTATCATAAACAATATACATATTTGAACGCAAACGTTAGTCAGCCTTGTGTTGTATCTTGAACATATCTTTGGTATCCAACTGAGAATCTATGAATATTATGGTTACATAGTTTTACTGAATGTCAAACATTTGTTTATTGTTTGAAGACTGGTCAAAACGAGAAGAAGTAAAGATAATAATAATATCTTCACGCCTTCGCAGAAGGGACTCCGAAGAGATAGATAGCGGTGTGTGGTTGTATCGATACACCAATTTTTCGCCGGGGATATAATTCAGGTTCAAAGGTAACAGATGGGGAATCCATAGCCGTTTCTCAAGCACGACTTTGCGTGTCTTTAAATTTCTTCACAAACGTATGCAAGTACCTTGAAACCAAGACCCAAGTCTTGATATTTTATTTCACTATGAAATTACTGGTGTTTCTAATCACTGCAATTAAGTTAAGAAAACCTCATTGGTACAATCGGGATTCGATCTTGCAATCTTTACGACCGCTCGATCCACTCGGAATAATCAAAATTATTTATTATTTATGCACAATTAAAGTACAATGGTGGACTTAATGCTAAAGCATTTTCTACCAGTCAACCACCCTTGACAGGAGAAACATGGAAGCGGGTGTGCACATAAGAATTAGCTTATTTATGTTGATAGATACATATATATTACATAGCATAGAATGGACATCAAAATAAGTAGCATGCTCTACTGGGCGACGACTAGTTACAATTAAAAATATATTTTAAAACAATATACATACACATCAAGCCAACTTGTTTTGTATTTAGTTATATTTTTAAACGACTTCAAAAAAGGAGGATGTTCCTTAGGAAATAACATGGCTTGTCATCGTTAAACCTAACCTTTGTACACGAATATAAAACATTAACATGGCCTGAACGAGGGTGTGATTGTAAAGATGAAGAAAGGCATGTTACGTTGGTTTGGATATATAGAAAGGATGAGTGAAGACAGATTGACAAAACACATATACCTACAAAGCGAAAGTGCAAGAAGAGGCAGAGGAAGTCCACGTTCCGACTACCTAGATCAAATTGACGGACACTCAAGGATGGGAACGTCTAGAGTACTCGAAAGCGGCGAGCATGTATGAAGAGACTGATGAATGTAGACGAAGCGAAAGTATGCAATTTCTAGACTTGCGCTCTATTCTCTCTGCCGGCCCGTTAGGGACTCGGCGTGATGATATGTATGTTTTTTTTTTATACAACAAGAGTGACAAACAAGCATACGGCTAACCCGATGGAAAACGGTTACCGCAACCTATTTACGCACACAATACAGAAGTATCACTTGCGCGTCGCCACTCTGTTTTCGGAGTTATACTGTGTTGGCAGCTATATGTTGTTACATATACAACTAGCTGTCCTGCCCAGCTTCGCCCGGGTGACAAAGTAAATTAACACGATCGCAGCGCCACCTATCGGTCCAATTGTGATGTAAGCTATCCTATCTTTTAAGTTGGATCAAACTACACACGGTGTGCGAATTTGATTGACATCGATAAAGTATTTTAAGAACCCAACGCGGACAAACAACGTGACACGTAATTTATATAAATTAAGATTTTAAGTGAGCGTATATGTTTATGTCAATGCATACATCACACACAAACAGAACCAGATTAGGCGTGACTCAAGCGAGGTGATCCAAGCAATTATGTCATGGTGACGTCACCAAGCTGGTTAATGTTATTTACGTTGCAGCGCAGTTTACAGGTGTGATGTAAACATGTACGTACACTGGACTACGGCTGGCATACGGATTTGCTTGGATTCCGTTCTATATATACCGAGCTTGTCATCAAATCTTTTATACTATGCAAGTGGTACCGGTGGTGCCCAAGGTACCCAAAGGTACTCCTTCGGCAGAAGTTTGAAGAACCTTCTTATTATTAAATACAAGTGCAGACAGAGCGAGTAACTTTAGTTTTAACAATAATTTTATATAATATATCCTCACGCCATCCCACAAGGGCACGCCTTCCCCGAAGGGGTAGGCAGAGGTGTATAGGTAATACCCACACACCCACTTTCCGCCAGAGGTGTATTAGGTGCCAACGTGACAGATGGCGAGTACATCGCCGTTACTCAAGCACGACTATACATACGCCTTTGAATTTCTTCTCAGACGTATGCAGGTTTCCTCCCGATGTTTTCCTTCACCGTAAAGCTCGTGGTGTGACTAATCACTGTACTTAAGTTCAGAAAAACTCATTGGTACAGTCGGGATTCGAACTTGCGACCTTTGCGTCGTAGGCAACTGCTCGAACCACTCGGCCACCACGGCTCCTTAATTCTCCTCCAATAATTTTAAATTATTTTAATTAAAAATTTTGGTAATGTCCGGTAAAAGGCAGTTCGAACTGCTAACCTAACCTAACCTGTAAACTCGTTTTACTGTAGTACCAGTAAAATGTGAACCAAGCGAGTTGATAAAAAAACAGGAGGTTCCTTACCAATTAAAAAAGCCACGGGAAAAGTATTAAAGGCTCAGGCTGTGGAATAAGCTCCCCGTTGAGGTTTTCCCTGGAGAGTACAGCATGGAGTTCTTCAAGAAGGGTGTGAAAAGATTCCTGCAGGGTCGGCAACGCGCGAGTGATACCCCTGGTGTTGCAAGCGTCCATAGGCGGCGGTAACCGCTTACCATCAGGCGGACCGCATGATTGTTTGCCACCAAAGTGGTATAAAAAAAAACTACACAGAAAGATATTAATAGTGATCCAGATCGACCCAATGACCTAGACACGGTAATAGATTTTTCACTATTAAGAACCTTAGGAAGACCGCATGCCCTTTAGCCATGTTAGCGGTACAAAAAAAACGCCTACCAACTATTAGTTTAGTTAGTCTACAGAGTAGAGATAGTGCCATCCACGAAGACGGGCCCCACTAATTTCTAGTCGAGGGGTTCGCGGGATGCGGCGAATATAACCCGAGTTTATTCATTGTAGTGTGCGTGTGCACTCATAGGTAATCAGTGTGTACCGATAATACTCAAACATTAGTGGAAGGTTGCACACTTACACTATAAACTATGAGGAAGAATAGTGGGGTGCGTCTTCGTGGATGGCGTTATCTATACTGGCGCTAATTCTCTCTGCCTACCCCGTGTGACTAGCAAGCAATTTCGGAACCTATCTACAATCCAACTTACACCGAAAACCTCAACAGGCGTAGCAGGTACGAAACTAAATAGGTCATATGAAAAGTTTAACGGCTCATTGGGGTTCGCCGGGTGGGGTTATGTAAACCATGACGCGGGTTGTCTATGGGGTTACCTAATACCACCGGGATTGTGGTTTACGTCTACGTTTTCTATGCTACAATGATATATGATATTTGCAAGGGCAATCAAAATTTTTTGAGTAAAATTACGTGTCACATTTTTTTATATGTTACCTCATGAGATGGGTGGCAATATGGCGGTTATCGCCGCCTGCCGACCCTGCAGGGACCTTTTCACACCCTTCTTGAAGAACTCCATGCTGTACTCTCCAGGGAACACCTCCACGGGGAGCTGATTCCACAGCCTGAGCTTTCGCGGAAGGAAACTTCTTTGGAACCGCGCAGTGCGAAAACTTTGCGGTTCCGGATGAATTCCCCGTCGATGGCGAGAGGTAGGAGGTAGAAAGGGGCATTATTTAGTAGGCGAAAAATGGAGTAGGTATTTGGTAGGGTATTCGCTTGTATAACGGTGTTCTGACGAATGATTGGACTTGGTGGTACAATAGGCGTACTATTCGATTCGTCGTATATGAAAAGTGATACACAAGATCCCACAAGGGTCCACGAAGGGGTAAAGCAATGCAATAGCTGTATTATAAGATCTTACAAAACCGACCTTATAGCTGCCGAAATAAGGTGGCTTTCAAATATGTCTATCTCATATTAAAGTCCCGCGGGTCTTTCGTACATTCCCTTGCCACGGCTGCTTCCCATGCCTGTGGCTCTAGACAAGATCATTTTCTTTTAGTGTTCACGCTAGCCAATTAATTGTAATGACATGCAAAAAATGATTGTTATCGGATCGGAACAGAAAAGGATTTTGCTTAGAGGAGCTAGGACGCGAAGTAATACATATCTATTGATATATATAGATCCCATTTGTGAACTCACTCATCACGAAATCTCAGGAAATATTTTTTACTTTTTTTATTTTACTTTATTTAACTATAAGGCCAATTGACTTGAAATTTGGTAGGAGTATTCCTTACGCGGTGTAGAGGTCAGCTAAGAACGGATTTTATGAAACTCGACCTTTTTTTAAACACGTTTTTAACTATTGCTTCCCCCTATGGAGGCAATAGTTGAAAAACGTGTTTTTTTTTACTTTTTCACCCGGGCGAAGCTTGGCGGGACAGCTAGTATACATATATAAGGATAACTTTTGTGGATTGTTATAAATTATGTATACATATATTAAAACGGAGCCGTGGCGGCCGAATGGCTCGAGTAGTCGCAACGCAAAGATTGCAAGTTCAAAATCTTAAGATTACATTAATGACTTTACTTCCAAGATACAACCTGTCAGGAGAAGAAACAGCGGAACAAACTCCCCGGTTTATTTTTAACATTGCTTTCCTTGTTTAGGTAGGGGTAGAGAGATTTTATATCCATGTAATCTCCAGTATTGTGGGAAGGTATATATATATATACCTTTATATTCCAAGATAAGTTACATTTTCCACTCTTGCGCACTTTACGCCTATATAACTTAAAGCCTTGATTAAAATGCTATGGTTTAAGGTAGTGTTCTGGTATTCGGACATGAATACGGCAATTATAACATATATACAATAACTCGTTTGGTGATTACAGCGCTGACATTGCAAAAAGTGCGACTTTGTGGTAGCTGGATATCATTCACGAAGTCAATGTCGTTACAATAACCGAATTATCAGTCGAGGCGATGATATTGAACCACGGTCTGTATATATATTTTATATTTATAATAATAATATATCCTCACGCATTCCCACAAGGGTCCCCGAAGGGGTAGGCAGAGGTGTATAGGTAATACCCACACACCCACTTTATATTTATATTTATGTATGTATATATATATATATATATATTCGGGAACGTCAAGAGTACTCGAAACCGACGAACATGTATAAAGAGACTGATGAATATGTATAAAGCAAAAGAGTTATGTAGGTCTAGAGAGTACTGGCGCTCTGCCTACTTTGTTAGGAACTCGGCGGGGTGATATGTGTGTATGTATATAGTGACATCAAATATAAACTATACTAATATTATAAAGAGGAAAGATTTGTTTGTTTGTTTGTTTGTAATGAATAGGCTCCGAAACTACTGGACCGATTTCAAAAATTCTTTCACCTTTGGAAAGCTACATTATCCCCGAGTAACATAGGCTATATTAAATTGGACCCGATAGGTGGCGCTGCGATCGAGTTTTAGGAATTTTAACTTTTTCACCCGTGCGAAGCTATCCCTTTCTGTGTGTCTTAAGGTGGATTCGAGAATGGTTTAGATTTACAATTGGACCCGATAGGTGGCGCTGCGATCGTGTTACGGGCAATTTAACTTTTTCACCCGAGCAAAGCTGGGCGGGACAGCTAGTCAAATATAAATATGTTTCTGTATATGAATTTTTTTTTTTTTATATTTTCTGTATATTATATATACATCTTAACGCGACAAGAGTTGCAGAGGTGGGCGATGAAGAACAAACTGTACTTTACTATAAACGTTCCACGAGGCTCCCTTAAGGGGTAGGCAGAGGTGTGTAGTAACACTCGCATACGCAGGGAAGAACAAGACCCTCTTTGTTGATATGTTGAGGCCCAAAGAATCATACTTTTTATACTGTTATTATAATTGGCAAAAAGCCGTGGTGGCCGACTGGTTCGAGTAAGTTGCCTGCGACACAATGATAGCAAGTTCGAATCCCGACTGTACCAATCGAGTTTTTCTGAACTTAAATACAGTGATTAGTCACACCACGTACTTTACGGTGAAGGAAAACATCGAGAGGAAACCTGCATACGTTTGAGAAGCAATTTAAGGCGTATGTATAGTCGTGCTTGAGTAATGGCCATGGACTCGCCATCTGTCACGTTGGCACCTAAACATATATATCTGGCGGAAAGTGAGTGTGTGGGTACTACCTATAAGGCAATACAAAGTGGTAGGCAGAGCTACCCCTTCGGGATCTTTGTGGGAAGGCGTGAGGATATTATTATTATTGGAATGTCCGCCCAAACGTATGTAGGTTTTCTCACGGCATTTCCTTGTTAGGTCTCGATAAATAACTTTATACTTGTGTTCGCGTGACGATAATATGTATGCAAGTATATACTTTAATTTATGTGAAATAAACTCTATGCTACAGTATGAGTTGGTACATCTCAAATCCAAGGGAAACTGGTTTAAATTGGATGTTGGATCTGTCAATGCTAAAACCATTAGTTTCCAAACACAACCTTGACCAGTGTGCAATTTACTAACGCATATTTTTTATAGTGCATCAGATTTCAACTCACAAGATTGATTTTATTATTAATGGCGCATGAATGTATTAAAATATATGAATAAAGTTAAACTCACATTGACATAAATATTTTTATATTCCTTAGGAAATGACAGGTCATCATCATAGCTATATCTTCTCAGCTACTCATTGAGAAATTTTGTTCACACATTGCCAGAAGGACATAGGGTATCTTTTGTAAAAAGAAAACACTTGATAACACAAACAGATAATATATCCTCACGCCTTCCCACAAGGGTCCCCGAAGGGGTAGGCAGAGGTGTATAGGTAATACCCACACACACACCCACTTTCCGCCAGAGGTATATTAGGTGCCAACGTGACAGATGGCGAGTCCATCGCCGTTACTCCAGCACGACTATACATACGTCTTTGAATTTCTTCTCAGACGTATGCAGGTTTCCTCTCGATGTTTTCCTTCACCGTTAAGCTCGTGGTGTGACTAATCACTGTACTTAAGTTCAGAAAAACTCATTGGTACAGTCGGGATTCGAACTTGCGACCTTTGCGTCGCAGGCAACTGCTCAAACCACTCGGCCACCACGGCTCTCACAACAGATACTCCTACTAATACTATAAATGCGAAAGTTTTTGTATGACCTGAACTGAATTACATTTTTTTTATGGCAAACGTCAACAGGGAGCATTTCATTTCACAGCCTGAGCGTTCACAGAAGGTAACTCATTTGGAACAGTATTTAATTAGAAAGAAGTTTCGTATATAGGGCTACCTCTATGAAACATCCATTAATCTAATTAATTAAACTAAGCTATTAATAGATATTTACTGGATTAACAGGATGTTTAAAAAGAAAACTACAATTGTAATTGCAGGGCACCTATTATTATAATCATCTGTTTAACTACAACACCAGGGTGTATCTGTGTATGCTTACTAAATAAAAACTCACATTCTGCTTGCAAATGTGTCAGTAAGTCAGCAAGAAAGGTCTGTGAGTCCAGAGAGAAATGGTATTTTACACCCCTTACCTATATCTCGAGCGACACAAGCTAAGCTATACTTATATTAATATATTAGTACAGTATAAGAGGCAACATTTTTTTGAACATGCTCATCTCAGGAACTATAGATCCAATTTGAATATATCTTTTGCATTGAATAGCTCCTTTTTTGAGGAAGGCTATATTCATTTACATCATCATCACAAATTTAAGAGCTGGGCTCTTGTGGGCATCTCTGATGCAGTCCCTTCCATTTGCTTCTGTCCAGCGCAACCTCCTTGACCTCCCTATATACCCATGTATGTTAATCTTTGCCTTCCTCTACTTCTGTAACTTTCCTTCTAAGATGTTTCATTTACATATATGGATTTAATGTGAATGAAACTGTGTCTCGTCTCATATATGATAATTTAATAAGAACATTTATGATACAATAATTACATCAGAGCCGAGATCATGAAATCACTTATGAGCAATCCATGACTCAAAAAGTGTGATAATGTCTCATTACATCTCCTCTCTGATGCTATCATTGGGTGCTAAAACAAATGATAACTGCTTCCCAAGGCTGTTCATAACCTTGAGAGTTACATATTTGGAGAAAGCCAAAAATCAGGCCAGAGGTTTTTTTGTTTAGTTACTTTGTAGGGGTAAAAATAAATAACAGCATTTTCAACTACTCCAGAAAAACTACCTAAATACATATTTTATACAAGTGGTAGTAAACAAGCATGCATCCTACCTGATGGTCAGCGGTAATCGCCACCTATGGACTCTTGCAACATGCTTATATGTACACATCATTACAACACAAGGGCCTAGGCAGCAAGAGCAGAGCGCCAGTTCTCTCTAGACTTACAAAACTCTAACACTTTCATGTACTTAAGTAAGTATAAATAAATAATTTATTTATTAAGGAATTCAATCCCAGAAGTAGGTTTCACAACTATAGGATAATATCTGTTCGACTAGAGATACCTTATACTCTGGTCTCTCTGCTTATCCAGTGTGGAACTTGATGTAATGATGTAGGGGTATATATAAGGGTTTTCATGTTTAGTGGGATTTCAAGCAAAAACTATTCATGAGATGATGACACCATCATGCTTCTAAGCAACACAATTTCCTAGTTGTATGTAAATAAAAAAAACCTAATCCATTTATTTGTGTAAATATTTTTTTACTGATGAAATGCACAATTGTTGCATTAAAAGAAGTGCTATTGCTTCTTCATTACTGGTGCTTTTAATAACCAACATTTATACCCAAATAATTTCCTGATTTGGATGTAAAATTTATTAAGCACATTATCATTATACAAGTTTACTTTGACAAAAAATATATGTTTAAAATATTGATATAACATTTACCTAATATAGCTAACACTGAACACTTTTTAATTAGGTTTGATTCTCTGAACAGCTTGCTTTCTGAACTGTAAATTTGTTTAAGTAATTACTTTTCATAAGATGGGGATGAATTAAATTTTATGAGGCGGTACATAATACAAATCATACTATATATCCCACCTCTCATTTTCATATCCCATCATAGCCGTGCTCAGTACAACTATGCAGGATAGCAACAGTAGTAAACTAACATCATTTAACTATATTTAAACTCCAATAAATTTATTCATCTACAGAAATAATTCATGATACCACATGCTGATGTAAAAATAATTCACCAATGTGTGCTCTATAATCAGCAATTACATGTATGAATGTATCAAAATATTAGCAATGCCAAGTCGCGAACAGGAAAAAATAGATCGACACTTATGGCTTCATCGAGTTAGTGCGTTGGTTACTACGCGCGACCGACCGTGCCTAGCAATACGCCGCGCAACCGGACCCTGTTATTATCTACCCATGTTATGTTAGCCAATTGAAATGGCAATATGCACCTAAATCGCGAATAAAGTCACGGAAAGGGGGAGTTACACTCGTAAAAACTGCTTGCTCTCCTTATATTCTTACACGGTCAAAGTACGTTACCATACTACCTGATTACCTTCAAATCATGTTTATCAACAAAGAATATCTATATACTTACGTAAGACGCCTTAATTATCACAAACATCACAGATGAAACTGATTTAAATAAATTAATGCACTATATTTTTTTCACGACGTTATTGCTACTTAGATATTACACAAAATATTTTTTAAATTATTCTAAACAACAGTAATTGAGTGTTGCACTCACAATTTACGGTAAAATTTTTACGTTACACGATTAAATTTAGAAAGAAACCCGCGAGAATGAAACACCATTTTGAAAGATTGATGAAAAGGTCGTCAAGGATTTTTCTTCTTCATGTCAGCTTGCGTCATTGCGACAATAAATGTGACGTTTGTAGAACTGTGTTGCCGTATAAATCGGTAAAACTTACTATACCCGGGCATGATTAATAACAAGAGTAGGTAGCGACTATTCACTCACTGATTGCCAAAAACTGTAATTCGTTTATCAATATCATATTTTATGACAGAATTGGCAAAAAAGACAAATGAGCATTTGTTAGCTTTGGGAGATAACTTCTGCTTTATTTTTTAATATATTGTCAAGATTTTTTCATCAGTAAATAAAAGTAAATTTTTGTTGAGAAGATAAATAATAAAATAATATATATCCTCACGCCTTCCCGCAAGGGTCCCCGAAGGGGTAGGCAGAGGTGTATAGGTAATACCCACACACCCACTTTCCGCCAGAGGTATATTAGGTGCCAACGTGACAGATGGCGAGTCCATCGCCGTTACTCAAGCACGACTATACATACGACTTTAAATTTCTTCTCAGACATATGCAGGTTTCCTCTCGATGTTTTCCTTCACCGTAAAGCTCGTGGTGTGACTAATCACTGTACTTAAGTTCAGAAAAAACTCATTGGTCGGGATTCGAACTTGCTGAAATAAGAAAGAAAATTATTATAGTGATAATAGGAGCAAGTTAATTAAGTGCTATCTGTCAAAAATCTTTTCCTGTTAGTGTCTTTATCAGGTTCAGAGCTATGATGATATTATAGAAAAATACTGATTTTAAATGTGCAAAGCTGTAAAAATCACCCGCAAAATACTTTTCTAATTTCAAATGGCAATATAATTTTGGTCGATTACTCGGTTCATATGAATAACGTTCGGAAATTATTAAGCAAGTAATGTCACTGTCAAATTTCAATACAAATCTATTAAATAATCTTCTTATAATAAAAGAAATTTGAAAAAAAAACATAATACTTTATCTTATGAAATACCTTACTTTATTTTAACTTTATACTATAAAAGTGACTTAAACCTCAATCATCTCTTGCTAATCGAATGGAAACAGGCGTTTTGATAATCAACGAGAGCCTTGGCACCTAAATATTTTTCAGGCGAAAAGATGGTTTTGTTATACGACTCTGTTTACTCCTTCAGGGACTCATATGATATGGGCGTGAAAATTAAAACGTATGTATGCAATTGGATTTCCCCATATAAGTAACTACAATAAATTTGTGTGATTTGATCTGGGACATGATATTGACAGTTTAAGTCGGCATAAAAAGAGCAGGGAGCTATAAGGACTAAGCCCTATGAAGCTATGAATATCGTTACTGGTTTTTATTTACTAGGTCACAGATGGTCGCAAAAACAAATGAATAAAACAAAAAGCCGTGGAGCCGTGGTGGCCGAGTGGTTCGAGCAGTTGCCTGCGACGTAAAGGTCGCAAGTTCGAATCCCGAATCCCGACCAATGAGTTTTTCTAAACTTAAGTACAGTAATTAGTCACACCACGAGCTTTACGGTGAAGGAAAACATCGTGAGGAAACCTGCATACGTCTGAGAAGAAATTCAAAAGGCGTATGTATAGTCGTGCTTGAGTAACGGCGATGGACTCGCCATCTGTCACGTTGGCACCTAATATACCTCTGGCGGAAAGTGGGTGTGCGGGTATTACCTATACACCTCTGCCTACCCCTTCGGGGACCCTTGTGGGAAGGCGTGAGGATATAAAACAAAAAGGATTAGAAGACGTTCCAAAATTTTAATCAAGTAAAAATCTCAGTCTCATTATTGTCGTTAACGTCTGTTACCCTCTTCCAATACACATATTCTTTTTTCAGACCTTTAGAACCTAAGTAGAACGGATAACCAAGTCCTGTTGACAAGTAAAATATCCCCCCTTTATTCCTATTCACGTCCTCTCCCATCACATTGGTTATAAGGGGAGTGTTGTCGTAGCATACTGCATCTCTAGCTTGTTGGACACTATTGCATTTAATAGCTACAAACTTCCCAGGGTTCTTCAAAGCCGACAGCCACAGAGAAAGAACTCTAAAATGACTGCATACAGACTCGCAAGGGTAAAAGTTTAAGTCTGAAGGTTGGTACTCTCCACCGTTTATGTAGAAGTCGACATGACCCATCACTGAAGCCATCCCGAAGCCGTCTACGTTCGTATGAACTACTTGGACGAAGTCTGCGTCTGATTTATCCAATCTATCGTTAGGATCTAATGTCCGAAAGCACGGCCCGGAAGGTTCTAGGGCTATTAAGGCGGATATGTTCCTATTGGTAAGTCGCTGGTAGCTTTTCGCCACGTAGCTGATCATCTGTCCTCCTAGACTGAATCCCAGGAGCTCCAGTCTGCTTGGGTCTAGCCCATAAGCTGTAAGGTCAGCCAGTACTTCGCCTATATGTTTCCCAACTGGACGCATCAGTCGGGATGCCCTGGAAAAGAAAAATGCTAATTAAAATTTAACCCTTAAACTATCTTTAGGTACTGAATGGATTTTGATTATAGGCCTTTTTTTAATAAGGTATTATTTACGTCGTGTAAACAAATTCAAGAGCCGTGGTGGACACAAACATCGCAAGTTCGAATCCCGACTGTACCAGTGAGTTTTTCTGAACTTAAGTACAGTGATTAGTCACACGAGCTTTACGGTGAGCAGAGGAAACTTGCATACGTCTGAGAAGCAATTCAAAGGCGTGCTTAAGTAACGGCGATGGACTCGCCATCTATCATGTTGGCACCTAAAATATCTCAGGCGGAGAGTGGGCGTGTGGGTATTACCTATACACCTCTGCCTACCCCTTCGGGGACCCTTATGGGTAGGCGTGAGGTTTTGTAAACTTACAAATGATAGTGAACGGTAGCAAATCTCTGGTAGTCCACCATAATGACGTTGTACCCTCGATCCTCGTACTCGTTGGCGAACATGGCAGCGATCAGGAAGTTGGGGCTGTCGAGGTACCCGCTTGCTATCACCATTGTTTTCCTGCTAGGAGTACAACGTATGATATTAGTCGACACCACTTATGCTTATCACTTCTCCTGAAAGGTATTTTCTTGTGGCAACGTTGGTACCAATACAACACTTATTCAACGTAACGAACGTATATAAAATCACCGATTATTTTATATTTAACTAACTGTGCCCGCGACTTCGTTATTTATTTATTTCGTTATTGTTCAGTTTCTAAAATCAAAGTATCCTACTCCTTATTAAATTAGCTATCTGCCAGTGAAACTACGGTCCAGCCGTTTCAGAAATTAGCCGGAACACACAGACAGACAGACAGATAAATATTAAAAATATATTTATTTTGGTATATGTACCGTGTGTACATCCATATTCAATTAGTAAAAAGCGGTTATTTTAATATTACAAACAGACACTCAAATTTTATTTATTTGTATGTATGGATATGCGATGTTCAATAACTGTTCCATAGGTTATTTACGTAGTTTTTTTAAATTAAATATGACTTGATTATCATTTAATTAAGTTTGCTTTCTGTGTGTGACATAATTTGTCATACAAACTCATATAGTCAAGGAGGTTCAAAGTTACGGTCGGAGTACTGCGCGTGCGCATGTTACCTTGTAAACTGCATTCTGGGGTCGAGAGCAATGTCTCTCGATTGCCAGAAGGTGTAGCGGCGACGGCTCCGGCCAGCACCCTGAAGCACGAAGGTCAGGTGTCGCAGCTGACTGCGTGGTATTGAAGCTGACTTGTTGGACCCGGGACCTTTACATATGTTTCTTATATATATGTTCATCCTTTCCCACATGGGTCTCTAAATCGATAGGCATATAGTACCCTCATACCCACTTTTCTCCGGAGATATTATTCCATCGCCATCAGGGTCCATCGCCGTTTCTCAAGCTTGGCTATACATACATACATATCATCACGCCGAGTCCCTAACGGGGTTTTCAGAGAGTACAAGAGCGCCAGTTCTCGCTAGACTTACATACCTCTTTCGCTTCATCCACATTCATCAGTCTCTTCATACATGCTCGTCGGTTTCGAGTACTCTTGACGTTCGCGTCCTTGAGCGTCCAATCGATTTGATACAACATAGGTCTTTGAGTTTCTTCTCAAGCGTATGCAGGTTTCCCCTGAAGGTTTTCCTTCACCGTAAAGCCCGTGGTATGACTTATCATTGTACTAAAGCTAATGAAAACTCATTGGTCGTGATGCGAACTTCCATCTTTGCGTTGCATGTGACTATTCGAACCATTCTGCCACCACTTTAGAGTATATGTGTTCTGTGGCCGCCACGGCTGTCAAAACAATGACAGAATTTCTTGTCCATGACTTTTTAACCAAAGAGTTGAATTATTCATTATAGCTATTTGTTATTGCACACACGCGATCAATACTCGTAAGGTCAAGACTAGGAAAACACCTTTTATATTCATACGGATAACAAAAGCAAAAAATCCTCATTTTAAGATCCCCACTTCTTAATTGTAATGGCTATTTGGCAAATATTAGATTAATATTTTTTAACAGTATTTCCCTCTTTCCCGCTTCAGCATCGCAGCATACATGCTCGGCGGTTTCGAGCACTCTTGACGTTCCCGTCCTTAAGTGTCCGATCGATTTGATCTAGGTAGTTGGAACGTGAATATAATATATATTGTATTACCTCACGCCTTCCCACAAGGGTTCCCGAAGGTGCAGGCAGAGGTGTATAGCTAGTACCCACACACCCACTTTCCGCCAGAGATATATTTTAGGAGCCAACGTGACAGATGGCGAGTCCATCGCTGTAACTGACGCATGACTATACATATGCCTTTGAATTTCTTCACAGACTTATGCAGGTTTCACCTCGATGTTTTCCTTGACCGTAAAGCTCGTGGGGTGACTAACCACTGCACTTAAGTTCAGAAAAACTTATTGGTCGGTCAGTCGGGATCCGAACTTGCGATCTTTGAGTCGCAGGCAAACTACTCGAACCACTCGGCCACCACAGCTCATGAATATAATATTATCAAGCTTTTTTAATTAATGATCGGTACGTACACACTGACATTAGTCCCCTGGGATAGCCCAGATCAGCTCGCGGGTCCGCCGCCTCCGAAACAGACAATAAAAAATAGCCGCACACGTAAAACACACACAAATTCCAAAACATTGTTCACTCATGAAAACTTATATCTCATTGAATTATATAAACTGGAAAATAAGTTTAATTTAGCGAGAGAATTACATATTTTTTCAATCTTATTTAACTTTTTTTAAATCCATTCTATTTTTTTAACAGAACTTAATAGCGGGAATGTCAAAATATTTTTTTTTCTGTGTGTGAAGTGTAACGACTACTCTGGTAGATAGCCTTTTGAGCACTGCTCATTCATTGTTCGAGTGGATAATGAATGTACTTAGGTACGTACTGTTGGGTGACAAATTGACAAGTACAATATAATATAGTATGCTGCAACGACTGTAACACTATTGTTACAAAATAACATGCGATATTTTGTTTCGCAGAATGTGTGTAAATATGCAGATGTTACGCCATCGACTTATGATAGATATATATATATATATATATATATATATATATATAAATATATATTAAAGACTAGCGGTCCGCTCCGGCTTCGCATGGGTGGTCATAAGAATTTATTTATAAAAGAAAATATAGCCTTTGTCACTCAAGGTGAGTGTAGCTTTCCAATGGTGAAAGAATTTTTCAAATCGGTCCAGTAGTTTCGGAGCCTATTCAATACAAACAATCAACTCTTTCCTCGTTATAATATTAGTATAAGTATAGATATAAATTAAATTTGTTTTTCAGGCACAATAATACTGGACGTAGGAGACACGTCCTTGCTTATGAACTATAAATATAATAATATATCCTCACGCCTTCCCACAAGGGTCCCCGAAGGGGTAAGCAGAGGTGTATACGTAATACCCACACACCCACTTTCCGTCAGAGGTATATTAGGTGCCAACGTGACAGATGGCGAGTCCATCGCCGTTACTCCAGCACGACTATACATACGCCTTTGAATTTCTTCTCAGACGTATGCAGGTTTCCTCTCGATGTTTTCCTTCACCGTTAAGCTCGTGGTGTGACTAATCACTGTACTTAAGTTCAGAAAAACTCATTGGTACAGTCGGGATTCGAACTTGCGACCTTTGCGTCGCAGGCAACTGCTCGAACCACTCGGCCACCACGGCTTTTTTTTATGAACTAATCTAAATATGATTAGCTAAACACTGGTTTATTATATCCTCACGCCTTCCCACAGGTCCCAGAAGGAGTAGGCAGAAGTGTGTAGGTACCCACACAGCCACTTTTCGCCGGAAATATATTTTAGGCGCCAACGAAAGATGGCGAGTCCATTGACGTTTCTCAAGAGTGACGTCTTTGAACTCCTTCAAAAACGTATGCAGGTATGAGGTAACCTGCTTTCACCTTCACTTTTACGGTGAAGCTAATGCTAGTGGTCTGATTAATTACATACAAATTCAGAAAAAATCACTTCGGGATTCGAACCTGCATATTTTTCATTACATGCATATTTAGGTAGCTTTTTTCTACAGCGTATTCAGAACACTGGCTCATTACTTTCTCTTCCTAGTACGACTAATAGTTGTACTTAAAGTTGCGGTAGAGCTATCATCACCCGCTTGGACAATTGTCATTACATCAAACCGGCAGACGTTGTCTAGTGACAATAATAGAATAATAGAAGCCGTGGTGGCCGAGTGGTTCGAGTTGCCTGAAACACAAAGATCGCGAGTTCGAATCCTGACTGTACCAATGAGTTTTTCCGCACTTAAGTACAGTGATTAGTCACACCATGAGCTTTAGCCGTTTCTCAATCATAACCTATACATACGACTTTGAATTTCTTCTCAGACGTATGCAGGTTTCCTCTCCATGTTTTCCTCCAAGGAGTGCCTCTTATTCATTAGTGACAATAAGAGCTTCATAGCTGACACACATTTTGAACTTTATGCTGATGTTTAAAAATTGTATGAGTAATTAAACTTTGATTTATAAAGATACATACATACATATCATCACGCCGAGTCCCTAACGGTGTAGGCAGAGAGTATAGAGCGCCAGTTCTCTCTAGACTTACATACCTCTTTCGCTTCGTCCACATTCATCAGTCTCTTCATACATGCTCGTCGGTTTCGAATACTCTTGACGTTGACTGAAGACATTTCGGTGAGTTACCAGCATTTGTTTAACAAACAAACCTTGCCTGGGAAAACTGTAGTGACTTCCATTCAAAAGTTCAATTATAAATATTAATTTTATGAGAAGTAACTTCTAATAAAACAAATCATATACAAAATGTATTTTATTTTAAATCATATTTAAGTACCGGGTATTCTTTCAAAGGGTCATTCAGCTCATAATTAGAATAAACTCTAACGAATTTCCGAATGACACCACGCCTTAGCCCCAAGCCTTATGGAACCCTGGTACAATTATCCGCCGGTAAAAATATGACTGGCAAATTGCCCATGTCAACTAGGACTTGACATGACATTTGTACTACAATTGCCCATGTCAAGTCCCATTTGAGTCTCAAGTACCAGGCAACATTAGTTGCGAGATGATCCATCGACAAGCGAAGACAATAAATAAGGTTGAAATTGCCCATGTCAAGTCTCACTAGACATGGGCAATTTGGCTTGCCAGTCAATATTTATATTCAAACCACCTATCGGGTCTAATTATGGATCTAAACCATTCTTGACTCCATCTGTTAGAAACGTTTGGAGCTAACAATAATTGTGACTGGCAAATAATAGGCAAATAATCAAATAATTTGCAATAAAATAATATTGCGGCTATAAATTGAGATGTAAGATAACAACAAATGATAATAGCAAAGGCCGATTACAAGACAGATAATATATCCTCACGCCTTTCCACAAGGTCCCCGAACGGGTAGGCAGAGGTGTATAGTTAATACCCATACACCCACTTTCCGCTAGAGATATATTTTAGGTGCCAATGTGTCAGTTGGCGAGTCCATCGCCGTTACTCAAGCACGAATATAGCAAGTCAATAAGACTTATAGAGGTACAAAGAAAATTCACCAATGATAAAGACTTTTCAGTGGAAATTACAGTTGACAAATGGCAATATACTTATACTTAAAAATGCGTCTGATAGCATACCAAATGTAAAAAAAAAAATATCTTATTTACTCTTCATTCCCGCCACTTCAGCTTTCACTGAAAGAGTTTTTTCAGTAATGAATCTAAAGTGGCGAGAAGAGAGTAATAGAGCTTCAATAAATTTAATTAATAACTAATTGCTTAGTGTATTTACATTAAAATGTTGTCAGACAAGCTTTGAACCATCTAAAGATAGCAAAAAATTTTTAACATTTGCTAAGAATACGTTTACGGCAATACGAGTGTTACATTTTTTTTTTTTTTTCTAAATACTGTTTTCCTATTCAAATCGATTTAAACGTTATTATTTAAAAAAAAAAATTGGCAGCCCTAACTGGTTGGTGAGCCTTATAAAAAATAAAAATAAATAAATTTTGGGTCGGCGTGTCAAACCCATGGTGTTCCAAGGGTTTACGGTAGACGGCGGTAACCGCCCTCAACTCTAGTTCAAACTGATAACTGGTATCAAAAGGTGCCGCCTCCTTAATCAGAGGGCATATCAAGATTGCACTACTACAAGGGCTTAGCGCTCTGGCAGTCTTGACACCCTTTGACCTTGACCTTGCACACGCCTCTTTTGCAAGGGTATTCCCCTTTCCTTGGGAACTGTTGAGGAACGTCAGGTTTGAACCATGGCTGATGGAGCTTGTTCAGCATGGCCAGCTCGAAAGGTTGGAGCTCTTCCAGCGCTGCTGATGATGAGACCTGCAGCGTCGTGATGATGACGGTCACAATAAGTACCTGAAAGACAAGCAATAAATATTTTTATATCACTAAGGTGGCATACATTTATACGGGACTGCGGCTGACGGTAACCGACACCTATGGAGAATAGAAAGAAAAATAGCGGGATCCTTTCATTTCCTTTATGCGTCTGCATTTGTTACCGCCGCTAACACCAAAGGTATACTCACCGAATCCCGCGACCCCTTCGACTAGAATTCGACTAGAATGGATGGCACTATCTATACTATTATGAAATATAAAATTTATTAAATATAAAATGACCGTTGCCACCGTACGAAGCCTGTCTGCGGAATAACTAAATAATAATTTCGTTCTGCATATTCTCGATTAAAACACGAATCCATGGCGTTTCGAGTCAGCACAACCTCTGACGTTTCGCCTAAGGCTTTTAATAGAAATTGACATTTAAAAAAAATCTTTAATGGACTTATCTCTCCACGCCTCATCGCACAACGGACAAAGCTAATGATATAATGATCCTTGTTTTTGTATGGATCCATGCGAATCTGACCATGTTGGATTGTTCACGGATACGTGTGAATATCTTTGGAGCATACTGGGACAGACATCATGAGTCTTTACTCATCTGAACTCCAAACAATAGACAAAATATCCATTATTTTGTCTATTGTTTGGAGTTCTGCGAGAGGACGAACTTTTATTTCCGAATAAGTAAACGTCGTTTAAAAAAAATACTACTTATGAACTTTTTCTAATTTGTTTTTTTTGCATTTGCAAACCTTACTAATTTCGGTGGTATATTACATACATACATACATACATATAATCACGCCTTTTTCCCGTAGGGGTAGGCAGAGACCACTTCTTTCCACTTCCTACGCTCCTCACATACTTCTTTCGCTTCCTCCACTTTCATTATTCTCTTCATACATGCTCTTCGGTTTAGGGTACCTCTTGACCTGGGTTTTTTTCAAGACGTCCCTAATTTGGTCTAGAAACGTCCGCCTAGGTCTACCCCTTCCAACACTTTCATTCACACTCGCCTTATAAACTTTTTTCGTCAATCGTACTTCATTAATTCTCTCGACATATCCAAACCATCTTCGCATACCTTTCTCAATTTGTGGTATTAATATATATTAATAAAAACATCTATCCGAAAGTTCCAAGCAGATAGTTGTCTGTTCAATATGAATATGTATCTAAGTTCCCGGTTCAATCCGACAGATAGAAATCTTACTAAAGTCCGCTGAGTTCCTCATGAGTGGGCATAGGAAAAGAGCGCCAGTTCTCTAGACTTCATACCTACCCGAAATGGCAAGCAGAGGTGTTTTAGTAGTTCCCACACACCGCCACATACATAATAATGATTAATTTGCGCATGCGCATTCTTTGATTCCCCTATAATCGCAATTTAATTGTACTAACATAGTTGATAAGTCTAAGTTCAGTAACAAAAGTGCATCTAGATATCTGACTTAATAAAAAAAATATATACGTCATGAGAGACACGTTTTCTGTGACTGACGTGTTATGTTAATCTTGGTCTACCTTGCAAACTTATATGTATACCATATTTAAACAAATTTGGTTGAGCAGTGAGGGTATTGAATATTAAGCAGATTGGAATATTAACGTGTCAATTTAACATTAAAAGAAAGTCGACTTCCCTATGACAGTTGGCTCGCGCCCAGCAATACCGTCAAGGTCAATATATTTGGCACCGCTCTTGGTATGCGTCAGTAAATGTCATTATACTGTACATGGCAACAAGGTCGATGAAATTGTGATCTGTATAGGTAAAACGCAGATTCATTATCTACGTATTTAACAATAATAATTGATAAATACCTTTTTTTTTTTTTTTTTTTTATACCACTTGGGTGGCAAACAAGCATGCGGTCCGCCTGATGGTAAGCGGTTACCGCCGCCTATGGACGCTTGCAACACCAGGGGTATCACTCGCGCGTTGCCGACCCTGCAGGAATCTTTTCACACCCTTCTTGAAGAACTCCATGCTGTACTCTCCAGGGAAAACCTCAACGGGGAGCTCATTCCACAGCCTGAGCGTTCGCGGAAGAAAACTTCTTTGGAAGCGCACAGTGCGAGACCTTTGTGGTTCCAAGGTATGGGGATGAATTCCCCGTCGATGGCGAGAGGTGCGGTGGTAGAAGGTGGAAGTGGGCATCATATCGAACAATTCTGCAGAACACTCCCCGTTATACAAGCGGTAGAACACACACAGGGAGGCAAAGTCTCTCCTCAGACTTAGTGATTCCAAGCCGCTTGTGAGCATGGGATCGTCGACAATTCTAGCGGCGCGTTTCTGAACCGCGTCAAAAGGCCCAAGCTGGTATCCAGGGGCTCCAGCCCACAGGTGGCAGCAGTACTCCATATGTGGCCGAACTTGCGAGGGAGATTAGCACGGCCCGTGTAGTAAGTGTCCCCAGTGCTGTCGTCTGCATAGCAATGAATGCCTTCAATAGAAAGCATGTCATTAATATGCAGAAGAAACAGAGTCGGGGACAACACAGAGCCTTGCGGGACGCCAGCATTAATTTCCATGCTTTCGGAGCAGCTACCGTCAACGACGGCTCTTATGCATCTGCTGGACAGAAAGCTGGCGACCCATTTGCATAATCCCTCTGGCAGTCCGTAGGATGGAAGCTTCGATAGAAGACCGCGATGCCAGACCCGATCGAACGCTTTCGCCACATCCAAGCTAACAGCTAATGCCTCACCTTGACTCTCAATGGCGAGTGACCAACGGTGCGTGAGATATACTAGAAGGTCACCCGTTGAGCGACTGTGGCGGAAGCCATACTGTTGGTCACTCAACAAACCGTGACCCTCTAGATATCGCAGGAGTTGCGTGTTAATCACTCGCTCCATAATTTTGGAGAGGAGGGTGGTGATGGCGATCGGCCTGTAATTCGATGGGTCTGATCTATCGCCCTTTTTGGGCACTGGGTGCACGTGGGCGGTCTTCCACGAAGTTGGGACTTTTTGGGTGGAGTAGGAAAGCGCGAATAGGCGCGTCAAAACAGGACACAGTTCAGGAGCACACTGCTTAAGCACCACTGCCGGAATACCGTCTGGCCCGCTCGACTTATGGACGTCCAGAGACAGCATCTCCCGCCGGACCTCCCGTTGGGTTATGCTTATCTCCGGCATAGAGTTCTCACACCGCAGGATAGTTGGCGGTGTGGCGCCTCCGTCATCCATAGTCGAGTTCGAGGCAAAGAGAGAGCCCAATAGATCCGCTTTCTCTTTGGCACTGTGGGCCAAGTTACCATCCGGCTTACGGAGTGGTGGTAGGGACGACTGGCAAAAGTTTCCCTCAGCAGCCTTGGCAAGGGACCAAAAAGCACGGCTGCCAGAAGGGTAGCTAGCGAGTCTCTTACCAATTCTGCTGACGAAATCGAATTTCGCCCTGGCAATCGCTCGCTTACAGTGCCTCAAGGCAGCATTAAGTTTCCGCTTTGCATCAGATATGTTGGGGTCCAGATTGGATCGAGCCGTGGTCACCGCCTCATACAAGGCTTGCTTGGATAATTTAGCTTCCTTGCAGGGCTTATTAAACCACGGCTGTTTCTTTACCCCTGTAGCTACTAGCGAGTTTGGGATGTAGCATTCCATTCCCGCCAGTATCGTCTCAGCGACGGCTGCTGCACAGGGGTCTGGATCTTCTGATGCAAAGCAGATCTGCCTCCACGGGTACGATGCGTAAAACTCACGCAATCCATCCCAGTCTGCTGCCTTGTAGTGCCACATGCGCCGCCGCCCCGGGGGTCGGGGCACTTCGGCCTTTGCGCACGGCACTTGCGTCCGGACCAGACAGTGGTCCGATGTGCCAAGCGGCGCACCCACCGAGATGGAATAGCTGTCCGGTCGCGTGGTCAGCAGAAGGTCCAGTAAAGAGCTTGTATGGCCCTCGATATCAGGTATTCTGGTTGGTTCGTGTACCAGCTGCGAGAAGCCATAAGCCAGGGTAAGCTCGTAAGCAGCCCTCCCCGCGCAGTCAGTGGACCGAGAGCCAAGCCACTCAACATGGTGAGCGTTAAAATCTCCTAAAACCACCAACTCCGCGGAGGGGTACTGCTCAAGTACTTTGTCCGTTGTCGATTGCAGGTGCTCAAATAGGCGAACTGTGTCTGTGTCACCGCTATGGGACCTGTAAAGGCACGCGTAGATTCGGGTGTTGCCACCATAGTCTACGCGCACCCACAAAATTGACAGGTCTCTGTCTTCAAGGCCGTGGAGACGTCGACAGCAAATATCCTCCCGGAAGTACATACATACCCCGGCGCGGCGCACAAAATTGTGTTCCATCTTGTACCCGGGGTAGTTCAGGTACGATGTATCATCAGGGCAGGATATCTGCGTCTCCGTCAGAAATAGCAGAGTCGGCTGTGTCGTCTCAAGGTGTTGGTGGACTGCATTTAGATTAGAATGAAGTCCCCTGATGTTGCAAAAGTCCATTTTTAATATGGAAGGGGAGGCCGCTGGGAAACTTCTACTATTTTTAAATTTGGCCATTTTAGATTTCTAAGGGTGCTGAAAAGGAAGAAGAGGAATCGTTGTGTCGGCATCAAAGAGGACAAAGCGCAGTCTCAATCCGCCGCAGTGATGTACAGGTAGTGCGGATTGCCGGAGCGGAAGTTGGAAGGGCCCCCGATCCCCCCCTGATGCAGCGGCCGGGTCCACTCCGGTCTCCTCCTCCGGCACGACCACTACACCAAGGACTTTACACACATGTGCGGGTCAGCCTCCCAGGGCGGAGATTAGGTGATCCCTGGGTTCGGGACCCCTACTATATGCGGGCGGCCAGTGGACAGCCGTTTCACCGGGTCTCCCTAACAACCGCACCGACATGCCGCGCCTGGTCACCACCACGGCGGAATTGCACCACTGGTCCTGTGCTGCCGACACACCGCTTCCTCTTGGAGCCTGGCGACCTTACTCACCACAGGAACACGACACACCCGAGGGTAATGCCATTTAGCTGCGATCTTCTGTAAGGTGGAGGTAATGGTACCAGTCGGGCTGCTCCGAATTCGAACGGGAATTAACCGTTGTGCCCTCCCTCCCTTTCAACCTGGGACAATTCCACACAAATTGACCTAATCCCAAATGAAGCAAAACTTGTGTTATGATGGTAACTAGACAACGATATATTTACTTATATAGATAGATATATACACAATTACATAGGACATCCAAGACTAAGGTACAAATACTCGTGTTCATCACACAAATACCTGCCCTCAGCGGGATTCAAACCCGCGACCTCAGGTTTTGCAGTCAGGAGCTCTAACCACTAAACCAGACGGCCGTATTTTTAATTATACACTTCCTCACGCGAGAAGCGAGGTGGACGATACGCGAGCTCCTGACTGCGAAACTTGAGGTCGCGGGTTCGAATCCCGCTGAGGGCAGATATTTGTGTGATGAACACGAGTATTTGTACCATAGTCTTGGATGACCTATGTATTTATGTATATATCTATCTATTTAAGTAAATATATCGTTGTCTAGTTGATTATAAATACGTGGATAATTAATCTGTGGTTCACTTATACAGATCATAATTATTTTTCCTCAATCAATTGTTTTTTAAACACACTCCGCCCAGCTTCGCCCGGGTGAAAAAGTAAAATTTGCTAATACACGATAGCAGCGCCACCTATCGGTCCAATTGTGATGTAAGCTATCCTATATTTTAAGTTGGATCAAACTGCACACGGTGTGCAATCTGATTGAAATCGGTTGACTAGTTTAGGAGCCCATCGCGGACAAACAACGTGACACTTAATTTATTAAGACTTATTTTACTTACCAAAGCTTTCATCTTAAGGCGACACTACAATTAAACGTGGTTACAACAGTCGGAAGGTTTTATAAACCCACAACACACGAGTACCGTAACTGACACAATTTTTGTTGTAAACTCAGCAAATGTTTGCTTTTATCTCCGTACCGTTATGAGTTATGTGTGCTGGATTAAGTTATGACGCATGATGATTAATATGCTTTGTTTGTTTGCGTTTGATTTCTGTTAGAGTATATTACTTTTACCCATTATGAGAGCTGTGGTGGCCGAGCGGCTCGAATAGCCTGCAACGTTGCAAGTTGGAATCCCTACTGTGCCAATAAATTTTTCTGAATTTTAGTTCAGTGATTAGTCATACCACGAGTTATTCGGTGAAGGAAAACATCGAGAGGTAACCTGCATACGTCTGAGAAGAAATTCAAAGGCGTATGTATAGTCGTGCTTGAGTAACGGCGATGGCGTTGGCAATTAAAATATATCTCTGGCGGAAAGAGGGTGTGTGGGTACTACCTTTACACCTCTGCCTACCCCTTCGGGAGACTTGTGGGAAGGCGTGAGGATTTTTTCCAAGTACAGTTATTAGTCACGAGTAACTCACAAGATTACGGTGAAGGAAAACATCGACAGGTAGTAGAGGTAGCCTGCATACGTTTGAGAAAAAATCATAGGCGTATGTATAGTCGTGCTACTTCTGTGTCTCTTCTTAAACGGCTGGGCCGATTTAATTGATTTTTTGTCTGTGTAAGATCTGAATCTTATATAATCATTGAACCCGATAGGGTGCGCCCAAGATTTTTACCTAAGTAGGGCGGGGGAGCTACATATATTTTTCATTCGATGTCAGACGTGATATTAAAAGAATTCCGTTTGTTCATTCGGACTTACAGAACCCTAAAGCCAGGTGAATGCATTATTGCGCAATATTAACGCCCACAGTATGTGTAGCACGCAACGGACACCTAATAATACTGTTGCTACTGACAATAAGATCACAATCCTACTTGAGATTGCACTGTAATTCATCGTCGTACTCGGGCGCGTATTAACAATCGCTAGTTGCCAACAAAACCTTATTGCCGCACAATTATTATAAAAAAGCCGTGGTGGCCGAGTGGTTCGAGCAGTTGCCTGCGACGCAAAGGTCGCAAGTTCGAATACCGACTGTACCAATGAGTTTTTCTGAACTTAAGTACAGTGACTAGTCACACCACGAGCTTTACGGTGAAGGAAAACATCGAGAGGAAACCTGCATACGTCTGAGAAGAAATTCAAAGGCGTATGTATAGTCGTGCTTGAGTAACGGCGATGGACTCGCCATCTGTCACGTTGGCACCTAATATACCTCTGGCGGAAAGTGGGTGTGTGGGTATTACCTGTACACCTCTGCCCACCCCTTCGGGGACCCTTGTGGGAAGGCGTGAGGATATATATATATATATATATATATAATTATTATAATAATAACCAGAGACTATCTTAATATATATAAATTACGCGTCACGTTGTTTGTCCGCGATGTACTCCTAAACTACTTAACCGATTTTAATAAAATTTGCACTCATAGGTAATCAGTGTGTACCGACAATACTCAAACATTAGTTAAAGGTTGCTCTGTCTATACTTACATTTTAAAGAGGAAAGATTTGTATGTAAGTATTTTGTATTGAATAGGCTCCGAAAGTACTGGACTGATTTGAACAATTCATTCACCATTGGAAAGCTACATTCACCCTGAGTGACATACAAAAAAAAATATGTCCACCCGTGCGAAGCCGGGGCGGACCGCTATACTCTATAAACTATGAGGAAGAATAGTGGGGCGCGTCTTTTTGGATGGCACTATCTATAAAAGCTAGCGGGAAAAAATACGTTTACTTTATAAGTATGCTTTGATAAAACGCGCCTTGTTCTCGCCTCTGACGAAATGCTGTTGCATGATGTCGGGATCATGTTCTCTCACATAGTCACGTAGGAAAGTGGATTTTTACTACACTTTGAGAAGTCAAGGCCAACAACATTAGTTTTATTGTGTTTACTAAGCTTATCCAAATAATTATTATGGAAAGTTTGCGTGTATTTTTGTTCCTCTTTCACGCAAAAACTACCCAACCGAATTGGATGAAATTTGGCCAAGAGACAGATTATTAGCTGGATTAGTACATAGGTTATTCCAGTATGATAATCAAAAATAACCTACTTATACGTGGGTGTAACCACGGGGCACAGATAGTAGCGTCATAAATTAAAGAGCTTGGCTCTGAGGCTCCTTCCATTTTTCTCTGTCAAGAGCAGTGTTTTCCCCTCCCCCCCTTAAACATCTCACGTAATTTATGGAAGCGCCAGGGGGGCAATTTAAAAATTGACTCGACACGTCTTTAACCCTTTCGCTTTAGGTTATTTAAAAAATATGTATCAATATTTTAGAAATGTTAAGGTGGGGCATGGCCTAAAAAAGGTTGGGAAACACTGCTCTAGAATAATAATTTTGACCTTACTTATATAGACTGTTGTAATGGATTATAATAATAATTTAGATACAAATGTGACGTTTCTCAAGCACGATTAAACACATGAAATTGAAATGTATCCATGATTCCTCAGGATGTTTTCCTTCACCGTTAAGCTCGTTGTGTGATAAATCACTGAAGTTTAAAATTACCAGCTGGTAGGTACATATCGCCGGCTCTCGAACCTGATATGTTCCGTTAAAAAGCTACTGTTCTATAAAAGAGTATTTTCATGATAAATAAAAGAGTTTATTTTAAAATTATAATTTCGACTAAAAAGATTTTATTTATATTTATATTTAATTATAAAGATATTATAGAGCCGTGGTGGCCGAGTGGTTCGAGCAGTTGCCTGCGACGCAAAAGTCGCAAGTTCGAATCCCGACTGTACCAATGAGTTTTTCTGAACTTAAGTACAGTGATTAGTCACACCACGAGTTTTACGGTGAAGGAAAACATCGAGAGGAAACCTGCATACGTCTGAGAAGAAATTCAAAGGCGTATGTATAGTCGTGCTGGAGTAACGGCGATGGACTCGCCATCTGCCACGTTGGCACCTAATATACCTCTGGCGAAAAGTGGGTGTGTGGGTATTACCTATACACCTCTGCCTACCCCTTCGGGGACCCTTGTGGGAAGGCGTGAGAATATATATATTTTATTAATTAATATTGCATATTATTTGTAGTTAGTTAGGTGGTATCTACGTATATAAATACCTACGGAAACATTCGCATGCCAATATTATGTGACCGAACGTGCGATTCAATCACTATATACATTTAAACATCACATTATGTAACTAACCGTGTTCTGGCGAATAAATTGTTACATATCATAACTTCATTTCAATTTGCAAATAACTTTTTTAACCACTCGGCTACCGCGTCTCTCTGTTTTAATGTTATCCAAATTACTACTACAGGAGAATACCTGTTAGAAAACATATCAACTGATAAGCTCTATCATTCAAGAACACATATATTTAACTAGCAGATAACCGTCATGTGACTCGCTCAGAAAGAAAGAAATAAAAACTTTATTCAACACATGACAGACAATAAAATAAAAATAAGTTGAAACATAAATAATAACAACTAAAACTCCAGTTCATCCAATTATTCCATCTCAGATCTTATGATAATTACTGACAGCGCCATCTAGTGACGTTGAGGTGAACCTCTAACGTAATTAAGGCTATAAAATTTTGAAAATCGTCGTACCTATCATACGACTGCGACATCTAGCGAAAGTGTGGCGAACTATGAACACTATACATTTTCCATGTTAATCAGTTTTAAAAATTTTTACGATACGAGTTTATATGATTGACGACAAGGTAGCGTTTTAATGAAATAAAAATTTCGTACGTATGCGTGTATGAAAAGTCTGTGGACGAAGTGAAAGAGGTATGTATGTCTAGAGAGAACTGGCGCCCTATACTCTCTGCCTACCCCGTTAGGGACTCGGTGTGATATAGAATCTAATCTAACTACGTTTTTAATAGTACTCGTTTCAGCAAAAACCATAGAAACATGTTCTGGAGTGAATATACTTACTCCCTTTAATAATGTTATCATTTTGTTACCTTTGGAGCAATTTTTTTTATTGCATCGCTATATTCACAACACTATATTATAATATTCTCTGAAAAACTTTTATTATTATTTACAATTGGCACCTATAATACATATCTCTGGCTGAAAATGTTTGTACACACCTCTGCCTACCCCTTCGGTGACCCTTGTGGGAAGGCGTGAGGATATATTATAAATAAATTATATTTTTATAAGGTTGCCGTCGTCTATTGGCGTCTGGAGTGCCATGAGCTTTTCTCATGCCAGCCGTTTAAAGATCTTTTTACACCCAGAAAGAACTCCATGTTGAATCGTCTAGACAAAACCAAGTTGCAAGCGTCGTCGGCGGTAACCGCTTACCATCAGGCGGACCGCATGCTTGTTAGCCACCAGTGTGGTATATAAAAAAAACTAAAAAACACGCTTTTTATGGAAAACCGAACTAAAAAATAGAAAATAAATTTCGATAATATCTTAAAAAGCGTGGGGTGCGTGGTGTCAATAGTTATAAATATTTTATTGACAGATATTCGTAGAGTGATTATCATTTCGATAATATCTTAATAAGCACCCCACGCTTTTTAAGATATTATCGAAATTATTTTCTATTTTTTAGTTCGGTTTTCTATAAAAAGCGTGTTTTTTAGTTTTTTTTAACTATTATTTATTTTCTACTTTTTAGTTATTAGTGTATTGTCATCGGTCCTTGATACGTATGCAAAGTTTCAAATTAATCAGACTTCTGGAAACTGGTGAAAATTAAGTTCAAAGATTCCGTTACATACATAGATACAACCCAAGCTAATATAAAGCGTGTAAAAACTAGCGCCCCGTCCCGGCTTCGCACGGGTGAACATTTATTTTTTAAGCATTTTGACATAAAATTTATTTTAACTTGCAATTAAAATAGCCTTTATTAATCAGTGATAACGTAGCATTCAAATGGTGAAATAATTTTTAAAATCGGTCCAGTACTTTTTGAGCCAATTCCTTACAAACATATTTACATACAAATCTTTCCTCTTTATAATATTAGTATAGAAAAGGAGATCATTCCAACAGCATTCGCGGACTGAAACTCTTTACGAGCTCAAAACATTTTACGAGCGTCTAGCAAAAACATTTTACGAAGCGATTCCCACAATTTCCCTCGCAAGTTAATATCTCTTTATACTTATCTGTCCCTGAGGAGTGATAGAGTCGGGCTTACGATCCATTTGGAAATTAAATTACCGATGAAATTATTACGATAGATAATATTTCGAGCGTATGTTCGAGGACACACCCTACATATTAAGTACGAGTTACAATGTCTTTTGTGTGCGAGTGGTGGAGGTCTGTAACCCAACGATCGCAACTTCGAATCCCGACTATACAAATGAGATTGTCTGAACTTAAGTACAGTAATTAGTCACACCACGAGCTTTACGGTGAAGGAAAACATCGAGAGGAAACCTGCATACGTTTGAGAAGGAATTCAAAGGCGTATGTGTAGTCGTAGTAACAGCGATGGACTCGCCATCTGTCAGGTTGGCACCTAAAATATATACCCATCGAAAAGTTGGTGTGTGTTGCTATACACCTCGGTCAACCTCCTCTGATAACCTTGTGGGAAGGCGTGAAACACATTAGAAAGTCTTGTCCAAGTAGGTCTAGGTCTAGGTCCATGTGGGGATTCGAACTTCCAATCTTCGCGTTGCAGGTTACTCGGACCACTCGGCCACCACGTCTGTATTGAATAGGTATAATGTTAATTTTTAGATTAGGTATATTTGTTAAATAACTTTTATTCAGCGTTTATTGTCTTTGAATACAAGATTTGTATTTAATTTAAGACCACAAATATATTCTACTCATATATCCTATCCTTCACGCAGGAAGAGTAGTGCCTTCACTCTAGACTTGCACACCTTTCTCCTTAGCTACATTTATCAGTCCCATCGTAAATGCTCAACGAATTCATGTACTAAGTCTTTCCTTGGTTATTCGATCGATTTACTTCAGATCGCACTTTGTATTAATTTCATTATTTGTATTATTATGTACAAGCTGAATAAATTCAGTCCCTTTAAAAAAAAATGCAAATCGCCTGTCCTTGTATCACAATTTTTACGTCACATTCTACAGCTGTCACCTGTCACTGATGTCATTCCCGCGCATGGGGGAGTAAAGAAAAATTCGCAGCTCTTTCATTCATTCGTTCACTTTCCCCGATCCTTCGTTCAAGAGAAACAGATCGTGTTGAGCGCGCACTTCGGTTGGTAGTGTCGCTTGTCGCGCAGTATGTGGTCACTATAAAATAGGTATTTAGAAGGTTTCCAAAATGACAAAGTATTACATGTATCTGGCGGTGTTTCTCGCCGTCTCCTTGGCGTTTGGTGAGTACACAAAACCAATATTCGTATTAAATAATGGGTTTGTTGTTCGTGTTACGAGGTTACGTTTGAATTTTGGAAACAGATTGATGTTTTCTTTTTATTAATTTCGTCAGTCAATTCCACTTTATCCACAAATTCGTTGTTTGGCTTTGCATGATTTTAAGAAGATTTTTTTTTTTAAATACATGCACCAACATATGACGTGAATGTCTGCCGTAACATAATATACAATTTCTAAAACATTTAAGTAAGTATTATAATATATAAATAATATATCCTCACGCCTTCCCACAAGGGTCCCCGAAGAGGTAGGCAGAGGTGTAAGTATTAAAAATTATTTTAAGCATTAAGGCAAGTAAGTATTAAAAATTAAAAATGTATTTACTTTATTAAGATCAGTATTTTTTTCGTTTGAAACGATTTACTTACCAAAGTGCCGATTCGAAGGAGTAAAGGAAAATTTTACGCAGTAGGTACATAGTACATAAAAATGCTTTACACGAAAATAGATCTCTATTTAATTGTAATAATAGGGTCGAATGCTGCTACAAGCGTGTATTGTATTGACTGCGGCGATCGCTTAGCATCAGACGTAAGCTTATTTGGCACAACGATAAATATTAAGTACTAGCTGTCCCGCCCAGCTTCGCTCGGGTGAAAAAGTTAAATTGCCCGTAACACGATCGCAGCGCCACCTATTGGGTCCAATTGTAAATCTAAACCATTCTCGAATCTAGCTTAAGACACACAGGAACACACAGAAAGCTTCGCCCGGGTAAAAAGGTAAAATTCTTGAAACTCGATCGCAGCGCCACCTATCGGGTCCAATTTAATATAGCCTATGTTACTCGGGGATAATGTAGCTTTCCAAAGGTGAAAGAATTTTTGAAATCGGTCCAGTAGTTTCGGAGCCTATTCATTACAAACAAACAAACAAATCTTTCCTCTTTATAATATTAGTATAGATAAGTAATAATATAATATAATAAATAATATATCCTCACGCCTTCCCACAAGGGTCCCCGAAGGGGTAGGCAGAGGTGTATAGGTAATACCCACACACCCACTTTCCGCCAGAGGTATATTAGGTGCCAACGTGACAGATGGCGAGTCCATCGCCGTTACTCAAGCACAACTATACATACGCCTTTGAATTTCTTCTCAGACGTATGCAGGTTTCCTCTCGATGTTTTCCTTCACCGTAAAGCTCGTGGTGTGACTAATCACTGTACTTAAGTTCAGAAAAACGCATTGGTACAGTTGGGATTCGAACTTGCGACCTTTGCGTCGCAGGCAACTGCTCGAACCACTCGGCCACCACGGCTCTCTATAGTATAAGAATATAGTAGTATAAGTATATATAAAAATATCTCATTAAGTTTCTGATAAAGTTTTAGTTTCGCCGTAGATATCTATAGCCACGAACGTGATGAAGGACTGGCGCCCTATGCTTCAAACACGACTTCTTCTTTGAATTTCAGGCATAGGAAGGTTTTCTTTCTCTCAGAAAAACATACGTAGGTTTTGAACAGGGGTTTGAACACTTTGAACCTGCATTGTAGACAACTTAAGCTAACCACGACGGCTCCCTTTCAAAGTTTTCTTGCATATAATCTCGTTCGTATGGGACTTGTACCTCGGTTCCCTACACGTGATCTCTAGTCGGTTCTTGCGACTGAAAAGAGGACGGATCGTCCGTTCAAAATGACCGACTAGGGCAGAACCTCTACACCTTACAGAAGGTCGCAGCCAATGCATCGATGCCAAATACTTCCGGCTTTTTTTAGATTTCGTTATCATCACGCCGAGTCCCTAAGAGGGTAGGCAGAGAGAATAGAGCGCCAGTGCTCTCTGGACCACTTCGGCCACATTCATCAGTCTCTTCATTGTTTTGAGATTTTATCTAAATAAATTCAACTCGTGCTTTTCACCCAAAAGACTTTGTTACACCTCTAGGATACAAAAAGAAATTAAGAAATTTCGTGCACAGATTGCACAGATCAATATAAATGGTGTTCCTTTGTGGTGAGGCACAATAGATCCTTTGAGTGGGTAATGTATTATGTTTACGTAACAATCGGGACATTTTATGGGTACCAAAGTAGGGCTAATGTTGTCATGCTGCGTATCTTATTTATAATATATATATATATATAAACATGCTCATCGGTTTCGAGTACTCTTAACGTTCCCGTCCTTGAGAGTCCGATCTATTTGATCCAGGTAGTTGGAACGTGGTCTTCCTCTGCCTCTTCTTGCACACACTTTTGCTTTGTATATCTGTTTCGTCAATCTTTCTTCACTCATCCTTTCTATGTGTCCAAACCAACGTAACATGCCTTTCTTCATCTTTACAATCACACCCTCGTTCACGCCAGTTGATTTGCGAATCTCTTCATTGCGGATTCGGTCTAAAATCGTTACTCCGCACATTTTTCTGGAATTTTTGCTAATCCAGTTAATTATCTATCTCCGTGCAAAATTACATCCAATTCCAGTAGTTTTTCCGTCAAAAAAGGAGCAAATATTCAATGAACAAACTCGCGAAGAATTAAGCCGTAGCTTATCTGGATGAGCCATAGCCGGTTATCCGGGTTATTTTAGGGTCGGCAACGCGCGAGTGATACCCCTGGTGTTGCAAGCGTGTGTAGGCGGCGGTAACCGCTTACCATCAGGCGGGCTGCATGTTTGTTTGCCACCCAAATAGTTTAAAAAAAAAACTCGAGAGGTGTCAAGGGACACCTGGATGGAACGAAGTTCAAGAAGCACACGTCACTCACACGGGGGTTATAAATATACAGCAAATAAGCAATAAAAAATATGGGAGTAAGGATGTATGTATGGATGTATGTATGCCATACATACATCCATACATACATCCATATATCCATCCATACATCCATCCATACATCCATCCATACATCCATACATACATCCATACATACATCCATAGATATATCCTTACTCCCATACACCCATACACCCGCTGTTGTGTGTTTGGACATATGGATGTATGTATAGATGTATGGATGCATGTATGGATGTATGTATGGATGTATGGATGTATGTATGGATGTATGTATGGATGTATGGATATATGGATGAATGTATGGATGTATGTATGGATGTAGGTATGGATGTATGTATGGATGTATGGGTGCATGTATGGATGTATGTATGGATGTATGTATGGATGTATGGATGAATGTATGGATGTATGTATGGATGTAGGTATGGATGTATGGATGGATGTATGGACGTATGTATGGATGTATGGATGGATGTATGGGTGTATGGATGGAGCAAAGCCGCAGTTAAAACTTGAGAGGTGTCAAGGGACACCCGGATGGAATGAAGTTCAAGAAGCACACGTCACTCACACGGGGGTTATAAATATACAGCAAAAAAAAAAGTGTAGTGACAAAAAGTGTCGTGACAACTTTTCGTAAGATTTTTTTCCGTCTAGCCCCCTTTCACAACGCGCGATAAGGAACTTCGTTCCAAAATGTTATTATTATTATTTATTATCATTACCATGAAAATAAATCTGAAAGAGTATGTATATATTTGTCTAGTTCTCTCTCCCTTCTTGGGATGAGGTCAGTTCACGTAGAACCGTGTCAAGGTAAGGTCTTCCAGGTCATATCATCGAAAATAATCATAACTATGAATGAACGATTGCACTCCATTGAATGCACTGATACACACACACACACACATACTCATACACACGCACACGCAAATACTGATACACACGCACAAACACACACATTTATATATATATATATTTATCTTTCTACTATGATTGTAAATTTTGATATGGGAGAGCGGGGTATTCTATCACAGGTATCTTAATACTTACAAGGAGGCCTCAACAATGATTATTGTTACAACTTGTCGTAATTGTGTCTTATTGACATAAATAATACTGTCATATTGACATAAAAAATCTGCCGATCATTATGAATACCCTCAAAGTGGATTTCAATGATAAAATTTCCAATCACGTTTTCCATAAAAAAGGATTGGTCTGGCCTTTCACTAATGCCGGTCAATAAAAACCAGGAGCTCGCATCGAAGGTCGTTCGCCACCAATCTACTTCGACCCGGACAAAATGCAGACTCATCCGGATAGCCGGCTATGGCACATCCGGATAAGCTATGGCTTAATTAGTCGCGAGTTTGTTCATGGAATTCTTCGAACAATATCTGCAAATTAGCAATTAATATTTCTATGTATCAGCATTATGATATAAGTTTAAGTGGGTCGAATCTGTCCATTGTATGTATTAGATAATTAATAGAGATGTATATACATATATATATATATATATATATATATATATATATATGCTCATTGTATAACATATATTTATATACATACATATCATCAGAGTATAGAACGCCAGTTCTCTCCAGATATATTGTATATGTTAAACAATGCCTTCTACGAGGGTCCCCAAAGGGAAAGGCTGAGGTGTATAGATAGAACTCACACACCCATTTGCCGCCAAACATATATTTTAGGTGCTAACGTGACAGATGCCGAGTCCATTGCCGTTATTCAAGCACAAATTTTCATACGCCTTTGAATTTCTTCTCAAACGTATGCAGCTTTCCTCAAAATTTTTACCTTCACCGTCAAGCTCGTGGTGTGACTAATCCCTGTTCTAAGTTAAGAAAAACTCATTAGTACAGTCGGGCACTTAACTCATACATACATACATATCATCACGCCGAGTCCCTGACGGGGTAGGCAGAGAGTATAGAGCGCCAGTTCTCTCTAGACTTACATACCTCTTTCGCTTCGTCCACATTAATCAGTCTCTTCATACATGCTCGTCGGTTTCGAATACTCTTGACGTTCCCGTTCTTAAGCGTACGATTTGATCTAAGTGTTTGGAACTTGGTCTTCCTCTGCTCTTAAATCATATTCTGTATTAATCTATTTAACTATCTATATTTTGTCAAAGTTAAGCCGCTCGTGATTAAGTTACAAACATCCTAACAAAATTACATATTATATTAGTAGGATAAGAAGCAGGATGTTGATTTGCAAATGGCGGCGGAAACCCACCAATCAGATAACCCTTTGCATCAATAAACAATCAGTTTGAGGAAAATCAGTCGACTTAAATCAATTATGTAAAATTTTCGTTGATTGTGGTACAGAAACCACCATCCCGCCTTTGTGGAGAATTTCAACTCGATCCCTTTGATATTTCGGTCAATAGTCATATATCGGTGAAGGAAAATCGGCGATCTCTTCGAAAAATGTGTGGCGTAACGATATTAGATCGAATCCGCAATGAAGAGATTCGCAAATCAACTGGCGTGAATGAGGGCGTGATTGTAAAGATGAAGAAAGGCATGTTACGTTGGTTTGGACATATAGAAAGGATGAGTGAAGAAAAATTGACGAAACAGATATACAAAGCAAAAGTGTGTGCAAGAAGAGGCAGAGGAAGGCCACGTTCCAACTACCTGGATCAAGTAGAACGGACTCTCAACGACGGGAACGTTAAGAGTACTCGAAACCGACGAGCATGTATGAAGAGACTGATGAATGTGGACGAAGCGAAAGAGGTATGTAAGTCTAGAGAGAACTGGCGCTCTATACTCTCTGCCTACCCCGTTAGGGACTTGGCGAGATGATATGTATGTATGTATGGAAAACATCGAGTGGAAACCTGCATACGTCTGAGAAGCAATTCAAAAGCGTATGTATAGTCGTGCTTGAGTAACAGCGATGGACTCGCCATCTGTCGCCACTTTGGCACCTAAAATATTATTAATTATACTTTTACACCTCTGCCTACCCCTTCGGGGACCCTTGTGGGAAGGCGTGAGGATATGAGGATATATAATATTAATAATTCTATGCGAACCTTTATCTATACTTAATACATACGTTTAACCACAAAACCTGCCTAAGTTTGAGAAGAAATTCAATGACGTATGTATAGTTACTTGAGAAACGGCTATGATCTCGTCATCTGCCACCTTGGCACCGACTTGAATATATCTCCACCTATATACACCTCTGCCTACCCCTTCGGAGACCGTTGTGGGAAGCCGTGAAGATATTTATAGCATTATAATAGTAGCTTCGCCAAGAAAGGTGCAAAGTTAATGTATATCGTGAAAGCGCTACGCTGAGTACGGTTTTTTTTATCGTAGCAATTCTCGTAGCGCTACGTAGCGGAAATTCGCTACGAATGTCTCTACGCCGATATATTTAACTTTCAACATATTCCTATAATGAACGTCCAGAAAGTTAATTTTTATATATACCTACATCTCTTCTTTCTTTACTCATCCTTTCTATATATCCAAACGTAACATGCCTTTCTTCACGCCAGTTGTTTGGCGAATCTCTTCATTGGGGATTCGATCTAAGATCGTAACTCCGCACATTTTTTGAAGAGATCGCATCTCAATTAATGCATTTAACCTGTTTAGTAAGAATATCTTGTATAATTATTCAATGTAGTACGCATCATGTTTTAAAGAATTACTTTAAGGAAACCGCTAAATTTTGTCGTGAAAATCATCTTTGAAATACTGTATATCGTTGTAAGGTTACTACATTCCACCAGATTTACAATTATAACTTACCAAAAAGTGAAGGTTTAAAAACGTTTTCCTTTTTATTAATACGATTTGTGTCCTTGTGAAATAAACTTTCCTCATTCTCTCCTTTTGTAAAATGATTCCCGAAATTTCCTTTGAAGCAAACAAAAGTAATAAATGTGCGGTACGTTATCTGTCCCGAAGGCGGCCACAATATAGCCCGGGCGAATTGGGATCTGCCGATAAACTGGTTATACAGTCCTTTACCGCCTTAATGTTAGTTATCGGATAGCGTTGTATTATTTATATGTATATTAATAAAATTGGAGTGTGTTTGTAATAATGAAATAACCGCTTTTTACTACGTGCTTTTGAATGTATATACGGTACATACACCAAAATATAGGTTTTTAAAATTTTTGTCTGTCTGTCAGGAGGTTAGTAGTGCCAGAGCGTAGAGCGCTTGTTCTATATTTTACTCTATAAAAATCTGATTAGACGCGGGTAAAACCACGGTCACAGATATTTACTCTTTATTTATACATTTTTAACACTTTAACTTCAGTCTCATGAAATTCTCAAGAAATAATCGTAGAAACCTTGCCTTCTCGTCCCCCCATTCTGACAAGACTGAAACAACAACACTTTTTACTGTCAATTAAATTGATATAAAGTTCAAGTGTCGCCGACAGTCAACTGGAGTCAACTGGCAGTCGTATTGGCAGTAAAGTCGCAGTAAACACGCCAGGCGGGTCAAGAGCATTTAATAGAAACTTTACCTTGTGAAAATTTTGTTGTGGAATTGAAGTATGACGTTTTACTGAGCGCACCAAGAGTACCACTGCGTTCACTATAGCAGAGTGTATTAGAAAATTACGTCTTGTCGTGGTTGTCGAGTGGTTCGAATTGTTGCCTGTAACACAAAGATTGCCAGTTCGAATCCTAACTGTACCGTTTTTCTGAACTTAAGTACAGGTCACACCACGAGCTTTACGGTGAAGGAAAACATCGAGAGGAAACTTCAGAGGAGAAGCCTTCATACATGCTCGTCAGTTTCGAGTACTATCGACGTTCCCGTCCTTGAGCGTCCGACCGATTTGATCTAGGTAGTTGGAACGCGGCCTTCCTCTGCCTCTTCTTGCACACACTTTTGCTTTGTATATCTGTTTCGTCAATCTTTCTTCACTCATCCTTTCTATGTGTCCAAACCAACGTAACATGCCTTTCTTCATCTTTATTATTACACTCTCGTTCAACTAGTTGTTTTGCGAATCTCTTCATTCAAAGAGATATATTACTGAAATATGTACAAATATGCATGCATGCATTATGCGTTTGATACACTAGCACAATATGCCCAGGCGACCGGATATCCGCATATCCGGCCCACTCGGGCGACCTGATTGATGCGCTCGGATAAAAGCCCACCATATTTATGTGCAGCCGATTCTGCAGTGACAAATTGGGCACACCCCTCCATACACAGTGTAAGTACGGATTTCTGTTTGAATATAAAAAGCCTTGATGGCCGAGTAGCTCGAGTAGTTGCCTGTAACACAAAGGTTGCAAGTTCGAATCCCGACTGTAACAATGACTTCTTCTGAACTTAAGTACAGTGATTCAAAAAAAATCAAAATCAAAATCAAAATATTTTATTCAATGTAAGGGACACAGGGAACACTTATTGAACGTCACATATTTAATATAAACTAAAGTTACCACCGTTTCCAAGAAAAAAAAGTACCTGCCAGGAGAAGAAACGGCGAAACAAACTCCCCGGTTTTTTTTTTTAACATTTGTTCCCTTTTACGTGGGGGGAGAAAAGATTACATATATAAAATCTGTACCAGAGGAGCAATTCATTGCCATGCATGGCCATCATTCAAATAATCTGATGTTTTATAATAAGCCTTTTGAATTAATTTACTTTTAATTACAGCTTTAAATTCTACAAAAGGTAATTCAATTATTTTCCTAGGTAGCTTATTAAAAAAGCGTATACCTTGCCCGACAAATGAGTTGCTAGTTTTGTGTAATCTAGCTGTAGGAACATGGAGTTTATCTTTGTTACGTGTATTTACAGTATGCAAGTCGCTATTTTTCTTAAATTTTATAATATTCTTTCTTACAAATAACACATTTTGGAATATATATTGACATGGTACGGTCAATATGTCAATTTCCTTGAATAATTCTCTGAGAGAATGTCGAGGCTTAAGGCTATAAATTGCACGAATAGCCCGCTTTTGCAGCACAAAAATAGATCCAATGTCTGCAGCATTACCCCACAAAAGAATGCTGTAAGACATGACACTATGAAAATAGCCGAAATAAACTAAACGAGCTGTGTTGATATCAGTCAAGTGTCTAATTTTTCTTACCGCGAATGCTGCAGAGCTGAGTCTATTCGCCAATCCATTAATGTGGGGTCCCCATTGCAGTTTGTGATCCAATGTGACTCCAAGGAAGACTGTTGAATCCACAAGGTTTAACTCCTCGTCATTTATAACTATAGGGGTAGTTAAAACCTTTTTCACGTTCGACATTGTAAATTTAATACATTTCGTTTTCCCAGCATTAAGTACCAAATTATTGGCACTAAACCAATGAACCACGTCAGAGAGAGCATTATTTACATCGTCAAAGTTTTCTTTCTGTCGGTCTATCTTAAATAGTAAAGAAGTATCATCAGCAAATAATACAATATCATGTTTATCATTTACCAGGTGTGGTAGGTCATTGATATAGATAAGAAAAAGAAATGGACCGAGAATCGAACCCTGTGGAACGCCCATAGCTACTGGGCACCCCGGAGATATTTCCCCACGTATACACACTTTTTGTACTCGTTTACTTAAGTATGATGATATAAGGTTTAGAGCTAAATTCCTTATACCATAGTGGTCTAACTTCCTGATCAAAGTTTCGTGATGCACACAATCGAAGGCTTTGGATAGGTCACAAAAAACACCTAAAGCATCTTTTGAATCCTCCCAAGCCTCAAGAATTTTCTTAATAAGCTCGACACCTGCATCGGTAGTCGAGCGACCCTTTGTGAAGCCGTATTGTTTACTATGCATCATCTCATGTTTGTTAAAAAAGGCTAGCATCTGGTTAAGTAAAACTTTTTCAAAAATTTTGCTGAAAACTGGCAATATTGAGATGGGTCTGAAATTGTTTGGGTCGGTCATGATACCAGTTTTAAATAAAGGAATGATTTTACTGTATTTCATTTGATCAGGAAATTCACCGCTAGCAATACATGCATTAAAAACTAATGCTAAGTCTACTGCAACAATGTCAATAATACTACTTAGAACTTGTACAGAGTGTCCCCATAAATCAGTCGACTTTTTCATGTCTAGGGATTTAAAAGTTTTAATTATGTCTTCGGGGGTAACAGTATTGAAATAAAATTCAGTATGAGATTCTTCCACATGAGCTTTAAGAATTTTTTCAGCGGCGGAAGGTGATGAAATTAAAGATTTTGTTAATGAGACTGGAATATCAGCAAAAACAGATTCAAAAGCGGTGGCTACAGCAATATCAGATTTTATTAAAGTATCATTAATTTTTATTATTATTTTATCCTGTTTTAGTGCCGATTTCCCAGTCTCACTATTTATAATATTCCACGTTGTCTTAGTCACATTGGATGACTTTGAAATTTTATTTCTGACAGCAATAGACTTGGCGTTTGAACAAACCTTTTTAAACACTTTGGAATAATTTTTAACATAATTTATAAAATCTAAATCAAAATTACATGTTTTCTCATGGTAAAGTTCATACAGCCTTCGTCTACTTCTGTGAATGCCTGTGGTAGCCCATTCACCAAACGCCATATGGTTACCAATGTGAACAGTCTTAGGGGTAAATTGGTAGATTGGTCACACCACGAGCTTTACGGTGAAGGAAAACATCGAGAGGAAACCTACATACGTTTGAGAAGTAATTCAAAGGCGTATGTATAGTCGTGCTGGAGTAACGGCGATGGACTCGCCATCGGTCACGTTGGCACCTAAAATATATCTCTGGCGGAAAGTGGGTGCGTGGGTATTACCTATACACCTCACACACAACCTACCCCTTCGGAGTCCCTTGTGGGAGAGCGTGAGGATACGTATAATATAATATCTATTATCCATCAGCTTTGGAGTGATATTTTTGGCTCCTTTCACCTTTAGTACCATAATCTTTTCATGCTCTGAAAATCGGACGGCAATAAGTACTTTGGCCCTTTTGGGAGACGTCGCAATAGCCATTCGCTTTTATGTAGTGGGAAATCGCATTATAGTCCTTATATTCATATTGCGAACTCGGCAATCGATTTATAAAAAGGCTTAAACCCATACACGAGCTAAGAAATAATTTGAAACGCGTGTAAGGGTGAAATTGGCCTGAAACGCGACGTATTTATGGATTCGGCGTCGTCGGTCAGACATTCAGTAGTTATAGATAGTGCCATCCACATAGACGCGCCCCACTATTCTTCCTTATAGCTTATAGTGTAAGTGTGCAACTTTCTAGTAATGTTTGAGTGTAACGGTACGCACTAATTACTAATGAGTGTACACGCACACTACCATTAATAGACTCGGGTTATACTTCCCGTGACCCCCTCGACAAGAATATGGTGGGGCGCGTCTTGGTAGATGGCACTATCAATACCGCCGCCAATGGAAGTTTGCAACACCAGTGGTCGCATTTGCTGACCATCCAGGACTATTATCACATCCTTGAAGATCTCCATGTTGTACTCTATGGGAAAACTCAACGGATATTTAATTCTATAGCCAAAGGGGTCATGGAATGAGACTCCTTTGAAACCAAAGCCAGCGCAAAGAGAGCAGAGTGGCAGTTCTTTCAAGAGATATCTTTATCTACATACATCGTTCTCTTCATACATGCTCGCTAGCTTGAAGCAATCTTGACGTCTCTTTTGTTCGTTCGATTAAGTTGGAACTTGGTCTTCTTCTACACACCGGCATTGTAATTCTGTTTCGTCAACCTTTCTCCAATCGACCTTGCTATATGTACAAGCCAACGTAACCTTTCTTGATCTATATAATCGTCCCAGTCACACTAACTGCTTCTCTAGACAAAATCTTTTCTGTTAGCGTTCACGCTATACGGCATCTATAACTATTTTCTATGGGAATGTCACTAGCTGCCAATAAAGTTCCCCGCTGCTATGTGACAATCTAACCCTATCGGGGTAGGCAGAGAGTATAGAGCGCCAGTTCTTCTAGACTTACATACCTCTTTCGCTTCGTCCACATTCATCAGTCTCTTCATACATGCTCGTCGGTTTCGAGAACTCTTGACGTTCCCGTCCTTGAGCGTCCGATCGATTTGATCCAGGTAGTAATATAATGGTATCTAAAGCCGCTGGTTTGCTAGTGAAAAGGTAAAATTTTAAATTGATATTAAAATATGTAATCCTGGGTATGTCAGAGGAAATATGAAAATAGCTTGAATGCAGTCGAGATGCGATCTCTTCGAAATGTGCGGCGTAACGATATTAGATCGAATCCGCAATGAAGAGATTCGCAAATCAACTGGCGTGAATGAGGGCGTGATTGTAAAGATGAAGAAAGGCATGTTACGTTGGTTTGGACACATAGAAAGGATGAGTGAAGAAAGATTGACGAAACAGATATACAAAGCAAAAGTGTGTGCAAGAAGAGGCAGAGGAAGGCCACGTTCCAACTACCTGGATCAAATAGATCGGACTCTCAAGGACGGGAACGTTAAGAGTACTCGAAACCGACGAGCATGTATGAAGAGACTGATGAATGTGGACGAAGCGAAAGAGGTATGTAAGTCTAGAGAGAACTGGCGCTCTATACTCTGCCTACCCCGTTAGGGACTTGGCGTGATGATATGTATGTATGTATGTATATGTAGTCTTGCATTAATAACAATGCGGATATAACAATTACCAGCGGAAGTCCGCTCAAAATAAATAATAACCGGTCGAGTATATCGATCACGAGCGTATGCACTCGGAACGGGCTATCCGGTTATTCGTTCTATCCTCATAGATTCCTTGGATTGCTGCCAAGGAATTGCAGTTGCACCGGCATATCCGGCTCGTGTCGGAGCTTATTAAACGGGTCACTGCGCCCGGATGTAACGGATAATGGAATATATAAAGAGATTTATCGCGTGGAATTGGAAATTTCAATTTTATTCCGAGTTTTATTAACAAAGAGCCGTGGTAGCCGAGTAGTTGCCTGCAAGACAAAGATTGCCAGTTCGAATCCCGACTGTACCAATGAGCTTTTCTGAACTAAAGTAAAGTGGATAGTCACACCACGAGCGTTACGCTGAAGGAAAACATCGAGAGGATACCTGCATACACTGTGGAAGAAATTCGAAGGTGTATGTCGTGCTTGAGTAACGTAAGTAAGTAAAATATATCTGCGGCGGAAAGTGGGTGTGTGGGTACTAACCTACACCTCTGTCTACCCTTTCGAGGACCCTTGTGGGGAAGGCGTGAGGATTAATTTATATCTAATATATTTTTCTTTTACCTCAATATCATTTGGATCTTTTTACGGGTGTTTGTAATACGAAAAGTTTAAAGGAATTCGTCTCCAGGGTAATGAGTTCGATTTACAGTCGATATAAACTTGTAAAGTTCTGGTGTGTTAGTGGATTATACATATGTGTGTCGTATAGAAGTATTTATATTCACGAGGTTTGAAGTACTAAAATCATTATATACATACATATACATTTTTGTATAACAGAATGGTGGCAAACATGCGGTTCTCTTGATGGTAAGCGGTTATCTTGCAACACCCAGGAATCCTAGCGCTTTGCCGACCTTATATCTGAGAAACGCAGGAAACATATACATATATATATATATATATATATATATATGTATATATATATATATATATATATATATATATATATATAACTTCTCATTAATATTTAATGAAACTCCATTATTTAACAAACAATCCCTTGTTTAAATATCAAAGTGCGAACAACCATTTTCAACAGATACGGCCGATCAGTCAATTTGACTCAAAATAATTCCGGGAAGCATTGTAATTCAAACAAAACCGGATATAACCGGACGGTTGTAGATATTGTCATCGCGCCTGTCTATCTGACAGATGCGGGAATACGTAGGAAATATTACTAGCTGTCAACCATTCGGGATGAAATTAATTCGTGTTTTTAAAATGAGACAATTGATAAACCTAACCACATGAAAACCGCCTTATTCTATTTATTGAGCCGTGGTGGCCGAGTGGCCAGAGTACTTGCCTGCTACGCAAAGATTGCGCTGGTGTTATTAAAACCTTTTCTGTAGATATGAATCAAATAAAAGAAGCTTTTGGAAGAAGCAAATAAAAGCGAAAGAGAGAAAATAAACACTAAATAAATAATAATAATATATCCTCACGCCTTCCCACAAGGGTCCCCGAAGGGGTAGGCAGAGGTGTAAACCCACACACCCACTTTCCGCCAGAGGTATATTAGGTGCCAACGTGGCAGATGGCGAGTCCATCGCCGTTACTCAAGCACGACTATTCATACGCCTTTGAATTTCTTCTCAGACGTATGCAGGTTTCCTCTCGATGTTTTCCTTCACCGTAAAGCTTGTGGTGACTCTCAACATTGTACTTAAGTTCAGATGAAATCATTGCGTTTCGAACTTGAAATCTTTGTGTTGCAGGTCGATCCATTCGGCATGACCATAGATATATCTTTGAATTTCTTCTCAAACGTATGCAGGTACTTCCCTTCAACTTAATGTCCGTGCAACTTAGTGTGAGTAGTCACTGTTCTTAAGTTCAGATCTCATAGATAGAGGCATGGTTCGAACTTTCCATGTTCGTGTTGCAGGTTTACTTTAGCCACTCAGCAGCTTGAACCGCTCTTCTTTAGATAAATGTATCCAGAGAAAGCCAACTGAAAACATTTCCCTTCAGTGTATTCACCAGTTCTCCCCAATCGACATCATTTGCAAGTCACTACCTAATGGCCGCCGGCTGCCAACTTTCGCCCGACAATTCTTATTCTGCTTATTGTTCGCTAAATTGTACACCGTTTAGAGTTTCCCTGGAGGGATTTATCTCTCTACAATTGCACAATGTCTCAGGAAGTAGAACATCTATTTTCTAGTGGTAATAGGGTATTTGGAATATATTAATATGAAAAGCCGTGGTGGTCGAGTGGTTCGAGCAGTTGCCTGCGACGCAAAGGTCGCAAGTTCGAATCCCGACTGTACTAATGAGTTTTTCTGAACTTAAGTACAGTGATTAGTCAAAACACGAGCTTTACGGTGAAGGAAAACATCGAGAGGAAACCTGCATAAGTCTGAGAAGAAATTCAAAGGCGTATGTATAGTCGTGCTGGAATAACCGGCGATGGACTCGCCATCTGTCACGTTGGCACCTAATATACCTCCGGCGGAAAGTGGGTGTATGGGAATTACCTATACACCTCTGCCTACCCCTTCGGGGACCCTTGTGGGAAGGCGTGAGGATATCTTTATATATATAATTCTTCTGTGAGTGTGTATGTCACTGAACTCCTCCTAAACGGCTGGACCGATTTTAATGAAATGTTCTGTGTGTGTTCAAGGGGATCTGGGAATGGTTTAGATTCACAATTGGACCCGATAGGTGGCGCCACTGGGTCCGTGGCTTTAATTTTTTCTCCCAAGCGAAGCTGGGCGGGACAACTAGTAATATTATATTATTATTAATATACAATCTGTGCCCGTGACTTCGTCCGCGTTTAATAGTAACTTTAGGCAGCATTTTTGGATATATCTTTTGGTTTATTTTGGATATGTTAAGTGAAGCTTACCACCATATATTTGTGAAAAACATATCTTTATTGGGAATAAGCCGTTTCTGAGATTAGCGTGCACAAACGCACAGACAAACAGACAAAAACTCTAACAATCAGTGGTTTGGGTTCGATTTACGTTGATAAAAGTCCCAATCATATTTTTTCTCATATATCTTCCATGTACAGACAGCGATCCGTTACATTTTGATAAATATGTATAGATTTACGAAGGGGTTGCGCCTAAACGCTAGCAAGGCTAAGGTTCTGTTATTCGAAAGAGATGAACAAGTGACCGAGTGTATTATATCGGTAAATGGACACATTCAGGAGCAAGTGAATGAATTTGTATATCTAGGAAGCATGTTCACACGAGATGGAAACTATGAAAAAGTCATTGAGAGAAGGATAACTGCTGGTAGTAAAGTAAATGGGGCCATGTCAGCGCTGATGGACAATAAAAGTCGGTGCAGGAATGCTCATGTTGCTGTGCAAGAAGCGGCAGAGGAAGACCACGTTGCAACTACCTAGATCAAATCGATCGGACGCTCAAGGACGGGAACGTCAAGAGTACTCGAAACCGACGAGCATGTAGAGAGATTATCCCTAAGAGAGGTAGGGCATAACGGGTTTCCCGTTCGAATTTGGAGCTGCCCGACTGGGGCAGGACCTCCACCTTATAGAAGTCCGGAGCCAAATACCAAAATTTTTTGTGTTGTGTTCCTACGCGGTGAATAAGGTTTCCAGTAATGAGCTCCTTGGGGAGGGGGGAGGATTGTTATATTGTGTTGGCAGCAGAGGGATTAGTCCCATTGTGCGGCCAACACAGTATAACTCTCCGAACACAGAGTGGCAACGCGCAAGTGATACTTCGGTATTGCAAGCGTAAATAGGCTGCGGTAACCGTTTTCCATCAGGTGGGCCCGTATGCTTGTTTGCCACACTAGTTGTAAAAAAAAAAATTTATGAAGAGACTGATGAATGTTGACGAAGCGAAAGAGGTATGTAAGTCTAGAGAGAACTGGCGCTCTATACTTTCTGCCTACCCTGTTAGGGACTCGGCGTGATGGTATGTATGTATCTACATTTTATATGTTATTATATTATGGTATCTCATCGTATAATTCTGAACATTTTAGCGTCTCAATTTTGGTTCAATAAGTACGGAACGTAATTCTTGGGAGATTGTTCCTAATATCCTCGCCGTCCTTGAGATACTTGAGAAGATATGTTCTGAATTTGACAGGCTTATAATTATAGCTTATATATTAAGCTTATAAGTATCAAGCATATATATTACTAGCTTATGCCCGCGGCTTCGCCCGCGTGTAGTTCGAAAAAGTAACTTTGGAAATTTTCCTGCTACAATCGGTTCAGCCGCTATGCCGTGAAAGAGCATCGTACATTATAATATAAAAACTTTGAATTTTTCAGGGTAAAAAAAAAAGTTGCCTATGTCCTATTCCTAGGTATAAGCTATCACAATTTCAACTTTCAGTCAAATCGGTTCAGCCGTTTGGCCGTGAAAGAACCGCAAACATCCAAACATTCACATTTATAATATTAGTAAGATTTCTAGATTGTGTTTTTCAAATCGATTGAGCAATAATCCACATACTACACAAACATTCACATTTAAAATATCCTTACGCCTTCCGCAAGGGTCCCGAAGGGAAAGGCAGAGGTATATAGGTAGTACCCACTTTTCGTCAGAGATATATTTCAGGTGCCATCGTGAAGGATGGCGAGTTCATCACCGTTACTCTAGCACGACTGTACATACTACGCCTTTGAATTTATTCTCAAACGTATGCAGGTTTCCTCTCGATTTTTCCTTCACCGTAAAGTTCGTGGTGTGACTAATCAATGTACTTAAGTTGAGTAAAAGTAATTGGTACCTACAGTCCAGTTCTAACTTGCAATCTTTTGTCGTAGGCAACTACTCGAACCGCTCGGCCACCATATATGTAGATCGTGTAAGCGTACATATTCGAGTGCTTTCACGATGCATACATGTGTCCCCAACAGGGTACGTAAACACATTAGCCGCTATCAGCCGTCGGAGACATTTCCATAGGAATGACCGCGGCGCTTACAGCTAAGGTCGCCAATCACACGATGAAACATTATAAAGTTGAGGCTAGCTTTAAAAAGCCAGCGTGGCTGAGTGGTTTGAGTGTCTGTAAATCAAAGATTGCCAGTCCGACTCCCGACTGTGCCAATGAGTTTTTCTGAACTTAAGTACGGTTATTAGTATTACAGCTTTATGGTGAACGAAAACATCGGGAGGAAACCTGCATACTCAAGCATTTCAAAGACTCTATCTCCGGCGGAAAGTGGGTGTGGTTACTACCTATACAACTCTGCCTACCCCCTCAGGGACCTTTGTGGGAAGGCGTGAAGATGTATTATATAGATTCTACATGTCCAACTTTAACGTTATTACATTATTTTAGGCGATAAGATAAAAAATGTGTCAACTTGGGTTAACTTTTTTAATTTATTTGCTTCCTTTTTGGGGTTTGGATATTTCTTCGGGTTGTGTTAAAAATTCAATGAATGTACGGTTTTATAGACAGTCAGCTACGATCCATCGAACAGGCAGGACATGTATGGAATATTGCCTGGCCTTGCTCGATTGGACTCTGTAGTTATGTTGTCTCTGGGTGTTTATTAAGCAATATTAGACTCTCTCATTAGCCTCGCTAGGGTTAAGAAGCTGAAATTATGGCTTCGATTTCCAGGTTGAAAAAATATCTATTAAGTGAGTTTAATATTATTTAGCAGCGGTGGTCGAGTGTTTTGCGCGGTCGTCTTCACAACAATGATCGAACCGGTAATCATGAGTTTTCACAACTTCAGTACAGTAAATAATCACATCACGAGCTTTATGGTGAAGAAAAATCATCGAGAGGAGACCTGCATACGTATAAGAAGAAATTCAAATTCAACGTTAGCACGTTGGCACCTCGATACAAATACGAGAAAGAGTGCAGATGTATAATACACTCAGCGTAACACCCCTGCCCACCCCTTCCACCCTTATGAAAAGGCGGCATAATTTCATCGTCGCATTTTGCGCAACACCGGGATATAAAAATCGTACAAAAATAATATTACTTAAACATATTTAACAAATATAAAACAATGGACATTTTATGGATTTCTGTATTTTCTCTTTGTTATCAATTTGTTTCAATATGAATAATAATAATGATAGTAATAACGGCCAATGGCCTAATGGCCGAGCCTCGACCAACACCTCAAGAGGCTCTCGTTAGACGGTTGGATCAAGTGCCTGATGCAGAAAGCAGTACTGCTCGAAACGGCACGTATTGTGAGGAGGTTTCTTTCTTTGGACCCTAACCACCGGTACCTTGGACCCTGATCCCGATACCGGTGGGCCCCTATATTTTATATTTTTAAATATATTTTTTTATATACATACATTTATTTAAAAATGTAATTTATAACATTTATTTTGAATAAAGAATAATAATAATATCATATTTATTTCGAAAAGCATCCATAGTGTTACAAGACAGTTGGCTTAAAACTATGTTAGTGAACCCACTTAAACATTAAATAAATTATTAATATATCCTCACGCCTTCCCGCAAGGGTCCCCGAAGGGGTAGGCAGCGGTGTATAGGTAATACCCACACACCCACTTTCCGCCAGAGGTATATTAGGTGCCAACGTGACAGATGGCGAGTCCATCGCCGTTACTCAAGCACGACTATACATACATACGCCTTTGAATTGCTACTCAGACGTATGCAGGTGTCCTCTCGATGTTTTCCTGCACCTTAAAGCTCGTGGTGTGACTAATCACTGTACTTAAGTTCAGAAAAACTCATTGGTACAGTCGGGATTCGAACTTGCGATTTTTGTGTCGCAGGCAACTACTCGAACCACTCGGCCACCACGGTTCTATTATTTTAAATTTTAAATTATTTACGCGATAATTAATATTTATTGTATATTTCCCAAATAATCTATATATAATATAGGAGATCCCATTTGTGAACTCACTCATCACGAAATCTTAGGAACTATAAGGCCGATTGACTTGAAATTTGGTAGGAGTATTCCTTACGCGGTGTAGAGGTCAGCTAAGAACGGATTTTACGAAATTCCACCCGCAAGGTGTAACGCGTGGAGGCGTTAAATAAAAAAAACACGTTTTTCAACCAATGCTTCCCTACTTTTTCACCCCGCCGAAGCTGGGCGGGATAGCTAGTAATATATAAACATGGAGAGCACAAATATTATGTAATGGGAGCCTTACCCGCACTACAGTTAAGCTATACATTACGTGAGCACGTCAGATGAGCTCTTCTGTTCCAAATAAACATAAACCGACATGGAACAGCGTTGAATCCACTTATTCATGCTTGTACTTCACCCGTCGAGGCTTTTTGGGATTGCGACACAAATAATCTTAAAAGACCCAGTGGGCGAGTGGTATAAGTAGTTGCCTACAACACAAAGATTGCAAGTTCGAATCCCGACTGTGCCAATGAGTTTTTCTAACCGAAGTGATTTCCCACTACACTAGCTTTACTGTGAAGGCAAACATCAACAGGAAACCTGCATACGTTTGAGAAGAAATTCAAAGGCGTATTGTTGTGCTTGCGTCACGTTAGCACCTAAAATTTATCGTAAATTGGGTGTGTGGGTACCTATACACCTACGGCTACCTTTACTGGATAAGCATATATTATTATTATTTATCTTTGACTAGTTTCCTTGGTACAAGCTTTGCTTAGTTTGGGAATAGGTCAATTTGAGTGGAATTGTATTTATTTATTACCCTACGAGATTTACATGAGTTCAGAAAAAAACATTAATTAGCATCATAATCTGGCAAGCCTACCCGTTTCGCGAGAATTTTCCTAATATAATTATCTATGTTGGAACATTAACCCACTTTGCAATGCGTTGCGCGTTTGACTAAAATTTTCAGCAAATCCTTTATTCAATGCAAACATGTTTGCTCTGCGGGCTCCATTTCGCTGGCGCGTTTTAAATTATCTGTTTATTGATATTTGCGGGACACTTTAATGTGATTTCAGAACTGGGTTCCATGTTTAATGTTGATGTCAGGTTTTATTTTCATTAACTTTACGCAATAAGTACGTACTTATATTCAGAAAACAATATCCATTAATTTTCAGACGAATTTACAGAAACACACACACATATGGGGAATTGGGGAGTCCATCGCAGTTTCTCAAGGACGATTATACATAATAATATAATATATCTTCACGCCTACCCACAAGGGTCCCCGAATGGGTAGGCAGAAGTGTATATTACCCACTTTCTGCCAATCAATCATTCCTCTTTAATATATAAAGTATAGCTGATTTTTTTAAGAGATGTCCGTTAAAATTAATGAACTATCGTCTTTGTTTTATCTTCTCCAAGCGCCCTTTTCAATAAGGTTAAGGTTCAATATGGTCAATAATTCAAAAAGAAACTTCTGTTCCTCTCACGTTCATAATGCCCATAAATTGTGTCATGATCGAGTCATAAAGGTATGGCGAAGCTTTATTAATGGCCAAGAGTAGCCTTTAAAACGAGATAATAAAAGTTATTATTTATTGGGGTTGGAAGCCGTAGTAGCCGAGTGGATTGAGTAGTTGCATAAATATTGCAAATCCGAATCCCGATTGTACCAATGAGTTTTTCTGAACTTAAGTATACAGTGATTCGTCACACCACTAGCATTGTGGTGAAGGAAATAAGTTCAAAGGTATATATATAGTCGTGTTTGAGATACGGGGATCGCCACCTGTCACGTTAACAAAAAAAAAATCTCTGGCGGAAAGTGGGTGCGTGGGTACACCTTCACACCTCTGCCTACCCCTTCGGAGACTTAATAAAAATTTTAGTTAACCCCGAGTGGGTCGTTTAGGATGATTTATTTGCGTGTGTTCAAGTGGATTCGAAAATGGTTTAAATCCATAATTGGATCGCGCTTTTTTTTCTTTTTCACCCGGGCGAAGCTGGACAGGACAGCTAGTCATATATATATATATATTAAAAACAGTCTGTTTCATGCATGAAATACTTTGTTCCAGACTCTTTAGTACTCCTTAGTTAACATACTCAAACATGAGAACGTCGGCGGGCGCTCCGAGCGCGATCAATTTAATTAGTTACGTTATATACTACCTGTGTGTAAGTGCTAAGTACACATGTAAGAAGCTGGCAATGCACGAGTAAAGTCTACTAGCGGGATAGCCTGTACAAGGTTTATTAGAAGGTGTGAAGTTATCTTCTATCGGTTATCTTCAAACGTATGTTAGTATGTAACGAAAACTCTAAACATGGATTAAACCTCCTTCAAAATGTCGGATTAAATCGAAATTTGGCATACTTATCGAGGACAAATGAACTGTTTATATTAGAAATAAAAAATAAATAATAATTTAATAAAACTAAAAGCCACGCTTTTACAGAAAGTTCAACAAAAAAATTAGAAAATACATTTAAAATAAGAAGTGTATATAAGAAAAAAATATTGTTGTATAAAAAGCGTGGGGTGCTTTTTAAGACATTATCATAATGATAATTCTTCTACTCATATCTGTCAATAAAATATATATAGACATCAAGCACCGCACGCTTTTGTTTTACAATAAAGTTCCTTTTTCTTATTAACGCTATTCTACATGACATTAACAACAATTATTAATATTTACAATGAACAGTTGAAACTAACTACTTACAGATAAAATATTTGTCCCAAATCGGTAACCCGTGGCAACGTGCCAAGAAGACTAGCAGCATTGCCACGCTGGATAGCAATGCTTATTCTCTGAGCGAGATATGTTCCAGCACACGCTATTCTTAATTCATTTTATAAAAAAAAACGAATTTTTTACTTGAAATTTCTATAAAAGTGTTTTAAAAAAGTTTTTTAGATTCCTTTTTTTTTTGCTTCCTTTTATTCTCCAAATATGTGATATATTTGAGCATTTGTCCAATATTCCGAAGCATCCTGTTTAACTATTAGGTTTACTATTTAAACATCAATTATAGGTAATACACTGCGACAATTCATCGCCCACCTGCCGTCTCGGACAAAAACAAAGTTTCCCCAACAATATGTTTCGCAACGGTCGGAAGTAAGAACTAGACAATATACCGACATATCATACGTCATTGTGTCGTGGGAGACTTTGTTGTATGATCCGTGTATGAGATATTTTCGCACTCTTTTTGTTGCTTTGATGGTTCGATAACACTGTAGCTGGTATTTTGTGTGTTGCATGTCTACTCGCATTAAGCAGCTGGTAGGCCATGCGATGTATCAAATTGTTTCATAAAATATACTTTTTCCTTAACGATATTAGCTACTGTCCACGACATCGGCCTTCATCTTATATATAGATATATATAGTTTTATCCTAATACTTTTTTCAAGAATCAATTTTCTGAAGTATCCTATGTGTTAATACAGCTAATACTCTATCTTTGTGCCAAATTTCATCTGTTTTCGTTGAGTAGAGAACTGGCGCTCTATACTCTCTGCATACCCTATATATGTAATAGGATTCTATGTGTAAATAATTTCATTGAAATAAAATTAACTCCTTTTTATAATTAATTTAATAGGATTATTACGATTTTAAGACTGACAGTCGTGTCTGACAGACGGCGACAGAAACGCCATCTGTCACGTTGACACCTAAATGAATACTATCTCCAGCGAAAGGCGAACCGGTATGTCGCCAATCTCATATCTGTCATTATTAAAATCCCATAAATCCTTTGAGACCTGCGTAATCATCAAATTTTCAATGTGCTTCGCCCATGCCGTGCAAAAATGAACTTTCAACCGTAGGGTGAGAGTTCGAGTTTGATATCGTCCACCTCAAAGGCAATTTATCATTTCAAGCACATAATTCAGCGGTTTTCAGAATCATTCCTGACGCTGCTCTTTCACAGATAAGCTTTTAGGCAGAGAGCACCAGTCGTGGTAAATTATTGATATCAAACAAAGACACCGCGTTGATTCAATTCTAAATTCAAATTCATTATAGCTCATACATACCTCAGCTATGATAAGTATGAATTTGAATTTCTCTTCATGCCAAGTGTGTAAAAAGTGTAGAGTGCCAGCATTCTCGAAACTTTTAGACCTCTTTAGCTCCGACTACATTGATCAGGTTCTTCATATAAACCCGCCATTTTATAATTTTACTAGCTGTATCTCACGGTTTCATCCGTGTAAGTTTAATTTTGGAAGCGATTTCTTTAAAGCATGTAAAGATTTAAATCTTTACATAGTCTAAAATGAAGTCGCTTCCGCTGTCTGTTCTAGATCTTTTAAACTATTCAACGGATTTTAATGCAGTTTCGGCAATAGATAGAATGATTCAAGAGGAAGGTTTCTATGTATAATACATGCATATAATGTGACTTTTAGCTTTTATAGTATTTGTAGGAAAAATCACAAATCGTTGTATATAGCTCCTGGACTGCAACGCAAGGTCAGGGGACACGTTTTTGCCTACGCCCGACCTAACCTCAAACCCTTTTACGAAATGTAATCTCTTACTTTAGGCTATCGACGTACACCGTAGGTTTATAAGTCTGTCGTTTGAACGTTTATCTCTGCAGTGTCAAGAAAAACCTCATTGGTGCAGACCACCGGGACATTAACCTATTATCTTGACTATTACAGATGCCCTTCTAATGGACTGAAAACGTTAATTTTGGCCCAAAATTAGATACTTTCCCATTCATAATATTACAACGATTTATTATACATCGCTATGCCTGCCCACAAGGGTCCCTTAAGGGGTAGGCAGAAATGTAACAATATATTATTTTAATAAATACGTTTAAATTTTTCTCACGATGTATCTTTTCTATCAGTTTCGTTCTGTATTAAAAGGCGGCTCTTTTTAAAATTAAAGTTTTCTCGTTTATGATTTTCGTATTTTAAATACATTCAACGACAAAGACAGACTCCCAAGGAATTCCGGAGTAGGTCGTAAAGCCTAAGAATAAGGGTGGCGATGTGGCATTATCCACTTCCATCAGGTTTTATGAGGAGGGTTCTTCACTCGCGCCGTTGATTGAAATTAGGTTTTTGTCTTCCCCAGTCCCTTTGTATAAGACTAAGCATTAAATTTTATGGTTTAACTTGAGAAATATATCTACGAATTTATCATTTTAATTCCACCTAACTTGTTTTTCTCTTGCTACTCTACAGGCAGTGGCGTCGCTACCTAGGGGGTAGACGGGGCAGTGCCCCGGGACCCAAGCTCAGGGGGCCCCTCGGACTCTGACTTACTAACTATACATTGAACGGCGACGGACTCGCCATCTGTCACGTTGGCACCTAAAATATATCTCTGGCGGAAAGTGGGAGTGTGGGTACTACCTATACACCTCTGCCTACCCCTTCGGGGACCCTTGTGGGAAGGCGTGAGGATATATATTGCACTAGTAATTTTTTTCCCACATTCGGGATATAAATAAGTTACAATTTGTATTTGGTTTTTATATGGAGTCGACTGTATTACGACGAATCTGGATTACGACGAAACTGGATTACGACGAATCTGGATTACGACGAAACTGGATTACGACGAATCTGGATTACGACGAATCTGGATTACGACGAAACTGGATTACGACGAATCTGGATTACGACGAAACTGGATTACAACGAATCTGGATTACGACGAAACTGGATTACGACGAATCTGGATTACGACGAATACGGAAAACGACGAATACGGAACTAACGATTTAAATAGTTTAGGTGGGACTCTAGTTTATATTTTGCCCCATAGCCTTTGGTTACCTAGCAACGCCACAGTTATTACGGTGAAGGAAAACATCGAGAGGAAGCCTGAATACATTTGAGAAGAAATTCATTGGCGTATTTATAGTCGTGCTATACGCCTTTGAATAACTTAACGTCGGACTGGCCATCTGTACCTTTAGCACCTAAAATATATCTCTGGGGAAAATGGGCGTGTGGGTACTATATATACACCTCTGCCTACCCCTTCGGGGACCCTTGTGTGAAGGCCTGAGGATATAAACCTGTACTAAAATGTGATACAAGAGCCGTGGTGGCCGAGTGGTTCGAACAGTTGCCTGCGACGCAAAGGTCGCAAGTTCGAACTGTACCACTGAGTTTTTCTGAACTTAAGTACAGTGATTAGTCACACCACAAGCTTAACGGTGAGTACGGTGAGTACTGAAAAGAAATTCAAAGGCGTATGTATAGTCGTGCTTGAGTAACGGCGTTGGACTCGCCATCTGACACGTTGGCACCTAATATACCTCTGGCGGAAAGTGGGTGTGTGGGTATTACCTATACACCTCTGCCTACCCCTTCGGGGACCCTTGTGGGAAGGCGTGAGGATATTATTTAAAATGTGAATATCATCAAATTCAAATGACATAGGATTATAGTAACTAATCCGGTTGGAACCGGCTCATTTGTTGTCCTACCCTCGCATTATAGGGGTAACGTTGCCTTCATAAACAAACGACGGGGATTTGGTATTGACAGCACCTGATTTTATGTTCCTAAATAAAGCTCCATTTGTTTACTCTACGAGAGTGTAACCAACTGTAATTGGATCGGGACGGGATGTATGTATTGCAATGATTCGTGTGAGCTAATCCTACTAATACATATTATAAAAGCCTTGGTGATCTAGGTAGTACAAATCGATTGGAAATTCAAGGATGGAAACGTACTCGAAACCGACATGTACTTATGAAGAGACTGATGAATGTGAATGAATCGTAAGAGGATTGTCAGCGAACAAACCAGTGCTCTGCTCCTCGAGTAGGTACTGGTAGTGACTGGACTGACATTGAGAGTAGGACTACCATTATACAGTTTGTACAGTTAGTCTAGAGAGAACTGGTGCTCTACTCTGCCTGCCCCGTGAGAGACGCCGTGTGAAAATATGTATTTATTTATTTTAGTTTATATCCTCACGCTTTCACAAGAGGGTAGGTAGTAACAAACCCACTTTCCGCCAGAGATATATTTTACGTGCAAACGTGACTGATGGCGAGTCCATCGCCGTTACTCAAGCACGACTATACATACGCCTTTGAATGGCTTCTCAAGCGTATTCAGGTTTCCTCTCGAAGTTTTCCTATTCCGTAAAGCTCATGGTGTGACTAATAACTATACTGTAGTTCAGAAAAACTCATTGGTACAGTCGGCATTCGAACTTGCGATCTTTGTCTCGCAGGCAACTCGATATGATTCCTCTCTTGTCGACAACATGTGTCAAGTACAATGAAAGCGGTGGGCGTCTCTTCCTTTTCCGCCACATTAATTAGTTCTTCTAAGATTTCTGTTCGAATACATCATCTCATCTACCCTTTACGACCCGAGGCGAGTCACTCACTGGAAGTTGGTAGTAAATAAAGCCTTTGGAACAATCACTTTTGTTAACAGCTACTGAAGGATGTAGACAATGCTTTCATTCACTTTGATCTATGAAACACTAAGAATGCCCTCTGGTTTTACCTACCTATGTAAAAATTTATGTAATTGTTTTTTTCTTCTGAAACAGAACATGTGCCAGTTTTAGTAATCTTTCTCTGTGCTCATGAATGGGGTACACAAATTATCATTAACATTCGAATGTATTACATATTTACATATCATCACGCCCTCCCTCACGGGATAGGCAGAGAGAGTAAAGCGCCAGTTCTCTCTAGACTTGCAATAACAAAGAACTGCGTGGTTTCAAAGGAGTTTCTTTCTGCGAACGCTCAGGCTGTCTTATGAACTCCCCGTTGAGGAGAGTTCCCTGGAGAGTACAGCATGAAGTTTTGCAAGAAGGGTGTGAAAGGATTCCTGCAGGGTCGGCAACGCGCGAGAAATACCCCTAGTATTGCAAACGTTGGCGGCGGCAACCGCTTACCATCAGGCGGGCCGCGTGCTAGTTTTCCACCACAGTGGTACAATATTCATCAGTCGTGCTTGCCAGTTTCCAGTACGCTTAACGCTTATAATAGCATACTTATGTTGTTCGTCAGTTTTTCATAATCATTGTACATCGTAATACATCGCATCGTACAAGCTATACATACTTAATGGTTATCACTTCTATGTGCACACGCCACGGGCTGGCGTCGATATCGAATGTTGCTTCCGGTAAAAGTTGTGGAAAACCGGCATTATTTACACGGGTGTGCGCTGAGATGAGCGGAGCGGGTATCTTACCAATCCTACTAATATTATTAATGCGTTTTTAAGGATATTAGTTTTTCTCTAACGCAAATCAATCGACGTAATTGGATGAAATTCAGCAAAGAGATAGATTATTAGCTGTATCAACATAGGACACTTTTTTAACATTAATAATATTTACAAAAGACAGTTGTATAAATTACTACTTACAGATAAAATATTTGGCCCAAATCGGTATCGCGAGGCAACGTGCCAAGAAGACTAGCAGCATTGCCACGCTGGATAGCAATGCTGACACTTACCGAGATATATTCAAGCCCTGTAGGGCCGTGGGGACCGGATGCTCTTCATTTTTATAGGGATGTCTCGAGGAAACTCTTTAAGGCCTCCCGTGACAAGAGGGCTGGCGAATATTTCGCTCAACGAATCAGCATTGCCATACAACGTGGCAATGCCGCTAGTCTTCTTGGCACCCTTCCGCGTGACACAGATTTGGGTAATTTATTCTATTTATAGTTAGTTTATATTTATTATTACTTTCTCTAATATTTCCTAAATCTAAATTGATTCACAAATTTGATTAAAGCTAAATTATGTAGAGTGAAATAAAATTATCTCAGAATACCTAATAGTTAAAAGCCCTGTAAGGATATCTTTTAATGCAAAATATCTAGCAATAAAATCATAGTTTACAAGGAAGACACCTCGGGCACCACTTTTCATAAGCGCTCCGCTTCCGCTCCCCGCGCCACCATATCATCTGCATATAATATCGTGAGCGCTTCCAGGTGGAAACAGAGACAACAGAACGCACTTTGCATCGTTTTACGGATTCATTGCCTATTTCTGCGTATAACAAGGAACTGACAATATACTCGTACATACTAATATAGAATTTACCTATGTCTAAGTCTGACGAAGAATGCTCGTGTAGCTGTCCACAACGCGATATAGCTGCCCGCTTTACTATGTCAGAGGAAGCATGAAAATAGCATATATCCAGTGAAGATGCCTTCCTTCGAAGCGGCGTGTGCTTTGTGCGGCGTAACGATTTTAGATCGAATCCGCAATGAAGAGATTCGTAAAAAACTGGCGTGAACGAGGTTGTGTAAAGATGAAGAAAGGCATGTTCAAAAAAGGCAGGGCCGAACCAATGGGGCACTCAAAGTTGGCAAAGTTGAGTGTACTCGGAACAGCATGTATTAAGAGACTAATGAATGTGGATGAAGCGAAAGAGGTCTGTTTGTCTAGAGAGAACTGGCGCTCTACTCTCTGCCTACCCCGTTAGGGACTCAGCGCGATGATGTTATGCTGATACCATGCACAGAAAGTATACAATTCCGGAGCCTAAGGCATCTTCAATTGTAAGCCTACAAAATTTGTGCTTATTAAGAGATAAACACATTTGTTTACTATATACTTACTAGTTGTCCCGCCCAGCTTCGCTTGGGAGAAAAAATTAAAGCCACGGATCCAGTGGCGCCACCTATCGGGTCCAATTGTGAATCTAAACCATTCTCGAATCTCCACGAACACACACAAAAAATTTCATCAAAATCGGTCCAGTCGTTTAGGAGGAGTTCAGTCACATACACACGCACACAAGAAATATATATATTAAAATTAGTTAGGTAGTGAGTTTATATACTAATTGTCCCGCCCTTATTCAAAGCTTCTTGAATTTCACGAGCAGTACCTACGGAGATCAAAGAATAATGTTACAAGTTATCTACTTGCCTTATATTTTATTCAAGAACAGTTCGGCAAATGGATGTACAGATCCCGCGGGGCCGGGATTACATCGGGATGGATATGGCCATGTTATATATATAATGTATATACTTAGTTTGATACCCAGGTTGTTACAATTAACTAGCCGATCTCCGCGGTTGCGCCCGCGTAAAAATCCTTTTTTCCTTGAATCAAACATACTGTATGTGTTTAGTGTTAATCTTTAGACGACCGTCTGGTCTAGTGGTTAGAGCTCCTGACTGCGAAACTTGAGGTCGCGGGTTCGAATCCCGCTGAGGGCAGATATTTGTGTGATGAACACGAGTATTTGTACCTTAGTCTTGGATGTCCTATGTATTTTTATATATATCTATCTATCTATATAAGTAAATATATCGTTGTCTAGTTACCATAACACAAGCTTTGCTTAATTTGGGACTAGGTCAATTTGTGTGGAATTGTCCCAGGTATTTATTATTATTATTTATTTATCTAGCTGATAATCTATCTTTGTGCCAAGTATAGTTAAATTTCGTTCAGCCGTATTGATGTGATTGAGAAAAAAGTGTGTGTCAGCTCCGACGCACGACTGGAGTTTACTCCTTACGTGTGTACGAATGTATTTCTTATATTACTTAGAGTATGCATGACACATGTATAGATTGATTTTTATTCATTGAAATTTTCTAAATTTTGAAATAAATATCAATTGATATAAATTTATATTTATATCAATTATAAATAAAATATAAAATTTACGATAATTTAATATCAGGTTAATACAATATGCAATTGAAAGTAAATATTAACATTAATTACATCGCCATTCTGTTATTCTCGTTGCCATGGAGAGTACGAGAGCACCAAAAACGTAACGCTGTCATTCATCAGTAGATTTTACCTCTCATATTTTTCTCATACCGGGCGCCTTATATATGAAAATCGATTCTTAAGGAGTAAACTCCAAAAACGTCTATACATGCTCACAAAATGTTGCATCCTTACTAATATTATAAATGCGAATGTAAGTTTGTTTGTTACGCCTTCACGTAAAAACTACTTAACCGATCATCATGAAACTTTGTACACATATTCTTGGAGGTATTAGAAGTAACATAGGATACTTTTTATTGAAAAAAAAAACATTTTTACGAAAGATAAAAAAGCCATCCACGTCGACGAAGTCGCGGGCACAGCTAGTTTTAAAATAAGTGGACTACTACGAACACTGCTGACTATGTTGGAAGTAAAACATTGTTGCAAAGCTCCATATATGTTCCCCGGAAATATATTTTAGGTGCCAACGTGACAGATGGCGAATCCATCGTCGTTTCTGAACCATGACTATACATTATGTACGCCTTTTAAATTCTCCTATAAAGATTCCCGCTTGGGTTTTTCTTCACTGTACCCACTGTAGTCATGGTGGGCGAATGGTCCGAGTAATCGCCTGCAACTCTATAGTTTTAAGCTCTAATCTCGACTGTACCTACCAATAAGTTTCTCTGAACTTAATTTTTGAGCCTTAATGTGATAAAAATAACTCGTAATATTTGCGGACTGCAGAATAACACTTGAAAGGAAAAACTAACTATAGTATTTTATTATTATAGTATTATATTATTCATCCTCTTTCATATCCGAAAAAAAAAAGAACTGCAATCAACGCGCGTAAAAATAAAAAAAGACGAACGAATGGACTGAATGAATGAAATGAGTGTAACATCGAAATGACACGTCAAAACAACTTATTAATAAGAGTTTTATTACCTCGCATGTCGGGTATCGCGTTATTTAATTAGTAAGGGCCCGTAATTGGGCCTTTTGTGCAGGGAAATTGATTTATATTAATGATTACCGCTAGGGAATAGGGCCTTAAGATGCCATACTGTACCCTATCCGCAATCATATTTCAATTATATTCAATAGACGGATAGATATGACGTACGTAGCTACTAATACGGCCAATAAAGCCAATAATAGCTAATAATTTGACGGCCGTCTGGTCTAGTGGTTAGAGCTCCTAACAGCGAAACCTGAGGTCGCGGGTTTGAAACCCGCTGAGGGCAGGTATTTGTGTGATGAACACGCGTATTTGTACCTTAGTCTTGTATCTTACCCTCGTTCACGTCAGCTGCTTTATCTTCTATATATACAAATAAATAATATACAAATAAATAAAATTGGAGTGTCTGTTTGTAATTAAAAAAAAAACGAGTTTTACGAAATGCATATGGATGTATACACTATACATATACCAAAATATATTTTTTTTACAATTTTTATCTATCTGTCTATCTGTCTTTTTTTTAAAGAGCTAATTTCTTATCTGTCAGCTTCCTCGCTCCCGAGCCCGACGTCGGTGGACGAGGACGACGAAGATGAGGACACGACTGCTCAGAGCAAGGCCGAGGTGGACGACGACGGCCGTATCTACAAGAACCCTCGGAACTCCCCTTCGGCGCAGTGTCCTCGGGATGAGGAGCAGGCTACTTTGCTCGTAAGGACCTTTTTTCTATAGCACGCAAGACTGATCATAAATAGGGACACGGTATCGAATAGAAAGTATCGATACTGTACTCATGAGTAGTATTGAAAAAAAGTATCGTACTCATAAAAGCATCGAACCAAAAGTATCGATACTTTGAAGTATCGAGTACTATGTTTAGGAAAGTACTCGATATACGTCAGGACGTCAATGTCAGTCAGTAAGTAACGTCAGGCTTCAGTAGAACATATACAAAAGAAAACCGAACTAAAAAATAGAAAATAAATTTCGATAATATCTTAAAAAGCATGGGGTGCATGGTGTCAATAGTTATACATATTTTATTGACAGATATTAGTAGAGTGATTATCATTTCGATAATATCTTAAAAAGCACCCCACGCTTTTTAAGATAGTATCGAAATTTATTTTCTATTTTTTAGTTCGGTTTTCTATAAAAAGCGTGTTTTTTAGTTTTTTTCACTATTATTTATTTTCAACTTTTTAGTTATTAGTGTATTGTCATCGGTCCTTGATACGTATGCAAAGTTTGAACGAAATCTGGCCGCTTAAAGTGGGTCAAAATCGCGCCCAAAGATTCCGTTACAGTTACATATATTGATAGATACAGGTCAAGCTAATATAAAGCGTGTAAAAAACAAGTTGTGTAGGTACATACTTTTAAAGAAAAATAAAATACCTAAGACAACTGTAATTGAACATATTAATTTAACCTTAAAAAAGAAGCCGTGGTGGCCGAGAGGTTCGAGCAGTTGCCTGCGACGAAAAGGTCGCAAGTTCGAATCCCGACTGTAACAATGAGTTTTTCTGAACTTAAGTACAGTGATTAGTCACACCACGAGCTTTACGGTGAAGGAAAACATCGAGAGGAAACCTGCATACGTCTGAGAAGAAATTCAAAGGCGTATGTATAGTCGTACTTGAGTAACGGCGATGGACTCGCCATCTGTCACGTTGGCACCTAATATACCTCTGGCGGAAAGTGGGTGTGTGGGTATTACCTCTGCCTACCCCTTCGGGGACCCTTGTGGGAAGGCGTGAGGATATATTATATTATTATATATTATAAATAGTCTCTATCGGCTTATCAAATTTAATTCAAATCTGAATACTTAATAATTATAATAATGTATCCTCACGCCTTCCCACAAGGGTCCCCGAAGGGGTAGGCAGAGGTGTATGGGTAATACCCACACACCCACTTTCCGCCAGAGGTATATTAGGTACTTAATAATTAAAAAATAATAATAATGTTAAGCTATTTTTACAAAAAAGTATAGAATAAAAATTACTTGACGCATTAGTGTTTTTGCAACATGTCTTGCATTACATTTTGTTGTTGTTGATCTTAACAAAATACTGCCAAAGTTCGCTCTTTAAAAACTTAAAGAAATCGCGATTATCCGCGATTGAAAGATAAAATGGGCAATTAATTATTCTTTTTTTGGTAAAAAAAAGTGTTCTTACATACATACATACATATGTATCATCAAGCCCAGTCCCTAACGGGGTAGGCAGAGAGTATAGAGCGCCAGTTCTCTCTAGACATACACATACCTCTTTCGCTTCGTCCACATTCATCAGTCTCTTCATATATGCTCGCCGATTTCGAGTACCCTTGGCGTTCCCGTCCGTGAGCGTCCGATCGATTTGATCTGGGTAGTTGGTACGTGGTCTTCCTCTGCATCTAGCACACGCTTTCGCTCTGTTTTTATTCTAAAATCTTTTAAGTTTAGTTAAGCGGCGTTCGAGCCATTAGAGGTGGCTCTGTCTGGCCAGAATGGAACCCGCTGGTAAATTTTGATGAACTGACACACACTGATGAGTGTCATGGGTCTTTCCTGTCATGATTGTAGGCAGAAAACATAGGCTATGGTCTTGATATATAACACGATATGTCTGTTTAGGGTCAGAAATGTCTCCGCAAGTGTTCTTCGGATGAAGACTGCAAGAGCAAGAAGAAGAAATGCCTCTGCGATGGAGCCTGTGGCATGTCCTGCATCAAACCGGGTTAGTGCTTATGACTTGTATTTTCGAAAAGATAGGAGATTATGGAGATATATTTTGATGTTGCATACATGTTTCCCGCGGATGTTCTATCTCTAAAAGTTAATTGGATTGGATAGTTGATTGTAAGAACCAGGCGTGAAGGTGTGTTTGTAAAGTTGAATAACGGCATGGTGTATGACTGAGGAAAGTGTGATGAAACGAACATACAATGCCAAAGTGTCTGTTAAGAGAGGCAGAGGAGGATGCTTACCATCAGGCCGACCGCACGCTTGTTTTGGCACCTTAGCGGGATGAAAGGAAATACTTGAAATATATATATATATTTTTTTTTTTTTTTTTTTTATACAACAAGAGTGGCAAACAAGCATACGGCCCACCCGATGGAAAACGGCTACCGCAGCCTATTTACGCTTACAATACCGAAGTATCACTTGCGCGTTGCCACTCTGTGTTCGGAGAGTTGTACTGTGTTGGCAGCATAATGGGACTAATCCCTCTGCTGCCCACACAATACCACAATCCTCCCCCACCCCAAGGAGCTCATTACTGGAAACCTTATTCACCGCGTAGGAACACAACACAATAAATTGTGTTATTTGGCTACGGACTTCTATAAGGTGGAGGTCCTGCCCCAGTCGGGCAGCTCCAAATTCGAACGGGAAACCCGTTATGCCCTACCTCTCTTATATATATATATATATATATATATATATATATATATATATATAACCTCACGCTTTCCCACAAGGGTCTCCGAAGGGGTAGGCAGAGGTGTATAAGTAGTACGTTACTCAAGCACGACTTTCTTCTCAAACATATGCAGGTTTCCTCTCGATGTTTTCCTTCACCGTAAAGCTCGTGCTGTGACTAATCACTGTACTTAAGTTCAGAAAAACTCATTGGTACAGTCGGGTTCGAGCTTGCAATATTTGTGTTGCAGGCCACTAATAGAACGACTGAGCCACCCCGGTTCTTGAAAATCTATCTCTTGAATTCGATTCGCCGGCTTCAATAAACTTTGTTCAAACGCCTCCAAAAGAAAACGTTATACGCAAGATAAATAAAAGATTTGTTATCTTACCATTTTTCAGTATCACTGTATAAAGTTTTGATGAAAAAATTTCGCTCTTTGTAACACGCCTCGAGGTTGGAATTTAGATGAAGCTCTCGAAATACAGCTTCTGAGATCTGCGATAATTATTACTACACAATATAGATATTGTAAGGGTCCTTTATCTCAATGCTGACTGGGAGGATGTACTCTCGTTAACAGCAAAAGATATAGGTATATATATCCTCACGCCATCCCACAAGGGTCCCGAAGGGGTAGGCAGAGGTGTATAGGTAGTACCCACACACTCTTAAATCGATTTATATATTTTAGTTTGAGAAGAAATTCAATGGCGTATGTATAGTCGTGCATGAGTAGCGGCGATGGACTCGCCATCTATTACGTTGGCACCTTGAATATGCATGTATTACTCACCTCTGCCTACCCTTGGGACCCTTGTGGAAAGGCCTGCACTCAAGCACAACTATACATTAAAGAAAAATCTTGAATTTCTTCTTAGAAATAAGTAGGTTTCCTCTCGACGTTTTCCTTCATCATAAAGCTCTTGGTGTGACTAATCACTGTAGTTAAGTTCAATCCTTTTCTGTAGACGTTCGCGCTTACAGTATAGGAGTTTGTCTAGAGGGGCAGGTCTCTCTTGAAAATATGTTCTATGATGAATAATTGCTCATTCCAATCCCAGTGTAAATAATGACCATACTTTAAATGCTAATATGATCAATTAATCAACTACTTTGTCGTGTTTCTCCTCTCGAAACGTCCTATTCCCGAGGGAACGTTTGCGAGTTGCGCAGTTAATGTCTTGGCTAATGAAGCGACGGTTCCCCGTTATTTATTTCCGGTCGAAATCCCCACTCAAAGTACTTTTCACTGTAATTAGATACGATGAGAACTCTATCCAAGTTTTCGTTTCATTTACTTACAATTGCAAACAAAATGCGAATATAAATTGCAACTGTATGAGCTTGTTTTATTTTTATAATTGTTAATTAATCTTATCTTAACTTATCTACATATATATATATATATATATATATATCTATGAAACATATATATACGCTAAGAAAGGATTTTGATTAATTCTACCCCCAAGGGGATAAAATAGGGGATGAAAGTTTGTATGAAACTTTGTAAATTTTAAACCGATCGGACTGAGACTTTGCATGCAGGTAGATGTTATGACGTAGGCATCCGCTAAGAAAGGATTTTGATTAATTCTACCCCCAAGGGTATAAAATAGGGGATGAAAGTTTGTATGAAACTTTGTCAATTTTAAACCGATCGGGCTGAGACTTTGCATGCATAAAGCTACTATGACGTAGGCTTCCCGTATACACACACACACACATCAAAAATAAATAAAAAATACTGCGCAAAGTCACTATCACACGCGGACGAAGTCGCGGGCACAGCTCGTATATTAATAAAGGGGTGACCGAGTGGTTCGTGTAACACCACGCCTGCAACACCAAGGTTGCAAGGTCGAATCTCGACTGTACCAATGAGTTTTTCTGAACGTACAGTAATTAGAAACACTACGACTTTACGGTGAAGGAAATCTACATACGCTTGAGAAGAATTTAGAGGCGTATGTATAATTGTGCTTGAGTAACGGCGATGGACTCGCCATCTATCACGTTGGCACTTAGACATAGCTCCGACAAAAAATGGTTAATTAATACTGCAGATTGGAAATGGGGGCTGGCTCATAATCACGTTCGCATCGAATATCTTCGAAAAGAGGTTGTAATTAGTCCTCTACCTACGCGTTTGGGGGCCCTTTTGTACGCCCGTGGAGAATTGCTAATTAGATTATTTGATATCCCAAGCAGATAATAAGCAACATTTGGATGATGAGTGCTGCGACTTTAACAGAGATTATATGATAAAGTTATGGTCTTACTGCTAGCCGAAAAACTATGTGAAATTACATAAATTGTGAAATTAAATAGCGTATGTATAGTCGTGCTTGAGTACCGGCGATGGACTCGCCATCTGTTACGTTTCTTCTCATTCCCATTTCTCTGAACTTAAGTACAATTATTAATTCAATAATAAATACAGTAACGGAAAACAATGAGAAGAAACATATCATTATGTATGAGAAGAAATTCAAAGACGTATTTCTAATCGTGCTTGGCGTATAAGTATATCCGGCGACAAGCGAGTGTGCTCGTTACACACATCCGCCTACCCTTCCGGTGTCACTTGTGGGCTGGAGTGAGGTTGTGTATTTTTTAATAAAATTTAACTGCCCGCTGTCTAAGGCACCGCGCCTTGCCCCAGTAAGCGAGCTTTTAAGTGTAAAAAGGGTCGGGAAGCCACTCGGCCTAGCATTTTATATTAAGGTTGGCCCTGACATAACTCCGCTTATTGACACCATTTCCTATGCAGCCTTACACCCTTGGCCCTCGGGATGCCTACTAAGCCAAAGCGGCTGGGACCTTTAATTAATTAACAAAGGTTATTCTGTATTTAGTGAAAGCTTTTTTTTTTATACAACAAGAGTGGCAAACGAGCATACGGCCCACCCGATGGAAAACGGTTACCGCAGCCTATATACGCTTACAATACCGAAGTATCACTTGCGCGTTGCCACTCTGTGTTCCGAGAGTTGGACTGTGTTGGCAGCATAATGGGTTTAATCCCACTGCTTCCAACACGATGTAACAATCCTCCCCCCACCCCAAGGAGCTCATTACTGGAAACCTTATTCACCGCGTAGGAACACAGCACAATAAATTGTGTTATTTGGCTACGGACTTCTATAAGGTGGAGGTCCTGCCCCAGTCGGGCAGCTCCGATTGTCCTTGAACTATATTTTTTTTAGTTTTGAAAATAATAATATTATTTTCATAGATCACAGATAGGGGATCACAGTGGAAGCGTGCACGTCGCGATTCCTGCCAGCCCAGAGGGCTGCAATTCCACTCGATGCGCATTGGCCGGACGGCTGTTAGGGCGTGCCCCCGAGGCGACGCGCACCAGTCCGTCCCCGCTGGTGCGAAAAATTCAGCACAGTGCGGCGATGGGGACCGCCACCCATCACGCGGAGTGCCTCACGGCGGGAAGTGGAGTGTGGAGTGTAGGATGGGTGTATGGAATGTAAGAGGAGGTATGGCTGATAAGATGAACGAATTGATCGATGTTATGACAGAGAGCGAGTTAGATGTTGTGTGCTTGTCTGAAACCAAGCGGAAGGGTAGTGGAGTAGACGAGCTCCCGGGCGGGAGTTTAGTGCTGTGGTCAGGAGTGGCAAACACCGAGCACGCCTGCCAGGGAGTGGGAATTCTACTATCCAGCCGCTTGGCAGAATGTATGATAAGTTATGATGCGGTGAGCCCCAGACTTATTTGGGCTCGCTTTAAAATAGGCCTTACCCGACTATTTTTAGTCGCGGTGTATGCTCCGGTGGCCTCAGCGGACACTTGCGACCTGAATAAGTTCTGGGAATGTGTGAGTAATGTTCTAGAGACGAAAGAAGGGAATGAAAAGCTGATTATTTGTGGTGATCTGAATGGATGGGTCGGGACAGCCCGTAAGGATTACGAGGCAGTACTCGGCAAGTATGGTGATAAGAGAGTGAACGAGGCAGGCAAGCTGATATTAGATGTATGCATGGAGAGAGACCTTTTTGTGGCGAACACCATGTTCGACCACAAGAGGATTCATCAGTATACATGGGAACGGAAAAATGAGCGAAGCATGATAGATCTGTTTTTAGTAGATCAGCGACTCAGAACACAGGTGATGGACACCAGGGTGTATAGGGGAGCCGACCTGGGAACGGACCACTTTCTAGTTATAACTAGAATAAGAGGTCTGTTCGCGGGCTGGCGATCCCGTGCTGGGGGTCCCTGTTCTGCAGTCGCAGACCGCATCAAAAGCTGGAGGCTTCAAGATGCGGCTATTAGAGACAGATATCAAGAAAGGGTATCTGAACAGCTAGTCTGTCCCCCGAAAGATGTGTTTGAGAGTGTCGATGTTTGTTGGCAGTTCCTTAAGTCCAGCATTTTATGCGCCGCGAAAGAGGTTTGTGGCATTTCGAAAGGGCGGACAACCAAAAATGGCGATGGTTGGTGGGATGATGAAGTGAAAGAAGAAGTTAAAAAGAAGAAGGATGCAAGGCATTTTGGCTATGTCCAGCTCAAGTGAAAGTATGAAAGAAAAGATGAAAGAAAAATATCGCCTGCAAAAAAATCGTACGAAAGAGATAATAGCTCAGAAGCGTGAGAGGTTCCAAATGACTGTAGACGAAAAACTGTCGCATAATTTCAAGGACAATGCAAAACTTTTTTGGAGAGAAGTTAAGAAGTCCAGAAATTGTGTTACAGCCAGTAGTAGGATGAATGTGATTATTTCGAAGGACAATGACATACTTACTGACAAAACTGACGTCCTCAGGCGATGGAGTGAATTCTACAAAGATATGTATGATGATGATGCCGCTGATCTACTCATAGAGCTGCCTCCAACAGAATCTGTCGAGGATCCTATAGCGGATAAAATAAGTATGGGAGAGATTGTAAGTGCGATAAGAAGTCTGAAATGTGGAAAAGCTGCGGGAATAGATGGGATTACGGCTGAGATGATCAAGTACGGTGGACCAGCGGTCTGGGACGTCATCTATTTGCTATGCAATCTTTGCTGGGAAAAGGGTGATGTTCCGGACGACTGGAGGCGAGCAGTCATCGTGCCTTTCTATAAAGGAAAGGGATCACGATTGGACTGCTCCAACTACAGAGCCATCAGCTTGGTCAGCTTAGCTAGTAAAGTGTACACGAAGATCCTGACGATAAGAATGCAAGAGCGATGCGAAAGGTTTCTCTGGGAATCCCAAGGTGGATTTAGACCAGGAAGAGGATGTATGGATCAAACCTTCTCGCTTCGCGGAATCGCGGAAAAGTTTTTGGATATTAACCAAAGGGTTTTCTGCGCTTTCGTCGACTTAGAGAAGGCATTTGATAGAGTCGTACGAAAGGAACTCTGGGACGTGTTGCCTGGATATGGAGTGAGCAGTTCCCTACTGCATGCCGTGAAATCACTCTATAGTGATAGCGAGGCGTGCGTTAGGGTTAACGGTGAGATGTCACCCTGGTTTGATGTGAAGTCGGGGGTCAAACAAGGGTGTATCATGTCTGCCTGGCTGTTCATTATATATCTAGATAACTGTCTGAGAGCACTAAGAACGAACGGATGTGGAGTGAAAATGGGAAACTTAGTGGTCAACTGCCTACTATACGCCGATGACGCGGTTTTACTGGCGTCATCAGAGGGCGAACTGCAGTCACTAGTTACCATAATGAAAGAAGAATGTGAAAAGAAGGGGCTGCGCCTAAACGCTGGCAAGACTAAGGTTCTGGTATTCGAAAGAGATGAACAAGTGACCGAGTGTGCAATATCGGTAAATGGGCAAATTCTAGAGCAAGTGAATGAATTTGTATATCTTGGAAGCATGTTCACACGAGATGGAAAGTATGAAAAAGATATTGAAAGAAGGATAACTGCCGGAAATAAGGTGAATGGAGCCATGTCGGCGTTGATGGGCAGTAAAAGTCTGAGCAAGAATGCTCGAGTTGCTGTCCACAACGCGATATTGGTACCTACCTTATTGTATGGCAGCGAATCCTGGGTATGTCAGAGGAAGTATGAAAATAGCTTGAATGCAGTCGAGATGCGATCTCTTCGAAAAATGTGCGGCGTAACGATATTAGATCGAATCCGCAATGAAGAGATTCGCAAATCAACTGGCGTGAATGAGGAAAGTGAGATGAAGAAAGGCATGTTACGTTGGTTTGGACACATAGAAAGGATGAGTGAAGAAAGATTGACGAAACAGATATACAAAGCAAAAGTGTGTGCAAGAAGAGGCAGAGGAAGGCCACGTTCCAACTACCTGGATCAAATAGATCGGACTCTCAAGGACGGGAACGTTAAGAGTACTCGAAACCGACGAGCATGTATGAAGAGACTGATGAATGTGGACGAAGCGAAAGAGGTATGTAAGTCTAGAGAGAACTGGCGCTCTATACTCTCTGCCTACCCCGTTAGGGACTTGGCGTGATGATATGTATGTATGTATGTATTTTCATAGATATTTTGATATTTTGATAGACAAAAATAAAGGAAGAATTTAAAAGACACAGTCACAAAAAGTATCTATGTAGTGGACAAAGTTATATAACTATTTGATCATCATCATCATCATCATAGTTGTATCAAGGGCGTTCCCTTGGTACGACAACTTTGTTTGGAATATAGCAACATGATCGCTTCGTTAATAGGGCCTGTGTTATGAAAAAACTTTTTATAAGTTCGCTTGGTAGTGTCTCAAGCGCTGCAAGTATGTCTCTGGTCAGGTTACCAATTTGCGGCGTTTTTGGTTGGGACTCTGGGAGCTGAGGCTCACTATAATTTTGAAGAGGTCTCGCGTCGGCTAATAGAGACCTCTCGTGACAGGTGGGATAATTTAAAAAAAAAATCATATAACCTAACTATTTATATAAACACCGCTGCGTCCCAAGGTTTCGTCCATGTAAAAATGTATTTTATTAGTAGATATTACTGGAACAAAACATATCCTATATGTTTTATCATGGCATAATCTATTTCTGTTCCGTACTTTATCCAACTACTAGCGGCCCGTCCCGGCTTCGCACGGGTGGACATACATTTTAAAGTTTTTTTTTTCTTACCTATATTAATCAGTGATATTGTAGCATTCAAAAGTGAAAGAATTTTTAAAATCGGTCCAGTACTTTTTGAGCCAATTCCTTACAAACATACTTACATACAAATCTTTCCACTTTATAATATTAGTATCGGTATGACGTGATGACGGCCGTCTGATCTAGTGGTTAGAGCTCCTGACTGCGAAACTTGAGGTCAGATATTTGTGTGATGAACACGAGTACCTTACGTTGTACCTTAGTCTTGGATGTCCTATGTATTTAAGTATATATCTATCTATATAAGTAAATATATCGTTGACTAGTTACCATAACACAAGCTTTGCTTAATTTGGGACTAGGTCAATTTGTGTGGAATTGTCCAGGTATTTATTATATATTATAGATTCAGTTTTGCGTGACATAGTTTCATATTTATAATATTAGTAATAATATATCCTCACGCCTTCCCACAAGGGTCCCCGAAGGGGTAGGCAGAGGTGTATAGGTAATAAATACCCACACACCCACTTTCCGCCAGAGGTATATTTGGTGCCAACGTGACAGATGGCGAGTCCATCGCCGTTACTCAAGCACGACTATACATACGCCTTTGAATTTCTTCTCAGACGTATGCAGGTTTCCTCTCGATGTTATCCTTCACCGTAAAGCTCGTGGTGTGACTAATCATTGTACTTAAGTTCAGAAAAACTCATTGGTACAGTCGGGATTCGAACTTGCGATCTTTGTGTCGCAGGCAACTGCTCGAACCACTCGGCCACCACGGCATTTATATACGGCTTTAATATTAGTAGTATAAGTAAAAATATGTATATAATTGTGTCCATTGCCGATGTGTAACGATGCACGTTAAATATTGAGCAGTAACAGTAACAGTAGCAGGTCTTCGTTTACACAGCCCCGGGTGGGCCGCAGTATGAATAATTCAAAGTATTACACACCTTCTATATATAAGAGACGCGTTGGCCGAGTGGCTCGACCAGTCGCCTGCAACGCAAAATTGCAAGTCGAATCCCGATTGTACCAAATTCCGACTGTAGATGTTGCTAATAATACTCCCGTTGAGGTCTTCCCTGGAGAGTACAGCATGGAGTTCTTCAAGAAGGGTGTGAAAGGATTCCTGCAGGGTCAGCAGCGCGCGAGCGTCCATAGGCGGCGGTAACCGCTTACCATCAGGCGGGCCACATGCTTGAGAGGGAGCTCATTTCACAGTCTGAGCGTTTGCGGAAGGAAAATCCTTTGGAACCGCGCAGTGCGGTTCTTTTGATCACGTCTTCATTTGTTACCCTTGCCATCCAGCAGATTTTCTCCACCCTTCTCCAGCACCACATTTCGAGTATTCGCAAATTTGTCTATTTATCGAAAAGAACAAAGCCTTACTTTAGATGATGCCAGAAGTAATGGCAAATTTCTCGCTGACGTAGCTAGTAAATAAATATAGTGAAATTAAAACGGTCTGTCTGTATGTAGGTGTGTTCAGAGTGATGTATGGTCACAATAATCCAACCCGTTAGTTATCGCCGCGGCCCAACGGCCTGACATTAATGCATTCTGCTAAGTTATACGACTTGTAGCGAAGCCAAATTGTAGTTTTGTATGCTTTCAATTAAAGTAATAATGTCTGCCGGCGTCCCGGTTCCCACAGGGGAAGTTATAGGTGTATGTATCATCACAAAAGAAGACATATTCCATACTTATATTACTATTTATCTTTACGCCTTCTTACAAGGGTCCTCTAAGGGGTAGGCAGAGGTATGTCGTTAGTACCACACACCCATTTACCGCCAGAGATATATATTTTAAGTGTCCACGTGAACCACCATGTTTCCTCTCGATGTTTTCCTTCACCGTAAAGCTCGTGGTGTAACTAATCATTGTACTTAAATTCAGAAAACTTATTGGTACAGTCGGGATTCGAACTTGCGATCTTTGTGTCGCATGCAACTGCTCGAACCACTCGGCCACCACGGCTTTATATATATTAAGAGATTCTAGGAAAGAGAATCCCCACTAAAACTGGTACATTTTAGTATAAACTTCAGTGTAGATTTTCCCGTAATTTACAACGCTCTTCCGCGCCGGCCTTCCTTCCTGCGCGCATAGAATTTACGGTATACACGTATATTGTACACGAGCTGTGTTGTTGGGAATTACAAAATAGAAAACCATTTCACAATTCTACGCTATCGGATCGTACTTTCGTACATATATATATACTAGCTGTGCCCGCGACTTCGTCCGCGCGGAAAAGTGATATTAAGCAGCATTTTTTTTTACCCCCTTAAGGGTAAAATTTTACTATAATCTAATAGGTATAATTTTTTAGGTTAAAACTTTGAATGTAATATAAATTTAAGCCTAAAAAATAAGTTTAATCCCCGAGGGCCACTCTTCAACCCCTTACAACCCTTTTTCGCATTAGAAAGTAGCCTATGTCCTTCCTCAAGCTCCAGGCTATATCTGTACCAAATTTCATTTAAATCGGTTCAGTAGTTTAGGCGTGAAAAGGTAACAGACAGACAGACAGAGTTACTTTCGCATTTATAATATTAGTAGGGATACATTATTATTCTCCTTAAGAAATCAATTATAAGAGAGATACAAAGAAGCTCTACAAGTTTGACAAATCGACTCGCCAACTCGAACGGTCAACTTTGAAATGGATAAATTTGGAAGCAAATCCAGTTATTATTTAGAGGGTAAGCCTACTCTAATCTCGGATGCGCCCGCAATTAATCTGAGTTTACGGGTCTCGCGGACCCCGACAAACAAATTACTGAGATCTTTTGATAATCGCCCGTAGAGGGTATTCTGGGTTAATCATTGTTAATAAACTTATTAATTACTATTGTTTTCGACCATTTCTTGCGACACAATTATACGGAGATGATACAGATAAGCCTCTTTTTAGGTACTATATGTAGCAAGCTATCAAATTATTGTGTACTAGCTGTGACTGCGACTTCGTCCGCGTGGAATAGTGACAGGGCATTTTTATAAATAATAATATATTATATATTATATGTATAGTCGTGCTGGAGTAACGGCGATGGACTCGCCATCTGTCACGTTGGCACCTAATATACCTCTGGCGGAAAGTGGGTGTGTGGGTATTACCTATACACCTCTGCCTACCCCTTCGGGGACCCTTGTGGGAAGGCGTGAGGATATATATATATATATATATTATATTATATCAGGAGGATATAATAATATTATATTATATCCTCCCACAAGGGTCCCCGAAGGGGTAGGCAGAGGTGTATAGGTAATACCCACACACCCACTTTCCGCCAGATATATTAGGTGCCAACGTGACAGAACGTGACGTATTCAAGCACGACTATACATACGCCTTTGAATTTCTTCTTCAGACGTATGCAGGTTTCCTCTCGATGTTTTCCTTCACCGTAAAGCTCGTGGTGTGACTAATCACTGTACTTAAGTTCAGAAAAACTCATTGGTACAGTCAGGATTCGAACTTGCGACCTTTGCGTCGCAGGCAACTGCTCGAACCACTCGGCCACCACGGCTCATGGCTCACGGCATTTTTGTATATATCTTTTGTTTTATTTTGGATTTGGATGTTAATTGAAGCTTACCACAATATATTAGTGAAAACCACATCTAAATCGGATAAGCCGTTTCTGAGATTAGCGTGCACAAACGCACAGACAAACAGACAAAAATTCTAACAATCAGTGTTTTGGGTTCTATTTGCGTTGATAAAGGTCCCAACCATATTTTTTCTCATATATCTTCTATGTACAGACAGCGATCCGTTACATTTTTATTATTTGTATAGATAATGTTTTGCTTAAATCCAATGCGAAAGTGTTTGAAAGAGGATTAGCAAAATCAATAGAAGAGTGGAGGGAATAGAAGTTCCAAATACTTAGATCAAATCAATCCTACACTTAACGAGAATATCAGGAGTAGGTACTCGAAGCCAGCGAGCGGCGCACTTGTGTAGAGTAGAAAGAGACGAATGAAGATCTGTAAATGTAGAGAGAACTGGCACACTATTCTACTAAAATTATAAATGCGTAAGTTAGTGAGAATGTATGGATGTTTCACGCCAGAACGGCTGAATGAGTTTTGATTATATTTGGCAGAGATTATTAGCTGGATTAACATATAGGGTAGGATGTTTTGTACCGAAATAAATCTAAGGGGACGTCAATAAATTACGTGAGATGTTTAAGGGGGGAGGGGTCGAGTCAAATCTCATCTAAACTTACGTTGGAGAGAGGGGGGTCTCGGCAAATATTACGCAATTCTTTTTTCTGTTTAAACAAAGAAATATATACTACTTATTTTGGTTCATTTAATCCAGATTGAACATTAAATTAAACAATTAAACTCTCAGCAATATTGATTTCTCTGACTGATTCTCAGCAATTTTTTTTTCTTTTTATACGTTTACGTAAGAAACCCACATTTTGAAAAATCCCACTTGAGATTGGGGGATGGGGGAGGGGGTTGAATAAAATGTCACGATATCTCACCAGGGGGGAGGGAGGGGCAGAAAATTAAAAAATACAACTCACGTAATTTATGGACGCCCCCAAAGACATTATTAGCTGGATTAACATATAGGATAGGTTGTTTGTTCCGAAATAAATCTAAATAAAATTATACTAATGAATTCGATTTTAACGCGGGTGAAATCACGGGGCACAACTAGTAAATACATAATTATGAACGTACGTACAGACCTTTTGGTTAATAGATATTCACGCTCGTCAGTTTTGAGCGGACTAACCCGCCAGTTCAACCATAAAATACGATTCGCAATCAGTTATTTATCGCAGTCATAGAACATTATACAAATCACTCCGTTAAGGTAAATTATTTCGAAGCCCATTTGCGAAACTGCGAAACTTAATACCTATATTGTTCAAATCATTTGTCGAATTCGAAACTGTTATTGCAAATTGGAGTAAATAGGAGTAACCAATTCTGCTATAACAAGTTTTGCCTAGATACCCCCGGGGCGGGCGGATGGGGGCAAATCAAATAACATAATACAGGTCAATGCTTCTCAGGTGTTAGGGCGACCATGATTCTGTATAAATACGAGATACAACTTAGATTTGTCATTTATTACAAAGCTTAATATAGCGATAAACAATGATTGCAGTGATTAGTCACACCACGAGCTTTACGGTGAAGGAGAGGAAACCTGCATACGTCTGAGAAGACGTATCTGTAGTCGTGCTTTAGTAACGGCGATGGACTCCCCATCTGTCACGTTGGTACCTTAAAATATACTTCTGGCGGAAATTGGGTGTGTGGTACTACCTATACACCTTTGCCTAACCCTTCGGGGACCCCGAAGGGTATATAATAAAGCAAACAAAAAAGAAATGGTCGTGGGGACCATGCTCTTCATAAGAACATACATAGATACATATCATCACGCCAAGTCCCTAACGGGGTAGGCAGAGAGTATAGAGCGCCAGTTCTCTCTAGACTTACATGCCTCTTTCCGCTTCGTCCACATTCATCAGTCTCTTAATATATGCTCGTCGGCTTCGAGTACTCTTAACGTCCCCGTCCTTGAGAGTCCGATCGATTTGATCCAGGTAGTTGGAACGTGGCCTTCCTCTGCCTCTTCTTGCACACTCATAAGAAGATGCTCTCTATAAGGATCGCGTATCACGCGGATGGGCGCCAAGAAGGCTGGTGGCATGGCTAGTTTGTATCGCAATGTTCGCCGTTTCTTCTCCTGGCAGGTATTTTTTCTTGCAAACGGTGGTAACTTTAGTTTATATTAATGTGACGTTCAATAAGTGTTCCCTGTGTCCCTTACGTTGAATAAAATATTTTGATTTTCATAGCATGTAAAAAGTGAGACCTACATATGTATAAAAGAACAAGACAAAGTAATTTTAAGACGTACCAAAGTGAGACACATCGCGTGTCTGTCATCATCTTTTATACATGAATTTACATAAATTATACAAATTTTCTTTAAGAAACTTCAAAACTCAATAATCGTTGCGAATATATAATAAGTCGTTGCGTGAATAATAATTGCGAATCACTTCGTTACAGATTCGCTATCATTTCGCAGGTTTACCTGTACTATATACTCTCATAATAATATACATACTCTTTACTCTTATAATCTCATACATACAATTCCCTTATTGAGTTGAGACTAGAGCGCCAGTTTTCTCAATTACTTGCTACCCCTTTCGCTATATTTTCTCAACATTTGAACATACCATGGTCATCCTTCTCCTTATGTCAGAGACGCGAAATATGTTATAGCTGTTTCCAACAAGCTCTCTTCATAATAAAATGTCTACAAATTGGTAAACGGCCTTGGTTCTCTCGTCCGAATCGATTCCCAGCTGGGAACTTACGTTGAATGACTTTCCTTTGCTTTATTTCCATTGAAGTGAGATATTTTACTGTACGTTTGTTATATATCGTTACGCCTTCCCACAAGGATCCCGGGAAGGGTGTGCAGAGGTGTACACTCTCTTCGCCGTAGATATATTTAGGTGTCAGCGTGACAGATAGCGAGTCTATCGCCGTTATTCAAGCACGACTATACTTACGCTTTTGAATTTTGTAAGTGGGTTTCCTCTCTATGTTTTCCTTCACCGTTAATCTCGTGGTGTGACTAATCACTGTACTTAAGTTCAGAAAAACTTATTGGTACAGACGGGATTCGATCTTGCAATCTTTGAGCTGCAGGGCAACTACTCGAACCACTCGGCCACCAATACTCGCTTTGATGCATTTGATGCGTTCGGAGACCCTTGTGGGGAGGCGTGCGGATATGTAGATGGATTTCTTCTTGGATCTTCTTGAAAATATTATAAAAACACATTCGCCATTCCGACAATAAACGATGTTTCGTTTGAAAATAAATATTGAGTAAACTGATAAACAATAGCCATAGCATAGCAAAATCAGCTTTAATAATAATAATAAATACCTGGGACAATTCCACACAAATTGACCTAGTCCCAAATTAAGCAAAGCTTGTGTTATGGTAACTAGGCAACGATATATGTACTTATTTAGATAGATATATACATAAATACATAGGACATCCAAGACTAAGGCACAAATACTCGTGTTCATCACACAAATATCTGTCCTCAGCGGGATTCGAACCCGCGACCTCAAGTTTCGCAGTCAGGAGCTCTTACCACTAGACCAGACGGTCGTCATTTAAGGAGACCAATCTTCAACCTCGACTGTACAACGACGTCGCAAGCTGAAAACTCACCTGAAGTTGAAAGGAACTGCTGAAATCACTTATTTCCTCAGTTGAAAACAAAGTTTGTTTCTATGTATTAAATCCTTGTAGCTGCCCTCGCTCAACTTTGATAGGTTCAGACTTGGGAGTGTAGCATTCTTGTGCAAAGTTTGAAGTTACCTGCCTTTGGTAATTGTACGCTAGCATTTCACATTTAATAGCATAGAAACTGAGATAAGTAATTGTTTCAAGGCTCCGCAGCGTCTAATTACCTCTTCCAGTAACTTTTTAGCCTGCGTTCAAAACCCCCCCTTCTTGGTATGAATCGACACTGCCGTTTTAGACGAGTTTGCCGCCGTGGTTTCACTCGCGTAAAAGTAACAAAGTTACAAGTAACCGAGTACCTACTACAAGTGTTATATCGGTAAATGGGCAAATTCAAGAACAAGTGAATGAATTTGTCTAGGAAGCAAATGACAAAGACATTGAAAGAAGCATAACTGCCGGTAATAAAGTAAATAATGCCTTGTCAGCGTTGATGTGCAGTAGAAGTCTAAGCAAGAATGCTCGAGTAGCTGTCCACGGTACGTTTTAAAATTTCTCCAATAACGTATGTAGGTTTCCTCTCGATTTTTTCTTTCAGCCAAGCTCATGTTGTGACTAGTCACTGTGCTGAAGTTCAGAAAACTTATTGAAAATAATAATAATCATTTATTTTCATAAATCATGGTATAAATTGCTGTTTATGAATCATTTGGTACAAACATGTTTTGCTGTTTTCAGCATGGCTTAGTCAGTGTTCATAAAAGTATTCAACACTATAAAAGTTATATATTTAACAATAGCCGTGGTGGCCGAGTGTTTCGAGCAGTTGCGTGCGACGCAAAGGTCGCAATTTCGAATCCCGACTGTACCAATGAGTTTTTCTGAACTTAAGTACAGTGATTAGTCACACCACGAGCTGAACGGTGAAGGAAAACATCGAGAGGAAACCTGCATACGTCTGAGAAGAAATTCAAAGGCGTATGTATAGTCGTGCTGGAGTAACGGCGATGGACACGCCATCTGTCACGTTGGCACCTAATATACCTCTGGCGGAAAGTGGGTGTGTGGGTATTACCTATACACCTCTGCCTACCCCTTCGGGGACCCTTGTGGGAAGGCGTGAGGATATATTATTATTATATTATTTAACCATTTATACAATCTAAATTTAAACTGCCTATAGCTTAACAACTTAAATTTACTAGGTAACTTATTATATACTTTAATGCACATGATCAGACAACTTTTACTATTTACTTAACCTGGGAATTTCACAAACGACAAGTCTGCCTGGATTTCGGGCGCAGCCGGGATTCGAACTTGCAGGCTTACAACAAAATCACTAATGTAATGTAAATAAATCACTTACACAATGTTGGAGTCAAGCGTTGAAAAGCCAAGTTAATAATACATAAGAGTACAATGTAAATAAATGATCGAATTGCCTGACAAATAAAAACCCTTTGTTCCCAAATCTTGAATAGAAAAGGCCCTTTTCAGGGCGAACTCCTCAGACATTTCCGAACCCAAATATCTATCAAAGCTCTGTACAATTGCCCGAACCCATTTCTATTTGAGTTTGTAAACTAAAACACATTATCTTATGTATGCTTATATTTAGTTCGAGTATTATGTACACTTAATCAGTGGCGTATTTACTAATAAACTAAGAGAGTATATTTTTTATACCTCTACTAGCGACCCGACCCAGCTTCGCACGGGTGCAATTTATGGTGGGGTGAGTCCATCGCTGTTACTCAAGCACGACTACACATACGCCTTTGAATGTCTTCTAACATATGCAGGTTCCATAGCAATGTTTACCTTCATGAGTTTAACTCTGGTGAAATCGGTGGACACGACTAGTGATCGAGATATCTGGCTCTTAATCATTTACTATGGTAACAAAGTAACCCTATAACTCTTTAGGGTCGCTTCGCTGCCTTTCTGGGAAACCTCTCTACTTCTAGACTACGCAATTAGTGTGAGCTCAAAGCCGAGAGAGCCCTTTGAAGCTAGCTTTTGTGCCTAAGGTCGAGTGGCTTTTGGAGACGACCTTCACGATAAATTGCTTTTAGTTTCGCCGGCTACGGTTCATTTTAAAGTGAAGTGATTTTAAAGGGATGCTATAATTTTAGGAGGATCACATCTACTCTACACCACTGTAGGTTCATATCAATATGTAAACTTTTTATTGATTTAAGTTTAAGCGAATGTGCTGTGGTGACCGATTTCGCCTGCCACAAGTTCGAACCCGACGATGTCAAAGAGTTTTTCTGAACTTAGTACAGCAATAAGTCACAATTTGCGCACGCTGAAACGTGCATACGCCTGAAAAGTAACTCAAAGACGTATGTCGTGTTATTGATATATTTTAGGTGCTATGGTATTTAAATAAACACACTCACATATCTTCAAGCCGAGGTCCTGACAGCGTAGGCAGAGAGAGTAGAGCGCCAGCTCTCTTTCGACTTACAGACCTCTTTCGCTTCATCTATACTAAAATAATGATGAATGCGTGGATTGTGGATGTAGCGAAAGAGGTATGTAAGGCTAGAGAGAACTGGCGCTCTATTCAGTCTGCCTGCCCCGTAAAGGGACTCGTCGTAATGTTATGGGTAAATTTGTGTGGATTTTGAGTCCCAATGTATAATTATTTCTACTTGTTTCAGACCGTGAGTGCCCGGAGCTGGAACAACCTGACGTAGGGCGGGTCACGTTAACCGGGAGGCTGTTTGGAGACAAGTGAGCGTCCTAATATGATGAAATTGTTAAATGCGATAGATGTCACAGTTGTATGATATCAACATGTTTTTGTGAACCTGAAACCGGGCTGGCATGCTTTGCTACCTTGGCACAACCAAGGTAGCTTTTAAGGCACCTTTTAGGGAGATATTATAGATATATATCCGGCTAGCAAGAGAGTATAGAGCACCAGTTCTCTCTAGACTTACATACCTATTTCGCTTCGTCCACATTCATCAGTCTCTTCACACATGCTCGCCGGTTTAGAGTACTATTCCCGTTCCCGTTTATGAATAACAATGCTCCAACTACCTAGATCAAATCGATCGGACACTCAAAGAATCGTAGATATTATATTTGTAATAATTATAAGTAAAGTGGAGTGGAGCCGAAACAAGTATGTAAAGATCGTAGTGAAGTGTGTAGAAGTGGAAAGTAGTGGTCTCTGCTTACCCCTACGGGAAAGAGGCGTGATTATTTGTATGCATCGATGTATTATTAGTGATCGATGTTTGTATGTATGTATTAGTAAAGTTTTTTAACAATATTTATGTAGAAGTGCAACATCTCCCTTTTTACCAACGTGGCACCGTTTCTCAAGCACAACTACACATACATAAGTCTTTGAATTTCTTCTCACACGCATGAAAGTTCTTAAGTTCTGAAAAATTTCATTAAGTCGGGAATCAAACATGCTATCTTCGCGTTGTAAAGACCACTCGCCGCACTCGGATACCACTGCTTTTATTAATACATGGAGTTTGGAAACATGGTAAATCTGGACAGGAGAGCAATCTGGGTCTCGGTGCAAGATTAATACCGCCATGAATGCGGAACGGGGTTATGACGTCACCCTGCCATTCCCTGGGGCTTCTCACAGCGTGGCTACGATAACTAGACTTGAAGGAAACACACTGTTACAAGACTTGCTTATAGCTCTACAGATTTACAGCTCCAATATACAAACTCTAAATACTATTTTAGATGACGATCCAATTACCTACGATCGCATACTTAAGGATGGGAACATACAAGAGTATTCGCAACCGGCGATATGTTTGGAGGGACTGATAAATGTGAACGATGCGAAAGAGGTGTGTCAGTCTAGACTAGTGTTTCCCAACCATTTTTAGGCCATGCCACACCTTAACATTTTTAAAATGTTGATGCCCCCATACATATTTTTTTTTAAATAACCCAAAACGAAAGGGTTAAAGTCGTGTCCAGTCCATTTTTTAATTGCCCCCCTTAACTATCAAATTGCCACCCTGTGGGGCGTGGGCCCCACGTTGGGAAACACTGATTTAGAGTGAGCTCCAGGTTCCCATACTTGAGTCTCCGATCTGTTACTGCACTGAGGTTTGAACCTATTACCTTGGTACCGCCTGTTCGAAGACGAGCCTCGATTACTTTGCATGTGGTAAATAAATCTGCACTCCCAGGGCTGTGTACTCCTGCCCCCACGGATACCACGTGGTGGGTCTCCAGAGCCGGAGCTGCCAGGCGGACGGCAAGTGGGCTGGTCAGCCACCAGCTTGCAAGGAGAACAGTAAGTTAATCTATTATTATTATTCATGCGAAAGTTTGTCACCAACTTTGATCGTCTTTCACGAAAAACTATTTTACGGATTTCAAATCAAATAAATTTATTGCATGTAAAAATAACCTAAGTACAGGTTATAAATACATATTTGGCTTAAAGATAAAATTACACCCTGTTTGAGGGCACAGTAATGTGATGGCGGCTACCTGAATTTCGATTCATCAGGTATAAAGACTATTTGCTAAATTACGGGATAGACACTCCATCCCACAAGATTCCCCGAAGGGGTAGATAGAAGTGTATAGGTAGTACCCACACGCCCACTTTCCGCCTGATATATTTTAAGGTGCCAACGTGACAGATGGCCGTTACTCAACCACGACAATACAAACGCTTTGAATTGCTTCTCAGACGCATGCAGGTTTCCTCTCGATGTTTTCCTCCACCGTAAAGCTCGTGATGTGACTAATCACTGTACTTAAATTACTGAAAAATTGGTATACTTGGCTTTTGAACTGGCAATCTTTGTGTTACGGGCAACTACTCGAACCACTCGACCACCACCTATGATTAATCTGCAACGAAATCTGCAGAATTTTCTTCTCAATCTAAACACCTATTTTATTACCTACAGTTTGTACTCGAAACATTGTGTTAATGATAACTAACACACTTGCTTGTTCTCAGTGCCTCTCCAACATTATATCTATTAACGTTATATATCAAACTGTCACAATAGCTGAAGTACAATGGTCTGGAAAACCGACGGTGTGCTTTGTCCCACTCGCAATAAAGATGCTTGTACTGTTTCAGTATTAAATATTATCTAACTCGCGGTAATTTGCTGAATCTTCATCACAAATCACAGCTTAAACGTAAGCTATCGTTACAGTACAAAGGATGTATCGGTGTAAAAGGGAAGCATGAAAATAGTATTTAAGTAGTTTAGATGCGCATATCCTTCGAAAAATGTACGTAAACAGATTGAATTCGCAATGAAGAGATTCGCAATGCTATCTGCGTGAACGAGTGAGCTTCTTCATCATTAAATATGATGAAAGGCATGTTACATTAGTTTGGTCATATAGAAAGGATGAATGAAGAAATATTGACGAAACAGATATACAAAGAGAAAGTGTCTGGGCTGGTATATGGTAACAGAGTATGGAATCGCTATCTGTCACGTTGGCACCTAAAAATATATATCTGGCGGAAAGTAGGTGTGTACCACTTCGTGTATGCAATTCACAAAAATATCTTCATATCATTCCTCCAAGGTCCCCAGAGGTGTAAGTACGCAGAGGTGTATAGCAACACACTCTCTTTTCGCGATAGTGACAGATGGCGTCCCTCGCTGTTTCTCAAGCACAAACTTTGAATTTATTTAAGGATGTTTGTTCCTCTTTCACGCAAAAACTGTTGAACAGAATTGGATGAAATTTGACGCAGAGATAGACTATATAATTATTTAGCGGCCCGTCCCGGCTTCGCACGGGTGGACATTGATTTTTTAAACATTTTAGCATAAAATTTGTCCTATATTAATCAGTGATAATGTAGCATTCAAAAGGTGAAAGAATTTTTTAAATCGGTCCAGTACTTTTTGAGCCAATTCCTTACAAACATACTTATATATATATACAAATATTTCTTTTTTATAATATTTGTTAAGATATATGACATTTCAGAAAATATATACATACATATGTTTCCCCAGTCTACTGCCTGCAGCCGCCCACCATCGAGCACGCCCGCCACTCCGCGCTGCCCGAGCAGGCGACCTTCGACCTGGACGCCACCGTGCAGTACAACTGCCACACTGGCTACGTGACCAACGGCTTCCCAAGGGCCAAGTGCCTCGCTATAGACGGCCAGGCCTCCTGGTACGGCCCCGACATCAGCTGCGAACGTGAGTTTTCCTCACCTTTCCCTTGACTCACACGATGATAGACTTCGTCTGTTTGTTTGGTGTTACGTTTTCGCATCTTAACTATTGAGTCGATCATAAAAACAATTATATATGTCAGGTTATTGACGTTCGTAAGTAGAGGTTTCAGACAATATCCTCACGCCTTTCAATAAGGATCTCCGAAGGAGTAGGCAGAGGTGTATAGGTAACGTAAACGTAAAACGTAAAAGTAACCAGACTTTCTGCCAGAGATACATTTTCAGTGCCAAAGTGACAGATGGCAAGTACATCGCCGTTAGTCAAGCATGACTATACATACGATTTTGAATTGAAATAAATAAACGTATGCAGGTTTCCTCTCGATGTTTTCCTTCACCGTAAAGCTCGTGGTGTGACTAATCACTGTATTTAAGTTCAGAAAAACAGTCGGGATCCGAACTTATAATCTTTGCGTTGGAGGCAACTCGATCCACGCGGCCACCACGACCTATTCGTATAACATTAATATGAGTGTCTATATATATATATATATATATATATATATATATATATATATATAGCTTAAAATGCGGCTAAGTCTACTTAACAGTCTGCATACCCCAGCCCGGTCGTGCGGTGAGCCAGGCGACGTGCCGCACGGATGGGTGACCGCTGACTGCCACACGTTCGGATGTCGTGCCATGGTGCAGTGCGGACAAGGCTTCGAACTGGTCGGCAAAGCGGAGCGGTACTGCCAGGCCGACGGCGCCTGGGCACCTAAGGAGCTGCCGACCTGCGTCCGTAAGTACTGACAGTAGAAGTTTGCAGTCCTTAGAGGTTTGATGATGAGTCTGGTGATGGAGATACCATGACCTAGTCATGGTGGAGTTGGGTGGAGTACCGTTCCGGTTCAGATCGACCGTTTTCACTAACACCAAAGTTAAATTGCATTAGTTCGATCCCCACTTATGACATATAGTTATGAGACTATGGTTATTCTATTTATTTTCTATCTTTGTAAGTACATACATATATATCATCACGACTCTCTCGCGGGGTAGGCAGATGACCGTCTAAAACATACATTTCTATCGCAACTATATGTAGAGTTTAAATGAACAAGCCGCTAGCGGTTGACCATTCCTAATTAAACGTGAAACTTAGCATTAAACCGTTCCAGAGGATACAATTATAAAGCTATTCACAAAGTTGACCGCACCGTGGTTAGATTAAGTAATACTGTCATTGCCAATGTAGCATTACTGGACTCTTTACGCTTAATATTAGTCTATGGTATACGCGCAATGGTATTTAACGCGAGCGACGAGGGAAGGCGTGAAGATTAGATATATTTAATATAGGGGCCCACTGGTATCGTGATCAGGGTCCAAGGTACCGGAAGCATGGAGAAAGGAAGATAAGTCATAGAGATAGGACCCTCCTCATCATAAGTGTTGTGTTGAGGAGCTCAATTATCTGCATAAGACCCCCTAAATCCCTCTAACCAGAGGCAGCTCTTTGCCATTAGGCCGTTATTATTACCCAGCTTGTATTTCAAAAATATTTATTTAAAAAGAATAAAATGCAGCAGTACTAGCGATTATGTTGACGTAAAACAATAGAAAAGAAGTAAATTGAAAGTATTTGAAAAGGTTTAATAATAAAAAAAATATATAATCGAATGTAAGGACGGATTGTTTTAGTGGTAGAGATAGAATTAAAAAAGGCGGGATTTTTTGGCGGGATGGCGTGACCCGTGACCGTTGCCAGCGACTTAGCTAAGAGAGATGTCGGAGAAATTTGCATAAAGACTTGTTTTTTTATTGTAATTTTAGGGAAAATATAAGTAAGCGAAATAAAGTACTGTTTGGTTCCGAAGGTTCTCTCTACACTTGATTCCAAAGCATGGTTTCAGAGCGTTACCAGACTCATCACCCAAACCGATAATATGTTTTTTTTTTATATTTACCGCGTGGCATTGCTTCGTGACAATGTAGTTGCCAGTTTCAGTGTCGTTATAATACCGGAATGTGCATGGGTTGTGGTCCAATTGTCTCAGCTCAGGTGGTCAGCAGCATGGCGCTTCGTTTACTATTGATTATCATGGCTATCAATACGAGCAATATCATTGTCATGACGCAATTTGATCGGTTGACACGACACATGAAACTACTCGATTAATTTTGTTAATGGCCGTCGTTCATGTAAATTAGTGTGACAGCCATTTTTGTTTTTTTTTGTTTGAAATGTCAATATTGTAAGAAATTAAAAAATGGGATGCTTGATACAATGATGGTGGGATTGACACGTATTTAAAAATGGAATGATGCAATTTGATGTGAAGAGTCGGATCACCTAAATTGTTTGTCGTAAATTTTTATCACCTAGAAGCGACTCAAGAAGGCATTTTTTTCATTAATTATGATCAATCAGATATTGCCTTTTTTTTCAATAGAGATACCTTATGATCTGGTCTGTGGTTTCGCCCGAGAAAAAATACACTAGAAAGTTTTTTCTGAAAAAAAAAAAACAAATCGTATATTTCCATCCAGCTAATTGTTTTAATTTTAATTAATGTACCAAATTTTATCCAAATCCGTTAAGCAGTTCTGGCGTAATAAATATCCTTACCATTTGAGATTTTACTCAATGTATTCAATTTGATGCTTACTAAAAAGGATCTGAAGGAACTGTTGTAATTATTATCCCCTCTTTGCTGGAAAAATGTCAACGTGACAGGTAGCAAAACTGACAGCGCCTTTCAGACACGAAATGTCTACGTGACAGATAACAAAACTGACAACGTTTCTCAGGCACGAAATAAAAGTATCTTAATTTCATATTCCTATATACATGAGTCCCCCATGGAGTAGGCAGAGGAAGTATGTGTAATCTATATATTAAAATATAAATATACACTTTTTGTTTAAAGGCAGTTTCTGATTGATTTATAATTTGTTTAGATAAATATTGAGTAGTTTCATGTTTTATCAATAATGGCAAAAGTTTAAGTGTTGAATCAAGATTTTTAAATATATATTTTTTCTCCTTTCCTGCTGCCTAGAAGAGAAAGGGAGAGTTTAAATCAATCATTACGTCAAGTAGTGTGTTACAAAGCGGATATTTGTTATTGATATTTAAAAAAAGAATGTTGTCCTATTAAAAGAAACACCTCGTAGGTATTCATGACTTGTGTTACCATATTCAAAAAGTTGATTCTATGGCCATGATAAAGAGTTTGCCTATTAGCTATGTATTTACTTAAACTTAGAGGATTTATGTAGTTAAAGGCTTTAGTTCAATGTTGAATAAACGACAATTTATTACAAATATCTTCCTGACTCTTAACTTATACTGTGCCGTAGAGAAATAAAGGTAAAAATTAAATTATGATTGTTTCATTTTGCATGCGCTTTCATTTAAATCCTGCATGTTTTATCGTGAAGGGTACAGGCAAAGCAGGGTGTGTGTCACAATTTTTGTATTTTTTTAAGCTGGTTATACATCTGTGTGTATGTGAATAAAACTACCACAAGTCAAAATTTTACAAAAATTGCGTTGCTAAATTACTTCCTCAATCTACATCATATTTTGACCATAATTGAAATAATGTAATTTTTTTATATGTTCAATTGAAATAATGTTATTTTTTGTATATGTTCAATTGTATTGTCACTAAACGATTCTTTAGACATTCCCCATTTTTGCCTGTCCATTTCATAATAATATAGCATTAACTAACATATTTAAAATCAAAGACAGCGCCATCTATCGGTTTCTGTATGTATTACGATGAAGCGACACTTGTCGCTAGTGGTGACGCAGGTGCAGTGCCCGCCGCCTGAAGCGCCACGTCACGGCAAGGCGGTGTACACCTCCTGTGCTTATAACTCCGTGGTGTCCTATGAATGCAAGTACGGGTACAGATTGGTCGGAGACGCCACGAGACGTTGCGGCGCCGATAAGAAGTGGTCTGGGGCGCAACCGATGTGTAAAGGTAATATTTTTTATTATTATTAATATTATTAAAAAAAGCCGTGGTGGCCGAGTGCTTCCAGTTGTTGTCTGCGACACAAAGGTCGCAAGTGCGAATCCCGACTGTACCAATGAGTTTTTCTGAACTTAGTTCAAGTAACTTAAGTCACACCACGAGCTTTACGGTGAAGGAAAAAATCGAGGGCAAACCTGCATACGTGTGAGAAGCAATTCAAAGGCGTACCTATGTATAGTCGTGCTTGAATAACGGCGATGGACTCGCCATCTGTCACTTTGGCACTTAAAATATACCTCTGGCGAAATGAGGGTGTGTTACACACCGTTGCTTATCCTTTCGGGGGTGTTTTCAATAAGGCTATTGTAAAATTAATAACAGAAAATCTTGTGACTAGTGTTGAATTGTAATATGAACTTAGTTCCCAAGGATATCGTAATTAACTCATTTAAAACTCCGCAGAAATCAACTGCGGCCATCCTGGCCAGCTGTGGAACGGGTGGCTGGAGAACATCTCTTCAGGAACCGGACTAGGAGCGTCCATCATCTTCCGCTGCCAGGACGGTATGAAGATGGAGGGCAATGGCTCAGCCATCTGTCAGAGTGATGGCACGTGGAGCCATCCGTTACCTATGTGCTTAGGTAAGATGCTTATATCTCAAGGGTGTGAAGCCGCGGTAACCACTTACCATCAGGCGCACCGCATGCTTATTTGCCACCCGTATACTTCACCACCCCCTTTATACAACACTAGCGGCCCGTCCCGGCTTCGCACGGGTGGACAAAATATTTTTTTTATATCTTTTCTAGCAATAAATATAGCTTATGTCACTCAGGGTGAATGTAGCTTTCCAGTGGTGATGTAATGTAGCTTTCGAGTGGCTCGAGTAGTTGCCTGCGACACAAAGATCGCAAGTCCGAATCCCTTCTGTAGCAATGTGTTTTCTGAACTTAAGTACATTAATTATACCTGCATACGTCAGAGAGCAATTCAAAGGCGTATGTATAGTCGTGCTTGAGTAACGGCGATGGACTCGCCTTCTGTCACGTTGGCACCTAAAATATATCTCTAGCGTAAAGTGGGTGTGTGGGTACTACCTATACACATCTGCCTACACCTTCGGGGATCCTTGTGGGAATTCGCGAGGATATATTTTTAATGTTCTATATTATCATACAGCTCCTTGCGTCGTGCCCCACGTGTCTCAAGGCCGGATCGTCCTGGTGGAGAATAAAACGGAGAACAGCACCCAGGAGCCCAACACACAGATAGTGGGCAGCTCGTCCATGGTGCAGCACGGGGAGATCATAATCGTGGAATGCGAGACCAACTACGAGTTTCCTTCAAGCCATACAGCTGTCACTTGTAATAATGGCACATGGACCCAGATACCCAGATGTCAGCCGGCTAGGTATGATATTTACAATTATTAGACTGACGATCGACGATTACCAGCTGTGAGCTTATGTTGAATGATTTTCTGATCGATCGGACGCTCAAGGACGGGAATGTCCAAGAGTACTCGAAACCGACGTATGTATGAAGAGACTGATGAATGTGGTCGGAGCGAAAGAGGTATGTAGAGAGAACGGGCACTCTCTGCCTAACCCGTTAAGGACTCGGCGTGATGATATGATGATGATGATGATGACTTTCCGATAAGGTTTTCATTATTTCTATTGAAGTAAGGTAGTTTGCTGGACAATTTTTAAGAAGCGAATGAGGTATGTAAGTTTGGAGAGAACTGGCGCTCTACACTCTCTGCCTACCCCGTTAGGGATGACATGTATGTATTTGTGTATTTTTATATATGTTTACGCCTTCCCACAAAGTCGGCAACGCGCGAGTGATGCCCTTGTATTGCAAGCGTCCATAGGCGGCGGTAACCGCTTACCATCAGGCGGGTCTGCTTTATTGCCACCCCAGCGGTATAAAAAAGAAGATTCCAAAAAGTATTAGCAGTGGTGACATACTCTGTTTTAACGGAGATTCGTGCAAAAGGTTGGTAAGACTAGAGAGAACTAGCACTCTCTCTCTACATCCCCCTTGAGGAACTTGGCGGGATATGTGCAAATAAAAACTATACGAGCCATTGTTTCCTTACGAAACTTTTAAGAGAGGTAGGGCATAACGGGTTTCTTGTTCGAATTCGGAGCTGCCCGACTGGGGCAGGACCTCCACCTTACAGAAGTCCGTAGCCAAATAACACAATTTATTGTGTTGTGTTCCTACGTGGTGAATACGGTTTCCAGTAATGAGCTCCTTGGGGAGGGGGGAGAATTGTTACATTGTGTTGGAAGCAAAGGGATTAAACCTTATGCTGCCAACACACTATAACTATCCGAACACAGAGTGGCAACACGCAAGTGATACTTCGGTATCGTGAGCGTAAATAGGCTACGGTAACCGTTTCCCATCAGGTGGGCCGTATGCTTGTTAAAAAAAACTAAACATGGATCTGTTTACATTCACCGTTTCGGAGACCGTGTGATGGTATGTGAATGTTTCAGGTGTAAGAAGATGCCAAAATTTCCACGTAACGGCATGGTGATAGCACCTAAGACGGAGCACGGGATGAAGGCTCGTTTCAGGTGCAAGGACGGCTTTGAGCTCAAAGGGAACCCTATTGTCGTCTGCTCCTTCGGCAACTGGACTGGAGAGACGCCCAGATGTGAGGAAGGTTAGTTTTGTGCTGTCCTGAAATCATATCAATGAAAAATAATACCATAGATTACATTTCTGTCTTAGTAACTCTGTGTTTGTCTGGGAAACCATATTGTCATGAATTTTGGTATAGAGGAAATGGATAACCCTGGTTTCTTTTACCGGTTCTTCTCTATGGAAATGACTTATCCGAACCGTGCACTTTTTACGACGCTATATAAGTGCCCATCTAAGCCTATGTGAAATAAAATATTTTGATTTTGATATTGAGTGAAGAAAGATTGACAAAACAGATGTACAGTGCGAAAGTGTCTAGAAGAAAAGGCAGAGGAAGACCAACAACTATTTAGATCAAATGGATGTAGCACTAAGGGGCATCAAGGGTATTAGAAACAGAATGTATGAAGAGACTGATGAATGTGGACGAAGCGAAAGAGGTGTGTAAGTCTAGGGAGAACTGGCGCACTACTTTGCCTGCCTTCTTTGTGTGGAATGAGCTCCCCGTTGAGGTTTTCCCTGGAGAGTACAGCATGGAGTTCTTCAAGAAGGGTGTGGAAAGATACCTGCAGGATCGGCCGCGCGCGATCAATACCCCTGGCGGTGCAAGCGTCCATAGGTCCCGGTAACCGCTTACCATCAGGCGGACCGCATGCTACCCGTGAGGTATAAAAAAATACTCCGTGCTACCTTATATAGATAGATTTTTTTAAATATTCTTTTTATTCCAGTGTTCTGCCCGTTCCCTGGATATATAGAAAACGGGAAAGTGTTACTGGTTGGGAACATGGGCTTGTACGATTATCGACCTTATGTGAAGAAGGTGAGAGTATACTTATACACGATCCTAAAGTACAATTCAAAATGCTCCTGCTATCCATGTAGATTCATCTTTAAATATAAAAAATCTGTATGTCCTTTATAGAATTGTAAACGGCTGGAACGATTTTAATGAAATTTTCTGTGTGTGGTCGAGAATTTATGAATAAAGCTCGTGGTGTGGCTAATCACTGAAGTGCAGAAAAGCTCATTGGTACAGTCGGGATTGGAACTGGCCACCACGGCTGCATAATTATATGTTTATATCTTTCAGGTGGTCAATAATAAGCAAATAATGTATGAATGTGAGAAAGGTCACGTGCTCTCGGAAGGTCCCCCGGGGGCTACCTGCATCGGTGGCCACTGGAGCCCGAGGGAGCTGCCCAAGTAAGTTTCAATTATCTTCTTCATATTATCTCATATTTTTATTTCTATCATTATACGAAACAGATATACAAAGCAAAAGTGTGTGCAAGAAGAGGCAGAGGAAGGCCACGTTCCAACTACCTGGATCAAATAGATCGGACTCTCAAGGACGGGAACGTTAAGAGTACTCGAAACCGACGAGCATGTATGAAGAGACTGATGAATGTGGACGAAGCGAAAGAGGTATGTAAGTCTAGAGAGAACTGGCGCTCTATACTCTCTGCCTACCCCGTTAGGGACTCGGCGTGATGATATGTATGTATGTATCATTATATCTGATTTTCCTCACGCCTTCCCACAAGGGTCCCCGAAGGTGTTGGCAGAGGTGTATAGGTAGTACCCACACACCCACTTTCCGCCAGAGATGATTTTTTGGTGCCAACGTAACAGATGGCGAGTCCGTCGCCGTTACTCTCAAGCACGACTATACATACGCCTTTGAATTGCTTCTCAGACGTATGCAGGTTTCCTCTCGATGTTTTCCTTCACCGTAAAGCTCGTGGTGTGACTTATCACTGTACTTAAGTTCAGAAAAACTCATTGGTACAGTCGGGATTCGAACTTGCGACCTTTACGTCGCAGGCAACTGCTCGAACCACTCGGCCACCACGGCTATGGTGTGACTAATGAACCTATAATGCCTCTATAAAGTCTTGCTCTCGTAGTTTTCCTTTACCGTTAAGCTCGTAGTGTGAGTAATTACTAAGTAATAACGACGTCCAATCAAGTGTACTTGAGTTTCACAAATATATATTTTTTTATATAGATGCACCCTCTACCAACACCCCCGCATCCGGTGGAGCCGCCGCCGGCGCGCGGTCGCTGACCCTACGGGGCGCCCACGCCGGGCTGCCTACCCTCGCCAGTACTACAGCCACATGAGACCCGACCCGAGCCAAGACTACCTCAACCAACTCTATGACAAGTACAACCACGACACGCAAAAACCGACCTTAAGACATGCTAACTTTAAGATCATGAAGAAATTCGACACTGACTTTGAAGAAGAGCCGAGAGTCGACAGGGAGGAAGAGAAGGAGAACTATCCTACAGCTGTGTACACCATGTACAATGTTCATGGCGAGCCTATAGGCCACAGATTGTTCTCGTATCAACCTGTTTACGAGCCCGAAGAACGAGATATAGTGCCTAATGAAGAGATTTCCGAATACGAAGATTCTAACGAATCTGATGACATAGAACATGCTACCGTTCTAAAAGGTGGCTTATTCCCCGACCATAGTGGCGAAAATACCGAAAATATTAATAAACTGAAACACCAGTATTTCGAACGGTACGTAGACAAACGTCGCAAGCGATTCTTGAATAAAAATAGTGATGAAAAGAAGGAATTTGATTTAGATTTGGAAAGTGATGAGACTAAAGTTGAAACTACGAGAACTCCTATCGATGCTACAACGAAAGCACGCCATAAGCGAGATGTTTTCGCTGAAAAGTGGGCCTTAATAACTACACAGGAAGATATGTTTCCCAACAATAAAATGAGAAACCACTACGAGATTAGGAATAAACGTGACATCAATACCGAACTGAAGCTAGTTCCTTCGACTAAAGAGTTCGGTTTCTATAAAAATGCCGCATTTGAAAATAGAAGAAAAAGAGAAGCCAAAACGGGGGACTTCCATCGGGATTGGACTTTACCACCTATATCAGAAGGTTTAGAATCAAATAATGATATAGATCTACTGAAAGTAATACCACTAGAAACAAAAGCACATTCTGATTCAGCAGACAGTAGTAAAGAGATGGCAGTTATGCCATTGCAGTATAATAACACGAATTCCACAGAAGTGGAAAACGCAATAGATAGAAGAGAGAAAAGGACCAGTAGGAAAATGGATAGGATGAATCAAACTACGGCTACGGTGCCTAAAACGTAAGACATTGCTTTTGTAATTTTTTTTTTTTTATACTACAAGAGTGGCAAACAAGCATACGGCCCACCTGATGGGAAACGGTTACCGTAGCCTACTTACGCTCAAGATACCGAAGTATCACTTGCGCGTTGCCACTCTGATTTTGAGAACAAACGATCTTTAGTGATTGACCCGAGAATTGAGACAGTTAACCATGTCATCACGTGTATCAAAAACAACTTTTATGCGATGAGCAGATATGTAGAGTCCCTAACGGGGTAGGCAGAGAGTATAGAGCGCCAGTTCTCTCTAGACTTGCATACCTCTTTCGCTTCGTCCACATTCATCAGTCTCTTCATACATGCTCGTCGGTTTTGAGTACTGTTGATGTTCCCGTCCTAGAGCGTCCGATCGGTATGATCTAGCTAGTTGGGACGTGGTCTTGCTCTGCCTGTTTCTGAAAACAAAAACCGTAAAACCTTGTTTTGGAGTGAATATTACCTTTCCTTTGATAATAATGATCTTTTGAGCTATTTTCTGTTATTTCATCGTCTTGATACATGCACAATACCCGACAACTTCCAAAATACAACTGTCCTATTTTCTGAGACAATATGTAAATTAAATATTTTATAGAGACAGGGAAAGCAAAGGCGAAAGAAACCGACAACACATCTTGAACGAAGAAGGGCAAGGATCTGAAATCAAGGAGATATTCGAAGGGTCCAAGTTGGAGAACGGCACTGAAAGGACCAAAAAGGGACGTCCTAAGACCCCCTGCGAACCTATCGCCAGTGAACCCTTTGTTAACATCGAAATTGTGAAATACGGACGCGATCCGAATAACACCTTCAGTTCCGGTGAGTATCATGCTTTAGATACATACATATCACGCCGAGTCCCTAACGGGGTAGGCAGAGAGTATAGACGCCAGTTCTCTCTAGACTTACATACCTCTTTTGCTTCGTCCACATTAATCAGTCTCTTCATAAATGCTCGTCGGTTTGATCCAGGTAGTTGGAACGTGGTCCTTCTCTGTCTCTCCTTGCACACACTTTTGCTCTTTTTTTTTTTTTTATACAACAAGAGTGGCAAACAAGCATACGGCCCACCTGATGGGAAACGGTTACCGTAGCCTATTTACGCTCACGATACCGAAGTATCACATGCGCGTTGCCACTCTGTGTTCGGAGAGTTATAGTGTGTTGGCAGCATAATGGGTTTAATCCCTCTGCTACCAACACAATGTAACAATCCTCCCCCTCCCCAAGGAGCTCATTACTGGAAACCTTATTCACCGCGTAGGAACACAACACAAAAAATTGTGTTATTTGGCTACGGACTTCTATAAGGTGGAGGTCCTGCCCCAGTCGGGCAGCTCCGAATTCGAACGGGAAACCCATTATGCCCTACCTCTCTTAAAATGTTTACTATGTATATCTGTTTCCTCGATATTTCTTCAGTCATGCTTTCTATATGTCCAAAGCAACGTAACATATAGATACAGATTCTATTAAAAACGTATTGTACAAGATGGAAAGGGTAGCAGTTACTAGATACATTTTGCATCGATCCAATGCAAATATGTGTGCAATGTTGGACACCACATGAGTGTCATTAAAGACTTGGAATTCTGATGCCAACTGAGTTACGAGCGGTAATTGAACCGAACCAGACGGCTGTCTATTTTAACTAATACTAGCTATGCCCGCGATTTTGTTCGCATGGAAATTAGCAAAAAACGTTATTGTTTAGTTCCTAAATAAAAGTAGCCTTAGTAACATCAGCTATCTGCCAGTGAGAGTTCCATCGAAATCGGTTCAACCGTTTCAGAGATTAGTCTGAAGAAACTGACAGACAGACATAAATTTAAAAAAGAATATTTTGGTAAATGTACCGTGTATATATCCATATGCTTATAGTATCAATATCCAAATATGGATATAGATATATATATATATATATATTTATATATATATATATATATATATATATATATATATATATATATATATATATATATATATATATATATATAAAGAGCGGTTATTTTAATATCATAATCAGACGCTCCAATTGTATTTATTTGTATAGATTATAACTCTTTATAGTACATGAGTACATGCGTTTGTTTGTTATAATGTGCTAAATATCAGGAATTACTAATCTGATTTGAAAGATTTAGTTAGAACGTTTACTGTGGAAGAATAAGAAGTATTCGAACAATTTGATAGAATTAAATCCCAGGATTTCTAATATGCTTTTAAATATTATTTCGTAGATAGAACGTTTACTGAGAAAGGCTATCACCATGTTGATAGAAGTAATATTGACTATTGTTTTGACATTTCCAGGAACAATAGTGAGGGTGGCATGTGGCAAAGGCTACGGGTTGAACCTGGAGCCAAACGCCACGGCCAAGTGTGTCCGCGGCAGGTGGAAGCCTGACAAACCCAATTGCGAGATTTGTAAGTTTGATCATGTCATATTAATTTTTCAACTACTATTTGAAAATACCATAGCCAAAGTGCCATTTGCTAAGCTGTGAGCTTGTGAACTTGCCCCATTTATTTTATTGTTCTTCTAAACATAGCTTTATAAGTTTATGTATGTTTGTCAATCATTTATCACGCCGAGTCCGTAACCAAGTAGGCTAAGAAAGGAGTATGTCACTCGAATGTATTCGACTTCTTAATAGAGAAGCGATCAAAGCTTTTCTTCCTTAAAGCACGATTAGTACTAAAATACCGCTCATGTCCAGTGGCGTGCCATGTGCCCAGCACTGAGTACGGGGTGTACTCTCTGGGCGCGCCGCACGAAGAGGCCGAGCTGAACGAGACACAGCCAGTACCCAATGGCTACGTGGTGCACTTCTCGTGTCAATACGGGTTAGCTCATCACACTATGATCCTAAATTAATCCGTACCATCAATAGGTATCGAGTAAGGGGAAATATGTAATGCACGCCTTCCCACAAGGGTCCTCAAAAGGTTAGGCAGAGGTGTATAGTTATTTTTTATTATACCACACGGGTGGCAATCAAACATGCAGTCCGCCTGATGGTAAGCATTACCGCCGCCTATGGACGCTTGTAACACCAGGGGTATTGCTCGCGCACTGCTTACCCTGCAGGAATCTTCTCACGCTCTTCTTGAAGAACTGTATGTTGTACTCTCTAGGGAAAACCACTAACTCTCAGGCGGACTGCATGCTTGTCTGCCACACGAGTGGTTAAAAAAAAATATCTTTTTGGCCAGCACGTGCCACATGTCATTGTCAATAGTATATTAGTCTCTTTATCAGGCGGCTTGGCTACCTGTAGGTGTAAACGCCAATCTGTGTTCCAGTTACAACGTCCAGGGGCCCACGAACCTTCGCTGCTGGCTCGGCGAGTGGGCTGTCACCAGTATGCCGGAGTGCGTTCCAGGTAACTTATGCTGAACCTTTTCTTTCTACTGCAGAAGGTATATCTCATTGGCGTTGCTCTTAAAATCTCAGCCAAATAGAGTAATGACGGTGAAGATAGGATTAAAACGTGTAAATTTCCTAATTCGACCGTTCGATATTTTTTTATACATATGTTATTTCAATATCTCTATATTTCTATATAATAATATTGTTCTATATCGGCATTATACCGGTCACGGAATCGCTATCTACCATGTAGGCATCTTAATATTTCTCCGGCGACATAAAGTCGATTCACCACCTCTAGCCTCCATACGAGGCCTTTGCCGTACATGTCACCATGACAGGTATGTCTGAAACCAGTGCATGCCACTAGTTTCTAAACGTGTACCTCCAGCTCCATGCGAGCTGCCTTCGGTGGTGGGCGCCAGCTACGAGGCTGGCTACCGCGCGGGGCTGACAGTGGCGCACGCGTCCACCGTCAGCGTCGTGTGCGAGCGAGGGCGGGCGCCGCCCACGGCCCTGCACTGCCACCTGGGCAGGCTGCAGCCCACGGTGCACGACTTCTGCAGGCCACTGGGTACTACCACTTGTTCGTTATCATCGAAAAAGCTTTATACATACTACGTGAATACATATGTCATCACGCCAAGTCCTTCAAGCAGGCAGAGATAATGGAGCGCCAGTTCTTTCTTGACTTACAAGCCTCTTTCGTTTCATCCACATACATCAGTCTCTTCATACATGCTGGTTAGAGTAGATATTCATAGTAATATTATAAATGCTACTTAAGTTTGTGACGCTTACGCGTTTTCAGGGAAGAGAGCTTTAAGCTACCTGTAACGTTAAAACTGCTCTCGAGGGTAACTATTGCCGTTTAATTGTGGGTGACACCACGGGACGCAGCTAAGTTGTAATTTTTTATCCTATATTGAAGTTACAAAATTGTCAGATATGTGTATAAAAGAATCGAAGGGCTCGAAGGACCAAAGTGGTCCTAAGTGGTCCTTCGAACCCTTCGTGAACATTAAACAACTTTTTTTAGCGAACCTTTCCCGGCCTCGTCCCACATCGGAGTTCCAAAGCGGGTCTGATATCGTAAGAGAAGATATTTCCGAATTAGAACCAGACATGGACGGGAAGGTGGTCACCGAATGTGGACCGCCAGCTAGGTAACTGCATGTTTGATATATTTAAATTTTAATTATTGTACTATATTTATTCCCGTTGAAATACAAAACTGTTTACACTTTACTTTCGTTGAATTTCAATTTCAATGAAGAAAATAACATTCTTAATACATTTTAAATGAATAAAGTTCAATTTAATGTTCAATGAAACGAAAAGTTTAAAGCGGATGTTGTCCTCTCATATAAGTCTTGCGAAAGAAAATTTGCAAGCTTTATATATTTCCAAGGGCATTATTTAATCGGAGTTTTTGGAAGCCCTAGTAAAAGGAAACTTCTAATAAACAGTTGACAGTCATAAAAATAGTTACCACTTATGTCACATGTCATACCAATAAGAAATAATTATTCCCGGCTGTACCAATGACTTTTTCTGAACATAAAAACAGTGATTAGTCGCAACACGCGCTTTACAGTGAAGGAAGACATCGAGAGGAGATAGAAAACTGAATTTAAAAAAAATTACATTATAAAAAAAAATACGTACGATAAATCTGTCAACTTTTTATTAGATTTAATCATTTGTTTGTTATAAGAACCAGCAGCTTTCGTTGTAGCTTCTGTGGTTTTATGTTCATTTTATAATTGTCTTGTGTCGTAATTGTGTCGCCATTAATAAAAAAAATAACAGCTCAGAATGTTGTATTTCGGTGTGACAACACGTTAAAAGACGAGGCTTTGCTGAGCTTCAATAATTCACGAAGAGGGAATGTGCATTAGAAATATTGCGGTTCCAGCGCTTTAAGAGTTACAGTTACTTTTGTGTTATTTAATTTGCGATATGTATACAGAATGCAACAGTACTGTCTTGTCAGAATTCATTTATGCATATGACAACATTAAAGATTTATACAACCGGTTACACAAACAACATATTAGCCTATGATCGACAAACGACTCGTTTTCGAATTTCAAGTTTGTTCAAATTGTATCGGTAGTCAATATTAATAATTTCCAACCAATTAATTTATACATCCTCACGCCTTCCCACAAGGGTCCCCAAAGGGGTATGCAGAGGTGTATAGGTAATACCCATACATATTAATGACGAAAAGTACCTGTTACAGTCTGTTTAACCGACAAGTGAGGAGATTGAATTCAAAAGTGAAATGTGTTAAATTTATTTATAGGTTTTTTCTTCTCCCGCTATTTGCCTTTGGCGTGATCATGATTGATGTTAATCATAGTCGAAGAGTAGTCTAACATTTTGTGTTATAAGGATATACTTCCTAATTATATCTGACGTTCTTCTATATATATATATATATATATATATGTACGTATATATATAGGGCCTAATTGTGATCATTATAAAAATAAACACTTTTGAATCCAATTCCCTCCCTGCACAAAACATCCTTTAGAGGGTGAATGTCATAGATGAAATTAAAACGAAAAAATAATGTTTTTGCAAAGAGTCTGGTTTCTTACTTGCTGACTGGATAGACTGAAGGGAACCCAGGCGTTCAGGGATACCAAGCCCTGGTGAGCCACACTAGGTTCGATTGTTTACATATTTTCACCATCACCCCCTTTTCACACATGTGGTCTTCTTACCAGCTTTGCGAGTGGTCACTGAAGTTATATAGAAGCATTATTAAAAAAAATAAAAAAATCTAATATTTTTCTACCATATCTACCATAGTACGTGCAAATGTTGCCATATTTACGCTAAGCTGTCTCTTTTTCCTCAACTTCCCATAATAATTAGGCTGTCAAGATATAATATCAGATAGAACGGCCTAGTTAATTTGTCTTTAACGTGTTTAAAGGCGAATTGTGGAACAGTTAACTTAACAATCGTACCTTAAATATAAAAAAAAACAATATTTTCCCGACAACTATTCGGACTGATAAATGTCGACAGTACAAAGACCAAAGTGACAAAGCTAAAGAAGTAAGTGACAGTTAATGTCAAATATTTGACGTTTGTCAACGGTGAAATTAATGCGGATGTCTTGGTTAATAGACAGCTAAGTGGTTGTTTATCTAGCCCATAGACTACTGTTAGTGTTGAACTAGCCATAAATTAGCAAGTAGAGGCGAAGAGCTTCGGTTCCCACGTGTGCGAAAAGGGCGTCATGTATCACCAAGGCACCACTGACGGCTGACCATCTCATCAACTTTAAACTATTTCGTTAAAATTTACATTTAATAAATAATATTTGAAGTTACTTGGGTTTTTGAAATTAATTAATTTAACATTTGAAATCCTTGGACGGCAGGGCTTAGCTTAAATAGGTTTGAGAATAAATGTTACCTACACCTACTCGCTATATCTACGTAATGGATATTTGATATCATGTTTCCGTATCCGAGTCTCTACGACTCTACTCCCCGAAGAGCCGTTAAGAAAGACAGCTAAAGACATGCTTTACAGACTAATTTGTTACTCAATAACAATCTTATCTAAAGCAGAATATATTTGCATACATATAACCACCCTGAGTCCCACACGCAGTAGGCAGAGAGTACAGGGCGTGTTCTCTCAGATAATTTTCAACAGATCCACGTTCTGTATAGATTTTGAATATTCTCTTGTAGGAGAAAAAGTTTACGTGTATAGAAATGAATATTTTATTATTGTGATTCAGGTGTAATCAAGTATCCACTATGTGAAAGATATCAATAAAAGCGCTGTCTGAATGGCCGTTCCGCTTCTTTGTCTTGGCATAGCTTCCATTTTGTTGCAAAACATTTTATGACACATATTGCATGCACTATATTGGAATATAACTCGACAATTAAACGATAATTTTTTCAATTGCAAATTCTTTAAATGCGGCATTGAATTTGCCGGTTTCTATTTAGATTTAATCAATTGTTGTATCTTGTGGAATTAGCTCAAATTTGTAACAGTATAAGTAATAAGTCCCCCTGGACAACTTATTTTGGTATATTCGTCACCTGTAAGCCCGCGCAAACAGTATAAACTGCGCATTCTTTAAGGGTTCAGGGCACCCTGATCTACCGCGATGGAGCCGAGGTGAACGGCACCCTGGGCGTCGACGGCTACCCCCACGGCACAGAGATAACGTTCAGATGCATAGCTTCCATCATGGGTGAGAAGACCACTTGGAAGCTCATCTGTGAACAAGGCAGCTGGATTGGGAAGAGTTTCAACTGTGGTAAGTTCATTGGAATTAACAGGTTCACGTCTTTAATGGTTCCCGTAAGGGAACGCAGAGGTGTGCTGTACCCTTACGGGGGACCCACTTTTCGTCTTAGATATTTAAATACCAACGTGGCATATGACGATACTATCGCCGTTTCTTAAGCAGAACTATAGATATATACTAGCGGTCCATCCCAGCTTCGCACGGGTGGACATATGTTTTTTAATAAAAGGAAATGTAACCTATGTGAATGTAGCTTTCCAATGGTGGAAGAATTTTTCAAATCGCTCCAGTACTTTTTGAGCCAATTCGTTACAAACATTTTTACTTTCAAATCTTTCCTCATTATAATGTTATTAGTGTATAGATAAAGATAGAGCTTGGTTTGGGTGAAAAAAGTAAAGATACCTGAATTGGAAAGCCCATTGAAAAGCTACATTCACCTTGAATGACAAAGGCTATATTTTCTTTCATAATAAATATGTCCACCCGTGCGAAGCCGGGACGGACCACAAGTCTACTCTACATGTGTAACCGGACAATCCCTTACCGATACCCGAGCGCATACCAACAAATTCTCATCCGAACATATCCTCTGGTCTTGTCCAGAGGAGCTGGAAGCCCAGAGCGAGGAGCTGGTGAGCAACAACAGCTGCACGTACCAGAACGACGAGTCGCACGTGGTGTCCTTCTACAACGACCTGGAGGTCACAGAGACTGTTGACCTTCCTGCTGGGACGGTCATTGTATCCAGGTGAGACTTTAACCTATTCGCATTAACTCCTGCACTACCATCCATACACCTACTTCTACCACCGCACTCTCGCCATCGACGGGGAATTCATCGTTGGAACCACAAAGGTCTCGCACTGCGCGGTTACAAAGGAGTTTTCTTCCGCGAACACTCAGACTGTGGAATGAGCCCGTCGAGACCTGCAGGGTCGGCAGCGCGCGAGCAATACCCCTGTTTTTTTATTCACATGTATGTTTCCTGTATCCAGATGCAGTGACATTGGCAAATACGCTATGACAGGGTCACAAACGCGTAGATGCATCGGTGGCTCGTGGGACGGAGCCAAGCCTACCTGTATAGGACTCAATCAGGAAAATGATTATATCAGTAAGTAGGAGAGATCAAGGGTACCTTACATGCCTTCTCTTCCACAAACACTGTCTTATTCATTATAATAATATCGATTAGTCATCAGACAACAAGAAAGCTAGTACTAATTTGCCTTAACTTTAGTGTTAGTATACCAATACTTCACGCCTCCCCCCAATGGTCCCCGAAGGGGTAGGCAGAGGTGAGTAGATAGCACCCACACACCCACATTCCGCCGGAGATATATTGTAGATGACAACGTGACAGGTGGCGAATCAATCGCCGTTACTCAAGCACGACTGTACGCGTTTAAATTTCTTCTCAAACGTATGCAGGTTTTGTCTCGATGTTTTTCTTCACCTTAAAGCTCGTGGTGTGACTAATCACTGTAAATTCAAACTTACAATCTATGTGTTGCAGGCAATACTGGAACCGCTTTGCCACCACGGCTATTAATAATAATAATAATATTCTTTATTGTACACACACACATCTATAAAAACAAACAACTGAGAACAACATGTAATAAGCACAAATAGGCGGCCTTATCGCAAAAGCAATTTCTCATACATGCATACATATCATCAGTTAAATTAGTTTTCCTTCGTCTTCGCGAGCCTGAGTGCGAGTATATTTCAGTGGACAGGCCCCCGACCATCCTGTTCCGGCACTCGCAAGGCCCCATCGCGCAAACCAACGACGGCAAGCTGCTGGTGTACCCCGGCACCGTGCTGCACATGGAGTGCCTCTGGATGCGGCGCTTTGGCAATCCCAAGTGGAACGTCACGCATTACAATCCTGAGTGAGCTACAATAATAATAGACATTGCCATACCGAACACGCACAACATGACAAACACTAAAATCACTAAATACGCAGACCTTAGCATCGAAATTAAGACTCAGTGGAAGGTAGACGTAGTTAAAACAGTTCCGATAATTCTATCTTCCACTGGCGTGATCCCACACACCCTTCATAAAAGCCTCAAAACTCTAGACATTCACAAACTCACATATATACAACTCCAAAAGGCTGTAATCTTAAACACATGCCGAATAGTTCGCAACTTTTGGTCATTATGATGCTCTCCTCGTCTACAATATTTCCCCATCTTTCGTTTGGCCAAAAGCCCGAGATAAATGAAGTCCAACCTCTTACTTCACGGGAGAATATTATATAAAATATATATATTTTTTTTATACAACAAGAGTGACAAACAAGCATACGGCCCATCTGATGGGAAACGGTTACCGCAGCCTATTTACGCTCACGATACCGAAGTATCACTTGCGTGTTGCCACTCTGTGTTCGGAGAGTTATACTGTGTTGGCAGCATTATGGATTTAATCCCTCTGCTTCCAACACAATGTAACAATCCTCCCCCCTCCCCAAGGAGCTCATTACTAGAAACCTTATAAAAATATAAATAAATTATATTATATATATTTATTAAAAATATTAATAAATAATAATAATAATATATCTTTATTTACTCACAAAGCATTTCTTATACTTAATCTAGTGACCAGGGTCTCCTTTTAAGCAAGAGATGTCTGTGTTAGGAGATCCCGCTCTTCTAGAGCTACGAGTAACATTATATGTGTGTGAGAGACTGTGGGTATGTGTGTGTACGTGTGAGTGTGTGGCAATCAGATGTACTTAGAATTGTCTCTATGAATGCTACTGAACAAAGGCCAAAAGGCCACTTTGATGGTAAGTAAAACCATCTAAGGGTTCAGACCAAGGTATAGGCAGTTGTTCGTCGCGAGAATGGGAATTATGTTGTTTGCGGTCCGTCTGATAGGCGGTTACTGCCGCATATGAAGGGGTAGAAACACCACGGGTATATCTAGCGCATTGCGTGTTCATTTCTTTTTTAAAAAGTAAAATATTCCGCTATAGAAGTCGATCCCTGTCGATTCCCCCGAGTCGACCCTGGACCTAATCGGGTCACAGCGACGGATGTTTTGGACCTACATATATGTAAACATTGGAAAAGATCGGAAAACAAACCTCATTGTAAACAAGCATGTGTTCATGAGAATGAATGAGAATTCTTGAAACGCTAAAACGTGTCGGAAAGTTGTAAATAAACAGACGTCATTATGAAACCAGAGCAGATTCAGAATGACAGCACGCGTCGCTTAGCTGCGGTCCATATCTGGTCATTAGAGTAGCATTGCTTTGAACATGTCTTTCAGTTCAGACCGCAAGTACTCGGAGGGCTGGAGCACGGACCCCGGGCGGGACAGCCAGCTGGAGTACCGCCTCAGCATCCTGGGCGCCACCAGGGACGACTCGGGCGTCTACCGCTGCGACACGCCCGCGCGGCAGGCGCACCAGGTGGAGATCGTCGTCGAAGGTTGGTGGCCTTCTGACTGGACTATCTAGTAAATTGCCTAGTAAAAGCCTCTACCCATCTAGTATATTACTAATTTGAAAGTTTGTATGTTTGGATGTTTGGATGCTTGCGGTTCTTTCACGGCCAAACGGCTGAACTGATTTGGCTGAAAATTAAATTGGTGATAGCTTATACCTAGGAATAGGACATAGGCTACATTTTGTTAATCCAAATAATTCAAAGTTCTTATATTATAATGTATGATAATCTTTCACGGCATAGTGGCTGAACCGATTCTAGCAAGAAAATTTCCAAAGCTGCTTTTTCGAACTCTACGCGGGCGAAGCCGCGGGCATTAGCTAGTAATTTAAATAAAACTAAGTTACTAAATAGAACACCCGTCCCAACTCGTTGTCCTTTGTGATGATTTAAATTGTAAAGAGAAGAAATGCATGTTCCGTTGGTTTAGACATACAGAAAGAAAATTTTCGGAACACGATCTGTTTTGCGATGGGGTGAATACAGTATTTAATAGATTGAATTTACACTGATATTAAGGATCCTAGGACAGACCCGTCTCAACTGAATGTAGGACCCGAACCAGCGGGCTGGGGGTCCGTACGGAATATTTATGGGCTTGAGTACTATGTACGCGAGAGGGGTGAAGCTGAGCCGGGGTATAACAGACCACAGCGCCACTTACCGGATCCAATTGTGTAAACCATCTAGGAACCTACACAAATACACACACCATTACATCTAAATCGGCCGAACCGTTTACGATTCTATAAAAGACATACAGACAAACGTTCATTTTTATATTTATAAATAAACAAATATAAATATCCTCACGCCTTCCCACAAGGGTCCCCGAAGGGGTAGGCAGAGGTGTATAGGTAATACCCACACACCCACTTTCCGCCAGAGGTATATTAGGTGCCAACGTGACAGATGGCGAGTCCATCGCCGTTACTCAAGCACGACTATACATACGCCCTTGAATTTCTTCTCAGACGTATGCAGGTTTCCTCTCGATGTTTTCCTTCACCGAAAAGCTCGTGGTGTGATTAATCACTGTACTTAAGTTTAGAAAAACTCATTGGTACAGTCGGGATTCGAACTTGCGACCTTTGCGTCGCAGGCAACTGCTCGAACCACTCGGCCACCACGGCTCTATTTTTATATTTATAGAAGATATATTACTTTCAATTAGTTCCCTGTGTCCCCGTTGGATTAATGTTTTATATCTGTCTGAGAAGAATATAAGATATCTAACACGTGTGTACAGATGTACATTGCCCGCCGCTGCCGATCCGTCGCGGGCTCGTGGCGTCGTCGTTGAGCACCCGGCTCGGCACCGAGATCAGATTCTCTTGCGCCAACGGGAACGCCTTGCTGGGCGCCCACGTGCTCACCTGCAAACCTTCCGGCAACTGGAGTGCCCCGTTACCAGTATGCGAGAGTAAGTACCAAGTTGAAACAAAATTTCTAGTAAGGGGTCGTGGTATACGGGGAATATGACCCGAGTCTATTAACTGTAGTGTGCGTCTGAATTCATAGGTACCGATAATACTCAAACATTAGTGGAAGGTTGCACACATCTAAACTAATACAGGAAAGAGGAATAAAGAAGAGGAAAGGGAAAAAGGAAAGAAAAGAGGAAAGATTCGTATGTAAGTATGTTTGTATCGAATAGGCTCCGAAACTACTGGACCGATTTGAAAAATTCTTCCACCATTGGAAAGCTACACTCACCCTGAAAAACGTAGGCTATATTTTCTTTTATAAAAAATCTTACGTTCACCCGTGCGAAGCCGGGACGGACCGCTAGTTCACTATAAACTAAATGGAAGAATAGTGGGGCGCGTGTTTGCGGACGGCGCTATGTATAGAAATGCCGTACTGGGATTCATGTATGGGGGGATGCGGTCAGGCGTGGAGTGCGGCGAGGTGGAGCTGGGCCGCTCGCTGGCGGAGGGCGAGCGGCGGCCGCGTGTGGCGGTGGTGTCGCGCGGCGTGGGCGGGCGGGCCGCCTTCTCGTGCGCGCCGGGCTGGGCGCTGCGAGGCCCGCCCGAGACGCTGTGCCTGCCCGCCGCCGACTGGGCGCGCCCCTTCCCCGTCTGCAGAGGTCTGCCTCGCATATACTCACACACACACACTGTACAAGCTATTGACCTTGAGGTTTTCCCTGGAGAGTACAGCATGGAGTTCTTCAAGAAGGGTGTGAAAGGTTTCTTCAGGGTCGGCAGCGCGCGAGTGATACCCCTGGTGTTGCAAGCGTCCATAGGCGGCGGTAACCGCTTACCATCAGGCGGACCGCATGCTTGTTTGTCACCCATGTGGTATAAAAAAAAACCTATCATGTGTCGCGATCAGCATTTCCCCTACAATGCATCGAATTGTGTAAATCGCGCTCGGTTCACTTTCAGCAAGCGTATCGTGTACTCGCAATCATTAATACATCATATCAATATTCAGACAATAAAAAAGTGTTCAGTTAACCCTCGTCTCATTATCAATCAGTGTACCTAACCTGTACACACACACACACACACACACATACAACACTTACATTTGGCATACCCGAATGAAAAGACAGAAGCCAAATGCAATATCAGTTTAGTCTCATGGAGTTTAGTCTTTTATTAGACTTTTTGTACTGTTTATCGTTGCTAATGTTACGGTACCTGTTGCTAATTAACCGAACAATTGCGAGACAAACGCCTCTAAGCACTTTCAATGTTCTAAGCGAACACTGCTGAAGCGAGCTAGCAACGACCTATTGTCGGGCCTACGTTGTGCCTACAGCAATAGTACCCAAGTATGGGGGATACTTGGGTACTATTGCTGTAACGAAAAAATATTGTTATTGAAAATACCTAATGATTTGAAAAGACCATGGAGTTTCTTGTCGGTTCTTCTCCATGGAAGCGACCAACCCGAACCGTGCTTTTTTTTTTTTTTTTTGTATGGTGTCTCGTAGCGTGAGTTCCGGGAACTTTTGCTACTTAACCGGACAAAGGCGAGACCTAGGCCTCCAGCCAGGCACTTTAATACTAAGCAACACAGCTAAGGGCACCCCCTGTGGGGTACGGACCTCGGCTTAGGGCGTTGATGGTTCGCGAGCAAGGGAGCTGGGCTGGTCTGGTATTTTTATTATTATTTGGTTATTAGGGGGAGGGGGTTTGCGCTACTGGCTCGGCTCGGGCCGGCACTTGCGAGAGTCTGGGGGGAGCGTTACGGCTTATTCGCGTCGAGCCTCGCCGGCGAGGACGGAACAGTGGTCGGTTTTGTGTCGTGTGGTTTGTGTGTCGTCGGGCGTCCTGGAGGACCGTTATGTCGTCATCCGGTTCGATGACGGCATGTTTTGGGCGAACCGTGCTTCTTTTTCGACGTTTTATAAGTGCCCACCTGGGCCTATGTGAAATAAAAAGATTTTGCTTTTGACCTCTGTGGGGTTCGGATCTAAACTTTTTTATGTTTACATTGTTTTACTTAAGTATATTTATATGCGCAACATTACAAAATAAAAACACAGAAAAAAATATAAAATTTGACCAGCGGCCGATACACCGATGTCTCCGGTCATCAATTTCAAGAGACAGTGGTAACGATATTCATTACGAGTATATAACTCGTATCAAAAAGTGTCTCTCGCGTTGAATGAAAGCATAGAGGCAATATGTGTCGCGTTGGCGTGTGTGGGGTGAGTGGCGTGTGTAGCGTATGCTGCGTGTGCGTTGCAGAGGTGTCGTGCCCCGCGCCGCCGCCGCCGGCCGCAGGCTACGCGCTGGGCCGCGCGCCCTACCGCGCCGGGGACGTGCTGCAGTTCCACTGCAACCCCGAGCACACGCTGCACGGCCGGCCCATCCTCGTGTGCCAGGACAGCGGCCGCTGGAGCGACAAGCCGCCCACCTGTGAGTACCTCGGCCGCAGCTAGCTGGCCACGCTGCTCGGCCGGCCCATCCTCGTGTGCCAGGACAGCGGCCGCTGGAGCGACAAGCCGCCCACCTGTGAGTACCTCGGCCGCAACATTACGGTCAAGGAAAACCTCGAAGGGAAACCTATTTAAGTTACAGCCGAAATTTTACGACGTATGTATAGTCGTGTGTGCTTGAGAAACGGCGTTGCACTCGCCATCCGTCACGTCGCACCTAAATGTCTGCAATGAAAAGAGGATACCTTATTTCCAGTGTCAAACGGATCGTTCGGTTTTATGGCACGTAACGTCATTAACTCCTCCGCAGGTGCCCAAGCGTGCACATACCCCGGCACCACGATATCGGGCCGAATGTCCTCGGTAAAGTTCTACTACAAGATCGGCGAGAGCGTCACCTTCACTTGCGAGCCGGGCTACAGGCTCAAGGGGGCGCCCATGCTCAAGTGCTTGAAGTAAGTCGTTGAAGGTAGAAGTCGGCTCATGACTGTGACACATAACTTAAGCACAGTGAATAGCCACACCACGAACATTACGGTAAAGGAAAGCATCGAGAGGAAACCTGCATACGTTTGAGATGAAACTTGTATTTTAATTCAGTCGTGATTGCGTATATATTGCGTTTTTACACTTCGCACTTATTATTAAGTATGATAAACTGAATGATATCTCCCACAGGAACAGAAAATGGTCCAACGCCATTCCGCTTTGCACACCCAACACAAACTATACGTCATCTGACTCGGTAGCCATCTTGAACGGTGACATCGACGCCATGCTGTCAGACGCCGCCGCTACGGCGGACATTTTGAAAACGCGCGAAACGCCCGCCATTTTGACGCCAGAGAGCTATAAAGCTGCTATGACTAGAGTGGCTGCTACAAGATTATTAAGGAAAGTACCCATTGAAAATTACAGAAATAGAATTTTCGCTGTAAATAGATTACTCAGACGAGACATCGGAAGATAATTACGGACTTTATTGAATTTTCCTTGGGTCATTTCCGCTGACACACTGTCAGTACAATTTAATGTGCAGTTGGGTTAACAAGACCTTTGTCTATTTTCAAATTCCTTAGTCAACGTGTTGACTCTAAATACCTTTTGAAACTAAAGCACTAAGCTGACAACTGCATACAAAGTAGACCTACTCGTTACGATAACAATGGTAATTAATAGTGGATACATCTTCGACCTGTTATAGTTTCATATCAGAAGAGCGGGTTACTACCCACCTCTGCCTACCCCGTTGTAGCAGCTTGTGAAGGCATATATCAGAAGATATATATCAATATCAAACCTTTTAGTGTCATTATATACATACATGCATATAATCACGCCTCTTTCCCGTAGGGGTAGGCAGAGACCACTTCTTTCCACTTGCTACGAAGGACATTGTGTCATTGCAAAAGTCGAATAATATTCTATCTAATTGTCAGTGTGTGTCAGTGTCATATCTTGTTTTGCAAACGTCAATGGTCTATTGTTTCGTTTGTTTTATAATGTTGGCATGACTGATAATTGCCCCAGTGCAAGCAAATGTCGACTCTAAGGTCCCTTCTCTCGAGTGTACCAAATATGACAGAGAGTATATAACGGTTGTGATCAATTGCCACAACGTGAGGCTGGAGACTTGGTATTATTTCTCTTAGCGTAATCGCTAATCGAAAGCTAAAAAACGCAAAATAACAGTCATGTTTGAATTAATATTACTATAAGAGCTAGTGATGAGACTTAAAACATAAAAAACCAGTACGTAGGCACATAGTTACCATAGACGCATAATGTATTTAGGCATAGATTATTAAGACATAGTCATAACCCCCAAGTAAGAAACCTACTAAAAATACTTTATTAAATCCGCCACTAGTATTTCAAATATTATTAATTAAGAATAAAAACAAATTGTATATCAAATAACTTTATATCTCGATTGAAATGCTCATTTTTTTAAATATATTTATGGATTTGAATAAAAACTATGAGACTTAAAAAGTTAATTGTAAGGAATTTTTAGTTTTTATTTTTTCTAAAGAGACTGTTTGATTTAAATATTTAGATATAGTGAAATGCTAGGTACTTACATATTATTGTCCTGTCGAGGCAATAGTCATTATTGTTTGATGTATCTAATTTCATTTAGCTAATATTAATGATTAAATAAAATTTACATCGAAAGAACTTACCGGCTAGCATGCATGAAAAGACTAATGAATGTGGATGAAGCGAAAGTTCAGAAAGAACTGACGCTCTACTCTCTCCCTCTTTACCGGAACTTTAAAATATTCATCTGTATCTATAGTTTATAATACGTTTAGCTTCTTTGTGAAAAATTAATTCGATCGCTTATTATTATTTAATATAAATAGTTGTTATTTAATTATAATTGTAAATACATATTTTTTTCAACTATTTTAGTCTCCAATCCAATCTTCAAAATAAAACATTAGCGAAAATGTAAAGTTCTAATAAGCAAAATGTATTCGCACAAACATTTTGGATAGCAACTCTTTATGTACGCTGAGCTTAGACTTAATCAATGGTCATCTTTACAAAGAAACTAGCGACATCTGTCGGCATCTCTTCGAACTTCTAGCACATTGATTAAATAAATGCCGGCTGGAAAATTGCATATCTTAACGCATAAGTATTTAAATGTATATTTATGTATAATCCTCATTATTGTAATGTAGTTCATAAGGAGTATCGCTCATTCTGTCCCGTTTCAAAAGATACGTAACTTAAGTACCTACATGAATAAACTAAGTGTCTAGATAATTGGTTTCATTATTTTTCCTCATATTAAGGAAGCCGGGCTGGTCAAGTGACTATAGTAGTCCCCTGCAACGCAAAGATTGTAAGTTTGATTGTAAGTTAACCCTTTATTAATTATATTTTTCTAAACTTTAATACAGTGATAAATCTCACCAAGAACTTTACCGTGTAGGAAAATTCGAGAAGCATTTGAAAAGAAATTCAAAGACGTATGTAATGTGGTGTCAAGGTTAAAGAAAATGAAATATACCACAATTTATATATTAATAATAATGAATAAAAATTGATAATAAATTATGTATTCTAAAATTCATTTTTTTTTGTTTATTTGATTAAATGCCTTTTTTTTATACAACAAGAGTGGCAAACAAGCATACGGCCCATCTGATGGGAAACGGTTACCGTAGCCTATTTACGCTCACGATACCGAAGTATCACTTGCGTGTTGCTACTCTGTGTTCGGAGAGTTATAGTGTGTTGGCAGCATAATGGGTTTAATCCCTCTGCTTCCAACACAATGTAACAATCCTCCCCCCTCCCCAAGGAGCTCATTACTGGAAACCTTATTCACCGCGTAGGAACACAACACAAAAAATAGTGTTATTTGGCTACGGACTTCTATAAGGTGGAGGTCCTGCCCCAGTCGGGCAGCTCCGAATTCGAACGGGAAACCCGTTATGCCTAGGAGCTACTTATATTATGGAGAGATTCGAAAATAGTTTTTCAACTTAATACTGCTAAATGTTCCTTCTGATGTGTTAAGCGAAATATATATGTAAGCCTAGAGAGAAATGGCGCTGTACTCGATCGGCCTGCCCCGAAAAACTGCGTGGCGATATTATGTTTATCAGTCATAAACATGATGATAATATCACGTGTTTTTTTTATTTCATTGCCTAACTATCATTCATTATAATGAACAAATGCCTAGCTGACTCCTACTTTCCGAAGTGCTGGAAGGCAGCCTTCGTAAAAGCACTCCCTAAGCCCGGCAAAGAGGACTATTCCAGCATTACAACATACAGACCTATCGGACTCCTAAACATTTTTGGCAAATTACTAGAAAAACTGATCATAAAACGTCTTAACTACCACATGCGCTCAACAGGAAACCACAACCCCCTCCAATTCGGATTCAAAGAACAAACATCTACCATAGACGCTCTCAACACCGCTATCACCACCATAAGAAAAGCAAAAGATAACAAACAACAAGTCATTGCAGTCTCATTAGATATCAAAGCCGCCTTCGACAACGCTTGGTGGCCGGCCCTGTTAACAAGGCTACAAAACATAAAATGTCCCAGAAACATATACCGCATCATACAAAGCTATCTAAACGAACGCACTGTCACACTTAACTACGCCGATGCAACCACTACAAAAATCATGACAAGAGGCTGCGTACAGGGCTCAGTATGCGGCCCCACATTCTGGAACATCATACTAGATGAGCTACTCACGCTGCAGTTCCCTAACGGTTGCCACATACAAGCATTCGCGGACGACGTCCTCCTCATAGTAAAAGCCAAAACGACTACAGACCTACAACACACCGCTAACAACGCACTCCAACAAATCCACAGCTGGGGCGAATCAGTAAAGCTCAAATTTGGCCCATCCAAAACCCAATTAATCGCATTTTCACCAAAAGCCTCCAAATCCAACATCTTCATCAACAACCTCCCCCTAAAACCGGTCAACAGCATCAAACTCCTAGGAGTCATCATAGACAATAAACTCAAATTCATAAAACACACACAACACGCAATAGCAAAAGCACACAAAATCCATAAAAAATTATGCATATACGTCAGACCCACATGGGGAATACAGAGTGAAAACATCTCAATAATCTACAGACACGTAATAGAGCCAATCATAACCTACGCTGCAGGCATCTGGGGCGATGCCATTCGACACAAAACCGTCAGAGACAGCCTACAAACCCTCCAACGAGGGTTTGCAATCAAAGCAATCAAAGGGTTCAGAACTATCTCAGCGACAGCAGCAATAGCGCTAGCAGGCTACACCCCGCTACACCTTAAAATTAAAGAACGCTCAACAGTGGAAAAAACAAGAATCAGTCAAGAAACCCAATACCTCCCCGGCGACGTCACATTAGAAAAACCCTCCAAACCCGAATCACTACTACACCCCTCCTTGCGAATACCACACACCTTCGAACTGGCTACCGAACAAACCCAAATAGATCAAATATGCACAATCAACACAGTAAAAATCTATACCGACGGAAGCAAAACCGACGCCGGTGAGGTCGGGGCTGCATTCGTAGCTTACCTCCCAAATGGCACTAAGATCACTAAAAAATATAAACTACACAACTCCTGCTCGGTATTCCAGGCCGAGCTCCTCGCCCTCTCTAAATCCTGTGACTGGATAGCCGCGTCACAGTACCAAGATATTACAATATGCACAGACAGCAGATCCAGCCTTCAAGAAATAAGCAATCAAAACTCCACCAACCCATTCGTCACAAACATCCACCAAACACTGCATAAATACATTGGACGCATCAAGCTGGTGTGGGTCAAAGCCCACATCGGCATTGAAGGAAATGAGGAAGCCGACAGTGCCGCTAAAGCGGCTGCAACCTCACACAAGGCCCCAGACTACACTAGTTATCCAATCAGCTTCATCAAACACAAAATCAAGCAAGAAAACAGAGCCCTCAGCAACGAAACATACCAAACCAGCCAAACCGGAGTCCACACACGCGAATGGTGCCCGGACCTGACCAGCATCAGCGAGCTCAACGTAGCGATCAAGCCGAGCTTCGCGCTGACGCAGGTGCTGACAGGCCACGGATACCACCTCGCCTATTTACACCGATTCAAAATTACCAACACCGACCAATGCCCATGCGACCTATCCACAACCCAAACAATAAACCACCTACTAAAAGAATGCCCACAGTACAGCAAAATCCGATTCGAGCATGAACAAACCTGTAACTACCTCCAGATCGATCCCTATGACCTAAAAGAACTCCTTACAAAAGACAATGCCATAAAATCATTCATAAACTACATCGAAAAACTGATTAAACCTACATAAATAAGTCTGATTACCAAAACCTTAAATCAAACTACGACGGAAACAGTCATTATACAAAACGTCTTATAATATAAAAACAAAAAAAAAAAACAAAAAAAAAAAAAAAAAAAAAAAAACAATTACCTACATAAATAAGTCTGATTACCTAAAACTTTAATCAAACAAAGGAAGAAACATTCACTCTACAAAACGTCTAAAACTTTATATATACAATAACCTACATTATAAGTCAGATTACCAAACACTCAATCAAACAAGAAGAAACAACGTCTAAAACAAAATCAAATATATACATTATACAAACCTTCTAAGACCACAAACTCACCCTAAAACAAACAACATCACTCCGCAACAAATGAAACCTCATAAAAAGAAGACGACTCCATATAAATTCTAACATGCAATGATAAAACATTAAAAAAACCAAAAACACCAAACAAACTCAAAGTCAAATCACTCGCTACTACTTTAGCCTGTATAAAATCGCAGGGACTGTAGTAGCGAACTCTGAAAACATGAGTCGCAACTATAAAAAAAAAAAACTATCATTCATTGCAAGATAAATTGCCAACACCCATTTTCCTACCTGCCTAATACCCAATGACCCACCTACCCCAACTTTGATTACGATATTTGACAAATCCCGTCTTTAATTAACTTTTTGTGTACATTGCTGTAACTCATTCAATAATTCAATTCTCATCCTGCTTAGAACATCGATGTACTTTACAGTATAAGCTAAAGTCGACCACTTGTTTAGTCCCTCGGTAAGAGAACTCGAGTGCATTGAAAAACGTCAGTCGAGCGCGAACGGCGCTACGAGTCGTTTGTGTAGTGAAAGTCGAGCGTTTTCGCGCTAAAACGCGCCCAACTTTTCGAAAACAAATAAAATATCGATAAGAGAACACTTTAAAACTGCCATTATCGCTAGTGATGTGTTTGAAAATTGTTTTTAACGGTGTTATTATGTTGTTTTAATGTGTACTGTCGTGGCGTGTGGCGCAATCTCAGTCGATACTCGACGATAAGTCACGGAGGTAGGTTAATACTTAGATGCATTTTACTCGTAATTAACTTGACATTCCATGCACTATCTTAGCATGTACATATAAGTATGTACAGGCAATTCCCATGGCATTCTTTGGTGCCTTCTAATTAGTTATCAGCGGCACATTAATGGCAGTGCCTTGTATATATTTGAGCCAAGGATTATTTTAAACAGTTTAAGCCTGAACGCAACCTTCGTACTCGAACCTACCAAATTTTTAGTTTACACTGCATCGGGCGGTTAGGGTTAAATTTATTTCAATGCGATTACTGCTCTTTTGAGTAGTTTCATGGTGATATATATATATATATCCTCACGCCTTCCCACAAGGGTCCCCGAAAGGGTAGGCAGAGGTGTATAGGTAAAACCCACACACCCACTTTCCGCCAGAGGTATATTAGGTGCCAACGTGACAGATGGCGTGTACATCGCCGTTACTCAAGCACGACTATACATACGCCTTTGAATTTCTTCTCAGACGTATGCAGGTTTCCTCTCGATGTTTTCCTTCACCGTAAAGCTCGTGGTGTGACTAATCACTGTACTTAAGTTCAGAAAAACTCATTGGTACAGTCGGGAATCCCGACGATATATATATATATATATATATATATATATATAATATCCCCGCGATATATATATATAATAATAATATATAATAAAATAATAATTTTCTGAAACACGATCGTAGTGCCACCTATCGGATCCCATTGTGAATTGAAACCATTCTCGAATCCAATCCAAGCTAAAGACACAGAAAATTTCATTAAAATCGGTCCAGCCGTTTAGGAGCGAGTTCAGTGACAAACACAGGCACAGAAGAAATATATATGTATAAAGATTACTTGAAATAAATTGACTATCAGATACAATACAAACATATATTTTTCAAATCGCCCCTGATCGGATAAATCCTTTCGTTTTCGGCCAGCGTTAACGATGTCTTTTTTATGACAATAAATTATATTACAGCGCAAAACTTTTCCACAGCTGCTCATTGCCATACACATTACATACATACATATTCTCCTTATAGGGTAGGCAGAGAGGGTAGTGTGCCAGTTCTCTGTAAAATAATAAATTATTTAGTTGGTTGTATCTGTGTACTATATTTGTTTACATACATACACATCATCACGCCAAGTCCCTAACGGGGTAGGCAGAGAGTATAGAGTGCCAGTTCTCTCTAGACTTACATACCTCTTTCGCTTCGTCCACATTCATCAGTCTCTTCATACATGCTCGTCGGTCTCGAGTAGGTACTCTTAACGTTCCCGTCCTTGAGCGTCCGATCGAGGTAGTTGGATTTAATTATTTCTTTACATTTAAATAAACAAAGAGAGCCTCGGTGGCCGAGTGGCTCGAGTAGTTGTCTGCAACACAAAGATTGCTAGTTCGAATCCCGACTGTACCAATGAGTTTTATGAACTTAAATACAGGGATTAGTCACACCACAAGCTTTACGGTTACGTTTGAGAAGTAATTCAAAAACGTATGTATAGTCGTGCTTGAGAAACAGCGCTTAGAATAGGCGCGGCCTCTGAATTACTTCGAACCACTCGGCCACCACGGCTTTTGTCAACTTTTTTATTAAATAAATAATTATATTCATATTTGCTACGTTTTTTATCAGTTAAGTCACAAGACCAACGAAGCCTTAACGTGACCTTACAACCAGTCATGTATCACAGCTCCTGTATTTGCAAATAGAGGTCACGAACTAATTTACAATTGCCGACGTGAATTGTAACGTTATGACTGATACTAAATACACATGAGTTTCATGAACTTAAATACAGCGATTAGTCACACCACGAGCTTTACGGTGCAGAAAAACATCGAGGGGAAACCTACATACGTCTGAGAAAACATTCAAAGGCGTATGTATAGTCGTGCTTGAGTAACGGCGATGGACTCGCCATCTGTCACGTTGGCACCTAATATACCTCTGGCGGAAAGTGGGTCTGTGGGGGTATTACCTATACACCTCTGCCTACCCCTTCGGGGACCCTTGTAGGAAGGCGTGAGGATATATTATTATATTAAATACACATGCATCTACATACTATACACACACATATCATCGCGCATATGTTTAGAATTTTTTGGTTCCTATCATTGTATTTATACTTTGCGTATTTTTTCATTGCGGTTTCGATCTAGTATCGTTTCACCGCACAATTTACGAAGGGAATAAATAAATCTCAACTGCATTTATCGTATTTTCATGCTTCCTGTGACCCATACCCAGGATTCGCTGTCGTATAATAAACGAATATCGCGACATGCGACAGACATTCTTGCTCAGGTTTGTACTGCAAAAAATCAAAATCAAAAATTAATATCAAAATACTTATGACATGGAAATAGGTTCACGGTTCGGGTTGGTCGTTTCCATGGAGAAGAACCGGCAAGGAACGCCAAGGTTACTCTTTTCAAATTATTTGGCACATCAAAATCGCCCTTTCATGAGTAATTTTGCAGGCTACATACTTAATGTACCCTGTCCCTAGCGCCCACGTGCGCAGAATGTGTAGGTACCCATACATAGCTTATAATTGACGATTGTTTCTAACGTAATAAAGAGGTTGGCCTTGGCCCCTGCACTGGTGGCGTGCATGTGATGGCGTAATGTACGTAACCAATCACTATTCATACTTCAAACCTCCCAGGTCTCCTCTATAACCCGCTCTACGGCTGTACAATCACAACAACACATACGTTTCGCCAGAGATATAATACTTAGTGCCAAAATAGTAAGTAATAAAGTAAACAGTATTTACGGTAACGCGACTAAGCCGACACGCGGCTAAGTGGGCACTTATAAAACGTCGAAAAGGGTGCACGGTTCGGGTTGGTCGTTTCCATGGAGAAGAACAGGCAAGAAACTCCATGGTTACTCTTTTCTTTGTGGCCGAGTGGTTGGAGTAGAGAGAGTCTAGAGAAAACTGGGCATCATGACATATGTATACCAGGAGTAATGTGCTGTTTGAAAATTGATTTCATTAGAAGTTTTTTCAGTATTTGTTTATTGGAATGAAATATATATCCTATATTACCAGCAATTAATAATATTTACAAAGAACAATTGAAACTAACTACTTACAGATAAAATATTTGTCCCAAATCGGTATCCCGAGGCAACGTGCCAAGAAGACTAGCAGCATTGCCACGCTGGATAGCAATGCTGATTCTCTGAGCGAGATATGTTCCAGCCCGCCTGTCACGAGAGGCCTCGACTAGACGGCGCGAGACCTCTTTAAAAAGATGGTGAGCCTCAGGACCCCAAGGCCCCAGAGTTTCAACCGCAAATGCAGCAAATATGTAACCTGACCCGAGACAGGCATACTTGCGGCGCTTGAGGCACTCCTGCTGAGCAGCAGCGGCGCCGGCCGCTAATAATAATAACAAATTTCTCTGCTGAAATTCATAAAAATCCGTTCAGTTTTTAATTGAAAAAGGAAAGGCCCGCGTGTAGTTCAATAAAGTAGCTTATGTAGTTTTCGGGTTTAAAATGTAGTAAACATTTCAACTTTCAGCCAAATCGGTTTAGCCGTTATGCGGTTAAGACCAACAAATATTCAAACTTACAAACTTTCCTTGATAATGTTAGTAAGATTATTAAAAGATGTTTTATTTATTTCAATTTACATACAAATATTATTATAATACATATTAACTACGTATAATTAAAATAAATGTCACGCGGAAGGGTGCCAAGAAGTCTGGCGGCATTGCCACGTTGTTTGGCATTCTGATTCGCTGAGCTAAATATTCGCCAGCCCCCGGGAGTGAGTCCCGGCAGACCTCAAATTTCGCCGAGAAATCCTTATAAAAATGAAGACATCCCACGTCCCCATAATATCATTATTATATTAGCATGTACATAAATGTAATTTGTCCGTGTGTACCAAATCATTGAAGAACCGCTAATTGTTTAAAGTGATCATCAACCGTCAGTTATACCCGGATGTGTTCAGTTGGTTCTAAACATTAGTTTTTGTTGTCTGTAAAAACTATAAGGCAACCAATATAAATAGGCCGATGGTTAAACATACAAACCACTTCACCGCTACATAGCCTTTAAACACCTACGCCACAAGCGCCTCTCAGAGGGTCTTGCTAAAATGGCACCGTTTCTTTTGGCACATAATTATCATCTACATATTATAAAACCGTGTAAGTAAGCCGTAGGGGGTGAGTGGTTCCAGTAGCCTGCAACACAAAGATTGCAAGTTCGAATCTCGATTGTACCAATTTTCTCAACCTAAGTAGGTACAGTGGTTAGTCACACCACCAGTTTAACATTGATGGAGAGCATCGAGAGGAAAACTGCTTACGTTTGAGAAGGAATTCAAAGTTACGGCGATGGACTCGCCATCTGTCACGTTGGCACCGAAAATATATCTCTGGCGGAAAGTGGGTGTATGGGTGTATAGGTAGTACATATCCACCTCTGCCTAGCCTCGGGGACCCTTGTGGGAAGGCGTGAGAATATATTATTATTAATTAAATGAATATAATATTATTATTCCCCTCTTTGCCTACCCCGTTAGGGACACGGCGTGATGAAATGTATGTATGTGTTATATATATGGCGGCCAAGGCAAAGCTTGAGGGCAGGTATTTGTGTGATGAACACGAGTATTTGTCCTTACCTTAGCCTTGGATGTCTTATGTATTTATGTATATTATCTTATATATCTATATAAGTATGTATATCGTTGTCTAGTACAAGCTTTGCTTATTTTGGGACTGGGTTAATTCGAGTGGATTTTTGCCAAGGTATTTACATTTATTCAAAGTAAAGGACACAGGGAACACTTATTGAACGTCACATACTAAATATAAAACTACAGTTACCACCGTTTCCAAGAAAGACTTTTCTTTCAGGCAGGAGACGAAACGGCGTAACAAACTCAGTTTTCTTAACATTGGTTTCCTTTCACGGAGGCGTAGAAAAAGATTTTATTTGCATAATAATGTATGAATGGAGATAGTCGGACCAGTCTATCTCAGTTCAAGGGCAACGCTATGTAGATATTACAGACGCTGGGAACAATAATAGTATGCTCACCCATTGTTCGAGACTAGTTTTGCAGTTTGTCTGATATGTTAAGCCGGGTCCAGACTAATGTAACACGAATTCTACGTGTGGACGTCACTACGAGCATTACATGTAACGCTCGCGCGGCGCTCGGTGTTGATCCATCGGCTGTCGGTTTTTCGCGCGAACACAAAGGCGCTCGCAGTGCTCGTTTGGATTTGAGTTCGTGTGCCGTGCACACTGTTGACGCTAAATTACACGTCATCTTACATTTCACGTTACACTCGTCTGGACCCGGCTTTATTGTCTTAGGGTGACGTCATTTGACTTTGGTAACGCCAGAAAGGTACACATTGACATGCTGGCAGTCACTTTATCAAAACTTTTTCTTAAACATCTTTGTCAGCCTGGTCTAGTGGTTAGAGCTCCTAACTGCGAAATTGAGGTCGCGAGGTTGATTCCCGCTGACAAGAGATATTTGTTTTAATTTCTCCGCAAGTGTATGCAGGTTTCCTCTCGATGTTTTCCTTCACCGTAAAGCTCTTGGTGTGACTAATCACTGTACTCAAGTAAAGAAAAATTCATTGGTGTAGTCTGGAATTCGTACTAGTAACCTTTGTGTTTGCAGGCACTCGACCACCACGGTTCTGTGTATACAAGTACCTAATTATATCTAAACATTTAACTCATAATAGAGTTAGCGTCTCGGTCCGCTGCCAATAGACCTTGCCACTTAATTTTTTATACAGAAGATGGCATGAGAACTAACTTGTTTTTACTTACCGATGCTGTCATTAAGGATAAAAGTACACTGTTTACCTATTACCTTGTCTTCAAGGGTACATTGCCATTTAACACTTTGAAACTACTGACCTCTAACTAGCCCTGGATTTTTTCGAACTAGGGCAAAGACTTGATAGTGGCGCCCCCTTTAAAAGTCAAATTAACAATCCAGAGAATAACGACCGATGGACGATAGTCGCTTTATAGAATTACTTTTTATTATATAACCTTAACCTCACTTCAGTTAAGTGATTAGTCACACAACGAGCTTTACAGTGAAAGAAAATATTGAGAGGAAACCTGCATACGTCTGGGAAGAAATTCAAATACGTTTGTATAGTCGTACTTGAGTAACGGCGATGGACTCGCCATATGTCATGTTGGCACATATATCTTTGGCTGAAAATGGGTGTGTGGGTATCTAAACACCTCTGCCTACACCTTCGAGGACTCTTGTGGCAAGGCGTGAGGGTATATTATTTATTTATTTATTAAAACTTCCTGCAAAACATTTTGCTAAGGCGAACTTAATGCCGAAGGCATTCTCTACCAGTTAACCTTTGGGTGATGCAGAGATAGGCATGGCAGGCTATAAAAGAAATAAATAGTTTATATATGTTTTAATGTGATATCTTTATATATTCTTAAGTCTCGAAGACGAAGTCCTGATAGTTTGGCTACTACCGCCTCTGGATGCTTGCAACTCCTGGGGCTTCCCTCGTGTGTCTGCTAGAATCTCTTGATAACAATTCATTCCTCAATCCAATAGCACTAATAGGTACAGTAATAATAATAATAATAAATACCTGGGACAATTCCACACAAATTGACCTAGTCCCAAATTAAGCAAAGCTTGTGTTATGGTAACTAGACAACGATATATTTACTTATATAGATAGATATATACTTAAATACATAGGACATCCAAGACTAAGGTACAAATATTCGTGTTCATCACACAAATATCTGCCCTCAGCGGGATTCGAACCCGTGACCTCAAGTTTCGCAGTCAGGAGCTCTAACCACTAGACCAGACGGTCGTCAGTAGTAACATTTCCGTCAGTTACGGCCAATGGTTGACCTTGAGACCTAGCCGATGCAACGCTTTCTATTGCCATCTTGTTTACTTCAGGTTCACTTACTACTTGAATGGTTAGACTTATTAATATCTTCTGCTTGAGGTCCCAAGGGCATGGGGAGGTGTACAGGTGACAGATGACGAGTCCACGGCTTTACGGTGAAGGAATACATCGAAGTGTAAAGCGGCATACGTCTGAGAAACAATTCAAAGGCGTATGTATAGTCGTGCTTGAGTAACGGCGATGGACTCGCCATCTGTCACGTTGGCACCTAATATACCTCTGGCGGAAAGTGGGTGTGTGGGTATTACCTATACACCTCTGCCTACCCCTTCGGGGACCCTTGTGGGAAGGCGTGAGTGAGTATAGTCGTGCTTGAGTAAGGTCGATTGACTCGCCATCTATCTTATATATAAAACTAGGATTAATAATTACAAGTAATTTTATTGCAGTCCACAGAAAAAGAGGGGACTATTAGAATAGTCCCCTCTTATACAGGTTCTTGGAACTTAAAGAGATCCCAGACCATGTAATATTATGATCTCCGGCGAAAAGTGAGTGTGTGGGGGGTGCTTCACATAAATGATTAGCTTTTTCGTCCGTCCGTTACATTTGATTTGGGATTCTACCTGAGTATTTCTACCTCATGTCTTGTTATGTCAATTCGATCCCTTATGAGGTATATTTGGTGGTCAATTAATTATACAATCAACCAAGAAACCATTGTCTAGTAGAACAACAACTCGAGGCTCACAATCGGCGGTTAAAACCAACTTTAAAACAACGTTTTCTCCGGAACTGTAAACCTGTTGATAGACTTATTGCAAACAATACCGCGTTAGAACTCTCTCTGACACTCGCTTGACACTCGATGCTCAACATTTAATGACCTTCACATTCATGAAGTTCGCCCGGTAGCCGGTTATTTTCAATCCTTCACGTCCCATGAAATTTTATCCAAATTCGAATAGATTTAAAAGCATTACAAGATCAAGCCAATATTCATAGAGTTTTCAAAACTAACATACACTGATTTGTCACATCACGAGCACATTTCACATCTTTGCCTACCCCGTTAGGGACTTGGCGTGATGATGTGTATGTATGTATGAGCTTTATGGTGAAGGCAAACATCGAGAGGAAACCTGCATACGCTCAAGAAGAAATTCAAAGACGCATGTATAGTCGTGCTTCAGGAACGGTGGTGGAGTCACCGTGATGTTGGTACCTAAAAAAAAGTAGATGGATACACCTCTGCCTACCCCTTGTGGGAAGGCGTGAAGATATACTTTTGGTCCAAAATTCCAACATATTTTTTTAGCCCAAGCCAAAGAGTCAAGGTCTATATTTTTGCCAGAGGCCAATAGGGCCTAGGACAAGATCAATATTCATAGTCCCAGTATTATTTGTTCATTGGTATGTAAAGTCTGCAATAGCAATCCTTCAGTTACATAACCAGTAACCTTGGCGTCATCTCGTGACTGGTTTCCGGTTCAGAGCAGTTTAAAAACTACGTCCATGTGAGTAGGTATCTCGGCGCAGTTCCAAGCATTTGCAATTTAAATTGTTCATAATAAATATGATAATGTTAATAATATGCTGGTACTTAATTGTTGGAAATAATTACAGTATTCGCTTTAAGCTTAAAAAGCGTAGGTAATTAGCGAAATAATTTTGTTTGTATATTTCAAACCTTTTTGAAGCTTTGTCCCCGGTTTCATGCGCAGGATGCTGCAACCAATCAAATCAACGATCAGATTAACTTACATATATAAAAAAATAAGTTACTTCTCATAACATTAGCTATCTGCCAGTTAAAGTCTCGACAAAATCGATTCAACTGTTTCGAAGATTTATCGAAACAGGCACTGAAATACCAAGACGGAATGATTTGTTATCACCACTACATCCCTTAGTAGGAGTAGGCAGAGTGTATAGTTTTATATTTCTTTGTCTCTGATTTCTATGTATATAGGCATATTTTTATCTACATAAGTATATATATCGTTGTCTAGCTCCCGTAGTACCAGCGTTGCTTACTTTGGGACTGGGTCAATTTGTGTGTTTTACAAGGTTTGTGTGTGGACGAAGCGAAAGAGGTATGTAAGTCTAGAGAGAACTGGCGCTCTATACTCTCTGCCTACCCCGTTAGGGACTTGGCGTGATGATATGTATGTACAAGGTATTTGTTTATTTCTGGACTCTGGGCTTAAGACTCCTATCATAAGTCTCTTCACTCATTCTCACTAGTTCATTGAGACACTTCTGTTAATTCAATATACATATATATATGTTTCGTGCTCACATCATCCTACTATAAAATATAATTTCCTACTTATATTTTTTTTTTTTTTATTATTATTATTTATTTCTCTATTATTTGAAAAAGCCGAGGTGGCCGAGTGGTTCGAGCAGTTGCCTGCGACGCAAAGGTCGCAAGTTCGAATCCCGACTGTACCAATGAGTTTTTCTGAACTTAAGTACAGTGATTAGTCACACCACGAGCTTTACGGTGAAGGAAAACATCGGGAGGAAACCTGCATACGTCTGAGAAGAAATTCAAAGGCGTATGTATAGTCGTGCTTGAGTAACGGCGATGGACTCGCCATCTGTCACGTTGGCACCTAATATACCTCTGGCGGAAAGTGGGTGTGTGGGTATTACCTATACACGTCTGCCTACCCCTTCCGGGACCCTTGTGGGAAGGCGTGAGGATATATTATTATTATTTGACAGTCGCAATTATCTGTTACCTCAATACGATTCTAACAGATGGAGATATCTGCTGACTGGAATGAAATTCATTTTATAGTGAAGATAGTGCAGTGAAAGTATTCCATCCCCATGACTGATGTTCCCTTCCTGAAAACCTTAGCCACAGCAACGCGTGGCCGGTCAGCTAGTAATATATTATAGTTCCTCTCAATTTCTGGCGTCCATTGCGCTGGTTCACATGACAAAACAAACAATGGTTCCGCTTGGCTAGCCATCTGGTGATAATGGCGTCTCGCGGAGATGTCAGATAGGTTTTGTCACAAATAGGTAACTTATTTGGTCCATCAATCAAGTTCTTGAACACAAAGAATTCATGGCTTATATATTGAGAAGACCGAAAGGAACTCATTTACAAAATATTATAAAGAGGCCAAGTTCGTGAGTTTGTAGGGAGTCATTAATCTCTTGAACTTCTGAACTGATTTGAATAAATATATTTGCATCAATTAGGCCATTTATTGAGGAAAGCGAGGCTACCACCACGCTACTACCCAAAGGAGCGGAGAAATAATATGCTTTTAAGGTAAACATCGAGAGGAAGCCTGAATACGCTTGAGAAGTAATAAAAGGACGTGTGTATAGTCGTGCTTGAGAAACGGCGATGGACTCGCCATTTGTCGCGTTAGCACCTAATATATATCCGGTGAAAAGTGTGTGTGGGTTCTGCCTACACACCTCTGCCTACCCCTTCGCTTGTGGGAAGGCATTAAAATATTTATATAAGTAGATAAATGTCATCACGCCGAGTACTCCACGGGACAGGTGGAGAGAGTAAAGCGCCAGTCCTCTCTAGACGTACAGACCTTCGCTTCATCCACGTCCATCAATAATAAATCAAATATTATATAAAATACTAGTCACCTTCCCCGTATGGTGAGGTATCACCGGTGCAGGAAGTAAGGAGACATGCGCCTGCGCATGCGACGGCGCGCGTGCTATGCGTCATGCACGATCTACGCTACTAGGGTTGGCGACGAAAGAAATGATAGTTTACTAGCGGCCCGTCCCGGCTTCGCACGGGTGGACATAAGATTTTTTTGAGGTGAAACATCTATATAGCCGCACGTAAAACCGATTCGTGGCGTGGCGACGCATGCCATGGCGACGCGTCGCCACGCTATATGAATATAACTATGTACTACCGAAGCTATTCTAACCAATTCAATTATTTTAATCAGTGATTAAACTAATTGAGTTGTCACAATTTGAAATAATTTTTTGTAGTTTATGAAAGTAAATTATTTGATAAACTGTTATCATGTTCTGGAAAAATATCGTTATATTTTATTTTTACATTAAGTCATATTAACTTCCTGTCGTAATCTGTTCCTGTATGCATATTGCTTGTACAATATAATTGCGATGTTTCACATCTGTCAGGCGTCCCGTGACGTCACAATTTTTTTTTATAGAAGGAAATATAACCTATGTCACTCAGAGTGAATGTAGCTTTCTAATGGTGAAATATATTTTGAAATCGTCATAGTAGTTTTTGAGTTTTTCATTACAAACATACAAACATACACACACTCTAAAATACAAATCTTTCCTCTTTATAATATTAGTATACATAAGGCTGAGGCACTGGAATCCCGACTGTACTAATGATTTTATCTGAGCTCAAGCACAGTGATTAGTCACCAACTTTACGGTGAAGGAAAACATCGAGAGGAAATTTGGATAGATAGAAGAATTTCAGAGGCGCATGTACCTATAGTCGTGCTTGAGTTACGGACGGATGGACTCGCACTCTGTCACACATTGGCGGTACGTAAAATATATCTCTGGCACAAGGTGGGTGTGTGGGTAATACTTACACACCTCTGCCTACACCTTCGGAGGCTTTTGTGAAAATATTCATTAACATATAATACTTACATCACAATTGGACCCGATAGGTGGCGCTGCGATCTTGTTTCAGGAAGTTTAACTTTTTCACCCGGGCGAAGCTGGGCGGGACAACTAGTATTTATATATATAAAGATATGAATAGAATAGTTATTTAATTGTGACAGCCCTACACCCGGTGTCACACTCCACTTGTTCATGCACAAATTGATCGCTCACGTCAATCTTCCGCCTCGTTCGCACGCGTATAATCGTAGCATTTGTCTCCCTCGCACCTAACTGTGTAGCGTACAGTTAGCCGGACGGCTTAGATCGATGTCTGGTCTAGAGTATGGATATAGACAAATGTATTGTTATTGTATTAGTATTTTTTTAAGGCCGTTTTGTCTGGTTACCTCAAGTAGTCACCTAAAAATGTGGTAACAGGTTCATTCCCGGCTTGTGACTTTTTACCTTACTTGAGAATTTGCTATATCGGTAAATGGGCAAATTATAGAGCAAGTGAATGAATTTGTATATCTAGGGAGCATGTTCACAAGAGATGGAAAGTATGAAAAAGATATTGAAAGAAGGATAACTGCCGGAAATAAGGTGAATAGAGCCATGTCGGCGTTGATGGGCAGTAAAAGTCTGATCAAGAATGCTCGAGTTGCTGTCCACAACGCGATATTGGTACCTACCTTATTGTATGGCAGCGAATCCTGGGTATGTCAGAGGAAGTATGAAAATAGCTTGAATACAGTTGATATGCGATCTCTTCGAAAAATGTGCGGCGTAACGATATTAGATCGAATCCGCAATTAAGAGATTCGCAAATCAACTGGCGTGAATGAGGGCGTGATTGTAAAGATGAAGAAAGGCATGTTACGTTGGTTTGGACACATAGAAAGGATGAGTGAAGAAAGATTGACGAAACAGATATACAAAGCAAAAGTGTGTGCAAGAAGAGGCAGAGGAAGGCCACGTTCCAACTACCTGGATAAAATAGATCGGACTCTCAAGGACGGGAACGTTAAGAGTACTCGAAACCGACGAGCATGTATGAAGAGACTGATGAATGTGGACGAAGCGAAAGAGGTATGTAAGTCTAGAGAGAACTGGCGCTCTATACTCTCTGCCTACCCCGTTAAGGACTTGGCGTGATGATATGTATGTATGTATGTATGAAAATTTGTTCATTACACAAATACCTGCCCTCAGCGGGAGTCGAAGCCACGACCTCAAGTTTCGCAGTCAGGAGCTCTTAGTACTTGTCAACAGGCTGACAATACATGACACACTACGTAGCTTCTAAGATCAATGTCATCATTGAGGGGCTTCTGGGGGTTTTAAACTGCAGGAAACCTTACCAGTAACTAATAGATAATGTTGACAATCATTGCCTTTTTTCATTTAGAACATAAATATCGTCACGCCGAGTTCCAAACCGGGTAAATAGAGAGTATAGAGCGCCAGTTCTCTCTAGACTTACATACCTCTTTCGCTTCGTCCACATTCATCAGTCTCTTCATACATGCTCGTCGATGAGTAGGTAGAAGAGATATATTTCAGTGCCAACGAGACATGGCGAGTCAATCGCCATCACTCCGCGACTATTAATACTCCTTTAAGGTTCTTCTCAGACGTATGCAGGTTTCCTCTCGATGTTTTCCTTCACCGCAAAGCTCGCGGTGTGACTAATCACTGCACCTACATTTGTTCAGGCAATTCTCATTGGTATGACTACTATTTAAATACATATATATTTAAGCGTGTACATGTATTATATTATATTGAATGATATATATTCAGTCATTTTAATATTTCCCGTTTCTTATCCCCTCTATAGCCTGCCATACCTTTCGCTGCATCACCCAAAGGTTGACTGGAAGAGAATGCCTACGGCATTAAGTCCGCCTATGTAAATAATTTTGCAGGAAGTTTTTTCAATTAAATAAAATACATCCCTGACAATACCTACTGAAAGTTTTATGATAATCGGCTGAGTAGTTAAGCCGTGAAAGCGTAACAAACAAACACACTTACGCATATATAATATATAAGTTAGGATAGTTTTGAAAGTAGTTTAACCGTACTTATTCCAAAATATTCCATATAAATGATAATATAATCATATAATTACACACACAGACACACTACTCTCACACACCCATAAAAGCATGCAAGGACGAGAAATCGAATCAACATTTTTAAATTGACTTTCGTAATTCTAGAGGGAAATGGAGCTCTATTCCCTCTGCCTACACCGCGAGGGACATGGTATGCTCATTTAAATAGTTTAAATGTAAGTGAAGTCGGGTTAAGAATATGTTACTCACCTTAAAGTCGACATTTGCTTGCACCAGGGCAGTTATTAGCCACGCCAACATAACATATGTAACGAAACTGAATATCGTTGGCACAGTTATTATTGATCGCAAGAAATGCAAGAGAAAATATAAAAGACTGACATTGTTGAGGTTTTCCCTAAAGAAACATAGCATGGAGTTCTTCAAGAAGGGTGTGGAAAGATTCCTGCAGGGTCTGCAGTGCGAGCGATATCCCTGGTGTTGCAAGCGTCCATAGGCGGCGGTAACCGGTTACCATCAGGCGGACCGTATACTTGTTTGCCATTTACATGAGTTATTCTGAATTTCAAAACATACTTCAAGGTAAAGAGGGGTAGGGCATAACGGGTTTCCCGTTCGAATTTGGAGCTGCCCGACTGGGGCAGGACAATTAGGAGAAATTTATTGTGTTGTGTTCCTACGCGGTTAATAAGGTTTCCAGTAATGAGCTCCTTGGGGAGGGGGGAGGATTATTGTATTGTGTTGGCAGCAGAGGGATTAGTCCCATTATGTTGTAAACACAGTGTAACTCTCCGAACTGTGTGGCAACGCGCAAGTGATACTTCGGTATTGTAAGCGTAAATAGGCTGCGGTAACCGTTTTTCATCGGGTGGGCCGTATGCTTGTTTGCCACTCTTGTTGTATAAAAAAAAAGGTTTGATTCAAGGTTTGGAAAACACCAATGTCAGAGGAAAATTGCTCAGACGCACGAAAAGGAAAACTCCTTGAGAGACATTTTCCTGTAATATAACCTCAAGTTCATGCAACCTTAGCCTGTAACGTGGTAGACTTAGAGTGTACTATCGTTTGTAGTGTCTGTTCACCTGTGCAGTACGTTTGGCCCCTGGTACTGTCGCCTTATCTCTATGACGTCACGTCTCCTTGAATTAATTGTCTTTGTAATGAGCATGCTAACTTAGATGGTGTTAATAGCTTGGTGACGGACTATTTTATAAAAAAATATATATCCTCACGCCTTCCCACAAGGGTCCCCGACGGGGTAGGCAGAGGTGTATAGGTAGTACCCACACACCCACTTTCCGCTAGGGATATATTTTAAATGCCAACCTGACAAGCACGACTATACATACGCCTTTGAATTTCTTTTCAAACGTATGCAGGTTTCCTCTCTCCTTAACCGTAAAGCTCGTGTGACTAATGACTGTACTTTAGTTCAGAATAACTCATTCGTCTAGTCGGGATTCGAACTGCGATCTTTTTGTCGCAGGCAACTACTCGAACCACTCGGCCATCACGGCTTTTATATGTAGAGAATATATAGACTATTTTCTTTGTAGCGTAGATATTATATATCTTCAAGTCTGCCCATAACAGTAAGCAGGCAGGGTACGTAGGGGCCATCCTGACAGGTGGCGAGTCTATGCCGTACCTTAATTTTTTTTTCATACGGGTTCATGTCTCGATGTTTTCCTTCACAGTAAAGCTCGTGGTGTGATTAATCACTCAAGTTCAGAAAAAGCCATTAGTACTGTCGGGATTGGAGCTTGTAATCTTTGCGTTGCAGGCGACTACTGCAACCAAACGGTCACTATGGTTTTTCTGTTATCGGAAGTTATATGCATTTAGAATTGTCGTAAGTAATATATGTTTGTATGTTGCAACACTAGAGTACAGGTTCAAACCGCGTCGGTCTGCTTTAGTTTAACCTATCGCGAGTGACATCGCGTGCACTGCTAGTGTCGCTTTATGCGCAGGCGCAACCGAGACACGGAGGCCTCTAGGTAAAAGACAACACTTTCCAAGAAAATAGATGTATGAAAACTCGCTATGCCATACATACATACAAATTAATAGTTTCTATCGTGGCATTTAGTCACACTGTGTGCTCATTAAATTAGTAGAGAAAGATGCTCATTATGTTACGGGTAGAGTGGAAAACTAGATATTTTGTTGTGAGGCCGTGGTGGTCGAGTGATTTGAATAATCGCTCGAAATTAAGATTCGTTAGTTTGGGGATATTAACTTAATTTAAGAAATACTTGTGTCAGGTACTTATGTAGCTCAAATTCTAATTCCAATTCAAATTATTTTATTCAACGTAGGGGACACATGGAACACTTATTGAACAGCACATATTAAATGCAAAATTACCGATAAATTTACATACATATCATCACGCCCAGTCACTAACGAGGTAGGCAGAGAGGGTAGAGCGCCAGTTTAGCGATCTTATACGTTGTCAATTAGTGGGCAATTGTATGAAATATTATATTGACAGTTCATCTACAACACATGGCTACGCTCTGATTCTCGTACATTTGTATGCGAGGTCGGCTCGCTGGTTCAAGGGTGTTAATAACTAATCCTATTAACAACGGTCGTGCTATCACGTGTACGAATTTTCACTACATTACCGCTTGTATAACGGAGAGTGTTCTGACGAATTTTTCGACAAAATGAACTTGAAAAGAGTAGCCATGGAGTTTCTAGCCGGTTCTTCACCTTTTTGGACGTTTTATAAGGGCCCATCTAGGCCTATGTGAAATGAAAAATTTTGATTTTGATGCCCGCTAACTTCTACCACACTCTCATGGTCGACGGGGCCTTGTGGGAAGGTGTGAAGAACAAAAAAATAAGCCTATTTGTTTAACAATTGCATTCTTGCACGATGAGTTCCGCATGCACTATTCACGAATTTATCAATAAACTGATGAGCCATCTAAATTAAACGGCTTGTTCGAGTTTGACTCAGATCCCTTGATTCATCCTAAATTTGTATCTCTTGTCCACATAATTTACAACAAAAGTCGCTTCCGTTTTCTGTACGCTTATATATTTTAATCTACGTAACTGATTTTAATGCGGCTTCCTTCATATATCCTCACGCCTTCCCACTAGGGTCCTCAAAGGGGTAGGCAGGGGTGTATAGGTACCCATACACCCACTTTCCGCCAGAGATATATTTTAGCTGCCAACGTGATATACACACGTCTTTGAATTTCTTCTCAAACGTATGCAGGTTTAATCACGTTTTCTCAGAACGTCAAGCTTGTGGTGTGATTAATCACTGTTTTTAAACCAAAGAAAACCATTGCCGAACAGGATTCGAACTTGCAATATTTACGTTGCAGGCGTACCACGCGGCCACCACGGCTTTCTATCGCTAGGTAACTACATTAACAATTGTAGTCATATTTGTTTGTATGGCGCAACACCCCTTGATACGGAGAATAAACAAGGAGAGGCCATGAGTCATAAGATATCGAATGATATGAGTTACACACACATTACGCTACACATCACAAGTATCAAATTGTACAATTTCAATATGATTAGCTTATTTTTCTGCCTACTTTGACACAGTCTTTCTTTTGTTTTTATACAACAAGAGTGCTAAACAAGCATACGGCCCGCCTGATGGGTAACGGTTACCGTAGCCTATTTACGCTCACGATACCGAAGTATCACTTGCGTGTTGCCACTCTGTGTTTGGAGAATTATACTGTGTTGGCAGCATCATAGGACTTATCCCTCTGCTGCCTAAAATGCAGCTATAACTAGATGGTGCTCCATATAGTGAACTAAAATAGAAATACATCGTAGGTAACGTAACATACTGTTTCTTCAGCGTGTTATGGCATCTGTGTCTACCTTCTACGGATCTTTTTGCGGTGGTGCGATAATATTCCTCCAGACACTTGCATCCGACACAAGTTTGCAGGTTTTCGAGTTTAAGTTCCTATAGCACGATCTATTTGATCTAGATATATAGTTGGAAGGTGGTCTTCCTCTGCCTCTTCTTGCACACACTTTTGCTTGATATATCTGTTTCGTCAATCTTTCTCCACTCATCCTCTGTATATGTCCAAACCAACGTAACATGCCTTTCTTCATCTTTACAATCGCACCCATATATATTCGTATATAATTACTTTAATTACTATTATTATTTAATTACTTTAATCATTTTAATCGCAATCTCAAAGCAAACAATAGTTGACATGTTATGACATCAGGTTTGACAAACATTAGTCACTCAAGTGTGCAATCACCTTTGTTAATAATTAATTTTCATTTTTCAGGTATCCAGACGTTGATGTGTTCGTGTGTAACACAACTCCAAAAAGTTTGTGTGTGTAACAAACATCAGATATCAATTAAAAAACAGTGTTAGCTTTCACATTTCGAACAGTGTCTCAAATTCAAAAATTAAATTGTAATTGTGTGTAATCCAATTTGATTTTGGAACTGGTGTGTTAGACAACTGTGTTGTTGCGAATTAAGTTTTGTGAATTGCTATTTAAATAGTTTTGGGCGTGTGTGTATGATGTGTTTCGAGTATGGATGAGCCACAGACTATAGTTGCAGAGCACAAGACCTGCGTTAGGGTGAACTCGGCTGAAGATGAATCGAGGGATGAGGTGGACCACGAACTACCAAAAAAGAATCCTTTTGTGCGGGTAAGTCGAAATAATCTTAATATCTATTCCTGTGTGCCTAAGTGACGGCGACATACTCACATCTGTCACGTTGACACCTTAAATCTCTGCTGAAAATGGGTGTGGAACCTGTACACCTCTGTCTACCCCTTAGGGAACCCTTATAGGAAGGCGTGAGGATATTATGCTTTTAAATTCATAATTCATCTGTAGGTACGCGTGTTTATCACCTTACTCCAAAGTCAACCATTTATTTTGTATGTATATTTCAATGGGTTCTTAGATGGTTTGAAAACACAATTGGTGAAGAAAAACATCGAGAGGAAACCTGCATACGTCTGAGAAGCAATCCAAAGGCGTATGTATAGTCGTGCTGAGTAACGGCGATGAACCCCCATCTGTCATGATGTCTTAAATAAATGTCTGCCAGGAAGTGAGGGTGTGGGCACTACCTACACTACGGGGTAGGTCCTTAGGGGACCCTTGTGGGTAGGTTATATATACATAACACATAGGAATTGTTATATACAGGTTTTATTTGGTCCAGAAAACTACTAGTCAACTCTAGTTTTTCGCTGTCAAACCCGTGGACACAGTAACTGTATAATAATAATAAATACGCTGGGACAATTCCACACAAATTGACCTAGTCCCAAATTAAGCAAAGCTTGTGTTATGGCCACTAGAGATATATACATAAATACATAGGACATCCAAGACTAAAGTACAAATTGTGTTCATCACACAAATATCTGCCCTCAGCGGGATTCGAACCTGCGACCTCAAGTTTCGCAGTCAGGAGCTCTTACCACTAGACCAGACGGATGGATGATAAGGCTTGTTTCTACGCAGCCGCTGCAGTGGGCGGTGCGTGAGGTTACCGCTCCACTTGTGAACAGTTTTTGTTGACACATAAAACCATTGTTACGAGTGTTCTGGGAAATTCTCGCGGTATACGGGCGTCGTACAAGATTAGTGGTACTGGGGTAAGCTTGTCTTTGAATCCTACTATATATAGATATATATTATAAATTAGAAATAGTGGCCGAGTGGTTCGACTTGTTGCCTGCAGCATAGCAAGTTCGACGACCGTCTGGTCTAGTGGTAACTTGAGGTCGCGGGTTTGAATCCCGCTGAGGGCAAATATTTGTGTGATGAACACGAATATTTGTACCTTAGTCTTGGATGTCCTATGTATTTATGTATGTATCTATCTATATAAGTAAATATATCATTGTCTAGTTACCATAACACAAGCTTTGCTTAATTTGGGACTAAGGTCAATTTGTGGGGAATTATCCCAGGTATTTATTATTATTATTATTAATTTCGACTGAACAAATAAGTTTTTTTAACTTAAGTACAGTGGTTAGTCACACCACGAGCTTTACGGTGAAGGAAAACATTGAGAGGAAACCTGCATACGTTATAAAAAGCAGTTGTATAACTAATTACTTACAGATAAAATATTTTACCCAAATCGGTATCCCGAGGCAACGTGCCAAGAAGATAGCAGCATTGCCACGCTGGATAGCAATGCTGATACTCTGAGCGAGATATGTTCCAGCCTGTCACGAGAGGTCTCGATTAGACGGTGCGTGACCTCTTTAAAAAGATGGGTTCATCATGAAATCATGTGCAGTTAATAATTTAATGTTTGTTATTTTGTCCCGGATTAACAAAAGAACAGTGTAGAAGTCTCGTGACGTTTCTGCTTATACGCATAGAACACAAACTTTTAGATATAACTCTAGTGTGTTACCACATTCCTAAAGCGAAAACGAAACTGCATTGCATTTTTCCACATTTAGTCACGATTAAAACTACCTGTTTCGCCACTTAACGGATTTCCCCGTAGCGCGAGTAAAAGCGACGTTTAGCAAATAGCAACATTGCAACAGGATTTCTCAGCAACGAAAGTACATTGCTTATATACATATGAAGAACCGTGATGGCCGAATGGTTCGAGTCGCCTGCAACACAAAGCTTGCGAGCTCGAATCCCGACTGTACCAAAGAGTTTTTTTCTCACTATAAATACAGTGATTAGTCACACCACGAGCTTTACGGTGAAGGAAAACATCGAGAGGAAACCTGTACACGTCTAAGGAGAAAGGAAAGAAGAAAATGAGCTCATGGTGTAACTCACTAATATCAGTCAGTATCAGTATCAGTAATCACTGTACTTAAGTTCAGAAAAACTCATTGGTACAGTCGGGATTCGAACTTGCGACCTTTGCGTCGCAGGCAGCTCGAACCACTCGGCCACCACGGCTAAAAATTATAGATAGTAAAGATACCAGTAGGTACCTACTATCTGCAAATAGTCCGCAAGTTTAGCAACAAATCAAAATCACAAAAAGTGTCACAAATATTGTTATCATTGCTGTAACGAATTCTGAGCAAAATATGAATTATTTGAAAATTATTGTAAAAAACTCATCATCATATCATCACGCCAAGTCCCTAACGGGGTAGGCAGAGAGCCAGCCAGTTCTCTCTAGACTTACATACCTCTTTCGCTTCGTCCACATTCATCAGTCTCTTCATCATACATGCTCGTCGGTTTCGAGTACTCTTAACGTTCCCGTCCTTGAGCGTCCGATCGATTTGATCCAGGTAGTTGGAACGTGGCCTTCCTCTGCCTCTTCTTGCACACACTTTTGTAAAAAACTCAATAATTGAGATGGAGATTGAGATTTGATAGTCGATATTCGATTGAGAGAAAAACTCAATAGATGAGATTGAGAATAGTTAGAGACATCAACAAATTAGTACTTCTTTAGCTTCAACGTAGTGTTTGATTTCCTGATAATGGCCAGACAACTCTCGCCGCCAATCGCTTCCTTATTTGGAAGCTAACAAGCGGACTATACCTATCTTGGAATGCAATATTTAATTAGCAACTCGGGCTGTACTGACATATTTGACATCGCAAGGGGATTAAAATTCTTCTGACGGCCGTCTGGTATAGTGGTTAGAGCTCCTGACTGCGAAACTTGAGGTCGCGCATTCGATCCTCGCTGTGGGCAGATATTTCTGTGATGAACACGTGTATTTGTTAGGTTAGGTATTTGTACCTGTCTTGGATGTCCTATGTTTTTATGTATATATCTATCCATATAAGTAAATATATCGTTGTCTAGTTACCATAACACAAGCTTTGCTTAGTTTGGTTTATTTTCTTTTTATTTAGGTCAATTTGTGTCAGACTTGAAACTGCCCGATCGAAATGGCGCTATCTGCGCCCTAAAATGCGAAACGGCTTGGAATAAGTGGCAGAGGAAAACCACGTTGCAACTACCTAGATCAAATCTATCGGACACTCATGTAATTCGAGATAAATAATGAGGAAGCTACAGAGGCCTGTAAGTCTAGAGAGAACTTGCACTCTCTCTGCCTACCCCGCGAAGGACTTGGCGTGATGATATTACTGATTACTTCGGGCTTATTGGAGAAATGAGAAATGCCGTTTACAGATAGTGCCATCCACGAAGACGCGCCCAACTATTCTTCCTTATACATAGCTTATAGTGTATGTGTGCAACCTTCCACTAATGTGTGAGTATTATCGGTACACACTGATTACCTATGAGTGCACACGCACACTACAATTAATAGACTCGGGTCATACTCCCCGCATCCCGCGACCCCCTCGACTGGAAACGGTGGGGCGCGACTCCGTGGATGGAACTATCTGTATGGAAAATTCGCTGGACAACAAAGCTTTTCAATTCGTTTAGATATCACATGCTGGTTCTCTAACAAACTAATTCGTGTTGTAGGCAAAAACAAAAGCTTGTTTAGTGCGGCTTAGAAAGGCGAGGGCCCCTGAGATACACCTCAAAATAGTCACACTTACATTTTGTAAGCGATGCATTGTTTGGCCGCTCTCCGTGAGACAATTATCACTTTCTTTGTCGCTATTTTTATCATGGATTTTATTTTTAATAACCGACTTAAAAACAGAGACGTGTGGTACGAGGCTTCTGCAACGGAAAATTTACAACGGGGAACCAATGTATTAATGACTTTTTTATAAACTTACGTACAGTGATTGGTGACACCACGAGCTTTAGTGTGAAGGAAAACATCGAGAGGAAACCTGCATACGTCTGAGAAGACATTCAAAGGCGTATGTGGAGTCGGGCTTGATCAACGGTGTTGGACTCGCCATCTGTTACGTTGGTACCTAAATATATTTTCGGCGAAAATGTGATGTTATAAAAGTTTGTTTATTATTGGCTACTTTTATTTTAGAAACCGTAACTTATAACATCTTTTTACAATAGCTATCTGACAGTGAAAGTCCCGTCAGAGATTAGCCGGAACAGACAGAAAAACATTTTAAAAATTTAATTTTGGTAGTTATATGTACCGTGTATACAAACATCCTACGAATTCAGTAAAAAGCGGTTATTTTTATATTAAAAACAGCCACTCCATTTTTTGGTTTCTATAGATTGTATATATACCACGTTCCAAATCAAATCTAGATCAAATCGATCGGACGCTCAAGGACGGGAACGTCAAGAGTACTCGAAACCGACGAGCATGTATGAAGAGACTGATGAATGTGGACGAAGCGAAAGAGGTATGTAAGTCTAGTCAGAACTGGCGCTCTATACTCTCTGCCTTCTCCGTTAGGGACTCGGCGTTATGATATGTATGTATCTAGACATAAGCAATGCAAGCATATTATGATGTATTCGGGCTTCCAAGCAAATATTCAGAATGTCTTATTGTGAGTACGTTTGTTCGTGCACCTTGTAAGAAAGGTATCGTTATCAAGACAGGGTGAAAATAACCATTCATTAAGCATGCTTTGAACGCAAGTTGGTGGCACGACTTTACGTTTAAAATATTTTTTTTTCACTCTTAATAACAATATTTTCCTTCCCCGCACTACTCGTGGTGTGACAAATAACTGAACTTACGTTCAGGTGAACTAAGAGCTTGGCTACATACCCACACAGCCATCGTCAGATAATAATTAATAATATCCTCACGCCTTCCCGCAAGGGTCCCCGAAGGGGTAGGCAGAGGTGTATAGGTAATACCCACACACCCACTTTCCGCCAGAGGTATATCAGGTGCCAACGTGGCAGATGGCGAGTCCATCGCCGTTACTCAAGCACGACTATACATACGCCTTTGAATTTCTTCTCAGACGTATGCAGGTTTCCTCTCGATGTTTTCCTTCACCGTAAAGCTCGTGGTGTGACTAATCACTGTACTTAAGTTCAGAAAAAGTCATTGCTACAGTCGGGATTCGGACTTGCGACCTTTGCGTCGCAGGCAACTGCTCGAACCACTCGGCCACCACGGCTCCGGATAATAATAGGTTATTAAAAATATTAGAAAGCCGTGGTGGCCGAGTGGTTCGAGTAGTTGCCTGCAACATAAGCACAGGGATTAGTCACACCACGAGCTTTACGCTGAAGGAAAATATGTAGAAGAAAAACGTATATATAAGAGAAAGTAATCCTTAGAAACGGCAGTGGACTCGCATTTATAACTTGTAGGAAGGCGTGAGGATAGAAAGTTTCCTCACGCACTACAAGGGTCCTCGAAGGGGTAGGCAGAGATGTATTTTAGGTGCCAACGCGACAGATGGCTTGTCCATCGCTGTTACTCAAGCACGACTAATATTTTTGAATTTGAATTGCCTTTGAATTGCTTCCGTATGCAGGTTTCCTCTCGATGTTTTCCTTCACCGTAAAGCTCGTGGTGTCACTAATCACTGTACTTAAGTTCAGAAAAACTCACTACGAACTTTGTGTCGCAGGCAACCGCTCAAACCATTCGGCCACCAAGGCATTTTTATAACGTCAGCACCTAAGTAAGTCTCAGATAAAAGAGGTGTAATTGCACCTCTGCTAACTCGTGTTAAAATAATTATAATAATAATATATCCTCACGCCTTCCCACAAGGGTCCCCGAAGGGGTAGGCAGAGGTGTATAGGTAATACCCACTTTCCGCCAGAGGTATATCAATTAACTCGTGTTAATGTCGTCATATTTAAGCGTGCAAACAGGACAGACTTACATACATATACATATCATCACGCCGAGTCTCTAACGGGGTAGGCAGAGAGAATAGAGTGCCAGTTCTCTAAACTTGCATACCTTTTCCACTTCGTCCACATTCATCAGTCTCTTCTTACATGCTCGTCGATTTCAAGAGTCCTACTCGGCAGTTTTACAGATGTATTATTCTTTCATTTATATTTTACATTCAAGCATTCTTGAAGTATGATTACAATATTGTTATGGTGCGATCTTAAAACTCGATAAGCGCCTTGATGCCGTCGCGATCAAACTCACACCCCCCGCGAGCTCCGTGGGCCGACAAAGGGAAGACAATTATCTCTCTCATTGTATGTAAAGCAGGCCACCCACTTTGGATCGTGTCGTCATCCGTGTATCGTCGATAGAATACACGCTCGTAGCGAGTTGAATGACAGTTCATACACAAGAAATCACTTTGGTGTTTATGAAATCTGACTGTTTTGTTGTTAAAGTTTATCTTCAAGGGTCTCCGATGGGGTAGGCGGAGGACAACAATTGCATTTCGCTGGAGATATATTGACGTGCCAGTCTATCGGCGTTTCGGCAATGTATAGACGCATACAATACGTTACGGTGAATGAAAACATGTAGTTAAAGCTTCGAAGTTAAAGTAAGTAAATACGAACCTTTGCCTTATTCTTACGGAGACCCTTGGGGGAATGCGAGAACATATATATCTATAATAGGGCAATTAATTAAAATAAAGGCTTTTTTTTATGTTTTGATGTTCCCATGTTTGCTGCTTTTTCACGGCATAACGGCCGAACCGATTTGGCTGAAAGTTGAAATAGTGATGGCTTATACCTAGGAGGTATCCCGAAATACATAAGCTTCTTTTTCAAACTCCAGCGGGAGAAGCCGCGGGCAAAAGCTAGTATATATATATATACCACGAGCTTTACGGTGAAGGAAAACATCGAGAGGAAACCTGCATACGTCGGAGAAGAAATTCAAAGGCGTATGTATAGTCGTGCTTGAGTAACGGCGATGGACTTGCCATCTGTCACGTTGGCACCTAATATACCTCTGGCGGAAAGTGGGTGTGTGGGTATTACCTATACACCTCTGCCTACCCCTTCTTCATATATATATATGTGTCATAACATAAAGTATGAAGAAAGTAAAACAAACTTACTTATATATAATTAGGGAGAGAGTACTTGTCTACTCTCTCTTACCTCCCCGAGACGTCTTCAACGTAATATATATATTTATAATATAATATATCCTCACGCCTTCCCACAAGGGTCCCCGAAGGGGTATATATATATATATGTATGTGCTCATTATACTTTTAAGTAAATAACTCAGTGAACAAGAGAGCTGAATACCAGTCAGATGCCATGCCCATATAAGGAATGGAGAGGCAACGATACGGCAGCATGGCTGAAATGTCGACGGGTTCTCATGTCGCCGGGCAGAGGTCACGCTGCTTTGTCTTAGCCATGCCCTGCGGTTCCACCCGTAAAATGTGATCGCTATTTCGACCACAATATTATTAATCATTGCCTCTGTACTAATTTCATGTATCTACTAACTGGCCAAGTGGTTCGAGTGACCTGCGACACAAAGATCGCAAGTTCGAATTCCGACTGTATTTGTGACTTTTCGCCTACCGGGGAAGGTAGAAAGAATAGAGCGCCAGCTCTCTCTATGCTACATACTTCTTTCGCTTCGTCCGTCTCTTCATACACGCTCGCCGGTTTCGAGTACTTTTGACGTTCCCGTCCTTGAGTGTCTGATCGTCGGAAAGTAGCCTTCCTTCCTTCTTCGTGGAAGTGCATCAAAGACGCCGACAGGAGCCCAGCTCTGATATGAATGCTGATGTAAGAATGTTTGGCATTTGCATGAAATTTAGTATAAATTAGATATTACATACGTACATATCATCACGCCGAGTCCCTAACGGGGTAGGCAGAGAGTATAGAGCGCCAGTTCTCTCTAGACTTGCATACCTCTTACGCTTCGTCCACTTCATCTGTCTCATACACGCTCGTCGGTTTCGAATACTGTTGACGTTCCCGTCCTTGAGCGTGAGATCGATTTGATCCAGTTAGTTGGAACGTGGTCTTCCTCTGCCTCTTCATGTTTTATTCCTGATAAAATACAACCAATGAAATCGATTTCTCGCAGGTAAAACCGAGGGTGTCAGTATACTTCGACAAACGCGATAACATATGACACATCAATTTGTATTGCATTCATTTGCGAGGCACAGGACACTGACTCATCAATGTCACTTAAAAATTACTTACTTGAAAAGATAATACATTATTTTGCATATTTTTAACATTACAAAGGATTACCTGCCACCCTTGGATGAGAATGACCGCTTACAAACCTTTTTACTGATATGAGAAATGGATATAAAGATAAAAATAATCTTCAAAGCGTGTTGTATATAGATGCAGAGCTTTTCGAGTTTTTAAAGCGTACCCAAAACAACTTTTTTTTTATTCAACAAGAATGGCAACAAGCATACGGCCAACCTTATGGGAAACGGTTACCATAGCCTATTCACGCTCAGAGAGTTATACTGTGCTTGTAGCACAATGGGACTGCTCTCTCTGCTGCCAACACAATATAAATATCCTACCAAGGAGCTCATTATTGGAAACATTATTCATCGCGCAGGAACACAACACAAAAAAAAAAGGCCTTTGGCCTTCTATATGGTGGAGGTCCTGCCTGCCCCAGTCGGGCAGCTCCAAATTCGATCAGGAAACCCATTATACACTTCCTCTCCTAACTTTTGATATTCATATATATCATCGCGCTGAGTCCCTAACGGTGTAGGCAGAGAGAATAGAGCTCCAGTTCTGACTAGACTATCATACCTCTTTCGCTTCGTCCATACTCATCAGTCTCTTCATACCAAATGTAAGCTATCAATAATGCCTATAAAACATTAAATATTCCCTTTAATAACTTATAGTCAAGAGTGAAATAAATACCTTCCGAAACAAGATGGTACTAAGCGCCTGTTCATTAGTTAATAGCAATATCTCTTGGATTGTCATTGCTATGAAATTTATTACAGGCGTTGACTACGCATCTTCAATTGATCTAAACTTATCACTCGAATGGATGGCTTCCTATTGCGCATTTTTAAGGTAACCTTTTAAGCCTATGATCATTATTGTACCATACCTAAGTAGGATAGTTATCAAACATATCGAGAGCCATAGTGACTGAGTGGTTCGACTAGTTGCTTGCAACATGAAGAATACAAATTCGAAGCCCGACTACCAATGAGTTTTTCTGAACATATGACTTTGAATTTCTTCTCAAACGAATGCAGATTTCCTTCACCATAAAGCTCGTGGTGTGACTAATCATTGGTACAGGTGTGATTCGAACTTACGATCTTTGTGTTGCAGGCAACTCGAACCACTCGGCCACCACGGCTTTATTATCTCCTACAATATAAAAAATACAGACAGAAAATTAACAAAATTAACCCTAAACTTTACACAAGCAATGATTTTCAAACCCTCCTACCGATACATTAATCAGAACTATCTTGTGATCAGACAATTGATCACTATCAATGCTGTACTCTCCACGACTGGGCAGTTTCCGCGTTCACCGAAGCGCATCTTCTTAAGGGGAATACTAACACTGTTTCATATAAAAATATCTTTTACAAAAACATAAATCTGATGGATCTGAGAGGACTGTGACTTGCAACCTACATGTTGGACTTTACACCCACTTAACCAATGATATAAATAGATACTAGCTGTGCCCGCGACTTCGTCCGCGTCGGATAGTGACTTTGCGCAGTATTTTATATTTATTTTGGATGTTTGTGTGTATAGGGGATGCCTACGTCATAGTAGCTTTATGCATGCAAAGTCTCAGCCCGATCGGTTTAAAATTGACATAGTTTCATACAAACTTTCATCCCCTATTTTATACCCTTGGGGGTAGAATTAATCAAAATCCTTTCTTAGCGGATGCCTACGTCATAACATTTAACTGCATGCCAAATTTCAGCCCAATTCGTCCAGTGGTTTGGTCTGTGCGTTGATAGATCACTATGTCAGTCAGTCACCTTTGAGTTATATAGATATATACCCTCACGCCGTCCCACAAGGGTCCCCGAAGGGGTAGACAGAGGTGTAGGTAGTACCCACACACCCACCTTCCGCCAGAGATATATTTTAGGTGCCAACGTGGAAGAAGGTGAATCCAATGAGCTTTCTGCATTCAAGAAGTTCAGTGATTAATCCCAGCACGAGTTTTACAATGAAAGAAAACAGCGTCAGGTGACCTGCATACGTTTAAGAAGGGATTCAAAGACGTATGTTTAGCTAACGCGATGTGTCTGCAGTAATCTTCATACGTGTTCTTAACTCCGGGAGTACATTCCACAATCTGAACGTGTCTCTGAACAGCCGAATTCGCCTCTTATTTGTAAGTCTGTATGAAAGAAAAGCAACCGTGCTTCGCCTTAACACTTGGTGCGCAACCAACCATTTTCCCAAGTCTCATTCGCGAGCGACCATCGTTACGTGCGCACGCGCCGATTCCTATTCGATATCACCTTAAAAGTATACCAACGTTATTCGGTTTTAACTACCTGTAGTGTTGAAAGTGGTGTGCTTAACTTGTGTTGTGCTTCGGAGAATATGTGACTGTTTTCCATATATTGTTAGTTATTTGTGAAATACAGTGGCTTTTAAATGAAGACTGTGAATATTTTGGAGGTAATTTCTTTCGTTTTTTTTCTTTTTATCATTCAATTCAACTTATTATCTGCCAACACAACTTGTGCTTGGACTCGCACGCGTATTTAGTAGCTGTGCCTTGCGGTTTTGCCCGCGTAAATTTGGTTTTCAGAGGAATTATTACCAGCTGATTTCTGGCCCAAATATCATGCAAATTTGTTCTGGCGTTATTGAGTACCCACCTTTCTCCAAACTTTTTCATTTTGTTCATTGATACGTAGAAGGAAGTACACATTACAACTACCTAGGTCAAATCGATTTGATACTCAAGGATGGGAACGACAAGAGTACTCGAACCCGCCGAGCAAGTATGAAGAAACTAATTAATGTGGACGAGGCGATAGAGGTCGCCAAGTCCCTAACGAACAAGGCATAGAGGGCAGAGCGCCAGTTCTCTCTAGACTTACCTCTTTAGCTTCGTCCACATTCATCTGTCCCTGCATACAAGCTGGCCGGTTTTTATGATGTAGATAATGTACTAAAAGCGCGAAATAATATTGAGTAGGTCCTAATTCCAGTCATCACACCCTTCCATCGCACCCTGCGTACTATATACAGGCAGGACATAATTATTTTTTTATAGAAGAAAATGTAACCTATGTCACTCAGGGTGAATGTAGCTTTCCAATGGTGAAAGATTTTTTCTGATCGGTACAGTAGTTTCGGACCCTATTCAATACAAACATACAAACAAAAAAACAATCAAATCTTTCCTCTTTATAATATTGCTATAGATATATATATATATCTTATTTTTTAATAATTTATACTATTTATTTACAATAACAACAATTAATAATATTTACAAAGAACAGTTGAAACTAACTACTTACAGATAAAATATTTGTCCCAAATCGGTATCCCGAGGCAACGTGCCAAGAAGACTAGCAGCATTGCCACGCTGGATAGCAATGCTGATTCTCTGAGCGAGATATGTTCCAGCCCGCCTGTCACGAGAGGCCTCGACTAGACGGCGCGAGACCTCTTTAAAAAGACGGTGAGCCTCAGGACCCCAAGGCCCCAGAGTTTCAACCGCAAATGCAGCAAATATGTAACCTGACCCGAGACAGGCATACTTGCGGCGCTTGAGGCACTCCTGCTGAGCAGCAGCGGCGCCGGCCGCCACCGATGTGTCAGGAAGATGGGAAGGAGCCAGTGTATCGACACACGTAGCGTCCCACACTAAGGGCCGACCCATCCTCCATGGCATCAGAGACATACCGTCCGGCCTCCGGCCATCGCCGCGAGCGAGACCGACTGGTTCCAGCACAGCAGGCACGCCGGCGCTGACCAGAGCCCGGCGTATCAAGTCATTTATGGAGGAATTAAAATCTTATTATATATATATATATATATATATATATATATCTTTATATATATAATTCTTCTGTGAGTGTGTATGTCACTGAACTTCTCTCAAGCGACTGGACCGATTTTGATGAAATTTTTTGTGTGTGTTCAAGGGGATCTGGGAATGGTTTAGATTCGCAATTGGACCCGATAGGTGGCGCTGCGATCGTGTTACCTGAGTAGTTTTACTTAAGATTCAGTTATCATTTTATCGGGCTGAAGCTAAAGCACTGCTTGTTCAATAATAAAAAGTATGTTGAGCAATCACTTGGACTGCCGCGATATCAATTTGAGACCTCGTTAACCGACTTTGCAATAATGGTATTGTGTTATTGTCGATAATGTCGCAACATACAATCTGGCACGTAGGTGGTACGGCCGCGTCGCTTCACCTGCTTCGTAAATATAGGTATTACACAATTCAGACTCTTATCCTTTACCGACGGACTATGGAATATAGTCCGCGCGAAGTTCTACTTTGGTGGGGCAGGGGGCAGGGTGATTAGTCACACGACGAGTTTTCCTGTGAAGGAGAACATCGAGAGGAAACGTTTGAGAAGAAATTATGTATATCGTGCTTGAGTAACGTCGGACTCGCCATCTGCCACGTTGACAAAAATATATCTCCTATACACCTCTACCTACTCCTCCAGGGATTGAAGACGAGGCTCCTTGAAGGGGAAGGCATGATAATTATAGTTAAAGAAATTATTTTATGAAACTTTAAGTTTATAATTACATACATATCATTAATTTATCATTATCATTTTTATGATTAAGAATAAAAGGCAGAAAGAGTAGAGCTCTAGTACTCTCTAGACCTACAGACCCTTTTCTCTTCATTTATATTCATTTGTTCAGTTCCTTCATACATGCTCGCCGAATTCTAGTACTCTTAACGTTAACATCTATCCGTGTCCAATCGATTGACCTAGGGGATCGAAACGTGGTCTTCCTCTATCTCTTCCAGACCCTTATATTTCGATATCACCTACGTATAATTTTATAATGTGGATGAAGCGAAAGAGGTAATTAAGTCTAGAGAGAACTGGCGCTCTATACTCTCTGCCTACCCCGTTAGGGACTCGGCGTGATGATATTTTTATGTAGGTATGTATACATACATTGTTAGAAGTGAGAATCAAACCCTTAGCGCGTTCAAGATCGTGTCATCGAGAATATCGTAGTTATTTCTTTAACAATAAGAACAAAAGCTCAATTATTTGGGGCCATCACTTTCATTTGCCGATTTAGGTCGCACTTTCGTCTCTCGCGCATCTCATACTTATTGATATTTAACTGTTATCTATACTTATATTACAAAGAGGTACGGTTTCTATGTGCGTTTGTTTGTAGAAAACAATATCTTGAAGCCGGCGTAGGTAACCAAAGGCAGTGGGGAAAAACTAGGGCCTCTACGGAGGAAAATCCTTCGAGATAACGCAGCGTAAGTCTTTTTCAGATCTAATACCTTCTAGAAGATACGTCGAATACAAAGAGAGGTCCTAAAAACCATAACTTAAGTTAATATATATTTTTATTTTAGGTTAATATAAAGCTTGTAAAAAGCGGTAAAGAGTAGGTAATTAATCGAAGGTTATGCAGGAATCTGGATCCATCTAATTTGTAACGGATGGTCATAACTTTTCCTGGCTTTATGTCCGAGTACGGCAAAATGGGTTACTGTTTAGCCTCAATGATTACAACTCCGGTTTGATTCCCGGTTCTTCCAATTTATTCGTCAGTTAAATTGAAAACGGGATTTTTGAGAGTGTTCGTTGATGTCATTTGTATAGGCGTTCCAGAGTTCGAAACGCTTTCCCACCCGTGTCCCCGAAATGGTAGGCAGATGTATAACAACACCCGCTTTTCGCTGGAGATGTTTTTAGGTGCCAGATGGCGAGGCCGTTCCTCCAGCACGACTATACATACGCCTTTGAATTTCGTCTCAAACGTATGCAGGTTTCCTCTCGATATTTTCCTTCACCGTAAAACTCGTGGTGTGGCTAATCACTGTACTTAAGTTCAGAAAAACTCATTGGTACAGTAGGCATTCGAACTTGCAATCCAAAAGCGCCCATAAATATAAATTGACAGCCTGGTCTAGTGATTAGAGCTCCTGACTGTAAAACTTGAGGTCGCGGGTTCGAATCCCGCTGAGGGTAGATATTTGTGAGATGAACACGAGTATTCGTACCGTAGTCTTGGATGTCCTATGTATTTATGTTTATATCTATCTATATAAGTAAATATATCGTTGTCTATTTACCATCAAACTTGTGTAAGTTTGCTTAATTTGGGGCGATGACAATTTGTGTGGACTTGTCCCAAGGTATTTAAATTTATTTTTAAAAGGTTTCCATTAAAATAATAATTAAAACAAGATAAAGTGCAATATTTCAAGTTATATAATCTTGTTTGTGAATGACAAGACGCCTAGGGAGTCTATTCCTAGCACTAGCTTATGCGAGGTAATATTACACTATTACAAATAAATCCTGCCTGCCGATCCTATACATTATTCAACACCTTATGATATTACTTCTCTTTGCAGAGATTCTCAAACGTTGTGTCTGGAATATATAATAAAATAATATATCCCCACGCTTTCCCATAAGGGTCCCCGAACGGGTACGCAGAAGTGTATAGGTAGAACCCACACACCCACTTTCCGCCAGAGATATATTTTAGGTGCCAACGTGATAGATGGCGAGTCCATCGCCGTTACTCAAGCACGTCTATACATACGCCTTTGAATTGCTTCTCAAACGAATGCAGGTTTCCTCTCGATGTTTTCCTTCACCGTAATGCTCGTGGTGTGTATATTCACTGTAGGTCAGAAAAACTCATTGGTACAGTCGGGATTCGAACTTGCAATCTTTGTGTTGCAGGCAACTGTCCGAACCAGTCGGCCATCATGGCTCACTGTTTGTAATCTATATTACCTATGCATATATACCAGTACACATTTTTTAATACCAAGTTGGTGTATGGTTATTATATTATACAGCTCTGCCTACCCCTTCGAGGACCCTTGTGGAAGGTGTGAGGATATATTTTTTTAATTAGTGCCGTAAGTTTGAGAACCAGTGCCTTAGTACATTGTAAGTCAGTGCAGGAGTGTCGTACGTGCATTTCCTGCCTATAAATGTTCTGAGTCCTTGCCGGTTATAGAACATGGGCTGGTGTGGAGACGAATTAGATATATAAATATATATTCCTCTTACTTACAGTAATCTATACTAATATTATAAAGAGGAAAGATTTGTATGTAAGTATGTTTGTATTGAATAGGCTCCGAAACTACTTGACCGATTTGAAAAATTCTTTCACTATTGGAAAGTTAAATTCACCCTGATTGCAATAGGCTATATTTTCTTTTATAAAAAAAAAATATGTCTCGCCGTGTGAAGCCGGGACGGATCGCTAGTATTATATAGAGATAGAATTTGTCAAGGTCGTTTGTAGGATGAAATATTGACCATATTTGAAAAGATTTGAGGAAGGCTTCCTGTTTGCGATACGTTATATTAGGTGTCTTCTGTCAAGCCATTTATGCTACAATGCCCGCTTAATGGTAAGCGATTACCGCCGAACACTTGCAACACCAGGGGTTTTGCTCGCGCTTCCGGCAGTAAGGATTTTTTTACACCCTTCTTTAAGAACTCCATGTTGTACTCTGGGGAAAAAGGGAGGAGGGAGCTCATTCTATGTGCTTATAATAAATATTAAGAAATACCAAGCAGCTGTTAGCTGTGGTTCCAACTAAGCACTTCCTCATCATAGTGTGATGACATTACGTGTTTGAAGCTTAATGATGATTGTCAATATATAACAAAAAGTGCAATGTATAACTCTTTGCGTTTCCCTGTGCGGCCGCTGAACCGGCCGCCAGTTGCGTAATATCCATTTGAAAACGTGTTTCATTCAAGCAATGCAGCTATTTTCTGGAGTAGACTGGTTTTTGATGATATGTCAAAAAGTCAATAAAAATCAATAAGCTTTTATTCAACGTAAGGAACACAGGGAACACTTATAAACTTATATACCTAAAAAAGGTTAATACATACATACATACATATAATCACGCCTCTTTCCCGTTGGGGTAGGCCGAGACCACTTCTTTCCACTTGCTACGATCCTTGCATACTTCTTTCGCTTCGTCCACTTTCATTATTCTCTTCATACATGCTCTTCGGTTTAGGGTACTCTTGACCTGACCTTTGTTCAAGACGTCCCTAATTTGGTCTAGAAACGTCCGTCTAGGTCTACCCCTTTCAACACTTTCATTCACACTCGCCTTATACACTTTTTTCGAAAAAAGGTTAATGCTTTCTTTAAATCAAATATTTCTACACCTGCTAAGGTAGAATACCTTGATCAATTTAATAAATACTATAAGAACGAAATGTACCGAATTCTGTGAAATATATTTATTTTATCTTATTGAACGGCACATAGTAAATAAAAAACATAAGTTACCACCGCTTCCAAGAAAAAAAACCTGCCAGGAGAAGAAACGGCGGAATATTTTTTAATTTGTTCCCTTTTACGTAGGGGTAGAAAAAGATTAAACTTACATATAAACTCTGTACAAGAGAAGCAATTAATTTCCATACATGGCCATCATTCAAATAATCTGATATTGTGTAATAAGCTTTTCGCATACGTTTACGTTTAATGGCAGCTTTAAACTCTAGAAAAGCTTCAATACTGTTCTTAGGTATCTTATTAAAAGCGTTTACCATGCCCGACAAAAACCCTTTTCTTTTCTATTCTTTGGAAAAAAAAACACAAAATTAGTCTAAAGAATTGTAACATTGCCAATAAGGTAAATTACATAAGCTCCCTTTAACTGCGGCTCAACAGACATAACTACCGGTTAGTTTTATATATATATATGTATACAATATGACGACCCAGATACACGGTCCGTTAGTTTGGAAGAGATTGCGATTGGAATGTCTGACATGCAACGGAATATGGTTTCTTTTTAATACTGACTTCAAATAGAAATGATGTGAAATACGATATTCTACAATAATATGTATCCATACCGTAGTTAGTACTGTGTAGTTAGTAGTAGTAGGGTAGTTGTCTGCGACACAAAGATCGCAAATTCGAATCCAGACTGTACCAATGAGTTTTTCTGAACTTAAGTACAGTGATTAGTTTGACACCAGGTTTGTGGTGAAGGAAAACATCGAGAGGAAACCTGCATACGTCTGAGAAACAATTCAAAGGCGTATGTATAGTCGTGCGTGAGAACTGGGGTTGGATTCGCCATCTGTCACGTTGGTACTTAAATATATCTCTCGCGGAAATATGTTCGGAAATTCGAGGACCCGAACGGGAAAGCGTGAAAAGTATAAAAAGCAATTCTAAAAGAGATGAGAATTTGAAGTCAAGCCAACCCAAAAGCCTAGTCACTAATAATATCATAGGAGCCCGTTCGTTCAACGTTAAATATTAGTTATTACCTAAGAGAAAGGTAGTGTTTTCACAGCGACCTAATGGCGGACGGATGAATCAGACCGCAGCTGTTTTCTCACAGAATTGTCGACTCGAATAAGTTGGCTCAATACCCCTCTGTACAAAATATGGATACACTGAAGCGCAACCCAAGTTCGAAGAGCATTTTTAAATAAAGACTCGAGTCGAGCCTTGAAGAATCTATATGTATACTAATTGTCCCGCCCAGCTGCGCTCGGGTGAAAACTTTAAACTTCCTGAAACACGATCAATTGTGGCCCATTTGTGAATTTAAACCATTCTCGAATCCAACAAAAGACACACAGCAAATTTCATTAAAATCGGTCCAGTCGTTTAGGAGGAGTTCAAAGACATCACACGTACAGAAGAAATATATAAAGATAAAATACAATATTCCGCAATGTACATATATACGTAGAAAGACGTGGTGGCCGAGTGGTTCGAGTAGTCGCCTGCAGCACAAATATTGTAAGTTCAAATCCCGACTGTACCAATTAGTTTTTCTGAAGTTAAGTACAGTGGTTAGTCACACCACGAACTTTACGATGAAGGAAAACATCCAGAGGAAACCTGCATACGTTTGAGAAGAAATTCAAAGGCGTATGTATAGTCGTGCTTGAGTAACGGCGGTGGAGTCGCCATCTGTCAAGTAAGCACCAAAAATATATCTCTGGCGGAAAGTGGCTGTAAGGCTACCTATACAACCCTGCCTACCCCTTCAGGGACCCTTGTGGGAAGGCGTGAGGATATGAGTATGTATATATAAGATACAAAATAAAGTCGAGGTGGTCGAGTTACTTGCAAGACAAAGTTTGCAGTGTATTCGAAGTTGGACTCGCGGTTGTGACATTTAGGTATTTGTCATATATACAGGGTATTTATATATACTAGTTGAATAAACTTATTCGAGCAAACATAAAAATACAACCGATCTTAAAGGATTTTTAAAAATGGGTGTGTTTTCACGTCTTCATGGCCGTTCATCTCAAGCGGGTGAAGATATCTCATTCCTCGACTAATTAATAATCTACCCCCACTTTTTCGTCGTAGCATTACCCCACAAAATCTTAAACATAAACTTAAAACTTATTTTTTCTATGAATCTTGAAAACGAATTCTTAAATCCCTACTAATATTATAAATGCGAAAGTAGCTCTGTCTGTCTGTTACCTTTTCACGCCTAAACTACTGAACCGATTTAAATGAAATTTGGTACAGAGATAGCCTAGAGCTTGAGGAAGGACATAGGCTACTTTTTAATGCGAATAAGCGTTGTAAGGGGTTGCAATAGGGGTGATATTTTGTATGGAAGCTACGTCATTTTTGAAGCTAGAAGCTTGAAACTAATTTTTTTTTGTATTATTATACATATAAATTAATATTACATTCTAAGTTTGTAAAAAAATTACAGTTTACTAAGAAAAAAAATTATGCTGCTTAATATCACTTTTCCGCGCGGACGAAGTCGCGGGCACAGCTAGTCAAATATATAACTCGCTCCACTAACCATAATAAAGATTTAATTGCTGCTGATGACTCCATAGCATTATTGGTATAAAGCTTATTGGTGGTTGTTAGTGTTATGTTTACCTAATGTTATTTATATGTTTGATTATATGATAAATAAATGAAAAAAAAAGGGCCGTGGTGGCCGAGTGGTTCGAGCAGTTGCCCGCGACGCAAAGGTCGCAAGTTCGAATCCCGACTGTACCAATGAGTTTTTCTGAACTTAAGTACAGTGATTAGTCACACCACGAGCTTTACGGTGAAGGAAAACATCGAGAGGAAACCTGCATACGTCTGAGAAGCAATTCAAAGGCGTATGTATAGTCGTGCTTGAGTAACGGCGATGGACTCGCCATCTGTCACGTTGGCACCTAATATACCTCTGGCGGAAAGTGGGTGTGTGGGTATTACCTATACACCTCTGCCTACCCCTTTGGGGAACCTTGTGGGAAGGCGTGAGGATATATTATTATTTATATATATATTATATTATATTATAAATGAAAAAAAAATATGAACAATCTTGGCTTTACGACTTAGGTATTTGTAAATTAATTACATACAATATTAACGCATTCGTATGACACAAAGACTTTCTCCGTGCGGTCGAGAAAGTACACATTGATTAATATACTCGTCCGCTGTGTGGCGAACATATTTATTTTGTGTAAATTACTCCATTGATTAATGCGAATAGTCGGAAGATTTGATGGGGACATGATGGTATCATTACATATCATCACGCCAAGTCCCTAACGGGGTAGGCAGAGAGTATAGAGCGCCAGTTCTCTCTAGACTTACATACCTCTTTCGCTTCATCCACATTCATCAGTCTCTTCATACATGCTCGTCGGTTTCGAGTACTTTTCGAGTATGGTATCATTAATACTTAATTATAATACCTTGGGGTTCTGAAGCTCACCATCTTTTGAAGAGGTCTTCTTTTTAAAGAGGTCTCTCGCCGTCTAATCGAGACCTCTCGTAACAGGCTGAAACATGTCTTGCTCAGAGAATCAGCATTGCTATCCAGCGTGGCAATGCTTCTAGTCTTGAAACGTGGTCGCGGCATACAGATTTGGGGCAAATATTTTCTGGTAAATAGTGAGTTATACAATTGTTTTATTGCAAGTAATAATCAGTACAACATGTTTTATGGTCAGTCCCAACTGTTACAAATGGGTTTTCTTTTTTAATCTAGATAAAATTATAAAAAGTAGTTTTTTTTTATTATTTAAAAGTGGGTGTGTGGGTATTACCTATACACCTCTGCCTACCCCTTCAGGGACCCTTGTGGGAAGGCGTGAGGATATCTTTATATATATAATTCTTCTGTGAGTGTGTATGTCACTGAACTCCTCCTAAACGCCTGGACCGATTTTAATGATTTTTTTGTGTGTGTTCAAGGGGATCTGGGAATGGTTTAGATTCACAATTGGACCCGATAGGTGGCGCCACCATCTTTTTTTCCACCCGAGCGAAGCTGGACGGGACAACTAGTATTATATATTATTTTTTTGGCAGGTGAACCGTAGAGCATTGTTTATACATACATACATACATATAAGCCGTATAATATAATAATAAGCCGTGGTGGCCGAGTGGTTCGAGCAGTTGCCTGCGACGCAAAGGTCGCAAGTTCGAATCCCGACTGTACCAATGAGTTTTTCTGAACTTAAGTACAGTGATTAGTCACACCACGAGCTGAACGGTGAAGGAAAACATCGAGAGGAAACCTGCATACGTCTGAGAAGAAATTCAAAGGCGTATGTATAGTCGCGCTTGAGTAACGGCGATGGACTCGCCATCTGTCACGTTGGCACCTAATATACCTCTGGCGGAAAGTGGGTGTGTGGGTATTACCTATACACCTCTGCCTACCCCTTCGGGGACCCTTGTGTGAAGGCGTGAGGATTTTTTTACATACATATAATCACGCCTCTTTCCCGTAGGGGTAGGCAGAGAACACATCTTTCCACTTGCAAGATCCTTACATACTTCTTTCGCTTCGTCCACTTCTATCTTCTATATAAACAAAAATCAATGTATGTTTGTGATGAAACGTGACAGGTGGCGAGTCCATCGCCGTTCTTAAGCATGACTATACGTCTTTAAATATCTTCTCTAACGTATGCAAGTTTCCTGAATGTTTTTCTTAACTGTAAACAAATTCTCCGTCTAAACCTCGTGTGGATATGCATTGTAATCGGCGACGGACAGTCTTTAAGGCACGTGAAGGAAGGCGAAAAGATTATTTTTTTTATTATTTGAAGAGTATAGAGAATAAAACGTGAATAGTGTGTACTATAATATCTCAAAGCTCGCCATTATCCGCACGCATCAACCAATTATTAACACGTCATTAATCGTAATAGTACCAATTTTTGCGCGCAACGATTCCATATAATATTTAAAAAGAATCGTTCACTCAATCCTTACAAGATGCATGCCATTTTGAGCTCTTTGCAACTTACAATACAGCCTCCAGTATAATCTGCAAGCTGCAAGAATAGTACAAATGAAGTTATGGCCAAGAACACGCGACTCAATCTCGGATTTTCTAATCGCAATACATTGCGTAATGGAATCACCTTTTTATCGTTTAGCTTAACGATCTTACTTGTGAATGTTCGTGCAGGGGATGGAGAAGAGTGGCTAGGCCCCGGATCTAGGGTGGGCAAGCCTTGGCCCATACACAACTCATCATTAACGTAACTTTGACACCTTAAGGCTTAACACCAAAAAGGCGTTCTTTAATTAATAATTCACCAAAAAACATTCTTATATGTACAGACTAAAGTGCTCTTCAGACGGTTTTATACCACATGCGTGGCAAACAAGCATGCGGTCCGCCTGATGGTAAGCGGTTACCGCCGCCTATGGACGCTTGCAACTTCAGGGGTATCACCCGCGTGTTGTCGACAACTACTCCACAAACAACACCGAAGTGGAAAGATGTGGTGTGAAAACGCTTTTTTCGCCATAGATATATTTAGGTGCTATCCTAAGAGATGGCGAGCTTATCGTCATTTCTCAAGCAAGACTGTCCATGTTTTCTCTTATATTATTTCCTAATATAATATTTATATTAATTACACAAATATTCATCTCCAGTAGGAATCGAATCTGCGAACAGAAGCTTCGCAGCAAAATGTTCTGCCTATCTACTACTAAACCGGATCCGTGCGACACAATTTAACTAAATTCTCCATAAAGTTACTATAGCGATGTCTCAAGACTGACCCTATAACCATGGCAGACAAACAGACAGACAACGCAATGCACAAGGAAACCTTAAGTGTAATGCACCCAGCAAAATGCTTTCACAAACATTAAAAAAACACCATTTAGCCAATAACATGATACTAAAAAGTAGTGTAAAGAAAAATTTTACTGTAGTTTTTTACACTTAGAACAGTTTAAATTTAACATTTATTTACATTGTAAACCGGAGTCGAACTGGTAGGTAAGTAGAGTGTGAACAGCGCATAAAAAGATCATTATTATTTCATGAATGACGCATATGCACGCAGACGCATTTTCGAGTAGTATCTACACGCCGTCGCATAAGGATCTCCGAAGGATCCCTAAGTTAAGATGTAACACCTAGCTGGAGAAGTTTAAGGTGCCAACGTAATAAATGGCGAGTCCGTCGCCGTTTCTCAAGCACGACTATACATACGCCTTTGAATTGCTTCTCAGACGTATGCAGGTTTCCTCTCGATGTTTTCCTTCACCGTAAAGCTCGTAGTGTGACCACTGTACTTAAGTTCAGAAAAACACATTGGTACAGTCGGGGTTCGAACTGGCGATCTTTGTGTCGCAGGCAACTGCTCGAACCACTCGGCCACCACGGCATACCAGCATCCTCTTAGAACAAGATGTTAACAAGTAACTGCTAACAAGTTCATAATGACCATTAAAAAAGCAAACCATTTCGTCCAGTGAAAGCGTTGCCGTGGAGAAATAGCCATGTCGAAGTATGGTCAGCAGCAATTAGCTGCCGAGTGCTTTCTAAACAGTAGGTACTTACTCTAATTAAGGGTTTGCAGTAATTAGATACTCTTGCACTGTATAATTTGAACTCCTCGTTCAGGTTTTCCCTAGAGAGTGCAGCATTTTTGCAAGATGTGTTCAGATGCCCGCAGGGTCGGCAACTCGCGAGTGATACCCCTACCTTGCAAGCGTTCAAAGCGGTAACCGTGTACCATGTACCAGGAAAACATGGAGAGGAAACCTGCATACGTCTGAGAACAAATTCAAAGACGTATTTATAGGCGACGGACTCGCCATGTCACGTTAGCACCTAAATATATGCGAAAAGAGGATGTTCTCTGCCTTTCCCTTCGGAACCCTTGTGGGGAGGCGATGATCGAACACGATCTCTAACATAATAAGAGTAACCACAGAACCGTATCCAATGTTGGATTTCGTAAAAAGTGTGCAACATCCCGTCAAAGAACTATGCCTATTGAAATAAAGACCTTGGCTCCTCGACCACAGAATGGTAATTTCAATACATTACCTGTTAAGTAATTCTTAACGCTTGGCTTAACACCCTCATATAACAAATTATACGGCATTAGATTTATTCCGTGGCTTAAACTCATATATGTACCTAAACGTGATTGAGTCTCACCATCTGTCACGTTGGCACCTAAAATATATCTCTGGGGGAAAGTGGGTGTGGGAGCGGGGACCCTTGTGGAAGGTGAGGACGTGATTGAGTTGTCTTCTAGAAATTACAGGGTGTTGTGAATATGTCCTCATGGCGATGCAATGAAACAAATAGCTCCGAAGTTTACAAAATGACTATAATATTAAAGGGAAAATATATATCCTCACGCCTTCACACAAGGGTCCCCGAAGGGGTAGGCAGAGGTGTATAGGTAATACCCACACACCCACTTTCCGCCAGAGATATATTAGGTGCCAACGTGACAGATGGCGAGTCCATCGCCGTTACTCAAGCACGACTATACATACGCCTTTGAATTTCTTCTCAGACGTATGCAGGTTTCCTCTCGATGTTTTCCTTCACCGTAAAGCTCGTGGTGTGACTAATCACTGTACTTAAGTTCAGAAAAACTCATTGGTACAGTCGGGATTGGAACTTGCGATCTTTGCGTCGCAGGCAACTGCTCGAACCACTCGGCCACCACGTCTGATGTTATATTCCAAGGAATCTTTACGAAACATTAACAAATCATACCTTACTCGTCCTTTCCCACTGTCCGTAGGAAATTAACGCTCAATAGTGTTGAGTATATTATATACTAGCTGTCCCGCCCAGCTTTGCTCGGGTGAAAAAGTTAAATTGCCCGTAATACGATCGCAGCGCCACCTATCGGGTCCAATTGTAAATCTAAACCATTCTCGAATCCACCTTAAGACACACAGAAAGGGATAGCTTCGCACGGGTGAAAAAGTTAAAATTCCTAAAACTCGATCGCAGCGCCACCTATCGGGTCCAATTTAATATAGCCTATGTTACTCGGGGATAATGTAGCTTTCCAAAGGTGAAAGAGTTTTTGAAATCGGTCCAGTAGTTTCGGAGCCTATTCATTACAAACAAACAAACAGACAAACAAATCTTTCCTCTTTATAATATTAGTATAGATAAGATATTATTATTATAGTTTTGAGTATATCGCTAACAGATAGACGCGACTTTGCTTTTAAGTATGTAGGGGCGTAGATATTCAAAGTAGACGACTGACTCAAGCTCCCTTGAACATTAGAGGCAAGAACATCATATTGAGAGTTAAATCTCATAATCTCTCTCAATCAACTGGCGTGAATGAGGGCGTGATTGTAAAGATGAAGAAAGGCATGTTACGTTGGTTTGGACACATAGAAAGGATGAGTGAAGAAAGATTGACGAAACAGATATACAAAGCAAAAGTGTGTGCAAGAAGAGGCAGAGGAAGGCCACGTTCCAACTACCTGGATCAAATAGATCGGACTCTCAAGGACGGGAACGTTAAGAGTACTCGAAACCGACGAGCATGTATGAAGAGACTGATGAATGTGGACGAAGCGAAAGAGGTATGTAAGTCTAGAGAGAACTGGCGCTCTATACTCTCTGCCTACCCCGTTAGGGACTTGGCGTGATGATATGTATGTATGTATCTCATAAGTGGGTGTATGGGTATCTATACACCTCTGCCTACCCCTTTGGAAGTAAGAAGTAAATGTTATAATTTACAATGAAAATAACTGTCGTGGACGAGAGTGTGGTTGGTTTGGACATATAGAAAGGATGATTGACGGAACGGATATACAATGCGATTGTGTGGAAGAGGAGAAAGACCACCATCAGACCTTAAGGAACGTCAAGAGTACTCGAATATGGCGAGCATGCATGAAGAGACTGACGAATGTGAATGAAGTAAGTCTAGAGAATGACTATTCTCTATCCGTCTTACTTTTGGGTGACATGATGTAAGTGTACAAAAAATTTGCAGTAATAATTTTCGATTTAAAATCGTATTGATAACTCGATGAATTCCCGCGCGAGTTACATAAGTCTGTAATCACGACCAATAGTTGTGTAAGCGAATCGATTTGGAATCGAATCGCGGTTAGTGAACCAACCGTGACCAGTTGGGATTGTTCAAAGATGTCATTGTGGATGTGACCTTAGGAAGTGCTTTGTTATTATGGAAATTATGTAACTTAATACCATGCCATCCTATTTATGTTAAGTTTAAAAGGATTCATTATCAGCAAATTGTAAGTCTAAGTCAATAGAGAACTGGCGCTCTTTGCATACCGCGTTAGGGACTCGGCATGATGTTAAATAAAATTTTGTCTTTGATATCCCGTTTATTGGCGAAGTAAGGCTTCGAACCCGTCGTGGGCGAGTGGTTCGAGCAGTCACAAAGTTGCTGGTTCGAATCCTTACTGTATGTAGGCAGGCTTCCTCTCGAAGTTTTCGTACACTGCAAAGTTCGTGGCGTGAGTAATCACTGTATTTAAGTTCAGAAAAACTCAATGGTACAGTCGGGGTATGAACTTGCAACCTTAGTATTGCAGGCGTCTGCTCGAACCACGGCACTGTAATAAAGTAATCTTGTTAATAGCCACATGGAGGTGGTAAGTCTGTCTATTGTATTCCACATTATCGTGAGTTGTACATTTACATTAAAACACCAGTCTTGAGTTTCTTCCCACGCATAACGGCGCACCGGTATAATCCGGATATGAGCAATTTTTTTCGGCTAACGTAAATATAATATAAGATTGACGAAACAGATATACAAAGCAAAAGTGTGTGCAAGAAGAGGCAGAGGAAGGCCACGTTCCAACTACCTGGATCAAATAGATCGGACTCTCAAGGACGGGAATGTTAAGAGTACTCGAAACCGACGAGCATCTATGAAGAGACTGATGAATGTGGACTAAGCGAAAAAGGTATGTAAGTCTAGAGAGAACTGGCGCTCTATACTCTCTGCCTACCCCGTTGGGGACTTGGCGTGATGATATGTATGCATGTGTATGTAAATATAATTATATTCATCTCTCCCCAAGAGTAACCGAATGGGCGGGCAGGAGTGTGTTTATGGTAGCCTCACAGCCACTTTCCGTCGGAGATAAATCTTAGGTGCCAACGTGACATGGCCAGGTCATCCATCGCCTTTGCTCAAGACTGACTATACATACGTTTTTTATTATTTATACATATTTTAATGAATACTCAAACGTACAAAAAATTTGTGATGTTAATAATGATGCCATTTGTAGTTATTTGTTTTATTTCTTCGCCATGGGGATGTATTCACAACACCCTATAACTTCTAGAAAAGAACTGTTCTGATTTCTGAAACATCCTGTATATACATATATTCAAAACAACAATTTAAATATTTCCTTATAAACTGTACCTAACAAACTAACAACTTACACATAAAGTATTTGCCGTAGCGTGCCAAGAAGACTAGTATTTGTGACACGCTGGATAGCAATCCCGATTCTCTGAGCGAGGTATGTTCCAGGGCATTCGAAACTTTTTAATATTTCAAAAAGCTGTGGAGGCCGAGTCCTCCGAATATATAGAAATAATTAAATGCGGTGAAGGAAAACATCGAGAGGAAACCTGCATACGTCTGAGAAGAAATTCAAACGCATATATATAGTCGTGCTGGAGTAACGGCGATGGACTCGCCATCTGTCACGTTAGCGCCAAAAATATATCTCTGGGGAAAGTGTATGTGTGGTATCAGTACACCTCTGCCTACCCCTTCGGGGACCCTTTTGGGAAACCGTAAATATATATTATTGTAACAAAAAATTATATACGTATTAATCGTCGAATGTAAATCGAATCGCGAGTTTATTGCGGTATCGGATACCGTTAGAGCATTGAGCCAGACAATAAATCGTGAAGATATTGCTAGGAAGTGGCCGCTACAGTGTAATCCGTAATACTTAATTGCTAGTGTTGGTCGAGTGTATCTTGTCTAGTGATGTGCCTTCACTGTAACACGTGACGGTTTTTAAATATACACTAAGGGTGGCCCACGATTTCGTTGGCGTCGAATTTTATTTAAGGAAAAAATTTGCGAATAAGCCGTAATGTTCCCCCCGATCTTCGCCGCAAACGCCAGCCCGCGCCGAGCCAGACGCGCAAATCCCGCCCCCAAATAATATTTAAATAAAATTACCAGCCCAGCCCAGCTCCCTTGCTCGCGATCCAGCAACGCCCTAAACCGAGGTTCGTACCCCACAGGAGGTGCCCTTAGCTGTGTTGCTTAAAAATAAAGTGCCTGGCTGGAGGCCTAGGTCTCGCCATTGACCGGTTAAGTAGCAAAAGTTCCCGGAACTCACGCTACAAAAAATAAATTATGCTACTCAGGAATAATGCAGCTTTTCATACATACATACATATCCTCTCTGCCTTCCCTTACAGGGAAAGCAGAGAGGATAGAGCGCCAGTTCTCTCTAGACTTACATACCTCTCGCTTCGTCCACATTCGTCAGTCTCTACATACACGCTCACCGGTTTCGAGTACTCTTGACGTTCTGTCCTTGGGTGTCCGATTTTGATATAGGTAGTTGGAACGTGGTCTTCCTCTGCCTCTTCTTGCACACACTTTCGCTTTGTATATAGATGGTAGAATTAAAATCGGTTGAGTTGTTTTTAGACATAAGTTTTACCGGGAAAAATATTCAAATCAAAAATAAAAAATAAATCAAAATCAAAATATTTTATTCAACGTAAGGGACACAGGGAACACTTATTGAACGTCACGTTTAATATAAACTAAAGTTACCACCGTTTACAAGAAAAAATACCTGCCAGGAGAAGAAACGGCGAAACAAACTCCCCGGTTTGCTTTTTTAACATTTGTTCCCTTTTACGTAGGGGTAGAAAAGATTAAAGTTACATATATAAACTCTGTATAAGAGGAGCAATTCATTGCCATGCCCTTCATTCATACATTCATAGCCCTGTATCGATTTTTCCTTCACCTTAAAGCGCGTGGAATATGTATGTCTTATCATACCACACAGCATCTCTATCCTACTTTGTCACTTTAAATTATTACGTTGTGCATAAATTTGTAGGTTTACGTAGGTAGTTTAAGAAGTTCCAACTTTCTTCTGAATTAATTCAATGTGAAATCCGCGATTCATATCCAGAATCGAACACCAAACTATGTCTTATACTAGTTATAATAAAAATGACATTTTACAATCTAGAAATAAATTGTCCTTGACATGTGTCTAGACAAAATCTAGATTTTAGTAGATTCACAAATATATTCAAATTTTTATGCAAAGTTGCTACAATTTACATTAAATAAGCGTGATTTATTGTAATGTAAGCTTAAGAAAAGCTTGTCTAATAACCGCTTACCGTCAAATCGCTTGTTGTTAGCCTTTTCTTGGTAACCAATTAAAACATATGCATGCGCATTTAATGTTTAAATAATTTTTAAGTTATTAATCTCCACGCCCCACAAGGGTCCCCGAAGGGGTAGGCAGAGGTATGTAAGTAGTACATACACACCTACTTTGCGCCAGAGATATATTTTAGGCGCCAACTTGACAGATGGTGAGTCCATCGCCGTTATTCAAACATACGCCTTTGAAATTCTTCTCGATATTTTCCACTACCGTAAACCCGTAAAGCTCGTGGTGAGACGAATGATTCTTATTTTCCTTATGGAATAAAGTTGTCGATACTTAAATTGTCGATGTGGGTACATCACTATTCAATGTAAGAGTATGTGCGGGCGCTGGTATCGACTGGAGGGCAAGGTAACGGTCCTGACTTCCTAGTAGCGGGACCTCACACGCCTAGATGTTGCTTTGCATATGCTTACTCTATTCCCGTCGTTATTACCCGCTTTCTATTCAGATTATATGTAATTGCTTACGCTCAAGGACGGGAACGTCACGAGTACTCGAAACCGACGAGCATGTATGAAGAGACTAATGAATGTGGAGGAAGCGAAAGAGGTATGTAAGTCTAGAGAGAACTGGCGCTCTATACTCTTTGCCTACCCGGTTAGGGACTCGGCTAATGCAGTATATTATATGTACCAGTACACCAAATTTCAACTCCGTCGGTCGACTAGTTAGCATACAAATTGTCAGTGGCATACCGACAGACATAATTGATCGGGCTACGTTTTCCCCTTTTGAGATTCTTTCTTCTTCAAGTGCCTTTCCAACCAGTATAGGTTGGCCATTATGTCATGAAATTTGTCCCTTTCTTGAGCAAGGCGGATTAGTTGTTCGGCGCTCGCGATTCCAGTCCATTCTCCCATATTGAGGAGCCTCATATTTCTACGCAAACTTTTCGCTTGTCGGTAACTTTAACCATAATATTATTGGCAAAAGAGCTGTATATCTGTTTTGGGATATGAATTGGATAGGTACCTAGGGGCTAGACGGCTAGACGGCAGTGCCCATAAGCTCAGGGGGCCCCCTCGGAGTCTCACTTACTAACTATATACTGAACTAGTGAACATTTTTCGCACATTCGGAACATAAATAAACCAGATTCCATGCGACTTTAATAATGGCAACTTAGTTTTAATTAGTTAATAAAAATAATTTACAATGTGCTTGGTCTTTTAATTTTATTATGAAGTCGACTGCATTACGACGAATCTGGATTACGACAAATCTGGAGTAATCGTCGAATTCGGAAAACGATGAACACGGAACAAACGCTTTAAATAGTTTAGTTGGGGCCGTAGTAAAGTTTTTGCCCCAGGGGTCTTGGTTATCTAACTACGCCACTAGACACGAAACCCTTATTATTGCCATTTATTCGCAGAGTAAACTTAAGCATAGACGAAATAAAAAATTCTACATGCGGGTATAATGTAACCACATGACTACGTTAGACTTCGACAGCCATGATGTTAAGGTATTGCGTAAGACCCGATCGTCAGTTAAAACATGCACACTTTCCTTTATGGTGTCAATTGTTGTTAATAGCCGTCGTTACTTTCTTTTGTTCTCGCATTGTATTACGAATGACCTAATTGTATTATTTTTATTGGAAAATGGTTCTATACAAAATATTGATGAAGGTGTGACGATGAGATGTGATGTTAGCACCCGCACAGCTACTCTCCGCTCGAGAGATATATTTCAAATGCCAACGCCGTTACTCAAGCACAACTATACATGTCTTTGAATTTCTTCTCACACTTATATAGGCTTCCTCTAGAATCCCTCTAGAAACTCGTGGTGACTGCATGAAGAAACTGATACAGTCGGTATTCGAACTCCTCTTCGTTCGTCCTCTCAAAGTTTTCCTTCGCCGTAAAGCTCGTGGTGTGTCTAATCACTGTTCTTAGGTCAGAAACACTCATTGGAACAAACGTGATTCGAACTTGCAATCTTTGTGTTGCAGGCTACTCGAACCACTCGGCCACCACGGCTTAATGCTTTTTCTTTTGTGAAGGAAAATATAGAAACCTATCATGGTATTAAGTATTGCTAATACTTGAAACTAGGCTGTAAATAGGCAATTTAATTAAATTTCACACCAGGAACGTAGGAACTTGACGTATTCAAACAGTGAACTCGTGTTTCTAAGTGAAATGTGGAGAAATTCACTCATCATTGGCGCCAGTGTCTCCTCGGGTCATTTATATTCACTCGCATAGCCGATGCTCAAACATCTATTAGAATCCCTACTTCCCTACTTAATATTATAAATGCGAAAGTAACTCTGTCTGTCTGTCTGTTACCTTTTCACGCCTAAACGACTGAACCGATTTAAATGAAATTTGGTACAAAGTTTGTCTAGAGCCTAAGGAAGGATATAGGCTACTTTTTAATGCGAATAAGGATTGTAAGAGGTAGAAATAGGGGATGAAAGTTTGTATGGAAGATTCGTAATTTTTTAAGCTAGAAGCTTGAAATTTTTTAGACTCTTGATGACATATACATTAATGTGACATTCAAAGTTTGTATAAATTTTACCATTCAGGGGGTAAGATGTAAATAGGGAATGAAAACAATGATTAGATGAAAAATGTAGTGCTGCCCAATGTCACTTCCACGCGGACGAAGTCGCGGGCACAGCTAGCTGTGTATAAATAAATGCTTTGTTATATAGTAGGTGTGTAGGTAGTACCCCCTCTCCCACTTTCTGCTAGGGATATATTTAAGGTACGACCGTGTCAGATGGCGAGAGACTATACATACGTCTTTGATTTTTTTCTCCAACTAATGCTGGTCTCTTCTCGATATTTTCCTTTACCGCCTAGCTCTAAGTAATAGCCGTGGCCGAGTGGTTCAAGTAGTTGCCTGCACTAATATTGCATGTTCGAATCCCGACTGTAGCAATGAGTTTTTCTAAACTAGTCAGTGTACAAAGTACAGTGATTAGTCACACCACGAACTTAACGGTGAAGGAAAACACCTACATACGTCTGAGAAGAAATTCAAAGGCGTATGTATAGTCGTGCTTGAATAACGGCGATGGACTTGCTATCTGTCACGTTGGCACCTAAAATATATCCCTGGCGGAAAGTGGGTGTGTGGGTATTACCTATACTAGTCTACCTACCCCTTCGGGGACACTTGTGGGAAGGCGTGAGAATATCTAATTAGTCACTATACTTAAGTACATTCCATAAAAACTTTCTTAGCGGGTGCCTTCTAGAACCAGTCGGCCTCCAATGGTATCCTCCATTTTTTATTTTCTTATTTGCACTCATTCAAAGTCGGTGCTCTAGCTGACCTGTGCAACATTTTCCACGTCTGCGCCACAAGAGAAAGTGTTTATGAAAGTAATTAATTTTCCCAGTTTCTTTGCAACATTTTTCATTTATGCTCCGTTCCTATTGGGCGTAGCGTAATGTTATATAGCTTAAAACCTCCCTCAATTAATGGACTATATTACATAAAAAAATAAATTCCAACCCGTAGTTCCTGAGATTAGCGCGTTCAAACAAACAAACTTCAGCTTTATAATATTATATTTTTAATATTAATAATAAAAAAATATATAATATACATAATAATAATGGCACCTAATATACCTCTGGCGGAAAGTGGGTGTGTGGGTATTATCTACACACCTCTGCCTACCCCTTCGGGGACCCTTGTGGGAAGGCGTGAGGATATATTATATTATATTATAATAATTATTATATGTGTATATATATATATTATTAATAAAATATAGTATAGATATGAACAAGCAATGATCGCGCAGTTTAAACGGATAGGTATGTATGATGTAACTTTTAAAATATTTTTGACCTCCACTGTACGAGTTCGTCAACAACGCCGTTTTTTAGTCATTAATTAACTTATACAGAATGTGCCAAAAAGCTTCAGTAATTTTTGCGTGAAAGAAGAACAAAATTGCATGAAGACAGGTAGGGTATAACAGGATTCCGATTCGAATTTGTATCTTCCCGACTGGGGCAGGACCTCCACCTTATAGAAGTCCGTAGCCAAATAACACTATTTATTGTGTTGTGTTCCTACGCGGTGAATAAGGTTTCCAGTAATGAGCTCCTTGGGGAGGGGGGAGGATTGTTATATTGTGTTGGCAACAGAGGATTATTCCCATTAAGCTACCAACGCAGTATAACTCTCGAACACTGTGTCCCAAGTGAGTCCCAAGTGATACTTCGTTATCGTGAGCGTAAATAGGCTACGGTATCCGCTTCCCATCAGGTGAGCTTGTTTTCCACTCTTGTGGTATAAAAAAAGTAAGATTCTACTTCAAAGAATGTTCCGCCTGTGATACTCAATTTGACTGAACTTTTCAGTACATTCTGTATATCAAATACATCGTGAACTTTATCTACGCAAGATCTGATGCAACGAGGAAGAACCAATTCAGTGGTCAAATGAGGTTGAATTATTTGAAAGTAGTCGTTACCATCTTCAATTTTGGTGTGACTTTTTACAAAGTTACGTTACTAAAGATTTATATTTAAATCGAAGAGCTACATAAGTGCCTTATGTGCGGATTTTTTTTATCTGTATCGTGTCTCGTAATAAATAAATTATATATATACTAGTGGTCCGTCCCGGCTTCGCACGGGAGAACATAAGATTTTTTATATAAGATATAAAAAATCTTATATATATGCCGTGGTGGCCGAGTGGTTCGAGCAGTTGCCTGCGACGCAAAGGTCGCAAGTTCAAATCCCGACTGTACCAATGAGTTTTTCTGAACTTAAGTACGGTGATTAGTCACACCACGAGCTTTACGGTGAAGGAAAACATCGAGAGGAAACCTGCATACATCTGAGAAGTAATTCAAAGGCGTATGTATAGTCGTGCTTGAGTAACGGCGATGGACTCGCCATCCATCACGTTGGAACCTAATATACCTCTGGCGGAAAGTGGGTGTGTGGGTATTACCTATACACCTCTGCCTACCCCTTCGGGGACCCTTGTGGGAAGGCGTGAGGATATTATTATTTTATTATTATATAAGAAAATATAGCCTATGTTACTAAAGGTGATGTAGGTTTCCAATGGTGAAATAATGTTTGAAATAGACATAGTAGCTTTTGAGTTTATTCATTACAAACATACACACACACAAATATATCCTCTTTGTAATATTAGTATAGATCTAACATATAAGCAGTGGATGCTGAGTTGTTCTTGTAGTTGCTTGCAACACAAAGAATGCAAGTCCGAATCCCGCACCAATGAGATTTTCTAAACTTAAGTACAGTGATTAGTCACACTACGGGCTTTACGGTGAAGGAAAACATCGAGAGGAAACTTGCATACGTCTGAGAAGAAATTAAAATTGGTTTTTAATATTTATCATTGGGGATGAAAAAGCTAAGGATAGGATCCTTTTTCACGCAAAAACTACTGAACGGAATCGGATGAAATTTTGCACAGAGATAGATAGCTGGATCAATACATAGATATGTCTTATACCAGAAAAAAAACTATATAATAAAAAAATATGCGAAAAATGAACCAGTGAACGTGAACACGTGAGTGACCAATGAATGAATATTCTATTTTCAAAACGTATTCTTTTTTCAAACTGACCAATAGCGCGTGGCGCAGTCCCGTTAGGATCGACTCGCGCGCAGATCATCTCGTGCTACTTACAGCATCTTGTTTTGGAATGTTTTATGAATGTCGAGATGAGTAGATTGCCGCTGTGTTGTCAGGTCAGGTGCATAGCGGGGCTGCGGCGCCACAGATGGTGACTTAACCTCGTTATTGCGCTCTTAATAATAACTTGAAAGTATCTTCACGCTGGGACAGAACCGTATTTCGGACTTTATTTATATATATCTATTATTATAAAGAGGAAAGATTTGTATGTAAGTATGTGTGTAAGAAATTGGCTCCAAAAGTGCTGGACCGATTTTAAAAATTCTTTCACCATTTGAATGCTACATTATCACGGATTAATTTTATTTGCAAGAAAAAATAATTGTATGCCAAAATGTTTAAAAAATATATGTCCACCCGTGCGAAGCCGGGATGGGCCACTAGTGTTTATTAATTTAAAAATAAATAACTTTAGTCTATATTATTAAGAAGTCAATCGGCCACCTTTAGCAATGGACGCCTGCACGCACGCATGTATAACGTAATCAATTATGGAAATTCCAATAAATTATTGCAATTATTGATTTTTCTTTTGTAAATAGTTACCAATTTCCGCTCGGAATTGGTAAATTAAAACAAATTGAATTGTATTTTGCAATTGTGTCTGCAAAGTATGCATAATTGCAATGACCCAAATTTGCTATGAAAAGTTATAATAAGGGTAGGCAATGTGCCGCGCGGGGTAGGCAGCGCCAGGTGACAATGCTTTCTGTACATACAGACCACATTCGCTTCATATACATTCCGAAAATATCCCGAAAAGTATAAGTAGACCCTACACACCCATCTTCCGCCAGAGATATATTTAAGGTGCTTTTGACTGATGGCGAGTCTATCACCATAACGGCACATCGTAAACGAAAGTGTGTGCAAGAAGAGGCAGAGGAAGACCACGTTTCAACTACCTGGATCAAATCGATCGGATACTCAAAGACGTGAACGTCAAGAGTACTCGAAACCGACGAGCATGTATGAAGAGACTGATGAATGTGGACGAAGTGAAAGAGGTATGTTAGTCTAGAGAGAACTGGCGCTCTATACTCTGCTTACCCCGTACTATACTAACATACTAAAATCTAGAGATTGTTTGTTTATTTGTTTGATCGCGCTAATCTGAGTCCGATTTGTGTGTGTGTATCCAGCTTAATGCAGTTAAATCCCACGCGACACGTCTAGTATTTACTAATTTTATATTTCTTTAAATTCTTACTACATAAGCGACAAATAAAACCTATTTACGATATCAAATTAAAAAGTTTACGAAATAACCAGCCATTATGAATAAAATGAAAAAGTTGCAAATAATGTGTTCTATTTCTGAATTCAAATTATACATCAACTCAACATACACGTACCCGTTTCCATCACCTGTCAAACATGACAGATAAATAAGTGTGGTGAGCTCGAAAAGTACCTGAACGTTAATAAGACATTTTGAAGGCGAAGTTAATTCGTGGTTAAATTTCACATCGAAAATAATGACACCGGCATAATTCGTGTGATGAACATGTTCGCATGTTACGCCTTCCCACAAGGGTCAAGGGTCAAGGGACGCTCAAGCACGGGAATGTCAAGAGTACTCCAAACCGACGAGCATGTATGAAGAGACTGATGAATGTGGACGAAGCGAAAGAGGTGTGTAAGTCTAGAGAGAACTGGCGCTCTATACTCTCTGCCTACTCTGTTAGGGACTCGGCGTGATGATATGTTTATATGTATGTAGCCGTAACCATAGATAAATTAGTTAAGTAATCTAGAATTAAATAATTATGGTACATTCTTACGTAGGGAGTGTGTTGGTGACGGGTTTTTATAAACTACTACATTACGCAACTCATAGGTTGCGGCTACAAGAGTAACACGCAACGCGACATTTAGTGGCATAATAATAAATAAATACCTGGGACAATTCCACGCAAATTGACCTAGTCCCAAATTATGCAAAGCTTGTGTTATGGTAACTAGACAACGATATATTTACTTATATAGATAGATATATACTTAAATACATAGGACATCAAGACTAAGGTACAAATACTCGTGTTCATCACATAAATATCTGCCCTCAGCGGGATTCGAACCCGCGACCTCAAGTTTCGCAGTCAGGAGCTGTAACCACTAGACCAGAAGGTCGTCATGGTGAGAAAGTCCATATAAACCCGATGGTGTGTAGTTTAAAGTAAAGTTTGTAGGAGATTAATCGCACCACGATGTTTATGGTAATAAAGGTCGTATGGTTTGGGCAGTTGCCTGCGACGCAAAGATTGCAAGTTCGAATCCCGACTTCACCTGAGTTTTTCTGAATTTAAGTACAGTGATTAGTCACACCACGAGCTTAACGGTGAATTATAATATTTTATTGTCAAAAACCATGGTATAAATTGGTGTTTATGAATAATTTTGTACATACAAGTTTTGCTGAGTTTTCAGCATGCAAATTTAGGTCAGTGTTCAAAAAATTATTTAACACTATAACAGGTATTGTCATTCAACCATTTATACAATTGAATTTTAAACTGGCTAGTGCTTAACAACTTAAATTTACAAGGTAACTTGTTACATACTTAAATGCACGTGAAGAGACAACTTTTTATATATTTACTTAACCTAGGAATTTCACTAACGACAAGTCTGCCTGGATCTCTACGATTTCGTGCACAAACGCCATCTACTGTTTGAGAAGAAAACATCGAGAGGAAACCTGCATACGTCTGAGAAGCAATTCAAAGGCGTATGTATAGGTGTGTTCGAGAAACGGCGATGGACTTAGTTATATCAGTCTTATTGTAATTAAACTTTCCGACGCAACGCGGAAGGCAGCGTATTAATAATTTTAATAGACTTGACATTCTGGTTTGTGGTATTCTAGAGGCTTAACATCTAAGCTTTTAATATACCTTAGAACGAAAGGGTCAACAACCTAGCTAATAAGCCTTAGACGGGAATGCAACTAGTTTTTCCTAAGGAAATCTTTGTATCATCGCGCCAAGTCCCTCGCAGTTGGCTTAGTACAAAGAGCTAGCTAGCGTTCTCTCTAGTCTTCAGTATCTCTTGTGCTTCAAATTAATCAGTCTCTTTATACTGCCCAGTCTAGTACTCTCGAGGTTTTCATCCCTGAGTGTACTACACATGATATTTGTTTTCTTTCAGAAAAAAACTACTTTCGAAATCAAATTTTACGCGGGTGGAACCCGTGGCACAACTAGTATATTATATACTAGCTGTCCCGCCCAGCTTCGCTCGGGTGAAAAAGTTAAATTGCCCGTAACACGATCGCAGCGCCACCTATTGGGTCCAATTGTAAATCTAAACCATTCTCGAATCTAGCTTAAGACACACAGAAACACACAGAAAGCTTCGCCCGGGTAAAAAGGTAAAATTCTTGAAACTCGATCGCAGCGCCACCTATCGGGTCCAATTTAATATAGCCTATGTTACTCGGGGATAATGTAGCTTTCCAAAGGTGAAAGAATTTTTGAAATCGGTCCAGTAGTTTCGGAGCCTATTCATTACAAACAAACAAACAAACAAATCTTTCCTCTTTATAATATTAGTATAGATGTCACAGTCAGACCGAGAAATGGTAGTTGAACTATGAATGAGACTTTAATGATGTATATCCGCGCCTTCCCACAAGCGTCCCCGAAGGGGTAGGCAGAAGTGTATAGGTAGTAGCCACACACACACTTTCCGCCAGAGATGTAAAAAGTATTTAATTACTGCAAAAACATAATAAAACATTTATCATATGTACACAATCTTGCAGAGAGCCTGATTGATGTATTTTAGGTGCCAACGTGTGTTGATGGCGAGTCCGTCGCCGTTACTCAAGCACGACTATACATTTGACACGCCTTTGAATTGCTTCTCAGACGTATGCAGGTTTTCTCTCGATGTTCTCTTCTCAAACAGTCGATAGCGTCTGCGCACGAAAGCGTAGAGATCCAGCCAGACTTGTCGTTAGTGAAATTCCCAGGTTAAGTAATAAATAATAATATCCTCACGCCTACCCACAATCCCCGATGGGGTAGGCAGAGGTGATACCCACATACCCACTTTCCGCCAGAGGTATATCAGGTGCCAACGTGACAGATGGCGAGTCCGTCGCCGTTACCCAAGCACGACTATACATACGCCTTTGAATTGCTTCTTTAATTATATTGATCAGTATGGCTTATTGTGTTAAAATGTAGCAAAAATACGGAATGTAAGCTTAATTCCTTCGTATTTATATAATCCACCGTATATTAGTATGGCTAAGATTATTTAAATAAAAATACACTTTTAACATACTGTCCAAATGTCAAAGCTATTTGTAGATTTTTAATATACACTTCTCATCAGAAAAATCGAAACCTTCCAAGTTTATGTTTCGCAAGGATTATCAGAAAAATGTGTAAATTTTTGGAACATATGTCAAATGTCGTTTAATAGTGAATAATATGAACTATATATAATGTTTTTAGAAAGCCGTGGTGGCCGAGTGGTTCAAGTAGTTACCTGCAACACAAAGATCGCAAGTTCCAATCCCGACTATACAGCTTTTTAAACTTATATACAGTGATTAGTCACACCACGAGCTTTGCGGTAAAGGAAAACATCGAGAGGAAACCTGCATACGTTTGAGAAGCAATTCAAGGCGTATGTATAGTCGTGCTTGAGTAACGGGAATGGACACGCCATATTGGCACTTAAAATATATATGAAAGTGGGTGTGTGGGTATTGCCTATACAACTCTGACTACCCCTTCGGGGACCCTTAATACTCCTTTTTTCCCGTCAAAATCGGTTCAGCCGTTTCAGAGATTAGCCGGAACAAACAGACAGACAGACAAAAACTAAAAAATATATTATTTAAAGTGGGTGTGTGGATACTACCTATACACCTCTGCCTACCCCTTCGGGGACCCTTGTGGGAAGGCGCGAGGATATGTTATTATTATTATTGGTTATGTTATTAGTGGTATATTTTGCTTTATGTACCGTGTATACATCCATATGCATTTAGTAAAAAGCGGTTATTTTTATATTACAAACAGACACTCCGATTTTATTTATTTGTATAGATTAAACGAGGCAGTTAAGTTTGCGCGCTTGTTGCGTGTGCGTACTCCTTCACGACCGACTTAAGAGTTACCAAACTGTGTCACATTATTGACATTTGCTCCGCCATTTGTAGAGCGGAAAATGTACCGATCGCTTTGCACAATTTACTGAAGTACCGGCTACTATTCGCTCATCATTCTAGAATAAGCACAATATAAGTGAAAGAAAAAATTGCGTGAGGTTAAGGACGCGATCAATCCTTTGAGTACACCGTATTGAAATTAGGTTGATAAACAAGACTTCTTTGAGTTAGAACTTAATAAACGTTTTTATTAGCCAGTTCACACAGTGTAGAGCAAAAGTTCAACAAACTAAACGGCGGGTAAAAACATAAAAATGGCGCCAACTGACGTTACAATATAAAAGGCTAATAATAAGTAGCATACAGTCTAGAATTAATTATAAAATTTTGTCCGATACACCGCGAGGAGGTTACCCTAAAATTGTTATGTTGTGTTAAATTGTTTACTAACTTTGTAAAAGTCTTATGCCCCAAATAATTATTGTACTTCTATTTGCAATGAAAACACAGGTAACTTTATAATATTGCTGGCTTTATACTCGTTAAATTATGTCACTATTTGTGCACGACTTAAAAATTACCTTGTTATTTTTTTATACCACTTGGGTGGCAAACAAGCATGCGGCCCGCCTGCTGGTAAGCGGTTACCGCCGCCTATGGACGCTTGCAACACCAGGGGTATCACTCCCGCGTTGCCGACCCTGCAGGAATCTTTTCACACCCTTCTTGAAGAACTCCATGCTGTACTCTACTGGGAAAACCTCAACGGAGAGATCATTCTTCAAATCAATCAAAACCGACATCTATTTGATTTTCATTCAACAATAATATATTTCTCACTTCAACTAGGTATGCGCCAGAGTGCGTCGACCAGTGCCAGCGATACGTGACATGCATCTGTGATGTTTTTTGCATCTGTCGATAAATAAATCGTGGTCGGAAAGTGTCAATTTGACATTTCTGACATTTAATTTTATGACAAGACATATTGGGGGACCTCCTGAATTTCTCGCTGTTGTCCAAAGACTACTTATTACTGTTGTCTTCACTTTTACACACCTACAAGATGCGTGAGAAAATAGGACGCACGATGTATTAAAGAAATATCACGCCGAATCCCTAACGGGGTAGGCCTAGAGTATAGAGCGCCAGTTCTCTCTAGACTTACATACCTACCTGTTTCGCTTCGTCTACATTCATAATTAATTGTAAAAGAAATAAAAAATGGCATAAATTCTTATTTTAGCATAAAATTTACACGTACGGTATGATTTATTAAAAAAAAAACAATGAATCGAAAAAAAATATTGCATGAATGAAGAGAAATCCAAAGACTTGTCAAGTTATGTTTTAGATATAGCGATGGACTCGCCACCTGTCACATTGGCACCTACATAATATATCTTTAGCGAACACACCTTGTTTTGCTACTCATCTCTCGTCACTACAGATTTTATAAGTAAAACCAGTAGGCACAAATGACAGTGAAAGCTGATCTGTCACCAGTTGGGCTTGGAGTAGGGATTTCACCATCTTCTTGCCAGTTTATTACTTATTAGATGCCCGCGGCTTTATCCGCGGTAAATTTACTGAAACTTATGAAGCGACTTTAATAATTTTTGTAAATTAAAATAAATTGCAGTTGGAAAAAATGTTGGGTACCCAAGTGATTACAAGTTTGAACTCGACTGTAGCAATGAGTTTTTTGAAATTAAGTACAGTGATTAGTCACACCACGAGCTTTATGCGAATAATCACAGTACTCAGCTGTGAAAGCTCAGAAAAAAACTTATTGGGATTTGAACTTGCAATCTTTGTGTTGCAAAACTCAAACCACTCGGCCAACTACGAAATTAAATGTATGTTTTGAATATTGTGTGTAAGTAAGGGCCAACCCTAGCGATTAGTCGCTCAAGCGCGCACCTTCAGAATTCACTGCATTGCGAACTCACCTTCAGATTGGACACGCGATGCATGGACGCTGGCGTCCGTTGGTAGCGACAGAAATGGCAGATAACCGGACAATTCTCTGAACATAATGTTCAAGTAAATATTTATTGTTGAACGGATCGGAATTTAAGATACGACCAGTTCGAATTGTATCCCGTCACGAATTGCGAACGATTATAGGCTTCCGAACAACTGTGGTAACGGAGATTTTAAAATCAATATCATTTCAAATCGTGAAGTAAAAATAATTTTTGTTTTACGAAAATTTTTGTAGGTTCGAGTCGTCGAACACACACCCACAAAAATTTCATGATTGAATCCCGACTATAAGGATGAGCTTTACGGTGAAGAAAACATCGTGAGGAAACCTGCATACGTTTGAGAAGCAATTCAAAGGCGTATGTATAGTCGTGCGTGCTTGAGGAACGGACCCGCCATTTGTCACGTTGGCACCTAAAATATATGTCTAGGGGAAAGTGAAGGCGTGAAGATTAACACAAATATATTGTGCAATACGTACCCTAAAAGTATACTGACCAACATCCTTCTTTCCAGGGCTCCGACCCTCGCGTGGCGACATGCCGTGGTCGCCTGCAGACGAGGCGCTGCCAGCTCAACCAGGAGATCAACAAGGAACTGCGCCTGAGAGCCGGCGCCGAGAACCTGTTCAAGGTAAACTGTTCCTTATTCACGTTGTCTTAGACTCCCTTATGGTCTAGTTGGCAGAGATCCTGCTGCGAAGCTTCTAGTCGCGGGCTCGAACCCTGGGTGGATATTTGTGTGATAAATATATATCTTAAATCCTGGATGTCCTATGTACATACTAATTTATTATCTTCTTCTTAATATATATAAATCACGTGTCACGTTGTTTGTCCGCGATGGGCTCCTAAACTACTTAACCGATTTCTATCAAATTTGCACACCGTGTGCAGTTTGATCCAACTAGAAAGATAGGATAGCTTACATCTCAAAATTGGACCCGATAGGTGGAGCTGCGATCGTGTTTCAGGAAATTTAACTTTTTCACCCGGGCGAAGCTGGGCGGGACAGCTATCTTTATTTATATAATTCTTCTGTGAGTGTGTATGTCACTGAACTCCTCCTAAACGGCTGGACCGATTTTAATGAAATTTTCTGTGTGACTTCAGATGGATTTGAGAATGGTTTAGATTCACAATTGGACCCGATAGGTGGCGCTGTGATCGTGTTTTAGGGCATTTACTTTTTTCACCCAAGCGAAGCTGGGCGGGACCACTAGTATATATATATATATATTTACAGTCCTCACGCCTCCCCACAAGGATGCCCGTAGGGGTAGGCAGAGGTGTATACCGTATAGATAATATATTATATATGTATATGTGTGTGTGTAAATATGCGACACACCTGATCAAGGAATCTTTAACCCACTAAAGTCCCTGGGCACATTAGGTTGGAAGCTAGGCTCTCTGTGACCTTTCCATAGCGCTATTTTGTTAGAATAGACAACGAAAATAAATGAGCAATGTTCTATTTTTGTGCGGCTAATAAAGCTTACACATATATATTGTAGTCAGTCATTATCGTTTTACTTGGCGAGATATTAACGAGTATGTTTTTCTATACTTATATTATAAAGAGGAAAGATTTGTATGTTTGTAACGAATTGGCTTAAAAAGTACTGGACCGATTTGAAAAATTCTTTCACCATTGAAAAGCTACATTCACCCTGAGTGACATAGGCTATATTTTCTTTTATAAAAAAAAAGTCCACCCGTGCGAAGCTGGGACGGACCGCTAGTCAGTAATAAATATATTAGGCAATATAGCAGGATCTCGGAGACCCTTTCTCAAGTTCCCATGGGGACTAGATGCCTGCATAAGTGGCTTTCACACCCTGGTTCATTCCACAGATTCCAAATGGTGGCCAATGAAGCAACGAACCCCGACTGTAGCAAAGTGTTGCCACATTACCCGTGATTATACAACATTGCTTTAATGTTGTTTCCTCAATCACCGCTGCTGTTAATACATTCGCACCTGTCCAGTGAAAGTAGTGTTATATTAACAAACTGTATTGACAAATTGTTCCATACACGGCGGTACCGGCCTTGCGTCAATAGCCGAATATTGATGCAATGAGGTCGCGGGTTCGCAACTTTAATTAAACAAACATACAATACGGATAAAAACATAATTTAGACAACCTGCTGGTCTAGCGTAGAGCTCCTGACTGCGAAGCTTGTGGTCGTGGGGTCGATTCCCGCTGAGGGCAGACGTTTGTGTGATGGACAAGAGTTTGTACCTTAGTCTTGGATGTTCTTAGCCGCAAAAAGTTGCATATGTATTTTCCTGCTAGAATCGGTTCGGCCGCTATGCCGTGAAAGAGCAACATACTTTATAATATTAGAACTTTGAATTTTTCGGGATTCGAATGTAGCCTATGTCCTAAACATAGGTTTAGCATCACAATTTCAACTTTCAGCCAAATCGGTTCATCGATTTGCCGTAAAAAAACAGCAAACATCCAAACTTACAAACTTTCGACTTTATAATATTAGTAAGATATGATCTTACTGCTATACAAAGGAGTTGATAATCAAATTTAATGCCGATAAAACAGGTAGGTGACTGAATATGAGCACATTTCCTTTTACCACTGAAGTGACAAATCACTTAGGATTTAAGAATAGCAAGGAGAACTGATAAAGGACTTCAGACACACATGGATGTATTAGGTTAAAGATTTATTTAGTATTTGATATTAATGGAATGGCAATAAATAATTATGATCATGGTTAAACCCAGTAGTTAAACTTCCTTGGTATTTGACCAATTACCCAAACAGGTACGTGTACCTAAGGTCAGGGACCCCACAAGAAAGGGAGACACGGTTCGTTACCCACAGACAATACGCGGTCAACCAACTTTGGAATCCTTAGGCTTTAAGTGCGTAACCTATACCTCTTTTGATTTTGAGTCAAACTTGAGGTTGCTAGTTCCATTCCCACTGAGGGCAGATATTTGTTTGATGAATAACTAGTATTTGTACCTTAGTCTTGGCCGTATCTTAATATATATATTTCTTGTGTGCGTGTGTATGTGACTGAACTCCTCCTAAACGACTGGACCGATTTTGATGAAATTTTTTGTGTGTGTTCGTGGAGATTCGAGAATGGTTTAGATTCACAATTGGACCCGATAGGTGGCGCCACCATCTTTTTTTTTCCACCCGAGCGAAGCTGGGCGGGACAACTAGTGTATATATATATATTAGTATATTATATATATTATTATATATATTACTATAACTATATATATATATAGTTATAGTAATAACACAAGCTTTGCTTAATTTGGAGCTATGTCAATTTGTGTGGAAGTGTCCCAAGGTATAATGTTTATTATTTAGTAAATATCTATTTAGCTGCTAAAAAAAGCTGTGCTGGCCGTCTGGTTAGATTAGTTGCCTGCGACACTAAGATCGCAAGTTCGAATCCCGACTGTACCAATGAGTTTTTCTGAACTTAAGTTTAGTGATTAGCCATACCACGAGCTTTACAGTGAAGGAAAACATCGAGAAACGGAAAATGGGTGTGTGGGTACTACCTATACACCTCTGCCTACTATTTCGGGGACCTTTATGGGAAGGTGTAGGATTATGTATTTTTATACTATTAATAATAATAATAAATACCTGGGACAATTCCACACAAATTGACCTAGTCCCACAGTAAGCAGAGCTTGTGTGATGGTAACTAGATAACGATATATTTACTTATATGGATACATATATACATAAATACATAGGACATCCAAGACTAAGGTACAAATACTCGTGTTTATAACACAAATATCTGCCCTCAATGGTATTCGAACCCGCGACCTCAAGTTTCGCAGTCAGGAGCTCTAACCACTAGACCAGACGGCCGTCAAATATTACAAACAGACACTCCAATTTTATTTATTTCTTGTATAGATTACATTAAGCGGATTGTTTCTGTATGTTTCAGGCGACGACGAACCGCAAGCTACGAGAGACGGTAGCCCTGGAGCTGAGCTTCGTTAACTCCAACCTTCAGCTGCTGAAGGAGCAGCTGGCCGAGCTGAACTCCTCAGTCGAGCTCTACCAGAATGACAGGTACTACCTCTCTCTATATATTATACTAGCTGTACGCCCAGGTTTTAAGGTTTTAAGGGCTGTACGCCCAGGAAAAAATAAAAGTTGCTTATTACACGATCGCAGCGCCACCTATCGGGTCTAATTGTGAATCTAAACCATTCTCGAATCCACCTGAAGAAACATAGAAAATTTAATTAAAAATCGGTCCAGCCGTTTTCGATTCTATATATATAATACAGACAAACATAACTTTTTTATATACTTACTAGCCCGCAACTTCGTCCGCGTGGATTTTGACAATAAAAAAAATTTTTCAGTTTCCAAAATAAAAGTAGTCTAAATTATTCCTTTTAACATCAGCTATCTGCCAGTGAAATACCCGTTAACATCGGTCCGGAGTCAGAGATTAGTCGGAAGAAACAGACAGGCAGAAATATTGATTTGGCTATTCTTCTTCTTCTCAGCATATATGCGTCCACTGCTGGACATATGCCTCTTGCATGGACTTCCAAGCTGATCTTGATGCGGCGATCCTACTCCAGGTCGGCCCTGCCGTCTTTTTAATGTCGTCCGACCATCTGGCTTTTGCTATATGTACCGTGTATACATCCATATGCATTAAGTAAAATGCGGTTATTTTTATATTACAAACAGACACTCCCATTTTATTTATTTGTATATCTATACATAGTACAGTACTTAAATAAAAATTATTCGTCACGATGATGAAGTTAATGTAAAAGATGTACATACATACATATCATCACGCCGAGTCCCTAACGCGGCAGAGAGAATAGAGCGCCAGTTCTCTCTAGACTTACATATCTCTCGCTTCGTCCTCATTCATCAGTCTCTTCATATATGCTCGCCGGTTTCGAGTACTTTTGACGTTCTCGTCCTTGAGTGACCGATCGATTTGATCTAGGTAGTTGGAACGTGGTCTTCCTCTGCCTCTCTGATTGGATTAGCATACGTAATTTCACTCTCCGAAAAATACCGATTATATTCGGTCCATTAATCAGACACTTGTTCCGTTTCGTTCGGGCTTAAACACGATGTGTAAAATAGATTTACATACAAATCGATCTTAGTCACAAACGCAAAGGCAGCGAAAAATATACCAACTGGTTTTCTATACCTGTAATTTTTTATCGGTAACCATTTAATTGGTAAGTTACATGTAAGTAGTTATTATTTGGCAAGTTCACTTTATAAGATACCATTTATACTTTCTATATGGCCAAACCAAAGTAGCTTGCCCTTCATCATATCCAACCACGTCCTCGTGCACACCGTTTGGTTTGAGAATCACTTCATGTCTATTTAAATAAACCCATTAAATTAATATAGTTCCCACTCGCGAAAATTTTATTCGATTGTATTTTTTTGGGAATGATACATGTTCTATGAGTTACGCCAGCTAGTATTCTATCTCTGTGCCAAACTTCATCCAATTCCGACCAGTAATTTGGCCTCAAAAGGGAACGAGGATCCACACAAACTAATAACAATATATCCTATATCAACTAATAAGGTGGTGGCCGAGTGGTTCGAGTAGTAGCCAGCGACACAAAGATCGCAAGTTCGAATCCCGACTGTACCAAAGAGTTTTTCTGAACTTAAGTACAGTGATTAGTCACACCACAAGCTTTACGGTGAAGGAAAACATCGAGAGGAAACCTGCATACGTCTGAGGAGCAATTCAAAGGCGTATGTATGTAGAGTCGTGCTTGAGTATGGGCGACGGACTCGCCAACTGTCACGTTGGCACCTAAAATATATCTCTGGCGGAAAGTGGGTGTGTGGGTATTACCTATACACTTCTGCCTACCCCTTCGGGGACCCTTATGGGAAGGCATGAAGGTATATTATAACTAATGATATCGACAACTATACGATACATTTGTGTTAGACGTTTCCCATCACTAAAGCGTACGTTTATGAGCGGACCTAGTGATAACAAACGGATTGATGTCATAACATATAACCACCAATCAGTCGGCTCAATAAGATATACCGGTATTCTCGTGATTACTGCCTCGCGAAATCGGAGCGAATTTTAATACGTTTTGACATTTTAACTATTATGCTTAACTTTGGTGTCGTAAGAATAGAACGGATTCTTTTAAACGAGTTTTTGTTACTTTATTCCCAAGGTTTCGATTGAAGTTATTGCATGTATTAGTATGATTATAAGTATACCAGCATATTTATTTTTTAATAGTTTTTTTTTAAGAAAATATATTTTTCATAAGGGGGAATGTAAATAAGGTGAATCTTACTCCTGCCATAGAACTTTTTACTTGCATTTTGCGGGAATAATCTTAAAACTCCATAAATGACACTCCCACACTCTCTCCCAAGCAATCGTACCATTTTGTAATTGTAGTGTGGATTTAGAGATGTTATAGCTGTAAATCTTTTGTTCTTATTTGAGATTGGTCATCTAGGGCAGAATCTCCGCCTTGTAGAAGGTCGCAGCCAAATGGCACTATTCCTAGATAGTGTACGGTAGCGGACTGCTACCTCCGTTTTTTTGAGGGCGTCTTTCGATGAATTAACTTTAATTATTGTAGCTGTTGAAAGTTAGGGTTAACGCTTTACAGATTTTAAAGAAAGCCGCGATGGAAATTGTCGCATGCAAATTAGGTTATAGGTACGGCGGTCTATCAATAACAATAATCATAATGTTTATTTACTCAAAAAGATTTCTTTTTTTAATCTAGTGACCATAGACTTTTCTGAATTTATGACAAGAGATTTATCACACCACGAGCTTTACGGTGAAGGAAAATGTTGAGAGGGAACCTGAATACGTTTGAAAATATATTCGTATAGTCGTGCTTGAGAAACGGTAATGGGGTCGCTATCTGTCATGTAAGCACCTAAGAATTAAACCCCTTGTGGAAAGTGGGTGTGTGGGTACTACCTATACACCTCTGCCTATCCCTTCGGAGACCCTTGCGGGAAGGCGTGAGGATATATATATAAACTTTCACATTTATATTAGTCATCATCATCATCATCAGCCCACTCTAGTCCACTGCTGGACATAGGCCTCCCCTAATGAGCGCCAAAGCGCCCTGTCTTCAGCTTACCGCATCCAGCATCTGCCAGCAGTCAACCCACCTGGTCGGAGTATATTAGTATAAGTTCACATTTATGAAGCCGTGGTGGCCGAGTGGTTCGAGCAGTTGCCTGCGACGCAAAGGTCGCAAGTTCGAATCCCGACTGTACCAATGAGTTTTTCTGAACTTAAGTACAGTGATTAGTCACACCACGAGCTTTACGGTGAAGGAAAACATCGAGAGGAAACCTGCATACGTCTAAGAAGAAATTCAAAGGCGTATGTATAGTCGTGCTTGAGTAACGGCGATGGACTCGCCATCTGTCACGTTGGCACCTAATACACCTCTGGTGGAAAGTGGGTGTGTGGGTATTACCTAAACACCTCTGCCTACCCCTTCGGGGACCCTTGTGGGAAGGCGTGAGGATATTTATTTATTTTTATTTATTCACATTTATATTAATATATATATTAGTATAAGTTGGCAACCCTGCTATAATTTATACCTATCTCCAATTTAAGACGCCTCTAGCACCGTAATATCATCAAGAGCCGTTGCGTTAAGCAAAAACCTGTATTTTATAGCGGTTAAATTAGGTAAATATGCCCTGTTTTATAGATGAATAATAACACCATGTACATAGCTGTTCCGAGGTGAGGAAGGCTGTTCCATTCTGGCCGAAGCGACCTTGCTATAACCTTGGTTTCCACCACGGTTTTCATCGGTTTCACACCAATGTGCGTATAGGTGTTATACCATTGTGTTAATCGGTTTCATACCATTGTGTAAATCGGTTTCATACCAATGTGCGTATTGGTGTTATACCAATGTATGAATCGGTTTCATATCATTGTTACATGCCAAATCGCCAACTAGCAAAGAACAAAAAGTATTTTTACTTAACAAAAAAAAAATACTGCGGGTAGGCGATCGTAAGACACGACAAAAGCCCATCTAACTCCTGGCATAAAACCATTAACGCACATTCTGTGGGCATAATCTAAATGGCAGTGTAATAGATGGCGGCATTGCTTTGTATTCTTATACAAAGCTCACTTCGTAGCACAAATGAACCTTATCCCGTTGACATAAGACTGGCTGGAAATACACTTTTTGTCCTACCCTCCGTGCGGTGGGAGAATGGACAAACATAGCGATGGTATTCGAATACTGTTACGAAGGGGAAAACTTTATAGGTTGTAAATATTCATACTTGGGATACTCTACGTTTTTGCTTGGCTGAGTTATGTTTAAAGGGCCAAGCCCTGTAATGGGCGGTTGATGTGCTCCTAGCGATGTTTAATCGTTCTTCTTGTTGGCTCCGTGACATGCGCTTGCGCACGTATGGTCCTTCGATCCATAGGTCGATTTAATATTTATCCTACTAATGTTATAATTGTGAAAGTTTTTATATATATCCTCACGCATTGCCACAAGGGTCCCCGAAGGGGTAGGCAGAGGTGTGTAGGTAGTACCCACACACCCACTTTTCGCCAGAGATATTTTTAGGTGCCGAAGTGACAGATGGCGAGTCCATCGCCGTTACTCAAGCACGTCTATGCATAATCCTTTGAATTTCTTCTCAGACGTATGCAGGTTTCCTTTGGATGTTTTCCTTCACCGTAAAGCTCGTGGTGTGACTAATCACTGCACTTAGGTTCAGAAAAACTCATTGGTCCAGGCGGAATTCGAACTTGCGATCTTTGTGTCCCAGGCAACTACTCAAACCACTCGGCCATCCCGTTATCCCATCATCCCGTTATCCCATCATCCCGCTATGAAATCCATCCCGTTCAGATTTTTTGGACAAATATCACAAACTGTCACATTTATAATATTAGTTAGCCAACTCGGTTTGAAATTTCTTGTTTGTGTAAACAGCGAAGAGTGCGTAATGCCCTTGATCCCGCTGGGGCTGAAAGAGACCAAGGAGGTGGACTTCCGGGAACCGTTCAAGGACTTTATTCTGGAGCATTACAGCGAGGACGCGGCGGCCTATGAGGACGCCATATCCGACTTCATGGACATGAGACAGGTAACCTATAAAAAAGTGTGCATCCCGGGACACCCGACAGAAGTGATATCTTAAACTAATCTAAGTTGGACTATTTAATAATGAAATCTCGTAAAAGTTTCTTGTTTCAATTTTAGCGCCATCTAGTATAACTTGACAGAACTAGTCAGCATATCAATTGATTATATTTAGCATTATTGCAAACCTGTTTAGTAGTGTTTATACATAAGTACAGATGGCACTTTTGCCGTAACGCGTTACGTAACGAAGCGGCTTATCCTCCCATAAGAAGTTATCACTTCAAAAAATCAAACTAGTTGTTGTATAACGAACCCTCGTATTTATAATTTAGCGCAGTGTGTAGCGCCAATCTGTAGGTACTTAATATTATTAAGATAAAGAGTTTGTTTCTTTGAACACGCTACTCTCTGAAACTACTGATCCAATTTTTATTAGATACCTTATTTATCGCACTGGAACACAACACAAAAAATAGTGTTATTTGGCTACGGAATTCTACAAGGTGGAGATCGTGCTCCGGTCAGGCAGCTCCAAAATAGTGTTATTTGGCTACGGAATTCTACAAGGTGGAGATCGTGCTCCGGTCAGGCAGCTCCAAAATAGTGTTATTTGGCTACGGAATTCTACAAGGTGGAGATCGTGCTCCGGTCAGGCAGCTCCAAAATAGTGTTATTTGGCTACGGAATTCTACAAGGTGGAGATCGTGCTCCGGTCAGGCAGCTCCAAAATAGTGTTATTTGGCTACGGAATTCTACAAGGTGGAGATCGTGCTCCGGTCAGGCAGCTCCAAAATAGTGTTATTTGGCTACGGAATTCTACAAGGTGGAGATCGTGCTCCGGTCAGGCAGCTCCAAAATCAAACGGGAAATCCGTTATGCCCTACCTCTATTATCTACTATCTGCTAATTAACTTTATTTATCTATTTATTCTGCAAAACATTTTGCTAAGGCGAACTTAATGCCTAGGGCATTATCTACCAGCTAGCTTTTGGGTGATGCAGAGATAGGCGTGGCAGGCTAAAGAAGAAATAAATAATTGGGAAATATAAACATAAATTCTATATATTTTATTATAATATACTATACAATATAATAATATCCTCACGCCTTCCCACAAGGGTCCCCGAAGGGGTAGGCAGAGGTGTATGGGTAATACCCACACACCCACTTTCCGCCAGAGGTATATTAAGTGTAATTAATAAACTAAAGTAATTAAATAAAGTAATTTAAGTGTAATTAAAATAAAAAAAAAATAAGTGTAAGTAAGTAATAAACTATACAATATAATATGTAATAATATAATACATCTAATTATATAATAGACTGATTGATTTTGATTTTTGATTTTGTATAAATACAAATAAATCTACTTTTAATACATGTACATGTATATATCAATATATAAATATCAATAAATATCAAATAATACACATAAATATTAGTCAGTTTCTGCATGACGGTAGTAAAGCTGCTCACTTTTGCTTTAAATGTATCACGGATATTACACTTACTTGTGCTCTGAATGAATTCACATTATGCTCATTATTTATAATTAGTTATAGGATAAATTAACTGTAATTAATTGTTATGGCTTCGCTATTGTATTGGGAGCATTAATGCATGGAGCATAATGTAAAAATAGCAGTAAGTGGGAATAATAAATAATAAATAAAATAAACTCGAGTAAAACCCAAAGCGCAGGTTTATGACTATATCATGTTTATATATGATGTTTCCAGGCGATTCGCACCCCAGTCCGCTCGCCCGCTGGAGTCTCGTTGTTGTTCAAGTACTACAACCAGTTGTACTTCATCGAGCGGCGGTTCTTCCCCCCCGACCGCTCCCTCGGGGTCTACTTCGAATGGTTCGACTCGTTGACAGGTAAGACTAACATATATATACATATACTAGTGGTCCCGCCCAGCTTCGCTCGGGTGAAAAAACGAAATTTCTTGAAACACAATCGCAGCGCCACCTATCGGGGCCAATTGTGAATCTAAATCATGCTCGAATCATATTATATTATCATCTGACCATGCACCGGAAATGTGCATAATAAGGCCCCAAAAAAATTGTAGATAACAACTTTGGAAGATTGTTTCAATGGAGATGTAGATGAAGACTTCACAACGCGGTTTACGGCGAGTCCATCTCCGTTCCTCAAGCACGACTACCTATACATTGACTTTCTTCTTAAGCGTAAGCAGGTTTCTTCGATGTTTTACTTCACCGTAAAGTTTGAGGCTTCGAGGACCCTTGCGGGAAGGTGGTTTATGGTCAGATGAGCGATTTTAATAATAGTAAATTCGTGTTTTCAGGTGTCCCGTCGTGTCAGCGGACGGTTGCTTTCGAAAAAGCATGTGTTCTGTTCAACATGGCTGGCATTTACACACAAATTGGCGTTAAACAGGTACACACGTCCAGTGACGTCCATTGTGTTGTTACCACTATCGTATCGTATCGTTGAGTAAATACTTGCATATTTTTCAACTAGAGGAAGACTTCTTGAACTATTTCCAGACTTGTAAACGATTTGTGCTTCGTTGGGATTTCATTGATTCAATAAATGTGTTTATTTACAATAACAACAATCAACAATATTAAGGCATGTAGTAGGAAACCAGTTTTCCATTGGAAGTTTAATTTTAGACTTAGTGCTCAGACTTGGACTTAGACATATTAAAAAGCAATAACAAATTACAGCGATGATTTTGTTTCAGGAACGTCACACATGCTCGGGTCTGGACAGTGCAGTGGACGCCCTCCTGCGCGCGGCGGGAACACTTCGATATATCCACGAAAACTTTACCAATGCGCCATCTGTCGACCTTGCTGCCGACACACTACTAGTCCTAACTACATTGATGACTGTAAGTATATCACTTGAGCCGATAGGTGGCGCTATATCGAATTAATTTAATTGGCTGGTCTTTTTGTTCGTTAAGTTTAAATTATTTTAATTCTTATTGGCTGTCAGGCGTTAGAATTGTATATTTGTAGCCGTTGCAAACTTCAACCGTGACGATATAACAAGAGTTCAGTTATTCCTTGTGTAGTTGGAAACCTCAATAACCGTTCTTACCAGACGCAATGACTGGCTGACATCTTCTGTAAGGAAAAGGTTCATGTGTAAGGCCGTGAGTGACGAGGTAATACAGCGAAGATTTAGTTGGACGGTGGTGTATCGATGTGTGCGGTGGTCAGGCGCAGGCCCGCGAGTGCGTGTTCGAGAAGCTGCTGCTACAGACGCGCGCCGCGGCGGGCTGCCTGCGCCGCGCGCCTGCGCCCTGCCTCGACCTGGCGCAGGACGCCGCCGCGCTCGCGCACTGCTACCGGCAGCTCTACGACAAGGTGCCCGACACACACACACACACTGTTCGAACGAACTTAATATTAGTTTCAGCGCCATCTATTGCTTGAAACCCTGCAACTCCGCTTGTTTGTGATCGATAACTACCTACACTGAAAGCGACCTTTAGCTAATGCTTTTTTTATATCTCAGATGCAGACAGAGGGAGTCATTAACTACGTGCCATATTCGTGGGTGTCGCTAGTCCACGTCAAGACTGAATACTATAAAGGTATATACGTTTATTATAAGGTTCTACGTTGACGTGACGTTATTTATTATTTAAGCGTTTCAACCTAATGTAATGGAATTAAGGTTCACTTTTGAAATGCCGTGACGATTACACTGCGGTAAATATTACATGCATGTCATACTTTAGGTAATTGCCAAAAACCAGTGACAATATTTTTACAAATTTTTTTTTATTTGGAAGGATATCTAACTCTTTACACAACTCTCTAGGGAAAACCCCAATGGGAAGTTCATTCAAAGCCTGAGTATTATCAATTGAGGGTAAAATCACCTCTTGGTCTTCAGCAAAGAACTTCCCAATAAGTATTGCGGCTCTAAGTATCTCAATTCATGCAAATCCTTTGTGTACAGCGCTAGCACACCAGCTGTGCGCCACGGGCCTGTTGCACGCCACAAGCACGGCAAGAACGAGGGAGAGACTCGCCACGCTTTATGACGAAAGCAGTGGTGAAAACGGTTGGTATACGTTAATTCTTATTAGTAATAGTTTTTACTTAGTGTCAATAGATGTCGCTGTCACATCTTTAAACGAGCGAGCATCTTCACGGCGTTCTTATTGCTTTATAGACCTTACAAGGTTTCCGACTTTGCCAGGTGATACCCCAACCCTCGCATACGCCGGCCCTTGTTGAGCCACAATAACAATAATAGTTTAAAAAACTAAAAAACACGCTTTTAGAGTTGTTTTGATTTGATTGACAGCGTAAATATGTTCAAGTGTCAATACTGTCATAACTTGCGTTCAAATTTCTATTTATTATCAACACGGTTTTATTTTTAAATTAATTTATTTTGGTCGCCATCGCTAATTCTGATTATCCTAGTATGGATTGTCATCGGCCCTTGATAAGTATGCAAAATTTCGATTTAATCCGACGTTCTTAAGGAGGTCATGTTCAAAGTTTCCGTTACATACAATGATGTATTATATATAAACTTCATTGGTTACATACTAACATACGTATGAAGCTAATAAAAAGCGTGTTAAAATAAGGCATTGACAGGATCTAAATACCTAAACAAAACCTGCCATATTAAGTCATTACTCGCCGACAAAACTGAAAGGGAATAAGTCGAATCTCCCCCCCGGACCTTGCAAGGAACTTGTCCGGCTCAACACCCTAGCTCGCGATCCAGGCAGGCTTTTACGCGGAGCTCTTGATCTTAGCTTTGTTTGCTTAGCGCCTATCCTATGTCTGGCTGGTGGCCTTAATCTCGCCATTGTTCAGTAAAAGAACTGTTGTCCTGAAACTCACAATTCGAGAATTATAAAAAAAAAAAACAAGTTATAAGTTTAGTGAGATTTAACCATTATCTCATCTTCTAACCTACTTCTTCCACTATATTAACTGAAAGGATGTGTTAATCCCGAAAAAATATGGTGATAAACCACAGGCTAATAGGTAATTTTACTGAAATCGACTATGTTCGCTACAGGATCTATTACACCGACATTGATAGAGTCAGAGTCTGACCACTTGGCCCTGGGAAGAGCACACCTGGCTGAAGCTCTCACTCTCTACGAGGAGGCTTTGAGGCTGCAGAGAATGTGTCGGTGAGTCCTCTTAGTATATACCACTAAACTTGTCTTAAGGGTTTGTACTTTGAGAATTTAAGGATAGTTCAAAAATAACAAAGAAGATAATGAAATAATAGTATATGTTCAAGTAAATAGGTTAGTATCCAAAATATCACTTCCCACCATATATTTAAGGTGCCAACGTGTAAGATGGCGAGTCTATCGCCGTTACAAGCATAACTATACATACTTCTTTTGTATGCAGGTTTCCTTGCGATGGTTTCCTTCACCGTGAATCTCGTGGTGTGACTTATCACTGCAGGTCGGAAAACTCATTGGTACTAGTACAGGGATTCGAACTTACAACCGGTCGAGTGGCTCGAGCTGGCGACTAGCCTGCAACACAAAGATTGCATGTTCGAATCTCGCTGTCACAATGAGTTTTTCTAAATGGTTCTTGAGAAATGGACTCTCCTTATCCCACAAAAGCACCTTAAATTTATCTCTAGGACAGTGGGTGTGTGGGTACTACTACACACCTGCCTACCCCTAGTGGGAAGGCGTGAAGTTAAACACATAATTTGCTGGTCTCCAGTGAACTCCGGGGCAAGGAAGCCGTGTCGGCAGCCGTGAAGATGCAGCTCGAGCGAGTGGTGCGCGAGGCTGGCCCCAAGCAGGACACGCCGGACTTCGGCGACCTGATCGACGCTCCGACTATACTGCGTGAGTATATTGGGAGAGACTCTATACTGCATGGAGTTCTTCTAGAAGGGTGCGAGGATGTTTAATTATAAATGAACTCTGCGGCATAGCAAGTCGTAAATACTTCAATAATATTTATTTTTGTATTATCATACATACATAATAAAATCACGCCGAGTCCCTAACGGGGTAGACAGAGGGAATAGAGCGCCAGTTCTGTCTTATATGCTTGCCAGTTTCTACTCTTGATTGTTTAATAAACGCTACAACCACTGCGTCCTCACCACAGCCTCGTCAAAGTTCCAACTCGCCCTCACTGCACCGGACTTCGCCCAATACCGAGCGGAGGACTTGTTCAAATCCCTCGGCCCGATAGCGGTCTTCTCAGCCAAAAGACATTGGAGCGCGCCCCGTTTGGTTCAACTGCAAAAACACAGGGACAGCAAAACAGTTGAGAGACTCAGCACCAGGATTAGTGACTCCGAAGAACTTAGGAACAAACGCAACGAAAAGAGAGACAGGTCCGAAGACAACAGCACTTACTACAACCAAATTGTTAGGGGCGATACCGATTATGACAAGAAAAAGTTACACAGAGTAATGAAACAAAATGGCGTCTACATTAATAGCTTCAATAATAATAACTATGATTATGCGCCAAAAGTGCTAGACTATGATCACGCGAATAGAGATGAGAACGGTATTGAATGTAACGGGAAAGCTAAGAGGGAAAGACGGAGGGACCCTCTGAGAAGAGTGGCGAGTGAGTACAACGTGTCCAGGGCGAAGGGGGACGATGGCTTCGGGTTCTCAGTGAGGGGAGATGCGCCGGTCGTGATAGCTGCAGTCGAAGCTAACTCTTTGGCTGATGTAAGTATATACTCTATTGAGACTTGGAGTGGTGCTGGCCTAGTTCGAGTAGTTGCCTACAACACAAAGATTGCAAGTTTGAATCTCGGTTGTACCGGAACGTAAGTACAGTGATTAATCACACCATGAGCTTTACGGTGAAGACATCGAGAGGAAACCTGCATACGTTTGAGAAGAAATCCTAAGATGTATGTATAGTCGTGCTAGAGTAACGGTGATGGACTCGCCATCTGTCACGTTGGCACCTAAAATACATCTCCGGGGAAAAGTGGGTTTCGGGGTGGTGCCTACACACCTACCTCTGCCTACGCGTGAAGATATAGGTATTTGCCACTAGTCATCCGAATACAATTAAATATTTCCAGATCGGTGGCATGCGCGAAGGTGATTTCATAATATCCATCGGAGACAAGGACGTGAAGTGGAGTTCTCACGAGGATGTGGTCAGACTGATCCAGCAGGCGACGGACACATTAACCATGCGACTAGCGACACCTATGGACAAGAGCTCCATTAAGGTAAGGCTTCACGTTTACAGCGCCATCTAGCGAAATTTGTTTGAATTAATAACGCAAAGTTGTTAGGTTTGAGTGTAAATCAGTATATTTGATCCGGAAAACGGTATATTTAATAAAACTCCATCTTTAATTAGGACATCATCAGTTCAAATATCCATGAATTATGTATATTTACTTTCTTGTTACTGCAACTGAAGTTGAGTGATATTGCGTGTAAGCACATTAGGTGGTTGCACACGCACAATTATGCGGCCCGCGTTATGGTAAGTTACCGCCGCCTTTGAACGCTTGCATCACTAGGGGTAACGCTCGCGCTGCCGATAGCAGGAATCTTTTCATTACGCTTCATTAATCTGTTTCTTGATCACCTCGCTCTACTCTCTGGGAAAACCGCCGACGGGGAGTTTATTCCGCAGCCTGGGTGATCGCAAGAAAGTTTGTTGAAACCGCAAAGTCAGAAACCTTTTCGCCTGCCAGTTTAGGAAATTTATTCTCCGTTGCAAGAGCGGTGGTAGAAAGAAGCTAAGGGCAATTATATGTAACAATTGGTCAGGAGACTGTTATACAAGCCAGTAGAACACACACAGAGAAACAGCTCCTCCTGTTCCTCCTGGGGCGCCGTAGTGCGTAGTGTGCGAGGAAGCAGTGTCCCGTCCCTCGCCGGGGCGCAGTGCGCTGTGTGCAGTGTGCGAGTGTGTCTGTTGCAGCCGCCGGCCGCCTCGGGCTCGCGGCCGGGCTCGGTGTCGGGCGCGTCGTCGTCCAGCGGCTCCACGGCGGCCACGGCGCGCTCGTCCCCGCGCCGCGCGCCTTCCTGGAACCCATTCCGTCGCCACGAGCGCGCGCCCAACGAGCTGCGCGGCTCGCACACCAATGTCATATTCAGGTAGAGCGCCATCTCTCGCCCGTCGACAGCATCGGGTCGATAAACATCGGTATCTTGCTAATAATTTGCTAAATTATAAATGCATAAAAAATTTTGGATTTTGGTCCTCTTACAAGCAAAAACTACTCAACGAAATTGCATGGAATTGGGCATGGACATAGATAAATGCTGGATTAACACAAAGGGTATTTTTTAATCCAGAAAAAACTACCATTGAAATCAATTTTTTTTTTGAGAAAACTTGTGCTCTTCTCTCTGTGTGCGCGCTGTGAAGGTGAAATGATATGTTCGCTTGTATTATCTGTGGTAGGTATTTTGAGAAATTGTCAAATGATTAATGAAATAATTATTCCAGAATAATACAAATACAAATATCCTTAGTGAGGCAGATGTCCTGCCTTGAGGGGTTTTCTTGCGGATATTTATTGAAGGATATTATTAATAAAATAAACACTATAATAGAAAACTAAAAGACTATTATTATTAGATTACTTTTGTAATCGAATATAAAAAAAAGTTCAGTTCAGCGCCATCTAGCTGTAGGATGTCACAACATCATTATATTAATCTTTCTGTCAGTCGCATTGTTTAAAACATAAAAATGTGTTATGTTGGAAATTTAATTTAGTCATTATTAGTGTAAGGGGGCTGAGTCGGGCTTAAGGGCGGGTATCACTCAATGGGGTGGGACTTCACGACTATTATATATTTAGCTCAGAACAATAACAAAGCATATGCTTTAGTTATTGTTCTGAGATATTTAGGTTCCTAAATATATACATAGATAACCAGGGACCATAAACTCGGCTATGAAAATCCAAAGTTTAATCCTTTATTCTACATTTTAAGTAATATTGAATGACTTGGTTGAAAATTATTTAAGTATTTCAAAAATCTTTAAAAAAAATGACTAATTATAAATTGAGTGCCTTAAAATTATAAATAACATTTTGATGACATACGTACTTTGTGAACATTGAATGATTTTCTGCCAAGTAAATATTTCCGTATAAATTATGTACTTACTTAGTGTTTGCGTATAATATGTATTCAGTTTGTTCGAACCATAGATATAATACATACATAGAGATTGAAAGATACCTATTGGCATTAAGAACGAACTACACTTGTGCGAGGTGTCAACGTGAACCTACATCCAAGCACTGAATTCGTAACTAATATCACATCTTTGATTATTACCAAAAAAGTGTACTAAAAGTACTTATGTATTACATCTGTGATTCGAACTTCCATATTATTTATCTATCAAAATATATCTCGGAAAATGTGACAGCTGTCTTCTAGAAGGTGTGGGGAATATATGAATTGAAATAAAACAAATAGGTCCAGTGATAAAATAATTACAACATTATTAAAGTATAAAGGGTTAAGTAACACTCACTCCGTAACATGGTTTGTTTTTTTTTCTGAAACTATTAATAAGATAAACAAAAAACATCAACATACTTGGACTCATTGTCATACATTATCAATTTGGAATGTATTTCTTTTTTTATTCTTATTTGTTTCCAGACATTTTTCCCTATCACATTAGAACAAATGTCTCATTGTCTGAGACATCCTGTATAATAAATAAATATATACTATACTATATATAAGTTGAATACTTAGCTTTAAAGTAGCATCGGATCTACGAACCAGAATAGACAGTGGCGCCATCTCTCGCAGCAGTCAACTTAGGAAATTGACAGCCGCAGGTAAACAACTGGATGTTTCACAATCAAATGAATAATAAATATTTAAGAGATAGAACAGCGAATGCTAAATAGTAGGATTTATAAACAAACTTTTGTAAACAAGTCTTTCTCAATGGTATTACATAAGCGCCCGTGAAAATGGCGTCCTGGTTTTCCCCTCCAAGATCCGGGGCTGGTTTGAAGATATGTCAAGCGTTTGACCATCACCTAGGTGCTCTGGTGAGGTTACTTGCAATGAATCTGCCTCGGACTAGTACAGATGGGAGCACAGAAAATTAAACACCTAATATTTTGTCTCTTTTGCATCTTGAGGTGTAGTATTTACACACCCAGTTTTTTTTGTCCTTTTTTAACTGATATTGATTTGGAATCTTTAACGTTTAATAGCCGGATGTCAGTCGATGTCAAGTTTCCTAAAAACAATGATTTGCGTTGCAAGCAACTCTGGGCTAAATTGTACAATTCCTGTGTTCGTGTCTGTATATTAAATAGTAGTCTTTGGTCTGTATAGACAACGTTAGCGCTACGATACGAAAACTGTCAAAATGGTTAGACAATTTAGTTCTAATAAACTGCCGCTTGTAGCGCTGTACAGCTTTCACTACTGACATTTTACGTCATTTTGACATTTTGCGTACATGTAACCTATTTTGTAAAATAATATTCACTTCTCACTAGAGCTGTTCTTCGCTGGGATTTTATATATTAGTATTTTAAATAACGGTGTTTATTTCTTATATGTACTGTCGTATCTTTATTTCCAAAGATGTGAGCAGTTGATCATCTATCATTTATTGGAACGGCGTACACGTTTAAGTATTTTTATACTCCGTATTTACCTTCGACATTACATTATTAAAAGTCAGAAATCCAACATGTTCAAAATTTGAATATGATTGTCAAAGCGCCATTTTGAATTACTCTTTGCTTTGCTTGTCAATGAGACGTGAGCACAACATATATGTAGTTAGAGATAACAGAATACCGAATGAACCTGCATTTGGGAGTCGATAAGAATCGCTATTCCCGAAACATTGCGATTTCATCTATAAACACAAAAATTAACACGGACTTTATATTTATTAAAATTTTGTTTAAAAGTAATGTTATGATCTACAGATACAGTTGTTTTTGGTACGAAAGCCATAAGAAATCTTGAATCGACTAAACTTTATGGCTATACAAACTTAATTTACAGATTTCCGCACTAACTTATTCGTTAAAAATAATAGAGTAAATCTAATAAAATATTTAAATCCATATAGATTCCATTCAACTCCCACTCGCCTTTACATACGAGGCAGGTGTCTATGTAAATACCAATTCGTTCTCGTGGGAGAGAAATGGGCCCGAATAAGCTATGTGTCTATGGGCCTCTGCGTATCTTGAGGCCTAACCACCCAACATGACAATAGGTCTGTCATTATTTGTACGTAACACAATCATATTTTTATTTTGCGCAATTAACATATATTCTCTAGTTTAATCGTTATCTATAACACTTTATTATCTAAAGTGATTTTGCGTGGTCTATTATTACTTTCACTAATCTCTGGTTTTAATTCGCGTAGTTTGAATGTATAAAGTATTTTAAGCAATTAAGTTGTATATCTCTGTATAAACCATAATATATTAAATAATGTGTAAAGATTGTTTGTTTATGCATATTGGAATAAATAAAAGGATATTAAGACGGATTGTCGGTTTTTTATTGTCTTCTTTTTCTTTCTTTCGCAACAATCTTCGCCAGATTAGTGTTAGGAATTAGGTATTCACTTCTATTATTACAGCGAATTGTTTTGGTTGAATAAACTTTATCGGGTAACAACATCCGCAAAAAGCATTTATATTATTATTAGTAGTACTTATTTATGAATCATATAAATCAACAATCTTATAAATCAATATGTATATCATATATACACAGTATAAAAATGCTCCAATTGTGCTAAAACCCTGTAATATCTGCTTAAACTATAAATAATATATAAATACAATACAGTGCAGTTGACATTTCACATGTTGTATTAATATTTTGACATAAAATTGGCTGAATGTTTTGTGTTTTTTGCTATCTTATTTCCTAATTGTAAAGTAACAATCTGTCAATGTCAATGGTGTCAAACAATCATTATTATCAAGCACAAGTAACGTGCTATTCTGCCCTATAAATAAATTATCAATAAACTGACATATAAAAATGTAATCCAACTTCTTAAATTAAGAAGATACACTGTAGATGCTTTTAAATATGGCACTAGCCGCATAATAAACACACTTCCACTACAATATTTATTCCTTACGTCTATTTACTCACAACAGGAGCAAAACACATCGATTACAAAAGAATTGTATCCACGTCATAAAAAAAATTTAGGTCTTTGGTCCGCAACGATAACTAATCAAAGTCTAAAAAAATACAACTAGCTACATAAAATATTTACTATAGAACATACAAGTTTCGTAAGAAATTGATAACAGTACAGAGACTGATGAATATGGACGTAGCGAAGGTCTGTAAGACTACAGAAAACTGACGCCCTCTCTACCCTCCCCGTGAAGGACAAGGACATTACTTACTTATTCTACCCGCCAATTCCGCACTTAACAACACAATTAATTTCGAGCCTCAATGACCGTCGGTTTTAGCTTTGCTATACTATCATAACGATGTTTATTTTGAAAAATTTCAAATTGAAAGCTTTAGCTTTGATCTTTAGATTTTAATCTTTATCAGTACGTGTTAATATCAGTTTATGAAAGTGGGAAGTCATTCTGTTTCCATATTTGTACTATTATCATTTATAATGTTTACAAAACACATTATTTTATTGAATAATCGCACCTCTATAATTGAAATAACGTGTATTCTGACATCTATTAATGGAACCCTCTGTATATGAGACAGATATTTATTTATACCTGGATATCTGAGACACTGGGTAAGTTGAATACCTCTATAAGTGAAACCAATTGGCAGGTCCCTTGATGTCTCACTTAACCATTACCACTCACTCTCACCATCACCACTCTCAGGTTTCACATTATATATATATATGTTGAAGGGTAACTCTTACAACTACCTGCTGAAGTACTCCTCAAAGAAGCCCTTGGTGTCGTCGTAGAAGCCGAAGAACAGGAAGGCCCCGAGGCCGATGGTGGCGACGCGCGGCGCGGCCCCCGCGAAGAGGCCGCGCAGGCCGGCGCGCCAGTAGATGGCGGCCAGCACGGGGCCCAGGCGGCGCTGGCGGGAGGCCAGCATGATGCGGGTCTTGGCCAGGTCCAGCGGCGTGGTCACCGCGGCTGCGAAGCCCCCCGCGAGGAACCCACACAGCGCGGTCTGGGGGGCGATTATAAACATTTGACTATATTATAACTCTGGAATAGGGGAATTAATAAATACCTTTGGATAATTCCACACAGAATCTTTATACATAATATATTTCTTCTGTACGTGTGTATGTCGCTGATCTTCTCATAAACGGCTGAACCGATTTTAATGAAATTTTCTGTGTGTCTTCAGGCGGATACGAGAATGGTTTAGATTCACAATTGGACCCGATAGGTGGCACCATCGTATTTTTTCACCCGAGCGAAGCTGGGCGGGACAGCTAGTTGTATATTTATAACTTACGTGGAAACTAGTAATCTCTCCGTCATTATGGTCTTTGACAGCTGACTTGAGCATCTCCCATATGGGAAGCTGGATGAAACTGAACGGCAGGTCACGAGCCACCGTCGGCTGGAAACCTCGGTACAAGCCGCGGCGCACGCCTTCCACTTTGTAAGCCTTGCACATACAAAACAAACACATCGTCACGCCGAGTCATGAGGAAGGCAGAGAGAGTACAGCGCCAATTCTCTCTAGGCTGACAGACTTACATGCCATCACGTCGAACGAATCATGGAGTAGACAGATAGAGTAAGGCGCACTTTCTATCTCGACTTACAGACCTATATATATATATATATATGTATGTAGATTTACTTACACATCACGCAAAGGGTGAAATACTCGCTCTGAAACATGGTTTTATGGGTATTTTTAGAAACTAACTTAGCAAAATTAGTCTGTGTTTAACCTTACAGCTGATTTTTGAGCGAAAATGAAGTCAATAATTTATATATTTTTTAATAGCTACCATTCATTGTGCCCCATCACTCACATACTAACCTAACCTAACCATCAAAATTGCATTCAAAAACTTCACACAACCACAATAAATTCAGAATAACAATGTATTGAGAACAAACAGCTACTATAATTTCTATCATGACATCTTTTAGAGGGGTGCAGGCAACACTCACTCACCTCTATCAATATTGAAATACTGCTCCTCTTCTTAGTCCCCGTCTGTTTCCTCTGCTTGGCTATCTCCATTGGCACTCGTATTACGCAGGCCAACTAAAACCATATTTGTCTGGCTCTAACACTCACCGCAACATATATTTACATATGAAGGACATTACCTTGTAGACATGTTTAAAAACAAATCTTATCAGAACCATTGTATATATTCCTGTAATGTTTGTTTACACATAATTTACCTTGTACCTAATAACATATTGACGCAGAGTTACTATTCATTGCGAGTTAAATATTAGAATATATACACCTTATAACACCTGTAAAACTATCACGAACTGGTCTGAATACTGACATGACTTCATACAATATGTCTTCATGCCTTGGCACAACGGTCCCTGAGGGGTAGGCAGGGATGTGCACAAGGCTAGGGTGAAGGAAAACCTCCACATACATATGAGAAGAAATTCAAAGACACTTGCATAGTTGTGCTTGAGAAACGTCTTTGGCTCACCATCTGACTCATTGACACTCAAATGATATATTTTTATTTTATTTCTTTATTGATTTTATTTTATTATTATATTTATTGATTTCTCCTGCAAAAAGTGGGTGCTTTACACCATACAATAATAAAAATAAATTGGTCTAACCCCTTCTCCAATGATAGCTGCCAACATATTAACCAGGGGTGTGTACTGCGGTGCAACAAGAGGCTGGACTAGCTTCTTAGTGGTCTCGTATGACACAAAGAACAGGGCTGTAATTGGCATTGAACCCGTTGCTACGGTCAGTAGACCTAATGAGAATTCAATATATTGAAGTTTATTCATAGGCGTATCAATTTATATACGCCCTGGTGGTGGAGTGGTTCGTGCAGTTCACTGCACCACAAAGATAGCAAGTTTGAATCCCAGCTATACCAATGAGTTTTCTGAACCTAAGTACAGTGATTCATCACACCACAAGCTTTACAGTGAAGGAAAACATCGAGAAGAAACCTGGATACATTTCAGAAGAAATTCGAAGGTATAATTGTTCGAGATTAATGGCGATGGACTCGCCATCTGTCACATTGGCCTAAAATATACCTCTAGCGGAAGATACTACCTACACAGGGTACTACCTACACACCTCTCACTACCCCTTCGGGGACCCTTGTGGGAAGACGAGAAGAAGTATATTAAGAGAGGAAGGACACAAAGGGATAGCCCCAGTCAATATTTGAGTTGCCTGGGCCTGGAGGAACTGGGGCAGTAGCTCCACAGAAATTTTAAGGCAAGTGGTAGTTTCCATGAGTGTTATCTATGGTATTGCTGATGCTTATGCCTCCACCTGCATTATCAGATGGGCCTTATGCTTCCATGCCACCATAGAAATATTTGAAAACAATAAAAAGAATAGTAATTAATTATATCACATTCCAACTACCTAGATCAAATCAATTGGTCACTTAAAGATGGGAATTTCAAAAGTACTTGAAACTGCCGTTGATGAAGAGACTGACAAATGATGACGATGATTTTTTTAAGTGTAGGGAAGACTGGCACTCCACTCTCACAGCATGCCCTGTGAGGGAATTAATGTGTTATATATAAATAGTGTAAAAGTTACATTTATATATTCAGATACACCATGCAATAAGTGTTCCCTGGCATAGAACCGGGGAGCTATACCCAGCAGTGGGGCTGAATATGATGATGATGATGATGAAGTGTTCCCTATGCCACTTTTGTTCAATAAACAATTGATATTTTTTAATATTTTGATAAGAATAAATAGTAGCAGTGTACCTCTATATACTCCTCTAAAGCCCCCAGCCTTCTGGAAGCCCTGCGCACTTTGGAGCCGCGTTTTTAACGTATCTAAAGGATACATGGCCACATCCACCGATACCCCGGCAATTGCTCCCGCCTAAATAAAATGAATATGTATTCTAAGTTACGAAAGAAAGTTATGTGAAAAACACAATGTTACTCACAAGTAATGGCGCCAACAACGTTGTATTTACAGGTGATACCCTCTCTTGTTCAGCCATCTCATAAAGATCTTGAGTTGTCGTAGTTTAAACGAAAATAATAGTTGGTATATAACCTAAGAAGATAAGAAGTAAAATAATTATAAACAATTAGTATAGTGCCATTTCACACACTTTACTTATTAAATTGGCGCTCTATACTCTCTGCCTACCCCGTTAGGGACCTGGCGTGATGATATGTATGTATGTACTTATTAAATTAGCTAGATTGAATGTGAAAATATAATCGAAATTCACATAATTTCTTAGGTATTACGCATTTACGCAAACTGAGCAAAATTTGAATCTTGATTAAAATACATGTCCATAAACAACATAGCATGTTGCCTTCTGTTTCTGTCAAATTGTGACAGTAATTTTTTACTAACATAATATAATTTCTGTGCCTGTTATGTTATGTTGTTAACTTAGTTGTTTAACTTGCTTTTAGATTAATTTATTTGTTTATATGTGTGCATAACATGAAACCAATTATGCTCAATAAAGTATTATTATTATAAACACTATATTGTTTATAAGTATGAACAAAAGAGAAATTAGATGACAAATACGGGAATATGCCACCATAGGCTTCGCAAAACCGCAACAATCTTCGCCTAATAAGTGTGTTAGGTAGGTATTAGAAATTCAACTTATTTTATTAGTAATAAGAAACAGCGACTTGTTTTGGTTGAATAAACTTTATTATTTATCTTGTAACAAACATCCTCACAAACGCAATTATAATATTAGTACTTATTTTTGTATTATTAGTCATATAAATAATCAACAATCTTATAAATCTCTATGCATATCATATATACACAGTATGCTACAATTGTGCTAAAACCCTGTACTATCTACTTAAACTATAAATTATATACAAATAAATACAGTGCGGTTGACATTTCACATATTTTATTAATATTTTGACATAAAATTTGCTGAATCTTTCGTTTTGTTTCGCTATAATTTCCTTACTGTAAAGTAAAGTAACAAGCTGTCAATGTCAAAGCTGTCAATTACAAAATCATTATCATATTAAAGCACAAGTATCGTGCTATTCTGCCCTATAAATTATCAATAAGCTATGACATTTAAAAATGTAATCCAGCTTCTTAAATTATGAAGCAGCACTGTGGATGCATTTAAATATGGAACTAGCCGTGTAATACACACATTTCCACTACAATATATATTCTTTACGTCTCTTTACTCACAACAGAAACAAAACACATCGATTACAAAAGGATTAGAATTATCCGCGTCATATAAAAAGTGGAGGTCTTTGGTGCGCAACGATAACTATTCGAAATCGGTAAGTTATAAATAATAAAATTAAATATTTATTTACAACTAGCAACATAAAATATTTACTATAGAACATATTTGTTTCACTTCATCCAAGTTTCGTAAGAAATTGATAACAGTACAGAGACTGATGAATATGGACGTAACGAAGGTCTGTAAGACTACAGAAAACTGACGCTCTCTCTAGCTTCCCCGTGAAGAACAGCGGCATGTTGATATATATATTGCCTTAGAAAATGGAACAGTCGGCTTCTAGTAGTTGTAGCCTATTTTCAACATTTCCTCATGACCTTGCAATAACAAAATAGCTCCAAACTACAACATCATTAAAGTGAATAAATAATTCTCAGTCGGAAACATGATTTAAAGGGATATTTTCAGAAACTGATAGTGAAATCGATTCTACATGTTCTTTATATATACGTTACAGTAGATATCAGTAGAATTCATGTGAGGCCCTATATTAAACATTATTGCTTATATTTTATTTATATTTACCTATGATTACTGTACCTCATTTATTTACTTATTTAAGGCATATATCATAGTTGACACCCCAATCACATATTGGGCAACAGTTCCATTCTTTAAGGCACCCTACATTGTATGTGTGTATATATATATATGTCGAAGGGTACCTGTACAACTACCTCCTGAGGTAGTCCTCAAAGAAGCCTTTGGTATCGTCGTAGACGCCGAAGAACACGAACCCCCCGAGGCAGAAGGTGGCGACTCGCGGCGCGGCCCCCGCGAAGAGGCCGCGCAGGCCGGCGCGCCAGTAGATGGCGGCCAGCACGGGGCCCAGGCGGCGCTGGCGGGAGGCCGCGCACTCCGAGGTCAACATGATGCGCGTCTTGGCAAGGTCCAGGGGCGTGGTTACCGCAGCGGCGAAGCCCCCCGCGAACGACCCGCACAGTGCGCTCTGGGGGACGATTATAAACATCTAACAACAACTAGACAAACACATACACCCCCTTCCCTTTTTATGGTTTCTGTCCCAATTTAACACAAATGAGTTTTCATTCCATGAAAAAAGTCACATTTACGCAAAGCCAAAAAAAAATGTATATTCAGAATTTCATTTGTTTATCCTATAAAAGAAAAGACTCACTGTTTATAGACTAATGTGTGTATAGAGTTGGAGTACAATTCACTTTTGTAAACTAAAAATTAGCGCTTATCTTAAAACTTTTTGTTCTATGTTCTGTATACTCTGTGTGTGTGTGTGTGTGTGTGTGTACAGTGACTTTGGGACAAGTTATTGAATAAACGTTCCATAGCTTTTTTTTCATTTATGTGTATTGTTTCATCAATGTCCTTCATACTCCATACAGGGTAAAAATTACTTGTTAAACAAAATACAGTGTATATATAACTTACTTGGAAACTAGTTATCTCTCCGTCATTATGGTCCTTGACAGCTGACTTGAGCATCTCCCATATGGGAAGCTCGATGAAGCTGAACGGCAGGTCACGCGCCACCGTCGACAGGAACCCTCGGTACACGCCGCGGCGCACGCCCTCCGCTTTGTAAGCCTTGCACATACACACACATCGTCACGACGAGTCATGGGGAAGGCAGAGAGAGTACAGCGCCAATTCTCTCTAGGTTGACAGACTTTCATACATATCATCACATCGAATCATGGAGTAAGCAGATAGAGTAAGGCGCACGTTCTGAAATTCGAGAGAACTGGCGTATATACATATGTATGTACATACATATCACGCCGAGTCCCTAACGGGGCAGGCAGAGAGAGTAAAGCCCCAGTTCTCTCTTTCGCTTCGTCCACATTCTTCAGTCTCTACATGCTCGCCGCTTTCGTTAAGTGCTCTTGACGTTTCCGTCCTTGAGTGTCTAATGTCAATCAGAGTGACATACACGTCACGCAAATAGCTCCAAATATAACAAAATGACAATATTATTAAAGGGAGAAATACTCGCTCCGCAATATGGTTTTATGGGTATTTTTGGAAACTAACATACGTATAACTTACCGACCTAACAGCTGATTTTTAAGCGAAACTGAGGTCAATAATTAATATATTTTTTAATAGCTACCATTCATTGAGCCCCATAACATACAAAAGATAAAATTTTACCCTCATAATCATCTAAATTACATTCAAAAAACTTCACAGAACCACAATGACATTTTATCATTTACACACACAATTATCTTTTCTATCATGATCATATCATTCTTTACAGGGGTGCAGGCAACACTCACCTCTATCAATATTGAAATACTGCTCCTCTTCTTAGTGCCCACATACGTCTGTTTCCTCTGCTTGGCTATCTCCGTGGGCACTCGTATTACGCAGGCCAACTAAAACCATATTTGTCTGGCTCAAACACTCACCGCAACATATATTTACATATGAACGACATTACTTGTGGACAGTACACATATTTGAAAAACAAATCTTATCAGAAACTCGACTATTGCATTATATAGGCTATTTTTACCAAAACTGTAAAGAAGATAAAGTGATTAGTTCCACCACGAGCTTTACGGTAAAGGAAAACATCGAGACAAAACCCGCATGTCTGAGAAGCAATCCAAAGGCGTATGTATAGTCGTGCTTGAGTAACGGCGATGGAATCGCCATCTGTCATGTTGTGTTGGCACCTTATCTCTGGCAGAAAGTGGGTGTGTGGGTATTACCTATACACCTCTGCCTACCCCTTCAGGGACCCTTATGGGAAGGCGTGAGGATATATTTATATTATTGTAAAGAAGAAATAATGAGATCAGCTTTTTTTTTACAATTTCGGTATCCAAATTCCAATGTACCTATTGTTATCTTTGTTTACACACAACTTACTATTTAAAACACACCTTGTATCATCACATTAATGCAAAGTTATTATACATTGCAAGTAAAATATTTGAAAATACCTTCTGTGCACCTATAACACACTAGTTTAAATAATGACAACTTCATATATATCTTCATGCCTTGCCACAACGGTCCCTGAGGGGTAGGCAGGGATGTGCACAAGGCTAGGGTGAAGGAAAACCTCCAGATGCCTACATACATATGAGAAGAAATTCAAAGACACTTGCATGGTTGTGCTTGAGAAACGTCTTTGGATCACCATCTGATTCATTGCACCAAATAATATATATTACATATTTACATTTTCTCCTGCAAAAAGTGGGTGTCGTAACTTATGGCAAAGCACACAGAGGCGACTAACAATAATAAAAATAAATTGGTCTTACCCCTTCTCCAATTGTAGCTGCAAACATATTAACCAGGGGTGTGTACTGCGGTGCAACAAGAGGCTGGACTAACTTCTTAGTGGTCTCATATGACACGAAGAACAGGGCTGTGGTTGGCATAGAGCCCGTTGCTACGGTCAGTAGCCCTAATGGAGAATTAAATATATTGAAGTTAATTCATGAGCATATATTAGTGGCAAAGTGGTCTGAGCAGTTGCCTGTAACACATAGCTTGCAAGTTTGAATCCTGGCTATACCAAAGAGTCTTTTTAATATTGAGTGAAGTGCACAGCATGAGCTTTACGGTGAAGGTAAACATGGAGAAGAAACCTTTCCCGAGAAATTAAATACATCTCTTAAGGAAAGTGGGTGTGTGGATACTACCTACACAGCCATCTATCAGCTATCGACTACCCTTCAGGGACCCTTGTGTGAAGAAGTATATTAAGCGTGGAAGGACAACCCTATGGGATGTCCCAGTCAATATTAGAGTCGCCCAACTGGGGCAGTAGCTCCACAGAAATTTGTAGTCAAATGGTACTTTCCATGTAGTGTTGTATTCCCTCGGTCTGTTAGGGTTCCAGATTTTTAGATGGCATTGTTGTACCAACAGACGCTCAATCAATTTATCTTTAAGCTCTTAACACAGGGACTTTGTTCATCATGTGGTTGAGTGTTATCTATGGTATTGCAGACGCTTATGCCTCCACTTGCATCATCAGATGGGCCTTATGCTTCCTTGCCATCATAGAAAACAATAAATTTAATAGTAATTATATCACATTCCAACTACCACTTTAGGGATGGGAATTTTATAGTCAAAGAGAGTACTCTGTGTATGAAGAGACTGATGAATGAATGATGAATGATGATGATGAATTTTGTAGGTGTAGGGAAGACTGGCACTCCACTCTCACAGCATGCCCTGTGAGGGAATTAATGTGTTATATATAAACAGTGTAAAAGTTACATTTATATATTTAGATATACCATGCAATAAGTGTTCCCTGGCGTAGAACCGGGGAGCTATACCCAGCAGTGGGGCTGAATATGATGATGATGATGATGAAGTGTTCCCTATGCCACTTTTGTTTAATAAACAATTGATAGTTTTTATTATTTTGATAAGAATTAATAGTAGCATTGTACCTCTATATACTCCTCTAAAGCCCCCAGCCTTCTGGAAGCCCTGCGCACTTTGGAGCCTCGTTTTTAACGTATCTAAAGGATACATGGCCACATCCACCGATACCCCGGCAATTGCTCCCGCCTAAATAAAATGAATATGTATTCTAAGTTACGAAAGAAAGTTATGTGAAAAACACAATGTTACTTACAAGTAATGGCGCCAACAACGTTGTATTTACAGGTGATACTCTCTCTTGTTCAGCCATCTCATAAAGATCTTGAGTTGTCGTAGTTTAAACGAAAATAATAGTTAGTATAACCTAGGAGGAAAAGAAATAAAATAATTATAAACAATTAGTAAAGTGCCATTCCACATACTTTACTTATTAAATTTGCTAGATTGAATGTGAAAATATAGTCGAAATTCACATAATTTCTTTTGTATTACGCAAACTGAGCAACAAAATTTGAATCTTGAGTAAAATATATATCCACAGACAGCATGTTGCAATCTGATAATTGTGACAGTAAATTTTTTATTTGCATAAACACTATATTGTCTATGAGTATGAACAAAAGCGACAATAAATTGAAATAAACTGAAGCTAGTCACCTTAGGTTATTTTAACATTCACTTTAATCGAACATTTTAATATTGACCCTACGTTTAGGCGCTAAATGTATTGTCCCCCCACATCGGTGTCTCTGCGGGGATAGTGTGTGTCAGTGATTTCGGACACAACGGTCATAGATAATACACTATATATATACAACGGTCCATCCTGCATCAGCAGTGTGTATGTCACGTCATTCCTCCATAAATGACTTGCCTGCTGTGCGGTACGGTCTTCATCATTCTCTCACTCGCTCTCAGGCGCTTACCGATTAAAGTCACACCCAACCACACAATAGGACCCACCAAACAGGGTTAATGAAACACTGAAATCCAAGTCGATTCCTGCTCACTGAAATATTCCCTCAATTTTTTTTTTTTTATCTGTAGCATTATCAGATAAAAAGTATTTTTATTTCTTCTCAAAAATTATAAATCGCGATTGCATGTTGCTAAGCAACCAACAGTGACGGGTTATTTCGAACAAATTGTGGAATTGGACGCTGGAGTTTTTTTGATATCATTTTTATTATTACAATGCCTAGAGTGTTCAAAACTGCACACGATGGTATTCCATACCACAAAGTGCAACGGGGAACTGAACCGGGATGCTATCAGTTGCATAGGTATGTTTACTATAAAGTATCCGTTGGGTGGCTTCACTATACGCATTGCAGATACATATAACACTAGCTGTCCAGCCCAGCTTCGCTTATCAATTTCGTTTGTAGTTTTTTCTGGTGTATTACATATATGAAATATATCCTATGTGGTCATCCAGCTAATAATCTATCTCTGTGCCAAATTACATCCAAATCCATTCAGCAGTTTTTGCGTGCAAGAGGAACAAATATCCTCCATAAGCTTTTGATAATTTGATTACACATGTCTCCACTCCTTCCCAAAAGGGTTTCCGGAGGGGTAGGCAGTGTGTAGGTAGTACGTATACACCCACTTTCCGCCGGCGATATATTTAAGGAGAAGCCATTCAAAGGCGTATGTAGTCGTGCTTGAGTAACGATGGACTTACCGTCTGCCACGTTGGTACCTTAAATATATCCCTGGTGGAAAGTGGGTGTATACGTACTACGTACGTACATTCGAGGACCCCTGGGGGAAGACGTGAGGATATATATTTTAGGTGCCAACGTGACAGACGGCGATTTTTACACCGTTACTCAAGCACGTCTAAACATAGGCGTCTTTGTATTTCTGCTCAAACGTATGCAGGTTTCCTCTTCATATTATCTTTTACTATAAAGCTCGTGATGTGACTTAACACTGTAATCAAGTTCAGAAAAAACGGTACAGTCCGGGTTTCGAGCTTGCAATCTTTGTGTTGTAGGCAACTACCCAAACTACTCGGCCACCACGGCTTTTTATTGAGATGTTTAAAAATAGACGCTATTCATATAATATACTAGACGGCCATCTAGTATTTGGTAGTGGTTAGACCTCCTAACTGCAAAGCTTGAGGTCAAGGGTTCGATTCCCGCTGAGGGCAGATATTAGTTCGATGCACACGAGTATTTGTACCTTAGTCTTGGTTGTCCTATGCATTTATGTATATATATATCCACAATTTTTTTTTATACTACATGGGTGGCAATCAAGCATGCGGTCCGCTTGATGGTAAGCGGTTACCGCCACCTATGGACGCTTGCAACAATAGGGGTACTGCTCGCGCGCTGCCGACCCTGCAGGAATCTCTTCACACCCTTTTTGAAGAACTCCATGCTGTACTCTCCAGGGAAAACCTCAACGGGGATCTGATTCAACAGTATATATTTTCAGACCTTCTCAATGCCGGCTCAAGTTCCCCATGAGCAATCGGCCGATCCACAAATGTGAGGTTCCCAAGAAGGAGTACACACTGGTCCCCCAAATGGGAGGCTTCAGGACTCTTCTGATTCCGAAGAAGGAGAAGAACTATTACCCAGCCGTCATACACAAAGATGAGTTCCACAGGCTGACGAAGCAGGCAAAGGTAGGTGACCCTTGAATAAAATATTTGGGAGGGGCATTAACCTTCATAACTTTGTCGAATTACGCAGCTCGCCATAAAAGGCGTATGTAAAGGGGTAGACTGCTTGAGTAACGGCTCGACGGTGATGGACTCGCCATCTGCCACGTTGGCACCTAAAATAAATATATCTCTGGCGGAAATTGGGTGTGAGTACCTATACACTATACACCTCTGTCTGTCTACCCCTTCGGGGACCCTTATGGGAAGGCGTGAGGATATAGGAAGCTCTAGGGAACCTCTTTATGCATGAGGAACAACTCAAATATACTCAATCCAAATGTAAGAACCTAACTCATTATTAATGAAGATCAAATAAAATCAGATAAAGGATCAAGAAAGAAATAATAGAGCCATAAATTTAAATGTTCTCAATCTATCGTCACACCCGTGTTGCAACAACTTTTTTTTAACGTTGAGAATTCTCATGGACCTTTACTGATAAAACTTCACACTTCTTCCGCTGAGTCGGTTTGCCACAGGACCACTTTCGAATACTGCACGCGACACACCGGACGGCAATGCGTTGAAACTACCTAGATCAGATCAGATCGATCTAACACTGGATAGGAACGTTAGGAGTGGAGACTGGTCCTCCACTCTCTTTACTCTGTTTTATGTACAATAGTTAGGCACCCATTCTGTTTTAATGTGTGTACTGTGTGTTCGGCAGATTGTGTCTCAGGAAGAACTGCTCCAAGCGATGCACGCGCAAGAGGCCGGTATTCAAAAGACAGCCAAGGAGTCGGAGGCCCGGAAGAAGCTGCTGAAGGAGAGACTACTGCCGCAGCCGGGGGCCGAGGCCGCCACCGGCACTGCCGACCCTGAGCTCGAGGGACCCGACCAGACGGCGCATACCTTGACGCGAGCTGAGAGTAAGCACTCCTTTCTTCTGAGTTAGCTGTGTCATGGTTTAGCACGCATATAATTGTATTTCATTCTTGATATGTTTAGTTCCAGATAAGTTGCTCTTTTCTGGAATAAAAGTGGGTTCTTCTAGATATAAAACTTTAAAACTATCCACGTTTTTCTGGTCTCTTAATTAATGTGTGTACATGCTGTCGCCGCTTGTAAGTGCAATGGTATTTAACTAATATTTAACACCTAGTTGTTATAAGGTTAGTAACTAAGTAAGAGAGGTAGGGCATAACGGGGTTTTCCGTTCGAATTTAGAGCTGCCTGACTGGGGCAGGACTACTAAGTGGTGAATAAGATCTTCAGTAATGAGCTCTTTGGAAAAGGGGGGATTGTTATATTGTGTTGGCAGCAGAGGGATAAGTCCTATTATGCTGCCAACACAGTATAATTCTCCGAACATAGAGTGGTAACGCGCAAGTGATACTTTGGTATCGGGAGGGTAAATAGGCTACGGTAACTGTTTCCCATCAGGTGGGCCGAATGCTTGTTTGCCACTCTTGTTGTATAAAAAATGGCCTTAAACAAATAAGAATGTGATACGAGAAGAATGTCTTCTGCAGGGCACATGTTAGCATCCTTACTTAATATTATAAATGTGAATGTAAGTTTGTTTGTTTGTTTGATCAACATGAAACTTTGTACACATATTCTTGGAGGTATTAGAATTTTAATTGAAAAAAAAAACTTTTTTACGAAAGATAAAAATGCCGTCAACGCCGACGAAGTCGCGGGCACAGCTAAAGCACGGTCGCGGAACAGAAAGAATTTCGTACGATAACCTATTATTACCCATCTCTGTCACTCCCGCGTAAATATAATGCGTCTCGCTCGCACAGATGCAATGACCGCTGTCGCCAGGGATTGTAAACCGTTTAATTGAGACCGTAAGGTTTGTTCTTGCTTGCGTCTGGTGTTTTGGTCGCAATTAAAAGTATTTGACATGATTCATAATTTTTTAATAACTAACGACATTCCATCTTGGGATGCGTTAGTGCTCGTTCAATTTTGAAACACATTTATCTTAGTTTGTTGTTATTTGTTAGTTTTTGTTGTCTTGTTTTAATTGTTAAGTGGTTTCGTTGATTTGTTAAGTTTAATTTACTGTTTTAAAATGGAACCAGTGCCGTCTACCTCGCGTCCATTCAAGAAGTTTGTTTCTCCGCGGAAGAAAAGAAAAATGTCACACTTTAGTGAATCTGAGAAGGTTATGATTATTAACGTGTTTAAATACATTAAGGAATCCTGGCCTGCCGATAAATATCCTTCAAAAAAAGAAATGAAGGACAAAACAGCCGATATCTTGGGCATTTCAAAATCGGCCATATATCGTATTTTAAAAGAATATACCGAAACAGACACCGTCAAGCCGGCTCCTTCACCGAAAAAACGACTCTCAGTAATTGAAAAGACTGATGAGTTCGATAAATCGTGCATCAGACGAATAGTGCACAGCTTTTATTTAAAAGGAGAGTTACCTACAACAAAAAAGGTACTACATGTCATAAATGCAGACGAATCCTTACCAAACATGGGCTTGACATCGTTGAAACAATTACTAAAACATTTAAAGTTTAAATATGTCAAACGAAGGCGAAATAATTGTTTGATCGACAGAGATGACATAGCATTGTGGCGTATTAAATATTTGAAAAATATAAAAACTTACCGACAGCAACAACGACCAATATATTACTTGGATGAAACTTGGGTAAATGCGGGTAAGACCTTTTTTATTTAATAAGCTAATAATAATTTATTTAATAAGCTAGTTTTTTTCTATCCTTCAAATATTTCATGCAAACCACACATATAAAAATGTTTGTGACCACTGTCAGTAGGTAAAGAGGTCATTGTACGAAATTCTTCCTGCTCCGCGACCGTACTTTAGTAAGAGATAAATTACTATCTTATCTCTTATCATCTCTTATCGTCGTGTCCAGTGCTCAAAGCGGACAACATGCAAGGCCCCCGGCTGTGCAACCGCATCATCCTGGCCTCCAAGTGTCACGCCATCAGAGACGCACAGATCGCTGAGAAGGAGCTCATCAAGAAAGAGTTGGACGAAGAGGAGAGAAGGTGAGAACCGTCGTTGAAAACCGTTGAGGTTTTCCTTAGGCAATAAAGCATTTCTCCAAGAAGGTTGAAAGATCACTTAAGGGTTGACAGCGCGCGAACCACACCAATGGTGTCAAGAGCTTTTGGTACCTAATCAGCTAATGACGTGCCCTCCAGCCAGGCAGTACTTAGGTGCAAAGTAAACACAGCTAAGGGCCACCCCTGTGGGACTAAGATATCAGCTTAGGGCGAGGGCGTAGGGCGTTGTTAAATTGCAAGCTGTGGAGCTGGGTTGGGCAAATTGTACACAGGGTATCTTGTACAAATGTTCTCTTAAGTTTGCGATGAATTGATATCAGAACACAGATCCTTGTTGGTCAAATGGTTGTCGTGTGCAACGCTTAGTTTTTTATGATCTCTCTATGTTTTTATTAATAAATACCTGGGGACAATTCCATACAAATTGACCTAGTCCCAAACTAACCAAAGCTTTGATTTAGTCAACTACTTAGACAGCGATATACAAACTTATATAGATAGATATATACATAAATACATAGAATTTCCGAGACAAAGGTACAGCTACTCGTGTTCAACAACAAATATCCGCCCTCGGCGGTAATCGAACCCATGGCTTTAAGCTTCGCAGTCAGGAGCTCTGATCACGACCCCAGAAGACCGTCAATTTCTTATGTCGATGAATCTGTTCAGGCTTGACTCAATAATGGAAGAAAACCGTGACGCAGCCGTGAAGAGGGCTGAAAGTGAGGAAGACCGCCGGCACGGGCTGCGCCTGCAGAACCTCGCTGCTCTGAAGGAACAAATCAAGGCTCATGAGACTGCTAAGGTAACGTCTTGGATGTTTTGTCTATTGCTCCGTAGTTATATTATGGAATTGCTCTGGCATGGACGGGAACGTCAAGAGTACTCGAAACCGACGAGCATGTAAGAAGAGACTGATGAATGTTGACGAAGCGAAAGAGGTATGTAAGTCTAGAGAGAACTGGCGCTCTATACTCTCTGCCTACCCCGTTAGGGACTCGGCGTGATGGTATGTATGTATTGTATGTATGTATGCTCTGGCATAACAGTACCAAGCGACGTCGACTTAACGGAAACTGCACCTAAATGAAGACATTGCCGTATGCCGCGAAACAAAGAAAGTTAAATCAGTATAGTCGTAAAAGTTTTAGTAGATTTTTGAACTTAAGTACAGTGATTAGTCACGAGCTTTACGGTAAAGAAAGAGATGGAAACACAGAACAAAACCATTTCAGTCAGACACACGAATGATTCAATAAGTTTTTTTTTCATCAGACCTAGAAACTCGGATAATGTATGTGAAGTTAAAGCCCAAATTTGTTTGCAGATCATGGAAGCTGAGCGCATCGAGGAGGAGAGCATCAGAGTGAACCAGGCCAACATCGCCATGCAGATAGACGAAGCGCTCAAGCTAAAGGAAAAGCACCAGAGACAGAACAAACTTAAGGAGATCTTGGATCAAGGTATCAGATCTAAGATTCTACCCCAGCATTTAATAGAGCCGCGGTGGCAGGCTGGTCCGAGCAGTCGCATGCAACACAAAGCTTGCAAGTTTGATCCCGACAAAATTAATGAGATTTTTTGAAATTTCAAAACTTCGATTAGATGCCCACTTCCACCTTCTACCACCGCACCTCTCGCCATCGACGAGGACTTCATCCCCATACCTTGGAACCACAAAGGTCTCGCACTGTGCGCTTCCAAAGGAGTTTTCTTCCGCGAACGCTCAGGCTGTGGAATGAGCTACCCGTTGAAGTTTTCCCTGGAGAGTACAGCATGGAGTTCTTCAAGAAGGGTGTGAGGGGATTCCTGCAGGGTCGGCAACACGCGAGTGATACCCCTGGTGTTGCAAGCGTCCATAGGCGGCTGTAACCGCTTACCATCAGGCGGACCGCATGCTTGTTTGCCACCCTTGTGGTGTATAAAAAAAAATTGTCTTTAATTAGGGTAATCCTCACGCCTTCCCACAAGGGTCACCGAAGGGGCAGGCAACTGCTCGAACCACTCGGCCACCACGGCTCTAATTAGGATTAATCTCTAATTAGGAGGCTCGTCTTTAATTAGGATGTGAAAATATTCGAGAGAGAGAAATGTTTGTATGGATTTAGATGTGACAAATTTGATCATGTTTCAAGCCTCCATATGCCCTTCCCCCAGGCAATGCGGAGCTGCTGTACTACAAGCAGTTGCAGAATGAGGAGGAGCGCATAATGAACCTTCGCATCGAGAACTTCATGAAGCAGAAGCAGGAGAGGGAAGCGCGCAACAAGGCCGAAGCTGACGCTATCAAGGCTGCTAAGCAGAAGGGGATCGACCACATTGCCAAAGCGCAAAAGGTACGTGCTGGTTCCGGGAATGTTTGATCTTTAGGCAACCAATGGAGGAGAGGAAAATAAGAGACCAAGGCCCTCCAGCCAGGAATTTGGCAGATGCTAACCAAATACAGTTTAGAACATCCCTTCTGGGGAAAGCGCACTTAGGGCGTTGCTGATTCGCGAGCTAAGACGCTGGAGTGGACTGGATGATTTTATTTAAATAATTTTAAGGCTGGTCGAATGCTACTGGCCTTCAAATGCCGTCGATTGCAAGAGCCGGGAAGGGGGCTTATTCAATAACGCATTATTTAAAATAGACGTCTGCCTAGGTACCCATATCTGTAGAGTTTTTGTGCCCGGGAGGTTGAATTAGACAACAGCAATTAAGATTACAGTTTCGAAATCGCCGGATTTCTGGACCAATAAGTCTTTCCAAAAGTTAGTAGGTACAGGGGCTTATCACACCACATAGCCATAGGCTACCTCGAATACGTCCTACTATTGATTATTCGACACTGTTTTAGGCTGAACAAGAGCTTAAAGAAGAACTGGAACGCATCCGTAACCTCAAGATCCAGGAGGACGTGGAGCGCGAGTACCGACGCAAAGAGCGGGACGGAGCTATCAGGAGGAACAAGGAGATGAAACAGCTGCACGAGGCTAGGGTGCAGCAGGTAATGGCTGAATGCTTTTGCTTTAATGCTTTTTACTTATATTATTATTATTATTAAACAGGAACCATAGTGGTCGCCTTCAAAACCCATTTTGTAGGCTTGAACTCCACGACTGATTTCTTTCTATCTTGTCTGTATTTTTTTAATGGATATGTACTTATGAAGTCGATAGTTGATGGTAATGCTTCTAATATATAAGTGCCTCACCAGGGCTTTAACTAAGCAAACGATTTAATCTGAACTCAGATTTAAGGGTATCTCTTGCATTATTTACGGTACCTGTATAATATACCTGCGCATGCGCACGCTGCCATCACGTACCTACACTTGCCTTGACAGATCAACGACATTCATCGACTGATAGCGCGCGAGATAGCCAAGGATGAGCAGAGCTTCAACAACGCAGCCAGACAGAACGAGGAGTTTATACAGAAGGAGAAACAGGTAACAGTTGCACCATTGCATCCCACAGAGTCAACTGGCCATAGACTAGGCCGAATCCATTAGTATCAGCAATAGACATTCTCATAAATAGGTAAACTCATACATATAGAGGTAGCGCATAACGGGTTTCCCATTCGAATTTGGAGCTGCCCGACTGGGGCAGGACCTCCACCTTATAGAAGTCCGTAGCCAAATAACTAAACTTGTAATTCATTCAAAATGATCGGACACAAGGATAGGAACGTCAAGAGTACTCGAAACCGGCAAATATGTATGCGGGGATTGATGATTGTGCACACAGCTAGAGGTCTGTAAGTCTAGACTGGCGCTCTACTCCCCCTGCCCACCCCGTTAGGGACTCGGCGTGATGATATGCATGTACTTTTTACGGTCAGTAAGCGTTGGTGAGCGGTCCTTTGCTACTCTTGCTTCGAGGTTAATTTATCACTGGCTTTAGGTGTTTAATGAACGCAGTGTATGAGTTTTCAGTTGGTCGAACATTAATGGTATCTCGCTTGACCTTCTCAGCTGGAGGAGAAGCGTCGAGCTCGCATCGAGCTACATCGACAGGAGATTATGAAACAGATCAACAACAAGGAACGAGCAAGGTACATGCCATAGATTTATCCCTATAACCACTAGTCCACTAAAGTGGTAAACAAGCATGCGGTCTGTCTGATGGTACGGGTTACCGCCGCCTAGGGACGCTTGGAATACTATAAAATATTTTTATGTGTAAATATTAAACTTCTTACATTTTATTTATTAAGTAGCTAAGTACTAAGCTAACGAAAGAGTACTAGAAGCCGACGAGCATGTATGAAGAGACTGATGAATGAGGACGAAGCGAAAGAGGTATGTAGGTACCTAAGTCTAGAGAGAACTGGCGCTCTATACTCTCCGCCTGCCTCGTTAGGGACTCGGCCTGATGATATGTATGTTTGTAAGTAGCTAAGTTATCCTCGGGTTACATAATAGAATTACTTAGTAGATCCCAGAGCGACTTATTTAAATCTGACTTTTATAATATATTGACCGTGGTGTAGGTAAGAGCGCTGCGAGTAGTTGGAGGCAACAAAGATTTATTCCTTTATTTATCATTACAATGAAATGCCAGTGCGATAGTGTAGACAAAAAATACTTAGTGCAAAAGATCGAATCCCGTCTGTACCAATGAGTTTTTCAAAACTTAAGTACAGTGATTAGTCCTACCACGAGCTTTACGGTGAAGGAAAACATCGAGAGGAAACCTGCATACGTTTGAGAAGAAATTCAAAGGCGTATGTATAGTCGTGCTTGAGTACTCTCCATCTGTCAAGTTTGCGCCTAAAATATATCTCCGACGGAAATTGGATGTGTGGGCACTACCTACACACTACCCCTAAAGAGAAAAGTAAAGGTCTATTAATAATATAGACAGTGAAATATAAATGCAAAGAAGGTATTAGGGCTCCCACACATAAACACGATACGACGTCGCGTCGTACAACGATGCGGCGTCGTAACGTGTCGATGCACGATACGACGTCGTGACGTTAGAAACTCACGATGCAATCCTGCGCAGTTGTTATTCAAAATTCATCTTTAGGTACAGTTCATTCAGATCATTACTTAGGAACGAGGACGAAGTTGAGAAACATGGTACCTACGTATTTGATCGCCAAACTGATTTTCAAGTAACAGGCGTTAGATATATAATTACATTCATTTTTAACTGTGATGCATTACTTTTTGGCATATAACTAAATGATTAAAGATGCCTTTTAGGAAAGACCTAAAGATGGATTTTGAATAACAACTGCGCAGGATTGCATCGTGAGTTTCTAACGTCACGACGTCGTATCGTGCATCGACACGTTACGACGCCGCATCGTTGTACGACGCGACGTCGTATCGTGTTTATGTGTGGGAGCCCTTAGTTGTTACGAAATAGTGACGAAGTCGCGCCCCACCGATTTTAGTCGAGGGGGTCGCAGGATGCGGGGAGTATGACCCGAGTATATTAATTGTAGTGTGCGTGTGCACTCATAGGTAATCAGTGTGTACCGACAATACTCAAACATTAGTGGAAGGTTGCACACTTCAACTATAAATATAGGGAAGAATAAAGGGGCGCGTCTTTGTGCATGGCACTAGCTATATTTAGATATTATTTTGTTTAATGATTGTATACCTACATGTTTCCAGAGCGGAACTGCGTGAGAAGATCCACAACGAGGGAGTGGCGCTGAGGATGGAGCAGGAGCAGCAGGATAAGTACGAGAGGAGAGTCATCAAGGAGAAGGTATACACAACACATTACACAGGGAGTACAGACAGTGTCTCAGGAAATAGAACAGGTTGTCTTCTAGATGGTGTAGGGTATTGTGAATATATCCTCATGGCGAAGAAATAAAACATACCTACCTACATAGCTCCGCAGGTAACAAAATAACAACATTATAAAAAGGAGTAATGATATGTATATCGTGTGTATGTATAAAGGTATATATATATATATGTGTATTTATAAAAAAAAAGCCGCGGTGGCCGAATGGTTTGAGTAGTTGCCTGCGACACAAAAATCGCAAGTTCGAATCCCGAGTGATTAGTCACGCCACGAGCTTTACGGTGAGAACATTGAGGGGAAATCTGGATACGTTTTAGAAATAATTCAAAGACGTATTTGTAGTCGTTCTTGAGAAACGGTCATGGACTTGCAATCTGTCACGTTGACACCTCATATATGTATCACTGGCGGAAAGTGGATGTGTGGGTACCTACACACCTCTGCCTACCCCTTCGGGGAACTTTGTGGGAAGGCGTCATACAGAAACACTCCCTAATTCCAGGTGGCCGCGATGAGACAGCAGAAAGTGTCTGAGAAGTACGTCAAAGAAGTTGAGCAGACATTGGGGAAGCATGGATATTAGTCCCGAATATAGCATTAATTACGGGGGAGGAATCTCATTGGAAGAGGGGAGGGGCATAGATCAAAAGGACTTTCTATCTTTGCTTTTTCAAAGCTTTTTTCAGTGGCATTTGGAAAATATACGTAAAAATTTGCAAACATATTGTTTTGTTTTAATCTATTTTGACTTACCGGAACCTCTTTAATACGTTTGAGTTGTATGGTGGTTACCTTAGCTGTGATATTATGAAAATAAATAACATGAAGAAAATATGTCTTTTTTTATTTAATACTACAAGTGGCAAACAAGCTTTAAGCCCACCTGATGGGAAAAGATTACCGAATCGTACTAACGCTCACGATACCGAAGTATCAATTGCGCTCTGCAACTCTGTGTTCAGACAGTTATTCTGTGTTGGAAGCACGATGGGACTAATCCCTCTGCTGCCAACACAATGTTGTGTCCCCCTTTCCCAAAGAGCTCATTACTGGAGACCTTATTAACCGCGTAGGAACACAAACTAAAAAAAGGTAATATTTGTCTACGGACTCCTGTAAGGTGGAGGTCCTGCCCCAGTCGGGCAGCTCCAAATTCGAACGGGAAACCCGTTATTTATTTATTTAATTATGCCCTACCTTTCTTGCCTGTGTAAGCTTAATCTAAATATAAGTAAATCCAGTATAAGTCAATCATTTAATATCCAATTACAACTATTATTCATAATATTATAACTAATTATAACACAAAAAGGCGCATACATCATACATAGTCAGACACGAGAATTATACTAAATACAGCAAACACATATTACAATTTCAGGACAGAAATACTTGATATATACTAACAAGACTTATAGCGCTGTCTGTCCTGGCAGACAGAATAGCGTTAAATAATTCTTAGTCCTATATTTTGTGATCTCTGTATAACGAAATGTATAGCTAATCATCCAAAGACGCGCCCCACCAAATTCTAGTTAAGGGGGATGCAGGGAGTATGACTCGAGTCTATTAATTGTAGTGTGCACTCATAAGCCGTGGTGGCCGAGTGGTTCGAGCAGTTGCCTGCGACGCAAAGGTCGCAAGTTCGAATCCCGACTGTACCAATGAGTTTTTTCTGAACTTAAGTTTAAGTTTAAGATTAGTCACACCACGAGCTTTACGGTGAAGGAAAACATCGGGAGGAAACCTGCATACGTCTGAGAAGAAATTCAAGCGCGTATGTATAGTCGTGCTTGAGTAACGGCGATGGACTCGCCATCTGTCATGTTGGCACCTAATACACCTCTGGCGGAAAGTGGGTGTGTGGGTATTACCTATACACCTCTGCCTACCCCTTCGGGGACCCTTGTGGGAAGGCGTGAGGATATAACAATATATAACATAGGTAATCAGTGTGTACCGATAATACTCAAACATTAGAGGAAGGTTGCACACTTAATAATAATATAATATATCCTCACGCCTTCCCACTTTTTGCACACTTACACTATCTTAATATATATAAATCACGTGTCACGTTGTTTGTCCGCGATGGACTCCTAAACTACTTAACCAATGTCAATCAAATTTGCACACCGTGTGCAGTTTGATCCAACTTAAAAGATAGGATACCTTACATCTAAATTTATAGTCGCAATATTTTATTGCATATTATTTCTATATTATTTGACAGTCACAATTATCTGTTAGCTCCAAAGAATTCTAACAGATGGAGTCGAGAATGGTTTAGATTTCACAATTGGACCCGATAGGTGGCGCTGCTAGTGTTTTTTCCACCCTAGCGAAGCTGGGCGGGGCGGCTAGTAAACTATAGGGAAGAATAGTGGGGCGCGTCTTCGTGGATGGCACTATCTATACTTCGCACCTTGAATACAGGATTGTCGACTCGTCGTCACACACATGATATAAATACAGGTTGGTGTGTCGCCTCTCAGTCATATTTGGGGGTTGTTTGGAACCTCCGTACTATTTACTTGTCGGGGTAAGTCAACTATAACATTACGAGACAGCAGACTTTTATACGAAAATCAGGTCATAAACTTGGTTTAATATAGGTTAATAAGCGTGACAGTATTAAATAATCAAAGATTTAATGTTTTAATCGTTCTAAAATTTTAAAATTAGCATGGTTATAAAGGATTTAATTTTAATTTAAAATGTATATGGCCTACAGCCAGCCTTCTGCAATAAACGAGAATGCAAAACTATTTTCTCTAATCAGAAAACTAGTCCTTGAGAAAAACGCGCTTTTATACTACCTGCGCGTCGCGGTGTCATTCGCGTACATTTTTATTTTATTAGTAATTTCTACAGATTTTTTAAAATTAGAACATGTTTTAATCCAGTTCATGATCTATCTCTGTGCCAGATATCATCCAATTCTGTTCAGCAGTTTTTGGCTGAAAGCATCCTCACAAACTTTCGCATTTTTACAAGTAGGACAAAGGTTCCAACTCCTCCCCCGACTAATCGTGAGCTAATCACTTGATCGCCTTCTCCCCAAGCTTGACGACCTTATCCAGGTTGTCCTTGAGGGTCTTCAGCTGCAGCAGCACGTTGGAGTCCATGAGCGAGAAGGGGATGTACGCCTGCGACTGGCGCAGCTGCTTGGGCTGCAGGGACAGCATCGTGCCATCCTGCAGCAGGATGTTGCAGTTGGCCATCTCGTCACTGCGCATGCTGTGCAAAATACAAGGTGCGTTTGATAAAGAGTTGGAATCAGAATAGTTATCACACTAAATAAAAAATAACGTTCTAATGAAAAAAATAGTTTTTTTACCTTATTTTCACATAAAAATCTGCTGTGCGCAAGCATACCGCGGTATCAAAACTACCATAAGTACTATTACTACTACTATATCTACTACTACTACTATATCTACTACTACTACTATAAGTTTATATACATTTATTTTCGGAACAAAATATATCCTATCTACCTAATACCAAAATCCAGCTAATATTAAAATAATCTATCTCTGTGGCAAATTTCATTCAATTCCCTTCAGTCGTTCTGGCGTGATTGACTATAAAACATCCTTACATACAAACTTTCGCATTTTTAATATTACCAGCTGTGCCCGCGACTTTATCCGCGTGGAATATCTTTTTATTTTGGATATGTTGAAGCTTACCGCAATATATTAGTGAAAATCACATCTAAATCGGATAAGCCGTTTCTGAGATTAGCGTGCAAAAACGCACAGACAAATAGACAAACAGACAAAAATTCTAACAATCATTGTTTTACGTGCTATTTGCGTTGATAAAGGTCCCAATCATATTTTTTCAGATATATCTTCCATGTACAGACAGCGATCCGTAACACTTTTCTTATATGTATAAATTATTTATATATGTATGAATAGTTGATTAACGAAACAGATATACATAATAGCAAAAGTGTGTGAAAGAAGAGGCAGAGAAAGGCCACGTTCCAACTACCTAGATCAAATCGATCGGGCGCTCAAGGACGGGAACGTCAAAAGTACTCTTAACCGACAAGCATGAAGAGACTGATGCATGTGGACGAAGCGAAAGAGGTAAGTCTAGAGAGAACTGGCTCTCTATACTCTCTGCGTACCCCGTTAGGGACTTAGCGTGATGATATCTATGTATGTATAGTAATAGTAATTTGTACTAACTTGTAGCAAGTGGGCACCATGACGGGCGAGCCGGACATGGACACGACCATCTCCCCCTGGCGCGGCTGGCGCAGCACCGTCAGCGGCGTGTGCGGCGTCACCTTTACACCCAGGGCGGGTTACATACGGGTGCCACTCAAAGGGACACATTAGATCCGCGGTGGCCAAGTGGGCTTGCAAATTCGCAAACTGTACCAATGAGTTTTCTAAACTAAAGCACGATGACTCCTCACAACACGAGCTTTACTGTCATGAAAAACATCGAAAACCTTATTACCTTTGAGAATAAATTCAAAGGTACAAATGCCATCCACGAAGGCACGCGCTCCACTATTTAGTCGAGGAGGTCGCGATGCGGATGCGGGGAATATGACCCGACTCTATTAATGTAGTGTGCGTGTGCACTCATAGGTAATCAGTGTGTACCGATAATACTCAAATTTTTCGAAAATTTTAATTTGAATCAGTGGAAGTTTGCACACTTACACTGTAAACTATAGTTGGTGCATCTTCGTGGATAGCACTATCTCAATATTTATGGTCGTGCTTGAGTATCGTGTAATGCCGTAGGTGCGCGCGCGTGTTACCTTGGGCGTGATGGGCGGGTAGTTGAGCATAGAGTTCTTGTTGTAGGCGGGCGTGCGGTACACGGAGCGCGAGCGGCGGCGCGCGGCGCTGCGCCCCCCGCGCGGGCCCTCCGCCGACTGCGAGCGCCGCGCCGACCGCGACGGGGGCGCTGCCGACATCACACGCTCACTTACACTCCTCGCAAGGAACCCTTACTAAACACCTCCAGGCTGCCAAGCTACTGGCCAGCACGAACGGAGAGACTGATGAATATGGACGAAGCGAAAAAGGCAGGTTAAAGAGAACGGGTTCTTGTGTCTCAGAATGTTTCAGAAAATATTATCTCCAACTGTTCCATTTTCTTAAGAGAGGCTCTATTATAGATACATACATTGTACACATACACTTCTCTTCAGAGAAATCGAATGTCGATTGATAGCATGTCGTTTAATATTGAATAATACCTACCTCAAATTGAATAATATTAAATGACATTTGACATGTATTCCTAAATATACATATTTTCAGATAATCCTTACAAAACATAAACGGCAAGGTGTTAAGGGGTGCAATATATATGATATGCATCACGAAATGAACAATATCATTCTTCTTTTGTTTTTTCTTCACATTCTGACATACATTTAAAACATCCTATTTTAATTACAACAATTCCTTACTTCATGTAGTTAAGTAAGCGACACTTTGTATTTCATAAAAGAAATAGCATTTTAAATATCTGAAAACCATCAAGCAGCTACAAATATCAATAAATTTTCTGTACAAATTAAGTTAAAAAGAGAAATGATGGATGACTTCATGAAACATAACAGGGAAGAAAGGCCAAAAGCCAACCAAAGCCCACTTACCCAGCATTTTCTTGGCAGCCCGCTCTCCGGAGCCCTGGGACGAGTTCTCCGTGAGGTAGCCTGCCCCGAAAAGCACCCGGTTAGAGGAAATATATGGTATTGTTAGTTGATATGATATAGTGGGAGCGGACTACTTCTATACACACTGAAGTAACTATAGAGAGAACAAAATAACACAAATTGATGCACATTATTTATTAGAAAAGGAAGGCTTAAAGAACTTATTTAAAAAACTATATACTTATGTGTATATATATGTGTGTTTCTGTGTGGGTGAGTTTGTGTGTGTGTCTGAATGTGTGTGCCTGTCTGTGCTGTGTGCATGTGCTTGGTGTGTGTGTGTGTGTTGGTGTGTGTGTATGTTAGTGTGTGTGAGTGAGTGTGTGTGTGTGTGTGTGTGTGTGTGTGTGTGTGTGTGTGTGTGTGTGTGTGAGTGTGTGTGTGTGTGCCTGTGAGTGTGTGTGAGTGTGTGTGTGTGTGCCTGTGCGTGTGTGTGAAAATTTTCTTAAATTGCACACAATAGTGTTTATAAACACATTTATTTTTTTATTAATGTTACCCTAAGAACCTACAAACTATATTTTATGAAACCAGAACATTGAAAGCACAAAAAGTTCAAGGTACATTGAGCTTCAGAAATAAGGGAATTAGTTACATTTTAACAGATAACTAGTATATGTAGTGATAGAGATGTTAATGGTTTGATAGAGTAGCAACTAACCATCATCATGCGAGGCAGATCTGCTGGAATGCCTGGTCTGCCTTGTCTTTGGTACTTCTTTTAGGTGTAATTCTGTTTTCTGAAAAACAAAATAATTACTAAGGCCAAGGGTCCAACATAGGGAAATACTATGACACAAGCATACAAAGCTTGTGTACATAAAGTCTATATTTATCTATGTTTTGAAAGGGCCTTTTGTAGGCCCCTTCACTTGAAAATGCGGGCTTGAACTAGGCCTAATACGAGGCCTAAACTAAATCAGCCCTAAAATTAGTCCAACAATATCTACCAGTTCATCTACAGTTCTCAGACATGTGCAGGTTTCCTCTCAGCGTGTTCCTAAACTATAAACCTTACAATCGCTGTACTAAGTTCAGAAGAACTCATTGATACAACTGGGATTCGAACTTGCACTCTCTGTGTCGCAGGTGACTGCTTAAACCACTGGACCACCATGGCTCTTGAATCAGCCGCCACCTATTCAAATATTATGCCAAAAACGTAATGATCCCTTGCAAAACTCACAAGTTGTCCCACTGTCTTCTGGAGGTATGTTGCACTTATGGATCCTAGTAATATCTTGAAGGCAAGTTCTACATTTCTAATCTCCATGTGACATCGAGAATCTATTTTGTTTTTCTGGTCTAACACTGCAAAAGAAATATCTATTTTATTCTGTTAAGTATCTAAACATTTAGCTGAGGATATAGGAGATACACACCATCCTACAAGGATGTATACATTCAACTAATATGTGTATCTCTTCTCTTCATAAGTAAAATAATTTATAGAAAGGAAACAGAAGGAAGGGTATAAAGAGAATCAAATCATATGTTGAAATATCCTATACATTGTTACAAAATATTTGTATTATTTGTGAATTGCTTGGCATCTGGCCAAGAAGGCAATGCTGATTTTCGAAGTGAAATATTTGCCGAGTAACTTGGCACCATAAATTCAGTGACGAATACATGAGAACCTTGTTTTAAGAATGTTTGTACTCTATGTTTGGACTCATGTCTGAATTAAATTATTTGATTTAATCTTCAAGTTTAATTTATTCTACAATGAACACATTTTTTGCCTGCCCACTGAAATATTGACAGGTTAGTTTATCTTGGGAAAGAAAATTCGTTAAATAAAATCTATACTTTAAAGTGAAGATAAACCACACGATAATTAACTAACTGTATACATTTACCACTATTTTAAAACTACGCAATGCTAGGTATGTAGAATATTACCTAGTTTGTTGAGCTTTTTCAAAGCATCGTCCTCGTCCGCGGACTTTTCTTGTTTTCTAACAGGTCGTTTTGTCCGCGGCATGTTATAATATCTGTAAAACACTTATAAACAGCGACACAATATACTAAAATTATGAACACTTATCACCTTAGATTGCGACACAATAAAAATTGACTTCAAATTAAGTTAAATTCAACAAAACAAAACAAAACACAACGACCATTATCATTTCAAACTAGTGTTTTCCGTTTTTGGTTTCGAATGTTTCGATTCAAATTGTTTTTTAATCAACTATATTTCATGACATGAATACAAGTTTTTCAGCCATGAACATATTTTTTATTTTGCAATTCATAGACAATACAGTGTTATTTAAGCAAACGCCGATTTTAAACAGCATTTTAATAGTTAACTTCTTTTGCCAACACTAATCTCAACCAAAACGCATAAGAAGAATCTGAGCTGACCTAAGACTAAGCATGCGTGAACTTTTTTCATCTATTATTAATACGGAAATAAGCGCTTCATAAACATTCTTGTGCTTGGGAAAGATTATTAATTAGTTTATTTATAAAATTTAAAAATAGTAAAAATATATGTGTTTTTTTTAATGTAACATTAATATTTTTATACTTTTTGAGACTTTATTGTGTTGATGATTAAAGAAACGCTAATATGACTATAGCAGTGTATTGTTATGATGAATGAAGAATGGCGGACGTTGTCATATTGGAGTATTTGTTCACATTTTTATTGATAAATGCTTGCTATGGTAAGTAATTTTATGTAACAATATGATAGACAATTTCCCAAAGATGTTGTATACATTTTATTCATAGATATCCGTCAAATATTTTTATTTTAATAACGAATTTCATGTGTGCTTGTCCCTCTCGACTTTTTCTGTTATTGTTTTTCAATATAATGCGCGATAATAGTGCGTGTTTTTTGATATGTGATGAATATTTTGTATTTTACTTACTTTAGTGCAATGTGTGTGAAAAAAATGTCTTAAAATCAACTGAACTCGTGTAAGTACTAGTGCTATTCTGTTGCCTATATTGCGATCGTGTAAGACTTTATTTCCAAGTATGTGGTATCGTGGTGTGGTTATAATCCAACATTGTAACAAATACATACCATCTCGCCGAGTCCCTAACGGGGTTGGCTGAGTGACTCGAGCGCAAGTTCTCTCAAGTCTTACAGATCTCTTTTGCTTTATCTATATACATCAGTCCGTTCATAAGCACTCTGGTTTTCAGTGCTTATACACGATGTATGCATTAAAGCCAAGCTAATGAGTTTATACAAACAAATTATAGTATGTATTAATGTGTCCTAAAACACCAATACACCCCTAATTGAAAATAAAGGATTCAGTGGTAAAAGTATGAACCTGTGTTCAGTTCAGCTCTTTCTTCTCCTGACTAGGTATTTGAAGACGAAGGTAGTGGTAACTTTATTGTAATAATGCATTTTTGTGTATTAATTCTTGAGAAACAGCAAAGGTATTGCCATCTGTCACATTAGCATCTAAAATATATATAGGGCAATAAATTGGTGTGTACTACTAAACACCTCTGCCCACCTATGGGTAGGTATGAACATATATTATAGGCTTGTTTGCCACCCTTGTGGTATATACAAAAAAAAAAATTTATCTTGTGTATTATGTTGAGTTAAAGTTTTAGGATTTCATTTTCAATATCCACTATTTTGACATTTCAGCTGGACTCCCTGTTTTGGAATCAGCAGTTGATGATGGCTCGTTGGCCAGTAACCAAGGGCCCAGCATACAGACCCTCGATGACCCTATTGCATTGGATAAGATGATGGTGCGCCATCCCTCAAAGTAAGCAGTTTTTATTATCGTCTAAAACCCCATGGGGTATTGTGGCTTTTTATATATACTTTTATAATAATAACACTACCCTAGCCTGGAACATCCCACTACTGGGCAAGGGCCCCACAAAAGTCGGCCAGTCTATGCATGGCTTGTCCAGGTTTGTACCCTCATCGTCACCATCACCACCACCATACCTGATCTCTAGCTCTCAGTTAAGTAGCTGGTATGATTTTTATTCAATCTATGGAAAATAGTAGACATTAAGTCCATGATTGTGTTATAGATAGTGCCATCCACGAAGACTGGCCCCACTTTTATTCCTTATAGTTTATAGTGTATATGTTGCGGATGCCGATTTTTTCACATCCGCGGATGCGGATGCGGATATAAGAAGGCTCACATCCGCGGCTGCGGATGCGGATGCGGATATATGAAGGCTCACATCCGCGGATGCGGATGCGGATGTTTAAGATCTGATATAAATCTATACAAATAAATACAATTTTACTTAATACATATGGATGTAACACGGTACCTATACAAAAATTTTTTTTTTACTTTTGTCTGTTTGTCGGTCTGTCTGTTTTTCTCTATGAAACGGCGAGACCGATTTTGATGGGACTTTCACTGGCAAAAATGAGTAAACTTAGCCTAATTTTATTCAGAAATAAAACAAAAATTTTTTTTTAAATTCCACGCGGTCGAAGTAGAGGGCACATATAGTATTACATTTGAATGAAGAATTATAACAATGATAATTGAAATTGTTATTAAACAAAATAGTAATGTAAAGTGCTCCTATTTAAGTTACTTACTAAGTTTCATATCAGTAAGTGAAGTACAAAATAGGCGCATTATAACTAAATAAACTGTAATATTGCCGCCTTTTCTAATTCAAGGCGGTTACATTACAATGGACGTGACAAAACGTAAATTTTTTTAAGTGGAAAATGCGTATTTAAAGGAATTTAAAAAATGATTTCTTTTTAATTTTAATGTTGATATTAATAAGCTTTTCAATAATTTTCAAAAATAATAATATAATAATAATAAGCCTTTTTGACTGAAACACCAATCACAGCGCATGGCGTCATACCTATGAGCTGCTTTCGCGCACTATTGAAAAAGTAATTAAAAAACGGCTTTAAAGTACGCTAAACCTTAATTTATTACGGAAAAATAGGCTTTTTTTTCGTAAATAGTAATGTGTATTATAGGTTCAAAGTCTTTAGTCATGCCTATTCCATATATTACTTTGTGTCGGTGGTGACATTGTTAATAAACTTGTTAGATAATAAATAACGGGAAACTTGCTGAAAAAATAAAGGATATTGTTATAAAACAATAAAGTTTACCTACAATAAAACGTATTACCGGTGTACCAGTGGCATTTACCTGGTGATTTTAAAGTAATAAGCTGAGCTAAGGCTAATATAAAAATTTCCCAATAAACAATTATTTACACTCAATGATCACTGTATCACAATAACACTCAAAATATATGTCTATACGATAAGTAATCCACAGCGCAACCAAACACAGCGTAATCAATGCACGTAATGATTTATTTACAAGAAAAACGCGTCGGATCTCGTCAACCATTTTTAACGCTCCTATTGGTCATTTTCACATGCGAACGGCATGCGCCTTTCGCCGGCCCCGCCCAATTTCTTTATTGTCGCAACTTGTATAACATCCGCATCCGCATTGATTATTGCGGATGCGGATGTCAAAATTGATGCGGAAGCTCCGCATTTGCGGATGCGGATGCGAATATTCGCAACATCCCTGCTTTATATTATTACATGTCATAACTAAACAATATACCCTTTATTGGCCTGGCATTTAGGAGATTCCAAACAATTTCATTACAAATTCCAAGCAAGCTAAATTTAATCAGAATATGAGCTAAATTAGGGGATAATTTTTTTTATTGAAAATTTAATGTACATTAAAACTGCAGAATATAAAGTCCTGTTTATTTAATATTCCAATTGATCTGTAATTTTTATTTCATGCTTTAACTGAAAGGAGGAAAAAGTTTCAACAAAGGTACAGTGTATGTTTTTCTAAAAATATTATTGGAACAGGAATTGATGGTATTCTTCTAACATTATTCCAGTTTTAAAGATTTTCAAATTAAATGGCCCCTTAGTACTGCACTGCTGGTTTTGCTCTTATGAAAATTTTTTTTACTGGATAATATATTATAACACAGTGTACCTGTATTGAATAAAATATAATAATTTGACAACAATAATTTGACACCAGGTACAAATGTCACCAATGCGAGCCGCCCGACTGCAATGAGGCTGGCCATATGCAGGTCTGTGAAGATGCTCTGTATTGCTTCAAGTCCTCCGTGCGAGCTTCTGATGGCGCGCTACAGCACTCCAGGGGCTGTACCACGCGAAGGGATCACTACCAGTTCACGTGCCGGGTGCAGCCAAGGTATTGGTTATATCTGCCTACCAACTTGCCAGCCTTTTAGTATAAGTAAGCTGGAAATATATATTTGAATGGTAAATGTATATTAAACCAGAAATGAATGGCACGTATTTAAATCATTGATTCTCAACGTGGGCAATCAAGCTTCTTTGTTGGGGGCTAGACCTAGTTAAAATTAAGGGGCATTGAGATGGTTTATTTATAATATTCACCAACAATACACATATTAAACGAGTTTATATTATATGGTACAAAAAACTTTAGTAGGTATAAATAAGACAAGATTAACCTTATGTTTCTGCTTATTCTCCCATAGAAATATTCTTGCTTGCAACATTTTGTAAGGGCTGGTGGGCAAAAAATACCTGAGATATCTCACACGTCTAGTCATAAGAGTCACGCATGTTCATCCCCTTCCTCAGCCTCCGCAAGCGGCACGCGGGCCAGCTGAACATCACGTGTTGCCAAGGGGACCTGTGCAACGAGGGCAGTTTCCCCGAGCTGCCGCCCGCGGACACGTCGCTGGCGGCGCTGCCTACCGGCGGCTGGCGGCTGTGGGCCAGCGTGGCGGCCTGCGGGCTGGTCGTGGGCACCATTGGGGCTATGGCCATCTTTGTATTGAGGAGGAATCACAGGTACTGACGTCCATACATCCTTGAAGAGAGTTAGGGCATAACGGGTTTCCTGTTCGAATTTGGTGCTGCTGGGGACGGACCTTATAGAAGTCCGTAGCCAAATAATACACTTTTGTGTTGTGTTCCTATGTGATGCATAAGGTTTTCAATAATAATAATTATTATTATTTTGTAATACACATTAGAACGGCCAGTAGCCAATTACTCTAAATAGGTAAAATTATATACACAGCATATACACAACATAAAAGAAAATAATATTAAACAACATTAATACAATCGCCTCCCAATACTCCAGACAAGCCGACATAATAGTCTGCCATCCATCCGCAAACAAATCGCAATCAGAGTTGGACTCCAAGAGATCATTGAACGCAGAGAGAGTGCGAGGGACAGGAGAGTATGATCGTGACTTACTACGGACAAGCCGATATGGAAAAGAGCCTGTGTCCTGGAATAATGAGCTCCTTGGGAGGGGGAGGATTGTTATATTGTGTTGGCAGCAGATGGACTAGTCCCATTATACCATGCCATCACAGTATAACTCTCCGAACACAGGGTGGCAACGCGCAAACGATACTTCAGTATGGCGAGCGTAAATAGGCTAAAATGAAAATCTAAATATTTTAATCAATCATTCATGTTCCCTGTGTCCGTAAGCGGCACAGGGAACACTTATTGAATGTCACATCTATACTAATATTATAAAGCTGAAGAGTTTGTTTGTTTGAACGCGCTAATCTCAGGAACTACTGGTTGGAATTGTGTGTGTTGGATAGTCCATTTCTCTAGGAAGGCTTTAGGCTATATAACATCACGCTACGACTAATAGGAGCGAAGCATAAATGAATAATGTTACAAGAACGGGAAAAATTGTTCCTTTTTGAGAGCTTCCGTTGCGTGCCCTGCGTAAACGGTTTAAGTTACGTAAATATCATGTATGAGGGAATTGTTCCTCTTTAAAATTCTAAAAAAAAGTCCGCGACAGCATATGTCTATCTTTTAAGATTGACTCACTATAACCTTTTTTATGGCAATGAAGTCCGCGATGGGCTCCTTAACAACTTTAAATCAAATTTGCACACCGTGTGCAGTTTGACCCAACTTAAAAGATAGGATAGCTTATATCACAATTGGACCCGATAGATGGCGCTGCGATCTTGTTTCAGGAAATTTAACTTTTTCACCCGGGTGAAGCTGGGCGGGACAGCTAGTACTTAATAAAAACGAAAGTTACCACATTCACATCCTACTAACATTATAAATGCGACACTGATTGTTCTTAACTCATTTTCCAATATGTATGTTGTAATGTAACACACCTTTTCTATGTCTTCATTGCGGATTCTATTTTATGTCGTCACGTCGCGCATATGGGAAGGATCGCATCCCAACAGAATGTTTAATATCCTGTCTGTGGCTTGATACTATTTTCATGTATCAAGAGTACTCTAAACAGACGAGCATGTATGAAGAGACTGATGAATGTGGACGAAGCGAAAGCGAAAGGTATGTAAGTCTAGAGAGAAGCGGCGCTCTATACTCTCTGCCCCGTCGCTACCCCGTTAGGGACTTGGCGTGATGATATGTATGTATGTATCAATGTTTTTGTTGTTATTATTATTACAGGTTGCGCGTGTCCAGGACCGCCCTGCACAAGCTCGGCGCAGACACCAACTATTTCGCTTCGAACATGTACAACCCTCACCTCACCAGCGCATATTATGAAGGTTTGATGACATTGTACACTAGTGTCTGGGAATTCACAAGCTATTATTGTTCCCGTGTACCTATGTATATATAGGTCCCCGAATGGGTAGGCAGAGGGGTAGTCACTTTCCGCCAGAGATATATTTTAAGTGCTAACTTTTGCTCCACTATACATACACATTTACATATGCATTTGAATGTCTTCTCAAATGTATGCAGGTTTCCATACGACGTTTTCCTTCACCATGTAGCTTGTGGTGTGACTAATCACTGTACTTAAGCTCAATAAACTCATTGGCACAGTCGGACTTCGAACTTGCACCTTTTGTGTTGCAGTCAACTATTTGAACCACTCGGCCACAACTGCTGTCAGTTTCTGACTTTAAATTTGTGCTTTGAAAACGTTTTCGCCATTATGTTATGTCATTATGGCACTTGTGCTTAAAAAATGGGCCAGTTGGTCAAAACATGTGAATTATATTTTTAGAAGTTATTCATGAATCTAAAAGTTTACAATCTCACCACGTTTTTATTATTTTAATGAAAAAATATGTGAAACCACATTTCAGAGTGAATTTTGTTGTCTTTGGACCTCCTTGTTTTATAGCGTCATCATAAGGATGCATTCACAACGCCCTGCAACTATAAGACGACAAATGTTATGTTTAGTGAGACGCCCTGTGTTTAACATCCCGGTGTATAGTATGATTGGCCCTTGCAGGCGCCGAGGGCTCGGGGGGCGTGGGGGGCGTGGGGGTGGGGGGCGTGGTGGCCGTGGCGGCCGGGGACTCCACGCTGCGCGAGTACCTCGAGGCCTCCAACACCAGCGGCTCCGGCTCCGGCCTGCCGCTCATGGTGCAGCGCACGCTGGCCAAGCAGGTCACGCTGCTGGACTGCGTCGGGAAGGTAGGCAGCCGTGCGCTGAGGCGGCGCCGCTCGTGGTGTACACGTGTATGTGTGTGTGTGTGTCGCAGGGGCGGTGTGGCGCCACTTGTGGTGTACACGTGTGTGTGTGTGTGTGTGTCGCAGGGGCGGTATGGCGAGGTGTGGCGCGGCTCGTGGTGCGCAGACAGCGTGGCCGTGAAGATATTCTTCTCCCGCGACGAGGCCAGCTGGCGGCGCGAGACGGAGATGTACTCCACGGTGCTGCTGCGCCACGACAACATCCTGGCCTACATCGGCAGCGACATGACCAGCCGCGCCAGCTGCACGCAGGTACGCTCGATGGCCACGCCCGTGCCCGAGACAATGGGACAGTTTGCTCAAATGTGTCGCGCCATAATAATACGAAGCCTACATACATATTATCACACAGAGTAGAAAGAGGTGTGTAAGTCTAGAGCGATCTGGCACACCACAAGATTTACGGTGAAGGAAAACATCGAGAGGAAACCGTTTTCACCTACTCTCCGCTGGAGCTATATTCTAAATACATGTAGCCGTTTCTCAATCTCGACTATTCATACTTGTTTGGATTTCTTCTCAAAAGTTGGCAGGTTTCCACACGATGTTTTCCTCACCGTAAAGTTGGTAGTGGTAGTTCAATAAAACACATTGGTACAATCGAGATTGGAACTCGCAATCTTATCATGTACTGCCACCCTAGAGGTACGTAGAACATGTTATGTTGTAATATATATTAAGGCAGGTATATAACTGCGCAGCTGTGGCTGATCACCCACTTCCACCCGCTGGGGTCGCTGTACGAGCACCTCGGCCGCACCACGCTCACGCGCCACCAAATGATGGTCATCCTGCTGTCCACCGTCAACGGGCTGCTGCATCTGCACACAGAGATACACGGCACGCAGGTAACATTACCCTCTGCTCGTTCATACATACAATCACAGAGATCGCCGAGTGCGATAAGACCGCCAATTGTACTTTACTATCTTAATTAAATATGGTGTACAATAAAGCATATATAAATAAAAAATTAAAATATCTTCACGCTGAGTGAGGGCACGAGGTAGGCAGAGAGCTATTTTTCTCTCGTCATCAACATTTATCAGTCTCTTCATATAAGCTCTCCGGTTTCGAGCACTCTTAACGAACCTATCCTACTGAACGTGGTCATCCTCTGTCTCTACTTCTAGGAACCTTCCCATTATCTGTATTTTCATCCTTTCTATATGTCCAAACTAATGTAACATGCCTTTCTTCACCTTTACATCCGCACCCACTTCCACGCCAGTTTCTTTGTAAGTCAGTTCGCCAGTTGCAGCTCTTCGATGCGGATTCGATCTAATATCGTTGTCGCTTATACTCTTTTCGCAACTCAATTGCATGGTTCCTCGGATCTCGCATCGCATCGGTATATTGCATAGATAGAATTGTTTTATACCAGCAGAAAAAAATCCCAGTAAAATCAAACTTTATAACACCGCATATATGTAACACCGCAGGGCAAAGTAATCAATACTAATATTATAAAGAGGAAAGATTTGTATGTAAGTATGTTTGTATTGAATAGGCTCCGAAAATACTGGACAGATTTGAAAAGCTACATTCACCCTGAGTGACATAGGCTATATTTTCTTTTATAAAAAAGTATTTTGTCCACCAGTGCGAAGCCGGGACGCTAGTAATGAATATTTCAAAATGCCCTCAGGGTAAGCCCGCCATAGCGCATCGCGACATCAAATCGAAGAACATCCTCGTGAAGGTGAATGGCGAGTGCTGCATCGGGGACCTCGGGCTGGCCGTGACTCGCCACCACCTCATGACGCACCAGCACAACCCCAGGCAGGGCACCAAGCGGTACATGAGCCCCGAGATGTTAGACCAGAGGTAAACTACACGATTAACCTGAAGAGATTGATGACTGGTCTGGTGGTCAGAGCTACTGACTGAGAACCTTGAGGTCGCGGGTTCGATTAACGCTGAGGGTAGAGGGTAGATATTTGGTGTGTTAAACGAACGAGTATTTGTGCTATAGTCTTGAGTATCCTGTCTATTAACGTATATATATCTATCTATATAGCAATATATAAATCGTTTTCACGTTATCATAGTACAAGCTTTGCAATTTGAGACCATGACATTCGTGTGGATTCGAAGGTCCCAATTGTACAATGGTATTTATTATAAATCTAAATGAATGGGATTGAAAATACTGTCACAAATTGGCCGTTACTAGTGTGTGTGTGTGTGTGTGTGTGTGTGTGTTGTGTGGCAGCGTCAACATGCAGTGCCTGGAGGCGCTGCTGGCGTGCGACGTGTACGTGTGTATATGTGTGTGTGTGTGTGTGGCAGCGTCAACATGCAGTGCCTGGAGGCGCTGCTGGCGTGCGACGTGTACGTGTGTATATGTGTGTGTGTGTGTGTGGCAGCGTCAACATGCAGTGCCTGGAGGCGCTGCTGGCGTGCGACGTGTACGTGTGTATATGTGTGTGTGTGTGTGTGGCAGCGTCAACATGCAGTGCCTGGAGGCGCTGCTGGCGTGCGACGTGTACGTGTGTATATGTGTGTGTGTGTGTGTGGCAGCGTCAACATGCAGTGTCTGGAGGCGCTGCTGGCGTGCGACGTGTACGTGTGTATATGTGTGTGTGTGTGTGTGGCAGCGTCAACATGCAGTGTCTGGAGGCGCTGCTGGCGTGCGACGTGTACGTGTGTATATGTGTGTGTGTGTGTGTGTGGCAGCGTCAACATGCAGTGTCTGGAGGCGCTGCTGGCGTGCGACGTGTACGTGTGTATATGTCAGCGTCAACATGCAGTGTCTGGAGGCGCTGCTGGCGTGCGACGTGTACGTGTGTATATGTGTGTGTGTGTGTGTGGCAGCGTCAACATGCAGTGTCTGGAGGCGCTGCTGGCGTGCGACGTGTACGTGTGTATATGTGTGTGTGTGTGTGTGGCAGCGTCAACATGCAGTGTCTGGAGGCGCTGCTGGCGTGCGACGTGTACGTGTGTATATGTGTGTGTGTGTGTGTGTGGCAGCGTCAACATGCAGTGTCTGGAGGCGCTGCTGGCGTGCGACGTGTACGTGTGTATATGTCAGCGTCAACATGCAGTGTCTGGAGGCGCTGCTGGCGTGCGACGTGTACGTGTGTATATGTGTGTGTGTGTGTGTGGCAGCGTCAACATGCAGTGCCTGGAGGCGCTGCTGGCGTGCGACGTGTACGTGTGTATATGTGTGTGTGTGTGTGTGGCAGCGTCAACATGCAGTGTCTGGAGGCGCTGCTGGCGTGCGACGTGTACGTGTGTATATGTGTGTGTGTGTGTGTGGCAGCGTCAACATGCAGTGTCTGGAGGCGCTGCTGGCGTGCGACGTGTACGTGTGTATATGTGTGTGTGTGTGTGTGTGGCAGCGTCAACATGCAGTGTCTGGAGGCGCTGCTGGCGTGCGACGTGTACGTGTGTATATGTCAGCGTCAACATGCAGTGTCTGGAGGCGCTGCTGGCGTGCGACGTGTACGTGTGTATATGTGTGTGTGTGTGTGTGGCAGCGTCAACATGCAGTGTCTGGAGGCGCTGCTGGCGTGCGACGTGTACGTGTGTATATGTGTGTGTGTGTGTGTGGCAGCGTCAACATGCAGTGTCTGGAGGCGCTGCTGGCGTGCGACGTGTACGTGTGTATATGTGTGTGTGTGTGTGTGTGGCAGCGTCAACATGCAGTGTCTGGAGGCGCTGCTGGCGTGCGACGTGTACGTGTGTATATGTCAGCGTCAACATGCAGTGTCTGGAGGCGCTGCTGGCGTGCGACGTGTACGTGTGTATATGTGTGTGTGTGTGTGTGGCAGCGTCAACATGCAGTGTCTGGAGGCGCTGCTGGCGTGCGACGTGTACGTGTGTATATGTGTGTGTGTGTGTGTGGCAGCGTCAACATGCAGTGTCTGGAGGCGCTGCTGGCGTGCGACGTGTACGTGTGTATATGTGTGTGTGTGTGTGTGGCAGCGTCAACATGCAGTGTCTGGAGGCGCTGCTGGCGTGCGACGTGTACGCGCTGGCGCTGGTGATGTGGGAGGTGAGCGCGCGCGTGTGGCCGGCGCGGGAGGCCCGGGCTCCGTACGCGCCGCTGGCGCCCGCAGACCCCAGCTTCGACGACATGCGCGCGCTCGTCTGCGCCGGCCTGCGCCCCACGCCGCCCGCGCACCCGCACCCGGTACGTGACCACCCGCACCCACCACCACGCTACCCACAACATCACCATAGCCCCAACACCAGCTTACCTCCAACACCAGCCTACCCCCAACATCACACTACCGTCAACGCCACCCTACCCCCAACGCCACCCTAACCCCTACTCAACCTTACCCCCTACACAACCTTACGCGCCAAACTACTCCATCCCCCACATCAACTGACTGGCCCACACCCCCACTGCTACATCCCTCTCACTACCCCAACCCACATACTATTTTACCCCCACACAATGCCCCACCTCCGCTCTACCTTCCCTCCCACACTAACTTGTTACAATACTAGCAGAGCCGGCCACGCGTTGCTGTGGCTAAGGTTTTTATTATATTACATTGTAAATTGAATATCATGCCAAAAATAATATTTTGATCAAGTTTCATACCTATGGAAGCAATAGTTGAAAAACGTTTTTTTTTGTTTAACTCTACCGCGTTCCACCTTGCGGGTGGAGTTTCATAAAACCCGTTCTTAGCTGACCTCTACACCGCGTAAGGAATACTCCTACCAAATTTCAAGTCATTCGGGCTTATAGTTCCTGAGATTTCGTGATGAGTGAGTTCAAAAATAGGATCTCCTATATATATATATATATATATATAGAAGATACTGTATGTATAACAAATATGTATAAAGAACATCCTAAAACGTATGTATTATTGTATTTCCACAGACAATGGTAGGGCTGGCCAACCTGATGCGTGAATGCTGGCACCAGAACCCGTCGGTGCGTCTCCCGGCACTGCGCATCAAGAAGACCCTCTGCAAGTTGGCTGCTAATGACAACTCTATACATCTCAACGAAGATAACGAGGTCTCAATATGATCTCACACAAATTACATTAAGTAAGATTTTTTTGACAACCCTATTTTATGCTGTGACAGCCCTGAAAGTAACCATTTATGAACTTTGTGAGTTTTTTTCGATTGCGTTTGTGTGAGAAAGGCGACGGACTCGCCATCTGTCACGTTGGCATCTAATTTATCTCAGACTGCGGGCGTATGCACGTGGCGATACCTACACAAATAATTATAGTAATATGACAAAATATGCGATAGTTACTTAAAATGAAGTGCCGAATAGTATTTAAAAATGTATAAATTGTTAATTAAACCTAAGTATACTATGCGCTATGGACGGCTCTTGGATTGCGGTGGTCGATACTATAAGAGGAACCAGTACGACTTTTAGTCTTTGTAACTGAAACGCCGTCGCGAAAACGAATGCTTCACAACATCTGTCAAACATGACATCTGTGTCAAACTGACATCTGTCAAGTAAAGTTTCAGACAAGTCATATGTGAAACTTAAAAGCTTTTGAATAAAGACTTATTTGGAATAATAATGCAATTTCCGTCAACGAGGGTATGATTGTAAGTATAAAGAAAGGCATGATTAATTGGTGTCGACATATAGAAAAATGAGTTAAGAAAGATTTATGAAACAGATATGCAATGTAGGAAAGGCAGAGGAAGACCACGTTCCTACCTAGATCAAATCGATCGGACACTCAAGGACGGGAACGTCAAGAGTACTCGAAACCGACGAGCATGTATGAAGAGACTGATGAATGTGGACGAAGCGAAAGAGGTATGTAAGTCTAGAGAGAACTGGAACTCGTTATTAGTTCACATGTGTCAATGATGGAAAAAGGATAATTGTGTGATTGTCAATTTCTGACAAAATAGAGCTATTCTTTTAGCGTTCTGAAATATATATGTAAATAATTTAGAATTTAGCATGGACTTAAATGTTTGTTTATAAACGTTGTTTATTTAAATGTTAACTTTATAAAGTCAATTTTACAACACATTTGTATGTATCTCTCTCTCTATATAAATATTGATAAAATCATACCAATGAAATCGATTTTTACACAGGTGGAAATGCTTATCATTGGTTATTATATCAAATTATAACCCAGGTGGAGATTGGTGTATGAGATACAGGCTCTGCCTACTACAGACGATGGCTTTCACTCACGATATGACCTACTATTATATTCTGTAACACTGCATATAACTATGATTTGGTATTGTTTTGGGGAAATTTATTTTTGTATATTATACTATGGATAATATGATCCGAAATAAATAAATTATTATTATTATTATTATTATTATTATAATAGCTTTTCATCAGAATTTTGAGTTTAAGAAAGCTCCCTCCCTGTGTTCTTAAATTTCAGCTTTTGGTAACAAAGAGCCCTTGAAAATAACGTAACTGAGCTTTTTCCCAAAACTTTCTACTCAGTAGGATTTAATATTTAAAGATGTTTTTGTCATAACATCATTTAAGTCCATGACTATAATTTACATCTGTAAAAATATTAAATATAATTAGTTTATAAGAGCAATTATCGTTTATTATTCTATAACGCGGTCGGGACCGCGTGCCTTGTTTAGTCTTGTAGCAAAATTTTGTTGCCATATTTTTTGTATATATTTTGGCTTAAGATACTGGGTAACATGCGTTATCTGTTACAAACCCGTTCGATATATTAACACAAGTAACACTAATTAAGCGTCATCCTACTAATATAAAAAATGATAAAGTTTGTCAGTATGTTCATGTTTCAAGCAAAATTAACTGAACGGAATTGAATGGAATTTGGCAGATAGATGAGCCGTGGTGGCCGAGTGGTTCGAGCAGTTGCCTGCGACACAAATATCGCAAGTTCGAATCCCGACTGTTCCAATAAGCTTTTCTGAACTTAAGTACAGTGATTAGTCACACCACGAGCTTTACGGTGAAGGAAAACATCGAGAGGGAACCTGCATACGTCTGAGAAGAAATTCAAAGGCGTATGTATAGTCGTGCTTGAGTAACGGCGATGGACTCGCCATCTGTCACGTTGGCACCTAATATACCTCTGGCGGAAAGTGGGTGTGTGGGTATTATCCATACACCTCTGCCTACCCCTTCGGGGACCCTTGTGGGAAGGCGTGAGGATATATATATGAGGAATGGAATGGAATTTGGCAGAGAGATAGATTTATATGTATGAATATTGATAAATGCGAATGGAGTGAAAGAGGTTTACATTTTAGAGGAACTGGTTTCCTACTCTTTCTGCCTACCCCGTGTGTGATTCGGCGTGATATGTATGTATACTATACAATATAGCATGCATTGCTTGCTTGCGACAATCGCTACGCATACCTTATATTACCTAACCTAATTTCTCTATACATTTTGTATAAAGAAATTAGCTTCATTTATATATGACTCAACTAAAGGCAAAACTCAAGTGTGTGGCGATTGAGAACTGGCGCTCTACTCTGCCGTGATAGATATTTATGTATGATTTTGAAAAGGTTTTTAATTTAGACTATCAGTTGCATTTTGTTTTCTTCAAGGGTAACTTGTAATTCACCCGATAATATAATAAACACGTATGTATAGAATCTCTAACAAACTCACTCGTTAACTATTTCACGTTAAAATGATACATAAGGGTAGTATGTAAGTTTGTGTGTATATTTCGGAGGTGCATTTATTTTAGAACTGTTCGGTTCCCCGTTTGTAATACGGTCATTTGAAATACTCGAGTCATTGTAAAAGACAATAATGTTATGTGTAACATTGTGCAGATATTCAATTATTCAAAATATATACAACTTCGCTCGGGTGGACATAAGATTTGTTTTGTAAAAGAAAATATAGCCTACTGGCTGTGCCCGCGACTTCGTCCGCGTGGAAGTGACACTGGGCACCACTTTCAATTTTTCGTCTAATCATTGTTTTCATCCTCTATTTTTATCTTACCCCCTGAATAGTAAACTTTATACAAACTTTGAATGTCACATTAATGTATATGTAATCAAGAGCCTAAAAAATAAGTTTCAAGCTTCAAAAATGACGAAACTTCCATACACACTTTAATCCCCTATTTCAACCCCTTACAACCCTTTTTCGCATTAGAAAGTAGCCTATGTCCTTCCTCAAGCTCCAGGCTATATCTGTACCAAATTTCATTTAAATCGGTTCAGTAGTTTAGACGTGAAAAGGTAACAGACAGACAGAGTTACTTTCGCATTTATAATATTAGTAGGGATATATACAACTAGCGGTCCGTCCCGGCTTCGCTTAGGTGGACATAAGATTGGTTTTGTAAAAGAAAATATAGCCCACTAGCTATACGCTGCCACGCTTCCCTGTGGATATGTGACTGATGCAAAAAATAGATAAAAACAATCCTTGATGCGGATTATATATCATGCTTAAACTTCAGCTCGATCGGTGCAGAACTTTTTGAGTTTTTGAAGCGTACACAAACCAACATAACATTTTTATATATGTAGATGTCACTCAGGGTGAATGTAGCTTTCCAATGGTGAAAGAATTTTTCAAATCGGTCCAGTAGTTTCGGAGCCTATTCAATACAAACAAACTTACAAATCTATCCTCTTTATAATATTCGTATAGATTAAAAATATATGTATGTATATTTAATCAAGGGCGGACTAAGACTGGGTCCTGGGGTGATTAAATATTTGAGTCTGGAGAGCGCTCAAATCTGAAATATTTACTTACTCAATTTCAATGCATATGAAAATAAAATTGATTATTATTCCTTACTCCTTACCTGGTTAGAAACAGATTTACAAGTTTATTGTATTTAACCTTTATTTAGGAAGAAACGCAAATAAACTGGTTATCTAATGGAAACATATTGTGTCATATTGGATTACTAGTTCCTGAAAGCTCAAACGTTCAAACTTTCTTTTTCTATGACATAGTATTAATTATTTCGTTCAAAGATATGTGTATAGTCGTTCTTGGGTTACGGCAACGGACTCTCCATTTGTCGCGTTGGTAAGCTTACTGTCTTACTTCTTACTAATATTATAAATGTGAAAGTTTGTAAGTTTGGATGTTTGCGGGTGTTTCACGGCCAAACGGCTGAACCGGTTTGGCTGAAAGTTGAAATGGTGATAGCTTATACCTAGGAATAGGACATAGGCTACTTTTTAATCCCGAAAATTCAAAGTTCTAATATTATAAAGTATGCTGTTCTTTCACGGCATAGCGGCTGAACCGATTCTAGGAGGAAAATACATAAGCTACTTATTCAAACGCGGGTGAACAGCGCGCATAAGTTAGTTTAATATACTACTAAAAGTGGGGTGTTATACGTCTGCCTTCTGCAAGCATTGTAAAGGCGCTTAGAAGAATATTGTATCTGCACAGTGACCACAATCTCCATTTTGAAATATATCAGCATGTAGTTATTTTTAACATTGTAATATAATACTTATTGTGTTCAGTGTTGGTATAGATGTATCCATAGGGATTTGTGTTGTAAATATTAATTGTACATTTACGGTCTTATTCATAATGACTTATCGTACGTTTAAAAGCTCGCTAAGGAGCGACGGTCAAAAAGTGTTATTCATAATAGCTCGATAGCGCTAAAACGTTCATTAACTCTTCAATAAGATGCCTTAGATTTATAGCACCTCAGGGCCTACTTTATGCCTTCAATAAGAATATATTTGAAAAAAACATGGCCGCTGAATCATGAAATCAGCTGATTATTGACGTTTGCATGCAATGACTGTTTGATTTCTAATACATCCGACATCGTTGTCGTGTACGCAACGCACACTGTTAAAAAAGGTTACCTAAAACTTCATAAATATGCAAGCTTTACAAAGCTTGCAAAGTATTGCAGCCATTGAAAACTCTGTAAATCAACGTAGAAAAGTATATCAGCAAAGAGGCAATCCGTTTTCTTTGGAGGATGAAGAATTCCGCAAGCGGTATCGGTTCACCAAATCAACGGCAAATTTTATAATAAATTTAGTCCGCGAACACTTGAAGCTGAACGCTAAAGGTTGTGGCACATCACCAGAGTTGCAAGTTTTGACGGCAATAAGATGTTGGGGACGTTGTGAGGTATGTCTTGGGACTGAAATATTTTTGCGAACTGAGAATTAGTATATTCATCCTTTTCAGCATAAAAACATCTTAACTGGTTTGAAAACGTTTGCTTTTAGATCCAAGATGCTGGAGACCTTCATGGGTTGTCTCAACCCACTACAAGCCGTATATGCAACAGAGTGGCGCGTGCGCTAGCGCGCCATTCATCCGATTTAATAAAGATGCCTACGACCCTTGCAGAGGAACAAAAGCTGATGCTGGAATTCCGCCGAATTAGGAACTTCCCATCAATAATTGGCTGCATTGATTGCACCCATATAAAGATTAAAAAAAGCATGGTGGTGATTTAGCTCAATATTATATAAATAGAAAAGGATTTTACTCTCTCAATGTACAGGTAAACTTTTTGAGAATATGTCCATGACTCATATGATTGTAATGAGGAAGCTTTCCTTTTGTGTTGTAAAATCTACATTCATGATTGTTGTAGGTGACCTGTGATGCTAGTCTGTGCATCAGAGACATTGTGGCAAGGTGGCGAGGAAGCACTCATGATGCACACATATTTAATGAGTCTACTCTTAAAGAACGCTTCGAAGCAGGGGAGTTCAGAGGTAGATTACTTGGTGACTCAGGATACAAACTAGAGCCATATTTGTTTACACCAATATTACATCCACATACCCATGCTGAAGAAAATTATAATATAGCACATATTGCAACAAGGAATGTTGTGGAACGTTGTTTTGGTGTATGGAAACAGCGCTTTAGATGCCTGCTCCAAGGCATGCCAATGAAATTTGGCAATGTCAAAAATACAGTTGTGGCTCTTGCAGTTTTGCACGATATTGCTGTTTTGCATAATGAGACACACATGATGGAGGACAATGAGTCCAGTACAGAAGAGTTACTAATGCTGCAATCTTGCAAGCTTTTAGTAACTCACTTTAATGAATGAAGTTCATCCCACTTGCAGGTAAATCATTAAATAAAAGAAAATCACTTAAATAAGATAATCAATTTCATTTATATTTTATTTTTATAATAATCTATTTGTATTTTAATAATTCCGCTTCCAACTTAAAATTTTCATGTGTTAATTTTTCAATTGCATTGCATGCAGTTCCCTCCTACATTCAAGTTCACCAGCAACAACTTGTCCTGCAGGTGAAAGTACTGTCATGCTTGACTTGTAGATCTGAAACAATATAATACAATTTAAAACATCCTAATATTACAACTTTTTATAGTGTTTTATATACCTTTATCTTTGTGTTTCTAGGTTTTGGGCCCAGCAATTGTGAACTTGAAGTCATTGGAGAAGGGGGTGCCTCTACAGTGTACATTAATAGTTACCTGAAAATATGAGGGAATTAATAAAATATAAAAAATAATCACCTTGATATTTATTTATATTTAACATACACCTTTAAGATTGTTGGAAATGTTTTCTTTTCAAAGATCATCCTAAAAACAATAGTGATTAAATAATTTGATTCCAGTATTGCACTACACCCATATTTATTAATTTATTTGAAATACACATTAGAATGGCCAGTAGCCAATTACTTTAAATGCAGTACACGATATATACAGTACATAATAGGTAGAATTATATACACAGCATATACACAACACTAATGAAAATATATTAAACAACATTCATACAATCGCCTGCCAATACTGCACAAAGCCACAAAGACAAGCCGACATAATAGTCTGCCATCCATCCGCAAACAAATGGCAATCAGAGTTGGACTCCAAGAGATCATTGAACGCAGAGAGAGTGCGAGGGACGGGAGAGTATGATCGCGACTTACTACGACAAGCCGATATGGAAAAGAGCCTGTATTTCCTGGCGTGTATGTAAATAAAAATAAGCATATTAGAATTACACATACCGTATCATGTAGTTTGCTACAAGTGGAGGGATGTAGCTTGTCTCCCTTTTAGCCAATTTTCACTTCTCTCGCGTTTTTTTGCATTAGAAATCATATCAAAAGTTTCTTACAATACTTTATTATTTTGCTATTCCGCCATTTTGAGCCGTTTGTTTACACGATGTTTGACATTTGACGTTTTTTTTTTTTAATTTGTATCGATCCATAGTGAAAAACTCATTAAAACCAGGATTTTTCTACGAAATGGTATCACTGAGTGCAATAACGCCATTTTAGTTATTGGAGGCATAATGAACGATTATGAATAAAGATTTTTATCAAAGGTTCGATAGGCTTAAAATACGTTTTTACTAATATAGCTTTATACCTTCGATAGGCGTTTTATTATGAATAAGACCGTTAGTTTTTAAGTTAATTCTTATGAAATATTGAACAGAAATAAATATTTGTCTATTATTCGTAGTTTCATTTTGATGGCGGCTAAGGAGCTTAATTTGTCCAAGTTGGAAATGAGTTGCAAGCATAATAAAACAAAATGGCGAATGTTTATATCGTGTGTTCCATCTAATGAATTTGAATTTCGCGCCATTATCATCTATGCCACGCGCCAGTGGTACTCCTTATTGTCTATTACTCTCAAGAAGGTATGCATGTGGCAGACTCAAAGCAAAACCGGCCATTATAAAGTATGTATCTATCATACAACTATGTATATAGTTTACTAGCTTATGCCCGCGGCTTCGCCAGCGTGGAGTTCGAAAAAGTAGCTTATGTATTTTCCTGCTAGAATCGGTTCAGCCGCTATGCCGTGAAAGAGCATCATACTTTATATTATTAGAACTTTAAATTTTCGGGATTAAAAAAAATAAATAAAAAGTAGCCTATTCCTAGGTATAAACATCCAAACATACAAACTTTCACATTTATAATATTTGTAAGATGTCGATATAGACATCTAGACAAGATATATACAGTTGTCTGACAGAATAAAACACTTGTTTTCTAGAATTGGTCGGGTGTTGTCAATATATCTTCATGATGAAATAACAAAATGTTACTTTTATTAAAGTGTGGTAATATTCATTCCGAAAATGATTTTTCAGAAACGAATAATGACATAAAACACGTAGTTAAGTTCTTCATGTTTATCTATTGTTGCAGGAGATTTTTATGTGAAAATAAGGTAAATAAAGAATGGTCATCATGAATGTTAGTTTTTGAATTTTATCTTTATTTGCTTCTTTCATTGTGCCCTATATTTGAGCCCCTGACCTATTTTCTGAGAGACCTGTATGAAAATAAATAATAAATAAATAAATCGTTTTATTTCAGGCAACACATTTAAATAGATGTTACAATTTAAAGGGCCCATATAATATATACCTTATCCTAAAATATATAGCTATATTACATAAATACCTTACAGACTAACATATATATCATAACAATATCACTTCCTCGAGTGTTCGTGTGGCACTTGTCCGCGGAAGCGACGGAACACCACGCCCTGGGGCCTGTCAAAAAGGCAACGCTGTCTAGAATATCTGTCCGAATGCACAAATTGGGGCAGTCACATTCAAATGTTTATTTCAAGGCTTGTATAGAAACAGAGCCGTGAGATGCAGAGTGGTCCTTGAACTAACAGAAATGATAGATGTTTTGTCCATAAAGAGGTATAAAATTAATGAAAAATTGTGTTGTTTAAAACATTTATTATAAATTAATATATAAAAGCATTACAAGACAATAATTACTTAGGCTAGGAAATGCACTGATTGGTACGTTCCTTTAAGTTCTTGACACTTAATAATAATTCGTCAAACAGACAGACAATATACTATGTTACCAATAAAATATAATATCTACTCATCGCTAGCATCCTAGACGCGTCACGTCCGAGACGCGTCCGGTGCGAGACCGTTCAACACAATTCGGAAAATTTTGTTCGTTGGTCCGTTACGGACGCTTTGGTATAAAAAAGAAGAAATGCACTTAGCCTCTATTTCGTTGAAATATAGATTAAAATATGCTATGTAGATAAGATAATGTTTTGACGTTTGATTTACACGACTTGGGCGTGTAGGTTTGCCCCCATATTTGTTGAAAATTTAGGATATATTTTGGTCAAATTACTGTTCGGTTTTACTCAGTATTGCAGCGTTTTTTTTCATTAATAATTAAAAAATACTGTATCGTCTAAGAAGGCGGCAACCGAAGGGTAGTGATATCTAATCGTGGTGATCATCCTGCGCCAGTTCCTCCAAGTCCTCCTGATCGAACTCAGTGTCATCTTCCGCCGTGGCCTCCTGGTACTGTTGGTACTCCGAAACCAGGTCATTGACATTGCTCTCGGCCTCGTTGAACTCCATCTCGTCCATACCCTCGCCGGTGTACCAATGCAAGAAAGCCTTGCGCCTGAACATAGCCGTGAACTGCTCGGAGATGCGCTTGAACAGCTCCTGGATAGCGGTCGTATTCCCAATAAACGTCGACGACATCTTCAAACCTTTAGGAGGAATATCGCACACTGCTGTCTTCACGTTATTCGGGATCCATTCAACGAAGAAGCTGCTGTTCTTGTTTTGAATGGACAGCATCTGCTCGTCGACCTCCTTCATGGACATGCGGCCGCGGAAGATGGCGGCCACGGTGAGGTAGCGGCCGTGGCGCGGGTCGCACGCCGCCATCATGTTCTTGGCGTCGAACATCTGCTGCGTCAGCTCGGGCACGGTGAGGGCGCGGTACTGCTGGCTGCCGCGCGACGTGAGCGGGGCGAATCCGGGCATGAAGAAGTGGAGACGTGGGAACGGCACCATGTTCACAGCCAGCTTGCGGAGGTCCGCATTCAGCTGACCAGGGAACCGCAGGCAGGTGGTCACGCCGGACATGGTCAGCGACACCAGGTGGTTCAGGTCGCCGTACGTAGGGTTAGGAACCTTGAGTGTTCTGTAGCAAATGTCATAGAGAGCCTCGTTATCTATGCAGTATGTTTCATCTGTATTTTCGACTAGCTGATGAATTGAGAGGACTGCATTATAGGGTTCCACGACCGTGTCTGATACTTTGGGCGAGGGGACTACGGAGTATGTGTTCATGATTCTGTCGGGGTATTCTTCTCTGATTTTGGAGATAAGGAGTGTGCCCATTCCGGACCCGGTACCGCCACCAAGGGAGTGTGTGAGCTGGAACCCTTGCAGGCAGTCGCAGTTCTCGCACTCCTTGCGGACTACATCGAGTACGGCGTCGACGAGCTCGGCGCCCTCTGTGTAGTGGCCCTTGGCCCAATTGTTGCCGGCGCCGGACTGGCCGAAGACGAAGTTGTCCGGCCGGAAGAGTTGGCCGTACACACCGGAGCGCACGGCGTCCATGGTGCCGGGCTCGAGGTCGAGGAGGATGGCGCGGGGCACGTACTTGCCCCCGTTCTCCTTCGTCGCAACTGCACAAAAAATAAAAGGTCAATAGTGCATTTTGAGAACATCCCATTACGGATATTTTGTCCCCGTGCGCTTTACACTCGAGGAAGTGATACTATTATGGTATATATATGTTAGTCTGTAAGGTGTTTATGTAATATCGCTATATGTTTTAGGATAAGGTATATATTATATGGGCCCTAAAAATTTTTACATCCGTTTGAATGTTTTGCCTGAAATAAAATTATTTATTTAGTATTATTTACGGTTCACGGTGGAAATTATGGAACAGTTTGTATAAAGGTTCTAGTTTTTTAGTTCGAATTGTCATAAATTCATTTTATGTTATTTTATGTTTTACTCATTCTAGCTACAATATGATTTGTAACAAATTTAGAATTATAATAATAATAAGTAAAAATTGGAAAGTAAAAGTAAAAAAAAAAAGAAGAAGAGGTATGTAAATCTAGAAAGAACTGGGGCTCTATATTCTCTGCCTACCCCGTTAGGAACTCGGCGTGATGATATGTAAGTAAGTAAAAATTACACGATACAGCTTAACTCTAATTAATAAGGATTAATCCCAATACAATTCACATACAAACATTAGAATGCATATTATGTATGTAAAAGAATAGTTCAGCGCAGTTATTTTCGCTCTATACTCCACAATGTTGATTAAAACCTAGATAAATCTAGAGCACCAACTGACAGTTAGATCTGTGGGAACCGCGAACGTGCGGTCAACGACCCGCTATCCTGAGCGAAGGCCAGAGCCGTGGTCACCACAATAGTTTGTTCATACCGAGAATTTTATTATAAATTATAGTGCATCGTTGTTCTCCATCTGATTACCTACATGAAACAGTGCTAAAAGACTCATAAAAATACTTAAGATAAGTAATCTAAAATTATTTTTTTCGAGTCGTGCTTGACATTAAGTTCAAGTTATTGACACTTGTCACAGTTAGCTGTCATGTGATATGACATAAGAATGGCGCAGAAATTTGATAATCTGAATTGTTTGGGAGCAAAGGAATTGCTTTGACTTTCCGGCATGTTAAATGATACACATTACTTCGACAGGTGTCTCACGGGGTAAGCAAACCATCTGTCACGTTGGCACCTTATATACCTCTGGCGGAAAGTGGGTGTGTGGGTATTACCTATACACCTCTGCCTACCCCTTCGGGGACCCTTGTGGGAAGGCGTGAGGATATATTGTTATTTTATATATAAATAAACAATGCGGGAATGTCTAACTACCTACATCAAATTGATCGGAGATTCAAGGAGGGGAATTTCAAGAGTAGCTATTCGAAACTGCACAGCATGTATGAAGAGACTCATGAATTTGGACAAATCAAGATAGTCTCTTTGACAGGTTACATAATTACATATCATTACGCCGAGTCCCTAACGGGGTAGGCACAGAGTATAGAGTATAGAGCGTCTGTTCTCACTAGACTTACATACCACTCGCTTCGTCCACATTCATCAGTCTCTTCATACATGCTCGGCGGTTTCGACAGGTTACATTCTAAAGATAACTGACGCTCTTCTTTCTCCCACGTGAGTGGCTCGGATCCATGCTAATTATGTATGTATGTATATTTCTAACACCCTTCTATATCCCAGAGATAACTATAGTGACTTTGAATCTCTTTAAATACGTATGCAGGTTTGCTCTTGATGTTCTTCACCATAAAGCTCATGGTGTGACTAATCACTGTACTTAAAGTCAGAACTCATTGGTACAATCGGGGTTGAACTAGCAATCTTTGCGTTGTAACTACTGAAAGCACTCGGCCACCACGGCAACATTAATTTGCGTTTGTAAGAATGAATTAAGCAGATTAATTAGTGGTTTATTCAGCAGACGGTACGTGTGGAATATTCGTAACTGTAGTTCGACAGTTAGAGAGCGGCGGAGCGTGCGAAATGACCACAAGCAAAGGCGATCGTTAAGTATATTTCAGACGCGGCGATAATATTTCTATCTATTGAATACGGCTTTTTTCTTACGGCTTGTCTCTCGTAGCGTGAGTTCCAGGAACACTTGCTACTTAACCGGACAATTGAGAGACCAAGGCCTCCAGCCAGGCACTTTACTCACTTTAATGCTAAGCAACACTGCTAAGGAGAAAAATACATACATAATTATCATGGATCCGTCACTCACGTGGGAGAAAGAAGTGCGTCAGTTATCTAGAATGTAACATGTCGAAACCGGTGAGCATGTATGAAGGGACTGATGAATGCGGACGAAGGTATTTAAGTCTAGATAGAGCAGGTGCTCTCTCTGCCTACGCCTGTAGGGACTCGGCGTGATGATATTTAGGTGCCAACGTGACAGATAGCGAGGCCGCCGCTTCTGAAGCACGACTGTACATACGTGTTTCAGTTTTTTCTCTTACGAATGCAGGTTTCCTCTAGATGTAGGTAAACCTTTGGAAATTCATTGAGGACCGCCTGATGAGATAAGGAGTGGTTTTTTTTTACCTAATAATTATCATAGGAATTTTGGCACTTAAATACATTATTCGAAGAAAATTTAATCCTAATCCATTATTAAACCTTGTGAGACCTTAACTTGTATTGAGAAGAGTTCCGACTAACTACCAGGACCCCATAACCATCTTTGTTCGACAAAACACTGTCGGATGGTTTTAAAAACCTGGATTAATCCGGTTCATGTAGGCATGCCATGATATAATAATTCTACCACTAGGCTTCCAAGGAAATACACATTAAATTGAAACAACCCGACTAATTTTAAAAGCAGAGCACTAAAGATTGTAATAATAGATACATTGTAGAAATACATTTATTATCGTAGCGTTATAGTACTGTATTAGAATATCAGATTACAATTGACGAGACCGGCTGATGGATAATATCTTCATAAAGTGAATTAGAAAGTTAATATACTCTAATATTAACAAACGAGTGATAAAAGATTTACAAAAAAGATATACAATGCGAAAGTTGGCAGAGGGATACCACGTTCCGAGGTAGTCCATTTGTAATATTTTAATTTTGTTATATTTAGAGCTATTAGTTTTATTGCATCGACATGAGGATATATTCACAACACCCTATAACTTCTAGAGGAGCACTTGTTTATTTTCTGAGACTGTATATCTTACACCTCAGCCTACCCCTTCGTGAACCTTTGTAGGTAGGTGTGGAGAAGACAAGCGTATGGAGAAAGACCTGTTGAACTAACCAAACTTTAACATCCGTTCGTACATGCTTTTTAACTAGCGTAATTACTGAGACACTCTTATAATTGACTTAAATAGGTTCTACGAGGTCTTTGGCCTCGAGTATTCTTTCGAGTTGCTACCTATTGTGCCCAGCATTGGCTGGCAACGCTAGTGATACCGGCGTGGTGTCGTGGTCGAGGTCGTTTGTCTCCCGTTTTCCTATTCGAAGCCTAAGGAAAGCTATCTCCGACAATTTAAAAAGGTGAATATAGTAACTGGATTATATTCTACTTTGGAGGTACCCGCGTATTCTTCTGTGGAAAATTCCTAATAAAAAATATGTGTCGTCCATATTTATTTATTAGGTTAACTTTATTATTTAAAGTCTATTCGATTGCGATATATATATATATATATATATCGCAATCGAATTAGTTAGTTGCGATATATATATATATATATCGCAACTAACTATTATGAATATATACTATGAACAACACATTTTGATAGTATCCTCTTAGCGAGCTTTTAAACGTCCGATAAGTCATTATAAATAAGACCGTTAGCTTTCTTCTTATGCTTAGGCTTAGCTTCGCGACAAAAATAGCTTCTATATACAAACTGCCATCTATCTCAAGGTAGGTATACGAAAATTTATCAAAATTGGTCCACTTATTGAATCCTATCAGCGTTACAGACCGACAAACAGATATAATTACTTTTGCATTAGTAATATTAGTGTTTACCGGATGTCAATTTTGGATTATAATGTTTGCTACTGAGGTCCAAAAATTACAGAAAAAAGTTTTCTGTACTAGCACGCCCATTTTTTAAAATAAAATGGCAACACAATGACAGACGTCAATAATTGTTGAAGTATCTGACTATCGTAGTGTAATGGTAGGTCTTGTCACCTCCTAGTTTAACTCACCAGAGGCCTCATTGTAGTAGACTGAGATTCTCTCCAACTGCAGGTCGCTGGTGCCCTTGTATACACCAGCCGGGTCGATGCCGTGCTCCTCCGATATAATCTCCCAGAACTGAAGACAACAGACAACACAAGATATAAATCAATGACATGGAACAAAGCAAATTAGTTGACTAAAAATAAATAATGATTAAAAAGGGATTATTTAAAAGTAGCTGTTGTTGTTTAAATTTTATAGGTGTTTTTGAATAATTTTTATACATATTTACATTTCCGAGTATTTTAAATTAATTTTATACATATTTAAAATTCCGAGGCTTAATTCCAGACTAGTATCTATCTCTGTGTCCAATTCCATTTGATTCCGTTCAGACGTTCTGGCGTGATTGAGTCACAGACATGGATGCACATATTTCCATTTATATTATTGGTGTAACTGGATGTAGATAAAATATATGTGTTTTAATGAAAAGAACATTAAAAGGACAGATTCTATAGTAATAAATTAAATAAAAATACGTAAAATAAAAAATATTTTTGTATGAATCCAGACTGTATTAATAAGTTAACATAAATACACTGATTGGTTACACCACGAGCTTTACGGCGAATGAAAACATCGAAGGGAATCCTGCATACGTTTGAGAAGAGATTCTAAAGCGTATGTATAGTCGTGCTTGAGTAACGGCGATGGACTCGCCATCACGTTGGCACTTAAAATATCTCCGGCGGCCTACGGTGTGTGGGTACTACCTACAAACCTTAGCCTACACTTTCGGGGACTCTTGTTGGAAAGCGTGGAGATTTATAAATGCCGTAATTGACTATGCACCATATATTCAAATATACCTCAGTGCCCTGTTGTCTATCATCGTAATAATTGAAAATATATACGCTAAAATTTTGGTAATATATAGTGATTTAACCTAGACATAGTGATAGGTAGCTATGACTAATGGAAATACGAGTTAATTAAATGGGAAAATAATCTCTCTTAAACGACAAAGATGATTTAAAAATACTTATAAAATAATAACAGAAACTAGTCGTAGCGACATTATATAATATAATTTTATAAATATATAAAATTCTCTTGTCACAATGTTAGTCACCATACTCTTTTGAAAAGGCTTGCCCGATTTTGATATGCATATTCATTAGGTCTGAGAATCGGCTGCTATCTAATTTTCATACTAAGCGATAAGGGTTTTTGACAAATTTTGTTTTTTATTTTTTTTTATAATGTGGCATTAAAAATACGTACAACCCAAAATTTTCACACCCCTTCTATCACCAACCCCTATTTTTTAATAGTCAATTTAGTGATATATTGATTTGTCATCACGCTGGCTTTTCATAACTGAATAATTATCACTTGGTAAGCTATCCCCGCCAGTTGAGAAAGAGCTTAGAAATCATTTATATGGCAAAACAACGTTTGCCAGCCAGTAATGTATAATATAAGGTATTCTAATATTATAAATGTTTATAAATAAAGTTTGTGATTACCTATGGATATTTTGTTAGTTAACAACTAACAAATAACACCATAAAAAATACCTGGTTCCTGCGTAGAGAAGTTTTTTTTTTTTTTTTTTATACAACAAGAGTGCCATACAAGCATACGACCCACCCGATGGAAAACGGTTACCGCAGCCTATTTACGCTTACAATACCGAAGTATCACTTGCGCGTTGCCACTCTGTGTTCGGAAAGTTGTACTGTGTTGGCAGCATAATGGGACTAATCCCTCTGCTGCCAACACAATACAATAATCCTCCCCCACCCCAAGGAGCTCATTACTGGAAACCTTATTCACCGCGTAGGAACACAACACAGTAAATTGTGTTATTTGGCTACGGACTTCTATAAGGTGGAGGTCCTGCCCCAGTCGGGCAGCTCCAAATTCGAACGGGAAACCCGTTATGCCCTACCTCTCTTGAGTGACATCAAATTTCATATTAACCTTTTTGATAGTTGTTAACTAACTTTTTGATACGCAAGGCATAGAGAACAAGAATTGATTTTTATTTATATTTAAGTAGTGGATACCTGGCGTGAACTACTTACGCTTATAAAAAATAACTGTATTAATTGTTTTAGTGGTCTAAAATAATCTTCAAATTAATGCAATTGCCTTACAAATGAAACGGTTTTGAGTACATAGGTTGTATTATTTCAAAGTCTATAAAGGTCAGAGGTAGAAACATTTTTGTATTTTATATACATACATATATATATAATACAAAAATTTCTGTTATATATATAAAATACAAAAAATACAAAGTTCCTGTCCCGCCCAGCTACGCTATGGTTGAAACATAAAATTTCCCGAAACACGATCGCAGCGCGACCCTATTGTGAATCTAAGCCTTTCGCGAATTCACTTGAATACACACAAAAAAACATCAAAACCGGACCAGCCTCACTATCACACGGAAACAAGAAATATATATTAACTATATATAATTAAGTTGTTATAGAGAGTGATGATTGTGGACGAACGAAAGAGGTATTGTAAATCTAGAGAAAACTGGCGCTCTATACTCTCTGCCTACCCCGTTAGGGACTTGGCGTGATGATATGTATGTTATTATTATAATAATTTATTATTATTATTATTTTATGTATTATTTTATGTATTATTATTATTATTATTATTATTATTATAATATATATTTTACACATAAATAGACAGATAGGTACATACCGAAATAACCACAGACACACTTTGCGTATACGTGCGTATATATTTGATGCGTCAATGATCAAGCTTAACCAGTCTTTGTATTTAAATGCGTGGCCAGGTGTACGTCGTAACGTCAGTAGAACTCAACTAATGGCAGGAGAATAATTTCTTATTTGTTCATATACCTACGTTACTAAGCCTTATTGGCTATGTTGCGTCGGTACTTGCTGATGCATCGTATTGGCTTGATGACGTCGAGACTGCGTCACTTTATCACCGTGGAATTTTGATGTTCCAACCTCGGATTGACACTTATGTGAAATTCTATATACCTAATTCCACAATTGGGATTTGGGACAAATATTTTATCTGTAAGTAGTTAGTTACAACTGTTCTTTGTAAACATTGTTAATTGTTGTTATTTTTTTTTTTTTTATACAACTAGAGTGGCAACCAAGCATACGGGCCAGCCTGATGGAAAACGGTTACCGCAGCCTATTTACGCTTACAATACCGAAGTATCACTTGCGCGTTGCCACTCTGTGTTCGGAGAGTTATATTGTAAATAAAGGTATTCCACATAAATTGTGATAATAGAAGAAAAAATATTAAATTAGAAGAAATAGGAAAATTATAGAATTAAAGAAGAAATATTTGTATTCTATCTATTCGACATAAATGTCCCTAGAGAACAAGGCAAGAAGTTCTTCAAGTGTGTGAAAAGATTCCTGCAGGGTCGGCAGCGCGCGGACAATACCCCTAGTTTAGCAAGCGTCCAAAGGTGGCGGTAACCGCTTACCATCAGGCGGATTGCATGCTTATTTGCCACCATAATGGTATACCAAAAAATTGCCGCTTAGTCACGGGTAAAGCCGCGGGCTAGTAAAGAAATTCTACATTACTCAGGTCGAGGTTCGATTAACCTAAAAAGGTCCCATTTTAGGGCGATCGTTATTGATGGCGTTGCGTGATACGAGGCGTGAATTCTATTATATAGTTACAAGACTGAAGTAATGTATAAAAGTGTGTGAAAGACGAGGCAGAGGAAGACCACGTTCCAACTACCTGGATCAAATCGATCGGACGCTCAAGGACGGGAACGTTAAGAATACTCGAAACCGACGAGCATGTATGAAAAGACTGATGAATGTGGACGAAGCGAAAGAGGTATGCAAGTCTAGAGAGAACTTGCGCTCTATACTTTCTCCTAACCACGTTAGGTACGCGGCGTGAATAATACTTATTAATAAATAACTTAATGATGAAAAAAAAATCAGAAACGCACTAGTCTCCACTACGACTGTCACGTTGGCAACTGAAATATATCTCTGTCGGGAAGTGTGTGGGTACCTATACAACTCTGCCTACCCCTTTGGGGACCCTTGTGCAAAGGCGTGACGACCAGACGGCCGACGCTTAAAGAGTATTAGCTCGATGAATACATAGGATATGTTTAAAAATAAACTACAAATTAATCCAGTTTGACGCGGGTATTTAATAAGACCACATATATGAATCTTGACCAATCGCCTGGGCTTCCATAGCCCGTATGAACGCAATCACAATCAATTTGCCACTATTGTAGAATACAGTGGGTTCAATTGATCCACTTTCAATCCTTTGCTCTGGTTTATTAGAAGTTAAGGCTGAGTGGTTCTTATAGTCGCCTGCAACGCAAAGATTATAAGCTCGAATCCGTGCTTGAGTAACAGCGAAGAACTCGCCATCTGTCACACTAGTACTAGTAAAATATATCTCTGGCGGAAAGTGGGTGTGTGGGTACTACCTATACACTCTGCTTACCCCTTCGTGGACCCTTGTGGGAAGGCGTGATGGTTTATAATATCTCCACCAAAAACATGAGCGTGTTACCTACTACACAACTTACCCCTTCAGGAACCCCTTGGCGTAGAGAAAATTGATAGTACATACATATAAATATCATCACGCCAAGTCCCTAACGGGGTAGGCAGAGAGTATAGAGCGCCAGTTCTCTCTAGACTTACATACCTCTTTCGCTTCGTCCACATTCATCAGTCTCTTCATACATGCTCGTCGGTTTCGAGTACTCTTAACGTTCCCGTCCTTGAGAGTCCGATCTATTTGATCCAGGTAGTTGGAACGTGGCCTTCCTCTGCCTCTTCTTGCACACACTTTTGCTTTGTATATCTGTTTCGTCAATCTTTCTTCACTCATCCTTTCTATGTGTCCAAACCTACGTAACATGCCTTTCTTCATCTTTACATTGACGCCCTCTTTCACGCCAGTTGATTTGCGAATCTCTTCATTGCGGATTCGATCTAATATCGTTACGCCGCACATTTTTCGAAGAGACCGCATCTCAACTGCATTCAAGCTATTCATACTTCCTCTGACATACCCAGGATTCGCTGCCATACAAGGTACCAATATCGCATTGTGGACAGCAACTCGAGCATTCTTGCTCAGACTTTTACTGCCCATCAACGCCGACATGGCTCCATTCACCTTATTTCCGGCAGTTATCCTTCTTTCAATATCTTTTTCATACTTTCCATAATTCCACTCTAAATACATCATAATTTATAACAATTACTGTTGTATAACATACCGCTATCTAGCTTTGAATCTATCAAACTAATTTACCATAGATACTTACACCATAGATAATGTACAGTTCGAGTTCAGTTCGTGTGCGGTTATCGATCACCCGTTTCCTAGTATCAGTTCGGTTTACCGGTACTGCAGCGCGTGGGCTTCCCTAATTACCGGTTATTACCTGGCGCCATATAGGCATTGTCAAGGGAGGGTTACTTTTAACAGAATTATTAATTTCTTTTTTAGTAAAAGGTAGGTGCCATGACATGCCATGGGTCCCCAGATGAAACCGAGGGACAAAGTTAGTCCGCTCATATAATTTCAGTTAAAATAATGACTGCAAATTTCCCCAAGTAGAAGTTTCCACAAGAGTATTCAATTTCTGTATGTGCGGTGAGACGGACAAGTTGAAAGTAACCATAAAGGAAAATAATAAAACTACGAGACTGGCAACATAGTCGCAAAAAATTACATAGAGATCACCTTAAGCATGCAATCTCCGATAAGTAAGCTGTAGACAATATTGGCGCCAGATTTTAATTGAGTTTATATAGCCTCGGCGTGGGATAGCAATCCGTTTGGTGTAGACAAAAAATATAATTAATCTACATTTTGATTGTCATTTTTAATCATTTATGTTTAATTGGATACATAAAGATTACTGTTGTCAAGTATATACAATATAACTGATATTGTATGGTTGTCATACATTTTCGATTGACGATTCAAGCAGACTTCAACTTCAAGCCTTCCCACAAGGCTCTCCGAAGGGGTAGGCAGGGGTATGTAGTACCTCAACTTTCCGCGAGAGGTACCTATATTTTAGGAGCCAACGTGAAAAATTTAGGGTCCATTGCCGATTCTCAAGCACGACTATACATACTTTGAGATTTTTCTCAATTGTGGATTGCTAACGAGAAGAAATTCTTGTGATGTGATAATAGAAATTCATTGACACAGTCAGGATTAGAACTAGCAACCTTTGCGTTGCATGTAACTACCCGCACCACTCGCCCACCACAGCTCTAACTTTAGAATGGAATTACCTTCCAGATATTCTTTCCAAACGTAAGCATGAGTATATCGTGTTTCATCTCCATCAACACCACATCTGGCTTTGAATATAACGACTTAGCGACTTCCTCACTACTCCTTTACAAGCTATTAATGTATCACGCCTTTTATAGACTCTTAAAACCCCATACATGTAAATGTTTATATGTGGATGAATGTGGACGAAGCGAAAGAGCTATGTAAGTCTAGAGAGAACTGGCGCTCTATACTCTGCTTACTATCTCAGGGCGCCCTGTAATCTTAAACATAGATATGTGTATATATCCTTACGCCTTTCCACAAGGGTCCCCGGAGAGGTAGGCAGAGGTGTATAGGTAATACGCATACACCCACTTTCCGCCAGAGATATATTTTAAGTGCCAACGTGACAGATGGCGAGTCCATCGCCGTTACTCAAGCACGACTATACATACGCCTTTGAATTGCTTCTCAGACGTATGCAGGTTTCCTCTCGATGTTTTCCTTCAACGTAAAGCTCGTGGTGTGACTAATCACTGTACTTAGATATATGTAGGATGAACAATTAAATGTAAGCAAGTGTAGCCGCGACGTCAGTAAAACCACTACTACACACTTACGACTACACATGCGACTACACTACTTGAAACGATCCGTGGATCGCATTACGGAATAATTCAAAACTAGCAACACTGCCGGAGGCAAGTGGAGAGCTGGCCAAAAATAAGATGCAGTCGATGTCAACGTCCAACGCACGATGCAATAAGTAAAAGAAAAACGTTCTATTTTCAAATTGCAGTGGAGAGCTGTCTCCAAGATGGCGTCCACACAAAAAAGGAAACAGTTGTGCTTGTTGGCATTTCGAGATTCATGTTTAAAATAACGAAACGTAGCGGTGGTAGGTAGATGTTCTCGATTTAAACTCGTTTCAACATCCAGACATAAGTTTTCCATTTTATTTGCTCCCCTTTTTAAGAGCATATTGTCAAGGAAACTTGGCTTGCTTACACAGACTATGGAACGGAGTGCAATATTTTTTATTCTACTTTTTACAGCCTCGATTCTACCAGAGACAAGACCCTCGTCCTGTCTCTGTACATTGTCACTTTACTGTCTATATAGCAATGTTCGAAGATACAAATGGAAACTACGTACAAAATTTGAGAAGCTCTGCTCCCACAGATAAATATTTTATTACCAGCTGTCACCCGTGGTTTCTCCCGCGTAAAATTAGATTTCAATAGTAAATTTTTTCTATGTGTTAATCCTGCTTATAATCTATCTCTGTTACAATTTAAATCCTAATCCGTACAGCCTTGGTTGAGAAGCAAACATCGTAAATTGCAATTATGATATTAGTGCGATTAAGTAAAGCATAGACAGAAGCAAATATGGTCAACTTTTTTAATCTCGCGTCCGTTTCAACAACAATGAAATCCAAAATGGCTAGATACTTAAATGTCAGAATCCAAGGTAAAATCTGTTATCGTTTCCTTCTTTAACCAAAGCGGGACTACAACGTGCGTATTTTTAAAACAAAATGTAAAGTGGCGTGTTGAAACGAGGCTGAATGTAAACATTCATCGGCCCGGGGGAAAATAAAGAGCGGAAGTGGCTCCATTTTGTTAAGTTCTTAGGATGAATCATGACATCCGTGTTGTATTTTTTTAATTTAAAGATTTTGATAGTAACTAAGGTATTTGAGAAGATAGGTATGGCTCCATTTTTTAAAGATTCTGAGATAAATCTTGACATTACGTTGGTGTCGTATTACAGCTCCAGACTGCGAAACATAAGGTCGCGGTTCAATTTCCGCTGTGGGCAGATATTTGTGTAATGAACACGATTATTTGTACCTGAGTTTTGGATGTCATATAGACAAGTAAATATATCGTTATCTAGTACCATAACACAAGCTATATATATATATATATATATATATATATATATATATATATGCTTAATTTGGGGCTGGGTCAATTTGTGTGGAATTGTATCCTCACGCCTTCCCACAAGGGTCCCCGAACGGGTAGGCAGAGGTGTATAGGTAATACCCACACACCCACTTTCCGCCAGAGGTATATTAGGTGCCAACGTGACAGATGGCGAGTCCATCGCCGTTACTCAAGCACGACTATACATACGCCTTTGAATTTCTTCTCAGACGTATGCAGGTTTCCTCTCGATGTTTTCCTTCACCGTAAAGCTCGTGGTGTGACTAATCACTATGTTATTTTATTAGTACATACGTACATAATTCACGCCGAGTCCACAGGGTGGGCGAAGAGATTAGAGCGCCAGTTCTCTCTAATACAAATTTCATTAGTAACAGGTATGATAGAATATGTTGTAATTACATATTTATGTATGTAAATATTAGAATACTAAGGGAAGTTAACTGCTTTTATTTATAATATATAATATAATATAATATAATTATTAACCATTGTTATTTTGCCTGTTATTACAAACACAATGTTACCTTATTCTAATATTACGCAGCAGGAAAATAAATAAATACAAGCGAAAACCCATATTTCCATAATTTTAGATCAAAACGAACATACGACCGAGGATTGTTACATTGTGTTGGAAGCAGAGGGATTAAACCCATTATGCTGCCAACACACTATAACTCTCCGAACACAGTCGCAACGCGCAAGTGATACTTCGGTATCGTGAGCGTAAATAGGCTGCGGTAACCGTTTCCCATCGGGTGGGCCGTATGCTTGTTTGCCACTCTTATTGTATAAAAAAATACAAAATATTATCATCGTGCCGTTCCCCACGGGGTAGGCAGAGGGACTAGAGCGCCAGTTCTCACTAGACTTAAGTACTTTATTTCTCTGTATCCACATTCACAATGTCTTCTTAAATGCTCGCCGGTTTCGAGTACTCTAATTGAATTTAATTGGACGTCATAGCTGTGAGTTCAAGATGTGTCATAAGAATGCTTTGGAAAGTGCAACCCTACTGTTACTGATCATATATCCTCACGCCTTCCCACAAGTGTCCCCGAAGAGGTAGGCAGAGGTGTATAGCCACCCATTTTCCGCTAGAGATATATTTCAGGTGACAGATTTAGAGTCCATCGCCGTTACTCAAGCACGACTATACATACGCCTTTGAATTTCTTTTTCAACTCAATCTAGATAAAATAATTGGATTATATTCTGAGGCAGCTTAACACATCTTTATCTACCATGTTGCGTATATAACAGAGTAGAGGAAGCCAATAATAGTTGTACTGGACGGGTCGTGGGAAGCGATACTCCAACATATCGTGAAGGCAATAAGGTTGGAAGCTGCCTATAGTCCGGCTTATGGTAGTTAAGTGCTAAATTAGACGATTATTCAATTAATGGCCCATTACGCCGTCTTTTATTGCCGAATTTTGACTATACCTAACTCTGGGGCATTGGCCAGATGGTTGGCCAGTGGTCACGTGTATCCAGAAAGTTCTTTGCCGTTCAGCAATGGGTTCACTGCTTTAAGTTCATAAGACTGCCGTGACGGTCGTCTGGTCTAATGGTACGGGAGCTAGCAACGTTTGGAAAGTAAGAATTTTAGGTCAGCTGATTTTGTGATATGTCGTCCCTCTTGCACTTTCGGTTAGAGTCTGGGCTATCTGGCTGGCGGTAGCGGTTGCGTTCATTAGTGCGCATCCTACCTGTCCAGGTAATAATCCTGGATTTTAAAAACATTTTAGAAGGCGTAATTTTGAATTTTTTGTTTTTAAATAAGTCTACCTGACATACTTTTTTTATTGCCAGACATTTTTGACAATGCTAACTATGTGCCATACGCGATTTTTTTTTTTTTTTTATAAAAATTTCAAAGTATTTTATAATGTCTGTAATTTTAATATTATGTTACTTAAAGATAAGAAAAGCTTAAAATAAATTTGCCAGACATTAATTCGATTGTTAAGTCTTGAATTAAAATGAAAAAGTCATGAAAAGTATTGCAGTATAATGCTAGTAGTCCGAGAGAATCAGTTGCAGAATAAGTCGAGAATGATACAGAGAACCATTACGAAAGTAAATGACTTTTCATTGTGCATATAATAATAAAAAAAAAAAAATAATAATAATAATAATAATAATCATTCTAGTCCGAACAAGTTTGAAAAAAATTTAAGCATAAAAAGGAATATAAAATTAGATTAAAATTTAAAAAACAACACTTTTTATTTAAATTGTTCTGTTTAGTAATTAAAAATTATAAATAATTAATATTAAGTTTTTCAAGTTGTTTCAGCCTATAGTGACGTCACAAAAAAAGAGGCATCTTCATAATCATCATCATCATCATCGTCGCTGTCTTTGTCAGTGTCATTCATATCATCTTCTTGGGAATTTTCGTTATCTTCTAAAACTCTATCATCTGCAACAGAAAAAAAATAAATAGTGTAATTCTTCTTGTTCGTTATAAAGCATTTTAGTTATTATTGATAAATATTCCATTTCACACTTACTTTGAACAATAATATCTGCAACTGAGGATGGTAATTGATCTCCCAAAAACCAGACAAAATCATATTTGTCACCGTTAATGGTCCAACCGAAAGCCATTGGAGATAAAGATGTTGGATGTTTTGAGTGAGCATTTCTCCAAATTTTCGTCACGCAACGAACCCTCAATAAATGCTGTTGTAATTCCGCTTTACAGGGTGGCAAACTGGATGAGTCAAAGTTTCGAAATTTTTTGTCGAAGTTCTCATCTGATTTTTTTGACTTAAACGTACTTGAAAACAAATGAAATCGAACATCATTGACATTGGAACAATTTTTAACTCCATACATTTGACAAATAAATTTCTCCAGGGTTACAAACGTAGTTTCAAGTACTTCCTCGTCATCCGTAATTATATTATCAAAAGCTAACTGGTATTCTTTAGAATTTTCTAATATTTTAAAAGGCTTAACTTTGCCTTTTCTAAATAAAGCTGGCGTGTAATCACATCCGGTTATTGCGTGGAAGCATGGTAAAGCTTTGCATAAAGAGTCACCAAGAATTCGGTGTAATTCATTGATATTTATGTAACGCTGATGATTTCCAACACCCATATTTATCCAAATTTTCAAAGATGCTTTCAGATGATCCATATTTCCCAGAAGTATAATTAAAATATCAGAATCGTCTGCGTCAAAATCGATTTGGCAAATATGAAAAATAATCCTAGAATCAGCTTCTTCGTGTTCTTCACACGATAATGATTCTTCAATAGTTTTAATTACTTTGTTATTTATCACTTTGTATGAATAACATTTATTGAAACTTACGTAAATGTTTTTATTACCAATGAAAGGCAACATGTCTTCACTACCCCAGTGATCAATGAAAAAGTTAACTAAAGCTTCTTTAAATTGCACATTTTTAAGTTCAGCTGCGAAATGATGGGGCCGAATTTGGTTAGGACCGATTGAGACAGGGCTGGTTGCTTCTTCCCGCCGTAAACGCTCACAATCTTTGATAGAAGGCGAAAAATATTGATGACTTTTCATGACTTTTTCATTTTAATTCAAGACTTAACAATCGAATTAATGTCTGGCAAATTTATTTTAAGTTTTTCTTATCTTTAAGTAACATAATATTAAAATTACAGACATTATAAAATACTTTGAAATTTTGTAATAATATTTGTAACTTAGGGCAGATATTTGTGTGTTAAACACGAGTATTTTTACCTTATTCTTGGATGTTCTATGTATTTCTGTATATGTATAAAAAAAATCTAGTCACATAAGCTTTACTTAATTTGGGGCTATGTCAATTTGTGTAGACTTGTCCCAAAGAGGTTATTCTGTCACGTTGGCACCTTAAATATACGCCAACGTGACAGATGGCGAGTCCATAGCTATTACTCAAGCACGACTATTACATACGCCTTTGAATTTCTTCACAAACGTACGCAGGTTTCCCCTCGATGTTTTCCTTCACCGTAAAAGCCCGTCGTGGTGGGACTAATGTAACACTGTAGGTACTTAAGTTCAGAAAAACTCATTGTTACAGTCGGGATTCGAACTTAAAATTAGATACACTACAAAATCTTACAACTCAAGAAAGGGTAAGCATGAAATATCCTACTAATAAATCAGAAATATCGTCGTGTAAGTAAAATTCAAAGACACGGCTATAGATTCGCTCTCAGTCACATTGGTTCCTGAATTTAAATACTCCAACAATTGTATAGAAGGAAATCTTCATTAAATCAAAATCAAAATCAAAATCTTTTTATTTCACATAGTCCCAGGTGGGCACTTATAAAACGTCGAAAAAGAAGCACGGTTCGGGTTGGTCGCTTCCATGGAGAAGAACCGGCAAGAAACTCCATGGTTACTCTTTTCAAATCTTTAGGCATATACAATATTTTTTTTCGTTACAGCAATAGTACCCAAGTATGGGGGAACAACGTAGGCCCGACCCGAATAGGTCGTTGCTTACTATACAAAGCATACATAAAACAAGATAATTATAACAATGTTAGCAAGATCTAAGAATCTACAAATTAAACAAGTGACACAAATATTGTCATCAGTACTGTAACTAATTCTGGGCAAGATATGGAATAAATAAAAAAAAACGTAAAATGATTATTGTAAAAAAAACCCGAATTGAGAAAAGAAAAAGTATAAATGCAAAGGTTAATCAAATTAATTAAAGTCAATTAATTAAAGTATGCAAAGGTTATCAATTTAATTCGTTTAATTATATTAGGAGCGAGGACAGATAAAGGAAGGAATGTCAAAGAAGGAATGTCAAAAAAAAAAGAAGTGACATTCGGCAGAATAAAAACTATATATAGATACCTATACACCTCTGCCTACCCCTTCGGGGACCCTTGTGGGAAGGCGTGAGGATAACTATATAGATTTGACGACCGTCTGGTCTAGTGGTTAGAGCTCCTGACTGCGAAACTTGAGGTTGCGGGTTCGAAACCCGCTGAGGGCAGATATTTGTGTGATGAACACGAATATTTGTACCTTAGTCTTGGATGTCCTATGTATTTAAGTATATATCTATCTATATATGTAAATATATCGTTGTCTAGTTACCATAACACAAGCTTTTCTTAATTTGGGACTAGGTCAATTTGTGTGGAATTGTCCCAGGTATTTATTATTATTATTATTATACTTAACACTTGCCAGTGAGTGATAAATCACACCACGAGATTTACGGTGAAGGAAAACATCGAGAGGAAACCTGCATACGTCTGTGAAGCAATTCAAAGGCGTATGTATAGTCGTGCTGAGTTACGGCGATGGACTCGCCATCTGTCACATTGACACCTGAATATGTCTCCGGCGCAAAGAGCACACCTGAAAATGCTGAAATGCACCACAATGCTGAAAATTTAAATGTTGATGGCCTAGGATTCTTTACATTACAGTTGAGAAGCACGCCTTTTATACAAATATACCATTTTCCGTTCAAACAAACTTATTACAAGACCGTGACAATAGATTGTGGAACGAGCGGTCCGATGCGCAAGCGCATAAATTTATATCGATTGTGTTTGCTAATGTTGTTTGTTTCTCATTGTCATTGGTATAAATATTTATTCAAAACAAATATTAAAATCTTAAAGTTTATATTAAACCTCTCCTATTATAAGGCAAGTGGACAATTAGGCATAGATGTCACATTATTATTGTCGCAGACGATATGAATGTGACGTGGCGAGTTTGTCACCGTTTCGCAAATACGACGATTACGATTTTTCTAAGGTATGCAGGTTTCCTCTCGTTCTTTCGTGGTGATTAATCACTGTACTGTACTGTTGGTACTATCGGGATTGGTTTAGATCTTAATATATATAAATCACGTGTCACGTTGTTTGTCCGCGATGGGCTCCTAAACTACTTAACCGATTTCAATCAAATTTGCACACCATGTGCAGTTTGATGCAACTTAAAAGATAGGATAGCTTACATCAACATTGGACCCGATAGGTGGCGCTGCAATCGTGTTTCAGGAAGTTTTACTTTTTCACCCGGGCGAAGCTGGGCGGGACAGCTAGTATATCTTTATATATATATAATTCTTCTGTGAGTGTGTATGTCACTGAACTCCTCCTAAACGGCTGGACCGATTTTAATGAAATTTTCTGTGTGTGTTCAAGGGGATCTGAAATGGGAACGGGAATGGTTTAGATTCACAATTGGACCCGATAGGTGGCGCCACCATCTTTTTTTTTCCACCCGAGCGAAGCTGGGCGGGACCACTAGTCTATATATATAAAAATGAATCACCAAAATGTTTGTACGCGCATAACTTGCAAACGACTGAACCAAATTGGATAAATCTTTCTTTTATGTATTCTTTATTGTGAGGAGAAGGATTGTGTGAAAAAAAATATTAAAAAAATAATAGTAAATATTAAAAATATCAGAAAAGTGAGTGTGCGAAAGAGACAGATGATTGTGAGACGTTTTCAATATATTGACAAAACTCGCAGCGATCTCAGCTGCGAAAAATGTGCGGAGTAACGATCTTAGATTGAATCCGGAATTAAGAGATTCGAAGGGCGAGATTGAAAAGATGAAGAAAGGCATGTTACGCTGGTTTGGACATATAGAAAGGATGAGTTAAGAAAGATTCACGAAACAAATATACAAGGAAAAGTGTGTGCAAGAAGAGGCAGAGAAAGGCCACGTTCCAACTACCTAGATCAAATCGATCGGACGCTCAAGGATGGGATCGTCAAGAGTACTCGAAACCGACGAACATGTATGAAGAGACTGATGAATGTAGACGAAACGAAAGAGGTATGAAGTCTAGAGAGAACTGGCGCTCTATACTCCCTGCCTACCCCGTTAGGGACTTGGCGTGATGATATGTATGTATGTATGTATGTAAATTTTCACCCATGCGAAGCTGGGCGGGACAGCTAGTACTTATATATTAGACTGGAATTATGTATGGCAATATTAACAACGTGTTTTTTGGAATATGTGTTAGGCAACCTGCATAAGATTTCGCGCCTGTATTTTATTCATTACACTGAAGGTACAAATACAATATTTGCTACCGCAAGCTTACAGTGTGTCTAATACATCAGGATAAACAATGCAGAACCTTTTCCTGTAAACAACATTTACATATAATGATTATTAGACGGCCAGCCTAGTGGTCAGATCCTGAGTGCGAGGCTTGGGATCGCGGGTTCGATTCCCGCTGAGGGCAGATATTTGAGTGATGAACACGAGTATTTGTACCATAGTCTTGGATGTCCTTTGCATTTAGCTATATATATACATCTATTTAAGTAAATATATCGTTGTCTAATTACCATCAGACAAGCTTTGCTTAATTCGGAGCTATGTCAATTTGTGTGGAATTATCCCAAGGGATTTATTATCGAAAGAGATGAACAAGTGACCGAGTGTGCTATATCGGTAAATGGGCAAATTCTAGAGCTAGTGAATGAATTTGTATATCTAGGAAGCATGTTCTCACGAGATGGAAAGTATGAAAAAGATTTTGAAAGAAGGATAACTGCCGGAAATAAGGTGAATGGAGCCATGTCGGCGTTGATGGGCAGTAAAAGTCTGAGTAAGAATGCTCGAGTTGCTGTCCACAACGCGATATTGGTACCTACCTTATTGTATGGCAGCGAATCCTGGGTACGTCAGAGGAAGTATGAAAATAGCTTGAATGCAGTTGAGATGCGATCTCTTCGAAAAATGTGCGGCGTAACGATATTAGATCGAATCCGCAATGAAGAGATTCGCAAATCAACTGGCGTGAACGAGGGCGTGATTGTAAAGATGAAGAAAGGCATGTTACGTAGGTTTGGACACATAGAAAGGATGAGTGAAGAAAGATTGACGAAACAGATATACAAAGCAAAAGTGTGTGCAAGAAGAGGCAGAGGAAGGCCACGTTCCAACTACCTGGATCAAATAGATTGGACTCTCAAGGACGGGAACGTTAAGAGTACTCGAAACCGACGAGCATGTATGAAGAGACTGATGAATGTGGACGAAGCGAAAGGGAAGGTAAGTCTAGAGAGAACTGGCGCTCTATACTCTCTTCCTACCCCGTTAGGAACTCGGCGTGATGATATGTATGTATGTAGAACTCATAATAGCTTGAACGATTAAATACCATGCAAGGAAGATAGGACCCCATCCTAAGACACAGTTGATAACTTTCGGGTCTTTTCCTTAGCAAAATACTTGTTACAAGTATTTTGGTTAGGAATATTACCGAATTGGTCTTTAAGGTGCAAACTTGTAAGACACAGCTGTGAAAGATACGTACATACTTATCATCACGCCGAGCCCTCCATAGAAGACAGAGAGAGTAGAGAGTTCTCTCTGGAACATAGATAGTGCCATTCACGAAGCAACGCGCCACTATTCTTCCCTATAGTTTATAGTGTAAGTGTGCAACCTTCCACTAATGTTTGAGTATTATCGGTACACACTGATTACCTATGAGTGCACACGCACACTACAATTAATATACTCGGCGACCCTCTCGACTAGAAATTGGTAGGGCACTATCTGTAACTTTTGCTTTGTCTACATTCCTGTAAGATATTGATTAAGGTATAGCAAGCTTACCAAAGAGGAGAATTGCGCACTACACGTCCGTTGTACAAGACGGTAAAGTTATAACTAAAATGTTATAAATAGAAGCAGGGCATGTGTGTGTGTACGTTTGCGATATGCAGCCATTTGCGTTTTCAAGGATACGAGTGTACAACACAATGCTGGATAACTAAATTTTGTTTTGTTAAAGTAACAAGTGGGTGACGATCGATCTGAAAAGTGTTTGCGTATCTTCACGCCTTTACACAAGGGTCCACGAAGGGGTAGGCAGAGGTGTAAAAGGTCCCACTTTTCGCCGGAGATATATTGAGGGGTTAATGTGATGTGACGGATAGCGAGGCCATCGCTGTGTCTCAAGCATGACTATATTTATTTACTATATATATATGTCTTCTTAAACGTTTGCAGTTTTTTTTTTTAATAAAACATAACCTATGTGTCAAACCAGCAATAGTATCTGTGAAAAATTTAATTGATTTCCGTTCAGTCGTTTTTGGCTTGAAGAGAACGAGCATCCTCTCAAACTTTCACATTTTTAATCAAAATCAAAATATTTTATTCAACGTAAGGGACAAAAGGAACACTTATTGAACGTCACATATTTAATATAAACTAAAGTTACCACCGTTTACAAGAAAAGATACCTGTTAGGAGAAGAAACGGCGAAACAAACTCCCCGGTTTTCTTTTTTAGCAATTGTTCCCTGTTACGAAGGGAATTATTAGAAGGGTAATATTAGAAGGAAGTAGGATGGGACGTAAATATTATCCCGAATGTTAAGCATAATAATTAGTTTTTTTTTTTTAAATTCTATTTTTTTTATATCACTTAACTTTTCCTGTTGTAACGCACGCCTAAGACTTGGGAAAGATTGTGATTGTGTACTTTTCGTGTATACTTGGTTGGAGATCCATAAATAAATAAAAACTTTCTTCAACAAGAGACTGCAGAAAAGCGAACTATGCAAGTCTAGAAAGAACTGGCGCTCTATTCTCTATGCCAACCCCGTTAGTTATCTATGTATGTAAAAACTTTTTGGGCGAGTATCTAATGGCGACCGCGTTACCATAGTATAAAGAAGAGGGAGTAGGCTATCTCCGGCCCAATTCGCGATATAATTGCCTACTGTCTTAGGGTTGTCACTTTTAGCTAAATATTAGGCGCGGCTGTTCGCGCTTCGCTAGCAACCTCATGAACAGCGGCAATTAGGTATCTATAATAAAAAATTAATAAAGTGAATGAAATATAATCATTAAAAGAAATAAAAACAACATTAAAAACTAACGACTGTCTCTTAGACTATAATAGAATTTGTTGTTATGATTCGAACTTTGTTTTATATGTATTTGATTTACTATTAGTCAATTAGGTACTCGTACATACTTATTTTGAATTACGACTTTCTGTAAGTAGGTAGGTACTTAGTTACTATACCTACAATACTGAGAAATCGGCATAACTAAACGTAAACAAAGAAATAGCGGCAAACCAATTGCCAGATCAAAAGTACCTAATACATTCTAGTAGGAAATTAGGCCTACCTACCTACTTCCTGTGTGATAGAAAACTAATACAAACAAAAAATATGTAAGTACGTAGGTATCTCATCATCAAGTATATATATATATATATATATATCATCATATATATATATATATATATATATCATCAAGTATATATGCATATATATATATATATATATATACTGTGACTAACTTACCTTTCCTGTTCAATAGGTAGTCTGAACAGAGACAGGTCTGGAATCGATGAATTATTAAGACACCTAAACACAGCAATACGTTCTTCTGCGATTATCAGACATTTTGATGATGATATTGATGAATAAATCATTTAGCGGTGCCGAAAAGCCGTGACGCGCGTGCGAACCTTGTGCAGTGTTAGCCCCGACTGGCGCACTGAGAAACGGGTCGAGATTTTGTTAAAGTGTGCGTGCGTCGACACATAGATACAATAGCGCACACATACAAACCGCGCGCGGTGCGTTTGTATGTAGATAACCTACTTCTCTTCTTTATACTATGGCGTTACACTCCTAATAGTTGCCCTCCATTCGAATTGACCAAAACAAGTAACAAAGCCATAAAAGCAAGACAAATACAGGATATTTGTCAGCTGTTGATTGCGGACAATGGTCTACAAAGATGGCGGGAAGGAATCGGGCGCCATTATTGCTGCTTTTTGTGCATTCGGCGCACGCGCGCCACTTCCCAACGGCTGGCCAAGTGACTCAATAAATAGATTCGATTTATGAATTTCAAATGTGTCATGTTCGATTTGATTTGTTCTACTGTTTTCATATTAATTATGAGGGTACTCATAAAAAATATTGTCTTGAAGGCACTAAACTTAGGATTTAATAAATACATACGTATGTACCTCAAATGGATCGTTGCACCTTGGAACGATTCCACTCAAATGGATCTAGTCCCAAACTAAGCAAAGCTTGTACTATGGAAACTAGACAACGATATTTTTACTTATATAGATAGATATATACATAAATACATAGGACATCCAAGACTAAGGTACAAATACTCGTGTTCATCACACAAATATCTGCCCTCAGCGGCAATAAACCCGCGTCAAGTTTCTCTTCTCTCTTTCTCTCTTTTTCTCAAGTTTCGCAGTCAGTTATTAATTTATACTAAACTTGGTTTAAATTATATTAATAAAATTAATAAATAGACCTATTTCCGACCTCGAATACATAACTAAATATAAAAGTAATTACGTTAATACTGGCCGAAAGTAAATCAGTTCTTTATTTGAAACCATTCATTCGTTAATTACATTTTGATCGCGTATTAGAATTCCATATTTGAAAGTTAGCAGTCGGATAAACAAAATAACGGCGTGTAACGGTCAGTCCGCCATTATTGTGAAGGTACCTAATGATCGTAATGATTCGGAAGCGAAGTGAGAGGCATTATGGAGTGCATTCATTTAACATAGAATGGGCAATAATAAAATACAGGGGCGTTTGAGAAAATTACGGGCTCTATACTCTCTGCCTACCCCGTTAGGGACTCGATGATATGTATGTATATTTCGTGAGAATGTTGTTCCTCTGTCACGTAAAAATTACTTAACGAATGTAATGAAATTTGGCACACAGATATATTAGATATAAAATATTTTTACACTTATAAAACGTCGAAAAAGGTGCACGGTTCAGGTTGGTCGTTTCCATGGAGAAGAACCGGCAGGAAACTCCATGGTTACTCTTTTCAAATCATTAGGTATACAATAACAATATTATAATGTTACAGCATTAATCTAACTCAATGTCAAATTTTATCCAATTCCGACCAGTAGTTTCTGAGTGAAAGAGGAACTTTTAATACAAATTAAAATCATCATCAATCATGACAACCATAGTTCTGAGTAATTTGACTATCATATCTTACTAATATTTAGTAAGATAAGGGTAGTCAAATATAGTAATTTAAGGATACTAAATATGAGTACGATAAATGAACTTAAGTACAGTGATAAGTCACAACACGAGCTATACGGTGAAGGAAAACATCGAGACCTTTGCTTACATCTGAAAATCAATTCAAAGGCGTATGTATAGTCGTGCTGAATAACGGCGATGGACTCGCCATCTGTCAAGTTGGCACCTACAGTATATATCTGTCGGAAAGTGGGTGTGTGGGTACTACCTATACACCTCTGTCTACCCCTTCGGGGACCCTGATGGGAAGGCGTGAGGGTATTATTTTATTATCATTATTATTTAAATGTATACAAATAAATAAAATTGAAGTGTCTGTTTGTAATATTAAAATAGCAAAATCACACTTTGTTTTTTGTCTGTCTGTCTGTCTGTTCCACCAATCTCTGAAACGGTTGCAACGATTTTGACGGGACTTTCAAGGAGTAACTTAGGCTACTTTCATTGTAAGAAATGAACAATAACTTTTCAGTGAAACTCCACGCGGAGTAAGTCGCGGGGCAGCTACTACTAAATATTAGTAAGATAAGGATTGTAAAATCACAATCCTTTTGACTATTTGACTTTTGTCAAATTACTCAGAATACTATGATTGTATTTGTTTCTAATGCATTTCGGTGAAGACGATACGAACGGCCGGAGTATGATTCATGGGACGATAAAGCTATTTCGGTACGTACATTAGTAATTAATGGTTTTAATTTATCGCTATTCAGTGGACTTATCCGGAACCTAAAGATTGCTGAATTCGGCACAATTAGGGTTATTGACCCCCAATATAGTCAAACAGACACTACTTTTTAAATCTTCTTAAATTAAGAGTCAAATCTAATCAGGGACGTCTTGAAAAAAGGCCAGGTCAAGAGTACCCTAAACCGAAGAGCATTTATGAAGAGAATAATGAAAGTGGACGAAGCGAAAGAAGTATGTAAGGATCGTAGCAAGTGGAAAGAAGTGGTCTCTGCCTACCCCTACGGGAAAGAGGCGTGATTATATGTATGTATGTATGTTATCTAATCTATTTGTATACAATTCTTTCCTTTTACCACTTCCAGCGTCTATTCGACCCCTCTATACGTCATGAGAGACACTCTATCCTTGATCTGACTTATGTTTGCTAATCATTGTCTTCCTCTTCCTCTCTTACTATCTTCCTTTCATTCTTAGATATTAAAAATTAAACTGTACGCTATTAGAATAATATATTTTTTATAAGTTGTTATTATTGGTGTATAGGTTATAAGTTGATAGTATTTTTCCATCGCATTAGGTCTAAGTTATTTAAATTATTAGTTATTTTAAGTGTATAAGGCGAGTGTGAATGAAAGTGTTGGAAGGGGTAGACCTAGGCAGACGTTTCTAGACCAAATTAGGGACGTCTTGAAAAAAGGCTAGGTCAAGAGTACCCTAAACCGAAGAGCATGTATGAAGACAATAATGAAAGTGGACGAAGCGAAAGAAGTATGTAAGGATCTGTATGTCTCTGCCTACCCCTACGGGAAAGAGGCGTGATTATATGTATGTATGTATTAGGTCTAAGATATTGTAAAGGCGGAAAATGAAAATGAATGAAATAAATAAATAAAATCTTAGGTTACTACAACAATGAGCCGTGGTGGCCGAGTCTCAACTGTACAAATGAGATTTTCTGTAAGAGAGAAGAGAGAGAATTTTAGTACAGTGTTCAGTCACACCACGAGCGCGGTGAAGGAAAACATCGAGAGGAAACCTGCATACGTCTGAGAAGCAATTCAAATGCGTATGTATAGTCGTGCTTGAGTAACGGCGATGGACTCGCCATCTGTCACGTTGGCACCTAATATATATCTCTGGCGGCAAGTGGATGTGTGGGTACTACCTAAACACCTCTGTCTACCCCTTCGGGGACCCTTGTGGGAGGCGTTAAGATGTATTATTATATATATTAGTTTATATGTAATTTAATCTTTTTTACACCTACATAAAAGAGAACAAATGTTAAAAGAGAAATGTTTGTTTCGCCGTTTCTTCTCCTGGCAGGTATTTTTCTTGGAAACGGTGGTAACTTTAGTTTATATAAAGTATATGACGTTCAATAAGTGTTCTCTGTGTCCGTTACGTTGAATTTTTTTTTATTCTTGACTTTTTTCGGAAAAAAAAACACAAAGTCTCGTTAGGGACTCGGCGTGATGGTATGATGATGATGGTGATATACACTAAGAGAGCATCCATTAATGACTAGAGGTAATTTAAAGTCCAAACGTTCCCTGTGCCACTGAAGTTCAATTAAAGTTTTTGATTCACTAACGCGCGATACCCCTGTTGTTGCAAGCGTCCATAGGCGGTGGTAACCGCTTACCATCAGGCGGACAGCATGCATGCATGGCCCCGAACAAAAAAAAAATGGAATGACCAATCACAGCAGGTCCCTGTTTCCTTACGTTGAATTAAACTAATAATTTGTTTAAGTACCCAATGGCGCGATGTCAATAGAAATTATGACGTTTCTAAGCTCGAAAATTCATTTCGTTTCATACTGTTAGTTACTTTAGAAAGCATATCATTGCCGTGCTCCAATAAAAAGTGGTAAAAGCGTATAATCACGACCGTTACCCTGCGCCTGCGCAGACGATGAAAGCACCACTCAGGCTTCGCTCTTTGGCACAAAAAACTGCCACGTTTTACTTAAACATTCTATTCGTATGCAGTAATATATGCTAAGCAAGACTGGGTATATTTGGAACTTAAAATAATGGCATTTAAAAAAAAATATAGCTCGTGTTGCTTTGAATTTATTTAGGTTTCAATAGCTGAAACAATTTTTAATGTTACTAAATTTGTTATTAATTGACAAAGACATTATAATATACTAACTGTTCGCGAGTTCGTCCGCGTGAAATTTAACAATAAAAGTTATTTTAGTTTCTAAACCTTAGTTACTCCTTCTTACATCAGCTATCTGCCCACGAAGGTCTCGTCAAAATCGGTCAAGCCGTTTAAGAGATTAGCCGGAACAAACAGACAGACATACACACAGAAAATTAAAATTAAAAAAAAATTATGATTTATAGTATTTGTTTTGGTGAACTTTAAAAGAACGAAGTAACACCTAAGTATTTATTATATAATTCTTTGAATAATGTTAATTTTTTTTAATGTTTCTTTTTGTTACAGTTTTCAAACCGCGTATTGCGAGTCTGTGCCCAGATAGTTGTCAAATTGACAGTTTTTTTGGCGGCGTTCTGGTAACTGTGTGACATGACGTGTAGTACGCCATCTTAAAATACATCTTATCTTACTTCCTACTAATATTATATGTATATGTGTAAGTTTGTAAGTTTGGATTTTTGCGGTTCTTTCACGGCAAAACGGCTGAAAGTTAAAATCGTGATGGCTTATACGTAGGAAAAGGACATAAACTACTTTTTTTTTTTAATCCCGAAAATTCAACGTTCTAATATTATAAAGTATGATGCTCTTTCACGCATAGCGGCTGAGCCGATTCTAGCAGGAAAATACATACCTAAGCTATTTTTTGGAACTCCACGCGGGCGAAGCCGCGGGCATAAGCTAGTATATACATATTTATTGCTCCTTTGACAAGCGTCTGGTCTGACCCTATGGCTAAGTCTCCAGAGGACGACACATATAAGACACGACTATATAAATGGGAAAGTCTGAGTGAAATTTTCATGAACGCAGTAATAATTTTAATTAGTCTTCTGTTATTATAGAAAGTTATTATCTATGGCGAACAATAAGTTTTATAGCTAATAGAGATACACGCAGGAAACAATGCCCATGGCTTTTTCATAATCATACAATGAGCATGTTTGTTCCTCTTACAACAAGTAGAGAACGGAATTGAATGAAATTTGGTACAAAGATAGATTATTTCCTGAATACAAATAGTATAGATTTTATTCCTAATATACCTAATATACCTCTGGCGGAAAGTGGGTGTGTGGGTATTACCTATACACCTCTGCCTACCCCTTCGGGGACCCTTGTGGGAAGGCGTGAGGATATATTATATTATATATTTTATTCTAGAAAAACAAGTGAAATTTTACGCGAGTGAAACCGCGGGGCATAGCTAATAAGGAATTCCTTACCACTAAGCTGGCTGGAAAACACCGATATTCAATTACCGCACAGACCAGGAAAAACGGAATGAATTGTCTCTGATTTTATTTTTAAAATGAGAACGCGTATTTGTTCCGAAGTCAACCAAGCGCAATACAAGGTATTCGGAGCGAAACTTAAATATTATTAAGGACACAATATCATCGCACTGACATTCAAGGCTATCTTTGCATCAGCAGTCATTGTCTGCTACTGACGTCAGAAGGTACAGAAAATTAAATATGGTACTTCAAGATCGTTATGGTTTTATATTTAAAGGAGGCTGAATGGCGTATGGTCAGTTCGAAAGTCGTTACCGAAAAAAAAGTACAAACCGCATGCAGATCTGTGGTTTCCAGTGTAACGCGCGAAAGAGGATTAATTATGTATAACATTTAAAGCATTTAATCTTTAATATTCAGTTTTCAGTCATTCAGTCAGAATTATTCATGAATATTGCAATGGGTCATGAGAAAGTTTGATGAACTTAATTTTTTTTTTTATTTGTTGAATTCAACAATTTACATGTTTGATTATTGTAAGTTCTGTCAAACTGTATAACATAGTTTGACAGTTTGTCGGCTATCATATGACTACCTCGCGAAGAACTTGGCGTGATGATACGTGTTAGGTTCGTAAGATATTTTTTTTTCTGCACGCCTTTCCAAAAGCTGCCATGATGGGTTAGGCGGAGATGTAATAGCACCTAGTTAAAGAGGTGTGTGCTTTCGTGACATTCCTTAAGTTTTCCTTCACTGTAAAGCTCAGTTTGTAATACCAATGAGCTAACGTTCAGAAAATATAATTACAACCTGATATATTAATTCTGCAAGAGGCTTCTTAAGCCACTTGGCCATTTCGAGTCAGTTATGGATATCCGAGTATATTCTAACTGATAGCCATAATTTTGTATTATTTGGTAATTTATTGAATTATAATTTATAACACATTTTAATATCAAAACCGTGTTAGCTTTGATAACATTGCACGGTAACCCTAAAATTTACGGTAGGTACCAATAACTTAATAATATAAACGTAACTTAAGACTAACAGGGATTATTCGAACTTAACCCTCGTAAACGTTTCTGAAAGAAAAATAAATCTGATGCGACCCAAAAGTATATGTACTATACGCACAAATTTAATTATTTAATAACATAATTAAGTCTCAAAATTAAGAATAATAAAAGAACTTTTCAAACTGCTGTCAAAAAGAACGTTACAATTTTGACAACTCACCTTCGCTCCGATCTGGTTGCCACATTGCCCGGCTTGGAGATGCACTATTTCCCTCATGTTTGATTTTTAACTTGTATAAAAAATATCGTAATTAATGATGTCAGTTGGAGCACAGTTCCCGCGGCCAGTGGTCGTGTCGGGCCGGCCGAATGGAATGAAATGAAATGAAACCGACCCGAGAACTGATGCGAACGAACGCTTCGACGTCTGGGGTGTGGTGTGGCCAGTATCTGGGGAATCGCACTACAATTGGGAGATTTTACTTTTGGCTCGCTCACATTACAAGAATCGTACGAGATACTAAAGAGCGAATACAATAATTTAACCAATTTCTGGGAAATTGAAAAGTGTAAATAATGCCGGTGAATAATTCCAAGAAACTTTGACAACCAAACAGGGGAAGAGGAGATTATATTAAATACACCAATCAAATTATAAATAGTTGGATTGACTTCACTCTTAACTAAATTGTGTTTTAGTATAGGTGCTTGAGAAAAGTCATCTGTCTCGTTGACAACAAAATATATCTCCGGCGAACGAGTCTGGTTACCCCTCTGCCTACCCTATCGGAGACCTGTGCGGAAAGGCATGAAGATAGCTACATACTTCTTTTAAACTCCCTTACGTTAGAATACTTGCTGGTAATTTTCAAGTATATCCTGGCAGCACTGGCGATGATTCACGCAAGCCGCGACTAGACAACGAAACCATAAATTTGTAATTCAAACGTGTGGAGTGCATTGTGAGTGCACTTAATAATTACATGTACTCCCTTTGTCGGAGTTTTGGTGTTCCTATTCGATTATTAGGGCCCATTATCGATAGCTTTGTTAATTTTTAAACCAAACTGGAAGTTCTGATGGGTTCTGGGTCAGTATTTTCAGTATACTAGCGGTCCGTCCCGTATTCGCACAGGTGGACATAAGATTAAAAAAAAAAGGAAATATAGCCCATGTCAATCAGGGTGAATGTAGCTTTCCAATGGTGAAAGAATTTTTCAAATCGGTCCAATAGTTTCGGAGCCTATTCAATACAAACATACTTACATACAAATCTTTCCTCTTTAAAATATTAGTATAGACAACTTCTAAGAAAAGATTGCAGGGTTTGATATGCGATTGAACTAATAAGTGACGTCAATAGTACTCGTCGCTGGCGAGCGTGTATGAAAACTCATGAATGTGAAGTGAAAGAGGTCTGTAAGTCTAAAGAGAACTGGCGCTCTAATCTCCAAAGAACGTAAAGACCAGCTTTAAAAACATCGAGAGGAAACCTGCATACGCTCGAGAAGCAATCCAAAGGCGTAGGCGTCGTGCTTGAGTAACGGCGATGGACTCGCCATCTGTCACGTTGGCACCTAAATACATATTCAGGATAATGATAGTGTTGTTCCAACTCTGCCTACCTTTATAGAAGACTAGTTATGCCCCACCATTTCACCCGCGCTCACGCCTCACGCCTTCCCGTAAGGGTCGCCGAAGGTGTAGGCAGAGGTGTATATTTTAGGAAGAAACGTGGCATATGGCAAGTCCATCACCGTTGCTCAAGCCCGAGTAAACATGCGGCTTTGAATTTCTTCTGATGTTTTCCTTCACCGTAAAGCTCGTGGTGCGACTAATCACTGTGCTTAAGTTCAGAAAAAGTCATTGGTACAGTCGGGATTCGAACTTGCGGTATTTTTGTCGCAGGCAACTACTCGAACCACACGGCCACCATGACTATCTTCTTATATATAAAAGTCTCGTGTCACAATGTTAGTCACCATACTCCTCCGAAACGGCTGGACCGATTTGTATGAAATAATGAGCTCCTTGGGGAGGGGGGAGGATTGTTATATTGTGTTGGCAGCAAAGGGATTAGTCCCATTATGCTGCCAACACAGTATAACTCTCCGAACACAGAGTGGCAACGCGCAAGTGATACTTCGGTATTGTGAGCGTAAATAGGCTACCGTTTTTCATCGGGTGGGCCGTATGCTTGTTTGCCACTCTTGTAGACTAAAAAAAAAAAAAATTATATGCATACTCAGTAGATCTGAGAATCGATCAGCATCTATTCTTCATACCCTTATGTGAAAAGGGTTGTCCATTCCAATCATAATTTTTTTTTATTTTTTCACTCGAGCGAAGCTGGGCGGGACAGCGAGTATATGTTAATCCAGTTATTGATATATTTCTGCACAAAATATTCATCCAAGTCAGTTCAGTAGTGTTTGCTACTGGAAGAGGAAGAGGAACAAACAAACACACAAACTGTAGTATTTATAATATTAGTAGGGAAGCGACATTAGACATTAAATTGTGGGTAAAATTGTCATTATTGTTCATTTGCCATTGTTTGGCAGTCATTAGCTAAAGTGGCGGGTGGTTTGATAAGTGCTGTGACCGTTATATCCTGCGGTTAGTCTCCCCCTCTAACTTTCCTTCTAAGATTTCTCTAAAGAAGCCATCATGTCGTACAAGGTGGCCTATCATCTTGCTTATAGCATAATTATATTATCCTCTCGCCTTCCCACAAGGATCCCTGAAGGGGTAGGTGTATAAGTAGGACCCACACACCTACTTTCACCCAGATATATTTTATTATTATTTTATTTTAGGTGCCAACGTGTCAGCTGGCGAACCCGTCGCCGTTACTCAAGCCCGACTATACCTTTATTTATTACAAAAATTATATATATAAGCTAACAGCTACATAGCCAAAGCACTTATATATGTACACTTATAGTAAAAAAAGAAAAAAAACATATGCTGTATACAAATAATTAGGCAAATTATACATTGAATCAATGACTACATACGGAGATACAAATGTATGTGAGGCCTCCCGTGACAAGAGGGCTGGCGAATATTTCGCTCAGCGAATCAGCATTGCCATACAACGTGGCAATGCCGCTAGTCTTCTTGGCACCCTTCCGCGTGAGCGTGACACAGATTTGGGTCATTTATTCTATTTATAGTTAGTTTATATTTATTATTACTTTCTCTAATATTTCCTTAATAAACCTACTTATTAAATGTGCCGACGTATTGTGCCGACAGTGTCGCTAAACAAGTCCAATTGTGGGTACTGAGCGAGCATGTCATTCATAGCTACGATGGCCTCAGCACGGCGCGTGCGTGTGCGCTTTGAATTGCTTTGTATACGCAGGTTTCCTCTCGATGTTTTCCTTCACCGTAAAGCTCGTTGTGTGACTGATCCCTGTACTTAAGTTCAGAAAAACTCATTGGTACCTACAGTCGGGATTCGAACTTGCAATCTTTGTGTACGCAACTAGCCTAATCACTCGGCCACCACGGCCACCAAGAAAGGATGGGTGAAGAAATATTGACGAAACAGATATACAATTATAAAATCAACAATCGTCCACAGGAAGCGGTGATCGCTTACCATCAGACGGACCGCATGCTTTGTCAATATTACCTTTATGACAGGTAAGATAGTTCCACTTTTCGCCGCACGCAAAGTTGACTTTGTGGCAGTAATAAAAGATGCAATGTCACCGTATAGTCGGCTTACAGATTTGGTACACCGAAACATAAATATTAAAATAATTTTTTTTTTTATTTTTTGCTCCTCTTTCAGGCAAAAACTACTGAACTGATTTGGATGCGATTTAGCACAGAGAATATTAGCTGGATTAACACATAATATAATGTTTTATTCCAGAAAAAAAATACGCGAGTGAAATGGCGGTGCTAAGCTAGTACGTTAATGTACACACGTCCCCAAATCGATAAACTGAGATAGATAAACCCTAGAGGCGTCGGCGCCGACAATTTTTGGGGGCGCCAAGTCATAATATGTATTGAGTGAATATAAGAAAAGAAATACTTTAGATTAGATTAACACATCCTAAAGTCGTAAATGTCGTTAAAGTGGCGCCACTATCCAGTTTCTTCCACTGTTCGAAATAATCGTGGACCCCAGACAATGTGACAGATAGTGTGTCTGTAGGTTCGAGCACGTCTTCAAACCTTTTAATTTCTTCTCAAACGTTTCCTGGCGATATGTTTCCTCACCGTGAATCTCGTGGCGTGATTAATTGACACGGGGATTGCATAAAACAAACTTATTTCTGGTAAGAACAAGGATTTATTCTGCACGAGCAGGTTACACCAAAAATATTTTGGAATATTTGAATATCAGACCGCCAATTTGTGAATGAGATAGCACTTAACAGCTGTCAAAATATAAGTTGTCAAAAGCAAAGTGACGTTAATTATTTATATATTTATTAATTATTATTATGCGTTGCATTGCGTTTACAAATCTTTAGATATAAAAACGAATGTTTGTCTGTATGTCCTTTATAGAATCGTAAACGCTGGACCGATTTTGATTTAAATTTTCTGTGTGTCTTCAGGTGAATTCGAGAATAGCTTAGATTCACAATTGAATTGGCCCGATAGGTGTCGCTGCAATCGAGTTTCAATGTATTTCTTTCACCCGAGCGAAGCCGGGCGTGACAGCTAGTCATGATATAAACTAATTCGTTTACAAATCTAGTTACACAATTTTGGACAACGCCCATAAAGCACAAATCACCGAACAATCTCAACTTTAAAGGTGACAAAAAAAAATATACTGTGGGTATTCTTCATCTCAATTCTAGTTGCCATTACTAATTGTACGAGCCCGTTACTCGGTCTGAGGTCTCGAAAAAACTCTCATTGTTGAACACTTGCTGGCCTGCCAGACGGCGATTCAAGGTCCAACACATAAACAGAAAAAAAACAAACGATTACTCATTCACATGTTTATGGAATCGCACTTTAATATGAAACATAGATTATAGATTATAGCGATGAAAAGAGGGTAAACCTCCTTATCCTTCGGGATCCCTGTGTTTCGAAGATATATTTTGAAGCGGCTTTTACAATGAAACAGCTTTTTAAGTGTTTTTTATACAACAAGAGTGGTAAACAAGCATACGGCTCATCTGATGGGAAGCGGTTACCGTAACCTATTTACGCTCACGATTCCGAAGTATCACTTGCGCGTTGCCACTGAGTTCGGAGAGTTTACTGTGTAAGTGTTTTTATTTGTATTATAGTTTTTAGGTTTATCCCGAATAGACAGACACAGCACCCCAACAAATTCTAGTCGAGGAGGTCGCGGCATGCGGGGAGTATGACCAGAGTCTATTAATTGTAGTGTGCGTGTGCACTCATAGGTAATCAGTGTGTACCGGCAATACTCAAGCATTAGTGGAAGGTTGCACATGAGGAAGAATAGTGAGGCGCGTCTTCGTGGATGGAACTATCTATAGGCAGAGTGAGTAAATCTCACACATCCTTTGCTTTATTCATTTGTCTCTTCAGTAGTAATAATTAGCTACGTTTAAGTTGCGTTGGTAAGGAGTGAGCTGGCTCATCTATTAATAATGCACCCTTAGTTAGAAGGACGAAGTTCGATCATTTGGCGCAGCGCCAGACAGTGTCGTTGACTTCTCATCTGATGACAGAGTGCGGTGGAAATGGCGGATATACTAAGGTATATATCCGCCACTAACTTAACCTCGTAAACGTAACAATGATTTGATGCGGATAGTAAAGTTATATATTCCATGATAGCATAATTAGATATGTGTAACTTCACCCCCAGTCCTTCACGGTGTTGGCAGGGAGAGTAGAGCGCCAGTTCTCTCTACTTACATACCTTGGTCGCTTTGTCCACATTCACCAATCTCTTTGTACATGCTCACCGGTTCATATTAGGCGAAGAAGATTAGAATGTTGCTTGAAAATATAATAATATATCCTCACGCCTTCCCACAAGGTTCCCCAAAGGTACACACCGGTTTTCCGCAGGAGATATATTTTAGGTGCCAACGTGACAGATGGCGAGTCCATCGCCGTTACTCAAGCACGACTATACATACGCCTTTGAATTTCTTCTCAGACGTATGCAGGTTTCCTCTCGATGTTTTCCTTCACCGTAAAGCTTGTGGTGTGACTAATCACTATTTATACAGTGCACGAATAAAAAATAAAGATTGTAGTGTGACAGGCGGGCTGGAACATATCTCGCTCAGAGAATCAGCATTGCTATCCAGCGCGGCAATGCTGCTAATCTGCTTGGCATGTTGCCCCGGGACAAATATTTTATCTGTAAGTAGTTAGTTTCAATACTGTTCTTTGTAAATATATTGTTAATTGTTGTTGTAATAAGCACTACATCATTCTTACAATAAAATCTAACTTAACATATCATTATGGCATATTCGAACTCTGAACATGTATGAAAAAAAATCGCGCTTTAACACGAGAATCTGATCCCGCGACTTCGAGCATCACAGACATTGACTCTGCAGACTTCACTAGACAGCCGCCATTATTTGCAGCGGATCTCATGACGCGCGCGGATACAAGGCGCGTCACTAGTCGCAGGAATGTCGGTCGGTCGCCCGCGATGTTCAGGAAACGGTTAACTTTTTGGATTTGATTTTATTTCATGTTTCGTATTGTCTTGTCATAATATAGTTTGACTTCAAAAGGCTACCCAGATATGGAAACATTTTTCACTTGCAATGCCCCGGGAGTTTACTCTCATAAAATTTTATAATATACCGAGCGTGGTGGCCGAGTGGTTCGAGTAGTTGCCTGGGACACAAAGATCGCAAGTTCGAATCCCGACTGTGCACCTTTTTCGACGTTTTTTAAGTTCCCATCTAGGCCTATGTTAAATAAAAATATTTTGATTTTGATTATATCCTTCCTTATTAACGGGTTAACTAATCCAAGCGGTGCCTGAGATTAGCATTATAATATAAGTTTACAAGATATATACATACATATACATATCATCACGTCGAGTCCCTAGCGGGGTATGCAGAGAATATAGAGCGCCAGTTCTCTCTAGACTTACATACCTCTTTCGCTTCGTCCACATTCATTAGCCTCTTCATACTTGCTCGCCGGTTTCGATTACTCTTTTAATATCGGTGTCTAGCTCCTACACTACAAGCTTTACTTACTTTGGGCCTGTGTTGCCTGGAGTTGCCTCAAGGCATTCTCCATACGTCTAGTTTGGGGTGATCGGCCGTTTTGGCGTAAACGTTGAGAAATAGCAAAATAAATATTTACTTGCTGATAGGTTAACTGCGTCTGCGCAGCATTCATTAACCTTTTATTGAAGTAAACAGGAAGATAGTTAAATTAAAACTTTTAATACGTGATATATTAACATTAGAAACGATGTATAGTCGTGCTTGAGTATTTGACTCGCCATCTGTCACGTTGGCACCTAAAATATATCTCCCCACGCTTACCCATAAGGGTCCCCGAAGGGGTAAGCAGAGGGAGATAGGCAGTGCCCACACACCCATTTTCCGCCAGAGATATATTTTAGGTGCCGACGTGACAGATGGCAAGTCCGTCGCCGTTACTCAAGCACGACTATACATACGCCTTTGAATTGCTTCTCAGACGTATGCAGGTTTCCTCTCGATGTTTTCCTTCGACGTAAAGCTCGTGGTGTGACTGATCACTGTACTAAAGTTCAGAAAAAATCTTTGCAACTATTCGAACTTCTCGGCCACTACGGGTCTTAATTAAGTACTAATATTACTTGAAAGGCCTTGTCACCCCATTTTTTACCGACACAAAAGACACTTTGGCATTCTCTCATTATCATACATATATGTAAATTTTCTATTACATTTGCTGAACTCATGTACATAAATTAATACATACCTATTTTAATTAGATGCTTACTTTTTAGGGTTGCGCAACGAAATGTAATTGTTAATAAATAGTTCTTTAAAAATTCAACTGAAAAATAAGCATAGAAACCCTAATAAATGACATTAACATTGACAAACTCAGAGAGGTAGGGCATAACGTGTTTTCCGTTCGAATTTGGAGCTGCCCGAGTGGGGCAGGACCTACACCTTATAGTCCGTAGTAGTTTAAGTCCGTAGCCGCGGTGAATAAGGTTTCCAGTAATGAGCTCCTTGGGGAGGGGGGAGGATTGTTACATTGTGTTGGAAGCAGAGGGATTAAACCCATTATGCTGCCAACACAGTATAACTCTCCAAACACAGAGTGGCAACACGCAAGTGATACTTCGGTAACGTGAGCGTAAATAGGCTACGGTAACCGCTTCCCATCAGGTGGGTCGTATGCATGTTTGCCACTCTTGTTGTATAAAAAAAAAATTGTTGCAGTTATTACAGTTTTTGGTGACATATTATTCATTACCACACTTACAACAATTGTATTTTTTTATAATAACTTGACATATCTTGACTAATCTATTTTATTAGAGGCTATTCCATCAAGTCGTTTTTAAATTTCCTATGAATTTCTAAAAGACCGCTTCTTACGCAAAGGGATCAATAAAAAAAACATACACATGATAGGCCCATTGGCTCGCACCGCACTTGGCAGGTTGTCCTAAAGCTCCATTTGACCTTCATTCAGCAGTTTATTTCCATAATTGAACTGTCTACATAGATAATAAAAGTAATGAATCGATCCAGTTATCTCGTTGGTACGAATACATATATGTATATTAAAATAACATAGTAGTTAGAGTAAGAATCTTGTTATAGACGTCTTGTTTATTCAACATATTTAATCGCCGGTCGACATGTGTGTATTCGAGTGGTGACTTTTATAAAAAGAGTTTAAAGGAAACGAGTTTTTACAAGGAACAAATTTGACCGCCATTTTGTTCGAGTTTTCATTTGTCTATGGTGATTTGAGAAGGCGGGTGTTTAGTGATTGATGTTACGAATTTTACGGCAATCGAAGTAATAAATATATATTTAGTTCTGTGTAAGTTATGTGAATTAAATAGAAAAAGGATTTATAGTGAACAATACACGTCGTAGCGAAATTTTATAGACAAATGTGAGTACGTACCTTTGATAATATTAAATTTGTTTACGAGCATTTTAAATTATGATGCGACGGGATCAATACACTTTCCTTGTACCCATAAATTTGATAAAGATATATTTCTTCTGCCACTTAGTACTCAGTTCATCGTGTAATCGTGATGCAATAAATACTTATTTATTTATTTATTATGCGGGGTTAGATTTAAAACTAGAAATGGTTCAATAACCATTTTATACAAATACGGGCTGCGCCCGCGTAAATCGGATCTGTAAATCTAGAAAGTGCTGGCGCTGTACTCTCTGATTACCCCGTGATACTGGCTATGTCCTGTGACCTCGCCTACGTTAAATTCTTTAAGCATGATGATAATCATGAATGAATCATCCATCCTCAATAAATGAGCTATCTAATGCGAAAATATTATTTAGAATCAGATTAATGCCTCTTAAACTGAGAGCCGTGGTGGCCGAGTGATTCGCGTAGTTGCCTGCAACACAAAGATTGCAAGTTCGAATCCCGACTGTACCAGTTAACTTAAATCTTAGAAATCTTTAGTACAGTGATTAGTTACACCACGAGGTTTACGGTGAAGGCAAGCATCGAGAGGAAACCTGCATACGCTTGAGAAGAAGTTCAACAGTTGAGTAACGGCGGCGGACTCGCCATCTGTCACGTTGGGGGGCGTCCATAAATTACGTGAGATGTTTAAGGGGGGGAGGGGGTCGCGTCAAATCTAATCTAATCTTACGTTGGAGAGAGGGGGGGTCTCGGCAAATATCACGCAATTCCTTTTCTGATTAAACAAAAAAACATATACTATTTTGGTCCATTTAATCCAGATTTAACATGCGTAAGATTTAATCTTGTAATTAAACTCTCAGCAATATTGATTACTAGTCTTAACTAGTCGTAAATAAAAGCAAAAAGCAATTTTTTTTTCTTTTTACAATAAAAATCCAACGCGTTTACGTAAGAAACCCACATTTTGAAAAATCTCACGTGAGATTGGGGGATGGGGGAGGGGGTTGAATAAAATCTCACGATATCTCACCACGGGGGAGGGAGGGACAGTAAATTAAAAAATATACCTCACGTAATTTATGGACGCCCCCTTGGACATCTAAAATATATCTCTGGCGGAAAGTGGACTCTTGTGGGAAGGCGTGAGGATATATATATATATATATATATATATATATATACATATGTGTATTCGAAACTGAAACAAACTGCATCTTTATATAAACGTAGTAGCATGAAATTTGATTTCTATTTTAAGATTGTTTATCTTTGTATAAATTTTACATATAAATGTCTGAATTTAATCTAATTTCGATACTTTAAGATAACTTCGCCGGCTACCTTACGTATTTATTATTCACGTGAAATATCAATTCTAAATATTTTACTTACATACATATTATTACGTCAAATCCCTCACGGGGTAGGCAGAGTGGAGCGCACCTCTTTCGCTTCGTCCACATTGATCATTCTCTACATACATGCTCGCCGGTTTCGACGTACTCTTGACGTTCCTATCCGATCGATTTGATCTAGATAGTCGTAACGTGGTCTTCCTCTGCCTCTTCTTCCACACATTTTTGCATTATACATGTTTTGTCAATCTTTCTCACTCATCTTTTCTAAACGTCCAAACCAACGTAACATGCCTTTCTTCATCTTTACAATCACACCCTTGTTCACGGCAGTTTTGCAAATTTCCTTGCGGGTTCGATCTGAAATCGTTACGCCGGACATTTTTCGAGGGAACGCATCTCAACTGCATTTTTACTAAATGCTATTCATGCTTCTGGCATACCCAAGATTCGCTGCCATATATAAAATTAAAATATTTTATTGTCATGATATCAGGAAACTATTTGGCAGAATGGCTTAACACACAATAGACTAGTCCGATCGTTCGATTGGTCCACCAATACTTAGGTACCTATTTAATAATAAAAATCTGACATGGCCGAGTCTCTCACGTCGAGGGTTCCGTCCTGTGTGTATCATGATACATATAAGACCCGTGGTGGTCGACTGGTTCGAAGAATTGCCTGCAACACATAGATTGTAGTTCGAATCCTGATTATAACAATTCATTTTTCTGATATTTAGTACAGTGTTTAGTCATACTACGAGCTTTTTTGAAGGAAAAAATGCATCGAATCGATTAAGCACACGAGATTTACAAAGAAGCGACATTGAGAGGAAACCGGAATACGTGCTTGAGAAACGCCTATGGACTCGCCATCTGTGGTCACCTAAAATATATCTCCGGCGGAAAGTGGGTGTATAGATAGATACTACCTACACACCTCTGCCTACCCCTTCCGGGCCCTTGTGGAAAGGCGTGAAGGTATAATTATAAACTTAATGTACATTATCTATACAGTAGAGAAGTATAAATAAAAAAGACTGGTCTAACTGAAATGATAGTTGTAAAAGCGAATAAATAAATATAAAATATAATAATATAATAAAAGTATAGTTTCAGAAAAACTAAGACAGAACACCGAAAGTTCCTGTCGTACGTTTCACTGCGGAGCCCTAAAACTGGATATTGTAAATCTACTTAATTTGCATACAAAAGCGACAACCAATTTAATAACTACACTACAAAACGCGATAGCTCAGACTGAGCATCTAAAGCCATGTTCCACTAGATAAATAAATACCTTGGGACAATTCCATACAAATTGACCTAGTCATAGTTAAGCAAAGCTTATGGTAGACACAGAGTATGGTAGACTTAAGAGAGGTAGGGCATAACGGGTTTCCCGTTCGAATTCGGAGCTGCCCGACTGGGGCAGGACCTCCACCTTATAGAAGTCCGTAGCCAAATAACAGAATTTATTGTGTTGTGTTCCTACGCGGTGAATAAGGTTTCCAGTAATGGGCTCCTTGGGGAGGGGGGAGGATTGTTATATTGTGTTGGCAACCGAGGGATTAGACCTATTATGTTGCCAACACAGTATAACTCTCTGAACACAGAGTGGTAACGCGCAAGTGATACTTAGGTATCGTGAGCGTAAATAGGCTACGGTAACCGTTTCCCATCAGGTGGGCCGTATGCTTGTTTGCCACTCTTGTTGTATAAAAAAAAAAAAAAAAAGACACCCGTGGCGTTGCTAGGTAACCAAAGGCTATGGGGGCAAAATATAAACTAGAGCCCAGACCCATTTAAAATCGTTTGTTCCGTATTCGTTGTTTTCCGAATTTGACGTACTCTAGATTCGTCGTAGGTACTCAATAATAAATTAAAAACCAAATGCACATTATAACTTATTTAAAATAAAAACTAAGTTGCCATTATTAAAGTCGCATTCCTGGAATCCGGTCAAGTTAAATTTCGATGTTGGAGAAATGTTCACTAGTTAAATATATATACTTAGCCCTAAATACTGTTAGCCCAATTCAGAGGGGCCCCCTGAGCTTGGAGGAAATAAAAATGTTATGTGAGTAACCGCTTCCCTGCAATCAAGCATGCGGTTTGCCTGATGGTAAGCGTATACCGTCGCCTTTGGACGCTTGCAACACCAGGGGTATCGCTCGCGCGTTGCCGACCCTGCAGCAATATTTTCACACCCTTCTTGAAGAACTCCATGCTCAATGGGGAGCTCATTCCACAGCCTGATCATTAGCGGAAGGAAACTCCTTTGCAAGCGCGTAATGCGAGAAAGTTCGTTTCAAGGTTCTCCGTCGATGGCGAGAGGTGACGTAGTAGAAGCTAGGAGCTGGGCATCATGTCCAACAACTCTTCAGATTTAATAGCGAGAGTCGAACAATTTGCAGATGGCGCAGACAGAATTGGAACAACTAGCGGTCCAGTTGTTCGACGCAGGCGCAGTCCGTCTCGGCGACATCGAAGCGAAGGTCGGCAGACGCACGCCCATCTACTTCGACCTGAGGGTCGTCGTGTCACATCCACAGATCATGGTAACTTATACTCTATGACGCCTACTTGCGGCTGTTGACAATATTATATTCTGTTCAATAATAAAACCATACGAACTTGTTTAAAAATCTACTTGAAAAACAAATACAATCTCTACTCACTCACCCTCTTACATACATATATTCACCTCCCTCATCCTACACACCCAGAGGACAAATACTCTATTAAATTATAGAGTGAATCGCAGCTTTTTGGTCAAAGTCAATTTATGTTCTATAAACTATTGGATTTTTTTTGGTCTAATAAATATGCATTCATAAATATATTATTATAATTTTTATGGTTTTGACATTCGGATATCGTGTATATTGGATAGCGTGCACGCTAGCAGAAAAAGATTTTGTCAAAATCCGCTAATGTGTAATTGTTGGCAATTGAGTAGAGAGAGAGATTAGTTTTATTGGTATAGGTTCCCGATGGGGTAGGCAAAGGTGTATAGGTACCCACACACCCTCAGACTGCTAACGTGACAGATGGCAAGTCCATCGCCGTTATTGAAGCACGACTATACATACGCCTATGAATTTCTTCTCAAACTTATGCAGGTTTCCTCTCGATTCACCGTAAAGCTCGTGGTGCGACTAATCACCGTACTTAAATTCCGAAAAACTCATTGGTATAGCTGGGAACTAGCAATCTTTGTGTTGCAGGCACTTGAACCACTCGGCCACCACGGCTCTGGTGTTATTGTCGGTGTCTCGTAAATTGACTTATTGTAGTCTTTAGGGATTATTTTGGGTATCATAACATACGGATCGGTCTGGTCGCATCGCATCTAATCGATCGGATTGGTCGCCTTGTTAAGCATACTAATATTATCAATGCGAAAATATTTATAGGTATATAAACTAGCTGTCTCACCCAGCTCCACTTGGGTGAAAAAAAAATCCTGAAATACGATCGCAGCGCCACCTGTCGGGTCCAATTGTAAATCTAAACCATTCTCGAATCCACTTGAACACAAACAAAAAAACATCAATAGTTTTACAACAACAATTTATTATAACTAAGATACAGACACATGAAATATATAATTACTAGCTTATGCCCGCGGCTTCGCCCGCGTGGAGTTCGAAAAAGTAGCTTTGGAAATTTTCCTGCTAGAATCGGTTCAGCCGCTATGCCGTGAAAGAGCATCATACATTATAATATAAGAACTGTGAATTTTTCAAGATTAAAAAAAAACGCCTATAGCCTATGTCTTATTCCTAGGTGTAAGCTATCACCATTTCAACTTTCAGCCAAATCGGTTTAGCCGTTTGGCTGTGAAAGAACCGCAAACATCAAAACATCCAAACTTACAAACTTTCACATTTATAGATTCTGCATGAATAACTTTTAAGCAGATATTTTTGCAAATATATTTGAGACACATATTTTACCAACTACCTATCGATTTTCTAAGACGCTGTATGAATTAAAACGTAACGCTAGTTTAAAGGTAGGCATCGATGGCATCTAAGCCTCGTTGCTATCAGGTGGCCTAATTAAGTAGTCCGATGGCCTTCTAACCATTATATAACCCAACGGAACCTTCAAATTACATATGTAGAATTTTTGTATGATAATTCGTTGTTAATGTAAGAAGCCGTGGTGGCCGAGTGGTTCGAGTAGTTGCGTGCGACACAAAGATCGCAAGTTCGAATCCCGACTGTACCAATGAGTTTTTCTGAATTGAAGTACGGCGATTTGTCACACCACGAGCTTTACGGTGAAGGAGAACATTGACAGGAAACCTGCATAAGTTTGAGAAGAAATTCAAAGGCTTACTGTATAGTCGTTGGCACCTTATATATCTCTGGCGGAAAGTGGGTATGTGGGTATTACCTATACACCTCTCCCTACCCCTTCGGGGACCCTTGTGGGAAGGCGTGAGGATATATTATTATTATTATATAATTCATATAGAATTCTTGTACGATAATTGATTGTTTAATGTAAGCCCCTAATCGACATGACATTTTATCGTACCCAACTCACCGGTGAGTTTTTGTGATTGACCACCCCACGAGGTATAAACCTATGCCATGTATCAAAATCCAACGCAAGTCAAGATGTTTGTTTTACGCAATAACGGTTTTCTCTACACTTAGGTACCTACTTCTTTCATTTCATTAAGAAAATTGAATAATCAAAATAAATTAGACAATTAAAGTAATTGGGTCACTTTTCATAAGGCTTATATCCTCACGCCTTCCCACAAGGGTCCCCGAAGGGGTAGGCAGAGGTGTATAGGTAATACCCACACACCCACTTATATAAGGCTTATAGGTATATATATTGTATATATATTTATATATATAAACCGTGACAAGTATAAACTAAGGCACTTATGTATACAGTCTTCTATCAACATATTAACATACGTATGCCGTTATATACATATTCAAATTGTGATTAGGTAAGATTTGTGTTAATTTTGTTGAATTAAAAGTTAATTGTTTTTCTATTTTTTTTAATAGGATACATCTGATCTATATGCCTAGAAACGGCATTAAAATACCGGCCATGTGCCTGTCAAGCCTCGCGCGATGTAGGGTTCCGTAGTAGTATGTTTCAATTAAACGGATTAAATAGAAAGGCGATGTTAACGTTTTAAGCAACTAACAAATAACATTTTATAAAATACAGCCTCTTTTATGAAAAAAATATTGAATACCAATCCAACGACACACCACACCAGAGGCGAAACAAGAACATTTTTATCCGATTTTTTTTTACACCTCTTAATCGGGGTGGTTATTACGTAGTTCATGTCAAATGACAGGCAAAAGTCTGAGCTAAAGTACGGAACAGTCGGTCGAACGTGCCGTAAGTAAGAGAGGTAGAACATAACGGGTTTCCCGTTCGAATTTGGAGCTGCCCGCCTGGGGCAGGACCACCACCTTATAGAAGTCCGTAGCCAAATAACATTTTTTTTGTGTTGTATTCCTACGCGATGTATAAGGTTTCCAATAATGATCTCCTTGGGAAAGGGTGAGGATTGTTAAATTGTGCTGGCAGCAGAGGGACAGCAACAAGCAGAGTGGCAACGCGCAAGTGATACATCGGTATCAGTAGCGTAAATAGGCTACGGTAATAGTTTTCCATCAGGTGGGCCGTAATCCCTATGCTTGTTTGCCACTCTTGTTGTATAAAAGAAAATTATACCGGTCCTTGTTGCCTAAATATATTGAGTCCGACCGACTTATAAAAGTTCCCAAAATCATTCCAGATGGCGGTAGCACAACAACTGTCAAAGTTATCACTAAACATACAACACGATATCCTATGCGGCGTGCCGTACGCCGCGCTCCCCTTCGCAGCGGTGATGTCCGTCAACACCAACACACCCATGATCATGAAGAGGAAGGAAACAAAACTGTACGCCACAAAGAAGATTCTAGAAGGAATCTTCCACGCGAACCAGACGTGCCTCGTCGTCGAAGATGTAGTGACATCTGGCGGCAGTCTTTTGGAAACTGTTGCCACGCTCCGCAACGAAGGCCTTAGCGTCACTCACGCAGTAATAGTTCTCGATCGCGACCAAGGGGGCGCTGCCGTGCTCGAAGCGAATGGTGTACAAGTTGTATCGCTTTTCACACTAACGGGACTTGTGAAGATTTTGAAAGACGCAGGGAGAGTCAGCGCAGACACTGAACAACTTATATTCGAACATATAAAGGAATGCCAATTCGGTATGAAGGATAATTTGGAGTAATACATGACAAAAACTTTAATTATGACAATATTTCACATTATGTATGCAGGTATTAAAACTGTTATATTTTCATTAAATACCTTATTTCTTTACGACTTCCCACAAGGCAGATGGGTACTCCTTTGCCGTTTCTCTAGCAAAACTATAGGTACAAACGTCTTCGAATTTTTCTCCTTGGCATTGCCTCACCGTAAGGCTCAATGTGATTAAAAACTCTTAATGTGATTCAAATATCTTAATTAAGTATCTATTAATAAACATATATACTGTAAGTAAACAAAACACCTTTCCGTTTACGTTGAGAGGAAATCGACTGTTATCCGTGACAGCAATAATTAACTGGGCAAAGTATAAAAAGTACCTAGGCATGTAATACTTAAAGGTATTCGACTGCAGTAAATACCGTAGGTAAGTACATACAGTATTCGAAACTGGCGAGCATAAATGAAGAGGATTGATGAATGAGGAAGACTGCAAGTCAGAATCGATTCCAGTCTCTGCCCTCTTATGACACTGTCCGATGTAAGGGCTCCCACACATAAACACGATACGACGTCGCGTCGTACAACGATGCGGCGTCGTAACGCGTCGATGCACGATACGACGTCGTGACGTTAGAAACTCACGATGCAATCCTGCGCAGTTGTTATTCAAAATTCATCTTTAGGTACAGTTGATCATTACTTAGGAACGAGGACGAAGTTGAGAAACATGGTACCTACGTATTTGATCGCCAAACTGATTTTCAAGTAACAGGCGTTAGATATATAATTACATTCATTTTTAACTGTGATGCATTACTTTTTGGCATATAACTGAATGATTAAAGATGCCTTTTAGGAAAGACCTAAAGATGAATTTTGAATAACAACTGCGCAGGATTGCATCGTGAGTTTCTAACGTCACATGTTTATCATCACATCCCACATAAACATGTGGGATGTGTTTATGTGTGGGAGCCCTAAGGATTATCAGAAAAACGTGTTTATTTATGTCATATGTTGTTTAAAAGTGAATAATATGAGGTATTATTCGTTATATGAAGATAAGTATATAATACACATTTTTTTGTGTACGTATCACGAACAATATCGCCAGAATAAGAAGCTCCTTGTATAACTTAAACTTGCCAGCATAAGTAATGGCTGCAGGAAGGAACAATAAGACAAGCTTATAGATAAATCATTGTAGTTTATTATTCACCAGTTCGCATATAATAAAAACTTTGATCGACTTCGAAAAAATTGTACGAAACCATCGGCTTTAGTTAAAAAGTTGATGGCAACACATCACTCTGGTTATAAACAAAGGATTAACATTTAAAACTTAGTTATTAAAATCAGGTTCAGCCTTATAAAAAAAAAGATCTTTTCCTTTTGTGTCATGTGTTTTTAGTTGACAGCACCATATGATGGTAAGTCGAAGGGCCCACGTCGTTAAAGGACCTGTTTATCGTGATAAACATCCGAGAGTCGCCCTTCGGAAAGGAAAACGGGGGAATGTAAACGCAATTCCATGTTACCGCAATATCAACGTGCACTCCCAAGAGTAAGGCAAATCATACGTCCAGAAATGTAGTAAGTTACATGTATAAAATACAAAGCAGAACGCGACCGGTCCGTGAGGCGGGCCGGTCGGGGAGGGCGGTGTACGAGACGGGAGGCGGGCCGAGGCTTAGTTGTCCTCGATCTCCTGCTCCGCCTCCTCGTCGAACTCTGCGTCCTCATCGGCGGTGGCCTCCTGGTACTGCTGGTACTCGGAGACGAGGTCGTTCATGTTGCTCTCCGCCTCGGTGAACTCCATCTCGTCCATACCCTCGCCGGTGTACCAATGCAAGAAAGCCTTGCGCCTGAACATAGCCGTGAACTGCTCGGAGATGCGCTTGAACAGCTCCTGAATGGCGGTAGAGTTGCCGATGAAGGTGGCGGCCATCTTGAGCCCACGCGGGGGGATGTCGCACACGGCGGTCTTCACGTTGTTCGGGATCCATTCCACGAAGTAAGACGAGTTCTTGTTCTGGATGTTGAGCATCTGCTCGTCGACCTCCTTCATGGACATGCGGCCGCGGAAGATGGCGGCCACGGTGAGGTAGCGGCCGTGGCGCGGGTCGCACGCCGCCATCATGTTCTTGGCGTCGAACATCTGCTGCGTCAGCTCGGGCACGGTGAGGGCGCGGTACTGCTGGCTGCCGCGCGACGTGAGCGGGGCGAATCCGGGCATGAAGAAGTGGAGACGTGGGAACGGCACCATGTTCACAGCCAGCTTGCGGAGGTCCGCATTCAGCTGACCGGGGAACCGCAGGCAGGTGGTCACGCCGGACATGGTCAGCGACACAAGGTGGTTCAGGTCGCCATACGTGGGTGTGGATAGTTTCAGCGTGCGGAAGCAGATGTCATACAGGGCCTCGTTGTCGATACAGTAGGTTTCGTCGGTGTTCTCTACGAGTTGGTGGACTGAGAGTGTGGCGTTGTAAGGTTCTACTACTGTATCTGACACTTTGGGCGAGGGGACTACGGAGTATGTGTTCATGATTCTGTCGGGGTATTCTTCTCTGATTTTGGAGATAAGGAGTGTGCCCATTCCGGACCCGGTACCGCCACCAAGGGAGTGTGTGAGCTGGAACCCTTGCAGGCAGTCGCATGACTCTGCCTCCTTACGCACAACGTCTAGGACCGAGTCGACGAGCTCGGCGCCCTCTGTGTAGTGGCCCTTGGCCCAGTTGTTGCCGGCGCCGGACTGGCCGAAGACGAAGTTGTCGGGCCGGAAGATCTGTCCGAAGGGCCCCGAGCGCACGGAGTCCATGGTGCCGGGCTCGAGGTCCACGAGGATGGCGCGCGGCACGTACTTGCCGCCGGAGGCCTCGTTGTAGTACACATTGATGCGCTCCAGCTGCAGGTCGGAGTCGCCATGGTACGCGCCGGTGGGGTCGATGCCGTGCTCGTCAGAGATGATCTCCCAGAACTGGAACAAAAGAACACTTCAATTTAGTATTACAGTCATAACAGGTGAATTTTGTTCAATAACTATAAAGGGGTTAATATTATAGCAGAGTAACAGTACGACGTGGCACGGGCGCTGCGTGTGCGGATGAGTCACGGTCGCCTGGCGACAGATGGGGCACAACACAGCTCCCGTATTACCATATTATGTGCGAGGCCGTCGCTATCGACCCGAATTGGCGAACCATAAACAGCTGTCCTATATCAGGCTGTCGATGAATCAGCATAATTGCATTTAAATAAAATCAATTGTTTTTCGTCAGCCGCCTACTTTCGTGTCTTTATGTAATGCCACCATATAAGCGGTGAGCGCCGAGCAAGTTTCTCGTTTCAGAAGCTGTCAAGCCATAAATCAAGTCGGTCGGGCTTGCACGATAAGTTTTGAGGACGAAATATACATATTTCTTTACAGCGAACTGCATTTGTCCATTAACGTTGCGGTAAACAAGAGATTTTATCGTGAATCAATCGAGAAACTTTCTAGCTAAGGCGGTGACGGAAAAATCATGTCGATAACATAGCTTGTCGACTCACGGCGTGACTAAGATCATGCGATAAGTTCTATTAAATAAAGACTTCGAAAATTCCGTTCATAAAACTAGTTAAAATGGCTTTTACAACAAACAAATGTCTCTTGACATCAAGTTGGTAGCCACATATATGACGCACGCGTCTTCAAAAGGCACCTTAGCTTAAAATTCTAATCGCGTACTTGACTTATCCATTTAAACTGATAAGGGCAGCAGACCTTGATCGACCTTAATAGATAGAGAAGGTAGGTAGGTGGTCCCTTCCTATTGATAATGAATGTCGGCCCTGGGAGATAGTCCAGCTCCAGAAGTATTTTCAACCAAGAACTTAATTTTTAATGATTGAAAGGAACAATTTTAAGAGTAGCAATTATCAGCGCAATCAGATAAATTTATATACCTAAAAAAAGAGTTAACGCAGCGAAGATTTTCTTGCTTGTCTTATTACGCTATACTGTCAGAAATCTGCACTCTGCAGTAATTGGGCGGTGATATCACGAACCAATTCGAAGCCACGACTGGGCATGATGCCAATTTCACTGGAGAAATGTTTTTCACCTTTCGACGTAACTACAGAAGTCATTGTTGTAAGTTTAGGAACCTTTCGACAACTACAGAAGTCATGGTTGTAAGTTTCCGAGAATCCCTAAGGAGGATCAATTGGAACCCAGAGGTTAGTACCAATTTTCTCTGAATGTTAAATGATTTGACAAGATTAAAGGCGAAGAGAAAACATTAGATTGCATAGGTAAAAAGAAATTCACACACGATGTGGACGAAGCGAAAAAGCCTTATTCTCTCTGCCTACCTCGTAAGGGACTCTGCGTGATGTTAGGTATGTATTTATGTAAGAAACACCGACTCGCCATCTGTCACGTAGGCACATAAATATATCTCAGACGAAAAGGTGTGTTCGAACTCTCAAATCTTGGATTTACAGCAAAACCATAAATATTTGAGTGTCTTGCTTTGACCCATATAGTGTTGCCTGATCATGCAGTCGCGCTCGATTTAGACGCGGAAGACGGGTCAACGTCCCGACTTCGTTTGGTGGCTTCCTTCCTCTGAATAGCTCTAAAATTTTTGCTGATGGAAACTAAATGCCGCAGGTATGCAATGCACTCCTAAATAGACTACCCACGGTGTTTGAAGGTTTTATTTACCTATGTAGTTGTAACTGGTGTAACTCTCTCTGCATACCCCGTTTGCAGTGATATTATTTTGTACGAATGACTTCATGAAGTACGTAGCCATTTTTGTAGCTTGCTTTTTTTTCATTTAAATTTTACGTCGAAACCTGCCTTTTTATTATCCATTTATGTGGTAAGTTTATCGACCGGTTTAGGTTTGTACGACCCAACTGACTAGCAGCCATTAAAGATAAAAAAATACGATCGGTTTTTTAAATGTATCTCTTCTTACCAGATCTTTAATACTGCAATTATGTACCGCTATTATAGTAAATTTTCTAGCAGACGGCCAACAGCGGGCAAATTAAAATTGACATAATACAGTCGAGCAAAAACTATCCAAATGTTGGCCACCTGGCTTGGAGGAAACATTCGAGCCTTTTTTATAAGAATTTTGTACGTTAGGAATGCTGGATGGTGATTGGTCGGCCCTTATCTAGGGACGCGCGTGTAACCTTGGGGATTCAATTCAAAACAGTCGTTCGATATTGTTAACTAACGGTATTTTTATGGCGGGGAAATGTCTTCGTTTATTAAGTTTCTTGGAATTTATCGCAAGCAAGGTATATCTTAGTTGCCTACATACATACCTACAAAAATATATATTGGTATCAATGACGTTAATATACAGCGATAACGATAATACTATCGTATAGAATAAACGCCTTGGCGATCAATGACAAACATGCATAAAGTTGCATTCCTAATACCTCCACCCAGGTAGGTAGTGGGTAGATATATGAATTTTCGTAGATAAGACTATCTATGATTCATAATTTTCTTCAATGTAAGTGGATTAAAATATTCTTGCAGCTCCAGGCGTTATATCCTGAAAATAGTGAGCAACAGTGACACCAAATGGCGTCAAAACACGTGGAAGTACTACCAACTTCCTATGTAGGCACCGGCCGGCTAACCGATCAATATCATACCACGTAGGCGGGGCACGAACGTACATGCCGCATAACGAAAATTTTTGTTTTTCCCGCAGAATACACGTAAGCTCGTTCCTTTAAGGCTAATAAAAGTAATTCTAGGTTAACCAAATCATCTTACGTTGGCCAAGCCAATGGCCACACCCAACGTAACAAAGAAATTACACGTCAATACATGAAAAGTGTACGATTTAACACTTATTTGGCAGAAATTGACCTCAAATTCGAACCAAGCTTGCATTTGTAGAGTCAAGACCATGGGCGTCACAAAATGCCGGCCGCGAATTCCATTTTCGAAGGACATAATGTAATGTTAATAAAAACAAATGAAGAGTTCTTACCTTAGCTCCAATCTGGTTACCGCATTGGCCAGCCTGAATATGCACGATTTCCCTCATTTTGTTTTGTATGAACTTAATAAATTACTTAACACTAGTGTATTTTGTCTGCTCCGCACGCACCACGTATGTTCGTGGTCGCTTGAAGAATAATCTTGTTCCGTTCTGTACGATCGACCAAAGCTTCGGTCCGCCTAGTGATGAGCCACCGATGAAATAAAAAGCTATCGATATAAATTGTCGCAATGCGACATGCGTGACGTGAAATATAAAGTCTTAGAATATAATATTATATTAAAATTATTATAATTAATGAATTCCTCTTTTCAAGTCTTATGTTGAACGAATTTAAAGGCTTGGCGATTGATGAGGACTGACATCAATGCAGCGCTGTCTCAATCGATTTTTTTTTTATCATACATGAGATAAGAGAAATAGCGCCATCTGTTTCCGTTATGTGGATATTGGTCGATTCATTCTATTTTTAGAAACCTGCGTGTGATCTGCTTTAATGCCAACCAATATTCGTGGTTATAGTTCAGAGAACAGTTGGCAGCACTCATATACCATGGTTTACATCAAATGGCCTAATATATGTCATCACCTCTAATAACAGTTTATTAGCCAGATATTAAACATGCAAACATATATGCAGCTGATTGCCATCCCTCCTCGAGTAGAATGGAACATCATATTCATTGAATAGTCATTTATACCGAAACGTGCTTATTGCTGAAATATGCACGTGCTACTTAATATGTATTTAATGCTTAATATGACACAAATCAAATGTTGGCGATCAGAATGTTTAAGAATAAATTAAAAAGTTTATTATATTATATTATTATTTATTGATCTCGAAAGTGTTTTATAGTTTAAACGAATATTTTAGTATATCTGATGTAGCAATTTGTGTATGTGCTTAGTTTTTTGTTTTGTTGATTGAATATTGACTGTTCCATTGTGATTTTAAAGTTTTGTGTTGATCAGAGGTCTTCTTTTTTATTTTATTTATTTATAGTCAGTACCTTACCACCGTATAACGTTTTTCCCTATAAGTCTTTATATGAGGCCATAATCGAACGTCCGTAATTGACAAACTGTTGAGTTATATTTATCAATCAAGTTTTTATTCTATCCTAAAAAAGCCGAACTAATATCGTTTTTTTCATCGATAAAATATATCGACAGTGCCCAGCTCAGCTAAGTGTGCTACGTTCCTATTGGTTGGACCCGCCATACTGTTATCATGTTTGCCAACATACAGAAATAACTGTTATAGCGTCTCATTTTAATATCACCTTTTGAATATACTTTATAATACGCCTGTTAATTATTTAAAAAGGAATTGAAACTATTTGTTGTATGATTTCAATACTCATTAATGTTATTCGCCGCGTCATTGTTCTGTACTTACGCATAAATTAGCTGAAGCAATAGCAGATGTTTTTACATCGTGTGGTTGGCACTACCCGACACACATATATTTTTTTCGGCACGCCTACGCCTGTCGCCTAGCTAGGCTTTCCTCTTTTGCCTTTTTTGTGTTTACTTGTATTTATTACTAGTAAAGCTGAAACTTTGTTAGTGTAATTAATAGTTAAATAGAAAGATAGGCTAACTTATTAAAGGAGGACATAATATAAGCTGAATATGAAAAGCCTCTGTAATATTAAATACATTTAGACAACGTAGGTAACTGCCATACACAAATAGGTAACATGTTTTATGGTATTTATTTACAAGTTAAGTTTTATTACCACGCCATCTGTGGGTAAAATATAAAAATAACAATATACTAGAATTACAAAGTCATCTCCTTTTCTACCCTACTGTCTATCAGATATATAATACATAGTACATATATAGTCATATATATGACGTGTACAATACCAGTAGTAATAGAGTAATGGTTCTCGATAACAAAGTTAATGTTAACGCGTAGTAGGGGATTTGATTTCTTAATGTCCTCACGCCTTCCCACAAGGGTCCTCGAAGGGGTAGGCAGAGATGTACACACCCACTTTCCGCCAGGGATATATTTTAGGTGCCAACGTGGCAGATGGCGAGTCCATCGCCGTTACTCAAGCACGACATACGCCGCGAATGTCTTCTCAAACGTATGCAGGTTTCCCGATGTTTTCCTTCACCGTAAATCTCGTGGTATGACTAGTCTCTGTACTTAAGATCAGAAAAACTCATTGGTACAGTCTGTATTCGAACCTGCGATCTTTGTGTCGCAGGCAACTACTCGAACCACTCTGCCACCACGGTCACCACGATCTGATAATGATCGTAAATATACATAAATGACAGAAAAGCAGATAATATTTTGGCTCACACAAACCTGGTCAGCTCACTCTATCTGATGTCTTTATTTATAACTAGCTGTGCCCGCGACTTCGTCCGCGCGGAAAAGTGATATTAAGCAGCATTAATATTTTTCTAAATAAAGTGTAATTTTTTTACAAACTTAGAATGTAATATTAATTTATATGTATAATAATACTAAAAAATAAGTTTCAAGCTTCTAGCTTCAAAAATGACGTAACTTGCATACAAACTTTCATCCCCTATTGCAACCCCTTACAACCCTTATTCGCATTAAAAAGTAGCCTATGTCCTTCCTCAAGCTCTAGGCTATCTCTGTACCAAATTTCATTTAAATCGGTTCAGTAGTTTAGGCGTGAAAAGGTAACAGACAGACAGAGCTACTTTCGCATTTATAATATTAGTAGGGATAAGTAGGGATTGGTATGACATTGACATTACTTGCAGAAATAGTTTTCCGCGGACAATGTAATGTAATTGCCGTACACTATTGTTTTGTGGGACTACACACGAGAGACTAGTATCCGCAGAAGACATACATACATGACAGATACATATTTATATGTTTGTGTGTGTGTCCGTACAGACACACACATGAATAAATCCTACTAATATGAATGTCCAATTTGGATCGATGAATAGATGTATGCTTGTAACTCGATCGATTAAATTCGGCTGACAGATAAATTCCAGTCCTGTCTAGGACTAAAGTCATGTTTTATTCCCGAAAGAAACGAGTGTTAAGCCTCGAGCGTTTATAATAATAGTATAAATAATTAATCGACCAGACGCTCAAGGACGGGAACGTCAAGAGTACTCGAAACCGAAGAGCATGTATGAAGAGACTGATGAATGTGTACGAAGCGAAAGAGGAATGTAAGTCTAGAGAGAACTGGCGCTATATACTCTCTGCCTACCCCGTTAGGGACTCGACGTGATGATATTATGATGACGATGATAAATAATGAAATTAAAAGCGGGCAACACCGCAGGGCACAGATTGTTAATATTGTAATACTAATGTATAATGTTATAATGTTGGTACAGCGTGTCAAACCCGGGTTGCGGCGCAGTCCACTCCCTTGTGCGTCTGTGACGTAAACGGGCGGCGACCGGCACACCCGGCGACCCGGCTATTGCGGTCGATGACTTTTTACACACCTATCTAGCATTTTTGTAATTATCAACATTAAAAAAGCATTAATTACCAACCTCTAATAAGAAAATTGGATAGATATACTCTTTTAAATGTATATATCTATATCTTGTATATATTTTTCTGATACTAACTTTTTTCTCACATATTCTTATTAATAATATAAATCCGATAGTTTATGTGTATGTTTGTTTCTCTTTCACGCAAAAATTACAAAACGGAATTGGATTAAATTTTGCGAAGGGATTCATTATTAGCTAAATTAGCAAATAGGATATATTTTATTACTGAAAAAATAAATATTGATGATAAATATTGACATCCAATGGTTGTCTGGAAGAGATCGCCGAGTGCGATAAGACCGCCAATTGTACTTTTTGCCTATGATGTACTATCTAAATTAAATATAGTGTACAATAAAGCATATATAAATAAATAAAATAAATAAAATTGAACAAAATTTTACTACGCGGCTGAAACCGTGGGCACAGGTTTTACAGGTTTTACAGGTTTTACAGGTTTTACAGGTTTTACAGGTTTTACAGGGCACACATTGTATGTACTAGTATATACATTATATATTTTTACTTTCGATCACGGACGGGTTACCAAGAAGCTAAGATTTGATTAAAACATCAGTTCTCTGTATCTTGCATTATGTGGTTCTAAAATATTAATGAGCCGTGGTGGCTGAGTGGTTCGAGCAGTTGCCTGCGACATAAAGATCGCAAGTTCGAATCCCGACTGTACCAATGAGTTTTTCTGAACTTAAGTACAGTGATTAGTCACACCACGAGCTTTACGGTGAAGGAAAACATCGAGAGGAAACCTGCATACGTCTGAGCAGAAATTCAAAGGCGTATGTATAATCGTGCTTGACTAAAGGCGATGGACTCGCCATCTGTCACGTTGGCACCTAATATACCTCTGGCGGAAAGTGGGTGTGTGTGTATTACCTATCACCTCTGCCTTCCCCTTCGGGGACCCTTGTGGGAAGGCGTGAGGATATATTATATTATTATTTATTATTATATATTAAAAATATTAATGACAAACAATGACATCGTAATAAAATTGTTATACCATTAGAAAAAGACAGTGTTTTTATCAAATATATTTACAACTAAGATATTATCCTCTAAGTAATGATAAAATTAACGCAATACATACATACTTATATTGACATCAACATGAAATAAGCAGAAACATGCATTGCATACAAATTAGGTGACCATCTGTTCGCGTACTGTGCTTGTGCGAATTTCTCCATACACCACAGGCCCGGCGCCATCTTGTTTTGAGGACGTCTGGCGGTTTTATTTATTCATCTTGCGTTCATTGGATGCTTAATAATTAGTTAAGAAATCACTCGCATAAAATACTAGATATTTTAAGGAACAATTAATAACTTTTAATATTGTTTATATATTAGTGTGAGTCACATGGAATTTATTTAATTATCCCAGTAAGAGACAGTCGCGCAACATTTTATTAATCTGCCATCTTTAATAAAAAAAATACCTTTATTGCATGCCTGAAGCTGATCAGCGTCTGTACTTCGACTTATGTCGAACATCCTCTATGTTCCTGAAGATATGAAGGGACAATAATCATTACATGAATAAAAAAAAACGGTGGAATAAGTTCGTTGAACTTGAGATGTTAATCCTCATAGAATGTGTAAAAATGTAGCAATGTACACAGTATTATGAATTTCACACTGTTGTCGTTTTTCATAATATATCATCCTCAGTGTGACTCACAAGCCACTTTCTCGGCATCAATCGCTGCCCAAAATGGAATAGCGATTCGCGAAGACTATATCCGAAAACGGGTAAAAAGGACACATATTTACAATTTATTAAGAAAAACGAACATACCTTAAGGTTTCTATATGATAGGTTGGCAGAACCTACCTAATTTAATATTGATGATTTATGATTATACCTTCATTGAAACAACTACCTTACGTAGGTAATTAAGTCATTTCACCTTCAGTGAATCTGTCACTGTGTCATAATTTCCGTATTAGTTATCTATGGTATGACTTATCTATCTAATACCTTTAAACGAGCAATTCTTGTATATATATAATCTGAATCTCATAAACGGCTCCAACGACTTTCATGAAATTTGGTAGGGCGAGGATTTCGGGGGCGATAAATCGATCTAGCTAGGTTTTATTTTTAGAAAAAGTCGATTAATTCGTGTTATTAGGCAATAAAAATCTCCTACAATTTCATTAGAATATGAATTTCCCCACTGCTTGACCGACACAGCAACAATAAAGCGTTGCTAAGCAACAAAAGTGTTTGGTTGTCATAAGTATGCCATTCGTACGAAATAATATAAATGTCATCCAGGTACTGACAATTATATGAAGAATTATTTTTTCGGCGCTAATAATCCAGAAATGTTGTAATTATTTCGTGTTTTTCTCATACAAGTGTTATGTTAATATTATTACAATACATTGACAGTTTGGTAACACTCCAGATTTAAAGGAACATTGAAATTAATGTCTTAATCCTTATAAAGGTGAAATAGGTATGAATGTAATATGTAATATGACTGCCGATATATTGGCTTATTTGGTTCTGTGACTCATATATTTCCATTTCAGGTATTTTTATCTATATACATAAACATTTAATATAGTTTCTCGTGCTTACTAAACGAATTAGCGTCAGCTGTTTAGAATACTAGCGGTTTCATTTCACCCGCTTAAAATTTTCTTTCCTTGGTCTTTTTTTAAATCTTAAAAACACATATCCCATGTTTTAATCCAGCATTCAGCCCTTCTGCATCGTCGTATTGGGTTAAACTGTAATGAAAGTTGCTAGTGAGAGTAACTAGATTAAAAAAAATAAAGAATGATGAATTGAATGAAAAACCTTTGAATATACACAAGTAACTTAATGTCGACTATCTCTAGATGATTAAAAATCTGGGCCACATTTTACGCGAAAGAGCTGTGGGTGTTATCAAGGAGAATTCAACTAAGAACGAACCTTGCCACGTCAATTCCAACTTAGAATTGTATGAACAGTAAAAAGGCATAAAAATTAAATGTTACAGCCAGGGTCATTACGACCAACTAAGATTGATCTTCAGGATAGATCAATGCCTTTAGTAAACAGGAACTGGTTAAGAGTGTGGGCGTAGGACATGCGTGCGACCTTAGCTTACAATCATTCACTTACTCCACGGCACCCACTCGTGGCGAGCTGACACAACTATTGTTAGGCGCCATTTGTACTGTACACTAACGAGCTAGCGTAGAATAGAGCGCTTCTCTAGAGATTTACAAATCTCTTAAATGTATGAAGCGAATTACCACAGTACATACAAAGTGGCGCAGCTACTGGATGGCTAGACCGGGCCCTGGGGCTTCCAAGCTCAACGGGACCTTCGGACGAATCTGGATTACGACAATTCTGGAGTACGTCGAATTCAGAAAACGACGAATACAGAATAAACGTTCGAATAGTTGGGGCCCTAGTTAATTTTTTGCCCCTTAGCATTTGGTTACCTAGCTACGGCACTGTACATACATACACACACACATACAAACACCTAGCTAAATACAAACACATACATACTCACGCATACACATCATCATGCCCTAATTCAACACCGATCCTTGTTAATCTAATTTTCCCTTTAATTGTGTCAACCAGGAGCTCTGTAACATCTCTTGCTGGGGATGAGTGTTAATGTCTGACACAGTTTTGTTCTAATGCAGGTATTATCGCACATTTATTTGTAAATTGTAACTGCGTTTTTTGTTCGTTAATAAAAAAAATATTAATAAAAAGAAGCGGCGGAAAGTGGGTGTGTAGGTAGTACCTATACACCTCTGCCTACCCCTTCGGGTACTCTTGTGGGAAGGCGTGAGGATAAAAAAAAAATATTTTGTGGATAAATTTTATTAACGTTGCAATGTACCTAAGAGGTAACATAATTAAAGTCACCGCCCTTGGCTCAAGTATCTTTGCATCTCAACTCGTTTCTGAATAAGGAGTTAGTCAAGATTGTTGTAAATAGCTCCTTTAACCAATCACTTAGACGTATATATGTGCATACATAATGCTATTTAAATGTTATTATACATATCATCAAGCCGAGACTCTAACGGGGTAGGCAGAGAAAACGTAACATGCCTTTCGACTTTGCAAACAAACAAACCCTCGTTCACGCCAGTTATTTTGCGAATCTCTTCATTACGGATTCGATCTGAGATACTCTACACATTTTTTGAACAACACTTTTCGCTGGATATATATGTTAGGTGCGAGTCTATCTTAAAATTTGGATATTATTCCTAAGAATAAAAATATAGGAAAAATATATCTTACTCGAATGATTCCTGACTCAGTCTCCCGGCGAGCCCTTTAGTCGGTGTGACTTAGCGATGAGTTACAAGTAGCATTGAGTCACTGAACGAAAATAAGAATTTATAAGACTTAAAGAAGGTACTTCAAACCGAATATGTATGAAGAGACTGATTTATGTGGATGAAGAGGTCTGTAAGTCTAGAGAGAACTGGTGCTTCACTCTCCCTACCCCGTGAGGGTCTCAGCGTGATGATATTTAGATATGTACTTATGAGTTCATTTAATTGCGATGTTGATTTATTTTTTCACTAGCTGTGCGCCCGCGACTTCTTTCGCGTGGAATTTTACAAAAAATATTCAGTTTCTAAAATAAAAGAAGCCTAAGTTACTCCTCCTTACATCAGCTATCTGCCAGTTTAAATCGGTCCAGCCGTTTCACAGATAAGCTGGAACAAACAGACAGACAAATTGTAAAAGAAATATTTTGGTATATATACATTCGTATGCATGTAAAAAGCGATTTTGATATTACAAACAGACACTTACATTTTATTTATTGTATAGTTGACTTCTTTAGCGTGTCGAATACGAGCGATGGTTTGACTGTCATTGTTATTTGACACTCGCTTATCTAAGATGTCAATCTAAAAGGAATTCTTGCGAAACTTTAACAAAAACATGGGATGTTAGGAACTTAGGACGTCTAGTGGTTAGAGCTCCTGACTGCGAAACTTGAGGTCGCGGGTTCGGATCCCGCTGAGGGCAAATATTTGTGTGATGAACACGAGTGTTTGTACCTTAGTCTTGAATGTCCTATGTATTTATGTATATATCTTAATATATATATTTCTTGTGTGCGTGTGTATGTGACTGAACTCCTCCTAAACGACTGGACCGATTTTGATGAAATTTTTTGTGTGTGTTCGTGGAGATTCGAGAATGGTTTAGATTTACAATTGGACCCGATAGGTGGCGCTGTGATCGTGTCTTAGGGCATTTACTTTTTTCACCCAAGCGAAGCTGGGCGGGACCACTAGTCTATCTATATAAGTAAATATATCGTTGTCTAGTTACCATAACACAGATTTTTGCTTAACATGGGACGATGTCAATTTGTGTGGAATTGTCCCAGGTATTTATTTATTTATATATAATATAATAAATATATCCTCACGCCTTCCCACAAGGGTCCCCGAAGAGGTAGGCAGAGGTGTATAGGTAATAAATACCCACACACCCACTTTCCGCCAGAGGTATATTTGGTGCCAACGTGACAGATGGCGAGTCAGATTCATACGCCTTTGAATTTCTTCTCAGGACTATGCAGGTTTCCTCTCGATGTTTTCCTTCACCGTAAAGCTCGTGGTGTGACTAATCACTGTACTTAAGTTCAGAAAAACTCATTGGTACAGTCGGGATTCGAACTTGCGATCTTTGTGTCGCAGGCAACTGCTCGAACCACTCGGCCACCACGGCTTATTTTTTTATTATTTATTTATTTATTATTATTAAGACTAGCCGTGTCCCTCGATTTCTCCAGCCTAAAATGTCCTTAATTTTAATTATTATAATTAATAAGAAAGATAAGGGTCCCCGAAGGGGTAGACAGAGGTGGAAAGTGGGTGTCTTTAATTTTCTCTAGAGTAAATTAAATAACTATTTTCATGATAAATAAAGAATTCTAAAAATATTGTATTTTATTGTTCATACGCCTTGGATGGCAAACAAGCAAGCGGCCCGCCGGATGGTAAGCGGTTACCGCCGCCTATGGACGCTTGCAACCCCAGGGGTATCTCTCGCGCGTTGACGACCCTAGAGACCCTAGCATTGTAGTTGGAGTTAGTTAGGAGGTATATTAAATTAATGTCATTTTAAAAGGGGTCAATATTATATATTATTTCTACTACTACTTATTATATATATTTCTACTCCAGGACAAGATCTATCAATCCAATCCATTGAAACCGCACGGCGAATTTTAAATAAGTCGACGCAGTAAACAGCAAAATGCAGTAACCCAATTACCCACTAACACTGTACCCATGTCACTATATAGTATCAATACTATGACAAAGTGATCTAAATATTTTTCCCTGTCACAGTTGTTTGTTTGAAATGACATCATGATGTAAGCTCGCGTCCAGCGCTACTTGACCCGCCATAACTCAAACAAGTTGTTGCAAACATTACCTCAAAAGGGTCTTCGCTGGTGGTTATGCATGCATTTCTAAATATAGACGTAGTGATGTCAATTTTACCTCTAGCAATTCACGCATACGTTTGTTAATCTGTTGCCAAGATACAATTGCCTCTTGTATCAAATAGGTAATTGTGTCGAGTTGCAATTTATCACGCTATATATGTTTATACTAGTTCTCCCGCCCAGCTTCGCTCGGGTGAAAAAATACTATGGTGGCGCCACCTATCGGGTCCAATTGTGAATCTAAATCATTCTCGTATCCACTTGAAGACACACAGAAAAGTTCATTAAAATCGGTCCAGCCGTTTAGGAGGAGTTCAATGTCATACTCATGTAAAGAAGACATATATATATATATATATATATATATATATATATATATATGTACCTCGCTATAATAGTAGTTTTCCTTCTTTTGAGTAGTGGGTAAGCATCGCTGTTTTACAGGCGCTAGTAATGTTTATTTATAAGTAGGTAAATAAAGCTATGCTAGAGAGTACTGGCGCTTTTTACACGCTTTATATTAGCTTCACCTGTATGTATGTATGTATGTATGTAACCGACTTCTTTGAGCTCGATTTTGACCCACTTTAAACGGCCAGATGTCGTTCAAACTTTGTAGACTTAACGAGGACCGATGACAATACACTAATAACTAAAAAGTAGAAAATAAATAATAGTTAAAAAAAACTAAAAAACACGCTTTTTATAGAAAACCGAACTAAAAAATAGAAAATAAATTTCGATAATATCTTAAAAAGCGTGGGGTGCTTTTTAAGATATTACCGAAATGATAATCACTCTACTAATATCTGTCAATAAAATATTTATAACTATTGACACCATGCACCCCACGCTTTTTAAGATATTATCGAAATTTATTTTCTATTTTTTAGTTCGGTTTTCTATAAAAAGCGTGTTTTTTAGTTTTTTTTAACTATTATTTACTCTATGCCTTGCCTGTGAGGGACTCGGTGTGATGTTTGGAATTAAGAGATATATAAAGTTAGGAGCCTCAAACAACGCATTATTTATAGCTATTTGGCAGTGAGGCTCGTCAACATTGACCGGTTTCTAAGATTAACCGGAACAAACAAACATATAAAAAAGAAAATTCTTGTTATAAAACCGTACTTTCATATGCATTACGAGAAAAACTGTTGTTGTAACAGACGGACAGTTCAATTTACTAGTAGAGTTAATAGAAAAACAAACCGACGAAATTTTAACGAGATTATCTACAAATGAAGACTGTACGTTTCGCAATGAGCTTTACGGTAAAGAAACGGAGACAGGACTTGCCATCCGTGTCATGGCCGCGTACGTATCTCCATCGAACACAGGAAGGTACCTCTGCCTACCACTTAAAATACCCTCGTAGGAATATAAATTACCATGGATTAAGCTGGTGTCATATAGATTTTAATTTATTAATTAGATATTGATGCTAAGGTGAGTTTAAAACACGATCATTTATTCAAGTCCATCCGGTATGAATAACAAGCGATATTCTATCTTAGATATACGTATATATGTGTGAGATAATGCCATCCTTGGTCTATCTATATTATGTAACAACTTGTTTTTTTGTCATTCGACACGATAAGATAACAAGGTGTTACCGGTAATTGGATATTAATAGTTATAAATAGGTGTGACAAATACGTGTTGCAAGAAAACGTGCATAAATAAATAAAAATCTTTATTATATACATTACATTCAAAACAATTTTAATCGTAAAAAAACTTCGGTTACTGAAGCTATAAATTTCATTGTTCACGTTTGGATGTGTGCGAGTCCAAACTCTATCAATATGTAAAGAGAGTTCACAATAGATCAGCCTTTAAATTAATCAGATCTAGCTCTCAACGAGGCCTGTGGGTCATGGGGAGGGTGACCTCATGACCGGGAGTTTAGTCGTGCGATCTGTTAACTAGTTAGGAAGCAGGTCTTGTCATATACGTCCTAGGAATCATTAATGTTACTCAGGATAAGTAACGCGGTATAATTGGCGTGTACACATAGGCCCACGCCGGGTGGGTCAGGGTCTAGTGGTCCTCGATCTCCTGCTCCTGCTCCTCGTCGAACTCTGCGTCCTCGTCGGCGGTGGCCTCCTGGTACTGCTGGTACTCGGAGACGAGGTCGTTCATGTTGCTCTCCGCCTCGGTGAACTCCATCTCGTCCATACCCTCGCCGGTGTACCAATGCAAGAAAGCCTTGCGCCTGAACATAGCCGTGAACTGCTCGGAGATGCGCTTGAACAGCTCCTGAATGGCGGTAGAGTTGCCGATGAAGGTGGCAGCCATCTTGAGCCCACGCGGGGGGATGTCGCACACGGCGGTCTTCACGTTGTTCGGGATCCATTCCACGAAGTACGAAGAGTTCTTGTTCTGGATGTTGAGCATTTGCTCGTCGACCTCCTTCATGGACATGCGGCCGCGGAAGATGGCGGCCACGGTGAGGTAGCGGCCGTGGCGCGGGTCGCACGCCGCCATCATGTTCTTGGCGTCGAACATCTGCTGCGTCAGCTCGGGCACGGTGAGGGCGCGGTACTGTCGGCTTCCACGGGATGTGAGCGGGGCGAATCCGGGCATGAAGAAGTGGAGACGTGGGAAAGGAACCATGTTAACAGCCAGTTTGCGGAGATCGGCATTCAACTGACCGGGGAACCTGAGGCAGGTGGTGACACCAGACATTGTGAGGGAGACCAAATGGTTGAGATCGCCATATGTGGGTGTGGATAGTTTCAGCGTGCGGAAGCAGATGTCATACAGGGCCTCGTTGTCGATACAGTAGGTTTCGTCGGTGTTCTCTACTAGCTGGTGGACTGAAAGAGTGGCGTTGTAAGGTTCCACGACAGTGTCTGATACTTTGGGCGAGGGGACTACGGAGTATGTGTTCATGATTCTGTCGGGGTATTCTTCTCTGATTTTGGAGATAAGGAGTGTGCCCATTCCGGACCCGGTACCGCCACCAAGGGAGTGTGTGAGCTGGAACCCTTGCAGGCAGTCGCATGACTCTGCCTCCTTACGTACAACGTCTAGGACCGAGTCGACGAGCTCGGCGCCCTCTGTGTAGTGGCCCTTGGCCCAGTTGTTGCCGGCGCCGGACTGGCCGAAGACGAAGTTGTCCGGCCGGAAGATCTGTCCGAAGGGCCCAGAGCGCACGGAGTCCATGGTGCCAGGCTCGAGGTCCACGAGGATGGCGCGCGGCACGTACTTGCCGCCGGAGGCCTCGTTGTAGTACACATTGATGCGCTCCAGTTGCAGGTCGGAGTCGCCATGGTACGCGCCGGTGGGGTCGATGCCGTGCTCATCAGAGATGATCTCCCAGAACTGGAACAAATGAAGCTGCCGTTAGCGAAACGAAAGGCAAACCACTACATGCACTCAATTAACATGCCGACACGAAAGCTCAGTGCTCGGCCGAGGTGTGCGCAAGTGCGAGCCGTATCTACTTTCGAACCGGTTCTATGAAAGCAACTACAATATTCAAAGGGAGAGCTCTTTACGATCATTTCTCGCAAGTTCTATTCAAGTGCTTATAGACATTTGCGATACGTCATTCGGACTAGTCGCCTATCATTTACGACAATAAAGCTCAATGACCCGTCGCCTATGTGGCTGACAGGATGCATAATATATGCCTAATGAACGGTGCAGCTTAGGAAAGAATTACGCAAGACAATGGGTTTGAATTATAGCGGCGTGGTTCGGCGCCGGCCGACGCCCACGTATTTGGTTTATCTATCCATATAAGTAGAGAATGTCTCGAACTCGTTGTTAGATAGGTTATTAGCATTCAATCTTTCGAGTCCACGCGAATTACGTGGCCTTAACTCAGGGTTATCGGCCATATGGTCCCAAATTTCGCTACATCGAGTACGTACAAAGATTTTTTAGATGAACATCTAACCTACGTTACGTCATTGCTCAATTACGTGTGTCAATTTATGACTATTACCTTGACAATAGCAGAAGGTTGTTTGGTATCACACCTAGCGACTGTCTTGAGAGCATTAAAATTCAGTCGGTTCGTTCACGCTCAGCATGATGTCATCAGCCTGGCTTTGCTAGTGTGTGTGGGGCGATTACACAAACTTAAATGGTTCTATGAGTAACACGTCATTTGTTTTTAGGTTATAGTGTCCCTGAGTAACAATTTTTCGCTGATCGATAGACCCAGCTTCGGTTCTATAAGACCTTATCAAAATTTTTGATGTTACGGGCACCACTCTATTTCTTCCAAGGCTGGCTGTATTGGCATTTGATGAAATCGGAATGAATTTCTATTGAACGTGACCGTTCCTCTAGAAAGTTCCTGGGCATAATTCCCTGTGCGTGAGGATCGGGCGACCTCTGATCGCGTGAATGAAGTTTCGAAATCGTTCTAGTAATGGACTTTCAAAATAAGATGACATTGTAATGATTTTTAATAACAACGAAAAGTGAAAGGCGATTGACGTACAAGTGACGTGGGAGGCTGCTTTCTTAGTAACTAGATAACAGGTAGACACGAATGAAAGTCGTGTGAATGGCGGACATCACAATAGAGGTAGGGAAACCATGGTACGTACACGGCTATACAATTTCACAAACTAAATACATACGTTTTAACGGTTCCCCGCGCTGAGACTGTTCGCTGCACTTTACATTATGGTGTTTTATTTATAAATGGCCGCCGACCGTCTGGGAGTTCGTTGAACCCATTAATCTAACGCCAAGTTCTACTGGGTACCTTGATAAGATAAGCTTGGAGAGCGTATACGAAAGTTACTTTCGTATTTCGACAGAACTTATCTACATTGTTTTGTTATTAGTAATTGTTTCTTTTCTTTTTTAAAATCTTGTCCAAACTTACTATGACTTTAAAATTTTTTAACGTACGGACGATATTGTAAAGAGGTTTAACGTACCAGATGATTTAATCTTGTGTAGATTTTAGTTCTAGTACAAGACAATCAACAAAATTTACTGTGTGCATCAGAGTAGAAATCAGGCTTCATTCTCGCGTTTATGCCATTGTTTCCATACCGACTACTAAATTGCCAGTGAAGTGCAAAAAAATAACTTAATCTTAAGCCTTCATGCTTAAGTTACCTAGATTTAAATTCACAGACTAACCGACTGTCATACAATTTATAGCTAAGAGACTTGTTAAGACAAGATTGATGTTACACTTCCAGCCACTTGGCTGAAACAGCAGAATTTTATGCCCAATAAATTTGGTCGCTAAACCGAAATTGACTCAAAATATTATCGTAAGTATCGGATTTATTATCAATACCTATGACTTACTCGTTGTCTATGTAAAACAATTCAGCTTTGTATAAAATCGTGACGGCATAAATATTTGCAGTCACTCTCGGAGTTAAAATTCCAAGGCGCTTCGTCGATAGTGATTCATATTCCTAGCAAGTCGTCTGAATGCGCTTCACTAGAATTGACTCGGGAAAATAATAATGAATTTCTTTCGTATAGATGCTTTCTTTAAAGTGCTGTTTAAAAATCTGCTTTAACTCTGGAGCGATGTAGCTAATAATAAAGTAAAGAGAAATCAAGTTTTTGCTAAAGATAACTATCAAAAGATTCAATAGATGAGCGAGAAATGCATTAAACTCATGCTTGAGTGATGTTTTCTAACGTTACGCAGCAAGTTTTGATCATATAGTGAAGTTAAATGCAGTTAGAAATTCTGCTTTAGTTTTTGGACTTAAGTGAAGCAGTTTCATTGCGTTTAACAAATCAAATTTTATGGCTTCTGTGGAATTTTTGTCTTTACTTTTTGAACACGGTTCCTTAACAAATATCTCTCCAATTATTCTTGGTTATTCAGTTATTAAGGAAGATAATTCTGTGATGAACATGTCTTTTATATCTAATGTCTAGTTTATATAGTAGAACTTTTGCTTACTTTGGGACTAGGTCTATATATATAATGTATATGTATGACTAGGTCTATATATGTAATATATAATCTATAGGTATAATGAGTCCTAAAGTAAGCTGTATATAATTTTCAACAAAATAAGTGCGTCTTGAAAGAGACGCCGGCAAGAGCCACACTCTTAGATGTCATTATATACTTAAGAGCTTCGCCTGAAGACCTATAAGGTCCTAATGACCTCAATTCCATAGGTTATTTTCATGTCGCTAGGCATTAAATCTCAATCAAGGCTGATATGAAACCGGTTAGCGTAACAGTACTAAGTACTCCTTGACTAAGCCATATAAGCCGAGCAGGGGCATGTCAAACATTGAGTCACAGCCAATTTTAGACATAAGTAATCGACCGAAATATTTTTTATTGATAAATGTTGTTATTTTTTATCAATTGTTTTTCGATCGAAATATAAGTGCCACCTGGCCCCTAGTGTGCAAAGGAAATTGAATGTTATTACACGTACATAAGGACGTTATATAAAAGTAAAAGTTTGAATGCGCAGCAGGGGTGCGCAGTTGGGGTGCCTCAATACCCCATTTGAAATTAACGGATGAAGTCATGCCGGGCGTGAGATAAACAAAATTTCAACTCTGTCTATTTGAATAAGAATGGAACTATGTAACACGAGCGACCATTGTCTCATACGCGACCTCGTTTTCACTGAAAACTTGTAAAACATTACACAAACACAAGTAACGAAGTAATCTACCATAGAGGTACGTGATATACCCGTCGGATTACACCACATACCATAAGAGTGGGTATGGAAAACCGTTAGGTACATTCCTACCGTTAGAGCCAAGTCTAGTTCAATTTCTAAAATATTTAAGTAACTAACATAATGGGTGAGATTACCTTAGCTCCAATCTGGTTGCCGCATTGGCCGGCCTGAAGATGCACGATTTCCCTCATATTTAATTTAATAAAATGTAATAATTTAATGCACTATACGCTACTCTCGCACAACACCACTCGAAGATTTGATCATCCGGCCGGCTCGGTGGGGATTTTTGAGGCACGCGTCGCCTCCGCACAGCGTCCGCAGCGAGCTCTCTGATTGGCCGGCGTCGATGGCTCGTCGCTAACTTCAAGCTTCCACTAACTAAAGGCTTATCAACTCTCCGGGAATGGAGTGATTCTGCATTACTATACATGGATGTGTCGTGTGGATGTCTCTGTAGGTTTTTTTTACGTTCTAAATTTGAATGTAAGGGTTGGCGCCAGTGTCTTTGTCTTGTAAAATTGCATGGTTAACAACTGAACTTGTTTTTTTTTTCGTTCCCCTTTTCTGTAATTAGGCTATGGCACACGAGCCAGAATGCACTGCCCTACAATTGCATTAATTCGTCGCTTGAATTGAGAGCGTAGATGTAATGGAATGCTTTCTCCATTCTCGAGATAAATATGTTTCGTATATAATGGATGACCTCACTCGATGCGAAAGAGTGAATGATAAATGCAGCAGTTTTTCAGATAAACGAAGTATAAATATAAGTGATAAATGCGTGAGTCTATGAGGATGTTCGTAACTTATACACGTCACAACGGCTGAACGGACTTGGATTAAATTTTGCTTAGAAATAGTTAATTAGCTGGGTTAACACATGCTATATTCGTTGTAAATTTATGAATATAGCTGTTGATTTATTCAATCTATTGATTCGTAAATATATAGGTACTTCCTTTGCAGAGTCAACAGATGTTAGTAAACGGGCCATGGTCAGAACAGTAAGATCTGTGTATATTTTTGGATAAGTATTTTACATATTACGAGAACTCGAAACTATCCAAGAGGAGTAATTCTGAACGGGAGGTACCTTCTCCTGCCATATCCCTCAGCTGCTTGTGAAAGCACCACGAAAATTAATATGTCATCGACGTTACACAAGCACGACTATACATACGCCTTTGAATTACTTCTCAGACGTATGCAGCTTTCCTCTCGATGCTTTTCTTCACCGTAAAGCTCGTGGTGTGACTAAGCACTGTAAGTACTTCAATTCAGAAAAACTCATTGGTATAGTCGGGATTCAAATTTGCAATCTTTATGCTGTAGGCAACTACTCGAAAAACTTGGCTACCACGGCTCTAAGTAATTTAGTAGGGTTATGATGAGGATAAAGATTAAGGTACTTTATTATTATTTAAATACAGGTTGGTAACAGTTTGCCCTGGATTAGGACAAACACTAACTGCAAACAAGCCAATTAATTCAATATGCTATTTCCCGTTACAATTATTATCACGAGAATGCCGAAAGTTATGTGAACGTGTACTTGCGTTCCACAGGTCACTGACCCGTTGACTGGCCATAGACAATTTAATGGCTATTCCGCCATATTTGTTATGATTTGTTGATCATTGCCTTAATCGAAGTAAAAAGAAAAAGGTTCCGATTAAATTAGTATTTATTGGTTCGATTAGTACAAATAGTTTCCCGCTTTACAACTCTATAAAATCATAATGAATTTACTACGTGTTCTGTGAGCATTTAATATATTAATTATAAAATATATAAAACTTGGTAGCACGATGTCTACCTTATCTATCTAAAATCTTTAATAAAAACATCGGTACAACGGTAGCTCCTTTAAAAGTTGGCCACATATGGAGTACTGCTGCCACCTGTGGGCTGGAGCCCCTGGATACTAGCTAGCGCCTTTTGCCGCGGTTCAGAAACTTGGTCTTCCTCTTTTTCCTTCTAAGTTATTCCTTAAGAAGCTGACATGTCATACAGTTCCCCACTATCTTTCCTCTTCCATTCTCGACTGCATTTAGCTCTTTTTTTTTGGTACTCTTGTATATCCTATAGATCATGTATAATGACGGAGCGAACGTGGGTCGAAGGCAGACGAGGGCGTATTAGAACAAGTAAAACTTTCACTCAACCAAATTGGTGTTTTCGAAAAGGTCAGATGCGCATGCGCACCTAAAGTGCATGAAATATTCTGCTCATAAGGTGCCATCTTTCCTCCTAGCTAAGATCGGTCAAGGCTATTAGCGTCTGTCCTTATTCTCATTACTAATAAATCTATATTTTTAGAACTTTAGTCACAATGACATTGGCATAACCACAAAAGGACATTGTTTCCGAGAAATATGAATGTAGTTTTCTAGCAACCGCATTTGTTTGCCCATAAACATAGCAAAAATAGTTTTTATTCACTTCTCAGTAGCCGAAATAGGCAGCCGAGGGGTTTAGTAATCGCTTAGAAAGTACCATAGAGTAGACTTATTTGCCACCAAGATATCAACTCGTAAATGTATCATGGTGGTTTGTACTTGGAATAAGATGAGAGTCTGGAATAAGACGCGCCATCTGTCACTTTAGCACCTAAATCTGTCTCCCAGGAATAGAGCATGTGAGTTCTCTTTGCCTACCCCATTGGGGATCAAATACGGAAATGTTAATGAATATAGAAATTTAAGTACTTAGTGGCGAATTGATTATTATTTTTCGCATGGAACTCCATGCTGCAATCTCTTGGGAAAACCTCTACAGGGAGTTTATTCCACAGTCTTAGGGACCGCGGATGTAAACTGCTTTAAAATTCCGCAGTGCGAGACTTTAGATACCTTATCAGACATATGACTACCTAAATAAATAATACCTTGGGACAATTCCACACAAATTGACATAGCCCCAAATTAAGCAAACCTTGTGTTACGGTAACTAGACAACAATATCTTGACTTTTATAGATAGATATATAGATGCATACGACATCCAAGACATAGGTACAAATACTCGTGTTCATCACATAAATATCTGCCTTCAGCGGGAATCGAACCCGCGACCTCAAGCTAATCAGCTCTAACCACTAGGCCAGACGGCTGTTAAGTATGTTTAGTTTAGTATGTTTATTATTATGATTATTCTTTATTTGAAATACATCAAAATACATATACAAATACAGATTACATTTTTAAATATATACATATAAAAACATATTTAAAAATATAAAATAAAGGGGCCCAGGAGGAGGGTATCAGGATCAGGGTCCAAGGTACCGGTGGTTAGGGTCCCAGAGAAAGAAATCTCCTCACAATACGTGGCGTTTCGAGCAGTACTGCTTTCTGCATCAGGCACTTGATCCAATCATTATTATTATTAGTCAAGATAATCAGTTTCACAGTAAAGCTAGTGACAAATCACTAGAATCAAGTTTCCGTTTTAGGCTCCAGCCTACGCGTGGTATAGGTAATTGTGATCGTGATTTCAGATTATATTTAACTACCTTATGCCCGGGGCTTTCCTCGCGTTAATACAGATGTTGTCAATCAGATCTGTAGAACCTTATTGCCCGAGTGGTTTGAGTAGGCGCCTGCAACGCATAAAGTTCCAACTCCGATTATACCTAAGAGATTTTCGCTTCGGTTCTGAGAGTTTAAGTTCAGTGATCAATAGCGTGAACGCGAGTATAAATGTAAAGATGAAGAAAGGCATGTTACGTTGGTTTGGACATATAGAAAGGATGAATGAAGAAAGATTGACGAAATAGATATACAAAGCGAAAGCGTGTACAATGAGGCAGAGGAAGACCACGTACCAACTACCAGGATGAAATCGGTCGGACGCTCAAGGACGGGAACGTTAAGAGTACTCGAAACCGACGAGCATGTATGAAGAGACTGATGAATGTGGACGAAGCGAAAGAGGTATGTAAGTCTAAGGAGAACTGGCGCTCTATACTCTCTGCCTACCCCGTTAGGGACTTGGCGTGATGATATGTGTGTATGATTAATAATACAAACTTTGCGGTGAAGGAAAATATCGCGAGGAAACCTGCAGAAGTTTGACAAGGAATGCAAACACGTGTCACGTTGGCACCCAAAATATATCACTGGCGAAAGAAGGGTTGTTACACATCTGTTTACCCATTCGGGTACACTTATGGGAAGGCGTGTAGAAGAAAATCGAAATAGTATAAGTATATACATCTAGTTATCATAGAGACTCCGGACTGTCGTCTAAAAGTTAATTTTCTACGCCTTGGAAACGTCGCTTTTCTCCCTACAGCCTATTCTGTGCCGCTGACAGCTTATATGCAAGATTTCACGATAATCGGTTGAGCAGTTAACACGTAAACACTTGACAAACACACTTCCGCATATATATTTTTAGTAAGGCTAATATTTATGTCTGTATACGAAAAGAAAGTTCGAAACAGTGATATTATACACGTATTAATGTCCTGATACAGATTTTATTGAGAGATATATTACAAAATCTCGTTTGAGATCAACATCAATGAGAGTTTATACGAGAAAGCAAAGGAAAACTGTCGTTCAATATTTGATTCGGATATTACATTAACTCCAATTAATTATCTATAATAAATCAAGAATATATTTAAACTAACTTTCCGTCGGGGGATACTTTTCTAGACTATACGTACGCCTTTGAATTTCTTCTCCTCAGACGTATGCAGGTTTCCTCTCGATTTTTTTCCTTCACGGTCGTGGTGTGACTAATCACTGTACTTACGTTCAGAAAACCTCCAATAAGTCAGGATTCAAGCTTGCAATCTTTGTGTTACAGGCGACTACCGAGAGGTAGGTCGGCGACCACTCGGCCACCATAGTTTTTTTTTCAAGATTCAAGATTAACCCAGATAAAAGTCCATTAGAATCTATTAGAACACATATTATAAATTACATACTTGATGATATACATTTGTTCCTAAGGATAAGGTAGTATTTGTCAAATTGTCGAAGGTATAATTCCTAGGGTGTGACAGATTCCGGCACGGTCGGCAACGTGCAAGTTGTACCCCTAGTGTTGCTAGCATTTATAAATAAAGGTTGAGGTGGCATGTGGCATGTTCTTAGGCTTACAGCCATGCAAGTAGAACTTGTCCTACAGTAATTGGCACATTTTTGTCTCTGGCATCTTTAATATTTCGAAAATATTTCATTTTATAACACTCCGCGTCACACAAGTAACCAAAACAACCATACATGCCATAAATTTAAGTATCCGTGACATATTTAGTTCGAAAACAGGTGAATCATAATTCAAATGAGTGAACTCAGCAATCCCACATCTGTTTATACAAAACAATAATGTTATATTACAACTGCTTGCTAATAAGACATTGTTTATGTATTTCATAAGTATCTTAAGTAAATGGATAATTATTTTTAAGGAATTCTTCAGTATTTTGCTCCATTATCCTAACCTCCACCTCTTTCGTAGCTTTACCTATAACACTGGCCTCTTTGACATTTGCAACTGCAGTTTGATGACTGAAGAAAAATAAGTGACAGATTGGAATTGGCGGCAATGAAGAGCGAGGTTTGAGTTATGAAAATAAAATTGTAGACTTCCTGTAAACATTACCTTTATTACGATCATTATTTCAACCAATGTTTATATGTTCACGCATCCCACAGAGGTCCACCAAGGTATAGGCAGAGGTGTATAGTACCCACACACCAACGTTTGGCGGAAGTTTTTTACGTGTCAACATGACAGATTGCGAGTGGATCAGCACGATTACATATATGATATATCTTTGAATTTCTTCCTTTACGTATGCGGGTTTCTTTATAATATTTTCCTTCACCTTACAATCAAAGCATTTAAGTCAGTAGTCAGTAATTCAAAGTTGAAACGCGGGTACATAACACATTGGACTCAAAACCCAGCGTACTGTACAAAAGCATAATGTGATTTTAACAGCTCCGTATGGTGAAAACTAACGGATTGTTGGCGATTTATCGTCATTTTGGAGTGTGCCAAGTTATTTGTATTTCTATATTTAAAGTTTTGTTAATTATAACTTTTAAATATTCATTTTAAGTAGCCTTGCCTTCACGTCTGTTCTGCTATTCACCTATTCAGTTTCTCCGCACTCGACGCTTCGTGCGTTATTTGTTAAAAACGATCATGATTGAAACCTTGAGTTCTTTTGAGGCTTATCATCTTTTTAAAGAGGTCTCGCGTCGTCTAAGACCTCTCGTGACAGGCTGGAACATATCTCGCTCAGAGAATCAGTATTGCTATCCAGCGTGGTAATGCTGCTAGTCTTGGCACGTTGTCGCGGCATACAGATTTGGAACAAATATTTTATCTGTAAGTAGTTGTACAACTGTCTCTTGAAAATACTGTTAATTGTTGTTATCTATATTTATATACCAAAGGTGACTGGCTGACTAGTGATCTATCAACGCACAGCCATAACCACTGGACGGATCGGGCTGAAATTTGGCATGCAGGTAGATGTTATGACGTAGGCATCCGCTACAAAAGGATTTTGATTAATTCTACCCCCAAGGGGAGAAAATAGGGGATGAAAGTTTGTATGAAACCTTGTCAACTTTAAACCGATCGGGCTGAGACTTTGCATGCATAAAGCTACTATGACGTAGGCATCTCCTATACACACACTCACTATCCCACGCGGACGAAGTCGCGGGCACAGCTAGTTGTAAATAAAGATTCATCACGCTTTCCTAGTTATGCACCTTGAATGGGTTTGGTTTGCGGAAGAATGGTTTGATATCTTGCCTGTATGTTTGAAACCGTTTGGTCGTGTGGTTCGAGTACTTGTCTGCAACACAAATTGCATGTTCGAGTCTTCTGTACTAATGATTTTTTTCTGATCTTAAGTACAGTGATTGGTCCCACGAGCTTAAGGAATGAAGCAATGAAGGAATTCATTGTGGGGGAAAATCTGACGTTTGAAATTACAATGGTTGAGAAATGGGGATAGACTCGCTATCTGCCACGTTGGAACCAAAATATAAATCAAAATAAGGTAAAAATATGTTGATTTGTCACACCTACACTTTGGGGACCTTGTGGGAAGCCGGAAAATTCCTAAATATCCGATATTATCAACATCGATGCAACATGATCCGCTGTGATATTCATTCACAACACGCCCAAGCACCTTGTCACAGTAACTCGTTATGCGAAATATAACGACGTCGAAGGACTTACAGGGGCGTTTTGGTTCGACAAAGTAGTTCAATACAAGTTTCCTTCTTTGATTATATTTCATTGAACTTATTAACTTTTTAGTAAGCTTTAGTAGAGTAGAGTAAAAGTAGAGTAGAGTAAGCTTTTTAACCGACTGAGAAAGAAGCTACGTACATGAGTTAGTATTTTAGTGAGTGGCGTTGATTCTTATTTTATAGGTCTGATATTAGGATAGGTAGATACCTTGTAGCTAGAATAACTTTCTTTCTATGCTCACGTTATTTTGCCTGCCGAAACTCGCAGAAACGGTTAGATTTTTTTTAGAAACTAATTGATTATATATAAGTTTTGAAATTGTATTTTGTTATATTGTAAAGTAATTACTGTTATTACAGTATACCAATATGATGTTAAAAAATAACATCATATTGGTATACTGTAAGGATGTTAAGGTGTGTAAATAAATAAATAAACAAATAAATTTTGCGGTAAAAGTTATCCGCAGATTTTTTAATTGCCATGCAATGGAAAGCGTGAGCGTGAATAGAAAGGGATATTGTCTAGAGTGACTGTTCGTCAAAATTTACATACATTCGTACAAAATAAACCTCTCCGAACCTCTCACAGTCGAGGCAGAGAGCTTAGAGCTCTAGCTCCCTCTAAACTTGCTGACCTCTTCCACTTCATCCATATCAATATCTTCTTACAGACCGGTTTCTAGAACTCCTGACGTTTCCATTCTCTAGTGCTAGACATTTAGGTAAAATATTTTATTCCCAAGTTACCAGTAACACTATATTTCTGTGAACATTCATACGTCATCCTATTTTGGTGTTCAATGAAAGCAACTTTTTGTAGTCATTACGAATTGTTACGACAGAACAACATTATTTATGGGCGGCCAAGAGTCTGCATTATTTTTTTAAAGAAAGCCTCTTTTGTAATATAAAGACCAAAAACAACAAGACGAAAACAATAATTCTGTATTCTGGGCATAACTGGTGGGTTATGCCCAGAATACAGATTATATATTATACTAGCTGTACCCTGCCACGCTTCGCTGTGGATATGTGACTGTTGCAAAAAATACATAAAAACAATCCTTCATGCGGATTATATATCATACAAAAATTTCAGCTCGATCAGTGCAGAACTTTTAGAGTTTTTGAAGCGTACACATACCAACATAACATTTTTATATATATAGATATTCAACGGGTGCCTTGAATATATGAATATCACGCCAAGTCACGGGATAGGCAGAGAGAAGAGAGCCAGTTATCTAGTCTTCAGACCTCTTTCGCTTCGTCCACATACATCAGAAGAGATTCGTATATTCTCGTCGGCTTACGACTCTTGACGTTCACATCCTGTTGAATGGAAGTTATTTAAACCTAGACTTAAATTAAAACTTCAAAATTAAACTTAAATCCAGACTTGGTATGGCCCTAGGCTTCATGTAGAACCAAGGACAATACCAAGCCACAATTGCATCACTTTGACAATATTATAACTCTAGCAGCATCACTTTTCTTTGTCATTAATGCAGCTCGAGCCAGAAGTAGCAATTCCGCCCTTCTTCTTTTCTGTAGGCAGGTCTCTCTCTGCTCTATCTCTCCTTAGCTGCATGTGGCACCACCGAGGGGTTATTCCAATTCTGAAAGGGAGATCTAGGTGAAGGTTAGCATCGTGATGAAACCGTGCTTCCGCTTTATGAAGAAATCTCAATTGTATTACAAGACTAGCTGTGCCTAGAGTTTATGATTGCTGGTTTTTTTTCTTGAATAAATGTATATACGATATGCTGTGTTAATCTAGCTAATAATCCATCTCTGTGTAAAATTTCATCCGATTCCGTTCAGCCGTTCTGGCGTGATTGAGTTCAGAAAATTTGACAAACTTTCGCACTTATTTTCATAATGATATACTAGCTGTCACGCCCAGATTCGCTCGGGTTAAAAAGAATTTTAATGTTGGACAACCCTTATCACGTAAGGGTATGAAAAATAGATAGTTGTTGGCTGCGTCGGTCAAGCTGCTTCGGAGGAGTATGGTAACTAACATTGTGACACTAGAATTTTATATATAAGATACTAGCTGTCCCGCCCAGCTTCGCCCGGGTGAAAAAGTTAAAAAAATAGTTTTTTTTATTTAACGCCCCCGTGTTCCACCTTGCGAGTGGAGTTTCATAAAATCCGTTCTTAGCTGACCTCTACACCGCGTAAGGAATACTCCTACCAAATTTCAAGTCGATCGGCCTTATAGTTCCTGAGATTTCGTGATGAGTGAGTTAAAGAATGGGATCTCCTATATATATATAGATATACGTAGGATACAAACTGGGGCATAGACTAGTGAAGCATTATACAAACCGTTATTGATCCGTGAGGACAGTGAGTCACCCGGTGACGTCACGTCCGCGCCCCCGCAGGGGTTGGTCGAGGGTGCGCGGACGAATAAGGTATTCAATTTCATTAAAATTACTTTTGGGACATGCACGGTTGCTATGAGGTCATAGGCGAGACGGAACATTGTAGCTAGCGAGAATTATTGATTTTACATTTAAAATTAGGTGTTGCCAGTGTCCATGGGCGGTAGCAGCTGGTTACTTGTGAACAAAAAAAAAACAATACTTTGGTACATTTTAGGGAAGAATTTTGAATTTTTTACGTATTCAAATAATTTAGGTTCAAACTGTTGCGGCAAAACGAGCCGAGTTTTATTTCTTTTTTTTATCATAAATTTTAATATATTTGGAGGATAAATATATACTACATATTTGCAAATTATCATATATATTTATATCATGTTTATTTAGCTAACTAATGCTGAAATATTTTTTTAAATCGGTCGAGTATTGATACAGTTAAAACGAAAAAAAAATACAAATTCTTCCTCTCTATAAAATTATTTGTAGGTATTAATAATGCAGCCTGGTCAATATTACATACATACATATCATCACGCCGAGTCCCTAACGGGGTAGGCAGAGAGTATAGAGCGCCAGTTCTCTCTTGACTTGCATACCTCTTTCGCTTTGTCCACATTCATTAGGAATAGACAAATCGGCCAAACAACATGTCACTCCAAGTTCATAAAAGTGTGACTACGTGAGAAGGCGAGTCTGGCGACAATCCATATTTATTTCCAGATAAGCTCAAATGTCTCCAACGGGATTGAACGTGCGAGTTAACCACTAGCTAGCCGCTAACCGCTAGCCACTCAGTTCTCATCAAAACATATGTGTTATTAGATTAACATTATGTCCTTATTTGTACTTCTAAAAGTGAGTCAGGTTTCACTGTTGGCGTGGCGATAAGGCGGGCTCATTGTATTCAAATGTGAGCCACCTAGCATTGTGTCGTAGGGCGGCTGTCATGTTCAACCAGAATTATCAATATTTGTGCACATAATCAATAGGTATAATGGCTGAGTGGTTCCAGGCATGCCTGCAACACTAATAATGCATGTTTGAATCCCGTACCGATGAGTTTTTCTAAACTTATATACAGTGATAAGTCACACCGCGAGCTTTACGATGAAGAAGAATATCGAGAGGAAATCTGTACTTTAAGTTCAGACAAATTCATTGGTAGGTACAGTTCGAAATGGCAGTCTTTGTGTTGCATGCTTACTTGAACTACTCGGCCAACACCACATTGCTATGGTAAAAAAACCCTTAAATACTTAGTGGTCTGTGTCGAGGTTTAATTTCTTTTATCTTTGACAGTAAAACGTGGTAACAATGAACTTTGAGTTGCCGCGTAGGAATTGGTAAGCAATTGTCGCTATATCCAAATACGGCCCACAGACCTCATCGATCGACACAGTGGGCGGCGCAGATGTCGAATTTATATTACTCTACAAGGTAATGGGCTCTTGGCAGGATTCATGGTTGTTGATTTCCCATTTAAAATATCGATTCGTCTGAACATATTGCCGTGTTCCCGTTGTGAGACATATTAATACTTGACGTGGCCCACACTTTTCTATTTTACTAGCATTTATTTCACTTGAAATTACATTACATACATTTATTTCTATTCCTAATGAATGTGGACAAAGCGAAAGACGTATGCAAGTCAAGAGAGAACTGGCGTTCAACTCTCTGCCTACCCCGTGAGAGAAGGCGTGATAAAATGTGTGTTTTATGTTTAATTTGCAAAGCTCGTTTGTATATATGTAACTGAATTTTAAATTTCCTCAAGCGATTTATAAATATGTCATTCAAAAGCCAAAATGGCGGGCGATCCAAGATGGCTGACTGGTTATTGAGCCGCATTTTCATCGTATTCGGTAATTTTCAGTACCTATCATAGAAACATATATAGCGAAATCAAGAATACTTGATATAATAATATTTCATTTCTACTGATTTCTGATTCTAATAATTATTTTACCTACTTTTACTTGTGTTTAGTGTTTACTATGTTAGTGGCCTTTATAAATAAATAAATACGAGTGGTCAAAACCGGCGAACATTTTTAAGAGACTGAGGGACATGGATGAGGTAAGGACTGTAAGTCTAGAAGGAACTGGCGCTCTACTCTCTGCCTACCCCGTAAGTGCCTCAGCGTTATTAGGTATATATAAATACTTAAAGTCTAATACTACTTATTAATGGTGATGGTATTAGTGAAAACCGTAATACATTAGCTCAGCTGTTTGTCGAGGCCACGTCTGCTCCTCTGACCTTCAGTTCGATTGAGGCGATGACAGACTGTCAGATACCTACTAGCCTCCAAGTCCTTAGTACTTTGCCATTCTTTAAATTCAATATTCAATACTATATCTATTCATCATATTGTTGTCAGCCACAATGCCGCGTTCGAGATATTTTGTCGATATTTTAAACAGATTATTAATACCGGTCAAAATTGGGTAATTTTTCGTGTTCTTATGTAAATTTATCAATAAAAAGAAGTTCCTTCTTTCATGTATTGATTGATAGTGCCATCCACGAAGACGCGCCCCACCCATTTGTAGCGAGGGCTCGCGGGATGGAGGGAGTATGACCCAAGTCTATTAATTCTAGTGTGCGTGTGCACTCATAGGTAATCAGTGTGTACGCCGCACCCTACGACCCTTCCACTAGATATTGGTGAGGCGCATCTTCGTGGATGGCACTATCTATGCGTCCCGGGATAATTTCCATATTACATGTGTGTCCCGAACACTTCTCTACTTATCGATAACAAGTTATCTTAAGTTGAGGTTACATAAAGTGGTTGTGTAAGCCGCCGCTGTGGGCGACGGCCTGTGAGTCAGCCGTTGGTGAAGTCATGCCGCCAAGGCAACCGTGTTGGCTTTACATTGGTTAAATACTTATGACCTAATAATTATAATATTGGTAAATATGTACCTAACTTTTAGTACATTTGTTTTCATCGAAAACATCACCAGGAACTTTTAATGAACACGAGTATGTGTAGTTTTGGATGTCCTATGTATTTATGTATATATCTATCTATAAAGCTATATATATATCGTTGTCCAGTTACGATAGTACAAGCTATGGTTAATTTGGGACTATGTCAATTTGTGTCGTATTGTCGCAACGTATTTATTTAGGTACAATTATAAAATAATACCTACAAATATTTTATTCAACGTAAGGGACACAGGGAACACTTATTCAACGTCAGAGCCTAAATATATAACCACAACTTACCAAGAGAAAACCTGCCAGGAGAAGAATCTTCTTATTCTTCGTATAGTCTTCGATTGACTCGCCATCTGATGGGTAAAATAGGCTGTATCATCACGTCTATACAGACGTATATCTATAGAAAGAAATTAGAGCGCTAGTCTCCTTTAAACTTACATTCATCTTTCGCTTCGTCCACATTCATCAGTATCTTCATACATGCTCGTCGGTTTCGAGTACTCTTGACGTTCCCGTCCTTGTGCGTCTGATCAATTTGATCTAGGTAGTTGGAACGTGGCCTTTCTCTGCCTCTTCTTGCAGACACTTTTGCTTTGTTCTGTTTCGTCAATCTTTCTTCCCTCATCCTTTCTATATGTCCACACCAACGTCACATGCCTTACATCTTTTCGATCGCATCCTTGATAACTAGAGTTAAACAGCGGGGTATTGTATAGACTGTATATATAGAGGGACTTCAATACATTTCGTAGCAAATTCCACACAAATTGATAAACGATTTGTCGATTGCGCTTCCTATAATTCTATTTTCGGCAACAGCGGGCGCTCGGGGGAGCAACCAAATATTTCTCCCCCGAGCCCAAGCAGATCCATAAAAGAAAATGGCGTCCTTATTTGGAAAACGAACTTGTTACTAAGCAAGCACTCGACCACACCCACTTACCGCCACAAATATAGACTGTGTTTTGAACACACAAAGAGGATGTCTGTCGCGCTGACACCTAAATGAGAAAAAAGAGGGTATTCTTTCCCTGTAACTACCCTTTCCACGACCGTTACGGGAAGTCGTGATGATGTATAAGTAAATGGTACCTTGGGGCCCGAAAGCCTTAGGTACTTAACTTACACCTCTATCTCTTTTCTATATATAAAAACTAGTTGTCCCGCCCAGCTTCGCTTGGGTGAAAAAGTAAAATTTTCTGAAATCAATATAATCCATTGTCGAATCCATCAGACCACAGAAAATTTTATTAAACACGCACAGAAGAAATATTATATAATATTTTAAATAATTTTTTATACAAACCTCCTCCTGACAATAAAGAATACATAAAAGAAAGATTTATCCAATTTGGTGCAGTCGTTTGGAAGTTATGCGCGTACAAACATTTCCCAGATTCATTTTTATATATATAGATGAATGTTTATCTGTATGCCCTTTATAGAGTCGTAAACGGCTTGACCGATTTTGATTAAATTTTCCGTGTCTTCAGGTGGATTCGATAATGATTTAGATGGATAATTGGACCTTATAGGTGGCGCTGCGATCGTGTATCAGGAAAATTATTTTTATCATCCGAGTGTAGCCGGGCGGGACAACTAATATACATATATATATCATCACGCCAAGTTCCTAACGGAGTAGACAGAGAGTAGATTTCTAGTTTTGCCTGACAGACCTAGCTTCACCCACATTCATCCGAATCTTCATACACACAAGTCAACTTCCAAGATATGTAAAGCTCAATGAAAGGTTTGTCATAAAATACAATTTATAATTTAATACAACCACAAGGTTGTACAGTCGCCCGCAGAGGTGTACCGTGGGCAGCCTCCTACGCGGTGATAAAACCCCTAATAATTTGCTTAGACTCATAGTAATAAGGACTAAATTGGCGTGGCGTGCTATAAGGACATAAAAGTCACTTGTGAGCAACCATCTGTCTCAATTTACGTACCCTGCACGCGGGGTAGCTAAACGAATACAAATTGGAGCTGTTATTATACGAAGAAACTGATCGAGTATATTATATGGCCTCTATACAGTGGCGTAGCTTAGTTAGAGCCCCTGACTGCAAAATTTGAGGTCGTGGGTTCGATTTCCGCTGAGGACAGATATTTGTGTGATGAACATGAGTATTTGTACCTTAGTCTTGGATGTCCTATGTATTTATGTATATATCTATCTATATAGTTGTCTAGTTAAATGGGACTAAGTAAATTTATGTGGAATTGTCCCGAGGTATTTATTTATTGTACGACACTTCCTAAATATAAAACTACAGTTACCATTATTAAAGACCGTCAATCTGCAGTTCATGATATAACTGGAAATACAGATATTCCCATCTCGGACGAATAATCTCCCGGTATGCGTTGCCATGACAACAACCACCCCACCCGCAGTCTGTGCCGAGAGCGACAGAGGTGACATGCTCTCGCTCCAACGCACGGCGTCCCCCGCGGACCTAGTGCTTGTACACTATCTAGATATACTAACCCTGAGCTGGTTACACCGTAGAATTTAGCGTTCGTTATGTTAATGTCGATTCAATACTTTGATTTGTATGATACTAGCTTTGCCCTGCAGTTTTACCTGCATAGAATTTGATTTCTATGGTTGATCTTTTTTGGAATAATATTTATCAATTTATTGAGCATAATTTGTTACTTGTTATAAAGGCAAGTAAAACAACAAAGTTAACAAAACAACACATAAATAGCACATAAATTATATTCTAATAATATTTTATTTAAAATAACAACAATTAGCAATGTTTTCAAAAAGCAGTTGTATAACTAACTACTCACTGACTGATAAAATATTTGTCCCAAATCGGTATCCCGAGGCAACGTGCCAAGAAGATAGCAGCATTGCCACGCTGGATAGCAATGCTGATTCTCTGACCGAGATATGTTCCAGCCTGTCACGAGAGGCCTCGACTAGACGGCGCAAAATCTCTTTATATGTTGCAAAATATGTTGGATTATTGATATGGAGGTTCTTAAAACGTAAATTTTCCCCGTTTTTTCAGTATGAGCGGTTTTGCTTCCCTGTTCGAGTTCCACCGCTTGTATAACGGGGCGTGTTGTCGCGAAAAGTTAGCCATGATGCCCACTACTTCTACCATCTTTGGTCCAACCAGGTCTCGTGTTGTACGGTTTCAAAATTACCTCAAACGTATTTATGTTCCATCTCGATATTTTCCTTCACCGTAAAGCTCGTGAAGTGACTAATCACTGTACTTAAGTTCAGAAAAACTCATTGGGACAGCCGGGATTCGAACTTTGCGTTGCAGGCGACTAGTCGAACCACTCGGCCACCCCTGCTTTGATAAAATAATAGAGTTTATATTATAAACGTACGTGTATTTAAAAGGACATCAGATCAACACAGTTTGTATCAAACGCGGGTTTGCTAAATCAATGTTGGTGTCACCGCCCCTGGCACCGCCCCAACTTCTATTGATTTCTCGGAGCGACGACCTAACATACATACATATTTAATTGTCGTATACGTGTGCAGATGTGAACTTAAGAACCATATTTACTTAAAGCAGGTTGAATTTTATAGCACCGTATAATATTAGCTAGCTTATGCCCGCGGCTTCGCCCGCGTGGAGTTCGAAAAAGTATCTTTAGTAGCCTATCCTTTAGTAGTCCCATTCCTAGGTATAAGCTATCACCATTTCAACTTTCACCGAATTCGGTTTAGCCGTTTGGCCGTAAAAGAACCGCAAACATCCAAACATCCAAACTTACAAACTTTCACATTTATAATATTAGTAAGATTCATATAATAAGCAAAGTCTCAGTGTTCGCTGTTAAAAAATAATTAATATCTTAATGTTTGAAAGGCATGATAGTCAGTGGAATTTATTCGGTTTAACGGAAACAAAGCTGCCTTTACCTTTGGGGACCCTTCGGGTGAAGAATTTTAGACCCAAAAGGTTGTATAATAGTGTCCAGCAATATTTTTGTAAATATATTTTGCGCGAGGAATTCTTTACCTATGACATACTTATTTACCTGTATAAACAAAGCCCCGCCTTTTTATTTAAGCCACATTTTGCGTCAGACTACCAGCATTGCGGAACACTGCAGTGGTTATTCCTTGAGACTTTATCTCAAGGAATAACTAACTCTAAGAAAGGCGTGATAGGTTCCAGTTTGTCTGTATCCTTATTAGTAAACTAGACGTAATTATATAGGGCTCCTAGCATAGCGCAAGTCGCAAGTTCGAATCCCGACTGTACCAATGAGTTTTTCTGAACTTAAGTACAGTGATTAGTCACACCACGAGCTTTACGGTGAAAACATCGAGAGGAAACCTGCATACGTCTGAGAAGAAATTCAAAAGGCGTAGGTATGTATAGTCGTGCTTGAGTAACGGCGATGGACTCGCCATCTGTCACGTTGGCACCTAATATACCTCCGGCGGAAAGTGGTTGTATGGGTATTACCTATACACCTCTGCCTACCCCTTCGGGGACCCTTGTGGGAAGGCGTGAGGATATATTCCTAGCATAGCCATCACTGGCGTAAATGGAGCCAGTCCTTGGGAAAGAATATGAGTATAATTTTTTCGTAAATTCCTCACAAATTGATATAGTCCTGAAGCTTCTACTATAATAACTAGACTAATATATTAATATTCATCAAAACGTATAATAAAAATGTTACGGGCCGCTGTCTGTACATGGAAGATATATGAGAAAAATGCGATTGGGACCTTTATCAACGCAAATAGCACCCAAAACACTGATTGTTAGAATTTGTGTCTGTTTGTCTGTGCGTTTGTGCACGCTAATCTCAGAAACGGCGTATATCCGATTTAGATGGGGTTTTCACTAATACATTGTGGTAAGCTTCCCTTAACATATCCAAAATAAACCAAAAGATATATCCAAAGAATGCTGCCCAAAGTAGTAGTAACACAGCTAGTAGAGTAGATATATATACTTCACGCCTTCCACAAAGGTCTCTCTTCTCACAAGGGTACGCGAAGGGGTAGGCAGAGTTGCGTAGGTAGTACCGACACGGCAACTTTCGCCAGAGATATCGCCACAGATTTATCTTAGGTGCCAAATTCAAAGACATTCGTGCTTGAGTAACGACGATGGACTCGCGCCATCTGTCAAGTTGGCATTTGAAGTAGTGTGTAGGTACTAGGGGAGAGTTGGGTCGGCTCGGCCAAAAACTCATGATATCTTGAAAATCAACGGAAATAAACAATAACATATTTATAAAAACTTCAATTAAACATATATATTAATTTATATTACAAACTATAAGTTACAAACTGATAGTTTATTATCAGCGATGGATCAATATCCACACACGCTTCGTGCGCCCAGTCTGTGCATCTATGACACTGGATCCAATCTTCCTCGAACGTTTCTCCACAAATGATGTATTCTGTATCATGGTCTCTCTCTAGCTGAGTCAATCAATGTAATGTTTTGTTCACCAGTCAACTTGGCAACTTGCTTTTTTATCCTCACGCCTTCCCATAAGGGTGTATAGTTAATACCCACACGCCAGAGATATATTTTAGGTGCCAACGTGACGGATGGCGAGTCCGTCGCTGTTACTCAAGCACGACTGTACATACGCTTTTGAATTGCTTCTCAGACGTATGCAGGCTTCCTCTCGATGTGTGACTAATCACTGTGCTTAAGTTCAGAAAAACTCATTGGTACAGGTACATCTTCACAAAACATACCCAAAGTCTACAGATCCACGTCCAGAATCAAGCAACTTAACGTACACCTCCTGGAATAGTATGTGCATTCTAAATCCTCCCGATCTCATTTCAATGAAGTCACCTTCTCTCCATTATAATGAATACATTAGACTTGCTATCTGATATAGATAATGCTATGAATATTGAATGCCATACTATACTCACACCGGAAGGTTGCGAAAATGTTATGAGTAAATATTCAGTCAAGCTTCTACACGTGAATATTCGAAGCATGCAACGTAATTTCGAAAGTTTTTTGGTAATCCTCCTTAGATTAAGAATAGTCTTTGATGTCATATTTATGAGTGAATGCTGGTTGAATGATTTTTCGACTATTAAACAGATCGAAGGGTATAACTCCTTTAATACGCGGAAACATATAAATAAGTCCGGAGGGGTCATTGCATACGTGCATAACAAATGGTCTCCAAATGTGACTGAACCCGACATAGACGAGGCCAATTGCCTACTGGTGGATGTCCCAACTGTGTTCACGGCAATTGGCTTGTATCGATCTCCTTCATTTCCAAGCCCAACGGCCTTCATATCATCTTTAGAGCAAATAATCAGTCGATGTACCCGAAGCCCCTGTCTTATAGTTGTCGGAGACGTGAATATTAATATTTCAAGTACAAGTATTGAGGACGAGAGTACATCTACATACCTGAATAGTCTTGCTGGACAGGGCCTTACTTCAGCCGTTAATACTCCCACACACAGGAAAACGTGCATCGACCACATATTCGTTCCTGCTGGGGCAATGGAAGAGGCAGTAGTGTGCCCTGCTGACTTAACGGATCATAGCCTTGTTATGGTGGGAATTGGGACGCTTCGACAAAACTCACCGAAATTAACTAGAACCAGGTTAAAAACTGACTTTGATAGTCTTAAAACGGAAATAGAACAAATCAATTGGTCTGCTGTCATAGAAAATAGCTCCCTGGAAGATTCTCTTAAAAATTTTACTATCACTCTGGAGAAGTTAATCTCAAAACATTCCCAAACAAAGCAATTAAGCCGATCGAAATTTAATATCAAACCTTGGATGACACCAGGATTAATCAGGTGCTCTAAACAAAGAGATAAGCTACATTCTGAATTTAGAAAATCCCCGGATGATGCATTTAAAAAGTTGGTTTACATTAGATACAGGAATTTCTATAACGCCCTTCTCAGAAAACTTAAGACGGATAGCGAAAATAATGAATTACATAAAAACAAAAACTCGCCTCGTAAACTCTGGAAGACAATTAACAAAATATCACATAGAAATAATAAAACGTCGTCTGTCAATGCGATGGAACTTCTCGAAACAGAAGACTGTTCGAAAAGTGAGGCACTAGATAGATGCAACTCCTATTTTTCTACTATTGGACAGTCTCTTGCTGAATCTATACTGACCCACAGTAATGCGACCCAAGAATCTCTCGCAAATAAAGTAAAAATAAAAAAATCACCTCTATCCTCTTTCTACATAGCCCCAACAGATGAACAAGAAGTACTCGATTTAATCATTAAGCTGGATGCTGAAAGCTCCCCGGGTCTAGATGGAATCACTAACAAAATACTTAGAACCGTTTGTAAAGAAATAGCAAGACCGCTGGCAACTATTTTCAACTTAAGTATTGACTCCGGCTCCTTCCCCGATTCCTGGAAAACTGCACGAGTGGTACCGATACACAAAGGAGGAGCAAAAGATATACCAAACAACTATCGTCCTATCTCACTACTGGGTACCATCTCTAAGCTCTTGGAACGCATAATAAACAGGAGACTAGTTTCATTTCTAGAATCGAACTCTTTAATCTCTGACAGACAGTTCGGATTCCGCCAGGGGAAATCAACGGAAGATGCAGTAGTACTACTGACAGATATTATCTCCTCTCAACTCGATAGTGGACGAGACTGTGTCGGTGTCTTCCTGGATCTAGCGAAGGCGTTTGATACGGTTTCGTTTCCCATTCTAATAAAAAAGATGGAGGCCTATGGCATTAGAGGGAAAGCGCTGGAGTGGTTCACAGACTACTTATCAAACAGGAGGCAGTGTCTTAAAATCGGCGAGTTCCAGAGCAGTGTCTGCAAAGTATCATATGGCGTTCCGCAAGGCAGCATCCTTGGACCTACTCTTTTCAAGATATACATCAACGATTTGACCTTACTTCCGATTCAAAACGCCGAGATTATTTGCTATGCCGATGATACAGCAATCATTTTCCACGACTACTCCTGGCCATCAGTATACCAACGTGCTAAGGACGGAGTATCTTTGGTAGCTCAGTGGTTGTATAATAATATTCTTACGCTTAACACCGCAAAAACCAAATTTCTCTGCTTCCATAAGACCGCAGCATCCGCCCCAGCAGAATTAAATAAAATAATCTTGCACAATCATAATTGCACTTCTCAAAAACATTCTATTAGGGTAACGTGTAACTGTGATAGTATTTCCAGAGCGGTTAATTTAAAATATCTGGGCGTGACACTCGATGAAAAACTTACTTTCAAAGAACATATAAGCGATATGTCACGACGAGTTAGAAAAATTTTGCCTACGATTAAAAATCTTCGGGAGATAGCTGACTGGAAAACTCTAAAAATGGTGTATTTCGCTCTCTGTCAATCAGTTATAAATTATTGTATCCTGGCCTGGGGCGGTTCAGCGCCGTCATCTCTCATAACACTGGAAAGAGCACAAAGAGCTGTCCTTAAAACAGCTCTGAACAGGCCGTCTAGATATCCAACTGTCTCCTTATACAATGAAGCAGAGGTACTCAGCGTGCGGAGACTATACTTAGTGAGAGTGGCAGTTCACGTGCACAGATCCGTAATTTCCTCTGAACATTATAAAGACATGTTAAAAAGGAGGGTGCCCAGACTGCCAACGCCATCATTAAAAACTTCCTTTTCACATCGTTTTCCTATTTTTCTCTTTACACATATATACAATGGTTTGCTGAAGCAGCATGATTTTAAACATTGTTCTGTGCGCGATGCAAAGCGATTTCTGTCCAGTACTCTAATGAACTGGACGTACGAATCGTCCGAGGAACTATTGAAAGTAGCCAGTTAAATAAATATTGAAGTCTCTCAACATACAATTACGTCTCATACACACGCACGCACACACATACATTAAAGTACTTACCAACTCGCACACGTAGACACACAATCAAACCCAGACACATGGACACACATTTCTCACATAATCTTTGTTTTATATTTCAGATTTGTATCCTATTTATATCTAGAAAATACGAAATAATGTAACTATCATAATTTACCCAAAATTATGCTGTTAATTAGTACCTTATACTGTACAATCGTATAATCTCCCCCACGGGACAGGCACTGCCTAGTGTGGGGGCCAGATATTAATTTGTAAAAATGTTTATTGAATAAAGTTTTATTATTATTATTATTATTACTTCTCGGCACGCCATATCTCTCAGCTGCCTCTCTCACCGCCATCTTCTTTCCAAGACACCAGATTTTATACACTTGCCTCAATATTGTAATAAAGAATTAATGTAACATAGAGATGGACAGACAAACACACATGGTGAAACTAATTCTTCTTGATTTTACTATGCAATCTAAAAAACCAAACATTTCGTCATAAAAGAAATGTCCTGGGTAACCGAAAAGAAAGTGTCCGATTGTACCCGACCGCCTCGATCCTATGTTTTTATTTATATCTGCCATATCAATTAAAACAACGACAAGTATTTACCTAATTTATTAACTATAATGATTACCTTACAGAATTAATATGTTATGGTGAAGTACTTACATTGTATAAATAATAATCGCGCTTAAAAAGTAAACGGCGCACACAAAAGTAAAGGTACTGTTAAACAACGAATTTCACGTGTTATTTTCTCACAGCAGTCGCAGGCCGGCTAAATCATAGTAGTACATACATACATACATACATATCATCGCGCCAAGTCCCTAACGGGGTAGGCAGAGAGTATAGAGCGCCAGTTCTCTCTAGACTTACATACCTCTTTTGCTTCGTCCACATTCATCAGTCTCTTCATACATGCTCGTCGGTTTCGAGTACTCTTAACGTTCCCGTCCTTGAGAGTCCGATCTATTTGATCCAGGTAGTTGGAACGTGGCCTTCCTCTGCCTCTTCTTGCACACACTTTTGCTTTGTATATCTGTTTCGTCATTCTTTCTTCACTCATCCTTTCTATGTGTCCAAACCAACGTAACATGCCTTTCTTCATCTTTACAATCACGCCCTCACGCCAGTTGATTTGCGAATCTCTTCATTGCGGATTCGATCTAATATCGTTACGCCGCACATTTTTCGAAGAGATCGCATCTCGACTGCTTTCAAGCTATTTTCATGCTTCCTCTGACATACCCAGGATTCGCTGCCATACAATAAGGTAGGTACCAATATCGCGTTGTGGACAGCAACTCGAGCATTCTTGCTCAGACTTTTACTGCCCATCAACGCCGACATGCCTCCATTCACCTTATTTCCGGCAGTTATCCTTCTTTCAATATCTTTTTCATACTTTCCATCTCGTGTGAACATGCTTCCAAGATATACAAATTCATTCACTTGCTCTAGAATTTGCCCATTTACCGATATTGCACACTCGGTCACTTGTTCATCTCTTTCGAATACCAGAACCTTAGTCTTGCCAGCGTTTAGGCGCAGCCCCTTCTTTTCACATTCTTCTTTCATTATGGTAACTAGTGACTGCAGTTCGCCCTCTGATGACGCCAGTAAAACCGCGTCATCGGCGTATAGTAGGCAGTTGACCACTAAGTTTCCCATTTTCACTCCACATCCGTTCGTTCTTAGTGCTCTCAGACAGTTATCTAGATATATAATGAACAGCCAGGCAGACATGATACACCCTTGTTTGACCCCCGTCTTCACATCAAACCAGAGTGACATCTCACCGTTAACCCTAACGCACACCTCGCTATCACTATAGAGTGATTGCATGGCATGCAGTAGGGAACTGCTCACCCCATATCCAGGCAACACGTCCCAGAGTTCCTTTCGTACGACTCTATCAAATGCCTTCTCTAAGTCGACGAAAGCGCAGAAAACCCTTTGGTTAATATACAAAAACTTTTCCGCGATTCCGCGAAGCGAGAAGGTTTGATCCATACATCCTCTTCCTGGGCTAAATCCACCTTGGGATTCCCAGAGAAACCTTTCGGATCGCTCTTGCATTCTTATCGTCAGGATCTTCGTGTACACTTTACTAGCTAAGCTGACCAAGCTGATGGCTCTGTAGTTGGAGCAGTCCAATCGTGATCCCTTTCCTTTATAGAAAGGCACGATGACTGCTCGCCTCCAGTCGTCTGGAACATCACCCCTTTCCCAGCAAAGATTGCATAGCAAATAGATGACGTCCTAGACCGCTGGTCCACCGTACTTGATCATCTCAGCCGTAATCCCATCTATTCCCGCAGCTTTTCTACATTTCAGACTTCTTATCGCACTTACAATCTCTCCCATACTTATTTTACTTATTATCATAGTAGTGTTTGGGCTAAATGGTGCGTTGATGTGACGTTTGTGCATGTATGTGTGCGAACTTTCCTGTAACTGGCCGAAAGTACCCGCCGGCCGGGGTACCCGACTCTCTCCTACACATCGTTGCTTACCCTTTCCGGGGACCCTTTAATAAAGGCATGAAAATATATGGATAAATAAAGTGTTTGTAAACAATGTCACAAATACAGACGGAATTAATGAGCCTGCCTTTTTTTTTTAATCACGTTTGTAATTAGATGTGTTATGAGGCTAAGGCCAGATTTCATGCGGGGTATTTTTTATGATTTTTTATGTTACCGGTCCTGTAAAAATAGTTTTAAAGATATCCACCAAGTATTTAAAAAAACAACAATTATCCTTCCATAAATCGCGATTTAAGACTAATTAACGGACTCGAACCGAACAGTGCCTCAAACAATTGATTTGAATCGAAATTTTAGCCAAGGTCGAAACACTTCCCGAAACATCATGCCAGTAATATATCAATCGATTGTCTATGGCCAATGGAGCACGGTGCCGGCCAGAGACAACCTTATTTCTTTCTTAACGATGCGCATTGCATCACCACGCATTGTTTTTAGGTTAGGTGGGTGGTATAAATACGGTCTATGTAGATGCGATATTTTAAATACGGTCTATTTTAGTATATTAAATTCACTCTATTAAATTAATCCAGGAATTTATACATATCATCACGCCAAGTCCCTCGCGGGGCAGAGAGACTCTAGACTTACCTTACTTACCTCTAGACCTCGCTTCGTCCACAATCATCGGTCTCTTAATAAATGCTCGCCGGTTTCGAGTACCCTTGACGTTCCCATCCTTGATAGAACAGAAGCCGTGGTGACCGAAAGATTGCAAGCTCGTATCCCGACTGTACCAATGAGTTTTTCTAAACTTAAGTACAGTGATTAGTCATACAACGAGCTCTACGGTGAAGGAAAACACCTGAAACCTGAAACCTGAAAACACAAACAAAACCTGCATTCGTCTGCGAAGCAATTCAAAGGCGTATGTATAGTCGTGCTCTATGAACGGTCACGTTGACATCGGTATTACCTATACACCTCAGCCTAGCTTCGGGGACCCTTGTGGAAAGGTGCAAGGATAAACATGTATATACGTGTAAATACGATCGTATATAGATCGTATATATCTTGGAAATCATGGGGGGAGGCATTTGCCCAGCAGGGGGATGTACCAGACATCATCAACATCATCATCATATCAGATCTTATTTACGCACGGAAAATCCGCGTACAAGTATTACGAGCACGGTTGTAATTACAAAATTCTTGTTCCAAATAACTGTCTTTTAAGTGTCTCCGATCACGAAGACAAATCTATGTTTAATTGAGACTAAGCTTCCACCATGTACCTATTTATTTGACCTTTAAGTCTAACTACACACGGGCGTAACATGACAAACAGTATGTACGCCGCGCCGAGTCCCTAACGGGGTAGGCAGAGAGGGTAGAGCGTCAGTTCTTACTGAACTTACATACCTATAAAGACACATCTATCTCATTTGTGAACTCACTCATCACGAAATCTCGGGAACTATAAGACCGATTGACTTGAAATTTGGTAGGAGTATTCCTTACGCTGTGTAGAGGTCAGCTAAGAACGGATTTTATAAAACTCAACTTTTTTTTAAAACACGTTTTTAACTCTCCTCCATAGGGGAAGCAATAGTTAAAAAACGTGTTTTGTTTTTACTTCTTCACTCGGCCGAAGCTGGGCGGGACACCTAGACAGCTAGTATAAGATAAAACATCTTAGATTCCCTTGTAAAATTACTTACAACATACGTTTATATACATTTAATAATCTGTATCCTGAAGATGGGCGCAAACAACTGCTACACAGTTTTACGACTATTGCAGACGTTTACGTGAAAACTGTAAACATGTAATTTTGTTTATTGCTTCAATTAATTATTTAACACTTTAATACCTTTTCGGTTCGTCCACATTCATCAGTATCTTCATACATGCTCGCCGGTTTCGAGTACTCTTGACGTTCCCAGTGTCCGATCGATTTGATCTTGGTAGTTCGGACGTGGTCTTCCTCTGCCTCTTCTTGCACACACTTTCTCTTTGTATATCTGTTTCGTCAATCTTTCTTCACTCATCCTCTTTATATGTCCAAACCAATGTGACATGTCTCTCTTCATTACAATCACACCCTCGTTCACGCCATTTTTGCGAATCCCTTCATTGCTGATTTGATCTAAATTCTTTACGCCGCACATTTTTTAAGGGAAGGCATTCAGGAGTTTTTCTGAACTTAAGTACAGTGATTAGTTACACCAAGAGCGTTTCCTCTCGATGTTTTCCTTCACCGTAAAGCTCGTAGTGTCAAATCACTGTACGTAAGTTCATAAAGCTCACAGTCTGGTCACACTTGCAATCTTTGTGTTATGGCAACCCTTACTCGGCCAACGGTTCTTTTATATATAATATAAAATATAATTATTATAATAATATTATTATTGTTAAGAAAATAGTTAATATTAAGATTGACGAAACAGATATACAAAGCAAAAGTGTGTGCAAGAGTGTGCAAGAAGAGGCAGAGGAAGGCCACGTCCCAACTACCTGAATCAAATCGATCGGACGCTCAAGGACGGGAACGTTAAGAGTACTCGAAACCGACGAGCATGTATGAAGAGACTGATGAATGTGGACGAAGCGAAAGAGGTATGTAAGTCTAGAGAGAAGCGGCGCTCTATACTCTCTGCCTACCCCGTTAGGGACTTGGCGTGATGATATGTATGTAAGTAATATTATTATAGACTAGCTGTGCCCGCGACTTCGTCCGCGTGGAATAGTGACTTTGGGCAGCATTTTTTAGATATATTTTGTAATGTTAAGTGAAGTGCCGTTTTTGAGATGAGCGTGCACAAACGCACAGATAAACAGACAAAAACTTTAACAATCAGTGTTTTGGGTGCTATTTGCGTTGATAAACGTCCCAATCACATTTTTTCTCATAATCTTCTATGTACGTGAGACGGCCGTCTGGTCTAGTCGTTAGAGCTCCTGACTGCGAAACTGGAGGTCGCAGGTTTGAATCTCGCTGAGGGCAGATATAAGTGTGTTGAACACGAGTATTTGTTCCTTAGTCTTGGATGTCCTATGTATTTATGCATATATCTATCTATATCTGTATAAGTTAATATATCGTTGTCTAGTTACCATAACACATTTGTGTGGAATTGTCCCAGGATACATTTATTTATGTACAGACAGCGATCCGTAACATTTTTATTATATGTATTGATTTAATTCAATAGGCTCTACATTACCGTGTTATGTAATCTCTGAATCGCGGAAGTAGGCTTTACCTTAAAAAAGTTACAGTAGAAAGTCGATACCACATCGGGCGGATCACGCGATCACACAAATTCGACTCACTGTACATGTTTGTCAATCATGGCATTTTGGTTTTTGTTTACATTGCGTGTTTATTGAATGTAAATTATTACAATTTAAGGAATTTCTTTTACGATTGTGATAAATAGAAATAAGGTCAAGTGATAGAATTATATGATACGATATGATAGCTTCTTTAGAAATATCCTGATAGAAGGAAAGGTAGAGAGGAAGAGGAAGACCAAGATTAACATACATGGCTCAGATAAAAAAACATTGTCTCTCATGACGTATTGGGAGGTCAAGGAGGTTACGCTGGACAGAAGCGAATGGAGGGGACTGCATCAGAGACGCCGACAAGAGCCCAGAGCTTAAATTTATTATCTATGATGATGATAGAGGTCAGTGACTTGGAGTTTATTTGGTCCGATGTTGGTTACCAACAGCTGGGGCTTTGCAACGCCAAGGGTGTGAAAAGGTTACTCTTGGGTCGGCCACGCGCGCGCAATACCCTTGATAAGGAGCGGCAACCGCTTATCATAAGGACTGCATGTTTGACTTAAAACACACACACACAAAAACGGTGGATAATACATACATAAACTGACTTAGATCTATCTCAGCCTTTGCCTAGTTTGGGATCAGATGTGAAAAAACCGGCCAAGGGCGAGTCGGGCTCGCGCACAACGGGCTCCGTACCATTCACTATAAAAACGGCAAAAATATCAAGTCCCTTTAAGTACCTATTTATTTTATTCTGTTCTTTACTATTTATTATTTTTATTTGTTGTTATAGCTGCAACAGAAATACATCATCTGTGTCAAATGTCAACTGTCATACTATCTCGGCTCATGAGATACAGACTGGTGGCAGACGGACAGACATAAGAATGCATAGCGGAGTCAATTTATGGCGGTCTGGAGTCTTAATAACATGGGCCCGTTTTAATCTTTGAGCACGGAACCCTAAAAACTACCATTGACGTATAATTTCCACAAACAGACGATCAAAAATAATATATTTTGTTCACCATCGCTTAGCTCTTCATAACTACGCCAAATTAACGAGAATAAGTAAGCAATATTATGTATGAAAGTATTTACGGAAGCCATTTGCTTTTTCAATGTTCTGCATAGCACACGCGACCGACCAAAATCACGGAATGTACAGTTGGACTACGTAAACCTGTGTTTTCAAATTTAAACCTTCATAAAGACGTGCTCTTTCTAACAATTGAAACTAAATCACCAAGCAGAAACCGCCTCTAAAATTTCACTTACCTAAGGTCAAATTTAGTATTATTGAAAATCAAAATAAACCTTCATCTAGTGTCATACAAAATTCAACCTTTCATGGGCCTCTTAATTGTTGATTTACTTTATTTACAATAACAACAATTAACAATATTTACAATACAAAGAGAGAGATAGAATACGAAACGAAGACATTCGCCAACGCACGAAAGTTACCGACATCGGAAAAAGAGTTGCGCAATTGAAGTGGCAATGGGCTGGTCATATATGTCGCAGAGATGATGACAGATGGAGTCAGCGAGCGCTTCACTGGAGGCCGCGAACGGGTGGCAGAAGCGTTGGAAGACCGCAAGCCAGATGGTCGGACGACATTAAAAAGACGGCAGGGCCGACCTGGAGTAGGATCGCCGCATCAAGATCAGCTTGGAAATCCATGCAAGAGGCATATGTCCAGCAGTGGACGCATAAATGCTGAGAAGAAGAAGAAGAAGAAGAAGAACAATACAAAGAACAGTTGAAACTAATTACTTACCTACAGATAAAATATTTGTCCCAAATCTGTATCCCGCCCGAGGCAACAAGAAGACTAGCAATTAGCATTACTAGATTTAGTTGAACATATTGCCTTCAAAGATGATGTACCTACATATTTAATTGTCAATGTTTATCAGTGCTATTTATTTCCTTGTTTCATTTCTTTTGATCAATAATAATTGTGCAAGCTTCAATGTCATATTCTGTTTCCTTTGAAATGCAATGTTGCCATGACTGATATAATTGGTCTGTTGCAAGCAAACTTGGTGGCGACTTTAAGGTGAACTTTTCCTAACACTGACTGTACTTAAGCAGGCCACACTCAAATTGCCCTATTATGTCAGAATTTGGAATTTATTTATTACAAATAGCGTCTTTCGCTTTGTTCAAAATATAACCAGGTTAAAAGAAAGTTATTAATGCCATGGTTTCACGCGGTTCCCCTTGTATTAGTTGTATTTTAGATAATTTATGTATTAGATTTTGCTACTATGTTATGCTCATTAATAATTTTATGTACTTTAGAAACAGTAATGTAAAATTATACCTAATAAAAATTATATATATAAAATCGGATAGCTACTAGTAACGGTACTATTTACTTCGCACAATCTGAAGGCAGACACTACAAATTTATTTGGTTTATTAATATAATACAGGTATAGCATGTAGTCCAACAGCAAGTAAGCCCTTACTTACCATAGCAAACTAAGGAATTTCCAAGCAGACTAGGGCTTATTTCCGCTGAAACCTTCACCTCAGAATCAAAAAACAAAATTTTAAACTCATACATGACAGCTTCTTTAAAAATATCATCATCATTATATCATCACGGGTAGGCAGAGGATATAGAGCGCCAGTTCTCTCTAGACTTTCATACCTCTTTAAAAATATCTTACCAGGAAAGGGAGGAAGTGGAAGACTAATACAACGTTTATTATTTAAATTAAGCAACGCTGTTACGGGCCTACGCTGTTCCCCCATACTTATGTACTAATGCTGTGACATTATAATAATAATAATAATATAATATATCCTCACGCCTTCCCACAAGGGTCCCCGAAGGGGTAGGCAGAGGTGTATAGGTAATACCCACACACCCACTCCGCCAGAGGTATATTAGGTGCCAACGTGACAGATGGCGAGTCCATCGCCGTTACTTAAGCACGACTATACATACTTACGCCTTTTGAATTTCTTCTTAGACGTATGCAGGTTTCCTCTCGATGTTTTCCTTCACCGTAAAGCTCGTGTTGACTAATCACTGTACTTAAGTTCAGAAAAACTCATTGGTTCAGTCGGGATTCGAACTTACGACCTTTGCGTCGCAGGCAACTGCTCGAACCACTCGGCCACCACGGCTTCGACATTATAATATTGTTATTGTATACATAATGATTTGAAGAGTAACCATGGAGTTTCTTGCCGGTTCTTCACCATGGAAACGACCAACCTGAACCGTGCACCTTTTTCGACGTTTTGTCCTAACCCTAGGTATAAGCCATCACCATTTCAACTTTCAGCCAAATCCATTCAGCCGTTTTACCGTGAAAGAACCGCTAACATCCAAACTTACGCCTTCATAATATTATTAAGAAGTAAGATAAGATATATCCTCAAAATCTTTCACAAATATGTATAAAAACAATAACGTAGGCATAACAATTATGGGTCTGCCTACCCCTTCAGGGACTTGTAGGAAGGCCTGAACATGTGAACATGTATCTTACTAATATTATAAATGTGAAAATTTTTATGTTTGGATGTTTGCGGTTCTTTCAAAATTGTGGAAAATTTCAAAGCTACTTTTTCGAACTCCATGCGGGCGAAGCCGCGGGCATAAGCTAGTGTGTAATAAAAAACGAATTTAAATCATATGTTTATTGGCAGCTGTGCCTACGCGTCGGCGATGGTTACTTCCACTTCTACTCCCGGCTCAATGTTGATGGATGTGATCTGCTTGACGATCTCAGACGGGGAGTGCAGGTCAATGACCCGCTTGTGGATTCTCATTTGGAACCTGTCCCATGTCTTAGAACCTTCACCACAAGGTGTCTTGCGCGTCGTGATGCGGAGGATCTTGGTGGGCATACGCACTGGGCCCTGGAAAGTAAATAGTAAGAGAGTTAACATGAGTATGTTCAGTAGGTATATTGAAAATGTGGACGAAGCGAAAGAGGTGTGTAAGTCTAGAGAGAACTGGCGCTCTATACTCTCTGCCTACCCCGTTAGGGACTGGGTACCTTGGACCTTGTTGGACCGGCGTGATGATATGTATGTTACTTGATACAATGCTAAAAACGGTCTCGGAAATAAGGTAAGAAACTTGAAATTTCAACATTTTTAAGAACAGGAAATGCACCTGTATTGTTTAGGTCAGGGTCATGCAATTGGTCAGAAGTAACATTTGATCGAGGGGAGTGGAAAGACAGGAGGGAGGCCTTGCTCTTGGACATGGATGGGTATAAACATATATAAATTTTTTATATACTTCCTATTATTGTTTGAGTAATTGTTCCATTTCCCACTGTATAGGTATTACTAGTGTAGACAGCATACTAATGAGTGCACCACTCATATTTCAATGTGCACAGACTGCCCCTCACCATCCACATTCAAATTCAATCCATAAAGTTTTTTTTTAATTATTCAAACAACACAACTCAGATTTTTTATTCTTTTTACATCTTAGGTTAAGGGTGTGGCAAACAAGAATGTAGCCCACATGTGGACGCTGTACATGAGGCTATATTAGATAACTGTTACATTCCTATGAGCAGTGAGAGGCATTAGTAGCTCACCAACTGCACTTTGAAATGTATCACTATATCGCGCTCATACGGTGAACACAGCACTAGATAACATGATGTGTTTTCATCCTGGCGCTAATTCATTATGCCTATTACCTCTCATGTATAATATTACATCAAGCCGTTGTTGTTTCATTTACTTGAATTTGCTGATCTTAGCAAGTACTACTATGATACTAATGTTGCGTAAGCTAAGAGGTCTGTAAGAAAGAACTGGTACTCTACTCTCTCTGCCAACCCCGTGTGGGACTCCACATGATGATAGGTATGCACATAATGAAACTTTAGTATATATATACTATGGTGCAGCAGCAGCCTGTTAAGCCTGTTAAGTGACAAAAGCTGACTGGTATCAGATACAAGACAATATTCCAATAAACATATGACAGAACACTGTGGCCTAATGATGATGACCCACGTAGATAAACATAGGTACATATATATCATAGTGACATAGCTACCTTTACGCGCAGCTTCTGTTTCTTGGCTCCATTGATGAGGTCCGCGCACACCTTTTCCAGGGATCGGACGTTGCGTGACGTCAGTGTGATACGGATGCGGTGAATGGGGGAAATCTCCGCCTGGGGCTTCTCAATGTCCTTGCCTGCTACTACGGCGGCTGCCTGGAATTGTAGGAATAACATATATTAACGATATTGATTAGATATTAGATATCCCGATATCCCTTTTGCTTCATCTACATTCTTCAATCTCTTAAAGATTGGTTCATTGATTGGAATGGTCTGTAAGTCTAAGAAAGAACTGGCGCTCTACTCTACACCGTGACTCTGCCTGCGTGATGATAATGTGCAAGTAGGGGCACCGGATACATACGAAAATAAGTCGTAAGTCTTAGAGGGTTCTGTCAATGACTTCAGGTTATTTTGAGAAGTGGTGTAAAAATTTAAACCACAGTGATGTTACTTAGATTAAATTAATGTACTTGTTGAAAACACGTATGCACGTGTACATAACCTAGAAAATTGTTTTTGATACAGTTTGCCGCTGCGTTAAATCAAAATATAACATTATAGTTTTTAGTAATAACTTACCATTTTGATGCGTTTTCCCGGTCGAGATAAACAACTTTTCAATTAAAAATTGCTCAGCGCTGAACCGGAGAACAGCGTAACTTCAGTTCACGAATGAAAGAGAGTTTTTTAGATTTGACAGATACTTACTATAGTGTAGTGTTTGTTAATTGAGTCTTTAGTCGAGTAGATATATATATAGAATAGATGTATTTAAATATTTTTAGGAAATTAAACGTACGATTTGTACAATTTAAGTGCGATTGCCAATATAATGCAGGCCAAATAAACATTGGCTCTCAACAAAAAGAAAACATTACAGAATCAAAATATTTGTATTTCTATTATCGTTATTTTTCTCAAATGCTCAATTGTATAGGAAGGCAAGCGTAAGTTGTATTTTTGTTGAGCTTTAAGAACTCAAATATATCAGCACCGATTAAACTAACGCACAAATCACAATGGCACGATACACAACCGGCAAAAAAATATTTGTTATTTTTTTAATCAATCCCTTCCACTAATGTTTGAGTATTGTCGGTACACACTGATTACCTATGAGTGCACACGGACACTGCTCCCTGCATCCCGCGACCCCCTCGACTTACAGTAATTGGTGGGGCACGTCTTCGTGTATGGTACTATCTATATGTTTAATGACATGCACGTCTCCGTGCAGAGAGCTAATACTTTATAAAATTATGTATGTGACATAAAACATTATAGCTATATTAAAGTGTTATATGTACGAGATGGTCTCAGGGAACACGATAAATAAAATAACACGATATATCACCTCGAACTATTTTTATTGATATAATAAACTGAATTAAAATAATAATTTAAAGCTGTATGTAGGAAAAAGAAGACAATTTTAAATTTATACATTATTCAACATGATATTCTTGACCTGTTTGTCGAATTTTCTGAAACAAATATGTTTAATTATTAATATGGGCTGATCTTATGAAACCTAATTATTATATTCCCTGTAATAAATTATATGTTAGGTTATGTTATGTTAGGTTAAGGTATATAATTATGGGCCCTATATTTGTACGTGTACTTTTATTGTGTTGCCTGAAATAAATGGATAAATAAAAAAAAATTGTATTGTATACTGGCTTCGATAGGGTAAACCACGCGCGAGCGATACCCATGGTTGAAAGCGTCCATAGACGGCGGTAATCGCTTACTATCAAGTGGCCGCAAACTTGCTTGTCACCTTTGTAGTATTAGTTATAAGTGGGTACTTTTATATTGAATACTGTATACCTACATGTACGAATAAAGCCAGTGTTCAACCAACCTTCTTGTGTTTCACTACAACCTTATTGGCACATAAAGAAAAAACTGTACATTTTTTATGAATATTACTGTTATTACTATCTGGAATAATACAATATATCTCAATGTATAGGTATAACATTTAAGTATTTTTTCTACCTACAAAGGCTCTCGCATAGAACGCCATGCACGACCCACCGGATGTTAAGCGGTTACCACAACTGCTCTCTGCCTACCCCGTGAGGGACTCAGTGTGACATGTATGATACAAAATTGAATACATACGGCGAAGTGATCTGTTCGCCAGGCAGATGGAATGGATTGCAGATAGCGTCAGCATACAGTGCGTGTAGTCTGCGTAGAGCTGTTCTTACTTCAGCGTCGCGGATATTGCTACCGCTTGGAGATGTGGAACTCGTAACGAGAACCAACTTGATTTTAGTATTTGTTACGTAGCCGTATCTGAAAAGAAGATGTTTAATTATAGAGTAAACTAGAGATAGGTCTGTCATTCATTGTCGGGCTCAGGGATTGCCAAATTGGTCGTCATAATCAAAATCAGATTTTGGGGGTCGACTAGATTAGAATAAGATCCGAATTAAGTAAACAGAATGTTAAATTGTGCTTACATTTTATGAGTATCCGTGGAATAAAGTAAACCCAAGTAAAGGTCTCGCAGATCAGTACGTGCGGCATTAGCGTTAGTGCCACCATTGCTCGAGTTAGTAGTAGCGAGTCTTTCTTCCAACGCATCTAGTGCGGTGTGCACGAGCCATTGACGGGACAATTCATTGTCAGTGCTTGTATCGTTACCGACTCCACCGATGTATAAGGGCGAATTCTGAAATAAATAATTACTAAGAACAAAGTTATCATTAATTACTTACTGGTGCAAATAGACGAATATCTCATGCATTCGACTATTTGCGTAGATTTTTTTTTTAAATAAGTACAGTAAGAGCCTCCCTAATTTAGCCGTCACTCCGACAAGTCCGTCAACAGACTGTCAAAATGTATTCGTCTGATAAATGGGTGTACCTACCTAAATTAATCGACAATCATTTGTTTTTTGATAATGAATAAACAGTAGTGCAAAAACGAAGTGATATTATATTAACAGTCTTTTGATAAATGAGTTTGCTCTGCTTATAACTATCAAAATATAGCAAAAACTTACGTCTTTGCCAATAACTGCTACACAGACAGCCATTGTATACACACAAATAACTTGTTTGACACTACAGTACATTCAGTCCTTCTGTCACAAGTAGTAAATGTTGCCACCTCTAAAAAGGACTAGGCGTGACCTTTGCGGGAAAATTAAATCTTGGTTAAAATAATTTAATGAGAGCAGCAAGTGTATGCTGTTTGTGGATTGTGAAATACCGTTGTTATTGAATTTTATTATTTGGTGTCTGCGTGTAAGTCTTTTATAATGGCGGTTAACAGCGAGCTTCTTTACGAACAAGATGAACGGGGTCAGTGGGTAGTCGTCAAGTCGGTAGAATCAACAAATCGCGCTTATTTGAGGTTCTCGAACAAAACGTCTAGATACGTGGACATTTTCTGGCGAGACTTCAACGGCAATAAACGGCATTACATGCGCCTGTCGCCGGGATGGTATTACGATATAAATACGTTCATGACACATCCATGGGAGTTCCGGGACGCGTCGACCAAGGAGAGATACGTGATTAACAACAAATACATATTCAGAGCGCCCCCGCAGGTGTCCGGAATGGTATATAGAACAAACTGGAACATTACCGTGACCGTGAGGACTCTGAGAGACACTGCAATGCTGTCATTGGCAACTTTGGTCCCTGAAGCCAGTTCAGCTAGCAGCCTTGGCTTGCCACACACCCTGGAGCGAGAACTCCAAGAGCTTATCACTACCCTCAATAGACCACTGTCGGAACATGTGATCAGCCAAGACTGATATTCGGACATTCTTAATTTTCTCAAAGTGTTTATTTTTATGTCAATGGTGTACGTTCTGGCACATTTCATATATGTGAATACACTGCCCAGAATTAATAGCCCTAGGAAATCAACAAATTGAATGAGCTTACTTGATGCTGTACGATAGAGTCTGTACAATACATAACACATCTTCAAATTTTAGTAACATCTATGAGTTATATGTGCGGGATATGTGTCTTAGAGGATAATCCTTAGAGCCATGGTAGCTAAGTGGAGTAGCATCAACAACAAGATTACAGATTTTATCCCTCACTGTACCGCAAAGTTTTTCTGAATTTAAATACAGTGATTAATCACGCCACAAGTTTTATGGTGAATGAAAGAGTTAAAGGAATCCTGCATAAGTTTAATAGAAATTTAAAGATGAATGTTCATTTGTGCTTGAGAAATGCGTCACCTATCAAATTGACACCTAAATATATCTAAGGTGTTGTAATACAGTTCTGCCTACCCCTGAGATTCTTGTAGGTAGGCATGAAGGATAAACTTGTGTACATCATAAAATATTCAAGACACCTATGGTTACTAACCTTCTGTTAAATCGTTCGGATAATCTGTAGCTTTTGAACTAATCCAAGCTATAGGCTACCTTTATTAACATTTCCATCCAAATCAGTTCAGCCGTTAGTGTGTGACTAACATCAATTATTTACATACTTGCATTTATACTATTTAGTACTAAGTAGGATTGTTTTAGTACTTGTGTCATTTAGAATAGAAAAGGAAAGATAATGGGGTACTTTATACAACATGACTTCTATAAAAATATAATCAAAGCAAAGAGGATGACCAAGTTTATGCAAAATACTCCATTCTGATCAAAGAATTCTATAATGGTGGATGGCATATAGGGAGGTGAAAGAGATGTACTGGTCAGAGGAAACTGGCAGGACTTTCATTTTAATTGACTCTTATATTTATGATTTTGATTTATAAGCTATATATATGTTTATTATCTTGTTAATTCCCTTGCTACCAAAGATTTATTGTAATTGTCTGATTTAGAGATTTACTTCGATAAGGGCCCTTGTAACAATGAGATTGTGGACAAAATTGCATTTTGTATATTATCTTGTGGAATATTCAGGCACAATACTTTTTATGACTGTGATAAAGTACTGATAAGGCATGTAATATTTAATTATAAAATGTATTTAATGTTTGACAAGTAAGATATGGCCCAATTCTAAATTAAAACATGTATTTTATTGGTAATTAATTGGGATGATATTAACACAGACTCGCAAAGAAACTGTTGGAATGGAGCTGTGATTGCAATGGCAAAAAAAAGCATGTTGGTTTGGACATATAGAAAGGCTGTGCGAAGAAAGATTTTAAAAACAGATATACAATGCTAGTGTCTGGAAGAACAGGCAGAGGAAGACCATGTTCCAACCTAGATCAAATTGATCAATCAACATTGGGAACTGATGGGACTGATGAATATGGATGAAATCAATGAGGTCTGTATAGAGAGATCTGCTCTTTACATTCTCTGCTTACTACTGTGGGGGACTAGCTAGCCTAGTATGTATCCATAATATTAACATAAAAGTTAGTTGATGGCCAAGGTGCAGAAATTTTGTATCCATGTATAAGTAATGTCTGGAGGACATGATGATATGATGACACTGGCAATAGATGATGAGTCTAAAGCATAAGGTATTTAAGTAGGTAGGTTATTTAGTTATTTAGGTAGTTAAGCATAAGGTATTAAAAAGTATATGACTCAGTTTATGTTAGCTAATCAAGCTTGAACATAAACTATTTCGTTAGATGATAATAATAATATAATATATCCTCACGCCTTCCCACAATGATCCCCGAAGGGGTAGGCAGAGGTGTATAGGTAGTACCCACACACTTTCCGCCAGAGATAATGTAGTTAGTGTCGTTATTATGAATGTGTTTTCTACTAAGTGTATTTTATAATTTATTTATTTACATATACACATATATATATAGTAGTTAAAGTGTGAAGAAATATTCTAAATTTATTAGGTTAGTCTTAAAACAATGGGAGCTCTTCTCTCTGCCAACCCTATGGGGGATTCATAATTATGATATGTCTGTGTGTGTATTAAGTACTATTATAATGAGATACATATCTCATTTTAAAATGGACGCAAACATTCTTCTAATATTATATTTTTTACATGTAAATTTGCATCTGTTTTCATGCCCTAAGGACAGGATTCCTTGCATGGTAACTGAAGATTTTTTGTGTGTGATGTTCAATAAGTGTTCCCTTACGTTGGATAAAATATTTTTGTTAGTCTATTCATGTTTGCTTCTAAATAGTTTCTGCACTGATTGTGATGTAGTGAACGCAGGATCATTGATGGCCAAGGAGTCTCAGACAATAGGAAAATTATGCATGTGATAGGACACAATTAAGGTAACAAAAAAATCATTCAAAGTCGTTTTTTTTTACCATAAAGCATTATAATCAGCTGTAGCGATACAGTTATACCATATTATGTATAACTAAATTTTTCATTAATAATTTCTGAAAAACACCCATTGAACCATGTTTCGGAGTGAACTCTTTAATCGTCACTGTTATTTTATGTGCTATTTGTGTTATTGTATGGTCTTGAGGATATATACACGGCAACTTCTCAGAAGACAATTGTTCTATTTTCTGAGACAGCCCTCAGGGTATGACTATGTTGTTGAACAGTTCTCTCTGCCTACCCCGTTAGGGGCTCGTCATGATGATATGTATCTGCGGTGCCAGTTTTTTTTTGCCAAGTCGGGATTTTGAAACTTTTCGAGTTAAAACAGCGGGATTTTTCATCGAAAGCGGCACATAGTAAGAAAACGTAGATAATCAGAAGTGTTCGAATATTTTTAAAGAAAGAGAAGCTGTCGCGGTCACACGCACCAATTGCGTGAAGCATCCCTCTCTCTCCCGCGCTCTTATCTTCGTTATGCGCCGGGCGGGAGGCCAGTACACACTAGTCTGTGCCACTCACCCTCGCTTCCTCAGCACACTGCGTGCATGGTCGAGTTATCTCCGAAAAGCGGCGGGACTGAGCCTGTCCCGCGCGGGACATTTAATTGTGATCTAATAATCGGGACGTCTGGCAACGCTGATATGTATGTAAGATGAACAGTTTTGAGCTGTTCTGAGTGAAGTGAGGTCGCACTTGAATATGTATCTTGGTTCAGAGAACAAAATGGAATTTGTAGATGTAAGTTTAAAACTTATTATCTAAGGGAATAATGTGCCATGGCAATTGGTTCTTGTCTTAATAATGGTGAACTATTTTTGTTATTTAATATTAAATGTATTAATATATCATTTTTAATCTGTATTTGAGATGTTTTTTATTTATTTTAAAACGCACATAAAAATAGTCAGGGAACCTTAATAATGTCTCGTTTCGCAGACATGAACATGATTACTGTGTGCGTAACTAGCTGTGGCCCCGACTTCGTCCACAACTTTTTTGTTAAATACCGCGCTATTTAACAAAAAAGTTTAGTTTCTTAAACGTAGACGCGCCCCACCAATTTCTAGTCGAGAGGGTCGCGGAATGCGGGAAGTATCTACAGTCGGTTATTATCTCAGTATGGAATAAAACAAGATAAATATGTATAAAAAATAATTTATTGTATAAAATGGGCTATGATCACAGTTGTGCGTTACTCGGCGAGGTCTACGGTACTCTTATGTATGTGCGAGACAAGGGCGAGCGCTCCGCCCGGGATGAATCGGATGAAGTTGTCCCCAGTCAGCGGCCCTAACGCGTACACACCTTTCGTTCTCACTAACTCGTGTGTAGTTTTGTCTATGGCCACCGGGTTGCCCCTCCCGTCCACAGGCTTAGTCGGATCCAATCCGAACCCTATCCCACCGGCATACGGGTTATTATCACATTCGCAGTTCTTATAAATATTACTATAGCATTTGCACTCGTTTATAATATAACTGTCTTTACAAGTACAGCTGTCATTGCGTTTGTTGCAATCAGGGACGGCGCATCTGACGTCGGTATTGCCATTTATTTCTGAATAATTTAAATATTTCGATTTGCAACTCTGAATGCTTTGTCCGAGCACGGATTTAAGGTAATGCCAGTGGTTTTTTAAAAAACACTGTTTCTCCTCCATCTTTCTTTTGGCCACTTCGTCTGTGCATTTGAGGCAGTCCATCTGTATGCAGTCTAGAGTGAAGTTCGTCTGAAGGAACGAGAGGTCGGGTCGTGATCCGATAAGGACTGCTATTACGACTACAGTAATTTTGACAGTTTCGTTTGTGGCTAAGTTAAGGAGTGTTACTCTTTTGGGGGTGAGGGGGTAGTCGTCTTCGGATGTCATCTCCTGGTGGCCAGGCTCTGACGTCACGTCCAGGACGATGTGGTCGGGATACGAGGTGTAGTTTGGGTGGTTCCCCGATGGACCGTCGCACATCATTTTGTATACCTAAAAAAAGATGACATACAATTTTCAATCTATATTAGGGTATATTGTGGATCCTAACAGGCACAGCAATATTGAGGGAACAAATTTATGACTAGTCTACTAATGTATGCCTATATGTAAGTCGAGAGCGAGGGATGCGCGGGCGTATGCGTGTAACGCGCGCGTGTGTGTATGTAGCGTGTGCATGTGTGTGCGCGGCTGCGTGTAACGCGCGTGTGCATGTGTGTTGCTTGTGCATGTGTGTGCGTGTAGAGCAATGTACCTGGTAGTACTCGGGGTATAGTTGCGGCGCGAGGCGTGCGAGCGCTAGGGCGGGCGCGCGGTGCACGTGGCGCACTGCCAGCCCCGCCGCGCGCGCCAGACGCACGCCGTCGGCCGCCGACACGCCCGAGCCCACCACGAGCGCCGCCGCCCCCCCTGCCCCGCCCCCTCCCCCGCCCCCGCCCCCCAGCGCCCGCTGCAGCGCGGCCGGCGAGTGCAGCGCGGGGCGGGCGGCGGGCAGGCGGCCTGGGCGCTGCGCCGCGCCGCTGGCGACCACCACGCGGAGGCACACGTAGCGGAAGGCGCCGCCGCCCGCCTCGTCATACCTGACCGACACCAATTTGAAAAGGTTACCATGGAGTTTCATGCCGGTTCTTTTCAATGGAAACGCCCAACGCGAACCGTGGATCTTTATCGACGTAAATTTCCATCTAGGTTTATGTGAAATAAAATATTTAGTTTTGTGAAAGGAGAGCTGAACACTACGGCGGCTACTGATAACCCCCACTAAGGGTGTGTGCATATTACTTAAACACCTCTGCCTTCCCTTGCCCTTCGGGAACATAGTGGGAAGGCGTGAGGATAAACTTATTATTAGGCCCAAGGCTGGGGAGTCCGGCCCGATACCCACCCGGTGACACAGAAGGTAGCGTTGAGCGGGCAGCGACGGCTGCGGCAGCGAAGCCCTGCTTCCGGAAGCCGCGTCACGCTGGTGACCACCACGCCGTAGCGGAAGTACCGCTGCCAACACAACCAATATCGATTTATATAGGTTTAGATTTCAGCTACCTACGTGAAATTAATGAAACGTTAAGAGTCTGTAAGCTAATGAATGTGGACGAAGCAAAAGGGCATTGAGAGGTCAAAGAGATTGCGCAAGACAGAAGCAATTAAAGGGATTGCATCAAGGGCACAGCTCCTTAATGTATGATGACTAGAAACTAGGTGTCTTATTCCCCCTCGGGTTCCTTGTGAGGGTTTCGACGTAGTAATAGGAGTGTATTTACATTTAAGATTACTTTAAAGTCATTACAGCCATGGGGGTCGAGTGTTTTGAGTAGTTGCCTGAAACGTATTGCTCTTCGCGCGCTGTGTTTATGTATAGAAGGCTTCACTGTGTTCTTAACGGAAAGGTAAGTATTTTTGTTCGTACATTTTTGAAATTATTACACATCCATACATATCATCACGCCGAGTCCCTAACGGAGTAGGCAGAGAGTATAGAGCGCCAGTTCTCTCTAGACTTACATACCTCTCTCGCGTCGTCCACATTCATCATTCTCTTCATACATGCCCGTCGGTTTCGAGTACTCTTGTCGTTCCCGTCCTTGAGCGTCTGATCGATTTGATCTAGGTAGTTGGAAAGTGCAACTATTATGGTTTTATTAAAGTTAAAATATTGACTTTAATAAAACCATAATAAAAAAAGCCGTGGTGGCCGAGTGGTTCGAGCAGTTGCCTGCGACGCAAAGGTCGCAAGTTCGAATCCCGACTGTACCAATGAGTTTTTCTGAACTTAAGTACAGTGATTAGTCACACCACGAGCTTTACGGTGAAGGAAAACATCGTGAGGAAACCTGCATACGTCTGAGAAGAAATTCAAAGGCGTATGTATAGTCGTGCTTGAGTAACGGCGATGGACTCGCCATCTGTCACGTTGGCACCTAATATACCTCTGGCGGAAAGTGGGTGTGTGGGTATTACCCATACACCTCTGCCTACCCCTTCGGGGACCCTTGTGGGAAGGCGTGAGGATTTATTTATAAAATATTGACAGTTTTGTATCGTTTTAATTGAAGTTTGTACAATATGCCTGTACGATTAGTTTCTATTTGTTATCATTATTGCTGTGAACCGTTTTACAGTCAGAGTGAATACAGCTTGATCAGCAACCCCCAACCCGCAAACTAGGTCACACGTTCCTCGTAGGTAGCAATAACTTAGTAAGTATATAAGCAATAATTTCAGTTTCCAATTTGTCTTCATAATTTTATTGTAAACCTTGTAATAGTTCTGTTTGACTAAATAAATATATTTTTATAAGCAAACCAGTCACCGGTCTCATAATTAGCGCCAGTTCTCTCTAGACATACCTGTTTTTTTTTTTTTATACAACTAGAGTGGCAAACAAGCATACGGCCCACCTGATGGGAAACGGTTACCTATTAGCCGTAGGTAACCGGTACCTATACCGTAGCCTATTTACGCTCACGATACCGAAGTATCACTTGCGTGTTGCCACTCTGTGTTCGGAGTGTTATAGTGTGTTGGCAGCATAAGGTTTAATCCCTCTGCTTCCAACGCATTGTATCCTCCTCCTCCAATCCTCCCCCCTCCCCAAGGAGCTCATTACTGGAAACCTTATTCACCGCGTAGGAACACAACACAATAAATTGTGTTATTTGGCTACGGACTTCTGTAAGGTGGAGGTCCTGCCCCAGTCGGGCAGCTCCAAATTCGAACGGAGAATCCGTTATGCCCTACCTCTCTTAATATACCTCTTTCACTTCATCGTCATTCATCAGTGTCTCCCTATAAACCCGTATTACGAGCGCCAGTCTGCCCGGGCCAGTCCTGCCGCGGCGGCGTACCTGCAGGCGGCAGGCGCGCACGTAGCGGCGGCAGTAGGCGGCCACGGCGCGGGGCTCCAGGCGGGCCGAGCCGGGCGCGCGGTGCGGGGGCAGGCTCAGCCACGCGGCCGGCGACAGCGAGCGCACGCCCGCCGGGAACGAGTGCCACGCGCCGCCCGCGGGGCCCCGCCCTAGCACCACGTGCTCCACCTACGCAGACCATACATCATAATAATAATAACAATAAGTACTGCTCGAAACGGCACGTATTGTGAGGAGATTTCTTTCTCTGGGACCCTAACCGCCGGTACCGTGGACCCTGATCCCGATACCGGTGGGCCTCTATATTTTATATTTTTAAATATGTTTTTATATATATATTTAAAAATGTAATATATGAGATGTATTTCAAATAAAGAATAATAATAATAAATCTTTATTGAATTGATTACAAGATAATAATATTACATGGTTTGGGATCTCTTCTTTTAAGTTCCAAGAACCTGTATTAGAAGAGTCCCCTCTCTTTCTGTGGTCTACAATAAAATAAATACAATTTAGCAAATTGTGTGTGTGTGTGTGTGTGCGTGTGTGTGTGTACATACATACATACATATCATCACGCCAAGTCCCTAGCGGGGTAGGCAGAGAGTATAGAGCGCCAGTTCTCTCTTGACTTACATACCTTTTTCGCTTCGTCCACATTCATCAGTCTCTTCATACATGCTCGTCGGTTTCGAGTACTCTTAACGTTCCCGTCCTTGAGAGTCCGATCTATTTGATCCAGGTAGTTGGAACGCCTTCCTCTGCCTCTTCCTGCACACACTTTTGCTTTGTATATCTGTTTCGTCAATCTTTCTTCACTCATCCTTTCTATGTGTCCAAACCAACGTAACATGCCTTTCTTCATCTTTACAATCACGGCCTCATTCACGCCAGTTGATTTGCGAATCTCTTGCGAATGCGCGACCACACCTCCATAAAATATAACCTCCGCGGGATACGTGCCGTATCGAGTAGCACTTTGCAGCTGTTGGTTTGAAGTTACTTTTGAGCAGTTGGCAGCAGAGGATTAGTCCCATTATGCTGCTAACGCAGTATAACTCTCCGAACACAGAGTGGCAACGCGCAAGTGATACTACGGTATTGTAAGCGTAAATAGGCTACGGTAACCGTTTTCCGGTTGGGCCGTATACTTGTTTGCCACTCTTGTTACATAAAAAAAAGCACTGCTTTCTGCACCAGGCCCTTGATCCGACCCTCTAACGGGAGCCTCTTAAGATATTTGACCCTTATGACTATCGGCACAATGGTTATGGAGCTCACGTGTTAATTTATTATTATGCAAGCTGGCCGCGGAGGAAGGTCCCGAGACACATTTCTACCTTACACTGGATTGGATGAGGCCGGTTAAGACAGACTTCCAGTGAACGGTGCTCCAGACTGCGAAGCTTGAGGTCGTGAATTCGAAGATATTCGTGTGACCGCGAGTGTTTGTACCTTAGTATTGGATGTCCTATATATTTCTGTATACATATATCATCTATATAAGTATGTATATCTTTGTCTAGTTACCATAGTGCAGTAGTAAAGCTTGGTCAATTTGAGTGGAGTTGTTCTAAGTTAAAAAAATAAGCCGGAAGCATAAAGAGGCGCGTTAAGTCAAATATAGACATTCTCTGCTCTAAACACTGAATATTTGACGCAGCGCAATTTATTTAATACACCATCACGCACCTGTTTGTCCGCTTCATATCTCCACTCGATCAAGGGGTCAGCTTGAATACCGAGGTCTGCGCATGGTCGTAGCAAACTGTCCATCTGAAAATGGGATTTAATCTATACTAATATTATAAAGAGGAAAGATTTGTTTGTTTGTTTGTTTGTAATGAATAGGCTCCGAAACTACTGGACCGATTTCAAAAATTCTTTCACCTTTGGATAGTTAAATTATACCCGAGTAACATAGGCTATATTAAATTGGACCCGATAGGTGGCGCTGCGATCGAGTTTTAGGAATTTTAACTTTTTCACCCGTGCGAAACTATCCCTTTCTGTGTGTCTTAAGGTGGATTCGAGAATGGTTTAGATTTACAATTGGACCCGATAGGTGGCGCTGCGATCGTATTACGGGCAATTTAACTTTTTCACCCGAGCAAAGCTGGGCGGGACAGCTAGTTATAAATAATTGGTAGTTATAAATACCATCCCACCTGACAATTGCTTCAAACGGGCCTTACTTGGAGCTTGGAAACTAACCACTAACAATAACCACTTGGCTATTGGCTTGGTATATTACAAACATACATATAATCACGCCTCTTTCCCGTAGAGGTAGGCAGAGACCACTTCTTTCCACTTGCAAGATCCTTACATACTTCTTTCGCTTCGTCCACTTTCATTATTCTCTTCATACATGCTCTTCGGTTTAGGGTACTCTTGACCTAGCCTTTTTTCAAGACGTCCCTAATTTGGTCTAGAAACGTCCGCCTAGGTCTACCGCTTCCAACACTTTCATTCATACTCGCCTTATACACTTTTTTCGTCAATCGTTCTTCATTCATTCTCTCGACATGGCCAAACCATCTCAGGAATATTTATTTTATAATATTATAAAGGAAGTTTGGGTGTTTGCTGCTTAAAGTATGTTGCTCCTTCACGGCATAGCGGCTGAACCGATAGCAAGAAAAAACCATAAGCTACTATTTCGAACTCCACGCGGGCAAAGCGGCGGGCAAAAGCTAGTTAATAATAATTTACACGTGAGTTGTGGACTCTGTAATCATTGTGCCGATAGTCATAAGGGTCCAACACTTTAAGAGCCTCCCGTTAGATGGTTGGACCAAGGGCCTGATGCAGAAAGCAGTGCTACTCGATACGGTACGTATCGCGAGGAGGTTCTAGAGGAGATTTAAGTTAGTATTTTTTTTTATGATTTCAAATCATTCATCATCGTCACCATCATGTAGGAGAGATGCTCTTGTCGGCGTCTGTGAGGCAGTCCCTACCGGTTGCTTCTGTCCAGTGCAACATCTTTCACCCAGCATACGACGCATAGAGACACTGTTTCTTCTTCTAAACTTAATAAGTACTTATATTATAAATTAAGCCGTGGTGGCCGAGTGGTTCGAGCAGTTGCCTGCGACGCAAAGGTCGCAAGTTCGAATCCCGACTGTACCAATGAGTTTTTCTGAACTTAAGTACAGTGATTAGTCACACCACGAGCTTTACGGTGAAGGAAAACGTCGAGAGGAAACCTGCATACGTCTGAGAAGAAATTCAAAGGCGTATGTATAGTCGTGCTGGAGTAACGGCGATGGACTCGCCATCTGTCACGTTGGCACCTAATATACCTCTGGCGGAAAGTGGGTGTGTGGGTATTACCTATACACCTCTGCCTACCCCTTCGGGGACCCTTGTGGGAAGGCGTGAGGATATATTATCTTTATATATATAATTCTTCTGTGAGTGTGTATGTCACTGAACTCCTCTCAAACGACTGGACCGATTTTGATGAAATTTTTTGTGTGTGTTCAAGGGGATCTGGGAATGGTTTAGATTCACAATTGGACCCGATTGGTGGCGCCACCATCTTTTTTTTTCCACCCGAGCGAAGCTGGGCGGGACCACTAGTATTATTATATATTATAAAGAGGAAGTACATCTTATTACGATTTAACTCAAAAACTACTCGACCGATTTTTCAAACTCTTGCACCATCAATGTATGTAATAAAGGAAATTTTAGTTTTTGTTTATTTAAAAAAACTACCCATGAAATAAAATTGTACGCGAGTCAAACCACGGGGCACGGCTAGTCCTGTAAGTATTTCAAAACAATTGACTACCAGTATTGCTCCATTGATACAATACATTGATATAATAAATGCGTAATTTAAACATTGACCTCGAGTTGTAGAACGACCTCGATATTGGAACATACAAGTATACCTACAACTGTTTGAAACACAATCAAACCTAGATCATATCGCACAGGTGAACAGTGAAGGAAAACGTCGTGAGGAAACGTTTGAGAAGAATTTCAAAGACATATCATAAGTACTCGAAACCGACGAGCATGTATGAAGAGACTGATGATTGTGGACGAAGCGAAATAGGTATGTAAGTCTAGAGAGAACTGGCGCTATATACTCTCTGCCTACCCCGTTAGGGATATGTATATATAGTCGTGTACATCCCACATCTAGCTATTAATCTGATCTTTGGCAAATTTCCATTCAGAACTTTTTGTGTGTGTAAAACCAAAAAACTTTATCGTGCTCGAGAAATAGCGATGGACTCGGCATCTGTCTCGTTGGGACATATATATATATATATGTCCCAACGATATATATATATATATATATATATATATATATATATGTATATATTTCCGGGAAAAGATGTTGCTACACTTATGGCTAACCCTTCTGACACCCATTTAAAATTTAGTATTTAATTGCCTCTGACTGGACTCAAATGTTAATCTTTTTTTTATTTTTTTTATACAACAAGAGTGGCAAACAAGCATACGGCCTACCTGATGGGAAACGGTTACCGCCGTAGCCTATTTACGCTCACGATACCGAAGTATAACTTGCGCGTTGTCACTCTGTGTTCGGAGAGTTATAGTGTGTTGGCAGCATAATGGGTTTAATCCCTCTGCTTCCAACACAATGTAACAATCCTCCCCCCTCCCCAAGGAGCTCATTACTGGAAACCTTATTCACCGCGTAGGAACACAACACAAAAAAATTGTGTTATTTGGCTACGGACTTCTGTAAGGTGGAGGTCCTGCCCCAGTCGGGCAGCTCCGAATTCGAACGGGAAACCCGTTATGCCCTACCTCTCTTTGTCTTCCTCTGCCTCTCTTCCCTCCCTTCTAAAGTATTCTTAAAGGAGCAGTCATGGCGTATAAAGTTTCTTTCCTTCCTTCCTTTCTTCTATGCTATTCTCGACTGTCTTCTGTCAAGTGTTTCTTATGAGGACGTATACAGAGGTCAAAGAGATTATGCTACACAGAAGGAAATGGTAGGAACTGCATCAGAGACGCCGACAATGACCCAGGTTTCGCATCTATATTCATGATGAGTATGTACTTACCAACAGTGGTATGGGGTTTTGACTCCTGCCCTCCAAACCCTCGGCAAGTTGTGACAGGTCCACGTCATATAGGCTCTGGTCTGGCGGTAAGTTTGATAATCTGCACACAAAGGGGAATAATTCTACACCACTGAGATGCCTTTGGGACGACTACACCCAATTTTAATTTGTCCTACACTAAGCAAAGCTGTAGGTACTATGCAAAACTTCCCACAAGGGTCCCCAAAGGAGAAGGCTGAGGTGAGTAGGAAGTATATATTTAGGCCTTAAATATATTTTTGATGCCAACGTGACAGATCATCGCTGTTCCTCAAGCAGTATACATACGCCTTTGAATTTCTTCTCAAACGTATGCAGGCTTCCTCTTGATGTTTCCCAGACCGTTGAGCTCGTGGTGTGGCTAATCGCTGTACTTAAGTTCAGAAAAACTCATTGGTACAGTCGGGATTCGAGCTTCGCAGAAAACTACTAAAACCAGTAGCCCACCACAGCTTTAAGTAATACAATTAATATGATTTAAACTTTTATACTATATTAGTTGATCTAGGGTCTAGGGCGTATACTGTACAGATACTGGCATTCACGAAGACGTGCCCCCCTATTCTTCCCCATAGACTACCCTACCTTCCCTATAGATCCACTAATGTGTGAGTATTGTCGGTACACACTGATTACCTATGAGTGCACACGCACACTACAATTAATAGACTCGGGTCATACTGCCCGCGATCCCCTCGACTTGAAATTGGCGGGGCGCGTTTTCGTGGATGGCACTATCTGTAATTTTATTATTCAAGGAGTATTACCTGGCTCTGAGCATGTCATCAATGGGAAGGTCTTCTGGTATATGTTTGAGGTAGGGCACGTTCCCTGCTAACATGAATGAAGTCACCATGCCGCTGGGACCGTTACCTGGAAATTATCAACAGATTAACACCTGACACCCTCGTTTTATACACAATAAATATTATAAAGAGGAAAGATTTGTATGTAAGTATGTTTGTATTGAATAGGCTCCGAAACTACTGGACCGATTTGAAAAATTCTTTCACCTTTGGAAAGCTACATTCACCCTGAAAAACATAAGCTATATTTCCTATCATAAAAAAGTCTTATGTCCACCCGTGCGAAGCCCGGACGGACCGCTAGTACACTAGTAGTAGTCTAAGAGAGGTAGGGCATAACGGGTTTCCCGTTCGAATTCGGAGCTGCCCGACTGGGGCAGGACCTCCACCTTACAGAAGTCCGTAGCCAAATAACACATTTTTTTGTGTTGTGTTCCTACGCGGTGAATAAGGTTTCCAGTAATGAGCTCCTTGGGGAGGGGGGAGGATTGTTACATTGTGTTGGAAGCAGAGGGATTAAACCCATGCTGCCAACACACTATAACTCTCCGAACACAGAGTGGCAACGCGCAAGTGATACTTCGGTATTACGGTAACCGTTTCCCATCAGGTGGGCCGTATGCTCGTTTGCCACTCTAGTTGTATTAAAAAAAAAAAAAAAAACAATACAGGCTGTAGACGATACAGCGTTTCTTACATACAATACAGACTGTTATGCAGCATGTAATGAACACGGTCACGCACGCTAGCGTCGATCTAAATTGACCCGACTCTGCGTCCAGACTGCACACACGAGCATAATATACTCCAATACACTGGGGCCAAATGTTAATTGAGCATTCGACGCGACGTATACTTATTTAACATATATTCTAATAAGTAGTAATGCTAGACGAATTTGAATCAAATCAAATTAAATTATGTAAAACTAGCTGTCCCGCCCAGCTTCGCATGGGTGAAAAAGTTAAATTGTGTATGTGCGTGTATGTGCATGTGCGTGCGTGCGTGTGTGCGTGTGTGCGTGTGTGTGTGTGTGTGTGTGTGTGTGTGTGTGTGTGTGTGTGTGTGTGTGTGTGTGTGTGTGTAGTGTGTGTGTGTGTGTGTGTAGTGTGTGTGTGTGTGTGTGTAGTGTGTGTAGTGTGTGTGTTGATACCGTCGCCTATTGGGTATCACTCGCGCGTTGCCGACCCTCAAGAAACCTTTCACACCCTTCTTGAAGAACTCCATGCTGTACGCTCCAGGGAAAACCTCAACGGGGAGCTCATTCCACAGCCTGAGCGTTCGCGGAAGAAAACTCCTTTGGTACCGCGCAGTGTGAGTTTATTAAATGGAAACATTAACAGGGTAACACCATGGATCAGACCTTGTCTTAAATAATTTTATATTGTATCTATGTACAGTAGATAAAACTCTTCCTATACCCTTCTGGAAGAACTCCATGCTGTACTGCACATACCGTTCGGAAGAAAACTCCCTTGAAAGCTACGCACAAGACATTAAACCTGCATATACACACTCCCCAATCGAGTTCCGAAGCCACACAGTCACCAGAGCAATATTAATTAAAGAATACTCACCAATAACAACAACGTCTTTGTAAATTGTGCATTCGGGCAGTGTGTGCTGGCACGTGTTTATTGCGTCCTTCATTTTGTCGAATTATTCATAAAATAAATTAAATATGTCTGTCGATTCTCCCTCAGTCTGAATAAATACTTAACGAATATCACATGCAGTTTTTAGTCTTACGGACTAGTCTCACTTTTGAACGAAACTTCTTTTCTAACGTTGGCAGTACTGAAGTGAAGTATTTTCGGAACTTATGGGTTTAGGCTCACTTTTTAACAAAATAACTTTGATTCGAACGTTGGCAGTACTATTTGAATGTCTTTTTATTCTTCGGATTATGCTCACTTTTCAATAAAACTTCTTTTATATGGTTGGCAGTACTGACAGAAAGTCTTTTCGGAGCTTACGGGTTACTATTGAACGAAATGTCTTCTTACGTTGGCAGTACTGCCAGAACTTATTTTTTGTCTTACGGATTAATCTCGGTCTTGAATGAAACTTTGCTTGTAACGTTGGCGGTACTGGCTGATTTACTCGTTTCTGCCGGCGCGCTCATTGCTGAAATAAAAACAAAACTACGTTAGTTAAATTGTCACTTTATTATATGCAGGAATAAAAAACAATTAAAATACTTAAATTAACAACCTCCATTCAGAGGTCATTAAAAAAAATTGAAACACAACCCATGCTTTAAACGTAATTTATCGATCATGTTGGAATTTTATTGCATTTCAATCGGTAAAGTGTATTATTAGCCTACCCTTTCGGGAATTAAGAGAGGTAGGGCATAACGGGTTTCCCGTTCGAATTTGGAGCTGCCCGACTGGGGCAGGACCTCCACCTTATAGAAGTCCGTAGCCAAATAACACAATTTATTGTGTTGTGTTCCTACGTGGTGAATAAGGTTTCCAGTAATGAGCTCCTTGGGGTGGGGGGAGGATTGTTGTATTGTATTGGGAGTAGAGGGATTAGTCTCATTATGCTGCCAAGAGCCGTGGTGGCCGAGTGGTTCGAGCAGTTGCCTGCGACGCAAAGGTCGCAAGTTCGAATCCCGACTGTACCAATGAGTTTTTCTGAACTTAAGTACAGTGATTAGTCACACCACGAGCTGAACGGTGAAGGAAAACATCGAGACGAAACCTGCATACGTCTGAGAAGAAATTCAAAAGCGTATGTATAGTCGTGCTGGAGTAACGGCGATGGACTCGCCATCTGTCACGTTGGCACCTAATATACCTCTGGCGGAAAGTGGGTGTGTGGGTATTAGCTATACACCTCTGCCTACCCCTTCGGGGACCCTTGTGGGAAGGCGTGAGGATATTATATATATGCTGCCAAGTGCCAACACGGTAGAACTCTCCGAACACAGAGTGGCAATGCGTAAGTGATACTTCTGTATTGTAAGCGTAAATCGGCTGCGGTAACCGTTTTCCATCGGGTGTGCCGTATGCTTGTTTGCCACTCTTGTTGTATAAAAATAATCTTTATGGGAAGGCGTGAGGATATATTATTATTATAACTTAATTGTTTAAGTGCCAATCAATGGACAGATGGCGAGTCCGTCACCGTTTCTCAAGTAGGTACGACTATACACTCCATTCAACATCCTTTGCATAACTTTGGAGATTCCCGGCAATTATACGACCAATGTCCGCATGCGTAAACCGACGATTTTTTAAATAAATAAATTCAAATGAAACAGTTTGTTTTGCGTTCAGAAACAAACTGAAACCTGGCCTTATTTGTGGTCATAGGTAATAACTACTTGATTGTTCAGTTATCTGTAGACCATAAACAAAGCTGACATTCTCGTCAACATACACGATTCCCTCGATAAGATACGGCATAATTTATAACATCGATATATGGTCTATTCATAATGGATACTTTATGCTTGCATATCTATCGTTCATAAATCATTAATATGTAACTGGTTGATAAACTTTATTTACGCCGCATGGGGCGAGCGACAACCTGACATAGCATACAAATATATATGTTGACTAACTGTACCCCGTGTTTTCACTCGTGTGAATTTCACCAGGATTTTTTACGATAAAATATTTATTTTCTTATTTATACTATTCTTAATTCAAATTTATTTTCAACTAGCTGTCCCGCTCGGCTTCGCTTGGGTAAAAAAAATTATCTAATTGTGAATCTAAACCATTCTCGAATCCACTTGAAGACTGTCATTAAATTCTGTCCGCCGTTTACCATTCTATAAAGGTCATACTAACATTCATTTTTATATGTATAGATAGATTTCATTCCTTGGATTTTCTATTAAGGCGTGTTTTATTCTTTTTACCTTCTTTATTTTTACTACTGAATTATAATAATATATCCTCACGCCTTCCCACAAGGGTCCCCGAAGGGGTAGGCAGAGGTGTATAGCTAATACCCACACACCCACTTTCCGCCAGAGGTATATTAGGTGCCAACGTGACAGATGGCGAGTCCATCGCCGTTACTCCAGCACGACTATACATACGCTTTTGAATTTCTTCTCAGACGTATGCAGGTTTCCTCTCGATGTTTTCCTTCACCGTAAAGCTCGTGGTGTGACTAATCACTGTACTTAAGTTCAGAAAAACTCATTGGTACAGTCGGGATTCGAACTTGCGATCTTTGTGTCGCAGGCAACTACTCGAACCACTCGGCCACCACGGCTCTTCTCGTGCCGTCTCTCTCGTCATCGGTCCTTGATAAGTATGTCAAATTTCGATTCAATCCTACGTTTTGAAGGAGGTCAAAATCATGTTCAAAGTTTCCGTAACATACGTAGGAATCTAATACAAGCGTGTAAAAAAAACTATTTTGACATACGGGTTGAAGGCCATTCGTCTAGACATACGATCAGGAAGCGACGTGTAGCGTTGAGGAAGGAAAAGACAAATGTATCAATGACGACTGCAACTTTAATTAAATAACTTGTATGTTATCGAAACATTCCCTCTACATTCATAAATCTACTAGCTGTGCCTGCGACTTCGTCCGCGTGGAATGGTGCCAACGTGACAGATGGCGAGTCACTCGCCGTTACTCAAGCACGACTATACATACGCCTTTGAATTGCTTCTCAGACGTATGCAGGTTTCCTCTCGATGTTTTCCTTCACCGTAAAGCCCGTGGTGGGTGGTCATTTATTTAATTTAATAATACCCAAAAGCCGTGGTGGCCGAGTGGTTCGATCAGTTGCCTGCGACACAAAGATCGCAAGTTCGAATCTCGACTGTACTAATGAGTTTTTCTGAACTTAAGTACAGTGATTAGACACACCACGAGCTTTACGGTGAAGGCTTATGTATAGTCGTGCTTGAGTAATGGCGATGGACTCGCCATCTGTCACGTTGGCACCTTTAATATATCTCTGGCGGAAAGTAAGGTGTGTGGGTTATTACCTATACACCTCTGCCTACCCCTACGGGAACCCTTGTGGGAAGGCGTGAGGATATAATGATACGCTATTTATAATTTGACCAGCTAATGAGTAAATGTCCCATTTCTATTCACCCAGCGTATGTAGGTGGATGTTTGGCAAGTTAACCGCAGTCTGGAGCGGTAACCTATTTAAAACATAGTTTAATTCGAGACAATTCTTAATTGCTAGACAAACATTTCAAATGTTATTTATAAGAATGTTAACTTTAACAAAATCTACGGTATTTCTCCGAAACGGCTCGTTTTGACCGTTCAATGTTTGTTGTCTGATAGTTAACAGTGTAAGTATTGCATCCACGAAGACGCGCCCCACTATTCTTCCCTATAGTTTATAGTGTAAGTGTGCAACCTTCCAATGTTTGAGTATTATCGGTACACACTGATTACCTATGAGTGCACACGCACACTACAATTAATACACTCGTGTCATACTCCCTGCATCCCGCGACCCCCTCGACTAGACTGGTGGGGTCCATAAGACCACATACATCCTTCCTATTCCAAGTCTTTCACTGCGCAAGCTGTATGTCTCTGGAACTCGCTGCCACAGAACATCAGACTAGCAAAGACACTCCTTCAAGAAACTTTTATTTGAACACTATTCCTCTTTGAAGAAAGATTGATGAAACAGATATACAAAGCAAAAGTGTGTGCAAGAAGAGGCAGAGGAAGCCCACGTTCCAACTACCTGGATCAAATCGATCGGACGCTCAAGGACGGGAACGTTAAGAGTACTCGAAACCGACGACCATGTATAAAGAGACTGATGAATGTAGACGAAGCGAAAGAGAATGTAAGTCTAGAGAGAACTGGCGCTCGGCGTGATTATATTTATTATGTCTCTTTATAACTTGTACATATGTAAGTATATTTATGTATATGTTATTGTATGTATATAAAGTAGGTATATGTTTCGTATTTATTTATTTATATTGCTTAGTATATTTATATTATAGTAATTGTGTATATTTCATCCGCTCAACTATCACACCTACCTTTTTTCTCTATTTGTTTCCTCTCTTCAGTTCGTTGCCTGGAAGAGATCGCCTATTGTGCCTTTTACACGTTGTTGTCTGTTTTTGTCATCCTATTTGTTTTATAGATGTGTGTGTATACAATAAAGAATATTATTATTATTATACAAGAGCCGTGGTGGCCGAGTGGTTCGAGCAGTTGCCTGCGACGTAAAGGTCGCAAGTTCGAATCCCGACTGTACCAATGAGTTTTTCTGAACTTAAGTACAGTGATAAGTCACACCACGAGCTTTACGGTGAAGGAAAACATCGAGAGGAAACCTGCATATGTCTGAGAAGAAATTCTAAGGCGTATGTATAGTCATGCTTGAATAACGGCGATGGACTCGCCATCTGTCATGTTGGCACCTAATATACCTCTGGCGGAAAGTGGGTGTTGCCTATACACCTCTGCCTACCCCTTCGGGGACCCTTGTGGGAAGGCGTGAGGATATATATATATTATTATTGTTATTAATATTCACCACCTTGAATGATCCTATTCATAGCACAGGCTACCTAACGTTTTGTCTACCTAATTCCTAAACAAATACGACGTCTCACACTAGGATACCGCACTTATCCTCGCATTTTCCTCATCTGACCACATTGGAATCATACTTTGGGAAGTCCAGCTATCGCAAAAAACACGGTCGAATGACTGGAAAGGTAAACCTCATGCAATCAAGTCATGTTTTTTGTGTATTACAATATCTGGGTTAGATTAGTGTGTGCAAGAAGAGGCAGAGGAAGGCCACGTTCCAACTACCTGGATCAAATCGATCGAACGCTCAAGGACGGGAACGTCAAGAGTACTCTAAACCGACGAGCGTGTATGAAGAGACTGACGAATGTGGACGAAGTGAGAGGTATGTAAGTCTAGAGAGAACTGTCGCTCTATACTCTCTGCCTACCCCGTTAGGCACTTGGCGTGATGATGTGTATGTATGCATATGTGTATGTATGTATGTATGCGTTAAATTAACATGATTCGGGATGTTTCAAATTCAAATCGAACACATGTGTATAGATAGCGCCATCCACGAAGACGCGCCCCACTATTCTTCCTCATAGTTTACAGTGTAAGTGTGCAACTTTCCACTAATGTTTGAGTATTATCGGTACACACTGATTACACGATTACATACTACAATTAATAGACTCGGGTCAAGCTCAGCAACCCGCGACCCCCTTTTTTTTTTAAAACAAGAGTGGCAAACAAGCATACGGCCCACCTGATAGAAAACGGTTACCGCAGTCTATTTACGCTTACAATACCGAAGTATCACTTGCGCGTTGCCACTCTGTGCTCGGAGAGTTATACTGTGTTGGCAGCATAATGGGACTAATCCCTCTGCTGCCAACACAATATAACAATCCTCCCCCCTCCCAAAGGAGCTCATTACTGGAAACCTTATTCACCACGTAGGAACACAACACAAAAAATCTTGTTATTTGGCTACGGACTTCTATAAGGTGGAGGTCCTGCCCCAGTCGGGCAGCTCCGAATTAGAACGGAAAACCCGTTATGCCCTCCCTCTCCCCCTTGACTAGAAATTGGTGGGGCGCGTCTTCATCTATACAGAACTCACACTCACTCGTCCTTCCTTCCTTCCTTAAAATATGAACTTTTATGACCTCAAGTCAAATCATCTTGGTTTTTATTTGAAGTAAACTTTGCTATGATAAAGGTTATAGGTATTTTAGATCAATATAAGAGATACCGAGCGGTCCATTTATCTTATCGAGGTATTTGAACTCAACACGTTGGGAGCACGTGGCATGTAGCGTGGTGCCGTGAATCGAGTGTTTGTGTTGCCAACAGCCAAAATTTAATAAAATATTATAAATGTGAAAGTTTGTGTGTATGTTTGTTCCTCTTTTAAGGAAAAACTACTGAACGAATTTGGATGAAATTTGGCACTAAGATAGATCATTTGCTGGATTAACGCATAGGATATCTTTTATACCTGATTAAAATCAGAAAAAAGCTAAAGTTTTCAACCAGGGAAACCGCAGGACACCAGTTTATTTATATATGTAGTTATAACTGCACGCCTTCTCACAAGGCCCCAATAAAGATATTTTTAAGTTGCGTACATTCGAAAATTATTAGATTCGAGTTAAAATTGGAAAACGCCCTTAAAATCCATAAAAAAACTAATCAAAAATGGAAAAGTCATTAAAATACTTAAAACTAAATAAATAAATGGGACAGTTCCACACTAATGGACCTAGTCCCAAATTAAGCAAAGCTTGTGTTATGGTAACTAGACAACGATATATTTACTTATATAGATAGATATATACTTAAATACATAGGACATCCAAGACTAAGGTACAAATATTCGTATTCATCACACAAATATCTGCCCTCAGCGGGATTCGAACCCGCGACCTCAAGTTTCGCAGTCAAGAGCTCTAGCCACTAGAGCAGACGGTCGTCAAACTAAGTAAGTATAGAAAGATTCATTGGCACAGTCGGCTTCCCAACTTGCAACCTTTGCGTTGCAGGCGACAAATCGAATCACTCGGCGGTCACCCCAGCTATCCGTTCTCTATGAAAAACATATTTTGTGGTCATTTCCTATCTAACAGAAGTACATAACCTTAATTGTCATTACTGAAGGACAATTAACCGCAAAATTACTTACGACTGGCTTCATAGTTATTCGCTTCGAAATATAACCGGTTCTTATAAATATTAAATATCAAAATAAATTATTAACACGCTATATACATCGTGTCATCCACGAGGACGCGCCCCACTATAACTCTAAAACTCTAACCACTAGACCAGGCGGCTGTCAAACTAGTTAAAAGTACTTAGTTACGTTTAAAAATACATTCAAAGACGTATGTATAATGGCTACGCCTTGAGAGAATCTTCGTGATGATATATAAGTATGCTCGTGATTGTTTACGGCGACAGACTCGCCATCTGTCACGACGGCACATTAATCTATATCACATGAAAACGGGGTATTGTTAGGGGTAAAACGCGATTGACCATACGTTTTGAATTTCATCTTAATCGTATGCAGGTTTCCTCTCGATTTATTGCCTGCATACATCTGTTCTCAGGAACTTTACGCCCATTACTTCCAAACCTTCAGTCGAATCCACTACTCCCTAGTAATTGAGCGTATTACAATGCCCATCGAACCGGTACAGTCAGGACCTTGACCAAATTACTATTTACAGACGACGCAACATAATAATTCTCTACAATTCCTATTGTCATACTTTTTCTGTATTTTTTTCTTGGAACCAGCGTACCCGACTGTACCAATGAGTTTTTCTGAACTTAAGTACAGTGATTCGACACACCACGAGCCTTACGGTGAAGGAAAACATCGAGAGGAAACCTGCATACGTTTGAGAAGAAATTCAAAGGCGTAAGTAAAGTAGTACTTGAGAAATGGCGATGGACTCGCCATCTGTCACTTTGGCACTTAAAATATGTCTCCGGCGGAAAGTGGGTGGTGGGTATTACCTACACAGCTCTGCCAACCCCTTGGGATACCCTTGTGAGAAGGCGTAAATGGAGGCTTGCACGGTGTATATTATGGGGCATCGCTCGCGCCCAGCAGGAATCATTCCGCACCCCCCCTATTCCCTCTATTTGATATCATGTTGGACACAATCTTATTCACATTAATTTATTAGTCAAATTAGTCGTTGAAAAATCACGTTTAGTTACGGCGCAGGACTAATGATGTGACCGCTATCTGATTTACTGTCATTGACAAAAAAAAAGATTGTGAGCTATGGAATTGTAGAGGTCGTTAAAGTTAAGTGTTAGCCTATTGGCGGCAAATGTGAATTGAATTGCGCCACAGATGTTATCTTTGGTACTGGAATATCCTCCGTAATACTTTGGTTGTACTACGATAGTACTAAATAACGACAATAAATAATCAATACAGATTAAACAGTGTCCAACGGCTATCTCGGTACATCGAATGTCATCAGAACAATTACGAAAACGGATTAACGAATGCGATAACATTTATAATAATATACATATTCGCATACATGATCATACAATTATCGAATATAGAACTGCAGTTCCATTTTTGAAAATTATACAATCTAGGGCAAAGAGCTCGTTTTTGAACGAATAGAATTTAAAATTCATCAAGTCTGGATGTCGCGCAGGTCGCATTTGAATTATTTATATTTTGAACCCTGAATGACCTGAAGAGTAAAGCTACGGTATACCACAGATTTTAATCTTGTTTGTAACTAGGTTCACAGATGTAATACCTTTTTTTTACTTATATGTTGCTATGTATATACCATATATTTGATAATGAAAATGTTCTTTATAGTACGATACAAGACTGATTGCATTCACACTAAAATTAATTAAAATGTTCCCAACTCCATTTAACTGCCGACAGACCGATTATTAAAAATTATAAAAAATACCATGATAGAGCTAAAATTTGCTACAACGTCTAATGAAACAATTAAAAATATACTTACATAAAAAAATCTAACATTGAATGACACAGCACAACGAAACTATGCAAAAAATATTTCGTAAAAATCTTGGTAGCGATCACGGTACACACATACGCTTCGATCGGCGATCGCCGTGCGACTGAAGTGACGTAACGTAATTCTGCCGGTCTTTTGAAGTGTATACCTACTTCGGACTGATACGTACAATACGACACACAAATTATTTAAGTACTAGCTGTGGCCGCGACATCGTCCGCGTGGAATTTACCAAAAAAATGTTGTTCAGATTCTAAAATAAAAGTAGCCTACGTTACTCCTTTTTACATCAGCTATCTGCCAGTGAATCGGTCAGTCAAAATCGGCCCAGCCGTTTCAGAGATTACCCGGTACAAACAGACAGAAACACAGACAAAAATTATAAAAAAAATATTTTGGTATATGTACCGTGTATACATCCATATGCATTTAGTAAAAAGCGGTAATTTTAATATTACAAACGGACACTCCAACTTTATTTATTTGTCTAAATGATACATGACCGTATTGCGCTCTGAGAATCAGCATGGCAATCCACGTGCCGCGCCAATCTTTTCAACTTTTCGCGCGTCGTTGATCAACGTTTTTTATCGTTTTTTTTTAGCTTTAACCTCAAGTGACTGTTGGCCCTTGTTTTTTGAGTTTTTTTTTTTTAGATTTATAAGTAATTTAATAAAGAAGACCTGACTTTTGCCATAGACAAAATGCCCTCATTAACAAATCATTAACATGAGAATCCATCCGTCACGTTGGCATCTAAAACATTTTTTTGGCGGAAAATGGGTGTGTGGGTACTATCTATACACCCCTACCCATTTGGGGACCCTTATGAGAAGGCGTAAAGATTGTATAAGAAGACTAGCGTTTCAAAGTTAATTTTAATGGACGTGATTATCAAAAGGACATGGTACCTAAAAAAGTCATGCATATGTTGGCAGACTGCCAGTGTCACAAGACTATGACAGGTTATCTTGATAAAACGTGCACAAAGATAAAATTTTGCACGGACCTCCTGCCAGTGAGTAAATTTATCATTGCCATTATACGTTTTTGCACATTCATCGTGGTGCGACAAAAAAATAGTCTTGCCTTGCTAAGAGTTGTTTTATAATAGGAGACTAGCAGTGCTTCGTGTGTTTACCCGTTTTATTATCCACTAATATATAATCGATTTACGAGTTTAGTCAAACCACGAGGTTTAGGGTGAATGGAAACATCGAGAGGAAACCTGCATACGTCTGAGAATAAATTCAAAGACCTATGTGTAGCTGTGCTTGAGCAACGGCGATGGAGTCGCCATCTGTCACGTTAGCACCTAAAATATATCTCTGGCGGAAAGTAAGTGTGTGGGTACTACACATACACCCTGAGGCCAAAGGCCCTGGGGCCTTAAATAGTAAACTATTTAAAATCGTTTGTTCCGTATTCGACGTTCGGGCCCTAGTCTATTTATTGCCCCAGGGCCTTTGGTTACCTAGCTACGTCACTGTATATGTATGTACTCCTGAGATTAGCAGGTTAAAAAAACAAACTGCCTCTTTATACATTTCCTAAAAAAGCCGTGGTGGCCGAGTGGTTCGAGCAGTTGCCTGCGACGCAAAGGTCGCAAGTTCGGATCTCGACTGTACCAATGAGTTTTTCTGAACTTAAGTACCTACAGTGATTAGTCACACCACGAGCTTTACGGCGAAGGAAAACGTCGAGAGGAAACCTGCATACGTCTGAGAAGAAATTCAAAGGCGTATGTATAGTCGTGCTTGAGTAACGGCGATGGACTCGCCATCTGTCACGTTGGCACCTAATATACCTCTGGCGGAAAGTGGGTGTGTGGTTATTACCTATACACCTCTGCCTACCCTTTCGGGGACCCTTGTGGGAAGGCGTGAGGATATATTATTATATTACTATAGATAATGTCTGACACAATAGGTCGCCGATCAAATATCCGGTGTCTTTATAATAACATGTGATCGACAGATCCGATTCATCTCGGTGGTGAGATAATGCCCGACTTCCACAGGGCATCCTCCAATTGAATAAACTCAGATCACAGTTTATAAACACTTCAAGATATTATTAAATCACGTGTAATTGATATTAACGCACTAAAACGAACTTGTGTTGGTCATATATAGTTTTTTCCAAACTATTCCGTTGGCTGATTGACGAATGGAATATACAATACGAAAGTGTGTGCAAGAAGAGGCAGAGGAAGACCACGTTCTAACTACCTAGATCAAATCGATCGGGCGCTCAAGGACTGGAACGTCAAGAGAACTCGAAACCGGCGAGCATGTATGAAGAAACTATACTAGAACTAGACTAGAAGATACTGTGAAATACATATCATTATATTTACTAAATTTGCCGTAAAAAAAGCCGTGGTGGCCGAGTGGTTCGAGCAGTTGCCTGCGACGCAAAGGTCGCAAGTTCGAACCCCGACTGGTCCAATGGGTTTTTCTGAACTTATGTACATTGACTAGGCACACCACGAGCTTTACGGTGAAGGAAAACATCGAGAGGAAACATGTACACGTTTGAGAAGCCATTCAAAGCCGTGCTCGAGAACCGGCGATGGACTCGCCATCTGCCACGTTGGCTTCTAAAATATATCTCCAGCAAAAAGTGGGTGTGGGTACTACCTACCCTTTCGGGGACCGTAGTAAAGGTCAAACATCATTCAGCCTTTCCCTGCCCCACTATTTCCTTTTCGAGGCATATTCAGTTCGTTGTTATCTTCACAGTTGTCTTTAGCGTCATCGACCTTACAATGTTGTGATTGTCTCTCAAGTTACACAACCATGATATACGATTTGACCTCTTATTGTCTACTTCTGTGCGTGATACTCATATTAATGACTTTCATTAACTTGTCGTCATGTGTATTAAGGCGAATATTGCTTTTACTTATTTTTTTTAATTTTCTGTGTATCTTCAGGTGGATTCGAGAATTGTTTACATTCACAATTGGACCCGATAGGTGGGACTACGATCGTGTTCAGGAAATTACCTTTTTTATACGGGAGAAGCTGGGCGGGACAGCTAGTGTATTAAATATATCATCACCATATCGTCACGCCGAGTCCCTAAGGGGGTAGGCAGAGAGTATAGAGCGCCAGTTCTCTCTAGACTTACATCCACATTCAGCAGCCTCTTCACGCAAGCTTATCGGTTTCGAATACTTTTGACGATCCCATTCTTGTGCGTTCGTTCAATTTGATCAACAATGTAAAGATCGCAATTTGACAGCGAAAGAGCCTTCTTTTTTTTGTCAAGTCTTAGTAGTGGTCTTAAGTCCACAGGCATTCCGCCTCTTAACTGTCAGGCGCCGTTAAAATGTAACAATCGGTTAAAGTGACCGATGACCGCACACCATGCTGTAGTTATCGGTGGTCAGCACTTAATGAACCTTATCTCCGGAGAGTGCAACGTCTTATCTATTTATTCTCACTCATATTATATATATAAATATGTATATACATATCCTCACGCCTTCCCACAAGGGTCCCCGAGTGGGTAGGCAGAGGAGTATAGGTAGTACCCATACACCCACTGAGAGATCTCACTCCAGCAGAGATATATTTTAGGTGCCAACGTGATAGACGGTGAGACCATCGCCATTACTCAAGCACGACTATATATATCTCGATGTTTATGTGTGGGTATTACCTATTCACCTCTGCCTACCCTTTCGGGGACCCTTGTGGGAAGGCGTGAGGATATTATTATTATTATGAAAACTAATTTTACGCGGGGCAAAGCTAGTCTGCACTAAAGAAAACAGCCAATTGGATTGGGTCCTAATCAACGTTTTAGGGCATACATCTAATCGAATAGAACCTTTTTTTTTTATATACAACAAGAGTGGCAAACAAGCATACGGCCCATCTGATGGGAAATGGTTACCGCAGCCTATTTACGCTCACGATACTGAAATATCACTTGCGTGTTGCCACTCTGTGTTCGGAGAGTTATAGTGTGTTGGCAGCATAATGGGTTTAATCCCTCTGCTTCCAACACAATGTAACAAAACCCCTCCCCAAGGAGCTTATTACTGGAAACCTTATTCAACGCGTAGGAACACAACACAAAAAATGGTGTTATTTGGCTACGGACCTCTATAAGGTGGAGGTCCTGCCTCAGTCGGGCAGCTCCGAATTCGAACGGGAAACCCGTTATGCCCTACCTCTCTTACCTTAGCCAGTGATGGTATGACGATCATTATTATGACCATTAGCTCTACTGTTTGCGTTCATGTTACCATGGCAACGAATCGACCAACAACGACGGTATACACACAACTACAATAAAATCATCAAGTCACATATCACATTCATAGTGGTTTTCAGTTTAATTGTTTCAAGTAGGAATTCTATAACATCTCTTTCTTCCCCAGGAAGAGAGTGAATTAGTGTTAATGTCTGCGACACAGTTTTATACTACTGCAGGCATTATCGCACATTTATTTGCAACTCTGTACCTGATATCCTCACGCCTTCCCACAAGGGTCCCCGAAAGGGTAGGCAGAGGTGTATAATACCCACACACCCACTTTCCGCCAGAGGTATATTAGGTGCCAACGTGACAGATGGCGAGTCCATCGCCGTTACTCAAGCACGACTATACATAATAATAATAATATAATAATAAAGCCTTTATTTAAAAAAAAAATCCATGACTACATATACTTGTTCATAAATAACTATATTTATCGAGGTGAATGTCATGGCCCCCTTCGGGTATATGCCTCCTCCAAATGCCCCCACTTCTTCCTATCCTTAGCTGTCTTCATCCAGTTTACTCCCGCCAACTCGAGTATATCGTCCATCCAGCGAGCCTTTGGTCTGCCCCTTTGTCTTTTGCCTTCTGGACCTGCCCATTTTGTAACTCGTTTTGCCCATCTTTCTTCAGAAGAACGGGCGATGTGTCCTGCCCATTTCCACTTCAAACGCTGTGTGTGTTGTGATGCGTCTATCACTTTGGTTTTGTGTCTGATTATTTTGCTGTTTACTTTGTCGATGGTCTTGATGCCAAGGATGCTTCTCTCCATAGCCCGTTGGCAGGTACGTATTCTTGACAAGGTGTTTTTATTAACTATCCAGGTTTGGGCACCGTACGCTAAGCAGGGCAATAGACTCGAATCCAGCACATTTTTCTTTAATTTTATTGAAAGTTTTGATTTTAATATTTCTTTGTAGCTCCAGATTTTTTTCCAGGTCATGTTGATTCTCCTATCTATTTCATCTAGATGTCTTGTGTTTTTAAATGATATTAGTTTTCCGAGGTAGATATAGCTCTCTACATATTTTATAGGTGCTTTATTTAATAGTATGGGATTCTTCGTACCGTTTGTGGCTACCTTTGTTTTTGAGGTGTTTAGTTGTAGACCTATATTTTCGCTAACAGCGCTTAGTTCTGTCAGCATTTCCTCTAGTTGTTTTGATGTCTTAGCGAAATCGTAGGTTACTGAGGTTTTTTCCTTCTATAGGTATTCCTTTTTTTGTCCCAGTCTAGGTCTTCTATACTAATATTATAAAGAGGAAAGATTTGTTTGTTTGTTTGTTTGTAATGAATAGGCTCCGAAACTACTGGACCGATTTCAAAAATTCTTTCACCTTTGGAAAGCTACATTATCCCCGAGTAACATAGGCTATATTAAATTGGACCCGATAGGTGGCGCTGCGATCGAGTTTCAAGAATTTTACCTTTTTACCCGGGCGAAACTTTCTGTGTGTTTCTGTGTCTTAAGCTAGATTTGAGAATGGTTTAGATTTACAATTGGACCCAATAGGTGGCGCTGCGATCGTGTTACGGGCAATTTAACTTTTTCACCCGAGCGAAGCTGGGCGGGACAGCTAGTTCATTATATTTTGTAATGCAGCTATGAAGATTTTTGGTGATAGCGGGTCTCCTTGCTTCACACCTCTACTGATATTAAATTCTGGGCCTAGTCTGTCTAGTTTGACGCGGCTTGTACTTTTTCTATATGTATCCTTGAGAATGTTGATGTATGGAAGATTTTGATGCTCTAATGCATCCCAGATACTCTTATGTGAAATGGAATCGAACGCTTTCGCGTAGTCGACATATGCTATGTATAGGTGTTTATTATACTCAAGATACTTTTCTATTACTTGTTCTAGGGTGTGTAAGTGGTCAGTTGTTGAGTACCCATGACGGAAACCTGCCTGTTCCACTGGTTGGTTCTGTTCTATAGTTGTCTCTATTCTTTTTTCCAGGCACATTGCAAATAGCTTATACATTGTTGGTACGACTATACATAAGCCTTTGAATTCCTTCTTCTGTACCTTAATAAATATAGTGTTACGATGGAAGGTTCTGGAGGGCTTGCCTTGTTCTTGCTTTGTGAAAGCCATGCCAAACAACAACACTTAGCCGGAAATATAGACAAAAGGATGCAATTAAGAAAGTACGTAAACAACTTGTTTACGTCACCCGGCCATTGTTCTTCGGATGCATTTAAATGGCTATTCCATGAAAGCCTTAATGGCGGTCTAGAACCTTCCACCGATATCTAGAATATCGTACCGGTGCCATATATAAGGCGGTACCCGATGGGCACAGTTAGTTCAGTTTAGAGAGTTAGTCCAGTGAGAAGTCTAGTCAGTTGAGTTCAGTGCGAGTGATCACAAGTGTTTTATCAGTGACTATAGTGAGTGTACAGTGTTAGGGAAGTATTTCAGTGTCTAGTGTTTACTGTGTTTTACTAGTACTGTGTTATAGTGAATAGTGCTATAGTGATAGTGTACTGATTTATCGTACAAGTTTCCGGAATTATTCAGTGTAATAGAATAAAGTGTCGTTAAAGTGCATCAACCGGCTATCATTAAATTATCCCGAACCCCAGCTCGTAACAATTGGTGTCAGAAGTGAGGGATAATTATGCCGGTTCTACCAAAAGACGACACTCCGGGAACTCGTACTAGGAGTCAAGGGCGCCAGTTGGAGGCTGCTCAAAGGCGCGAAGGTCCATCCCAGGCAGTGCAACAAGAGCAGCAGGCCGCGGAATCGACGGCCACTGGCGATGCTAGGAATGCACCGCAAACGAATCCTCAAGTTCCAGCTACCATGGACGTAGCTGCAGTCATGGCGTTGGTAAAGGGGATGGAGCGACGTCAGGATGAGCAAATGCAACGTCAGGAAGAGCAAAAGCGACAGCTTCAAGAGCAGCTGACGCGCGATAAAGAAGAGCAAATGCGACAGCTTCAAGAGCAGCTGACGCGCGATAAAGAAGAGCAAATGCGACGTCAGGAAGAACGTCAGGAAGAGCAAATGCGACGTCAGGAAGAACGTCAGGAAGAGCAAATGCGACAGCTTCAAGAGCAGCTGACGCGCGATAAAGAAGAGCAAATGCGACGTCAGGAAGATCGTCAGGAAGAGCAAATGCGACAGCTTCAAGAGCAGCTGACGCGCGATAAAGAAGAGCAAATGCGACGTCAGGAGGAACAAACCCATCTCCTCAAGGAGCTGAGTGTGTATATCGGAAAAGAACTGACAGCAGTCAAAGAAAAGGTGCAACATCAGGGGACTCGCATAACAGACGTCGAGAACAGGATTGACAAAATTGAAGCCCAGATAGCCGTAATACAGAAGACGTTGGGGGCCCTGACATCCGGAAAAGGCATTGTCGCTCCGGTAACCACATTCTCGATGCGAGGATTTAAAGTGCCGCCATTCGATGGAAAATCTTCATGGTCAGCATACAAAGTCCAGTTCGAAGCTGTTGTTAAAGCCAACGGATGGAATGAAGCACAAGCTCTGACTGCGCTCACACTGGGACTACGTGATCAGGCCTTAACTATATTGGAAGCCGTTGGGAAGGATGTGACCTATGAACAACTACTCGAAGCTTTGGAGTCTCGCTACGGTGATGCACATTTGGAGCACGTATTTCGTGCCCAGTTGAAGGACCGAACCCAACGTAGCGGGGAAAACTTGCAACAATGGGCTCTGGAAATCGATAAGCTTGTACGCAAAGCGTACCAGTCAGCGCCTACGTTCATAGCAGGATACCTGGTCCAAGCTTTCATCGACGGAATACGTGACCTGGAAATACGAGCTGCTGTCAGGCTTGGACATCACGAAAGCCTCAAGGATGCTTTGGCTCATGCCCTGGAAGTTGAGGCAGCACGTCAAGATTATCGGTCCCATCGAATCCGGGAAGTGATAACACCTATCCGAGATAGTCGACCGAAATTTAGTCCTCGGTGCTTCCATTGTGGTGAAAAAGGCCACCTGAAATTTAACTGCCCAGATAGAGCAAGCCGAGACGGGACCAACATAAAAGCAAGGGCTACGTGGCGAGTAGCGGATGATTTTAAAGGAGCCCCAAGACTATTGAACTCTCAAGCCTACGACAGAGGTAAATCTCACGGAAACGCAGACGCATTATCAAGAAGATCTTGCTCAGATGACTACAAACATTGTGCAAGGAAAGAAATGAAAGAGACTGTACCCATTAGAATGCTGCGAACAAATGATTGGAAGGAAGCGTTACGAACAGCGCAACGAAAGGATCTCGATATCAGGCCAATTAAGGAAAAGATGAAGACCCGTTGTAATAAATATCTTAGCAGTCCTGGATTCAGCGAGGGATCCCTGGTGTGGCTTCACAATCCAGTACGCAAGAAAGAAAGATTTTCGAAGCTACAGGCAAGATGGGATGGACCATACCGGATTGTCACTAGGATCAACGATGTGACATATCGGATACAAAAGGGACCACGAGGAGCTCCGAAGGTCGTCCACGTCGATCGATTGGCGCGCTACCATGGGTCTAGCGATGCTCGGGACGAGCATGTCTAAGGAGGGGGCAGTGTTACGATGGAAGGTTCTGGAGGGCTTGCCGTGTGAAAGCCATGCCAAACAACAACACTTAGCCGGAAATATAGACAAAAGGATGCAATTAAGAAAGTACGTAAACAACTTGTTTACGTCACCCGGCCATTGTTCTTCGGATGCATTTAAATGGCTATTCCATGAAAGCCTTAATGGCGGTCTAGAACCTTCCACCGATATCTAGAATATCGTACCGGTGCCATATATAAGGCGGTACCCGATGGGCACAGTTAGTTCAGTTTAGAGAGTTAGTTCAGTTGAGAGAGTCAGTTCAGTCAGTTGAGTTCAGTGCGAGTGATCACAAGTGTTTTATCAGTGACTATAGTGAGTGTACAGTGTTAGGGAAGTATTTCAGTGTCTAGTGTTTACTGTGTTTTACTAGTACTGTGTTATAGTGAATAGTGCTATAGTGATAGTGTACTGATTTATCGTACAAGTTTCCGGAATTATTCAGTGTAATAGAATAAAGTGTCGTTAAAGTGCATCAACCGGCTATCATTAAATTATCCCGAACCCCAGCTCGTAACAATAGAGATGGACTCAAATAAATAAAAATAAGTGTACAATTTTATCATTTCTCCCACGAGTCAGGCAGAGGACAGGGAGGGCAAGATATTGATTTGTATGTTTATGGAATAAAATGTATTAATTATTTATTTATTTAACCACTGCTTATATAAGTTGTAAGAGAAATATTAATAAATGATAAAATGTTTACCACAAGGAAGTGACACGGGAAAATCGTTTGCGATCAAAAATATAAAATAATAAAAATAAATAAAAACGTTTATTCAAGCACAGAATGCACACGCCGAAAATAACATAATTGCTTATTAACTAATTAGGATATACTTACAGCTAAACAGAAAACAGTAACAAAGCAAAAGTGAAGAGTAAAATTGTGAAATAAGAATGTAATAAAAAAACATTGCCAGGGGTTCTCAAATTAGGCTAGGCCTGTCTCTTGAGAAACCAGTTTATTTTATGTTTGGGTTAAAAGTTCACTATTAAGTGAATCTGTGTGGTAAATTCTGTTGTGCGGTGTGCTTAGAAAAGAAATCATAATGCATTTCTGCGTAAAGGAAAGGCGTATGTATGTATATAGGTAAAATAAAGATATTATAAAAAGAATGGTATTGATGACATTTCTTAACAATAAAATTGTACATTGCGATTTGAGTGGTGCGTAAGTGTACTGCTAAAAGGATAAAGAAGGTTTTCGGTTTCATCATAGTTAAGGCTAAGTAAAAATGTTTTAATAATAGCTTGAGCTTGGTTTACTGTGCTTTCTTTGATGTTACAGTATATGAGAACAGAATTGTATATATTTAAATAAGCAATTCTGGGGAAACGCTTAGCAAAATTGGTTTTAGTTGTGGGAACAGGTATTCGGAAAACTCTCTTCCTACATAGTTCAGTATAGGATGCAGACTTGAGAACGGTTTTGTGTGCCTGAATACAAGCTGACAAAATATAAAGTTGACGAACACGTAAAACTTTAATCTCTTTATAGAGCTGATCCGTGGAAAACCTGAAGCTCTTGTTTAGAATTCTTTTAAGCAAAGCGCGCTGAGCTCTTTCCAAGTTTAGAAGGGTACTTTTAGCGGCATTACCCCATATGTTAATGCAATATGAAATAACTGACTGGCAGGTAGCAAAATATACAAGCTTAAGTGTATTTAAATCAGCACAACTCCGTAGCTTAGACAATACTCCAGATAGTTTGCGTACTCTGTTGGCTAAAGCGCCAATATGTGAATCAAAAGCAAGTCGTTCGTCTAGTAGTATACCTAGATATTTGATGACATTTGTGCGTTGGATAATATCGCATTGGCATGTGAAAGAAGATGAAGAACTGGTAGGTGAGCAAGAATGAAGCTTTAAGTTTATTAGTGATTGCGGTGAAGATGCTGAAGTTTTGTGAAAGCATATGAATTTGGTTTTATTTGTGTTTAGCGTGAGAAGATTTTGTTGCAGCCACTTTGTTACAACTTTCATACCTTCTTCGGCTACAGCTTGAGTGTGAGCCCAGTTTTTTCCACGGAACAAAATGGCTGTATCGTCAGCATAGCAAATTACTTCGGATGATTGTAAATTTAAGTAATGGATGTCATTCATGTATATGAGGAAGAGAGTTGGACCGAGAATACTACCCTGAGGTACTCCGTATTTTATAAGCATAACATTACTTTTGTGTTCTTCTACTTTAACAAACTGCTTTCTGTGAGAGAGATAGCTTTTAAACCAGTTTAGGGCTACGCCACGAATGCCTAAAATTTCCATTTTTCTTAGCAGTATTTGTATGGAAACGCTATCGAAGGCCTTAGCCAAATCTAGAAATACACCAATACAGGAATACCCATCATCCAATAAGGAAGATGTTAGGTTACAGACAAGACTAGCTGCATCTTGGGTCGACTTTTGTCTACGGAACCCAAACTGTCTTTCAGAAAGCAGAAGTTGCTCTTCAAGAAAAGATACCAAGCGCTTGTTTATAATCTTTTCCAAAAGTTTTGAGAAGACGCTTAGTAAAGAAATTGGTCTATAGTTGCTAGCAATATCTCTTGGACCATCCTTGTGTATTGGAGGTACAGAGGCAATTTTCCAGACTGAGGGGAAGCACCCAGTGGATAGACTTTGATTAAAGATGTATACAAGTGGGGATATGAGTTGTTTACTTATTGTTTTGATTAATTGATTACTGAGATTATCCATACCTGGAGCACTATCAGGCTTAAGGAGATTTATTAAGGAATTTATTTCAATTTCGTCTGTCGGATATAAAAAAAGGGAACTTAGGGAGCCATTTGGTATTTTTACTTTAGAGACTAGAGTATCTACAGTTTCATTAGTTTTAGATAATATGTTATTTGCCAAGTTTTCACCTACAGTGGAGAAGAACTTATTACACAGATCTAAGGAGGTGGTAACATTGTCTGTACAAGTTGTCAAGTCTTTTGAGTGGTTTTCTTTTGACTTAATATGACAGATCGATTTTATGTTAGACCACAATTTTTTTGGATTTTGTCTAGTATCAGTTAGAGCTTTCTTATCATAATCGTTCTTTATTTTGCGCAGTAGGTCGTTACAAAAATTTCTGTATCTTCTATACGATATATGTACATACTAGCAGACCCGGCCACGCATTGCTGTGGCTAAGGTTTATATTATACTAGCTGTGGCCGCGACTTCGTCGACGTGGATGGCTTTTTTGTCTTTCTTAAAAAAAAAAATTTTTCAATAAAAAGTATCCTATGTTACTTCTAATACCTCCAAGAATATGTGTACAAAGTTTCATGATGATCGGTTAAGTAGTTTTTACGTGAAAGCGTAACAAACAAACTTACATTCACATTTATAATATTAGTAAATATTTACCTATTATACATACCTATTCTAAATATCAAGGTTAATAGATAGATGAAGGAAAACACGACGAAATCAACGTTTAAATAAGATTGATGATTAAACTTGTCGTATTTTGGAGGGCTTCCAGGTTGGGAATGTCCAAGGATTCTTAATAACCCACAATATTTGTATTTGATCTTCTATCTGCTAATAGAGGTCTAAAGATAATGTCGGCTTTTGTCGTAGGTCGGCTAAATAATTATAATATTTTTGTAAAATCGCGGTGGCCGAATGGATCGAGAAATCGCATGCAACCCAAAGATAGCAAGTTCGAATCCTAACTAAACTAATTAGTTCTTTATTCGATATGTGAATTAATCTAACGAAACTTACATATAACATATCTATATAACTATTTAGAGTATAAGGAAATTATACAATTAATATTTATACCTACATTTATATATAAAAGCCGTGGTGGCCGAGTGGTTCGAGCAGTTGCCTGCGACACAAAGATCGCAAGTTCGAAACCCGACTGTACCAATGAGTTTTTCTGAACTTAAGTACAGTGATTAGTCACACCACGAGCTTTACGGTGAAGGAAAACATCGAGAGGAAACCTGCATACGTCTGAGAAGAAATTCAAAGGCGTATGTATAGTCGTGCTTGAGTAACGGCGATGGACTCGCCATCTGTCACGTTGGCACCTGATATACCTCTGGCGGAAAGTGGGTGTGTGGGTATAACGTATACACCTCTGCCTATCCTTTCGGTGACCCTTGTGGGAAGGCGTGAGGATATATTATATTATTATATTTATTATCTTCCTTTCAAGGGTCCCCGAAGATGTAGGCAGAAGTATCCACAGACCCACTTTACTGCGCAAATATTTTCTGAGTATGTATTAGAATCATATTGTTGAATTTAATATCTTATAAAGTTTTATCAAATTCGCATTTATCTGTTATCATTCGAGTGTCATACTTCCTTGAACTAATCATGTGCGAATACAAAAATATATTTGCAAGAGATAAGGGGGACGACACTATCTAGTGGATATTGCTATCTCAATCGGTGTTTTCACGTGGCGAACCGACTGAGTCACAATGTTATCATTCTCATTGTGTTATCACTTCAATAGTTTATGGATGGGAAAAATCGATCACGAGGCGGGATGGATTCGACGCCCTGAGAGAGCTCCTGACGGCGAAACTTGAGGTGGCTGGTTCGATTCCAGCCGAGGGCAGATATTTGTGTGATGAACATGAGTATGTAGGTGTGTGGGTACTATAGTCGTGCTTGAGTAACGGCGATGGACTCGCCATCTATCACGTTGGCACATAAAATATGTTTAAGGCGGAAAGAAGGTGTGCGGTACTACCTATACACCTCTGCCTACCCCTTTGGCCCTAATACAGACACTTGGGTTAACTGTAGATATGTAATACTTTAATCTATTTTTCGTGACGACATCCATACCGCTATCACACAAAATGGCGATAGGCTTATGGAGATTAGATTCGCGGATTTCGTAATACGCAAGCAAATTAGTCAACTCTGGGACTGAGCCTCACCATCTTTTTAAAGAGGTCTCGCGTCGTCTAATCGAGACCTCTCGTGACAGGCTGGAACATATCTCGCTCAGAGAATCAGCATTGCTACCCAGCGAGGCAATGCTGCTAGTCTTATTGGCACGTTGCCTCGGGATACCAATTTGGGGCAAATATGTTATCTGTTAGTTTCAAATGTTCTTTGTAAATACTGTTAATTGTTGTTATTGTAAATAATGGCGCCATTGTGCTTTTTCACTTAGCTACTCACCAGGATCCCCAAAGTCTTAGACAAGAGGTGTAACACATAGTAGTCATGTAGAAACATAGTTAACGGTTAATTTATAGAATAGGTACCACATACATTCCATTTTTAAATTCAAATATGTTCCTCATTTTAATTGGCTAGACAATGTTCAGACACCGCATAAAAATTTCAAACAACTTTGACCTTTAATCTCGCATTCATGAAACATAAAATCCCATGTACAATTCTGTTTCAGTGCACATATGTGAGCCATTCAAATTCCAACCCACTGAAGGAATCAATAAAGCATAAGTTCATATAACTGTGTGTTGAACTTGGCCGAGCGCCATCTGTTATGCAATGAAGTTACCTACACTTAATATTGTTTTTTATTCAGCTGGTTCTTTTGCAATACAGCATAAAAATGTTGGCGTTTTGCATGTCACTTGATATATCCTGACCCTGACAAGACCTGAATCTTGTCAAATAACTGATCTGACCAGACGGTAGCTCTAGTCCAGTGAGTGTCCAAGTCCGATTCCCACTGGCCGATTCATGTGATTAACACAAACATTTTAAGCAATCTTCGGTGTTTAATGTGTACATCCTACAATTATTATTATTATTAATGCTAAAGCGACAATTATTATCACTAAATCACGCAAGAGCAGCTGAACGGAATTGGATAAAATTTGGCACAGAGATAGATTATTAAGCTGGAGTGACATATTGAACAATTGACAAAGTGAAGTGCACCTTTTTCGACGTTTTATAAGTGCCCACCTAGGACTATGTGAAATAAAAATATTTTGATTTGATTTGAACAATATTACATCGCAGAAAAATCTCCCCTTCAATAAAATCAAATCTATGTATATCATCATCTAGTTGCCATAGTATAAGCTTTGCTTAATTCGGGACTTATCAACTTGTGTGGAATTCCCCGGTGTATTTTTTTATACTGTAATTATCCCTTCTGAAGATGGCGGTTTCCTCTTAAGGTTGTAATAAGAGAAGGCCAAGTGCACTACAGAGATACAACCTAGTGTTGCGTACTACTCTACTATAGATTATTATTATATAAGCATGTAATTCTAATATATGCCTAATGATTTGAAAAGAGTAACCATGTAGTTTCTTGCCGGTTCTTCTCCATGGAAGCGACCAACCCGAACCGTGCACCTTTTTCGACATTTTATAAGTGCACCTAGGCCTATGTGAAATAAAAAGATTTTGATTTGATTTGATTTGAACGCATTAATTAAAACTATAAAACGCAAACGAATACTGAGCTCACATTATCGTTAGCACACTCGTTATTAAAGTCTTTTCTCAAACAAAAGAGGATCGAAGTCTTTTGAAATCTGGCGCTGAGCAGCAGTTGTGTTAGTGAGTGTGTATGAGATAGAGAATGAGAAAGGAGGAGTGGGAATGTCTTAATATTAAAGTCTGTATCTCTGGACATCAATCACGCAAAAACAGATGAATGGATTTGGCCGTGATTTCACACTTAGACCGCGCTTAGCTCATATCACATACAAAAGAAAAGAGTAACCATGGTGTTTCTCGCCGGTTCTTCTCCATGGAAACGAACAACTTCGGGTTGTTCGTTTCCGTGCATCTTTTTCGACGTTTTATAAGTGCCGATCTAGGCCTATGTGAAATAAAAAAATTTCGATTTTGATTTAGAAGTCATTCTTACTCGTTTTGTGACAGGACGGACGTTAGGGTCCAGTCGTTTGGCTACGGAACCCCGAAAAGCAAGTTTATAAATAGACCTCATTCTCGTAAAGTCCTCGACCCTGTTCTAATGCCCTCCATCTCGATACGCTTCTATGACCACGACAAACGAGGATGGAAATACATGCCTAACTAATTGTTGGTATCTTGTTATTTATTTTAAATGCCTTTACATCAAGGACGGGAACCTCAAGAGTACTCGAAACCGACGAGCATGTATGAAGAGACTGAGAGAACTGGCGCTCTATACTCTCTGCCTACCTTGTTAGGGACTCGGCGTGATGATATGATGAGGTTATGACCCGAGTCTATTAATTGTAGTGTGCGTGTGCACTCATAGGTAATCAGTGTGTACCGATATAGAGGAATAGTGGGGCGGTATATCGTTGTCCAGTTACCATATCACAAGCATTGCTTAGTTTGGGACTAGGTCAATTTGTGTGGAATTAAAATCAAATCAAATCAAAATATTTTTATTTCACATAGGCCCAGGTGGGCACTTATAAAACGTCGAAAAAGAAGCACGGTTCGGGTTGGTCGCTTCCATGGAGAAGAACCGGCAAGAAACCTCATGGTCCAAGTTATTATAATATGTATTGTAATATGTGTATTGTTACGTAACGCTAATGACTGACAATTAGATCATAATGTTTTTATTACGTAATAACAATTAACTAAGTGATTAGTTTCGATTAAATTGTTATAAGATCTCTCAACATATTTAATATGCATTTAGAGATAACTGTTATTTTAATAGTACAAACAGACACTTCACGTTAAGCAGCCCCTATAGCCGTCGCCGTAACATGTCATCATATATCATCATACTGCATATCATTATCATGCATCATGCATAATCATTGTTTCGCCGTTTCTTCTCCTGACAGGTATTTTTTCTTGGAAACGGTGGTAACTTTAGTTTATATTAAACGTGACGTTCAATAAGTGTTCCCTGTGTCCCTTACGTTGAATAAAATATTTTGATTTAGATTTTCTTTTTTTGATCATGCTACTACATTTATAGATAGTGCGATCCACGAAGACGTGCTCCACCAATTACTAGTCGAGGGGGTCGCCGGATGCGGGGAGTATGACCCGAGTCTATTAATTGTAGTGTGCGTGTGCACTCATAGGTAATCAGTGTGTACCGATAATACTCAAACATTAGTCGAAGGTTGCACACTTACACTATTAACTATAGGGAAGAATAGTGGGGCGCGTCGTTGTGGATGGCACTATCTATATAAGGTAGCCAAAACTAGGCTGACCACTCGCAAGTCCTTCGGCCCGTTTCAACCAGTCTTACCACTAACACCCTACATACGAATCATGACGCCGAGTCCCTCTCGAGATCTTTTAGCGTTTATGCTACCCAATAACTATAATTTGTCTGGCATTACTTTCGGAAAAGTAATCTGCAGACCATAGGCCTCTTTCGCTTCACGTTAGGGCACAGTCTACCAACTCTGTCATAATAGTCAGCGTCTCAATCATTGCACCAACGAGCCTTTGAATCTAACAATGCATTGCTGTGATAAACACACTGCATTTTACTATAACAATGAATGTCAACTGTGGCTTTCCTAACACCAAAACATGTCTAGTATTTACATTACAATACCAGCTGTTGCAACAAGTATGGCAATTTCATTACCATAGACACACTAGGGTTTGGTGTTTTTGGTATTTACTATATATAATTTTTTTATGATCAAAATGTACAAATTGGAAGATGAAATAATTTTAAAAATAATTTATATGAATATTTTTTCCAAGTAATATGTTTTGAAGTGAGAGTGGTCTGTAGGTATGGAGAGAACTAAACAGTACTCTTTCTGCATACCCCTCCATGGTGTAATGATAAAAATAAAAGCAGGATGTATGCCCCTTTACCACGGTTAGGTATCAGCTGTAGGCTCAAGAGGATCTGATGCTCTGGACGAAATTCCTTTCTGTTTGCATAAATGCAATATCTAATATCTACAACTTTTGCAATGACACTTGATAAATACATACAAACATACATACATATATAACATTATGCATGGTGTTGGCAGGGATAATAGAGCACCAGTTCTCTCTAGACTTGCAACAGTACTTTAGAGTAGTGGCAAGCTTGTATGAAGAGCCTGATGAATGTGATGAAGCAAAGGAGTTATGCTGAAAAAGTAGTACTAAGAAAATGGTATTTCCACACAATGGATAGTGTGAATGGTAACATATAGGGTAAACAATATTATCTTGGGGGACAGCTCCAATGTGCATTGTTTTATATCCCAAATATCACTCTTAAATATTGAATACCCTCGTAGAGAATGTTATTGGCATATGTACTTGAAACTATTTACTTAAATATTGTATTTATAAAAGCTTTGGCTTAAAGGTTCCCTATCCCTTAAGCATCAGCTCCCTAGTTATAAATCATCTCCTGCATACTTGCAGCCAAATCTCCAATTAGATTTTGCTGGGAAGCTGACAGACATAAATAGTCCCGGCACTGGATCACACTTTAGCCTTTACCTGATAATCTGATACTATCGACATTTAAGTCGAGAAGTGAAAAATCCAATTACGTATCTGCTATTCAATATAAAAAAATTTCGTTTCACTTAAAATCATCCTCAAACTTCGCTTAGGATCCTAAAGTTAATATATAAATAAGTTGACCAATACTTAGGCTAATCAGTATCGATTACAGTTAATTATATATTTACCGACAAATATATCGATTTTATAGAGGCTTATATGGTTAATAGCGCCACTTTAATATTCCACGTACGAGAATAATTTGATGATGCAGAAATAAGATTTGTATAATAGTACTTACCAAGTTACAGATCGGTCGTGCGGCGAAGGATCTTCAATATTTTACTGTTCACTATCGCACTAATTAAAACTACATAGATTTTCGATCTTAGCTTAGGCAAAATGTGTTGTGAGTAATATTTTCACCCTAACTCTGTATTCATAAAATTAAAATAACATGTGAGTAACCTTTTTCATGTGTAGAACGTGCGAGCAATACCTAAATAAACTCGATCGAACCTAGCCAGAGCAATCGAAACATTCCGCCTTTCCGGCATCCACTCAAGTCGAGACCTAGACAGTCAGACTTCAATTTAAGCTTGACATCAGCTGTCATTAAAGGTCGACATTTTAGTCACATTTCGTTTCTTCACTCTCAATGTAACCGTACAGTTTATTTGTATTATATTGAGATCATTAAGTATTTACAAAAAACAATTGTATATGTAACTATTTACTTACTACTAAAAAAATATATAATATAATAACTAAAATATATTAATAAAAGGAGTCCCTTAAGGCAGCGTTCCCCCTTTGAATAGCTAGGCAAATTTTTTGTCCGAGGTAGCTGGCAGCTCTTCGGTCTCCTGTGATGTCCTTTTTGCTATTTCTTTAAATAGGCTTATAGCACTAGGACCCCACGCACCAAGGGTCTCGACACCGAATGGGACAAAATCATATTCGGAGCCTAGACCCCTCAATGTACGACGAAAGATATTTCGTTATGCTTTGAGGGTGAATTTTTTTGATGGTCGGGATTTGGATACTTAGATCCTATATGAACAAATACAATGAATTAATATTTATAGGAAGCAGTATTATTACTTTTTTTGAGTTAAGGGTTTTAAGGAAGTCATATTAGAAAAACCCATACACCTCTGCCTACCCCTTCAGGGACCCTTGTGGGAAGGCGTGAGGATATAGGTATTAGAAAAATTTTGTCCGTTATGGACTCGGCGTGATATTAGAAAAATATGTAGCATCGCAGCTAAAGTCGGCATGCGACGTATATATGTATTTACTGAACTCTATCTGATGCAGTACTTTAAAAATTTATTTATATCGATATTTATTGCCCACCCCAACATTCAAACATTCCACTTTGGTCTTTGACCGGAGGCGGAGGTTCCGCAAACGGAATCACAATCACCGGGTGGAATCCGAACCAAAGACTCAAAGACTACTATTGAACACTTGAAAATCCGAACGTTGTAGGCGATTGTTTATTTACTTGTTGTTGGTATTATATTATATTGTGTGTTTTGTGTAGTGTTTGCTTTGCTTCATTGTAGTTTGTACGAGAGGAATAATTAATGCAGCCAGATTAAATATCATAAAAATATGATATCAAGTGCACGTCAAGCTCGGCTCGCCCGTGAAGTTAAGAATTTTGAAACAAAGCCGCCGTGGGGAATAACATGCCACCCGCAAAAGGAAGACGTTTATGATGTGTTGTCGGTAACTTTACTGGGCCCTAAAGGGTCTCCCTACGAAAGTGGAACTTTTAAACTCGTTGTGACAATCCCTCAGAAGTATCCATTTGAACCGCCGTTGGTGAAGTTTACTACGCCAGTTTATCATCCGAACATCGATAAAGGTAATGGAATAGTATATCCTCACGCCTTCCTACAAGGGTCCCCAAAGGGGTAGGCACAGGTGTATATGTAGCACTCACACACCAACTTTACGGACTGGCTTATCAGCCATCCTGACCCTGATCATTAGGGGTTCATTTGGCAAATGCATTCATTATTATTTACAACACACTCATATCTTACTTTCCAGGTGGCAGAATCTGTATGGATATGTTAAAAATGCCTCCTAAAGGAGCTTGGCTACCTACCATTACTCTTGAAACATTGCTGGTCTCTCTACAGACTCTTTTGGCCAACCCGAACCCTGACGACCCTCTCATGATGGATGTAGCCAATGAATATAAGTACAATATGGAAAGATATTTGGAAAATGCCAAGCGACATACTGAAAAATATGCTGTGTAATTAACCAATGGTATTTTGAATGATCATATATGACTAAGAAGCTTATGGTCCGTGATTACTGCCTACTGCCATGTCAGAGAACCTTGAGATAGAAGGCTCAATGTTGAAGGCAGATAATTGTGTGATGGATATGAATATTTCTACTTTTGTCTAATAATAAAAGTACTTTTGATTATTACAAATATTTTTATATTTTAAACCGACGAGCATGTATGAAGAGACTGATGAATGTGGACGAAGCGAAAGAGGTATGTAAGTCTAGAGAGAAGCGGCGCTCTATACTCTCTGCCTACCCGGTTAGGGACCTTGCGTGATGATATGTATGTATTTATATTATATTTATGTACATAAATCTAATATATGTAGATATCTTTATTATATTTATTTATTTATAACTTTATTAGTGTGTATATTGTTATCCAGTTCCCATAGGATAAGAATGCCTTTGTTTGGGACTGGGACAATTAGAATTGTCAGAAATTACTTTTGTCATTATAATTAAGACATTTTCTACTTCAATACAGCATAGACTGACTTTAATACAAAAATACATACCTCACACATACTCTCAAATCCCAATGATAACATAGTGATCAGCTAGGTATTTGTGGTGTTGTCTCGAGCAGCTTTAGGTCTTACCAACACAATGTCAGCAAGTACCTTGTCATTGTAAGAAACTTAGGTGGCCACTTTTCCTGAAGTATCTAATGAATTGGTTGGTTTACATTCTATTAGTAATTCCAATTAACAAAGATAAATTCTAAACACAATTTTTAATTAATGACAAGCGGAAGGCGACATATTTAATTGATACAAGTCTTCAAATAGATAATTCAGAGGTAATTTAAATACATCAATCTGAGTACAAATAAGATTAATGTATAATTATGTAAGTTTCATTATGAAGTCTAACTAGTGTATGCAAGGCTGGAACTCTGTAACAATTCTTTCATAAGCAGTGTAACACAGTTACAATTTACAAATTACAAAGTAGGGTTATTTAACACAGATTTACTTTATGAAATTCTTTGTGACTGAATAAACATTATTAATTTAAGACTAGTCTATGTATCCAAGCAAGGTATTTATATAATGATTAAATAAATTATAAAAAAAAACATGTCTTGATTGGATAAGGGCATCCATTAATTGATTACAATATACATATTTAATTTGTGAGGTAATTTTGACTATATTTCGACTCCCCTTTATCATCAATACTTTCATGGAGACAGAGTGCTGTTTCTTGTGGAAAAAATACGAAACCACCCACTTCCAACTTTAGATCTGTTGAGGTTCGACTTGGCGAATGGACGATCTCATATGCTAATCAAAATTCTTATAAATTTGCTTTAGTTGATTATTCTATTCGTAAGCCCACAACCACTTTTCAGAAGAATGTAATCAATAAAAGGACATCAAATGTGAAGATTATTGGATACTAAGAATAGCTTTCATCTGTGTTTGTTGTTCAAAGACTGAATGGATTGGTTTTGGAATGGAATGGTGTGGGTTATATTGGGTGCAGCATTGGAAATAGGAGTAAAAAGCCCCTGGCTGAGCCAGTCAAAATACCCCCAACACTACTATTAAACAGTCCTGTCAAGCTCGTGAATCAACAAAGGCTAGGTCTTATGTTTCCTTCACTTATGAACTACTAAGCTAGTATACTTTCGTCTCACCATTGTTCGGTAAAGTAGCAAAAGTTCCTCAGACTTAAGATTATGAGAGACAATTTGATAAATTGCTATAAAACATTTTATATGTATATGAATATCTATGCTATTTTAAAACAAAGTTGATTGTCTATGTTATGTGTAATAAATTAAATTATAGAATTAATCAAAGCTATGATCCCACTAGTCAGTGTTGGCATGTGGCAAAAAAATTGCCTATATATACTTCCAGTGGTTCAATTTACATTAAAACAGGAAGGACAAAATCTCCCATTTATAATAATAGAACAAGTATTATAAGGAGTTCATTTGTTTGTATGTTTGAACAAGTTATCTTAGGAACTACAATTCCATTTTATCAAAATATTGAGGAAAGTTTTAGCCTATATATCATCACACTACTCACAAGAGCTGATAATAAAGTTAAGTGAGTGTGATTAAAACTGCAGCAAGTGGAGTGTTTCCCAACTTTTTTTAGGCCATGCCCTACCTTAACACTTCTAAAATGTTGATGCCCCAAATACATATTTTTTTTGGATAACCCAAACAGTAAGGTTTAACGTCGTCCCTTAACTATCAAATTACCCCCTGTGGGGCATATGCCACGTTTCCCACATTGGGAAACAGTGAACTAGCATATAAAAATGTGTTAATGAGAGTAATATTGACTAGAACAGAGCACATACAATAATTAATGGTAATCTCATGATATAAACCCAATTTTCACCTCCTTCATCCAGTGTCAGTGCTGCTATCATCCCCAGAGCTCACACTCTCCGTTTCAGACGAACTACTATTCCTCTTTAATTTACTACCGCTTTCTTTGGAATTTTCAGTGCTGGCAACGACTGTCATCTTACCATTGCTACTACCAGCTGTAGCTAGGTCTTTTTTCTTAGATTTCTTAGTGTTGCTAGTTGTAGGCTTCAATGTTTCAGTAGAGACTGTTGCCACCATTTTAGATTCAGTTCTCGGCTGAGAAGGATGAATGTCTTCATCATCATCATCATCATCTACTGGTTTCCTGCTGGCTATAGAGGCTGCTACAGCTACCTTATAAGCTTCCGGGTATTGTGTGCTGAAAACCAAACATTACCAAAAAAGTTACGCTGAAGTAGTGAATATACTAGTCAGAGAATGATCACATGTCCTGTATTTCTTAACCTTTTTTTTGTTATATACTTGCATGTAAATTGTTAACTTTTGTAAACTACATGTACTTTATACCTATTTGCCCAGTATCATCACACCCTGTTCCTAACAGGGTAGGCTAAGAGAGTTGTGCCAGTTTTCTCTAGAATTACATATATTTAATAGCTGAATATGCTAAGAATTGTGATAGGTTTTATGAGTAGGGTAATGCATTGAAAAGTAGTTTATTGTATTAATATCCTCACGCCTTCCCACAAGGGTCCCTAAAGGGGTAAGCAGAGGTGTATAGGTAGTACCGACACACTCACTTTCTGCCACTGATATATTTTAGCCAATATGACAGATGGCGAGTCTGTTGCCTTTACTCAAGCCCGGCTATACATACGGCTTTGAATTGCTTCTCAGATGTATGCTACATTGTATTAGAAGTAACATATTTAAAACCATACCTAAGTTTAGTTTTAATAGCTCTTATTTTCTTAAATATAAACTCCAGGTCTTTTTTCATGTCAAGAAGTTGTTGCGTGTGTTTTTTAAACTCCGTGGAGGCGGCGCGTAGTCGACTTGCCGACAGCTGGTTGCAATTTGTGAGCATTTCTGTGGTCTTCTCAAACCTCTGAAGCCTGAAAAATTACATAAAAATACAGAACTATCCCCCATAGTAGTATAGGGAGATAGTTCTGTAAAAGTTGGCCATTCTATGGTGACTACATCCTAGGACTTAAGTTAAGATGAACGTACATGTTTTTTTGCGCCCTTATAATAGTTTCTACGTCTGTTTGATCCACCATACCCGCCAAACCCTGCACAAACACTTCAGGAGCCGAGTAGTTTTGAAAACATTCTATCGAAAAATCACTTTCCGGCGTTTCATTTGCCATAATTAAGGTTTAATAAAAAATCGTTTTATATTTAATAACACAGTCTTAAAATATGTGAAATTGGGAGGTGATTTATTATTATTTTAATAATAATGTCAATATTTCTATTGACATTGACTGACACTGTCACTGACAGTTATGGCTATTTTCGTCGAGCACTAAATAAGCAAAGGTCAAAAACCAATCTATCTAGTAAATGATTTCAGGCTTTAGGCTCTTGGAATATGAATGATATGAAGCAGTAGTAGAACCTGGTAGGTATTATTATATGTATACGAAGAGTCTAGAGAGAACTGGTGCTCTAAGCTCTGCCTGCCCCGTGAGAGACTAGGCGTAATAATAATGACGATGATGATTATACTTTTGGTGGCTTATAATTGAAGTCATATGACGCAGTATGCATGTCATCATAATATATTGTTATACATATATTAGTTAGACAGTACTGAGATTGGAAAAAACCTGTTTCACTTGAACCCCGACCAAAACCTGGACTGGAATTTCATATTGAAGCTAGACTTTGATAAAATTGAGAATATTAAAGTACCTATAACTCTACGATACATAGGTTACCAGTTAAAATAAAAGTGCATTTGGAACTTTATTACTGAAATAAATGTTTTTACTGACACATTTTACGGATTAACTTGACCTAATCCATCGATTTGCATATCAAACGGAATTCCATAATTTTCAGCATCCTTCTTGGACGCACGCCGCACCGTGTCAGTCGGAAAATGTTTTCGTTTTGACTGTATTGTCATCGGTAGCATTCTGTGTTTCGGTCCAGTCTTCGCTTCGAACATGGCTCCGTGCACCCAACTTGGGATATAAACGTTGTTATTCGTTTCGCGGTGTGGCAACACTTTACTCTCCCTGTTTTGCTCAAAGACAATCTTATTTATTTCAGCGAGAAGATCGTAAGAGTTGAAACGGTAACCTCGTTTTAAGTGACTTTTCAATTTGTTTAATTTTCGCACCATATAAGATGGTAGAAAGTTGATTTTATCGCTTCTCACGCGACCATAGACATATTCTGATAACAACTCTATGACATCTCGTTTGACACGCAGGTAGTATTTGGCTAACTCTTCAGGGTTTAATTGATCCTTATGCTGTTTAGGAGAGAACTGAGTCTTTAAATAATTAGCTAGATCATCATTATTGCTAACTTGAGACAAGTCCACGATTACTGCTTCGACGTTAGGTTGAGCTTTGACATTCCTTATGACTTCACTCAACTCATCAACACCGTTTATTGACAGATCACCCATCACGCCTCGCTTATCATAGTTGACTTTACTCTCCAGCTTTTCAACTTTGAAATCACGTTGGTTCAAAAGCCCGTCCAGGTCGGATAGATCAACGACGACAGCGTCCAGATCCTTGGTCAGTTTATATTTCTTACCGTACCGCTCAGTTCGACTCAAGGCATTCGTTTTTGTTCTGCCACTACATCGATAGCCATCGCAGCGTTCTTCGCTAACTCGTTCGGTCAGGTCATCGTTTCTCCTATCATCTCCCCCACATCTCTCACCTGAACAGCGCAGGCGGCCAGGATTCAAGCTCCCGTCTTCCCTATCGTCAGCTCTGTTACCACCGCAGCCGCAGCGCAATCTTGACTGCCCGCATTTGCTACAGCTTTTCTTACCGCACCCACATCGCAAGGTATCCGGACTATCTATCTTTGTCAATTCTTTCTCCAGTTCATCGAGGAGTTCTGTTATCTCCTCATCGGAAGTATCGTCTCCGTCAACTGTCAACTTACATTCTCCATTGCAACACTTACCATTTTTCTTACAGATTCTGTTAAGGACATCGTCAGCTTCAGGGTCGTTCGTCCGGGGATTACTCCCTGTATGTCTGTTATTGTATACCAAGTTAAGTGTGTGTATGTTCAAGGGTTTGTGCTCGTCTTCGTGTAGGGTATGCTCTCCAGCATGATGGTGGTGGTGATCGTCGTGTTTCTCATGGGATTCGTATTCGTGAGTGTGTGATTTCAAATTACTTAACAGTTTCATGAGGTTGTCTGTTTTTTCCTTGGTATCGCCATTGTAACGTTGTCTTTGTATAGTTACGGTTACCAGCCCGAAACAGAAAAGGATTTGGTATATTATTTGTGCCATTTCGAAATCTAAAGACTTACAGTCATACTTGTTGACTAACAGGAAATGAGGCAGAGATAAGGTCTGCGATTGTTGTTTTTACTCACGAGAATTAATTAAGCGTATGATTGAATTCAAATTGCAATTGATTCTTTACATAATTGTTAATTGTCCTATTGGTCGTTGGTATGTACATAGGATGACTTACTGTTAATTAATCTATAATATTATTTTAATATTATAAACAGGAATGATATGTATGTAAGTATGTTTGTAACGAATTGGCTCAAAAAGTAAAGTTGAAAAATTGTTTCACCATTGGAAAGCTACATTCACCCTGGTGACATAGGCTATATTTTATCGCGCTATTACGCTATTTTTTATTTTTCGGACCGCTAGTACTTAATTATATATATCCTCACGCCTTCCCACAAGGGTCCCCGAAGGGGTAGGCAGAGGTGTATAGGTAATACCCACACACCCACTTTCCGCCAGAGGTATATTAGGTGCCAACGTGACAGATGGCGCGTCCATCCCCGTTACTCAAGCACGACTATACATACGACTTTGAATTTCTTCTCAGACGAATGCAGGTTTCCTCTCGATGTTTTCCTTCACCGTAAAGCTCGTCGTGTGACTAATCACTATACGTTCAGTAAAACTGATTGGTATAGTCGGGCTTTGAGCTTGCAATCCTTGTGTTGCAAGCAACTCGGACTATTCGGCCACCACGCTGCTTAATATCTCCGGTTTAATTTAAGAGTATAAGAGAGATATAAGAGAGGCAGGGCATGACGGGTTTCCCGTTCGAAATTGGAGCTGCCCGACTGGGGCAGGACCTCCACCTTATAGAAGTCCGTAGCCAAATAACACAATTTTTGAAGTGAAAACTTCTTATGGCGCTTTGGGCACTTTTGTGGGTGAGCATTTTCAGCCGTTCTCGCGACAGATGAGATTTTACACAGATATACTCCGCGTGTATTCTTATAATATATGTATACTATACGCGCTCTTTGCATGGGCATTCGTTCGTGCTCTCGCGACAGACGAGATTACATACCTATATGTATACTCAGTGTATAGGTATGCGAGAGCGCTGCATGCTATACGCAGTCTTTGCATGGGCATTCATTCGTGCCTTCGAGATTGAGAGTTTTTTATATTTATTTTATAAATGAATATTAAACGGAAAATTTATTTATTTAAATATTTCATTTGATTGTGTTGCTGCTATGGTATTGTGTTAAAAAAACAAATCTAAGTGCCCAACGCGCCATAAGTTCAAGTTTTCACTTCTGCCTGCACTTCCGGAGTGCAACCCGTAATTTTTTTCGTGTTGTGTTCCTACGCGGTGAATAAGGTTTCCAGTAATGAGCTCCTTGGGGAGGGGGGAGGATTGTTACATTGTGTTAGAAGCGGAGGAATTAAACCTTATGCTGCCAACACACTATAACTCTTCGAACACAGAGTGGCAACACGCAAGTGATACTTCGGTATCGTGAGCGTAAATAGGCTACGGTAACCGTTTCCCATCAGGTGGGCCGTATGCTTGTTTGCCACTCTTGTTGTATAAAAAAAAATTTTAAAAAACCGAGTATGAATTTTGTCGGTGTTTCTGATGAAGTTACCACAATATGTCTCTGTCCAGAGGTGTTTGACCTCTTTGTAGGGGGCCGACGACTATTTTATCCCTTATTTGCTTTGTATACCTTATTCTATATTATTATTATTATAGTTTAGCTCTTAAGAGTACCTTAGAGTCTTACGAAAATCTTAATAGGTATGAAGAAGAGTTATCATATATTATAATATTTTTCCACCCCTACGTAAAAGGGAACAAATGTTAAAAGAAAAAACCGGGGAGTTTGTTTCGCCGTTTCTTCTCCTGGCAGGTATTTTCTTGGAAACGGTGGTAACTTTAGTTTTTATTAAGTATATGACGTTCAATAGGTGTTCCCTCTGTCCCTTAAGTTGAATAAAATTTTTTGATTTTGATTATGGGTCCAGCTGTTCTGTTCAGTGTCCAGGGAGGAGTTCACTGACACAGAAGATATGTATGTATAAAGATCACCTGCAATGGTGACTATTATTAAGACACTGCTCTACTTAGCAAAATACTAAGTAGAGCTGAAATGAGAGCTCGCAACTAGTATGTTTCAAATTTACCTACATCCTAACCAAATTAATTAACTTTGACAGTAATCCTCACGCCTTCCCACAAGGGTCCCCGAAGGGGTAGGCAGAGGTGTGTAGGTAATACCCACACACCCACTTTCCGCCAGAGGTATATCAGGTGCCAACGTGACAGATGGCGAGTCCATCGCCGTTACTCAAGCACGATTATACATACGCCTTTGAATTTCTTCTCAGACGTATGCAGCTTTCCTCTCGATGTTTTCCTTCACCGTAAAGCTCGTGGTGTGACTAATCACTGTACTTAAGTTCAGAAAAAACTCATTGGTACAGTCGGGATTCGAACTTGCGACCTTTGCGTCGCAGGCAACTGCTCGAACCACTCGGCCACCACGGCTTTTGACGAATGCAATTCACACGTGTTAAAATTACTGTCAATATAATAATATAATATAATATATTATATTATATTATATTATTATATTGACAGTAATTTTAACACGTGTGAATTGCATTCAATATAATAATATAATATAATATATATATATTATATTATATAAATATATTATATTATATTATATTATTATATTGACAGTAATTTTAACACGTGTGAATTGCATTCGTCACATTTCATTACTCATACAAAGGGGTTGTATTTTTTTTGCAATTATTTATTCATGGCATGACTGTTAGTCCTTTAGTCGCATACATATTATAAATTAACTTGCTCTTTGTTTTATATGAAACCAAAGATTGGTATACCCAGCAATATATGACTGTAAAGCTCGTGATGTAATCACTGTACTTGTTCAGAAAAAATCATAGGTACAGTCGGGATTCAAGGCTGCAGTCTTTGTGTTGCAGCCACAAACACAAACCTGGCCACTAGAGCTTCTATCGTAATCTTTCTAATGGGTATTATAAATGTGAAAGTTTGTAAGTTTGGATGTTTGCGGTTCTTTCACGGCCAAACGGCTGAACCGATTTGGCTGAAAGTTGAAATGGTGATAGCTTATAATTAGGCTCCTTTTTTATCCTTAAACATTCAAAGTTCTTATATTATAATGTATGATGCTCTTTCACGGCATAGCGGCTGAACCAATTCTAGCAAAATTTCCAAAGCTACTTTTTCGAACTCCACGCGACTGAAGCCGCGGGTATATGCTAGTTATTAATAAAGTGTATAGTTGCAAAAACGAAACGGTTTATTCGACTAATGGCGTCTGCAGGTATCCGTGGATGTTCAGGCGCACAGGAACGGCGTGGCTGAGCAATATTTCCTGTTCGGGATCCGGCGCGGCACTGTTCGCCCGACGCGCCACATTCGCCTGATCATGCAGCCTCTCCACAATCTGCCGAAGACTCTTCCTGGACTTAAACTGCTGCAAGCTATTTTCAAAATCCGCCACAGTCCCCCCTTCAGCACTGTCGTTGTCCGCTTCAGCGAATACAAAATCCTTCATCGATGGCACGTTTTTTGTCATCGAATTCAACATTTGATTTTCCAGTGGTTTGTCTTCGGATCTTCGGTAGTTTGCGAAGTTATTGTACCTGGTGTAAAGAGCCAGACGAAATTACGCCTACCCACAAAGCTCACCAAGAAGGGGTAAGCACAGTTATGAAGGTTGTACCTATCCAAACACCCACTTTCCACCAGAGATATATTTGAGTACAAGTACGACTGACTACACATAGGGCATTGAATTTCTTCTCAAACGTATGCAGGTGGTTTCCTTCACCGTAAAGCTCGTTTTGTGACTAATCACTGTCCTGTGTGCAGTCGGGATTAAAACTTGCAATTCGTGTGTTGGAGGCAACTATTCGAGCCACTCGCCCAACACGGCTTTATGATGTCAAACATTAACATAACATACACTTCTTCTTTACGAGGAAAACTTCCGCTAGGACTTAGGGCACATCTAGCGAAAGGGGGGAAAGGGGGGGTATGACGACTGCATCATCAGCATTATAGGAGTAAGAACTTAATATAATATATCCTCACGCCTTCCCACAAGGGTCCCCAAAGGGGCAGGCAGAGGTGTATAGGTAATACCCACACACCCACTTTCCGCCAGGTATATTAGGTGCCAACGTGACAGATGGCGAGTCCATCGCCGTTACTCAAGCACGACTATACATAAGCCTTTGAATTGCTTCTCAGACGTATGCAGGTTTCCTCTCGATGTTTTCCTTCACCGTTAATCTTGTGGTGTGACTAATCACTGTACTTAAGTTCAGAAAAACTCATTGGTACAGTCGGGATTCGAACTTGCGACCTTTGCGTTGCAGGCAACTGCTCGAACCACTCGGCCACCACGGTTTAACTTAAATAGAGTGAGTAAGAACTATATCTTTACCTATTCTGGTCCTGGATGATAGAGGTGATGTCGAAGCGGTCGTTGTGCGTGTCGAAGGTCACGTCTGGCCGCATCTGCCTATCTATGGAGTACTGGCTCTGCGACAGAGGTGCCAGTGACGTCACCATCAACAAAAAATTCAGGGTGTGCTAAAAGATAAAGATTTTTCCTCTACAATTACCAGAGATGTAGAGTACCAATGAGTTTTTCTGAACTTAAGTACAGTGATTAGTCACACCACGAGCTTTACGGTGAAGGAAAACATCGAGAGGAAACCTGCATACGTCTGAGAAGAAATTCAAAGGCGTATGTATAGTCGTGCTGGAGTAACGGCTATGGACTCGCCATCTGTCACGTTGGCACCTAATATACCTCTGGCGGAAAGTGGGTGTGTGGGTATTACCTATACACCTCTGCCTACCCCTTCGGGGACCCTTGTGGGAAGGCGTGAGGATATATATTATATTTAGAGGATAAGGTTAAGCTGGCGTCCAACAAGCGTTTTCTTGAAGGAAGCTTGGTTTTCTCAATAAAGCTAAGCATTACTTCACATCAGAGCAAAGGCTGCGACTTTATGTCTAATTGTCGGTAAACACTGACTACCTGTGAGTGCACACGCACATTACAATTAATAGACTCTGGTCATACTCCCCGCAGCCCGAGACCCCCTCAACTAGAAATTGGTGGGACACGTCTTCGCGGATGGCATTATCTGTGCAAGTATACAGAAAGCCGTGCTTATACATATGTATTGAAGTGGAATGAATAGGACTAATGTTCCTAGCTGGAGGCCTAGGTCTCGCCATTGACCATTTAAGTACCAAAAGTTCCCGGAACTCACGCTACGAGAGACAACACACAAAAAAAAAAGAATAGGATTAACATTCTAACAACACTAGCAACGTAACAGTTTTACAATGGTGCTTTCGCTAGGTATCTAGAAAGCCTGCTGATCTCAAAAAGAAATAATATATGTATAAAAAAATATATTTACCATTCTACCTTTATCTGAACGGCAGAGCAGGAAAATTAAAATTACAATTTTATGTATTCAATTTGCCCGGATCCATTAATTTCGAAATTAATATTGCTCGCAGGTTTTTTCTTACATTTCTGGGAAATCAATATTTAAAATGTGTTAACTTTTGTAACGCCTACGTTGTTTTACAGATAAAAAATAATGCTAATAATTTTTTATTGTAATCATGAAGTTTAAGTAAGAAAGAACAGCTATAGAGTTTTTAATATTTTTTCTTTTAACATCGTAAGGTTATAGACTGTACGGATGTTAATATGATTGTGGATAAATAAATAAATAATCACTCATCTCATAGACGCGCAGTAATATGGCGGATTTTTTTAAAAATTGTATGTATGTATGTACATACATTTGTACACACTACACTGTAACTACGTAAGTTCCTCACGGGGTAGGCAGATAGAGTACAGCGCTAGTCATCTCTAGTCCTACATATGTATATGACAACAAGCCCATTTATATCTACATCCGGGGTAGGCAGAGACAGTGCTGTACAACACCCGTTCTTTATATCTTTAGCTAAACGTTTTCATACTACGATTTTATCGCAATTATTCTGAGCTGAAAGGCCACGTTGCAATTATCTAAGCTGTGTTGCCATTTGCAGACTGTTGTAATGTCGTACCACCCTAAAAACCATAACGTGCTCCGCAAACTGGCGGTTGGCGGGAAAAAATGCAAATGGCGGCGCGTCGTGACGTCACGTTCGCACCACATGGCGGCGCGCGTGCTGCTGATTTAGTTTTAATTACAACCGCCATTTTATTGCGTTCCAACGTTTTCCGGTCGACACGTGAAGGGAAAACTCATGAGTTGTCTGCGCTGTAAAGGATCACACGTCCATTAAATGGCGTTGGAGTTTTATGATAAAAATATTGTTATTTACATAGTAAGATAGTTTCCTAGGGGTTGGAAGATATAGTCTGGCGCTGTTCGAAAGACGTACAGACCTCCTTTTATTGTAATACATACATACATATCATCACGCCGAGTCCCTAACGGGGTAGGCAGAGAGTATAGAGCGCCAGTTCTATCTATATTTACATATCTCTTTCGCTTCGTCCACATTCACCAGTCTCTTCATACATGCTCGTCGGTTTCGGGTACTCTTGACGTTCCCCTCCTTTATTGTAATGATCATATTATTATTAAATATGGCTATCGGGCATTAAAAAGGTACAAACATGCTTCACATTTCAAATTTTTTTTTATTACTATTAGAATAAGAAATCAAATTTTGCGCAAGTGATACCGCGGAAAATTTGATTACTACTACAAATATTACTACAAAATCATTCGGTATCTAGAAACCTTCCCGAATATTAATTATGTTTTTGAGAGTTTGACTATTAAAATATATTTTTGTCTAAACACTCCTTATAGTTCAAACGTTATTAACTTCTCATGCTCAACTTTGCTTGGTTGAAAAACAAAATCTGGAACACGATCGCAGCGCCACCTATCGGGTCAAAATGTCAATACAAACCATGGTGTCGCGCCAACACACACACAAAGTCACAAAGTGTCAAAATCAGTCTAGCGATATAGGTGGAGTTCAATGACATAATGTATTTCAGTTTTTTTATGACAAAGAAATGAACTACCTTGCTAGACCAGTTTTGTTGCTATAAAATGTGTATAAAATACTAGACAGTTGGATATACTGCTCAATAGATGGCGCTAAAACTTCTCTTGCAGAGAATTTATATGTAAATTTAATATTTTTCTACCCTTACGTAAAAGGGAACCAATGTTTAAAAAGGAAACCGGGGAGTTTGTCTGGCCGTTTCTTCTTACAGGTTTTCTTGTAACTGTAGTTTTATGTTTTGTATGTGACGTCGCAACAAATCCAACAACGATACAATTTTTGTAGTTTTTGAGGGAATTTTGACGTAGGTACAGTAAATTCGTGTTGGAGTAACAGCGATGGACTCGCCATCTGTCACGTTGGCACCTAAGATGTATCTTTGCGGTAAAGTGGGTATGTGGGTATTACCCATACACCTCGGCCTACCCCTTGTGTGAAGGCGTGTAGATATGAAAATTACAGATGAACAATTTCGCGAAAATTACAAAACGGAATTCTATTCATCAAACAAACAGATCATTAACACAAATGATATGTTTTGAAGAATAAAAAATCTTTTAATTCAAACAGACCGGGTGAAAACGCGAGGCACAACTAGTTTCCAACAAGAGACACAGTGAAACAATGTTGTAACCATTACTGGGGCACACGCTCGTAGGCACAACACGACAACCGCCACACGTGCCGCACTTGATCAAACAAAACGCGACGTGTGATCAGGTGCGGTCAGTAGGTAGTCTGTGCCCACATGTTTTGTACTCTGTTGATCTTACGTCTACATTTATAACTATACAACAAGTGAGACACAACCTTGGCTAACGGTAAGCGATTGCTGTAGCGTATAGGCGTTTCTTGTTAATAATAAAAATACCAACCCAGCCCAGCAACGCTCTAAGCCAAGGTCCGTACCCCACAAGGGGGTCCCCTTACCTGTGTTGCTTAGCACTAAAATGCCTGGCTGGAGGCCTAGGTCTCGCTTTTGCCCGGTTAAGTAGCAAAAGTTCCCGGAACTAAATCAAAAATCAAAATATTTTTATTTCACATAGGCCTAGGTGGGCACTTATAAAACGTCGAAAAAGGTGCACGGTTCGGGTTGGTCGTTTGCATGGAGAAGAACCGGCAAGAAACTCCATGGTTACTCTTCTCACGCTACGAGAGACAATACAAAAAAAAAATAGGCGTTTCTAAGAGTATTCGAAACCGACGAGCATGTATGAAAAGACTGATAAATATGGACGATGCGAAAGAGGTATGCAAGTCTAGAGAGAACTGGCGCTCTATACTCTCTGCCTATCGTTAGGGACTCGGCGTGATATGATGATGATGATGATAGGCGTTTCTGACCTAAGAGGCAGCTCTTCTATCAGTAAAGAGTTACCGAAACTCATCACATATATTATCAAGAAGCAATTAAATTTAGCTGCGATCTTCTGTAAGGTGGAGGTACTACCCTAGTTGGGTTACAACACAGGTACTCTCAAGAAGCAGTGACGGCCGCCTGCTCTAGTGGTCAGAACTGTGACGTTTGAAGTCGCGGATTCGATCGGTTAGGGCGGATATATGGGTGATGAACACGGATATCTGTACCTTAGTCTTAGATGTCCCCAAGTTTGTATATCGTTGGGTTACTCCAAGGTAGAGAACTCTACGGCAGGACCACATTACTGACGAGGAGCAGTACCATTCGGCTTCCGTAAAGTTGAACTACTGTACTGCTTATACTAACATCCCTTTCTTTGAACGTAAATGTTTTTTAAACCTTTTCCGCGCCTAATGTCATTGATATACAATTGATAGCGTGAGCGAGAACAGAGGGGGCTTTTGTCTAAGCTCGTTGGTATAGTCGGGATTCAAACTTGACATCTTTGTAGAGCTGATCGAATTGCTCGACCACTATTTAAAATTAAAATTAAAATTCATTTATTTCGACCAACAAGGATCATGGGCTAGTAAACTATTATCATTATGACTTAAAATACTAACGTTAGTAGCAAAAACAGGGACATGGACACATAAAAACATGAAATTATTTTCATTCACTCGACGTGGTATGAGCAGTTGCCTGCGACGCAAAGGTCGCAAGTTCGAATCCCGACTGTACCAATGAGTTTTTCTGAACTTAAGTACAGTGATTAGTCACACCACGAGCTTAACGATGAAGGAAAACATCGAGAGGAAACCTGCATACGTCTGGGAAGAAATTCAAAGGCGTATGTATTATACCTAGTCGTGCTGGAGTAACGGCGATGGACTCGCCATCTGTCACGTTGGCACCTAATATACCTCTGGCGGAAAGTGGGTGTGTGGGTATTACCTATACACCTCTGCCTACCCCTTCGGGGACCCTTGTGGGAAGGCGTGAGGATATATATGTAATATATAATTATTTTCAGCATGTGAATCATTGAGCAATGGTTCACATACTGAAGATCAAACCTACTCGCCAGCAAGCTCAGGATGGTGTTGGCGCTGGCCCGCAGCCTGTGCGTCTGGGATGTGCGCCTGCGCATGGTCGTGTAGAAGCAGGTCACGCGCGCATCTGCGAACACTATGGCTCTACGAATTAAGCTTCCGGTATCTAAGAATATAGATAAGTGCCATCCACGAACACGCGCCCCACTTTCCTTCCCTATAGTTTATGTATAAGTGTGCAACCTTCCACTAATGTTAGCGTATTGTCGGTACACACTGATTACCTATGAGTGCACACGCACACTACAATTAATGGACACGGGACATACTTAGCGCAATCCGGGACCCCCTCGACTAGAAATTGGTGGGGAGCGTCATCGTGGATAATACTATCTGTAATGTGATAAGATTATATATATTATTTTATGTTGTGTATATGCTGTGTATATAATTTTACCTATTTAGAGTAATTGGCTACTGGCCGTTCTAATGTGTATTAAAAAAAAAAATTATACTAATAACATGTAACCACCGTAGCCAATGCGCGTAGCGAGGCTACGCAGTTTCGTAGCAGGTATTGCTACGAGTAAGCGATATACATACTAGCAGATCTCCGCGGTTTCTTCCGCGGTAAATTCATGTAGATGTATACTACACACATTCCCACAAGGGTTCCCAAAGGGGTAGACAGAGCTGTGTAGGTAGTACCCACTTTTCGCCGTAGATTAGGTGCCAACGTGACAGATCGATCTTATAAGTATATAATTGTTAAGTCTTTGTTAAACGGTCAATTTGTGTGGAATTAAACCAAAGTTGTATTACAAACACAACTAGCGGTCCCGCCCAGCTTCGCACGGGTGAAAACATATTTCCTGAAACACGATCGCAGCGCCACCTATCGGGTGCAACTGTGAATCTAAACTATTATTGAATCCACCTGATGAAACAGAAAATTCCATTAAAATCGGTCCAGTCGTTTAGGAGGAGTTCAGGGACAAACACACGCACAGATGAAATAAATATCTATATAAAGATAAAGATAATAATGCCGTTGCTCCCAATAATTTAAAGTAACGTGTACTTTAACCTTTCAATGTGGAAAGCGGAGGACCCGACCTCCGGCCGCCCAACAACAGTTTTCATTAATAACACCGCGCATGGAAAACGATCCCGCCCTCGCTTCGTCCATTTTCCTTCACTCATTTCATTCTAGCTCGCTCAGTCATTCGCTGTTCGCGGCGGAGTTAAGACGTTCGCTCGCCACTCTCTCGCAGACATCGCGTAACGAATTGTCGAATATAAATTTGTATTAATACCTTATTTATTACAAACTTGTCTTATTTATTACGTGCACGTTTATTTGTTATAATAAAAGTGATTTATTTTGATTCGTGCCATTTACATTGAAAGCTGCGACTTTTCAGCTGTCAAAATTATTTGAGGTAAGCGTTGAAATAAAGTTTATTTCGTGCAATAAATTATTGTCAAATGTTTAGTTTGAATATAATGGTGTTTGAAGCTATGGTATTTCCAGCTGCGATTGAAATTTCTTAGAACGAATTTTGTATAGCTAGATGTCTAGACCGCGACTTCGCCCGCGTCATATTTGGAATTCTATCATTCGTCATTTCAGGAATAAAACACCTATTAGTTCACCAATTTCATTCAACTCAGTCGAGGTGTCATCCTCACAAACTTTCGCATTTATAATGTTGGTAGGATACTTCTGGTAGTTAACGATTGATCGGCAACGATGTTTCGTGTTTAGGATAATTTCACGTAAGTATTTTATTGTCTAGCTAATTATACTACTTATAGTGTAAACGTGTGATTGCTAGCAAGATTTACGTTTATTAATACCTTATATTTACTTTCTAACGGGTGAAATCTTATGGAATGATGTAGTACGATGTAGCTTAGAAGAATCTCGCTTTAAAATGACAGTTATCTTCTTTTATCACCGAAAGAAGCAAAGGAAAGATCACATAATGCCACAAAAACACGAGTGGCGTACGTAATTAAATGTCAAATGAGAAACTTCACTTCATCCTGGTCTGCCTGATAAATAACATTTTGAACTCCTAATGAACACTGACAACGGTGTATGAAGAGATTGAATGTGCTTGTATGTAAATGTGGAAATATGTCCTTGTTATGTCGGTTGTCACAAAAACATACTTGATTGAATAACATAATAATATTATATATCCTCACGCCTTCGCACAAGAGTCCCCAAAGGGGTAGGCAGAGGTGTATAGGCAGTACCCACACACACACACACACACTTTCCGCCAAAGATATATTTTAAATGCCAACGTGACAGATGGCGAGTCCATCGCCGTTACTCAAGTACGATTATACATACGCCTTTGAATTACTTTTCAGACGTATCCTGCATACGTTTCCTCTCGATGTTTTCCTTCACCGTAATGCTCATGGTGTGACTATCACTGTACTTAAGTTCTGAAAACCTCATTGGTACTTACGATCGGGATTTGAACTTGCGATCTTTGTGTCGCAGGCCAAGTAACTAAATTGATATATGTACATATTTTTATTACTAAATCAACATTTTTTCTTTACCGTATTTTAGGGGTAGGCAGAGATGTAACGACTTTCTCTTTGTAAGGAGTCGCTGCCAACCACGACTCACATACTTCATCGAATTTTTACTCAGACGTTTAGATTTTTTACGATGTTGAGCTTTACCGTAAAACTTGTAGTGTGATAAATCATTGTATTTATGATAAGTGAACATCCTCAAGCCTTCCAAGGGATAAGGGACAAGGGTCCCCAAAGGGGTAGGCAGAGGTGCATAGGTAGTATGTTAAGTTAAACATGAATAAGACTAAATTTGCTTTTATTTTACTTGCAAAACCTTAAATTAGCTTCGTTATCAGATTCAATATAGAACTTTTTTTACAATTTTCAATAATAAGAGCATATATCATCATTAATGTTACAGACTATGTCAGATTTGCCAATCATTGTCAGAAGTATCTCTAATTGTTTTTATTTTTTAGCAAATACGGTTTCTAGTCTTTTAGTTGCATATACTTTGAATTGTTTACGTTCTGTATATTGTAATGTTGCATTTAACTTTATAAACACGTATTTTTTTACGTCGCAATAAATTGGTAACTCAATGGATGATAATTTAATTGAGTGAAGATGACAATAATACAATTTTCAAACTATCGAGAAATCTTTATATATATAATTCTTCTGTGAGTGTGTATGTCACTGAACTCCTCCTAAACGGCTCGACCGATTTTAATGAAATTTTCTGTGTGTGTTCAAGGGGATCTGGGAATGGTTTAGATTCACAATTGGACCCGATAGGTGGCGCCACTGGGTCCGTGGCTTTAATTTTTTCTCCCAAGCGAAGCTGGGCGGGACAACTAGTATTAGATAAAATCCCGTCAAAAAGAACGTCATGAGAAAAAAAATTTAATAAGAAAAAAAACGCACGTTTCAATACACGCACCGATTGCAGCGTTTAAGTTTATTGTTCTAAATAAAAAGTTATTAGTTTTCATAATGCGCGCCACCTGTGCTGTGCATCAGCTGTTACAACCAATATATGGACATTAAACCCTTCAGTCGAAAGCGAGGCGCACTTCTTTTATTAAAAAAAAAGTTATATGATTTTCTTTTTTTTGCACGTGTCTCTGGTACGTTGGGTAACTTAGCCAAGCTATGTTATATATAGGGCAGATTTATAGCAATATTATTAGAAAATTATTGTTAAAAAGTGAACTAGCTGTGGGTATAATTTCATTTAATAGGTAATGTGTAAATGTAGCCATGATTAACAAACGTCACTAAATATATGAGTCTCTAAAGTCACATGCTGTTGGAGAGTAGTTTTGTCGTACGGAGCCCTAGCGTAATGCGAGTCCAGTTAGTACTTGATCGTCTTAATATTTAATAAAAATGTTAAGAGCAGCACCTTTAGGTTGCCATTGAATTTGCAGTCCAATGCGGGCGTATAAAGTTGTATTTTACTTTGATAACGGCAATCAGGCCGTCCACAAATACGGGTGAGAGAATGCGGGCCGCGAGCATGGGGGTGAGACAATGAGATGCGAAGCTAGCAACACTAGGATTGCTTGGGATTTTTGGTCAATAAATTAAGATAATATCTTTGAATATGTGCCTGGACCGATTTTCTTCTGTGTAAAGGCACACAGAACAAATTCTATTCTGGAATTCGAATATTCCATTTGTTTAAATGGATTCGAGAATAAAATATAACAGGATAGATTCACAATTAGCTCGATAGGTGACGCTGTGTCGACTTTCCGCCAGAGATATATTTATGTGACAACATTACAGATGGCGAGACCATCGCACGTTGAGGCGGTATTCCAGCTTGAAACCATCGAGTTGTAAGCGATTAAGCCTATGCCCCGCGGTCTCATTCGCGTAAAATTTCAAGTCATTAGTCGTTTTTTCTCAATTAAACATGTGTATGTACATTCTATGTATTAATCCAGCTTATAATCTATCTCTGTGCCAAATTTCATCCAGTTCCATTCAGTAGATTTAACGTGAATGAGAAACAAACATACACACAAAAATTCGCATTTATATTATTAGTGAGGTCGTGTCGTCGTGTCGTATCGTGTCGTGTTGAGTACAAGAGGCAAAACCATTTTCCGTTTCATGTAGGTTGGGGGCAGCATCTGCGACCGGCGGCCCGCAGGTGGCGGCATAAATTGTGAGCACCAATAACCGGCTGGAGCCACTCGCCTCCAGACGCAGCGTGATGGATTGTTCCCAATTTGCTCTGATTCTGGATTTGTGTTCAGTTAGTTTTTCATATCGGAAATTAACGAGGATCGATTGATGCATGCTGCTTTCATCTTGAATTAACTGGTGGAAAAATCCATACAAGTTATCCGTTCATACAACATAATATTGCACGATGAATGTGCATGAAGCGAAAGATAGATCGTAAGTCTACAGAGACTTTGAGTTAGTAGCATTTTTTTCTATGATGTCTCTCGTAGCGTGAGTTCCGGGAACTTTTGCTACTTAACCTTGTTAGAAGCACAAGAAATGTATCCTCTAATGCCAGTACTCTTTGTGGAGTTCTCGAAACCCTATTAATAAGGTTATAATAATAATAAATAATATAAAATTATAATAATAATAAATAATATAATTTTTTATTTTGTAAGGTGAAAGAAATGGCACAAAACATTACGGGAGATCTTCTAGGCCCTACTATACTACTATTTGCACATCTAGCAACACTTATTTATTTGTTTATTTATCCACAATCATAATAACATCCTTACACTCTATATAATATATTATTTATATTATAACAAACAAGATAACAAAAAAAACCTTAAAATCTTACATATTATAAATGTGATTCTAAATAATGTTCAACCGTTTCTGCGAGTTTTCGCAGGCTCTGGTAATATATAAAACTACTAGCTTATGCCCGCGGCTTCGCCCGCGTGGATTTCGAAAAAGCTTATGTATTTTCCTGATAGAATCGGTTCAGCCGCTATGCCGAGAAAGAGCACCATACTTTATAATAGATATTAGAACTTTGAATTTTCGGGATAAAAAAAAAGTAGCCTATGTCCTATTTTTAGGTATAAGCTAAAGCACGGTCGCGGAGCAGGAAGAATTTCGTACAATGACCTCTTTACCTACTGACAGTGGTCACAAACATTTTTATATGTGTGGTTTGCATGAAATATTTGAAGGATAGAAAAAAACTAGCTTATTAAATAAATTATTATTAAGTATTTTGTTAAACAATAAACTCTTCAGACATTCCATTACTTTTATTCATTCAAACACCAATTCCGATTCTGGGACAAATCCCTTTTCACTTCCTATATGTAAAATAATTAACCGGTTGCCTTTGGAAGTAGGATTCTTGGCACCCGTCGACAAACCCCCCAAAAATGCTTGTTTTCGTGACTGCACTGTAGTATCTTCCCACACTTTGCCTACAGTGTGCCCTAAAAAGATAATGAATAAAATTATCATAAGTATAAACATTTAACCACTTAATATTGCAAACAACTCAGGGGATCACTAATCGCTTTTGTCGATCCTGTCTTTGCTCTTGATACCAAGTATATTTATTTAATACTAGCTGTTCCCTCTGGCTTCGCCTGTGGTTCATACATAGCCTATGTATTATTCTGATGTATAAGGTATATTATTGTAAAGTTTCATTAAAATCCAATCAGTAGTTTTAGCGTGAAAGAGAAACAAACATACATACATTCTCACAAACTTTCGCGTTTATAATATTAATAGGATTATCAAGATCATAACAGCCGTTTAGCCATGTAAAGGTGACACACAGACAGAGATACTTTCATATTTTTAATATTAGTATGGATTTAATTCAGTCAGTAAATGGATAAAAAAAAGGTCTTACCCGCATTTACCCAAGTTTCATCCAAGTAATATATTGGTCGTTGTTGCTGTCGGTAAGTTTTTATATTTTTCAAATATTTAATACGCCACAATGCTATGTCATCTCTGTCGATCAAACAATTATTTCGCCTTCGTTTGACATATTTAAACTTTAAATGTTTTAGTAATTGTTTCAACGATGTCAAGCCCATGTTTGGTAAGGATTCGTCTGCATTTATGACATGTAGTACCTTTTTTGTTGTAGGTAACTCTCCTTTTAAATAAAAGCTGTGCACTATTCGTCTGATGCACGATTTATCGAACTCATCAGTCTTTTCAATTACTGAGAGTCGTTTTTTCGGTGAAGGAGCCGGCTTGACGGTGTCTGTTTCGGTATATTCTTTTAAAATACGATATATGGCCGATTTTGAAATGCCCAAGATATCGGCTGTTTTGTCCTTCATTTCTTTTTTTGAAGGATATTTATCGGCAGGCCAGGATTCCTTAATGTATTTAAACACGTTAATAATCATAACCTTCTCAGATTCACTAAAGTGTGACATTTTTCTTTTCTTCCGCGGAGAAACAAACTTCTTGAATGGACGCGAGGTAGACGGCACTGGTTCCATTTTAAAACAGTAAATTAAACTTAACAAATCAACGAAACCACTTAACAATTAAAACAAGACAACAAAAACTAACAAATAACAACAAACTAAGATAAATGTGTTTCAAAATTGAACGAGCACTAACGCATCCCAAGATGGAATGTCGTTAGTTATTCAAAAATTATGAATCATGTCAAATACTTTTAATTGCGACCAAAACACCAGACGCAAGCAAGAACAAACCTTACGGTCTCAATTAAACGGTTTTCAATCCCTGGCGACAGCGGTCATTGCATCTGTGCGAGCGAGACGCATTATATTTACGCGGGAGTGACAGAGATGGGTAATAATAGGTTATCGTACGAAATTCTTTCTGTTCCGCGACCGTGCTTTATCACCATTTCAACTTACAGCCAAATCGGTTCAGCCGTTTGGCCGTGATGAACCGCAAACATCCAAACTTACAAACTTTCACATTTATAATATTAGTAAGAAAGACAAGATATCTGGATGAACTATCAATGAAGAACTAGATGTATCCCAGTATCAGAGAGCTTAAGACTTGGCAATTGGCAAAGATTTGCTTCACTACATAGTATAAAACAAGGTCGCTTCCCAAGTCCCTATGTATGCTGAGATCTTTAAAACTACGCAACGGATTTTGACGCGATTTTAATAGACATAGTACATACATACATACATACATATCATCACGCCAAGTCCCTAGCGGGGTAGGCAGAGAGTATAGAGCGCCAGTTCTCTCTAGACTTACATACTTCTTTCGCTTCGCCCACATTCATCAGTCTCTTCATACATGCTCGTCGGTTTCGAGTACTCTTAACGTTCCCGTCCTTGACAGTCCGATCGATTTGATCCAGGTAGTTGGAACGTGGCCTTCCTCTGACTCTTCTTGCACACACTTTTGCTTTGTATATCTGTTTCGTCAATCTTTCTTCACTCATCCTTTCTATGTGTCCAAACTAACGTAACATGCCTTTCTTCATCTTTACAATCACGCCCTCATTCACGCCAGTTGATTTGCGAATTTCTTCATTGGGGATTCGATCTAATATCGTTACGCCGCACATTTTCGAAGAGATCGCATCTCAACTGCATTCAAGCTATTTTCATACTTCCTCTGACATACCCTGGATTCGCTGCCATACAATAAGGTAGGTACCAATATCGCGTTGTTGACAGCAACTCGAGCATTCTTGCTCAGACTTTTACTGCCCATCAACGCCGACATGGCTCCATTCACCTTATTTCCGGCAGTTATCCTTCTTTCAATATCTTTTTCATACTTTCCATCTCGTGTGAACATGCTTCCTAGATATACAAATTCATTCACTTGCTCTAGAATTTGCCCATTTACCGATATAGCACACTCGGTCACTTGTTCATCTCTTTCGAATACCAGAACTTTAGTCTTGCCAGCGTTTAGGCGCAGCCCCTTTAATTACTATATATAGATATAGTAATTAAAGAGAAAGGTTTATATGTATAAAATATACATGTTATAGTAAAATTCAAATAAAAAAAAATTAAGATTTGTTAAGTGTGGTCTTAACAAACATATTTTAGTGCGCTTAAATCGCAAACGCTGGCTAAACCTTACGATATAGGTCAAATTAATGTACTACGGAATTGTATATCTTTAAAAGATCTATGATTAGTCCGCAATGGTTTACAGATTAGTTTTAATGTAGATACCTTGCGCCCGTGCGAAGCCGGGGCGGGTCGCTAGTAAGTACCTACTAAAAATAAGGTAGAACCATATTGTCGAAACCACAAATAATGAAAACATTTTGTCGAAACCGCACTTCTCACACAGAAATGGACAAAACACAAAGTGCCTTGACTTTGAACTGCACTGAGGGGCCTCAGCAAGACAATGGCTGGGTGCGCACGCGCCGCCCGTTTGCACAGCTGGCCGCGAGCAGCGCTGGCGCCGCTTTGTAACGCGACCTGTTACCATGTGTTCTGTGTTTGTCGCTGGTCGGGCAGTTGTGTCTCTTTATGGTTATTTTTGTATTTCGTTTTAGGGTTCACAATACTTAAAATTATTCGTGAGTTGTTGGCCTGTTAGCCGAGTGGTCAGTGATCTTAACGAAATGTAAATTGTGATAATAGACATGACTAGAGTATCAAAGAATCTATAAATATGTAGTTTAAGAGAAAAGTGTATGTTGAAAGGATTATAAAGGTTGCGATATTGAGATTTCACAATATCTCAATATGCCAACTCCAACCAGATTGATTGACGTCACGCCTTGGTAAATATCACCGAATTATATACTATGAACTATTTGTATGACCTATTTATTCACGCCTCCCCACAAGGCTCCCCGAACGGGTAGGCAGGGGAGTGTAGGTAGTACCCACACACCCGCTTTTTGCTGTAGATATATTTTAGGTAGGCTTTCGATGTTTTCCTTCACCGTATGTGATTTTCCGACACCGTAATGTGATTAATCACTGTACTTGAGTTGAGAAAAACTTATTGGTACAGTGGGAAGTCGAACTTGCAGTCTTTGAGTTGCAGGCAACTACTCGAACCATTCGATCACCACGAAATACTGTGTAAGATTTTATGGATAAGGCGTAACTACAAATCGGCGCCATGATACTAATGATCATCCGAAAGACTAGTATAAAAATGCAATAATTAGCGCCAGAATGCAGCTTACCACAGAAATAAATAGTTTTCATATGTCACCATTTTAGAACGATTAAATCTATCATCGCGCATATTAACTTTTAGAAAAACCATTGGTACTCTAAGGCTCCAGATAACAGGCGACTGTTATTCTAACGAAACGCTAAATACTTTCAGAAAAAAATATTCTATATTTTCAAAGCACATGTACGCGTGAAAGGATTAAAATCGCCTTTGTGATAAAGTGATATGAAAGGAAAACAACGCAACACGTTTAGCACAAACTGTTTGTCACGGCCCATTATTGTACGAGCGGAGCTTACGCCACAACGCAGCTGGTCCCCAGGCTTAGCACGCCCTAACTTAGAACATGTACAGCCTTAAAAATTGCTTTGTAATGGGTCAACATTGTTTTTTTTCTTTAATTATCAAAGTGGCCAGTCCTTGAGTTTAAATTCAAACTCTTTCAATATCTATTATCTATACTAATATTTATTTATTTATTTTATTAAGGTACACAAATAATATACATATTTGGACACTGTAATACAAAAATCTAAATTGAAAAACCTAATATGTACATCAATAATAGGTAAACACAACACTTTTACAATCTGTTACATACAAATTTAGTGTTAATATTATAAAGAGGAAAGATTTGTATTTGTGTGTGTGTGTGTGTGTTTGTAACTAATGACCTCAAAAACTACTGTGCCGTTTTCAAAAAATATTTCTTCATTGGAAAGCTACATTCACCTTGAGTGATATAAGGCTATATTTCCTATTATGAAAATCTTATGTCCACCCGTGCGAAGCCGGGACGGCTCACTATCAGATATGCAATGCGAAAATGTTTGGAAGATAAAATTGCTTTGTACCTAATGGGTCAACATTGTTTTTTTCTTTAATTATCAAAGTGGCCAGTCCTTGAGCTGAATTAAAAAACTTAAAAAAAAACAAAATTCTTTTAATATTTGTTATCATCTTTCAATAGCGAATATGTATGGAAGACGAGATAGAGGAAGACCGCATTCCAATTGGGAATGTAGACGTGGTCGGTGTGCATGTATGAAGAGACTGATGAATGGGGATGAAGCGAAATGATATGTTAGTCTAAAGAGGTTTGAGCTCTCTCTCTCTGCCTACCTCGTTAGATACGTGCGTGATGATATGTTGATGTTTCCATCAAACCTTACTTCCTTCCCTTCCCTTCCCTTCCTTATTTCTAAGTATAGGTACATCTATTACTTAATATTATAAACAGGAAAGATTTGTACGTAAGTATCTTTGTAACGAATTGGCTCAAAAAGTACTGGACTATTCTTCTACTTTCACCATTGGAAAGCTACATTCGGCCGTCTGGTCTAGTGGTTAGAGCTCCTGACTGCGAAACTTGAGGTCGCGGGTTCTAATCCCGCTAAGGGCAGATATTTGTGTGATGAACACGAATATTTGTACCTTAATCTTGGATGTCCTATGTATTTAAGTATATATCTATCTATATAAGTAAATATATCGTTGTCTAGTTACCATAACACAAGCTTTGCTTAATTTGGGACTAGGTCAATTTGTGCGGAATTGTCCCAGGTATTGATTATTATTCACCCAGACTGACTTAGCCTATATTTTATTTATAAAAAAAAAATGTCCACCCGTGCAATGCCGGGACGGATCGCTAGTCTATTATAACAGGTTAGTCCCAATACCAATTGCAGTGAAGCACAATTAACACATTTTATTACACAATACAAAAAAAGCCATTGTGAATGGGTTCAAAGAAAAGAAGATAAAATAATAAAAAATTGTAGGTTTGAACCTCGGAGGACTGTACCTTGAGTATTTTTCAAAATTCTAGTCTCGATTTATCACACCTTGAGCTTTATTGTGAAGGATAACATCGCGAGGAAATTGCGTATGGTTAAAAAAAAACATAGACGTATGTGTAGTCGTGCTCGAGGAATTGTCAACGTCTTGTTATCTGTGACTTGCTAGAGATGTCTATGGTCAAAGAAAAGTAGAGGATAGGGAAACGAATTCCTCCTCTTGTAGTGTTATATCTTAATGACGTATTTTCTAGCCCTTTGTAAAAGGAAACCAATGTTAAATAAGAAAACCGGAGAGTTTGTTCCTTCTCTCCTCCTGACAGGTTTCTTTACTCGTAAACGGTGGTAACTATAGTTTTATAAATAGTATGTGACATTAAATATGTGTTCCCTGTGTCCTTTACGTTGAATAAGAGTTGAATTACGTGTAAGAGAGGTAGGGCATAACGGGTTTCCCGTTCGAATTTGGAGCTGCCCGACTGGGGCAGGACCTCCACCTTATAGAAGTCCGTAGCCAAATAACACAATTTATTGTGTTGTGTTCCTAGGCAGTGAATAAGGTTTCCAGTAATGAGCTCCTTGGGGAGGGGGGAGGATTGTTACATTGTGTTGGAAGCAGAGGGATTAAACCCATTATGCTGCCATCACACTATAACTCTCCGAACACAGAGTGGCAACGCGCAAGTGATACTTCGGTATCGTGAGCGTAAATAGGCTACGGTAACCGTTTCCCATCAGGTGGGCCGTATGCTTGTTTGCCACTCTTGTTGTATAAAAAAAAAAAAGATTTTAGATCCAATCCCCTATGCCAGAGGTACACTTTTAACACAATATTACGAAATTCCCTCGCTATCTATGCCAGGGCCTGCATGCGGGTGGGGTGCGCTGAGATGATGTGCCCGAGGCTCACCGCGCCCGCACTTATCAATGTTACCAACATAAATATTATAAGTACTCGTGATTGTTACCAGCTAATACTTTGTATTAGACTAGGTGTTGCAGTCGTAAAATTCGATTTATTTGGTGGATTTTTTCTCAGGATAAACATAGCTACTTTCGCGTAATTCGGTTTAGACATGCTAGCGTGAATGAGTAACAAAAATCCTTACCAACTTTCGCATTAATAATTAAAAAAAAACTTTTTTTTAATTGTTGAATTGTTTAAAATTATTTTTTACCATTTAGTTCAGCTGGTGACACAAAAGCGTATTTATTCGATTTTTAAAAAACTATTATCGTAAAAGAAAACGTGTGTGCAAGAAGAGGCCGAGGAAGACCACGCTCCAACTACCTAGGTCAAATCGGTCGGACGCTCAAGGACGGGAACGTCAAGAGTACTCGAAACCGACTACCATGTATGAAGAGACTGATGAATGTGGACGAAGCCAAATAGGTATGTAAGTCTAGAGAGAAATGGCGCTCTATACTCCCTGCCTACCCCGTTGGGGACTCGGCGTGATGATATGATGATACTTTTGCATGAAGAGTTATAATTCCGGCTGGTATAGTAATCAGAACTGCTGGCTATGAAACTTGAGGTCGCCGGTTAGATTCCTACTAGGGACTCATACAAATAGATAGACGGGGTTTATGGCATCGTGCTTTTTTATATTTTTTTTATTTAAAGACACCATTAATATACACATTAAATACTATAAGTAAAAGAATAACAATTTGTATTAGATGTGTACACCTATGAAACGCGTGTTCATCATTCTCACAGTAGTTTTAGGCAGATATGGTGTTATAGTGTTCAAGTTTAGCAGTTCAAAAGACCTTTTTAATATCCAAATTGGTAATATGGAAGCATATCACGCTGAGTCCCTAACGGGGTAGGCAGAGAGTATAGAGCGCCAGTTCTCTCTAGACTTACATACCTCTTTCGCTTCGTCCACATTCATCAGTCTCTTCATACATGCTCGTCGGTTTCGAGTACTCTTGACGTTCCCGTGCTTGAGCGTCCGATCGATTTGATCCTGGTAGTTGGAACGTGGTCTTCCTCTGCCTCTTTTTTGCACACACTTTCGCTTTGTATATCTGTTTCGTCAATTTTTCTTCACTCATCCTTTCTATAATATGTAAGCATTGAACTGAATACCAGCCCTCATCATGCCATCGGGCAAGTTATCGTGCATATCCAGTAGACAGATCACCCGCTCGGATGCGGGGCCCGCGTCTACTTTATCTGGTGAGCCTGCGTCAATTGATTATGTTGCCCACTGAGCTCAATTGAGGCGCTATTAATGCCTGTACACACCGACGGTTACAATATAAAGATATTAGGAATTCCTGTATATACAAAAATATGCGCTCTATACTCTCTGCCTACCGTTAGAGACTCGGCGAGATGATATGTATATAATAATATAATAATAATATTATATCCTCACGCCTTCCCTCAAGGGTCCCTGAAAGGCTAGGTAGACGTGTATATGTAGTTCCCACACACCGACTTTCAGCCAGAGATATATTTTAGGTGCCAAGGTCACAGACGGCGAGAACAATGCCGTAACTCAATCACGACTATACATACGCCTTTGAATTGCTTCCCAAACGTATGCAGGTTTCCTGCATACGTTTGGGAAGTACATGTTTTCTGTTTCATGTTTTACTGCATACATGTTTTCCTTCACCGTAAAGCTCGTGGTGTGACTACTTTAGTGCAGTTAAACGCATTGGTACCGGCGGGATTCGAACTTGCAATCTTTGAGGTGCAGGCAACTATTCGAATCACTTTTTTTTTACTTTCTTTGTCTTGATCTTTTAACAACACAAAGAAAGAAGTAAAACAGAAAGACGAATGTGGGGTAATTACATCATATATAATCACGCCGAGTCCTTAACGGGGTAGGCAGAGGGTATCGAGCGCCAGTTCTCTCTAGATTTACATACGTCTTTCGTTTCGTCCACATTCATCAGTCTCTACATATATGCCAATAATTAATTAATTGGTATAATTAGTTTATTTACTTATTTAGCAACTGAAAACACAGTTTCAATTTACAAATAAATGTGCCATAGTCCCTGCAGTAGTATGAAATTGTGTGTCAGACATTAACACTCATCGCCAGAAAGAGATGTTACAAAGTTCCTGGTTGACACAATTAAAGGGAAAATTCGTTAATTAATTTTATGTTTCGTTAAGTAAAATTAACTAACTATCTACAATGTTGACATCGGTTTGATACCAAATTAATATATATATATATATATCCTCACGCCTTCCCACAAGCGTCCCCGAAGGGGTAGACAGAGGTGTATAGGTAGTACCCCACACCCACCCTTTTATATGGTATTAATATAATATGCAATATTAATTCATCCCCATACCATGGAACAAGGGACACGGTATCGAATAGAAAGTATCGATACTGTACTCATGAGTGGTATCGAAAAAAAAGTATCGTACTCATAAAAGTATCGATACTTTGAAGTATCGAGTACTTTCCTTAGAAAAGTACCCGGTAAAGTAGTTTCCTTAGGAAATTACTCGATAATAGTACTTTCCTTAGGAAAGTACTCGATATACCTCAGGACGTCAATGTCAGTCAGTAAGTGACGTCAGTTTAGCTTCAGTGGAACATATACAAAAAAAAACAAGTGGTTACATACATTTAAAGAAAAATATATAAATACAATTGTAATTGAACATATTCATATATGATAATATAGTCTCTATCTGCTTATCAAATTGAATTCAAATCTGTTCATGTTTTAGAGCGCAGCCTTTCTTTGTAGGAATACTTAATAATTCATAAAATTGAATTATTTTGGGTTATTTTTACAAAAAAATATAGAATAAGAAATGACTTGACGCATTAGGGTTTTGCAACATGTCTTGCATTACACTTCGTTGATGGTAATCTTAACAAAATACTGCCAAAGTTCTCTCTTAGTTGAGGGAATTTTTCTAATGACTCAAATATAACATTTGCATAACAGAATAATAGTGAGTACTTTTATTAAATAACAATAATCAACCGCATTAATGAAAGAGAAAAACTTAAAGAAATAGCGATCATTCGCGATTTTTTTATTAGTAAAGTGAATGAAAGAGGATAAGAACTGATTTAAGGTCAAGTTGGAAATAGGTATTTTCTACAATTTTATTTGATACGATACCTGTCAGAAAGTATCGAAAACAAAGTATCGAGTACAAAAGTGTCGGTATCGAAAGGAAAAGTATCGATACTTTTTTCGTGTCCCTACTTGGAAGTCTTGGAACCACAAAGGTCTCGCACTGCGCGCGCGCTTCCAAAGGTGTCTTTCCGAGAACGTTTCAGGGATTAAGCGGAACAAACGGACAGATAGACATATTACATTGAACAAACTGATGCTCTGTTCCTCGAGTAAGTAGGTACTGGGATCGGCCGGGACTCGGGTAAGCTATGAAACGACATAAAATTCCCCAAAGTGTCGAATGTTTAATGTGTGTTCAACTCGAGTATATACCATACACGTAGAACGCCATGGTAGCGCGATTCAAAAAGTATCACTATAGCTACAGTGCCATCTACCGGCCACAATACAAACAAACCTGCCATAGTACAGCCATTACATGAATATGACAAACGGATTGTACATATTATATACTTACTTATGCATGTATATATAAAATTGCGGTTGTTTTATTATTCCAAACTGGCAATCCCATTATATTTATTTGTATAGTTTTGTCGAATATATATAATAGTGAGTTGTGAATAGTGGGCATTTAGTACCTACAGCTATTGGACCCAATATCTAGGTAAATGAGAGTTTCGCTGATTGGTTTCGGTTTAATCAAACTTTTGCGCGCGTGCCGTTGACAGGTCGATTACCGTACTTAACATACTCTGTGGTGAGCTTGTGAGCAAAAACTGTGTCGCGCTTGTCATGTACAACGCTCGGCTTGTGCTTCCAAGGTAATTATTAAAGTACATTGACTGATTTTACCAATAATTATTAATAAAAGGTAATATTTTTTATTTGCTGAAAGATCATTGGAGCTGCGCTAGCCGAGTAGTTTAAGATGCGACACATATGGCAAGTTCTACTTGCCTCGCCTATCCAAATCGCCTAAAATATATCACTGGCGGAGAGTGGGTGTGTAGGTACTACCTATACACCTCTGCCTACCCCTTCGGGGACCCTTGTGGGAAGGCGTGATGATATATATTTACTCCTAGATGTTATCTTAAATGATCCTATGCATTTGTATCTGTATAAGCAAAGTTGGTGCCATGTAAATAGTGCGCCCTGTGGGAGTGACGCCCACAACAGCTGACGCCAAGTTAATTTACCTCTCGCCGCGCGCCAGTCCCGCCACGGTTCTCACAAGCGATTTTTCCCACAAGATCTTTCAGTATAAATATCTTTCAATATACCTCTGGCGGAAAGTGGGTGTGTACAACCTATACACCTCTGCCTTACCCTTCGGGGACCCTTGTGGGAAGGCGCGAGGATATATTATTATTATTATATATCCTTACTAATATTATAAATGTGAATGTAAGTTTGTTTGTTACCATTTCACGTAAAAACTAGTTAACAGATAATCATAAAACTTGGAAAACATGTTCTTGGAGGTATTAGAAGTAACATAGGATACATTTTTTGAAAAAATAAAAATATTTTTTACGAAAGATAAATAAGCCCTTTGGCTGGAAATTTAAATGGTGATGGCTTATGCCTAGGGTTAGGACAAAGGATACATTTGAATATTATAAAGTATGTTGCTCTTTCACGGCATAGCGGCCGAACCGGTTCTGGCAGGAAAATACATGAGCAAATTTTTCGAACTCCACGCGGGCGAAGAAGTATATATTTTCAGATATTTATCCATAATTTGTTTGTAACAATATTCTTATTATCTATATTAGTAAGACACAGTATTTAAAAATAGTATAAACAAAATATAGGTTAGTACTTTGAGACCCGAACTCGTGCGGCAACATCGTGCCTCGCAGTCCACTGTCTCAATATATATATTTTGTTAATTATCTTTCAGTTAGAAGGGTAAATGTAGATTGTGTCAAAACTATTCGCTAATTGATTTGCATTCAGATTACGTGTGAGTCGTGTTGACCCAGTGTCTTCTTGAATATAAGTCATCAATTCGAATCCCGACTATACTAATGAGTTTTTCTCAATTTAAGTGTGATTATTCACACCACGAGTTTCACGGTGAAGGAAAACATCGAGAGCAAACCTGCAAACGTCTGAGAAGAAATTAAAAGGCGTATGTATAGTCGTGCCTGAGTAAAGGCGATGGACTCGCCATCTGTCACGTTGGCACCTAATATACCTCTGGCGGAAAGTGGGTGGTGTGGGTATTACCTATACACCTCTGCCTACCCCTTCGGGGACCCTTGTGGGAAGGCAATAATTATAATAATATTATATAATAATAATAATAATATAAGTTCAATTGAATGCAAGTAAGTGCCGTGTCGGGTTAATTTTGTCTGGCTGCCGTCAGCTGGCGCGGCCATCTCCCACACGCGCCGGAGGCAGCCTGCCGGGCTAGCTTGATAACAAATATCTACACATTAGGTACTTACGATGAACAAAGTAATAAAAAAAATATGACTTTAAAATTTTACTTAAAATTATCTTAAAACAAGCAGTGCTCACGGTTTGGCCCGCGTACATTTAATTAAACTAGTAAAGTGTATACTTTAAGTTAATCCAGCTAATAATTTATCTGTGTGCCGAATTTCATTCAATTCCGTTCAACCGTTCAGTCTTGAATAAGGAATATTTTATTTAGTAAAATTTGCATTTATAATATTTATTCCTAGGATATTTGATTTATAAACAAAAAGTATATAAAAAAACGGCTTGAGAAAGGTCAAAATGTGATAGTTTCTGAGTGCTTTAAATAATCCTTCGCTTCATCAACACTGCTGCTATCACTATACATGATGTCTCAGAAAATAGGACACTTCTAGTATGTGACAGGGCACAATGATAGGAAGCCGTTAGAATGTCATTCTAAGTTGACAACTTTCTTACCTCATTTTCGCATAAAAATCTGCTGTGACGTTAAAGTTGTACTAAGTTAAAGAATTTTTATCTTATTAATAGTTTCTGAGAAAAGCCGAAAATATTTCAGTAACTTCGATTTAAATTGTTTTTAAGTTTCAAAGAACGATATTCAACAACATAAGTCATAGTATCCGCCGACCAACGTTAGTAGTAAGGAGACCGGTCGCTTCGTCTCAATTCCAAAACTTACACGCAACAGTTCCGCCTAGAAAAATAATGTCGAAGGTTCCATTCAAGAAAAATGTTATCGCTTCCGTTTTTGGCCACATCGATAATTGTAATCCTTTCCCCCCTCATCCCCCCCTCGGGGGTGGAACATCTGCGTCCCTCGCAGCCGGCTGTCAACCACAGCCAACCGTGTATTTATTTGAAGCCGCCCAAATTGATTCGTTTGATGTTATTTTGCTGCTTCTAAGATCTCCGAGCCACCGCTTGGTAGTGCAGGTTATTATATGTATATTATGTACATATACTAGTTGTCCCGCCCAGCTTTGCTCGGGTGATCGAAAACGAGGGCGCCACCTATCCAATTCAATTGTCCAATTGAGAATCTAAACCATTCTTGAATCCACCTGAAGACAGAAAATTTCATTCAAATCGGTACAGCCGTTTAGAAGTTCTGTGACACACGCGTACAGAAGAAAGAATATAGATATACATATATATATATATATATATATATATAGCCGTAGTGGTCGAGTGGTTTGAGAAAAAGATGCAAGTTCGAATGCCGACTGTACCAATATTTGGCCACACCACGAGCTTTACGGTGGAGGAAAACGTCGAGAGGAAACCTGCATCCGTCTGAGAAGAAATTCAAAGGCGTATAACCAAGCAGCCCCCAAGCTCAAGGGGACTCTGATGAATCTGGATAACGACGAATATGGAACAAACGATTTTAAATAGTTTAGTGGGGCCAAGTTTATCTTTTGCCCCATGGTCTTTGGTTGCCTAGCAACGCCACTGGCAAGGATAGTTAATAAAGAGATCAGTAATAAATAAGGAAAGCGCATTAGCGGTAGATTGTTACTGCGATGCTAAATGAAAATCCATATAGCATACGTCGGCGGCGGCACATGGCGAGCGCGGATCTATAGACAATGGATGTGGCTCGAGCGCGTTTGTACGGACGCATGGTTTCTATACCAATAATAGTAGTAGGGGAGCCCAAGCGGGGATTTCGGGATTTACTAAAGCGCGGCAGATTAATATACAGGGGGATACCTTGTACCCGGTTAACTACCTCCACCAAACTTGAGCCCCATATATATGGCCGCCCGTGAAGGAAACAGGATCAGAACTTTGCTGCCCTCCCCTTTCTTTACTGTCAGATTAGTGGAATATACGCTTTTTAGGATGTAATTAACTCACCCTATCTTAATCTGACACGCTTGAGTATGTCAAAGTTCAAAATGGCGAATTTTTTTTGCACATTCGTCACATCGAAATCGTCAGATTAGTGAATGAAAGCTTTTTTTTTGGTGTACTTAACACTCCCTTAGAAAATCTGACGCGCTCGATTAATTGTTTTTTTTACATATTAAAAAATCTAATGCCGCTTTCCCCACCGATGAAAAGGTATATATCATATAACATTTTTTTTCTTCTTATTATCTAAGTTTTGCAACTCAATAGGTCTCTATGACGCTCGAGTAAATCCCCATTTAGCATCGTGGGCTCCCCTACTATAGGTAATAGCATGAACGCGAATAAGCTTCAAGCATTGTTTTAAGAATACACAAATTAATAAGCGCATATATTGTTTCAAAATATGAATTTAAACTGTGCAAAACATTTTACGTTTTTTAAGGGCACACAAACCAACTTAACATTTACATATTTATAGAGACTAGCAGTAAAGCGAAAGAAGTCACAAACTACATTACTTTGTACACTGCGACACAAAGATCGCAAGTTCGAATTCCGACTGTACCAATGAGTTTTTCTGAACTTAAGTACAGTGATTAGTCACACCACGAGCTTTACGGTGAAGGAAAACATCCTGCATACGTCTGAGAAGAAATTCAAAGGCGTATGTATAGTCGTGCTTGAGTAACGGCGATGGACTCTCCATCTGTCACGTTGGCACCTAATATACCTCTGGCGGAAAGTGGGTGTGTGGGTATTACCTATACACCTCTGCCTACCCCTTCGGGGACCCTTGGGGGAAGGCGTGAGGATATATTATATATATTATTATATTATATATAATTACGTTGTCTCACTCTAAAGCTATTAATCAAATATAGTTTAAATGCCACATCCAGTCCCTCTAGAAGTACATTCATTAAAATTTGCCAAACGCGCCCGTCTACGCCACCTGGCGCCCTGGCGACGGACCAAGCGCGACTCCACCGCCCGCCCGCGATACATTACTCGCTCGGCAAACTAACTAACAACACACCGATGCACATACGCCGACATGTATACATTTAGGCACAAGAGTTGTTAGCCTCCGATGTTGAGTTATGCTATTTGTGGTTTGGGGATTGGAATTGTTTTTGAATATTTCTATATGAAAAGTCGTAGAAATAGTTACGTACTAAAAAGTTATGAAGTTCAACTCATTAGAGAGTAGCCGTGATGGCCGAGTGGTTCGAATAGTCGCCTCTAATGCAAAAATGGCAAATTCGAACCTGTAGCGATGATTTTTCAGTTTTGGTACTGTAATTAATCACACCACGAGCTTTACGGTGAAAGAAAACATTGAGTAGAAAGTTGAAGTTGTTCATTACTCGCCAACTTAGCGACTCGTTGCCATTAAATTTATTTGCGAAAACAATGAGAGCAATGTATTGGATTTGCGAGCTAAGTAGTGGAACTTTTCAACATGTTTGGGAAAATCTTTATGAACTTACTTCGCTTGTTTTATACTTAATTTAACGAAAATCGTTATTATCATAAATATACATTATATTTGCACCATTTCTCTTTGAATTTTAGGTGTTTAGGTGCACCTAGACATCTAGGTATACGTGGGAGCTTAAGTTGACCAATAAAAGTTCCTTGGCGTTGTCAGGTTTCTAACATGGGCTATGTTATAGGCAATTATGTATGTCTGAAGGTATGACAACTAACACGACGCATTGGCCTTCAAAATTATACACAGATAATAAAGAAGCGTTATCAAAATTGTATTATCTGTAGTAACCACAGATAGAGCTATGTGAGCGAGTGGGAACTGTCAGCTGTTACATTGGTACTGTTGCCTTGGGGGGCGGAGGGTGAAGGGTTATGAAAACACTACCCCTGCCATGTATTCAGACTAGCCTTGCCTCGTTGCCTGTGCGAAATTCATTTGTTTTTTTGTGGCGGTTTTATCTGGAAAAAAGTGTATCATATGTGTTAATCCAACTAATAAACTATCTATGTGCCAAATTTCATCCGATTCCGTTAAATATTTTTGCGTGAAAGAAGATCAAATATCCTCACAAACTTTTTCATTTATATCACTTGAAGAATATTTTCTTCATACATCATACTATTGTAGTATAAAGTGTGAAATTAATTGTATTAATTATATATCTACACGCCTCCCCACAAGGGTCTCCGAAGGGGTTGCCAGAGGTGTGTAGGTAGTGCCCAGGAACCCACTTTCCGCTATAGATATATTTTGGGTAACGTGACTGATGGCGAGTCTTTCTTCTCAAACGTATGCAGGTTTTTTCTCGATGTTTTCCTTCCCCGTAAAACAACTTCTAAAATAAACAAACAAGAATGAACAAGTCTTTTCTTATTAACTAAAATACAAAAGTGACAACAAGATTCCTATCAATGCTTGCCACTGACAAGTTCGTGGTGTGAATCTAGGGATTCAATCTAGCGAACTTTATGTTGAATGCTTGAATCACTCGGCCACCGCGTCTCCGTCTATTTGAATGTGAAATATAGGGAATCTCTAAATTTTTAGGCAAACATAACACACGAGGCGTGCGGACCGACGCAGCTGTGGCCGGGGTATTTTTCACCCCCACCCCTTGTACACAAAGCCTATAATTCGGGGCACAACTACCCTTTACAGCAGGTTATATAAGGATTTAAGTATGTAGAGACAATAATCACAAGTATACAATTATTATTTTTTTTCAATGACATAATATTACTTTATTTACAATAACAACAATTAATAATATTTACAAAGAACAGTTGAAACTAACTACTTACAGATAAAATATTTGTCCCAAATCGGTATCCCGAGGCAACGTGCCAAGAAGACTAGCAGCATTGCCACGCTGGATAGCAATGCTGATTCTCTGAGCGAGATATGTTCTAGCCCGCCTGTCACGAGAGGTCTCGACTAGACGGCGCGAGACCTCTTTAAAAAGATGGTGAGCCTCAGGACCCCTAGGCCGAGACAGGCATACTTGCGGCGCTTGAGGCACTCCTGCTGAGCAGCAGCGGCGCCGGCCGCCACCTCCACCATCCTACAATTATTAATTGAAATATACATATCATCACGCCAAGCCTCACGGGGTAGGCAAGGGGAGTAGAGCGCCAGTTCTCGACGCGATATTGGTGGCTACTTTATTGTACGGCAGCGAATCCTGGATATGTCAGAGGAAGTATGAAAATAGCTTAAATGCAGCTGAGATGCGATCTCTTTGAAAAATGTGCGGACGATCTTAGATTGAATCCACAATAAAGAGATTTGCTAAGCAACTGGACAAGGGTGTGATTGTAAAGATGAAGAAAAGCATGTTAATTTGGTTTGGACATATAGAAAGGATGAGTGAAGAAAGAATGACGAAAAAGATTTGCAAAGTAAAAGTGTTTGCAAGAAGAGGCAAAGGAAGACCACGTTCCAACTACCTAGATCAAATCTATCGGACGCTCAAGGACGGGAACGCCAAGAGTACTCGAAACCGACGAGCATGTATGAAGAGACTGATTAATGCGGACGAAGCGAAAGAGGGATGTAAGCCTAGAGAGTCTCTACCCCGTTAGAGACCGTATGTATGTATCCTGTATGTTCTCATATCTTCACGTCTTCCCACAAGGGTCCACGAAGGGGGAGATATGTGTAATTAAAAGGAATGATCACGATTCCCTACTTATCACGATAAGCGGGTAACAAACGGATTTCGCGACTGTCGTAGCCGGTTGATCCTAATGTATATGTATACGTCCATTGTTTGTTTGTCTGTTTGCTTACAGCGGTGGCCGGCAGATGTGTCCTGCAATGGGCGCTTTGTTTAATTAATACTGACATTCTGCTTCAAAACTGCGGAGAAAATTGTATGAAAATCTTTTTTTTTGGTCTAGCGGTCAGAGCTTCTGACTGCGAAGCTTGAGGTCGCGTGTTCGATTCCCGCTGAGGGCAGATATTTGTGCTATGAAAAGGAGTATTTGTACCTTAGTCTTTGATGTTATATGTATATATCTTTCGACATACACAAGTATATACACTTCTCATCAGAAAAATCGAAACTCCTTGCAAGTTTATGATTTGTAAGGGTTTCAGATATTAGCTGGAACAAACAGACAGACAGATAAAAATTTTAATAAATTTTATGTTGCTATATGTACCGTGTATACATCCACATGCATTTGGTAAAACGCGGTTATTTTAATATGACAAACAGACACTACAATTTTATTTATTTGTATAGATAATATTCTGAAAATATTGCGTTTATAAAGGCTAACACCATAGCGAATCGCCAGCAGGTGCAATAGAAATATTATATCTAGCTACTTCGCCAAGGGGTGCGAGGAAACAGCTGTGACATTAATATAGAAAAGATTCTCTCGCCAGATGGCGTTACGGACTCATTTCAATTCTTTACCCTTTCTGTAGACGAAGAGCCAACGGATGATCCCGTTCAAAATGTTCTAACAAAATATTAATTAGTTCAAAATATTATAACAGCATGGAGTTCTTCAAGAAGGTTGCGAAAAGATTCCTGATAAATTCTATAGATAGAAATAGATCTGGCGGACCGCATGCTGGTTTGCCACCCATGTGGTATAAAAAAAATATTAACTAGCTTCCCCGGCGAACTTCGTTCGTACCACCTAAAATGTCAAAAAAATTTTTCGTTTTACTTATTTTCTCGTTTTTTTTTCTCCATAAGAACCTACTTCAGACTTCGTCAAACAGAACAAAAATAAAAATATCCAAATCGGTCCAGCCGTCTTCGAGTTTAAAAGTTATAAAGAGAGGTAGGGTTAACGGGTTTCCCGTTCGAATTCGGAGCTGCCCGACTGGGGCAGGACCTCCACCTTATAGAAGTCCGTAGCCAAATAACACAATTTATTGTGTTGTGTTCTTACGCGGTGAATAAGGTTTCCAGTAATGAGCTCCTTGGGGAGGGGAGAGGATTGTTACATTGTGTTGGAAGCAGAAGGATTAAACCCATAATGCTGCGAACACAGAGTGGCAACACGCAAGTGATACTTCAGTATCGTGAGCGTAAATAGGCTGCGGTAGCCGTTTCCCATCAGATGGGCCGTATGCTTGTTTGCCACTCTTGTAGTATAAAAAAAAAAAAAAAAGTTTTGCGCTTAGCTACACAATTAGGTATTAATTCTTATTTATATAGATGCAGAAGTTTGTCAAGATGTTTTTCCTCTTTCATGCTCCCTACTGGATGTAATTGGATGTAATTTGTCACAGAGATAGACTATAAGCTGGATTAACACACAGGACGTGCTTTATTCTAGAAAAATCAAATTCTATGATCAGTTTAATCAAACCGAGTCCTCGAAACCGACGAGCATGTATGAAGAGACTGATGAATGTGTACGAAGCGATGGAGGTATGTAAGTCTAGAGAGAACTGGCGCTCTATACTCTCCTCCTCCCCCGTTAGGGACACGGCGTGATGATATGTATGTATGTAATTTAATCAAAATGCCGTGGTGGCCGAGGGGTTCGAGCAGTTGCCTGCGACGCAAAGGTCGCAAGTTCGAATCCCGACTGTACCAATGAGTTTTTCTGAACTTAAGTACAGTGATTAGTCACACCACGAGCTTTACGGTGAAGGAAAACATCGAGAGGAAACCTGCATACGTCTGAGAAGAAATTCAAAGGCGTATGTATAGTCGTGCTTGAGTAACGGCGATGGACTCGCCATCTGTCACGTTGGCACCTAATATACCTCTGGCGGAAAGTGGGTGTGTGGGTATTACCTATACACCTCTGCCTACCCCTTCGGGGACCCTTGTGGGAAGGCGTGAGGATGTATTATATATATTTATTAATTTAATCAAAATCTACGCGGATGCAACAGTGTGCCAGAGCTAGTCCCAGTTCTGTTAATAAAAGTAGTTTAAAAGTCCCCACAAAACCTTTTGTAAATGAATCACCTAATATGATAGTTTCTCACGGAAACCCTTCCGTACCTTTCCTTTACGAGTGAAAACTGATTCACCTTTTTTCATTAAATTTTCTCCCTTTTTTATTACCTCTAAGGGTTTTTCATTCGACAAGGCACTGTGGCATCTATACTTACGATACGTAGATGCTAAGTTTGTTTGATCACGCTTATCTTAGGATTTATAATCATATTTATTTATAGGTATATGATTTTATTTAAATAATATTTTATAAAAGTTTTCGTTTTTACTCGTGTTAAACTCAGGTTGTACTCATTTACCTAATAAATTATTATTATTATTATTATATAGCCTGTGCCTCCCCACAAGGGGTAGGCAGAGATGTACAGGTAGTACCCACACCCCACTTTCCGCCAGAAACATGTTTTAGGTGCCAACGTGCCGACGGCGAGTCCATCGCCATTACTCAACACGACTATACATACGCCTTTCAATTTCTTCTCAGACGTATGCAGGTTTCCTCTCGATGTTTTCCTTCACCGTAAAGCTCGTGGTGTGACTAATCACTGTACTTAAGTTCAGAAAAACTAATTGGTACAATGGCAATGATTGTGTTGCACTTAAGTCCTAACTTAAGTCCACTTAAGACGGACACCACGGCTTCTTATTATTATATAACCGTTTTCCAGCCACTAGCATGGGCCTCTTCTCCAACACGCCACCATGTCCGGCCATGTGCCAATCGCCACCAGCTCTAGGTATGTTAGTGAAGAAAATATTCGTAGCGGAAATTGTAATAACACGTATGAGAACAAATTCGCGGACACAGCTGGCGCAGGCTCTGTTCGTGTACAGTGAGTGCCGAGATGCGAACGGATTTACACTACATACATACTTACATGAAGAGACTGATGAATGTGGACGAAGCGAAAGAGGTATGTAAGTCTAGAGAGAACTGGCGCTCTATACTCTCTGCCTATCCCCCTAAAGGGACTTAGCGTGATGATATGTATGTGTGTAAATATGTATGTGTGTAAATAAGTATGTGTGTAAATAAATATGTTAAATTAAGAGAGGTAGGGAATAACGGGTTGCCCGTTCGAATTCGGAGCTGCCCGCCTGGGGCAGGACCTCCACCTTATAGAAGTCCGTAGCCAAATAACACAATTTTTTGTGTTGTGTTCCTACGCGGTGAATAAGGTTTCCAGTAATGAGCTCCTTGGGGAGGAGGGAGGATTGTTACATTGTGTTGGAAGCAGAGGGATTAAACCCATTATGCTGCCAACACACTATAACTCTCCGAACACAGAGTGGCAACACGCAAGTGATACTTCGGTATCATGAGTGTAAATAGGCTGCGGTAGCCGTGATGATGATGATGGGCCGTATGCTTGTTTGTCACTCTTGTTGTATAAAAAAAAAAAAAAAAAACTTACAGCATACCTATTACATGAATAAAATTGGAGTGTCTGTTTGTAATATAAAAAAAACGCATTTTACTAAATGCATATTGATACATACGGTACATATACCGAAATAACGCTTTTTTTGTCTGTATTCTGTCTTTCTGTTTGTTCCAGCTAATCTCTGAAACGGCTGGACCGATTTTGACGGGACTTTCACTGGCAGATAGCTGATGTAAAACGTTGTAGCTTTAGTTACTTTTATTTTATAAAATAAAACACTTTTTTGTTAAATTCCACACAATTGTGTATGAATGTATCGGAGAGCATCGCGTGGAGTTCTTCAAATGTTTATAAGTACATACATATCATCACGTGTCCCTAACGAGGCAGGTTGAGAGTTAGTAGGTAGAGTACTTTTTTTTCTTATAGTTACTTTATAAATACAGGAATTGAACAATGTTTTATGTAATAATTATTAATAACTCATTGTCCCAACCAGCTTCGCTTGGGTGAAAAAAATAAAAGTCACGGACCCAGTGGCGCCACCTATCGGGTCCAACTGTGAATCTAAACCATTCTCGAATCCACCTGAAGACACACAAAAAAATTAATTAAAATCAGTTCAGCCGTTTACGATTCTATGAAGGACATACAGACAAAAATTCATTTCTATATATTAGACTAGTTGTCCCGCCCAGCTTCGCTTGGATGAAAAATTTAATTTCCTGAAACACGATCGCAGCGCCACCTATCGGGTCCAATTGCGAATCTAAACCATTCCCAGATCCCCTTGAACACACAAAAAAATTCATCAAAATCGGTCCAGTCGTTTGAGAGAAGTTCAGTGACATACACACTCACAGAAGAATTATATATATAAAGATAAGAAATAGTTATCTCTCCTTGCTGTGCCCTTATAGGGTGTTAATGTTGTAACGTTGTAGTGTGGGTCCCTACTGTATACTTTGTAATGTCTAACAATGCAAAAAATATGCATATGACTATAGTTAGTACAGTGCCAGTTCTCTTTCGCTTCGTCCAATTTCATTAGTCTCTTCATACATGCTCGTCGGTTTCGTGTACTCTTGACGCTCCCATAGTTGAGTGTCCGATCGTTTTGACCTAGGTCGTTGGAACGTCGTCTTCCTCTGCCTCTCCTTACACACTCTTTGTATATCTGTTTGGTCAATATTTCTTCACTCGTTCTTTCTATATGGATCTCCCAATCACTTCTTTGCAATTATTTATTTCTTATGCACACCGCACAAACACTTTCCCGAATATAAATATTTTAAATTAAATGTATCATTTATACACGTTATTGACAGCGGAGATGGACTATCTACGTTACTAAAGCACGACTTTTTAAATTTCTTCTCGAACGTTTGCAGGTTTCCTCTCGATGTTTTACTTCACCGTAAAACTCGTGGTGTGACTAATCGCTGTACTAGGTCGACAAAACTCATTGGTACAGTCGGGTTTTGGATCAGAAGTACGTGTGTGATACCATCAGCTGGACCGCGTGTTTGGTCCCATCTTCAACTCTGTACGTAAGGCTAGTCTTATGTCAATGGCTGCTGAGCGATGCCCAGCGAGCTGGTCAGGTGGCTTGCCGGTATAAATAGTTCGCCCGCGCGCCATATGGCCCGCACGTGCTCTTTTTACTACGTACATTTGCGTCACGTCCATCCGTAATGGTGGTCGCGGATGCGTACGGTATGGACAGTATATAGCCACCGGAAGTGATATTCATAGACCTGTTTCAGTATACTGAAAATTACGCTCAAAAAACAATGTTAATACCTAATACCTTTGTGAAAATAAACGAAGCCGTGGTGGCCGAGTGGTTCGAGAGGTTGCCTGCGACACAAAGATCCAGAAGCAAGTTCGAATCCCGACTGTACCAATGAGTTTTTCTGAACTTAAGCGCGGTGTTTAGGCACACCACGAGCTTCACGGTGAAGGAAAATATCTAGAGGAAACCTGCATACGTTTAAGAAGCAATTCAAAGGTGTATGTATAGTCGTGCTTGAGTAACGGCGATGGACTCGCCATCTGTCAAGTTGGCCACTAAAATATACCTCTGGCAGAAAGTGGGTGTGTGGGTACTACCTATACACCTCTGCCTACCCCTTTGGGAACCTTTGTGGGAAGGCGTGAGGATATATTATATATTTATATAGTTCATCGTGTATATACATAATGCCTCATCCATGTTTTATTTGTCCATGTAACACTACACTACAGTTAGATAAGTAGGCACGGGTGAAAATTCGCAGGTGCCGAGCCTGGAGCTTTGACATGTTTGGGATCATCCGTCAACGATGCACTGTACCACCCATTAGCCACGGTACATTGTATCTAAAGATCTATCTGGAGATAAACTGCTCGTAAATATAGTGACAATTTAAAACGATTTTCTGTCGAGTCTGTGGATTGAAGGAATGCCGTGGTAGTCGAGTGGTTCGAGTAGTTGCTTGCGACACAAAGATCGCAAGTTCGAATCCTGAATGTACCAATGCGTTTTTCTGAACTTAAGTGCAGTGATTAGTCACACCACGAGCTTTACGGTGAAGGAAACATCGAGAGGAAACCTGCATACGTTTGAGAAGACATTCAAAGGCGAATGTATATTCGTGCTTGAGTAACGGCGATGGACTCGCCATCTGTCACGTTGGCACCTAAAATAAAAAGTGTGTGTCAGCTCCGACGCACGACTGGAGTTTACTCCTTACGAACGATTATAAAATAAATAGATTAATTAATAAGGGTAAATTAATGTATTTCTTATATTACTTAGAGTATGCATGACACATCTATAGATTGATTTTTATTCATTGAGTAATTTTCTCAATTTTGAAATAAATATCAATTGATATAAATTTATATTTATATCAATTATAAATAAAATATAAAATTTACGATAAAACCTCCGCAAGTTGACAGTTGTTGTAGGTTAATATCAGGTTAATACAATATGCAATTGAAAGTAAATATTAACATTAATTACATCGCCATTCTGTTATTCTCGTTGCCATGGAGAGTACGAGAGCACCAAAAACGTAACGCTGTCATTCATCAGTAGATTTTACCTCTCATATTTTTCTCATACCGGGCGCCTTATATATGAAAATCGATTCTTAAGGAGTAAACTCCAATAAACTCCAATATAAAAAAGTGGGTGTGTGGGTACTGCCTATACACCTCTGTATACCCCTTCGGGGACCCTTTTGGGGAGGCGTTATATATAAATATATATCGTGACTTGGATGCCATAAGGGCTCCTGTGGTACTGTGGAAATCTGAAACTGCATTTGCTTATGACTAAAGAAATCTGATCCTATGATTGAAATTTCGTAACGAAATATGTGAAGGAAAAATCAATTCTATGCCTTAATATATAAACGTCATATTGGCGGGTAAATGTGGCAAAAAATATATATTACATTTTCGACGAGTTCTAGAGGTAACACCTGATGAAGGGCCTTACTATGCGTTCTCGCAAGAAACTCGTTTCGCGGGGTGTTTATTTTCCAAAGGTGAAAAATCAAACAACCTGATAGATAAAATAGGCTCCACACCTTTTTACGTAGAGGCTACATGCTAGGCATCATTTTTTATTTTGACGTGATAACGTCTTATAAAACGACGAGAGCGCAGAACAAGCGAAAGAGAGGCACGATCGGCTTAAGCGCTCGCCTTGTAATGCATCTACCTCTCTTTCACTCCATGGGTCGATGCGTCCGAGTAGAAGATGACGTTATCACGTAAATTTATCGTCCGTAAACCGACTTTACAGAGAACCAATTTTTTCTGTACTCTAATGTGGCGAACAAGTACACGTTCCGCTTAATGCTAAGCATATAGTCGCTCTTATCACACCCTTCTTGAAGAACTCCTCAAATGCTTAACGCCTCAGCATCCCGTCCCTATGCTTGTTGTATTTTTAGGATATAAACTGATTTTAGTACAACCCCTTCCCATAAGGGTTAAGGTACTACTAATGGCAGCACACACTCTCTTTGACTCGCCATAATAGACAGTCTGTGGCCAATTTCTTCTCAAACGTATGCAAGTTTCATTTCGTTGTTTTCCTTTATCGTAAAGCTCGTGGTGTAATCACTGCACTTAAGGTCAGAAAACCTCATTGGTACAGTCGGGATTAGAACTTGCAATATTTGTGTCGCAGGCAACTACTCACCCCACTCGGCCACCACGGCTCTAAAACAGAATAATATCTACTAAAGGATACGTTTGAGAATAAATTTAAGACGAATGTAAAGTCGTAATTCAATAATGGTGATGAAAAGTTAGAATTTACCGCCCTCTGCTTACACTCGATAAGTAAATCTGTAAGGCCTAATAGAAAATTTTGTTTTTGTTTCCTTCCGCTTGGAGCGCTGTCAATTATACCATTTTTGGCACTGCGAGTCGCCGTGCGATACCTCTGTGTCGTGAATGAGTTTCGAGTTCCCATAGTGCGGGTTAAAGGGTGGATTGCGGGGGCGTGGGGTGCGCAGGTGCGGCTCAGGTGTCGCCAATACAATTGCTGGCCCTAATTGCGCGCTGAAGTTACCTCGATATGATTTGCTATTGAGTTATTGCTTGAATTTAACGTACTAAAAGCATAAATTTATTAGAATTTGTCCAGAAGATTTATGCTAGAAATAAAGTTAATTAAAATAGAATTGAAAATTGAAATCGTGGTGGCCGAGTGGTTCGAGTAGTTGACTGAACCAATGAGTTTTTCTGTACTTAAGTACAGTGATAGTCACACCACGAGCTTTACGGTGAAGGAAAACTTCGAGGGGAAACCTGCATACGTCTGAGAAGAAATTCAGGCGTATGTATAGTCGTGCTTGAGTAACGGCCATGGACTCGCCATCTGTCACGTTGGCACTTAAATATATCTCCGGAAAGAGGGTGAGTCTCCTCATCTCAGCTTACTCTTTCGGGGGCCCTATTGGAAGGAATAATATTTATGATCAGCAACATCTATCACACTTTTCAAGACGGTGATTTTAATAAAGCGTTTCCGTAGATCTAATACTGAGAATCTGCTTTCCAAACATGAGATAATATGAATGTTTCAACACCAAACGCCGGAACGATCACGTCACGGACACACAACAGACGAGCGGGCGCCGGTCCTGCTGATATTAGCCATTGCCTAGGAATTTTAAAGCTGGCTTAAGTCACGTGACCGTGTGGGTAACCTCACAAATAGATCAAGATATAAAGAAACGAGATGATTCCTCATTTTTTACACAGTATACAATGAAGTCGCTTCCCCTGTTCGCTTAGATCTTTGAAACTATTCAACGCATTTTAATGCAGTTTTCAGTTATATATAGGGCGATTCAAGAGGAAAGCATTAAATGCTTTCTCACAAGGATCCCCGAATGGGTAGGCAGAGGTGCATAGGAAGTAGCCACACACCCACTTTCCGCCAGAGATATATTGTAGGCGTTATCGTTACTCAAGCACGTCTATACATACGCCTTTGCATTGCTTCTCAGACGTATGCAGGTTTTCTCTCGATGTTTTCCTTCACCCTAAAGGCCGTGGTACGACTAATTACTGTAGGTACATAAGTTCAGAAAAACTCATAGGTGCAGTCGGGATTTAAAGTTGCAATCTTGGTGTTGTAGCCACGAACCATTCAACGCCACGACTATCAAACCTTGAGTATGTAGAATAAGAAATTAAAAAAAAAAATTTTATACAACAAGAGTGGCAAACATGCATACGGCCCACCTGATGGGAAACGGTTACCGTAGCCCATTCACGCTCACGACACGGAAGTATCACCTGCGCGTTGCTACTCCGCGTTCGGAGAGTTATAATGTGTTGGCAGCATAATGGGCTTAATCCCTCTGCTTCCGACACACTGTAACAATCCTCCCCCCTCCCCAAGGAGGAACTGGAAACGTTATTCACCGCGTAGGAACACAACACAAAAAGAAGTGTTATTTGGCTACGGACTTCTATAAGGTGGAGGTCCTGCCCCAGTCGGGCAGCTACGAATTCGAACGGGAAACCCGTTATGCCCTACCTCTCTTAAAACTATATAGTGTTTAACAGCGTGTGTGCACGTCTCTGAGCTTCATTGCCATCGACCACCAGTGTGACTGGCTGTATTAGAGGAGGAGTAATGGCTGTATTGTCTGCTGCAGATGGAGGCCAAGGTGAAGGAGGAAGTGGCAGAAAAAGACTACAGCCAGCCCAACACCAGCGAACGGCGGAAATGTGAGTGCGCTCATACAGTATAACCACTGTCTTGTCTATGATCACTGTGACCATTATTAGGATACTTTTATTATACCACGGGTGGCAAACAAGCACGTGGCCCGCCTGATGGTAAGCGGTTACCGCCATACCAGGGGTATCAGTCTACCTACGATATATACATATATACATACATATCATCACCGAGTCCCTAACGGGGTAGGCAGAGAGTATAGAGCGCCAGTTCTCTCTAGACTTACATACCTCTTTCGCTTTGTCCACATTCATCAGGCTCTTCATACATGCTCGCCGGCTTTGAGTACTCTTGACGTTCCCGTCCTTGAGCGTCCGATCCATTTGATCTAGGTAGTTGGAACGTGGCCGTGGAGCATATAATTAGCATAATTAAAGATTCCCAAGTCAACATATTATTGTGATAGCATAGCATTACCGCGTGACGCAACTGGTGTGTCAATATGAACAGATATATACCCAGCACTATATATATACAAAGATTGAGCTGTGGCGGGTGTTTGGTGGGAAATGTTGCATCTGGACGCGATGATAATCTGGGCGCGAGCGAGCCAAGCACGATTGCCACGGAATGGCGAGCTTTCGGTCCTGGAAGAGACATACATAAATATTAATATATACCAAACACTAAATAATAGGACATTAAGAGCTGTGGTGTTAGCTACAACACGAGCTTTACGGTGAAGGAAAACATCGCGAGGAAACCTGCATACGTTTAAGAAGAAATTCAAAGGCGTATGTATAGTCGTGCTGGAGTAACGGCGATGGACTCGCCATCTGTCACGTTGGCACCTAATATACCTCTGGCGGAAAGTGGGTGTGTGGGTATTACCTATACACCTCTGCCTACCCCTTCGGGGACCCTTGTGGGAAGACGTGAGGATATATTATATAACAAACAGAGACAGACAGACAAAAAATAGGCAGGCTAATTCCCGATAATAGTGTAGATGTAACTTTGTCTTTCTTATATCTTTGGTAGCTAGGCTTAAAGCCTCGAATTTCCACAAGTAACATACTCCCCGGAGGCAGTATTATATGGGCGTTTGTGTTGTCACTCCCTTCGTAGGAGCCCTTCAAAATATTTGTCTCTAATACAAGAAACTGTACTGGGCCACAATGCACGCAAGGTAACTGATGAATGTGGACGAAGCGAAAAGATATGTATGTTTAGAGAGAACTGGCGCTCTACTCTCTCTGCCTCCTCGTGATCGGCGTGGTGATATGTATGTATGTAAAATCTAGCAAGGACTAGCGCATGTCTCTTCCTAGTCTTGACGCTTTGATGTATGAACTGCTGTTGGAGTGATATAAATGGCTGTCCCAGTGGAGGATTTACCAGCAGGCTGAGTAGGATGGAGCCTAGGGCGGCAGATTTCTGGGCAGCAAATTTGGGGATCAAATTTCTTTTTTTTGTTTCGATTTCTGCATGCCGTTTTTCTGACGACTAACAGAAGTCTGAAACAATTTTTTCCGATGACTTTACCCTCTCGCTTGTCATTGTACAGTCGGTGTAGCAAACTTCCATATTCTAAAGTAAAACAGATAGTTAGCCACCTACCAGTAATCGGCCTCTGCGCCCTCAGCATACACAAATCAAATCAAATCAAATCAAATAATTTATTTCGTGAACATAGAAAATAAGATGGTATTAAATTACACAGGTATAGGTGCTATGTTCCGCCGCTAGGCATACAAAATATTTAAAATAGATAATATTATTTATAACACTATCTTAAGAATTATTATTTAATATCGAGTTTATGCTACTACTCATATTATATATACAAATAAACATATTGTTGAAAGTTTCCTTAAATGACGGCTCTATAATGTTATCATATAACTTTCTTAAAATTATTAAAACTTATCAACTAGGTATTCATTAATGGTATAATATGCTTTCTCCACAAGTAAATTAAAAACTTTATTTTTAAATTCTTTTATGTTTTGGCAATGTTTAATTTGCTTTGGGAGTTTATTGTATAGCTTTGGTGCCATTGCAAACACACTTTTATGTAGAAATGTGGTTTTAGTTTTCGTTAAGGAAAGCTCTGAACGTCGTTTGTAACTTGTAAATACTTGGAATAAGTGTATATTGGTTTTGACAAACATAATAATTTCATAAATGTAAAGTGACGGCAATGTTAATATTTTTAAAGTTTGATAATGTGGTTTACACGTGTCTCTGTGTTTAATTTGACATATAGCTCTAATACATTTTTTTTGTGATTTGAAAACATTAGTGCTATTACTGGCATTACCCCAGAAGATTATGCCATATCTCAAAGTAGATGCTACATATCCGTGGTAAGCCGCCAAGAGTGCGCTAAGGTTGCTTACCTTTCTTAACATATATAAAGCATAAGAAAATTTGTGTAATTTATTACATACCATTTCAGTATGTGTCAGCCAATTCATGTTATTATCTATATGTATTCCTAGAAATTTCGTTACCTTAGTTTCCTCAATAGTTTCGTTTTTATAGTTTATGCTTAAATTTGACATTGGTTTTTGTTTCAATTGAAAATTCATTATTTTAGTTTTTTTCATGTTATTTTTTAGGTTGTTCGTATTAAGCCACGCAATGATTGATGTAAGGCTGTTATTTATATCTGTCTCTATATCTTTAAGGTTACCATTATTAAAAATTACCGTGCTGTCATCAGCAAATAGGGACATCCTGTGCTTGATGGCTTTAGGAAAGTCATTTATATAAATGAGGAAAAGCAGCGGACCCAGAACACTCCCTTGGGGTACGCCAAAAGATACCTCTTGAGCATCTTTGTATCAGTGAAAAGTTGGATTGTAAAAATAATCTAAAGCGGCAAGAACTATATCTTGAACATTTGTAAATCCGCTACTGGCCTATCTATGTTTATATGTTTGTATGTCGTCTCAAGGCCAATAAAATCGTTTTGATTTACTGTTTCAAATCACTAGGCATTAAAAGGTAGGCTGCGATATAATGATGGTTATTATCGGGCGGGCGGGGGCGGGTTCGTGGGCGGCCAGGCTGCAGTTCCCACACTATTTTATTCACGATGTTTGGTGAACGAAGCGCCCTCGACAATCACCGGCCGCAGGCGGGGGATCAGCCGTTATGGTCGGAGTAATCACAATCATGTATTTCTTGTAAAAAGATTTTACATGATACCTTTTTTACCTACTGCAATGTGTACTTTCGAAACTTGAGGTCGCGGGTTCAAATCCCTCTGAGGGCAGATATTTGTAACGTACACACAAGTATTTGTACCTTAGTCTTGGATTTCCTATGTATTTATATATATATCTGTCTATATAAGTAAATATATCGTTGTCTAGTTTTGAATTTGGGCTTAAGTGAATCTGTGTGGAATTGTCTCGAGGTATTTACAAGTATTTGGCGTCTTTTCTACACTGTGGCACGGTATAGTTTATATATACAATACAAAGGTATGTTAATGAGTACAATTTGACACCCCGTGTTTCATCAGTCAGCTTTCACATGGGTGTGCCAGCCCTTAAAGGTAATGGAGTCCATTATTCATTCACCATATCGTATTCAAAGGTACATAATTTTAAACCAACTTATACTTACCACGACAAGGCCTCGCCGCCCCTTCTGACACTAACCTACTTTCCATTTCTCTTAACTTTTTACTAATATTGTATATCCTCACGCCTTCCCACAAGGGTCCCCGAAGGGGTAGGCAGAGGTGTATAGGTAGTACCCATACACCCACTTTCCGCCAGAGATATTTACGGTGCTATCGTGTCAGATGGCGAGTCCATCGCCGTTACTCAAGCTTCTATCTATACGACTTTGTATTTCTTCTCAGACGTATGCAGGTTTCCTCTCCATGTTTTCCTTCACCGCAAAGGGCGTGGTGTGATAAACCGCTGTACTTAAGTTTAAAAAAAATACGTATTAATTTTGCGTACGTCTGAGAAAATAATTACGCCTAAAAAAGTAAATCAAGGTTGTACAATGCATACATATCATCACGCCGAGTCCCTAACGGGGTAGGCAGAGAGATTAGAGCGCCAGTTCTCTCTAGCCTTACATACCTCTTTCCCTTCGTCCAAATTCATCAAACTCTTCAAACATGCTTCTTATCTTCGTACAGATATATAAATAAATAATAAATAAATGCCTGGGACACACAAATTGACCTAGTTCCAAATTAAGGAAAGCTTTGTTATGGTAACTAGACAACGATATATTTACTTATATATATTGATATATACATAAATACATAGGACATCCAATATCCTTATATTCATTAATTTTTAGTTTTTGTGTTTTTCCAAAACATAAAAGGTGTTTGACAAATTAAACGCTTCCTTACAAGTTCTGGTAGTAGGTGGTAAGTGCAATTGCTGATTGCCGCATGCCACCGACGTACATGATGGTCTATGCTATAGTGTTGTGCTAACTATCGATGTTTTTGATCTACCAACGCGAACCGTGCACCTTTTTCTACGTTTTATAAGTGCCCAATGCCCATCTAGCCATATGTGAAATAAAAATATTTTGATTTGATTTGATGGAAGGAAACATAAGAAATTTTATCAGTTATAGATAATGACGACCGCCTGGTCTAGTGGTTAGAGCTCCTGACTGCGAAACTTGAGGTCGCGGGTTCGAATCCCGCTGAGGGCAGATATTTGTGTGATGAACACGAATGTTTGTACCTTAGTCTTGGATGTCCTATGTATTTTTATATATATCTATCTATCTATATAAGTAAATGTATCGTTGTCTAGTTACCATAACACAAGCTTTGCTTAATTTGGGACTAGGTCAATTTGTGTGGAATTGTCCCAGGTATTTATTTATTTATTATTTATAATGCTGTTCAAAGCGTGATTTAAAATGACATATTTTATTTTTCGAAATACAATAATAGAGTTAAATACAACAAGGCCCTTGCAGCCGTGTGGTATGTACATCCGAAAATAAGATTGCAGGTTTGAATCGCGACTGTACCAAGAACTTTTTCCATTGTGATTAATATCAACAGGAGCTTAACGATGAAGGACAGACATTGTAAGAAAACGAGCATATACTTAAAAGGAAATTCAAAGGCGTATGCTAAGACGTGCTTGAGAAACCTCTCTCTCCACTGAACTTAGTGATTAATGTCACCACGATCTTAATGATGAAGGAAATACATAGTAACAGTATGGGGTAATTGGAAAGTTCAATAAAATACCGGAATTTAAATTTAAATTTGTAATTCTGAGCGATGTTAGGGTTAAATTAAACAGCCAGTGCTCGATATAATGCGATAACTTTGAATATGTTTCCCCCATTCCTAATCTCGGCCAGTTATCGCCTGCGGGCGTGCGCGCCTGTGGCTCTGGCATTTTATTCAACTAGTGTACTCGAGATATTAGAAGAAAAATAACGGCACAAAAGCATTTGGAGCTCGTTCAAAGCTACGCAAACGGTGTGAAGAATATAGTAGCCACTAGCTGTACCCGCGACTTCGTCCGCGTGGAATCACTTTGGGCATAATTTTTGTGCATAAATCTTTTGGTTTATTTGAGACTAGCGGTCCGTCCCGGCTTCGCACGGGTGGACACAAGTTTTTTTACAAAAGAAAATATAGCCTATATCACTCAAGGTGAATGTAGCTTTCCAATGGTGAAAGAATTTTTCAAATCGGTCCAGTAGTTTCGGAGTCTATTCAATACAAACATACTAACATACAAATCTTTCCTCTTTATAATATAGAAGATATGTTAAAGTAAAGCTTACAACAATTGGTATATTATTGAAATCCAAATCTAAATCGGAGCCGTTTCTGAGATAAGCGTGCACAACCGCACAGACAAACAGATAAAAATTCTAACAATCATTGTTTTGGTTGCTATTTGAGTTGATAAAGGTACCAATCATATTTTTTCTCATATATTTTCCATGGACAGACACATTTTTATTATATGTATTCATGATGATTGATTTCACAACCATTATATAAGTTTTGCCATGATGGCCTGCAACTTCAAGGACTGCAAGTTCGACCAATGAGTTTTTCTCAACTTAAATATAGTGATTAGACACACCTTTAGCTTTACGGTGAAGGAAAACATCGAGAGGAATGAAAGAATTGTGTTGCACGAACGACTCGGCCACCCACTGCTATAAGAAAAAATACAATAAACACACATAATAACACCAAATTCATATACATATCACCACGCCGAGTCTCTCACGGGATAGGCAGAGAGAGTAGAGCGCCATTTCTCTCCAGACTTACCTCTTTCGCTTCGTCCACATTCATCAAACTCTTAAGATACATTCATAATTTTTTTGTTCCTTCCTGTTTTTCCAATACTTAAAAAGTGTTTGGAAACCAAATTAAACGCATCTGTCTATAGGTACAAGCCTATCTCTTTCGCTTCATCCACATTATTTAGCTCACCTTTTATTGTCGATCGATTTGATCTACGATATTGGAACGTGGTCTCCCTCTGCCTTATAAAACATAATATAAATAAGAACGAGACAACCATAGTTCTCTAAAGAAGTACAAACATGACGGTGTAGAGGGAGATAAGTGTGATGGACGGCTCTAGTGGCGCCACAAGCACCATGGAGTACCCATTGGTGGCAGAGAGCCTTCATACGACAAACATTACGAGGACAATATAATAATTGGTATTTAATTGAACTATGCGAGCGAACCGTGGTGGCCGAGTGGTTCGAGCAGTTGCCTGCGACGCAAAGGTCGCAAGTTCGAATCCCGACTGTATCAATGAGTTTTTCTGAACTGAAGTACAGTGATTAGTCACACCACGAGCTTTACGGTGAAGGAAAATATCGAGAAAAAAACCTGCATACGTCTGAGAAGAAATTCAAAGGCGTACCTATGTATAGTCGTGCTTGAGTAACGGCGATGGACTCGCCATCTGTCACGTTGGCACCTAATATACCTCTGGCGGAAAGTGGGTGTGTGGGTATTACCTATATACCTCTGGCTACCCCTTCGGGGACCCTTGTGGGAAGGCGTGAGGATATATTATTATATAATTGAACTATTGGTGTCCTCTATCTATGATTGTCAATTGTATTTAGGGGTTAAAAGAAACCGTTATTTGGCAGTTACTTAATCCTCACGCAAGGGCATTATTGTATTTCGAATCATTTATAATACATATGTACTTTCACCAATCATTGATATTGTATGTATTGTGGCATTTTATTTGTGTTGTGTACTTACATACTTACATCTTATCACGCTGATTACGCCGTGTAGGCAGAGAGAATAGAGCGCCAGTTCTCTAGACTTGCATACTTCTTTCGCTCGTCGATTTCTCTTGACGTTCTCGTCCTTGAGTGTCCGATCGATTTGATCTAGGTAGTTGGGACGTTGTCTTCCTTTGTATCGTGTACGTAGTATTAATATTGATTAATATATAATTCTAAAATCAAAATCTAGATTTTTCTATTAAATTTATTAATTAATGAAGGAGACCCTGTTCGAAAGAAACCGTAAATGGAGCACGGGGCAAGTATATATATAATATTTACCTCAAATACATATCAATCAGATTTCCCAAACAAATTATACATCCCACAAATCCTCTCTTATACGTACCTATGTACATATCATATACATATATGTACGCTTCTCGCGTGCGTCGGACACGCGTAGGTACTTCAAACGACTGTGGGGACTCGACTATAGTGCTCGCCACTTATACACGCCCCAACCGACTGATAGAGGCTGCTACCCTACTATATTTTTAACTTATATCCTGCTTTTACTCTAAAAGAGTACTCGAGGGGGTAGGCAAAGGTGTGATAGCACCTATGCCTGCATCTATCAATACTTATAAGCATCGAAGCTTAAGACATCGATGCTTATAAGAAATAAATCCACTTTCAACACGGTATTTTCAGTAAATATACAAATGTCTTTATTTTCGTAATTAAAAATGTATCAAATGCAACATTTCCATGGTGTGATTATAAAGAACAAGAATGGAATGCTACGTTGGCTCGGACATATAGCAAGGATTATTAGTCACACCACGAGGTTTACGGTGAAGGAAAACATCTAGAGGAAATCTGCATGCGCTAGAGATGTATAGTCTTGCTTGAGTAACGGCGACGGATCGGATGGCGCCATCTGTCACGTTAGCACCTAAATATATATCTCTGGTGGAAAGTGGGTGTGTCGGTACTACCAAGACACCTCTGCCTACCCCTTAGGGGACCCTTGTGGGAAGGCGTTAGGGGATGATGAATGTGGACGAAGCGAAGGAAGTATGTAGTCTAGAGAACTGGCGCTCTATACTCTCTGCCTACCCCGTTAGGCTCGGTGTGATGATATGTATGTATATATTATATGATTCTTGATTCCTAAAGTTAGTTCAAACCCAGCTGTGGCTGTAATACAAAGTTTAATATGATTACACAATATTTTCGCGCGATAATTGAGGGGGAGGGTCTGCCTCGGGCGAGGTGTCGCCTGCCACACGCAGCACTCGATAACGAGTAGTGCTGCCCATTGTCGATATAAGTTATCGATTTACTAATCATTGTATACAATTCTTTCTTTTCACAGTTTGAACTATTTCCTCTTCTTTCTTGGCAACTATAACAGATAGACAAATCTTTTTTCGAGTTTCACAATTAAGTAATGAAACATATTTATTCCCCCGAAGGGGGTAGGCAGAGATGAATAGGTAGTACCAACACACCCAATTTTCGCACTAGACATATTTTAGGTGCCACCGTGGCACATGGCGAGTCCATCGCCGTTACTCAAGCATGACTATACATACGCCTTTGAATTTCTTTTCAAACGTATGCAGGTTTCCTCTCGATGTTTTCCTTCACCGTTAAGTTCGTGGTGTACCTAATCACTGCACTTAAGTTCAGAAAAACTAATTGGTACAGTCGGGATTCGAACTTGCGATCTTTGTGCTTCAGGCTCTCTCGAATCGACTCGGAACTAAACCGGGGAATTTGTTTCGACATTTCTTCTCATGACAGGTTCTTCATCTATGAAATGCTGGTAGCTAGTTGCAGTTTTATATTGAATACTAGGCACTAGCTGTCCAGCCCAGCTTCGCTCGGGTGGAAAAGTAAAATTTCCTGAAACACGATCGCAGCGCCACCTATCGGGTCCAATTCTCATATAAGCTATCCTATCTTTTAAGTTTGATCAAACTGCACACGGTGTGCAAATTTAATTGAAATCGGTTAAGTAGTTTAGGAGCCCATCGCGGACAAATAACGTGACACGTGATTTATATATATTGAATATGTGACGTTCAGTAAGGGTTCCCTGTGTTGAATAAGTGATTTTCGATTTGGTATCGATGTATGTTCCACCACCCCTAGAGCCTGCAGTGGAGGGCTCGCGTCCCGAGCAGTCGGGCCGCACTTGGGTACCACTAGCTTTTCCACTCAACTTTTATTTATTCTGTCAGTCACACGCGGGACTCTTGTGCCCGCTGCAACTTGGGCCCGGATCCCGCTCGAGGGTTTCGGGTACTAAGGCGCAGTCTACACTGGCTAATTAATAACCCGCTTAGTGATTTACGGGCGGTACACATCGTGGACGACTTGCTACCGGCTTCATGAGGATTTCAATTCGTTTTTCTTTTGCGCATGTTTGGTAGCCCAGTGTGTATAGTGGATCATTTTTTTATAAATATATATCCGGTTATAAATCCGGTTTATCTTCATTTAAATACCTACTCTTAGAGGTGGAAACATGTGGGAGTCTTCAGACAATTATAATAGACAAATCAAGCCAAAAAAGCAGAGATATATATTATGTTATCTATCTATTGTTTTGTTCATAATCTTATCTTAATATATATGAATCACGTGTCACGTTGTTTGTCCGCGATGGACTCCTAAACTACTTAACCGATTTCAATCAAATTTGCACACCGTGTGCAGTTTGATCCAACTTGAAAGACAAGATAGCTTACATCTCAATTTATAGTCGCAATATAATTTTTTAACATAATTATCTGTTAACTTTTTCACCCAAGCGAAGCTGGGCGGGATAGCTAGTAATCCCTTTATCCCTACTAACCCTACTAATATTATAAATGCGAAAGTAACTCTGTCTGTTACCTTTTCGCGCCTGAACTACTAAACCGACTTAAATGAAATTTCAGATGTAGTCTAGAGCCTGAGGAAGGAAATGCTGCTTAATATAAATTTTCGCGGGCACATCTAGTACAATATAATATTGTTTTTCTCATTTAATGTTATTTATAAAGAAAAGTTACATGAAAAAGGTCTCTTAGTTAGACATTCATAGTGCAGGGATTGCCATAACAATAGGCCGATTGCACTCAAACCAATAATAACCGATCCCTGTCCAAAACTATCGCATACAAACCCCAGGCCGGCCGCGTATCGCACAGCCCCACCCGGACCATAGACTATCGGCCGGGCCTGTGCAAACTCCGTGATGAGTTACGTGCGAACGCTTAGACAAGCGCTGTTTATTTTACGATACCCGCCGTAAATTGAGCCCGGCTAGTGCTGGGACACGAACGGTTTTTCAGGGGGATTACCGGGTTATTTTAATGAATCGATGCTTGAATATTCAGAGGGGGAGGAGAGGGGGAGGCTCTAGTCCGTAAGAAATGTCGTTTATAGTATTGGTTGCTATCTTTTTTGACCGCTAAGTTTGAGAGTGCTAAGCCGTGGTGGCCGAGTGGTTCGAGTAGTTGCCAGCGACTCAAAGATCGCAAGTTCGAATCCCGACTGTACCAATGAGTTTTTCTGAACTTAAGTACAGTGATTAGTCACACCACGAGCTTTACGGTGAAGGAAAACATCGTAAGGAAACCTGCATACGTCTGAGAAGAAATTTAAAGGCGTATATATAGTCGTGCTTGAGTGACGGCGATGGACTCGCCATCTATCATGTTGGCAACTAATATATCTCTGGCGGAAAGTGGGTGTGTGGGTATTACCTATACACCCCTGCCTACCCCTTCGGGGACCCTTATGGGAAGGCGTGAGGATATATTATATTATTTAAGTTCAGAGAGTTCAGAGAGTACAAAAACTCATAGGTACAGTCGGGATTTGAACTTATAATTGTGTTGCAGGCGATGTCTCCACTTAAATCAGTATTTCCATAAGTTTTGTATAACTTGTTGCAGCTACAGCAGCGAACAAAGAGCGAAGGTCTCCAGATCAGGAGGAGGCCAGGTCCTCCCCGACTCCTGGCTCAGCCAGCCCACAAAACAACGGAATAGCCGGTAAGTTCAATACGAAGTTACAACAAATCGCATATATATAACACTTTATAGATATTGACATCCACGAAACGCGCCCCACTTATTTCTAGTCGAAGGGGTCTCGGGATGCGGGGAGTATGACCCGAGTCTATTAATTGTAGTGTGCGTGTGCACTCATAGGTAATCAGTGTGTACCGACAATACTCAAACATGAGTGGAAGGTTGCACACTTACACTATAAACTATAGGGGGATAGAGGGGCGCGTCTTCAAAAAATGGTTGAAACCATTTTTTGATACCAATTTACCGTTTTTATAAACCAAATATGATTCTTTAGTATCGCAAATGCTTATGATAAATGGGCGTGTGGATACTACACACGTCTCCCTACCCCTAGAGCTAGAAACTCTTGCGAAAATGCGAAGGTATATTAAACAAATTAACACAGCATCCAGTTTAGCGACCTTCGCGCCGGACCTTTAATTACCGTTCAGAGAAAAGTCTTTAATTTATTTTATATTTATAAACAATAAATACAACAGTTAACAATCTCATTTAATATTATAAATGTGGATTTTTGTGTGTATGATTGTTCGTCCTTAGCGCAAAACCTACTGAACGGAATTGAATGAAATTTGGCAGAAAACTTATTAACAGATTATTAGCTGGATTAATGGAAAAGAGTAACCATGGAGTTTCTTGCCGGTTCTTCTCCATGGAAACGACCAACCCGAACCGTGCACCCTTTACGACGTTTTATAAGTGCCCATCTAGGCCTATGTGAAATAAAAATATTTTGATTTGATTAATAACATTTGAATACACAGGATGTTCCCTTGAAAAAGTCCAGAAAGAAATCTACCTATTTTAAGGCGAGTGAAACCGCAAGGCATGCCTAGAATACCATACTGGCGCAGCTATAAAATAATGATAGGAGGTGTATCAAATAATTTCTTTAAATAAACTTCACTTAGACAATGACATACATAGCAGTTTCATTCCCCAGCGGTCCTCTCCTCAACGGAGTCCCTCTCCCCGCCGCTGCCGGAGGGGTCACGGGCGGCGCCCGCCCTGCAGCGCCTGCGCCGGTTCCTCTCAGCGCTGCAGCAGTTCGCCACAGACGCAGGGGCGGACACGGGCGAGAGAGTCAAACAACTCATCTATAATCTAGTTGTAAGTTATGTTTTTGCCCAGAGATAAACGTTTATTGCAGATAATAGGAACTGGTGTTTGGCGTACATTAATAATAGCTTGTTCATATATAAAAAGCCGTGGAGGCCGAGTGGTTCAAGTAGTTGCTTGCGACACAAAGATTATAAGTTCGAATCCCGCCTGTACCAATGGATTTTTCGGCACTTAAGTTCATCGATTTGTCACACCGCGTGCTTTACGGTGAAGGAAAACATTGAGGAAAAACCTGCATATGTTTAAGAAGAAATGCTAAGACGTATGTATAGTCGTGCTTGAGTAACGGCGATCGACATGCCACCTGTCACGTTGGCACCTAAAATATATCTCTGGTGTGTGGGTACACCTCTGCCTACCCCTTCGGGACTCTTGTGGAGGCGTGAGGATATATTATTATTATCTTCTATTACTACCTATTCCTTATACATTTATTTATTTTATTTCATGTAGCGTAGTATCCCAAATAGCTCTATGTTGTCATCAGTCGGGGTCGGTCAACATAGAGGAGTTCCAGGCGGGTGTGCAGGAATGCACCAACTACCCGCTGCGGGCGTCCGTACCTGGCTTCCTGCGGGCCCTACTCCCACTGGCGCAGCGCGACCTCACAACGAGGGCTCGGAGGGCCAAACAGGTATTCAAACACATATATACGTACCGTATCCCGACTGTACCAATGAGTATTGATTCGCTCCGTATGCCGAAAGGCGGGAAGGAGCATAGGAAGGTTGGTGGGAAGTGTACCAATGAGTTTTTCATAACTTAAGTGCAGTGATTAGTCACACACAGGCTTTACGGTGAAGGGAAAACATCGAGCATACGTTTGAGCAGATATTCAAAGGCAAAAGTTATGTATAGCCTACCGCTTCGGGCACCCTTGTGGAAAGGCGTGAGGATACAATAGCCGACAGGAAAGGCCGTGGAGCCCGGGACTGTCAATTTAGTATGTGACGTTCAATAAGTGTTCCCGGTGTCCCTTTCGGTGAATAAAAGATTTTGATATTTGCTTTGGTTTCACCTGTGATGATGAAACATGATGATCTGTTATTTTTTTTTTTGTTTATATCACACGGTTGGCAAACAAGCTTGCGTTCCGCATGATGGTAAGCGATTACCGCCGCCTATGGACGCTTGCAACACCAGGGGTATCACTCGCGCGTTGCCGACCCTGCAGGAATCGTTGGAAATCGTTTCCTCTCCAGGGAAAACGTTGACGGCGTGCGGATCCACAAAACATTCAAATAATAATACTAATTATGTGTTTTCTCCCCTCAGACCCCCCTCCAGTACATCAGATCGCACGAGCACCTTATTTTGGAGTCTGGAGGGGATAGCAGCGACATCTTCGCGCCCCATCCAACGCCAGAAGTTGGGGTGAAGAGGCGAGCCAGCGATCCGTGAGTCAAGTTCCTTAGTTATATATGTCTTGAGCAATCATAATATATCCTCGCGTCTTCCCACAAGGGTCGCCGAAGGGGTAGGCAGAGGTGTACTACCTATGTACCCACACACCCACTTTCCGCCAGAGATATATTTTAGGTGCCAAGTTGACAACTGACGAGTCCGTCGCCGTTCCTCAAGCACGACTATACATACGCCTTTGAATTGCATCTCAGACGTATCAAGTTTCCTCTCGATGTTTTCTTTCACCGTAAAGCTCGTGGTGTGACTAATCACTGTACTTAAGTTCACATAAACTCATTGGTACATTCCTTATTCGAACGTGCAATCTTTGTGTCGCAGGCAACAACTTGAACCATTCGCCACCAAGGCAATATATATATGTCAATATGTCATTAAAAGTTTCTGTAAAAAAAACCATACAACCATGTTTATACCACAGAAAAATAGTGTTATTTTGTTATTTATCTTTGTATGTATATATATATGTATGTAGATAGGCTACGGTAACCCCTTGCCATCAGGTGGACCATATGCTTGTTCACCACTCTTGTGATATAAAAAAGCGTATCATCATCAGTTTAACAAAATATTTGTCTCTGACATGCAGTCTTACGACCAACAGTGTACTTACTTTACTTAGGTAGGGCATAACGGGTTTCCCGTTCGAATTTGGAGCTGCCCGACTGGGACCTCCACCTTATAGAAGTCCGTAGCCAAATAACACTTTTTGTTCCGTGTTCCTACGTGGTGAATAAGGTTTCCAGTAATGAGCTCCTTGGGGAGGGGGGAGGATTATTACAGTGTGTTGGCAGTAGATGGATTAGTCGCATTATGCTACCAACACATTAACTCTCCAAACACAGAGTGGCAACGCGCAAGTGATACTTCGGTATTGTACGCGTAAATAGGCTGCGGTAACCGTTTTCCATCGGGTGGGCCGTATACTTGTTTGCACTCTTGTTGTATAAAATAAAAAAAAATACAGGAGTGTTGTCTTCAAACAGACAACCACTTTAAAAAAACCTTCATAAAAAAGCCGCCCACGGGAATCTCGCTCCCATACGGCAGCAAGAGATGAAATCCCCAATCAGAAATGTCATTCAAAAATCATAGAGCAGTCACAAGCTAACAATTGGGAACTATCAATAATCGTACTCCCGACCAGGTGAGTGCTGTAGACAGGTAATTTGTCCCCTCTCGACCCCTTCGCCGCGCTTCCACCCCCACGCCCCCACTAGCTGTCACCCCCAGGCGCCTGTGGGCTGACGGCCGTTTTTTGCGGTCAACCTTTGACGGTAATTGAGTTATGATTGTTCAACCTGATTGCTAATTTGGATGCGATTTCTGGTTTTGAGAATAAAGACGAACTGTTGTAAGGCTATTGGATTTATTTAATAATAATAATATATCCTCACGCCTTCCCATAGGGGTCCCCGGAGGGGTAGGCAGTGGTGTATAGGTATTACCCACACACTCACTTATTTATTTATAGTATATCGTATTAAAACTCTTTTCATTGGAGATATGTTTAAATGGCACCACGAGCTTTACGATGAAGGAAAACATCTAGAGGAAACGTAAATATGATTGAGAAGAAATTCAATACTTATTTAAGGTGTAAAGTCGTTCTAGAGTAATGGCGACGAACTCGCCATTTCTCACGTTGGCCACCTCAATCTCTCCGGAAAACGGTGATGTTAAACCTCTGCCTACAACTTTTGGGGACACTTACGGGAAATCATGGCGAAAGTGAAAAATGTTATAATGTCAAGAGTGATAAACCGAATAGGTATATGAAGAGAAAGAAAACTGTAAGTCTGTCTGTCAAGGACTCGGCATATACTTAAAATGACACCATACCACAAAACTGGATTCGTTCATCGCCCTAGAGGTACTTCGTTGGTAGTGGGTAGTTGCTTGGCCATACATCGCAGGCCATTATTTATATAACCCTTTCAGTAGGGCCAACATTTTAATAAATAGCGGACCGCTATCGAAAACCTCTGTTTAGTGCTGAAATATTATTATTGAACCATTTGGCAGGCGCGCTGTGGCGATTTCAATACGTACTGTGCCACACTGGCCCCAAGTTGAGTTATGTGACCACCCAACTATCGCGCACAACCAAACGAGTCCAAAATGTTTGCCAAATGATTTTAGCGACCCTTTCAGAGAACCCGCAAATTTCCTTAATCAATAACCAATTGATTTGTTTAAAATGGAACGCCTGCCGTGTCACTAATAGCAATGATCGCTGTTATAACATTTCCCTAAATTGAGCAGGCGTCGCAGATGTTAATAGATTTTCAGACATTGGCCATCGATTATTGCGTTCATAATGTCTTTTAAAAAGAGCTTTAATTTAATTTGCTTTATAACGTTATAAAAAAAAGATTTAAAAAAATCACGTGGTCTTCCACTTCCTATAATCAATATCAGTGTCGATACAGTAATTGGATGTCTTTTAAAATAGACATCAAGATCGGAAGACGTAGGTGTAATTAACGAATTATTTAATTATTGCGTTAATATGACGTTCAGTACATAATGTCCTGCATTATGAAACGTCAAACGCCAAACTACAACATTGAAACAAAGGTGACGCCTACAGAATTACAATAGCAATTAGTTGCCAGAAGTTTGATTGTGAACTAATTGCTCTAGTAAACAGTCAGGCGGCACGCGCCGACACATGGCGAGAGATTACACTTTGCATACAAAGTTTTGATAAATCGTTAGTAATCTCCGTTAAATAGATAATCTTGCAACGTGTTAGCTTCACCGGGTTGCGAATAATATTCGTTTTATTATATACATACATTTCATCACGCCGAGTCTGGGCAGGGTCGTCCACGCGCGAGTGAGACCCCTGGTATTTGAAACTTCCATAGGCGGCGGTAACCGTTTACCATCAGACGGGCCATATGCTTGTTTACCACCCAAGTGGTATAAAACGAAAGGTCTCTCACGGAGAAGGCAGAGAAGAGCGCCAGATCTCTAGACTCACAGATCTCTTTCGCTTCGTCCACATTCTTCAGATTTTTCATACAGCCTCGCAGGTTTTGACTCTTGACGTTCCCTTAAGTTAGTACATAAGTACTTAAACTCTGCCTCTTTATATCACGCCGCGTCCATCACGGGATAAGTAGAGGGATTATAGCGTAAGTTCTCTCTAGGCGCACGTTTCCTCTCGATGCTTTCCTACACCGTAAAGCTCGTGGTGTGACTAATCACTGTTCTTAAGTTCAGAAAAACAAAAACTCAGTGGTAGGTACAGTAAAATAAAATCAAAATCAAATTATGTAATTCACATAAGCCTAGATGGGCACTTATAAAACGTCGAAAAAGGTGCAGTAACAAACATCCCCACTCACTTTCGCATTAATAATATTGCTAGGATTCAAGCTTGTACCCGGCGTGCTATAGATCGGGTTTGCAGGTCAAATACAGGCATCGCGTGCCCATGTTCATACACTGGGGTACAGCATTCGAAGCAAGTCACGAGGTGAAGCGGACATATTTATCTATACTCAGGTTCCCACTAGGGTTGCTAAAAGGGTGAATTGTAATGTAGACTCACTCTGCTCTTATGGAAGACTTGTTTTGCTACTTCGCCCGCGTGGCATTGAATAAAAAAGTTATTAATAATAATAATAATATAATATATCCTCACGCCTTCCACAAGGGTCCCCGAAGAGGCAGAGGTGTATAGGTAATATCCACACACCCACTTTCCGCCAGAGGTATATTAGGTGCCAACGTGACAGATGGCGAGTCCATCGCCGTTACTCCAGCACGACTATACATACGCCTTTGAATTTCTTCTCAGACGTATACAGGTTTCCTCTCGATGTTTTCCTTCACCGTTCAGCTCGTGGTGTGACTGTACTTAAGTTCAGAAAAACTCATAGGTACAGTCGGGATACGAACTTGCGTTCTTTGTGTCGCAGGCAACTACTCGAACCACTCGATCACCACGGCTCTTATAATTATAATTAGATTTAATAATTATTTCGATCGAGTGAACTGTCGGAAATTAAAGGGAAATTAGTGGGCAGCCCTCAGAATGGCAATAGGCGTGCCTGCCCGTTGTTCGATAATTATTGATAGCTTGTGTTCTCATTGCTGCGTTGTTGGGTGTGTGCTGGAAGGCATACGCTGTACTCAATGCTTATTCAACTAAATAATTACCTTGGGACAATTCAACACAAAATAACCTTGTCCCAAATTAAGCCAATGTTGTCCCAAAAAAAGCTTGTATTATGGTAACTAGACAACGATATATTTACATATATAGATAGACATATACATAAATACATAGGACATCCAAGACTAAGGTACAAATACTTGTGTTCATCACACAAATATCTGCCCTCAGCGGATATCGAACCAGCACCCTTAAGTTTCGCAGTCAGGAGCTCTAATCTGTAGACCAGACTAGACTTCTCAGACTGTTTGAGAGATTGATTTACACCTTACCTTTACTTAATTTTGCAAACATTTATGAGGATCAAGAAATACTTCAAATGCGTACCGCCCCGCCAATATTTATAGCACTCTCTCTTATATAGATCACACAATACAATAGGCAGATAAATTTATGAAAACATCACTAATTACTTCTGCACGGACTTACTCTTTGATCAACTTAGCCCGAGACAAAGCTTGCCAATAAATAAGAAAACAAAGCACGTTCCGATTATAGGCAATTCAAAACTTCCCACATTTTAAGAGAAGAGAGAGAATTTTCTTTAACTTTCTAATTGATCACCTGTGATTCTCAATAATATTTTAATGCGAAAGTTAGCGAGGACTGTTGTTCCTCTTTTACGCAAAAAGTGCTCAACGGAATCGGATGAAATTTACGGTGATGGGTAATTAGCTGGATTGTCATAGAAAAATATCTATCAATGAAGTTTTTAACTTACGCGGGTACAACTGCGAGGCATAGCTAGTATTATATTTGATGGGGAAAGTTTGACGCATGATTGCGTTATAAATAAATACCTAGAGATAATACCATACAAATTGACATAGCCCTAAATTAAGCAAAGCTTGTGTTATGGTAACTAGACAACGATATATTTACTTATATAGATAGATATATACTTAAATACATAGGACATCCAAGACTAAAGTATAAATCCTCGTGTCCATCACACAAGTATCTGCGATCAACGGGAATCGTACCCGCGGCCTCAAGTTTCGCAGTCAGGAGCTCTAACCACTAGACCAGACGGTCGTCATCATTATAACTTAGTATGTATGTACATTAAGCATAACTTTTTGGTACAGCTTGTACGAGCCAGCGCAGACCAACGGCACACACAGCGAGGAATATCCCCCGCAGGCCAAGAGACCCCCCGCCAGCCTCTTCCTGCAACACTCACCATTCATCTATCCGCTGCCGAGCAACGCAAGCCTCTTCGACTACCAGTATCATGGCTATCATGGGCCAGGAGACAACAACTTTGAACGGAGAGATGGTAATTCTGACAATCTATATTTAAGTTCTAACTTATTCTTTAAATTAAACACGCTTGCACAATTAATTAAAGCGAAAGTGTGTGAAAGAAGAGGCAGAGAAAGACCACGTTCCAACTACCTAGATCAAATCGAACGGACCCTTGAGGATACGAACGTCAAGAGTTCTCAAAACCGGCGATCATGTATGAAGAGACTGATGAATGTGGATGAAGCGAAAGAGGTATGCAAGTTTAGAGAGAACTGGCGCTCTATACTCTCTGCCTACCCCGTTAGGGAGCACCGAGTCGCCGGCTGAGTATATAACGTTCAATAAGTGTTCCCTGTGTCCCTTACGTTCAATAAAATATTTTGATTTTGATTTTGTAATTTCGCACACAAGAGCGCGTGCCTATGTTACGTATGTATGGAGCGGAATAAAAGATGTTATTCAGAACATTGGCTTATTGATAATGGCGCGCATATACACCAAAGCTCGCCAAAACAAATTGCTGACAGCTGTCATTGTAAGTAACCGCGCCAAGCCGAAAACAGTGATTTTCGGCTTGGCGCGGTTACTTACAATGCAGTGACAGCTGTCAGGCAAGACAGTATACACATCACTCACCCGCTTTCGAGAGATAAAACAACGATAACAGCAATATGTGTGGTGGTAGGAGGCATATCGGTCCGCGACGTGTCGTCCATGAACGCGGGCTTCGGCGAGGGTCGAGCCCCGCCCGGCAAGTCGGACGACGAGTGGAGGAACATCAACACCATGCTCAACTGCATCCTGAGCATGGTCGAGAAGACGAAGAGGGCGCTCGCAATCCTGCAGCAACGAGGTAGCGACACATACCATCTAATTTTATTCTACTAATATTATAGTAAGCCGTGGTGGCCGAGACACAAAGATCGCAAGTTCGAATCTCGACTGTACTTAAGTTCAGAAAAGCTTACCAATGAGTTTTTCTGAACTTAAGTACAGTTATTAGTCACACCTAATAGCCCAAGCTTTACGGTGAAGGAAACAGGAAAAAGGCATGGAAGCTCTACCCACGCGGCTCTTCATATAACATTTTATTGTGACTAAGAAATTATTCGTTAGGGACTCTAGGCGTGATGATATGATGATGATGATGAAGAAATTATTATTATTATTATATTACCAGGTGTGGAGCCGACAGAGAGCAACGATATCAAACGAGCCGCCAGTGAGATCATGGCGACGGCAGTCCGTCAGACAGAGGAAAGGGTCGCCGAAGTCCGGAGGAGAGCCGAAGATGCCGTCAATCAGGTGAGATATCTTATTAGCGGCCTCCTGGTCCAGTGATCAGAGGTTCTGGCTGCGAAGCTGAGGTAACGGGTTCGATTAACGCTGAGAGCGTGTGAAATGAACACGAGAATCTGTACCTACGTTTTGAATGACTAATATAATAATGTGTGTATTTATCTATATAAGTGTATTCGGCGTCTAGTTCCAATAGTACAAGCTTTGCTTAGCTTGGGACTATGTCAATTTTATCCAACGCACGAAAAGTGGGTGTGTGGGTATTACTAACACACTTCTGCCTATGCCTTCGGGAACCGTGACGGGAGCAGTGACTAATCAATAATAATAATAATAATAATTTCTTTATTTTCTCACACAAAAGTAAGTAAGTTTAACACTTAATAATGTGTGAGACTGGTGCCTGAGATAGGTATACAATACCTGTAGTACAGGTCACCAGTGCCCCACAGTGCTTTAGATGATTAATTTTACTTACATTTAACTTAAGGTAAATATAATAATTATGTGCATGTGTGCGTGCGTGTATGTGTATGTGAAAGTGTGTGTGTGCGTGTATGGAGATGGGTGTGTGTAGTGGAAGTTTAGTGTGGGGAGATATAATGAGTGTGTTGGGTACGTGTGTAAATTGAGTGTGTAAGATGATAAATTTGTGTATTGCGATTGTGCATGATTGAGTTATAATGTGTGTGGGATGCGAATGCGACATGCTCCAGTGGGAGTGAGACTAAGTTTGAGAGTTTAATAAGTTTTCCGTCGCTAGATAGTCGAGCGTTTTTAACCATTTCTTGATAGTTTGCTTACATTCATATTTAGATAGTGAGTATATATTAAGGGATTTCTTCAATTTATTGTAAAGATTATCCCCCAGGTAGCAAAAGAACTTGTGGGCAAGGCATGTTTGGAAGGTTTTCGTTTGGCAGACGGTACCTTTCCTACGTTTACCCGTCATCAGTTCAGGATCGTATATAAGCTGCGAATGTTTTTTTTCAATGATGCTAGCTATGAAAGTCTGTCTAACGGTAAGGACATTCCAGAGACGGTAAAGATCTGTCGTCGGGTACCTATATGGCAGTTTGGCAGACACTTTGAGTATTGCACGCTGTGCTTTTTCGGCTTCAATCAAGTGAGTTTTGGCCGCACCACCCCAGGAACCTATACAATATTCAATCAATGATTGGCACAGAGCACTATAAACCATGCCTATAACACCGCGGTCGGCTATGTGTCTGAGCGATTTAAATATATATATCAATTTCCGTAGACGAGTAACCAATGCATCGATATGCGGTTTGAAAGTCATTCTATGGTCGATAATGATTCCAAGGTATTTAATAGTTTCAGTTCGTTCCAGAAACGGACAGTGGCATGTGAGTGATGCGCTGTTACATGAATGAGCGTTAATAACAAAGTTGCTTGATGGAGGAGAGTTGGTGTTATTCGAATGAAACGTCATGTATTTCGTCTTGGAGACATTTAGTGAAAGAAGATTGGCTCTTAGCCAACAACACACGGCATTGAATCCACACTGTGCACTCCGGAATACATCCTCCCAACTGGTGCCGCTAAAGAAGAGAGCCGTATCGTCGGCGAAGGTAAAAGTTTTACCATTTGGTAAGCTTAATTGACACAGGTCATTAATATATACCAGGAACAGACTAGGTCCAAGAATGCTGCCTTGCGGTACACCGCAATTTACAGGGAGGTCTTTGCTCAGCCATTTACCAACCATCACTCTTTGAGTCCTGTTTTGCAGGTAGTTCTGAAATAATTTCAGGGGAATGCCTCGGATACCAATATTTTCCAGTTTCTCAAGAAGGTGGGAGACTGAGACAGTGTCGAAAGCCTTGGCCAAATCAAGGAAAATAGTGAGGCATTTCCTTTTTTTATCCATATTATTAACGATAGCGTCTGTGAGGTTATGAACCGCATCATTTGTGGATTTACCAGATCGAAAACCGAATTGAGCGGGTGAAATCAGGTTATTCGTCTCAAGAAAGTGAACCAACCGTTTGTTCATGAGTCGTTCTAAAATTTTGGATAGTGTAGATAGTATGGAGATTGGTCTGTAGTTATCGAAACACTCTCTGTCGCCCCCTTTATGTATAGGTTTAACAACAGCTGTTTTAAAAGCTCTTGGAAATACGCCAGTTGATAGGGCTAGGTTGCATATATGAGTAATGACAGGAATTAGTAAATTTGCGTAGCGTTTTAATATCTTGCCTGAAATTTGGTCAATCCCTACAGCACATTTATCTTTCAGACTCATAATGATTGAAAAAATTTCGTTTTCGTCTGTAGGTAGATTAACCAATGAGCATCTCGAACTGTTTTGCAATCTGGTATTTTTATAGTCTGTCCTTGGCAGCTGTTGCTTAATAATTTCATTCACAATATCTGTGCCGATATTTGTAAAATAGCGGTTTATATCATCAACACTCTTTTGTGGGTTATTCGATTTTATTAGACAATTAGAATGATCAACCACCTGAGATGTGTTTGTTATATTTTTAATGGTATCCCAAAGGTTTTTCTTGTTATGTTTTGCCTCGGCTATTAATTGTTTTTCGTAATTACGTTTGACTTTTTTTAGTATAGCTGAACAGAAATTCCGGTATCTCTTATAAGTTGAGATATGAATTATATTATCAGGATCCTTTTTTAACTTTTTATGCAAGCTATCTCTGTTCCTGAGACAACGTAGCAGGCCATTGGTGATCCAGGGCTTATGTATGAGTTTCCTATTTGATACTCTTCGTGTCCCAGAATTTGAAGTGATAGCGGAACTTATGGAGTCAACTAACATATTACTAGCGGCGTCCACATCACAATTTACCAGAATTGGTTGGAAGTTAATCTCGTTCATTGAGATATCGAGGCCTGCATAGTCAAGTGTTTGTGCTTGTTTCCTGTTGTATTCTAATGTGTTATGTAGTCCCATACTCATTGCAACACACTCATGGTCGGTAATTGAAGATTCAATTACCACACAGGTGACGTCTGATGTAGTTTTGATCATCATGTGGTCAAGACAAGTACGCCCGCGAGTGGGTATTGTATGAGCTGGGAGGATTCCGTGACTAGCCAGCATATTTAAGTACTCATTCGATCTTTTGTCAGATGTATTAGACACGATGTCAATGTTGATATCACCACAGAAGACAATGTTCTTGAAATAAGAATATTTGGTTAGGAGAAGGTCAATCGAATGTACAAAATTGGTGATGTTGCGTTGACTAGGGGGACGATAAATTCCTATTATGCAGGTTTCTGGATTAACCTTTATCATAAGACAATTTGCGTCTATGACTACAGGTTCTTCAGATGAGATATTAAGTTTTTTATTATAGTAAATCAATACTCCCTCGTTTTGGGTTTGATGAGTGGTTGATGCGTAGTGTTTATAGTCATCGAGGTGTGGTACATGATTTGCCGAGTGTAGCCAACATTCCGTCAACACAAGTACATCCCAGGAGGTATTTGATCTGGCAAGTAAAGTTTTAAAATTATCTATGTTACAATTTACGCTTCTGATGTTTTGAGTTAATATTTTCAAGGTTCGGAATGTATTTGGGAGTAGCGAGTTTACGTCTTCTATGGCACATCTTAGTGGTTTAGCCTCCAAGAAAAAGTCTAGATCCTTGATAATAGTATTCTGCGCATTACCGTCGAATTTTGTGGTTAGGTTTATTGTGAAAAAATCTCATTGTTTTAGTGTAGTTAGTAAAGCGATTTACAAGAAATTGAAATATTTCTGTGCAGACTTTAGAGATAGTTGCATGTATGGAGGTATAGATTGATTCGAAGTGATAAAATGTTGATTCTCCCACTGTTGTATTGTTGTTTTGCTGTTTTAGGTGTAATTTGCTTATTGAGTCTGTACCCAATGATTGTTTGTCGAATTTAGTGTAATATATTGTGTTTGTGTGTAGTGGATTATAAGTATAAATAACGACTTGTAGTGAATTGTGTGTGTGAGTAAGTAAGAGATTATGAGCGAGAAAGTGTATGATCACTAATAACATAAGTATTAAAAAAAGTACAAAAATGGCCTGAGTATTAAAGTAGACATATAGAAAATAAATCTCTAATAAGAGTGATATATCCTGGAAAATAATAAACAAAGCATATAAAAGATATAAAAGGTGCGCACGTTCGGCAATCAATAGTCATATTAGTTTATTAAGATCCGCTTCTTCATTAATGCGTACAGGTGCAAGTCCCTCTTCCTTTTTCACATACACCTTTCCATACAGCGTCCACGCTGCGACAAATTTTTTAATTTTAACATTTTCTCGTGCGACATAAAATAGGTGCTTAGATTTGCTTGTCAAATACTCAGACATATAAATTGTCCTACGGGCTCCAGGTAATTTAATATGTTCCGTGTTTAATTGGTCTTTCGTCATTGAACGCTTTGTTTTGTTGTCAATCACTGAAGTTAAGTTCAGAAATACTCATTAGTACAGTCGGAATTCGAACCGTGCTTCTTTTTCGACGTTTTATAAGTGCCCACCTGGGCCTATGGTGAAATAAAAAGATTTGATTTTGATTTTGAACTTGCGATCTTTGTGTCGCAGGCAACTACTCGAGTCACTCGGCCACCACGGCTATTATCAATTATCCTGGTTATATGTATAGTGGACAGGGTGACGCAATGCCAATGGGTGAGTGTGATGTGCAGGTGAAGCGCCAGGCGCTCCTGGAGCTGCAGAGGGCGGTGGGGGCGGCGGAGTGCAAGGCGCTGGAGCTGGTGGCGGCGGAGAGGGGCAAGCTCGAGCGGCGCCACAGCCCCCCGCCCGACCTCAGCCCCAACACGGCGCCACATCAGAACGTGAGCTATTGCATTCATTATAACATCTTATCTTATCTTATCTTAATATATATTATTGCACCTAATATACCTCTGGCGGAAAGTGGGTGTGTGGGTATTACCTATACACCTCTGCCTACCCCTTCGGGGACCCTTGTGGGAAGGCGTGAGGATATATTATTATTATATTATTGGAAATGGATAACAAAATTTATTTAAAATAATACAAATGGACTATTTCAAAGAATTGCACATTTATACAGGAAATAGTCACAGATAGACTACAACTTGCAAATATTAACAAAATATCCTCGTGTCGTTACAAAAACAACCGATCTGAACCACTCGTCGATCAACCAGTCCCCGTCCATTGTCGCTTGACAGACGTCATCGCGTTCGTTCGTTCCATTCACTCGATCCTGTTCTTCCCTGCGGTTGAGACTGTGGCGCCATCTACTCTTTCGTAGCTTTCTAACAATATATAAATTACGTGTCACGTTGTTTGTCCGCGATGGACTCCTAAACTACTCAACCGATTTCAATCAAATTTGCACACCGTGTGCAGTTTGATCCAACTTAAAAGATAGGATAACTTGCAACACAATTGGACCCGATAGGTGGCGCTACGATCGTGTTTCAGGAAGTTTAACTTTTTCACCCGGGCGAAGAATTTTTGCATTCGGCACAGTAGTTTTTGAGTTCATTCATTACAAACATACACTAAAAAAAAGTATATTGTAAAGAGGAACTTTGTGGGCGTGTACATAGGACCAATATATATATATATAATATATATATATATATATATGTATAGTTATGTTGGTCTGCAGTGCTGCTGGAACTGCGGGCGCAAGGCGCAGGAGACCTGCTCGGGGTGCGGCGCGGCGCGCTACTGCGGCGCCTTCTGCCAACACAAGGACTGGGAGAACCATCACCAGGTACACACACACATACATAATCACATATACCCACGCACACATACATACATCTCACATTCACGGACGCAAGCATGCGAAGGCTAAAGCTTACACACATACATAAACACAAACCCGCTAGCACTACATAAGCACATGGAGCCACGCACACATACAAACATCTCACATTCACGGACGCAAGCATGCTAAGGCTAAAGCTTACACACATACATAAACACCAATCCGCTAGCACTACATAAGCACATGGAGCCACGCACACATACATACATCTCACATTCACGGACGCAAGCATGCGAAGGCTAAAGCTTACACACATACATAAACACAAACCCGCTAGCACTACATAAGCACATGGAGCCACGCACACATACAAACATCTCACATTCACGGACGCAAGCATGCTAAGGCTAAAGCTTACACACATACATAAACACCAACCCGCTAGCACTACATAAGCACATGGAGCCACGCACACATACAAACATCTCACATTCACGGACGCAAGCATGCGAAGGCTAAAGCTTACACACATACATAAACACCAACCCGCTAGCACTACATAAGCACATGGAGCCACGCACACATACAAACATCTCACATTCACGGACGCAAGCATGCTAAGGCTAAAGCTTACACACATACTAAACACACAAACATGCAAGCACGCACACACAAACACGGGCTACGTACGTTAGTACACAATTACGTATTTAAGTATTTGCTACAGAGTACTAGATACGAGATGTACCTAGGTATCTTATCTTATCTTACTAATATTATAAATGTGAAAGTTTGTAAGTTTGGATGTTTGCGGTTCATCACGGCCAAACGGCTGAACCGATTTGGCTGTAAGTTGAAATGGTGATAGCTTATACCTAGGAATAGGACATAGGCTACTTTTCCTATTTTTTTTCATCCTGAAAAATTCAAAGTTCTTATATTATAATGTATGATGCTCTTTCACGGCATAGCGGCTGAACCGATTCTAGCAGGAAAATTTTCAAAGCTACTTTTTCGAACTCCACGCGGGCGAAGCCGCGGGCATAAGCAAGTGTTTAATAAATTAAGAATTAAAAAGTATCTGCCAACGAGTAGTCGGTCATATCACTGTATAGATAGTGCCATCCACGAAGACGCGCCCCACTATTCCTTCTCATAGTTTTTAGTACCTTCCACTAACGTTTGAGTTTTGTGTGCGTACTACAGTTAATAGAGTCGGGTCATAGTACTACTACTAGACTAGATCGACTAGAAATTGGTGGGGCGCCTCTTCGTGGATAGAACTATCTGTATACGTACCTGGCTTATACCACTGAGGTGGCATGCAGTCCGCCTGATGGAAAGCAGTCTCCGTCGCCTATTGCTTGTTAAAAAGGTATCGCGCATAAGTGATTTTGCATAAATCTTCATAGACTATTCTTGAAGAACTTGTCTCTACCTGATATTCTTCTCCCACCAGGTGTGCAGCGGCAGAGAACTGAAGCCAACCCTCCTGCGTACTTCACCACCAGCCACAACAGTAACCAAACCCCTCACGCGGTCAACCACCCCCATAACCGCGAGCAGTAGCACCCAGCAACCTGTCACCACGACCTCGTTACCCCTGCCTACCGATAGACTGCTACCAAACAGTGTGCTCAGCCTGACAACCCCTCAGAGCTTGGCTAATATAGGTGCCAAGAAATGACGCCTCAGCAAGGATGTGGTGAGGTTCCCCAAACGGGTTCGGAGGTAAATACTGTGCTGGTAGCCAGAGACTAGAGGTCGGCAGCGTCAAGATGGATGACTTGTAATGGCTAAAATTGATCAGTGTTACAGATAGTGCCATCTACGAAGACGCGCCCCACAAATTTCTAGTTGAAAGGGTTGCGAGATGCGTGGAGTATGACCCGAGTGTATTAATTGTAGTGTGCGTGTGCACTCATAGGTAATCAGTGTGTACCGACAATACTCACACATTAGTGGAAGGTTGCACACTTACACTATAAACTATAGGGGAGAATAGTGGGGCGCGTGTTCGTGGATGGCATGTCTTTATTGTGGGCGTCTGTCGATAGAGAATCTCCTCGGAAAGTTGTATATAAATAGATTTGAGTCACAGTCAACGGATATCCTGTACATATCTCATAATGTATATAAAATGATTTACATTATATAATTGGATGGCATTTCCGGTAAATAGCTTGAGTATACATATTTATTGTAAGTAATACAGCAATATTTATTTATAATATGGCGCATTGGTAGCCCTTAATATTATAAAAGATGACAGGCCGAACAGACGACACAGCAGAAGTATTTTTAAATCAGGATCCTGGATCCTGATTTAAAAATACTTCTGCCCACACAAATTAATCATTAAGAACGTGGGTGTATGGGTATTACTTATACACCTCTGCCTACCCCTTCGGGGACCCTTGTGGGAAGGCGTGAGGATATATTATTATTTAAATATAATTACGTGGGATCACAGGACACATGAAAACCTGCACACGTTTTACGGAAGAGGAGAATCGAACAGCAACCTCAAGCTTCGGAGCTTGGAGCTCTTACGGGCGCTCCTAGTGTTGCAAGCGTTAATAATATGTAGTACTCAATAGCTAAAGGCAATTAGAAGTTTTAAATGTGCCTCACATTTTTACAATGTTGGGATCATTGCTGTAAATAATATTGTAATACTGATCTTTGTAAGAAATGGTTGAAAAATGTGAGCTCAACATTAAATAATTCATAAATAAGTTTGCGCCTACCAAAGAATATAAAACTATTATAAAGCACGACATATTGTGTACATTCTGAGCACTATTCTTGTAAATACACACGGTGCCATAATCAACACATACTTATATTTACCTCATAGATTAAATTTTATACTCCCTAGTTGTTGTGGGACTAGTTATCCCGCCCAGGGGGTGAATGTATTTTACATTTCCTGAAACACGATTGTAGCGCCACCTATAGGGTCGAACTGTGAATCTAAACCTTTCTCGAATCCACCTGAACGTAACATAGAAAATTACATTAAAATCGGTCCAGCCGTTTTGCGATTGTATAAAGGACATAGGTACATGTAAACATTAATTTTTATATATACATTGTGTAAATTCGCTAGAGCGTATTATATGCAACACTCGTTTTAAATCCTCTCTTAGATTAGCTCCATTTATTTTTTACAAAATCTCAAAGACCGGTTGTCAGAGCCAATTCACGTAACAGCAAATGGCGTCGTTTTCCAAATAACAGCGTGAAATACGTCAAAAGTTCTGTCGTTTCTATATTTCCCGGCAATTTTGAATTTGGAACTGTACTATATTCGAATGTTTAAACACATTTTGAATGTGTTAGGTTATTTTCGTTACGGAATTTCTGGATTCGGTCTCCACGCTCAAGGCCCGCAATAGAAGCTATGCAATAGCTTAAAAAAACTGTAATTATAGATTTGACATTTCATAAGCATATATTTTAATTCGAGAATAATATCTCAATGGTTGTACCTTATATTGGAGTTAAGTATTTATTTTATCTCTGGGTTAATTTGTTATAATGTAATAATAATCCAATGCATTTTAGAGTAAGTTTAAAATACTAGACTGGAATGTTCCATAGATAACGTGCAATATTACAAGATAAGTAATTTCGTCGCAGTATAAATATACATTTCGAATTTAATAATGTATAAGTATTGTGATGTATGTAACTATTTCATTCGATAAACAATAAAGTGTTAGATTCTTACTCTGTGCCTTATTTAAATCTGCATTCCTAAACCTGCCACTTAACATCTCCTCACATCATATATCCTCACGCCTTAACGCATAAAGATCCCCGAATGGAGTAGGCAGAGGTGTATAGGTAGTACCCACATACCGACTATCCGCCAACCATATATTTTGAGTGACAACGTGACAGATGGTGAGTCCGCGCTTGAGTAACGGCGATAGACTCGCCACCTGTCACGTTGGCACCTAAAATATATCTCCGGCGGATAGGGGGTGTTGCGTTTACAACTAAGTCTAGAGAGAACAGGCCTTACTCCCCCTGTGTACCCCGTGAGGGACTCGGCGTTATGATATCCGTATCCGATCCGTAACTGCGTGAACGCACGAAGTGGAGGATAGCCGAAGCACGTAGACCTTTAAGTGTTATACCTACATCTAGACACAGTCACTGTCTATAAGAATTGAAAATGATTCAGACGCATGCCAGTTAACCAATAATTAGTATTTTTTTATACAACACTAGTTGTCCCGCCCAGTTTCGCTTGTGTGGCAGAATAGCCACGGACCCAGTGGCGCCACCTATCGGGTCCAATTAATTGTGATTCTAAACCATTCTCGAATCCATCTGAAGAAACAGAAACTTTCATTAAAATCGGTCCAGCCGTTTACGATTCTATAAAAGACACAGAAAAACATAAATTTTTGTATACATAGATTTAAATATTATACTTATTATATTTACAACAAGAGTGGCAAACAAGCATACGGCCCACCTGATGGGAAGCGGTTACCGTAGCCTATTTACGCTCACGTTACCGAAGTATCACTCTGTGTTCGAAGATTTATACTGTATTGGCAGCATAATTGGACTAAACCGTCTGCTCACCACATAATATAACAATCCTCCCATTCCCAAGGAGCTCATTAATTGAAACCTTATTCAAGGCACAGGAACACAATACAAAAAAAAAATATTTGGCTACGGAATTCTATGAGGTGGAGGTTCTGCCCCAGTCGAGCAGCCATAAATCGAACGGGTTATGCCCTTTCTCTCTAGCATACCTAATGTTGTTACCGTTGCGGTCTTAGAGTTAAAACATTAAGAAATCCAGTATTCAGGCATCGTACATGCTAAATTGGCATCATACCCTTAATTTTTTATGTAATTTCCGGCAACTGTTTCGTAGTATTGTTGATCAGTGTAACTGCTTTTTAAGCTTGGCAGAGAAAATTTACATACATGCATAACATCACGCCGAGCCCCTAACGGGGTAGGCAGAGAGTATATAGCGCCCGTTCTCTCTAGACTTACACGCCTCTTTCGCTTCGTCCACATTCATCAGTCTCTTCATACATGCTCGTCGGTTTCGAGTACTCTTGACGTTCCCGTCCTTGAGCGTCCGATCGAATTGATCTAGGTAGTTGGAACGTGGTCTTCCTCTGCCTCTTCTTGCAGACATTTTAATGTAAAAGTGTAAAATGAGTAAATTTACAAATTAAATATAGCGTATTGTGCGCTTTCCCGTATTTTAGTGTGTTAAAATTAGTCTACCGTATTACCAAGTATGGAAGACCTCAAAAAATGTATTATATAGCCGTGGACATAGTTTTTAGATCTCAGGATTGAGAAATTTGAGAAAAATGAGAAGGATTGAGAAAAGCCGTGGTGGCCGAGTGGTTCGAGCAGTTGCGTGCGACGCAAAGGTCGCAAGTTCGAATCCCGACTGTACCAATGAGTTTTTCTGAACTTAAGTATAGTGATTGGTCACACCACGAGCTTAACGGTGAAGGAAAACATCGAGAGGAAACCTGCATACGTCTGAGAAGAAATTCAAAGGCGTATGTATAGTCGTTTTGATAGAGTCGAACGAAAGGAACTCTGGGACGTTTTACCTGGATATGGAGTGAGCAGTTCCCTACTGCATGCCGTGCAATCACTCTATAGTGATAGCGAGGCGTGCGTTAGGGTTAACGGTGAGATGTCACCCTGGTTTGATGTGAAGTCGGGGGTCAAACAAGGGTGTATCATGTCTGCCTGGCTGTTCATTATATATCTAGATAACTGTCTGAGAGCACTAAGAACGAACGGATGTGGAGTGAAAATGGGAAACTTAGTGGTCAACTGCCTACTTTACGCCGATGATGCGGTTTTACTGGCGTCATCAGAGGGCGAACTGCAGTCACTAGTTACCATAATGAAAGAAGAATGTGAAAAGAAGGGGCTGCGCCTAAACGCTGGCAAGACTAAGGTTCTGGTATTCGAAAGAGATGAACAAGTGACCGAGTGTGCAATATCGGTAAATGGGCAAATTCTAGAGCAAGTGAATGAATTTGTATATCTTGGAAGCATGTTCACACGAGATGGAAAGTATGAAAAAGATATTGAAAGAAGGATAACTGCCGGAAATAAGGTGAATGGAGCCATGTCGGCGTTGATGGGCAGTAAAAGTCTGAGCAAGAATGCTCGAGTTGCTGTCCACAACGCGATATTGGTACCTACCTTGTTGTATGGCAGCGAATCCTGGGTATGTCAGAGGAAGTATGAAAATAGCTTGAATGCAGTTGAGATGCGCTCTCTTCGAAAAATGTGCGGAGTAACGATTTCAGATCGAATCCGCAATGACGAGATTCGTAAATCAACTGGCGTGAAAGAGGGCGTGATTGTAAAGATGAAGAAAGGCATGTTACGTTGGTTTGGACACATAGAAAGGATGAGTGAAGAAAGACTGACGAAACAGATATACAAAGCAAAAGTGTGTGCAAGAAGAGGCAAAGGAAGGCCACGTTCCAACTACCTGGATCAAATCGATCGGACTCTCAAGGACGGGAACGTTAAGAGTACTCGAAACCGACGAGCATGTATGAAGAGACTGATGAATGTGGACGAAGCGAAAGAGGCATGTAAGTCTAGAGAGAACTGGCGCTCTATACTCTCTGCCTACCCCATTAGGGACTTGGCGTGATGATATGTATGTATGTATGTATAGTCGTGCTGGAGTAACGGCGATGGACTCGCCATCTGTCACGTTGGCACCTAATATACCTCTGGCGGAAAGTGGGTGTTTGGGTATTACCTATACACCTCTGCCTACCCCTTCGGGGACCCTTGTGGGAAGGCGTGAGGATATATTATATTATTTAGGATTGAGAAATAATAGACAAAGATTACCCAGTTTGGCATATAGAGAAAAACTAGATTTATGGATGGTATTAAATTAGTGAATTTCGACAAGTTAATCAACGGTCTTTTAGTATTAAAAGGCAGATTAGTATCAACACATATTTTATTCCAGAAAAGAAAATCCACACAGATTTTACGACGCTGAAACCGCAGGTCACTAGAAATAAAGATATCGTAAACCGTAAAATCGTGACATCCTTTGCTTGCCCTCCCTTCACTATTCCTCTTAAACGCATATACAGGAGTGAGGGTGGGGGTCATGTTAACATCCTGACAGATCTGACAATCATGACATCACGAGTGTAGTTGTAAAACTTGTCAGAAACGACAAATGTCTGATGTGACAAAGAGTGGCGTGGAGTGGATATGACGTGGTGATTACACCGGCAATGAGTGGACGGCTTTATGGTCGAGCACTTATGACAGAATATGTGGACGCGACTTTATAGAAAGGGTAAGTATGAGTTATGAGGAATAACAAAATAAATAAATACCTTGAGACAATTACACACAAATTGATTATTAATAAATATTGAGTAAGAAAAATATTTATATTTTTTCATACATAAGTACATAACAGACGTCCCTAACGGAGTAGGCAGAGAGTATAGAGCGCCATTTCTCTCTTGACTTACATACCTCTTTCGCTTCGTCCACATTCATCAGTCTCTTCATACATGCTCGTCGGTTTCAAGAACGATATTTTGTCACTCGTCTTATATAAATACTAATTTTATAACGCTGTAGAGAATATACACATATATATATATATACATTACTATAATTATGCTATCCTTGCGCCTTCCTACAAAGGGCCCTGAAGGGGCAAGCAGAGGTGTATAGGTGGTGCCCACACACCCAGTTTCCGCCAGAGATATATTTTAGGCGCCAACGTGACATATGGCGAATGGCGAGTCCATCTCCGTTACTACCCCTTCGGGGACGCTTGCGGGAAGTAGAGTAGATTAGATTTCCTACTCATAAAATATTAAGAGCCACATTGTCCTGCGAGCTGTAATATCATGGTCACCGTACATTTAAAAGCGGGATCATCACAGGAGAGTAGTCACCACACTTCACGTCGCAACAGACGGACATGCGGACATCACGGCTAATTGGAATCCGCTTCATATTCACTTAACAGTTCCCGTAACTGAAAACCAATTGTTTAACATGTAAATCTCGTTTGTATTCGACTAGGAAACGTGGTGACTTTTTCGATCTTTTGGCGGAAAATGTTTGCGTTCTACATAAGCAAGTGCCATCCACGAAGACGCGCCCCACTATTCTTCATTATAGTTTAAAGTGTAAGTGTGCAACCTTCCACTAATGTTTGAGTATTGTCGGTACACACTGATTACCTATGAGCACACGCACACGCACACTACAATTAATAGCACGGAATAATAAAAACAATGGAAGCGGCTTATGACCCGTTTAGTAAGAGAACCGATGTCGCCAAAACGCACACTCTCACAAAACGTACACAGATAAATATTAAAGCTGATTGATAAACGTATTTTGTGCAAAACGAAGTAAAAAAGTTTAAGTTGGAAACATAATTAAAACCTTATGTCTATGGGATAATATCCGAATTCGAGCATTAGATTTAGGACTTACGACTTATTGGTTTTGATTATTATCACGTGACTGGGAGACCTACGTCACTTGGCGTCGAATAGAGAAACTAATTACAAGACAAATTATTTAACGCCATGTAGCGCTGATTGCCCAAACTAAAAAGTATTTAGGGATATGCAATGCTTTTTTATAACATCGATATCGATAAAACTGGCCTGGCTGCATGTGGACAATGCTTTGTGTAAGTAAGTAAGTAAGGTAAAAAAAGTAAGTAAGGTAAGCTATAAAGGCTGAACATTTTTAATGGAAGGGAACGTACTCTAAATAATAGAGGTAGCAAATGTCATGGAAAAATAAAACTTAATATATATAAAGTTTACAGTAAAACTATCGTAAAGTAAATCGTAAGTAGTAAAACTATCGTAAAAATCGGATTATCGATATCGATACTTTATTGACTACACCCTTGCACTGGTTGAGTAGCGCGAAACTGATGCAGTTTTCTAGAAAGTTCTTTAACTATTATTACAGATAAAATTCGATCTTATTGCCCTTACATAAGATTGATTTTTGTATAGTACAATTAAAAAAAAATTGGACATAAAACAAAATTAACGTAATAAAATAAAATTTAATTAAATCACACTTCCCGATGATAGGAAATGCCACTATTAGCTAGATTTTTGTCCGGCTAGCATTCCTGCACTCAAGAATGGAGCAATACGGCATATCTGCACTTGTTTTTCAAACTTATTGAAAGCGGATTGTACAACTGTCACACACAAGCGGCGGCGGCGTACTGAGCGCGGTTGAGCACTGCAGTGCTTATGGTTGGCATGCGTGCCACGCCTACTTTAGGATTCTATGTTTTCTTTGTTCTGTGATTAATAGACTCGGGTCATACTCCCCGCATCCCGCGACCCCATTTCTAGTGGAGGGACTAGAAATTGGTGAGGCGCGTCTTCGTGGATGGCACTATCTATACACACCTCTGCCTACGCTTATTCGAAGGTGTGAACAAGATATTTATTATTCGTGGCCACCATAGAATGTAAATTAATAAACTACAAGACAAACTTTAGAAACGCTGGCGAAAGATCAAATGAACCATTAACTTTTCGGACGTACATCTCATATAAATTTCCGAACGAAAAGGGGTCACTGGCCGTGGGCAATGGATTTGCAACTAAACCCCTCAGAACGCTGTCATCCGCCGAAAAGAAAGGACGTCTCGATATGGCTCGCGGGCTCGGCAAAGGTGTGTCAGTTACAAAGATGCGTCAGGTGTCAGGTCTTTGTGCTTCACGGGTGATTAGGTCAAAGCTACTACAAACAAGGGTCGGGGTTTGATGTGAGACTATCTCCTTGATTATGACATAGCTAAAGTTTGGATAGCCTGGCGTCGGCTAGGGTTGCCGCTTCAATTATCGTCCGGAAATAATTATGTCTAAAAGTTTTTAATTTTTATCACAAATATCTTTACGCTTTCCGCCGAGGATACCCGAAGCGGTAGGCAGAGGATTATAGAACCAGTGTTCAATTGTAGTTTTTGTGTAGAACCCACTTTTCGCAATAGATATGTTTGACGGTGCACGACCAATTGTCTCTGGTTTAATCCAATGAAGTTTTATCTATAGAGACGTTATGCTCCTAGATTATGAAGTAAAAACATGGCAAATTATATGCTATACCTAAAGCACGGTCGCGGAGCAGGAAGAATTTCGTACAATGACCTATTATTACCCATCTCTGTCACTCCCGCGTAAATATAATGCGTCTCGCTCGCACAGATGCAAGGTCATTGCATCTGTGCGAGCGAGACGCATTATATTTACGCGGGAGTGACAGAGATGGGTAATAATAGGTCATTGTACGAAATTCTTCCTGCTCCGCGACCGTGCTTTACATATAGCTACTATACACAACTCACACACCGGCAATAAGCACACTGCATGATGACAGTCCTAAAAGGACACGAAGTATATGAATCCTACTTGTCAGAAAGAGATAACATGTTATTAACAATGTTTGCCTCTGGCCGACCAATTGACAGCCAATGACAGTCTGATTAGCCCAACATCCCCAATTTTCTTACGAACAAAATCGCCACATGTCAATATGAAGAGCTCTTATCGTTATCTCTGTCGCTCCTAAACGTAACGCGCTACTTGTCTCGTTCGCGCGGGTGCCGAAGCGGCAACGTCGCGGGAATTAATTCGGATTAAAATACAATGTTTGATTTAATATTTTTTATTGATAAAATTGATAAACCAATACTTACAAATGAAAAGACACATCCTTCTTGTGTCTTACATTCGTCCCAATATATGTTCTGCAGTTTCTAAACACACAAGAAGGCATTTTATCCGAAATGCTCAATACGTACTACGTCGTTGCCAGTCAAGCTGACACTAAGTTGACTCAAGCCAATTAGCTTGTGTTGAGCTATTCAAGACGAGCGCGGTATGACGTATCTACCTCAGTGTATATATAATACATCATTGGGTTTAATCCTCTTTTCATGTTATAATTTCTGACAGTAACAGAGTTGTCACTCTGACGTAACGAACACTGGAGATGCGGCCATCTTGGGTGTTACGAAAAGGAATTGGGTTCGATCTCTACTATATAAACAGTCTATATATATAAAAATGTTATGTTGGTTTGTGTACGCCTCAAAAACTCAAAAAGTTCTGCACCGAAATTTTAGCATGATATATAATCCGCATCAAGGATTATTTTTTATCTATTTTTTGCATCAGTCACATATCCACAGCGTAGCGTGGCAGGATACAGCTAGTAGGCTATAATTTGGGATTTGAACGAGCGCGCACGCATCCACGTGTTCGGCAGACGTTATAGTTTCTATCAGAAATTACCACAGTTATTTTTCAAGATTTTTATGATAGTAATAATGTAACGTCGTTCATTACCTATAACAAAGTGCTTATACCTTGTTCAAATTATGTTATTGAAATACAATTTTTTTTTCGTATAGCCGTGGTTGCCGAGTGGTTCGAGCAGTTGCCTGCGACACAAAGATCGCAAGTTCGAATCCCGACTGTACCAATGAGTTTTTCTGATCTTAAGTACAGTGATTAGTCACACCACGAGCTCTACGGTGAAGGAATATAATATACCTCTGGCGGAAAGTGGGGTATATTATAATAATAATAATATATCCTCACGCCTTCCCACAAGGGTCCCCGAAGGGGTAGGCAGAGATGTATAGGTAATACCCACACACCCACTTTCCGCCAGAGGTATATTAGGTGCCAACGTGACGTGATGGCGAGTCCATCGCCGTTACTCAAGCACGACTAAACATACGCCTTTGAATTTCTTCTTAGACGTATGCAGGTTTCCTCTCGATGTTTTCCTATATTGTAATAACCCTATGTCTTATGCTTGTAGCTTATTAGGATATTTCCTAGAAACTCCATGAATTTTTTTTTTTTTTTTTTTTTATCCAACAAGGGTGGCAAACAAGCATACGGCCCACCTGATGGGAAACGGTTACCGTAGCCTATTTACGCTCGCGATACCGAAGTATCACTTGAGCGTTGCCACTCTGTGTTCGGAGATTTATAGTGTGTTGGCAGCATAAGGTTTAATCCCTCTGCTTCCAACACAATGTAACAATCCTCCCCCCTCCCCAAGGAGCTCATTACTGGAAACCTTATTCACTGCGTAGGAACACAACACAGAAAAATGTGTTATTTGGCTACGGACTTCTGTAAGGTGGAGGTCCTACCCCAGTCGGGCAGCTCCGAATTCGAACGGGAAACCCGTTATGCCCTACCTCTCTTGGTTTGCTCTATTACTAGACCAGTTCTTTCAGAGGTAAGGGGATGAATGCCCCGTCGATGGCAAGAGGTGCAGTGGGAGAAGGTAGATGTGGGCATCATGTCGAACAATTCATCAGGATGCTATAGAAGCTGTAGAGGTTAGCAAGTATCTAACTTCGATGTCACCAAAACTTTTAATAGGAAATACAATCACTTGTACAGCTCTAGTTGCGCCTCGTAGTTAGTACCTACAATTATATTTTATTGGTATTTTCTCTTAAAGAATCCTATGTTTTCTAAATTTCTTTCGAAAGAGGAACAATCATTCACACTAGGGTACGCGATCCCCTAGTTATTTCGTTAGTTTCGTTAGTTAAGGGGTTCGCTGTCATCTGGAAAACTTTACAGGGGTTCGTGGAGTTTGAAAAACCGTGCTTAAATCCCCGGCGTAAAAGATTGTTACATATCTGCTTGGGACTTCGGGATTATCCGACATTGAAGTAATTAACATCCTCCTCCTTACATACAAACATGTCTGGTATAAGCCACCAAATCGCCGTGAACTAGTGAATGACCTGTTAGTCATTCACCTGCTAACAAAACAGGAATGACACATAATTTTGACCGCGAGAATTCTGACACAGCGCTACTTACGGTACAGAGTAGATGGTTTTTAGAAGTCTCTATATGTATAAATATATATATAGGAGTATATATAACTATCAATCACAATACAATATATCATCACTAATTCCTACAAGGGTCCCCGAAGCGGTAGGCAGAGGTCTGTAGGTAGTACCCACATACACACTTTTTGTTGGAGATATATTTAAGGTGAGATGGCGAGGCAACCGCCGTTACTCAAGCACGAATATAAAATTAAAAACTAAAATTGTGACTCAAGGACTAGTATCCGTGTCATATACGTGACATGTACTGTATCAATAAATTAAACAAAAGAAAATAAAACCTACAATATCATTAAAGGACAATCGTATTTACAATTTATAATCAGTTATTTTTTTGAGTCGTTGCCAGCTACTACAGTTTAATCCCACCTCTGCAACAAAATTTATAAAATTATTAAAATTTGTACTTCTTGGCAATTATCAACTTTAATTCGATTTTGCATTCATATATTGATGTATAGATTAATCGAGTAGGTATGATTAGCTCAAATCGGTATCCCGAGGCAACGTGCCTGGATACATAGCAGCATTGCCACGCTTGATAGCAAAGCTGATTCCAGTCCGCCTGTTACGAGAGGTCTCAATCAGACGGCGCGAGACCTCTTCAAAACGATGGTGAGCCTCAGGAGCTCGAGGTCCCAGAGTTTCAATCGCAAACAACGAAAATATATAACCGGGATTAATAAATATTAGGAAGGATTAAGTTTTTCGATAAATAATAATGACTAAAATCCCGCAGGACAATAACGAATAGCGAACGCACTAGCAATACTCCCGGTGTTGCAGGTGTCCAAAGGGAAGGTAACCAACCATCAAGCAGACCGCCTGCCACTTTATCGTCAGTACAAAAAAATGTGAGTCGTCACGGGACGCCTGGCAGATGTGAAACATTGACATTATTTTGTAAAAGTAATATGCAGAAAAGAATAGATTGTGATAGGAACTAAATATGTCATAATGATAAAATAAAATATTACGATTTTTTTTCTAGATAACGATGACTATTTATTGAATGAACATTTTTTTTCATTAAATACAAAAATTTACGAATTTATTTCAAATCTTAACTACTTAATTCGTAACGTCGTCGACTTCGGTAATAGTTATATTCGATGTTTCCTCTGAGGACGGTATTACTGTGACAATTGGTCGATGGTAATTGAAGTATGGCGACGCGTCGCCACGGCATGCGTCGCCACGCCAGAAATCGGTTTTACGTGCGGCTATAGATGTTTCACATCAAAACTTAGCTCGATATTATACGATCTCGCGCATATACATAAATATAAATACAAAAACAAGAAAATAATTAATTCAAAGCGATCAACCTACTCTGTACTTGTATTGCATAGTTTTCCTCACAGTCTCCAAATACGAGAACCAGTTGAGTTGTAAACTCCTTCTTGCAAGCACGCGCTTGCTGTCAAATAAAATTTACCTACATTTCTAATATTCGTAATCTTCTATACACTAGTTTGGTACCATCATTCTTGTGAGTGCGCAGTTTAAGAGGCCGCATTTTTTACTCCAAAATGCGTCTTGTGGTGAGATCTAGATTAAAATAAGATCATATATTTTAAGCACGTTCTTTGTTTCGATGCCGTGATTTTTTTCCATACGTACTATGTATGCGTTTTATGTTGCGTCAAGTTTCATATATTTTTTCTACCACAAGATGTCGCTTTACGACCTACTACATTGCACTATCGAGATGCTCCTTGTATATCATGAATCAAAAGTACTGGCGGCCCTGAGGTTAGAGTAGTTGCCGCAACATGAATATTGCAAGTTCGAAACCCGACTGTAGGGACTAATAAGTTTTTCTGAACTTAAGTACAGTGATTGATTAGTCACACCACAAGTGAAGGAAAACATCGAGGAGTTAGTTATACAAAGGCGTATAGTAGTGCTTCCTTGAGTAATGGCGATAGATTCGCCGTCTGTCACGCTGACGTTGTATATATCTCCAGCGTAAAATGGGTGTATGGGTACTACCTCTATCTACCCCTTCGAGGACCCTTGTCTTGTAGGTGGCAGTCAATATACATACATAATATGTTAAATGGAACTTCAGCTCTTCCTGGTGGCCATGGTCCTGGCGGCATGGGCAGACGCCTCCCCGATCGCTGCCAAGCAACAGTTTATCAACAGGCCATCAAGTATCCTCAGGAAGAGTCCATTGCCCCCTGACAATCATACTAAAGGCACACCTCAAGTGGAATCTAGTAAGTTTTTAACGACTACGCAAGTATTAAATAGTAGTCTTTGCGACTAAGCTGCTAACGCGGCTGTGCTAGCAAAACCTTTTACTAAAAGCTTTTTGGTGGAACATGTGGACATCTGACGAATCGATCCACTATACATACCTACGTTTTTGATTTCCTCTCAAACGAATGCAGGTTTCCCCTCAATGTTTTCCGTCACCGTAAAGCTCGTGGTGTAACTAATCACTGTACATAGGTAGGTACTATTTAATAATGCTCTCTCGAACAAATCTGATTTGAGTTGTCAACTCAACATAATAACAAGTAAAAATCATAATCTACTTAACTCAGAGGGTACCAAAAAGACTTTCCTATACTTAAGTACATAGGCACCTAGTGTATAACCCCAATAGGAGGTGTACGGTGAAGATAAGCATCGAGAGGAAACCTGCATACGTTTGAGAAGAGATTCAGCTACTTGAGAAACGGCGATGGACTCGCCATCTGTAACTTTGGCACTGAAAATATATCTCCGATATAGCCGATATGTTTCTCGATCTTGAACTTCTATGATCTTCATTACAGAAGCGTCACAGCGTCCCGAGATGAACCTGAGAAAAGGCGAATATATGTGCGGGAGCAAAGTGTGCAAGCTGCAGCCGGGCATGGTGCCGCCAGGCTGCGACGGACTATGCCAGTATCCTATTGCGTAACGATCACTATAAATAAACGATAATCTCTTACAGTTCCTTTTCTATAGCATATACAGTTTTATTCTAAGGATTTAATTTTAGATATAGTTAATAATAATAATTTAAATTTATTAATTTTTTTATTATATTATTTTTCTACCTGGCGAGCAAAAAAATCGACTCACTTCATACTTTCGCACTCAAAGTGTTCTAATTTAAACATTAAGACCTAAATCTTAATTTAGGTCTTAAATTCTTTAGGTTCTAGATTTTGGCTTTAAAATGAGTACAAATACTCTTAACTTATACTCATTTTCATGAACAATAAATGTGTTTAAACTTTGCGAGTACTAAAACTTGAAAAAATAAGGGTAAAAATTTTAAAATAAAAGACATCATAAAATTTTAAATAAACTTTATTACATAATGATTACCACTTTAATAACGAGTATTACCCCCTCTTGCTCTGATGACAGCTTCTAAGCGGTTCCTCATTGACCCAATGAGGTGCTTCACTCTGTCTTGTGGTATACCCACCCATTCCTCGGTCAGAGCCGCTTGCAGGTCAGCTCTTGTACCTGGTGCAGGATCTCTAGCCCGTATTCTTTTCTTTAGGTCATCCCATAAATGCTCAATAGGATTCAAGTCCGGACTACGAGCTGGCCAGTCCATAACAGCGATACCCACTTCTCGTAGGTACTGCCGCACGACATTTGCGCTGTGTGGACGGGCATTATCCTGCATCAGGATGAAGTTTTCTCCAATAAAACCAGCGTATGGGATGACGTGGTCTTCCAAGATATCTTCAATATACCGATGTGCGGTCAACCCTCCCACATGGCGGCCAGTTTCAATGAAAACCAGTGCAGTTTTTGCTTCCATTGATATGCCAGCCCACACCATGCAGGAACCTCCTCCGTACGCAACAGTTTCTGCTATGCAGCATTGTGCGTATCGCTCCCCCGACCTTCTGTACACCCTTCTCCTTCTGTCGCTACCATGTAGGCATACTCTGCTTTCATCCGAGAAGAGAACAGCGCGCCATTGATCCTCAGTCCAATCGACGTGTTCTCTTGCAAAACGTAGCCGGGCTGCTCGATGACCTGCAGTCAATTTGGGACCCGTTGCTGGTCTTCTTGGAGTGAGGGTTGCTGCCTTGAGTCTTCTTCTCACTGTCCAAGAACTTACAGCTACCCCACGTGTTTCTCGGAGCTCCCGTTGAACTTGGACCCCGGTGAGAGAACGATTCCTCAGCGAAGTACGGACGATAAAGCGATCGTCTGCCTCCGAAGTGGACCGATTTCTACCGGAACCTCTTCGTCGGTGAAAGTCACCAGTCTCCCGGTGCCTTAGGTATATTCTGGATACCGCTGACTGGCTCAGCTGCAAAGTACGAGCCACTTGACGTTGACTCAGGCCCTGTTGCAATAGGATAACTGCTTGAGCCGCTGCTTCCGCTGTTGTATCCATTTCCGGGTAATTTTCTTGCTTGGAGATTGAGGAGATGTGTACCTGTTGACGTTTCACGGTCAACTGATAAGGGTGAAAGGGGATACGTCACCTTTTATACCCCTTAAGGTCGCGCAATGCTAACTGAGTTAACGAGTACGAAATCATACAGTTACTGTTCCTCGACTATTGTGACAACGTCTAAAAGTTAACACTGTAGTAATTGTTATTTTTTTAAAGCTAACATCTAGAGCTCAAAGAATTTAAGACCTAAATTAAGATTTAGGTCTTAATTTTTAAATTAGAATACTGAGTGCGAAAGTATGAAGTGAGTCGATTTTTTTGCTCGCCAGTGTATATAGTAGCATATAGTAGTAGTATATATATATATATATATACATATATATATATATATCACTAGCTGTCCCGCCCAGCTTCGCTTGGGTGATAAATTTTGGCGCTAGCAGATAATTGTGACTGCCAAAGAAAAGACAAATAATTTGCAATTAAATAATATTGCGACTAAATTGAGATGTAAGCTATCCTATCTTTCAAATTGGATCAAACTGCACACGGTGTGCAAATTTGATTAAGATCGGTTAAGTAGTTTAGGAGTCCATCGCGGACAAACAACGTGACGCGTAATTTATATATATTAAGATTTGCTAGTGACATCACATGCCCGGCGGCTTTTCACCCATGAAGAAACCTCTGCCTTTCCGAGACATCTTTGAGAACGGTAAAATAATAAATTTAAAAACATCGCATTTTATATTTATTTCCCGGATTTCTTCTTCCAGCTCTGCTCCCAGTTGTTCTGTGACGTCTTGAAGGTAGCCACGTCCAGCTTGCTCGCTATGAGCCTGCCGTATGGTGTGCTGTTGAGGAGGCTGGACTTCTCAGCCAACTCACTCATGATCTTGACCCTCTGCTCTGGAGAAGCCGCATCGAACACCTTCTCCAGGGCCCTTGACCCGTACTGAGAAAGGGCTAGCTTTTGGTATAGACCCTAGACAAACAAAAGACCAGAAGAGAAGAAAGAGGGTATAGATAGTGCCATCCACGAAGACGCGCCCCACTAATCACCCATATAGCTTATAGTGTAAGTGTGCAACCTTCCACTAATGTTTGAGTATTGTCGGTACACACTGATTACCTATGAGTGCACACGCACACTACAATTAATAGACTCGGGTCATACTCCCCGCATCCCGCGACCCTCTCGACTAGAAATTGGTGGGGCGCGTCTTCGTGGCTATCTCTATCCACTTTATAGGCGCTATCTATACCGCTATCGTGTTGTGCACTGTTATCCCTTAATATGGTGATGGTATGGTGGTGATGGTGATGACCTATATATGGGAAGGTGTGCCTTACCTTCAGCCTCCAGATGAGCTTGTCCCGAGCCTTGACCCCCACGCAGGCCCCCGCGCACAGCGCGTCCGCGACGTGGCTGCCCTTGGCGTCCGTCACCACCACCAGCAGTTGCTCCGGGGACAGCTCCAGGAGGCTGGACACTGCCTTTGTGGGGCGCTGAGATAACAATTGCGTCAATAACCCTGATGGTTATCGGTTACCGGAGCCTAAAGCTGCTTTTTTATACAACAAGAGTGGCAAACAAGCCAGCCCACCTGATGGAAAACGGTTACCGTAGCCTATTTACGCTCACGATACCAAAGTATCACTTGCGCGTTGCCACTCTATGTTTGGAGAGTTATACTGTGTTGGCAGCGTAATTTTTTTTTTTATTTTTTTATTTTTTATTTTACTTTATTTAGGAACACAAACAGTCTCACATAAAAAAAAGAACATAAATTAAAAATAAAGTTAATACATAGACAAACAGTGTCCACAGATAACATAATTCTTGTGGAGCATGTGGTCGAAAGAGCAGTAAACAGACGAAGAAGAACAGTTTGTTTAACAATATTTCTAAATTATGCAAGATGTACATTTCATGATGCTGACAATATTTTAAGGATATGATATTAAAATTTACCCAAACTGGTTCTGTCAAACATGTCCAGGTCACTGTTGAAATGCACATTATGAGAACAGCAAGCTCGAGGGATGAATGAATTCTTAGCGTGGTTGATCTTGAATGTAGGGATATGGAACAATTTTCTGAATTGTTTCCGTGTGTTGCGACTTGGACAGTAAAAACTAATTCTCGTCAATAAGTAGGAACTATCAATATTATTATTAAGGATTTTAAAGAGAAATACTTGATCACGGCAAGTTCTTCTTTGTGATAATGAAAGATTTAGATACTCACGAATATTTACGTGCTTAAAACGGAATCTTAAATATTTAATGAATTTGTTTTGTATGTTTTCAATTTGATTTATATATATTTTGTATTGTGGATTCCAGCAGACTGAGGCATATTCTAGGTGCGATCGAACAAGAGAATTAAATAAAATAAAAAGTGTTTGCACACTTCTAAAAGGTTTACTCACCCTTAAAATAAAACCAAGCATTTTGTATGCTTTGTTAACGACATTATTTATGTGTTTTGTCATTAAAAGTTTTTCATCGAGCACTACACCCAGATCTCTAATCTCAGAAACACGAGCAATCGGCACATTATTGAAAGAATACGGATAAACGATTTTGTTCAGCCGTCTAGAGAATGAAATTATTTGGCATTTTTTTATATTCAATTGCAAACCAGAGCTTAAACAATAATTCCAGAGCCTATCCAAATCAGTTTGAAATGATTCACAGTCTTTATTAGAATTTATTGCTTTATAGATTTTATTATCGTCCGCATAAAGCAGAAAATTTGAATTCATAAAGACACCTGTGATGTCATTTATAAATATATTGAAGAGTAATGGGCCCAGGTGAGATCCCTGGGGCGGGGGATGAGCTAGAACCCCCTAGGGGCGCCCGCAAGGGGTCCTAGTAAGGGTGCTAGCTCATCACCTACTTTGCTCACTTTTTCCGAGTGAGCAATTTGGCGTTGGTCTTGGGAGTAGCGCAGGTCGCGAAGATCCCCAAGGCAAGTCCGGAGCACTATCCTGCTAGAGGTTGCCGCCTGCTATTGGTCTGGTTCCATCAGAAACAGACGTAACTGAAAGCTCCGGGCGCTCTCCTTTTCCCACCTTTCCCAAAAACCCCAAAAAAAATCCTTTCTAAAAATCCTTGATCCTTTCCTTGTCCAATACCCATCCTAATTCCGCTGCGATGTAATCGAGGTCAGGCATCGCGGTCCTGCCATCTCAATCAATGTAGATGGGGGAGGGGGGACTGACCTCCCGCGTGTTAGTGCCGTGCGCGGGGACCCGTAATGGGGGGTGAAGGAGTCCTGGGGGTTGAGCCTGCGTCGTTCTGGGTTAATGTTCGGCGACGGCAACACACCTCTTTGGTCTGGATCTCCTCTAACACGGGAGGTTGGTATGTAGCCGCATACCGATCAATCGGCTGAAACCTCGTCCTTCAGACGAGGGGGGTGGCTAGAGCTCTGGGGGGATGGGGTCTGCAGCCGGCGGCGTAAGCAACTACCAAAGTGGTGGTAGGAGCGAGCGTCGTCCGTCTCGTAGGCAACTCACTCCGGAGTTCTATATCCCGGTGGTAGCCCTGGTGCCATTGCGGCATCCCCAAATGTGCGGGCTCCGAGGAGGGTGGGGAGCTACCGGGATGAATTAAAAGTGAAGTCTCTTAATGGATGACATAAAAAAACCCAAAGACGTTGGTGGGAGTGAGGACGAGTTAGTCGAGTCGGTCGAGGTTGTGGAGTCGGTCGACGTGGTGGAGTCGGTCGAGTCGGTCGAGGTTGTGGAGTCGGTCGAGTCGGTCGAGGTTGAGTCGGTCGGGGGGAAGGAGTTGCGCGTTGTTGTGGAGCGAACTCCAGTGGCCCACTTGAGCCGAGGAAAATCCAGTGCTGGTGAGGGCACTGCGGGGGAATCCGGGAGGTTTTGGAGCAGGCGCTCGCCCTCTCCATCTTCGGGTGAGGAGCAACCGCCTCCAGAACCCTCAAAAAAGGCAGCGGTAGTGCGCTGCCGCAGAGCGTCGTCCACGCAACTGCGGGACAAAATGGGGCGCTTCCTGAAGGCACCCGCGATAGAGGCGGCCATTGCCGAAGCTAGGGAGGCAGAGAGTGACGCTAGCTTTGCGTCGGCTGCATCAGCTACGTCGGGGCGTGAGGAGGAGACAGCTGCGGGTAAGCCCAAGGCCAAGAAGGCTAAGGGCAAGAAAAAGGCGGTTGTGGTCACGGAGGAGGAAGCGAGGCAGGCAGAGCTTGCTGACCGGGTCGTTGCTGAAGCTGTAAGGCTCCGGGAGCCGACTGTGACGGCCCTACACAGAAAGGTCGAGGGCGACCTAGAGGCCATCCTGGAGGTGGCGGCCAAGAGCATGCACCTGAAGGGTACATGCCAGAAGACCCTGAAGGACTCCGCCGCCTCCATCAGGGAGGCCACCAGAATGCTCCACCAGAGCTCCGTCTCGGTGGAGACAAGAAAGCTGCAGGCGGACAACGACCGCCTGCGCAAGGAAGTTGCGGAGCTCAGGGCGGACCTGGCGGCGCTGCGGAACGAGCTGGTTAAGCCCGGGCCGCAGCAGCAGCTGCCGACGCCTGCACCGGTGGCTGCGTCTGCGGCAGAAAGCGTGGCCGCAGTAGTCATGGCGGCCATGCAGGCAAAATTTGTGGAGCTGGAAAGGCGTCTACGCCCACAGCCCACTGAGCGCGCTGCGGCGTGTGTGGTTGGCGCAAAGGGGCCACCGCAGCCGCTCAGGGCTCCAGCTCCGCCGGCGCGGGCACCGATGTCAGGTGCGGCAACTGCGCCGACGACGAGGCGCGCCAAAAACAGGCGTGCTGGGCCTGCACCGGTGCCCGACCTACCGGCAGTCGCCGCGGGAGGGCCGCAAGAGTCACCTGACGTGGCTTCGACGTCGTGGGCAAAGGTGGTGGGCCGTAAGCCGGCGAAGAAGGCACCGGCCCCACCACCATCCAAGACCACTAAAAAGGGGAGAAAGGGTGGCAACGGGGCCCCTCAAAAGGCCAACAAGAAGCCCGCACGAGCTCCGCAGCTTCGCCCCCCTCGCACGGCTGCAGTGGTACTAACGCTGCAGCCAGCTGCAGTGGAAAGGGGAGTGACGTATGCCTCGGTCATGACTGAGGCTAAAGAAAAGCTGGGCCCAGAAGCTCTCCAGGCCCTCGGCATCCCCGCCGTGCGACTGAGGCTGGCAGCAACGGGGGCCCGCATTCTGGAGGTGGGCGGTGAGTCCAGCGCTGACAAGGCGGAGGCGCTGGCCACAAAGCTGCGCAATGCGCTGAGCCATGAGGTGGTGCGAGTGTCCAGGCCCGAAAGGTGCGCGGAAGTGCGCATCTCAGGGCTGGACGACTCTGTAACAGCGGCGGAGGTCGTGGCGGCCATCGTTCGCGCGACTGGCTGCGCCGAGGGGTCGGTGAAGGCGGGAGAGGTCCGCCCGGCCCCCTCAGGCCTGAAGTCTCTCTGGGTGCGCTGCCCGGTAGCGGCCGCCAAGACACTGGCCCAGACAGGCCGGCTCCTAGTGGGCTGGATGAGCGCGCGCGTAGTGCTCCTCGAACAAAAGCCCGCGCGCTGCTATCGATGCCTAAGGGCCGGCCACATGGCGCCACAGTGCGCCTCGGCGGTGGACCGCAGCGATGCCTGCTACCGCTGCGGCCAGTCCGGCCACAAGGCGCGCGAGTGCAAGGCTGAACCGCACTGCGCCCTGTGCGCCGAGGCCAAGAAGCCTGCTGGCCACAAAACCGGCAGCAAGGCATGCAAAGCTCCGCCGGTCAAACCGGGCAGCCGCAGGCAGCCAGCGCCCGCTGGGGACAAACCCCCAGCAGCGGCCCAGCTGGCTAGCCAAGGGAAGGGAACGGCGTCCACAAATGGACAATAGTCGCCCCTACAAGGTCTTGCAGGGTAACCTCAACCACTCGGCAAGGGCTCAGGACCTTTTCCTGCAGTCCATGCTAGAGTGGTTGGTGGATATCGCGGTGGTTGCGGAACCGTACTTCGTCCCGGCCAGAGCAAACTGGGCGGGCGATGTTGCGGGTGTCGTGGCCATCGCCGGCGCAGCAGACCTTGTAGTCAAGGAGAGGGGTCGGGGTTTCGTCGTCGTGGCCTGGGGGGAGGTAGCTCTTATTGGGGTGTACTTCTCCCCCAACAAATCCCGCGCTGAGTTTGAGGTCTTCCTGGACGAAGTGGGGGCGGCGGTCAGACGTGCGTCACCGCTGCCAGTGATCGTCCTGGGGGACTTCAACGCAAAATCAACGTCGTGGGGATGTCCGGCCACAGACGGAAAGGGCGAAGCCCTAGAGGAGTGGGCGACACTCGCCGGAGTCTCCGTCCTAAATCGGGGGTCCGTCAACACCTGTGTGCGGCGGCAAGGAGGGTCCATCGTGGATCTCTCCTTCGCGTCTCCTACCGTCGCAACGCGAGTCCAGGGTTGGCGTGTTCTCGAAGGGGTCGAGACGTTGTCAGATCACCGGTACATCCGGTTTGACGTCTCCCCCACGACGGGGACTCGAAGAAGGCGAGGAGGTCGAGGTCGGACGCCGTTCCCGAGGTGGGCACTCACCCGACTCGACCAGGACCTGCTAGAGGAGGCGGCCATTTTAGGGTCTTGGCACGTACAGCCTCAGTCGCGCATCGACGTCGAGGGAGAGGCGACGTGGTTCCGCGAGGCGCTGACCGACATATGCGACGCAGCGATGCCACGAGCGTCCCGCCGACCGCCGAGAAGACAGGTGTATTGGTGGTCGGCGGAAATCGCCGGTCTGCGCAAGAACTGCGTCAGGAAGCGCCGAGCCTACCAGGCGTGTCGCAGGCGGCGTGCGCGCGACGAGGCAAGGGAGGGCCAGCTGTACGAAGCTTACAGAGCAAGCCAGAAGGCTCTGCAGCTGGCCATCGGCCAAGCCAAGGCCCGAGGCCGAGAAGAGATGCTGGAGGCGATAAGCCGAGATCCGTGGGGCAGGCCATACCGGTACGCGCGCAAACAGCTGCGCGGGCAGGCCGCCCCGCTCACGGAGAGTCTCCAGCCCCGCCTCCTCAGGCAGGTCGTGGCGGCGTTATTCCCGGCGAGTGTCGACTTTAGTCCACCCGAGATGGCGCCGCCCCACACCGGATTTGACACTGACGCCGACCCCATCCCCCCCATCACAGATGGAGAAATGGGGGCGGCTGTCTTGAGGCTCCGCGCCAAGAAGACTGCCCCAGGGCCCGATGGGGTTCCAGGCCGCGCATTGGCGATGGCCCTGGGTGCACTAGAGGCCCGATTCAGGGGACTGCTCGACGCGTGCCTGGCATGCGGGCGGTTCCCCTCGATTTGGAAACAGGGCTTGCTTGTCTTGCTCAAAAAGGAAGGTCGTCCTCTGGACTCGTCTGGGCTCCGACCCATCGTGCTGCTGGATGACGCGGGCAAGCTCTTCGAGCGTATAATCGCTGCCCGCGTCACAGACCACCTTCGCATGGTGGGTCCGGACCTCGCCACAAGGCAGTACGGCTTCCGAGAGGGACGTTCCACTGTGGACGCAATCATGTGCGTAAAGTCCCTCTCCGAAGCAGCCGTGGCGGGGAGGGGGGTGTTGTTGGCCGTCTCACTAGACATCGCCAACGCATTCAACACCCTCCCGTTCAGCTGTGTTGCCGAGGCGCTCCGGTACCATCGTCTGCCGGGGTACCTCCGACGAGTCCTCGAGGACTACCTGCAGGACAGGAGTGTCGTCTGCGTCGACGGGGACGGGGAGTTGCTGCGCCAGAGCGTCACGTGCGGAGTTCCACAGGGGTCGGTTCTTGGGCCCCTTCTGTGGAACATAGGCTATGACTGGGCGCTGCGCGGCACTCTACCCCCGGGCGTCGACGTCATCTGCTATGCGGACGACACCCTAGTGACTGCGAGGGCGGCCAGCTTCGCAGAAGCGTGCCGGCTGTCGGAAACCGGAGTCGCGGTGGTCGTGGACCGGATCCGGCAGCTGGGCCTGAAGGTCGCCCTGAGCAAGACCGAAGCCCTGTTCTTCCACGGGCCTTGGAGGAAGCCACCAGCGGGGGCGCAGCTTGACGTAGGGGGCACTGCCGTCGAGATAGGTGCCGAGATGAGGTACCTGGGTCTCGTCCTCGACGGCAGGTGGAAGTTCCACGCGCACTTCAAGCGCCTAGCCCCCAAACTCGTCGCTGCGGCTGGTGCGCTTAGCCAGCTCCTGCCCAACACGGGCGGACCGAGTGCGTGCTGCCGCCGTCTGTACACCGGGGTCGTCAAATCGATGGCCCTGTACGGCGCGCCGGTGTGGGCGGACGCCCTGGATCGCCAGAACAAGACCCTGCTGGCCCGTCCGCAGAGGGTCATGGCGACCAGGGTAATCCGTGGATACCGCACCATTTCACACGGCGCAGCCTGTGTGTTGGCGGGGTCCCTGCCTTGGGACCTCGAGGCCGAGGTGCTCGCCGCCGTTTACCGGCAGAGCGCCGAGGCCCGCAGAGACGGCGGCGCCGCCGCGCCAGAACACCTACGGCGCGTGCGGCAAAACGCGCAGGAGCACGCATTCGGCAAATGGCAGGAGCGGCTCGCGGAGCCTAGGGCCGGGCAGGGGACCATAGAGGCCATACGCCCGGCCCTCAAGGAATGGACGAGTCGCAGGCACGGGGCGCTGACCTACCACCTCGTGCAGGTGCTGAGCGGACATGGCTGCTTCGGCAAATACCTGCACACGGTGGCAAGGAGAGAGGCGTCCCCCAGGTGCCACCATTGCGACTGCGACGTGGACACTGCGCAGCACACGCTCGAGGTTTGCCCAGCATGGGCAGAGCAGCGCAGTGCCCTCGTCGCCACTACCGGACGTGACCTTTCCCTGCCGGCCTTGGTTCTGTCCATGGTCGGCAGTACACGGACGTGGGAGGCGGCCGTGTCCTTCTGCGCGGAGGTGATGGCGCAGAAAGAGGCGGCGGAAAGAACACGGGAAAGCGACCCACTCGCGGACCCGTGCCGCCGCCGGAGGACCGGCCGCAGGAGGCAAGCCGAAGTGCGGCAGATGCCTCCTTAAGAGGGCAGCGGGCGACGGGGCGGGGGCCCTGTCGCTCGCGAACACGATGCCCTCGAGGTTGTAGGGCGCGTCGCGTGTATCCGATGCGCCCTCCCAGGGAGTTAAAAGCCCGGCCACAACACAGGCCGGGCAGTGGAGTGGCCCAACAGGCCGAATCGCCGGGGGGGACTGATAGTATGCAAACGCGGTCTCACACCCCCCCCACATAGGCGATAAGATGGTACACCGTGGGTTTTTTGTCAGTAAGAGTCTGACACTCCCCGTCGCTGCCCCCGCGGCGGCGGGAGTCCAATGCAGGATTTTCCCACGATAACAAAAAAAAAAAAAAAAAAAAAAAAAAAAAAAAAAAAAAAAAAGGTGAGATCCCTGGGGAACTCCCGATGTGATTGGAATGAATTAAGATTTAAAGCCCTTTACCGTTACGCACTGACATCGATTGCTTAAGTAAGATTCGAGCCACCGAAGCAAATTGCCGTGTATACCAAACTCTTCCAATTTGAGTATCAATCGCTTATGGGAAATCTTGTCAAAAGCCTTTGAATAGTCCGTATACACAACATCCACCTGGTATCCTGAGTCCATAGCCAAGGAAACATAATCCAGAAATTCACACAAATTGGTTTCAGTAGATCGCTTGGATACAAATCCATGTTGTTGAATTATTAATGCAGGTCTAATAGCACTTATGATATCGTCGTAGACAATTTTTTCGAAGAGTTTAGGGGCTACTGAAAGCTTAGATATTGGTCGATATTCACCGATATTATGCTTGTCACCAGACTTAAAGATTGGAACGACAAAAGTTTTCTTCCATTCCCTAGGAAAGGTGCCACTCGATATTGAATTAGAAAAAATTAGAAATAACGGAATTGCTATATGAGGCAAGCAACGTTTAAGAAACAAGGGAGGCAGTAATGGCGTAATCCCTCTGCTGCCAACACAATATAACAAGTCTCCCCCTCTCCAAGGAACTCATTATTGAAAACCTTATTCCTCGCGCAGGAACACAACACAATTGTGTTATTTGGCTACGGACTTCTATAAGGTGGAGGTCCTGCCCCAGTCGGGCAGCTCCAAATTCGAACCCGTTATGCCCTACCTCTCTAACTTGGGACTGCATCAAGATATATAAATATGTTTGCATGTATGTATGTAAAACAACTGCTGGAACATTGCACTACCCTGAAGCAGTTCCAAGTATTTGTGACCTTCTAAAGTGTACCCTAGAGTTTAGCGGCCCGTGTACCTCTTGGGATATTCTTGGTATGAGAAAATCTTTCAGGAAATGTGAAACCGTAAATCCAACCTTATCACTTCACCTGAAAGTTCAATATGCACTGCAGTATGACAGAGCCGTGTACGTGTATGAAGTACTCCTTATGCAGATTCTCCAGGTCGACCTTGTCCAGCGGCAACAGCCGGAGACACAGCACGGCGAAGTACTTCTGATGCTCCGGTGCACTGCATTTGAAGGCAGTCTCTAAGCTCTAAAGGAAAAATAATAAAATATAAGCAAACTGGCTGTCCCGCCCAGCTTCGCCCGGGTGAAAAAGTAAAACTTCCTGAAACACGATCGCAGCGCCACCTATCGGGTCCAATTGTGATGTAAGCTATCCTATCTTTCAAGTTGGATCAAACTGCACACGGTGTGCAAATTTGATTGACATCGGTTGAGTAGTTTAGGAGCCCATCGCGGACAAACAACGTGACACGTAATTTATAGGATGTATATTAAGAAGATAAAAGGACTCATGGTGGCAGAGTGGTTCGAGTAGTCGCCAGCAACATAAAAGTTGCAAGTTCGAATCCATTTTTCTGAACTTTAGTACAGTGATTAGTCACACCACGTGCTTTACGGTGAAGGAAAACATCGAGAGGAAACCTGCATACGTCTGAGAAGAAATTCAAAGGCGTATGTATAGTCGTGCTTGAATAACGGCGATGGACTCGCCATCTGTCACGTAATGGGTAAGTATTTTAGACTTGAGTTAATATATTAATAATACTAACAACACATTACTCGTGATATTACGAGTGAGATTGTCGCACAGTCATTATATTCCCACTAATATTATAAATGCGAATTTTTCCGTGCATTTTTGACGAAACTGTATGAAATTCGGCATAGAGATAGATCATTAGCTGGAATAACACATAGGATATGTTTTATATCCTCACGCCTTCCCACAAGGGTCCCCGAGGGGGTAGGCAGAGGTGTATGGGTAATATGCCTTTGAATTTCTTCTCAGACGTATGCAGGTTTCCTCTCGATGTTTTCCTTCACCGTAAAGCTCGTGTTGTGACTAATCACTGTACTTAAGTTCAGAAAAACTCATTGGTACAGTCGGGATTCGAACTTGCGATCTTTGTGTCGCAGGCAACTGCTCGAACCACTCGGCCACCACGTATGTTTATTCTAGGAGGATATTCTAGAAAAATTTACGTTTCCTTACGGTTATAAATTGCGCCTGCTTTGCCTTGATCCTGGAGCAAGCTCGAGCGAGGGCCACCAGGACACCAGTGTTGCCACACGCCAGCAATGCACTGAACTTGTCCGAGAGCTCCTCGAACATTGGCTCAAACTGTAACGAAAGATACACTAAGGCTGGAAATGTATAATTATATTTTAAATATAAGCTTAAGTTTTAAGTTTGTTTTGAACTACTGGTGCGAAAAAATGTTTGTTTGTCAAATTTATGTGTTATTGAGGAAGGCTGTAAGCTTTACTTCTCATCAGAAAAATCGAAAAGACTTGCAAAGTTTATGTTTCGCAAGGATTATCAGAAAAATGAGTATATTCAGGAATATATGTCAAATATTGTTAAACAATATTTGACATTGATTTTAGTTTGCACTCATAGGTAATCAGTGTGTACCAACAATACTCAAACATTAGTGGAAAGTTGCACACTTACACTATAAACTATAGGATAGAATAGTGGGGTGTGCCTTCGTGGATGGCACTATCTATATATTATCAACAAAATGTTTGTCTTGGTATCATTGTTGGAAATTGGAAAAACTGCCTGACTGCTAGACCGCCTGTCATGAAGTATGACTATAGCCGAGCAAGTAGACTCACCTCTTCCTTAATACTGCAGTTGTCCACTAGCCTCTGCACCGTAAAGTTGAGCATGGGTACGGTGGCCAGCTGGCCCAGGCGGTTGATGAAGCACTTGGCGTATATCTGGGTGTACATCTTCTTCTTTGCCACAAACAGTGCTGCCTCCAGCAATCTGTAATGAGGTGTCATATTTGTTAATTATATACCTTACTAACCCTAAGTTGAGCACGAGTGTAGAAAAAATTGTTGAACATAATTATATATTACTAGCCCACGGCTTCACTCGCGTGGAGTTCGAAACATTAGATTTGGAATTTTTCCTGCTAGAATCGGTTCAGCCGCTATGTATTTAAGTATATATCTATCTATATAAGTAAATATATCGTTGTCTAGTTACCATAACACAAGCTTTGCTTAATTTGGGACTAGGTCAATTTGTGTGGAATTGTCCCAGGTATTTATTATTATTATATTATTATGCCGTGGAAAGAGCATCATACATTATAATATAAGACCTTTGAATTTTTCAGGATTAAAAAAAAAGTATCCTATGTCCTATTCCTAGGTATAAGCTATCACCATTTCAACTTTTAGCCAAATCGGTTCAGCCGTTTGGCCGTGAAAGAACCGCAAACATCCAAACATACAAACTTTCACATTTATAATATTAGTAAGATGTGGATCGCCCAAGGGTAGGCTAGGCAATGGTGTATCATACAGACTCTCACTCTTAAAATATTTTGGTGCAAATGGGACAGATGGCGAGTTTTCAAGCATGCCTAATAAACATATGTCTTTGAATGTCTTCTTCAACTTGTCTCCTCAAAATGGAGTATCAACAAAAAAGTTAAATACTGACCTCACAGCTGCCTGAGACTCAAAAACTGGAGGCAGACTGCACTCCTGGATCGGAATATCTGCCTTCTCATCATCCACATCAACCTTGTCCTTCTTTTCATCATTACCCGTTGACACCCAGTCATCGGGAGCAAAACTTTCATTCAATAACTTCTTCAAAAGATTCCTTGTTACACCTTTATCTACATTTTTTACAGCATAGAGAAGTACTTGCAGTAATGCAGAGGTTATGTTTTGATACGGCAGATCCTTGAACTGTGGCCATGAAGACAAGCGGTGAGCAAACTCCTTGGCTATGTCTTTGAACTCTTCTGGTACAGTTTTATACACCATTTTTGTTACGTGTGGGGGTATACCCTTATTATCATCAACGGTTTCCTTAAACATATTCACCTTGGGCTTTTCACCAGGTAGCAAAGATATTCCACTTAAGCATTTTAAAGCACTTCGTAAAATGTGATTTGCATACGAATCCCAAACAAAATCTTCTAAATTGTTCAAGGCATACTTACATATTTTGATTGTAAAGTCGTAACACATTTGAACATGGTCTTTTGGATACTTTGATTCCTGTTTTATTTCAAGTTTCGGTTTTTTCTTTGGAGCTTCATCTTCTGAGTCAGAGGCATTATCTTCACCAGTCTGGAGGTGTTCTGTAGCCCTGTTGCATGACACCCTGAGCAAAGTCTCTATGACATGACTAGTAAAGTTATCTGAGCACAGTCTACGTAGCTCAGGTGATAGTATGTCCATGAACCGCTCCAAGTCTGCCGGTGATGAATATGGCAGTAATAGCTCTATTACCCTACAGCCAAGTTGGTTCCCCACTACATTAAGCTCCTCTCCTTTGGTACGTTCCAGAACATTGTTCACCAAAGCTCCTGTAATTAATACATTTAGCATTTATAATGGTTACATTCATGTTAATATAACTTATTATTATTATAGTATTATATTTATTTTATATTATTATATTATTTATTATTATAGTCTCCGAATGGCTCATCTACTAAGTCCAGCACTGTACCAACTACTTTAAGGTGACGGAAAACATTGATAGAAACTTATGTAGACGTATGTATAATGGGAATGTGAATGTGGACGAAGCGAAAGAGGTATGTAAGTCTAGAGAGAACTGGCGCTCTATACTCTCTGCCTACCCCGTTAGGGACTCGGCGTGATGATATGTATGTATGTATGTATAATGGGGCTTGACAGACAGCGCAAACCCATTTCAAACTACATTCATTCACACATATTACCGCGCAGACCCTCACAGGTAAAACAGAGAGTAGAGCCAGTTCCGTGACTTAAGCGAAACAATAAATATACACAAACTCAGCTATCGTACGAAATCCTGTATTCTTACCTCTCTCTTCTTCATTCTCAATCCCTTGTTTCATAGCGTCTAGGATACCAACAAAATATTGATACAGTTCTTCTGGCATTTTTGTGCCGCGACCTAATTGACCCTTTTTCGCGTATTTCTTGGCGTTCGACAGGAAGTTTTTACGTTTTTTCCTCCATTTTCTTTTGTTTGGATTATCTCCTGATGCTTCAGCTGATTTCTCGGTGTTTTCTTCACTCATTTTTATTAATTTGATGTACTTTGTGTAATGTTAAAAACAAACAGGTGGTATTTTAGAGGTTACTAATGTTTCAAACTGTCAAACTCACGCTTGCTTGACATTGCGTTATTTCGTGGTTGTCAGTGTCGACACTGCGTTCCGTTTCATAAATACATGTTTAATAATTTATTTAACTACAAACTAGTTAGACAGGAGCTTACACTTATGTACTTAAAACTATAAAATATTTTTCCAAAAAAGCAACAGAAAAATATACTTCAATGATAAATAGTACATACATACATATCACCACAGCCAGTCCCTCAACTACTGTAATATAACCTATTTCGTTAATAATATCAACTAAACCTTTACGATCGTAAACGGAAGCGTATGGACGTATTTCAAACGTATACCGCTACTCCTTGTGTCGGCCACACGAGGAATTATGTGCTGGCAGCAATGCTATTACATTTGCTGCCAGCACATCCATTAACTGATATAAGTTTGGCAAAGTGAGAATAATAATGAAATAATGAAATAATGAAATAATGAAATATTTATTTGGTTACATTATTTTGGCACAGAAACTAAACGTAACGATGACATACAACAACAATACATCTGGCGATGGTAAGCTCGAAGGCTAAGGAGTATAGAAATACAGGGAAATAAGGTGTAACTGACGTATATAATATATACCTGATCTATGATATTCACATTATTACAAGAAATAATATAAAACCTTAGTAAGGAATAATATTACCTCCTTGAAAATATCTTTTATACGATTTTCTAAAACAATATCATTCTCCTGTCAATATAAGTTGGTACCAACTTTATAGTTTGAAATTTGAATTGGTTTTGTTAAGTTGCCCAAATTAGGCCGTCTATGGGTGTAGGTAGTGTAGGACCTGTTGAACACCTAATCATACTGGGAATATTAATGCAAAGCATTCACATTCTTCTAGTGAATGAATCATTATCACCTATTGTATTCAGATCGTAGCGCCGTACCGTACAACGTCTAGTAAGTGAGAGGGGCGTATTCCCGTCTCTGTCCCGCGTTTTCGAATGCAATGGGAAACCTACCCGACTAGTTTGCCGCCCGGCGACGGGAGACGAAGAGTGTTTTGTTTTCGAACGTATTGGTCAAAAGTTTTATTAAATAATCAACTGTGTATGTATGCAATTTATTCATCTTAATTTTATTATATAATTTGAAGAATAAAAACTATATACTATTTTACTAAACAAAGTTTTACGAAAAAGAATTAATGACAATAAAGTGAGAATTAAAGAGTTGATAAGAGTGATTTTCATGTGAAGTTCTGTTTTGATTTTCGTCGCAACCGTAAAGGTAGGATATCAAAACTTGTGTGACTACTTAGAGGCGTTGACCGAAACATGCGATGCGCTAACACACCTCAGAAAGATTCGGCTTGTTGCATTCTCCGACTCCGCTTTTCACTGGCTTCCTTAGGTAAATAGTTTAAGTTGTTTGCAATATCTTTCTTACTAATATTATAAATGTGTACGTTTGGAAGTTTGCGGTTCATCACGGCCAAACGGCTCAACCGAATTGGCTGAAAGTTGAAATGGTGATAGCTTATACCTAGGAATAGGACATAGGCTACCACTTATTAATATTATATAGGCGAAAGTTGGTAACTTTGGATTTTTGGATGATTGTTTCTCTTTCACGGCAAAACGGCTGAACCAGTTTGGCTGAAAATTTTAATGGTGATGGCTTATACCTAGGTTTAGAACATAGGGTAGGGATGTCGGAAATGCAATAAAGTATCAATATATATCGTATCGATGTTTTTTGAAAATATCAATATCGATATTGATATTTTTATTAAAAAATATCGATATATCGATATATCGGTTTTGTTTGTCTATTTTTTTGAAAAAGTTCCATACAACACTAGACATGACATATAAAACAGAAATCTACTGCAATGTTCAAATTATTTTCTTTCTATCAATTGATTATTGATTGATTGTTTGAGAACTAGGTGGGTACTCAAGTACAGAAATACGCGCGTTCTGAGGTTATAATATATAAGTCAGTCGTGGTAATAATACGGACGGGCAGTTGAAATTGAAATTGACTAACAGAGTTGCCAACTTAAAAACCAAACTATAAAACAGCAAATCAAGTCGACCAAAAACAAAAAATACATAAAATATAATTTGTTAAAAGATGTTAGTATAAAAAAAGTATTTTCTTTTTGGGATTTTTTTTAATCTTAAAACTCATAAATGTTTATTGGTCTGAAAAAAATATCGATTTTTATACCTTTTCGATACTTAGAATTTTATATCGATACATCGATATATCGAACTATTAAATATCGCTCAAAAATATCGATATATTGAAAAAATAATATCGATATATCGATATATCGATATTTTTTCAACAAGCCTAACATAGGGTACATTTGAATCCCGAAGAATTCAAAGTTCTAATATTATAAAGTATGTTGCTCTTTTACGGCATAGCGGCTGAGCCGATTTTAGCAGGAAAATACAAGCTACTTTTTCGAACTCCACGCGGGCGAAGCCGCGGGCATAAGCTAATCTAATATAATACGTAACAATTAGTATTTTAACAGTAGCTCTGGGACACACACACTTGCAATGTATTTATGTACTTACATTTAAATGCCTATAAAACAATAGGTAAATTCCTTAGTTGACATGAAAAAATGTGTGCAATTTTTCTTGTTCCTTCCAACAAATATGCGCTCTACGTGATATCTGCTACCTTAAATATTTGCCATCAGATAGGTAAAAATGTATATATTTTTAGTTTTATTTTCAGGATAATGTATCTCCACCCCTTCCCACATGGTTCCCCGAAGGGGTAGGCAGAAGAAGTGTGTAGTGTAGAAGTGTGTCAAACGCCGTTACTCAAGGACGACCATACACACACCTTTGAATTTCTTCTCAAAAGTATGCAGGTTTTCTCTTCATATTTTCCTTCACCGTAAAGCTCGTGGTATGACTAATTAAGGTCAGAAATACTCATTGATACAGTTAGAATTAGACCTTGCAATATTTGTGTTGCAGGCAACTACTCGAATCACTGGGCCACTACGGCTCTTTTTCAAGATATTTAAAAACAATTACCACCCGAGTAACCATTCCACGACTTAGGTACCGGTTTTGACGAATGACGAAAGACTTTCAATTCTTCGAATCAAGGATTAACAACTTAAGAGTTCCAATAATAAGGAATATAATTCCGTGCACGTATCGTATCGCGCCTTTTTGCACGACTTGCCGCGAAAAAGTAAAAAAAAAACATTTAGGTATTTGGCATTTTACCTGGCTGCATGGTTTGCGCGGAATGTGATTTTTTAATTTTCTTTTTATTTTAACTTAAACTCAAATATTAAGGTTTGAGGTTTATAATTTCCTGCCTTTAAAAGTATTAATTTAACTAACGCTCTCAATATTTTATTTCTACAAATAAGAACATATTTTGGCAGGTGTCAACGTGACAGATGACAAGGGTGTCGCCGTCTGACTTTCTTTTTAAAGGTATACAGCTTTCCTCCCGATACTTTCCTTCACTGCAAAGGCACCTAAGTTTAGATTGACATTATTTTTATTATTTTTATGACAAGCCTTGGTTTTTAAAAAGTTCTCTCTCTCTCTTTAAGAGCCCTTGATCTAGGCAGCAAGCCAGAGCCCATGGCCCGGGTATAGATAATGCCATCCACGAAGACGCGCCCCACTGTTCTTCCCTATAGTTTATCGTGTAAGTGTGCAACCTTCCACTCTAATGTTTGAGTATTGTCGGTACACACTGATTACCTATGAGTGCACACGCACACTACCCTTAATAGACTCGAGTCATACTTCCTGCATGCCGCGACCCCCTCGACTAGAAATTGGTGGGGCGCGTCTTCGTGGATCCTTCATTAACACAACTTGACAACTTCAACCACAGGATCTACTTCAAAACGGGCTTAACAAAGAAAGAGCAGCGATAGGTGCTCTAGGTCGTCTTTCGCTCGTGTTTGATACTCTAATTGCTGAAATGATGATGATGATGATGAAGGTAGAAATATCGGCGGACGGGCGGAATTTTCAGTGCTTGCCTTACCACGAAAAGTTCAAGATCCGGGATTGAAAGCTAATAAAACTAAATAGGGCTAAAAGCACCGCTTCTATATCGTCAATAAGGCTATCAAATTACCCATATCGTCCACTACTATCAAATAGGGGACGCAGGCAATTTGTGGAATTATATTAGGCATGTGTCTCGCTCCATTAGTGGGACAGTTAGCTATCTTTGATGTAGGTATATTTATCTCTATCTACCACTGTTAGAGTACTATAACTACCTATACAGCTCTGCCTACCCCTTCAGGGGCCCTTGTGGGATGGCGTGAAGACTTATAATATCTACCAATGTTCTTCAAACGATACTAGTGAACTCGGCTTAACAGTAATATATTTAAAAGCGCCGTGGTGGCCGAATGGTTCCAGTCGTTGCAACAGAAAGATTGCAAGTTCGAATTCCGACATTAACAATGAGTTTTTCTGAACTTAATTACTTACAGTGATTAGTCACACCATGAGCTTTACGGTGAAGGAAAACATCGAGAAGAAAGCATATGTCTGAGAAGCAATTCAAAGGCTTGAGAAACTGGCGGAATGTGAGTGTGTGTGGGTACTACCTATACTCCTCTGCCTACCCCTTGAATTTAACTAGAGGTATTTATTCGCGTTAAATCGCGCTATGTATGGTTACTGCCCCGTCCCTCGGGTAGGTATTGCCTTATTTAATCCGTACATATTGGACGAAATAAAAATAAATAATAATAAATAAAAAAAGAGCCGTGGTGGCCGAGTGGTTCGAGCAGTTGCCTGCGACGCAAAGGTCGCAAGTTCGAATCCCGACTGTACCAATGAGTTTTTCTGAACTTAAGTACAGTGATTAGTCACACCACGAGCTTTACGGTGAAGGAAAACATCGAGAGGAAACCTGCATACGTCTGAGAAGAAATTCAAAGGCGTATGTATAGTCGTGCTTGAGTAACGGCGATGGACTCGCCATCTGTCACGTTGGCACCTAATATACCTCTGGCGGAAAGTGGGTGTGTGGGTATTACCTATACACCTCTGCCTACCCCTTCGGGGACCCTTGTGGGAAGGCGTGAGGATATTTATTTATAAAAATAAATGTGCCCACGTTAGTTTTTGCGTGAAACGGAACTAAGATCCGCGCAGCTTTCGTCTTTTATTTTTCAATGTGACAGTTATTACAATCATTTTTTAATGAATAGCCTTTAATGTACCTAATGAATGCTTAGTCTTAGCTTTAAACTGAGATGGAAATACTGTAAGGGCGATAACGAACAACGCAAATACAATTTAGATTCAACGTTGTCTTAAAGAAATCTTTTATCGTTATCTGCGTTCATTTATCTCGAGATGTATCGTGATATCGTGGTCCATGCGTGAGTCACCGACCTAATTTCTTAACCGCAGAACGTGCTAGTGGCCGGTGCCACCGAGGCTAATTGTTTAATTACACTGTACTAACTAGGATTAGTAGGCGAGTGCGGGATTCCATACAGGATGTCCAGTGTCCCAGAAAATAAAAGTATTGGCTTCTAGAATTTAAAGAGTAATAGTCCGACTCATTTTTTTATATTGATTTGATTTGTTAGTATTGTTCTGAGAACCAAACTAACCAGTTCTGGAATCGGTTAGCGACATCTCGTGTTTCAATAAGTAATGTCTTGTATTATACAAAGCGATATAGGCGTATATGCTCACACACTACATAAATATTTAGCATTCTTTCAGAACTTGGTGAATATATGTACCTACATAGATACGTAGCATTACGCAGAATCCCCCACGGGACAGGCAAAGATAAAAGAGTACCAACCCTCTAGTCCTACAGACCTCTTTCGCTTCATCCTTCTTCAGACTCTAACATTCCGGCCTCTTTGAGGTCTCTTGACGTTCCTCATTGATTATTCGATCGGTTATCTAGATAGTCGTGTTGAACGGCGAAGGACTCGCCATATCACGTGGGCACCTAAAATATATCTCTAGCGGAAGTGTACTACTCATACACCTCTGCCTATACCTTCGGGGAGCCTTGTGGGTAGATGTAAGTACTCGTAGTTCGTGGTTTCAGCCGCATTTGACCATCCGCACCCTCGGGCAGCAGCATGATCATGTAGCCTGCCTACAACGTAGACAACGATATTGTAATATACATAAATAGATAGAACATCCAAGACTTAGGTACAAATACTCGTGTTCATCACACGAATATCTGCTCTCAGCCGGAAACGAACCCGCGACCTCAAGTTTCACAGTCAAGGGCTCTAACCACTAGACCAGACAGACTTGAGAGGTAGGGCATTACGGGTTTCCCGTTCGAATTTGGAGCTGCCCGACTGGGGCAGGACCTCCACCTTATAGAAGGCCGTAGCCAAATAACACAATTTATTGTGTTGTGTTCCTACGCGGTGAATAAGGTTTCCAGTAATGAGCTCCTTGGGGTGGGGGGAGGATTGTTGTATTGTATTGGCAGCAGAGGGATTAGTCTCATTATGCTGCCAACACAGTACAACTCTCCGAACACAGAGTGGCAACGCGCAAGTGATACTTCGGTATTGTAAGCGTAAATAGGCTAACGTAACCGTTTTCCATCGGGTGGGCCGTATGATGTTTGCCACTCTTGTTGTATAAAAAAAAAAAACCAGACGGCCGTCAAATATATGGATTCGTTTAAATCTGCCTGTCTATAAGTGTTGTTGCTCGTAAGTGTTGTTTTCAAAGAACGCTTAACGGATGTTGTTAAATCTGTATCGGATTATAATAGTTTAGGTACTTAACTCTGGTTTACGTACACTGGAATACGTTAAGATCAACAATACGTTGGCAAGGAGCCAGCTAAGATCGTATTTCACTCAAATTGTTACTCCAATTATTATTTTTAAGCAACTAGCTTGGCAAACAAGCATACGGCCCACCTGATGAGATGCGGTTAGAAAGTATCACTTGCACGTTGCTCCTCCGGGTTTGGAGATTCATACTCTGTATTGGCAGCATAATGGGACCAACCCCTCTGCTACCTACACGATATAACAACCTCCCCCTTCCCCAAGGAGCTCATTACTGGAAACCTTATTCACCGCGTAGGAACACAACACAATAAATTGTGTTATTTGGCTACGGACTTCTATAAAGTGGAGGTCCTGCCCTAGTCGGCAGCTCCGAATTCGAACGGGAAACCCTCTATGCCCTAACTTATGTGCAACCGCCTTTAAGAAAAGAAATGAAAAGACCTATGTATAGTTTTGCTTGGGAAAGGTCGATGGACTCCCCATCTGTCACGTTGACACCTAAATATATCTCCGGGGGAAACGGGGCGTGTTGCACCTCTGCCTACCCTTTCGGGGACTTGTGGCGGCAAGATATTATCGCAAACATGGCAGGATGTGTGGTAAGTTTTTTCAAATCCATGTCGACGAATACTCAATTTCAGTAAAATAATTGCTTGGTTCTCCCAAGATCCATAACTACTCAGATGAAAACTCCCAATTAAGAGCATAACTAATTATCTACCATAGAGATTGGTAAAGTAGATGATCTCGGTGAAAGCCCCATCTTGAGTTTCCGAGAAACTATTGAGGCGCGACTTTCCAGCCATGCGGAACTATACTGACTTAATCTATTGTGTGAATGTTGAACAGCTGAGTCTATCTCATCTCAAGATGGATGGAAATTGTAGTCGTATTGAACCGATAAATTAAGTTCGGTCTAAATTGGCTCGTGAATGGTTTAATTTATATATTTATTAATTACCAAGATTATTTATTGCATTTTATAACAAGGTATATATTATAATAAAAAGTAATAATAAAGGTTAACTACCTTTGAATAGAACAAATGTCCCAAATCCGCGTGACCCAATCTGTGTCACGCGGAAGGGTGCCAAGAAGGCTGGCAGCATTGCCACGTTGTATGGCAATGCTGATTCGCTCAGCGGAATATACCCAGGCCGCCTTTTAAATGTGATAAATATGTTTGTAATTAAAATGTTTCATGAATTTCAGGCCAAAATGCGAGAGAGTCTCCGACGGCTAGCTTCGGAAGAAGGGATGGAGAGAACAGTTGTGGGTAACCGGCGGAGGGTGCGAGTGGAGCTCTTGGATGGAGAACACGTGACTATGGACATTGATGTATGTATTCTACATGTAAGGATTGCTTAATTTGGAGCTGTGCCAATTTGTGTGAATTGCCCCAATTAAGTATTTATTGTTATTATTTGTTCCTCTTTCAAGCAAAAACTAGTGTACTAATTTGAATAAAATTTACAAAGAGATATATATAATAAGCGGGATTATATCATAGGATATGTTTTATTCCAGACGAAGAACAGGAAATAATATAAAAGCTAAATCATATTATAACGCGGGTGAAACTGCGGGGCACACCTATATAATGATATATCTTGAAATATTCTAAAACGATATTAATCTTATAAAGAGCCGTGGTGGCCGAGTGGTTCGAGCAGTTGCCTGCGACGCAAAGGTCGCAAGTCCGAATCCCGACTGTACCAATGAGTTTTTCTGAACTTAAGTACAGTGATTAGTCACACCACGAGCTTTACGGTGAAGGAAAACATCGAGAGGAAACCTGCATACGTCTGAGAAGAAATTCAAAGGCGTATGTATAGCCATGCTGGAGTAACGGCGATGGACTCACCACCACTCACCATATATTATATATTAATATTATGACCTTGACTAATCAAAGCTACAGCTGAATCACGTCACTTTAAGATATTTAAGAACGCAAACCTTCATTGGAATATCGTAAATAGAGAGTAGGTACGTCTTATTTAAAAGTCATAAAATGTATTTTAACGTTATTGCGGCTGTAAAACCCGGATAATCTTTGTGGCACAATAAGAAAATGAGGAATTCTAAACGATTATTTTGTTTGGAGAGGGCTCTAATGCCTAGTTCTCTCTATATATTCGTATATGCTGTGATTGAATGACTAAATTGTGACAATACATACAATTTCACCCATTTATATTCATTCCCATTGCTTCTCAGACGTATGCAGGTTTCCTCTCGACGCTTTCCTTCACCGTAAAGCTCGTGGTGTGACTAATCACTGTACTTAAGTTCAGAAAAACTCATTGGTACAGTGGCGTTCGAAATAAGTAGAACAAATTAATTTTATGTCTACCAATTCTTTTACCTTCTTCTCGTATAAAAATGTAGGATCTACTACGTTTTTATTTTTCTATGTCATCAATAGTTTCTGAAATATTATGCCCTTTAATAGGGTTGTTTGTTATCTTTGGACCTAATAGTTTTATTGCATCGTCATGAGGATATATTCACTACACCCTATAACTTCTAGAAGACAACTGCTCTATCTACTAGGCATCCTGTATAATAAAACCCAAATGATACCTTTGAGTACCTTATATAAACCATCAGACCTTATGCTTAATTCCAGAGAAAGGCCACTGGCATGGATCTTCTGGAGCTGGTGTGTGAGTCACTAGACGTCCAAGAGGTGGACTACTTTGGTCTGGTCCACATGCATCGTGGCGACCCCAGGGTTTGGGTGGACCTGACACGCCGGCTGTCGAAAACCTTTAGAAGTAAGATATTCATGTCTTCAGACAAAGGCAGTTAAAGGTCTAACAACGGCCTCTTTTCCCCCAATTGAGGTGCCATTGGGGCAGATGGCCAGGCTCTGTCTGTTTCTCAAGTAGGACTATAGATAGTGCCATCTACGAAGTCACGCCCCACCAATTTCTAGTCGAGGGGGTCGCGGGATGCAGGGAGTATGACCCGAGTTTATTAATTGTAGTGTGCGTGTGCACTCATAGGTAATCAGTGTGTACCGACAATACTCAAACATTAGTGGAAGGTTGCACACTTACACTATAAACTATAGGGGAGAATAGTGGGGCGCGTGTTCGTGGCACTATCTATATCCACGCGTCTTTGAATTTCCTCTCAAACGTATGGAGTTCCAAGTGTTGGGAGACACATATACATTTATACTGTTATTACAAAGAGGTAGTCTTTGTTTTCTCGATCAGTCTAATCTCAGGACTACTTATTGTACGAATTGTAGGATTAATTTTCAATTTAACCAATTGAGGAAGCTCCCCGTTTAGGTTTTCCCTGGAGAGTACAGCATGGAGTTCTTCAAGAAGGGTGTGAAAAGATTCCTGCAGGGTCGGCAACGCGCGAGTGATACCCCTGGTGTTGCAAGCGTCCATAGGCGGCGGTAACCGCTTACCACTTACGCATGCTTGTTTGCCACCCGTGTGGTAAATCTAACACGGTCCACCCATGGGGTCCAGTACAGTCGATCATCGTATAGATGGCGGTATGGTTGATGTTCCAGACGAACCGTGGGATGTAAGGTTCGCAGTAAAGTTCTACCCACCAGAGCCCTCGGAGCTCAGAGATGACGTCACCAGGTACCAACTAGGCCTTGCCGTGCGATTGGATCTGATCGAAGGTAAATTAAATATTTGACGCCTTCACGAACAGTAATATAATTTTTTTTCCTTTTATTATATACATATATTTAAAAATGTACTTTATAAAGTGTACATTATGTACACTTTATAAATATAGGTACTTTACCTCATAAAGGTAGTAGGTTTGATGTAATTTTTGAGATAAACTAATGTTGCAGTTGAAGAGGCGATGTTATATGAGTGTTGTAACTTTTTTAGGGCGCCTGACGTGCTCCACAATAACCCACGCCTTGCTCGCGTCCTACGCCCTGCAGGCTGAGCTGGGGGACTACGAGGCGGGCCACATGAAGGCCTCCGTCCTCGCCCGGCTGAGGGCCGTCCCCATCAACGCCATCACACCAGAGCTCGAAGCCAAGATCGAAGATTTGTACAAGAGACATAAGTAATTCTAAGAGGTGTCTTTTAATTATGTGAGGCGTTTTGGGGGAGGGGAGGGGGTCATGTCGAACCTCAGCCGATCCCACGTGGGGAAAGTAGTGGCAAATATCATGTTTTTTTTTCCTCTATAACATCTTAAATTTGCGAGAAAACTGGGTTAAGTTAAGTAAAAATGTAAGATATCTCTTTTTAGATGCCAACTTGATAGATGGCGAGTCTATCGCCGTTACGCAAGCACGACTATACATACGCCTTTGAATGTCTTCTCAACCGTATACAGGTTTCCTCTCGATGTTATCCTTCACCGTAAAGCTCGTGGTGTGACTAATCACCTTACTTAAGTTCTGATATACTCATCGGTAGAGTCGGCGAGTTGACTTTGAACCACTAGGCCACCACGGCTCAAAGTTATAGTAACTTACCTAAACCTAAACTGCCATTACCTGCCTCTCCCCCCCATGAAGATACATATATTCTTATCTTAGATTAACTTGTCATTTGTGTCAGGGGCCAAACTCCAGCAGAGGCGGAATTGAACTACCTAGAAAATGCAAAGAAGTTGTCCCTTTACGGGGCTGAGCTACACGCCGCTAGGGACTCACACGAAGTGGACATACAACTCGCCATCAGCGGGGCGGGCATCACCATCTACAGGGATGGGTAACGATACCACCATACAAAACATACACACCCATACATATACGCATACAAACTACCTACTAATATAATAAATGAGAAATTTGGTGTGTATGTTGCTCTTACACGCTAAAACTGCTGAACGGATTTGAATAAAATTTGCCACAGATATAGATTGTGTTCCACGTAGAATGAATATATTATTAGGATCACCAACGATTGTTCCATACGTATATATACATGTCATCCCGCCGAGTCACTAACGGGGTAGGGAGCCAGTTCTCCCTAGACCTGCATACCTCTATCACTTCACCCACATTCATCAGTGGAGTGTAGAATTGCATCCATGTATACATATAAAATTAAAATACAACCTGCTTTAATATTAACGTACATCTTTAATCATATAATAATTAGGTATCATTGGTTTATTTCATTTTATTTTTCTTCTGGAATAAGAAAACATATCGTTAATCCAACTAATAATAATAATAATATAATAATAATAATCCAACTAATAATCTGTGCCAAACCTCATCCGATTCCGTTCAGAAGTTTTTGCGTGAAAGACGATAAACATACAACACAAACGCATTTATAATATAAATAAATAAATATCCTCACGCCTTCCCACAAGGGTCCCCGAAGGGGTAGGCAGAGGTGTATAGGTAATACCCAAACACCCACTTTCCGCCAGAGGTATATTAGGTGCCAACGTGACAGATGGCGAGTCCATCGCCGCCATCACTCAAGCACGACTATACATACGCCTTTGAATTTCTTCTCAGACGTATGCAGGTTTCCTCTCGATGTTTTCCTTCACCGTAAAGCTCGTGGTGTGACTAATCACTGTACTTAAGTTCAGAAAAACTCATTGGTACAGTCGGGATTCGAACTTGCGACCTTTGCGTCGCAGGCAACTGCTCGAACCACTCGGCCACCACGGCATTTATAATATAAAATAGGATATGTAATAAATATTATTCATCAAATTAAGTATCGGCGCGTTGGCCACCATCAACTGTACCATACCTTCGGAGATAGCCACCACAAGTGCCCCCCAGGGTGGTGATGAACCGGTTCCCGTGGTGCATGACCACGAAGCTGTCGTACAACAAGCGCGGCTACTGCGTGGTCTTTAGGCCCCGTGAGTGCGACGACCACGAGACGCAGCTGGCCTTCCGCCTGCCCTCCACCACGGCCTGCAAGAGGCTCTGGCGCTGCAGCGTCGAGCATCACATGTTCTACAGGTGAGCCACGTCACCAAGTCGCGTCGCCAACATTGCATGTACCGCCAGGTCTCGTCGCTAACTTGGCATATTCCGCCAGGTCTCGTCACCAACTTGGCATATTCCGCCAGGTCTCGTCACCAACTTGGCTTATACCGCCAGGTCTCGTCGCCAACTTGGCATATTCCGCCAGGTGTCGTCGCCAACTTGGCATATACCGCCAGGTCTCGTCGCTAACTTGGCATATTCCGCCAGGTGTCGTCACCAACTTGGCATATACCGCCAGGTCTCGTCGCTAACTTGGCATATTCCGCCAGGTCTCGTCACCAACTTGGCATATTCCGCCAGGTCTCGTCACCAACTTGGCTTATACCGCCAGGTCTCGTCGCCAACTTGGCACATTCCGCCAGGTGTCGTCGCCAACTTGGCATATACCGCCAGGTCTCGTCGCTAACTTGGCATATTCGGCCAGGTCTCGTCACCAACTTGGCATATTCCGCCAGGTCTCGTCACCAACTTGGCTTATACCGCCAGGTCTCGTCGCCAACTTGGCATATTCCGCCAGGTGTCGTCGCCAACTTGGCATATACCGCCAGGTCTCGTCGCTAACTTGGCATATTCCGCCAGGTCTCGTCGCCAACTTGGCATATTCCGCCAGGTCTCGTCGCCAACTTGGCATATTCCGCCAGGTGTCGTCGCCAACTTGGCATATACCGCCAGGTCTCGTCGCTAACTTGGCATATTCCGTCAGGTCTCGTCGCCAACTTGGCATATTCCGCCAGGTCTCGTCGCCAACTTGGCATATTCCGCCAGGTGTCGTCGCCAACTTGGCATATACCGCCATGTCTATATCACCAGGTTTTTGAGTATAAAGTTAAGCACTGTTTAATTTTGACTCCTTAAACTTTACACATACATACATATTAGTTTGTCTGAATGTATTCCCCGGGGACAATGGTCGCCAAAGGGTAGTAGAACACAACCAATTTCCGCCAGAGATATATTTTAAGCGCCAACTTAACAGACTTACTCAAGCATGACTATACGTAAGCGTATGCAGGTTGCTTCTCGATGCTGTTAAACTTTGCTTAAAATCTTATGTGTGTATTTGTGTGTGTAGGCGCGCGGCGCCAGTGCTGGTGGAGCGCGTGTGGCGTTGCCCACGGCTGGGCTCGCGGCGCGTGGGCTTGCGCCGCACGCTGCGCCAACTGCGACAGCCCGAGGCCGCCTGACCACACCTCACACCTCACACCTCACACCTCACACCTCACACCTCACACCGATTCACTAAAACTGTATATTTTCTCATGCTTACATACATACAATTACCGTGTCATAGTAATTTTAAACAACTATTATTAAACATGCAAGTTTGCGTGTACGTTTGTTCTTCTTTCACGTAAAAACTACTTAACAGAATTGGATGAAATTTTACACAGTGATAGATTATTAGCTGGATTAGTATATAGGATATGTTTTATTCCAGAAAACTCTATTAATTTGATCTATTTTGACGTGAATAAGACCGCATGGCAAAGCTGGTGTTGTATATAACTTGTAATAAAGGATAGCTTTTTAATGTATTTATTTTAAAAAGTATTCTATAACTGAAAATATATTATAAAGTTATAGATTTTGTACGCAGCAGTTTCTCAGCCGGATATTTTTCATCCCGATCATAATACCACCCTTATTCCATAAAGTATTCACCTAAAACCTTTATTCAAAACATCACAGAAGAAACATATATTTAAATATAAAAAATACTAGCTGTCCCGCCCAGCTTCGCTGGGTGAAAAAGTAAAATTTCCTAAAACACGATCGCAGCGCCACCTACCTGGTCCAATTGTGGATCTAAACCATGCTCGAGTCCACCTGAAGACAAAAAATTACATTAGATTCGGTCCGTTTACGATTCTATAAAGGACATACAGATATTCATTTTTATATATATAGATAGGGCCCACCGGTATCGGGACCAGGGTCCATGGTCCCTCACAATACGTGTCGTGTCGAACAGCCTTTCTGCCCTTGACACAACCTTCTAACGAGAGCTTATTAGGTGTTGGTCGAGGCTCTTTCCCCCTATGGGGGTATGGCTATTAAAGTTTATTATATCATCACGCCCTGTCCTGAGTCCCTAACGGGGTAGGCAGAGAGTATAAAGCGCCATCTACACTTACTTACTTTAAGTTTATTATATGTAACTAATTCCCTCAGCAGCACACAGACATGTTGAAATATATTTAAAAAGGTTGAATTTAAGTTGTCATTTAGTTATTTCAAATTATGTTAATAGTTATCTTAAACAATTAATAAATATTTTAAAATAATAAATTGTTTCATTATATAAGAGCAGGTGCAAACAAAAAAATCCCATCAAAAGTCTTTTACTTTACTTATGGGACACAGGTACATACTTTATTTATTGTAAATAAATTATTGGACACAGGGAACCCTTATTGAACGTCACATACTAAATATAAAAGTACAGTTACCACTGTTTACAAGGAAATAACCTGTCGGGAGGAAAAACGACGAGATAATCTGCCCGGTTATTATAAATAAATAAATACCTGGGACAATTCCACACAAATTGACCTAGTCCCAAATTAAGCAAAGCTTGTGTTATGGTAATTAGACAACGATATATTTACTTATATAGATAGATTTATACATAAATACATAGGACATCCAAGACTAAGGTTCAAATACTCGTGTTCATCACACAAATATCTGCCCTCAGCGGGATTCGAACCCGCGACCTCAAGTTTCGTAGTCAGGAGCTATTATTTGAGTAGAGTTATTATTTTTATACATTGGCTACCTTTTACGTAAGGGTACACACACATATACATATCATAACGCCATGTCCCTAACGCGGTAGGCAGAGAGTATAGAGCGCCAGTTCTCTCTAGACTTACATACTTCCTCCACTTCGTCCACATTCATCAGTCTCTTCATACATGCTTTCAAGTATTCTTGACATTCCTGTCCTTGTGACTGTCCGTAGGAGTAGGGAGAGATTAACATACAAATTGTTAGCAAGAGACGTTCGATAACTTCATTTTACACACACACATTCATATCGATCACATCAAATCGATCGGACGCTCAATGACGGGAACGTCAAGAGTACTTGAAACCGACGAGCATGTATGAAGAGACTGATGAATGTGGACGAAGCGAAAGAGGTAAGTCTAGAGAGAACTGGCGCTCTATACTCTCTGCCTACCCCGTTAGGGACTCGGCGTGATGATACACATTCATATATAATGTGTGTATGCTGAGTAAATATATACACATCATGTGAATAGTGAAGTTAGCTTAGTCTTTTGTGATAGGTTTAATTGAGATTAGCTTCATCGAACGAATAGTAACTTAATTAGTAGGTATTTGTTATCAAAAGTATTGGGAGAATATGGTAATTTTACTATTCTGGTAATGTCCCAAAGAATGCGATACCTCAATACTAGTTTAGTTTAGTGCCAGGGGCGTCGGAGTCATGTCAAGAAATAAATTACTGGCTACTGAGTAGGTAAGTGCTTTGCCATACATTTAAGAGTCCCTTGCATTTGCTGCTGTCCTGTGCACCCTCTTTGACCTGTCATCATGAGAGTTTTTCTCATTATTACTGCTTATTAACCTAATAAAAAAATAAATAATAATATCCTCACGCCTTCCCAAAAGGGTCCCCGAAGGGGTAGGCAAAGGTGTATAGGTAATACCCACACACCCACTTTCCGCTAGAGGTATATTAGGTGCCAACGTGACAGATGGCGAGTCCATCGCCGTAACTCCAGCACGACTATACATACGCCTTTGAATTTCTTCTCAGACGTATGCAGGTTTCCTCTCGATGCTTTCCTTCACCGTTAAGCTCGTGGTGCGACTAATCACTGTACTTAAGTTCAGAAAAACTCATTGGTACAGACGGGATTCAAACTTGCGACCTTTGCGTCGCAGGCAACTGCTCGAACCACTCGGCCACCACGGCTACCTAACCTAATAATAATCGTTGATATTATATATTTCAACAAGTGTCTCTTTTCTACATACATACAAATCACGTTTACATGCTGAATACGTATAATGCCTCCACGAGATAGGCAGAGCACGATAAAGATATGTTTACGGTGGCTGAGCTCAGTATCTGGAGATATATTTAGGTGCCAACGTGACAGATGGCGAGTCCATCGCGTGTACAGTTACTCAAAAGTGCTTAGGCGACTTAAGTTAAAATGACGTTAGGCGTTCGTCACGCTCTTGAATAATAATGTGAATAATACAACTTCATAAATCTTCAGGAGGGCATACTATTGGATTATCTAGTATCTGGGACCTGGGGTACATACCTACATATTGTTACACTATTCCACAATAGCTTGGAATCGTAAAAATAAAATCACTTGGAACTTATTTATAACTTCGTAAATTCATTTCGATACAACTTTATAACGTTTCATTTTAAACAGCTGATCTGATCATGATCTGATCTCTAGTCTGAAGTCGAATATGTTCATGGCCTGATCGTCCCTGCCTCGAAGAGTGTCAACTCTCCAAACATAAGTTTTCAACCAATGGGTATGGGGAATCATTGGCGCGAAACAGATATCTAGTCAATCACATTACTTATTAAATAAAATATCGAAAACAATTTATTTAAAAGTCTACAATATCAACCAATTATGATATTTAGGAGTTTAAGTTGCATTTAAACACATTTAAAATTAACAAAGCCGTGGTGGCCGAGTGGTTCGAGGTCGAGTTCAGTTGCCTGCGACACAAAGATCGCAAGTTCGAATCCCGCCGATGGACTCGCCATCTGTCACGTTGGCACCTAATATACCTCTGGCGGAAAGTGGGTGTGTGGGTATTACCTATACACCTCTGCCTACCCCTTCGGGGAACCTTGTGGGGAGGCGTGAGGTTATAACTAATTAAATTAACAAATTGACATTGACATGGCTATTGACAGTGATGGATTACCAACGTGGCAAGATTTACAAATACAACAGGTTATACGCTAAAACGCCTTCTGACCGTTTAAACAATTATTAATGATGACGCAAAGGAGGCATGTCAGTCTAGAGAACACTGGCGCTCTTCTCTCTCTGCAGTCGATAGATTCTTGTTTTAATAACCGACCTTAAAAATGGAGGTGTCAATTCGTCGGAATCTTTTTTATATTTACTAAAACGCGTTGTATTATAGCTATTTCGAACACCGTATGGTATTTGAAGGTATCTTTAACTAACCTATACGGAATGATTCATATTTAAATACATTACAATACAATTACCATAGCGACCGTTTCTAAGAAAAAAGCTGTCAGAAGATGGTGCAAGCCGCAATGAAGTTTGCAAGCCGTCTCAAAGATTGCAAGTTCGAATCCCGACTGTACCAATGAGTTTTTTGGAAGTTAAGTACAGTCATTAATCACATCACGTGTTTGTTTGAGAAGAAATTCAAAAACACTTAGAATGAAGCCGTAAACTATATTAAATTAGAAGCCAGGAGATGGCATGTATGTACCTAAAAAGATATGTATGTATATTGATTCATCAAGAGCTTTATGGCATGAGAAAACATAAAGACCAGAGGAAACTTACATACGTCCGAGAAGAACTTCAAGCATGTATCAATAGCTAGAGAAACGGCCATGGACTCGCCATCTGTCACGTTAGCATCTAAATATACACATTTCTACGTACAAAAATGCACATTATAACATCGTAATATTGCGGCTACAATATACATACTTATAGAATGAGTTTACTCAAAATCAGATCATTGTATGAATTACAATAAGCTGGATGACTTCACTGGGATTTTGCGCCACCCAATGGCTGATTTTAGCATTACGTATACGACCGTCATCGTATTTACATGAATAGGTAAATAAATTGAATTGATAAAGTACTTAATTTATGCATTAGTCACACCACGAGCTTTACGGTGAAGGAAACATCGAGACGAAACCTGCATACGTTCGAGAGCTTTGTAAAAAGAGTTGGTTTGACATATTTAAGTAAAATTTTACCAAATTACAAGCACTATTATCGCACTAAGTCAGTAGTGGTCGAGCAGGTCTTTGACGCATCAGCTACAGCCCTCAAGAAATGTTAAACATTTTTCATCGCTTGCCTTGAAAGGAAAAGAAAGTAAGAGGGAGATTATGAAAGCATCCTGCAGCTCTGCCTCTATCTCATCTGACTCTTCAAATAAATCCTTGTTAATCTAAATTTCACTCTAATTGTGTCAACTAGGAACTCTGTTACATATCTTTCTGGAGGTGAGTGTTAATGTCTGCGAAATAGTTTTATGCTACTGCAGGCAGTGGCGTAGCTAGGTAACGCAAAGGCCCTAAGGCCAAAGGGCAAAAAATAAACTAGGCCCCAACTAAACTATTTAAGATCATTGTTCCGTATTCGTCGTCTTCGGAATTCGACGTACTCCAGATTTGTCGTAATCCAGATTCGTCCGAGGGCCCCTGAGCTTGGGGGCCCCGGGGCCCCTGAGCTTGGGGGCCCCGGGGCCCGGTCTAGCCCTCCGGTAGCTACGCCGCTGACTGCGGCCACAATCGCACATTTATTTGTACCCTATCTGTGTTTTCTGTTCCTTAATAAATATATATATGTTTTTTTATACTACAAGTGTGGCAAACAAGCATACGGCCCACCTGATGGGAAACAGTTACCAGTTAGTAAATAAACAAATGTCTTTTGAATAAATAAGTTGCCGATCACTGCACTAGGTGATCTCTCGTAGGCAACAAGGCTTAGTTATTAATGTTTTCTTTAGGTATTTCAATCTTATCATCAAGTCCCAATCAACAATTATGCGCGAGCCTAATGCTTTGGATATTAATTAACATCGTGTTGTTTTAAAATAACATAAAAATTTTTTTCTATCATGCTCACTTCCGTACAGCTGAAGGTCAGGGCGGCGAAATAAATAGAACTCCATGTAACATTTCTAAGAACGGCAAAGGTTTCCGTGCAACTTGGTAAGTAAAAAACATTTCTTAAAAAGATGGGTTTTTTAACAAACCAAATATCCTTACCATTCCCAAATCAAACCAACATTATTTTATTCTCCGTTAGAGACACAAGGACAACTTATTGAACGTCACATCTACATATATAAAAATTAATGTTTGTCTGCATGTCCTTTAAAGAATCGTAAACGGCTGGACCGATTTTAATGAAAGTTTCAGTTTCTTCAAGTGGATTCGAGAATGGTTTAGATCCACAATTGGACCCGATAGGTGGCGCTGCGATCGTGTTATAGCAACTTTTACTCAAGGGACTCGGCGTGATGTACATGTGTATGTTAAATACTAATTGGTACACATTACGCCGGGGTTTGAACCTGGAACTTTCGGGGTGGTTAGTGATTGCCTAAGGTGTTCTAAATCAAAACAAAGTATATTTATAAACCTTAACAACTCGTGTATGCTAATTATCGCATAAATTGACATCACTAAACTAGTATAACTTGTTCCAAACTGGTACTTACACGACGCCGAATTACAATATACATATGTACTGTAATAATAGATGTATACGTGTAAAGAATAAATAAATATCATCCTGTTGTTTACCTGATTGTCAGAAGAAATGTCCATAGCTTGAGTGTTAGTAACAAAATTAAATAATAATAAAAATAAAATAAAAATTGTTGTATATCCCTTTCGTACCCAAAGTGGCCTTATGAGCTATCTCTACATTATGAAGTTGTTGAGACAGAGCCTCGAGTAGTAGCTGACCACGTGAAGATTTTAAGCGTAACTACCGTATCTTTAAATGAAACGAATCACGGTATATTACTTAATTTAATTGTTACTTATATTCAAATATGCTAACTTAATATAGAATGGTAAAAAAGTTGAAGAGCTGATTACATTAAAAAAAAACAATAAAAAATATAGAATATAGGGCCCACCGGTAAAACCGGTAAACGTATGCAGGCTCAATGTTTTCTTTCACCGTTAAGTTCGTGGTGTGCCTAATTACTGTACTTTCAGGAAAACTCATTGGTACAGTCGGGATTCGTATTTGCACAACTCAAACCACTTGTCCACCATCTCTTATCTCTGACGAAAATATAACCATTTAATATGATTATTGTTTCTCTACTTACTCTTCTGTCTTACCCCTTCCGGGAGGCTTGTGAGAAGGTATAAAGAAAAGAGTTGATGTAACAAAAAAGTTGTTTCGAAAATTGGTGTGTTAAGTCAAGTCTTAAACCAATTAATTAAGTGTATACGCCCTCTAGTGCTGACCTTACGCACGCCTCGAAGACTACTATATATAGTTGACGACACCCAGATATCACGGTGAACTGGTTCGCCGCTCAACTAACTACTTCCTTTGAGTTCATTTCCTAAAGAAAGAACAATAAAAGACAGAACGAAAGAAAAGAAGAGACGCATGTTATGTTAACTTGGATATATAGAAAGGATGAGTGAAGAAATATTGACGAAACAGATAGATATACAAAGCGAATATAGTCATATTCAAAGGCAAAGAAATATCACATTCCTAGACTAAGTCCGTCGTACATTCGAGTCGAAATGGGAACGTCAAAATCAAGCCGAGCATAAGAGACCGATGAATGAAGATGAAGCGAAAAAGGTCCCTAAGACTAGGAAGGATGTTACTGTACTCTCTCTGCCTAACCCAAGAAAGAGTCGGCGTGATATGTATGTATATGTAAATGTAACCTTTTACTCATTCTCAGGGCGAAGAGTGATACAACAAAAGCTTTTGCCGTTCACACTTGAAGTCAACCAATTGGAACATTAGCGTCACTCTGTCCTGCATTTAGTGGGGGTCAGGTCAAGGCCTAGACCCCGGGGGGTACATTCGAACTTGGCAGACGACTACACAACTCTTCATTAACGCAATTTTGACAATATCGACTACGGAAGAATATCTATTTCAAAATGGGCTTAACATAGAAAGACCTTCGTTGTGGCGTTCTTTGCAGGAGGCCTGTGTTCTTCAGTGTCTGATGGCTGAAATGATGATGATGATCAGTATCAGAACAGTCCCTATGTTGATGATGATAGAGATGTTTCAAAATAAAGGCGCTCGGGCTTCATTTTTCAGTGCTTGCCTCGCCTCGAAAATTTCAAGCGGAGAGCTACCACCACGCTACAGAACATCGCAGCCAAATGTCACGCTCTCGGGCATTGCTGCGGGTGTGTTCTTGCGTGAGACCGGCGTGATTGTGCTTACAAAAGCCCCTTATTTATAAAACAATGGCCGGTTGGTTGCACTGATTGTCGCCATTGCTGGGATACATTAGAATGATAATGATAAGCAAATATATTAATATTCGCATATTTTAAAAAATCCTTTATTTTCCCCTTTAATATTCATATTGCCAATATTTAAAGACATTATCAAACACGATATGATATTTGCTAAACATTACATGCATATATAAAATACAAGCACTTGGTATAAAATATACATATTAATAACATTATTAGCTTTATATTAATACTAACTTGAAAAACAATATTATATTTATGTTTGTTGAGACAAGAATGTGGACGAAACTGTAGAGGTCTGTAAGTCTAGAACTGGCGCTCTACTATGTATGCCTACCCCATGATGCACTCGCATAATGGCATGTCTTCATGGTAGGCAACATACGCCCCCCTGCTGTTAACTGGCTGTGGTAGCCCACAATATCAGATACGTTTGAAATCTTTTATCAATGCTATTTACCGCCACCCTTATCGTTAACGAGAGGGAATTCATCTCCATGCCTTGGAACTTCAGGTCTCGCACTGCGCGGTTCCAAAGGAGTTTCCGTCCGCGAACGCTCAGGCTGTGGAATGAGCTCCCCGTTGAAGTTTTCCGTAGAGTGTACAGCATTCTTCAAGAAGGGTGGGGAAAGATTCCTACAGAGTCGGAAGCGCGAGGGATAACCTGGTGTTGCATGCGTAGCATCAGGCGAATCGCGTGATTGCAACTAAAGTGAACAGTAATAATGGTATAAAAAGATATGTAAGCAGTTGGTTTTAAAACTGCTATTTGATAAGTATTGTAAATTGCTGACTAAATAATAGCACATAAAACAATATATTTGAGGAACGTGAATGTGAATATCTACTTACCATTTTGTTTTTATTTGTAGGTACCTACATAGTGACTTGGAAAATAGGCTAACGTTTTTGTAATTTAGGTGTATAGGTGTATAAGTAAAGGAATATGCACATATGTAAAGGATATTATCTGTTCCTTTAATTATATTTTCTTCTTTTGTGGAGCATATTTCGTGCAGGCCATAAAGACGGCACGGTGAATAATAAAAATGGCTGTCAAACATGATTGAACCCACCACGTGAATTTTTTTATTGTCTTATTTTATACACTTGGAATAAAAAATATGTTATCACTTTAGTTGACGTTCTATGGAAAATTTATATATTTTTTAAGGATTGCAAATAAACAATTGTATTTCTTAGAAAAAACAAAGTTTCTTTTCACATCATACCACAATAATATTTAAACATCTGTGAACTATAAAAACTATAAAGATAACAAAAAGAAACGACACCTTAAGATAATGTTATTACATATATTTTACTAACTGTGCCTAGTGATTTCACTTGCATTCAATTGGATTCCATTTCTAGATTTATTTTTTGGTATAAATACAACATATTCTATGTGTTAGTTCAGCTAATAATGTACCTATCTATGTGCCAAATTTCATCCAATTCTGTTCAGTAATTTATGCGTGAAAGAGGAACAAACATACACAGAAACTTTTACATTAATAATATTAGTAGGACTAGTAGGATATTTTTTATCCAACTTCATATTGTTGAGGTTGAAATAAAAAAAAACATGTAGGTTTGGACTGAACACAGAGGTCGGAAAGAGGACAGTCCACGACGAGGGCGACGCCTCGGGACGAAATAACGAATTGGGAAGTATCATAGCTATTTAACTCTTCAATCGCCACTTCAATCTTACCTTTTATAAAAGGTAAGGTTTTTAAAAAAAGGGGCCAAATGCAGCTTGTAGCGACCTGTTTGTGAGTAGCGGAACCATAGTCATAACGGCCAACGGCCTAATGACAGCCTCGACCACCTTCAGAGGCTCTCGCTAGGTGCTTCGATCAAGGGTCGCTGCAGAAAACTGTGCTCCTCGACACAGCGCGCATCATGAACAGGTTTGTTTCTCTGGGTACTTATCTGCCTGTACATTTACATGGACCTTGATCCCGATTTCTGTGAACCCTATATATACTATCGTTAAAAATTTAATTGACAAAAGATTAAATAAATAAGGGGTTATTAACTTCTGACAATTCCACACAAGCTGACAAGTCTTAAGGTATGCAAAGCTTACAGTGGGATCTTGACGGCTAATATTCGACGGACGTCTGCGAAACTTGAGGCCGCGAGTTTGAAGCCCGCTGAGGGCAGACATTTGTGTGATGAACACGAGTATTTGTACCTTAGTCTTGGATGTCCTATGTATTTATGTATATTATCTATCTATCTACATATGTAAATATATCGTTGTCTAGTTACCATAACATAAGCTTTGCTTAATTTAAATATTACGAAGGATTCTTGTAGGTATAACATGTTTTACAGAGGTCTCGAACTAACTTTTCTTCCTTAGCCCCAATGACAAGAGGGCTGGCGAATATTCCACAGCAATCAGTGTTGTCATTAAACGTGGCAATACTGCCAGCTTTCTTGGCACCCTTCCGCGTGACGTACGGACGGACATGGATTTGGGACAATTATTTTATTCGTACAATATAAACTAGTAATATTTTTATATTAGTTTTGTGTTATCGTGCGAACGATTCCCATAATTTTGCAAGCTGGACGCTGTAAGGCGCCTGTAATCGTTTACCACGAGGACTTCATACTCTTCTTTCTCACCTTTAAGAAAGAGAAACCTGACCACGCGTACACATACGGCCGTATGTCTAGAAATGAGTCAGCGCTCATTGATATACATAAAACTATAAGACGGAACTGAATCTCAGAGCCAGTAGTCAGTTCAGGTCGCACGGTGATATCGCGCGGTCAATAAAAAAGGTTGGACATTTATCATATATTATTTTTAATAAATTATCTTTATGCCGTGGTGGCCAAGTACCTGGAACACAAGGATTGCAAGCTCAGAACCCGACTGTACCAATGAGTTTTTTTTAATTTAAGGACAGGGATCAGTCACACCACGAGCTTTACGGTGAAGGAAAACATCGAGAGGAAACCTGCATACGTCTGAGAAGAAAATCAAATGCGTATGTATAGTCGTGCTTGAGTATCGGCGTGTACTCGCCATCTGTCACGTTGGCACTTAAAGTATATCTCTGGTGGAAGTGGGTTTTAAATCGGTTGTTAGTTCCTGAGACACGATGAGTATAATGCTTCTATCTTGAAACGCAAGTTTCTCAAATCTATAGTTAAGTGGCACTATTCTGTATTGATAGTTATCTGTGTATATCTGTGTTTTTATATAACAGTAGCGCGTTCAAACCCCGCCTACGGAAAATAGAAATATTCATATACGAAATCAAATAAAAAAATGTATTCAACGTTAGGGACACAGGGAACACTTATTGAACGTAGCGTACTAAATATAAAACTACAGTTACCACTGTTTACAAGGAAAACCTGTCGGGAGAAGAAACGGCGAAACGAACTCCCCGGTTTAATTTTTTTACATTTGTTCCCTTTTACGAAGGGGTAGAGTCAAATTAAGTTTACTTATAAATCTTTGCAAGAGAAGCAATTCATTGCCATGCATGGCTAGCATTCAAATAAACTGATGTTGTATAATAAGCTTTTTGAATTAGTTTACGTTTAATAACAGCTTTTAACTCTGCAAAAGGTAATTCAATTATTTTCTGAGGCGGCTTTTTAAAAAAGCGTATACCTTGCGTGACAAATGAGTTGCTAGTTTTTTGTAATCTAGCTGTAGGTACATGGGCATATTTTTTTATTTTTTATATTCATATATGAAAAATAAAAAAATATGTCTGAGAAGAAATTCAAAGGCGTATGTATAGTCGTGCTGAAGTAACGGCGATGGACTCGCCATCTGTCACGTTGGCACCTAATATACCTCTGGCGGAAAGTGGGTGTGTGGGTATTACCTATACATCTCTGCCTACCCCTTCGGGGACCCTTGTGGGAAGGCGTGAGGATATATTATATATATTCATATATTTCATGTAAATACATCCTTGATAGTACGATAGCGTGCCTTAGAAAGGCCTTGTACCAAAATTAGTTGGGGGCCGAAATAAAATATCTCGCACAAGAAACAAAAATGCTTGCTTATTAAATTGCTTGTTAAATTGTTTTCCGTGGTTTGTCATTGTACATTATTTTCGATGATGCCAACTTTCGGGCGCACGCATAACCCTGGAAGAAAGAAATTGCTTTTTTTACTATTGTAATTTCTGTGAGTGTAAGTGATGACTCTATAAGCACGTATGACAGTTATTTTTGTTATATTATATTATATTTGCTTACACGTTAGGGGCCTCTGTAGCCGGGGGGCCCTGTATCATTGTTAGGGTTGATATAGCGGTAGCTGCGCCCCTGGCAACCTCTCACCGCCATTTTCATGTCTGCTTCCTTTTTAGTTGAAAACTCATTAAAATATGAAAGCGTTCCTTGAGTGCATTATCAATTTGCGTAAATATCCCAAATGAATACCAATTGAATGCGCTTAATTGGTGCGATAACTTCAGTATCGCATTGTTTCAGTGTTTGTGACAAGTACTAACCGATTAATACGCCATTTGAGTGTTCTTTTATAGTACTATATGTGTAATTAAATCGTGCAATTTAAATATCTACGTGTACTTTACGTTTCAACTAATAATTGATAATCAATCAAAATGTGCTAATTTAATACCATTTGCCCTTAATACAATTTGCATATTTATTTATTGTATTTGTGACTATATTTATTGTTAGTACTATTACTTAAAAGCATAACTTGAATTAATTATATCGTATTGCGAATATCGCGAATAGATTTTTTTTATTTATCTATTTATATAGGTAAACATACATAATCAACTCGCTGAACCCTCAAAGGGGAAGGCAGAGACTATAGATCGCCAGTTCTCTCAAGACACCTCTTTCACTTCGTCCACGTTCATCAGTCTCTTCATACATGCTCGCTCCCAATTTGATCTAGGTAGTTGGAACGTGGTCTTCCTCTTCTGCCAAACCATTTCGCATTCTGTATCTAATTCGTCAATCTTTCTTAATTCATCCTTTCTTTTCATAACATGTCTTTCTTCATCTTTACAACCAGCCTCGTTCACACCAGCTGCTTTGCGAATCTCATTTGAGGATTCGATCTAAAATCATTACGCAGCATATTTTTCGATGGGATCGTATCCCTGTTTTTGTCCCTTGTTAGTCTTTATAATTGTATATATGTAAATATGTCTTCAGTACACAAGAAAAGAGATAATACCATTACATATATGCAGGCGCCAACGAAACAGATGGCGAGTCCATCGTTATATTTATTCTCAAACGTATACAGGCTACTCGATGTTTTCCTCCATCGTAAATCTCGTGTTACTTAGGTTCAGGAAGGCAGATAAAAAGAAATTATATACTTAGCCTATTGAGGAAGGCTATTAATAACCACGCTATTATCCAAGAGAGTGGGCAACAACATTTCACACGGGTGAAGCCGCGAGAGACAACTTGTTTATAAATCCAGTTAATTTAATTTTATGAGTCAAAAATAACAGCAGTGGATGTCTCTGAACGAAAACATTTAATAAGATTTATTTAAACTAATAAACGTTAAATTACCACATATTTAAACAGCATTTATGACATTATTTGTTAAAGAGTTATAATATTAAACAAGAGAACGGCTCATACGCGGCATAATGACGGATTTCCAAGCAAATACACCATATATGGAAAATACCGTAAGTCTTTTTCAAATAAACACACATTCACGCCTACACTAGGGCTCTAGAAGGGGAGAACATGAGTTGTATAATACCAAGTTTTACTCGAGATAAATATAATTTACAAAGTGACAGATGGACAGACGGACCGTTACCGTACCGATGAGTTTTTGTCCACCCACAAAAACTCATCGGTACAGTCGGGATTCGAACTTGTAATGTTTGTTTTGCAGGTGACTATTTAAACCACTCAGTCACTCGGTCACTCGGCTTTTTTCAGGAATACAATATGTCTCCATTTGACTTGATGCCGCTCATGATGTCCTGGCTGGCGATGACGCAGGTCAATGCGGATAACTTCTTCAATTCCGTCGGCAAGTCCATCGTCAAGGAGACCACAGCCGTTAAGCAACCCATCGTCCAGACTATCACCTACATTGGATCTAGTCAATGTGAGTTGAAAGGAAAATCCGCATCCAATTACTTGCTATAATTAGTTCCATTATAAATTGCTCCTTGAACGCAGGCTTGTGGTATAAATCCTAGGTACTTAGCGTAGCCGTAGATGGCAATGAATTGCTCCTCTTCTCCTCCTCTTACAGAGGATTTATAAGTAAATTTAATCATTTTCTACCCCAACGTTAAAGAAAACTAACGTTAATAAAGGAAAACCAGGGAATTTGTCTTTTGACAGGTTTTTTGCTTCTAAACAGTGCTAACTGTAGTTTAATATCCAGTATGTGAGTATTCATTATTAAGTGTTCTCGTATTCATTAAGTGATCCCCGTGTCCCTTACGTTGATCAAAAGATGTTTGATTCTGATTTGTTTTACTAATATTAGAAATTGCTACTCTCTGCCTACCCCGTTAGGAACTTGACGTGATGATATGTATGTATGTATGTAATATTAGAAATGCGATATTTTGTGAGGCTATTGTTTCAGCTTCTTGCAAAACCTGCAAAATATAATGGTATGGGATTTGCTGGATAGCACATAGTATATAATGTTTGATTTCGAAAATAACATGTACCAATTAAATCCAATTTTACACGGGTGGAGTCATGAGCAAAGGTAGTAGTGAACAAATATGACAGACTGTACTGTCGTAACAACTGCAGGTCAGAACGTGAAGAAGTTGCTGGGAGTGCAGTATGAGCAGGTGGAGGGTGAGAAGGAGCCGGACTACAGCAACCTCGCTCTCGACTACATTAGCAAGTAATACCAAATTTAAAATCGCCTTTACAACTAGCCTTATTATGCTATACTGTGTTCTAGCGCATTGTGGTTACCTTTCATGTCTCCGTTCAGAGTTTTTAAAGCGTTCACAAACTAACTTAACATTTATATATATGGATTAATTCAGAAGAAGAGTTGCTTAAACAAATATACAATAACTATATATATATCCTCTTCCCATAGGCGTCCCCGAAGGGGTAGGGGTTTGTATGTTTGTACGTTCCGAAACTAATAATAATCATATTGTGATTCAACTCTGGAAGTTTTGTTGAAGCAATTCAAAGGTATGTATCGTGCTTAAGTAACGGCGATGGATTTGCCATCTGTCACGTTGGCACTGGAAAATAACTGGCGGAAAGTGGGTGTGTTGGTATTACCTACCTACACCCCTTCGGTGACCCTTGTGGGAAGGCAATATAACATCGGTAGGGTTCTGGGGACTATCCAAAGAAAATATGGAAGTCGCCAGATCGCGCTGCAGAACATCAACTTACCGTTCACCACCGGTTACCGTACCAACTGATCCTGGTCCAATCCCAAACCAACGCATTCCTGATACACTAGTATACCAAACCTGTTAATTCCCAGTGAAGTGAGTGTATCGTTCAACCTGAGTTCGGCGGCGCGGCTGATCCCCGAGGCGCGCGGCACCTCCAACCGGCCCCTGATCATATTCCTGCACGGCTTCACAGACGACCCCACCAAGGACTCCTTCACCACCATCCGCAATGCTTTCGTCAAGGCTGGTAAGCTTCTGAATCGCAGGAAGCATGCGTGCACTAACTATAGCCGACGCTCTACTTGACCACGCCTTAGGCATGGACGGGGGTGAGGCGAGCGGGATACCTTAAGAGAGGTAGGGCATAACGGGTTTCTGTTCGAATTCGGAGCTGCCCGACTGGGGCAGGACCTCCACCTTATAGAAGTCCGTAGCCAAATAACACAATTTATTGTGTTGTGTTCCTACGTGGTGAATAAGGTTTCCAGTAATGAGCTCTTTGGGGAAGGGGGAGGATTGTAAATATTATTATATGTATGCAACAGAGGGATTACTCCCCCTAAACGTTAATACATCCACAATATCATCAGTTCGTCCCCCTTGGCGATCCTGCCGAGTGTCTTTAATGTCTTCCTTGAAGAAGCAAGATTTTGTCTTTATACATATGTATAATACTAGCTGTACCCGCGACTTCGTCCGCGTGGAATTAAACTATATAATTATTGTTCAATTTTTTACAATGAAAGTACCCTAAGTTACTCCTTATTTCATCACCTATCTGCCAGTGAAAGTCCCGTCAAAATCGGTCGGTGATGTGATTTTGCGATTTTGCTTTATGTACCGTGTATACATCCATATGCATTAAGTAAAAAGCGGTTATTTTTATATTACAAACAGACACTTCAATTTTATTTATTTGTATAGATTATATTTCTAACGATTCCGTACGCGCTATAGTGGTCGATGATTGCTTGATGTTCCCACACACAGGTACGCACGACGTGCTAGCGTTGGATGCCAGCTCCCTCATCAGGTGGCTTTACCTGCGCGCCTCCACTTACGTGCGCTTCATCGGCCGCCAGCTCGGGGAGGTGCTCGCTGCGATGGTGAATGGTGAGAGCCCTGCCAATTGACATGCTCAGTTCAACAGACTCTGTAATTGGTCACACCACTATATGCGAACAGAATCAGACTGGGATAGAAGAGCCCGGTGGTAAACGTTCTCATATAGATAATACTAGCTTATGCCCGCGGCTTCGCCCGCGTGGAGTTCGAAAAAGTAGCTTATGTATTTTCCTGCTAGCATCGGTTCAGCCGCTATGCCGTGAAAGAGCATCAAACATTATAATATAAGAACTTAATTTTCGAGTTTAAAAAAAAATAAAAGGTAGCCTATGTCCTATTCCTAGGTATAAGCCATCACGATTTCAACTTTCAGCCAAATCGGTTCAGCAGTTTTGCCGTGATGGAACCGCAAACATCCAAACTTACAAACTTTCACATTTATAATATTAGTAAGATAAGATAAGATACCGGATCAAATCGGACGCTCAAGGACGGTAACGTCAAGAGTACTCGAAACCAATGAGCATGTATGAAGAGACTGGTGAATGTGGACGAAGCGAAAGAGGTATGCAAGTCTAGAGAGAACTGGCGCACTATACTCTCTGCCTACCCCGTTAGGGACTCGGCGTGATGTTATGATGATGATGAATTAATACATTCGTGGATAAGCCAACACTGGCGTTGGACAGTAACATCTGGGTAACATTCTAGTTCCACTAGACTGTGGTCCACGCGGAACTAGTTGGCCGTGCCTTATGTATGTGAGCGGAGGGACGGAGGGGCGGGGGACTTAGAGCTCTATGAGTGAACCCTAGACAAAATCCTATCTGATCGCTTTCCATTGAATGGGAACATTTTCCACAGCTTTTATCATTGCCATACAATTATAGATTTAGGTTAGAGTGCATGCTAAAGGTATTTTGCCTAGAGGGGCAATAAGTCAGAATACTTAGACTTTGTAAAACATTTATTACGAATTCCAGCGTAAACACGTAAAGATCCCCAGGCGGCTTGTTAACATATTGCATTAAATCCACGTTTACGGCAATCATGGTATCAAAGTAACTATGTGCATGCAATAGCAAAGTAATTACGTTGACTCATGGCATTGTGGAAACATCAAACGGACAGTAGTAATACGGATATAAATAGCCTAGCATCTAATGGACCATAATATCCATGTAACAACACCATTGACGTAACAGAAGGCTAGAATTTAGATTGCAATAAATAAAATGATGGCTACCCGGATACCTTTATAACTACGTACATATGTAGATGTTGGTTATCTACATTAATATTGGCTGGTTGAATGGTTTCTGCAAATTAAAACTATCGACATCCAAATCTGAACAGTTGTTTTAGTATTGTATACTAACAGTAGATAAGTATAGGACTCATCTATACTAATATTATAAAGAGGAAAGATTTGTTTGTTTGTTTGTTTGTAATGAATAGGCTCCGAAACTACTGGACCGATTTCAAAAATTCTTTCACCTTTGAAAAGCTACATTATCCCCGAGTAACATAGGCTATATTAAATTGGACCCGATAGGTGGCGCTGCGATCGAGTTTCAAGAATTTTACCTTTTTACCCGGGCGAAGCTTTCTGTGTTTCTGTGTGTCTTAAGCTAGATTCGAGAATGGTTTAGATTTACAATTGGACCCAATAGGTGGCGCTGCGATCGTGTTACGGGCAATTTAACTTTTTCACCCGAGCGAAGCTGGGCGGGACAGCTAGTTAATAATAAAATACATTGCAGAGTTGCACACAATTTGACCTAGACATAATAAACATGGCTAAATACATAAGACTACAGACATTAAGATTTTCTGCCCTCAGCAGGAAGCGAATCACGGTCAGCTATGTTCGGTCAGCGTTTCGTGTATGCTGATGTGGCCGTAAGGAATAAACTTAAAAATATGCTTTAATACCCGTGCGAAGCAGAAACGGTTCCTCTATTCCTTTATAAATATATCTCGAGCGGAAGTAGAGCATTATTACCTGCCGATTGAAAAATACATTGTTATGAGTACTTGTTGTTTCCAGTGGGCGTTGAACCAGAATCGATCCATATGATCGGACACTCGTTGGGCGCCCATATCGCCGGGTTCGCGAGCAAATATTTCCGGAACATCACAGGAGTAGACGTAGGCCGGCTCTCGGGGCTGGACCCCGCCGGGCCCTGCTTCAGCGACCTGCCTGACTCCCTGAGGATAAGTCCCTATGACGCAGCGTTCGTCGACGTCATACACACTGATGCAGGCGTATTTGGATTGGATGAACCAGTTGGTAAGTAAATAAGACTTAAATATAACGTGTTTCACTTGTTTCCTTAATTTTATTGCGTGGAATAACCCTTTCTGCAGTTCCTGTTTATTCACGCCTTCTCATAAGAATCCCCTAAGGGGTAGGCAGAGGTGAGTAGATAGTAACTATCCAAAGGCCCACTTTTCGCGGGAGATACATATATTTTAGGTCCTAAAGTCACTTAAATACGACTATAAATACGTTTTTGCATTTCTTCTCAAACGTATGCAGGTTTCCTCTCGATGTTTTCCTTCACCTCAAATGTGTGTCACCAATTACTGTACTTGAGTTCAGTAAAACTAAATGAGCGGTGTCGTCTGCCAAATCATTCACTATTCGCGACTCCCGCGGTGCGCACGGGCTACGCAAGTAACCGCCCTACAATACGCGTACAATGTTTGCTTAATAACTTCCTTATCGCGGTTCAAGTTCAAGATGCTGACGTACTTACAGACTCTTTACCGTATATGTATAAAGCCTATGTATATAGCCTGGGGTGTGACACCAAAATTTACTTTTCTCTTTAAATTATAAACAGTTTTGGCCATATCTGTAAGTTTATTTGCATACGAGCTTACAATCATTGCGTTACGTTTACTACTCGAACCATTCAGGTACAACGGCTCATGCTTATATTTAATGTTACTACACTCTATCTATACTAACATTGACCGGTTAAGTAGCAAAAGTTCCCGGAACTCACGCTACGAGAGACAAAACAAAAAAAAAATCTATACTAATATTATAAAGAGGAAAGATTTGTATGTAAGTATGTTTGTATTGAATAGACTCCGAAACTACTGGACCGATTTGAAAAATTCTTTCACCATTGGAAAGCTACATTCACCTCGAGTGACATAGGCTATATTTTCTGCTACAAAAAATCCACCCGTGCGAAGCCGGGACGGACCGCTTGTCTTATATACTGAACCATTGTTCTTGTGTTCCAGGCCAGGTGGACTTCTATCCAAACGGCGGTTCCCAGCAGCCCAACTGCCTATTCGAGTCCTGCAGCCACAGTCGCGTGTGGGAACTTTACTCCGAGTCAGTGGTCACGCAGCAAGCCTTCATTGGGATCCAGTGCGAGGACTGGGAGCACTTCCGGAAGGGAAATTGCACCAATAATACGAGGTATGTCTTCACTGCTATGATGACAGAAGAGAGGTAGGGCATAATAAGAGAGGCAGGGCATGAAGGGGTTTCCCGTTCGAAATTGGAGCTGCCCGACAGGGGCAGGACCTCCACCTTATAGAAGTCCGTAGCCAAATAACACATTTTTTTGTGTTGTGTTCCTACGCGGTGAATAAGGTTTCCAGTAATGAGCTCCTTGGGGAGGGGGGAGGATTGTTACAGTGTTTAAGAAGCAGAGGGATTAAACCCATTATGCTGCGAACACACTATAACTCTCCGAACACAGAGTGGCAACACGCAAGTGATACTTCGGTATCGTGAGCATAAATAGGCTACGGTAACCGTTTCCCATCAGGTGGGCCGTATGCTTGTTTCCCACTCTTGTTGTATAAAAAAAAAATATAAAAAAAAAAAATTGCGATACTTGACGGCCCTGGTCTAGAGGTTAGACCTCCTGACTGCCAAACTTGAGGCCGCAGGTACGATTCCCGCTGAGGGCAGATGTTTGTGTGATGAACGCGAGTATTTGTAGCTTAGTCTTGCATGTTCTATGCGTTTATGTATCTATCTATATATGTAAATTACCATAACACTAGCTTTGCTTACTTTGGGCCTATGTCAATTTGTGTCGAATATACCCATAGTACCTCTGCCTCTTCCAAAAACTTTCGCATTGTATATCAGTTTCGTCAATCTTTCTACACTCATCCTTGCTATATGTTCAAACTAACCATTGTTTTGATCTTGAATGTTACTTACCGAAGTAATAGATATCAATATTAACGCGTCAGTGTTATTTCCAGTATTATGGGCTACGGATGCGAACCCGGCACCCAGGGCCGTTACTACCTACAAACCAACGAGTCTTCACCTTACGGGCTCGGCCTCAACGGAGTGCGATACGTCAACAATGAGGGCTTGGTGGCGAACGTTGGATCTGCTATAAAATCGCTCTTTGGTTAATGGAGAAACTCCAGTTCACCAAGAGTAGTTCTAGCACGAAGCACTTGCAATGTGCCTTCGGGCAATGCATGCAATACTATTGGTTTAATTATCTTGGTCGCGTTATCTGTTGACCGGTTTTTATACATGAGTATTGATAGGTCTGTACGCAAAACATGCGATATTCTATCTCAAGATTCTCAAGGATTTAATATAAACATACCACCACGCAGTCCCTGACGGGGCAGGCAGAGTTGAGCGCCAGTTCTCTCTTGTCGTAGACCTCTTTTAAGTAGATATTTATGTGTGAATTATTATTTAGTACCTTATGTTTATATTTATATTGCATATACATGTACCAATGTTATACAATAAATTGTTTGAAAATAATATTGCAGTTTTATAATAACTTACACCATGTAATACTAACACATGGAAGCTTAGATCAAAACGAATATTTGGCGGAATCAAAACAGTTGCGCTTTTTAGTTCCAGAAATAAAATAAAAATGCAAAATCATTGGGTGTTTGAAAAAACATACGCAAAAAGAGTTTATCCAACTGAAAATAACATTAATACCATATGAAAGGGTAAATTAACAAATTAATGAAAATAATATACATATATAAATATATATTTATTCATTTTATATACATTTATTATAACTAATCGGCGAAGTATTTTACATTAAATAAAATTAAAGTAATAAAATAAAATTTAATTAAATAACACTTCCCGATATCATCGGGAAGTGTTATTTAATGACAAATGCCACTATTAGCTAGATTTTTGTCCGGCTAGCATTCCTGCACTCAAGAATGGAGCAATACGGCATATCTGCACTTGTTTTTCAAACTTATTGAAAGCGGATTGTACAACTGTCACACACAAGCGGCGGCGGCGTACTGAGCGCGGTTGGTCACAACCAAATTAGAAAGTTGCGCACCATAGGTGCATGCGCACCAAAAACGTAACGAGGTCATTCATCAGTAGATTTTACCTCTCATATTTTTCTCATACCGGGCGCCTTATATATGAAAATCGATTCTTAAGGAGTAAACTCCAATAAACTCCAAAATATGAATTTTTTTCATTGTATTTTTGCAATAAAACCATTAGTTTTTTTTTTTGCCTACTTTAGAATTGAAATAGCGACATAAGGATAACTGCATGGGTAGCACGATTATATGTAGGTATCATAGCCACGCCTTGTAAAATAAACAGACTCAGGAAAGAGCAAGACAATATCTTCTTGTTCTCAGATAAGTTGGTATCAAGTTGAGACAAGATAGAGCTATCTTTTAGGTTGGTATCTAGTTTATTTACAGAGTTTGGTCACCCAGGGGTTTTAGTAAGTAGAAATCTCAGATAACCCGTTCGTCCCCCCTTAGGACGGTCGGGTATCTATAAAAGGTTGGTATCTAGTTGGTGCTCGGTGTATACTAATCAACATCAACAACATCCAAAGAGGGCGGTATCTAGTTGGGGCGCAGCAAGACCAAGCAATACTTGATTGATAAATAAAAGTCTTTATTAAAACAAAGCGTTTTATTGTAATTCTTACTGATAACCTCGCACTCCGACCGGTGGCCGGCTCAAAAATAAACATTTGTAATATAATAAATATCCTCGCAGACAACAACTTATCACGTAGTTGTAAATTCAATCTTATTACCTCACTCTTTAAGCTTACATTACCAAAAAGGCTGTTGATAAGTTAGTTGTCTGCATTAATGAACGTCGTGCATGCGATGTATTCAGATAACATTATGAATTAACTTAACTTACAGTATCGGGACAGTCGGATAAATTTTTTTTGTGATCCCAATATTTCTTAACCTCGATATCGGGTTTGATGTTACCACTTTATGTCACACAAATTTAACAACAAACCGGTTGTTATAAATATATTTTCCTGACTGTACAACACATTTGACGCAACCCTGGTTACTACATACTGGTATATTTCATACCCAAGACATACAGCGATAAAAAAATACATAATAGACAAAAATTGTATCTGATTTTAAATCAGCGAAGACTTCATGATAATAAACTTATTCTAATACAAAAAAAAATATCGTTATCTTGTAAGAAATATATTAATAATAATAATAAAATTGTACAATATCAGTATCGTTCCAAATTTAAGCCTGTCGTGTTGACTTTGTAAGCGGCCATTTTGTGTAAGGCGCCATTTTATTTTCACATATCATTAATTTTGAAATTCGATTCCAAATCCGTTAACAGCTCAAAAACAACTGAGAATCACAAGGCAGAGCAATGACACGACGTACATCCTTATACATTTTAAAACACATACCTATATATTTAGATAAATATAACACTCGAAAAGTTTGTGACGAGCAGGGATCGAAACCACAACCATTACAAACATGCTAGGTCACAAATAACCTATGGATTAAATTAAACTTATAACAATGCCACTTACAAAGTCAAGACAAAAGATGTACGCGAATCATAGTCTAGAAATATATCCTTAATTAATGCAAAAGACAAACAAAACACTTTGTGTCATGATCTAGCGCTTTACCTCCTAGCTACGTCTAGATAGACGAGTTTGTGAACCATTGGAATGTCCGGGTTTGATTATAAAACATGCGATGCGGTGATATCATGGGACACTACTATTTGTACGCTAATAAAATGTTGTGCTTTATATTAAATTTTTTGTTAAAGAAATTCAACGTAATTTCATAAATTTTTAAATGCGAAATGCTCCGCTGGCCCTAATATTAGGTGAACGTATCCTAAACATTGATCGAGGAAGCCAACTCTCTCGTTGGATACGCGGCTGGGAATAATATTCATATACATACATAAATACTTGATTAAACATTGATAATTTTTTTTCATGTGTGACAAATTACTAGAAATGCTGTTTTCTTATATATTTCAATTTTTTATGACTATCACTGCTAATCTATTGCCCTCAGCTTCACGTGTATGCAAGGAATCCGATCGTAGCGCCACCTAGCCTATCTTATATTGCATTTATGGACAAGACAAGATACAATTGTATATTAAAATTGTAAATAATTATTTCATATTTGTCGTGTAGTATTCCCAGCGCGCACCGTCCGCCAAGCCGAAGCTGCCAACACATGACCACTAACGCGCAGGTAGTCGTACAAACTCTAACATTTAGTAGCACCTAACTGGTGAAATACAGACGATATTATATTATAGCAACACTTTGATTATAACATTATACAACGCTTCTTTTTAACGTTATAATTTCACATAAATCTCGATGGGATTTGTAACCGTCACGCAATGTATTAAAACAACAAGAATATTTCAACATTCAAAGAGACGTGTGTCATGGCGATTTTAACAATTTGGAGGGTTACAAACCGCCCGAGCAAACCACTTTAGTCCCGCGCTACATTGTAATTGATGACAAATTTATAATATATAATCTGGTTAAGTATTTTGTCGTAAATCTAAAACGGTGGTCTAACTCGTGTGGCATGATTTAAAGCTATGCCATTATAGAAGAGGAAACACTTGTGCGGGAACGGGACTCAAAGGCAAAAGTTGACAAGTTTTTGAACGTCAAAAAAGTTGACAGCTGTCAATTTGCCGGACGTCAGTTTTGGCGGTTCTTTTGTGTTCGAGAGAGACATAATACTTTTGATTTGAATCCCAGTTACGTTACTGAGCAAATAAACGTGGTCAGGTCAATACCTACACATATATTCGTGTTTTTTTTAAGTAATATCTGCCTGATTCTACCACATCTATTCCCTCCTAACATGTCAAAACACAAGTGTTATATGTTTTTTTTTATTATACTTTTAGTAATAGACGAACACTTTTATATAATTTTTAAACTATGGCAACATTAACTCTCTACGAAGCCCAATATCGACCGGATTTTTATGCCACTCCCTTAGACTAAGTTTATTTAAAAAAATGCTGTAATATCCGACTTATTATAATACTATATTACAATTATCATTGCATTTTATGAATTTTTAACATCGAAGGCTTAATAATAATAAAAAAAAAATTGTAAAGTGCGTCTCGAGGTGAATAATAATAATAATTAACTGTCAATAATTATATTAATCAATATAAATGTTTAAATAAGTTACATATAATATTCGCAGTGAAGTTGCTTACGTGCTAGATAAGGTATGTACCACCATATACAAACTACATAATGGACCACACTGTGGCGACACGCATCCCTCCCACCGGCGTTAATTGGAATAAGGCTTTTGAACACACCCTTTGCAGTTTTCATGTCATTGAAAACGGTTTAATTTCATCTAATACACTTTAAACGTAAACTAATTCGAAAATATTATTATACAACATATATATATATAAAATATATATATATAATATATATATAATATATATATAATATATATATATATATATATATATATATATATATATATACATATATATATATACAGGTTATTTCCTTGTAAACAGTGGAAACTGTACTTTTATATTTAGTATGTGACGTTCAATAAGGGTTCCCTGTGTCCTTTAAGTTGAATAAAAACATTACAATTACCGAGTTGGGGTTCATATTCTGAAAGTGTATTTAGTAAAAAGCTTATATGTTTTAAATATAGCACCTTATTACCTTAGCTTAAGGTTTGCAATTGTGTGTCGATGTATCCACAGTGGGAAGCTATTCTAGGTTTAGCCGGTTAGGGCTGCGTGCTTTGTTGCTGGATCTCGATCTTCTCCACCGTCATGTCGGGGTTCATCGCTGTGGCCTCCTGCGGGTAGAGTAAGAAGGTGAGGGACGGTACTGACCTCGCAGTGAGATGATTTATAGGAATAACTGCAGAATCATCAGAGTGAAATTAGGTTAGCCTTGCTTAATAAACTGAATATTATATAGTGCAAAGAAGTGGTCTCTGCCTACCCTTACGGGAAAGAGGCGTGATTGTATGTATGTATGTATGTATGTATATAGTCAGTTTATCAAAAATATTTTTCCTAATCGGTTCGGTAGCTCAAAATTTATTCTACAAACAAACTTACAAACATTATAATATTAGCGTTGATGAAAAAGTTCACAATACTGTAATGTCATTTACTTAAGAGTGGTTCTTGTAGTGAGTTCTGGAAACGTATGCTACTTGACTCTACAACTGCGAGACCCAAAGCCCTCCAGCCAGATATATCTTAGGTGCCAAGCAAACACAGCTAAGGGCACTGTGGGGTCGGAACTCGGATTAAGGACTTGCTGGTCGCAAGCAAGGGAGCTCGACACGTCTGGTTAACAAGTACGAAATGAACTGCAATGTGCCACAAAACGTTTTCTTCCAGCGTAAAGCTTGCGTTGTGATAAATCCATGTACTTAGATCCTGAAAAACTCATTAGTACTGACCGCCTAGTTCCGCAACCGCGATCTTTGCTTTGCAGAAGACTACTCAATCCACTTCGCTACTATACCACACTTACAGGAATATCTATTACTGAGTATTCTTCAAAGAAACGTATGGAAGTGGCGACTAAAAGCGACTTTGCCACAGCGGATCTGTTGTTGCTGGCCAAAAAAACCTGTAATGCGAATCGCACTGGTTCGAATGATCTCCACCAAGTAGGTGACATGTGGTGGCATGTGGTGGCATATGGTGGCGCATGGTGGCGCGTGTACCTGAATGGCCTCGGCGAGCGCGCGGTCGTGGTCGATGGGGTCGCCGTCTGACTGGATGGTGATCTTCTGCTCCACCCGCGTCTCCACCACACCGTTGCGCTCCGTCTTGTACTGCACACAAGTACATCATAACAATCATACATTTTAGAGCTGTGCTCTTGTTGGCGTCTCTGATGCAATCCGTCATGAGAGACATTTCTTCTTTGAACTGACTCATAATGTTAATCTTGCTCTTCCACTACCAATCCATTTTTCCTTCTATGATATTTCTAAAGAAACTTGCATGTCGTATATGGTCGCCTATCATACGATACACGCACATACATATACATACATATCATCACGCCAGGTCCCTAACGGGGTAGGCAGAGAGTACAGAGCGCCAGTTCTCTCTAGACTTACATACCCCTTTCGCTTCGTCCTCATTCATTAGTCTCTTCATACATGCTCGTCGGTTTCGAGTACTCTTGTCGTTCCCGTCCTTGAGCGTCCGATCGATTTGATCCAGGTAGTTGGAACGTGGCCTTCCTCTGCCTCTTCTTGCACACACTTTTGCTTTGTATATCTGTTTCGTCAATCTTTCTTCGCTCATCCTTTCTATGTGTCCAAACCAACGTAACATGCCTTTCTTCATCTTTACAATCACGCCCTCATTCACGCCAGTATACATAGTTCACATACATATAACAATATTATAACGTCACACATTCCCACAAAGGTCCCCGAAGTGGCAGAGGTAAGTAGGTAGTATACACACTTCGCCGGTGATATATTTTATGTGCTAACTGGACCGAAGGCGAGTCCATTGCTGTTTGTGAAGCACAAATATATTTTCATACGTATTTGAATGTCTGCTCAAACGTATGTAGGTTTCCTCTCGATGTTTTCCTTCACCGTAAAGCTCGTGGTGTGACTAAACAATCACTGTTCTTAAGTTAAAAAAAGTCGTTGGAACAGACTAGTTTCGAAAATGCAATCTTTTTGTTCCAGGCTCGAACTAGTCGGCCACGGAAATTATCTCCAAAATTGATACAAGTAAATTATATAAATATTTAAGGCATTATAGTCGTGCTTGAGTAACGGCGATGGACTAGACATATGTCACGTTGGCACTTAAAAATCTCTGTCGGAAAGTGGGTGTGTGGGTACTACCTATACACCTCAGCCTACCTCTTCGGGGACACTTAAATAAATACTCATGTGCGCACTCACAGTAATAGTCTCAACGGTGCGTGTCTTGGAGCTGATGGTCTGCGAGGACACCACCTCCCCCTCCGCGCCCGCCTCCAGCGCCTCCGCCTCCGCCTCCGCCGCCTCGCTCGCCTGCGACACATTGCTACACTCAGCGCTCCATACGAGAATGACTGGTTATACAGCTCGATTGCGTATTACTGACAAAACCAGAACGTAGCACGCCTTGTTTATCAAAACTACAACATCTCAAAATATTATAAATATTATAAATAATTAAACACTAAGCTCAACCCCCGCATAATTTAAAAGCAATTCATAAAACATAAAGCAAGTGTCTGTATATATGTACATAATTTAAGTCGCACATAGAACCCACCAAAAGAATCAATTCTATTCATAAAAATATCGTCAGTACGTTACGACCATATTAGGTATCAATTCATAAAACAATGCTAGTATCTTCCTAAAGAAGAGGTGTTAACAATTGCACCCAGCCAAATGTTCCCTCCTGACGACGTCGTACACCGGTGTCATGACAACCCCACTCTAATTCTCCCCACCAACCCCACTAAGATTAAATAATAATAAATAAATACCTGTGACAATTCCATACAAACTGACCTAGTCCCAAATTAAGCAAAGCTTGCGTTATGGTAACTAGTCAACGATATATTTACTTATATAGATAGATATATACTTAAATACATAGGACATCAAAGACTAAGGAACTAATACTCGTGTTCATCACACAAATATCTAGCCTCAGCGGGATTCGAGCCCGCGACCTTCGAAGTTTCGCAGTCAGGAGCTCTAACCACTAGACCGGTCGTCAAACGATCAAGACGATAGCAGAGATCCTCACCCTGGCGGTGGCCCCGTGCAGCATGCTCCCGAAGGGAGCGTTCCCCGTCACACTGCTGGTGGTCGTTGTCGTATACGAGCCCGGTTCCTGGACAAACGCACATAAAGCTATCATATACAAATAATTGTTTTTATATTTATCCTCAATATCCACGATGATTCCTGGCTCAATAAATTCGCTAGATGGCGCTGCGGAACTTTCATTCTCATTTCATTACGCCGCGCATAGTTCAACATGGTGGAGTTATGCACAACGTGTGTCGTTACCAACCTAGGAATATTATGAAGATCTATAGTTTATAGTTTAACACGTATTCTGTGTAGTGATATATCCGTTACAAAAGCACTACACTGCACTTGGAGTTTGGTTAAACAGCACTGTTATATCATACTTTACCGTATTTCATTACCATAAAAAAGGCTTTTAATAAACATTGTATCGAACAAAAATAGACAGTTTCACAACCAATTCAAGGTTTAAAATACATAACATTAGGTGCGACTCGCAAAAAAAACTCTTCTACAAAAATCGCACATAAATATAACGTATACATATCATGCCTCATGACAGGCATGAATCCAAATGCATCATGCAAGATGGCTAATGCTACACGACACTACATGCCACACTCAATCTCTTATCATAGTACTCACTGTATCGACTGTAAACATTAAAAAATATTAGGATCATGATTGACAATTTGAAGGGTCTTAACGATGTATTACTAACGCCATCTATGGCCAAATTTATAAATACATCGTCGAATTTATTCGACACACAGTGTTCCATTTTTAAAACCCTTCAAAATGTTAATTCACTTACCGTGACATAATAATGCCCTTCGCCGGCGCCTTCTTCAAAGTCGATCGGCGTACCAGAATCGCCGCTACTCAGCGAACTCTCTGAGCCACGTCTAGTAAGCTGGTGGCCAGTAGGTGACCAGTAGTATGGGGTGACCGTTTAGTGAGCCACGCGCGCCACGTGGTATCGTTGTTACAACACACGGATGGATGTTAAGTTCCCATGCGGCGTCAAGTGTTATGTATCGGTCCAATTGGGGATGGAAAAGAACAAAACAAAGAAATTAAGGTCGAAACATGCATTTATCATGACAGCTGTTCTATCGTTGTAATTGCTCATCAACTAATCGTAGTTTTAATAATAAATATCCAGTGCATAATACGTATACAGTAGATACAAGATGTCACGGTTGTCGATCGCTGTGCAATAAAGAGGGGTGTTGACTGACGTACAATTTTCAATAGTTCTATATCTGTCGCACAGCTATAGAGCTATGTGCCGTCAAAGTTACTACAGTTGAGAGATACGAGTTTAAAGATCAGTTATAACGTTGTTAATAAATAAATAAAAAAACAAATATTTAATTTATATATAAGTATTAAGAGATATTTTTATTCAAAGAAAGAAGTGTGTACATTGCCTTATTGAGTTATATATTGGCAAAGTTACATATATTATTGTAATAATATAATAATATATCCCCACGCCTTCTCATTAGGGTCCCCGAAGGGGTAGGCAGAGGTGTATAGGTAATACCCACACACCCACTATCCGCATATTTATTATATATTATTATTTATTATAATATAACACCCACATATATTATTGTATATAACTAATAAATAAACATGCACGAAGGAAAGTCTTATTTCAAGCCAGGCCTTGGTCAAAGTGCATGGCGAATATTAAGCAAGCGATTGCACACTTGGCTTTGCGTTATATTGCGTCGCCTAGTAAAAAAGCTGCCATGATAATTAAAGAAAAAAAAACAAAATTCCAGGAGAAATAAAACGTGCTTCAGGATATGTTTATGGCATATATGATTGTTTATGACTGAATGATAAAACGTACACATGCGTGAGCTCGGACGATTGTTACCCTCTACTTCATATCAAAATATATTTATCTTCGCGGTCTAATATCTTTGCATGCCCCGTAAGGATGAATATGTATAATTTCATATAGGCTGTATTTTTTTTTTCTAGAATATACTTAAACCCCAGTAGGAAGGTGTGACGATATTATATTAGTACTATTTAATTTACGCTAACAACTCCTTTAAAACTCGAAAAGATAATAAATCTGACCATTACTGGACCTAAATAATAAATATGTAGTAAAATATATCTCTGGCGGAAAGTGGGTGTATGGGTATTACCTTTACACCTACGCCTACCCCTTCCCCTAGTGGAAAGGCGTGAGGATGTAGTCAAACTGCCAAAATTTTGATAACAGTTTGCTGTACAAGAAATAAGTTATTACTACGCCAAAATCTGTCTATCTGCCTAATAAGTAGGCCTCAACCCAGAAGACTTCCTCAACGGACAAGAATGTCGGTTTATAAACAATCCACAGTCGTCCCGAGCTATACGCAAGTGTGGCAAGTGAGCCGTGCGTACCTGATCGCCGGTGGTGACCATGGTCTTGACCTGCTGCGTGAGCACGCGCTGCTCGTGCCTGGTGGCGGAGGCGGTGAGCGTGTGCGCCACGGTCTTCTCCTCGAGCTGCTGCGTGCGCGCCTGCGTGCCCGCGTCGTGGCGCGTGTGCGCCGTGCGCGTGGTCACGGCGCGCGCGCGCACGTACGGGCTGCCCTCCTCCGCGCCCTACGCATGCCACTACACTGCACGACACTACACGACACTACACGCCGCTACACGCCACTACACGCCAAGCGAACACTGCGACGGCGCCTCATTGCCTTTTGACTCGATAAAATAAATTAATGAGCCGAAAACAACATAAACGAAACTAGGTTAGGTTACACTAGTACATGACATACGGTTTCGAAACTGAATTGATTATCGGAACGCAACTGTGATAAATAAAGTATTTTAAGTTACCGATAGAGACAGTGTCAGAGTAACCCATCCCTTTCTGGATTAAAATATAGGAGTACGATATCTAATGCAAACGATACCGATCCGAGACCAATTCAATATTCCAATGAAACCTCAGTCGTGTACACAGTGCTGTGTAGTTGTAACGGACCTTGTTGGTGTGCGTGGAGAAGGTGACCTCCCCAGTGCCGAGGTTCTCGACCTCCTGCTCGACGTTATGCGTGACGCCTTCGTCGTTCTTCGTGAGCAGCTGTTTGGTGGTAGTCTTGACGACCACCGGGGGCGTCGGCGTCTTCTTGCTGCGCTGCGAGACTGGGATCTTGGAGGACAGAGGGGTGGAAGAAACGTAGCCCTGGTGCCTGATGTGCTCACTCGTCGTGTACTCCGTGAAGGACTTGGGCTCGTCGCCCCGCTGTGGACTCTCGTCCTTGCCGAACGTGGAGAACTTGTGCGTGTTCACTGTCTGTATATCGATATTAGCCGGCAAGTCCTGTGTTTCTTTTTCTATCGTATAGTTCCCGCTCTTGTCTTCGAAATGCGAGGGGTCGATCTGTGAGTAGTGCAGAATGAGTTGTCCGGTGACCGGGTCACGGACTGCTGTACTAGGGTCAATGTCTCCCGTGTCGGGGTCGATGTCGCCATATTCCGTCTTAATCCTGCCAGTTACCGGGTCGATCTTGCCCGATAGCGTCATGGTCTGCGTGACCGTCGTCCGCGCGCCCTTCAGCCTCGGGTCGTCGGGGTCTACGTCGATAGTTTCTCCGGTAATAGGATCGATGATTTGATACAAGTACACTGTCTTCGTCGTGATTATCCTGCCTGTGGTTTCATCTATGGTGCATTCTTTGGGATCGACCTCTTTAACTCGACCCTTGTCGTCCTTTTGCGTTATGATAAAGATCTTGATGATAATCAATCGGCCAGTCTTAGGATCGATCTTGCCAAGCTTCGTGTAGATCTCACCAGTGCCGGGGTCCACTTGTGATGCAGAGAACAGAGGCTGGTTGGTCTCGTCTACTTCTCCTGTCGCTGTGTATATCTGGCCACTGACCGGGTCGACCTTGATCAGTGACTTATCAATATCCGAGGTTCTCACTATGTTCCCTGTCTTTGTATCCATCCGACCGTATATTGTAATAATATAACCAGTGGTTGGATCAATTTGACCAGCGGTGTAAAGGAGCTCGCCGGTTTGTGGGTCCTTAGGACCAGCGATCCAGATCTGGTTGGTTTTGGGGTCAACTTTGACGTTTCTCGGGTCGTTAGATACAATTTGTTTGCCGGAGACAGGGTCGACCTTGTTTTGAATGATTCGCAGGCAAATCATTCTGCCGATATCCTTGTCGGGTTTGCCAGATTTAGGGTTGACCTGACCGCTCCTGAGTAAGAATTGTCCTGTGACAGGATCAACCTTCAGATCTCTACTCTCAAACTTGCCAGTTTTGGGGTCATTGTACGTGACTGTGCCTTTAATGAGGTCTATCTGACCGTATTTGGTGTCGATTTTATTATTATCAGGGTTAAACTGTCCCGTAGAACTTTCAATAGCAGAGTGTTTGGGCTCAATGACTCCTTTCTTCGAGTCAACTTTTCCGACGAAAGTAGTGACTTCTACGACGGGATCGATGTGGGTTCCAACTACAATCACTTGTCCTAGTTTGGGGTCCGTTTTTCCTGTTTTAGGGTCAATAGCACCCTTGATAGTAATGAGGCCATTGTTTTCGTCAATTTCAACAGGTTTAGTGTCTGACGTATCAGTGACATATATAACTCCATTCGACGGGTCGATTACACCATATTTGGTTGAAATATGTCCGGATTCAGCGTCCACTTTCCCTTTGGTGTGTTCCACGGTACCATCTTCAATATTCACCTTACCCGTTCTAGGGTCGATTGGCCCAGTTATAGTTGTAATCTCGACTACAGGATCGTCCTGTTTGGCGACACTCATAATCATGCCCAAGTTAGGATCCGGTTTGCCGGTCTTAGGGTCAATAGCACCGGAACTGATGAATATTTGTCCAGTCTCGGGCAGTATGGAGCCCTCCTTGTTCTGTTTCTGACCAGCCGCGTCGGTAATAATAATATTTCCTTTATTAGAGTCTATCACACCGTATTTCGTTTCAATCAAGCCATTAGGATCTAGAATACCAGTGAGGTGTTCCACTTCAGCCGTGCTAAGTTCTGGTTTTTTAGTCTTGGGGTCTACTCTAGTAAAAATCACCATAATTTTAACGATTTTTCTTTTGGGCGGTTCAGGAGGTGCAGTTGTGGGCTTTGTGGGTGTTGCAGATGCTCTTTGTAAGACCGATACAACTGGAGCTGGTTTCTGGGCATAGCTTGTGATGACCGGCGATGTTGTTCGAACAGGAGATTGTAAAGGTGTTTGAACCGGTGTAGACGGCGGCGTCTTCACAGGAGTCAGGATCTGCTTAACTGGAGAAATGCTAGTTCTCTGGGTAATTGGCACTGCTTTAGCCAACACATTCTGCTTGTCAACAATTGTCAACTGCTGGGCGAATGTTGGATCCACCTTACCTGTCTTAGGGTCAATTACAGCTGAAGTTATGATGAAGTTACCGGTCTTGGGATCAATTTCAGCTTGTTTCAGCTCCTGTTTACCAGTCACAGGGTCTTTGTAGAGAATTTGTCCGGACCTGGGATCAATGATACCGAAATCAGCGTGTATCTTGCCATCTTCTGCGCTGACGTAACCTTTAGCAGCGTCAATAGTTCCTACTCCAGCGTCCACGGTCTTTGTGTATGGATCGTATTTACTGGTAACGATGACCAAGCGAATCTCACCCTTAGACACCGGCTTAGAATGTTGCACAACTGGTTTATTGACGATACTGTACATTTGGACCAGATTAGGATCGACTTTTCCTGTTTGGGGATCTACAACTTGACTGGTCACAAGCATATGACCAGTAGCTGGATTAAGCTCGGCTCGCTTTACTTCCTGCTTGCCAGTCCTTGGATCAGTAACAATGATCTCTCCTGTTGCCGGGTCTAGTACACCAACAGCAGTTCGAATTTTACCATCGGATGAGACTGTTCCTATGACTGTATCTACATGACCTTGGCTCGGATCAATCTTTCTAGTTCTTGGATCGTATTTTGTGGTAATAATGACCAAATGTATTTCTCTTTCAACTGGTTTGGTTTCTTTCTCAACAATGTTAAGCTGTTGTGCTAGAGATGAATCAGTTTTGCCGGTCTTGGGGTCTACGACACCAGATGTTAAGAGCAGGCTTCCAGTCTTGAAACCAACCTTAGTTTCTGGGAGAGCTTGTTTGATTTCTTGTTTGCCTGTTTTAGGATCAACTGTCTCAATTTTTCCAGTCTTAGGGTCAATGATACCGTAGTTGGTGTGGACGCGTCCGTCAGCCGCAATGATACCCCGTGAGGTATCAACGTGGCCGTTAGCGTTATCCAACCTTTTATTTTTGGGATCATATTTGCTGGTAATTATTACAAGCTGCACCTCTCTTCCTGGCACTGATGCGAAAGTGTCCTTAGGTTTCTCAACTACGCTTATCTGTTGTCCTAGTTCAGGGTCCACATGGCCAGTTTGAGGGTCAACAACTCCTGCAGTCAACACAAGGTTGCCAGTCTTAGGATCAACTGTGGCCTTCTTAAGTTCTTGTTTCCCTGTAATAGGATCAGTGTGTAATACGTCTCCAGTTACTGGATCGACGACGCCGAATTCTGTGTGAACTTTGGAATCGGCTCCTATTTTCCCCGGAACTGTTTCTACGTGAGCGCTATCTAGGTCGAGTCTCTTGTTCTTAAGATCGTATTTAGAGGTGACAATGACTAAGTTGACCCATTTGCCTTTAGGCGAGTCCTTGTCAATTACAGTGAATTGCTGAGCAAGAGTTTGATCTGGCTTTCCTGTTTTAGGGTCGATTATACCAGATGTCACGATTAAATCACCAGATTTAGGATCAATTACAGCCTGACGAATTTCATGCTTGCCAGTCTTAGGATCTACCTGATCGATTTTTCCTGTCTTAAGGTCCAAAATACCAAAGTTTGTATGGATTCTTCCATCAGGGGCGAGAATACCCTTTGAGGTCTCTACGTATCCATTAGGGTTATCTAATTTCTTGGCTCTCAGATCGTATTTACTTGTAATGACGACCAACTGGACTTCTTTTCCAGGTACTGTAGCAAATTTATCCTTAGGTTGGTCAACTACACTGATTTGTTGTCCCAACGAGGGGTCTACATGTCCCGTTTGTGGATCAACCACTGAAGATGTAAGAAGTAAATTGCCGGTCTTTGGATCCACGGTAGCCCTTTTAATCTCATCTTTACCAGTGACAGGGTGTTTAACAATGATAGTACCGGTGGTTGGGTCCACAACACCAAATTCGGTATGTACTTTATCATCAGATCCAAGTTTGCCCGGAATAGATTCAACGTGTGCATCGGAAAGGTCAAGTTTTTTAGATTTAGGATCATATTTCGTTGTTATGATAACTAAGTTGACATATTTCTCGGGGAATCCTTTAGCGGCATCTCTGTCAATGATTGCAATATGTTGCGCCAGAGTTGAGTCAGTCTTTCCAGTTTTCGGGTCAGTAACACCAGAGGAAATAATAAGATGACCAGTTTTGGGATCTGCGACTGCTTGCTTGATATCCTGTTTCCCCGACTTAGGATCAACATATTCAATTTTGCCTGTTTTCGGGTCAATAACACCGAAATTGGAATGAATACGTCCGTCTGCTGCAAGGACGCCTCTTGACGTTTCGACATGTCCGTTGGAATTATCCAACTTCTTATACTTTGAATCGTATTTGCTCGTAATCACTACGAGTTGTACTTCTTTTCCTTGCATTGGAGAGAATTTGTCTTTAGGTTTCTCTACAACAGTGATCTGTTGTCCCAAACTGGAATCGACTTGGCCAGTATGAGGATCAACAACTCCTGAAGTCAAGAGCATGTTTCCAGTCTTCGGATCAATGGTAGCTTTCTTTGTAACCTGTTTACTAGTTGTCGCGTCTGTGACTATAATATCTCCTGTAGTTGGATCTACTGTAATTTTATCTGCGTATACCTTGTCATCACTTCCTATTTTACCTGGAACGCTGTCTACATGAGCATTTGAGAGGTCCAACTTCTTGTTCTTGGGATCGTATTTGGAAGTTATAATAACTAAATTGACAAATCTCTCTAGTATTCCTTTGGGTGCGTCTCTATCAACAACTGTAAGCTGTTGAGCAAGAGAAGAATCACTCTTTCCGGTTTTAGGGTCAATGACACCTGATGTTAGAATAAAACTACCGGTCTTAGCGTCGATGTTAGCTTGTTTCGAATCACGCTTCCCAGTTTTAGGGTCCGTAAAGTAAACCTTTCCTGTATCGGGCTCTAGCACACCAAAGTTGGAATGTACTTTAGCGTCCTTATCGCTAATGATGCCATGGGATACTTCAATGAATCCGTTAGGATTATCCAGCTTTTTAGTTTTGGAATCGTATTTGCCAGTGATTGCTACGATTTGGACCTCTTTTCCGGGAAGTGCCGCGAAGGTATCTGTTGGTTTATCAACAATACTGTACTGCTGCCCGAGTGTAGTGTCTAATTGACCTGTTCTAGGATCAATGACTCCGGATAGAAGAAGTATATTCCCAGTCTTAGGATCAACTTGAGCAGTTTTGATTTCTTGTTTTCCGGTTTTGGGATCTGAAACCTGTATTTCACCTGTTCGGGGATCAATAACGCCGTATTCGCTGTAAATTTTACCATCGGTGCCACTTAGTACACCCTTTACAGAATCTACATGCGCAAACGTTGGCTCCAACTTCTTATTCTTTAGATCGTATTTGCTTGTCACGATCACCAATCTGACTTCTCTATTAGCTTTAGTGGCATCCTTCTCAACAACGCTGAACTGTTGACCAAGAGAGGTGTCAACTTTGCCAGATTTGGGTTCGAGAACTCCAGTAGTGACCAAAAGATTTCCAGTTTTCTGATCGACGTAAGCTTGTTTAGGATCCTGTTTGCCTGTCTTAGGATCGATATAATCAATCTTTCCTGCTCTGGGGTCAATGATGCCGTAGTTGGAAGTCACGTTGCCATCAGGCCCAACCACTGCTCTTGATACATCGACATGACCATGTGATGCGTCAAGTTTCTTATGTTTGCCATCGTATTTGCCAGTAATAACAACTAAATCAACTTCTCTACCAGGCTTGGCCCCAACTTTATCTGCAGCTTTTTCTACAAAGCAGTATTGTTGGGCCAATGTTGGATCAAGTTTGCCAGTTTTGGGATCAATCACTCCAGTTGTGAACAGGATATGTCCAGATTTCGAGTCGACGTGTCCATTCTTGGTCTCTTGTTTACCGGTCGCTGGGTCTGTGTAATTAACTTGTCCGGATTTTGTGTTAATTATCTCCTTATCTGTTTGAATCTTTCCGGTAGCTTTATTTAGTGTACCTTTAGCAACAAGGATTGTACCATTTGCGTCGTCGAGTTTTTTAGACTTGGCATTGTAACGACCAGTTATAATGACGACTTCTACTTCTTTATCTGATTTGGCTGCAGCGAGCGGTACAGCGAGAGCTGCTGATACAGGTGCCTCGTGATGTGCTCTTTCTGAGTCGAGCAGCGCAAGGGTTGGATCAATTACATTCTTCGCTTGTTCCTTCAAAGCAGCCGACTGTACGTAATCTATTCCTGGCGTCTTGAGTTTGCTAGGATCTTCTGGTGTCTTGCGCTTCTCAGCACTTGCAGCGACCTTTTTGTCTTCTCCTGGAGCATAGTTAAACGCAAGCCCTGCCTTTCTCGTGGTTGGGCTTTGTGTGTCGTCTGCGTTCCTCTGTTTCCCATCAGCAATCGGTTCTTTCTCATAACTGAAAGCGCCCTGAATGAAGGGTTTAGTGCGCGACGGACTTTGTTCCGTGTCGGTGTACTCGTATGGTTTGGTGAAGCTAGGCTTATCCGCAGTCTTGGCGGGACTCTTATCGACGGAGCTATCGAGGTTTGAACTGTCGTTGGACGTGTCGAGAGCGGCGACTTTAACTTTTGGCTCTTTGGATTTTTTGTCTTTTGGCGATTTATCCGGTTTGGGCGACTTTTCTTTAGACGATTTATCGGACTTGGGCGACTTCTCTCTGGGCGATTTGTCTTTTCTACTACCGAACAGGCCGAAACCTCCACTCTATTCGAGGATAGGGAATGGAACGAGAAAAAATAAAATAAAATAATTGTACAAAATTATATCAAAAGGGCGTGTTAAGTACAAGTGGTAATACTTATACTTAAACACACAGCGAATCAAAACATAAATATTGCTGTTGCATCCATGCATTGCTCTACAGTTTGCCAGCTAACATTCATTATATTTACAAAGTGATCGAACAGTCAATAAACGTTACAAAATCATTATGCATTGGCATTTCAATATTCATCATAGATATTATAAAAAATACGAATATTCAATAATATAAGAGTAGAGAGAGAAGATACAAATAAAGAGTAATATCCTCACGCCTTTCCACAGGGATTCCCAGAAGGGGTAGGCAGAGTGCACTTTCCGCCTAAGATACATTTAGGTGCCAACATGACAGAGACAACGTTACTCAAGCACGAACACACATACATCTTAGAATTGCTTCTCAGTAAATACTGTACTTAAGTTCAATTAAAACTCATTAGTACAGTCGGGATTCGAATTTGCGATCTTTTTGTCGCAGGCAACATATCCTTAATTGACGGCCTTGGGGGGGCGCCACTGTCGAATATCACATAAGTTAACAAAACATGTATTGACAGTTCGAACCAATGTCGTATAATACAATATACTACTAGAAACATCGCATTATCGATACAATACTGTGCCGGCCATACAATACTGCCTTACACTAAAGTGTGTTCAATATATATTTGTTTATATGCAAAGTACGTACCCTGGATTTCTTGGGTGTGGTCTCCGCGTTGTTAGTGATGCCGGGGTCGCTGGTCGTATCGGTGCCTAGAAATATGAGAAAAAATACTTATACTTTTGAGTATTGAGTGAGTCTGTGGTTGAAGCAAATTTTGTCATTTCCGACGCGAGTCTGTGCTGAGAAATCTTTTTATATTTGATTGTCGACATGCATACCGTTTTCAGCAGGTTTCCGTTGTTCAGCCACTTTCTTGTCGTCCTTCTTATCGGGCGGGGCAGTCGGCATCACCTTCACAGCTCCGGGCGGTGGCTTCTGAACGTCAAAAATATGTTTCATAATATATTTGATAATATATAGGAGATCCCATTTGTGAACTCGAATCTAAACACGAAATCTCAGGAACTATAAGGCCGATTGACTTGAAGTCAGTCGGCCGTATAGTAGTCAGCTAAGAACGGATTTTATGAAACCCAACTTTTTTTTACTTTTACCCGGGCGCAGCTGGGCGGGTCAACTAGTATTTGATATTTTTACTACACCCATCATTCGATCTATACGGGGGAACGGGCATAGAACAAGTTTTTAGTCATTATAAATACATAATTTAAGTACAAGTTAGACCCTGATTCCGATACCGATGGTCACCTATAATTGATATTAAGTTTATATGCTGTAACTTTAGAAAGTGATTAAATTAAAAATAGTACAAGGAAAAAATATACTACTAAATACAGATGACACTAATGCATATACAGTGAGCTAAAGTAATAACGAAGCTACTAAAAACTACCACATAGACTTACTGAATTGTCACAATAAATATATTCAAAATCTCTATCTGCAGTAGGTAAAAGGAATCCGATGAAAACGACATCAAATGCATATTTTACATCAGATACGAATCCAAATAATCATTCAACTATACTCGCTCACTCACTCACACACTCACTAAGAAATAGCACTACCACTCAAAAATAAACAGAATACAAAACAGAATCAACAGGACGCAATAAAAAAAAATACAAAACCTTCTTACCGCACATTATAAGTGAGCTGAATTCAGCAACGTATAAATTCGTACGCATAAACGAAAACAAAATGGAAACGACAAAAACCCGACAAATAAAATGTAACTCAAAATCGTGTCTTATAAGGTTGAATATGTGGTGCACCTTATCGTATCTGTCGGCGAGGTACTCCCCCTCGAGGGAGCTGGCGGACGAGGCGCTGGCCGCGCCGCCCGACACGCGCCGCAGCTGCCGCGTGCAAGGGCGGAAACACGTCACTAACATCTCACTACTACGGAACCAAGCTCTCCAACCCAATTATCACCCCCATAAAATAACTACAAATCAACCTCTGAGAATTTCACCGGAGCAGGTTTCTATCCCCCCCAAAAAAATTACTTCAAATCATCAACCTCTGAGAATTTCTTCCCAAGCGGGGCAGGTTTTCTCCCGATATTTTCCTTCACCGTAAAGCTCGTGGTATATGCACAAAACAGAATTCAACACAATATACTGCAACTAGGTTTAATTTTGAAGTTTTATAGCACGCTACGTCCTCGCAAAACACATACCGATTAGAATCTTCTCACAACTTATCAAGCCGAAAGTTCGATCGACATTCGCCAACGGTTCTCAAGTGGCAATAGAAACAATTTACCTCAAGCAGTGACTTGTGCACTTTTGATTTGTTTAAATTTGGAACTATTTGCATTCGATCAAAATACGATTCAAGATATACCATGCCTGCTGATTATAATTAAACACTGTCAAACTACCGGTGATGACGTTGTCAGCACATTGCCACCCCCTCATCTAAGGTATTTGGCAAACTTCATTAATGAGCGTGTGAGATGACCAACAAAACTGTTGTATAAGAGTTAAGGCTGTCGGGGAAACAGAATTTTTATTTTAGAATTTTGTAGATAAACGCAAAAACTATCCGAAATGTTAATAACGTCTACGATGACACTAATAATGTAATGTTTCCCCGATAGCATATCAACTATGACATAGTAAAATCAACAGAAACCAAACACATGCCCAACTAACGAGTGAATGAAGTACGAACGCAAACTAATCAAGTTCAATAATAATAATAACAGCAAAAGGGCTTAGTTAGTAATCAAAGATGACAATATATACTGTGAGTTTAGTGTATAACAATCGATGTACGCTGCGCTGCAATTGGCCCGCCCCAAACAATTGTCGACCAATCGGAGCGCCGAACGCGTGTACGTTTTATATTATAAAAACTCAATATTCTGAAGATTATATCTACCTAAATTGTAACTTAAAGCAGATCCACTTTTTTATGTATCCACGCTTATTTAAATATTCAATGTATCTCACCCTTACAATGACTGATAATAAAGATAACTGACATAGTTTACGCCTTCCCACAAGGAGCCCCACCCCGAGGGCAAACGAAAACTGCACATGTTTTCCTTTACCGTATTATTTTTTCATATTATACGATTTAGATAATAATTTATATTGCCAAAAATATGGTGACAATACACCTGAAGGAAAGCGTAAACATCTGTAATGTGTTTATGTTTATCTCAAGTCAGTTCCCTCGTGGTATACCTAGAAGCCAGTACATTAATGCAAACAGTTTGCCGAGCTCTTGGCTTGAGGAATTTAATACAGCACACTAATTTCTAAGCAAAAAGTTATAAAAATAAGCAATTAATATACATCACAATTTAAATATACAATTAGCAGTTTCGTCAGTGTTTAAGAATGCAGTTAATTTTTCTTATACACACACACAAGAGCCTGTAAACTTATATACCTATACAATAATTCAAAATACGTTAACAATGATAATATAAATGATATTGACATTGAGAGCCGTGGTGGCCGAGTGGTCCGAGCAGTTGCCTGCGACGCAAAGGTCGCAAGTTCGAATCCCGACTGTACCAATGAGTTTTTCTAAAAACTTAAGTACAGTGATTAGTCACACCACGAGCTTTACGGTGAAGGAAAACATCGAGAGGAAACCTGCATACGTCTGAGAAGAAATTCAAAGGCGTATGTATAGTCGTGCTTGAGTAACGGCGATGGACTCGCCATCTGTCACGTTGGCACCTAATATACCTCTGGCGGAAAGTGGGTGTGTGGGTATTACCTATACACCTCTGCCTACCCCTTCGGGGACCCTTGTGGGAAGGCGTGAGGACATTGAGGCATTGTGCGGTCGAGTACCATATCGTAACATGTAAAATGATGACAGTCGCCCAATTATTTTGTCAACTAGGGGGACCAAGACTGTTATCATACAGAAACGGTAAGGGTATGGTGTAGGTAATTATTGTTGATACTAGGCTGTAACGGTCGGACAGATTGGTCTCTACGATAGAGACCAATCCAGAAGCAGAGTTTGTTTGTTTGAACGAAGTAATTTCAGGAGCAAACTGCGCTAGATAGCCCGTTTATTGAAGGAGAATATATAATATCACGCGACTACCCCATGAGAGCCTAGAAATAAACACATATATAATTTAAAAAAAACACGTAATTTTTTTACGATAAATTAATACCCTGCCTTACTGAAAGATGTATTTTTTTCTGACTAAGCTGCCTCTTGAAGGGTACAAATGTCTTACAAACAACAGTTTTATTATTTTAAAATTAACATAACTATTGCCATGACAATCAGATTTGGGGCTGCCCTCAACAAAACCCATCCCAACATAATGCGTAGTCAAATATGTAACTTGACTTGATCCTTAATAATATTATACAACCAGCACATGTCATAATGTATAGATATACACCATGCAGTTATAAATTAATAGGAGAGAAGGTAAATAAAAAGAAATACCTTATCCTTTATGGTGGTGGGTCTTGGCGCGGGCTGGGGCGGCATGGTGTGGCGTTTGGCTGCTTCGGGCATGCTCTCATCCTTGTCTCCCGCCAGGGCTGGAAGGAGGGAAGACCTTTGCATATTATTTTGTGATAAACTGAAAACATTTTATAAAGCGGAACTCCTAGTCAAAAATAACCGACGCACGAGCAGTACTTAAACTAAAGAAGGTAAAACTCATGGGTACAGTGGAGGTTCGAAATTGCAATCTTTATATTGCAGACGAACTCCTATCTACCCGAAGCAATCGGCCACCATGGCTTATCCTAAATAGAAGATTTAGAACAGTCCCCGGGTGAACGAGCTTCTTCAAAAGTATGCATTCACCATTAGTTCCAACCAGGCAAGATAAGTTTGTAACCTCGTTTGTGTCGGCAACTCACGAAAGATTTTGTAGCAAGCGTCCATATGCGGCGGTAACCGCTTACCACAACGCGGTCCGCATGTCTACCACCTCAGTAATAAAAAAGCGCTCACACAATAATGTTGTGTTTAAAGCAAACCCAATACGAGCAACAAGGTTTGCTAATCATCAAAATTCTTACTTGTATTTGGATCCAGGCGTTAAATAGGTCTATTATAGGTACAGTCAACATTCCCCCAGCGCGTGCTAATATGCCAACATAAACACTCTAAGATTTATCGTCACACCATACATATATTAAAAGTTTGTTCAGAAAAGTTACTGTTCAAATTTTTGTAAAGCACAGACAGTACCTAGATTTAAGTTTATGAAATTGTACTGTAGAAGACACTATACTAACTTTTTCACAGCCAATTATATTATTCCTGTTTCTTTGGGGGCGTCCTTAAATTACGTGAGATGTTTAAGGGGGGGAGGGGGTCGAGTTAAATCTCATCTAATCTTACGTTGGAGAGAGGGGGGGTCGAGTCAAATATCACGCAATTATTTTTCTGATTTAACAAAAAAATAACTATTTTGGTCCATTTAATCCAGATTGAACATGCGTAAGATTTAATCTTATAATTAAACTCTCAGCAATATTGATTACTAGTCTTAGCTAGTCGTAAATAAAAGCACGAAGCAATTTTTTTTTCTTTCCAACTCGTTACGTAAGAAACCCACATTTTGAAAAATCTCACGTGAGATTGGGGGATGGGGGAGGGGGTTGAATAAAATCTCACGATATCTCACCAGGGGGGAGGGAGGGATAGATAATTTAAAAATACACCTCACGTAATTTATGGACGCCCCCTTTCTCATATATTTTCCCACTCCCACATTCAGTTAGAATATATTATGGATGCTAACGTGACAGATGGCGATGTGTGTGTGATGTCCATCGCCGTTACTTGATCAGGAATCAAGCCTTTGAATTTATTCTCAAATGTAAGCAGGTTTCCTCTCGATGTTTTCCTTAACCGTAAAGCTCGTGGTGTGACTAATCACTGTACTTAAGTTCGGAAACACTCATTGGTACAGTCGGGAATCGAACATGCAATATCTTTGTTGCAGGCAACGGCTAAACCGCTCGGCCACCACGGCTCATCATGTTTCATATACGTATTATTCGCACTATACTGATAGCAAATAAGAACATCACCCGTCCGATAGTAAGCGTAAGAATTTTAGGATTTAGCTTCGAAATAGCTTCAATAATTTAAACCATCCCTTCATCTCTCCGACATGCTGACATACAGAATAAATAAACATATCTCCCTATAATCCCACACAGATTGGCCTAGTCCCAAGGAAAACTTGTACTATAGGAAATGGACGACAACATATATACACATATGTGCATATGGATATATAATATCCTCACGCCTTCCCACAAGGGTCCCCGAAGGGGTAGGCAGAGGTGTATAGGTAAAACCCACACACCCACTTTCCGCCAGAGGTATAATAGGTGCCAACGTGACAGATGGCGAGTCCATCGCCGTTACTCCAGCACGACTATACATACGCCTTTGAATTTCTTCTCAGACGTATGCAGGTTTCCTTTGAAGATAAAGAAGTTTGGCTCTAGTTCCTTCTGCGCATGCGGCTTCCTTGGTAGCTCATAAACGGCACAAATTTGTGGATGTCTCTAACTATTCTGAATCTTTTTCTTTTCTCAATTCGGGTTTTTTTTTATACAATAATAATTTTACTTTTTTTTTTATTATTTTAATTTATTCCATATCTTGACCAGAATTAGTTACAGTACTGATGCCAATATTTGTGTCACTTGTTTAATTTGTCTAATTTGTGAATGTAAGAACATTGTAGGCTTTGTTGATTATTGATCTTGCTAACATTGTTATAATTATCTTGTTTTATGTATGCTTTGTATAGTAAGCAACGACCTATTGTCGGGCCTACGTTGTTCCCCCATACTTGGGTACTATTGCTGTAACGAAAAAAAAATATTGTATATGCCTAATGATCTGAAAAGAGTAACCATGGAGTTTCTTGCCGGTTCTTCTCCATGGAAGCGACCAACCCGAACCGTGCTTCTTTTTCGACGTTTTATAAGTGCCCACCTGGGCCTATGTGAAATAAAAAGATTTTGATTTGATTTGATTTGATTCCTCTCGATGTTTTCCTTCACCGTTCAGCTCGTGGTGTGACTAATCACTTATTAAGCATATGGATATATACTTAGAAATAACATCCCAGACTAAAGTATATCACACAAATATAGCAAGATTCAAGCCGTAGCGGCATCGCAAAACGGATATCATTCTATCATAATCTAGAGAGGCTGGCGCTCCATACTCTCTGCCTCTCTAACTAAATAACAAATGACCAAACTCGTTTGATAGTGAATAAATGCCTCATATTATACACTATTGAACGACATTTGACATATATTCCTAAATGTACACATTTTTCTGTTAATCCTTACAAAACATAAACTTGCAAGGTGTTTCGATTTTTCTTATGAGAAGTATTTAAAAACATACACTTAATTTTTCTTCATTAATAAAAAATAATATAAGCCGTGGTGGCCGAGTGGTTCGAGCAGTTGCGAATCGAATCCCGACTGTACCAATGAGTTTTTCTGAACTTAAGTACAGTGATTAGTCACACCACGAGCTTAACGGTGAAGGAAAACATCGAAAGGAAACCTGCATACGTCTAAGAAGAAATTCAAAAGGCGTATGTATAGACGTGCTTGAGTAACGGCGATGGACTCGCCATCTGTCACGTTGGCACCTAATATACCTCTGGCGGAAAGTGGGTGTGTGGGTATTACCTATACACCTCTGCCTATCCCTTCGGGGACCCTTGTGGGAAGGCGTGAGGATATTTTATATACAATTATATTTTAAATATTTTTATTATTATATTATAATAAATAATAAATATACATACGGGACGCACAGGTGGGGTTCCAACAATCCTTGAACACCATTATAACCACAACAACACAATATTTTTGTACCACAGCACAGCACAAGACACTCCTTTAAGGATATCCAACACGAAATATACTTTAATACCAACGATTATATATTGGACTAGATAAGATCCTAAATTTGTATATGAGATCCAGAAAAAATTTGAAATTATATGATAAATTGGACTACATAGACCAAACGCCGGGTATGTACTGAATCAGCAGAGAGCTAAGCATTGTATATACGGCAGCGATGACGCTGTGAGAATAGTGTATTAATATCGCCTACTTCATATTGGACGGTGCGCATCGCAATGAGACACGAATGAGATAACATGCCTAGTAAATGAACTACGAATGTGGATGAAGCGAAAGAGATCTGTTAGACTTGACAGAACACGCGCTCTACTCTCTCTTCCTACCCCGTGAGTTCGCCGGCGTGATGATATATCGCGCATGACCATCGTCGTGGCAACATAATTTGCTAATGATGGTAAAAGATAACACTGTTTACACACCGCTGCTCTTCGGGGAAGGCGTGAATATACAATAAGATAAGTAATGCATGTCTTGTCTGAACCTTTGGAGGTCTGTTCTGTAGTAATACATAAATACTTATAAATACATGATTTCAATAAATTTGTATTCATATAAAAATTAAATATAATGGATGATGAAATAGAGAACTGGCGCTCTATACTCTCTGCCTACCCCGTTGGAGGCTTGGCGTGATGATATGTATGTATGTAAATATAATGAAAATGCATGAGTAGAGCCTAGGGAAAATTACATACATCCTCTACAAGGGAAGCAACTTATTGCCATCGATTTGATCTAGGTAGTTGGAACAGCATCTTATCTCACTAACAAATTAATGCAGTTCCTTATTATTTTGGTACACTATTCATGACCGAATAGCCACATGACTCAATAATACATCCAGAGATGTCATCACCCATTCACACATCGGCCAGTGCTAGGTATTAGTCAGTGTAGTCATGATGCATGAGCCCGTCCCCGCGGGCTGGCAAAGTGACAATTGGTCTAGCTATGAATCACCATTATTGGCGCTAAATTGTGCATCTATATGACTTATCAAGGTCGTTTCTTTATCAAGTATGACAACATGTCTTATTTGCTAACGATGCGAGATACTCGGCTAGGAAAATACACTTAATTGAAAGCTTTATTTATACAAACATTTGTCAATACATACTGACTATGCCTCTTGGCTTCGCACGCGTTGCATTAATATATAATACATAATATATATCCTCACGCCTTCCCACAAGGGTCCCCGAAGGGGTAGGCAGAGGTGTATAGGTAATACCCACACACCCACTTTCCGCCAGAGGTATATTAGGTGCCAACGTGACAGATGGCGAGTCCATCGCCGTTACTCCAGCACGACTATACATACGTCTTTGAATTTCTTCTCAGACGTATGCAGGTTTCCTCTCGATGTTTTCCTTCACCGTAAAGCTCGTGGTGTGACTAATCACTGTACTTAAGTTCAGAAACACTCATTGGTACAGTCGGGATTCGAACTTGCGACCCTTGCGTCGCAGGCAACTGCTCGAACCACTCGGCCACCGCGGCTATATTAATATACAGGTTGTTTCAGAAATTGTGTATTTCTCTAACTGTACACACTCACTTCACACCCAGATATTTTAGGTGCCAACGGGACAGATGACGCCTTTAAATTGATTCTCAGACATTTATCCTCTCGATGTTTTCGTTCAATGTAAAGCGCGCTGTGTGATTAATCACTGTACTGAAATTTTAGCTCAGAAAACCTCATTAGTACAGTCGGGATTAGAACTTGCAACGGATCACTCGGCCACTACGACTTGGTGATGTTTATGCAAATATGTCAAAGGAATCCAACTCGCAACCAGTCACATACACACCGTCTGACAAATCACTATACGTAACAGGTATAGAGATAAACTCTTTCTTATGTATATCGTGGTTGACTACCCGACTACATGTGTGTGTGTGTGTGTGTTCAGCATATATGCGTCCACTGCTGGACATATGCCTCTTGCATGGATTTCCAAGCTGATCTTGATGCGGCGATCCTACTCCAGGTCGGCCCTGCCGTCTTTTTAATGTCGTCCGACCATCTGGCTTGCGGTCTTATATGCGGTCAATATACATATTCAATATCTTCAACCCGAATCACACACAGAGTGAAAGTGGACCAATAACTTTTTACCCAAACTACTAGCAAAAACTACCTTTGATGTTCCACTCTTTGGATAATATAAGGGTGTGCAAACAATATGAACAATTTGTAAACACAAACAACCCATTTTTTGTGATATACAGACCGGCTGGCGGCAGTGCACCAAAAATATGGAGAAAGCTGAAGTGAGTCACTAGGCATTGTATTTGTGAATCAAGAGTGAGCTGCGGGCGGAGGTATTGGAGAGGTGTAGAGACAACACAGCTAAATAAGAATATATCTTCACCGGTAGGGGTGAAGACAAAACTTTGTGAAAATTGTATTTTATGTTTTTAATCATTTATCCACGACACGGATACCTGTCCTTCGATTTAACGCGAACTAGCGAGACACGGCTAGTATTAACATAAAATGATAAATTACTTGGAATTTTAAGCGTTGTGTCTGCTCGTGGTGTTGTGTTTACAAACACTCGAGTTCAAAGTGCAAATTCAGTTACACACAAACTCAAGAGCATTTAAATCTGAACCTTATTGACATAGGATACCCATTATGATGACATGAACCCAACGCTCGTGACTGTAAGTGTCTCACAACATATAAGGTTCAAATTCATATAAATAACAATTGGTTAGGTGATACGAGTGAATTTTAAAAGATATTTTCATCGGTTAACTTAATACTCCAGTGATTTGGTAGTGCTATAAAATGAATTATAGAGTAGTAATTTATAAGAGGACGATAAATAAGCTAAAACGCCATATGGTGCAGAAGTCAGACCTTCTGCTGCTTCTGGTGCGAAACTTGAGGTAGCGATTCGATCATCACCTATCAATTAAAGTAGTACGTTCAGCTTTATTCGGAGCTAGTTCAATTTGTGTGGAATTGCCTATCTTTATAAGTACAATGTGTCTTGTTGTCCAATTTCCGTAGTAAAAAAAATACCTAGTCCTAAAAACCTAAACCTTTAGAATTGTCTACTTTCGTTTATTTAAATGTTCCAAAGTTTATAATGATATATTTAATATATACCCTGCCCTGCAGTAACAGCAATACATTTTTATAGCTATTTTTCTGAGTAAAAATTCGCTTGCAGTGTACCGTCGCTTCGCTATGAGTGTAGCACGTCCCCAACGCTTGCAGAGATTGTGAGTATGTGATAAGCGATATAAATATAAACACGGCGACATCGCGGCGATGGCGAGGGGTTTTCTCTGAAAGCGCGCGAGATCTATTTATGTGACTAGCACTGAGCGAAACTACGATGTTTATTGCGCCTGCCGATTGTAAAGTCATTTCCACAAATATTTGTTTATTCACTGGTTTTTCTTTGAACGTAAACGAATAATAGTTGGAATTTTCGGTTGTCTGTTTAAACATCTCAAACTAAACTATTCGTGTAAATCTCGCAGCACCTATGAACACGAGAATTGTTTCAGAAGTATTTTCAATATTTTCTTTTGACGATTATAGCGCACAGACGAATGATTAAGTACATTTTCAGATTGTTGATCTATTAGAATTGCTCAAGATAGAAAAAATATCTTTCAGTGTAAGTAACGGATTTTTAGTTCTTCGAACCCTCAGCGTGGACACGATATAGATAATGGCGCCGTCGGATTGGGATATTCTTTAAGGTACAGATACAAATTACGAAAATTTAAATATAGAACGAATGATTGGGCCCTGCCTTCAGCAGCTCCACCGCTTAGCACTTCCCCCTCCCCTGGGTAGGTTCGATGTGTGATGTTAGCGAGTGGTGGAGTGGTGGAGTGGTGGGTGAGACGTACCGTCCATGCTCCTGGAGGCCAGCTTGCGGTTGGAGAGCGTGCGCGAGAAGCGCGGCGGCGCGCGCTGCGGCGGCGCGGCGCGGGACTCGTAGTGCGTGCGCCCGCTGTAGCGGAAGCGGGAGCCCAGCCGCGGGAACAGCGTGCTCTTGGCGGCCGGCGCCGGGGACATCAGCCTGCACACCACGCGGCACGTCACGCCAAGTCACGCCACGTCACGCCACGTCACGTCACGCGACACTCTGAGTTCATTTCCTTGGTCTTTCGATACCAAATTCAATTCCCAAATCATACATACGTACATAACATCGCGCAGAGTTCCTAACCGGGTAGGCAGAGAGTATAGAGCGCCAGTTCTCTCTAGATTTACATACCTCTTTCGCTTCGTCCACATTCATGAGTCTCTTCATACATGCTCGTCGGTTTCGAGTACTCTTAACGTTCCCGTCCTTGAGCGGCCGATCGATCCCAAATCCCAAGTATCAATAACAATATATCCTCACGCCTTACCAGAAGGGTCCCCGAAGGGGTACGCAGAGGTGTATCAGTAGTACATACCCACTTTAACGTGATAAACTATGAACATATCCATAGATAATACAGCTTTGCATATATCCTACCTGAAGAAGGTGTGGTGTTCGACGCAAGTCTTCCACAGTTTCTTGGCGGCGCGATGGTTGGCCAGTTTGAAGCCGACCGTGGACTCGAACTGCTCGAACTCGCCCGGCCTCAGCTTCACGTAGAAGTTGTGCCGCTTGTAGCTGATCTTCAAGATCTTCGGCCAGGCGAAGCGGTTGATGCGCAGTCTACACACATATAACATATATTATTAGGAAACTACTTGACCTGTTCAAATACGCTTCCATGAAAAAAAAATCTGGAACACGATCGCAGTGCCTCCTTTCAGGTCCAAAATGAGGTCAATATTTTAAGTAAGGCCTCTAGCAATATATCAGTGAGAACTGCCTTGCCATCAGTCTTAAAACTGAATATTTGGTAGACCCAGACGGTGACTTGCGAAAACACGAGTTGATGCCTAGGAAGCAAAGGGGGGCAAAGAGTATCTATCATCTTAATATATATAAATTACGTGTCACGTTGTTTGTCCGCGATGGGCTCCTAAACTACTTAACCGATTTCAATCAAATTTGCACCCCGTGTGCAGTTTGATCCAACATAAAAGATAGGATAGCTTTCATCACAATTGGACCCGATAGGTCGATCGTGCTGCTCGCGCTGCGATCGTGTTTCAGGAAATTTAACTTTTTCACCCGGGCGAAGCTGGGCGGGACAGCTAGTTATTATATATTTTTCGATTAAAGTTTTGTTTGAAAATAAAAACACTGACTTCTCCCGATGCACGAGCAGCCCCGAGGAGCAGACGCCGAGCGTGATGTCGACGTTCTCCGAGTCCTTGGCGGGGTGCAGGTCCACGCCGTACATGGCCAGCTTCTTGGCGTTCTCCAGGTAGTTCAGCTCCGCCTCCGCCGGGGTCTGCCCTCTACACGACACACACCGTCATTTATGGCATTTGAAAAAGGTTAACAACTACAACTTGCAAGTGACTATTATTTCAATATTATTAGCCGTGGGAGGGTGTGAGCCGTGGGAGCAGTGGGAGCAGTGGGAGGGTGGGAGCAGTGGGAGCAGTGGGAGGGTGGGAGCAGTGGGAGGGTGGGGGCAGTGGGAGCAGTGGGAGCAGTGGAAGGGTGGGAGCAGTGGGAGGGTGGGGGCAGTGGGAGCAGTGGGAGGGTGGGAGCAGTGGGAGGGTGGGAGCAGTGGGAGGGTGGGAGCAGTGGGAGGGTGGGGGCAGTGGGAGCAGTGGGAGCAGTGAGGGCAGTGGGAGCAGTCGGATGCAGCGATGTACCTGTGCGTCTTGTGCAGCTCGAGCACCTTCTCCTCGAGGTCGGGCGCGCAGGCGGCGGGCGGCGCCAGCTTGAGCTGCTTGCAGAGGCCGGCGCCCTCCTCACTGGGCTCGTAGTCGCCCAGCTCCGACTGCAGCAGGTAGCTAGCCAGCAGCGCGTGCGTCACGTTCGAGCACGGCAGCCGCCCTGCACACACACACACACACACACACATAGACATTATTCTTCTTTTTTATACAAGAGTGGCAAACAAGCATACGGCCCACCCGATGGAAAACGGTTACCGCAGCCTATTTACGCTTACCGAAGTATCACTTGCGCGCTGCCACTCTGTGTTCGGAGAGTAATACTGTGTTGGCATCAATCCATCCCCCCTCCCCAAGAAGCTCATTACTAGAAACCTTATTCACAATGTACGAACACAACACAATAAATAATGTTATTTGGCTACGGCCTTCTATAAGGTGGAGGTCCTGCCCCAGTCGGGCAGCTCCAAATTTGAACGGGAAATCCGTTATGCTCTACCTCTCTTATTTATAAAAAAAATGCAGCTCATAGGAAATAACAGATTTCAGGCCTAGCAGCGTTGACGGAACAGTTACCGTACCTTCGAGTAAGTCCCTGCGCACCGCCAGCACCAGCTGGTACCGAGTCAACTCCTCCAGTAGCTGCGCCGGCTCCGGGGGGTAGAACTTCACTGCGAACTTCACTATCCACGGATCGTCTGGGAAAGCACCAACAAGTTACAAATGAGATAGCTTCGACAATGAGCTCCAAAAGGGTACACCTAGGAATATTATATTTAGTTGCGATAGCACGTCTTCGAACTTCTTCTCGGTCGTTTACACTTATCCTCACAATGTATTCCTGCATCTCAACTCCCGATCTATCAATTCACGTGCCTTATAAGCTTATAATAAAGAAATAGGCACCCACAGTATTGCAATTCATAAATATGATTAATGCTCCAGTCCCTTTACACATAACCTAACACCCACTACACAACTACACCTAACATTAAACTATAGATATAAAGCTTCCTCTTGAATCACTCTATATATTGATGGAAGCCGCATTAAAATCAGTTGCGTTGGCAAAGAAGATGAAAGACAAAAATAACAAGCATGTAGTTTTAAAAGTTTGACATTAAAGCTTATTCGACAGCAGATGTTTACGTTTGAGCATTTTGGAGACACGTTTGTCGAGGTCTATCCAGACGCGCGGGTCGCCGCGGTCCTCGTACAGCAGCCCGAAGTAGTCCTTCTCCACCAGGTTCATGGTGTCGCACACCTTGTTCAGCAACTCGTGGCCGCGGATCTTCCTCTGCAATTGGAACATTCACATAAGTTGTAGTGTTTTGTATCTCACCTAAGATTTATGTAAATTAAATAATTTATTGCCCATAATTTGGTTAGTTGCATAATTAAAAGTGATGTTAAAATGTACTTGTTGATTGAATCTCGCGATCGGCTACATAATGCGAATATAGGCATGCGAATTATCCAGAAGGTAGGTAGTTACATATGTATTATAGATACGAGAAGCCCTTAACTAACTACAACTACAATGCAATATTATTTAAAACAAACAATAAGTACAAGTTAAAATTATCTATAAAATATTTTTAATAAGCAACCAAATCAAAATTATAGTTTCTTTTATTATCACTAACAATAATACCGTAGCATATCGCAAATCACCGCGACATACGAACACTTTTAGTTGAGCGCATAAATTAGCCTAACAAGGTTCGCATGTATGAGGAGACTGATGCATGTGGACGAAACGAAAGAGGTATTAAGAGGTAAGACTTTATCGATAACTACATCGTTACAGGGGATTTTAATTCTAAAATAAGGTCAAAAACCTTTTTTATTACTCCCCTACATTGTGGCCTATCCCGTAATTAAGCATTGGTCTCATTTTTTTAGGCACACTGTATAGATTTCTAGATGGTACTCACATCGCACTCTAGCTCCATGTTGGATCCATCGAGCAGCTCGACCTTGACCCGGGCGAGGTTGGACGAGGCCCGGCGGCGCGGGGACGCGTCCTTGGCCTTCGCCTTCTCGTCCTTGCCATCCTTGGCAGCCTCCGGCATCTTGCCGCCCGACCTTCAGCACCTGCCAACGACAAACGGAACGTTACACACAAATACATACTCTTCTTGATATGACTGTAACCAATGAGAAGGAATGTCATCATTTTGCTAACACTTATGTACCTATGTATATTCTCTAAATGGAAAGCCGTGGTGGTCGAGTGGTTCGAGTAGTTGTCTGCAACACAAAGATTGCAAGTTCGAATCCCGTCTGTATCAATGAGTTTTTTCCGAACTTACGAAAAAACTCATAGTAAATTAAATTTACCTATCACGCCAAAACGACTGAACGGAATCGGATGAAATTTGACACTGATATAGATTATTATACATTACCACATAGGATATGTTTTAGACCATGAAAGAGCGAGGCACAGCAATGTAAGTACGTATATTGCAAAACATACGGACGGAAGACACAATGGCGTATAAATCAGCTGGTACCGTCAGTGTACTACAGCCGCCGTGGGAACCACCCGCGCGTGTATCCAACTTTACTTCGGAGTATTGTTTAGTGTCTGATGGTCGTCATGTACTTACTCACAAACAATTACTTCACGATCGACTAGACGAGTCCGGCTTCACCCGCGAAAAAAAATTATTTTTCGGTAATAATTTTTCTGGTAAAAACATACCCTCCTTACTAATTGAGCTAATAATCCATCTCTGTACTAAATGTCATCCCATTCCGTTCAGTAATTTTTGCATGAAAGAGGAACAACATCCTCAACTGTTAGATTGCTAACATTAGTAAAGTAAATTTTAAACATATTTATAAAAGACTAGCTGTCCCGCCCAGCTTCGCTCGGGTGAAAAAGTTAAATTGCCCGTAACACGATCGCAGCGCCACCTATTGGGTCCAATTGTAAATCTAAACCATTCTCGAATCAAGCTTAAGACACACAGAAACACACAGAAATCTTCGCCCGGGTAAAAAGGTAAAATTCTTGAAACTCGATCGCAGCGCCACCTATCGGGTCCAATTTAATATAGCCTATGTTACTCGGGGATAATGTAGCTTTCCAAAGGTGAAAGAATTTTTGAAATCGGTCCAGTAGTTTCGGAGCCTATTCATTACAAACAAACAAATCTTTCCTCTTTATAATATTAGTATAGAAAACATATTTCCTTCACCGTAAGGAAACCTACATACGTCTGAGAAGCAATTCAAAGGCGTATGGTACTGTCACGTTGGCAGCTTAAATATATCTCTGGCGGAAAATGGGTCTGTGGGTACTACCTAAGTACCTATACACCTCTGCCTACCCCTTTGGGGACCTTTCTGGGAAGGCGTGAGGATATATATACAGATTTTAAAATATTAAATTTACGGGCCTACCGGTATCGGGATCAGGGTCCAAGGTACCGCCGGGTAAGGACCCAGAGAAAGAAACCTCCACTCAATACTCTCGAGCCGAAACTATTTGAAATTAGGCCGTTATGACTATCGGCACAATGAATCTGTATTTTTTAATACTGAGTACAGTATATATCCTCACGCCTTCCCACAAGGGTCCCCGAAGGGGTAGGCAGAGGTGTATAGGTAACACCCACTTTCCGCCAGAGGTATATTAGGTGCCAACGTGACAGATGGCGAGTCCATCGCCGTTACTCAAGCACGACTATACATACGCCTTTGAATTTCTTCTCAGACGTATGCAGGTTTCCTCTCGATGTTTTCCTTCACCGTAAAACTCGTGGTGTGACTAATCACTGTACTTAAGTTCAGAAAATGAGTACAGTAATGTCACCAATATAGCATGAGCGAAGTTAAAGAGCTCACAAGCCTTTACTAGAGCAGGCATAGATGGATTCCTTTCAGTGGTCAGAAATAGAAGGTCACTTAATGGCTGGTTCATTCGATGAGTGACGAGCGTGGTCAATTGGTTGATTGAGGCCGCGGCCTACGGGCGCTAGGGTCCTTGCATTGACAATGGACCAAGGAACATAATACTATATAACATACTAGTTGTCCCGCCCAGCATCGTTGCAATCAGGTTTTGAACCCATATCAACATTTTGATCAACACTTTGCGGATGACTCGAACAACGTTATATGATTAAATATGATTAAATATGATTTACTAGCTGTATGTCTATTCGTGATAAGCCCAAAAACTACTGAACATGTGGTATTACCAATATACAGTGATCCATGACTAAAGTTAATAATAATAATAACTATTATTATTACTAAAGTTTAGGTGTTGAAATGTGCCGATGCGACTACTCTAGTGCGCGTGCGCAGCCGGAGCGGAGGGTCCCTACTGCTCAATATACTGCACGAGTGTTTCGATGTTACCATAAAGCAATAGACTTACAACTGTGGTCTGTTAGACCCAAATAGAGCGTAGTAAAGGTAATGTGTTCATCAACATGAATTTTGTATGTATAACATCATTGAACAGACAAAACCGCCACTTCGGCCTGGCGACTTGGCCGCGAGCCAGATTGAATTACCGACGCTTGATTTACGCCATGTTATGTTTGATGGATGAGTTTATTACACCTAACAGAGTAAGCACCTAGGCGATTCGGGAAGAGCACTAAAATGGAATACTACTCGTAACACAGATCGTCACACTCGTTCTCTGCCAAGGACTTTACACTTGCTGTCCCGCCCAGCTTCGCTTGGGTGAAAAACTAAAGCGCCAGCGCCATCTACCGAGTTCAATTAAATTTACACACATAAATTACATCCAAATGGGTCCAGATCTTTAGGAATAGTATGGTGAGAAACACACGAACTATATATTTTATTTTTATTTTGTTTATTAAGAGAACCAACAGCTTCATTAATATACATAAGAAACCTTAAATAATTGTTTAGATTACAATGCCAGTTATAGGTTATCCTACAGTATACAAACAGCCTCGTGTAGTATTTTATGGATGCCAACGGAGTGCTTATGACTATATATATATATATATATATATATATATATATGTGATTGTATATTATATGTCATAAAATAATATGTGTGCAAGGTTTACTAGGGTCGCGAATATATATTAAGATGAATAATAATATTCATTACGATTTAAGCACTTGTTGCTTCCTACGGTTGCACCCAAATGGGATTGGTGGGTAGATTTTCGATTCAATCTGAAATACTTCAAATTGATATCGTGGACCCTGTCAACATTTTTACCACCAGATAGCAAACGAATAAACTGCTTGATTGTAAGAAGCTGTTCTTGAAGAACTCCATGATGTTATCTGTAGAGAAAGCTTCAATATCGATTTGTAAATAATGTTTTTAGGAAGTGCAACTATGTATTAGTGTACAGTACACACTGTATTATATTACGTCTCTAGTGTGGACTTGAATGGAACAATGCTCAGGTACGTGGGAATTAATTGCATACAATTCATCCTTTGAATGAGCACGAAAGATACAATAATACAGACGAGACGAGAGAGAGAGGTAGGTTCCCGTTCGAATTTGGAGCTGCCCGAAAGGGCAGGACCTCCACCTTATAGAAGTCCCTAGCCAAATAACACAATTTTTTATGCTTTATCCGGCGCAATTAAGGGTTATTGTCCCCGCACCCCGCGACTCCCTCAACTAGAATTTGGGGGGCGCGTCTTTGTGGATGGCACTATCTATAGCGAGTAAAAAGGGCTGCGCTAAATGCGCTAAAGATCCTTCAAACGTATACAAGTCGGTCGAAAGCACGAGGAAGCCAAATTTCGCATTTTGTTACGTACCTGGAGCAAGTCTCGTGTTGGCCAAACTTTTCACAGCGCGAGCGGTGGTAATTATGCTAAAGCTGTTTTTATTGAGATTGTATATATTAGCCGTGGTGGCCGAGAGGTTCGAGCAGTTGCCTGCGACGCAAAGGTCGCAAGTTCGAATCCCGACTGTACCAATGAGTTTTTCTGAACTTAAGTACAGTGATTAGTCACACCACGAGCTTTACGGTGAAGGAAAACATCGTGAGGAAACCTGCATACGTCTGAGAAGAAATTCAAAGGCGTATGTATAGTCGTGCTTGAGTAACGGCGATGGACTCGCCATCTGTCACGTTGGCACCTAATATACCTCTGGCGGAAAGTGGGTGTGTGGGTATTACCCATACACCTCTGCCTACCCCTTCGGGGACCCTTGTGGGAGGGCGTGAGGATATTTATTTTATTTATTTATTTATGTTTTTATTGAGATTCCGAGCGGTCTGAGCTCATGTTCTTGATATATGCTCTAATTTTTAAAGAAAAACGTAATTATTTCGGCTATTATTATAAAATACTATCTATATATATATATATATATACCACGGCTCTATATATATATATATATAGAGCCGTGGTGAACGAGTGATTAGAGTAGTTGCCTGCAACACAAAGATTCCAATTCGAAATTCGAATCCCGACTGTACCAATGAGTTTTTCTGAACTTAAGTAGTGATTCGCCACACCGACATCTTTACGGTGAAGCAAAACATCGGGAGGAAACCTGCATACGTGTAAGAAATTCAAAGGCATATGTAACTATAGTCTTGCTAGAAACAGCGATGGACTCTCCACCTGTTGCGTTAGCCCCTAAAATAAGTCTCTGGCGGAAAGTGGGTGTGTGTATACTACCTACAACCCTCTGCCTACTCCTTGGGAGACTCTCGTGGGAAGGTGTGTAGATACAAATAATTTACTTGTTAAGTATTGGTATATGACAATCATTACCTTGGGCAAATCTACGCCCATTAATCTGTTGAGGTCATGACAAAACGGTATCAACCCTATTTTAATCCGGCTAATAATCCATCTCGGTGCCAAATTTCATCCAATTCCGTTCAGTAGTCGTTGTGTGAGAGACAAGCAAACATCCTTACAAACTTTCACACTTATAATATTATTAAGATCCAGCGCCAATATCAGTGAAACCCTATCCATCAACTCCCGTCCCCCCGTGATCTGGCGGCGCCTCGGCCAATTGTCAGTGCAACTAAATGTAATTGTAATTGACCCATTGGCTGCCCCATTAGCATGTCGTCTATGGCCGGCGTGTGACGTCATCGCATTGTGTCTGGTCAGGGCCGGGCGACATAGCAGGCTATTACGACACCAAGGACAAGTCAATGTTGGTGACTATGTAAAGGCTAATACGTAATCGAAGAATTTGTTATCTATCTTTGTATATATAATTGTTTTTAATATAAAAAATCTTTGTATATAAAAAAGTTGAGATGCGATCTCTTCGAAAAATGTGCGGAGTAACGATATTAGATCGAATCCGCAATGAAGAGATTCGCAAATCAACTGGCGTGAATGAGGGCGTGATTGTAAAGATGAAGATAGGCACGTTACGTTGGTTTGGACACATAGAAAGGATAAATGAAGAAAGATTGACGAAACAGATATACAAAGCAGAAGTGTGTGCAGGAAGAGGCAGAGGAAGGCCACGTTACAACTACCTGGATCAAATCGATCGGACGCTCAAGGACGGGAACGTTAAGAGTACTCGAAACCGACGAGCATGTATGAAGACACTGATGAATGTGGACGAAGCGAAAGAGGTATGTAAGTCTAGAGAGAACTGGCGATATAATATATCTCTTTCCATAGCATAAATGCAAGCGCAATAAAGTTCCAGGTTGTGACTACAGTTTCTTGGGCAATTATCACATTTAACAAATACATTTTGTGCCGCAGGCAACTCGAACTACTCGGCCATAGGTACTATAAATAATACTATCAAGTAAGTGCGCCGCGAATTGAAAAGCTTGAGAACCTTTGCCTTAGCCAATGCACATAACATCTGTGACAGCGGTCACATAAATCAAATACTCTATGAGACATTAACGCGACCAGATGCGTACGTCTGATTTATGGCAGTTACACTAGGTCACTAGTGACAATGATGTTATTTTACATACATATTTTTTATACCACATAGGTGGCAAACAAGCATGCGGTCCGCCTGATGGTAAGCATATTACATTATCATCAAGTCGAGTCCCTCACGGGGCAGGAGCAGGGAGTGCAGCAGGTCCTTCCAAACTAACAAACCTCTTTCGCTTCATCTACAAACATCAGTATCTTCCACCTATTACTCTTAAACGTAGATTAAAGCTTCTGACGGTGGTTTAAGTTGGCGAGTCCGTATAGTTATGGGATAGGAATCGTTAATAATATAAATGCTTATAATAACACACTAGTAGTGTGTTATTCAAACATCGAACTGCAGGCCGTCTGGTCTAGTGGTTAGAGCTCCTGACTGCAACACCCGAGGTCGCGGGTTCGAATCCTGCAGAGGGCAGATATTTGTGTGATGAGCACGAGTATTTGTACCTTAGTCTTGGATGTCCTATGTATTTACGTATATATCTATCTATATATCGTTGTCTAGTTACCATAATACAAGCTTTGATTAATTAGGGACAAAGTCAATTTGTGTGGAACTGTACCAATGTATTTATTATTTATTTATTTATAATACTTATACTTAATACTACTTCACCAGGAACGAGACAGTGTCTACAACCGTATGAGGCAAGACATTTCATGTAAGCCGGATGTGAGATGCTGTATTTTTAGCCAACGATCGACCCAACCACCAGACAGACGGTCGTCTGTAGTGCAAAATTAATGGGTCTGACAAATATTATTTGCGCTTATTGATTTATAAATACATACATATATCCGTATAACATAGTAACTGATGGCAAGGAATAAGCTTACCTGAGAAATTTCCTTACTGTTAAAGAAAGTACTTTCTATCAAATGAAAATGTATTAGAAAGTATTTTGAAAAAAAAAGTGCCAAAAACAAGAGAAAAAAAGTTATAATATCTTTAAAAAAAACTTTCAAAAAAATACATACATACATACATATCATCACGCCAAGTCCCTAACGGGGTAGGCAGAGAGTATAGAGCGCCAGTTCTCTCTAGACTTACATACCTCTTTCGCCTCGTCCACATTCATCAGTCTCTTCATACATGCTCGTCGGTTTCGAGTACTCTTAACGTTCCCGTCCTTGAGAGTCCGATCTATTTGATCCAGGTCGTCGTCTTCGTCTCAGACTTTCATGTGTGAGCTTAATAAAATTATTGGTTGCGCTTGTGCGTTTAATGTAACAATTGGGCGATTAGTTGGCTACGTGTTCGACGAGATCACCGGCGTTGAATAAGTACTACACGAAGTTATATGGTATAGATAGTGCCATCCACGAATACTCGCCCCACTATTATCCCTTATGTAAGTGTGCAACCTCCCACTAAGGTTTGAATATTGTCGGTACACACTGATTACCTATGAGTGCACACGCACACGTACAATTACGGCTCATGCTCCCCGCATCCCACGACCCCCTAGACGACTAGAAATTGGTGTGGAACGTCTTCGTGGATGGCACTATTTATATCGGTTGTAATCTTACAATGGAGATATTTATCATCACGCCTTGCCCCAAGGGTAAAGGATAATCATAGATGTGTCGACACTTTCTTTTCACCAGAGAAATATCATGGTGTGATTGAATAATCACTACAGTTAAGTTGAGACGAACTCTGTTACAGCCGGGGATCGAACTTGCAATGTTTGCATTGCAAGAGACTACTCGAACCCATCGGCCACAACGGCTCTGGGCAATGGTATAATTATTTGATGATGATACAATAGCCTATGGCCTTACACTCAACACCCTTGTTCAATAAACAGGCTATCTAATGAAAAAAAAAATCACTTAATTAGTTCCTGAGATTAGCGTGTTCAACCAAACAAACTGGTGACCACAAGTAATAGATGACTAGAAAAAATAAACAGTGGTGAAAGCTAACGATGATATGGCACTAAACTAAACGCCACACCAGTGCTGGTATTTATTAAATTAACAAGGTGACCCGCAGGGCGCGGCGCAAGTGGTCCACTCATATTGGACCACACCCCAGTCACGCCTGCGTAACTAGGACAGGTATACCACCTTAAAAATGGCATTTATTTTTACGCCTTCCCACAAGGGTCTCCGAAGGGGTAGACAGTGGTGTATAGGTAGAATCCAAACACCCACATTCCATTATGTTTTACGTGCCAACGTATTTATTTATCCGCATCTCTATTCAAGTCACTGATTTTAATAAATTTTCGACCATTCGTTAGTTACAAACAGATTCATCAGACCGCTTTGACCTCTTGCAACACGACCCGTAGTTAGTTTCAAGATACATATATTAGTTTTTGTAACCACCTGTGTATCTTAAGACTAGTTGTGGCCCGCGGTTCCTCTCGCGTATTATTGGTTTCATTGGTAGATATTCTTTCGACATAAATACATGTGTGTTAAGCCAGCTAATAATCTATCTTTGTTTGTCCCAAATTTCTTTTGCGCGATGGATAAACAAACGTCCTCACAGACCTTTGTATTTATAATTTCAGTAGTATGACTGTACTGTACGCAAATAAAATAGCAGGCTGAAATAGAGAAGCCAACACTTCACTCAGAGCCTTCCCGTGGTTTCCTATACGGGATTCCGCATTACAGTCCAATACCTAGCTTTAGCGGCGTGTATACTGTCGCTTTAGCATAACAATAAAAACGCTCATTAAGACCCTGCACACGGTGAACAATGCTGTAACAATCGCATGAGGCATGATTAATGCACCGATTTCCATGCAGGAGTGTGTACATTGCTTCGAGCTTAGTCACTGCCCTGTACAAAAACAATGTCACTCAAAGTGCATACAAGAGAAATTGGGAATTTACTTCAATTAATAGCATAAAAATCTTCTTAATTATATATATCCTCACGCCTTCCCACAAGGGTCCCCGAAGGGGTAGGCAGAGGTGTATAGGTAATACCCACACACCCACTTTCCGCCAGAGGTATATTAGGAGCCGAGATGGCGAGATGGCGAGTCCATCGCCGTTACTCAAGCACGACTATACATACGCCTTTGAATTTCTTCTCTGACGTATGCAGGTTTCCTCTCGTTGTTTTCCTTCACCGTAAAGCTCGTGGTGTGACTAATCACTGTACTTAAGTTCAGAAAAACTCATTGGTACACACGGGATTCGAACTTGCGACCTTTGCATCGCAGGCAACTGCTCGAACCACTCGGCTACCACGGTTCTTAATTAAGTATTTAATATATCCTCTTCGGTTATTACAAAATATAATAAGCTAACGCTAAGAAACACTTTGATTTACATACATACATACATATCATCAAGCCAAGATCCTTACGATATAGCTATAGGGGTTCCGTACACTTAACGTTCCCATGCTTGAGCGTCCGATCGACTTGATCTAGGTAGTTGGAACGTGGACTACCTCTGTCTGTTCTTCATCACACTTTCGCTTTGTATATCTGTTTCGTCAATCTTTCTTCACTAACCCTTTCCATATGTCCAAACCAACGTTACATGCCTTTCTTCATCTAAACTTTGATTTTAAAAATATTTCTATCAAGTACTATAGCGGCCGCTGATGAGTACCAAATTTAAATCTGAAATTTGATTTTCAAAATCAATTTTTCAGGCTTGAGCACCGGTGAACCAAGACTACAATTCCTAAACCTAATTTCACCGATATATTTTTTTATAGTAGAGTCCATTTCTCAGCCATGTAAGTCAAACACCAGTGTTAATAAATAACGTGGTATCTCAAGAACAAAGTATACCCTCCAGGCCGCACAATGAGAGCTATCAATAAGCTTAAATCCACGGACAAACCGGTCGAGGAGCTATCACCGAGACCGGTCAAGCAAGAGTTATTACCATTATTGTATCTAGCCTCGGAACGGTACATTTAATTCGACCAATATAATTATGTGTTCAGAGCGTAACTTTAACCTATACAGATATAACATCACGCCGAGTCCCTATCGGGGTAGGCAGGTAGGCAGATCGGCAGTTCTCTCTAGACTTATCACTGATTTCGAACACTCTTAACGTAAAGAGGTAAAAGAGAGGTAGGGCGAATTTGGAGCTGCCCGACTGGGACAGGACCTCCACCTTATAGAAATCCGTAGCCAAATAACACAATTATTTGTGTTGTGTTCTTACGCGGTGAATAAGGTTACCAGTAATGAGCTCTTTTGGGAGGGGGAGGATTGTTATATTGTGTTGGCAGCAGAGGGATTAGTCCCATAATGCTGCCAACACAGTATAACTCTCCAAACACAGAGTGGCAACGCGCAAGGGATACTTCGTTATTGTATGCGTAAATAGGCTGCAGTAACCGTTTTCCATCGGGTGGGCCGTATGCTTGTTTGCCACTCTTGTTGTATGTATAAAAAAAAAAGTCCACCTTTGGGTGTCCGATCGATTTGATCTAGATAGTTGAGACGTGGTCTTCCTCTGTCTCTTCTTCCACATACTTTCGCATTATTATATATATATTCCGCCAATCTCTCTTCACTTATTCTTTATGTCCAAACCAATGTATCCATGGTGTCTCATATCGCGTAAGAGAAAATGAGGTCAACAAACTTTACGTAACAAGATTGATAATCGTGAGTGCTCCTTTGTAGTAAATATAGAGACAATCTACAATTAATGGTATGTAATTGACTTATTATATATAATTGTTCGTTAAAAACGCTAGCAATGCATTGATAAAAGTCGAATGAATATATCGTACGATTGGCTGGGACAGCGATTTAAGCCAATCCGACGTGCCAAATATTTTGACAAAAAGGACATTTACCTTCCTCCGTGCTATTCTTTAAAAAACTATAATCAAGTATTGTGAAGCGATTTAAAATAAACTTTGGGCTTCACACGATACAAGCTATAATCCAAAAACGTATGAACATAAGCCTTTAACATTTGAATGTTCTTTCAATAAACACGATCTTGCTCCCGTAGCATTTATTCTATCAAATTGGGGAGAACCGGTTCGAAAACTGCTTAAGATTACACGTGCGCCACGTGCAATATAAGAATGTAATGTGCATTCAAATTGATTTCGAAAAACGACGCAGTATTTTATATACTAGAAGACTTATATAACAGAACATCTAAGGCAGTTCAAAGACCACCCTTTGACCATAACAAAGCCCAAAGAACACACATAACTGAAATGAAAAAACCCTTCCTTATTGAAATCCTCCACGTTGTGACTAGTGTATCACACTGAAGGGTTACCAACAATTTTTGAGAAATGAGAAATCACAGTACATATTTAAGTAGGAAACAAAGCATATTGATCAAAATAGGGGTTTTTCCATAATCTAAGGATTCAATATAACTTAAAACTATATAATTACTTCAGTAATTGTTCAAATTAATGTTTCGTTTTAAGTATCTCAGTAAAGTTTGGAAATAAAATAATTTCAAATATTGCACTAAATATGTATATCTGCACGCTTTCCCACAAGTGTTCCTGAAAGGGTATGCAGAGGTGTGTAGGTAGTACCTACCGCCGCCAGATATATATTTTAGATGCCAACGTGACAGATGGCGCTTCCATCGAAAAAGTATATTTATAAAAAAAAACACTAATATTATGGACTCGCCATCTGTCACGTTAGCACCTTATATACCTCTGGCGGAAAGTGGGTGTGTGGGTATTACCTTTACACCTCTGCCTACCCCTTCGGGGACACTTGTGTGAAAGCCGTGAGGATATTATTATTTTTCTTTATTTGAAATACATCTTATAGATTACATTTTTAAATATATATATTATATATATAAAAACATATTTAAAAATATAAAATATAGGGGCCCGCCGGTATCGGGATCAGGGTCCAAGGAACCGGTGGTTAGGGTCCCAGAGAAAGAAATCTCCTCACAATACGTGCCGTTTCGAGCAGTACTGCTTTCTGCATCAGGCACTTGATCCAACCGTCTAACGAGAGCCTCTTGAGGTGTTGGTCGAGGCTCTGCCATTAGGCCATTGGTCGTTATTACTATCGGCACATAATGATTAATAATAATAATAATAAATTTATTTCACCAAACAGTTACACAAAATAATTATTATGCTAAGGTAAGTAGAATTAGCTAGTCGGTTTCCGAATGGAATGAGAAAGCATTTGCAACTGCTGACATTGCTAGGCATATGATTGCAGAGTCCACATCCCACATGCTGACAATCTCGTGAGCCAAGTCCAAATATTTTATTTGTTTGTCTTTTTCCGCTTTCACGAGATTCCCATCATGCGGGACAGTAATATCCACAATATTATTTTATTATTATTACACTAATATTATTACAATAAACATTTGACACAGAGCTAAATTATTAGCTAGAGTAACACATAGGATGTTTTATTCCAGATAAAATTCAAATCACATTTTACGCGGGTGAAACCGACGGACACAAAAAGGTTACTTTACTAAAAAGTGTTGTTGAAAAGTTGGCAACCCTACCTGACTCTCTTCTAAATTTGTGAGGGTGCTTGCAATTTTGTCTGTCAGGCCACCGTGGGGTCGTATTCGCGGTTAAATAGTGTCTATGGTACTTCGAGAGCGGGGTCGACGACCCGAGTGACGTCACGCGCGACACGGCTAACTGTACGAGGCCCTCTTTACTACGCGCGTAAAAAGCCTATCGGCCGGTAATAATGTTTACGTCGCGCACACGTATGGGGTTATCGGGGCTCTACATCGGGTGTCGTTATTACTAACTTGAGCTACTTATCTGTAACTTGTTATTGTATGTAATGTACCTGCAATAGCTACAAACTTAGCTGTAACTTCTAGTAAATAATAAGCCCATTTAATAAAGTAAATAAGGCACCTTATAATACCCGAGTAAGCCACTTGAGTCAGAATGTTTATTAGAGTCACAGATAAACTATATTTACCGCCCATAGTTGTCATAAAACTAATCACCGGTGAAATATTTATGCTTTAACATCACACACGGCGATTCATCACCGTTTCTAAAGCTCGACTTTACATGTGTCTTTGAATTCCTTCTGAAACGTACACAGGTTACCTATAGGCTTGCTTTCACCGCAAAGCTCGTGGTGTGATTACAATGTGATGATGAGAGTGTGATCAGTCTAAGTTCAGGAAAAACTCAATAGAAGAGACGGGTTTTGAACTTGCAATTTCTGCATGCGACAACGTAAACCACTCGGCCACCATAGATCCTATTTACGTTAGATTGATTAACGCTTTTAAAGGCTTATAAATATATAAACAGTGTTGACGTGATTATTGGAAGGCAAATGAACTGAACTGAATACGGGGCATGGCGTGCCCTTACTATTTGCTCGAAAAATCATTACACAATAATGCTAGAAGAAAAGTGACAGTGACTTTCAGAAGAGAAGAGACGAAAAGATAAAAGTGTGCCTGAATGCAATAAGTACTTCAGGTGATATCTTAAACACTTTATATAATGTGATCCAGCTTTAATTATTTATTTATTTATTTATATATTAAGATGCCATCGTGACAGATGTCGACGTTCATCAAACGACAACTAAACTAATATTTTATTGAAGTCTATATAGGGAAGATTGGATTTTTTGTTTGTTTGTTGAAGAAAGGTTTTGAACCATTTGAAGTATAATAATTATCCTCACGCCTTCCCACACGGTTCCCCGAAGGGGTAGGCAGAGGTGTATAGGTAGTAGGTACCCACACACCCACTTCCCGCCAGAGATATATTTTAGGTGACGAGACCGATGGCGAGTCCATCACCGTAACTCAAGCACGACTATACATACGCCTTTTAATTGCTCCTCAGACGTATGCAGCTTTCCTTCACTGAAAAGCTCGTGGTGTGACTAATCCGTGTACTTAATATAAATAATAATTAACTCATTGGTACAGTTGGGATCCGAACTTGCGATCTTTGTGTCGCAGGCGTATAGGTATCGAACTACTCGAACCACTCGGCCACCACGGCTATTTATAAGTTACCAATACTCAAATAAAACCTATTTGGTTTCAAATAAGAGGCTTTCACGGCGCGTACAGTAACACACAGTGTCAATACAACAAGAACGTGACAAACATACAAACGTTACCAATCAAGGAGAGTGAGAGAGATAGAGAGCAGGTACATATACCCGAGTTTGGAAAAATTGCCACGTCGATGACAAAAAAAAAGAATACTAATTATTTTAACGTTAGGAGTACTCGAAACCGACGAGCATGTATGAAGAGACTGATGAATGTGAACGAAGCGAATGAGGTATGTAAGTCTAGAGAGAACTGGCGCTCTATACCCTCTGCCTACCCCGTTAGGGACTTGGCGTGATGATATGTATGTAATACAAATTATTTCCGCTGACACGAAAAATAAACTGTCAAACAAATCAATTTGTTTGTCTCTGCCGCTCTCCTCGGCCTTCTCTAGCCCGTCAGGGACTCTGTGGTGTGGTGATTGAGTAACAGACATCAACAAACTTTCACTTATATAATATTAGTAAGATAGGTATCCGATAGGTTATATATATAACATACGATTCATGCGATATTACTCGTTGAAAGACAGACAAATGGCGGGTATTTATTAATAGGGTCACGTTGGCAACTCTTGTAGTCGTCAGCGGAAGAAGCGGCTCTCCTTCTAACGAAACAGCGTGAATACTGTGTAGCAGACTCCATTCTTTCTTTTCTCCATTTATTTATCATCATAAGTAATTTCTTAATGCACTCACAATTATTCATTATTCCTATGAATCACACAAATGGTAGGGGTGTTGGCTTCGCGCCAGCGGCAATGACTTGGGAATCAATTACCTGGGTTCAACGCCTCTTTATCACCTGTTGTGCCTAGTATTCTAGGTCTAGGAAGTATACTGTGTAGATGTGTTGTTAATTGTGACGTCAGCTCGTGGAGTGGGGGCGAGAAGCATTCAAATGGGATTAAGGGATTATGTAGCGGGTCCACGGCAAGTTAGCCTTAATAACTTGAGCTTAAAGGTTCAGTGTACGTGTCAGATACTAAGTGCTATGCATTGGTTAAAATTTCGACGGTATCGACGCCTGTCTTACATCGAACCAGTATTATTAAATTGGTTTTAAACAATACAGTTTGCAGATCTACTTTTACGGAATGTATTCGTTAATACACATATTATACAATGAGTACCTGGATGACCGAGCTTAGCTCGGTAAATATAATATAAAATATTATTTCGTACGAATTACATACTTATGAAATATTAATAATATTTTTTAATCTTACCAACATAATAAAGAAAAAAGATGAACTTGTTATTTAAATAAAAAATCACGTGTGCAATTAGTTTAAGTTTAGTCAATAAAATATTTATTGAAAAAAGTAGGTATTAACTTTTTTACAGTTGTGGTTGTCACTAATGTATCATGGTATACTTCACCTAACATTTAGTGTTTATTTCATGTTAAGAAACGAAAAAGGTATGCCAATTTAAAGAATCATCTATCTAAACATATAATAAAAATGTAACGGATCCCTGTCTGTGCATGGAAGATGTATAAGAAAAAAATATGATTGGGACCTTTATCAACGCAAACAGCACCCAAAACACGGATTGTTAGAATGTTTGTCTGTGCGTTTGTGCTCGCTAACCTCAGAACCGGCTTATAGATGTGGTTTGTAAAACTGTAACGAAATACCATCTGAACATGGTAGATATATGTGAAAAAAATATGATTGGGACTTTGGGACCTTTATCAACGCAAACACACGTTGAGCCGTACGCTGCCGCAAATCTTGTAGACATCGCTCCTGTTGTTCGTCATTTTCAGTAGCTACACGTTGTGCCGTACGCTGCCGCAAATCTTGTAGACATCGCTCCTGTTGTTCGTCATTTTCAGTACCTACACGTTGTGCCGCACGCTGCTGCAAATCTTGTAGACATCGCTCCTGTTGTTCGTCATTTTTAGTAGCTACACTTTGTGATGCACGCTGCCACAAATCTTGTAGACGTCGCTTCCGTTGTTCGTAATTTTCAGTAGCTACACGTTGTGAGGTACGCTGCCGCAAATCTTGTAGACATCGCTCCTGTTGTTCGTCATTTTCAGTAGCTACACGTTGTGCCGTTCGCTGCCTCAAATCTTGTAGACATCGCTCCTGTTGTTCGTCATTTTCAGTAGCTACACGTTGTGCCGTACGCTGCCGCAAATCTTGTAGACATCGCTCCTTTTGTTCGTCATTTTCAGTACCTACACGTTGTGCTGCCCGCTGCCGGAAATCTTACAGACGTTGCTCTCGTGGTTCGTAATTTTTAGTAGCTACACGTTGTGCCGCACGCTGCTGCAAATCTTGTAGACATCGCTCCAGTTGTTTGTCATTTTCAGTAGCTACACGTTGTGTCGCACGCTGCCACAAATCTTGTAGACAACGCTCCTGTTGTTCGTCATTTTTAGTAGCTACACTTTGTGATGCACGCTGCCACAAATCTTGTAGACGTCGCTTCCGTTGTTCGTCATTTTCAGTAGCTACACGTTGTGAGGTACGCTGCCGCAAATCTTGTAGACATCGCTCCTGTTGTTCGTCATTTTCAGTAGCTGCACGTTGTGCCGTACGCTGCCTCAAATCTTGTAGACATCGCTCCTGTTGTTCGTCATTTTCAGTAGCTACACGTTGTGCCGTACGCTGCCGCAAATCTTGTAGACGTCGTTCCCGCTGTTCGTAATTTTGCAGAAGCTACACTTTGTGCTGCACGCTGCCGGAAATCATACAGACGTTGCTCTCGATATTCGTAATTTACAAGAGCTACACGTTGTGCCGCACGCTGCCGCAAACCTTATAGACATCGCTCCTGTTGTTCATCATTTTCAGTAGCTACACGTTGTGCCGCACGCTGCCGCAAATCTTGTAGACGTCATTCCCGCTGTTCGTCATTTTCAGTAGCTACACGTTGCGCTGCCCGCTGCCGGAAATCTTACAGACGTTGCTCTCGTGGTTCGTAATTTTTAGTAGCTACACGTTGTGCCGCACGCTGCTGCAAATCTTGTAGACATCGCTCCAGTTGTTTGTCATTTTCAGTAGCTACACGTTGTGTCGCACGCTGCCACAAATCTTGTAGACAACGCTCCTGTTGTTCGTCATTTTTAGTAGCTACACTTTGTGATGCACGCTGCCACAAATCTTGTAGACGTCGCTTCCGTTGTTCGTCATTTTCAGTAGCTACACGTTGTGAGGTACGCTGCCGCAAATCTTGTAGACATCGCTCCTGTTGTTCGTCATTTTCAGTAGCTGCACGTTGTGCCGTACGCTGCCTCAAATCTTGTAGACATCGCTCCTGTTGTTCGTCATTTTCAGTAGCTACACGTTGTGCCGTACGCTGCCGCAAATCTTGTAGACGTCGTTCCCGCTGTTCGTAATTTTGCAGAAGCTACACTTTGTGCTGCACGCTGCCGGAAATCATACAGACGTTGCTCTCGATATTCGTAATTTACAAGAGCTACACGTTGTGCCGCACGCTGCCGCAAACCTTATAGACATCGCTCCTGTTGTTCATCATTTTCAGTAGCTACACGTTGTGCCGCACGCTGCCGCAAATCTTGTAGACGTCATTCCCGCTGTTCGTCATTTTCAGTAGCTACACGTTGCGCTGCACGCTGCCGGAAATCTTACAGACGTTGCTCTCGTTGTTCGTAATTTTCAATAGCTACACATTGTGCCGCACGCTGCCGCAAATCTTGTAGTCGTCGTTCCCGCTGTTCGTCTTCAGCGGCCATAGGCAACCTCTCGTGAACATCTAAATCACAAAACCTTTCTGCTCGTATAATGTTAGTTAGGTATGTAAGTCTAGAGAGAACTGGCGCTCTATACTCTCTGCCTACCCCGTTAGGGACTTGGCGTGATGATATGTATGTATGTATGTATGTATGTTAGTCAAGTTTTGCAAGACTCTTACTTTAGCACTACGTGTGGGACGAGCGGAAAGCTGATTATTTTCATGGTTTTCTTGAAATGAGTCTTGCTTGTCGATCACTATTTTCTTCAAGGTATTCTTGAGACGAGTCGCGGCTGCGTGGATTTAGATTGTGTATAAGCGTTTATTTTTTTCTTCTTTTAGGCATTTTGTCATGTAAGTAAACAATTGATTTTATATATAAAACGTCTACGATAACGTCAAATAACGTCAAACCAAAAACTCATTGGCTTAAAGTTTGTTGCTTAGCAACGCTTTATTATTGCTGTGTCGGTAAAGCAGTGGGGAAATTCATATTCTAATGAAATTGTAGGAGATTTTTATTGCCTAAAAACACAGATATAACTACTTTTTTTTTAAATGAAACCTAGCCATATCGATTTATTGCCCCCGAAATCCCCCCCCTAGCAAATTTCATGAAAATCGTTGGAGCCGTTTCCGAGATTCGGATTATATATACAAGAATTGCTCGTTTAAAGGTATAGGGATAAATGTATGATCCCCGTCGCCTTGAGGTAACATAGTTTTCGAACCCGTAACAACCCGCAACACTACAACCTCCTTTCTCCGGAGATATATTTGAGTGATAGATCCCATCCGTAAACCGGATTTTCCAGACAGCCTCATCTATCGACCGAAATCCCGAGAGGTCAGACGCGCTCGCCCGGATGTATCCGGGTCAGGTGCAATCTCTACTGCCATAATTATAGAGATGCGATGGCGAGCGATTGGTTACAATACAATATATACAAAAAATATATACAAGTTTTGTTATCAGAATTCAAGTGATTCTTGAATTCTACAAGTGCCTCATGCGATTGATCCGCAATTGAGTAAATAAACTGATAGTCAGACCAATGTACTTTTCGGAACGTAAGTACATAAATGATAATATAATATATATATATAATATATATATATAATATAATAATATAATAATAATAATATATAATATATCCTCACGCCTTCCCATAAGGGTCCCCGAAGGGGTAGGCAGAGGTGTATAGGTGATTCCCACACACCCACTTTCCGCCAGAGGTATATTAGGTGCCAACGTGACAGATGGCGAGTCCATCGCCGTTACTCAAGCACGACTATACATACGCTTTTGAATTTCTTCTCAGACGTATGCAGGTTTCCTCTCGATGTTTTCCTTCACCGTTCAGCTCGTGGTGTGACTAATCACTGTACTTAAGTTCAGAAAAACTCATTGGTACAGTCGGGATTCGAACTTGCGACCTTTGCGTCGCAGGCAACTGCTCGAACCACTCGGCCACCACGGCACGTACATAAATGAGTCATTCAATGAGCTTTACGGTGAAGGAAAAGTCGACAGGACACCTGCATACATTCGAGAATTATCTGAGGAACGTCGTGAGTCACCCATCTGTCACATAGTACCCTAAACATCTCAGGCAAAAAGATCCTACTCCTAGTGGGAAGGCGTGAATATAACCATATACACAGCAGAGTTTCCGCGGGGCAGGCAAAGGCTAGCGCCCTAGTTCTTTCTAGACTTACAAACCTTCTTCGTAAAATTATAATAACACATTTTGATAGTTCTACAAGTGGCCTCCTGAGCCTCTTACATGGGAACAAATAGACCATTGAGTGGCGTAATGACGTGCCCAAAGTACAACGATTAACGGTAAAAAGCGTGGGGCGATGCTATTGTAGCAGGAAACATTTGTAATGGTGATATAATTGCCCGCGGTGAAATAATATGGTGATATAAATGGTGATAAAAAGCCGTGGTGGCCGAGTGGTTCGAGCAGTTGCCTGCGACGCAAAGGTTGCAAGTTCGAATCCCGACTGTACCAATGAGTTTTTCTGAACTTAAGTACAGTGATTAGTCACACCACGAGCTTAACGGTGAAGGAAAACATCGAGAGGAAACCTGCATACGTCTGAGAAGAAATTCAAAGGCGTATGTATAGTCGTGCTGGAGTAACGGCGATGGACTCGCCATCTGTCACGTTGGCACCTAATATACCTCTGGCGGAAAGTGGGTGTGTGGGTATTACCTATACACCTCTGCCTACCCCTTCGGGGACCCTTGTGGGAAGGCGTGAGGATATATTATATATTATTTTTATTTTTAAAAGCATTCCGTAGTTCTTTTCACATACACACCACCCTCATCCCATGGTATTAAGTTGTAACCTTCCCCTTTCCCCGCCCCAACAACGGGTGGCCCATTTCATGCTGAATTTATAACGGGCAAATATTTACCTAAGCTCAGAGGGACACCATAAAGGCTACGTTGGGTAAAATGCTACGTTACTAATTCAGGTGTCGAACGATAGCTTTTGTTTTTGAAAAATAATATTGTATGAAGATAATAAATCCTAAACTCTCAAAGCCGTTGTGGACGAGTGGTTCGAGTAGTTGCCTGCGATACATAGATCGCAAGTTAGAATCCCGACTGTACCAATAAGTTTTTCTGAACTAAAGTAGAGTGATTAGTCGCGAGGAAACCTGCATAATACGTCTGAGAAGCAATTCAATGGCGTATGTATAGTCGTGCTTGAGTGGGCACCTAATATATATCTCAGGTAGAAGGTGGATTTATGGGAGGGCGTGAAAGTATTATAAGATAATAAGCTTAGCTGTGCCCTGGTAATCAAACATATCCTATGTGTTATCTAGCTATTAATAATCTCTGTTTAAAAAATCCGATTCAGCGCGAAGTATGAAGAAATGAATGTTATTGAAGCGAAATCGATGACTTCCACCAAACGGCTCGCATCTCATAGTGGAATCAGTATATATCAAATCAGAAAAAAATCCCCAAAGAAGTATGTAAGAGTTTGGAAAGAACTGGAGCTCTGATATATGGCGTGATTATATATATATATGTATGTATGTAGAGTTATAATGTTTTGGTAAACCTCAAATAGTACGCAGAAACAGACCAATAGTCACACAATAAGATTTAAGCAACCTGAATAATTACCCAAGTTTCGAAGAGCTATAAAAGTTGACGATAGAAATGGAATATCCACGCCACCACCCCTGTGTTGTCTGCGGAGGGGTGTATGCCATTCCCCTACGATTTAGTCGGCGTGATTGTTTGTTTAATGGGGCGACGGCATCGATCAAACTTCAAAAGACCACGAGTAAACATTTTATATTGTCCGGAAATATGTGGACTGTAATTCATTGGGGGTCCCACTTTGTAGAGAAAACCTGACGATAAGGCGATTTGGTCGCCTTGAGAAATTTTGATTTGGTTGCATTTGAATCAGGGCCTGCAAAACTTTGTATACATATACATATATACTACTTATAGGCTACAAAAAGTTTGAGAAAAGAGGCAGAGGAAGACCACGTTCCAACTACCTGGATCAAATCGATCGGACGCTCAAGGACGGGAATGTGGACAAGGCGAAAGAGGTATGTAAGTCAAGATAAACCTGGCGCTATAAAGATAAATAAATTAAGAGCCGAATCAATTAAAAAAGCTCATTCTATAATCCTTAAATGTTATTACACCTGCCTTAGATTCCGAGAGATACCAATATTATAAGCCATTACACTGAACAAAGCTCTATAATAATTTTCAAAACCCCATTGCGTGCAGTCCTCCCCTAAAACGACCAATGCAAATCATTGTGATTATATCGGACAGAGAAATTTGTGGACCGTATAGAACTAAATTTTCTTTCATCAAAAATAAATAAATTAAAGCTGCATTAACATGGATAAAAATGCATTAATTCCCCTCTAGAGTACGTTAATATCATAGGAAATCTCCAAGTATACTATCTACAATACGAGCCAATGGTATGGATATTTCCAGAAATATATTTGCATCGCAGGTGTATAAAACCGGTAAGACCATGGTGGCCGAGTGGTTTAAGAATATACTTATCTTACATACATACATATCATCACGCCAAGTCCCTAACGGAGTAGGCAGAGAGTATAGAGCGCCAGTTCTCTCTAGACTTACATACCTCTTTCGCTTCGTCCACATTCATCAGTCTCTTCATACATGCTTGTCGGTTTCGAGTACTCTTAACGTTCCCGTCCTTGAGCGTCCGATCTATTTGATCCAGGTAGTTGGAACGTGGCCTTCCACTGCCTCTTCTTGCACACACTTTTGCTTTGTATATCTGTTTCGTCAATCTTTTCTTATCTTTCTATATTATACAGGTGAAAGTTTGTAAGTTTGGATGTTTGCTGCCTTTTCACGGCTAAACGTGTTGGCGTATACCCAAGACAAGGACATAGAGTACATTTGAATCCCGAAATTCCAGTATATTGCTCTTTCACGGCTTAGCGGCTGAACCGATTCTAGCAGGAAAATACATATGCTTTTTCGAACTCCACGCGGGCGAAGCCGCGGGTGTACATATGATTACGCCGAGTCCTGTACGGGAACAGTATCCACATCCGATTGTGTTGTTTTTTATTGTCTCTCGTAGCGTGCGTTCCGGGAACTTTTGCTACTTAACCGGTCAATGGCGAGACCTAGGCCTCCAGCCAGGCACTTTATTTCTAAGCAACACAGCTAAGGGCACCCCCTGTGGGGTACGAACCTCGGCTTAGGGCGTTGCTGGATCGCGAGCAAGGGAGCTGGGCTGGACTGGTAATTTTATTTAAATATTATTTGGGGGCGGGATTTGCGCGTCAGGCTCGGCGCGGGCCGGCGTTTGCGGCGGGGGTCGGGGGGGAACATTACGGCTTATTCGCGTCGAGCCTCGCCGGCGAGGACGGAACAGTGGTCGGTTTTCCCACATCCGATGAAATGAGATAGCTATATGAGACTGACAGTGCGAAAGCAAGAAGGTGCATAGAGCCTTCGTAGAATTTATTAAAACGCCAATATGGAAAAACTTGTCCTCATTGAATTTGTAGGTAGTACGAACATATGTAGGTAGATACGTCATATATGTATTAACGGAACCAAGTAATTTAACGAATACCATCACGCCATCAACACAAACAAAATTAAAAACATTCGCGGAATTCATTACCATAATTGTACCATCGACTACACGCGAGAGGCCCAGTCGCTTTGTCATATATGTGTACATATGTATAACAGATTGCACATTAAAGAGTATCATCATTATGTCTGTCCTGTGTGATTATCTACCATAGAAATACATATGTAATAGATCCAGAATCACCCTATATATCCCTACAGTATGAATAAATAAATAATAAATAAATAGATACCTGGGACAATTCCACATCACACATATATCTGCCCTCAGCGGGATTCGAACCCGCGACCTCTAACCACTAGACCAGACGGCCGTCGACATACATTATCCATCCTTCACCACTCGCACACCGGAGGGTGTCGTAGGTGTAGGCATATCAGCATGTCCTGCCTGATGGTAAGCGGTAACCTTAGCTTAAAGGAAATTGCAGTACCACAGTCGATAATTTCCTTAATCGACCAGTATCCATTTAGGACGACGTTGATTGAAACAAATGAAGTCTACCACCTACCACATTTGTGACGACTATGTATGGAACGTACTTGGACGTAGGTACTAGTTAGATGGCATGTCAACAATGGTAGTGTCCTTGATGTCACCTTACCTGCAACAAAATGAGATAAACTTAGTTTTTATGTACGAAATCATCAGCTATTGATATACTCGATGTCTAATAAAATTGAATAAATCTCTTCTAGAAGTTGTCGGGTGCTGCAAATCCTCATCCTGAAGAAATAATCCTGAAGATATAAAACAAATAGCTCCAGCCAGACATCAGACATCAGACATCAGACATTAAATGGGGTAGTACTCACTCCGAAACATGGTTTTATGGGTTTGTTTCAGAAACTATTAAAAACATAAAAAATCGTAGTTATATCTACACGTTTAACGGAATGTGTGTACTAACTACTCTGCCTACCCCTTCGAGGAGCATCGTGGGAAGGCAAGAAGACTGACATGGCAACAGACATAGATAATCAGCTGTATTGATAACTCAACATGTTTTATTCTAAAAACATTATCTACCATTTAAATAAAATTGTATGCGAATGAATGAACGAGCAACAGCAAGTACAGTAGCCGGCAATCAACTTGAACCAATGACCTTGCATGCGCAGAACCGAATTTTAGGCGCGTTTGGTGGTGCGGGTCGGGGCGCGACGGCAGGGGCGACCGCGGCGCTCACGCTATTGGTCATTCAGTTGAAGTTTGTGCCCCGCGCCGCTTTCACGCCCCGCTGTCTCGAGAATACACTTGCGTGCATTAAAAAGTGACTCATTAGTAATTACAAAATATTGTTGACATTATTGTTAAGTTTTTTGTTATAATTGTGTTATCGTTTTTATGTTATATTTTATTGTTGTTGAATAATTCATAAATACAATATAAAAGTCGAACCATGCCGAAGAGAAGCAATACTGTGCTAAAGAGACAAGCTAGAAAAATGGTGTACGATGTGTATTGTTTTATGAAAAGTCATGGAAAGACCGATTTGGAAACATTTAAAAATACCGCCGAAGCTACAAAACCTTTCCTAATTTTTCCACTTAATGATATTTATGATATTGAAAATATTTAGTTCACTTTTTAATTCTCTACAGTACGTAAAACAAGAAAACAGAGCACAATTGTGTAAATTATATAATTTGCACTGAATATAAAGTTAACCATTTTTTTTTGCACGTAACTGTACGATGCGCAAACTTTCCCCCATCATGCCAACTCTGGGTCAAGTTGTTTGCCGGCTACTGTATGCAAAATTGAATTAACCATACGACGGTATTTCACTACTCTGTGCAGCTATTTCTTTGGACGTAATGCCGGCACAGCGACAGCCTTGATGTAATCCCCCACTGGCCACGTTTCCTTAATAAGGCGAACCATCTGTTTATTACTACTGTCGCTACGAAGCAATAGATTGAGCATGATAAGATTAGTATTGATGTCTTCAAGACTTCCCACAATGCTTGGAATGCAAAGGACATTCCCTATGTTGTACCTCACAACACACTTTTTTCGACGGAGTTATATCGAAAGGTAAAGGTTGTTTCTCAATACTATACATACGTCTTTGAATTTCATCTGAAGCGTAAGCACAATTTTCTCATGATGATCCTTCACGGTACAGTTCGTGGTGACCTTATTCACTGTACTGAAGCTTCGGAAATCTCATTGACACATTGACAGCTGACTAGGTAAACCAAGTGGCCACCACAGCACTTTCTATAGATAGGTAAATAAGTAGTTCGTCACATTGCTTTTCTAGACCCTACCTATAAACATAGTCAAATTGCTTTAAGAAAATTACAGGGTACTGAACAAATTGCGTACCTACGCTGTGTTTCATTTACGAACGAATCAGAATTTCCAGATTCCTCTGACGACGACACCACTAGAGATCTGAGCAAAAAATGCGATTTTGCCCGGGTGCCATAAAATCCAGGCAATTGAGCAAAATGTCTATGTTGACTCAACTCTCAGGACTACTTCACAGTAATGTTAACGCGTGTCGTGTTTGCCGAGAGAGAGAGCATGTAGCCAGACCGCCTTATGCCATGTTATGGCTTTCTATAGCAGACAAAGCGTCACAAACAAGGGGCCACAGTCTAGACATATCAACGGTACTAGTTGTGCCCGCGACTTCGCGTGGAATTCAACAAAGAAAATATTGTTCAGTTTTTTAAATAAAAGTAACCAAGTTACTCGGTACATCAGCTATCTGTCGGCCAGCAGTCCCGGCAAAATCGGTCCAGCCGTTTCAGAGTTCTCTGAACAAACCGGATCAAACAGACCGAAGGACATTAAACATTTTTAAAAATGATATTTTTATTGTACCGTGTATTCATTTAGTAAAAAGCGGTTATTTCAATATTACAAACAGACACTCCAATGTTATTTATTTGTATAGCCTATACTTAGTAATAGTGTGTTGAAGCAAAGAGGAAAATAGAGAAAATAGGATTATTTTCGACGAATGGAAAGTTGACCGTATCAAATTATTCGTAATACCGTATTCTATCTTCTAACGCCTGCGGTATCACCGAGGTCCATTAATCACTCGCACATTACCGCTGGCTGAGCACCGACCCTTAATTGGGGTCAATAGCCTCCTATCGATAGGTGCGTGCCCGCGACTAGAGTCGATAGAAAATATACTTTGTATTTAAGATAAACTTAAGTTATATGTGGCTAAGAACAGTGTGCTTTTATCCAAAATATAGATAAACCCCTATCGAACATACTTAAGCCCGTCTTTTACATAATATTATGGACTAGCGGTTCGTCCCGGCTTCGCACGGAGGGACGTAATTTTGTTTTTATAAAAGAAAATATAGCCTATGTCACTCAGGGTGAACGTAGCTTTCGAATGCTGAAAGAAAAAAAACAATCAAATTCAAATCGGTCCAGTACTTTTTGAGCCAATTCGATACAAACATACTTACATACAAATCCTTCCTCTTTATAATAGTAAGTATAGATAGACAGAAGTAGAGATTTTATGAAGATATCAAACTATTTAGGTGCCAGACATTCTGTCGCTGGACATTAGTATGTAGTAACTCGGTTGGCAACACAATGTAGCAAGTTACTAGACACAACACTCAATTATTAATGTCCTACTTTGCAAGCATCGTGCAGACACAGTTAAGGTCTAGTCAGGAGAAGATAGCAACGAAACGGCTAGTGTCATTCCGTCGTGAAATAGCTTCATTACTTTTTAAGACGACTCACTATTTTTGAGCCATGTTGGTAAAGTGGTTCGAGTAGTTGCCTGCAACACAAAGATCGCAAGTTCTAATCCTGACTATACCAATGAAATTTTCTAAAACTAAAGTACAGTGATTAGTCACTACTACTAGGCTAGAGCTTTAACTCGAAGGAAAGCATCGAAACGAATATAGTACATACATACGTATCATCACGCCGAGTCCCTATCGGGGTAGGCAGAGAGTATACAGCGCCAGTTCTAATAATGTAGTAATGTTTGAGAAACGGCGGATTGATAGAATATTATCTATATAAGGGTGGCTTACTACACACCTCTGCCTACCTCTTCGGGGGCCCTTGTGCAAAGACGGAAAGATAGCATAGAGCAAGCAGTGTGAAATTAATTATTAATAAACAAACTTACATACTGAAAATAATCGAGTGTTTTAACGAGGATCGATAGCTCTGTAACATAGTTTTGCAATAGATACACAATAACAATCGACCTTATTTCTCTAAAACATCTGGGCCTCTACCATATGCTATTGACATTTTTCAACGTGTTTGAAGAATATATGTGTACATTTCTATTAATCTGTCCTATTCGCTTTTATATACCTACTATATATACTTGACGAGCCCGCGACTTCGTCCGCGAGGAATAGTGACTTTTTGGGCATATTTGTTTGGATATATCCTTTGGTTGATATGGTAAGTGAAGCTTACCACAATATATTTGTGAAAACCACATCTGAAACGGATAAGCAGTTTCTGAGATTAGCGTGCACAAGCGCACAGACAAACATTCTAACAATCATAGTTTTGGGTGCTATTTGCGTTGATAAAGGTCCCAATCATATTTTTTCTCATATATCTTCCATGTACAGACAGCGATCCGTAACATTTTTATTATATGAATTGATTGATTGATGTAAATAACCAGCTGGGCCTCGCAGTTTCTCCCGCGTATTTAATGCCTACATGTATCTTCTAAAATATAATAAATCCTCACGCCTTCCCACAAGGGTCCCCGAAGGTAGGCAGGTAGTAGGAGGGTAGGCAGAGGTGTATAGGTAATACCCACACACCCACTTTCCGCCAGAGGTATATTAGGTGCCAACGTGACAGATGGCGAGTCCATCGCCGTTACTCAAGCACGACTATACATACGCCTTTGAATTTCTTCTCAGACGTATGTAGGTGTCCTCTCGATGTTTTCCTTCACCGTAAAGCTCGTGGTGTGACTATTCACTGTACTTAAGTTCAGAAAAACTCATTGGTACAGTCGGGATTCGAACTTGCGACCTTTGCGTCGACCACTCGGCCACCACGGCTAAAACATATTATGTTTATCCAGCTAATATATCTTTACCAAAATTCAATTCTGTTTAGCCGTCCTGGCGTTTGATTGCATTGAGTAACAAGCATCCTCACAAACTTTCGCATTTGTATTACTTGTATGGCACACGTCACAGTGAGACCTTGTTTGGTTTCATAACAAGTCAAACATTGACTAACGAACATGTAATTCAATATCTAGTGCTGACCACTTAAGTACGTACGCTCTATTAGGGAAGGATCGTATTACTAAACACTTTATAAGCATCTTTATTTACAGATTTAAGTAGGCACTAAAAACATTGCTCTCTGAAGGGTAATAAACCCTTTTCGAAAGAGATAAAGATGCCAAACTGACAGATGGCGCGACTATCGCCGTCTCTCGAGCGATATTTATTTCACATACGATAACGGGTTAAGTCACAATTACGAGACAATACTTTGTAGACTAGAGATTCTTTTTAACAAGCTTTATATCGTCCATCTAAGAGCCATGGTGGCCGAGAGGTTCAAGAAGTAGCCTGCAACGATAATATACACATAATTATATATATACAATGCACATACAATGATTAATCGTGCCACGAGCTTTACGGTGAGGAAAAACATCGAGAGGAAAACTGCATAAGTCTGAGAAGAAATGCAGACTTGTGTAGCCGTGCTTGAGAAGCGGCGATGGACTCATCTGTCGCGTTGGCACCTAAATATATGGCGGACGAAAAAGAGGATCTGTTATTATGCATCGTTATCTTCTCTTTCGGGGCTCCTTATAGTAAGATGTGAAGGTATATATCTGTATATATAGTTCTTGTCAATTCTTCAACTTTCTTTCAAGTTATCTCCATATGACTGCTACGGCATGTTAACTCCACCGCGTTAGCGATGCATTCGGTTTCCTCGATACAGGCTTTGCCTAGTGAGGAAACCAAAAGATATTGTATTTTTAAATAAGTCAGGCTCTCTGCAAGATTGTCAATATATGTTATGTTTAATGTCTTATTATGTTTTTGCAGTAAGTAAATACTTTTTACTTATACTTTTTTACTATTTAAAATAAATACTTGGTCGCAAATCTTACAATTTAACGCTGATAAGATAAAGCAAGGCAAAACGCTTACGTATCGTCACAGATATTTACATTTAGCAGAGTTGCATTTGTTTTACACACGTTGATAATATAGGTCAATAATATATACACATCGTTCTAAATTAAGCTAGGTTTAGGTTATAGTTTATACAAATATATTGAGATCAATAGTTCACGACCCCGATATCCGGTGATGTCACCAGATGACACATGACATTCACTCATACATTGTCGTTTATCTTCTAAACATCATACGATTACCTACCAATGGGTCATATATATATATACTAGCTTATGCCCACGGCTTCGCCCGCGTGGAGTTCGAAAAAGTAGCTTTGGAAATTTTCCTGCTAGAATGGGTTCAGCCACTATGCCGTGAAAGAGCATCATACATTATAATATAAGAACTTTGAATTTTTCAGGCTAAAAAAAAAAGTAGCCTATGTCCTATTCCTAAGTATAAGCTATCACCATATCAACTTACAGCCAAATCGGTTCAGCCGTTTTGCCGTGAAAGAACCGCAAACATCCAAACTTACAAACTTTCACATTTATAATATTAGTAAGAAGTAAGATATATATATATATACTAGTGGTCCCGCCCAGCTTCGCTCGGGTGAAAAAAAAAAGATGGTGGCGCCACCTATCGGGTCCAATTGTGAATCTAAACCATTCCCAGATCCCCTTGAACACACACAAAACATTTCATTAAAATCGGTCCAGTCGTTTAGGAGGAGTTCAGTCACATACACACGCACACAAGAAATATATATATTAAGATAGATATATATATATATATATATATGTATATAAATGTTGTGTGTATTTAAAACGAATGTTGCTGGAATATATTTGGACTATCCTTACTCAAGCACGACTATACATACGCCTTTGAATTGCTTCTCAGACGTATGCAGGTTTTCTCTCGATGTTTTCCTTCACCGTAAAGCTCGTGGTGACTTATCACTGTACTTAAGTTCAGTTAAGTACAGAAAAACTCATTGTTACAGTTGGGACTCGAACTTGCGATCTTTGTGTCGCAGGCAACTACTCGAACTACCCAGCCACCACAGCTTATCTAAATTATATTTATCTACAACCTTTGCTTGGCTCGAGTGCATATGTCTATCCTTTAATCCGGACCAACAGGTTTGATTCGCCGTCCACGTTGACACCACTAATATTTGACACATATTTGATATCTCCAGCTAAATGTAGGTGTAACAACACTCCTGCATACTTACAGCCTCGTGGGAAAGCTTGAAGATAAAAAAAAATACGAACTAAGGTAAATGAAAATCGAACACGACAGGGAAGGAAATATATTTCAAAGCGTTTCAAATATATTTAATATTTGCAACGCACGTGTGCCAGTGATGAACTGTAATGTACGTGGATTACGAAATCAATTTAAATGGAATGACGCCACTTTTTGCTCTACCGTGGAGGGCAACAATCAGCAGTGATTACTATCTGACTCACGCTGAGAACATTTCTAAAAGTAAACGTGCAACGTAGGGCGATGACACAATATCTATTTTTCACTAAGCAAATTCAATTTACAAACGATATCAAAACGATTACTTGGCGATTGGAAAAAGTAATTTTAAATCAATCAATCTTGATTGGAAGCCCTTTGCGTATTATAATATACATAGCACTAACACTAATTATTATGGCTATAATCTTTACAATTAGTAAGTAAGTACTGTCTGATGGTCGAAGAGCTCACGACTACAACAACAACAACTCAAATAAATAAATATCTTTATTATGTTATAATTATCTCTTCTCTCAAGTATTTGTGTCAACGTGACAGATGGCGAGTCCACTATACGCACGTCATTTATACTGCTGGTTGCCTTACGATGTTTTACTTCACCGGAAAGGTGGTGGTTCAGAAAAACGCATTGCTACAGACCGCCGGGGTTCAATCTGCGATCTTTATTTCGCAAGCGACTACTCAGACCGGTCGACCATCAAGGCCTTCGTGATGGCCGAGTGGTTTTAAAGGCCGCTTAGAAAAAAATACGGCTTCAATCTATGTTAGCACCATAGATTCATCAATGCATCGATAGATTACAGATTGGGCAATACCACTAAAATCTGAATTTATCATTAGGTATGAGGCCCTGGGTCAATATACTCATGTCGAACGCCAGATGGCGCCGCGAATTCCTCCATCATAATGGGCACGTGCCGCAGGGCACGATATAAATACCGCACTAACTAAAACAAACGTTGAGATCAGGGATATGACGTCAATATATGTTGCTGGGCGGAATGGCACGGAGCCCTTGCGACACGGGAGGACGTGCGGTACGGCCCAATTTGCTGGATCAACAATGGCCCGTTTGAGATGAGCGACAGATAAGGTTAGCGCATAGGTTATTGTTCAGACATCGTAACCGGAGATCGAGATCACTCACCCTACTAATATTATAAATACGAACATTTGTAAGGAATGGATGGAATTTGGCACAGAGATAGATAAACTCCTAGGATATGGTTTATTCCAGGAGATCCTGTAGAAAATCGATCCATGATATCATACATTGAATGACCAATGATAATGCGGGGTCTAGTCAAAGCTAGCCGAAGATAAATTGTGTATGTAGGGAACAAAAATAATCCTTAGCAAAGCAGTTTCGTCAATTTAAGCACTGCTTATAATGCAGCACTGGCGAGCTTGGCGAACGACGGCTAAAAGAAGATAAACATTTAGTTCCGTCCAGAGTACTAGCACTTGTGAGAGCATCAGCATTACCATTCGTAATTGGGATGTTGTATGTCTACAATGCACAGCATCCGGAAGTCGGTCGGGCCATCTATACCAAGATAGTAAGAACTTAGCTGTTTCGTAAATCTTCACTCATCCTTTCTATATTGCTGAAATAATTATTATAATTATTTAAACTCACTGTGTGACCCTTAGAAATCGAGCAGAGTATTAAAAATCGCAGAACGCTTAGTTTATAATTAAGAAATTTCAAGGGCTCTTCAAAACACTTATTCAAGGTTTTTTAATTAAATAACAGTTCGCCTATCATGGCTATACCATCGTAGACCCGCCTGCGAGCGATAAATTCGAATTAAATAGTTTTCTTGATTATCACCTCCTGTTCCTCTTCTTTTGTTTTCAATCCCAATGTAAATCACCCAATTTATGTACAAAATATCTCCGGGGAGAACATTTAAAAGCTTTTTAAAACAAGCACAATAAACACCAATCATTTCCTGAAGGCAAGATCGCTTTCAATGTTGATCTAAGAGTTGTGTTCGAGATTCATAAGCACCATTGCCCTAATTCCTGTACAAATCTGATTGATGTTGAAACCAGGAAGGGATCGTGGGCACGAACTGTTCGGTGCCAGTAGGCGGCCTGTCACGGTTAATGGGCACCAACTTTTACTATTCACATTTGTTGTTCTCATAGAAGTTGGGAGCCGTAGCAGTTAACCGTAGTACCTACCTATTCATACCGTGAGTCGTTCGAATAGTAATCTTTGAGGCGAACTTTACAAGTTTGAACACGACTGTACTAATGAGCTTTTTTCTGAACACAAGTACCTAACCTACGGTGATTAATCACAAACACGAGATTTGCGGTGCATGAAAACATCGAGAGGAAACTTCTTGCATACATTTGAGAAGAAATTCTCCAAGACGTATGTACAGCTGTGCTTGAGAAGCGGCGATGGACTCGCCATCTAAATATATCTCAGGTGAAAAGACGGTATCTGTTACACATTGGCCTACCACTTCGGGGACCCTTATGTACACTCACAATAAATAAAAAAAAAAAGAAATTATAAATGCTTCATATTCAATATGGCACTTAATACAATGCAATCAGTTATAAATAACTACACTTAAGATAACATTTTCCTGTAACCTTGCTGCGTAACTGTACGATTTAGTATTGAACTGGATAATGGTTGCAACAAATAGGTTAATGTGACATATTCAGTACAAATTGGTTAATGTGACATGACGTAATAGTGGAAACTTTGCTGATAACTATAAATAAATACTTTCCTGAACATTAATGAAAAATTCTGTATGTTAGAGTACATATAGTATGTACTCTTCTCTACATTTCTCTAGAGAAATATACTATATTTTAAAGGCATTTCCGTTAGACCCCTAAAGATCACTTCAAGCTGATTGCACCTCTAGAACTTCCCACAGGGCTCCCCAACGAGGGATTCAAGGATAAAACAGTGATAGAACTCTTCGCCAAAGATACATTCGAGTTTCGAAAGACACTACATATTTCAAACGCGCGACATAACACCCGTCTTCAAATTTCTTCTCAGATCGAGGTTGAGTGAATTTCGTGGCCAGTTGCCCCAAAGCTTGAGACACGAAAAAAAAGATTGAGGTTTTCCCTGGAGAGTTCAGCATGCAGTTCTTCAGGAAGGGTGCAGTGTCGGCAACGCGCGAGTGATATTGGTGATACCCGTGATGCTGCAAGCGTCTATAGGCGGCGGTAACCGCTTACCATCAGGCGGGCCGCATGCTCGTTTGCCGCCGATGTGGTATAAAAAAAATATTACACGCCCATAACAGGTCTCATTAATGTTGTTAAAAATAGAAGTGAAAAGTTTCAAAGGGAAAAAATGCGCGAGCTATTACTCCTGGTGTTTTAGGCGCCTTTAGGCATCGGTAACCACTTACCATCATGCTCGTTTGCCAACTTAGTGATATGAAAGATAACTCCATATGCTTTAAGCTCTGCACACGTTGGCACATGAGCCAATAACCTCAATTCTTTGAAACAGTAATATTCAATTGTGTCATACCGTACTTAACGTAGTTAGTACTTGTCATTATGATGGAATCCAACGAGCCAAACATCCAGGACGTACGTGCAGGAATGCACCAATGGCATTGCCTCATGCGACCACGTGCATACCTGACAGTATTTTTTTCATTTCCATTATTTTCACGCGATATATTCGTAAATTGTATTCCATAGCAAAGAGTTATTATTCATATGACAAGTATTCAGCTTGGTTAAATTATTAAAGACTTAGGGACCGTAGATACCCATATTCTGTGACCCGTTCAGGGGCCGGAAAGTGTTTTTAATAGGTCACGCGATATGTGTACGCTCCCTTATAGATATACAATAGAATGACAGTAATGAAAAGTACTTAACCATGGAGTTTCTTGCCGGTTCTTCTCCATGGAAGCGACCAACCCGAACCGTGCTTCTTTTTCGACGTTTTATAAGTGCCCACCTGGGCCTATTTGAAATGAAAAGATTTTGATTTTACTAGACAGCGGCGACCATATACGAAGGAACTGTAAGTCTAGAGAGAACTGGCGCTCTGCCTGCTTGGGACTTGGATACATGTGTATGTACGTACTATGTATGTACATACACCCATCGAATCGTTGTGTACGAGTAGGTAGTTAAGTCAGTAAGATCAGCGACGTGCCGTATCTGCGGTGTCGGCGGCGTTGCGGCAAGTGCCGTCGCAACATTATCTGATTGACAGCGCATTGTGCTTTGACGGAGATTCCATGGATTAGTCACGGTTATTTGAACATACGTGAGAAAATATATTTATCGCCGTATGCATTTTGTATTCATCATTCAACTTGCAGCGTTAACTTTCAGGTAGGGTGTGAAAGCATTCCTGCAAAGTCAGCAAAGAGACGGTGAGGAGGGCCGCCTTCGATGGTGCCCTGCCGGCCGGGTGTATCACGCGTAGTATGCGAAAGCGATCTGTCGTCTGGTGATGTTGGGCTGCAGCCCTGTGGCGTTTAGTCAGTAAGAGTCTGACATACCCTGCCATCGCCCTCGCGGAGGTGGGAGGAGGGGGATCCATGAGGATTTCCGAAGTTAAAAAAAAGGCGACTGTGAGTAAATTGACATTCTATTAAATTATATTCTGCCTACCCCTTCGGGGACCCTTATGGGAAGGCGTGAGGATATATTATATATTATTATTATTACATATACATATCATCACGTCAAGTCCCTAGCGGGGTAGGCAGAGAGTATAGAGCGCCAGTTCTCTCTAGACTTACATACCTCTTTCGCTTCGTCCACATTCATCAGTCTTTTCATACATGCTCGTCGGTTTCGAGTACTCTTAACGTTCCCGTCCTTGAGAGTCAGATCGATTTGATCCAGGTAGTTGGAACGTGGCCTTCCTCTGCCTCTTCTTGCACACACTTTTGCTTTGTATATTTGTTTCGTCAATCTTTCTTCACTCATCCTTTCTATGTGTCCAAACCAACGTAACATGCCTTTCTTCATCTTTACAATCACGCCCTCATTCACGCCAGTTGATTTGCGAATCTCTTCATTGCGGATTCGATCTAAAATCGTGACTCCGCACATTTTTCGAAGCGATCGCATCTCAACTGCATTCAAGCTATTTTCATACTTCCTCTGACATACCCAGGATTCGCTGCCATACAATAAGGTAGGTACCAATATCGCGTTGTGGACAGCAACTCGAGCATTCTTGCTCAGACTTTTACTGCCCATCAACGCCGACATGGCTCCGTTCACCTTATTTCCGGCAGTTATCCTTCTTTCAATATCTTTTTCATACTTTCCATCTCGAGATAATCTTCCAAGATATACAAATTCATTCACTTACTCTAGAATTTGCCCATTTACCGATATAGCACTATTATTATACATTACTATTATTAAAGCAATAATACATTATTATTATTAAAGCATTAATTCATAGATATTAACAAATTAAAGACATGATATATTCTATAATTACAGTTGAGATTTTAGCTGACAATTAAACTTTTTATGTAGGCATTTGTATCCCCTAAAGTGACCGTGGCTATCAGAACGAAACCATTGAAGGCTTAAATATAAAAATATTAACTTGATTTCACTTTGACGTATACAAAAAGAAAAAAAAACATCGTTAACAGGCGAAATTCGGGCAGGTAATACCGGTGTGCTATAAAAGGCTATCCCAGTGGTAAACCAGGCAACGACCATGTGGATATATTATATTACATATACATGGTATGGTGTAAGCTTAAATTGTTTATAGATGTGTGGTTTAAGATGGCGGTCAACCGCAAATTCTTGCAGTGCGATATGATGCATAGACTATGAGGATATAACACAAATCACAAACAATGCAGTAGAAAATATACAAACCGGCGTCAAGCTTCATACCAAACTGGTCAGATGTCCGAACACAGCCAACCCTAAAAACCAGTCCAGAAACGGTCATTCAAAAATTCAAACTGCCAATGCGACTAAATTTAGACGCTCGCTCTTAAAGCCACGTGTATGAGAAACTGCGTACAATACTCCAAGTAGTGTAACGTGTTTGTAACCGAAACGGTGATATCAGAGGGCATTAGACATACGGGGCACGAGTTAACCGGTTGTTGAGCTCACACTGAGGACTGCAATTGAGCTACTTAAATGGCGCAATACTTTGGGCAAACAAATTGAGGATGAGAACAGTAGTAACAATGAATTGGATAAGTTGATGCGAAGAGGAACGCCGCGATTACAACTAGACAAATCCAAAAACGAACGTCTCCATAGTAAGTATACTTCTCATCAGAACAATCGAAACACCTTGCAAGTGAAGTGACTAAATAATATGAGCTATTTATTCAGTATTAAACGACATTTGATTCCTTTTTTTCTGATAAACCTTACAAAACATAAACTAGCGAGGTGTTTCGATTTTTATGAAGAGAAGTGTATAATTAATGTAACAAAATAACGTTGAAGAAGGATGGATATTTTTTATTGGACGAACAGGCAACGAACGTATAACGGGGTAAGAACGTCGACAACACGGGTAGTGAGAATACAGCACAAAAGAGAGAATGGATGAGGATAGGCCAGCTTATGCGACATGAAAGCTTGTTCAAGAATATTTTAAAAGTAAAGGTAGGGGGAAAGAGAAAGAGAAGCACCGATATTGACCTACATGAGTGAAAAAAGTATCGCTTTAAAGTATAGGGAGGCCCAAGTGATTGCCGTGGACAGAGGCATATGGAAGAAGTGACCAGCGCTTAAATTAATTATACATGATGAGTATAAAATGTGTCATTTCTAACATCTCGCTAGACATACGTAGTGGATTATCATATCAATCTGCTTGAATCGGACGAATCACATTAACCTCGGCTACAGCTGGTAAAATTGTACGGTTCATGCATGACATCACCGTCGATAATTCTAGAACTGGTCTAGTACATATTACGAGAGATGAGGGTCGAATCACTTTTACATTAACTGAAACAAGGTTGTAATGTCTTCTCACAAGGGAAGAGATAGGCAGAAGTGTACGGGTAGTGGGTACCCACACACCCATTTTCAGCTAGATGTAGCTTAAATGAATTCCACAATGGCAGATAACATGAACAGGTAGACACGAACATTCCCCACGATTAGCCCATGACTGTAATGACATCACACCTTCAGCCTTGCTGCTTGGAGCTCAGAAATAAAATACCTTTCACATCGGAAACATATCTAAGCTGCATTCGTGCGTGACCAAAGTTGCCATGTGTGAGGAACATTAGTACCATGTCAAAATTTGCGCATTGTCCGATAGTTATTCATGTTTTGACATAATATTATATGGGTATTAACTGGAGAGGTTAAGTAAGTGTAAACGTGTAAGTGTAAACGTATTCGTTGCGGTTAATAACTCAATAAGTGAGCATGTAGTAGGGAGCTTTTCTCTTGTATAGATCCCGGAAACGTCGCGGCGGTTTACCTCGACTTAGCGTGCGAACAAGACTTTTGGTTAGACCATTAAAGTTAAATACGTATACATTAAAATAAGGCCAAGGCCCTCACATGTAGACAGAGAGAGAGTTGAGCACCAGTTCTCTCTACAATCTACAGACCTCTTTCCTTCCATCTACATTCATCAGCCGCTTTATGGCACACTGCACTGTATACAACATAATGTCAGCATCAGTAGATAATCAAACCATCACAGTTGAATTGAACATATAATAAACAACTACTCAGAACACATTTAACAAAAAATAATAAAATACTACATTAGATAACGTTTTAAATATATATTTACGCCGATAACACATCCGATCGAGTGATTTCGAATTGATAAGCAGTAAGTAACATTAGTTGATGTTGTAAATCAAAATTTAGGACAACACTGATATAACTAAGTTCTTGTATACAAAGTCGTCCATTGTGGTCTCTTGCTCCATTATAAGGCCGTGACAACTCATGGACTCGCCATCTGTCACGTTGGCACCTAAAATATATCTCTGGCGGAAAGTGGGTGTGTGGGTACCACCTATACATCTCTGCCTACCCTTTCGGGGACCCTTGTAGGAAGGCATGAGGATAATTATAATTAATACCTCCCAATAGTGCCGACAAAGTTTATCCTCATAACTATTCTCGGCTGCCTTTTAGGGCTGAAACAAAAGGCGTTACAGACAAACAAATACCTCCGAGTAAGTACTAAATCCGCTCCTTGAATATTATATCAAAGTTATTGTCGGCGTGGCATTGGTGCGGAGATGACGTAATTAAATGGTAGGTTCGTCGAGCCGAACATGTTTGTCGGTGTAACGTCCGGTCCTTGGGACTCCTAACATGGTGTCTACCTACCGTGTGAAAATATTTGATAAAATTTTCTAGGATATTTCCAACTTTATCGAATTTTTATTTTTCTTTACAATCATTTATAAGTGTGTACAAATAAAAAATAATTAAAACTTGTGTAGACAATTTTCTAATGAAAATTTTAATCAATCTACGCCCTTTAAATCCGACCACTCAATCCATTTGCGAAAAACTTTAACAAATTTAAAAAACTTATAAGTCAGACAATGAACTCTACACTACCACAATTAATTAGCAACCGTGCTTTGATTCAACGTTTCCTAAAAGCTCGTCAGTTCGACGAAATTTAATTTATATCCAAAACGCAAACACTAAACATGCAATATGTTACTGAGCTAACTTTGTACGCTTTGTACTGATACAATCACCTCATGAACGTAATGGGATTGGTTAACTATTGCAGTGCCGGATACACAGCCAAAACTACTCACTACTAGCAAAGCTGTTAGGTGGCAGGCAAAGTAGCATAGACATGTAATAAACCGCCCTAAAATCACATCTATCGGTGGCTTTAATAAAAAAAATCCGATACAGCTTAAAGGCTTGTTCTTCAACAATTTAACCTTAAACCTTACCTTTTAATCAGATATACGAGTGAATCCTTCCGATACAAAATAGGACGTCTATTTGTTATATGTGAATCTTTGCCAACTAATATACCTTTCTCTGGCGCAAAGTGGGTGTGTGGGTATTACCTATACACCTATGCATCCCCCTTCGGGGACCCTTATGGGAAGTCGTGAGGATATATTTGCACAGATTACAGATCATATTGACGTAGCAATAAAAAATACATCAATTAAACAGCATTATATCCGTATTTCAAATAATTTTGAACCTATATTCCGTAATACATGCTTACATTCGGTTTACGAGCGTAAAATACTAACGTAAAGAATATCGACATTTGAATTTTATTGGCAAACATCGTCAATTTAAAGGAATCTCTTTATGTGCAGGATGAAAGGAGGAAAATCAAGGATCCACAAGCGGGGTTCAAACGAGCATGTTAAGGGCAATTTGGTTGTGGGGGCGGAAGTGTGGGGGCGGCTGGCGTAATGAGACACTTTCATCGTGTATTTTGATCGAGACGTTAATATGAAATTATATACGGATAATTCTGTTAATAAGACAAGTGTCTCTCTGTGTTTTACTTTGCATTACGCATTACTTTGTATGACGCCAATGTCGTTTAAATACACCCTAAGTATAAAAGCTTCAAAGTGGGTGGTGCGCACCACAAGAGAGGCGAGCCGGTACTCTAACTGATAAAATCAAGCTTCCGTAAAAGTATATCGCGAAAATATATATATAATTATATATTAAAGGCCTACATACTTATAAACTAACATAGTAAACTCCACCACCAGTAAGATTTATACACTTAAGTTTTTCATAGCTGCTTGTTTTTGTAGTTAAGCGTCCTGAAGATAAGCGGTTACCGACGCCTATGAACTATGAACGTATCCAACACCTGCAGGATTTTCTCAGAGCCTCTTTGAAGAACTTCATGCTGTACTCTTTGGGGAAAACTCCAACGCGGACATGTTGACACAAGATAAATGCTACCACAATTAGGTATAAGCGGCGACATAATGTACCCCTTTACTTTATCTTTATATACGCATGCTTGGTTTGCCAACCGTGTGGTATAAGAAGCTTTAGTTTTATCATAGGGTCGTAAATCTTAATCCAAACCCAAAAATTCTTTAAAATAACAAACCATGTTAATAATGTTGAACCTTAAAATAATGCTTGATAAGGCTGCTCACTAAACCACCTATCTATCACTCATTCAATCACTAATTGGGTATAGGTAGGTACACTTTTGAACTGTAAGCCTTAAGTGGGAACCAGCATTAGCATTAACAATCTAAAGGGCTCATGCATAAACGTAGAGAACAAGTCTAGTTATAACTGTAAAACGCCTTGACATGTATGAACGGCAATAAACTTGTCAGGCAGCTCCTGATCTAACGTCAATGGGTCATCTAGAGGGACAGAGTAGATCTAGTAGTCGCTTGCAACGTAGGTTTATAGTTTATACAAGCTGCAATGCCGTCTGTACCAATGAGTCTTTCAAGGAAAGATCGAGAGGAAACCTATGTTTGAGAAAAAATCAAAGATGTATATAGGCATAGTTATTTGAGAAACGGCGATCGACTCGCCATTTGTCACGTTGGCACCTAAATATGTCTTAAGCGAACTAAGGGTGTTGTATCACCCCTTTGCGAGTCTTGTGGAAAGGCGTAAAGGTAGATACATACATACATATAATCATGCCGACTCCCTAACGAGATAGACAGAGAGAATAGAGCGCCAGTTCTCTCTAGACATCTTTTCTTACATGCTCGTCGATTTCGAATACTCTTGACGTTCCCTGCCTAGTGTCCGATCGATTTGAACTAGGTAATTGGTAGTCTTTGTTTGTTCGCATTCGGTCTCTTCTTGCACTCACTTTCGCATATATGTATATCTGTTTCGTCAATCTTTCTTCACTCGTCTTTCCTTTATGTCTAAACGAAGATATACACAGATGATGATACTCGTGATGTTATGTCCGTGTGTAGTACTTGCAATGCTGTGTGGTGCTTTCTGTTGCAGCGGTCAATACAGTGTAAAACAAATGCACGTCTGTTCTCTACAAACAAACAGAGATATTTTTGAATACAGTCCGCTAATTGAGTTAGCATTCGTGTACTTTCTCTCAACATAACTGAAGAATTGCTCATCGCTTCCTTAATTGCGCAGTCTGGTAGCAACATGCTAGCTAATTGGATTTGACTGACAAGTTCCACTGGTTTTATTCAACTGTGGCTCTGGACGATTTGGTATCTATTTAGAAAGACTACCAACATCCTGCAGTGTATAAAATAAGCTAATCTATTACTGCATATCTATATTGTCATCATCTTAAGTTATATATTGTAAAGATAAAATATTTTATTGTGTTGTCAGAGTAATAAAATAAACTACTGATCATTGTTTTTTTTAATTTCACCTATTACCGGGCTCGGAATCACGTTTATAGAGTATTTGTTTAATCAAATTTAAAGCAGGTGAAACGTGCCACACATCTAAGTAGTTCATTTTTTTTTATACCACTTGGGTGGCAAACAAGAATGCGGTCCGCCTGATGGTAAGCGGTTACCGCCGCCTATGGACGCTTGCAACACCAGGGGTATCACTCGCGCGTTGCCGACCCTGCAGGAATCTTTTCACACCCTTCTTGAAGAACTCCATGCTGTACTCTCCAGGGAAAACCTTATTTGTACTACGATTGCGAAGGTGCGAGGAAAAAGAGATCTTTCGTGTTCCAACTACGTAGATCAAATCAATTGACTCAAGGATGGGAACGTTAAGAGTACTTGAAACCGAGTATACATCGTGCTTCAAACAATGGATCAGTTGTACAATATGTGATGTACAGAATGGAAGCAAAAATAAAGCATTCTTAGTTGTTTGTTGTTGAACTTATTTTCGCATAAAAATCTGCTATAACGATAAACTTATTCATGTAGGATGAATTAACAACAGTTTTTATTTACGTACGAGTTAGTCTAGGTAGAACTGGTCTACTCTCCCTCCTCACCCCTTGGGGGACTCGGCGAGATGATAGGTATGTTACGAAATACATCTTGTCAGAAATATATATAGAAAGGGTTTTATTATTATTGAGTACCTTTCATCCAGAAAAAATACAGAACCTGAGATATAAAAATACCCAGCCTGACATAACCATATTCTGGGATGAATAAATTACATAATTCCGGAGTATCAAAAAGTTTAAACAATTGTATTAAGATCTAAACCCAACCCGGGCTCTTTACAAAAAACTAAGAATATGTCAAATATTTTCTTTCTAAAGTCAACCTAAACATGTTTTATGTATTACCTAGTGGTCACTGACTCATTGGGAAATATATTCAGAGGTCGCCGAGTCTTTGGAGACGTGACTCCATCGAGGTTATCGGATGTAATGTTTTAAATATAGACATGATAACGGCATAATTACTTATGTAACTATTCAACATAGTCGTATCCGGCGGTGCCTCATCGAGTTCCATATTATTACCAACGAACTATCAAGCTGAACCATATATGGACTACTGTAGACACCCCGAAGGGCAGGTGTGCAGGGGTGTGTTAAAACGCTCTTTTGATCTGACGCTCTACGCTCTCTGCCTTCCCCGTGAGGGACTTGGCGTGATGTTATGTATGTCTTTAAATTCCTTCCCAAACGAATGCAAGTTTCTTTTAAAGAAAATGTCATTAATAACTGTAACTTAAGTTCAGAAGAATTCATTGGTAATGTCGGGTTTTGAAATTGCAATTTTTACGACTACTGATCACTCTGCCATCACGGCTCGCTCTAGCCCTAAACTAGCCTGAGCAGATACTTGATACATAAGAATCTTAGGTATATGTACGCACTGTATACCATATAATTTAAGGCAACAAAATGTGCTGGCAGCCACAATTTAATATCCTAGACCGCCACCCACGCCTGTAAATGAACTGCGTGGGACGTCAAAATTGTCTAAGCGTCTTTTCACGTGACCGAACATCCTTTGTTCATCTCGCTCATCTGACAGTTGACAGCGACAACCTGGCGTGTAAATGGCAAGATTGGGAGATGTGTTTATGGTGGCTGGTAACGAGCTCCTTCCATGACGTGCTATTATTGTTAAGAAAAGGCGGAGAACAACATACATACATACATATCCTCACGCCTTCCCACAAGGGTCCCCGAAGGGGTAGGCAGAGGGGTATAGGTAATACCCACCCACTTTCCGCCAGAGATATATTTAGGTGCCAACGTGACAGATCGCGAGTCCATCGCCGCTACTCAAGCACGTCTATACATACGCATTTGAATTGCTTCTCAGACGTATGCAGGTGTCCTCTCGATGTTTTCCTTCACCGTAAAGCTCGTGGTGTGAATAATCGGGGACCCTTGTGGGAAGGCGTGAGGATATTTATTTTATTATTTTTTTAAGTTCAGAAAAACTCATTGGTGCAGTCGGGATTCGAACTTGCGACCTTTGTGTCGCAAGCAACTACTCTAACCACACGGCCACCACAGCTATCTATTACAGAATGTTAACGACCGTCCATGTTAAGGCCCTAGATATAATGCATCTAGCGAAGGCATACCTACACTACCAATGATCCCGATCTGTTTGTGGAGAAGTGCCAACTGGGGAATGTAAAATTCAACATTGCACAAACAAACACGGTTTATTAACTCTATGTTTGACACATGATTTGTGGTACAGTAAAACAATACGTGTAATCTTGGATTGTAATGAGGTAAAAATGGGATCACTAGTGGGAGTACTAATAGGATCACTACTATATCTATATAATATATCCTCACGCCTTCCCATAAGGGTCCCCGAAGGGGTAGGCAGAGGTGTATAGGTAGTACCCACACACTCACTTTCCGCAAGAGATAGGTATATTAGTTGGCAAAGATTCACAGTGCCAACGTAACAGATAGATGGCCATCGCTGTTACTCAAGCACAACCATACATGCATACGCCTTTGAATTGTTTCTGTGTAAGTTAGATATTCGTATATGATAACGTAGAGTCCATCGTGGAGTAAGCAGAGGTAGCAGACCGTTATTGCTCTCTAGACCTACAGACCTTTGACATCCCCATTAACCTAGGTGTCTAGTCATACCTGATCGTCGGTTTCGAGCGCGATATACGTGCCTATCATTGATTCTTCAACTAATTCCTGATATTATTCATTTCGTTCGTTGTTTAGTTTTGATTTTACACTACACAAAACAACTTACACTACGGGAACCAAGAACAAAACGCTGGGTTTTCTGATGGTAAGCTACCCCAGCCTTATAACAAGGATATATATGCTAAATATAGCACAAAGTATAAATATCTATATTCACTACTAAAATACCACCAAGCCGGTATCAAAAACGCGACCTCAAATTTCGCAGCCATAAGCTCTGCCTCTCATTACTTAAGCTAAATCAAGAGAACCATGAATGGTCATCGCAAGTATCTTTTAAAAGCTAACGATACAAGACCTTAACTAAATTCAATTAAGACCCACAAGGAGCTAACGGTACTCGGTGGAGGGAAACGTCTCTCACACTGACAGTCTGTGTAATTGAATTAATCGCTCAAACGGGCTTCTATTTATTGATGAATGAACGAACCCAACCAATATCACAATATCCACGGTACAGCTCGGGACAGTGCCGAGATGCAAACTACTTTACCAACATGACTCTTTCTGTATGAATGTTAATGTCACCAAAAACTTCTGAATAATCTGTCGCCTATCAGAATTTCAAGATTGTTTTTAGGGCATTTAAAGACACAAAAGTTGGCGAACTTACTCCTCTGCCTAAGTTTAACGGAACCCTGCTGACAGGCGTAGATATCTTACTAATATTATAAATGTGAAAGTTGGTAAGTTTGTAAGCTTGGATGTTTGCGGTTCTTTCACGGCCAAACGGCTGAACCGATTTGGCTGAAAGTTGAAATGGTGATAGCTTATACCTAGGAATAGGACATATTTTTTTTTTTCCTAAAAATTCAAATTTCTTATATTATAATGTATGATGCTCTTTCACGGCTGAACCGATTCTAGCAGGAAAATTTCTAGCAACTTTTTCGAACGCCACGCGGGCGAAGCCGCGTAATACAAACTATGAATTCATCAAAATGTTAAACTTGTTCGTATTGCAAACGAACTACGTGACTAATTAAAGAAGAAGAGTTTAAGTATCATGTGGGAACCTAAGCACGGAGTCAACACAGCGAAGACACCGGTGCAACCGGTTAGCCAAGGTCGGGTGGAGAGTTCGCTATATCTGCAAATAATACGTCCAAAAGAAATGCGTTCGAGGCACACGGAGAATATTTAGACACCCGCAAAGTAATGTTGATTTTTATCCTTAAAGTCACTAACTTCGTACGAAGTACCTACGTCAGACTATTAATACACATACATATGATCACGCCGAGTCTCTAACGGGGTAGGCAGAGAGTATAGAGCGCCAGTTCTCTCTAGACTTGCATACCTCTTTCACTTCGTCCTTCGTCCACATTCATCAGTCTCTTCATACATGACTATTAATGGCTTTTTAAGAAAAGTCTCTAGCACTCTCTAGTGCGTCATTAATCCCAATTACTTCCACAAAAATAAAGCATGAGAGCCGTGGTGGTCGATGCAAGAAAAAGCGCTTTCGAATTCCGAGTATACAAATGAGATGTTTCTGGACTTCACTGAAATATTTAAAAAATTAAGGCCTTGTAGTCCCGACTGGGCGGCAACTGATTCTCGCGACTGGAGCAGTACAAGTCGCCTAATGAAAAGCAACAAAAAAGTAAATACATCCTTTTAGGACGTTCGAACCTACCCGAACTGGTTTGAGACACATTAATAAACCTGTATAGTATACAAACACCAACATACATGTTCGTTGGGTATCACATTAAAAAGTTTGCACCAGTTTTGTGTCGCCAAATGCATTGAGCTCTTGGCTCTTTACCAAATGACAAATGCACAAACATTTTTATTTCGCACGCGGCGTCTTGTGCCGTCAACATCGTATAAAAATGATCCATTTGGCTCAATTGAAGATGTGAGGTGACGTCACATGGTAAGAATGGTTTACGATGCTACTTAATTCCATGTGGGACGGTATTAACGACACCAATACGAGCGTGTCAAGGATGCAGCGTGGACGGACACTATAAAACATTCGGCTCCACATCACGCCCCAATTACTCGCAACTTTATGTTTTCCACAATAATAAAACGTTAGTGGATACTGGATACAGCAATGGAATGCACAGCAGTTGACGTATTAAATAGGCTTAGGACGTGTATGAGAATGAGAGAGTAAAGTCATGTTGCAGCTTAAACCCCAAGATTTATGTACACAAGCACAGATACAGAATATTTATATCCTTTAAAATTAAAAATACGCCAACGATCATAAATGTGTAACAACATTTTATATGGAAAAGGTCATATCCATTCATAAAATAATTATTGTCTGATTTAGGTGTATGAAGATGTAGGTGACTTTCATTAAAAAAAACCTAAGTAAGTACAATTATTATTAATTATTTCAGAGGAAGACTACGTTCCAACTATCTAGATCAAATCGTCGGACGCTCAAGGACGGGAATGTCAAGAGTACTCGAAACCAACGAGCATGTATGAAGAGACTGATGAATGTGAACGAAGCGAAAGAGGTATGTAATTCTGGAGAGAACTGGCGCTCTATACTCTCTGCCCACCCTGTTAGGGTCTCGGCGTGATGATATGTATGTAAGTTACAATTATTCTGAGCGTGCAACATTTTCAAGCAGCAGTTAACACGCGTATCTTAAGTCAAATGGTTAAATTGAATTGTGCTTTGAATTGAAAAAGTATGCTAACAAAAAAATATGAATCACGGATTCGTTACAACTATGGAGTCCCACGCTGCATCTCGCTATCTCTCCGTTGTTGATAAGAGACAGCTGATGTAGATAAATTATTTTTGGTCATACATACAGTAGAGGCACTGACGTTAAGTGTGTAAGCAATGATTATTCAAGAATATGAAAGTGATAAGACGACTTATTATCTATTATATCCTCACGCCTTCCCACAAGGGTCCCCGAAGGGGTAGGCAGAGGTGTATAGGTAATACCCACACACCCACTTTCCGCCAGAGGTATATTAGGTGCCAACGTGACAGATGGCGAGTCCATCGCCGTTACTCAAGCACGAACGAATTAGGCGATACATTCGTTTCGCTTGATGATATAATTTGCAATCATATTTAATCAGTAGCTGCATTCTTGTTGATAAGGAATATTGTGTACAAAAAAATTATTACTTAGTTGTTCGCTTGGATCGAGTTCACCCTTGCTTCAGAAGTAAACTGACAAACGGCTCTAATTAAAGGCATTTTGATGGATTTTCATCACATTTTCACAATTATTGGTTAAATCATCCAACAAACAACTCAATTGCTAACGGAATAGAATGTTATTTAACAATTGTCGACCAAGCAAGGTTTGGACAGAAATAGACATGACCAAAGTGGCAGTCAATGGCGTAATTAAATTGGAAATATTTATACCATCATTAGTGTTAACCCCAAACTGGGGCACAATGAAGAAGAGTGTCTGCGGTTAGACAAGGACAGGTTTATTAGATATGAAGTAACAAAGTTACATACGACAATTTGGATAACAATGATATCTAGGCTATGTGTTGTTTATGTATACCTACGCTTGTATACCATCGACGGAGAATTCTATATTTAATAAATATTATTATTGTATACCTAATGATTTGAAAAGAGTAACCATGGAGCTTCTTGCCGGTTCTTCTCCATGGAAACGACCGACGCGAACCGTGCACCTTTTTCGACATTTTATACCAAAGTGCCCACCTAGGCCTATATGAAAAAAATATATTTTGATTTTGATTTCTCCGTCCAAACCAAACAGATCTGCCACTGGGCGGTTTCAAATGAGTTTCCATACGCGAACGCTCAGGCTGCGGAACGAACTCTCCGTTGAGGCTTCCTCTAGTACAACATACGTAGTTATTCAAGAATTATGTGAAAAGATTCGTATAGGGTCGGCAACACCGAGCGATACCATTGGTGTCCATATACGGCGCCAGTCATCAGAAGACAGACTGCATTGCTTGCCACAGGTACAAGGGTTTTACAATATTGTGCTATTATATATTAGGGTGAGGTTTATTTACATACATCCCTATCGTACTCCCACGTTAGGAGGAAAACTCACGATTCGATGAGTCTGCTACAATCGTCTCCATTCCAATCATTATAAAAATACAATATAGGCTGTTAATGTGATGCACCAGCCGACCCTTCCGGTCGGCTGGTGCATCACATTAACAGCCTAATTTTTAATAAGCGCGTAATTTTTTCTTTATGACCCACGAGCCTTATACATAAACATTATGCCCAAGCATAATGTTTATTTATGTTGCAAAATATTATAAATGATTTGTATTTTATTTTCATATTATGCCTTTATTGCCTGCGAGTTTTTCCGAACTTAAGTACAGTGATTAGTTACACAGCGAGCTTTACGGTGAAGGAAAACATTGAGAAGAAACCTGCATACGTTCGAGAAGAAACTCAAATGCGTATGTCATGCTAGAGTTACAGCGATGGACTCGCCATCTGTCACGTTGGCACCTAAAATATATCTCTGGCGGAAAGTTAGTGGGAAGTGTGAAGATATTACATTGTTTCGATATTTTTAAGATGATATTCCTTCGGGACTATTGTGGGCAGATAGAAGTGCCCAGGCTAAAGATATAGGAGAAGCAGGTAACAACTGGGCCGTACCTACTGAACATTACAGCCAAATGTGTAGTTTTATGTACATTGTATGATAAAGTTTTAAGGAGAGGCTGTGCAGTTAAAAATTGGGACACCTCTGGTTTTGTTCTACAGCCGCTTACAATCGGGCAGACCGTATGTTTTTTCGCCACCTTTTTAGTGTTAAAAAACAGAAATAAATTAACCTAATATAAATATATATATTATATATAAATTAACCTAATGATATTTGTAATCAATATTGTTGTTGAAATAAAACGTTTATCACAATGGAGCAACACTAGAATGGGTCGGCCGGTGTGTAGGTATATGATGTCATCGGTCGTGGAGTAGACCTCGGCGGTCTGCACGTACCCTTATCGGGTGATGTCACCGCGCCCAGTGTCGTGATAAAGGTCGAGGCCGGCGCAATCTACTTGTACGGATGCCACTTGTACTGTGCACATTTAGAATAGACGTTAATGTTCCGCTACATTTAATTTGACAATATGATCCAGTTACTTGAATGATGGCCATGCATGGCAATGAATAGCTCCTCTTGTACAGAGTTTATGTATGTTTTCTACCCAAACGTAAAAGGTACAAATGTTAAAAAAGAAAACCGGGGAGTTTGTTTCGCCGTTTCTTCTCCTGGCAGGTATTTTTTTCTTGGAAACGGTACCACCGTTTAACCACTTTAGTTTATATTAAATATGTGACGTTCAATAAGTGTTCCCTGTGTCCCTTACGTTGAATAAAATACTTTGATTTTGATTTATTTGTGAAGGCTCGCCGGATGAGTAGGCTGAGGTGAAGTCACACCCACATTTTGTCGAAGACATTAGGTAAAGTATTATATAGATACCAAATTGACAAATGGCGAGTCTTTAGCCGACTGTCGGCGATGACGTCGAATAAGTTTTTAGATTTCTTGTAAGATACATCTTTTGACTAATTCTCTGTATGACTGAACTGGCTTTTATTGCACACCTACATATCATAACGCCAACACAAGTACAGCACCAGTTCTCTCTAGACTTACACACCTATTTCACGTCATCTACCCATCAATCTGTCCAATTAATCCGATATACACACTTTTGAATTGTATAATCTGTTTAGTCACACTTCACGCATTTTTTCTATTGACCTATGTTATGGAGATAAGCCTTTTCACAAATAGTTACGAGTCAGGAAAATAAATTGACGCAAGTACCTACTTTAGAACATCTAGAAATACTAGAAAATTACAAATTCAACATTTAACTACTACATGAACTCATAACAACCCTGTAACAGATAACAGATGTGAATAACCCGTCACTTGTCAACCTTATGGTTAATGATTGTATTACTGAACACAAAAGAAAGCTTGAACAAATTTATTTGTCAATGTTGACACATTTTGGTAAATTAACTGCTACAGGACACCAGATACTTTATTTAAAAAAAAATGTTACCTTATGTTACTCCGGAATTATGTAAGCTACATTCCAAAGATGATTTTCAAATCATATAAGTAGTTTTTCGTTTTATTACAAGCAATGTTTAAAAGTTACTTACCTCTTTTTATACCAGTATTTATGTGCCAACTACCAACTTTAGGTGCATTGAATACATTAAATTACTACTAATTAGCATTGTTTTAAACATCATTATCTATCTAATAACTTAAGTTCATTAAAATGCTTATTGCCATGTCAAGAAAACTTAATAAGTTAATCAGTAATTATTTTATTATAATTGATAATTACTCAATGTAAATGGATATTTAATTACTCAATAGGTATTCAAGGAACCATTTAGCTCACCTAGGTACTTACTTAGGTATGAATTTTGCTGTATATTTATCATAATACTAGCTGTCCCGCCCAGCTTCGCTCGGGTGAAAAAGTTAAATTGCCCGTAACACGATCGCAGCGCCACCTATTGGGTCCAATTGTAAATCTAAACCATTCTCGAATCTAGCTTAAGAAACACAGAAACACACAGAAAGCTTTGCCAGGGTAAAAAGGTAAAATTCTTGAAACTCGATCGCAGCGCCACCTATCGGGTCCAATTTAATATAGCCTATGTTACTCGGGGATAATGGAGCTTTCCAAAGGTGAAAGAATTTTTGAAATCGGTCCAGTAGTTTCGGAGCCTATTCATTACAAACAAACAAACAAACAAATCTTTCCTCTTTATAATATTAGTATAGATGGTGCACTATTCAATCCTACATACTTTCCTAGATGAATGAAGATGATGAAACCCTAGGATTTGTTTGTGTATGAATGTATGGATATTGTGTCCTTATTTTAAGAGTTCTACAAGAAGGCTGTATGAAGTTTTTTTATTGCTACTGTAAATGGCTTGTATCAATTCTAATTAAGTAGTAATGATAAATACCTAAGTATAATATTAAATTCAAATTATCTAACTGGTTAACAGTTGGTTCCCATTTTATAGTATGGCTTTTGTTAAATTTTCATAATAAATAATATATATTTTACTAAAAATTTATACACAGGCACCAAATATACCTCTGGCGGAAAGTGGGTGTGTGGGTATTTATTACCTATACACCTCTGCCTACCCCTTCGGGGACCCTTGTGGGAAGGCGTGAGGATATATTATTTTATTATTATTATTATAAAAATTTATATATAAATTCAACTTAAAGTTTTGAGCAAGTGTGAATACACTTGCTCAAAACTTTAAGAACTGAAGCTTTGAATAAAGCTTCAGTAAGAAAGTAAGATTATTATTATCATATACCTAAGGATGATAAAGATGAAGAAAGGCATGTTACGTTGGTTTGGACACATAGAAAGGATGAGTGAAGAAAGATTGACGAAACAGATATACAAAGCAAAAGTGTGTGCAAGAAGAGGCAGAGGAAGGCCACGTTCCAACTACCTGGATCAAATAGATCGGACACTCAAGGACGGGAACGTTAAGAGTACTCGAAACCGACAAGCATGTATGAAGAGACTGATGAATGTGGACGAAGCGAAAGAGGTATGTAAGTCTAGAGAGAACTGGCGCTCTATACTCTCTGCCTACCCCGTTAGGGACTTGGCGTGATGATATGTATGTATGTATATACCTAAGGAATTCCATAGTTATAGTATTGAGTGAAGAATAGCAATACAAGTACTTAGAACTACTTACTTTTGAAGATTTTTGCTATAGAGATACATCTTGGAGAAGGATGTAGGCTACTTCTTGACGCGAAAAAATACTCAAAGGGTCATAGTTTATTTTATAAGGAAACAATTATATATAAGAACTTACTGATCTTTAAATAACATTGTACTCAAATAGAAAACTTAACAACTATGTCGCAAAACTTTGTTTGAGGTACTGGCTGCTACCTACATTGCAAGCAAAACTGGGACGCCGGCGCCGCGCCCAAAGGCCCCGCCCGCGCCCCTCTGCCTCCACGCATTCCAATAAGAAAAAAAACCATTACAACTGACTGAAAAAATTGCATTACAACCTTAGTGCTCCGTCCTCTGAGCCTCAAGGATGATGAGCAGTAAGAATAGCAGTAGAAAGCCCAGTGTTTCAGTCTGGGAACTAGGTGCGTACGTACTAGAAAGTATGAAATGAAACTAGTTTTCTAAGAAAAATCTAAATTCACTCACGTACCTGTTGATCAACAAGATCCCATTAAATGGTGAGCCGGCAACCCGGAGCTTGATGTAGATTTTAGATTTTTCACACAATATTTATACCGTTTTTAGCACATAAACAATACGGTCACAAAAGGAAGAACTGGTAAAAACACAAACCACGAATCCACCTTTGAGCGCACTGTTTCACTTATAAAATTTCGTTTCGTTCTTGAATTTAAAGTTTTCGTGTGAATAATTCGCTTCACGATTTATCTACAACAATTTTCATTCATCGCGACGTGAAATCAGTCGAGACGAGTCAAGTGGCAGTTGGTGAAGTAACTACGGGCGCGGGCGGCAGGGAGCGCGCGCGTCATCCGCCATATTGAATGATTACGTCACGTTAGTCACTTTGCTTTATGCACGAACGTGTTCTGTGGACTTCAATGAAATACGCCCTTAGTGGACATAAAGACGAACTATTTCGTCGTCAATACGATTGTCAAGGAGTATATAGTATTACAAAATTTATTTCAAAATAATGAAAGCATTTAAATGAACATGACAAGCGTCGAACCTAAAATTAGTAACATTTTGTGTGTTTATGTCTTTAGTTGCTATTTCTCGCTGATTCCAAAAAGGAAAAAATCTCGACTACGTTCTGAAAGTTTGACAGTCGTACAATCGATTGCCATATGTCATCACAGACTGTCAATTACAATCCTTCCCCCTCCTGCAAGCAAACAAAATATTTGTCATCCATTCAATCATTCATTGTGATTTGTGATTATTTTAATTAAAAGGAAGAACTTGTAATAGTTTTTTTTGCTAATAAAGTTTAATAATAATCTCTAAGCAGTGTTCTTAGCTACGTTGTTCTCGATTAATCAGGCTCAATACAAAATGCAAGGTACAAAACATTTTTTAAGAATTTTATTGTTCTGTCCGCATTTTCTATTAAATTATAATTTGCAGACACAAGACCCGAGTTGTATGAAGAGGTCAAACTGTACAGGAATGCAAGGGAACGTGAAAAGTAAGTAGAATATCATATATTAGTTTGTATAATGGCACGCCTTTTCCTGTTACCATTCTTAGATGATGTGAGTTGATATATTGTCCAGTGATTGATGTAAATCGAACTTCTTCGTCATTTGAATTGTAATAAAAACATGAATTGATCAAGCCCTTTGCTGATGGACCCTATGAATACAATATTTTTGAAACAATAGATAACTTAAGCAGAAATTATAATAATGAACACCTACATATTCCTGAGTATATTTGTGTTAAATGTGAGTAATGCAAGTAATCCTTCAGAGATTGTGGGGTGGTAGGTGGAAAGGAAAATAAATTAATATATAATTTGTATACAATAGAAGTTAGTACCATCAGTTGTAAATTGTAATATAATCAAATCAAAACTAGCTGGGCTCTAGTCTAGTGTGTAAAATTTATGCAAAATGATTAATTCTACTTATTAGTTTTTACTAAACCTTATTTTATTATTACTAATTACAAAAGTAAGCGTATTATTATAATAGATAAGCTTTTAATTAAATCTTACCTCAGGCATGACAACATGGCAGAGTTATATGCAGTAGTAAGCACTCTCCAGCATTTGGAGAAGGCATATATGCGGGACTGTGTGCGGTCACAGGAGTACACAGCGGCATGCAGCCGACTACTTGTTCAGTACCGAGTTGCATTCAAACAAGTGCAGGGTGACGAGTTCCCTACTATTGATGCTTTCGTCAGCAAATACAGAGTGAGTATTGGCTGTTTGCGTCCCAAGAATAGAGATGATAGTGAACTTCTTTCCTGTGTAGTATTTCTGTATTTGCCATAACAGGCAACATATAGAATAGATGGGATAGATAGATGTTTGATATAAAATGCATCACATTTTTACACAATTTCCTTGCCCACACTGGATCTGATAAACAATTATGAATATATTTTATTTACTTTATATACATAATTGGGTAGGCAGTAAGAGAACAACCAGTAATCTTAGACCTTTCACTTCATTTTCTTTATATACTCTTGACATCCCATCCTTGATTTCTACCATACTTCTACTACTTTTCCCATGGTTCTATAAAGCCCATTCATAAATTACATCATTATCACTGTATAAGTTGTGACTACTAAGTTGCCACAAGATATTCTTAAAGTTCTCTTTGGTAAATATATTACAGTTGGACTGTCCCGCTGCGCTGGAGAGGATAAAGGAAAACAAACCCAACTTCATTAAAGATGACAAGGGCAACACCAACAAGTACATTGCTGAGATTGTGTCCGTGAGTAACATCTCATCTGAACATTTTCTAGAGAAATCATCATTATTGTTCATATAATATAAGTGATATTAATCTCGCAGAAATTTGAGAATGGGCAGATGTAGGTGTTTTTTTTTGTGGTATAGATCACTGGATGACTTTGTTAGTTACACAATTCGACCCAATAAGTGTAGAGATAGTTTTTTTCACTCAATCCTTGCAACTTATCCCCTCAACAGTAAGATCTTTTTTTTTTTTTGGTGGGATTTTACTGGCACATTGTGAGAGATAATATAGTAAATTTTATCATGAATTCTGGGCAATAGTAAATAAATAAATAGATGTTAAAAATAAATGTTTACGGCTACAAATTGGTGTGCAGCTGTTCATCACACTGATGGACAAGCTGCGGTTGGAGTTCCGCGCCATGGACATGATCCAGCCCGAGCTGCGCGACCTGCGCGACACCATGGACCGCCTCGCCATGCTGCCCGAGGACTTCGAGGGCAAGCTCAAGGTACCACCACATCACACTCGGCTACTCAATACACAAAAGAAACACTAAGATAAAATAATAAATAAATTTATCCTCACGCCTTCCCACAAGGGTCCCCGAAGGGGCAGCAGAGGTGTATAGGCAATACCCATTACCTTATACCCACCTTCCACCTGAGATATATTTTAGGTGCCAACGTGACAGATGGCGAGATCGCCGTTACTCAAGCACGACTATACATACGCTTTTGAATTACTTCTCAGGGGTACACTGGTTTCCTCTCAATGTTTTTCTTTAACGTAAAGCTCGTGGTGTGCCTAATCACTGTACTTAAGTTCAGAAAACTCATTGGTACAGTCGGGATTCGAACTTGCGATCTTTATGTCGCAGGTACTTTTCGAACCACTCGGCCACCACGGCTTAATAATAAAAATAAAGAAACACTAAGATAAGAAAACAAATGAAATCTGTCCCATGTCAGAGACACTGAGAAAAATACTCTTCCAGTACTAAACCAGCAGGCATTATAACAAGAATTTCCTTGAAACGCAGCGGGGAAGTCCCTACCTTTAGAGAGACAGTGTCAGCCATTCGTTATCCTGAGTTTTGCCTAGCACAATTTCTTAGTGGTGCAGTTCCATGGAGTGCCAAGTTCAGTCCAGTCTGACAGCCTGACAGAACTGATTTTGAACTCATCATCCCCCATGAACCTGCCAGCCAAATGTGATGTGGTGTCCCCTCAGGTGCAGGAGTGGTTGGACAAGCTGACGGAGATGTCCGCGGCGGACGAGCTGTCCGAGGCGCAGGTGCGGCAGCTGGTGTTCGACCTGGACATGGCCTACGGGGCCTTCAACAAGTTTCTGCACAAGGACTGATCTACATTCAGGTATGATATAGCAGAGAGACAGATATACAAATTTGCACCTTGAAACCATTACGTGTTAATCCAAAGCCTTCGTGGCCGAGTGGTTTAAGCAGTTACATGCGACACAAAGATCGCAAGTTCGAATCCCGACTGTACCAATGAGTTTTTCTGAACTTAAGTACAGTGATTAGTCACACCACGAGCTTTGCGGTGAAGGAAAACATCGAGAGGAAACCTGCATGCGTCTAAAAAGTAATTCAAAGGCGTATGTATAACCGTGCTTGAGTAACGGCGACGGACTCGCCATCTGTCACGTTGACACCTAAAATATATCTCTGGCGGAAAGTGGGTGCGTGGGTATTACCTGTACACCTCTGCCTACCCCTCCGGGGACCCTTGTGGAAAGGCGTGAGGATATAAATCCATTACGAATTAAGTTGATAATGATATCTGCGGTTGGTTCCAGGTACAAATCGGAGCTCAAGTTCAGTGTGTACGTGGTCCCGTAGCTATATACACATATTACTATATATACGATTTACATTTACTGTGCATATTGTAGATAAATAAGTTATAAATAATGTTATATTATTCAAATTCGCATTATTATTGAGCATTACGAGTCAAGTAGCCAAGTGAGGTAGGCAGCCGGATTAGAGTGCCAGTTCTCTTTAAACTTGACCTTTTTAGCTACATTCACATGCATGGCCGTATACATCGGCAGCATGTATCGGCGATGGACTCGCCATCCGCCACGTTGGCACCTAATATATATCTCTGCTGGAAAGTGGGTGTGTGCGTGGTACCTTAAGACTTCTGCCTACCCCTTCGGGGACACTGTGGGAAGGCGTGAGGATATAATGTATTATCTTCTTTATATATATCTTAATATATATAAATCTCGTGTCACAATGTTTGTCCTCAATGGACTCCTAAACTACTTAACCGATTCCAATGAAATTTGCACACCGTGTGCAGTTTCATCCAACTTAAAAGATAGGATAGCTTACATCACAATTGGACCCGATAGGTGGCGCTGCGATCATGTTTCAGGAAATTTTACTTTTTCACCCGGGCGAAGCTGGGCGGGGCAGCTAGTATATATATATATAAATTACGCGTCACGTTGTTTGTCCACGATGGGCTCCTAAACTACTTAACCGATTTCAATCAAATTGGCACACCGTGTGCAGTTTGATCCAACTTAAAATATAGGATAGCTTACATCACAATTGGACCCGATAGGTGGCGCTGCGATCGTGTTTCAGGAAGTTTCACTTTTTCCCCCGGGCGAAGTTGTTCCTCTCAGTGTCTTAAGGTGGATTCGAGAATGGTTTTGATTCGCAATTGGACCCGAAAGGTAGCGCTACGATCTCAGGAAATTTTACTTTTTTACCCAGGCAAAGCTGGACTGGACAGATAGTTTATTACATTTCTCATAACAAAACCACGTTCTAAATTCTAATTTAGTACGCGGTAGACCCGCCGCTTATGTAACCTTTAATTAAAAACTCAATTTCAAATTAATTATTTCACAAATTTTATTGGCATTTCATATCACTTCTGTGTATTTAAAATTAGAGTCTATTTTACAATAGCTCACTATTGTACGCTGATTATTGGTATAACTTTTAAATATGAATAACTTTCCATTATCTCGCGATGCTTTAGCACTCTTCAGAATAAAAACTGCGGCTTTGTTTTAAACGACCTGTATGACCATAATGATAATGAAATTATCTGATCGACGAGGTGACCTCATTATTTTCGTCATAGTACTGGCACTGTTCAATGAGGTATGTACCTAACAATAATATAATCAATGTATCCCTATAGGTATTCAAATTGTCGAAGGGGCACCTACGTGTTTCGTATGCAGTTTTCTTCTCTACGACTAATCACTGTACCTACTTAAGTTTAGAAAAACTCATTGGTACAGTCGAGATTCGAACTTGTTATCTTTGTGCTGCACGCGACGTTTAGAACCACTCAGCCAGCTTGGTTCTTCGGAGTATTAATTGTATAATATTCTTTCCCAGTGTTCAACAGACGTATTCCAAAATATAGATAAGAAATATTATTTAGTATCTGAAGCGTATGTCGTAGCAAAGAATCTCTTCAACCAGGGCCGCGCGAGCTATGTCACTTTAAAAGAAAAGTCTCTGTCGACCATAGACACGTTCCTCGACCTAGTGTACATTATGAACGAGGCAATGGAGCGCGAATTGAGAAGTGCGGTGTTGAAGTTTTATAAGATCAAATACTTTCACGATTTCACAAAGTATATGATTACTATGGAGGAGGTCAGTAACTATCAATAACGCTGTTAAATATGAATATGCCAGACATTTTACTAGACCTGATGTTTTGACAGGTCAAATTAATTCTAAAATGATTTTGAAAGGTTCGAACACTTTTATACCACATGGATGGCAAACAAGCATGCGGTCCGCCTGATGGTAAGCGGTTACCTCCGCCTATGGACGCTTGCAACACCAGGGGTATCACTCGCGCGTTGCCGGCCCTACAGGAATCTTTTCACACCCTTGAAGAACTCCATGCTATACTCTCCAGGAAAACCTCAACGGGGAGCTCATTCCACAGCCTGAGCGTTCGCTGAAGAAAACTAATAAAAGAAAAATTATAATTAAATGCCTTGGGACAGGCATTATATAATTCAACCCGATTCCTCATCACTGCCCCAACATTGTCAACCAGTAGAATTTTGTATAGACAAGTGTATATCCACAGATAATCGACATAGTGGAACATTGCTTAGTGGATCCAGTCGACAAACTGTCGCAGATCCGTCATCAGTTTCACGATGTGATTCGGAATTTTGAAGATATTCGGAACTTCGACAACGTGGACAAATGCCACAAGGAACTGCCAGATGAGGTGGCAGCGGCGCATTGTATACTGCATCAAGCAGTACTGTACGTAATTAAAAAGATAAACGTTTGAAAATGTATCTTAGAACTAAGGGATATTCCAGGTAATAAGTATTATAAATGGGAATGTTTGTTCCTTTTTCACAAAAAACTACTGAATTTGATGAAATTTGGCATAGATATTATAGCTGGATTACCACAAAGGATAAAAGGTTTAATTAAAAAAAAAACAATGAATTAAATTTTTCGTCGGCACAGCTAATATAATAATAATAATAATAATAAATCTTTATTGAATTAATTACAAGATAATAATATTACATGGTTTGGGATCTCTTAGAATAATACATACACACATATCATCACGCCGAGTCCCTAACGGGGTAGGCAGAGAGAATAGAGCGCCAGTTCTCTCTAGACTTACATACCTCTTATGCTTCGTCCACATTTACCAGTCTCTTTATACATGCTCGTCAGTTTCGAGTACTCTTAACGTTACTGTTCTTGAGTGTCCGATCGATTTGATCTAGGTGGTTTAACGGTTTTTTTAATACAGGGTATCGACTATCACTATTCTCAATTTATGCCAAATCTTTATAGTTTCAACGAGACGATGCATGAGAATCTTGTGACGATAGTCGAAATAAAAACGCGCCAGCACGCGCAGGACATGAACTCATCTCTATTCTACGTGCAGAAATGCCTCGCACACTTTGTGCCCAAGTTCTTTGACCAGCTGCTGTTAGAGGCGTACACCGATAAATGCGGGTATTTGAAAATCGTTAACGCTTCTATAGCGGATCTGATCAAAGACAAATGGAGGAGTGATGAAACTCTATTCCCTGAGAAGTGGAGCCCTTTAGTCCAGGTTTTAAAGGAGAGGTGAGAAAAATTTACGTTATTTCGAATAGCTGAAAATACGATGATTGGAGGCAAGATCTCTCTGTACCTATATGTAATTATCTTTAAAAATACGTAGGTAACTTATTACATGAAACCGAGATGTCGTTTACGTCTTTACGCAGAAATGTAACATAAGTCATCCATCCTGCAATTTTTTAACAACTTAAATGCATTTGTAAAAAATATACAGATTTAGATATTTCAAATTTCGGCGCCTGGTCAAAAGGTTTTGAATTTATGTCTTATAAAATAATATAAAAGTAACAAGTCCAAAAAGGGTTAATACTTTTATTAGAGTGACCTTAGTTATGTATGTAGTGGGGCGTAATTTCTTAACGCTTGTTTCAGTGCACAGCCAACAAAAGCCATTCTACAAGATCCATTGTTTCTTACGTTATTTGCGGCAAATTTAACATCACAAGATCTCTAAGGCTCTGCACTGAGCATTTATTTGCAGAGCGTCCTGATTCTCTTTATCTATTTTTGTGTTGAAAAATAATTCTGAATACAGCTTGTTTTGCACTTTATGATTAAACATATTGCCAACTTCATAATTACTGTGCCTCCCTGCGTGTGTTCTACCGCTTTTATAGCGTATACAGTGTTCTGAAGAATTGTTCGACATGATGCCCACTTGCACTAATGCACTTTTCGCCATCGACGGGTAATTCACCCCTTATTTTATTATAAAGTTCTAAAGTATATTATTTTATAGTTTAGAACTATCTGTATTAAAAGTCTATATATATTCAACGGGGGGGTTGGTGGGTATTAACTATACACCTCTGCCTACCCCTTCGGGGACCCTTATGGGAAGGAGTGAGGATATATTATATTATATATATATATTCAAAAACTACTTATAGAATTTAATAAATTTCAGGCATACCTATCTATACTAATATTATAAAGAGGAAAGATTTGTTTGTTTGTTTGTTTGTAATGAATAGGCTCCGAAACTACTGGACCGATTTCAAAAAGTCTTTCACCTTTGGAAAGCTACATTATCCCCGAGTAACATAGGCTATATTAAATTGGACCCGTAAGGTGGCGCTGCGATCGAGTTTCAAGAATTTTACCTTTTTACCCGGGCGAAGCTTTCTGTGTGTTTCTGTGTGTCTTTAGCTAGATTCGAGAATGGTTTAGATTTACAATTGGACCCAATAGGTGGCGCTGCGATCGTGTTACGGGCAATTTAACTTTTTCACCCGAGCGAAGCTGGGCGGGACAGCTAGTTATAGAATATGTAAGCATTACGAAACAATTGCTTAAGATATAATTATTACTCTGTGGTTTGGCTTGACACTGATACGACATTTTTGAGACATGACATAATATTCCCTCGCCCTCTGTATATAATAATAGTAGTCTATGCCCTCTGTCATTTCCCGCGAAACGAAACATATTTTCTGTTCACTAAGAAAGAAAACCATCTATATTACTTTACTCTTTGAAGAAAACAAACTACAAGACGAAAGTGCGCGACTTTTACTGTGTTAGTTAGATTAGAAAACATGTTTGCATGAATTTTTCATTTATATACCAATATATTTTAACGCAAGACATCTGAAATGGGTAAAGCAATGCGTGATTTACTTCAAAACGGCGGTTCGTACGACGAAACGGATCGAATGCCAGCCAAAATAACAATAAAAGATTTCGATATCTTGATGTATGTTGTTGCAATTGTGGGTCACTTATTTGACTTGGGCTTGGATATCAATGTAGCCGTGAGGTATTTCCTAGCGCAGAAGTTAGCCGAGTTCGGATGGACGTTGGTGTTCATACTTTTGCCAGCATTTGTTAATACTGCAGTCTCGATAAGGATGTAAGTAATCCACCATTTAAAACTATAACTTATTCTTATTTACCTATGGTAACGTCGAGAGTACTCGAAACTCGCGAACGAAAAAGGTCTGTTAGTCTAGAGAGAAGGGCCATATACTCTGCCTCCACAGAAAGGTATGTGCTGGTATGTATGTGTGTTGTATGTATCTCTTCGTATGTACTGTATGTACGCTTATCTATATTGTAAATAGACAAACACAAATACATGTTTCTTATGTACTGATCCAAATCATACTAGAGTACAGTGGTTTTGTACATATATTTGTGTGTGTCTGATCTCTCTTGGTCTGTCTGAAGTCACTATATTAACTGCTCATACCAATTTTGTGGGACCAACAATCAAGAAATTATCAAAATCTTGGGGCCAGTTAGCAAAGCAGTAGCTTTGCTTTCAACTGGTTGTCAAACTAGTGTAGATGAAAGATACCTTAAACAAACTATTTTAGTAGGTTTGCTAATTTTGTTGGTGTTTCCTTAGTGGTTTAAATAATAAATCAAAATCAAAATATTTTTATTCAACGTAAGGGACACAGGGAACACTTATTGAACGTCACATTTAATATAAACTAAAGTTAAGTTACCACCGTTTCCAAGAAAAAATACCTGCCAGGAGAAGAAACGGCGAAACAAACACCCCGGTTTGCTTTTTTAACATTTGTTCCCTTTTACGTAGGGGTAGGAAAGATTAAAGTTACATATATAAACTTTGTATAAGAGGAGCAATTCATTGCCATGCATGGCCATCATTAAAATAATCTGATGTTTTATAATAAGCCTTTTGAATTAATTTACTTTACTTTAATAAATACATGAAATGCAGAATGAATGCTACAGTTGCCCTGAAAAGCATTTACTCACTATCAGGTATGCACAAGACAAAGAGCAGGACTCTGTCACCAATGAGTTCACAAAGCGGAAGTGGCTGAGGATCTTCATATTGGTGCTGCAGATGGCACCCATACTACGGTTCACAGATGCTCTCATGTAAGATGAAGAATTGTATAATTATTTTTTATCATATGCACAAGCCCCGCCCGTATCTTCATAACAACTCAATTTATAAAAAATAAGCTGTTCGCTTGATTCCGCTAATCTTGGAAACTGCTGGACCAATGTTGATGGGGCTTTCACTGGTAGACAATGCATGATATAAAAGAAGCTTAGGCTACTGTTATTTTTCATTTGTGTAGACTAATTAAGTCAGATGTATCATAACAAACTGTACAAATATATTTAAGCAGATGGTGGTCACCTATAAGTGATTGCAGATTTAGATTATAATTTATGTAATTGTCCTGTTGATATCATTCATGCATGTATTAACATAACAAGTGTTGGTTTAAAATATCCTGTGTTAATCCAGCTAATAATCTATCTCCTTTATTTTTCAATATTTTTATTAATGACATATCAGAATGCTTATCGAATTCAACCCCGTACCTATTTGCAGATGATTTAAAACTCACTTGTATTATAAAAAATGATAAAGACTCAAGTTTACTTCAAACCGATTTAAATAAATTAGACCAATGGTGCGCACTTAACAAAATGAATTTCAATACAAATAAATGTTTCCACATTAAATTTACACGTAAACATCGACCAACACAAACAACTTATACAATTAATGATAATACTATAAAAGAAGTTACCTCAATACGTGCTCTGGGGCAATCAACATTGACAGCCAGTTACGCTTTAATGAACATATTGCCATTTCTCTTTCTAGCGCATTTCGAGCTCTTGGATTCGTACTACGAATGTCAAGGGAATTTAGGAAACCGTCAACCATCATCCTACTATACAACAGCTATGTACGTAGTCGATTAGAGTACTGTAGCACGGCTTGGAACCCCACCTACCGAGTCTACATTAACAAAATTGAAGGGATTCAAAAGAGACTGGTTCGTCGACTGGCCTTTCGATTCAATTTGCGACGTTCTATAAACTCCTACAGTAGTAAACTAAATTATTTTAATCTTACTTCCCTTGAATCGCGTCGTAAGGTTTGCGACCTATCATTTTTACACAAATTGCTTAATAATGACATCGACTCATCGGACTTACTCCGTAAAATATCTATAAAAGTACCACATAGAATGCCACGACACCCTTGCCCTCTACTCGCAATCCCCAAATGTAGAACCAACCTCGGCAAGCACTCTCCGATTGTTAGAATGGCTAACGAATACAATGCCATTTCCAAAAACTCTGAAGACATAGATATTTTTAATAATAATTTAAAGTCTTTTAAAAAACATATTTACTCAAACCTACATAAGCTAGCCCTAACCTAAACTAAACTAAGCAACACCTTACTATGTATCCTTACGCAATATTTTATTTGTTATGTTATGTTAACGAAACGCATGTTGTGATTTCCTATAATTAAGGAACCAATATTGATGTCACCACCTAAACTGTTATATCGCATGTAATTTTGTATTCCTTATTGGAAATCCAAATTCATAAATAAATAAATAAATCTCTGTACTATATTTAATTCAATTCCGTTCAGCCATTCTGGTGTCATTGAGGAACAAACATCCATACATACTCACAACTTTTGCATTTATAATATTAGTAGGATGGTTGAGTTGTGGTTGGCTATAGCCACTTCACACTTAGCACCAGAGAGGAACCTATTCCTTTGACGAAAGTGACAAGTTATTCTTAACCTAACAGCTATGCAGTAAAGTCGCGCCGAGCCGAACGAGCGCACGACCCATCCACACAGAGGATGTACTACAAGCTGATGCTGAAGGAGGACTCGGATGCAGCATTACTGCGAGTCTTCGAGTGCTTCCTGGAAGCTGCGCCCCAACAAGTCTTGCAGACTAGTTTACTATTTCAGGACTACCAGCATTTAGCTGGTAAGATTAACATAGATACCTAAGATACGTTGGCACTTAAAATATATCTCTGGCGGAAAGTGGGTGTGTGGGTATTACCTATACACCTCTGCCTACCCCTTCGGGGCCCTTGTGGGGAGGCGTGAGGATATATTATTATTAACTTAGATACAATCACACTATTTCACTATTTAAAAAGTAAACTTACACCGCATCACACTATTTCCCTCACGGGGTAAGCAGAGGGAGTGGAGTTCCGGTTCTCCCTATACATACAGATCTCTTTTGCTTTATAAAGCAAAAGAGATCTGTTAAGAGTATAAGTTATACATGTTAGGTTTCGGTAAGATTACAACTTTCCCGTTTATTTTAATATGGGTTTCCATAATTGATAGAGAATTGCAAGTTCGAATCCCGACTGTATCAATGTTTTTTCTGAAAAGTACAGTGCTTAGTCGTACTACGAGCTTAACGGTGATGTAAAATATCGGGAGTATACATTTGGAAAAAAATTCAAAGACGTATGTATCTATGATCATGCTCGAGTAATGGCGATAGGCTCGCCGTCTGTCACGTTGGCATCAAAAATATACTTCGCAGAAAGGGGGTGCTGTGGGTACTACCTATACACCTCTGCCTACCCGTTCGGGGACCCTTGTGGGAAGGCGTGTAGGTATAAAAAACTATTATAAAAATAAAGTTCTATTCTATTCCAGTCCATCAGAGTTTGTCCATAGCGTCGTCAATAGTGAGTATGGGGTGGTGCCTGGCTGCCTACCAGCGCGCGGTGCGCTACACGCAGCAGGACAAGCGCAACATGAGCTGGCCCGGGACCGCATTACAGACCGTGTGGCACTTCCTCGTCTCATGTGAGTCTTGTGGGAAGGTGTGAAGATATATACGCATAGTCATCCTTGAAAAGAGGCTGCGCCTACCTCTCGGGAACCCTTGGTGATTTTAAATTTGTATCATTTTTATCTTTACAGTAAGCCGTATCATGTCACTATCAGCAATCGCCTACCTCTTCCCACACTGGACGATCCTGGCTTGCGGCATTCACATAGTTTTCATGACGACCCTACTGCAAATCTTTGACCGCTCGCTGTTCTGCTCGCACAACAAACTGGCAGAAGTCGCCTTCTCTTTCGCACTCGGCGCTGTATACACGTTCACTTACATTCTACCTGTGGAAGGCAGGACCAGATATAGGTATGCAATGTATTACTCATTATGCTTCATTCAGAACGTTACGTGTGCAGCGTTATGGTACTATTACGCTACTGATTTGAAAAGTTCAGCATACTTTTATCCGGTGTTAGTGATGTGTATTGTACCATACCTGATAGGGTTATTAGTAATGGTGGTGTACTATTCATTCTTTCACCCCACGGTAAGGGATGAGTCACCTGAAATAGTAGTGACTTTTAAATCCAATGAAAATTTTAGCTAACACAATATTACCATAGGGTGGCAAGTGCATTAATAAATTTGCAAACTCAAGTAACTAGCATTTATTGAGGAGTTCCAGTAGGATTGTAGTAGAGTTGTCCAACTAAATTTAGTTATTTTGTGCTTCGGAGTGCGTCATTAATTAGTAGGCAATACCATCTTTGGTATTCAAGAGAAAGACATTCGAGGCTGAGGAAATCTCCCATTGGTCAACTGATCCCATGAAGAAGGGTGGCATAGTGCCAACATAGATCTAAAGCTAATCTCAGTAAGCATAAGAGGGAGGGCATTCAAAGCGTGAGGCCGTTTGGGAGGAGGGGGGTTGAGCTGAACTTGACCCAAATCTCACGTGGATATCACGTGGTTTTTTACGAAAACAGTGTAAAATTCCAAGTAACATGTGCTATTATTATATTAAACCTACTCAATCAAGCACAAATTTACATTAAAAAAAACAAATTTATTATTATTATTACTTAGTGATTAGCGGGATCAAATCGTAAAAGTGACAATATTGTCTTACATAATTAATGGATACTCCTAAAGGGTACCCAGGTGGGAAATATGATGCTAAAATAGGATGATCTAGGGATACAAAGATAAGATAATATACTTTATGCCTTATTGCCATTGGAAATGTTTTCAATTTATATTGATAAGTTAACATGGAATTGCAAATCCTGTAAGTGTTGTCAATTTTAATGGACCCAAATATTATCCTTAATATTACTAGTGTAAGTTGGTTTTTAACAGTATTTTTCAAATCAAATATATAAGTTAAGGGGAAACCTCATCCCACATGAAGACTGCATTTAGTAGTTATTGTAATTAGGTTAAAAAAATGTTGAATGTATGAAGAAAACTAAATGTTAGAATCTCAAGTAGAGCTGGCTATCTCAGTACTTATACATGCCAATTTAAATGTAATATATTTTTTACCTTTTATATACTTTTGTATGTACCTGAATGAAGCACATTTTTTTATTGGTTTGTTTTTATTTGTGACTACATATATACATACCAGGACAAGTCCTCATGGAGTTGGCATATAGCTCTGTCTCATCACATCTTTCATTATTATAAATAGTTATAGACACCTATGCTAATAGTAGTAATCCTTGGAAATCCATGTCGTGTGCATTTGTGGTATTTAACATACATACAAACATATGTCTCTCGAGTCTCGAGATAGAGGGAGTAGATAACTACTATTTAACATAGAGAAAATGCATTGTGTTCAATTCCATTCACTTCAATAAATAATAAAATAACCAATGTAGGAGTTGCTTCCAAGGACACCTCATTTGGGAGGGTACAGGTGAACATACATACATATGTAAAAACACACATAACATCAAAAACCAGGTTGGTAAATAAAACAGATCAATAAATATCTATTACTATATATTCACCAAATAAATGGTGCTCTTTCCCTAAGGATCCTTAACCCAAATTTGTTCCATTCACTTTGATTAATCCACAGTTCAATAGCTGACTCCAGACAAGACATGACTGCTGCTCCTTTCCACACAGTACTTGCTGGATCAATGTCTTTTGGTGATGTCACTATCTCTAATTGTTCAGTCTTATACATGTATGGTATCTGTAGAGCTAATCTGTTCTGTAGCCATAAGTAGAGTCCATGCACTTTCACACCTCCACCTACAATAAGAATACTACTATACATCTTGCGTTTCAACTCCTCAGTTTGACACCGGTCTATACTCTGCAGTATTGCAGCGTCTAATGCCAGGACTTGTCCAGGAGCTAAGGACACAATTTCCCCTGGACCTCCTTCTAAAGTGTCTACTACAATATCTTCATCAGGATTTGCTGTCGGTTGTGATTCATTCACAGCTTCAAACTGTTGACTCTCATTGGCAGTTGGATCTACAGTTTCTTTTTTACGGCCTGTTTCTCTTAAGAACTCCGCATCAAATGGATCTTCAGGATCACTAGGTTGCCTATTCTGGATTTTTGTTATCTTTGGTCCTGTAATTTTTAATAAATCTGTGTAGAATAGAGAGAGAGGTGATATGATGCATTCATCTCCAACTTGTAATGTGTATTTGTTGACTATGTCTCCGGGATGGTCAACTAGGAATGACTTCTCTTGCGGACCACAAACATCTAAGTTAACATGGCAGAAGTTTTCGTACAAATTACGCATCAGGACAACATCTCGTGGTACATTTTCATTCCAATTCTTGTAAGGGAAAGCACTTTTATGAAACATCCAGGATAAGGCTTGGCAGACATCCCCTGCTCCATAGTCCATTCTCAGTCGGGTTGTCTTATGAGATAAGCCATCTTCAACACAGGATATAGCAGTCTTCTGGTCACCAATATCTACAACACATGCGGATCCTATTCCTGCTCCAAAAGTTGCCCCAACACTTTCCTGGACAAGAAAACAGTGCCCAAAACCTAAGTCTTTCAATAATAGTGACATTAAATATTTCAAATGACTCCTAGAATATAGATCTGGTATAAGCAACACACACCTGTACTTTACCAACTCCATTAATGGTATACCAAGTTTATATTCAATAATAGAACTCCAAATAGTATACAAATCATTTAGAACCGATGAGATAGAGCCTCCAACCTCTGAATGTATGTTAAAGTCGCCTCTTTTATATGGGAAATGTACATTATAGGGTAATTCTGGATCGATGTCGAGGACCAAATCACCAACGACTATGTCGCATTCTACTTCTGGCCACGGCTCACCGTCGTTAACGCTCTCTGCCATAGATCGCCGGTTGAAAGCTGCTATTTGCTGTGGTGGAGTTGCATATCTTCTCGCTCCATTAGACTGAACACAGGACTGCAATGTGTGCGATATTTGCAGCCTACATTCTTCGAGTTCTTCTATCAGTTCTTTGGTTTTCGGGACGCTTGATGGTACGAACGGGTCTTTATATATTTTACCACCTGCACGTCGCTTTCTCGCGATGCAATGTAGCTGTTTCACTGGCAGAAGGTCTGAGGCTCGTCCTATACGTACATACAATGATCCAGGGTGGATAACGATTATTCTATTGGGCGGAAATTGCTGGAATTGTTCCGGCCTAGCATCATAAGCCGGCGCACTCATTTTTGTGATAATGAACTGATTGTAGGTTTGCTCGCAAGTTTCAAGACATTTGTTAAACGATTAAATTACTTTAACGTAAAGCAAGCAGTAATATTTTTGTACTTCTATTTATTTGTAAAAAAATATTTTAACCTTAAAGAAACTAACTACAGATGAAAAAGAACACATACATGCATATTGAAATGACAATCACAGGCCATACATCAATAAATTTTTATTACTTATTTAAATGTAAAAAAAAAACATCAACCAACAGCTCGAAATGATTTCGATACGACTCCATTGTAAACTTTTACAGAATAAAAAAGTAGTTCATAAGTTAGCAAAAGTTATGATGAACCCAACGCCCAACGCAAATAAAAGTTTTCGGACGAATTATCGACTAGGCGGACACGACACTTTGGCAGCTGACTGAAGTCAAAAGAATGTGTCAAAATGTTGATTTGATAGGCGAATTGAAGTGAAATGTCGTGTCACAAAATCTAATAAATAAATAAATATACCATTTAGTATTTATAATTAAAATACTTTAAAGTCCACAGCAAAATGGTGTCAAGAAGTCTAACTGAAGTCTTTGTGCTTATGCGTAATAATGCGATACACACCCGACAAATATTCACTGAACAGGTGAGAATTAAAAATATTGTTATTCTCCTTAAAAAAATAATCTGATGCAATTAACAAAAGGCTCATCAGAGTGATTAACATGGGAGAAGATACATTCTGTACATACTTAAATATTATTAAGTGTATAGAAAACCAATTAATAAAACTTAAAACTTAGGATGGAATAAAATATATCTTTGTCGAAGAACTGTGTGTGTTACAAGATATTAAGTAAAATAAATATAAGTTGAATACATTATTTATAATTTGTCATGATACTGAAGAAGATAAAATGTCTGGTGGCTTTAGGGAAACATATATAGTAAAAATACTTAATAAATAGAATTTAAACACCTCTTTGAGCATCATACACATTAATCAGTGCACATACATGCTTGCCTGTTTCCAGTACACTTCTCACGCACATTCATGATTGTATGGTAAATTTGCTCAATTACGATCACATGTATAGATAGTGCTATTCACATAGACGCACCCCACAATTCTTCCTTATAGTTTATAGTGTAAGTGTGCAACTTTAAACAAATATTATCTGTAAACAATTTCAAATCAAATCATATCAAAATCTTTTTATTTCACATAGGCCCAGGTGGGCACTTATAAAACATCGAAAAAGAAGCACGGTTCGGGTTGGTCGCTTCCATGGAGAAGAACCGGCCAGAAACTCCATGGTTACTCTTTTCAAATCATTAGGCATATACAATAACAATATTTTTTCGTTACAGCAATAGTACCCAAGTATGGGGGAACAATGTAGGCCCGACAATAGAGGTCGTTGCTTACTATACAAAGCATACATAAAACAAGATAATTATAACAATGTTAGCAAGATCTAGGAATCTACAAAGCCTACAATGTTCTCACATTCACAAATTAGACAAATTAAACAAGTGACACAAATATTGTCATCAGTACTGTAACTAATTCTGGGCAAGATATGGAATAAATAAAAAAAAAAAAGTAAAATTATTATTGTAAAAAAAATCCCGAATTGAGAAAAGAAAAAGTTATATAAGATTCAGAATAGTTAGAGACATCCACAAATTTGTGATTACTAATGAGTGCACACACACACTACAATTAATAGACCCTGGTTATATTCCCTGCCAAACCAACGTACCTTACACATAATATTATCTATATGCAAGTGAAAGTACAGAATGTACACATACAGATGCAGTTTTATTGATATTGCAAAAATACACATTTTCTCATGCCCCCGATTTCCCCGAAGGGGTAGGCAGAGATGTATAGGTAGTACCCACACACCCACTTTCCGCATATTTTAGGTGCCAACGTGACAGATGGCGAGTCCATCGCCGTTACTCAAGCACGACTACACATACACCTTTGAATTTCTTCTCAGACGTAAAGCTCGTAGTGTGACTAATTACTGTACTTAAGTTCAGAAAAACTCATTGGTACAGTCGGGAATCGAACTTGCGATCTTTGTGTCGCAGGCAACTCGAACCACTCGGCCACCATGGTCTTTCTTTCTTTTAATATTAATTCCTTAATTCTTGCAGAGCAATGAATCAGAGCATGCACGCCTCATGCGGCAAGGCTCGCACGACATGGAGGCTGGACTGGGGATGCGGCCCGACGAACACGCACCACCACCCTGGACCGACACACTCGAAGAGGCACACTATATTATCACTAGGTTTGGTACTACTCTTGTGTTATTACACCTTTATTTTAGCACCTAAGCGTTGATTCTTTCTAGGGCAGGGCATACTCCCTTTAATAGTGTCACCATCACATGTGTGAGGTTGCAGGGTCACCATGTGAAGGGTTAGGCTAATTGTAAGCAAACTTAATAGCAAAAGGTATTTGTATGCGACTATATTTAACTAAACTGAACTAAATTTGTAGTTTGATTTGTCATTTGATGAATGTTGCTGAATGTGGACTAAGCGAAAGAGGTATGTAAGTATAGAGGCGCTGTATACTCTCTGCCTACCCCGTTAAGGACTCGGCGTGATGATATGATGATGATGAAATTTGTAGTGAGATATACTCACTGTACAGGCTTGTGTGCATTGGAGATTAATAAAGTTAAATGTATGTATATGGTGTTATTATAGGACATACAAAGATACCAAAGGGTTCCTATCATGCCACCTCTCGAACCATGTGAACGCAGTTCAGGCTTTCCCTAGAGAGTACAGCATGGAGTCCTTCAGGAGTGTGAAAAGATCCTTACTGCTATTCGGAACTATACCCCTGGTGTTGCAAGCGCCCATAGGTGGCGGCAATCGCTGACCATTGGGCGGAGCGCAAGCATATTTGCCATAAATAAAAGCGTCTCTATTGCTTTCAGGTTAAGAACTAAATTGTCAGAGCTGCAAGCGCGGCACGAGAAGCAGATCCGTCGGCCGGCGCTGGACGACTCCAGCGAGCAGCAGCACATCGGGCGGCTCACGACGGAGATAGGGAGGCACTTCACGCACGCGCACTCGCACCTCACCGCCATCAAAGCACAGATACGGCATGGTGAGCGATCTATGCTATTCTTATAGAGCTGATGACTGCCGTGGTGGCCGAGTGGTTCTAGTTCGAATCCCGGCTGTACCAATGAGTTTTCCTGAAGTACTGTACCCACTTTCCGCCAGAGATATTTATTCTATACGACTGATTAATGTGGACGAAGCGAAAGAGTTATGTAAGTCTAGAGAGAACTGGCGCTCTATACTCTCTGCCTACCCCGTTAGGGACTCGGCGTGGTGATATGTATGTATATATTTTAGGTGCCAACGTGACAGATGGCGAGTCCATCGCCGTGACTCAAGCACGACTATACATATTCCTTTGAATTTCTTCTCAAACGTATGCAGGTTTACTCTAAATTTTTTCTTCACAAGCGTCGTGTGACTAAACACATAAATATTTCGAAAACGGACGGCACAGCTAGCCTAGGTCTGTATGGATAGACTGATGAATGCAGATGAAGCCAAAAAGTGGGATGATTTTTAACTTTAAGAGAGGTAGGGCATAACGGGTTTCCCGTTCGAATTTGGAGCTGTCCGACTGGGGCAGGACCTCCACCTTATAGAAGTCCGTAGCCAAATAACACAATTTATTGTGTTGTGTTCCTACGCGGTGAATAAGGTTTCCAGTAATGAGCTCCTTGGGGTGGGGGAGGATTATTGTATTGTGTTGGCAGCAGAGGGATTAGTCTCATTATGCTGCCAACACAGTACATCTCTCCGAACACAGAGTGGCAACGCGCAAGTGATACTTCGGTATTGTAAGCGTAAATAGGCTGCGGTAACCGTTTTCCATCGGGTGGGCCGTATGCTTGTTTGCCACACTTGTTGTATAAAAAAAAAAAAACTGAACTCTCAACTGCGCTTCTAGCCAATTACTCCCCCATTACAGGTAACAAGACGGAACAGAAACTAGCTGCCAATGTGGTGCTCGCGCTGGTCACAACCCTCCAGGAGTTGAGTATTACGTTCAGAACGGCTCAGTCCAACTACCTCCGTTCCCTGACGTCACGAGAGGAGAGGTCCAGGGCCTACTTCGACCTCCCAAACTTTGACGAACTTAGCCTCGACGACGATGCAGACCTCCTGCCGGGCCTCTCAAGCAACCAGACAGACTTGCTATTCTCCCTCCCAAGCACCTCAGGTACTCAGAAAAACTTCATGGACGAAGAAAACCTTGATCAAACCTTCCAAAGGCAGCAGACGCAGAAACAGCTCATGCTCATACAGGAAGAGAATACAAAGATGGTTACTGAAAGAGAAGAGGAAGTTAACAAAATTGTCAGATCGATTGTCGACCTTAACGACATCTTCAAAGACTTGGCGCATATGGTCCACGAGCAAGGCACGGTGCTAGATAGAATAGATTACAATATTGAACAGACGCAGGTGCAAGTCCATGAGGGTTTTAAGCAGCTTCAGAAAGCTGAGAGGTATCAGAGACAGAATAGGAAGATGCATTGCATACTCGTGATGGCTGTGTCTTTGGTCGTTTTAGTTATATTGTTGGTTATCGTCAAAAGTTAGTTGCGGTTGAGTGTAAATATTAGGGTGTGCTGTCGACCAAATGTAGATAGGAATAGTTAGCACTGTCTGCCCGGCGTGTGGTTTATGTGGGTTCGGTGCCCGCCTGCTATCTTTTGTATGACGAGTGTTACTGTCTGCGTGTATTAATGTCTAAGTATTTATTTTCGTGTGTATATTAGTTAGGTGATCCACACAAACATTCACATTTATAGTATCAGTAGGATATTTTAGAAAAGGAATTGTTTGCAATATTTTATATTGTACTAGCTTTGCCCGCGACTTCGTCCGCGTGGAATTAAAAAAATATATATCGTTCAGTTTCCAAAATAAAAGTAGCCTAAGTTACTCCTTTTAATATCAGCTATCTGCCAGTGAGTGAGAGAGTGAGTCCCGTCAAAATCGGTCCAGCTGTTTCAGAGATAAGCCGGAACAAACAGACAGACAGACAAAAATTTAAAAACAATATATTTTGGTGTATGTACCGTATATATATTCATATGCATGTAGTAAAAAGCGGTCATTTCAATATTACAAACAGACACTCCAATTTTATTTATATGTATAGATACGATATGTTACACATTTCAATGGATACATTTTGAAGTTTCAATTACTAGCATCATACTGATTGAAATGATGATTATATTTACAAACTACGGAAAGTGGGTCTCCTACGACCCACATTCCACGTGTTGGAGGCGAATAACCGAAAGTGGACCGGTATTTGTCTCTGCGCCTCCCTAAAGAGAGAGATTGCTAGTATCAATGAGTTTTTCTGACCTTAAGTACAGTTATTAGTGACACCACGAGATTTACGATGAAGGAAAACATCAAGAGGAAACCTGCATACGTTTGAAAATAATTTCAAAGGCGTATGCGTAGTTGTGCTTGAGTAACGGCGATGGATTCGCCATCTGTCAGGTACCTAAAATAAACCTCCGGCGGAAAGTGGGTACTACACATCTGATTACCCTTTCGGGGACCCTCGTGAGAAGGTGTGATGATGTATATATAGCCTTCCTGAAAATAGAGCCTTCAGTGATTGGACAGGCAATGAAAGAACAATAGTAGTAAAAAAATAAAAAGGGATAGACAACATTATTTGTATCCCTGACAATTTATTAGTAACCTTCACCAACATGATTTAAATGTGTTTGTTATGGTAAGATGAATGCAATGAACAATAAGCCTTATCTATCATAAGATATGAATCAAATTGGCAATGTAATTGAAAACATTCCTTGAAAATCAGGTGTAGTATTAATTAACAATAAACCTAAATAATTTTAATCGTCACGCTTACTTTCAAAAGGTACAGCGAGTCTATGACTTGATGAGGAATGAATGAGATGACTGCAAAAGGTTTTCGTACCTCGACTTTACAATTCCATTTACTTATAAGACCTAAAAATCTCAGGCCCGAATGGACAGTTAGACAACCAACTTCATAGTGTCTTGGAAAATATAACAGTTGCTTTCTAGTAGTAGCCGGGTGTTGGGAATATATCCTCATGACGATGCATGCAATAATAAAACAGCTCCATAGATAATAAAATGACAATATTATATGTAATATTACTCACTTCGAAACATGTTTGGATAGACTATAGTTTTGAGTTTATTTTCGAAACTATTAATAACAATTAAATTGTACTTGATCGATACATGCATAAATTTATGCTTACGGTAGATTTTTATGCGAAAACCAGCTCTGACCGCGTCCGCGTGGAATAGTGTCTGGGCAAAATTTTTTTGATATATATTTTGATTTATGATGGATATGTTAAGCGAGGCTTACCACAGTATATATTTGAAAACCACATATAAATCGGATAAGCCGTTTCTGAGATTAGCGGCAAACGCACAGATAAAATTGTTTTAGGTGCTATTTGCGTTGATAAAGGTCCCAATCATATTTTTCTCATATATCTTTCATGTACAGAGAGCGGCCCGTTACAATTGTATTATATGATAACCTAAATCGTGTTAGATTGGTTTTTATTTGCTTTCTATTATTGACGCATCACATATTTCAACAACTGCCCCATTTTCCAAGGCACCTTTGTATATGTATATCAATTTGTACATTATGTAGGTAAGTTGATTTGTAAAGGTACAGATAATGTACACGTTCTAGTCTGTGTTGTATATTAAGATTTGTATTAATTTATTCGCTTTATCATTGATGTATGTAATCGAATATTGTGTATGAATATAATTTAATGAATTTTAATATAATTGGTAAATAATAACAACAATGATTTGTGAAAAAAAGTGATTTTATTTGGGCTGCAATGGACCTTGCAATCTGTGTTGCCAACGACTTTTTGTACACGTAACTAGCGTAATCATCGTATTTATCTTAAATATCCACGCCTTCCCACAGAGTACTTACGCACGCACTTTTTGCCTGAAATAAATGTAGGTGCTAACACGAGATGGCGCGTCCATGGCATGGCATGGTTACTCAAGCACCAGGGCCGTCTTTAGCCTATTGGTGGCCCTGGGCATGTTAGAATAGACAAAGAAAGTACATAAACTTGTGGATTCCATTCCGCCTCTCTATCGCCTCGCCATCTCCTTAAATATAAACACATATTGTTTCAATTTTCTATGTAATTTCTCAATTTTATTATAATAGAATAGCTTCGCGCATGCAAAAGCTATTAAGTTGGTATTGTAGTCAGTAATAAGTATTTTTGGTAATAAATTTTGGTTATCTTTTGTTGATCTGACAGGAACTAGGGACTTTCTATATGATCTGAGGGCCCCCCATCGATCGCGGGCCCTGGGCACTTGCCCAATGGGAAAGAGGGGTCTGTCAAGCACAATTTTATAATACAAATTTGAAAAATCTGGGCATGTTAAGTACATATAAATACCCCGTATTTATATGTACTTAACAAATTGTGTATAGTTATCACGTATGTAGACTAGATTTAATATATAGCTCGATGAAGTTACAATGTTGAAATTATAATGCAGTTATCAAGAATTGTTTTACTTGATATAACTTTACGCCTACCCACATAAGTCGTCAGAAGTGAGTCGGTCGCTTTCACAAGCACGACTATACATACCTAAGTCTTTGAATTTGTTCTCAAATTTATGCAGCTTCCCTCATGTATTTTTTTGTGTTTCATCAGTAAATACCAAATTTCAGAAAATCTTAATAGACTACATTTGAACTTACAGTCTTTGCGTTGCAGACGACTACTCAAACTACTTGGCCACAGCAGCCCTTTATTTAAGTTGCCATTGAGGACTCCTTTTCATTAAGGTTAATATTTTACTTAAGTTCTGTTACAAGACTACCTACCCCGTTAGGGACGTGTGATGATATGCTAATACTACCTATACAGTACAAAAGAGGAACTCCTTGGTAGAGACTAGAGACACACTGTTGACTTGGACAGCGATTGAAAACAATAATCTACCACATTATCGCAGATTTTTTTCTCAAAAAGCTTCACTTATATCGTGCAGAAACCTATACTATATCCATTAGTGTATTAATGTGTTGTGTATAAGCTGGCAATAGACTTGCCAACTGTCATACATATCGCACCACCCCTGGAAGAAAGCAGCAAGTGCACTTGCGTAATTTTTTTTTTATTGCACCATTGAATAGAGTATTACGGTTTAAACCTGCTGACTAAAATTCGTAAAGCTGTCGGCACAAACCAATGAATGAACGCAAAAAAAAAGATGTTTTGCGAAACTAAATGAAAAAAATATCCGTAGGTATAAAGACGTAAGCACATATACATTTATTTAATTTTCAATTTTCCCATTTCATAAAGTCGTAATAATGCTTACGTAAAATATCCACTAAAATTCATAGATTTTCTTTTTTTGTAAATAAACTTAAACACATATTTCACCACAGTATTAATAGAGAAGAACTGTGCAAGTCCGGTTACGTACTTCTTCCACGAAAGGTTTAGCTTGACACACATGAATTGCTCGTGGAAAAAGTACGTAACACCTACTTACAACTTTCGATTACACTAAGATTCAACAGTGAATAAATGGATAAGTGAAATTACTTCAGTTGATATATGGCTTAAATACATCGCAGCAAAGCAATATGTGAACTTATGCTGCACATATGGTTAATGTTTTGAGGAAGAAATATGTAACAGTATTTTTTAAGATAATCTCGGTTTATATTTAATTATCATCAAATGTATAATATTGTGCTTACGAAGGATAGTGTTAGCTATGACTGCTTTTTACAAGATATTATCTAGGACTAATAATAAAAATGTGGCGCGGTTTTTTTACGCTCCTGAAAAGTTGGTGGAATACACTTACTGCTTTATTCCAGGAATGGTGCGATATATCCTTATTTTTTACACACATTAATTCACAAAAGTTCCTTAGTGGGCATGCATGAACATAAAAGATATACTCCACGATATAAAGTTTATCACTACCAAGATGAAAGGACTGTAATAGAATTCTCAGGCAAAGGTGTATAGATAATGCCCATACACCTACTTTCTGCCAGAGGTTTATTTTAGGTGCCAACGTGACAGATAGAGTCCATCGCCGTTACTCAAGCACGACTATGCATACGCCTTTGAATTGCGTCCCAGACATAGGTTACCTCTAGATGTTGCCCTTCACCGTAAAGCTCGTGGTGTGAATAATCACTGTACTTAAGTTTAGAAAGCAAGTACATACATAATAGTACAAAAAGCTTTGTATCTATTGGTTAAAGGTAAAAAGAAAACAAGTCATACAATTGCACTAAAGAATTATATTTGTTGGTGATCTCTCAATATACCTTCTCATGATCACAGAGGCATAGAAATAGATGAGCCTGGAAATTAAATACTAAGAAACAAATACTCAGGTACAATATTAGTGATTTTTACAACAGGGTTATTCTGATAATAAATTTTTCACTCACAATTATCTAGACAATACATAATTTATATAGAATCTTTCAAATTTTAATTGAATATATATGGGCTCATCACCTTTCCAGTCTCATTACATAATTCATTTGAACATTCACAACACAAATTCAAATCAAAAAAGTTATAGTACAACATAATTATTTTATCCAACTACAAGTCTTTGTGTTTGTTGTAGAATTCGTCTAGATATTTCTTATAGGCAGGCTGATTGGGCCATAGATAGGACGCCTGTTGGTTGAGGGGACTCTGAGTGTTAGGCTCTGCTAGCAGACTCTGTATGGACAGGAGTATAGTGCGGACATCATACAATGCTGTCCATTTATCCTTCAAAATATCTAAGCATATTAATCCACACGTATCAACATTAGGGTGGAAACATGGTGTAATGAATTTAACAACCGGAGGTGCATATGGGTACGAGTTGGGGAACTCTAGTGAAAGTTTGTACTTGTGGCCGGCGTAGACAGTTTCCTGCGGTCCGCTTATAGTCCCAATCCATTTAAACAGGTTCTCACTTTCAGGGAATGCAGATATACCTTTGTCAGCACATCTCATTAACTCCATCAACTCTTTTTGAAGTCTGTTGGCAAATAAATATTCAGTCATTCAGACATAGTAGTAAAAACCAATTAAGATTTTCATTGTTTCAAATAGATAGCAAATAATCTTAACTTGTGAAAAGCGGACACCGCATATGTAGTTGTTCCAAAGCGAGATCCATATTATTACTCGTTGGTTTCAAATTGTATCAAAGCCAAGCCATTAAATATTAAACAGAGAAGAGTAGGTCAACTGTATTGATTGGCCTAAATAAGCATTATACCTATCAGTCTTACAGTCCAAGGGCTCGGTTGGTTACGAAGAATTCAAACAAGTTAAAACAACATCGACCAAAATTTAACGGTCGCGAAATATGCAAACCAGACACTAAGCTAAAGTCTGACATGTTTAGGATCTAATTCCTAAACTGTAAGATTCGAAAAGTATGAAAATAGGTGGCAAATACAATTGGTGCGGGGTTTTGAATAGCGTAGGGCATCAGAAAATAGTCAATAACTCACCGTTTGCTAACAGCATGATTGTCTTTTAGTTTAATTGTATCCTCGTTCTGTTTCGCTGGGTTTGACGACGATGCGTAATGGGGATTAATATTTTGAGCCATTTTACAACGAGGAATCGAAATCAGATGCCACCAATTTCAATAATTTTCTGTTATACGAAAGCAACTTCCTGTTAATTTCAAAAAGCTCAATTTTTATTGGACATTCGTTCTCTTTTGACAGGGAAACGTAATGGCGGCAATCGACGTTGAAAATAGGTACACAGTTACACACGAGAGACATCTGTGGATAAATTAATAACTTCTGATTGTCTTTGGTTAGGATCAAAGATTACAATGATACTGTAACAGTTAGGATCAAAGATTACAATGTATACTGGTTAGGATTATCAATTTGATACCTTCATACCTACATTGAAATGGAAGTAATTAAAAGTTGCAGAGGAAGAAAGTAGAATATTGTTTAAGGTCTGTTAATCCTATTCAGTTGTGTTCAGTCAGCTTATCTTATCAAGAGAAAGGTTTAAATAGTAGGATTTTAAACTGAAGTTACTAGGTTTATGAAAACCAATCGAAGAAGCCTTAGTTGTTGATATAAATTGCTGAGCTTCAGCGGATGAGATCCAGTGCCAGTGCAGTTTACCACAGAAAATATAATATCTACGAACTCTTATTCTTCTAGAAGAACGATTTCTGAATTAACAGAACTAAGCTTGTTTGCCGCTTTTGAGGTGGCAAAACCGTTTCTAAAATATATAGAATATTTATAGAATATATTAATAATATTTATAGAATAACACGAACTTATAAGTGCCTACTTACTTTTCTACACAACAAACTTTCACTTTCTTGGATGAATTTGAAATTCATTAGTGCGTGAAATTGAAAATCAGTGACGGGATTATTTAATGCAAAAAAGAAAACGGCAACAGTAGGCAATAAAAGGCAATTGTGTAAATAGATTACGATTAGTGTTGAATAAGCGTTCAAGTGAAAATTATTCAACAGTCCCGCAGCATGTCTGTTTCTGTAAGTACCTTTATATTGTGGCATTATATTGATATTTAGTTAGTTTAGAATTTGATTGTTTGTTAGGTAGCGTCCCGCGAACGCAAATTGTAGACACTGTATATTATGGATTATTTATTTATTTATAAGGTACACCAACAATACACATATTTAGTTTTACAATGCTGTGCTACTACACTGATCACGTGATCAGAAAGACGTCAGTGTCAGTACTGTCAGTCAATTCAATTGTCATCTCATCAACCCGTGCCACTGAGGAATTTGTTTTGCTAATCTTAAAAAAAATTAATCAACAGCTCGTATCGAATTATTGTATTACTATTACTAGTTAACAGAATGTCGTTCATGGTGTACTTGGAGAACGTCCCCGTAATGGGTTTCGAACATTGTGTGGATGTGTCATCTCTAAAGCAAAACATTTCCCAAAAATATGGTGTTTCATGCGATGATTTATACGCCACAATCAATGGAAGAATTGTATTTGATGATTTCCACCTGAGCGCAGATAATAATGTCGTCAGAGTATGCACAAGGCTTGTCGGTGGTAAAGGCGGGTTTGGCTCGATGTTAAGAGCTATTGGCGCGCAAATCGAGAAAACTACAAATCGTGAAGCTTGTCGTGATCTCTCTGGGCGTCGTCTACGCGACATTAATGAAGAAAAGAGGCTTAGAAAGTGGCTGGAAGGGCAGGAGGACCGAGATCGAGAGGCCGCGGAACGGAAACAGAAGAAGATTGAGAGGCTTATTGCAGAGCCAAAGATTGAAGTGAACTTGAATCCGATGTACGAGAAAGTTAGGCAAGAGTTGCCTGAGCGCGTCAGTGCGGCTGTTGATGCTGGCTGGCAGGCTGCGGGCACATCCGAAACTACTAAACGCAAAGCTGAAGATGACAATAAGGGAAAGAAAAAAGCTAAATTATGGATTGATGCTGAGTTGTCAGACTGCTCCTCACTGAGTGATGATGAAGAGGAAGTGAAACAAATTCCAGTGCAGATGGTGTCCACTGACAGTGGTAATGACTCTGATCGTACTTCAGATACAAGTAGTAAGGTCTAAGGTGTTTTGCTTATAGAAGGAACTGACCTTGTGTGTAGTTTTTCAAGTACTTTATGTACCTATCCTGTGGTTTTGTTCATGAAGATTTTGAATATCTCATAACTGCTCTTCTCCCTTTCATTGACATGCCATCTGTTGTTAAAAAATTTTCTATTCAGATTAATAGATTCTGAGATTAGTGCATACAAACAAACAAACAGGGTTTCTCAGACTTGACTCCACAAACCCCTGTAAGGTTCTCCAGATGACAGTGAACCCTTTAACTATCGAAGTATCTTTTAACTGGGTGATGGGCTTGTTTCAGACAAATAGAGTAAGTTTTAGGGGTAAATTTGGTAAATTTTAACCTGAATTCTGATTTGGTATTGAGTCGATTTCTGAATTTCATTTTCATTGTGATCAGGTGCTAAAACCTACACACATAAATATGTTGAGCCTGCCAGTCATCAAGCCACCATTACGTAAATCTTGTGACGAACCCACTACTGACGAATGGTGAACCCAGGGGTTCCCGCATCCCACTTTGAGAAACCCTGGTATAGATGATTTGATATGGGACTTTTATTAAGAATAGAATAAGGTTTATTGTATAAGAAATATTACAGAATTCTCTCTATTAATACCAATTCTCCTTTTGTAATAAGTTCTCTAATCTATATCTCCATTAGGGTAAAAGTTTTGATCTTTGAATGGAAATCATTAATAATTTAAATAGTTGTCTTTTGGCATAAGATTGTATATTGATGAGTGATATGAGGATGCATACCATCTCAAACCATAAATCGAAGCTTTTCTTTTGGATGGATATGTATAGACAATTATCCTTATTTTAGATTAGTTTTATTGTTTCCTACATTCTAGTGATACATATATAAGCATTGTTTGTTTGACTATAAATCCTATAAACCTGTATAATTCATGAAATACATATAAATAATCTTAGAGAGTAATTGAAGTCTTTGAAAATACTATGTAACTTTTTGTATTAAATGATTTGCTCTTAAATATTAACTTAGAAAAACTTAGTTTTATTTATCCATCTGGTTACCTAAATATTGGAATGTATAGAGCTTATGACTGGAGAGGTAGACCTCTTGAGATCCACCGTAATGTTGGGCTACATGCTAACAGTTACATTGTCTTATATGTTGGCCTGGAGACAGGAGTAAGGCGTCAAGGGTCAGGTGTGAAGGTGCTTATATGTATGCAGTATGCAAATTCACCTTATAAGTTGGAACTATGTCCTATGCTTTTGTTTCACACTTTTTTTACTGACTATGACCTCAGTCTGAAGGTACATGTTAAATGTATAAATAATAACTGCATTGAATAATTAGTCATGTACTAATGGAGGTGACTATGCAAGGAGTTTTTTGAAGCCAAAGGCACAATATACAAATTTACAATAATAATATAATATGCTTATTCTTACCTCTTTCTTACTTACTCACTCACTTACCTCAGTCTTGGATGTTCTATGTATTTATAAGTGTGCATATAATTATCTAGTTTCCATAGTATGTTGCTTAGTTTGGGACTAGATCAATTTAAGTGGAGTTGTCCCAAGGTATTTATTTATTTATTACAGAAATCAACCTGGAGGCTAGTACTCATATTCTCGCTTGTGGCGCTGGTAGTGGCCAGACCACAGGAATTTGATGATGACGAGGACAGTGCAGACAACGGGAATGACAGGAAAGGTAAGATGTCCTATCTATTGGTGGAATAGACCAAGAGGTTTGAACAAATATATAATAAAAAGAAACTGGTAGGAAAAGTAAACTTGTACGTGAAATGGTCGTTTAAATTGCTTTCAGATGACGTCGCTCGTGTCCAAATAAAAGTATACCGAGGCCCCACGAAGCATGATGGTTACGCCCCATGGGGTTTCTGGGTCAAACAACCTTCTGACGAACAATAGCGTTACATAGCTGCAACGTAGCGTAGTTTAAACTGTGGATTGTGGAACAAACGATACTTAAATAATATCTTTAATAATATTTCACTAGTTATTTTACTTACTTTTCTCTAGCTAAGTATAGATGGCGTATTGATACAGATTTTTGGATTTATTATGAAAACCAAAGATTATATGATAAATAAATATATTTTTTATTAGTTTTGCGTAAATTTAAGTTTAAAGGAATTTATGTTAGTATTTTTATACTTTATATTAGTTCATAGCATATGTCATAGATGGCGTTGCTTGTACACTGCGTGATCGTTTATTTGTTCAAAAATGTGTGACATTCAGCTTCCATGGTCTAATAAATAATACAGTTACATACCCAAGTGCATGTTAATTAGAGCTACTAGTATTGCTAACATAAAATAAACATGTTAGACACAGTTCAGCGTCCCATGGGTTTCCATTTGCGTGTACCTCTGAAATCGGTGGGCAGTTAAGTATTTCGTTCAAGACGTAGAGTTTTTATGTTTTAGTATAGAATACTTCACTTAATCAACATTCTATTAATTAGTTCACATTTACTGTGTAGTTATTTGTAGACGATAGTTTTAGTTCTTAACTATATGTTAATAAATGGTAAATGGAATATGCATTTCACTCAGAAAACAATATACCCACACATTAATAATAAAAGATGTAGGTATCAGTTGTATTTTAATGCATAATATGATTAATTTATAAAAAATAACATTATAATTCAAGATTAATCGAATGTCATCAAGGGGTTCTTATCTTCCAAGATTTTACATACATACAGTGATACAGATACAGAAAGTTACACAAAAGCAAAGATTGATGCGACACTACCTGCAGTAGTTGTAAAGGAATATTAAAAAAAACATGCAGCTCTAAGATCCCGCCGATAGATGTCGCTGACTCTTATTAATTGTCAAAATCCAACGCCCAAAAGGGTAAGGGGTAAACAGAGGTGTATAGGTAGTACCTACGCACCCACATTCCGTCAGAGATTTATTTTAGGTGCCAAAATGACAGCGAGTGTATCGCGTTCTTATGCACGACTTCACGATTCATACGCCTTTGCTCCTCAAACGTATTGTTATAATGAGCCTCGCGATTAGCTTTTTAAAAAAAACTAATTAATTAAAAATCAAAATTATATTTGAAATAGAAAAGTATAAAAATATTAATTATTTATGTCCTTTGGCAGCCGACGCGTAAGAGAGGTGGAACGAGACTGATCTGAGCATTAGAACTAAACTGAGACACTAACATAGAACTGCTGATGCAGCAGCATCAGCTAGCACTTAGCTTTACATGTATAGGGTATAACAGCCCCCCGAAGTGAACTAAACTTTGGGGTTGATATTTCAAAGTTTATGTAAAAAGATTAAAATACTAGATTATTTCGCGAAGACGGGGAAGTCGTATAGCGTCATCTTTTTCATTCATGTTTTCATTACGCGTATTTGGTTGGATGAAATATGTCTGTAGGCTGCCGCCAGATTTACAATGGTAAATTAATTTTATAAAGGATACAATACTTAGGGCTAATACAAGAAATATCATAATAAACATTAAGACAGAGTAATGTGGTTGATATTTAACAAAGTGTGGTTCAGCAGTAGTAATTTCATCGACATTATCTAGTAGTGATTGGAATATAATATTATTTATTCTTAAGCTATCTAGGTCTGCTGATTTTAGCGGGGTTAATGTTTTGTTAAATATAATCTTATTTATTTTATCAAGTGGGCAACAAGAATCGTTAATAAGGTTAAAATCTGTATTTAATATAGAAAGGTTGATGCTAGCTGCATTATATTTTGATATTAATTTTGTACTTTTACAATATGCTGTGCAGCGAGGTGTCAAGGTTAATATACCTGTTCCTGATATTCGGAAATCATGAGAGTTTGAGTTTTCACAATCTATACTTAATTTAGTTATTTCAGACTGAACAAAAATCCATTTATTGTTTGACAAACTTTTCCAAATATCAATGTTGCCATAAATCACTTTCGTATCACATGTTCTTGGTAATGTGTCTACAACACGTGTCAACAATTCACTTTCGCAACTAGGATTTAAAGTAGTAGAGAATACATCGGTAATTTCACAGATAAAGTTTTGGTTGTACAAAATATCACACTTTTCTAAACTATATAAATTACAATAATGAGTTTTGTCTTTGGTCACGGCTGTATATACACTGCTAGGGATTACAGTGATATATGTATTTGATTTGTTATAATAGGGCATAGGCAACGGTAAGTTATGGTACAGGGTATATTCCATAGGTATAACCAAGGGTATTTGCAATACAAATACAATTTTCCTGTCATAATAATAACATAATACTTTAGATATAGTTAAAATAATATTCATATAATCTAACTCTAGACTTAAAGGTAATTGGATACCGTTAGGCAGGTGTGCGTGGCTATCAGAGAGTTCTCGGTATAGTTGCATAGATGTTATGACTGACGGGTGTACAATGTTCTTACTGCTCAACACGATTGCATTGGTTATATCATTCAATTGGAATGATAAAGTTAATAGGGCTGTCTCTAAACTAGTTATTAATGAATTAAACTTTGATCTTAATAAAAGTTCATTCGAGAAAATAGTTAAATTCTTAAAGTTTTTTTAGAGAGCTCTTCGATAGCATGGTTTAAACTAACTTCGTTATTTTTTATTTGATGTAGTGTTTGATTATATGCATTTAAAGTAGATCTTGTCAAAAGAACATTTTGTTTTAATAACGATGCCAGTTTTTTATCAGTTTCATATAAATGATCCAAGGCATTATTGTATTTTAAAGCATCATCGTCGTTCAACGTGCCGAAAATCTGTTTCAAAATAGTACCTCCGACTCCAATCCAGGCTCGCTTATTTCTATTGGGTATTAAATGAGATATTGATTCGTATTCCCTTTTTACATCTTGGTATCTTACAGTAAGCGGTTCTAATATGTTGTGACATTCTATGTCATCTATAATACTTGATTGCTTACATAAGTATCTTGTTGTACTTAAGGTTGAATTTATATTTATAATATGTGGGTTTATGTGAGTAATGTCCAAAGGGATTATAACGCTAAGATAACTACTTTTAATTTTTACTTTACCTACGTAATCGAAGTACAACCCTGAACTTGAAGTTATAGGCTTGATATAATCGGAAGATGCTTCGACAGCGATACTGGAATATTAATAAGTATGTGTTAATAGTATTATCGTATAATTAATACAAGGGTTCAGTATATTATATACATATTACTTATGTAACAATATGTTATATATAATAATAGATACTTTAACATAGTAGATAACTAAAATACCGGTCTTATATAATTTTAAGTACTTAAATAACTTGTTAATATATATAGGATATATATCTAGTTCATTATCATTATTAAATGAACTAGACTATTCGAATTTTATGAATTAGTATCAAGGACAGCTAACTTAGTCTCATCGTAATGATGTTTAACATATCGCCTATTGATTAATAAAGAGAGAGTGTTATTACCGTGGATTTTGACCACTTTATATGGTCCTTTCCATAATGGAGATAATGCTTTCCCGAGACGAAGGTGATTCTTTAAATAAACGTAATCACCAACTTTATATGATTTTGGTCGAGTATGGGTGTCGTAACGTGTCTTAGAATTTTCTTTAGAATTCAAGATGTTCTGGATGGCTCTCTCTCTCGAGTGCCTCATCCTATGCTGTAGCATCCTTACGTATTCAGGGTAAGTGCTGTCAGGGGTGGAGTCGAATACGGAATCAGGTATAAATGGTTTATGACCGAAGAGGAGCTCATAGGGAGTGAAATTGGTTGTACAGTGTGTGTTAGTATTGTATGTTAACATAGCAGTGTACACGTATCTTGGCCAATTGTCTTGGTTAGAATCGACAAAGGATTTAAGATACTCCTTGAGTGTCGAATGACTTCGCTCTAAGGCACCTTGTGTTTGAGGATGGTAAGGTGTACACCACAATTGTTTTATTTTGAGGAAAGTGCAAGTTTTTCTAAAAAGGTCGGCTGTAAAATTTGTCCCTTGGTCGGTTAATATGGTTTTCGGGATTCCGAATAGGGAAATGAAGTGAACAAGGCAGTCAGTAGTTTCTTCAGAAGAAACACTGCGCATTGGATAGGCGACCGAATATTTTGTAAGGTCATCCTGTATGGTAAGAATGTACTTTATCTTTGCGGTACCAGATTCAGGCAGGGGACCTACGACATCAAGGGCTACGCGTTGAAAGGGGCTGGTAGAAGTGGTAGTAATTTGCATTGGCGCCCGATTCGTTTTCCTCAGTGCCTTGTTTTCCTGGCAAGATGAACATTTCTTCACATAAGACTCTATATCTGAGCGCATGCCTTTCCAATAATATCTTTCTTTAATTCTTTTCAGCATTCTAACGGTCCCGAGGTGACCTGCGATTGGTATGTCATGATTTTCTCGTAAAATCTTCTTTATTTCAGTAGGAGTGGGAAATATAATGTTGTTATGGTATATGTGTACTGTTATATTGGTATTGTGAAAAAGGTAAGTAAGAATATTGTAGATTTTTATAAATGAGTGTTTTTCAAAGGGGCTTTTGAAATCAGAAATAGCTATTTCATTTATATTGCTTAAAAGTGTAAATTCGTTCCTTATTAATTTTAGAACGTTGTATATTTCTTTGTATGAGGATTCGTCAAAATGATGGACTTTAGTATACAAAAGGTAGTATTCTTTATTATTTATATCGAGTTTTGTAAATGAATATAATTCTCTTTCACTATTGATAATATCTTCAGGGTTTTCTACGCTACTAAGGATTTCTTGTATATAGGGGTTAGATTCGTCGAGGTCTAAAGAAGTGGGAATTAAGATGACTTTGCAAGATGTTTTAGTTAAGTTTTCGTTATGTTCTTCAAGGTTCGTATTGAAGTTTTTATTTGTCGTAGCCATTTGTTTCAGGAAATTAGAATAATCGTCGGAATTCCAGGCTATGTCGGAAAGGGGATCTATCGTTTCAGGATTCGGAGAAGAGGTTTCAGCGTTAGTCAGAGGATTTTGAAGATTTTCTTGTAATTCAGCGTTAGGACTCAGCGAATTTTGTATTGTTTCAGGAATAGGAATGGTAGGATTTGGATTCAGCGGGTTTTCTATTGTTTCAGGAGTCGGAGATATTGGATTTGGTATGTTTGAATGTTCTGCGGGATTGGAAGGACTTGGGAAAAGGTTCGGCGGAGTTGGAAGAGATGGTAAATTTGATGGACTAAGGTTCCAGTTAAGATTGTCATCGAATGGACCTAAGTCAATGGTATCGAAATCGTCGTTAGAGGTAGAAGGTTCTTTGCTTATAATTGGGTTTACTGGGAACCTAGAGAGTGCGTCAGCAGCGGCATTTAATTTACCCTTTCGGTAAAGGATTTCGTATTCGTATTCTTCTAATTTTAACCGCCACCTTTGCATTTTACTGCTCGGGTCTTTATGATTAAACAACCACTTAAGCGGTCGGTGGTCAGTTATGATTTGAAATTTCCGGCCGTAAAGATATGGACGGAAGGTTTTGCAACCAAATATTATGGCTAAAAGTTCCTTTTCCGTGGTGCTGTAATTACACTCGCTTTTGTTTAAAGTACGAGAAGCAAAGGCAATTGGTCTGTCTTTACCGACGGAACCTTGAGATAGAACTACGCCGATGGCATGATTTGAAGCGTCGCAGGTAAGGACAAAAGGCTTAGTAAAATCAGGATAACAGAGAATAGGGGCAGTAGTAAGTTTCTCTTTCAAGAGGTCAAACGCCAATTGCTGTTGGTTTTCCCATTTAAATGGGACTTCTTTCTTTAGAAGGTTTGTTAGGGGCTTAGCAGTTTTGGAGAAGTCAGGGATAAATCTGCGATAGTAAGAGACAAGACCGAGGAAGGATTTAATGTCTTTGGGTGATTTTGGTAAAGGAAATTGGGTTACGGCTTTTATCTTTTCAGGATTAGGTTTCACACCGTCTTCTGATATGATATGACCGAGGTATGCGACTTCTCGCCTTAAGAATTCACATTTGTCCGGCTGGAGTTTGAGGTTAAACTCGCGTAACCTCTGGAATACGGTGGTAAGGTTCAAGATTTGGGATTCAAGGTCGTGGGAATAGATTACAATGTCATCAAGGTACACGAAACAGCGAATACCTTGAAGACCGGAAAGGGCTGTATTCATCAATCTTTGGAATGTTGAAGGTGCATTCTTTAAGCCGAATGGCATACGGGTAAATTCGAAATGTCCTTCTGGAACATTGAAAGCTGTTTTTTCTGCATCAGCCTCATTAATTTGGATTTGATGGAAACCAGAAGCAAGGTCTAAGGTGGAGAAGTACTTGCTGTTGCCCAGCTGGTCTAAGATTTCAGTTATCTGTGGAATTGGGTAAGTATCTCCTACCGTAACATCATTGAGTTTACGATAGTCAATGACAACACGCCACTTTTGCTTACCTGACGCATCAGCCTTCTTTGGCACTACCCAAATGGGAGAGGACCAGGGAGAGATAGATGGTTTTATAATACCTTGATCGAGCATCTGGTTCATTTGACTACTAACTTCAGCTTTATGAATTTCTGGGAAACGATAGGATTTAGTATGTATGGGATTGTCAGAAGAGGTTTTTATGTCATGTTTAATAGCGTTAGTAAATGTTAGTTGTTCTCCTGGAAGATGGAAGATATCGGAAAAGGATGAACAAACTTGAAACAGTGCGTTAACTTCTTCATTGTTAAGATGTGATGTTCTTAATTGTTTCAGTACTTCTCGTGTACGTTGAACTGAAGATTTACTTTGTATAATAGAATGAATAGGTTTAGTATCATCAGAGTCATTGAATAAGTCGGGATTAGTAGGTGAAAGAGTCAAGTTAAGATTAGATTTTAAAGATATAGGAGATTCAGATGTATTTAATACGGTAAGGTTAATTCTTTTATTACGTTTTACACGAACGAGGCAATTTGCAATCAATAAATGATTAGATAGACTTTGGTCTAGTATGAGGCCTTCTTTAACTTCAGGGTTCGATACAGAGCACTCAACAACAGTTTCTGTCCTAGGAGGTATGATGTAAGTTGGTTCACTGAAATGCAATTTAATTTTCAGTTTTCCTAAACGCAAGGTATCATCGGCGTAGTCGATGGAGCATCCGAACTCTTTAAGAAGATCGTTGCCTATTATACCATCATATGGTAAATCGATTTTATTTACGACATGGAATTTATGTAAAATAGACCCGCGTGCCTGATCAGAGAGTGTAAGTTTTAATTTAAAATGTCCAGATGTTTTTGTGGTTTCTTGGACAGGATCTATTCCTTTCAATATAATCTTCTCTTTTATCAGAGTGGGGTTTTTGTGAATGCATGATTGCTTGATAAGACTTACTGATGAGCCAGAATCTACTAACATTGATAATGGAATTTCAGATACTGATGATAAAACCAGGACATGCGGAAGTAGTAATTTTGAAGGGTCACTGGATATTTCATAGACTTCAATGATGGATTCGGAGTTACTATTATTGGTTTTAAAATCAAGATCAGTGGACGTAGAATTTGATACAGTGGGACAAATATCATGCTCAGTGGTTACTTCGGCTGCAAAGGATTTGGTGTTGAGAACAGTAGGTTTAGTATTGGAGTTAGTGGGTTTGGCAATAGATACAGTGGATTTGGTACTGGATACAGTGGATTTAGTATTGGAATCAGTGGATTTAGCATTGGATACAGTGGATTTAGCAATGGATACAGTGGATTTAGTATTGGAATCAGTGGATTTAGCATTGGATACAGTGGATTTAGCAATGGATACAGTGGATTTAGTATTGGAATCAGTGGATTTAGCATTGGATACAGTGGATTTGGTACTGGATACAGTGGATTTAGTATTGGAATCAGTGGATTTAGCATTGGATACAGTGGATTTAGCAATGGATACAGTGGATTTAGCAATGGATAAAGTGCCGCTTTGTAATGATTGACATCTCGCACGACACCCAGACGAGATGTTAATTAGTTTTTTTGTATATCATCTACTTCATCACGGGAATCATCACCTTCATTTGGATCAGGACCATCATCCGTATAATGGACCCTTTGGAATTGTTTGGGTTTGAAATTGAAAGTAGATGGTTGGTTTGAGTCAACATATCGTGAATTTCTGTTATTATATTCTCTTTTCCTACAGTTTTCTATTGTGTGACCGGGAAATTTGCAATAACGACAAATAACAGGATTTTGGAGATAATTGTTATTGTTAAAACGTGCAGGGCGAAATGAACGCGCACCATCTTTAAAATACTCAGCCTTATTTGAAGAGTTTTGAGGGCGATTTACTGAATGGTTACATACTTGTGATGGAGACGCCCTTTTAAAGGTGCCAAATAAAATTTTCTCCTCTGCTGTAGCAAAGTTAATAGCAGAGTTGAGATTGTCGGGATCACGACATCTGACTATAGTAGCGAGCTTGGGGTTCAACCCAGTAATAAAGGTATGCAGTGCTAAATCTTCCATTGCCGCGACGCGGCCAGCCAGTTCCATTTTACGTTTAGTTGGAATTGATATATTTATTTCAGTTAAAAGTTTAGACAGGCAAGTTTCAACCTTTAATGAAAACTGACTGACTGTTTCGTCGGGTCCCTGTTTACAGTCTTGCAAATCAGAAAGCAAGTGCGTGTAGTGTTTACGCTCCCCAAATTGAGTCTTTAAAAATTCTTCTAACTGTGGCCAATCGTCAAATTCTTTTATTGCACACGCGGCTTGAGCTCTGCCTTCTAATTTACTGACTATGAGTTTGAAGAGTACATCTTTTTGTGACGTACTAGCTAAGTTCATTGCATTCTTACAATTAGTTAAAAATGGGTTCAGTAGTTCACGACTTCCGTCGTATTTGTGAATAAATTGGATTAGAATGTTTAAATCTAATGTAGTCACACTTGTGACCTCTTCCTTGGTTTTCGACATTATTCAAAATTAAGAAATGTTACTGTAAAACACAAATTATTTAAAATAAAATTAACACTGATCCCTAATAAAATTGTGACCAAAGACTCACAGTACGGAGAATACGTAGGCGATTGCGATAAGCTGCATTCCGACACAGTGGACACGGTGTTATGACACGGTGTTATGACACAGCGGACTCGGTGCGACGACACGTAGACACGGTGATGATGACACAAGGTAGCCTTGACCTCGCGTAACCGAAAAGTGGATGGACGGTTGATCAATAATTCTTGACGTTACAGGACTCCTTGGTTTGGGTCAGCGACTTGGCGAGTTTTCTCCAAGTAAAGTTTTCAGGTAAGTAACTTTATTGTAATTTCGTAGTTTAATTTATACACTTTTATTTTCAGGAACACAGGGACAACACAGAGAAAGGACTTCAAGAACTTATTGGTAATTTCTTCTCAAGTTCAATAGTAACACTTTCTTGATTTTATTGTAAAGATAATTCTTATTGTTTTATTTTTTTGGGGTTCAATGATACAGCTCTACGCTGCCCACTTTTATATTATTTTTTTGAACACTGAACTGTTTTAGATCACTGAGTTTTGAAGCGTGTAGTTTTTCATACTCGGAAACGGTTTAGCAGGATGTAGTAGGATATAGTAGACACAGAGTTTTCACGAATTTTCACACTTCACTATTCGCGAACTTGAAATACTTCGGAAACGTACCGGGGATTTACTTTTTAAAAATCCCTTAAGCTGCCACCAATGTTATAATGAGCCTCGCGATTAGCTTTTTAAAAAAAACTAATTAATTAAAAATCAAAATTATATTTGAAATAGAAAAGTATAAAAATATTAATTATTTATGTCCTTTGGCAGCCGACGCGTAAGAGAGGTGGAACGAGACTGATCTGAGCATTAGAACTAAACTGAGACACTAACATAGAACTGCTGATGCAGCAGCATCAGCTAGCACTTAGCTTTACATGTATAGGGTATAACAGTATGAAGGTTTCCTCTCGACGTTTCCCTTCACCGTTAAGCTCGTGGTGTGACTAATCACACCAAGCTCAGAAAAACTCACCCTTACAGTCGGAATTCGAACTAGCAATCCTTGTGTTGCAGGTAACTGTTTGAACCTCTCGGCCACCACGGCTTTCTACTTCTTTGTAAATATAAATCCTGGCTCTGTTTGATCCCTGAAGTAATTTATACACGTGAAATAATTAATATCTGTAAACAAGGCCGATGATTTCCAATCAATTCGATGTATCATAGATAAGATACCAGAGGTAGGTAAATAGCGATATTGTAACACAGAATTGAATATATTTGTACGTATAACAATTACTCATACATGATTATAAGGTAGGTACTTTTCATATTCAAAACAAACCAGAATTGCTTTATCTTATCTATTTTTTTATGTTAATCGATGTTCAATCTATTGTGGACGTGGACGGCCGTCTGGTCTAGTGGTTACAGCTCCTAACTGCGAAGGAAAACATCGAGAGGAAACTTGTGGTAAAGCGTGAGGATTTCGAATCGCATAGAGGACAAACATACAAAATGTTATTTCATTTATATAGATAAGTTAGTATGTTTCGTGTAAATACATTGTCTTGGAGCCATAATCTGTCTATGATACGCATCAGTTGTCCTTGTCATTCTCTATGGTATACATAACCCCAACCCATAAACCCCAGTGGAGCAATGCCAATTCTGAACGTGAGATTCTGGTATGCCCTCACTCTGCTCAGGGTGTCGCTAATTTCATGTCGGTGTGTGTGTGTGTGTGTGTGTGTGTGCACGCAGTGTAAGTGTTCCTAGCACCGTTTCAATGTTTTGACAGCCATGTCACCGTTGTGTAAACAGACGGCTGTTAGCGCTCGAAATAGCGGTATTTATTAAATACACCGCCATTTCAATAACAATTTATCAATTACTAGTTGTCCCGCCCAGTTTCGCTCGGGTGGAAAAAAATAATTTCCTAGAACACGATCGCAGCGCCACCTATCGGGTCTAATTGTGAATCTAAACCATTCTGGAATCCACCTGAAGACAGAAAATTTCATTGAAATCGGTCCAGCCGTTTACGATGCTATAAAGGAAATACAAACATACATTCATTCTTATATATACATATATATAGTATATATATATAAGTAAGTATATATATAAATAATAATATAATAATAAATAATATAAGTATATATATAAGTATGTATATATTATATACATACCCATGTGAATTCGAAGAACAAATTCGGTTTACTGAGCTAGAATGGTGGACGTACTTTTTTAGGTTATTTATTTAAGTACAGTAAGTACTGCATTCAGTTTAGTCCAGTAAGTCGAATCTTTAAAGAAAGGTTTGCCATGATATCGATGTACTTAAATTCAGCTATTAGTAATTCTCGTAAAAGTTTGTCCCAACATGCAATCTTTTATATATAAGATATAATATAATATAAAAACCAATAAACTATTCGGAGACCCTAGTTGACCCTTTTTGAAGTAAAATAATATATCCCGACGCCAGGAGGGTCCCCGAAAGGGTAGACAGAGGTGTATATGTAGTACCCACACACCCACTTTCCCCCAGAGGTGTCAACGTGACAGATGGCGAGTCCATCGCCGTAACTCAATCACGACTATACATACGCCTTTGTCTACTTACACTTATGCAGGTTTCCTCTCCATGTTTTCCTTCACTGTGAAGCTCGTGGTGTGACTAATTGCTTAAGTTCAGAAAAAAACATTGGTTAAGTCGGGATTCGAACTTGCAATCTCTGTGTTAAAGGCAACTCGACTACTACGGCTTTTTGTAGTATAAAACTGGGGCAAAGTGGCAAAAAGAGGTGTGTAGATGAATAATGTTATTGTAAGTACTTGTACAATGGCAAGTACTCAGGATGCTAATATGCTTACTCCGAATTTAACGTTCTTATCTAAAACATCCGTTTGGTCAGTACAGGGCATTGTTTCATGTTGCTGGGAAAGCAACATTATATAGGTATATTAAATTACGTTCGTAAATTATCCGAAATCTTTACACAGAAGAATTATATATAATAATTCTTCTGTGAGTGTTTATGTCACTGAACTCCTCTCAAACGACTGGACCGATTTTGATGAAATTTTTTGTGTGTGTTCAAGGGGATCTGGGAATGGTTTAGTTTCACAATTGGACCCGATAGGTGGCGCCACCATCTTTTTTTTTCCACCCGAGCGAAGCTGGGCGGGACCACTAGTATATTATAAAGAGCAAAGATTTCATAATCAAATCAAATACATTTATTGCATGTAAAAAAAAATCTAAGCAGAGGCATCATTTATATCACAATATAGGTTTAAGAGAGGTAGAACATAACGGGTTTCCCGTTCGAATTCGGAGCTGCCCGACTGGGGCAGGACCTCCACCTTAAAGAAGTCCGTAGCCAAATAACAATTTTTTTTTGTGTTGTGTTCCTACGTGGTGAATAAGGTTTCCAGTAATGAGCTCCATGGGGAGGGGGGAGGATTGTTATATTGTGTTGGCAACCGAGGGATTAGACCTATTATGTTGCCAACACAGTATAACTCTCCGAACACAGAGTGGCAACGCGCAAGTGATACTTAGGTATCGTGAGCGTAAATAGGCTACGGTAACCGTTTCCCATCAGGTGGGCCGTATGCTTGTTTGCCACTCTTGTTGTATAAAAAAAAAAGAAAAAAAGGTCCTATACTTAAAGATAAAATTACACCCTGTTTGAGGGCACAGCAATATGATGGCAGCTACATGACATGGTGGGTAATATCTTCACCTAGAGGTGTATAGGTAGTACCCACTTACCCACATTCCACCAGAGATCTATTTTAGGTGCCAAAGTGACAGATAGCGAGTCCATCATGGTTATCCAAGCACGACTATACACATGTCTTTGAATTTCTTCTCAAACGTATGCAGGTCTCCTCTCGATGTTTATCTTCACCGTAAAGCACGTCGTAAAACTCACATTTACAGTCGGAATTCGAAATTGCAATCACGATGTTGCAAGCAACTACTCCAAACACACGGCATTTCATCCTTTGATAACTGCTCTGCTCCATTAGGTTGTAGAATGATAGCCTTTATTCCATCTAAGTAAATAGGCTAAATAGTGCAAAAAAAAATTATTCCTTCCTTAGGGTCAGCACGTTAAAGCAAAGTCCGCCTCTTTATAATACTAAAATAGATTATACCTCGATACAGATAAGTTTGCTTTTTATGCAAAATCATAGATAAACTTTAAACTTTGTCTATTGAAAAGAAAACAATATGCTGTCAAAATATACAAAAATATCATGATATTAGCAGTATTGTTATAGATTAGCTTTTCGCCGTAAATAGAAGAAAATTCTGCGCAGCTCATTACGAAATTTCAATGGCTTGCAGGATTATTTTAAGTAATTCCTTGGAATTATAAATTGACAATTAGCTGAGATGTCGGGAGTGTTAAGCAATTCATTAGTACAGAGCCATACAAGTGTCAAAAAGCGGAGGTATGCAGAACTTGGTTATTATATAGGTAAGTTATATTTATAATTATGTTACGTAATTCAATTGCCTACTAACAGAACAACGTGAAAGAATCCAAAATTTTATTAAAATCGGTCCAGCCGTTTAGGATGGAGTTCAGTGTAAGAAATATATAAAGTATATATAAAGATATCTTAAAAATCTCTGCCTACCCCGCTAGGGACTTGGCGTGATGATATGTATGTATGTATCTTAAAAGAATTTTTTTACACAACAAGAGTGGCAAACAAGCATACGGCCCACCTGATGGGAAACGGTTACCGTAGCCTATTTACGCTCACCATATCAAAGTATCACTTGCGCGTTGCTACTCTGTGTTCGGAGAGTTATAGTGTGTTGGCAGCATAAGGTTTAATCCCTCTGCTTCCAACACAATGTAACAATCCTCCCACCTCCCCAAGGAGCTCATTACTGGAAACCTTATTCACCACGTAGGAACACAACACAATAAATTGTGTTATTTGGCTACGGACTTCTATAAGGTGGAGGTCCTGCCCCAGTCGGGCAGCTCCAAATTCGAACGGGAAACCCGTTGTGTTCTACCTCTCTTGAATAATAGGATAGCCCACTATAAACAACTTTCATCTTATACATATTATTAGCACCCACATTACACCCATGTGATGCCGGGGCGGGTAGCTAGTATCATAATTTACGTAAAATGTATCAAATCCTCACCTTTTCTAAAGAATTACGATTGCTTTCTGAGGCCCTTTCAAATTTAACTCAGTTCCAGGAAAGTACCATTCTAAGAACTTTGGGCCTTGATTATTTAGCAGGAGTATGAATGTTACGGCTGGTTCCGTAATCCATTTATCGATGTACTATCTGTAGATAGCGCTAATATCTGTTGCGTTTAGTATCCGCTTGGTTGTAACGCTGTGTGGACGGACAAATGCGGTCCCTTTGTGTTGTTAGATAAAATATGCACGTGAAGAACAAACGTGGTTTAACTCTTAAGCTGATTAACGGATTGATAATGTTTGTGAAACTTTTGGGGCGACTTTTGGTCTATATCAAGTTTGTGCTGAAGCGTTTAAGTGAGTGAATTCTAATGTATACTTAATTTGACGAAATATTTCAGGCAGTTTCCTCTCGATGTTTTCCTTTACTGTAAAGCTCGCGGTGTGACTAATCGCTGTACAGCAAGCGTAAGTTCGAATCTACTGTACCAAATGTGCAGTAGGGATTGGAACTTGCAGTCTTTGTGTTAAAAGTGACTGTTCGAACTACTCCGCCAGCAAGGATAATTTTATAATGATGGTCGGATTATTAGGATCGCTGTGTTAGTAGACTTGATTATAGATAGGCTACACCTATGCAATTTTGCCTAGCCTTGCCAAGGTTATGGTGGATTGAAACTTTACGCGTAACCCAAGATTTTCAAGAGGGGTGTGATAGTCAACGCATTTTACCCTTAGCGTTGCAGGCGTCCACATACGACGTTAACCTCTCACCATATCCCGGACTTTTATGCTTGCTTACCGCCTTATAAGTATAAATGCCTAAATGAATAATCCTACTCGCTCTTGTTGTGTTCAGGCGATGAGCTTTTCAAAGAGTTTTAGGAGGCCGCAGTTGCAAGCTAGTGTTTATAAATCCTGTATGTTTTAAGCTATGAAGAAAAGGCGGATGTCACAACCACGATCATTATTTGCAGCTCGATGTCAGGCGCATTCTAGTGCGTTCGTTTGGACGCATTCCAAAGATCTAAAAATGTTAAATCGAAAGGACAAAACGCCTGGGGCTTATCTTACATACACACTCCTATGTGATCATTGCATTTGCTTTGTGCGTCGAACAATCGCTTTGTGCGTCGTACACTTTCTTTGTACATTCCTCTTACGGCTCGTATATTTCATCACCAACAACGCCATTCGAACCAGTAGATCTTCACCCCGCGCTGCTTTCATGATAAAGAGATGTTAATAATCACTTGACAAAGAACCGTAGTGGACGCTTAGTTCGAGTCGCCTGCAACGCTAAGGTTGTACGTTCGAATGAGTTATTCTGAACTTGAGTACAGTGATTAATCACACCACGAGCTTTACCATATGTTAAACTGAACTTTACGGCCTTCGTTATAAAGTTCTATGCAATTTGACAGGTAGACTCCTTGAAGGGGGCAGAAGGACTAAAGTTGCATACCGTCCAGCGAGATTATGTGAGTTTCACACAAAGAAGTTATTAGGATCATGTAGCTTTTTTACTAGTCTCTAGTTGCTATTCGAGCCGTTGATTTTACCGGCTAAACTCTCCTGTTTCATGAACATTTTAAACGTTTAATTTTCTCGTAAAAAAATTTTAAGGGCGGTAGTTTTCAAAGGGAACCCGTGGGATGTAGAATTACTTTACGGAGTCATGCTCTTATGCAGTTCACCAACAGGAGAATAAGAACTTAGGTGTCGTGCTTTGGTGCAGAAGCATGACAGTAAATATCGATTAATTGTTTCATACAACAAGCACCGCCTCGCGATTCCACTCGCGTTAAATAAGTATGAAAACTGCCAATGAGCCAACAGATAGACGGGCAACAATTTTATAAATTGATTGCGTAGTCATATTTTCATATGCTTTTAGAATAACACTTCCAGTTTAATATAACGAACATACACTTCAAATTATATTCTTACGCCTTCCCACAAGGGTCCCCGAAGGGGTGGGCAGAGGTGTGTAGGTAGAACCCAATCACCCACTTTCCGCCACTATCAATTTCATTTATTAGGATCTAAAGACGGCCGATTGTGTCCCCATATTGTAAATTTCCTACTGCAGAAAACGCAACTTACAACTAAATTATGGCTAGGAATCGACTCTGCTATATATTCCTCAGGTCGTCGCAAGCACATTCTCCTGGCGCTCCCCCTGGCACTGTGGGCGCTGGTCGCCATGGCAGGCTGCTGGTGGTTCGCTCGCGTCTCCAGCACGTACCTCCTACCTCCGCCGCCTCCAGACCAGAACCTCCAGCACTTTAGAAGGAGCAGATCCTTGTCTTTTTATATGGATAACATGTACGTATTATCATCACATCATCACGCCGAGTCGCTAACGGGGAAGGCAGAGAGTATCGAGCGTGTTCTCTCTAGGCTTACATACCTCTTTCGCTTCGCCCACATTCATCAGTCTCTTCATACTTTCGTGTACCTACTCATTGTATCAATTCGGAATACTGAACAAACTTACTAAACTACATGTAGGTACATATACATTGGAAGTTTGTTGAGTTTTCCGAATTAATCATACAGGCGTCGACGCAGCCGTGTAGTTAGAGTTTGCAAAGATGGCAAGTTTGAACCTTAACTGTACTAATTAGTTTTTCTGAATTTGTTTTATGTATGCTTTGTATAGTAAGCAACGACCTATTGTCGGGCCTACGTTGTTCCCCCATACTTGGGTACTATTGCTGTAACGAAAAAAATATTGTATATGCCTAATGATTTGAAAAGAGTAACCATGGAGTTTCTTGCCGGTTCTTCTCCATGGAAGCGACCAACCCGAACCGTGCTTCTTTTTCGACGTTTTATAAGTGCCCATCTGGGCCTATGTGAAATAAAAAGATTTTGATTTTGATTTTGATTTTGAACTAAGGTACAATTCATTAAACACACTAAGAGTTTTGTGGTGGAGGAAATCATTGAGATGATGAAATTTCTTCTAGAACGAATGCAGGATTCCTCTCGATGTTTTCCTTCATTGTAAAACTCGTGGTGCGAAAGATCACTGTAATTTCGTTCAGAAATTTTTCGTTTGCTACAGTCGGGATTCAAACTTGCGATCTTTGTGTCGTCTATCATACTATTATTATAAATGTAATAAAGACTGTTCTATAAATGCGAAAGTTTGTGAGGTTTTTGGCTAAAACTACTGAACGGGATAAGTTGAAATTAGGCACGGAGATATATTATTAGCTGGAATAGTACATGTTTTATTTCAGTAAAAACAATTTTTTTTAAATCTTCATGTTGGTACCTAAAATATATCTCCCGGGAAGAGTGGGTATGCATTTTACGCGGGTGTTACTGCGTGGCAAAGCTAGTTAAACGTAAATTTAAGATAAGCCGTCGCTTTCCAGAAACCTATTGATCGAGCCCGATTCGACTGCTTGCGAAGACGCGGAAGAATTACCAGTAATAGTGATGGTGACCACTGTCCCGCGTCACTCGGAGCAGCGGCAGGCTATCAGGAGCACGTACGCCAAGTATCAGCCCACGTTCTTCCTCATGGGCTTGGATGGAGACGGCGTGGACGAGAAGTTGGTGCGTCTTCCACATAATAACAGTTTTTTTACGATTACGTAAGACTGAGGAATGTGGACGAATCGAAAGTGGTATAAGTAAGTCTAGAGAGAACTGCTCCGTGAGGGACTCGGGGTGAAGATATGTAGGTAGTTCCAAATTAAGCCAACTTTGTGACAACTAGACAACGATATATAAACTTTAATTGATACATAGGTCATCCAAGGCTAAGGTACAAATGCTCGTGTTCATCACACAAATATCATGCGACATCAAGCTTCGCAAACAGAAGTTCTAACCACTAGACAAGACGGTAAAAGAGGTAGTGAATAACGGGTTTCCCGTTCGAATTTGGAGCTACCCGACAGGGACAGTACCTCCCTACCTAATAATATTTTTTTTGTGGTGTGTTGTGCGATTAATAAGGTTTCCAATAATAATGCCCATTATGCTACTAACACAGTATAACTATCCGAACACAGGGTGGCAACGCGCAAGAGATACTTCGGTATCGTGAGTGTAAATAGGCTACGGTAAGCAACCAGGTGCGCCATATGTTTCTTTGCCACTCTTGTTGTATAAAATAAACGGATCTTTGTACTTATAATACCCTTAATTTAAAGAGTTGAAAACTGCTGCAGGCTCCATCGCATCTATTTTGTAATAACACTGTTATTAAGTTATTAAAAAATATAATGAATTATGAATAAATTACTCTGGACTGAAATGTAGATATTGTGCAAAGATGTTTATTGCACTATTGTTTGGACACCGCATGTCTGCGAGCACTTCAATTCATGGTTATCTCGCCTTCGTGCTGTAGCCGTGACTATATAGGTGTGTAAACTATGTAGAAATTCAGGTGTGCAAATAGTTATGCCATTGCTGTATGGTCAGCCGACACTGGATAACCGAAAGGGATTTTGTCTATGACCTACCTACAGATGGCGACAGATACACCAATCTCTTGCCTTAACACCTTGTATACAGTTGTATACGGTTATCGACGACGAAAAGTGTTGTCTTTAGGGACCTTTGTGAGAAGGTGGAAAGAGGAAGGATGGGTGTGAATGGTACTCGAAACCGATGGGCATATATGAAGTGACTGATGAATGTAGAAGCGAAAGAGTTTACAGTCTAAAAAGAACTGGCGCTTAACTCTCTCCGCCTGCTCCGTGAAGGACTCGGCGTGATTATATATATGTATGTATGTATGTATCTAAAGTGAAATAAGGGGTATACAGAGGTATAAAGGTAGTACCAATGATGTATTATATATGGTAGTACACATCCACTTTTCGTCACAGAAAGGATTCGAATTTGCAAACTTTGTGTTCAGGCGACTCCTGGAATCAGTCGGCTACCACAGCTTTGATTTGATGGGATATGTTTGCCCCAGGTCGACACCTACGTGGAGGCCAAGCAGTACGGAGACATGATAGTCTACGACTTCCGCGACCACTACCAGAACCTGACGCTGAAGAGTGCGCTGATGCTGCGCTGGACGGCGGCGCGGTGCCCGCTTGCGCAGTTCATGTTCAAAGCGGACGATGACGTCATTCTCAATCCGTGGACTTTGAAAACAGTGCTAGAGGAACATCCTGATGCTAAATTGCTTGGTAATTATGCACAGCATTTTTACAGCCTGCGAATATACTTATATGAGGTGTCTTCACTCATCCAGGCGCGCCGGTGAATTGGTAGAGTCATCATCATCATCATAACCATCATATCGTCACGCCGAGTCCCTGACCTACCTGAACTGCACCCATCCACTTGTCATCTCAAATATATGTTGGTTTTCTTAATCTATCTCTTCCAAATAACTTTTGCTTAATGTTTTCCTTTCTTCCCAGGGTACAGGAGAAACAACACTTATTTACATAGGGACGAGTACACCAAATGGTACGTGCCGCGCTGGCTGTGTCCCACCGATGTGGTGGAGGCCTACCTCACGGGGCCCGGATACCTTGTCAGTGGTCAGTTTATTTTTATACCACTAAGGTGACAAGCATGCGATCCGCTTGATGGTAAGCGGTTACCGCCAACTATGACGGCGGGAAAAATCAACAATATTGATAGTGCGTTTGCGACCCTAATCTAGTTGCTTTTATGTTAACAGTTCACCCGTATATCCACTGCTCATCCTGGTTTTAACCAGATTTAATCAGGCGTCGTTGTTACTCGAAATTCTTGTAATTCTTCTACATCCAAGAAAATGGAAAATAGTTGCCGACTCGAGTAGTATCTTCATTTTACATAAGATCGCAGCAAATTAGCACTGCTTCTGGGTAGTGTTATGTTCCTCAGAAGACTAAGGTTTCCAGAACTATATGTAGAATGGCTTTGGCAGCAGATGATGAACCTCTCGTCTCCTCTGCTGCTAGCACAGCGCTGCGTTAAAATCAGCTTTTTCATTACAGGAGACTACTTGAAAAGAATTCTACGAGCTGCTCGGAAGGTGCCTCTCGTGAATGTGGAAGACGTTTACTTCTCATACCTTGTCTCCATGAAGACTCTAGGTCTTGAGCTCACCCACGACCCCAGGATCAGCTCCTATAAGCCCTGGTTCCCCAGTATATGCGCGTATTGGGTACTAGCCTCCGCTCACAGCTTGACACCGGGTGCCCTGATTAATGTATTCAGGAAATTAGAACTCATGGCTGAAAGGAGCGGGGATACGTCAAAAGTTTGCCATTTCTACAGAAAGTACATACACAACGAGATGTTTATGTACTGATAAACAGCATATTGGCTGGATTGAATCCAGTATAGGTGTTTTGTGATGAAGAACGGGTTCCCACTAATTTATCGACAGCTCAGCCGACATCCTTTGTCGCCGACATGTATTGATGGTCGACCGAGTTGGAGAGAAAGATTGGACTGAAGAGATGCGACTAAAGAACGGCGATTGATTTATATAACTACGGCTAGATTTATTACCTCCTAAAAGCCGTGATGGCCGAGTGGTAATAGAGGTCATATGCAAAGATTGGCAAGTTCAAATCCCGGCTTTCCTGTATTTACCACAAGTTTTTCGGTGAAAGAAAGATAGCTAGTTGTTTTGTATAATTTAAAATATTTAATACGTAGGAGGAGCAAGGATTATTAAGAAGATTGTAAGTATTCCTGTAATTGACATATAGGTTGAATATTTACGATATTTTGTACCTGATTTGTATTAAATATAATGAAATAGAAGTCGTGCAATGTCTCCTATGTATGACATCATATGTTGGTTTAATTTGTCTACAGTCCCCGTTAAGTCTTTAGTTTCCTTATAAAACCTTACGGTGAAGGAAAACATCGAGAAGAAACCAACATACGTTTGAGAAAAAAATCAAAGACGTAATACATATAGTCGTGCTTGGCATCTAAAATATATCTCCGGCTACAGTGGGTGTGTGAGTAGTCAAAGGTTTGTAGGCTACCCCTGACTACCCCTTCGGGCGAACCTTCTTGGAAGGCGTAAATATATAAGTTTTACATAATTTTTCATTTTTTACACCAATAACAGTTAGAGGTCCACTCAATGGTAAGTGGTTACCGCCTATGACCGCTTATAACCCCTAATTGGGCGAGCATCGCCGGAATCAGACAGGATGTGATACCCTTCTTGAAGAACTCCATCCAATTTCACCAGTCTCTTCCTACATGCTCGGGGATTTCGAGTACACTTGACGTCCTCCCTGATTGTTCGATCGATTAGTTCTGGGTAGCTGGAACGTAGTTTTCCTCTGCCTCTTGAGAGACTTTCTTGTAGTATTTTTGTTTCGTCAACCATTATTCTCGGCTTCTCTGCTATTATGCGCAACCGCGTATCGTCCGTGATGAAGAGAGTGCGCGGGAGCACCAATAGCATCCTGAAGAAACCTGACTGCCCTATCCTGGGACACTGGGTGCACACACATGTATATGTGCCTGGTGCCCAAGGAACGTGTGAACGGAGATACCTACGTTAGGTTTCAGTGTGTTTTTAAGTTTAGTTTTATTTTGTTGAAATTGTTCCTACTAACATCCTTACTAATATTATAAATGTGAATGTAAGTTTGTTTGTTACCCTTTCAGGTAAAAAGTACTTAACTGATCACCATGAAACTTTGTACTTTTGGAGGTATAAGAAGTAACATAGGATACTTTTTATTGAACATTTTTACGAAGAGAAAAAAGCCGTCCACGCCCACGAAGTCGCGGGCACAGCTAGTAGTTTTATAAGTTAAATCCTGTATTTACTAACAACATACTATGGATAATATGATCCGAAATAAATAAATTATTATTATTATTTAATATCAAAAATTGCCACTTGTATAAATCTACGAATAATGGCTTAATCAATTTTTTCTTAAGGGTTGTTACATGTCCAAAGCAAACCATCAAAGACAGTGTGAATGTATACAGTATGACACCAGATGTGCCACGCAGGTGTTCGCCCGATAAGGAATTCTGATTACTCTTATTTTACTAAGTCGATTGGCGGTGGAGTTACCAGGCACGGATTTGGGTTATAGCTAATTAGATAACTAGTTACTCATTTATCTAAGTATCCGTTTCCGGTTCTTCAAACATATATTTCAGTTTAGTATAGCAAATATAATGACGCGCGTGTTTAATATATATCCTCACGCCTTCCCACAAGGGTCCCTGAAGGGGTAGGCAGAGGTGTAATAGCATAGGTAATACCCACACACCCACTTTCCGCCAGAGGTATATTAGGTGCCAACGTGACAGGTGGCGAGTCCATCGCCGTTACTCCAGCACGACTATACAATACGCCTTTGAATTTCTTCTCAGACGTATGCAGGTTTCCTCTCGATGATTTCCTTCACCGTAAAGCTCGTGGTGTGACTAATCACTGTACTTAAGTTCAGAAAAACTCATTGGTACAGTCGGTATTCGAACTTGCGACCTTTGCGTCGCAGGCAACTGCTCGAACCACTCGGCCACCACGGCTCTCAAATAAATAATAATACACCCCAATGAAAAAAATTGCAGTGTCAATTCACCCGTGCAGCGCCGGAGTGGTTCGTTTAGAGTCATTTTATTAAACTTTTTTTACTTAACATTCTTTGTGCATACATTTGAACTTTACATTATATAAAATCTTACAAAAAACCTTTTCTTCTCAACTGTCTGCCGGTGTCAGGATGCCTGATATAACATGATAATTTGATGATAAAAACAAACTTTAAACACATTAATAGCGCATTTGGTTAGAATGTATAATACCTGATTCGAGTTATATAAGCGCCCAAGTCCGTCCCTTCGTACGAACAAAGCATCAACGAGTGTGTTCAAGCGGAAAGTCATATAAAGTGTCGGCCAATGTTTAAAACTACAATACTATTGGAAGCAACGCATCATGAACGCCAAGGTAGTGATGTTGATCGCCGTGCTTCTAGCTTTGGTCGTGGAGCATCATGTCGACGCTGGTATGTTGGATTTGATTAATAATAAATATAAAATAATATAAATAATACCTTGGGACAATTCCACACAGTAGACCTAATCCCAATTTAAGAAATATATAAATATCCTCACGCCTTTCCACAAGGGTCCCCGAAGGGGTAGGCAGAGGTGTATAGGTAGTACCCACACACCCACTTTCCGCCAAAGATATATTTTAGGTGCCAACGTGACAGATGGCGAGTAACTTAAGCACGACTATACATACGCCTTTGAATTTATTCTCAAACGTATACAGGTTTCCTATCGATGTTTACCTTCACTGCAGATTCATATATAAATTAATAATTTGAGAAATGGAGTACCTAAGCGTGTAAAACCGCCATTGCTAATTATCAATTCTGTACATCTTTATTGATCGTACTTAATGATCAATACCATGTTGTAAAATGTCTTGAGAGCCCCAGCGTTTTTAGCTTTGCGCCAAACAGAAGACTCTCGCGCATGCGTGCCGGGTCGCACTGAAATCAAAATCCGCAGCAGTACCCTGGCATTCAATCCCAACGACGATTCTGATTATTCCGGCGAGTCGTTCAACGCTGGTAGAGATGGTAGGAAGAAACACATGACGTCACAAACTAAAGACGAGTCCTGTCAAGTCTGCGTGTGTTCCGTAAACGGGGTGAACCAGTACTGCTCCAATAGACCCGCTAGGAACATCAACGAGTGCATGATGCTGGCCAGTTTGATGGACCGATTCAATAATTTGGCGTTCCAACATGACAGGGATTTGTCGCAAAGGATCAGGCGAGGTTGGTGCCCTTGGTCAGGGCAGCTGGGGGATGTGCACGAGACCCGCGAGCTTGTCATTTGGACGTTGATGTTTTTTTACCGAATTTAGGTTTTGGTTATTCCAGTCGTAATTTATTCGGTATTTGGATATTTTAATTAGTTTTTTCTATCACTAAACATTTAATGAGAAAATGAAATGTGCTTACTATAGATTTGATAAAATAAGAACTGATCAGATTGATTTAAATAGTTATGATAATCATACAGGGCTTTAAATTTATTGAAAAATATAAATCTAATTAACAAAATGGATAGATTAGAAACAGTGGAGACAAAAAATACTGTTTTGTCGTACTGTATACTGTTGACATATGAATACTTTTGTAAGTAGTATTCTTTGTGGACACGACGGTCTTCAAAATCTCGAACAAAATCAGGACAACTGTCCACAATTGTCCCACTGCAGATTTAATTTGGCACAAGGATGAGATCCCGTACTTCAAGAAGGCGCGATGTCTGCGCGGGCACACGTACTACAGCAACAGCATGACCGCCAACCAGACCGACATCGACGTGGGCTCTGACGTCACCAGCCTCCTCGACTACTCGAACCCTGACACGTGTTACTTCTGCATATGTTCCGTTCACGGCGAGGACATCCATTGCATCACGAGAAGTGCCTGGTACTGTTCCTACTACAGATACCTGAGGCCTTCTCACGTCGCTAGAGACATGTACCGAAACACTTTCGGCCATGACAGGCCCGCGTACTTCAGGCAGCTGTCATTCCGGTTGAGAAGGACGATGGACGAAGGGATCCACGATTACATTGACAACGGTATGAAGGTTGTGCTTCCTCGCTGGGTATCTATTTGCTTTTCTGGGTTTGTGATCTTCGTTTTTAGGTGTAGTTACGTCAGTGTTCCGATGGTGTTTACAAGTGAAAGTTTTGTGTAATGTTATATGTGAGTGATTAGATATTATTATGTGTCTGTGGTATTCCTATGTATTTTAATTATGAAATCGTGAATAAAGATTAATTACAAAACCTTGGTGTTTGGAGACCAGCATAAGAGCATCGCCCAATGCAAGCCAATCTTCTAGATCCTTGAATGTTCCTTTATCCTAACAATGTATGTCAATCTATGGTACTTAAGTAAGATTGGATTGCAGGAGGCGATTCCTTGTGCTGTTCCCACCCCGACGGGCATCGGCGCACTCTTCACAACCAGATCCGGGACAAGATCAGGCAGCTGAAGAAGAAGATCCCAAAGGAGAACCTGTTGGCTAGATCACATGGAGCGGACTACGTGGATTTTGTTGTCAATAACGACAAGTAAGACAAAACGACGAGAAGCGATTGAAGACAAACGTAGAGAAAAGGCGAAAATATGGATGAATGAAAATAATGCAATTTCGATGACTATAGTCTTAATTGGAAAGATCAATGAAGACTAACACCAAGTTATTGTTAACAGTTTTGGTAAATAATACAAAGAATTGTGAATTGTCTCACAATTTTTTATATTATTTACCAAACTGGTTACTAATTAAGTACTCGAAGTGACCAGAAAATGTAGAGACGAATGCGATGCGGCAAAATAACGTTTACATCAAACGGGAGTATCATATCAAGATTATACATTCCATAAATAGCTGCAACTCCTGGGTGAGGTGGAACCACTCCTCCGGTGTCTCTATACCGATACGAGGAAAAATAAGTTGATGAAGTTAATCCAATCGCAACTACAATTTATATCTAACTAGTTGTTCCGCCCAGCTTGGCTTGGGTGAAACAATAAATGCCACGGACTCAGTGGCGCCACCTATCGGGTCCAATTGTGGATCTAAACCATTCTTGAATCCACCTGAAGAAACTCAGAAAATTTCATTAAAATCGGTCCAGCTGTTTACGATTCTATAAACGACATACAGATAACAACGCAGCTGTAGTTCCTACGCATTTCGCAAGATGTCGCTGTTTCGAATAACGACTTAAATCCTTATATTGAAACGTCATTAGGAAACTGAAGATGCAGAAGAGAAATTTCAAATTGATTTGGAAGTTCTGGAACAGGAACTGCATGGAAATAATTACAATCAAGTCACGGATACAGATACAACAAAGATATTGTTTGGTTCATTAATGTTTTGTGTACAAGTGCAGTGTGATTTTATATTTTTCTACGTTATAATGTATATTAAACTTAGTTTTCAATAGATCTTATTTTATTATACACAGCACGTTTTGCTAAAATTGCACATTTCTAGACCGATATCTTTATGCACAACTCTTGCACATACCCTCGCTGCACTGATTGTATTCAACTTCTATTATCGTAAGTATGTTATTTTGGGTGTCTTCTTATATTATAAAGGTTTTTTACCAGCACGGAGATACGGGACGTAATGTAACACTTGCAGCGAGCATGCGGCACGTCGTATGCCAAAATTCGTGTAAACACGCTTATTTCAAACTCTTTGCTCACCCGCATCCCCGTAAACTGCACGAGCCCTAGTTGAGCAACACTTCCAAATTACGCCCCGTATCCAGTACCCTAATAGGTATTTAGATAGTATCTCATATAATATAACATATATTGTAAGCAATATTCTCTTAATACTAAGGACTGAGCTAAGGACAAAGCTTTTGAGAAGATATTTCGAAATTTATATTCTAGCGAAAATCCAAGTAGCAACTTTATTTTCTGTCATTATTTTTGGAACAAGAGAAATATCAATAGTGGCTGCGCAATACGAGCTATAATTTGATTAATTTAAGGTCACTATCTTAGTAAGCACAAGGTTAAGAAACATGTTTGGCACAAAACGATCGTTACCACAGTTAATGAGCAGAGTATGTACATCAATATTGTGAGATTACCAAAAAGCTAATTTAGAGATAATTACGTTTTTATACAAGAGATAAGCCAAAACAGGTACGTCTGTTTTATAATGAAGTTGCCCAATTGGGGTAAGTAACAACCACAAAACATTATGATAGCCAAAAGGGACTGGTTGGTGGGTTTCCTGTGGTGAGTAAGGTCTCTAGAAAAGAAAAGAAAGGCTCTCCTGACGGAAGAGAAACTTCAGCATATGTAGGCTTCGGTAGCAGTAATAGCTTACGACTACACGGGACATATGCTTATCTTTTTGTACCTATAGAAAAGATGGCATCTTTTTAACTAGACAAACACCTACGCCTAAAGATAAACGGGTATCTTATTCCACCCGCACCGTCTAACAAAGAAACCAGAGACCACAACAGCTACGTAAAATAAAAATTAGGATGTAAAGTGTTCAACAGTGCAATTAATTACAGTGAGTGGTGACACTGACAGCGCCAGTTGCATACCCAATGTCTCCCAGTACACTGACTGTACTGATGGTGAGTAAACACATACTTATATAATATATATTGATGTATAACTTGAAAATAGTTCTTCCTTGTAAACAAGACGTATTATAAAACAAAAACTCCGACCACCTCTGTCTGTTGGTTTGCGATAAATTACAAAACTAACGAACCAATTTTCATTCGGTTTTCACCAATAGATGGAATGATTTATGAGGAAGGTTTGCGTTAGTTGCTGAAGTCTATCCGCTTGGGAGCTTCCATAGCCAGGCCGAGTCACTAATGTATATGCGAATGTTCAATGAAAACATAGATATGGTCTTTTATCATAAAACAAAGGAAACAATTATAAAGCGATGTGCTTTATAATTGTTTCCTTAGGATAAGGATAGAATTCAGTAACATTCATCGGATGTTAATATAAACGAAAAATTTCATAGACAGGTATACAAACGAAGCTACCGGTATCGAACCTGCTATCATAGTGCGGTCGATTAAGACAATTGCAATGCAATTAACAAACATGTCTGTTCAGTGTCAAGGTGCTCTTGATCAAGCCTCGCTTACTACCCTGCCCTTCAATGATACCAGGTCGGTCTTCCCGTTCATAACCCATATAGTGACATACATTCCCGTACTAACAGATAACCTATGCTCTGGATGCACTAAATGCGAGTGCAATGACCAACGCGTCTGGGATTGCGCGACGGTTCGGAAGTGCACTGAGAACTTCAACCGACTGGCCTCGGGGGAAGACCCGCTCTTCGACGATGATATGCTCGAGAACGCTCTCCAACAGATGGAATTAGGTAAACCGGTATCTGATAAGCTTGCTTTTGATGATTAGGTGGCAAACAATGTTTCTTTGTTTGTATTATACCACTTGGGTGGCAAACAAGCATGCGGCCCGCCTGATGGTAAGCGGTTACCGCCGCCTATGGACGCTTGCTACACCAGGGGTATCCCTCGCGCGTTGCCAAGCCTGCAGGATTCTGCAGATCCGATTCCGGAGATCTTTTCACACACTTCTTGAAGAACTCCACGCTGTACCGTCACCAAAAGACAGTAGCACTAGGGGTTATAAATCGAGCTTGTATTGTCCTTGTACGTCCAAAGGCCGTTTACCAAGCTTCGTCACGGTTTCTGACTAGCTTGGCATGGAGTTGGCCTACAGGCCAGGGTGCTCGTTCCTCAGGAGGGGCCGCCTTTATTGGTAGCCAACCGCTCGTATAGGCAAGCGGTCACACAATACGCAGGTACGAGGGTCAGGTGAGGTGAGACTCAGAGGGCTTGGGTCTGCAAGAGTCTGACATACCTGCAAGAACTGCATGGTATACAATCTGTCGTGGTACATCCTCAACGAAAAGCACAGACGTACAAAAAATCCCAAAAGTAATAAATAATATGCAATATGATTCACTTACAAGTCTGCTCTCAAGTAAATGACTAAAATGATTTAATTGCAGATTCTAAAAAGAAGTACTTTACCAAGAAGATGAATTCCGAGCATCCTCTTGTGCCTACTCCAGAAGAAGATGAAGAAAAAGTTCAGCCTCTCCTAGGTACAGTACATGGCGCGCAAAAATTTTACTGCTTCGATTTAAAAAAAGTCTGAAATTCTACTTCTTTCTTCCTCTATTTACTATTATTATCAGAATAGATAGATAATAGAGTGCACTAGGTCATTCTAAGTTATAATCATCAGTGTCTTCACAATGTTACCCGGTCGAGTACTCTGCGTTCCTATCCTTGATTAAATGATCGGTTTAGATCTCTGGTAGGTTTTCCCTTCTTATTCTTACACACATGATCGTTTTATGTATCTGTTTTGTTATTCTTCTTCACTCATCTGCTACATCTACACTCTATATTTCCAAACCAACGTAATATGCCTTTCTTCATCTTTACAATCACACCCACGTTCCCGCTATTTGCTTGCGAATCTCTTCATTGCAGATTCCAACCCAAATAGTTATGACAGACACTTTCAATTTAATATAGATTTTTTTGTTAAATAATCACAATTTTTCAGGTTACTTGATCGCTTTAGCACGCAATAACAAAGCACTGCACACTTCTATGTAAATAAAGCACTTGAGCACGTATATTTTTTAATTATTAATTTGTGTCATTGCAATCGACAAAAGGTAAGAGTTTTAATGATGAAGATGCTGATAATGTGACAGATATTAAATAAGACGTCATTTCAGAAACCCAAAAGGTGCATGGAAGCTTTGAAGAGGATATATTCGCGCTCATGTCTCGTGTTAAGAGGAGTACCAAGGACGCTGATAAGAATGAGACGATCAAATTTTATAATACAGTGGATGAAGTTAACGAAGGTAAATTTGTCGTATCGGTTGCTGAATTTAGGAATCTTAATGCAATGGTCGTTTTAGAAATAGTCTAGCAGATTGAAAAATGTAAGCAGTTATTTTTAATTTATAATGTATTATGAAATATTGTAGGCCTGTGAATACATGTTAATTAGCCTATAGGTGTGAACTAAGAGCTATGGTCCTAAGTATAGTTAAATGTTTTTAACTTTATGGCTCGGTTAATAGTATTTAACCTGTGTATTAAGATATGTTAGACAAATAAAACGAGGTTAAAACGGCCAAAGTTACTAAAAACGTGAAGACCAATATCAATTTAATCATTGTTGTCCGAATTCATCATATCATATGTACCAATAATCTTCTTTATAATTTGCAGATACTCTGAAAAATACAAATAAATCGGGAACGATAGAGGCCAAAAGAATAGAACTTTTACGGAAAGTGCCGTTGACTAGAAGAGCTGGTGTGTTGACTAATAGTAATAGTTCTCTAAACATAAAGTTCAACCACCCGAACGTTTACAATCATCACATTACAGATAACAAAATAGAAACGACACACCGCGAGGATCATATAGACGCATTGAGCCACGAGAAATTACATACAATAATAGGGAATCACTCGCGAGATACAAAGAATAAAGAACTTTCCAAGTTGATAGTCAACGAGCTCAAGAGAGGCACAGAAATTATTGGTGATGAACATGCTCCAGTTATGTCTAATATTACTTTCAAACCGGACAACGATACTTTAACGGCCATGGCGTTCATAGCTGGTAATTTATTGAATAAACTGTGGAATATGGAGAAAGACGGCGATGAATCTTTAGAAACGGAAATTCTAAAACATGAAAAGATCGCAGATTTACTTGATCTATTTAAGGAACCGCTAAGTATGAGACAAGAGACCTTTCTCAAAAACGCACTGGAACAGCTTTCCAGCGCCGTGAATAAAGGAAATGTCGAAAATATATCACTTTGCCAAAGCAATCAAGAGGCATCTAAAGTTTTGAAAGACTCTAAGAATGAAAGTAAAGATGGTAAGCTGTACAAGGCATCAAAAGATTGTTCTTTGGAAAAAGATAAGAATAATGAAACGGAGCACTCACAAAATCTGTCGAAGGCGGCAGTATCCAAGATTTATAATGTTTTTAGTTTGATAAAAAAATACGAGGACATAAAAAAACAATTGGACGAATTGAAAAATGACAAAGCATCTGATTTTGACGGAAAATGGAAGTCTATACTGAATGATAAAACAACCAAATCGACTCTGACGCAAGATGAAAACTCTACATTGAATACGTTCGGAAATATTTTAGAAAAATTAACGAAATTAATATTGCCAAGCAAAACCAGTAAGAAGTTTTCAAACAAAATTAAAACTCCCAGTGAACACAGTGTTACCAAAAAAATGAATAAGCTTTTTAATATAGAAGTGCACCGTTTAAAATTATCAGAAAAAGATAAATTACTTGCGAAATATTTGGATCACATTGAAAAAAACCCTGGCTGTGTGCTTAATGGTAATAGCGAGGAAAGTGACGACACGACTTTACCTAAAGTTGAAGGGGATATATTATATAACTTATCAGAATTCTTTAAGATTAAATCACTAGTTGATTTACTAAAAATGGTCGATCCTCGTCCAGTTTTTAGAACGTTTGCAGATAATACTGCAAAACCAGTGGCTTTACTTACGCAAACTGAATTTCGAAACGATAATAATGCCTCCAAAAGTGATGACAGGAAATTTGCTTCAGCTAAAGAGAAATTGAAGGCACACTTAAAAACCATTGTAGAAGACTTAATTGAGCTACAAAATGCCAGTAGTTCGCTCGGAAAAGGAGAAAATATCAAGGTTATCGATGCTCTACCATGCATTTATAATCTTTTGAATAGTAATAAAGTAACAAAAGTAAAAACAAACGTTGCACCTTTAGATAAAGTAAGAAAAATGTTTAACAGCTTCAAATCTGAAGTGAACTCGGCTAAAACGCGTAGAACCGACAGCAATCTAGGAGCCACAGGTAGTCCAAAATCTGTAGTTGTGTGGGAGCGCGTTGTGAAAAACCTAGATAGGAAACAAAAACTAAATACTCGTAGAAATTTAGTAACGGAAGTACCATTTGTACAGTCCTTTGACTCAATAAAGAAAGCAATTGATAAAATGGAGTCAACCATATCTAATAGCTACAAAAAGTACGCATTTATGGCAGAGGTACCACCGTCAGATAAGTTAGTTCTACTGAAAACCATTCAAGCGGACACAAAAAGTTATATAGGCATTATGGAAGACCTTAAAAGCTTTATGGACCAAAGCACAAAGCTATCTCCACAAAAATGCAATGAACTTGACGAGTTTTTTGATAATGCAGCTGGAAACATAAAATTGAATGCGAGATTAATTGAAACTTTAAATAAACCAAAAAGCGACAATACCCGATTCGAAGTTAAAAATAACCGTGAAATTGAACTTAAAGATAACCCAAAACCGTCTGTAAGGGAATATTCAATTCCGAGAGACTTTTATGGAAGCAGTAATACGATATCTCGAGATGAGATACTTAATAGATTGATTAAGAACCGGATTCAACTATTTATTGACACGAAGGAAGCTGGAGGTGACTTTGTTGGTGACATGAACTACGATATAGCTAAGAAAATTCTCGTACACATGGAAAATGGTAACGTCCGACTAGCTAGGGAACTGTATAAAGTTTTCGTATCGCACAAGCAGGATAGTGGAAATATTGCATCGGAAAAACTTTTAAGTAAGTATCCTGTAACCAACCAAAATATGAAATAGTATAAGGTACAAGAAACATTATTTCTGTCATCAAGTCTGTATGTAAGACCAGGCAGGATACAGGATACGGGTGGGGTACTCTCTCTACTTAACCAGTTTACGCAGCGCACGTAACGAAATAAATTTTACCTGTTTTTGCAACATTTTTCATTGATGCTCTGTTTCTATTGTCCGAATAGTGATGTTATGTAGCCTTGTAGCCTTCCTCGCCTTGTAGCATTCCTCGCCTTGTAGCCTTCTCCGCTATATAGGCTATCCTACACAAATATATTTCAATCAATTCGATAAAGTAGTTCAAAGACTTGCACTTCAACCATTCAAACTACTTCAGCTGTATAATAAAGATTCAAAATAACAAAATGAGTTTTTTCAGGTCCCGTGAAATTCATCAATGAATTCAAGCCGATGCCTATCACCCAGAAGGAACCTTTAATACAGTTCGTTAACCCCAAAGATCAGATAGATCTCTTGGGCCAAGATCATCTTCTCCGACAGCTGCTCAATATAAAAAATATGAAGGTGTAGCTTCAATGCAATATTGTATTTTTTCTACTTTAATACACGATTTATAAATATTTACTGCTTTTATTCCCAACTACCTTGACTTGATAGTAATTTTATCACAAACTGCCGGAAGCACCTGAATAAGGTTTCGCATAGATTTGTGCAACAAGAAATCTTTAAGGACAATGGCAGCTCACAGCTACACTCAAAGTGTAGTGACAATGATATATGACATAAGTGGTACTATACAGAGATATGTAACATTTAATTTAATAGAACTGATATAATTTTTTCACTCAACTAACAAAACTGCTCAAACCGTACAACTTTGCCAAGTTTTATGGATACATTAACATAATAGGATCATGTCGAATCCCTCACGGGGTAAGCTAAACTGCTTACCCCGTTTAGTTTAGTTCTAAGACTAATCTATTTTGACTTGTATTTAAGAAACCACGACCAGGGGATCCAATTACACACGTCCAGTATATAATAATAAAATTTAAAGAAATTGGATTGATTTTTTTATTCCCTTTAAAGAAAATAATAAACCTTACTGAAATAAATTATTATTAGTTTGTACTTTTCATGAAGACTGTAAATGAATATCAATTATAAAGCATGTGTTATTTCACCATCGTAGTAAATAAACGCTTGCTGATGGTCACTAACTTCAAGGCTGGAGTGGTGGCAGAAATGGTAGCAGAATCTTTTTTAGTTTTGCTATGACCTGAAATAAAAAACTGTTATAATTTGAGACATTATACTATAAATACGATGACCAGCGATGCTATCTGATGGGAATCCTGAAGGGTCAAGCAATACCTGAGTTATCACTTTTGCATTGAGGACCTAATGATGAGGGGCATTGCTAGCAGTCAACATAGACTGAGCCATAGCTATTCTACGTTGATTTCTAGAAACCTTACCGCAGGAATACAACACTGCCCGTAGGTAAGTGCCATTTGGTTGCGGTCTTCGGTACTGCTGTCGGACATGTAAAAGTACGAAAGAAGTTTTAAAAATGCTTACCCTTTCTTATTTTTGCGTCTTTAGCAGCAATCGCCGGGTTGAGTTTACCCCTTAAATATCTGGGTATAATGTTTCTTATCCTGTTCTTTATATTCAAGTTCCTCTTCTCCCTTTTCAACAATCCCATATCATTTTGCCATTTCTTCATTATGTCCTCGTATTCAGTAAGTTTGGTCCTCGTTAACTCATCCATCTTTTTCTTTGCTATTTCTTCGACTATTTCAGATTTTGGGACGTTCTTTTTCAATAACATTTTGATTTCATTTTTGGATCCTTTCAATAGTTTCTTTATTCTCTTGAAAAACGGTAACTTTTCTTTTTTTTCGGTGTTTGATCTACGAAAGACTTCCTCCGCAGGTTTTATTTGATCGAGGTTTGGTGTTAAAAGCTGTATCTTTCCATATACATCCTTAATATCACTATTTATATTTTTTATTATTTGTTCCCCTTCTGGTGGGTAAATAGCCATCATTCTTCTACTGCGAGAGAAGTCTATTATTTTCAAAGCATCCATCATTTTACCTATATCTGCTGATAATACAAAATGCAGCAATTTCATAGCATAAAGCCGATTAACTGGTAAGCTTTTAACAACATCTGTAGTCATTTTTTGCCATTTATGTCCAATAGTCAGCAAATCATTCGTTAAATTATATTTATCATCTGATACCCTCATTTGTATAACGGAATTCTCATCAGTGTAGTGTTTTTTGATAACTCTTTTCAATATACGCTTTGTCGGTGTAGATAAATGCCTCAAGGCGTCGCTTTTAGGCATGTCCGTGTCCAGCTGCTGAATTATCTCAACTATGCAGTCTCTTAATAGTTTGGGATTAGGTTTTACTGAAAGATACCGCCTTGATACCTGTGATGCTTTCTTATGGTAAGGCACGCCGCCTTTTTTTGTCTCATTCCGAATGTAATATTTCAATGCTCTGATCAAATATTTCAGATTTTCGGGGATATTTTCAATTGCTGTCATTTTCTGAATTCTGGCAGCACTTCTTATTACTTCAGTTATGTCACGTTTGAGTTTGATAATTAAATTTACAAGTGCTTTTTTATTGGCTCTTCGTCCATCAATTTCCAACTGTGGTTCAACTTCTAGATTATATATTGAAAAACGCGTCTCACTTTGCTCTGATGTATCATTAGAATGGATGTTCAACTCTATGTCTCCAGTGTCATACGATTTAATGGTTTTCATAAGATTTCCTCTTATTCGTTTTAGTTCATATAATTCCAATTCCTTTTCGTTTATAATATTAGACATAGGAGTTAAGACTGAGTGTTTAAGTTCTGATACTGCACCTGCTATATTACTTGGAGCATCAGTATGTTGGCTTGTATCGTTCTCATGATGTACTTCACGCTTCATTATGTTGATGTTCTGGTCATCTATGAAGTTGTTGGTATCACTGTATTGTTTTCCTTCGTTTAATTTATTGTTTAAGTCCATGTACTCTGAAGGGAAATTAAGAAATATGAATCGTATACTCGAAATACATATTCACAATCAGAATTATGATTAGATTACAAATAAATAAGAATTTGGATTAGATTTGAAAAAAAAAGTTTAACACAAATGTTCAGTATGATACTTTTCTATGTGTCAATTTATTACGACTCGCCATTTCAGCAATTTTTGAAGACTTAGGCAGAGGTGTATAGATAGTACTCATATACCCAGTTTCCGCCAGAGATATCTTTTAGGTGCTAACGTGACAGATGGAGGTGTCATCGCCGTTCGCCGTCGCGTCGCCGCAGACGCACGACTATGCGTCTTTGAATGTCTTCTCAGACGAATCCAGGTTTCCTCTCGATGTTTTCCTTCACCGTAAAGCTCGTGGTGTGTCTAATTAGAAAAACTCGTACAGTCGGGATTCGGACTTGCAATGTTTGTGTTGCAGGCAACTACTCGAACCATATGACCATCGGAGCATTTTGCTGATATTACGAGTTTATAGGCTTCGGTGGCTAATTACCATCAAGAGAGCCAATTGGATGTTTTCCAGCAACAAAGTAAGGTTTAATTTTGCACTAGAAAGTGCATAATAATAATACTTTACCATTGAAATATGAGCTCATACTATTATTTGAATGTTCTTGCGCATATCTCTTAGCGGACTCCAGTAAATCAACAACCACTTTAGTAACGCCTTGCGTTGGCGCTTCAGTTATCCCTTCGTCTTTCGTTTCCAGGGCACGGAGCAAGTCCATAAAGTTGTCGGTACTGTTCCTGATGGCTATTTTAATTATTTCAGTATCCAATAACGGTTTCTTACGACCGTTGCTCTTACTTTCCACGCCTATGTTTCGGAGTACATCATCAAAAGCTAAGTCATCGGGATCTGCAAATGGAATACACACATACATATCAAGCCGTGGTGGCCGAGTAGCTCGAGTATTTGCCTGTATCACAAAGATTACAAGATCGAATCCCAACTGTACCAATGAGTTTTTCTGAACTTAAGTACAGTGACACCATGAGCTTTACGGTGAAGGAAAACATCGAGAGGAATCCTGAATATATGTACATAGGCGTGAAGATGAAGATATCAATATATATCGTGGTGTAAATAAAAAAAGCTGCAATCTTTTTAAATAAAAGGCTCTAGTAATACCAGACGTAAATGTTGGTCTTTGTAAAGTAAAACGAAATTTGTGTTTAAAAGGGAATAAATTTAGCGATTAACTTTATTGTTGGCATTAAGGCATAAAATTCATCGATTACTTCACCTGAGGTCGTATAAGTATCATTACTCCCTCCCAATGTATTATCTTGTCTCAGCTTCCCTCCTAGTGGACCATCAGCTTTTTGAATAGGGGATCCGTGCCACCATTCTTGAATATTCTTGAAGCTTTGTATTTGAGGATTTAATTGGTTGCTGACCGAGCGTTTCTTCCGAACAGTGTTGCCTGAAACATTTAAACTATTTGGTATGTTTGCATTCGATAGTGTTTAACAAGGATCGTGGGAATGTATATCTATATATATCTTCACGTCTTCCCACAAGGGTATCAAGGCTTAGGCAGAGGTGCGTTGGTAGTACACACCCACTGTTTAATTTAGCATTACTGTTTTTTTGGAATCCATTGTAAGAATGAATATTTCAATGACGATATGGAAAAAGAGTAAAAAAAGGCAGGAAAAAGGCGCAAGAGAGCGAGAAACTACGAACTCGCTATCTGTCACGTGAAGTTACCGATGAAATTACTTACTGTCAGCTAGGCTTTCCATCACAGAGACAAGCACTCGGTGGTCTACACTAAGGCCCCCATCCACCCTGCATCGCTGCACGATACTGCAGTTCCAAGCGCCGAGCGCGTCGCATAAGCAGGATTTACACCCGACACAAATATTCTCTAAAATAAAAGTGATTAACATTATTTACATACACCTAAAATATATCTCTGGCGGAAAGTGGGTGTATAGGTATTACCTATACACTCTGGATGGAGTGAGGATATAAAAATATAATATTTACATATAAATTGGATATTCACGGCAGTAGATTTCCATTGGTTAAAATATCTACGTATATATGTATATGATGAGCATGTATAAAGAGACTGATGAATGTGGACGAAGCCAAAGAGGTATGCAAGTCTAGAGAGAACTGGCGCCGTACCCTCTGCCTACCCCGTTAGGGACTCGGGATGACTCAATTGTTCATTGACATCGACGATATTACTAAACGTGGCTTACCTTTTGTGCAATCTGAATACTCCGATATATACGGTATACATTCAGTGTTCATCTCAGAAGCTGGAAAAAGAAGGGAATAATAAAGAAAATACAAGATTACAAGAGGTATTCAAGCACTTAATATATTACATTGTTACAGTACTGTGATTAGTCACACCACGAGCTTTACGGTGAAGAAAAACATCGAGAGGAAACCTGCATACGTTTGAGATGCAATTCAAAGGCGTATGTATAGTCGTGCCTGAGTAACGGCGATGGACTCGCCATATGTCACGTTGGCGCCTAAAATAGATCTTTAGCAGAAGTGGTTGTATGGGTATTTTTTATTTTGGGGACCCTTGTGGGAAGGCGTGAGAATATATAAATATATATCCGGCGGGAAGTGTTACATCTCTGCCTACCCTTTCGGGGACCTTGCGGCAAAGCGTGAAGATATGAACGTTACCTTTCTGGACTAAATCAAAGACCATGGCGTCAACAGCCTCTCGCAGATCAGGCTTATCATCTTCTTCCTCGTAGTTCTCCTCTTCATGACCTTTAAGGACCTGGTCGGTTGCCAGGTAGTACTCGCAGCGAGCCTGCTCTAGCGTCAAGCAGTCCTGGTCGCCATAGCATATGGTGCAGTCAGGAACACCATGGCTTGGCACTGACTTGAAAGCTGTGACAAAGATGTATAATTGGATAATTTACTAGATGTGCCTCGCGATTACATGCGCGTTATATATGATTCTACATATATTTATACTAGCTGTCCCGCCCAGCTTCGCCCGGGTGAAAAAGTGAAGTTTCCTGAAACACGATCGCAGCGCCACCTATCGGGTACTGCACACAGTGTGCAAATTTGATCAAAATCGGTTAAATAGTTTAGGAGTCCATCGCGGACACACAACGTGACAACGTGCTTTATATATATAAAGATATTTATTCGCAGGGTTTAATAAAAGAAAAAGAAATATAGCCTTCATGTTACTTATATAATGTAAATAATAATGTAAATTCATGAAGGTGAAATATTTTTTTAAATCAGTTAAGTTGTTAGTAAGTTTATCCATCATAAACAATTGTACAAACCTAGAAACAATAAATCCACCGTATAATATGAATTATATACAATTTCCTCTTTATACTTATTAGTTTTCTTCTCCTCTACAAAACAGAGATTGCAATATCGAATCCCGACTGTACCAATGATACTGACGTAAATATTTCTTAAAAAGGTTTATTAGACGAAGTAATTGAAGAAAATCTTGTTTTTACCTAAATAATAACAAAATACTGGTGAAAGAATTCTTGCTGCATCATGAAACTGGCGATTTGAAAAAATCTTAACTCAATAACTGCTACATTTGTTCCATAGAAGTAAGTCTAGCTGTGATTGGAAAATGAGTTCAGAAAGTTTACAAATAAAGCCTTCGTCCTCGTGTTTAACATTAACTTGCAGTATAATTGCAGTTATGGAGGCTAACTTTGTATGGACTTTACATCACAGGAATTACAAGAAACTCTCATGAAATAGTATTCAATTATAATAATAATTAGTATTTGATTATGTAAGTATCTTATAGACTACGGTTCAACTAGCTAGATCAACCATCCTCCATGGGACACACGAAAGCAGCGAGCATAGAGATACTGATCTAGGTGGACGACGTGAAAGAGAAGTGGGTATGCAAGACGAGAAAACTGTCGCTCTACTCTCTGCCTACCCCATGAGGGATGGCATGATATGTGAATTGGTTCCCTGGATGATAATTTACCATGAAATAAATAAATCACCATAACCACTGCTTTATAAATGTCGTCAGAGATCCTCACATTGAAATCTCAATACAACGAAACTGACCTAACAATATTGAACAACAATATGTAACGGATATGACGTAACGATAAACAAACAAATAGTGACAAACCGGACACGCCGAGGATTCCGATGATGGAGAGGAGACGCATGGTGCTGGTGACGAGTATACGGTGACTCGATTGGATTTTGTTACATACGCGTGTTTACCGTTCAATGTTGTTTAGGTACAGGGCCGGACTTGGGTGGGAAGTACGATTGATTATTGATACAAATACATTAAACCGATCGGACATTTATATATGGGAACGTCAGGAGTAGTCGAAACCGGCGTGTATGAGGGGAATATGTATGTCTAGAGAGAGCTGGCGCTCTGTCTGCTTACCCCGTGGGGCCGAGCACCCCACATGTATGTGTGTATAATCACGGCTCTCTTGGAGGCAAGACGAAATATAAGGACATTCCACTTAAGAATTATATGAAGAAAGATGTATATATATTATTTCGGGGAAGCAACACTTATCTCTATCCTCCTCTTTCGCGCAAAAACTACTGAATAGATTTAATGAAATTTAATATAGCTAATATGTATCAGAATAACACATAATTAACATGTATAATTAACAAATATATTGTGTAAATTGGCCAATAAGCTTAAATATTGCGCGGGCGAAACCGCGGAGCACGACGAGTCAACAAACAAATCTTTATTTAAAAATCCGTGCCAGCATTCGAACCGTGAAATATTTCCTCGTGTTTATAAACAGACCGCGAATGGGTTTTGGCTCGCCAAGCAGCGTAGTTCTCGAACTGACGCGGGAGTACCATGCTGGCGCTGCTGCTCCTGACCCAGCAGGTCCTGGCCAGTGGTGAGTACCAGGATAGCACCTTCCCCATCAGTAAATATAGGTGTACATTTGTATAGAGTCTCGGTTTGAATTAAAAAAGATAATTAAAATATTTAAGCAATGTTGCCTTCGCCCAGTCTATCGAGGTATCTATCTAAGTAGGAACCTTGGAACCAACAAGGTTTCCCATTTAACGGTATCAAATAAGTTTCCTTCCGTACGCTCAGGCTGTGAAAAGAACTCCCCGTTTTGGTTTTCCACAGAGAGTGCCGCATATCTTCAAAAACAATTTGAATAGGGTCTTGCAGGGTCGACACGTGCGAGCGATACCCCTGGGGCTGTGACGTCGATAGGTTGTTTGCCACTTTACGAGGTGTAAAAAAAACGAATACCTGGGCTGCGGTAACTGCTTAATAGCTTATTTACCAAGTGGTATATGAATGGGAATTAATGACAGTTTTGGAGAAAGTGATCATCTCGGCAGCGTTGGTTAACCCTGACACATGAATATCATAGTTGTGGTTTGAAAGCAAAAGCATGGGAATGACAAATAGCGCCATCTATGGAGCAAAGAGAAAGCGCTGCATCGTGGGATCCTAGGCACGGTTCAACCACAGGAAAAGGCAACAATCGGCTAGAAATTAGAAACCAATGTGTTCACACGCGTAAGCATTAAGTCACACGATTGATCAACAACGCTCACACGATTTACATCTTTAGGACTCACGTGAAAGTTAGAATCGCGCCGGTACCAATGGGTTTATCTTAGTAATTAATCTCACCACTAGCTTTAAGAAGGAAAACGAATTCGGAAGAAATTTGGGAAGAAATTTAAAGACGTTTTTATAGTTTTTATAGACGATTGAGAAACGGCGACAGACTCGCCTTCGATCGTATCTATAGTATTGTCGTAAAATCGAGGGATTTACAAAATTAAAAGCGACTGCCATAATAAAAATACCCGCAGTAAACATGAAATTGTAATCCCGAAATACAGATTAACAAAAACGAGCAAGTCATTTATTATAAATAGCTACTACGCTTACGCTTACGCTTACGCTTGCGCTATACGCTTTTACAACAAGCTGCCAAAGTCTGTTATAGAACTGACCGATGTAAAGTTCAAAAAAATTATCAAACGTGATTAAAAAAGCATATTATAAAATCAAGGACTACGTTGAAGATAAAGCAGTTTGGCTCTAGATCCTTCTGCGCATGCGGCTTCCTTGGTAGCTCATAAACGGCACAAATTTGTGGATGTCTCTAACTATTCTGAATCTTTTTCTTTTCTTAATTCGGGTTTTTTTTACAATAATAATTTTACTTTTTTTTATTTTAATTTATTCCATATCTTGACCAGAATTAGTTACAGTACTGATGACAATATTTGTGTCACTTGTTTAATTTGTCTAATTTGTGAATGTGAGAACATTGTAGGCTTTGTAGATTCTTAGATTTTGCTAACATTGTTATAATTATCTTGTTTTATGTATGCTTTGTATAGTAAGCAACGACCTATTGTCGGGCCTACATTGTTCCCCCATACTTGGGTACTATTGCTGTAACGAAAAAAAATATTGTATATGCCTAATGATTTGAAAAGAGTAACCATGGAGTTTCTTGCCGGTTCTTCTCCATGGAAGCGACCAACCCGAACCGTGCTTCTTTTTCGACGTTTTATAAGTGCCCACCTGGGCCTATGTGAAATAAAAAGATTTTGATTTTGATTTAGGAAGGCACGAAGACATGATAAACATGGTTAAATATAGAGAGAACTGGCGCTGTATAATCTCCGCCTACCCCGTTAGGGACTCGGCGTGATGATATGTATGCATGTTATTGTTAAATCCTTCAAATATTATAAATGCGAAAGTGTGTGTGTATGTTTGTTCCTCTTTCACGCAAAAACTGCTGAACGAAATAAGATTGTGGGCTACTCATAAATCCCACATCATCATCATCATCATACACACAGTCATATTCATCCACACAGCCTAGGCAAACACACTACTTTTAACATAGTCGGTCAAATATATAATAAAATTACATCGTGCTTTAAGAACGCGCGGCGATAGTCGGCCGCCCAGTTTTTTGTCCACATTCCTGCGCCGGCCCATCGTATGCGCTCGGTTTCATTCGGGAGTAGTCGGCTTCTGGCCTCCGTGCAGAGTACCCGTATCGCTTGTGCTTACAATTTTGGCTTACGCAAACTGCCACGTAAAACGTGTACGCAAATGCTTATAACTTTAGTGCACTTATCTACTTATTAACTATCGCTCTTTCTTGTAATACTCCTTCTCTTCTTAGTGCTTGTGTGTGTACCTACTGTTGTGCCTAAAAATAAACTGTCTGTGCTTCTATTATCCGGACTATTTACTGGTAACCTTTTCCCTATTAATTGCACCAGTAACAAACCTCAACTCGGGGATACCACATCATCTCCGAGACCACACAACACCTCCACGCTCAACCGCCTCACTGGTGACCCCTATTTAACACGAAGATCAAGATGAGTGATACGAGTAGTGACTCGGCGAAAACCGTTGGTTCTCGAAGCGGTCAGAACGTTACACGTCGCGCGAAAAAAGTTTCCACTGAACCAACGTCATTTGATTATCGGAAACATAATTTTAAAGTGCCACAATTCTCACCTGAGGACCCAGAACTATGGTTTGCACTTTTAGAAGCCCAATTCGAGAGTCTTGATATTACTGAAGACCCGATAAAATTTAATAGCGTCGTTAACAACTTGGAGACTCACCATGCAAAGTCAGTGAAAGACATAATTTTGAATCCTCCCGCCAAGCACAGGTATTCTAAAATTAAATCGGAGCTCATTAAGCGCCCGTCGGATTCACACGAACGAAAGGTGAAGCAACTGCTCACCCATGAGGAATTAGGTGACCGTAAGCCGTCCCAGTTCCTGCGTCACCTACAGGACTTGGCTGGCAGTTCTGCACCGGAAGACTTTATCAAGTCTATTTGGACTAACCGTCTGCCTACCGGCATCCAGACCCTGTTGGCATCTCAACCGATGTACTCCTTAGAGCAACTAGCTGATCTCGCAGACCGCATACAGGAGTTGACGTCACCTTGTTGTCCCTCTGTAGCGGCAGCATCGACCTCCGCTGCAAGTACTTACCACTCCGAGATAGCAGAGCTGAAGCGTATGGTGTCACAACTCTCTTCACGGCTAGATGAGCATGCTCGTGGTTCCAGTCGAACACCTCACCATACCAGCAGATCTATGTTCCACAAACGGCGATCACCTACAAGCCAGAGATCGAGATCAAGTTCCAGCTACCGACGTTACCCCATATGTTGGTACCATACGAAGTTTGGGGACAACGCGCGAAGCTGCATTAAGCCCTGCGACTACAAGAGGGCGGAAAACTTGGCGGGCACTCGCTGATGGCGACGGACGAATGCCCTACTCCTTCAGGTCGCCTATTCATCACAGACCGCAACACGAACACTCAATTTTTAGTCGACACTGGCAGTGACTTATGTGTTTACCCTTGTGCTTCACTTCAAGGTCACCGTGCTAAATCGAACTATCAGTTACGTGCTGCCAACGGTTCCATCATAGATACGTATGGTTACTTAGAATTAAGTTTGAATTTTGGTTTGAGACGTAACTTTCAATGGAGATTTGTTGTAGCGAATGTTACTAAAGCTATTATTGGTGTAGATTTTCTAAGTTATTTTAATTTAATTGTTGACTGTAGAATGCAACGCCTTATAGATAACACTACATCTTTGTATTCTCTCGCTCCTATTGCAAACTCTAATGTATGTTCAGTAAAGGTTTCCACAGGCGACACGAGGTATCATCGCATTTTAGATAATTTTCCAGCATTAACACGTCCTTCTGGCGTATATTTAACACCTCGCCACAACACCGTACATTACATTAAAACCACACCCGGTCCTCCCGTGTCTTGCACTCCCCGTAGGCTTCCTCCGGATAAGCTTAAGATTGCCAAGCATGAGTTTCAGCTGATGCTGAATTCCGGGGTCACTCGACCATCCAAGAGCCCCTGGGCCTCGCCCCTGCATCTGGTGCCTAAGAAGGACAACGGTTGGCGGCCCTGTGGTGACTACAGGACGTTAAACGCACGCACTGTTCCAGATCGCTACCCGATTAGGCACATTCAGGACTTTTCCCACAACATTACTGGCTGTAAAGTTTTCAGCAAAATAGACCTGGAAAAGGCCTATCATCAGATACCCGTTTTCCCTGAAGACATCGCGAAGACTGCCATCACAACTCCGTTTGGTCTGTATGAATTTCCCTTTATGACGTTTGGTTTAAGGAATGCAGGTCAAACATTTCAAAGGTTTGTTGATGAGCTGACTAGAGGCCTAGACTTCTGCTATTCCTATCTCGATGATTTTCTAGTGTTCTCGCGAGATGAGGCTGAGCACGAGGTCCATCTCCAGCAGCTTTTCACTCGTATGATGGAATACGGCATCCTCATCAACACTTCAAAGTGTATTTTTGGTGTAAGTGAAGTAAACTTTCTTGGCTATCACATCTCCGCAGCTGGCACCAAGCCCTTACAGTCCAAGGTTCAGGCTATTAAGGATTTCCCCGCACCAAGAACGGTAAGACAACTCCGTCGTGTTTTGGGTATGGTCAATTTTTACAGGCGTTTCATACCCCACGCCGCTAAGATCCAAGCACCCCTCAACGCGTTGCTTACGGGTTCGGTGAAGGGCTCACATCCTGTGAATCTTACAGGTGACGCACTAGCTGCTTTTGCAGAAATAAAGGAAAGCCTCTCAAATGCTGCATTACTCGCACACCCAGACTGTAATGCCCAACTTGCTCTGGTAACAGATGCATCTGATTGGGGTATGGGTGCTGTACTGCAGCAATTGATAAATGGCGCTTGGCAACCACTTTCTTTCTTCTCGAGGACATTCAGTCCTCCTCAAAAGAAATATTCGCCTTACGACCGTGAGCTCTTAGCTATTTATGAGAGCATCAAACATTTTCGGTATATGCTGGAAGCACGACATTTTGTCGTGTATACCGATCACAAACCGCTCAGTTATGCCTTTGCTAACCGCAAAGATAACTGTTCACCCCGGCAGTATAGACATTTCGACTTTATCTCTCAGTTCACCACAGATATCCGACACATTTCTGGAAAGGACAACGTCGTTGCTGACACTTTGTCCCGTGTTGAAGAACTGCAGAGACCTATCGATTTTGTCGTACTTGCTGAATCTCAATCGGCCGACCAAGAACTGATTCAGCTCCTCGGTGGTGAATCTTCACTCCGCCTTAAAAAGTTGAAGGTACCTGACAGCGACGTCGAGTTATTTTGTGACGTAAGCACTACATCGCCCAGGCCTTTTGTAACCAAGGCCTTACGCAAACAAGTGTTTGACTGTCTCCATAATCTAAGCCATCCAGGCGCTAATGCCACCGCATTGCTGGTTGCACAGCGTTTTGTATGGCCTGGCGTTCGCAAAGACTGTCGGGAGTGGTCCCGAAAATGCATTGCATGCCAGCGCGCTAAAGTGCATCGGCACGTGTCTTCTACATTAGGCACATTTGATTTGCCCCGCGCTAGGTTCGCTTTTATCCATGTGGATATAATTGGCCCTCTGCCACCATCATCAAATGGTTTCAAATATTGCTTGACGGTTGTGGATCGTTTCACACGATGGCCCGAGGTTACCCCGATGGTCGACATGACTGCGGAATCCGTGGGAAGGGCATTGATATCATGGATATCCAGATTTGGATGTCCATCTGATGTCGTCACCGACCGCGGGCGGCAATTCGAATCCGCGCTCTTCCAATACCTTGGAAGAACGATTGGATTCAAACACCGCCGCACCACCGCATACCATCCCGCTTGTAACGGCCTCGTGGAACGATTCCACCGCCAGCTGAAGGCAGCCATTATGTGTCACGCTGACGCTCATTGGGTAGACACGTTGCCTCTCGTATTGCTCGGCATCAGAAGTTCCTTTAAAGAGGACTTGCAAGCCTCATCGGCGGAACTAGTTTATGGTGAGCCTTTGCGTCTGCCAGGACAATTTTTCCAGCCGACGCCAGCTGATTCCACCGATATTTCGGAATTCACTACACGTCTGCACCATTTTACCGCTAAGCTGCAGCCAATACCCGCTTCACGCCATAACAAAACAAAAGTCTTTGTTTTTAAGGAACTCTCTTCTGCGACTCATGTTTTCCTGCGTGATGACACAGTACGAGGCGCTTTACAACCTCCGTACTCCGGTCCTCATGAGGTCGTTGAGAGAGGAGACAAGACTTTTAAGCTGACGATTAGAGGCAAAATCGTGACTGTGTCAATAGACAGGCTAAAGCCGGCGTACACACTGTCCGATTCTTCCTCTAATTTATCTACTTCAACCCCACTTCCGACGTCTAGCTTACCTATTCTTTCATCTCCTTCTACATCCTGTCATGTTCCTTCACCCCAGTCACAACCCCAAGAGACTGTGAAAAAATCTCGTTTCGGGCGAACAGTTCGCTTTCCCGATTATTATCGCCCGTAGTAACGGTCTCGGGGGGGAGTGATGTGGGCTACTCATAAATCCCACATCATCATCATCATCATACACACAGTCATATTCATCCACACAGCCTAGGCAAACACACTACTTTTAACATAGTCGGTCAAATATATAATAAAATTACATCGTGCTTTAAGAACGCGCGGCGATAGTCGGCCGCCCAGTTTTTTGTCCACATTCCTGCGCCGGCCCATCGTATGCGCTCGGTTTCATTCGGGAGTAGTCGGCTTCTGGCCTCCGTGCAGAGTACCCGTATCGCTTGTGCTTACAATTTTGGCTTACGCAAACTGCCACGTAAAACGTGTACGCAAATGCTTATAACTTTAGTGCACTTATCTACTTATTAACTATCGCTCTTTCTTGTAATACTCCTTCTCTTCTTAGTGCTTGTGTGTGTACCTACTGTTGTGCCTAAAAATAAACTGTCTGTGCTTCTATTATCCGGACTATTTACTGGTAACCTTTTCCCTATTAATTGCACCAGTAACAAACCTCAACTCGGGGATACCACATCATCTCCGAGACCACACAACACCTCCACGCTCAACCGCCTCAAGATGAAATATGGGACAGAGATAGATTATTATATAGCTGGATTCACACATAAAAAAGACATTTTACGTGGGTGAAGCCACGAGCCACTTCATTTTATAAAAGAGTATCTCCTTGCAGGTGACTTCCCGGACCCAGTGTCCAGGCAGACCGGATATGAGCTGCGCCACGTCCCCTCCTGTCCCGACATAGGGTACACTCTACTGCATGAGACAGGCCTCAACTCCATCGGCCCACAGTCGTGCCTCCTGTGCTTCTGCCAGGAGAACAGCACAGCCGTCTGCTGGCGGAGGCAAAACAGACGCTGCGACAAAGACAGCTACCAGCATCATATCACTAAAAGGTGGGCTAATTTGGAGAGTAGTTCTTTTGTACCACAAAAGTGGTTTCTTGGGAAAGCTTCAACAAGCAGTTCTACAGGCTAAGCGCTTGTGGAAGGAAATTTCTTCAACCTCTAATTCTGAAACTTTGGAAATTATGGTTATTTCCAAAAAAAAATATTGCAAGATTTTGTGTAGTTTTTAGTTTTAATTGCCCATGTTTCGTGTTATATTAAGAAAAAAATAATACTGGAACGAGAATGTAACGGGTTCTTGTGTCCTTTAAACCTACAGACCTCTTTCGCTTCATCCACATTAGTCTTTTCATACATGCTTGCCGATATCGAGTGCTTTTAACTGGAATTAAATATATTTCAGAACAAAAAGGGCACCAGTGGGCTTCAGTGACATATTCTTTCGAGACGCGGCGAGAGAAGGTGCGTTGATAACACGTATTATAGTAAAAATACTGGACTTATAGCGCCATCTATCGGGTACAATTGTGAATATAAACCATTCGCGAATCGACCTGAAGACACACACAACCCTGACTGTGACGTGTTTGCGGACGGATGGAAGGTCATCATGGCGGCATGTCTGGAGTATTGTGGGATGAGCGTATGAATGAGGTTCTTATAATTACTAATTAGTGTAATTGGTTTTTTAGCCGTACTAATTAAATTTATCAGAAATTAAAATAAAATAAAAATTAATTTTTTAGCCGTAAAAGAGCCGTGGTGGCCGAGTGGTTCGAGCAGTTGCCTGCGACGCAAAGGTCGCAAATTCGAATCCCGACTGTACCAATGAGTTTTTCTGAACTTAAGTACAGTGATTAGTCACACCACGAGCTTTACGGTGAAGGAAAACATCGAGAGGAAACCTGCATACGTCTGAGAAGAAATTCAAAGGCGTATGTATAGTCGTGCTTGAGTAACGGCATTGGACTCGCCATCTGTCACGTTGGCACCTATAATATACCTCTGGCGGAAAGTGGGTGTTGGGTATTACCTATACACCTCTGTCTACCCCTTCGGGGACCCTTGTGGGAAGGCGTGAGGATAATTATGTATAAATAAATAAAAAAATATATATATCAAGGGAATTCTTGAAAGACTTTAAGGCCTTCAACAAAACAATCAATCAAGTGATCAAGCGTGAGTGCCGCAGCTAACATTGTAATTAACACTTTTTTCAGTCTTCGACCGACAAAATCCGGAACAATGCAAGCCTTTCGAAGGCAGCTACAGTGAAGGATGCCCCCCAGGTAAATATGACGTGGAACCAGCTATTTTGAACCCTAGCAAAGAGCATACAAAGTTTAGTGTTGAGTCAACGTACAAATCGTATGTCATATCTACAAACAGAAATCCAATTTCAGAGGACTGGTGCATTGGATGTACTGTGTGCGACTGTGATGCCAATGGACGGTGGGACTGCCACATTCTGAGCTTCTGTGATGATAGTAAGTCAAATAGACCTAATAATAACAAAAATTAAATTCAGAAATATTTTCACCTATTATATTTATCCTCACGCCTTCCCATAAGGGTCCCCGAAGGAGTAGGCAGAGGTGTAAAGGTAATACCCACACACCCACTTTCCGTCAAAGATATATTAGATGCCAACGTGATAGATGGCGAGTCCATCGCCGTTACTCAAGCACGACTATATATACGCCTTTGAATGGCTTCTCAGACGTATGCAAGTTTCCTCTCGATGTTTTCCTTCACCGTAAAGCTCGTGGTGTGACTAATCACTCTATATTTAACATTTTATATACATAAATGTTACTCACGTTTAATACTGCCTCTACTAACCAGTTTCCATAATACATTGAATACTGTCAACCTTAGAACACTATAAAATACTTGTTACTGCTACAGAAGAGCTGAATTTCCCAATAAAAGCTATTACTTCCATAAAAGGAGACTCAAAACCCTGAACTGTAAACCTAATTATAAGTTACTGAAAAACTAAAATTAAAAATGTTACTTATGTATGAAAGGGTACTTAAATTAGCTATCGATAATCGTTTTCAGCATGCAAAATATTTTTTTTCTCTATCCGGTGTGGTTAATAAGAACTAATTAAAATCTTCCAGAGAAAGGCAAAACGCAAGTCAAAAAACGTAAAGGGCCATACAGAAGGACCAAAGTCAGGAAAGGGAAACAAACTGCCACCAAGAAATCAGCTTTTGTAACACCTTTACCAATAAAGAAGGTAGTGAACAAAAACACAGCAAAGAGGCCCGTGGCTAAGCCCCAATTAGCGAACAAGAGATCCGCGGGAAAGAAACCTTCAAATAAACCAGTTAAAAAACCACAGCCTGCAAAGAAACCAAAGCCCACAAAGAAACCACAGACTGCGAAAAAACCGCAGACAACTAAGAAAGCCGGCAAAACCATAAAGGCAGCACCTGTAAATAAAAAGGCTGCTCCAGCGAAAAATAATAAAATAAAACAAAACACAAACAACAAAGCACCACAGTCCAAAATACTCAACCCGAAAAATAATTATCCAAAAAAACCTAAAGTTAAGAAAGCAAATTCAAAGAAACCTAATAATGAAATAAATAAATCTGGACAACTATCTCAAGAGGCCATGCAGCATATGATGACAGCTGTCAAGAAGATAATAACAAAACACAATAATATGACTACGCAAGCGTATCACAAAGTAACCAAGGCTCAGCAGGATGCTGTAAAAAAAATGGCTGCCGAGGTCCAAAAACTGGCAATGGCTCAGAAACCCAAGAAACATAAGAAGAAATCGAACAAAAAGAAAATGATATACAATTACAAGAATAAGAAAGCCGTAGTTGCTCCGCAGTATCCTCCTCCTAGACGGCAGAAGCGAGATGTGGTGTTCAGAACCAGATATCAAGCCTCGAATGGTACTGGACCTCGCGTGTATTTAGGTTGGTTATTACATAAGGAATTTTCTAAAACATACTCTTCAAAATAGGACATAAAGCGCACCGACCCTTAAATAGGCTGTCTGTACTTAGGCACTACACTATAGGCACCGCTTGCGAACTTCCTAAACGTATGCAGGTTTCCTCTCGATAATTTTACTAATCACTGTACTTAAATTCTAACAAAATTGTAAAAAAAAACAATAGTATAGTCAGGATTCGATCTTGCAATCTTTGCGTTGCAGGCAACTACTCGAACGTCTCGGCCACTTATATTATACTTACACTATATTATATTTAAATATTAACTTATTTACAGAAACAAATGATAATCTATATCCTATAAGGAAACAAAGAACCACCCTTAATTTAATTCAAACTGCGGCTACCTCTACAAATAAGGCAGACATCTCTAGACATGAACCAATCAAGAATGACTTTTATAAATATACCGTTGACTTTACCATTGACAATAAGAGCACTAATGATACGCAACAGAAAATACCAGAAAGGGATGTTTTTATGAGTTTGGTAGATAGCATGTTAAGTGGTATTAAAGTACCAAAATTTTCACTGGGTACCTTTAAAGAAATAGGTAACCAAAGCCGTAGTAAAGAGATTTATAGTCTGACATCAAGAGAAATGTTACCAAATGAAAACCACATGGCAAATTTCCAAAAAGTTGATATGAAACAGAAAATACTCAAATTACATCACCATAATATGAAAACGCTTAACGATGCCAGTGATGGTAAAAAGGAGAATATCGCTAAAGACACTAGCAACCACAAAACAGTGAAAGCTACTCACAAAACGTTCGAAGCTCAAGATGTTCTGAAGTCTTTACTAAGAGAAATGACATCTAATGCAACCAGATCCGCAAAGAAAGGTAAAAAAAACAATTTGATTAAGTACTTTAGGACATTATTTACAAATTACTTTGAGAAAGATGAAAAGAAACAAAAAGTCGTGCATCGCTATCGGAATAATAATTGTCTGAACAGACGCCATGTCATAGAAATCATTTGCGAGAATATTGGATCTTGTAGAATAACAGCAAAAAATAGACTGCAGATTAAGTCCAAAGTAAACCAATTGAATGCTGAAACCAGGAAGATACTGAGAATAGTCAAGGTTATTAAAGGTCTGCTGCATTTACTTAATGTACCAAATAGGAAATATGAAAGCAAGCCGGGGGGTGCCAACAGTAGTGCATTCGATAATGATGTTCAAAAACTGAACGCTGTACTGAGAGAAGGCTACATAGAGGGCGGTACTGAGCTAACGCAGACTCAACTAACGCAGATCAAATATGTAAAACAGAATACCAATGAGTTTATTAAGGCTTTTGGTAGATTTGCCACAACTCTGGATGAGATTATTGGTCTTCTGCAAACAAACAAATATAACCTGCGCGGTAGGCGTAAGAAAGATCCATTAAGAAATATAAAGGCATTAATATTGAAATACAATATAGTTCAGAATTCATTTATACAGAAAATGTACCAGTTATTAAGTAAAATTGATTCAAAGCCTAGTATAACGGGCATACATCGTAAGGTGAGTGCAGATAGGGAGTTAAATAACACAATTGAGATTGAAAACTATTCTAGAAGCATAATTAAAAACCTTAGGAAGCTGAAAGACTTAGCGCAGGCGCTGAGCTCTAAGCGACAGAAGAGGCAGCTGATGAAAGATAATGACGACGCAATGGAATATTTGCTGATGTTAATGGAATATCTATTGAAACAGAACCACCATTTAGACGCTGCTCCAGGTGAGAATCATAGCTACAACTATATTATAATATATCCTCACGCCTTCTCATAAGGGTCCTCGAAGGGGTAGGCAGAGTTGTATAGGTAGTACCCACAAACCCACTGTCCGCCAGAGATATATTTTTGAGGTGAGAATCATAGCTACAACTATATTAATTTAATTGAAAATACAACAAAGAAATAATTAAAATTGTATTTAAAACATAATGTATACTTTTTTGCAGCAAACGATGGCATAGATTTATTAATCGACGTCATTAAAAATGCACCAGATATAAAGCCAATTAAGAAAAATGCATTAGATGATGTAACTTCTTCAGTTTCTACGACTTCCGCGACTATTGGGACTATAAATACTGAAAATCTGGACAAAAGTATGTATGAATCTAATATGATTCAAAATGCTGAAAGAGTGTTGAAAAAATCAGCTGAGGCAGTGCATCCAGATCACAGTAAAGTTGATTCGTACAATGGAAACGAACAAACTACCAAATCACCTACAGCATATGTATATTACAATAAAATAGAGGACGAGAGCGAAACAATACCTGAAACATCGACACTATATCCTGAAGTGACTGCAATAACATATGTACCTGAACAAGTATATACCGAGACCCCCACGACATTAGAAAGTTCTGAAAGACCAGAAAAGATGAAACACGCAAACAAAATATATGAAGATGAAAATAGTGAAAAAATTGAAAACTTAAGGGAACGGGATAAAGGTGATAAGGGAGATATTGGTGAAGTGAGGAGATTTGAAGTATATACGTCGGATACTGAAGATGATGAAGTAATACAAACTGAGTCCAGTACTACGGAACGGGCAGAAGTTGTAGTCAGTGACGCTACATCCGCTGAAACAACAACAGAATCAAGGGTTGAAGGTAAAACTAGGCGTCACAGCTCTAGTGACAATGATGTATCGAGAGAAACGATGAAACCAAAACTAGAATGGGTTGAGGATGATATTGGAAGGGAATTAAAAGTGGATAACTTAGATAGTGATCAGATTAATACTACTGAACGAACAGAAGCTATGACAACTTCCACTGCGGCAACAGTTAGCACTCTAGCGCAGAAGAGAGTAGAAATAAGCAGTGTAACAGAAGAAATTAGTGTTAAACGTCCAATTAGAACAAAGTCTATTAAAATGAGTCCTGAAGAAGTAATGTACAGGAAGCAGATGGACCTACTTAATTCCTTGGATTACGTCACAGAGCGTTCCGATTTTGAAGACACAGATTCCAAAGACGTTTCTGAAGTAACTGATACATTTTCAACGTACTTTGGTTAGACAATTAAGCTCTTGAATAAACGTAAAATAAAAGTAAAGTAGTCTTCAATAGATGAGTAACTTAGTCACGTTTGCTGTTCGAAATTTTCCTTCTTACCTTCTTAAAGGACCTATTTTCTTAGAGAATTTGTCATGTCTTGGTCTTTAAGAAGGGTGTGTAAAGATTCTTGGTTGGCAATGTGTCAGGGATAGTCCTGGTATGGCCAATGTCCATCAGATGGTCCTCAAGCTTGTCAGTAAAAGAGGTAAAGGTAAATTTCACCAACATACAATAAACTGCTATATAAAATATACTCCCTGCCTACCCCGTTAGGGACTTGGCGTGATGATATGTATATATGTACAATAAACCTAGCCGCGAACAAGGCCGAGGTTCGAGTAGCCTGCAACACAAAGATTTCAAGTTCGAGCCGCATCAGGATGGTGTGATTGATCACACCACGAGCTTTACGAAGGAAAACATTGATAAGTACCATGCATCTGTTTATAAAGAAAATCAAAGACATGTAGTCGTGCTTGAACAACAGCGATGGATTGCCTACCTCTTGGGAGACCCTTGTGAGAAGGCGTGAAGGTATGAAGACATATAAAATAAACCTGTTACAAAATCTATATATATATAAATGTTATGTTGGTTTGTGTACGCTTCAAAAACTCAAAAAGTTCTGCACCGATCGAGCTGATTTTAGCACGATATATAATGCGCATCAAGGATTGTTTTTATCTATTTTTTGCATCAGTCACATATCCACAGCGAAGCGTGGCTAGGATATAAAATTCTGAAAGAATCCTGAAGTTTCAGGTTAAGCTACACTATTGTGATTTTAATGTATTATCTAATATATATTCAATATGTATCTTAGCACTTCGTATAGAACTATTGTTGTGAGACATTGTAAATACACACGTTTTATTTAAGTTAGTTGTGACATATTAAAGTTGCGATTGTAATATGTGAATTTTATTTTCAACCGAAATCGCCGATCCTGAATTAGGTACGATGACATCCTAGTTTGTGTAAATAGACAATGGAAGATGTAGTGCCTAGCAGACGTATGTAGTACCAACACATACCCCAATCCCCGGATATAAATATGAGATCCTAACGTGACAGATGGCGAGTCTATCGCCGTTGCTCAAGCACGACTATAAAAACTTTGGAAGAAATTCTCAAACGTATGCAGGTTTCCTCTCGATGTTTTCCTTCACCGTAAAGCTCGTGGTGTGACTAATCACTGTACTAAGTTCAGATAACCTCATTAGCACAGTCGTGATTCGAACATGCAATCTTTGTATTTCTAATTACTCGACCACCACGGCGCTGTGTATTGATTGCAGCTGTTCTAAACCCTGAGGCAGGCAAGAAGAATGGTTGCCTCGATAGTGGTGATAAGTGTAGAGGCCTTCCCGCCAACCTTCCCATGCTCCTTCCCGGCTTTCGGCATACGGAGCGAATCAATGCGAACGCTCAGGATGACAGCGTTCCGCAACTAAGGTTCAGAAACGCTGACACTCTGAGCGTTCGCTACTGGTGAAGAGGCCTATTATAGTGGACAGTTGATCGATCACCAGTACAGATAATGAAGAAGGACGTTTGTTTGAAACGGGGCGAGAAGCGGAAGGTCGGTGCTGTCGGACGCGGCGGCCGCCACGCTGCAGTGCGCCTCATGCTTGCGACATCGGACGAGCATGCTTGGCCCGAGGCATAAACGACAGCGGGGGTGGACAATATTTTTAAGAAGAAGTTTACAATTGTTTGTTTATTTAAATGCTATTTATTGATTTAATGATGAGAGTAATACATATTAGGATCTTTACGAAGATATATATGTCAGCCTATCTAGATTGATCGATCGGACGCTCAAGGACGGGAATTGATAAATGTGGACGAAGCGAAAGAGGTATGTAGGTCTAGAGAGAACTGGCGCTCTATACTCTCTGCCTACCCCGTTAGGGGCTATAGGGTGTGATGATATGTATGAATTAATATGTCTAACAGTTTAAGCAGAACTGGCGCTCTACTATCTCTGTCTACCCCGTGAGGCGTGATGAAATGATGACGGTATAAAGTACTCGCATTTGCAAATAGACGGCCGTCTGGTCGTGGCGTGGGTTCGATTCCGATATGAACACGAGTAGTTTTTTCTTAAGTCTATGTTCGAACATATACATGTGTACGTATATATAATACATTCATCTATATAAGTATATATATCATTGTCTTGTTTCCATAGTACAAGCTTTGCTTAGTTTGGGACTTGGTAAAATTTTGGTCAGAAAATGATCAATCAGAGAGCCTATGTAAAAAAATTTTCCTTGTAGGCAGATATACGCATCGTAAAAAATAATTTAATATATGTATGTAAAGACAATCGCTTGTAACTTAGACCCTCCCTTGTGATAATTGGAGCAACCACAATGTTTTCCGAAATTACATTTTCCCGACACCATTCTATGTACAATACAACTTATTCAATTATAAGGCTTTGGCAAAACATGTTATATTATACTGCTTCTACGCCCCCTTCCTTCCTTCCCTCACGCCTTCCCACAAGGGTCCCCGATGAGGTAGGCAGAGGTGTATAGGTACCCATACACCCATACTTTCCGTCAGAGATATTTTTAGGTGCCAACTTGACAGATGGCGGGCCATCGCCGATACAAAAGCACGACTATACATAATAAATAAATACTTTGAATATTTGAAATTGTATGGTTTAATAAACATAGTCACCTTGCGCATGCACATAGAGACACCTAGCAATGTTATTTATTTCTGTATTGTACTGTACGTGATTCTATTATATTATTATGCGACCTTTATTATTGTAACTTTTCTATATAATAGCAAACAGCTACCGGGGTCACTAAGCTCGCTTACAAAAGGGTATAAATACCTTGGCAATTGACATAGCCCCAAATTAAGCAAAGCTTGTGTAATGGTAACTAGAAAATAATATGTATACTTATTTACATAAATACACAGGACATCCAGGAATAGAACACGCGACCCTAAGTTTCGCAGTCAGGAGCTCTAACAACTAGACCAGACGGCCATCTAACTTGTTGGAGACGTTAGAATCAAGCAGAGTGGTTAAAATACTTTCGTTGTTTTTTCAATTTTAAGTCATGTAACATCGCTAATGTAGTATGAGTGAAATGTACTTTCTGCTTAGAATTTCGTCCAAAAACATTAAAATAAGTGACACTATACTACAGTATTTTAATGTACTGTCTACGAACTGTATTAAAAAGATAAAAAATATCGTAAGTGTGTTAATATTGCGTAACATACTATGGAATGTTTAACGCCTTTCTGTTTTTAATTTATGAGACTGTGCTAAATTTAAAATAGTGGTAGAACAAACAGGCAGTAGTAAATTGATCTGTAGAAAAAAAAGAAAACAGACATCTTGCTGGACTCCCGCATACAGTTTTGAATTTGGAATTGCTTAGTTTTTTGTGTGTTTGAAAATATAATGGAATGAAAGCACGATGTGAAATATTCAAGTTTTTGAATATGGATTTTTGTTTCCAAGCTTTTTTAAATTGGGCTTCGTATGTGCTCCGATGACAGACTTGAACAGGTTACAATGCAAATACATTCAGGATTTGCATTGCAATTCCCAAGAAGTAATTTTGACCGTCATTTCTGAAATTTTATAGCCAGCTTGGATCTGGTATGAATATTTTATAGCGAATAAATTGTTTTATTAAACGCCAATGAAACACGTCCAAAATCAATGTCTATTATAAAAGGCCCAAAATAATTTTAAAGGTCTTGAAACATTATTACTTAATATTTAAATTGTTCCTGGAACATTAATTATTATTATTACGTAATATTTAAATAGTTCTAATATTTTTTTATAACAAGGCTGCGAATGCGTGCTTGCTCTTCCGGAAAAAATCAGCATGCGGCCTTTATAAGCATAGAACGCAACAATTTAATATATGTAAGGAAATAAAAAAGGTATTTACTAATGATGAACAATAGGTAGTAATCCACTCTCCCCGCCAAAGCGCGACCTTTCAATTTCAATTCGCAGTGACGGTCGAGTTTGACATTTCACCGCGTTTTCGCACAAAGAACGCCCGTGACGTCTGCGGCACCACACCGTCGCGAGATTTAAAAAATTAATCGCAGTGATCATTTTGAAATTGGAACTGTTCAAAAATATCAATAGAGAGAGATTATATTTTGTGTTTTTTTTGTTCGTTTGAGTTTAGTTTTGCAAGGCGTCGTGTTGTTGTGACATTTTTCGAAAGTTTATTGATCATTGTTTACAGGTGAGTTAGTTTTATAAATCGCCGCCGTTTTATTATTTAGAAATACGACATTGTATTATTAACTCTAGTACGCTTGACTGTGGCGCATTGTGGATGTGTGAACAGTGCCGTTGAAATACTTTTTCTGATACAAAAAAAAAAATGTTTGTGCTTTCTTATTGTACAAAAAACTACTTTTAACTTATAAATATATACATACTATACTATACTCTATACTATAGCATGTTGAAAGTTATTTAATGGCGTCTCTATCTATCGTTGTAGAAAATAGTAGTCATGCCAAAAATGGGGGACTCGCAAAATATTCTACTTCAACAATGGTACCCAGTTGGGAAACCGTGGACAGTGGTTCATTCCATAATGTCAAATAGCAAATTTATTTACATTTAACGTGTGTACATTAAAAAAAATCACGAACAAGCAGACGATCTTTGGTAAGCGGTTACCTGTCACTAAGCTATAAACAAATGTATAACCGGGGTCGTTATACTGAGAGGTTCTTCTTATCTCAAAAATCAATCAGAATCAAAATATTGTATTCAACGTAAGGGACACAGGGAACACTTATTGAACGTCATATACTTAATAAAAACTAAAGCTACCACCGTTTGCAAGAAAAAAAACCTGTTAGGAGAAGAAACGGCGAAGCAAACTCCCCGGTTTTCTCTTTTAACATTTTTTTCCCTTTTACGTAGGGGTAGAAAAAGATTAAATTACATATAAACTCTGTATAAGAGGAGCAATTCATTGCCACGCATGGCCATCATTCAAATAATCAGATGTTATATAATAAGCTTTTTGAATTAATTTACTTTTAATGATCTCTGATCTGTCACGTGCGTGCATGTCTGGCTATGGCTGTGGTAGGAAAGGACGAAGATATGCTTCGTCGTTTCCTAGCACAGCCATGCAGGAGGAACTGCAGCATTTGGGCAGTACCAATATCAACAGTCACTTGGTTGTACAGTACCTGTTCAAAAGCACCTGTGTAGCAACACCTGAGGATCTCTTTAGGGCGTTGAGGTCACAGTATGCAACTTTCTTAATTTATGTTCCTATAGTTTTCTTCAATAAAGGAGCTTTAATAAAAAACTAGGTATAAAATATGGATTTCTCAAATCGGTTTAGCAACTCCTGAGATTTAGACTGTTCCAGCAAACAAACAAACTTTACATATAATTTTAAGTTAGGATTATATGCACAAATGGAAGGAGTTGCATCAGAGACGCCGACAAAGCCCAACTCTCAAATGTATTACGTCGAGGGATTTATAAATTTAAAGAGCCGTGGTGGCCGAGCAGTTGCCTGCGACACAAAGATCGCAAGTTTGAATCCCGACTGTACCAATGAGTTTTTTTCCTCCCACCTACTACCTCTGGTGGAAAGTGGGTGTGTGGGTATACATTTGGTTCAATTTTAATTAAATATTGAGATGCTTATCTATTAGAAGTTAATGTTAGTCTGTATGTCCTTTAAAGAATCGTAAACGGCTGGATATAAATGAAATTTTCGATTAAAATTCGAAAATGGTTAGATTCACAATTGGATTGGCGCCACTGGTAGCGTGGCTTTTATTTTTTCACCCAAGCGAAGCTGGGCGGGACCACTAGCTTATAAAAATCCAACTTGCTAGTACCTTACAGAGATCGCGCGTTTATGTCTAATGTATGGAGAAAAATACATTCGTTATACTTAACAGATACCACTCCCGAGGTCCTCAAGCGCTGCAAACATGCTACTTTCAGTCAAGAGTACGTTTTTGTGGCGTGGTGGACCAGATGCTCTTAAATTTTTGCGTTTCGCAGTCTTCCGTCCGTCCACAGGTTAAGGTCCTGTAATTTCATATGGGATAACATATTACCGGCGCCGACAATGGTTATATTAACATATGCGCTACTTTTACTTAATTGCATCACAATTAAAGACACACAAATTGTGTATCGTCACCCACACAAATTGTAATGAGTTACGTGACGTCCGTACGTACTTATGCAACAGACAACATACGGGCTTTTAATTATAACGCTTAGTTGGTCTTGGACAGTACATATATACATATATATACATAACTATTTACAAAAACGGCTGCGTTGTCAGATGTAGAGCATTTCTTTTCTTTTAAAGCTGATTTATACGAGTAGAAGTGCCTTTATTATATCTCACGCATTCTATAAGGGTCCCCGAAGGGGTAGGCAGAGCTGTATAGGTAGTTCCTACAGACCCACTTTCCGACAGAGATATGTATCAGGTGCGAACGTGACAGATTCGGCGAGTCCATCGCCGTTACTCAAGCGCGACTATACATACGCCTTTGAATGTCTTCTGAAACGTATGCAGGTTTCGTCTCGATGTTTCCTTCTCGTAAAGCTCGTGGTGTGACTAAACTGTTCTGAAGAAAAAAAATAAAACTCATTGGTACAGTCGGGATTCGAACTTGCTATATTTGTGTTGCAGGCAACCCGAACCTCTCTCGGCCACCACGGCTTATTGCTTATAAAGAAACTCTAATACACAGAGATTTAGAAACAAATGTTTTCTCAAGAGGAATGGTGCAATATTATAGTTCTCGTTACCATGGCAACGAAACAAAGTGAGCGGTGTTTAAGGGGGCCGATAGACGCATTACCGCGATATTGACGCCTTGAAATAAATACTATTGATACATTTTGTTGTGAAACAAAACACATGTATATTGTGATGGTATTGCGCCTAGCTTTAAAGTGTGTATATGTAGATTAGTGAATCTACATATACACACTTTAAAGCTAATACCCAGTGTGTACCAATAATATATCACAAAGTTTACCTATTCGTACATGATACCATCACGTCGAATGCCTCACTGGGTAGGCAGAGAGAGTAGAGCGCCAGTTCTTTACTTACAGACACCTTGCTTTTGCTTCGCGTCATTCATCTGTCTCTCGATGTATACCGAAAACCATAAATACGCCATTTTTATTATTACTACTATTTCAAAATATTAAGAGTCAACGTCAACCAATAAGCCGATATACCCAGCTGTCAAAAAATAGAGTAAACAGAGAGAAAAGAGGCTAAACAGAGAGAGCAGACCGCCAGTTCTCTCTAGGCTTACAGCCTCTTTCAGGGGCTAAACAGAGAGAGAACACCGCCGAATCTCTCTAGACTTACAGACTCCGAGAGAGCAAACCGCCAGTGCTCCCTAGACTTAAATATTTATTTCGGTTTATGGAGAGATAGTTAACAGATACTCGCAAATAAAACATTTCACAACGCAAATTGTAACACTTTAGCCACCCACTAAATACGCACATGATGGGGAAATTGCACATCCATTTAGCAACTCAATAATTTTAGTTACGACTCAAATGATATTTTCTTAACGTTTCAAGGTGAGTTTTAATTAAACCACACACGTCTTGTGATCCACCTCCTATGCTGGTCGTCTCTTGATCGATCCTCGTACGCACAGAGCGACATAGGTATTAATATTCGCTATAATATATATATATACTACGCCATCTAGGCAGATAAAGAGCGCCATGCCAATACTTTGTGTATATCATTTAATTCTTGGTTCTATAATAAATAATAATAATAAATACCTGGGACAATTCCACACAAATTGACCTAGTCCCAAATTAAGCAAAGCTTGTGTTATGGTAACTAGACAACGATATATTTACTTAAATAGATAGATATATACTTAAATACATAGGACATCCAAGACTAAGATAAAAATATTCGTGTTCATCACACAGATATCTGCCCTCAGCGGGATTCGAACCCGCGACCTCAAGTTTCGCAGTCAGGAGCTCTAACTAGACCAGACGGTCGTTCTATGTCACAATATTACAGTAATTATCGTTTAAAGAGAGTCAGAAACATTTAGAACCTGAGTCTCTTCATACATATGTTGAGTCAGGTTACAGCGAGAGAAGAATGTAAAAAAGTCTGTAGGTCTAAGTCTTTAAGAGAGGTAGGGCATAACGGGTTTCCCGTTCGAATTAAGAGAGGTAGGGCATAACGGGTTTCCCGTTCGAATTCGGAGCTGCCCGACTGGGGCAGGACCTCCACCTTACAGAAGTCCGTAGCCAAATAACACAATTTATTGTGTTGTGTTCCTACGCGGTGAATAAGGTTTCCAGTAATGAGCTCCTTGGGGAGGGGAGAGGATTGTTACATTGTGTTGGAAGTAAAGGGATTAAACCCATTATGCTGCCAACACACTATAACTCTCCGAACACAGAGTGGCAGCACGCAAGTGATACTTCGGTATCGTGAGCGTAAATAGGCTGCGGTAACCGTTTCCCATCAGGTGGGCCGTATGCTTGTTTGCTCTTGTTGTATAAAAAAAAAAAAAGTCTTTTCAAAATCAATATCAAATGTTTTCAACGTAAGGGACGGGGAAAACTTATTGAACGCACATGCTTTACTTTAAACCTGATTTATAGAAGTGCCTTTATTACATAACAATAATATATCCTCACGCCTTCCACAAGGGTCCCCCAAGGTGTTGGCAGAAGTGTATAGGTAGTACCCACACCTACCCACCGCCAAAGATATTATTTAAGTGCCAATGTGACAGATGGCGTGTCCATCGCCGTTACTCAAGCACGACTATACATACGCCTTTGAATTGCTTCTCATACGTATGCAGGTTTCCTCCCGATATTTTAAATCACCGTAAAGCTAGTGGTGTGACTAATGACTGTACGAACATTCAGAAAAACTAATCGGTTCAGTCGGGATTCAAACTTGTGATCTTTATGTCGCAGGCAACTACTCGAACCACTCGGCCACCACGGCTCATTCAATGATCACGTAATTAACGTCAATCATTCACGTTAAAACTACTGAATGGAATTTGATTTGTACATAGATAATGAAAATACACCCATGAAGTTGTATTTTTTCCTATATTGTTACATAATTTTAAAATTATCTGAAATCATACATCCTTATAAAAGGTTTTAGTATAGCAATAAAACAATAGAACGGTTGCAATGCTTTTAAATGTCGTGCAATAATATTGGAATGCAATTACGACAAACTTACCTTACGAAGGTTTTACAATCTAATCCTTTTGGACCGTGGGAGCCAGTGCCATAGAGAACGAACAATTTCTGGTTCACAGAGCTAGTTAAATCTAGATAGACCTTCATCAATATACAAGGTAAGAGCGGTCTCGTCTGCTACCACTGCACCTATAACTAATGACGGAAAATTCATCCCTTGGAACTAGTCTAATAAGCCGTGGTGGCCGAGTGGTTCGAGCAGTTGCCTGCGACGCAAAGGTCGCAAGTTCGAATCCCGACTGTACCAATGAGTTTTTCTGAACTTAAGTACAGTGATTAGTCACACCACGAGCTTTACGGTGAAGGAAAACATCGAGAGGAAACCTGCATACGTTTGAGAAGAAATTCAAAGGCGTATGTATAGTCGCGCTTGAGTAACGGCGATGGACTCGCCATCTGTCACGTTAGCACCTAATATACCTCTGGCGGAAAGTGGGTGTGTGGGTATTACCTATACACCTCTGCCTACCCCTTCGGGGACCCTTGTGGGAAGGCGTGCGGATATATAACTAGTCTATATATAGCCGTAGTTTTTATTAAGTATATGACGTGTAATAAGTGTATAAGTGTTCTCCGTGTCCCTTACGTTGAATACAATATTTTGTTTTTTTTGAGTGGCCGATGAGCGAGTGAATCCTAGTCCGAGGCAACTGCCTGCAACAAAAACTTTGAAAATTCGAATCCCTTTCTTGTCTTTTTCTGAACATAAGTATAGTGATTAGTCACACCACGAGCTTTACGGCCAATTTATTTTACTCACAATGCGAGGAAACCTGTATACTTTGAAATGAAATTCAAAGGCATTTGCAGAGTCGTGCTTGATTTAAGGAGGTGGACTCGCCCTCTGTCACGTTAGCTTTTAAATATATCGGAAAGTGGGTGTGTTGATAATACCCACATACAGTCTACCCCTTCGTGGACCCTTGTGGAAAGGCGTGAAGATATATAATATTATATTATTAATAATATACAATCAGTAGTAATAACAGTGCGCAAGTAAAGCCTTACTGGCGACTTTGAATCGCTACTCGGACGTTAAGTAAGCAAGTTTCGTAACTGCATTTTTCTCCGCCAACCTTCGCCGACTAAATATTAATAAACATTGCCAATGCGTAGTTTATATGTGATGCGCTCTTGACATTGGCTCGGGTTGGTATTGACCAATTGTTGTTTACTGATATGTAAATAATTAGCACGAAATGATTTGCGACCTTCTAATATATACTTGGGTATACAATTGCTTACTTAAAAGGAAATGCTTCAGCTAAAAGTTTACTTGTACAACTACTCCGTTAATATACATACATATCATGTCGCCAAGTCCCTCGTGGGGTAGGCAGAGAGAGTAGAGCGCTGGATTTCTCTAGGCTTTAAAGCACACCAACTTGTGGAAGTAATAATCAAATCACAGCAGAATTTAAAATAGTTTTTATCCAAAGAATCTTCTGACACTGAACACGATTGCAGCGCCACCTATTGTAAATCTAAGCCATTCTCTAACGCACTCGAATACACAAAAAAAAATCAAAGTCGGTCCAGATGTTTAGGAGGAGTTCTGTCACACGTACACAGAATAATTATTATACATATAATGATAAACAAATAGCCATTAGGCTAATAATAACAGTAGTTAGCAGTAACTTACCAGAGCGCAACATCAGTCTAATTTCGAATAAAAAAAAAATTACAATATGATTAATACTTTATATGATCGAGAATCCTTAACAAAAAAAAAATGTGAGCCGTCACGGGATGCCTGGCAGATGTGAAACATCGACATTATTTTGTAAAAGTAATATGCAGAAAAGAACATTGTGATAGGAACTAAATATGTCATAATGATAAAATAAAATATTACGATCTTTTTTCCATATAACGATGACTATTTATTGAATAAACATTTATTTTCAAAAATACAAAAATTTACGAATTTATTTCAAATCGTGACTACTTAATTCGTTTAATCAGTGACTTCGGTAATAGTTATATTCGATGTTGCCTCTGAGGACGGTATTACTGTGACAATTGGTCGATGGTAACTGAAGTATGGCGACGCGTCGCCACGGCATGCGTCGCCACGCCAGAAATCGGTTTTACGTGCGGCTATAGATGTTTCACATCAAAAAATTTTATATAACTCAAACTAGTTGTCCCACCCAGCTTCATTTGGCCTATCGGTTCTAATTGTGAATCTAAACCATTCTCGAACACACCTAAAGAAACACAGAAAATAACATTAAAATCGGTCCCTCCGTTTACAATTATATAAAGGACATGCAGACAAACATTCATTTTTATACATATAGATAAGATGATGATGATGATGATGATGACGACGATGATGATGATAATTATCCGACCGATTTCGGTAATGGCGACCGCTTCAACTCCGATTGAGTCGTCTCTCGTGCAGTCGAATGAGGCTTATGTAACCAATCTTCTAGTAGATTCTAGCTCACTTAAATAAGATATAGTAAAGATACAATAAGATAGAAGATAATTAAAGATATATTAAAGAAGTTAATGGTCATAATTATTATTATTACTGATACATAGTTACAGTTAATACTCGCACACGACAATAACGTAGTTTGCGCAATCGGTTCACGCTCGCTGCACTTGTGCGGTGGAAATGTCGAGGTTTCTGTTAATATATACACTATGTTGTACGAGCTCTGTACAAAAGAACTTGGAGCAGACTTACTTACCTTGGGGTGCTTTCAATGTCAGATATACAACGCGCTAACTCGATACCCTAGGACTTGCGGGGATTTTTTTTTATTTATTTGAAATACACGTTAGAACGACCAGTAGCCAATTACTCTAAAATGCAGTACACGATATATACAGTGCACAATAGGTAGAATTATATACACAGCATATACACAACACAAAAGAAAATATATTAAACAACATTCATACAATCGCCTCCCAATACTCCAGACATACCGACATAATAGTCTGCCATCCATCCGCAAACAAATCGCAATCAGAGTTGGACTCCAAGAGATCATTGAACGCAGAGAGAGTGCGAGGGACGGGAGAGTATGATCGCGACTTACTACGACAAGCCGATATGGAAAAGAGCCTGTGTTTCCTGGCGCGTGTGTAGTTTTCAGGCACAAATATTTCAGTCAGCTCTTCGAGTAGTTCAGGGGCATTTTCCACGAAGCACCTTGCACATAGTTGACATTTGGTCACAGTTCCTTCTCACCTCTGAGGAGTTATACCATAAGCAGCCCAGGAGTTACTTCCTAGGATACAAGTATACCCATACGCTTGTATAGAAACCTTAGGAACGCTTTTTGTACCTTCTCTAAGAGTAGTATGTACTTCTTCTCGTAAAGATTCCATACACATGCGCCAGCTTCCAATTTGCTGCGAACAAGAGCACCGAATATGACGGAAATTATATTGGGGTTGCTAAAGTCGCAATAAATATCCTAATAATATTATAAATGCGAAAGTGTGTGTGGATGTTTGTTGCACAATCATGTCAGAACGGTTTAAATAAATTTACTTAGTTAAATAGTCTCGTGCATTACGAGATGTGACAACTATGGAAGAATCCAGAGTAAACGATGACCGCAAAAGCTTACATACTGTACATAATTGCAGAGCTATTGATTTTGCGAACGCAACATTGTCGCCTGACGCTGTTGCAACTAGTCACGGCTGCACACGTAATATGGACATATCTATTGCCCCAGAGTCCGATTTAATACGCGGGTACGATTGCACTTGAGTAGGTTTCCAGTCTTAGTGACGTTGTGTTAAAACTTATCTAGTTACTTGAAGTTACAAAGGGCTGATTAGAGTCGATCAGTAAAGGTCTTATAATTTGCAAGATATCAAGAGTACTTCAAGAAGGGTGTGAAAAGATTCCTGCAGGATCGACAGCGCGCGATCTTTGCCCCTGATGTGCAAACGTCAATAGGTAGTAACCGCTTACCATCAGGCTACCTTAGTGATAAAAACTATTCCGTTTATATAACTGCGAATGTACATTGAAATATTATTTGCAGAGACTCTATGGTCGAATATATAGTTTTGAGTAAAATTAGTGCTAGCAGTACATACGTACATACGTTTCACACCGAATCCCTAATGGGGTAGGCAGAGAGAATAGGGCGCTCAGACTTACCTTAGCTTCGCTTCGTCCACATTCATCAGTCTCTTCATACATGCTCGTCACTTTAAAGTATTCTTGACGTCCTTGAGTGTCCGATCGATTTGATCTAGGTAGTTGGAAAGTTGGTCTTTCTCTGCATCAGCAGTGAAATTTCGTATACTTTCTAAAGTCCGTATTGTTTGTTCCAGATGGCTGGAAGAAAATGTACCACAGGGTGAGGAGAAAAATGAAGAGCTTTGTCGTATGTGCCATATTGTTACTAGCTTACCTTTGCGTTACGCTCTCTAAGACCATAGACACCACCACTGACCCCCTCACCGTTCTAGATGAGAGCTTTGACAATAACATCGTAGATTCCAACGAAGGATACTCGGTGAAGTACAGTAAAAAGTATGGCGCGATCCCGTGGCATGCCAGTGATTACAAGAAACATAGATATACTGTAACTAATAATTTAGAGACGTCGAATGTTGAGAAGAATGACAATAATCACACTGAAATACAAAATGTAACGGATATCAAAACTATAGCCAATGCAAGTCCAGAAGAAATCACTTCTACGACAGACTTCAGTGTTATACCTCTAGAATTATTAAGTACAACTGAAGATGTATTAATTAGTATTTTGGAGAGTACTGTTGAACCGGATTTGACAGTGATTCCCTTATCAACGACGCACAAACCACTCACTATGGTGATAAGCCAAACTGTTACACTACCAAGTTCAACGCAGGATACGGACACTACCACAGATGTTGATTTTGGCGTAACAGATAATATAAGCACAGTAGAAGCTACAGAAACAACTAGTACAGAATCTTATGAAAACAATGCAACTGAATCCACTTCAAAATTAGGTATAATTACAAAAGCAGACAACGCTACCAAAGAATCTATTGCAAACATTACAAATAATATAAAATCTTCGTTCCACAATACAACAAAACTTTACAAATACGACCAGTTAGAAGTGTTGAGCACGAATTCTAGTAAACAGATTGAGGTAAACAGGTCTGACCCCAGCAGCTATGAGCAAGAAGATGAAGACGTCCCTATTTTCACACAACTAGATGCAGAAGATGCTCCTGAAGTTCCAGAAGATTATTATGACGCTAAAGACATTGTACCGACGTCTGCTCCCAAGACTGACGCTCTATCAGTTATATTTGGACTAGCAGGCAGTGTTGTGGAAAGTGTTGCTGAAAGGGTGGTGCCTAAAACTATTTATGATCTATTTAAAAGGATGCAAAAACAGAACGAGGCGTTGGAAGCGGAAAGGCTTAGAAGTCGGGAGGAGAATGGAGGAATTGGTATGTTATACAATTGGTTTCATATATTCATTAGAAGAGCATTACATTTCACTTACATATCTACCTTTGGGGAGCCTTGTGATAAATTGCAATACGCTATGCCATAAAACTTAAGGGATCAGGAATGATAGAAAAAATACTAGACTGTATTTTAGGCAAACGTACACACACGGACTATTCACTCGATTTTAAAGCTTCTGTTCATTGAAAAAGAGCCCGTTTTTTAATTTATTTATTACTTATTCAATTTTGATAGTCGACATCGCCCTCTTTTGGAAAATATCCCTTATATCCGACAAGATCATAATATCTCAATTTGAAGAAGTTCATTTTTGTTAAATACTTTGGGTCCGGGTTTAATTGCTTTATCTTAATTAACTTATCTTCAGGGAAAAGATGAATAATACCAAAAATTGCGTCATCGCTTCAGTAACAAAGATATTTACATAGTTTGATGACACAATGATTCCGCTTCCTTATTGACATCGTGAGAATATATTACATTGTTCATTCCCTATAATGTTCGCAATGTAACGTCGATTGCCGTTTGTGTCATTATTAGGATATTATATCATAAGCTTTCACCGTAATTGGGTGCCTCAGGGGTCTTTATTTATAAGGTACTGAGTATGCATTCTAGAACGCGTTTCTGTTAAAGGCAAATCTTTTTTTGTATAAATCGGTTTTACACATGTATAAATCGAATCACCGTACATACATAAATATGCCGTCGCAAAGATTGCAAGTTCGAATCCCAACTTTATCAGTGAGGTTTCTTTAACTTTATTTTTACATACATACATATCATCACGCCGAGTCCCTAACGGGGTAGGCAGAGAGTATAGAGCGCCAGTTCTCTCTAGACTTACATACCTCTTTCGCTTCGTCCACATTCATCAGTCTCTTCATACATGCTCGTCGGTTTCGAGTACTCTTAACGTTCCCGTCCTTGAGAGTCCGATCTATTTGGTCCAGGTAGTTGGAACGTGGCCTTCCTCTGCCTCTTCTTGCACACACTTTTGCTTTGTATATCTGTTAGCTCTCTTTGTATAACTTTATTTTTAACCTTATCTTTACGTAAAAAAATATTGCAAATAGTTTAAGTGTATATTTTATTCAAATAAATTAAATTAATTATCTTCATTTGATCAAACTTGAGCTTTACAGTGAAGGAAAATACGACAGGTAGCCTGCATACATTTGAGAGGAAAATCTAAAGCAGAGCAGTATATTGTCGTATCGTGTTTGAAAAACAGCGGTACACTCGCCTGTCATCTGTCACATTGGCGCCTAAATATTCTCAAGCCTACTACGGGGACTCTCTGCCCCCGGAGGAAGGGAAGGGAGGAATTATGATTAACTATATTTCTAGGACAATTCGGGCGAGGCATCTTAAAGACGATCTCATCTGGGTTAAGTAAACCCCTGAGCCAACTGATGGCGGGAGCTGGTGACGCCGGCTCCCTGGACAGTGACCGGGGGTTCGTGGGAAGCCTGGCGTCAGGGGTCAGTAGCGTGGCCAACGTCGCTACGTCAGTTGTGGATGCCTTTAAGGACAGGGTCCAAGCTATCTATCCAGGTAAATTAATTTTAGGCTCATCAGATGCAATAAAAATGACAAAAATATTTTAAGGGTCAAGGGGTAAAATAACTCCTTATCTTTTTTGTTGTGGTTTATGTTTTCTTCTGAAAATTTCATAAATAAACCTTATTTAGGTTCTTGAACTAAGTAAGATTTTTAAACGAATATTCAGGTGCAAAAATTGTTAACCATTTTTTTTTTAATTGCTTCCTGTCTGTCTGCTCCATCACATATTTGACCAACTGTCCTATTTTTAATTACATCTCTCTTCTGTATTTGTGATCGTTAATATCTATCTATTTATTCAAATTGATCTAGCACTAAAGGATGGTAACGTCAAGTTCTCGAAACCAGCGAGCATGTATGTAGATACTGATGAATGTGAATGAAGTGTAAGTCTGGCACTCAATATACATGACCTATATATCTATGGCGGGAAGTAGGTGTGTGGGTATTACCTATACACCTCTGCCTACCCCTTCGGAGACCCTTGTGGGAAGGCGTGAGGATATAAACCTATCCACCAGTGAGTTCGGTCGAAATCGGTCCGAGCCTTTCGGAGATAAGCAACAACAAACAGACATACATACAACGTTTTTAAATTGTTTTTCTTTTGCATTACCGTAGAAAAACAAACTATTATTTTTAAAATTACAAACAGACACAACAATTTATTTATTATTAGTAGACATAGATCTGAATTGAGTAAATCTGTAGCGTTTACAATTGGAATAAACGATGCTAAGAGCGTAATAAATACTTTACTTTTCCGTCCAACAATTCGTTACCACATCTGATCGCAGTTTTTGCGCTGATTTAACGTAATCGTAGTCAAGGTGGATTAATTGAACACAAATCTAGCCGGCGCAAACGTCGAACAGATTACTGCCATTGTCTCATAGCGGAGAGATCGACCCCGTGACCTCTGCGGTTTCATCTCGATTGAAAGACGTGTTTCTACTTTTCATGTTCACAGCAAAAGTACATACGTGATTGTTGAACTGTCGCCGTATCATTGACTACACTCAAAAAGTATTTTTGTTTTGTAAGGATTATCAGAAAAGTGTGTGTATACTTCTATACCTATACTAATATTATAAAGGGGAAAGATTTGTATGTAAGTATGTTTGTAAGGAATTAGCTCAAAAAGTACTCGAACGATTTTAAAAATTCTTTCACCATTTGAATGCTACATTATCACTGATTAATATAGGCTTATTTTAATTGCAAGACAAATGTAAATTTTCTGCCAAAATGTCCACTCGTGCGAAGCCGGGACGGGCCGCTAGTTTAGAAATATATGTCAAATGTCGTTTAATAGTGTGAATAAAGAGGTATTGATGAGAAGTATATTATGATAATTGTTCATGATTGTGAAAGATGTATAGGCGACATTTTCTCTTTATTTTTTTTCTCGTTTTTATAATTATGATTGCAATATCTTTACTCGGCCCTGAAGGCCGAGTGATTCAGCTTGCAGTTACCTGAAACACAAAGATTGCACGTTCGAATCCTGACTGTACTAATGAGTTTTACTTAAGGAAAATGTCTCGTTGCCATCTCTGCCTACCCCTTCTCACAAGGGTCCCCCCTTGTGGGAAGGCGTGAGGATGTATATATATATATATAATACATTATCTACTTATACTGGGTATGTCAGAGGAAGTATGAAAATAGCTTGAATGCAGTTGAGATGCGATCTCTTCGAAAAATGTGCGGCGTAACGATATTAGATCGAATCCGCAATGAAGAGATTCGCAAATCAACTGGCGTGAAGGAGGGCGTGATTGTAAAGACGAAGAAAGGCATGTTACGTTGGGTTGGACACATAGAAAGGATTTGTGAAGAAAGATTGACGAAACAGATATACAAAGCAAAAGTGTGTGCAAGAAGAGGCAGAGGAAGGCCACGTTCCAACTACCTGGATCAAATAGATCGGACTCTGAAGGACGGGAACGTTAAGAGTACTCGAAACCGACGAGCATGTATGAAGAGACTGATGAATGTGGACGAAGCGAAAGAGGTATGTAAGTCGCAGAGAACTGGCGCTCTATACTTTCTGCCTACCCCGTTAGGGACTTGGCGTGATGATATGTATGTATGTATGTATCTACTTATACCCAGGTACGGTTTGGTGCGGCGACGGTCGCTCAGCCACCGCCCGCTCCAGCGACCTGGGCCTCTTCTTCTTCACCGACACCTGCTGCCGGCAGCACGACGCCTGCAAGATGTACATCAGGGCCGGGGAGACCAAGCACGGCCTCACTAACACTGGACTCTTCACGAGGTCAGTCCCACCAATGCTGTATTTAATACCCAGAAACTTTACGTTTAGTGATTTAAAAAAGATTTGCTGGACAGATGCAAATGGAATTAGTCGCATCAGAGAACCTGTCAAGGGTACAGTTTCTCAACGTATGATTTCATAGAGGTTATAACTCGATATCAAAGTTCTTTAAAGATGACCACAATTGGGCCGAGGCTCACTTCAAATACGCTAGGCTGAAGGTTATTTTATACTATAGTTGTGCCCGCGGTTTTGGTCGCCTAAAATTCAATTTTTCTCTACAAATTATGTTAATTCAGCTAATAATCTCTCTCTGTGTTTAATTTCATCCAAAATAGTTTAGTAGTTTTTGCGTAAAAGAAGAACAAAAAATTTCACATCCATTTTGCCTTTATAATATTAAGTAATAGGATTTAGTAAATACGTCTTGAGCTCCTTGGAGAGGGAAGAGGAGGGTTATATTGTGTTGGCAGCAGAGGGATTAGTCCCATTATGCTCCCAACACAGTATAACTCTCCAAACACAGAGTGGCAACGCGCAAGTGATACTTCGGTATTGTGAGCGTAAATAGGCTGCGGTGACCGTTTACCATCGGGTGGCCCCTATGCTTGTTTACCACTCTTGTTGTATAAAAAAATATATAGTACATACATATCTTGCAATATCAATAAGAGTAATAGCATTTTTCATCAATTATACATTCGTATATTCGAACTTGCAATTTTTGTCTCACAGCTCGAACCACTCGGCCACCACAACCACCAAAAGCTAAATACGTATTAATAACTTTCGTAGAATCTAAAGCGCGGAGCAAGCCAAAACCTTCATAATTAAAAGATATATTATTATGTCAATCTCTAAACTTGACCTACATAGCAAGGTTACTCACTCGCTACCTACAAGTGTACTACAACAATATTAGAGACTCCACGGTGCAGACCTCCATCTTAACATCAGATCTTATTCGTCACATTGTGTAATAAAAACAGACATAAACCACAATCCACAAAATACATCAGTACTGCAATTTGATACTTTTGTGGTTTAAATTTGTTAATCAGGCATTCATGTTTGTATTTTCTTTTTCGCACATTCCCATAAAAATAGGCTACTGTGCCGGCGGAGCACCCGCGTAAAATGTTCTTTATTCGTAGATTATTTCTATGCAATAACAAAAAATCTAGCGTTACTACAGTTAATAATATATCTCTATATATTTCATTCATTTCCGTTAAGTCGTTCTGGCGTGCTTGAGTAACACACATCCACAGAAATATTCGCATTTATAATATTAGTGGGAATATCCCCTAGGACTGAACATCAAGATTATTCGAAACCGCAAGCATGTATGAAGAGGCTGTTGAATGTGGACGAAGCGAAAGAGGTATGTAAGTGTAGAGAGAACTGGCGCTCTATTCTCTCCGCCTACCCCGTTAGGGACTTTGCGTGATTATATATATATATATATATATATATATATATATATCCCCAAGGTTTAATTGGTAAAAACCAAATTAGAAGAGCTTCGTAGTTGTGATACTGCTAGAAAATATGTATTATGTGCCAAAGAAACAATTTTACTAAGGTTACATCTTGAAATATTTACTTGCCTTACAAAACTGGTTAACGTAGAAATGTATAAGTGGGTACTTACTGTCGCAAGAGTATACGCAAATCGGTGTCCAATAGGTAGCGATTGACAAGGATTCCTATTATTGATAGGGCCACCAACGAAGACGCGCCCCACCAATTGCTAGTCGAGGGGGTCGCGGGATGCGGGGAGTATGACCCGAATCTATTAATTGTAGTGTGCGTGTGCGCTCATAGGTAATCAGTGTGTACCGATAATACTCAAACATGAGTGGAAGGTTGCACACTTACACTATAAACTGTAGGGAAGGATAGTGGGGCGCGTCTTCGTGGATGTACTATCTATAAACTTAGAGTTACAATTGTTTCTTCTTGAACCCGCTCATTGGAAATTCTCTCTAGTAGACTACTGTGTTTGAGTACAGTTGCCAAAGCCGTTTGAGGAATGTCGGACTACTGTATCATCATAAATAAATACTCGCAATATCCAGTCAACTTAATACAAGAAATCTTTATTGCGCTTAGACTCAAATCTTGATGAATTTATTGCGTAAATTTGTGTGTTCATATCATGACGCCGGACGCAGTCCCTAGGCAGAGAGAGTAGGACGCCAGTTCTCTGTAGACTTACTTTTTTTATATCACAAGAGTGGGAAAGAAGTATACGGTCCACCTGATGGGAAGGGGTTACCGTAGCCTATTTACGCTCACAATACCGAAGTATCACTTGCGCATTGCCACTCTGTGTTCTGTTGGCAGACTAATTTAATAATAAATAAATAAATAAATTACATATTAGTAGTAATTGTTTACAGTGCCTTACAAACATATACATGTTTTCCAGTATGTTTCGTAACATAAATAATCTTATATTCATGCAGAGGGAAACCTTTTATTAGCCTTACAAATAATGTATAATTCTTAAGTCTATATTTGTAATAAAGCCGTTGGTTTAAAAAAAAAAAAAAAAAATGATAGGACTAATCCCTCTGCTGGCTGCCAACACAATATAACAATTTTATTCTCTTTCCTCCACAATGAGCTGATTATTGGAAACCTCTTTCATGGCGCAGGAACACAACACAAAATATCTGTTATTTGGCTACGGACTTCTATAACGTGGAACCTGCCCCTGTGGAGCAGCTCCAGATTCGAACGGGAAGCCCGTTATGTTCTACCTCTCTTGAAAATATATCCTCGACTTACCAATGAGTTTCCTGAACTTAAGCAGGTACATTTATTAGTCACACCACGTGATTTACGATGAATGAAAACATCGAGAGGAAACCTGCATACGTTTAAGAAGTGTCAATGAATGAATGAAAATACATATGTATGTTCGAGTATGTATGTAAGTTCAAAATATCCATATACTCTACTACAAATAAAAAAAAAACTCACAGCTTCAGAAGTTGAACTACAGTGACTAAACGACAAGTGTTACTGGCATTCCAAGCTCTATAACCTGTTGTACAAAGTGTATAATTGAGCGTAAAACAGGTGTAGACATAATGCAATTGCACCAATAGGAAATCTTGCTCAATGAAGTGGATTACGGATAACAATTTTTACGTTTAATAAGCATGTTTACCTGCAAAGTGTAGGTTTTACACTCATACCCCTGCATTATATAATTATGTATATATATAATTTCACTAGACAGCATAAACACGGGTATGAATGAATGAAACCTCACGCCTTCCCACAAGGGTCCCCGAAGGGGTAGGCAGAGGTGTGTAGGTAAAACCCACACACCCACTTTCCGCCAGAGGTATATTAGGTGCCAACGTGACAGATGGCGAGTCCATCGCCGTTACTCAAGCACGACTATACATACGCCTTTGAATTTCTTCTCAGACGTATGCAGGTTTCCTCTCGATGTTTTCCTTCACCGTAAAGCGTGTAAAGTGGTGTGACTAATCACTGTACTTAAGTTCAGAAAAACTCATTGGTACAGTCGGGATTCGAACTTGCGACCTTTGCGTCGCAGGCAACTGCCCGAACCACTCGGCCACCACGGCTCTTAAACACGGGTATATAAAAGAAAATGTGTATTTTAAACCAATATAGGAATCTATTAATCAACAACCCAGCTAAATTGCGCCACAAAATTGTTGCACCGCAGAATAAAATATCTTGGGACAATTCGACACAATTTAACAAGTTAAGCAAAGCTTGTATTATGGTAACTAGACAACGGTAACTAGACTATGGTAACAAATATAAGGAGACACGTTTAGTTATAGAATCTTTTCTAAGGTGTTGCAGGACTTGTATAAGTGCTGAAGGCAAGCAATAAATGCCAATTTGGATGCGATCTTCGGCAAGGTGGAAATAATGCTCCAGTAACTTAAATAGCAAATCCCGTTGAGTATCATTTTGGCTCGCGTGTAAAGCTTTGACAGTTATATGTTCGCACGAGAGCTACATCCAACGCCAACACATAGGTTTTCACTAAGTGTGCTTACCTAGCTAAGCTTACATAACCACTTGCAAAGCTCCTTTAGATATTCGACGTCGACAAAAATTAACACAGTAATGTTATATTTCGTTATCAGTAATGTAATGTTGCGTTGGATTACATAACCAACCATTAATACTTACCATAAAAGCGCCATTTTCTCAATAACTCGTTTAATTAAGTAACGCACTTAATCCTTACGCTTTCTCAAGCATACCTGGGATACGCGTTACAACATAGCTCTTATTGGCTAGTTTTCTTTCATACATGTCCCCACTTTCGGCGGCCCTTTCGCTCGTACTTACATCTTGTTACTTAACCCTAGTGCTAGGAGCCACAGAGCATAAGACAATGAAAGCTTTTATTGATGGATTTAGGAGATCTGTAAGTCTAAGAAGAACTGGCGCTTTACTCTTTAGTCTACGTGTGAGAGACTCAGCGTTATGATAGGTTTTTATGTCCTTACTCCTGTCCACGAGGGTCTCCGAGGTAGGCAGAGGTGTATACGTCACGGCGTATACATGAGAGGTGTATACATGACGGCCGTCTGGTCTAGTGGTTAGAGCTCCTGACTGCGAAACTTGAGGTCGCGGGTTCGAATCCCGCTGAGGGCAGATATTTGTATGATGAACACGAGTATTTGTACCTTAGTCTTGGATGTCCTATGTATTTATGTATATATCTATCTATATAAGTAAATGTATCGTTGTCTAGTTACCATAACACAAGCTTTGCTTAATTTGGGACTAGATCAATTTGTGTGGAATTGTCCCAGGTATTTATTTATTATTTTTATTATTATACGTGATGCCTATACAACCACTTTCCGCCACGGATATATTTTAAGTGCCAACGTGTCAGATGGCGAGTCCATCGCCATCGCGTGTGGGTACATACATTAAACACTATTTACAGGTCCTTTAGTACTAGTCATGCTCCGCGGTTCTTCTACATTACATTTCAATACCCGCTCCTTTAGGTAGCATGATGATCATAGATATTTTTTTTTATACAACAAGAGTGGCAAACAAGCATACGGCCCACCCGATGGGAAACGGTTACCGTAGCCTATTTACGCTCACGATACCGAAGTATCACTTGCGCGTTGCTACTCTGTGTTCGGAGAGTTAGTGTGTGTTGGCAGCATAATGGGTTTAATCCCTATGCTTCCAACACAATGTAACAATCCTCCCCCCTCCCCAAGGAGCTCATTACTGGAAACCTTATTCACCGCGTAAGAACACAACACAAAAAAAATGTTATTTAGCTATGGACTTCTGTAAGGTGGAGGTCCTGTCCCAGTCGGGCAGCTCCGAATTCGAACGGGAAACCCGTTATGCCCTACCTCTCTTGTAGATAGCATACATCCAGCCTTTTTCAACAAACTGGCTCTCTAATGCAGATATATTTTTTCAAATCGCTTTTGTTGTTTTACGTTTTATATTTACAATATTGGATTATTTAACAGAACCGTTGTAACAAACATTGCTACAAATACCTTTTGAAGTTCACACAGCCGACACGACAGGCAGTCAAAGAGAAAGTTGATCAATCAGTTATACTTTCTCACGACCGTTCTTAAGTTGCATAATTTGGCTCGTTACGTACTTGCTACTTGTCTGGCAAGATTTAAATGGATACAAGCTTACAATATGGACTAGCGACCTGTCCCGACTTTGCACGGGTAGCATGCAATCGTATATAGTAGAGCCTAATATAACAAAATAACAAAAAGAAAATAATAATTAATAAATCAATCGGACGCTCAGGGACGGTAACGTCAAGAGTACTCGAAATCGACGAGCATGTCTGCAGCAGACTGATGAATGTGGACGAAGCGAAAGAGGTATGAAAGTCTAGAGAGAACTGGCGCTCTATAATCTCTGCCTTCCCCGTTAGGGACTTGGCGTGATGATATGTATGTATGTATAGATAATATAAAGAAAATAATAAAATATGCCTACATGCTTTTAGGTGTTAGGATCGCATCAGCTCATTTCAACAAATTGACATGAAACCTTAATTTTCCTCATAAATCAATCTCTCTATTGATAAGAACAGTTCGCATTCAAAACAGTTCAGTAGTTTTGGAGCTTCAGGCAGGCAGAAGACGTTTCCGGCTAAAACTTGGTGATATAAGACTATATACTGCGTAATATCCGCATGATGAAATGATGATATTTTCAGATCCCACTGTAGCTGTGACTCCAAGTTCCGCGAGTGTCTGATGCGCACCAACTCCCTGGTGTCTTCACAGATAGGGCTCACCTACTTCAATGTGCTGGGGCCACAGTGCTTCCGGAGAACACACCCCATCGTCAGGTGTGTCAGGAGGACCAGGTAAGCATCTACCATAACTCACGCATCAAACGTTAGTTGTGAGCCTGGTACATCCCACTGCTGGGCAAAAGCTTACTTCCATGATTTCTACGTGTTTCTGTCCATTGCTAGTGTTGGCCAGTCCACGGATGTATCCAGGTCTTGTCTCCCTTGAATCTCCATCGCATCAAATGGACTAATTCAAAAAGCATACAATTTTAATGATAGCTATGTATGGCAATGAATTGCTCCTCTAGCAGAGGAACATGTAAGTTTAATGTTTCTATTTACTACATAAAAGGATAACAATATTAAAGAAGGAAACCAGGGAGTTTGTTTCGCCGTTTCTTCTTCTAACGGGTTTTTTCTTGTAAACAGCGGAAAATAGTTTTATATGTGACGTTGATTAAAGGATTTTTGATTTGATTTGAATACAGTGCTAGGTTATTTGCACAAGGTTGGGTTAGTACCGGTACGTCCTAATAATATGATTAACTAGCTGTCCTTCCTTGTATTTTTATATCTTTTCTCTCCATAAGATCCATTCTCAGACTTAATCAAACACAAAAAAAATCCAAATCGGTTCAGCCGTTTTAGTTTTGCGCTGAGCAACACATTTTGTGATTCATTTTCATGAAAATAAAAATTAATGTTAAATTTAACTTATTATAGAACTGTATACAGTACAGTATAATTATAAGTATAGAGCTTATCATATTTTTCCAGGATAACTGGACAGAAATGTGAGGAGTACGAGTTGGACTACACGAAACCGAAGATGTGGCAGTGGTTCGACAACGAGACCTTCTGAGCTTATTTGAGGTGTAGCACCTCATAAATACTCTCAGGCTACAGGTGCGACGGTGATATAGGTTTGTCGCTGGTTGTCTTGAGTGAAGTCCGTTTTAATTGAGACAAAATTATCGACATATTTATTAGATCTTGCGCGGAAAGATGAGAAAAACATCACTTGATGTGTATACAAGCAACTTTTTATTTGAGTAAAATAAACCGTATAAAAACTCTTCAATTATTCTGTCTGAAAACAAGATATTTCCTAATTATATAAAAATAACTTTCACTTTGTTAAAATATTGTATACATAGTGTTATTTATTTTAAGTTATTATAAGATTTATACTTTTAAAGTTTGTTATAAGATAATAAAATGAATAATTCACATATTATTGTTTATTATATGTATTCATAACATATTCCTGTCATTCCGCAAGGCTTCCAGAAGGGGATTGTTGCGCCTTCGCCGGAGATAATATATTAAGGTCGCACCGACTCTCAATCACGATTACTCTAACGTATACAGTTTCCTCACAATTATTTTTTCTGCACCGTTAAGCTCATGGTGTCATCTGTCATTGGTACAGTAATGATTTGAACTTGCGACCGTTGCGTTTGCGACTATAGGAACAAAGCGACAAAAGCTCTTTAGAAATCGCATATTATAAGCTCTTTAGAAATCGCATATTATAAGCTCTTTAGAAATCGCATATTATAAATAATAATAATATATCCTCACGCCTTCCCACAAGGGTCCCCGAAGGGGTAGGCAAAGGTGTATAGGTAATACCCACACACCCACTTTCCGTCAGAGGTATATTAGGTGCTCACGTGACAGATGGCGAGTCCATCGCTGCTACTCTAGCACGACTACGCCTTTGAATGTCTTCTCAGACGTATGCAGGTTTCCTCTCGATGTTTTCCTTCACCGTAAAGCTCGTGGTGTGACTAATCACTGTACTTAAGTTCATAAAAACTCATTGGTACAGTCGGGATACGAACTTGCGACCTTTGCGTCGCAGGCAACTGCTCGAACCACTCGGCCGCCACGGCTCTAGTTCTCACGTCATTATAATAAATATCATATTATAAAAAATATATTATTATTATTTATTATTATATGTTACATTATTATTAATAAATATCGCATATTATTATAATTATTATAAATACACAAGAGGGTTTTGTAGAAGGTGGGATGGGATTGTGATGTTTGAAAAAAAAACACTATGGAATGTTTTTTCTATACGAAAACATCAGAATATATTTCGAAACTTTACATTGAACAACATATAAATTGTATTTTGACTTACTGCAACTATATATTTTTAATAAAAAACGAATTCTAAATATTAAATACGCCGATACACTAAACATTAGATAAACCTAGGATCCATTAAAATAATAAATAACTTGGTAAGATATATATTGTGATATACCTATACCGAGTTGTGCGCAAACATGTATTAGAAAAACTGGTATAACTACGAGATATGTAAGTTTTACAAATGAAATATATTTCAAAATGATATTCCGATGGTAGTCAGTTGGCAAATTGCTTACATAGGTCTCTAGTATTATTATAAAATATAAGCATATATGTAACGTACCCAATAAATAGCATACTATTGTTTGCGTTGCTGGCAAAAATGTATAACAAATGTCTTTAATATTGTACATCCAAAATTAATATAATATAAAACTTATAAATTGCATATTACAATAAAACGAAGCTGTCACAAAATTTGTAGACATTCGACATATAATACGTAATTACATTTGTTCCAAAAGATACTATTTATATAAATTATACTCACATTTATATAAGCATCATAAATGTAATGTTGCTAAAGGTGGCGTAGATATTATATTTCCTAATTATTTCACGACACCAATTCTTGTTCCAATATTTGAAATTAAATAATTAGTTGCTGTATTTATATTGATATACAAAGAAATAAATATAAAAAGGTAAAATGTTTTAGAATTTTTAATATCATTACACGAAATGACACCTAATATTTATAACACATATAAATTTCATGAAATACACATTAATAAAAACGACAAGGATAGTGACACAAAACATCAATTTTTTTTCTAGTATATTTTTTATTACAATTATATAAAATTCTACGGGTAAGCTACGCCTACTAAATTCTAGGATATACTATGGGCCTATCAAATATATAAGATATATTGCTTTTGCTTAGAGTGGTCCGATGGGGTAGGCATGAACTTATATTAGGTGCTAATAGGGCTCTTAAGCTAATGTAAATCGATAAGGTGAACACATACCAAGCGGGTTGCTTAGTGTTGTCTGACAAACAATTTATTAAACTTTTTTTTGCAATTCAACCTTTTTTTGCGAACGCCGTTTTCTGCAAAATATAAGTAAAATAAATAAAATAATTATTATCGACCGAAACAAGGCCCCTATACGGCACTAGTTCCGTATGGTGTTGTAATACATGTATAAAATAATTTTCTCGCTAAATAATTACAGATAATATTTGCCTACCTTTACAAAAAAAAGGAATCTGATGTTTAAAATAAAATTGGGAAGTTTGCTTAGTAATTGTTCTTAGAAACTGTGATAACGATAATCTTATATTCAATTTATTTATTTATTTATTCAATATATATCTATACGACGTAATAGGTTTCCCTGTCATTGACTTTAAATAAAGACATTCAATAGTAAATTTAAGTGGTCATGCAGCATAAAAATGCTCAAAATATATTAAAAGAACCTGATTTTTATCAAGTCATTTGATTGCAGACATCACTAAGCGTAGGAGAGGACAGTGCACTAGGAAGCACAGCAGTAGATTTAGTAAACAAGCTCAACATTTCCCTGGCTACGCCAAGATTACTGTGTGATTAGAAGAAAAAATACTTTTACGTCACCTGTACCTTTATTGTCGAATCCCTGAGATACTTTTTTAAAATTTGTAATTTTAAACACTCAAAAAATTTTTTTTGCTCTATACACGCAATCGTTCTAATGATTGACATTAATTTATCGATATGTATCGATACTAATGTTGCAATATTCAGTTATTTTACTTACATAGTGAATGATAAGTCATTATTAATTTTTTTTATTATGATTCGTCTGACAAATCTTTAACAAAACGTATGGGATATACGTACATTCTGGCGCATTTCTTATATCCTATTCTAGGCATAACTAACATCTACTGCTGATGAGTGAAGGATGGTCCAGGATATCCAAAGGCGATGGGTGAGATTGGTGTTTTATTTTGGACCCTGGGGTTTACAACATACGACTTAAATTTGAATATCTTCGCAGCAAGCGCTGCGCTGGCGTAGTGGATTGTATAACGATCATAACTTATAAAGTGATTTATTGTAAATATTTTTGTTCATTGGATAATTTTATAAATTTGATATAAAAATTCTAGTAATTGTTTCCATGATTATAGAAAATCTTGAACATCATATTCATCAGTTGATCATATTCAACGCTAATTAGTTATGATTGATGTGACAACACCTGCTGACCCCAATTAATAAAACTATTTACTAAATACTTCAATATCGAATAACATTATGACGAATAAAGAATTGTAATACATCTAAATATACTCTCTAGCGACTACCGAATACGCTTCAGCTATTGAACGAAAAATCACTAATAAAATAAGGCAAACGGGGCATCGGAGGGACTTTTTAACCAATCAATTTCGTATCAGGCACTCAAATTGAAACAATTTATCGTATTAAACACTAGTGAATCTAAACCTATCCGGGATGCTAAATTCTAAAAAAACCCAGCTAATCCTCTAATTCAAGCAACACATTTATTTGTAGAGGCAAGCTACATTTTTGGATGGATTCGATTAAACTTTATTTCTTTTTTTTAAGATTCTCTTTTCTGTTCTTGCCTTCCCTTCAAGCTCATTTAAATGCCATCGTAATAGCGTATAGCTCAGGAAGAATGCGACCAGTTGTGTCATAATTCTTGTAACTGTCATTATGACGTTTGTCAATTTATCCGTTATCCAAATTCTGTCTTGTTTGGCTTAAGTCAAAGATGGGTCAATATTTCTTTGTTTATTCCCGCTATTCAAGGAACCAAACAAGCGTACCATCATATTGTGGTAAGCGTGTTGCCACATATTATTATAATTTGTATAAATATATCATATTTCGATGCAAGTCAGTCACTTTTAACGTATACATTATCTGTAATGCAGATGGACAAAACGGTATTTTTCAATTTATTTAAAATTAAAAAGTTGCACAGACAATGATACCTACTTCATGATGTTATTAATATTGACCCAAAAATCGACCAGTTTGTGGCAGTCATCCGAGCTATACTTAAATCCTGTGTAAATCCCTCCCTTTAATACAAATGGCTCAGGCTCAGTCGCTTTGTATCAACCAATGTTAAAGGTTTGCCTTACTTTGAACCACACGCAATAAGGGGCTATGCCTTACAAATGCCCTAGACACGGCTCTTTTGTCATCCATAACATCCTCTCCATCTATAAACAAAATTCGCCTATAAACTAATTCGTTACGCTCAAATTTTGAAGCACGTGGACCCAATTGATTTTTAATTTAATGATATTTTTTAAATATTATATGTAAATTAGTTATAATAATAAAGATGCAGATACAGTTTGATACCTTCAATAAAAAGGATTGGTTCATGTATATTTTATTATTAATCTGTAAGCTTCTTTTTAGATACTTTATATAATCAGTTAATATTACGTGAATAATTGTGTAATTTTTTTACATGAAATTAACTAAATTATTATGGATTTTTTCAAAAACTTTTATCTCAAAATTTATTCAGCAGTAGTAAGTGGTTTTAATAGCTTTTGCTTTCTTTTGGCAGTTCATGACAAAGGTATATATGGGGGTGAACTCACATGGGAACATCTAGGGGGTACAAATGATCTATTACAATAACAAATACAAAAAATCTAAAATATATATATGTTTAGTGTCATTGTCATTCATATGAATGTTTTGGGATTATTGTTAGAAGAGATCATGAGAAATCAATAATGCATAACATAACATTGGCAAAATAAAAATAAATTATTCACACATGTTACAGCATAATCACTTTTACAAATTACATTTTACAAAATTCGTTTATAATATGAACTTAACAGTCTGAGATATTAAACAATATGAAAATCTTTCAGATATATTTTGGGAGCATACTCAAATACTGTCCGTATTCCCAAAGTTTTAGTTGTGTTTATTTTTATAATACGAATACATACACACTTTTGTATAACATACTTGTAAAAAAGTGATTTTTACGAGGTCCGTTGCCTACTTAGCAAGCGGTCGATACACCGGTACCGTACAAGCCTCAAGACGGTTCACTTTCAATATAAATAAAATCAATTGAAGACAATATAATAACCACTGGGTAATACTATTCGTATATAAATTAGCAATACACATTTATCCTCGACAATTCGTAATACACCGTAAAATTACAAAATACGTATTAAATACAAAATTCTACTTGGAAATCGTGTTAGGAGACACATTGGGATCACATTTATTACTCACTAGAATGTGTAAGCTTACTAATACTTTAATTCTATTCCCCGCCCTTCCCCTCAAATAATACCTAGTTAATACTTTTCTCAACATCATCTTCTCGTCGCAAAAGAACTAAGTGTATTCAAGATATCATTACATAATACAGTGATATAGTAATCCACCACGGTAAATTGTGGAATTGACCGTAAATATCCGTAATATCCGTAAATACTTAAAAACCGTAATAAATAAAATGAAAAATATACGATTAGGTACTTAAAAGCTAGGCAGAAATTTGATAGTGGTGCCCCCTTTGACGGCGCGTTTTAGAATCATAGAAATAATAATAAATAGAATAAAGTATGCTTGATTGTTTTTCCAATCTTATAATCTTAAAAAAATAAAATTCCTATACATATTTTATAGTACCTATTGGTTAATGGGCGTTTGTGCGGTGCTTCCTCAGACAGATAAATTATTAATTTAGTCTCTTAAGAGATGCGTTTATTGTATGAAAGTCATCCAAATTTTTTCATGATTTAAAGCAGGTATTCCGATAGTATTGATTTGTAATGATATATATTTTTCGCACCAAACAAAAGTCTTAAAGGCAGGTCTGTCGTGTCGCGTTGTATTCAATGAAATTGTATCAGTTTATTCACAAGTTATTCAAACTTTTAAATGACTGTGTTTGAAATACGCTGCTCAAGGGGGACCTTACACCACTTAATTTATGATTCCCAATGAAACAAAAAATCTATTTCATTATATCCTTGACATTAAAAAAATACTCATAACTTTTTAATTTAATTCAATATTATATTGAATTCACACCGCCGTCCCGTCGTAATTTTCCTTCCCTTCTGACCTTTATTTTGTGTATTTTGAATTTTAATTTGGTATTCTATGCATGCATATAAAATTCTTAGTTCTTAGCTATGCAAATCATGTTAGATATGTTGGCTGTAAACAAGACAGCAATGTTACAAAGATTACGTTTGATATTTTTAATATACTATTTTATATTATAACTTAAATATCAGTTCGAATTCTCTGACATTAATCAGCTACTGAAATTAGTTCTTGAAGTGACTTGTAACTTGTTCCATCCTGATGAAGATTTGTACTGTCCCAGTAGACTTTTAGAAGGTGGACTGTATACTAGCCAGCGGACGTCATCTCGGACTGCATATAGTCCTAGTGGAGTCAGTTGTAGTGCGCACCACAGTCGAAGAAGGGGAAGCAGGCGACAGGATCGGCGGGTGCGTGCTAGAGCACGTGCAGGTTTTCACACGACTTGGACTTGGAGTCGCGCGCCCACACTCGCCCCAGCAGCCCGCGTACCTGAAACACACACATACACACATCATATTATGGTTCCAAGATGACATGATGTGCGTGTCGCTTGCCTATGACAGCTGTCAGTGAGTGTCGGGTTGGCGCGGTCTCAATTCAATTCTTTATTGCTTTTCCATTAAAATCTAATACATAATGTTGACGATGTCGGACGCAGCAACTTTAGAGAGGAGCAGGAATTATGAAGAGGGGGGACAATAAAATTTTTTTTATTTACAAAATTAATGATATTGATAAAAACTTAATATACTTTTTATATTGCACAGGCACTATTTAACATTATATCGTAATTTATTTGGTAGTGTAGGAAACTATTTATTTAAACATATCTTGTAATATATAATCATAAACTATTCTATGGTGTAATAACAATTTACAAACAATTATTAAAAAAGTAATTATTTACCTGTTTATTTATTTTTGAAATTATTTTCACTTCTTATTTTAATATCTTTCTATTATATTGGCTTTTTCTCGTTGCGCGCCATTACCAATGAACCAATGTTCACGTTTTCTTACTCTATATTCTCATCACAATACCATTCACGCCATCTAGTGGCGTCAATTGCTCGTTCGTGCTTGCTTATTGTGTATTACGAATTTCAGATTTTAAGAGTTGGATATAGACCTCTTTAGAGTATATTTGTTCTGTGCTGTAGATTCACAATCTGCCACGTTATCACCTAGACATATGCTCGGCTAAATATATATTATTATTCATACATTAGGTATTTATTTCTTTATCTTGTCTATTTATATATGCTCGGACCAGGATATTTTTTTCTTCCATTCAGTTCTACACAATGCCTTTTTTTATTGTTTTCCTAACATAAGTTTCGGCAACTTTTGCTACATTCACTAGAATTCACATTGCATTCCATCCCGCGTTGTTAGTATATTTTATATTTTTTTGACTTGTTTTATATACTGTTGAGTTCCAAATTCTAATGGCCGAACATATCGATCACAATATGGATTAATTGTCCGTGGCGAGTGGTACCTTGAGGCTGGCTGAGAGGCGCGTCCTCTTGCGCGGCGTGGAGGCCGCCGAGGCGGGCGCGGGGGGCGCCTCCTGCGGCAGCGGGGAGCGGGCGCGGGACCGGTTTTTACGGGAGCTGCTGCGCTTTCTGGAAAATACCATCATAACAAGTTATCCTTGCGTTTTTCTTCTTCCTATAACATACTAGTTTTTCTAACAACAAAGGCGGTATACCCTCCTAATAGTAAATTTACTATACGACTAATAAGGTAGAGTAGTAGTAAAGTAAGGTAGTACATTGTTCCCCCATACTTAAGTACTAATGCTGTAACATAATAATACTGTTATTGTATACCAAATGATTTGAAAAGAGTAACCATGGAGTTTCTTGCCGGTTCTTCTGCATGGAAACGACCAACCTGAACCGTGCACCTTTTTCATGACATTTTATCCCATCTAGGCCTATGTGAAATAAAAATATTTTGATTTTGATTTTGAGTAGAATAGTACCATAAATTAGATTCGTACAATACGCTCTTAAATTTATGATGATAATAATGATAGGTTTTTTTACGATTGATAGATGATCAAATCGATCGGACGCTCAAGGACGGGAACGTCAAGAGTACTCGAAACCGACGAGCATGTATGAGGAGACTGATGAATGTGGACGAAGCGAAAGAGGTATGTAAGTCTAGAGAGAACTGGCGCTCTATACTCTCTGCCTACCCCGTTAGGGACTGCGTCATGTTATGTAGGTATGATAGATGATATACAAGGGAGTGTGTCAGTAGTGGTGTGATGACGGACCTGCTCCTCTCTGCGTGTTGTTGTTTGAGCCGGATCTGCGTGAGGAGCCCCACCAGCAGCTCGTCCACGTTGTGGTTGATGCCCACTGACGTCTCTATGAACTTGCACTCGTACGACGTCGCCAGACCCTTGCCCTCTACGTACATAAGAGATCAGTCAGAGAGAAAGAGATAAAAATTAATATCATAATCTTTAAATAGGTATATTATACATTTCTTCTGTACGTGTGTGTCACTGAACTCCTCCTACACGGCTGGACCAATTTTAATGAAATTTTCTGTGTCTTCAGGAGGATTCGAGAATGTTTTAGATTCACAATTGGACCCGATAGGTGGCGCCACTGGGTCCGTAGCTTTTATTTTTTCACCCAAGCGAAGCTGGGCGGGACAGCTAGTTATTAATTTTATTTATTTATTACGGTACGAAAATATAATGGTTACATATTTATACAGCTTGGTCATATATATGAGTAGTCGCCTGCAACACAAAGATATCTAGTTACACTACGAGCTCTACTGTGAAGGAGGACATCGAAAGAACCCTGCGTACGTTGGACAAGAAATTCACAGACGAATGTGTAGTTGTGCTTGAGGTACGACGATGGACTGCCATCTGTTACGTTAGCACCTAAAATACAGCTCCGGCGAAAATAGGTGTGTGGATCGGTTCTTTATGTATTGAAACATGAATTAATTATCATATTGCGAACAATAACAACATTAATAAAAGCCTTTGTTTGGTACCGCAATAATTAAGAACAGCGCCTGTAAAGTTTTAACGAGCAAGTAATGTTAATGCCACTGTTTGATGAGAGGTACTTGGCGGTAGGCGTCGGGTATGTCAACTAATTGATAGGGATGTTATGGATATGATATTTCAGATCTGGATACGGATATGCATATAGGAATAAAATTTAATTAAATTTGAATAAAAATTCTCTGCCTACCCCTTCGGGGACCCTTGTGGGAAGGCGTGAGGATATTATTATTATTATTATAAAATTATATCGGTTTCGGATACGGTTACGGGTATGTAATTATTTCGGATTACCGTTAGTTTCGCATAGTTTCTTTTACGGATATTAGATGAATACTTAACACAAGACTTTCTTAAGTATCAACTGGTAAATAAATAAAATAACTAGTCATGAAAGAGGTTATGATACGATTAGAGATTCACGTGGCGCGCGAGCGGTGAAACAAAAACTAAGTTAGGTTTTTGTTGTGTGTCGTTTTACTTAGACTCGTCTTTATACAAAACTATCCGAAAGTTGTGAAACGGATATTATTTATTTAGTTACGAAAAAGATATACAAAGCAAAAGTGTGTGCAAGAAGAGGCAGAGGAAGACCACGTTCTAACTACCTGGATCAAATAGATCGGACGCTCAAGGACGGGAACGTCAAGAGTACTCGAAACCGACGAGCATGTATGAAGAGACTGATGAATGTGGACGAAGTGAAAGAGGTATGCAAGTCTAGAGAGAACTGGCGCTCTATACTCTCTGCCTACCCCGTTAGGGACTTAGCGTGATGATATGTATATGTATATAGTTAGGCAGCTCCATAACATCCCTGCTAATTGTTAAACATGCACGCTATTGTAAATTCTCATCGAGGAACTCTCACCATGACGATCTTAATTGGTGGTTTCAACTTGAAACGCAATGATTAATTCAAGAATATATTATGGAATATAACAATACAATTATGTTCTTGTCAACGAATTTGACACTGACGTGACATAAGGTCAAAAGGTCATGTGTGAAGTTTGTTCTAATGAGGTTTTAGATGTAATATCGAAAAGCTATGCTATTGATTATAGTCAAGATACGAAAGACTACTTTAAGGAGATCTAGCTATGGAGGAGTTATGTTATATATTTATGCTATGAGCAACTCAAAGCGTGACTCAACTTGGTTAATATTCTTATGAAGGCGTATACAATTTAGCATTGGTAATAAACATTCATTGTAGGACAGAAGCAAATGGAAGGGACTGCATCAGAGACGCCGACAAGAGCCCAGCTCTTACATTTTAGATGAATAAACATTAATCTAAAATTCATTCTTCATTCATCATTTCTTAACTTAAGTTAAGTACACATTAGTCATACCACGAGCTTTACGGTGAAGAAAAACATCGAGAGGAAACCACCATACGTTTGAGTCGTGCTTGAGTAACGGCGACGGTCTCGCCATCTGTCACGTTGGCACCTAAAATATATCTCTGGCGGAAAGTGGGTGTGTGGGCACAACCTATACACCTCTGCCTACCCCTTCGGGGACCCTTGAGGGAAGGCGTGAGGATATATATAATAAGCATTCAAATTGAGAATCTCCTTCTTTGAAGTCGGTTAAAACTGTGCCCTTACCATCAGTAGGCACGGCACGTGACCTGGCCAGGTCTGCCTTGTTGCCGACCAGGATGACGGCGCGGCGCGCGGTGTGCCCCGCCGCCCACAGCACTTGCAGCCTCCTCTCCGCCTCCACAAAGCTGCTCCGGTCGGCAGTCGAGTACACCACGCAGTACCCATGGGCACACCCATCAGACTGGTCCAACAAAAGAGTTTTTTTTTGGATTGTTTTATTTTTATTTTATTTACTACGTCTGGCTCGCTGGCATACTTGCGTAAAATTTTTGAATTATACACATCTATAAGAAAATTAAATGGCGGAAAGTGGGTGTGTGGGTACTACCTATACACCTCTGCCTACCCCTTCGGGACCCTTGTGGGAAGGCTTGAGAGAGCTCATTTATATATTAGCCTATTTTCTATTAGTTCTACAGCTTCAAGCTTACCACGACTGGGTCCGGTGGTGAGTCCATGAATGTGATCTCAGACTCTTCACCAGCTAGCAGCACGCACACTGACCGCTCTCCGGACTCGTCGTCTGTAGTGCATAGGGCACAAAATTAGAAATCAATAATAAAAAAATAATAACAGTCAAAATAATGACCTTATTTTTTCATAAGAATCCGCTGTATATTACTGTTGTAAATTTGAAATATAACACGGTTTTTATTCTTAAACCTTTAAAAAAATACTTAATAAGAGTCGTGGTGGCCGAGTGGTACAAAGATTGCAAGTACGAATCCCGACTGTACCAATGAGTATCACAATCCCATTAATATTATAGATGCTACAGTTTGTGTGTACCTATGTTTGTTCCTGCTTCACTCTGCAAAGAGAGGTAGGGCATAACGGGTTCGAATTCGGAGCTGCCCGACTGGGGCAGGACCTCCACCTTATAGAAGTCCGTAGCCAAATAACACAATATTTTGTGTTGTGTTCCTACGCGGTGAATAAGGTTTCCAGTAATGAGCTCCTTGGGGAGGGGGGAGGACTGTTACATTGTGTTGGAAGCATGCAAGCAGAGGGATTAAACCCATTATGCTGCCAAGACACTATAACTCTCCGTACACAGAGTGGCAACACGCAAGTGATACTTCGGTATCGTGAGCGTAAATAGGCTGCGGTAACCGTTTCCCATCGGATGGGCCGTATGCTTGTTTGCCACTCTTGTTGTATAAAAAAAAAAAAACTCTAAACCCACTGAACGGAATTTGATGCCATTTGGCACAGGGATAGATGCTAATAATCTACATTCTCAATCTAACAATGGGATTAATGTTAAATAGGTGCCAGCAGGGCCAGCTATAACTTCTAGAAGACAACTGTTCCTTTTTCCAAACCTGCCTTTATAAAGAAACGAAATAAAATATCTGTATTTATGAAGGCGTAAATAATTAAAAATGCGTTATAAAAGTCATACTTGGTTGAGCATACCTATGCTGGTGTCATAAGCATGAAGGTACTCCGAAGTCATGAACTGGCCGACCAGGCTGGATTTACCCACTCCTGGCGCTCCCAGCACCAGCACCCGGTACGTGCTGAGACCAGCTGATGAATCTCTGGGAAATGTATTGGTATTTTTTAGATGCAGTGGCGGTGCACAAGGCACTCCTCGAGTTGCTGTTCCACCTATACTCAATATGTATATCAACCCGGAGTCACTCACGGGGTAGGCAGAGGGAGTAGAGCGCCAGTATTCTCTAGATTTACACACATCGCTTCATCCACATTCAGCCGTCTATTCAAGTATGGTCGCTGGGCGAGAGAATTTATATAAAATATCTTACTTCATTAGTTACTCCGATAATCTTTACTATTATTATAAAGCTGAAGAGTTTGTTTATTTGTTTGTTTGAACGCGCTAATCTCAGGAACTACTGGTTGGAATTGAAAAATTATTTTTGTGTAGGATAGTCCATTTCTCTAGGAAGGCTTTAGACTATATAACATCCCGCTACGACCAATAGGAGCGAAGCATAAATGAATAATGTTGCCAGAACGGGAAAAAATATTCCTTTTTGAGAGCTTCCGTTGCGTACGCTGCGTAAACGGTTTAAGTTACGAAAATATCATGTATGAGGGAATTGTTCCTCTTTAAAAGTTCTAAAAAAAAGTCCGCCACAGCATATGTCTATCTTTTAAGATTGACTCACTATAACCTTTTTTATGGCAATCAAGTCCACGATGGGCTTCTGAACTACTTAACCGATTTCAATCAAATTTGCACACCGTATGCGGTTTGATCCAACTTAAAAGAAAGGATAGCTTACATAACAATTGGACCCGATAGGTGGCGCTGCGATCGTGTTTCAGGAAATTTTACTTTTTCACCCGGACGAAGCTGGGCGGGACAGCTAGTATGAAGACAAAGAGATTCACAGAGCAACTGGTGAGAACGATATGGTTATTGTAAAGATGACCAAAGGCATTATGTTCGTCTGAACACATAGAAAGGATAAGTGGAAAAACATGTACAATGCTAAATTGTGTAATGCTACCTACTTAGATCAATTCCACATTCGTCTCTCTCTCTCTCGGGACTCGGTGTGATGATATGTATATTTTGTATATTACCTAGACGAGGCCAGGGAACAAGGCGCAGATGCCCTGGTGACAGGCTCCGTACTCGAGGCGCTGGAGGCTACAGAGGTGTTCGAGCGCGACCTTCTTGACCGGAGGGAGTCGCCACGGTTCACTACACCTTTACCTGTCACACAACACTTGTCTGTTAGTCCTCTTGCACTAACTAATCGAAGATAGATCCTTCAGTAGAAAAAGAAAATTATAGAGCCTTGCTGCTCAAATAGTATTGTTGTCAAAGATATTCGGGCGAGAATTACCCAAATAAGTGCAACTCACAATAGTATTTTTGTCAAAAGATATTCGAGCGGGAATTGCTCAAATAAGTGCAACTCACAATAGGATTGTTATCAAATATATTCGGGCAAGTATTTCCCAAATAGGTGTAACTCACAAAAGTATTGTTGTCAAAAGATATTCGAGCGAGAATTGCTCAAATAAGTGCAACTCAAATAGTATTATTATTATTTTTATTTTTTATTAAAACTTCCTGCAAAACATTTTGCTAAGGCGAACTTAATGCCGAAGGCATTCTCTACTATTGTCAATATATTGTCTCTATTATTGTCAAAGATATTTGTGCGAGATTTCCCGATTAAGTGCAACTCAAACATTTTTGTTGTCAAAGATATTCGTGAGGGTATTGCCAACATAATATACCAGTACCAGTTATACTGAAATGCCTGAGCCTGTAGTACTCCTCCTCGACCCCAGTGTTGGGCATGGAGGCAACTCGCGCTCTCTGTTGTGGTAGCCCTAGCAACTGCCTCTCCCCGGTCCGGGACCGCGCCGCCTTCACCGACTGGGACCGAGAGTGGTGCGGGCTGCCGTACCTTCAAACAGAATTAATAAAATAAGACTTAATTATAATAATAATAATAAACAATATAAACCTTCGGACAATTCCACACAAATTGTCATAGTCCCAAATTAAGCAAAGCTTGTGTTATGGTAACTAGACAATGATATATTTACTTATATAGATAGATATATACACAAATACATAGGACATCCAAGACTAAGGTACAAATACTCATGTTCATCACACGAAATCTTCCCACAGCCTCCGCCCTCAGGGAATCGAACCTGCGACCTCAGTTTCGCTGTCAGGAGCTCTAACCACTAGACCAGACGGCGGTCGTCGAATGTCGTTAATTGCTATTAGCTTAGAGACTATTTGACAAAACAAGACAAAAAATCGAGAGGAGGAAAGTCGAAGACATATGAATAGTCGTGTTTGAGAAACGGCGAAGGGGCTCGCTGTGTGTCACATTGCCACCTAAAATATATGTTTTGCGAAGTGGGTACTACACACTTGTGCCTACCCTTTCGGAGACCCATGTGGGAAGGCGGGAAGATATCAGTATTAAAACGTTGAAAATAGAAGTATATTAATTAACTTAAACTAAATCATATTCTCTGCATTTGGTTCTCTTGACGGGTAGTTTTTAGTCTTTCTTTACTTTCCGTGGTTCTCTATTCCTTCTCCTACTCTTCTCATATCACTTATTCCTTATGATATCGCATTTCAATACGTTCAGTGCTGTTCTGGTTCAATGACTTTCTTTTTTAACTCATGCTGATTAAGACGATCTGAATTCTTGACCAAATCACAGAATTAATTTATAAATAGAATGAATACTTTAGCGATCTGTTCGAAAAATGTGATCTGAGATCTCAGATCGAATCCGCAATGAAGTGATTCGCAAAACAACTGGCGTGAACGTGGGTGTGATTGTAAAGATGAAGAAAGGCATGTTCAGTTGGTTTGGACATAATATAGAAAGGACGAGTGAAGAAAGATTAACGAAACAAATATACAAATACGAAAGTGTGTGTAAGACCACGTTCCAACTACCTAGATCAAATCTAGAGCGTCAAGAGTACTCGCAACCGACGAGCATGTATGAAAAGACTGATGAATGTGGACGAAGCGAAAGAGGTATGTAAGTTTAGAAAGAACTGGCTATTCTATTCTCTCTGCCTGCCTACCCTTATGAATACTTTATTTATGAATCACGTTACCCTTGAAATAATTACAGTCATAATAGTATTTTACCAAATTACACAATTTCGTACAGGTTTCAAAACGGCGTTCTCCAAAACTTTACATTCACAAAGTAATAGCAATACTAAACTGGCCGTGCTCACCGGTTTCAACTGCATTCAATTCATATATAATAAAATATATAATATTATAAAGAGGAAAGATTTGTATGTAAGTATGTCTCTAACGAATTGGCTCAAAAAGAATTGGACGGTTTTGAAAAATTCTGTCACCATTGGAAAACTACATTCACTATATTTTCTTCTATAAAAAAAAAATGTCCACCCCTGCGAAGCCGGGACGGACGAATAATATATTTAATGCTTCGCTCCTTTGGGTTGTAGCTTGATGAAAATATAGGGTCTATACTGTCTGGCTAAATAAAAACATATTTATTCACGTTTCTGAATTTCGCCGTAGGCTCAAGTGGCTACCCATCCGACTTCGCCGGAATACTCATATCCTATCACTTCTTTACAAAACTTTGTTTGATCCTAGAGCCCCCAGATATCTTCAGGAACGCTTTGAATTTCTTTTTTCCAACCTGCACCTACTCCGTAAAACCAGAGAACTTGTCCTTAAAACTCCTACCTTCACCTCTTCTTCCTATTCCAAGTCTTTCACTGCGCAAGCTGTCCGTCTTTGGAACTCGTTGCCCCAGAACATCAGGCTTGCACAGACATTAATCTCCTTCAAAAAGCTTTTATTTGAACACTATTTCTCTTTTTAACTTGTTTATATATATGTATACATGTATATATTATTGTATGTATGTTATATAAGTATATGTTTCGTATTTATTTATGTAGAATGCCTATTATTTGTATATTATAATAATTGTTTCTATTTCATCCTCTCAACTGTCACACCTACCTTTTCTTTCTCTGTTTCTTATCTCTCTCTACACTTGGGTTGCCTGGTAGAAATCGCTTTTGCGATAAGGCCGCCTATTGTGCCTACTATATGTTTTTCTTTGTCATTTCTGTTTGTTTTTGTAAATGTGTGTGTTTGTACAATAAAGGATATATTATTATTATTATTATTATTATTGCAAAATATTGTTGGATTATTTATTCCGGGCCTAAGCGCTTATAAACAAACAAACCGGTTCTTTATAATATTACTATAGAGATATATGCTCGTCTAAATCCTCCGCATACAATGCTTACTACTAAAAGGGAACTCGTTGAGTGACGAATAATTTTGTACGTTTTTGGTACGACTCACAACCAGTCCGCGTGCGTGCGCCGTCCCCAACGTTACGACCAGACGCCTGAGGACAACGACTTTTATGAATAGGTGAATTGATATTTTTATAGACTGTGAAGTTAAAAGGACCAGATAATTTGCAATCACGATGACAGTAAGCACACCATGTTCTCTAATCCTGCTGTTCCTATCCTTGTCTTACGCAGATAGAGTGCATCTGCCATCTCTTGCAAATCTCTCCCGGTATACAGTCCACCATCAAACGGATTTGAGCTTCAAAAGACTCGCAGCACAGAACGAGCTGGAGGTTGAGGAACACGACGTCGTGACCAAGGACGAGTATTTGTTGCGGGTGTTCCGGGTGAGGAAGAAGGGATGCATAGTTCGAGGAGCACCCGTAGTGCTTAACCATGGACTGCTTATGGACGCCTTCTCTTGGATAGTAGCAGGTTCGGCGCCTCCTGCGGTCCTTATCGCATCTATCTGCGTTGACCTCTGGCTGCCCAATGCGCGAGGCACGCGCTCCTCCCGGCGTCATCTCTCTGTTTCCCCCACCGATCGTGCCTTCTGGCACTTCTCCGTGGATGAGATCGGCCGCTACGACCTGCCCGCCGTCATCGACCACGTGCTCAACCATACCGGCCACACGCACCTCAACTACATCGGCTTCTCGCAAGGCGGCGGCACGTTCTTCATCATGTGCTCGGAACTGCCCCACTACTGCGAGAAGGTTGGCGTCATGATCGCACTGGCTCCGGCCACCAGGCACACCTACACCAAATCCGTCTTATTCCGGCTAGTTAGCGATGTGTTCCAAAACTTGAGGACTTTCTTTGTCACCGCGAGAATTCATGAAGTGTTCTCAATCGGCAGTCCTGTCCAGAAATTTCTACATGTATTTTGCCCTATTTCAAATGAAACCTTAAGGCTATGCGAGGCGTTTAAAGATTATTTATCGAGTATCGTATCCTTCCGTTCAGGGTCTGTCACTGCGGAGGCTTTAAAGGTTTTTTCTGCCACCTTCTTCGCTGGCACGTCGGCACAGAATATGGCTCGATACGGACAGAGCCTCCACACAGAACATTTCCAGAAGTTTGATTACGGGTCTGCGCGAAATATGCAGCTTTATGGCAGTGCGATACCTCCAGTGTATAACTTCAGTGCTGTTACAGCGCCTGTTGTGGTCATATATTGTGATAATGACGGTATAGTTGACGTCAAAGATGTGGAATGGTGTGTAGCGCAACTGCCCAATGTACTGGAGGTATCTAAAGTGAACGATTCTCAGTGGAATCATTTAGACATGACCTACGGTAAGAATTTTAAAGATCTTGTGTTTCCTAAAATTTATGAATACTTGAGTAAATATTCTAACGTGTAAGTTCAACGACGATCTGTGTTTATGCTCAGGCTGATATTATTTTGGACTAGGGTTTTTTTGTGTGCCACATCTCAATACTGTCAAAGACAACAAAAATGTATAATTGACATTTCAATGTTACATGTGTGTCCTTGAAATGTCGAAATCGGACAAGAGCTATTTTAGATTATTTAACTTTTTTTATTTCATTGTAAATCAAGTCATCTGATCTGATTTCGCTAAAATAAATATTTATTACATTAAGAATGCCTATTTCCCAACGAATTTTATAAACTACACTGGGCGTGCGTCGCGATGCCTAGTTTACAATTTTCATTGTGATTGGCGGCACTCAAAAAGATGTCCTGCAGCGTCATGTAGCTATTCCTATTAATTTATTTAAACGGGCATCCCCGGACCATCCTACAAAAGTATCATCACACTGTGATCAATGGTTTCGGACACAAAAGAGGACAAATTTACAAACAGACTTTTATGTATGTACCTAGAAGAAAGATGTTATAGATTTGTTTGTTAGTTCGCGAAGTCTTCTCGTCTTATATACTCAACCGGTCATAATGAAATAAGGTATATACGTTGTTCATAAGGTTCACAGATATTATCCATTCAAGAGGATATACTCTGAAGGCTTTATTTAACGTACCTTTTGTAGAGTCGTCCAACAGAAGAACTCACACTATTCTATGGATACTATCCGTATTTATACCCTACTCAGTTTGTTCTCGGTTGTTAAGGGTACGTTCATTACTAATCTTAAGGAAGCGCGACCATGTGATAACATGGTTGAAGAACGAGGTCACATTGATGAGGTCGCTTTGCATATACGTGCCCAACAACTATGTGAGGGCAAGAAATATATATTCTATAGTAAATAAATATTCAAATAAATTATTGCTTGTACGTTAAAATACATAGGACATCATAGCATGTATGAAGAGAATAATGAAAGTGGACGAAGCGAAAGAAGTATGTAAGGCTCGTAGCATGTGGAAAGAAGTGGTCTTTGCCTACCCCTACGGAAAGGAGGCGTGATTATATGTATGTATGTATGTCTAAGCTTATACCAGCCAGGGTATGTCATGGCTCCTGAGGGGCACAGCTATGATAGAGAACTTCGCCTACTGGCGTACATTGGTTGCAAGATTAGATATACAGATTATAAAAAGGATAAGTCGGGTTCCTGTTATGCCATCAGGAAGTAACACTAATTGGAAATGCTGTATCAGATAGATATTATATTAACGAACAAAGCCATTAGCGGCGGACAAAAGATGCTCATCAAATATGTTAATGAATTTCCAAAATCAACAAAAATATTAAAAGCCTAAATGAAGTGGTAATAAATATTTTTTTTTTTATAACATACGGGTGGCAAACAAGCATGCGGCCTGATGGTTACTACCGCCTAAGGACGCTTGCAACACCAGGGATACTGCTCGCACGCTGCCGACCCTGCAGGAAACTTCACACCCTTCTCGAAGAACTCCATGCTGTACTCTCCAGGAAAAACCTCAACGGGGAGCTCATTCCACAGCCTGAGCGCTCGCGGAAGGAAACTCCTTTGGAACCGCGCAGTGGGAGACCTTTGGGGTTCCAAGGTAACGGGATGAGTTCCCCGTTGATGGCGAGGAGCAAGTAGGAGAGGAATATATATATACGTGTAATGTGTGTGGGAAACCACGTGACGCAGGTAGTCATTAATAGTTCATACAGAGGTCATATCACTGACAGAACAATGAACCTTGACGCGGCGCTTTAAGATACAAAATAACATAGTACCGGTTAATACCGGTTGATTGGGGCCTAAATAGGTATAAACCTATAAATAGATATATAATATGACCATGATCGCTATCAGTTGTAATGCTTGAGGTCACGGGTTCGATTCCCGCTGAGGGCATTTTTGTAATGTGAGTGATGAACGAGTATTTGTGTCTACGTTTATCTATTTAAAAGATTGACGTTTATGAAGAGGTAGAGGAAGTTTCAACTACCTAGATCAAATAGATCGGACACTCAAAGACGAGAACGTCAAGAGTACTCGTAGCCGTTTACTTTGTAGGAGAGTGAGGTGATTGGGGACTGTAAGACTAGAGATACCTGAAGCTTTACTCTCACTGTATGTACGCGTATGTAGGAGTATGACTGAAATTTGTTGAAATCTTTTCTAACCGACTTCGTAATTAATGCAATTTACTCAACATTCATCCACGTAAAAGCACGCAAATTACCTTATAATCCAATAACGCAGCCGTGACATGGCAATTTGAACTTAATCTACTCGACATAAAAGCTATTAACGTTAATCCTTAATGGTTTGACAACGCAATTATGATTTGGGACCTCGGGATTTTGATGTGAGCAGAGGGGTTGTTACAAGCATCTGATGTGGTTGGATTATAATTGGTTGCCATTGTATATGTATATATATATATACGTATACATATATATATATATATATACTATAGCCGTGCAGAGTGGTTCGAATAGTGGCCTGCAACACAAAGATTGCAAGTTCGAATCTCAACTGTATCAATGAGTTTTTCTCAACTTAGTGATTAGTCACACGACGAGCTTTACGGTGAAGAAAAACATACCTACATGTATGTATAGTCGTGCTTGAGTTACGGCGATGGACTCGCCATCTGCCACGTTGGCACCTAAAATATATCTCCGGCGGAAACCGGGTGCCTAACCCTTCGGGGACATTTGTGATGGGTTGAAAATATATATATAAATCCACTATGATTATCAGTGGGCTTGCCATAAGAGGTGTATTATTCACAACACGCAATGTGTTACAATACCCCTGATCGTATTTCACTTGTCACACGCGACCATTTTATCACAACACAACGCAATAAATAAAATTGGATTGAATAATGAGACAGAGCATTAATTATTATCTCCCGCACGCGTTCTCTTTTAACAGAAATAACGCAAATACAATTTTAATTTGCGTATTCATCAAATCCATTAGAATTACGAAATCCATTTGTATTTTCATTTGATACGACAACAACAAGTAGAAAACACGAGCATATTTTGTTAGAAGGGATTACATTTTAACTCTTGTGTTTGATGTTTTGTTCAAACATGCTTTACACATCGGTGCTGAGAAGTAAAATACAAGAATTTCTAACGGTAATTACATAAATACATACATATCATCACGCCGAGTCCCTAACGGGGTAGGCAGAGAGTATAGAGCGCCAGTTCTCTCTAGACTTGCATACCTCTTTCGCTTCGTCCACATTCTCTTCATACATGCCCGTCGGTTTCGAGTACCCTTGACGTTCCCGTCCTTGAGCATCCGATCGATTTGATCCAGGTAGTTGGAACGTGGTCTTCCTCTGCCTCTTCTTGCACACACTTTCGCTTTGTATATCCGTTTCGTCAATCTTTCTTCACTCATCCTTTCTATATGTCCAAACCATCGTAAAATGCCTTTCTACATCAGACACCATGACACATGATATAAGTCAGTCGCTCTTTTATTTCTGCTCAAATATATGCAGGTTTCCTCTCGATATTTTTCATCACCATGAAGTGTGATAAATTATACAATAAAATAGCTGTCCCGCCCAGCTTCGCTCGGGTGAAAAAGTTAAATTGCCCGTAACACGATCGCAGCGCCACCTATTGGGTCCAATTGTAAATCTAAACCATTCTCGAATCTAGCTTAAGACACACAGAAACACACAGAAAGCTTCGCCCGGGTAAAAAGGTAAAATTCTTGAAACTCGATCGCAGCGCCACCTATCGGGTCCAATTTAATATGGCCTATGTTACTCGGGGATAATGTAGCTTTCCAAAGGTGAAAGAATTTTTGAAATCGGTCCAGTAGTTTCGGAGCCTATTCATTACAAACAAACAAACAAATCTTTCCTCTTTATAATATTAGTATAAATATATCCTCACACCTTCTCACAAGGGTCCACGAAGAGGTAGGTAGAAGTTTATAGGTAGTACCAACACACCCACTTTCCGCCAGAGATATATTTTAGGTGCTAACGTGACAGATGGCGTAGTCGTTACTGAAGCACGACTATACATACGCCTTTGAATTTCTTCTCAAGCGCTTGGAGGTTTACTCTCGATGTTTTTCTTTACCGTAAAGCTCGTGTGACCAATCACTGTATTTAGGCTCTGTAAAACTAGCTGCAGCTGGTACAGTCGGTATTCGAACTTCAATCTTTGTGTTGCTTGCAACTACTCGAATCAATCGGCCGCCACGGCTCCTTCTGATAAACTACTGTACTTAAGTTCTGAACGAGCTTCAAGGTTCACCGGAGTTCGAACCTGCAATATTGTTTTAATACCAAAATTCCTTTAGGTAATTCCTTTGGTGAAGTTTGTTCAAACTTGTAAATGTGCCCAGGAGATTACAACCATGTCACAAAGGATTAAGGATAGCTTCAGATTGAGGTCCGAGGCCTTTTGTTTGATGAGGGATCACAAAGGCTGTGGATTTACAAATATTGGGGGCGTAGAGCTGTGGTCTGTTTTTGAAATGTTTCATGCATCGTTATGAATAAAATAATGTATGACTGTAAACGATCAAGTGTTTCTATGTTACAAAGGTAGCCATCCACCTAATGGTAAACGGTTACCCAAGCAGATAGGTGCTAGTGTTACGTGAGGTATCATTCGCGTGACCTTATATTAGAGTGGAGTTTCTGTAAACAATATATTAGTTTTCCTTAGAAATTCTCCACTGATCTCTTTAAGAGGGCTATGATTAGATTCCTGCAGAACCGCAATTTCAAACGTTTATAGGAGGCGATAACCGCTTGCCATCGGACGGACCAAAAAAGTTTGAAAGTTACCAAGGCTATGTAATGAAAGTTTGAAATTTAAAATAAAGTTTTGCAGTTGTTTCAAAAAAGGGTCGCCTAAGGCGTAGGCAGAGGTGTTTGGATAGTACCCACACACCGACATTCCGCCAGAGACATATTTTAATTGACAACGTGACAGATTGCGAGTCCATCACCGTTACTCAAGCAGAACTGTACATACACCTTTGAATTTCTTCTCAAACGTATGCAGGTTTCGTTGTTTTCCTTTATCGTAAACCTCGTGGCGTGACATAACACTGTACTTCGGTAAGATGAGATTCGAACTTACCTGTGTGTTGCAGGCAACTACTTGAACCACTCTGCCATCACGACTTATCAGATTCACATTCAGTTTATTAATATTAGTAGTACAATAATAATGATAATATAATATATCCTCACGCCTTCCCACAAGGGTCCCCGAAGGGGTAGGCAGAGGTGTATAGGTAATACCCACACACCCACTTTCCGCCAGAGGTATATTAGGTGCCAACGTGACAGATGGCGAGTCCATCACCGTTACTCAAGCACGACTAGACATACGCCTTTGAATTTCCTCTCAGACGTATGCAGGTTTCCTCTCGATGTTTTCCTTCACCGTAAAGCTCGTGGTGTGACTAATCACTGTACATAAGTTCAGAAAAACTCATTGGTACAGTCGAGATTCGAACTTGCGACCTTTGCGTCGCAGGCAACTGCTCGAACCACTCGGCCACCACGGCTCTCTCTCACGGCGCTCTTAATAATAATATAATCATTTTATTAGAGTTTAACCAACAATCTCGTAACGTGCCGATCGCATTGAATACGCAGACTCCGTGTGTACGAGTTCTGTGGCAGCGCCTCATTAACGAGTTTCTAAAGCTGCACCAGTAGGCCGTCACCCGCAGACTCCGCCTTCACAACCGCCGTCATCACCGCGTTGTTTGTGTACTGTTAGTCAGCTGTATTGTGTCAGCAGGGTGGTTACAAACTACTGCCATTCATTGCCTTGTACAGTTTGGTATAACGATGTGTTTGCTCGCTTTATTACAAAAGGTTGATGTCTTTACTCCCGCCTTCCCACAAGGGTAAGCAGATATGTAACGCAGTGATTAATCTCACCAAAAGCTTTACGGCGAAGGAACTACGTGAATAAATTAAAAGGCGTATAGTCGTGATTGACTAACAGCGATACACTTGACATGGCAAGTTGGTAGCTTAATAGAGCCAGCGAGGGGAGTACAACCACTTGCTGCTATTACTTCAGGGTACGATGTGGCAAGCCCGTATCATTCCAGTTCACTCATGATTTAGGCAAAGTAAGTAGAGCGCCACTCTCTTGACTTACGGACTGTTTCGCATTCAAGTTTATAATGCGCGCGGTTTTTTTTAACACTTGTTGTATGTTGTTGTCCGCTTTCGCCGATGTAGTGGCTCCACCAAGCGCCCGCCCATCAATCAAATAGCCGCCGCGCCGCGTGGGCGCCGCCCGCCCCGTATCGGTTATTGCATCGCCGCAAACGTCACTTATCGATGTATTTAATGACATTGGTCGGAGTTGTGATATTTCGTGCTGGTCGTCATTATGGTGTCAAGCGACGAACATTAGGTACCGAGTACCCAATCGACCGTAATTTACTTTCAAATGCTTTTTGATGTTTTCGATGGAACTTGTCGAACAAATGGTAGGTTTTAAATCAATGGCATTTTGATTTTATCTTCCGCCAATTAAATAAACTAGTGAAATAAAATAGTGTTTGTATACTTGAATTTATATTCTTCTTCCGCGCTTTTGGCTTATATGTTTATTGTACGATGTATCTATGCATCTCAGTGGGTGACATATTGTTCGATTTTAGTTCACCACCTCCCTCTAGATGGCGCTAGCTATATTTGAGATCGCGCTATTATGCGCATAGTCATATTTGGTTAGGGTTTTTATTAAATCAGTGTAATTAACTTTAGAAATGGAGCAATATACATAAATGATCCTTGGTTTTCACCCTGGTTTTATTTAGTTACTGCAACCTTTGGAAGACGGACGTTTCTAGACCAAATTAGGGACGTCTTGAAAAAAGGTCAGGTCAAGAGTAATCTAAACCGAAGAGTATGTATGGTATGAACAGAATAATGAACGTGGACGAAGCGAAAGAAGTATGTAAGGATCGTAGCAAGTGGAAAGAAGTGGTCTCTGCCTACCCCTACGGGAAAGAGGCGTGATTATATGTATGTATGTATGTATGTATGTAATATGTATGTAACCTTTGGAAGGCCATTAGTTACTCCCGAACATTGAAAAGGGATATTTAGGACTTTAGGTGCCAACGTGACAGATGGAGTGGAGAGACCATCCATCGCTGCTTTTCTTCTCAACAACAACGTGTTTGAATATTTCATCAAACGTATGCATGTTTTCTCGATGTTTTCCTTCACCATTAAACTCGTGGTGTGACCAATCACAAGCTAAAGGTGTTTTTTAAAGTTCTATACAACTATTAGATAATTTAGTTTACCAATAAAACTGCGATGCTGGATTAGCTGCTTTAAAACATGCGAGGATTACGTCATTAATAATTAATTGAACTCAATACTGACATAGCTTTGTGTTTGATCAATCACAACACCTCGTGATCGCTGGAATTAATAATTGTAAGCTCAAAAAACCTGAAGTATTGAACGTTACTTAAACATTTTCTGAACCAATTTGCACAATATCCTTAACAAACTTGCAACATAACCGTTAATTAGTTTCGCAACTTTGCGTGCAGCAGCGTCTGCATAGAGGGGAGTAGCGGCAGGCTGTCAGTTCAAATACTGGCGAAGTTAGTGCTTTAGTGCTTGAACTGTTGCTAGACTGTGACATATAGAGCTTACAAGGAAAATAATTGGAAAGTTTGGCGTGTTTCAGACACAATTACTTTCATAGTTGGTTGTACATACTCGTACATATAATCACGCCGAGTCGTACACAAATAAACAAATATCTTCTAAGACCTAGGACCTACTTACCTAGGACCTAGTCTTCTGGTATATTCTTTGGAATTCCTACTGAAAAAGTTTCCTGCAGGGTCGGCAGAGCGATACCCCACTTACCATCACGCGGACCGCATGCTTGTTGGTAGTTTTGAGGTATAAATCTTGTCTTATCTCATTGCGGAAAAGGTACTTCTGGTATTTAAAGAGAGCCACACTGTGGTAACCGCTTACCATCAAATCGTATGCTTACTTATATATCCTCACGCCTGCCTTCAAGGGTCCCCGCAGGGGTAGCTAGAGGTGTATAAGTATTACCGACACACAAACTTTCCGCAAGATATTTATTATAGGTGCCAACGTCACAGACGGCAAGTCCATCGCTCTACTCAAGCACGACTATACATACGCTTTTGAATTGCTTCTCAGACGTAAGCAGGTTTCCTCTTGATGTTTTCCTTTGCCGCTTAATTTCTTAGATAAATACCAAAAATATCCGCAACTCTACAGTTTACAATTAAATATAAGTTAGTTAACTTAGACACGAGCGCTTCCTGAGCCGGATATTAAACCAACTCTAGAGTCGTTTGATATCTAGTTACCAAGCGTTAGTCGACACCGGATACGGAAATAGTGACCCGTCGGGTGAGCTTAACTGACGTAAATAGAGTGAGAGCAATTTTATTGCAACTTGTGCTTCTGTATATATATTCTGTGCTTGAAGAAGCATCTCACAAGTTTGACATATGTCAGCTAACAATCGTCTAGAAATATACACTTCTCATCAGGAAAATCGAAACACCTTGCAAGTTTATGTTTTGTAAGGATTAACAGAAAAAAATATTTATACACCATTAGTATACATATTAAAGCTTATAAGTAAAAGAATAACAATTTGTATCAGATGTGTACACCTATGAAAAGCGTGTTCATCATTCTCATAGTAGTTGTGTCATTAGGCAGTTAAGGTATGAAAATGGTAAGGTATATTTAGGAATATGTATCAAATGTCGTTTATTAGTGAATAATAAAAATATAATATATCCTCACGCCTTCCCACAAGGGTCCCCGAAGGGGTAGGCAGAGGTGTATAGGTAATACCCACCCACTTTCCGCCAGAGGTATATTAGGTGCAAACGTGACAGATGGCGAGTCCATCGCCGTTACTCAAGCACGACTATACATACGCCTTTGAATTTCTTCTCAGACGTATGCAGGTTTACTTTCGATGTTTTCCTTCGCTCGTGGTGTGACTAATCACTGTACTTACATACATACATATCATCACGCCAAGTCCCTAGCGGGGTAGGCAGAGAGTATAGAGCGCCAGTTCTCTCTAGACTTACATACCTCTGTACTTAAGTTCAGAAAAAACTCATTGGTACAGTCGGGATTCGAACTTGCGACCTTTGCGTCGCAGGCAACTGCTCGAACCACTCGGCCACCACGGCTTCTACTTCAGTGAATAATACCTCTTATTATTCGAGGCGTTTCGAGTTTTCTGATGAGAAGTATATTAAGGTGACATCACCGTTTGTCAGCACGACTTTAAATTCCTTCTAAAATGTATTCAGGTCTCCTCTTGATTAAACACTGTACTTAGAGAACAGCACGAGTATCATAGGTATAATCGGGATTTAAACTTGCTACCTTTGCAGTTGCCTACACAAACCACTCGGCCACCACAGCCTTCATTCTTGTAAATGTACTTAAAATGATGTAAATTTGAGAGCAGATCCATTAAACATGATGAAAGACGAAGGTCCGCCATGGCGTCACAGTGCTTAAGCTTCATCAAACAAAATTATGAACGAATTGTTCCCTGAACCGTAAACGCCATTGTTGAGAATTACTCCTGTAACGTCACCCGTGAATAATGACTCTTGTTGCCCAAAGTAAACGGTAGCAATCTTATTAGCTGCGGTATAAGGGGCCCGATCACGGCCCCTGCCCCGCCTCGATGGGGATAAGTGGACCTTAATTTAATGTCGGTTTTTGTTACTACAAAACAAACCTAAACGTATAGTCTACATCGTGGTGGCCGAGTGGTTCGAGCAGTTGCCTGCGACACAAAGATCGCAAGTTCGAATCCCGACCGTACCAAAGAGTTTTAAGTATAGTGATATAGTGAGTGATAGTGATAGTCACACGACGAGCATGTATGAAGAGACTGATGAATGTGGACGAAGCGAATGAGGTATGTAAATCTAGAGAGAACTGGCGCTCTATACTCTCTGCCTACCCCGTTAGGGACTCGGGCGTGATGATATGTATGTATGTATGATTAGTCACACCCCGAGCTTTACGGTGAAGGAAAACATCGAGAGGAAACCTGCATACGTCTGAGAAGAAACTCAAAGGCGTACGTATAGTCGTGCTTGCGTAAAGGCGATGGGCTCGCCATCTGTCACGTTGGCACCTAAAATATATCTCTGGCAGAAAGTGTGTGTGTGGGTACTACCTATACACCTCTGCCTACTCCTTTGGGGACCCTTGTGGGAAAGCGTGAAGACTACCACTGTAGGTACATATTTATGAACAGAATAAAGTAGTTTGGTAACAGGCTCGCCATTACGTGAGAGTAGTCTGACCGTTTGCGAGGAACTGGGAAAGCTGAGCCCAGTTCACGAAGTCAGTGTGAAACGTCTGTTGAACCATCTTCAAAGTACAGTTGCTAACTTATAATGGGATTCTTATATTAAAACCATCTTTTAAAAATTTACAAAACAAAGAATCCAAAGTTCATTTGGATAAGTGTAGGCGAGGAAGCTTGGTATATTTCACTAAAACCAGGAAAATTAAATCAACAATTATGTAATTTTACAAAGAACAGACGAAATATCTTGCTTTATTTTATGTAGTGCGCGAGACACTGAGCAGGTTCGTTCAATTGTAAGTGGTCTATATCATAACACATTAACCGACTTGAATAATTGAGATTACCTGAAATGTAACGGTGAAGGAAAGCATGAAAAATTCAAAGCTAATTCAATAAATTGAGGCTTGATTATCAGCGGAGGCCATTTTCCACCTTAGTACATAAATAAATGTCCGATGAAAAAATATTGCACCCCCTTTGCGCACCCTATCGGGGACCCGAACCCTCGCGCTGTGAGCAGAGAGAGTAGACTGTCAGCTCTCTCTAGTCTTACAGACATCTTCGCTTCATTCACATCTATCAGTCTATCCATACATACCTAACATTCCTTGAGTTTCCGGTAGATTTGATCTAGTTCAAACATGATTTCTCTCGCCTCATTAAATATATGAATTCATTCTATATAAATCTTACGCCTATAAATACGTCGACGGAAAACTTTTCTTAGCCCGAGCGACGGTGGGCGGGAGAGCAAGTTCATATATACGTATATACTTTAACGTACATCGTTGTCTAGTTCAACAGAAACTTTGCTCAGTTTGTTTTCGTTTGTATAGACTTTTCTCAGCATCTATAGTCTCTAAATGAATATAATTTGAACAGCATCGATGCCCAGCGTGACCAATTGAAAGCCCGACCACCTTTCAATTTCTATTATTACAATGGTGTGTCCACGTGGCCGCAATGGCGAGAATCTTCCAGAAGATTAGCTATATAAACGAGTGCATGAGAGAAACCTCAATCGCAGTTGAAGCGGTCATAACCGAAATCGGTCGGATTATCATCATCATTATCATTTGCAAAGACCAAGCTTTTTACTGCTTTTCAGTATAATACTCGGCTTCGCACGGGTGCAAGAGATAAGAATGGTTACGGTGGGTTATCCTTTAGAGATAAATATACCATCGCGGGCATTTTATCTATCTTTTTAAGGTATACAATTCCGTAGGTCATTAATTTGATATATTTCGTAAGGTTATGCCAACACTTGCGATTTAAGCACACAAAAATATGTTTGTTACGACATCACATTACAAATCGTAGAACTTTCGGCTTTTCTGTAATATAAGATGCATGTATTTTTATGTATTAAACCATCCTCTTGAATCGCTCTCACTCTATCTTTATCTGAAAATTGCATTGAAATCCGTTGAATAGTTTAAAAGATCGAAGCGAGCAGACAGCGGAAGCGACTTAATTTTGTATACTGTGTAAAGATTTCATCATTTCATTTCATCCTTGATTCTACGAAAGGGCTCGTATTTGAAGCTAAATGTTTTGAATACATGTCTTTTTGTACCAAGGAGTTTTTCTGAACTTAAGTACAGTGATTAGTCACACCACGAGCTTTACGGTGAAGGAAAACATCGAGAGGAAACCTGCATACGTCTGAGAAGAAATTCAAAGGCGTATGTATAGTCGTGCTTGAGTAACGGCGATGGACTCGCCATCTGTCACGTTGGCACCTAATATACCTCTGGCGGAAAGTGGGTGTGTGGGTATTACCTATACACCTCTGCCTACCCCTTCGGGGACCCTTGTGGGAAGGCGTGAGGATATTATTTATTATTTTATTTAATTGTTTCAGAAAATATAGGATACCAATTAACAGTACCAAAATTTGTTATCTATTAGACCATGCAAGATAATATTCGTTTTACTTGCGACAAAGAACTTGTATAGCGAAAAAAATATTAATATTACTTCTTATGAAAAAGTGTTTTACATTTTAGACGGAAAATGAGAAAAATGTTGCCGACACAATGAGCCAAATTACCTTTTATGAGAGATGGAGCCTCCAGCGGCGGACACAAAGGCTTTGGTCTTAACTGGCGCTTTGAAACAGCGGCGTCTCACTTGCGATTAAGTAGGTAACGCTATTGTGACTTTTTAATTTTGTCAAAATAAATATGATATTTAATGAATATACATTAATATAATTAGGGAACCGTAGTGGCCGACTGGTTCGAGTAGCTGCCTGCGACACAAAGATCGCAAGTTCGAAACCCGACTGTACCAATGAGATTTTCTAAACTTAAGTACAGTGATTACACCATGAGTTTCACGAATTTCTGTATACAGGTTTCCTGACGATTTTTCTCTTACCATAAAGCTAAAGTGATTCACTGTTCTAAGAAAATATATGTATGTATGTATGTATGAACATTAAATCAGAAACATACGCAAAACTTGTTAGGATTTTTTGTGCCTAATGAGCTACTCAAGTAAATAAAAGTTATGGGTACATGTTCTTTATGTCGATTACCATCAAAGTACTTGAGTTCAGAAAAACTCTTTTGTACAGTCGGGCTTCTAATTGCCAATCTTTGTGTTGCACGCAAATACTCGAGCCACATGGCTTCTTAATCGATATCTTCATTGCTGAAGTCATGTCTAGTCTGAAATGTCGGCCACTTTATGGACCGTGTTTTTTCTCGTGTTTCTATCCTCGGCAGTGTTAATAGTTTTACGTATTGCCAGGTCAGTGAGCGTCTTTAATAGGTCTTACCAGCGGGTGGGCTATCGACCACGCCATCATTACCTGTCAACCTGACCATCTACCATCTACTTTCCCAAACTATCCGGATTTCTGCGATTGCTTTGTACAGTACTGAGAAAAACTATCAGGAATTCAAACTGTCCAATATTTATGTTAAGCTATTTCTGAGTACGGTCGCTACAGTCAGTGAACTGTCTCCTTTAACAAACACCTTACCGACGTAAGCCGACTTTTTTGTAGCTTGTGTAAATATTTGGAATTAAAAAAACCGACTGACCTCTTATCAAACTCGTGCAAGTCCTGCGTGGTGAGCTGGCTGGTGACGTCCAACAGCTGCTGTATGTGGTCGCTGCACACGCGGCTCTTGCGGCGTGCGTCCTCGTCCCGCACCAGCAAGGTCGAACAGCCGCCGTAATCGAGGGAGAGGGACGGCTGCTGCACCACGATCGTGGTGCGTCCGGCGGGCATGGACGGTGCGCCCGCGTCCAGTGGGTTTGCCGTCACGTGGACTTGAGCAGCTGGCGAACATTACATATTATGGCTACAAAAGCTAAGAACCTTAATTTATCTTGCTCCGCAGCTTTTCTTCTTCCTCTTCTTTAAGTGCCTCTCCATTTACCGAAGGTTGGCCGTCAGTTCAGAAAATTTCTAGAATTTTTCTAGAACATACCATATGTGTTAATCCAGCTAAGAATCTTTGTACCATTACATGAAATTCCGTTCAGCAGTTTTGGCGTGACTGAGTAACTAACAACCTCACAAATAGTTACATACATGGGGTAGCCAGAGAAGATAGAGCGCAAGTTCTCTCTAGACATACATACCTCTTTTGCTTAGAAAGCTTCGCTTGGCTCAAAGACATATGTATAATCGTGCCTGAGTAACGGCGATGGACATCTGTCTGTCGTTGGAACCTAAAATATGTCTCCGTCGAAAGATCAAGTACAACTCTGTCTACTCCTTCGGGGATTCATGTGGGAAGACCTGGACATATACATGGCAGTATAAAGTCTTTCAATGACTTACCTGTTGATTGTCTTCTAGAAGCTGGCGGAGGCACAGAATGCTGATGAGCAGAGGACCTTCTCCTGGTAGCAGCGAATACCTCGGTCCCTTCCAGCTGCCTCCTGAGCTTGGCCACTTCATCCTTATAGTACTCTTGCTTTTCCACTTTCTGCCTATTCTTCAGCCTAGGCTCGCTGCCTCTTCTCTTCACGGGCTCAGGATCGAAATTAAAATGAGTTTCATATTTCATTTGATTCGCTTTCGGACTCTTGGGTGTCTCCATTTTTGGCTCATAAGGTATCTGGATCGATGCTGAAGGACCACTGGTTTGATTCACTGACGTTTTATTGCGAGGTTTCTCCAGTTTCCTTGGGTCAGGGATTGGGACGTCGAAAACGAAACGAGCAGGGCCTGGTCTGGGCGAGTCTATCACGTCAGTAGCGGACTGGGGTTTGGTATAAGCTGGTGAATCTATTTCGTAGCTGTTCTGTGTTCTATGATAGTGGGGGGGTGCTGTGCTGGGGTGGGGCTCGTCGATGAGGTTGGGGGCGTGAACCGGGGGGTCAGGCTCTGGCTCAGCGTCCATGGAGTCGTCGGTGCCAGTGACTGATGTGAGTGCTGTTGCTGCGGAGTCGGTGCTGGTGTTGATAGTCTTGTCGGACGTTGTACTGCTGCCCATGACCACCACCTGAAGACAAGGATATCCTATATTTTTTTCACCAGAATACGATGATCTTGTATGACAAGTTACCTGCTACACAAAGATTGCACGTTCGAATAACGACTGTACCAATGAGTTTTTCTGAAAAGTACAGTGATTAGTCACATCACGAGCTTTACGGTGAAGGAAAACATCGAGAGGAAACCTGCATGCGTTTGAAAAGTAATTCGAAGGTGTATGTATAGTCGTGCTTGAGTTGGCACTTAAAAATATATACCTGGCGGAAAGTGGGTGTAGGGGTATTATCTATACACCTCTGCCTACCCCTTCGGGGACTCTTGTGGGTATATAAATTAAGATATATAGATAGGTGGCGCTGCCATTTGTTTCAGGAAATTTAACTTTTTCATCCGAGCGAAGCTGGGCGGGAAAACAATATATAATAATAATAATATATTAATTTTAATTATTTTTTTATTTATTAAAATATACAGATTTAATAATGTTTTGGCTGTTAGTGTTTTTAAACTTCTATTAAGTTTGACTATACACTAGGTTCTCACAACAGAAATTCTATATGCAAGTAAACATGTTTCTAATTAGAAGGTAGATAAGTGCACGAACACATAAAAACAGCAACAGTGAAGACAATTCGCTCAAGCGGTCAATTGAGTGGGTAGAATTGGCAAATTATGACCATGCGAATGCGCCTATCGTTGCACTGTCGCTATGTGCGCGTGTGCGTAGGCCACAGATGCTCCGGTTTTCCTACAATTATTAAAGTTGAAGCCTTTAAAGTAAATTTTGTATATAATGTTTTTTTTAATTTATATTTAATATTGTTCTTCGTTAATTAATTTTTCAGTTAGATTTGATCATATAAAATACAATCAACAGTATTCGTTTCGTTGTTTGAACGAAACGTCATTCAACCGTATTTTATTTCAAAAAACAAGAATAATTTTCCTTAAAACTGTTGTAACTGGAATAGATTAAATACTATTGTTTTTATTATCAAGTTGCTAATTTCCAAAAAATACTTAAGTACTCCAAACATATACCCGAGGCTCGTTTGTCAGCCAAACATGGCATACATGCATAATATTACCATAATATTACTGACCGTAGTACTGTTTATATTAATTGTAAGTACCACCATTATGTTATGGGGGAAATAGTCCGCCATGGGGTTGTCATAACGTTAAGACACGGTCTCTAGTTACAGCTGTTACGATGGAATATAGGACTAAGCTGACACAATTTAAAGTCGACTTTCTATTGCATTGACTTGAGAATTAAATCTGTGTTTGTTTGCGGTTATATTAAAGAAACATTATTGTCAAAAATAATTCTTCAGCAATTCAAAGGCAATATAAAGTATGTATAGTCGTGCTTGAGTAACGGCGATGGACTCGCCATCTGTCACGTTGGCACCAAAAATATATCTCTGGCGGAAAGTGGGTGTGTGGGCATTACCTATACACCTCTGCCTACCCATTTCGGGGACCCTTGTGGGAAGGCGTGAGGATATTAATTAATTCTTAACTAAGGCTCGGCAGACTGGATTTTCTAAGGCTCATCTCCACCTCGGGATGCGCTCGTGCTGGACTCGGGAGGGCGTCATAGTTGCTAAAGCACCAGATGGTCAGAGACTAAAATTTCGGAATATAGCTATTATTGGATCAATATCCAAAGGAGGCAGGGACCGCTCCTTCTTCCGCAAGACCCGTGAGCCAATGCATCTGGCTCTACTATAAGAAATACTCGACGCAATGAGCTGAACGAAATATTCCCCGGCCCCCTTGCCACAGGACGACTCAAAAAGTATCCTCGGGAAATCCTTATGAAAGGTAATAATTTCTTTTCGATTCCTTTACCGTAAAGCTCGTGGTGTGACTAATCACTGTTCATAAAAACTCATTGATACAGTCGGGTTTCGAAATTGCAATTATTATAATTATAATGAAGAAAAATATCTAATATATATCTCTGGCGGAAAGTGAGTGTGTGGGTTCTACCTGTACACCTCTGCATACCTTTATGAGAAGGCGTGAGGATATAAATATATATATTTAAATTTCACAACACGACGTTTTGTCACAACACGTGACATATTTATGACATCCATTGCTAGGGTTGCCACAGCCATGTGACCAACACAATTAATTAAACTAGGTCAACCGGTAGCCGCGACTATTTATCAAGCTATTATTCCCGCAGAACAATCTTAATTGAAATAACGTGTATACAATAGCCCGTCGGATAATATTTTCCAAAAAGTGTATACAGTAAAGTACTAAGATATTAACATTTTCCTTAAACAATCCTGAAATAAGATTAAATCTCAATTGCTGAGGCTTCTAAGGAAAATTACACCAGATTTGATTGTGAAGATGAAATGTTGCTTGAAAAATTACTTCGATGTAAATTTATACGGAATAAATTTTAATATGTTATTGTATTAAAAATATTTAGATTATTGTATTTCTTTTAAACGGACTTAATACATATTAATAACGACCATATTTTTATAATTTGACATTCGATCATAAATACTGAGCCGTACTGGTCGTGCATAGAAGGCAAAGGTTCAAGTTCGTATCCCGACTGCACCAATGAGTTCTTTCTGAACTTTAGTACGATGATTAAGAACACAACAAGGTTTACAGTGAAGGAAAATAGAGAGAGGAAACCTGCATACGTTTGAGCAGACGTATGCAGGTGTATATTTATTTTTATTTATTTATTCAAATATACAGAGTTAATAATGTTTTGGTTGTTAGTGTTTTTAAACTTATATTAAGTTTGACTAAACACTAGGTTCTCACAACAGAAATTCTATATGCAAGTAAACATGTTTCTAATTAGAAGGAAGATAAGTGCACGAACACATAAAAACAGCAACAGTGAAGACAATTCGCTCGAGCGGTCAATTGAGTGGGTAGAATTGGCAAATTATGACCATGCGAATGCGCCTATCGTTGCACTGTTGCCATGTGCGCGTGTGCGTAGGCCACACTGACTCCATATGACATATACAGGAAGTCATCGGCATCAGGACACAAGCATACATAAGTAGGTGTTTTTATTGCTATGACTTTCAGTTATGGCCCTCACAAAAAATGTCGTAACAACATCTACTACCTTTATTTAAATATATACTTTCGGGAAGAGTCGTAAGAATCAAATTTAATCGTAGTAAGATAGATACATTCTCACACGGGCCAGGTTGAGAGAGAAGAGCGCCAATTCTCTTTAGATTTATTACTTTCGACATCCATATTCATCAGTCTCTTCATACGCGGAGGCAGGTTTCAAATACGTTTTGTTAGTTAGGTAAGGACAGATAATTGTTCACAGATCACTATCAGTTATACGCACTAAGGTAGACTTTACCAATAGCCCTGTGGTATCGATCACCTTCGACAACCCGCTCATTAAATGCCCAGCGCACAACAGACAACCGCGAGATCGATATGGACACACATACACACATTTAATGCATATATAGACATAATGTCGCAGACGGAAAAGTTGTCTTCTAGAAGTTATAGGGTGTTGTAAATATATCCTCATGACGATGCAATATAACATATAGCTCCAAAGATAAAAACTGTTTTGAAAGGCCGTAATACTAACTCCAAATCATGATTTTATATAATAAAACATATATCCTCACGCCTTCTCACGAGGGTCCCCGAAGGGGTAGGTGGAGGTGTATAGTTAGTACCCACATTCCGCTATTTTTTAATGTGATTATAAGCATTTTTTTTTAAATATGCATGATATAAAAAAAAACGTTATTACATTTGACATGTACATATAACTTTATTATAAGAGCAGATTCTTATGCGAAAGTAAGCTCAAACAAATAAGTGTCAACAAAGGATTTTTTTATGGAAGCAATAAAGCTCAAACTTGTGACAAGACAAAATTTCAACTAGGAACTGTCCCATTTTGTAAGTCACTCTGTATATACATACAATATAGTGTGTGTATGTGTGTGTGTGTGTATATATATCGACTGTGCACTGTGCGGTTTCTGGGAAGTTTGCTCACACGTTGTGGGATGAGATTGACACGGCGTTCCCGGCTATAGAATGTATGTTATCAAAAGTGCTCTGGTGGTTCAAGTAGTCGCCGCAAAGGTTGCAAGTTAGAACCAATGTAGTAATGAGTTTTCTGAACTTAAGTTGAGCACACTAGAAGTACACTACAGTACAAGAAAACATAAGTGCTTGAGAAACAGCGAAGGAGTTGCCATCTGTCTCGTTGGCACCTAAATATGTATATCTCCAACGAAGACAGGTAGTGTGTTACTACCCGACTCTGCCTACCCTGAGGACTCTTGTGGAAAGGCGTGAAAATACTTTTAGAATGCAACAATTGGTCCAACAGTTTTCATTTCATTCCATACCAGCATTTTCCTTGTTAGTAACGACAGAATATTTTAAACTAGTGTGTAGTGGAGCTTGAAATAATATTGGAAGACATTGAGACTTGTATTGTGTTTAGTGCTCACTGAGCAATAAAATTCTCTACTTGAAACGGGCGTAGCGCTGTCGAAGCACATTCGTAGCCTTTCGTAGCACCTTTGTAGAAGCTGTATGTAGACTGCTACGCTTTCATTGTATATGGTAGTATTTCGTTTTCATTTGGTATTTTGTCAAACATTATAAATGTTATTTAAGCTATCTCTGGTGATAAGCGCTTACCTAATGGTGCCAATACCGTTTTAGCCACCCGTTGCCATCGTTATACTGAGTGTGCCGGTGTTACCTGCATAAGGAACAAGCTGTACCACTTTCTAACAGCACAGTTCCTTGCATACGTTTGAGAAGAAATACAAAGATATATGTGTAGTCGTACTAGAGAAACGGCGATAGACTCGCCATCTGTCACGGCACTCCTCCTAAACAGCTGGACCGATTTTAATGAATTTTTTGTCTTCAGGTGGATTCGCGAATGGCTTAGATGCACAATTGGACCCGCTAGGTGGCGCTGCGATCGTGTTTCCGGAAATTTATTTTTCACCCTGGCAAAGCTGGGCGGGACAACTAGTATTGTACACTTGTGTCAACCTCTTTTCTTTTGATTTTAACAATTTCTATCTCGTTCACGTCAGTTGAAATTAAAATTTTCTTTATTGCGGATATCATCAGACGAGGTGAGACGAGACGAGGTGAGACGAGACGTGGTGTGTACGAACTGTTATAGCAGCTTAGAAAGCGGAGTGTTTTATATATGTTAATGAGAATGTACGCGTACAAAATAAAACGTAGCCTACTTCCTGAGTGGTGGTGATGCATAAAAGCTGGAGGGATCGGGCGCGAGTGTCGTGCTAACATCGTTACGGGATTTTTTTTTGTCAACATATATAGAGAAGCGAGCTAACAGTACCTCAAAAGACTAAAGGAAGGTACGGGCTTTTTAAATTGTTTGAAGATGAAACTTAAATATTCAAATGCATGTTCAAAACCAGACTGTATCAATAAGTTGAATTTAAGTACACCAATTGCTCACACCACGAGTTTTACGGAGAAAGAAAACATTTAGAGGAAACCTGCATACGTTTGAAAAGGAAATTTAGTCGTGCTTGACGGCGATGGACTCGCCATCCGTCACGTTGGCACCTAAAAATAATATCTCCGGTGAAAAGTGGGTGTGTGGGTACAACCTACAGACCTCTGCTTACCCCTTGTAGGAAGACGATACACGTCGACGATAAGATATATTAAAATTAGTAAGTGCTGTGTATAGCATTATTGGATCATACATTAGGCATATTTGTATGTAGTCATGTATTATTGGGGTTGATTGTAAACTTTAAGTACTGTTCGTAGATGGACTAGGACGTTGTTTTGTTGCATTACACATACGCTTTGTGGGGGGTACTAGGGAGCGTCGCCGATATACCCTGCATTAACCACACGCCCACCTTTACACCCTCTAGCTTAGGGTTGGCACTCAAACTCTATAGCCAAATATACGTCAGGGCTGCCACACTTTGTAAAGAACGTAAACAAACATTATAAGCGTGCATTTAGTATTGTTATTCATGTAATGCATTTGTTTTTAACCTTTTCTATGTAGGTCTCGAATAGATAGGCAGAGGTAACCATACCCTCCTTTGGCTGGTAATATATTCAGATGCCAGCGTGCAGATGGCGACTGCATCGCCGTTTCCAAGCACGACATTATATACGCCTTTATTTTTTTTCTGAAACGAATGAACGTTACTTTACGACGCTTTCTAGATAGAAGAGGATGGAATAGACTAGAATATATTATTATTTGCATGAATATGAGTGTAGGGTTGTAGATAAATAAGACACAAATAATGTGGGAATAAAGTTCCAACGGATGACAAAATTTGGGCGGGCGGGAAAATGCTCTGTGAGGGCCAGGTAACTTTAGAAAATAGTTTCCGTGCAATCATGTCGTACTGTATCACAATGATTAATATTTACTCTTGAACTAAGTAAAGTATGGAATGGAAATAATATAATCTCGCCAAGTCCTTCACGGGTTGGCAGAGAGAGTACAGCATCGATGCCTCTTTCGTTTCGGCCATTATCATCAGTTTCTTCATACAGACATGCTAGAGTTTTGAGTATCCCGGTTTTGAATATCCCTCTTGACGATCCCATCCTTGAGAATTCAATCGGTTTGATACAGCTAGTGGGAGCGTGGTATTCCTCAGCCTCTTTTGCCAGATCCATGCGCATTGTATTACTTGTGTAGCAAACCTCCCTTCTTTCATTTTTAAAATTTTGTATACTTTTTCAATATAGTTATCTTTACAATCACACTCTCGTTCACTCCGGTTGATATGTAAATCTATTGATTGCGGATTCGATCTTTTATAGCTACGCCGCACAAATTCTGCGGCGTCTCAACTGCCATTACTACCTTGTAAATATCTTCACAAAGGAGTATGCAGGGGCGTATACACACCCACTTTTCATATAAATATATTATACGTCAACGTGACAGATGGCGAGTCGATCATAGTTATCCAAGCACGACTTGCCTTTGAATTTCTCCTCATACTTATGCAGGTTTCCTCTCGATGTTTTCCTTCACCGTAACGCTCGTAGTGCGACTAATCATTGCAGTAAAATACAGAAAAAGCCATTTGTATAATCGGGATTTGAACTTGCAATCTTTGGTTTGTATGCGAGTACTCGAGCCAATCAACCCCCACGACTCTTACGTAGGTATATAATCCTCTAAAGTCCTTGTCCTTAAATATAAATCGTTGACCTTTCCCAATGGACGCTAACAGTAAAGCCTCTATATAATATACAGCGCTGTTAGTCCGTATGGAATCGTAAAACCGCCTGTAAACCGGATCTTAAACTTTTACTGTCGAATGCAATCACTCGCGGCGATTTCCGACTTGTTTCCACTGGGCCTGATTATACTATTGCTCTTTATGGGTTCCCGGATAAGGGCTGGGCTTCGGCCTGAAGGGGTCTCCATACATATACAATCCACCGACTCTGTATGTGTTCGGACAAAGGCTTCCAAGTTTTACTGGACGCGTTAATATACGTTACGGTTGAATATATTTACATCTAATTGAGTATCGGGTAAAGTTGGAAAGACATACTTAAATGTAATGCATTTTCCTAATTATTGTTATAGCTTTACTCCTTCCCATAATTTTCTATAGGGTAGGCTGTAATAGTATACTCTTTGCGGCAAGTCTTCTATGCTACATACGTCCATGAATTTCTTCTCAAACGGCTTTCTCACAATTCTTGGCTTCAACTCTAAGCCCGTGATGTGGAACTCACAGTGCAACTGCCTTGTAAATAGTGTTAATTGTTGTTATTTATACATCTATATACATACATACATACATACATACATACATACATATAAATAAAATCGGAGTGTCTGTTTGTAATTTTGAAATGACCGCTTTTTACTACATGCATATGAATATATATAGGGTACATACACCAAAATAGTTTATTTTTTATTTTTATCTGTCTGTCTTTCTGTCTGTCTGTCTGTTTGTTCCGGCTAATCTCTGAAATGGCTGGACCGATTTTAACGGGACTCACTCTCTCACTCACTGGCAGATAGCTGATGTAAACAGGAGTAACTTAGGCTACTTTTATTTAAGAAACTGAAAAATATTTTTTGTTAAATTCCACGCGCACAGCTAGTTGTAAATAAACACAGCACTTAATTAAAAAAATATATACTGCCGAAGTTTTTGCTAGACTATGGTTGAAATGAGAACGCGACGAAAAATTCAATTCGAATTTGTTCAATATTCATATTTCTCTTTTGTTTTGAAAATTAAAAAAAAATACATTTGTATTGTGCCAAGTCTTTACTAGACTATGGTTGAAACGAGAACGCGACGAAAAATTCAATTCGAATTTGTTCAATATTCATATTTCTCTTTTATTTTGAAAATTAAAAAAAAACACTTGTATTGTGCCAAGTCTTTACTAGACTATGGTTGAAACGAGAAGGCGACGAAAAATTCAATTCGAATTTGTTCGATGTTCAAATTACTCTTTTGTTTTGCAAAATTTTACGTCGCGTTCCCGTCTCGACCATAGCAAAAACTTCGGCTACACTTGCATAACTGAAACACGTACTTTTCGAGTTTCGTTAACAACGTGGATATGTGGTAAATTTGTGGCCGTCTGCCGACAATACATACCTTCATATAAGTTCTTATGAGTATAATGTTAGCACGAAAGCTCCATTCACCACAAATTCAATCGTAATTAATGTGATGAAGCAATTACAATTTGGCGTTCAGACACCGTCAAACTTCCACAATCGATCAATCAATTCAATTGACAGCTATATTTGCGAGCCCATTCGTCACCCAATAAGCGTCATATAGCAGAAATTAGGTTACAGAAGCTCATGGCATACACTATTCGTGCAAAATTTTACTCTTTCACATATAATATACGCTACACATTTGCTTGACTACGATTTTGGAAGTCGATCGTCCTTAAGGGAGATGTCGAGTAAGCTTAAAGCAATTTGAAATAAAATAACTGTAGACGCAGTTAGGTTAAATAGTAATGTCACGTTCATAGAATTGCCTATCTCGGGCAGTACGTCTACCTAACAGAAGGTCGTTGCCAAATCGTACTGCTCGTGTTGTATTCTTGTTGTGAGGCTTATGAGGTTTGAAACAATAATTTATGGGACGTATATCGTAAGGTGTACAAATATTGACCTGTAGGTCTGTCGCGGCACTGGTATCTTCACTTTACCACCATTGTATTAAAAACTTATAATAAATAATAATATATCCTCACGCCTTCCCACAAGGGTCCCCGAAGGGGTAGGTATAGGGGTATTAAAAACTCAATTATCTCATGTTTATAGTAGCAAGGTTGAACCAATAATAATGGTAGCGGCTTGATTGTAAAGATGAAGAAAGGCATCTTAATTCAGTTTAGAAAGGATGAGTGTAGAAATATTCACGAAACAGATGCAATGCGAAAGTGTCTGCAAAAAGGGGCTGAGGAATAATCACGTTCCAACTACCATGATCGAATTGATCGGACACTCAAGGACGGGGACGCCAAGAGTACTCGACACCGAGTACTCTTGACGTTCATCTAAATCCAGTTAGTCTCGACCAAACTCTTTGCCGAAGTTGTGAGCACGTGTATAAAATGAATTATCGAAATGTTTTTGTAGTCCTTCGTGCGGTCGATACCCCTAGGGCTTCAAAAGCAACCCTTCAAAACGGCGGTTAAAAAACCTTCTACAACCTTAATATTATTATTGCGAAAGTTTGCGAGGTAGTTTGTTATCCGATCAAGCCACAACCGAATCGGATTAAACTTGCCACAGATATAGATTACTATCACTTTGGATATGTTTCATTTCAGAATAAAATACATATTAAATAATATATCCTGACGCCTTCGCACAAGAATGATGGGGTAGGCAGAGGTGTATATGCAGTACCCACATACCCACTTTCCGCCAGAGATATATTTTCACATGCCAACGTGACAGATGGCGAGTCCATCGCCGTTACTCAAGCACGGCTTTACATACATGAAAGTCGCAAACAAGCAACCGATGTGTGACGCTAAGCGGGTACCGCAGCTGACCCTAGACGCTTGAAACACCAGTAACCGGCCATCTACATCGACCAATGAAAACGAATTTTACGCAGCTAAAACCGCGTAGCAAGGCTTGTGTAACTAAACCATAACGGGAATATAAGAGCGCAACGCGGGAGCTTAAGCCTGCCTTTGAAGTAATTTAAGGAGCTTTCAGCAAACGGTGTGGAATCTAATTTAAAATCAACACCAGCTTAATGGCAGTAGATGCTCTCGTTGTGGAAAATTTGCTATTAATCTGATGAATAAACATGGAGCAAGTAAGCCTGCTCTAGTAACAAGTTACCCTGCCCTCCCCTATAAGCCTGAGGTAAACTCTCTTTGCCGATTTATATATATTTACTAGCAGACCCAGCCGCGCGTTGCTGTGGCTAGGCTTTTTGTTATATTACATTGTAGTAAAAACTGTTCAAGGGGAACGGTAGGAGAACATCAGTCATGGGGACCACCATGCTTTTTCGCATATATGGAATACTTTCACTGTATTATCTTCACTATAATATTAATTTAATTCCAGTCAACAGATATCGCCATCTGTTAGAATCCTTTGGAGCTAACAGATAATTGTAACTGTCAAATAATAGACAAATAATTAGCAATAATTTAATATTGCGACTATAAATTGAATTGTAAGCTATCCTATCTTCCAAGTCTCTCATCTTCCAAAATCGGTTAAGTAGTTTAGGTGTCCATCGCGGGTAAACAAAGTGACACGTAATTTATATGTCTTAAGAGAGATTAAGAAAGATTATGTATACGACCGCGTGGCCCTGCTAGTTTAGTCTATGCTAAGGCATCGCCCCCATATTGCTTAGCTTATATAGAGTATACCATTGAATGTTAGGTTTATATTATTGTACTATTATACAAGTGCAGGTCTGTTAAAGTTTACGATATCGTCAGCATTGGGATGTCTAATGACTACAGCCGACATTAATGCTCGGATTCGGTATTATTATAGAGGTTTAAGGAAAATATCGAGAGGAAGCCTGCATACGATTGCGAAGAAGTAGTGGCGTGAACTAGATTGTGACAACTGAACGTCACTCTGACAGAGTTTTGTCAATATATTGAAGACGTCTCACAATCTTCTATCTCTTTCGCACACTCACTTTTCAGAGATTTTTTAATATTTACTATTATTTTTTAAATATAATTTTTCACTCAAACCTTCTCCTGACAATAAAGAATACATAAAAGAAAGATTTATCCAATTTGGTGCAGTCGTTTGGATGTTATGCGCGTAAAAACATTTCGGTGATAATTTTTTATATATATATATATATACATGCATACATACATGCTATGTTATATATTAAATGGACCAAGTTTGTTTGTTAGTAGGCTTTATATCATTATGCAACCTAAGTGAATCATTAAAATATACTTACTATTAAAATTTTACTGGCATACAGAGACTTTTGAGGTTTTCCCTGGAGAGTACAGCATGGAGTTCTTCAAGAAGGGTGTGAAAAGATTCCTGCAGGGTCGGCAACGCGCGAGTGATACCCCTGGTGTTGCAAGCGTCCATAGGCGGCGGTAACAGCTTGCCATCAGGCGGACCGCATGCTTGTCAGCCCATGTGGTATTAAAAAAAAATAAAAAATGGACTACTAGAGCTTAGTAGGCAAAAGACAACTCTACCTTTTTTATAGAAGTGTCAAGTGTCACATAAATATACTTTAAATGTAATTTCCCGCGCAGTATTTATTCACCCCAGAGAAAAGTCAATCTTCATCTCCACTGGTTTGTATTGCAAATAATATTTTTCGTATTTAAAAAATAATGTACATCAAATATTACGTACCCTTGAAGCGAATTCAATGCTGAACTCTATTAAATTGCCGGCTTGGAACGCAATATTATATATTGTTTGGCTCACCCTGCGATAGAATTATTTAAACATTTGCTTCGATCATAGAATATTATAACTTTATACTTAGCATACATATCGTCAACCAGAGAGAGTAGAGCGCAAGTTGTCTTTAGACTCACTGATCTCTTTCGCCTTATCCACATTCATCAGACCCTTCATACAAACTCGCCGGTTTCGATTAAGGACTTCTTTATTTAAATCTTCATAATAATCGCAGCAATATCAAGAATAGGTACAGCGAGCTGTTTTGCAATCCGATTTAAGCGACCAATCAAAGCTCAAACATGAGTATTAACATGCGTTATAGCCAATCAATGACCGCGGTTATGTTAGACGTTACTCAGCCAACCAATGAGAGATCTCGTTTATATCGCATTTAATGTTCCAAGCTGCAGATAGCTTTATGTGGGCATTAAACTGGCTATAAACATGGATGCATTCACACCCTTACTAACGTCGTTTGGCTCGTATAGTGAATTATTCACTTTGAGCTATATAGACGCTATTGCCTTTCCACGTGACCTAATTAAAAACGGAAGTCTTGAAACTGAGACAGAGAGAGATATATATATCCTCACGCCTTCCCACAAGGGTCCCCAAATGGGTAAGCAGAGGTAGATAGGTAGTACCCACACACGTACTCTCCGCCAGATACATTTTAGGTGCCAACGTGGCAGATGGCGAGTCCATCGCCGTTACTCAAGTACATACGCCTTTGAATTGCTTATCTGGCGTGAAATGGGTAGTAGGCACGTAAACCATCTTAATCTTCATTAACATGTATTTACTACTATTATCCATTTACTGCTTATCTACTGCAAAACTTTGCAAATTCCACTCTATGCTCTGTACGATAAGATTTATTTTGAGTTGAGGTAAATACTTCTTCTAGATCTCCTAGAGATACAAACTCAATGCGACGTAATCAGTTCGACGCTAACGAGTTTTCTTGAGTGATAACATAATTGTAAAAGTTCTAGTTTTAATTTGGTTGAGTCGCGCGAGGATTAGTTTGGCGCTCGGTTTGAGAGATGCGAGATGTATATGATTTCATTGAAGCTGTCCTCATTTGATCTGGTTGGGTGCCAGCGACTGGCTGGATACAACTGTATCAATAATAATAATAGTATTTTATTGCGATGAAAGGTTGCATTAAAGACCCTGCGCTTCACAATAATCGTTTTTTAAAATAAAAGTACAATGAATAGTTTTATTATATACAAGCCGTGACTGTAAATAATAAAACATACCTCACGCCTACCTCCCCCGAAGGGGTAGGCAGAGGTGTATGGGTAGTACCCACACACCCACTTTCCGCCAGAGATATATTTTAGGTGCAAACGTGACAGATAGCGAGACCGTCGCCGTTACTCAAGCACGACTATACATACGCCTTTGAATTGCTTCTCAGACGTATGCAGGTTTCCTCTCGATGTTTTCCTTCACCGAAAAGCTCGTGGTGTGACTAATCACTGTACTTAAGTTCAGAATTACAGGTACATTCAAGAATCGAGCTTGCGATCTTTATATCGCAAGCAACTACTCGAACCACTCGGCCACCATGGCTTTTTTGTATCCATATTCATTCCGTACTTAATCTCGTTTCGAAAGCTTACTTATGTATGTATAACAGCCACAGTAAATCATTACTAATGGTTTAATAAACTTTTCGTCGCACTACAAGTTAAAGTACTCTAATTATACTCGTTTAGTTTCTACACCATAAAAAAAGTTACCAGCACTGACAATAATACGCCAAAAGAGTATTTTAGCGAAATTAAACTACATCGCTCTACATAAGAGGGATAAGAGATATAATCATATAGAATAGAAGAGACCCATACAAACTTGTGACAAGCGACATTCCCAGACTAGCCAAGAAACACTATATTTGCACGCTGGAATATATCCAGCAAAACATGTTTGTACTGTCTATTTGAAAAGTTGTTACGGGTTCTTTTGATATAATTGAAATTCAACAAGAAATATTATAACAAACTATATTAACTGAAATTATCTGTATACTTAATCTAACTTATAATAAGTAGGTGTGGGCGCCAGGAGAGTTTTGTTTGACTCGTGGAACTCTGCCAAAACCAAGCCACGGCTAGATCCTTCGTTTCAAGGAAAGTTATCAACTTCTTACAATTCGTCTTACAGTCAAATCCAAAAGGGCATTCCGGTAGGCTACAACAATGAGGAACACGAGGTACATAAGTTTATCCCTCGACTATACATAAGCAGCAGAAACTAGTTCATATGTAAAACATGCAACTCACCCCTTATTGCACAATCACAAACACAAAATTCGTTACTTGAACGAGCAAAATATAAATATTACGGGAACAAAGTTAAAACATGTGTTGCTCACAAGATTTCTTAATAGCTTCTGTCGACTACCGTCGTGTCCTCCTACCACAATAAAATAAACTTAAAAAATACAAAACAACATCATACTTCGCTTGGATTCGAACTGGGGTACTTCGGGTTGCTACATTACGACGGAGCCATCGCGCCACGGTCACGCATAGTTAACCATTGAAATTAGCATTCACTTGTTCCTTCGTGTTCAACATAATATCTACTTACCCTCTGATAACCGATAAACTGACTTCTCATAATATTCCCTCAACCACAGTAAAGAAATAAAATATGTCACTAGAAGACACATATTTTATTTCTTAGTAAACTGTTTCACCTATCCGTGCCATTGAGGCTTTAAATCCTTTGCATGCCAAGTACCTATCGCTTTGCCTTGACTGTTATTTAACTTAAAAACATTGTCTGACAATTTTTTTATTATGATAGCCCTTTCAAATTTTGGTGCTAATTTTGCCATGAATTTGTTTCCTGCGCTAGAGAGATATTTTGTTCTTTTCCATACCACATCTCCTTCCTGAAAACTAGCCAATCTCCTTTTTGTATTGTATGGTATTACACTCTTATCGTGTGATGCTTGCAACTTGTCTTGTATTTCTTTAAAAAGTGAAGGTGTACGTTTAAGGTTGGATAAGTATTCACGAGTATCGATGGCAATCGATTCATTGCAATCCCGGATTGTATTATTGCATATGTCCATATGAAAGGGTGGTATAGATGTCTCCCGACCAAAAAACAAAAAGGATGGCGTATATCCTGTGGTTTCATGAACCGAAGTACGAATGGCATAGGCAAATTTCTGTAGATGCATATCCCACTCATTGTGTTTTTTTGAACTTATGAAGGATGATATCATGGTACCTATAACTCTATTTACCCGTTCAGTAGGATTACTCTGCGGATGGTAGCTCGGAGTAAACCAAGTTTCACTATTGTATTTCTGTAAAAGCTCTTTAAAAATGTGCGACTCAAATTGTCTACCATTGTCACTGATTACTGCCTGTGGTGCTCCAAATAATAGAAACTGGTTTTCTAAGATATCACATATTTTATCAGCCTTGCCCGTTCTTAATGGAAATAATAAGGTAAATTTACTGAACAGACAAGTTATAACTAGTAGCATGGTGTTACAATTTTTACTTTTAGGAAATGGGCCCATAAGATCTAAAGCTATTATTTGCCATGGCTTTGTTACTCTTCTTTGATTACCCATTAGACCCAAAGGCGCCTTCTGAGATACTTTAACTTTGGCACATGTTTCACACTTCCCAATATGTTGCTTAATGTCTGTCGACATATCCGGCCAAAAAAAAAACTGCTTTATTCTGAATAATGTTTTACGTACTCCCAAGTGGCCAGCCGCAATGTCATCATGATATCGTTTTAAAACTTGTTCCCTTAATGGTTTTGGAATAAACAATTTCCAATCATATTGCCTGTCAGGATATTGTTTTAAGTGATTTTTTTTATAAAGAAGACCATTTTTTACTAACCAACCCGAATCATTTTGTTGTCCTTTGGTAATCTTAGCAATTTTATTTCTATACCAGTTATCTTTGTGTTCCTCCGAAATTTGTATACTGGTGTAATGATCGGTTAATGCATTTATTGATCTTGATAAGGCATCTGGCACTACATTACATTTTCCAGGCCTGTGCACTATGTCGAAACTAAACTGTTGAAGTTTCATGGCCCATCTGGCCAACCTGCCATGTGGGTCCTTCATTTTGTGAAGCATTTTAAGAGCACTGTGGTCCGTGACAACAGAAAAGTGAGTACCATCTATGTAAGGTCTAAATTTCTCAATGGCATATACAATACTCAGTAATTCTCTTTCCGATGTCGAATATAACTGTTCACGATCATTTAATTTTCTACTCAAGTATGACACTGGTTGTTCAACATTATTAACTTTCTGACATAATACCGCATCAATACCTTTGTTTGAGGCATCGCATTGAATGATGAACTGTTTGTTGAAGTCTGGGCATGAGATAATGGGAGTGGTGATAAGCAATGATTTAAGTTTTATGAATGCTTTTTAAAATTTCCAAATGCTCTTCAAATGTTTCCGAACATACCACTATGTCATCTAAATATGCCCATACTTTTCCTTCCAATACATGAAATAACATATCCATCAATCTCTGTTGAGATTGAGATGCATTGACCAAGCCAAAAGGCATGACTTTAAAATGAAACAAACCTCTTCCAGGTACTGCAAACGCGGTTTTTTCTTTACTATTTTCTTCTAACTCAATTTGCCAGAACGCTGATTTCAGATTTATTGTGCTGAGGAACTTTGCATTGCGTAAGTTGTCAATGATGTAGGAGACTCTTGGTAAAGGGTAAGTATCTCTTTTTGTGACTTTATTTAGTTGTCTACTATCTAGGCAAAGTCTATTACTACCATTCGGTTTTTTTACTAGGACTATAGGTGAGCACCACGGACTATGTGAAGGTTCCACTACATCTTTAGCTAGCATATCATCTAATTCTAATTCTATTTGCTTTCTGATAACTGGAGAAAAATTATATTGTTTTTGATAAATCGGCTTACTATCTCCCGTGTCTATACTATGTTTAATGATAGTTGTTCTACCTAAGCCATTTCCTATGTCGGCTCTTATCATTTCAATAAGGTGTGCTAGAGTTTGTTGTTGATCTACACTAAGATTTTCTTTACCAATTATTGCTGTAGTTTGGTCAGAAATCATGTTGATAACGGGAGTGCTTTGTAATGAATCATTAAATTTAAATGAAATACCAAATTGATCAAAGAAATCTTTACCTAAAATTAGCGATTGAGATAAGTTGGGCATTACTAACATAGATATTATGTGAAATTGATTATTAAACTGAACCGGAACGTCAAATATTTCCTTAATACAATGTTTGGTTCCGTCAGCAGTAGATAAATGTATCCACTTTAGTTTTTGGTTTTTTACCCCGATTTGTTTTAATGTTTTGGAAAATTCTGTATTTACTACCGAACGTGTCGCTCCAGAATCTAAAAGTCCACTATATGGGTGATTTAAGATATTTATGTGAATGTACGGTCTGTTATCAAATTCTTTTTTAAAAGTCAATGGCGATGCTATCTCATTATGCATAAAGGAGCGCACATATTTTAACCAATCCTGCCATTCTGTATCAGTTGTTCTTAGGGGAAAGTTCATTTTGCAGGTTTTTGAATTTCCCCTAACGCGTTTTCCTTACAGGGGCAATCTTTTGATGTGACTCCAAACCGACCGCATTTATAACAGAATAAACGTTGTTTTGGCATGGAGCATGATCTGAATAGATGACCAATTTTGCGACAATTTCAACATTTCATTTGAATGTTGGTACTACGAGTAGAATTCAAGTTTCTTATTTCATAAATGTCGTTACTTTCGTTGGATGTAGGATTCAATTTATATGCTAAATCAGGTTCCAAGGAGTTGACAATAGTTCTAGGTTCTTGGAAATTATCACAGCTGATTTTAGTTCTTTCAATAATCCTTAAAACATTGACCAAATCTCCTATTGAGAAAAAAGTGTCCCTACATACTGCTCTTTGGTAATATGGTTGTAAGTTCTTCAAAATAATTAGGATTTTGTCATTCTCTGATATTTTGTTTGGGAGCCGATTAAACAAATTCTGCATTACTGAAATAAAAATTAGTACTGACTCTTGCTTACCCTGAGATCTTGACTTGGCTTCAGCTAATAATTCTTCTTGATAATAAGGAGATTGGAAAGTACGCTTCAATAAGATAACTAATTCCTGCCAAGTGTCTACATATTCTCTATTAGCACGGAACCAAATTAAAGCATCACCTTTAAAGAAGTCTATGGCATGTCTCCATAAATCCTCATATGTTGCATTTCTAGCATCTTTAAGCTCCTCAACTCGCTCAATGAACGCATTAACACTAAATCTGTTATCACCTGCGAATTGAACACCCCATTGACTAATTGGTACTAATTTATGTTTTCGCTCTGATTGGGTGTCATCAAAAGATGTGGAATTGAAAAATTTCGCCTCTAATGCCTTTTCTCGGTGAGAAGTAGGTAAGTCTATTTCTTCTTGAACAAAACTAATTCTTTTCTTATATGAGTTTTGAGGAGGAATATCGGTTTCGCTAGTACTACTTTTTATTTGTTTTGAAGTAGACGCGCTCATCGAAGTAGCAAAGGCATTATCTTCAATATGATCCAAGATTGTATTGCCATCCTCTCTCAAAGAATTTTGCAAAATTTCCTTCATTTCTGGAGTTATGTCGTCCGCATCTTCTATGTCATTCTTGTTTTCTAAATCATTTATCAGTAATGACGCTTTATCCAAGAGAACTACCTTTTTTTCTTTATCTAATTCATCAATGGCAATAACAAGCTTCAACCGATTCACTATGTGGCATAGCCGGGAAATTAAACGTTTGTGAAGCTGTCTATCGGGTTTTTCATTTAACTCGGAAATATAACATTGAATCGTATTTAATTTATCTGAGCAGATATTTAACTCTTTCGTTGGACTAGCGATGCATGACTGTGGAGCTCGAATTTCATAAGATACTTGTTGTAAATTTTCAACATGTAACATTTTCTTGAGTAAACGCTTTAGTGCGGATACTAAGGCCCCCGGTTGTACATACCCGCGACACGCAAGTTCAAATTCAACTTCATCTTTTAAAAGAAACTGTGGATCCATTTCGACTTTCTAAGCTTACAATCAAATTTAGTATATCGGAAATGTATCAGTGCAAATGGTTTTCTAAATCAAAGTATAGTGTACAAAGTTAATGCATATTAACATACGTTTAACATTAATTCATAAGTAGTATGTTAGTCACTATATTTACTAAGAGTACACAGATCCCGTTCAAAATATTAATCAAAAAGAGGGTACTTAAGAAAAAGTACGAGGTATCTAGTATTGGTTCTAGTAACAAAATTATTATAATTTTTATGATGAACCCTTAAAATTTAACGTTGGGCGCCATTTGTTACGGGTTCTTTTGATATAATTGAAATTCAACAAGAAATATTATAACAAACTATATTAACTGAAATTATCTGTATACTTAATCTAACTTATAATAAGTAGGTGTGGGCGCCAGGAGAGTTTTGTTTGACTCGTGGAACTCTGCCAAAACCAAGCCACGGCTAGATCCTTCGTTTCAAGGAAAGTTATCAACTTCTTACAATTCGTCTTACAGTCAAATCCAAAAGGGCATTCCGGTAGGCTACAACAATGAGGAACACGAGGTACATAAGTTTATCCCTCGACTATACATAAGCAGCAGAAACTAGTTCATATGTAAAACATGCAACTCACCCCTTATTGCACAATCACAAACACAAAATTCGTTACTTGAACGAGCAAAATATAAATATTACGGGAACAAAGTTAAAACATGTGTTGCTCACAAGATTTCTTAATAGCTTCTGTCGACTACCGTCGTGTCCTCCTACCACAATAAAATAAACTTAAAAAATACAAAACAACATCATACTTCGCTTGGATTCGAACTGGGGTACTTCGGGTTGCTACATTACGACGGAGCCATCGCGCCACGGTCACGCATAGTTAACCATTGAAATTAGCATTCACTTGTTCCTTCGTGTTCAACATAATATCTACTCTACCCTCAGATAACCGATAAACTGACTTCTCATAATAAAGTGTAACACCTGTATATACCATGTTTTTGCAAATAAAATTATTATTATTATTATTACATACATACATACATATCATCACGCCAAGTCCCTAACGGGGTAGGCAGAGAGTATAGAGCGCCAGTTCTCTCTAGACTTACATACCTCTTTCGCCTCGTCCACATTCATCAGTCTCTTCATACATGCTCGTCGGTTTCGAGTACTCTTAACGTTCCCGTCCTTGAGAGTCCGATCTATTTGATCCAGGTAGTTGGAACGTGGCCTTCCTCTGCCTCTATTATTATTATTATATCTCTACTTAATTTAGAGCAAAGACCCTTCCCGCATTTTGTGCGCTTAAAACTTAAAGCACAACGGATTTTTGCAGTTTTCATTTATTTATTTATTTATTTATTTAAAGGCCACCAACATAGAAAGCACTTAAGCAACTATAATGAACATGGTACATGTATACATGGTGAGTGCCACTACAATTATAGGTGGCGACGGCATGCAATAAACGAACTTGAGCATAATTGTACTTTAGTTTACACAGCACAAGATAAATTATAACTAGTTTAGAATGTTAAAATTACAGTTTAACTGAACATAAAAGAGAATATAACCTAGTATAATGTACAACCTAGTGAGGATTGAACATGATAAAAAAGAATGGAACTATAATAAAATTAAAATTAGCTATAAACGTTAAATACAGATTTTAAAGGAATTAAGGTTGCGTCCGAAGATATCGACTTTTTTTGTTTTAGATGTAACATTGAAACTTCTAATAATTCTATTTAATAGTGAATTTAAGCCTAGGTTTGACTTGTTGGAACAAATTTGAAATAAGTTATACCTGGATGCCCTAGGTAATTTTAATGGGACATTAAATCTTAATTGTTTCAAAATATTAGGTGCATCCAGTATACCATTAGCAAGCTTGAAGCAGAACACTAGGTCGTGTTCATCATTAGATAGTGTGATTCAATAGAAAGGTTTGAGTGTATAGTTTATTATACATGTATGTATATGTATGTAACACGAGAGAAACCACAAGTTACAGGAAGTAAATAAGTCAGGGCTCATATCATGTGACTACAATGTTTTTGACCGCAAAGTTTTTTTGCATTCCACACAAATAGTTATTAATTAAGCAAAGCTTTTGATATTTACTTATAAAGATCTTAATATATATAAATCACGTGTCACGTTGTTTGTCCGCGATGGGCTCCTAAACTACTTAACCGATTTCAATCAAATTTGCACACCGTGTGCAGTTTGATCCAACTTAAAAGATAGGATAGCCTACATCGCAATTGGACCCGATAGGTGGCGCTGCGATGGGGTTTCAGGAAGTTTTACTTTTTCACCCGGGCGAAGCTGGGCGGGCAGCTAGTATACAAATATATAAAGATAAATACATAGGACAACCAAGATTAAAATACAAATACTCGTATTCATCACACAAATATCTGACATCAGCGGGATTCAAACCCACAACCTTAAGTTTCGCAATCAGGAGCTCTAACCACTAGACCAGACGGCCGTTTCTATTGTCTGAGGAATCCGCTATAAACTTTACATAATAACAAATTTAAAAGCAGTCCTGTTTGTTCTGTTTCCTAGGCTACTAAGGCTAGAATTATGTTTTAAACTTTCATCGATAGTTCAACTATCAATTTATTACATATCAAATTTGTAATAAGATTAACAGCTATAAACAAAAGCAACGGGCTTATTTAATACTAGCTGTGCCCGCGACTTCGTCCGCGAGGAAATTAACAAAAAAAAAATTTGTTCAGTTTCTAAAATAAAATCCTAAGTTACTCCTTGTTATATCAGCTATCTGCCAATGAAAGTCCCGTCAAAATCGGTCCAGCCGTTTCAGAGATTAGCCGGAACAAACAGACAGACAGACGGACAGAGCGGTTATTTTAATATTACAAACAGACACTCCAATTTTATTTATATGTATGTATAGATAAGAAAAGACAACCTCTTTCGTGTTACAAACTCCACCGCGGAGGTTTTACAAAAGGCTCGGCGTATCTGGGTCGGAAACATTGCACCGGGCCATAGACCGCATTTTTTCTTTTGTAAATAACAAACACCTGTTTTTGCAAGTTGGTTAACATACCGATATATATATATAATATAGCTCTGTAGACTTACATGCCTCTGTCGTTTTATCAACATACATGCTCTTTCAAATATTTAAGCGCTACAATAATACTGATTAATGTATGAATGTGTTAAGTCTATTTACGGTGCTCTCTCTGCCTACCCCGTGAGGGACACAACTGTCCTTTTTTCTGAGACATTATATATAAAATAGATATATCTTTACATATATATATATATATTGATTCTGTGCGTGTGTTTGTTGATGAACTTTTTGTTGCACCGATTTTAATAAAATGTTCTGTGTGTCTTCAGATGGATTCGAGAATGGTTGAGATTTACAATTGGATCCGATAGGTGGCGCTGCGATTGTGTATCAGGATTTTTTCCCAGGCGAAGCTGGGCGGGACAACTAATATATTTTATAATCGTAGTTAGAATCTTTATCGTAATATATATATTTCTTGTGTGCGTGTGTATGTGACTGAACTCCTCCTAAACGGCTGGACCGATTTTAATGAAATTTTCTGTGTGTCTTCAGATGGATTTGAGAATGGTTTAGATTCACAATTGGACCCGATAGGTGGCGCTGTGATCGTGTTTTAGGGCATTTACTTTTTTCACCCAAGCGAAGCTGGGCGGGACCACTAGTATATATATATAATTCTTCTGTGAGTGTGTATGTCACTGAACTCCTCTCAAACGACTGGACCGATTTTGATGAAATTTTTTGTGTGTGTTCAAGGGGATCTGGGAATGGTTTAGATTCACAATTGGACCCGATAGGTGGCGCCACCTTTTTTTTTTCCACCCGAGCGAAGCTGGGCGGGACCACTAGTCTACATATATAACCTTTCATGCAGCAGATATTATATAATTCTAAATTGTCAACGAATATATGTATTTATTTTTATTTCATGTTTATTTATGTATGAAGAGACTGATGAATGTGGACGAAGCGAAAGAGGTATTTAAGTCTAGAGAGAACTGGCGCTCTATACTCTCTGTCTACCCCGTTAGGGACTTGGCGTGATGATATGTATGTATGTATGTATGTATGTTTATTTATTTTTATTACCTTCCTTCCATCCTTCCTTCCGTGTGCCCTATAACGATATCACATATTTGATCAACTGTCTTATTTTCTGATTCACTATATAGTATATAATAATATTAATGTTTGAAATAATGAATGTATAAGATGCGACAGGTGTCGGGGCACAAGTCGTTAGGAGTACCATGTCGAGGCGAAATAAGTAGGAATATTACATGAAGGCTCCATGTGGACGAGGTCAAAGAGAGATTAGTTAAGACTAGCTGTGCCCACGACTTCGTCCGTGTAGAGTTTAACAAAAAAGTTATTGTTCAGTTTCTTAAATAAAGTAGCATGGCTATCAGCCAGTGAAAGTCCCGTAAAAATCGGTCCAGTCCTTTGAGCCGGAATTTTTAAATTAGGGTAGATCTGCATCGGGCGGCCGATACGACTATGGTTGGGAATGGGATGATTAACAGCAGAATAGAAGTGATCCCATATCTTAAAATAAATGTTTTGTAGAATATAAAAAAAAATTCAAGAACGACATGATAACGCGATTTAATTGTACGTATAACGACATCTATCGTGTTAATACTAAATAAAAATAAAAACAGGCGATGATAGACGCAGCCCGGCGGGCACACCAAAGTTATATTAACTATTATATAGATTTTTATACAAATAACAATATTAAAAATAATGTATAGATGCAACGGCGATGAACTCGCCATCTGTCACGTTGGCACCTAAAATATATCTCCAACGAGAAATGGGTGTACATACACACGCCTCGGGAAACATGAAGATTGTGAATATATTCTTCATAGGTACAGCGTACATACGAACCGTAACTGAAATTCAATCGTAGGCAGATTAAAATATATGTATATAATATACCTATGTATATGAATTACCATATAGTTGTTGCTTAGTAGCCCGTGAAATAGGTCGGATCGGATGTGAAACTTTGAGGACGGGAAGTTGCGGCACGTCCGGTGTGAAGATTATACACAAGTATAAGTACATAATCTATATACTAAAGGCATGTAATTTTCAAGAGCTTCCCCGAGTGGCTTAAGCGGTAAGTACCTGCGGAGTTAATAGTCGAGGCTCGATTCTGGTCCGTACCAATGTCTTTACTCAATGTATGAACAGTAATATAATAATAATAAATACCTGGGACAATTGCACACAAATTGACCTAGTCCCAAAGTAAGCAAAGCTTGAGTTATGGTAACTAGACAACGATATATTTACTTATATAGATAGATAGATAAGACATCCAAGACTAAGGTACAGATACTCGTGTTCATCACACAAATATCTGCCTTCGGCGGGATTCGAACCCGCGACCTCAAGTTTCGCAGTCAGGAGCTCTAACCACTAGAGCAGACGGTCGTCAAAACAGTGATTTGTGACACCACGAGCATCTAAACAAAAAACAGCAAAAATCTAAACAACAAACAAACAGTGAGTGTTTGTACTACCTACACACATCTGCCTACCTTTGGGGACCCTTGGGTAGGCGTGAATCTTATCATCTTTTTAAGACAAAAAAAATCCCCAAATTTCTCGGCCAAAAAATTTTTTTTTTACTCCCTGGAATGAAATGAAATAATAAATTCGCCAGAACACAGCTTGCTACACAATGTTATATTTAAGTGGTACACAGTGATAGTATCACGCATGCGCCCACATAATATTGTCATGCGAATTTTTCCGTAGGTAGGTATTTATATACCTCCATTACTAACTCCAACTGCGATGCAATATTTTACAACAAATTGCAAATAAGCTGCCCACCTAGAAGTAAGCCGTTGCCGCCGCCTCTGGCGCTTGCAATATCAGGGTTATCCGTCGCCTTTAGGTCCAACATACTCAGCTTTCCTGTAAATATGCCACTAGTAATGGCTGCCGTCGTTGCTCTGCTCTGTTTAAATTATATAATATTTATTATATTACCCCACACCTTCCCACAAGGATATCCGAAGGGGAATGGAGAGGAATTATAGGTAACTACCCACACACCCACACACGCCAGTGCCAGGTACAGTCAGGATTAGAACTTGCGATATTTGTGTCGCAGGCAACTACTCGAACCACTCGGCCACCACGGCTCACTTTTTTTAATACAATGCTTAATTAAAAAAGCGAACAACGCTTTGTTTGAACTTGACAGATCAATGGTAGTCGATACAATATTGCACTCGTGCGAACAATAAGCTGTACGTCAAGCGCTGTTTTCAATCATACGCTACAAGCCGATATTCATGCTTATTGCGTTCGAAGGCTGTATAAGTTACAGCTTCAGTAATAATATAACAAAACTGAACCAATTACTTACATAGGTATATACTATCAACACAATAAGCCGTGGTGGCAGAGTGATTCGTGTAGCCTGCGATTAGTCACACCACAAGCTTTATGGTGAAGAAAAACATCGAGATGAAACCTGCATACGTCTGAGAAGCAATTCAAAGGCGTATGTATAGTCGTGCTTGAGTAACGGCGATGGACTCGCCATCTGTCAAGTTGGCTAAATATATCTCTGGCGGAAAGTGGGTGTATGGGTATTAACTATACACCTCTGCCCTTCGGGGACCCTTGTGGTTTGTTTGTGTTGGTTTGTGTACGCTTCAAAAACTCAAAAAGTTCTGCACCGATCGAGCTGAAATTTTAGCATGATTTTAGAATCCGCATCAAGGATTGTGTTTATCTATTTTTTGCATCAGTTCCATATCCACAGCGAAGCGTGGCAGGGTACAGCTAGTTATATATATATATATATATATCAACACACCGAATCCCTAACGGGGTAGGCAGAGAGTATAAATCACCAGCTATCTTCACCACCTCTTTCGCTTCGTCTAAATTCATCAGTATCTTCGTGCAAACTCGTCGGCTTCGAGTACTCTTGACGTATCTATCCTTGAGTGTCCGATCGATTGGAGCTAGCTAATTGGAACGTGGTCTTCCATATTATCAATAAGTATTCATAAAACTTTCAAACCTTGTGAGAATTTTTCAATGTGTTCGTGTTTTAATACCAGTGTAGCACCATCCTACTATTTCATGAAAGGGTAGGAAGACATGTGACTTTCGCCTGAGGTATATAGGTAATTTCGCATGAGGTAATAATGTACATAATATATTAATAGAGTCGGGTCATCCTCCCCGCATCCTGCGACCCCCTCGACTAGAAATTGGTGGGGCGCGTCTTCGTGGATGATACTATCTATACATGGAGTTAAACTCTGTTACTTTTGTTTAGCTAGACAAGGTACACAAAACTAGCAACTCATTTGTCTGGCAACGTACACGCTTTCTTAATAAGCCACCTCAGAAAATAATTGAATTACCTTTTGTAGAGTTAAAAGCTGACATCGAACGTAAATTCAAAAAGCGTATTATACATACATATACATATCATCACGCCAAGTCCCTAACGGGGTAGGCAGAGAGTATAGAGCGCCAGTTCTCTCTAGACTTACATACCTCTTTCGCTTCGTCCACATTCATCAGTCTCTTCATACATGCTCGTCGGTTTCGAGTACTCTTAACGTTCCCGTCCTTGAGAGTCCGATCTATTTGAGCCAGGTAGTTGGAACGTGGCCTTCCTCTGCCTCTTCTTGCACACACTTTTGCTTTGTATATCTGTTTCGTCAATCTTTCTTCACTCATCCTTTCTATGTGTCCAAACCAACGTAACATGCCTTTCTTCATCTTTACAATCACGCCCTTCATCTTTTCTTCATCTTTACAATATATAAATTATAGCCATGCATGGCAATTAATTGCTCCTCTTGCAAACAATTTATATGTAAATATAATCTCTCTCTACCCCTACGTAATAGGGATCAAAATATTAAATGAAAACCGGGGAGTTTGTTTCGCCGTTTCTTCTCCTAACAGGTTTTTTTTCTTGCAAACGATGGTAACTTGGTTTTTATTAAGTATATGACGTTCAATAAGTGTTCCGTGTCCCTTACGGTCAAGTTGTTTATATGTACTTCCTACAAACAATCGCCTATAGATGATTCACATCGACGACCATCTGGTCTAGTGGTTAGAGCTCCTGTCTGCGAAACTTGAGGTCGCGGGTTCGAATCCCGCTGTGGGCAGATATTTGTGTGATGAACACGAGTATTTGTACCTTAGTCTTGGATGTCCTATGTATTTATGTATATATCTATCTATATAAGTAAATATATTGTTGTCTAGTTACCATAACACAAGCTTTGCTTAGTTTGGGACTAGGTCAATTTGTGTGGAATTGTCCCAGATATTTATTTATCAAAATGTTTGCTTAATGTTCATAAATTTACAAAACAAACAAAGTACTACCTAATTCAACAGATATAATGTAATTTTATTTTGCACATTGTAAATGTTTCCTAACTGCTTACGCTTGTCAAAACCAAAAGTGAACCAATGGCTATACGATTTTATGCTATTTACACAAAGTTCTACTGACAAGGGAACGGCGTAGCGGAAATGAAACAATTCATGCTTTCATTGAACAAAACAACTTAGGTAGGTGGGCGGTTATTGTTCTATAACAAAATTGTAACGATGAATAAAACTTGTTCTTATGAAATATTAACACGACTACGATTTGAGATCCAACCGTGAGATATTGCCCAAACGAACGATCAATTTGGTTTAAATATTTGGAGATAAACTCTCCGACAAGATATATGGTGACTGATAATATATCATCACAGGCAAACAGAAGCGTGTAGAGCACCCATATACCCACTTTTCGCCGGAGATAATTTAGGTGCCAACGTGACAAATGGCGAGTCCATCCCCGTAACTTAAGCACTATTATAAATATAGCTTTGAATTTCTTTCTCAACCGTATGTAGGTTTCCACTCAATGTTTTCCTTCACCGTAAAACTATATCCAATCTAAGTAATCTACCTCTAATTTTGATCTAGTAGTGTGAAATTTCCCTATATTAGAAAAGAATGCATTAAAAAATTCCCAATTTTCCTACAAAAAACTCGCTATGAAGTGAAAACTACTGTAAAGTTGGTCTAAAGTATTGTGTTTATACACTGAACATGATTGTTCCGAAGAGCGAGCACCGCCTGTTACAGATCCCACCCCTTACAAGTATTCCTAAGTTTTCCATAACAATTGCTGTTTCTACCGAGTTGCCACGCACTCACCAAGTAAAGACCCGTTAATAAATAAGCGAACACCAATATTTACTCACCTCGCTATCCGCCATTGCCAATCCATTATATTTTGACGTTCATATAGGGACCATATATATGTATTATATCGTTATAAATATAATTCAATTTGATGCACAGTTTTCCAAACGACTGTCAATTAATACACATCGTTATGTTCCCGAGCACTGCCGAAGTTTGGCGAAATTTGAATTTCGTAAATGGAATCTTTCATAATTGGTCGTTAGACTTGAACCGTTTACGTCGAACCTTCAATGGTGATACGTTGTTGAACTGTTTTGTCTAAATTGTTTTCACAAAGTTTAATACGTAATTTGGGAGGACCTTGAAGTTGGTCCTAGATCCTCAAGTATTTATTAGTTAGCAAATTAATTTGAAACTTCTCACAATGGGTATTTAATAACACTGTCAGGTATTGTATAGCTTTGATATGTGTGACCGGTGGCAAGTTGTCGCGTTGAGTGCCGCTGGTCGGTGGGTACTCTTCACCCTTGCGCTTTTGGTGAGAGCTTAGTGATGCTCGAGTAGCGGATAGCGGGAATGTAATCTATATTGCAAAGTATTCTGAAGGCTTTGCTTTTTAAATACTTTACTATAATCTGTAAATTTGGCAACGATATTATTTGATTTTAAATTAAGTAAAACCGATTTGGAAATTCAATTGTGGCAGGATAACTGTGACTCGCACCGAATAGTTAAATTTGTTCAATGTCGTCGTGAGTTACAGGCGTCAATATTTTTATTATTATCAATGTCTTATCTCCCAATCCAATGCTCCTAGTCTTCTTGGCACATTGCCTCGGGATCTAGTTGGTTATACAACTGTCTTTTATAAATATCAGCTCATAGAGTATATGTTATACTAGGAAAAATCTAGTAAGATATTAAAATTTACGCATGTGAAACGTTAGGGCATGTCAATGTAGATATGGTTACAACTTACACACTTCCTCATGCGCAATATTCCGCTCCGCTTGTCACAATTAATGATATTGTCACTTGCGTCATAAAACGTCAGTACAACCACTCAACTGGCACCAAAATACTGGTTCGTTTGTATTCTACTCTGTGTGTGCGATGTAAGTATAGCTACTTATATACAGGGTGCTTTGTTGTTGACATCATTGTGTTCGGAACACTGTCGGACATCAATTTGGCGTTGCTGAGGCGTTCGTGACACTTGTACGCATTTGACCGCGAATGTTCCCCGAGAGTTGTGAACTGGCCTTATATAGATCTTGGCACTTTCCCACTAAAGTCCCCAAAGGAGTAGAAAAAAACACAGCCTTTTCGTCAAAGATATATTTAGGAATGTTAAGTCCATCACCGTTTCTCAAGGAAACATATGCGTAAGGTTTAAAGAGCGCCAGTTCTCTCTAGACTTACATACCTCTTTCGCTTCGTCCACATTCATCAGTCTCTTCATACATGCTCGTCGGCTTCGAGTACTTTTGACGTTCCCGTCCTTGAGCGTCCGATCGATTTGATCCAGGTAGTTGGAACGTGGTCTTCGTCTGCCTCTTCTTGCACACACTTTTGCTTATCTGTTTCGTCAACCTTTCTTCACTCATCCTTTCTAAATGTCCAAACCAGCGTTACATGCCTTTCTTCATGTGTATTATAAATCTTTCTTTGTACTATGTCTCACCCGTCCATCCTCATCCAATCCCATTCAGCCGTTGTGGCGTGATTGAGTTACAAACATCCTCACAAACTTTCGTACATATAATACCTGTAGCGCACTTTAACCTTTGCTCCTTGTAGTATGTGTGTTTTAAGCGTTCTCAAATACCCATATTTTTATATAAAATGTACAGACTCCAATATACGTGTCTAATAACTAAGCTTAAGCACTAAGCTAGATTTCAGTAAGGGCTTACAAGTTTATATATTGGATAGTCTTCTTCAGACGACGTTTATCACTGCAGTCGCAGTCACACCCACGATCGCCAGAGATATATCACGTTGGCTTGGACTTTGGACATATAGAATGGTTGAGTTAAGAAAGATTGACGAAACAGATATACAAAGCAAGAGTGTGTGTAAGAAGAGGCAGAGGAAGACCACGTTCCAACTACCTGGATCAAATCGATCGGACGCTCAAGCATGGGAACGCCAAGAGTACTCGAAACCGTCGAGCATGTATGAAGATACTGATGAATGTCGACGAAGCGAAAGAGGTATGTAAGTCTAGAGAGAACTGGCGCTCTGTACTCTATGCCTACCCCGTTAGAGACTTGGCGTGATGATATGATGATGATATATTTTAGTTGCCAACGTGACAGATGGCGAGTCTATTGCCGTTACTCAAGAACGACTATGTATACGCCTTTGAATTGCTTCTCAAACATGCAGGTTTGCTCTCAAAGTTTTCCTTCACTTTAGGTAATATAAAAAAAAAACAAAAAAAAAAGGCACTTAAGTTCAGTCGGGATTAGTTCATGCAATGTTTGTGTTATAGGCAACTACTCGATCCACTCGGCCACCACGGCTCGTTAATAAAGAATGGTCATTATTAAATGAGTACAAAACATATTCGTATTCGCAATGTACGTAAAGCAACTTCAGTTTTCATATTAAGTGTCAACGTGAATTGCGTGCGGTTATATTTGCTGCTAAGTTGTTAGATGTATCAGAATATATTATTAGCTGGAATAATACAACGGGTCAATGTGTTTTATGATGGAAAAAAACCGTTTTTAAATCTGCTTATCGTATTATATTACACGTTGTATTATTAGGGTTGTATACGCTAGCTTAAAATATAACTCGTAAGATAAATAAACGCCATTTTAAAGTAAATTTTTTCGTTTATTTACTGGGTCAGTAGTATATTACGCTGTTGTATACTGAAGAATGTCTAGCGTAATTTATTGGTCACTCCTTATAACCGGATCAATTGGATTTAAAACTAATAACCGGGCGTGCCTCTGGGGCGAGCAATGATCGGATGCCATCTTTCTTATTGGACATTGCATGCCCCATACAGGGCTTAATACACACTTAAGTCTAGGCCTTTTGGTTGGATTATATTGGGAACAACATAATTAAGACGTATTGGCAGAGTATTTCGAGTAGATGCCTGCAAAACAATGGTTGCAAGTTCGAATCCCGACTGAACTAGTGTGTACTAGTGTACTGTGAGAGTGATATTGAAAGAAGAGTGAATGCAGGAAACAAGGTGAATGGAGCTTTGCCCTCCTTCATGAGCGGTCAGAAGGTGTCTTTCAAGGCTCGTTTGGCTGTGCATGGGGGAGTGTTGTTTCCGACACTCATGTACGGGAGTACATGAGTACGATAGGAGTTAAACTGAGTGACAGGATAAGAAATAGTGGGATAGGACACGTTGTGGTCTGAAGCCGTGGTGGCCGAGTGGTTCAAGCAGTTGCCTGCGACGCAAAAGTCGCAAGTTCCAATCCCGACTGTACCAATGAGTTTTTCTGAAAGTACAGTGATTAGTCACACCACGAGCTTTACGGTGAAGGAAAAAATCGAGAGGAAACCTGCATACGTCTGAAAAGAAATTCGAAGGCGTATGTATAGTCGTGCTTGAGTAACGACTCGCCATCTGTCACGTTGGCACCTAATATACCTCTGGCGGAAAGTGGGTGTGTGGGTATTACCTATACACCTCTGCCTACCCCTTCGGGGACCCTTGTGGGAAGGCGTGAGATACGCTGAGATGGTTTGGCCATGTCGAGAGAATTAATGAAGAACGATTGACGAAAAAAGTGTATAAGGCGAGTGTGAATGAAAGTGTCGGTAGGGGTAGACCTAGGCGGACGTTCCAAGACCAAATCAGGGACGTCATGAAAAAAGGCCACGTCAAGAGTACCCTAAACCGAAGAGCATGTATGAAGGGAATAATGAAAGTGGTCGAAGCGAAACAAGTATGTAAGGATCGTAGCAAGTGGAAAGAAGTGGTCTCTGCCTACCCCTACGGGAAAGAGGCGTGATTATATGTATGTATGTATGTATGTACTAATGAGTTTTTCTGAACGTTAGTAGATTGATTACTCACATCACGAGCTTTACGGTGAAGAAAAACATCGAGAGGAAACCTGCATAGGTTTAAATTCAAAGGCGTATGTAAATAGTCGTGCTTGAGTAACGGCGATGGACTGGGTCAAGTTGGCTCCTAAAGATTTAATTGTCGTTGGTTGGTGGTCGGGTTCAGATCTCTACAATATAAAGATTGCAGGTTCGAAAACAAACTGTACCAATTTCAGTAAAAACTCTTGGTTGGATTGAGACATTTATCAAATCTTTAAACTTTGATTAAACTTAAGTTTCATACACATCATCACGCCGAGTCGCGTGGTAGGCAGAGTAGAGCAGTTCTCTCTAGACTTACAGACCTCTTTCGCTTCACGTCCACCAATCTCTTCTCGCTCGCCGGTTTCTTCATTCTTTAAGACCTGCAAACCATAAACCTGCTATCTTTGTGTTGTATGCTACCAACTCCAACCACTCCGCCGCCACGACATTTTACATGCCCGTAAATCGGCGAATTAATTTATCCGCGGTTAATTATCCGCTCGATACTTTCCAATATTGAATGATATTGTTGAAATGTGGATGAAAAGCGGTTACCAGACTATAAAAAGCACTTATAAAAGAACGGTAAGTAGTTATGGGATAACGTTATTGTATTACAAATAGCGGTTACCAGACTACCAGGCGATTGCCAGACTATGGTAACCGCATATCGAAATAAGTTTTGCGCTAATGATAAAGGGTAAGAGGTTACCAAACCCTGGTAAGCGATTATCGGATTACGGTAAACGTGACTCCTGTCAAAATTTATTTTCATTATTGTTGCTAAGCTCTCGTTACATCGGTGTGTCCTTAAATAGGTTGGGGTGAGCCTTCGAGGGCCATTATTCCTGTGTACCGGTGTGAGCCGGATCACGCGCGCTAAGCCGGGGATCTGGCTTGTTGCTGGGATAGGACCTATACTACGCGAATGCTTAGACATTTAAATTTAAGATTTACCTGAAACCACTCGGCACAGAAACCAGCGTCTGAGCCCCCTGCAACGCAAAGATTACAAATTCGAATCCCGAATATATAAACAATTTTTAGGTGGTTTTTCCTTTAGTACCATGAGCTTTACGATGAATGAAAACATCGACAAACGTGAAAGCTGTATGAACGTTCAATGTGCTTTTACTTGCGATGGACTCGCCATCCATCACTTGGGTACCAAATATGTCTCAGGTAACCTTTGAAGTGGAGAGCTACTATTACGACTAAAGAGAGGTAGGGCATAACGGGTTTCCCGTTCGAATTAAGAGAGGTAGGGCATAACGGGTTTCCCGTTCGAATTAAGAGAGGTAGGGCATAACGGGTTTCCCGTTCGAATTAAGAGAGGTAGGGCATAACGGGTTTCCCGTTCGAATTAAGAGAGGTAGGGCATAACGGGTTTCCCGTTCGAATTAAGAGAGGTAGGGCATAACGGGTTTCCCGTTCGAATTAAGAGAGGTAGGGCATAACGGGTTTCCCGTTCGAATTAAGAGAGGTAGGGCATAACGGGTTTCCCGTTCGAATTAAGAGAGGTAGGGCATAACGGGTTTCCCGTTCGAATTAAGAGAGGTAGGGCATAACGGGCTTCCCGTTTGAATTAAGAGAGGTAGGGCATAACGGGTTTCCCGTTCGAATTAAGAGAGGTAGGGCATAACGGGTTTCCCGTTCGAATTAAGAGAGGTAGGGCATAACGGGTTTCCCGTTCGAATTAAGAGAGGTAGGGCATAACGGGTTTCCCGTTCGAATTAAGAGAGGTAGGGCATAACGGGTTTCCCGTTCGAATTAAGAGAGGTAGGGCATAACGGGCTTCCCGTTCGAATTAAGAGAGGTAGGGCATAACGGGTTTCCCGTTCGAATTAAGAGAGGTAGGGCATAACGGGTTTCCCGTTCGAATTAAGAGAGGTAGGGCATAACGGGTTTCCCGTTCGAATTAAGAGAGGTAGGGCATAACGGGTTTCCCGTTCGAATTAAGAGAGGTAGGGCATAACGGGTTTCCCGTTCGAATTAAGAGAGGTAGGGCATAACGGGTTTCCCGTTCGAATTAAGAGAGGTAGGGCATAACGGGCTTCCCGTTCGAATTAAGAGAGGTAGGGCATAACGGGCTTCCCGTTCGAATTAAGAGAGGTAGGGCATAACGGGTTTCCCGTTCGAATTAAGAGAGGTAGGGCATAACGGGTTTCCCGTTCGAATTAAGAGAGGTAGGGCATAACGGGTTTCCCGTTCGAATTAAGAGAGGTAGGGCATAACGGGTTTCCCGTTCGAATTAAGAGAGGTAGGGCATAACGGGTTTCCCGTTCGAATTAAGAGAGGTAGGGCATAACGGGCTTCCCGTTCGAATTAAGAGAGGTAGGGCATAACGGGTTTCCCGTTCGAATTAAGAGAGGTAGGGCATAACGGGCTTCCCGTTCGAATTAAGAGAGGTAGGGCATAACGGGTTTCCCGTTCGAATTAAGAGAGGTAGGGCATAACGGGTTTCCCGTTCGAATTAAGAGAGGTAGGGCATAACGGGTTTCCCGTTCGAATTCGGAGCTGCCTGACTGGGGCAGGACCTCCACCTTACAGAAGTACGTAGCCAAATAACACATTTTTTTGTGTTGTGTTCCTACGCGGAGAATAAGGTTTCCAGTAATGAGCTCCTTGGGGAGGGGGGAGGATTGTTACATTGTGTTGGAAGCAGAGGGATTAAACCCATTATGCTGCCAACACACTATAACTCTCCGAACACAGAGTGGCAACGCGCAAGTGATACTTCGGTATTGTGAGCGTAAATAGACTACGGTAACCGTTTCCCATCAGGTGGGCCGTATGCTTGTTTGCCACTCTTGTTGGATAAAAAAAACAAAAAAAAAATTCTTGTGCGTGAAAGCCGAGTGCAAAACTACTGCATCACACACAGTGCTATTTAGCCGCGTGTGTGAGCGAAAGAGTAGAAAGAAACTGTAGTACGCATAAGGCCGAAGGTGTAAAAACCAAAAATGTGGGTGTAAATGCCAACGTGTCATCTACGTCATTTCGACTACATGTCATGATTGAATTAAATTGGTTATGCAGGTTTTCTCACGAAGAGTCACAGTCATTGTGTCAAATTAGTACTTACATCCGGCAGTAAGACTTAACCTGTGCCTCCATTTAAAAATAAACCGAAATAAACTCGTTGGTTCAGACCAGAGACCGACCCGCAATTTCACCTTTGCAACTATTTGATGTCAGTGCGAGATATATGATAATGTCGATGCCTACCACACGATAAGCCACTGTTAGTTGCATTGAATATATTCATAATAGGTATTCGTAGTAGCCACGTATTATGTGGGCTCGCCCTAACTCGGGGATCAGGGTGGGCTTATTCTAAAGATTGGTTTTGTAGATAAAAGCTTTATTTGCGTTTTAAATAAACTGTATCATCCAGGACCTGTGCCTGAAATGTGCTGCGACGTTTTTATCCTGTCATCTTGACGTATGGGTGCCCAAAAACTATAGATTTGTAAAATCTTTATGTACTTAGTAGTTGTGGTTAGCTGTAATTGGGTGGACATTTATGTATGTTTTATTATAGCATATTCTGTTAATATTAAGGTGTTCTTACCTGTTAGTACCGTGGTGGCCGAGTGGTTCGAGTAGTTGCCTGCGACACAAAGATAGCAAGTTCGAATCCCGACTGTACCAATGAGTTTATCTGAACTTAAGTTCAGTGATTAGTCACACCACGAGCTTTTCGGTGAAGGAAAACCTGCATACGTTTGAGAAGCAATTCAAAGGCGTATGTATAGTCGTCCTGGAGTAACGGCGATGGACTCGCCATCTGTCACGTTTGCGCCTAATATATCTCTGGCGGAAAGTGGGTGTAGTTGGTGATCCAAATAAATAAATAAGTAAATTCATTTCTTAAATAAAAACATCTAAATTGTGAATACTGTATAACGACTATATTCATCAGAGAGTTCTCAATAAATTCAGAAATAAATTTGAAATCAACCTTAACAAGTACCTAACCCTTGATTACAGACCTTGAGCGACATGAAAGCTTTTTTTTTAACTATCTAAGAAGGAAAGATTAAATTAAAAAAAAGTTTCTAATGTAAGCCACTAAATACTTTTTACTGGACGGAGGCAAAAGAAAGGAGTTACGTTAGAGACACTGACAACAGTCCAGCTCTTAATGAACGACCCCTGATATTAACTGCTTTGTATGAATCAGTCTGGTATATTTGCTATTGGGATTAAAATAGGCGTTTGCACAAGCGAACGCTTTCGAACCTTAATCTTACTTTGCAGACAGTGGCGTAGCTACCGGAGGCCTAGACGGGGCAGTGCCCCGAGGCCCTTCGGACTTTGACTTACAAACTATAAATTGAACTAGTGAAGTTAAAAAAGCCGTGGTGGCCGAGTGGTTCGAGCAGTTGCCTGCAACGCAAAGGTCGCAAGTTCGAATCCCGACTGTACCAATGAGTTTTTCTGAACTTAAGTACAGTGATTAGTCACACCACGAGCTTAACGGTGAAGGAAAACATCGAGAGGAAACCTGCATATGTCTGAGAAGAAATTCAAAGGCGTATGTATAGTCGTGCTGGAGTAACGGCGATGGACTCGCCATCTGTCACGTTGGCACCTAATATACCTCTGGCGGAAAGTGGGTGTGTGGGTATTACCTATACACCTCTGCCTCCCCCTTCGGGGACTCTTGTGGGAAGGCGTGAGTAAGTTAATAAAGCAGTGAAGTGAAGTGAAGTAAATAAACCAGATTCCATGCGACTTTAATAATGGCAAAATAGTTTTAATTTGTTCAATAGAATAAGTAACAGTTTGTATTCGGTTTTTAATGTTATTATGGAGTGCACTGTATTACGACGCTACCTGGGTTACGACAAATCTGAGGTACCTACGTCGAATTCGGAAAACGACGAATACCGAACAAACTATTTTAAATAGTTTAGTTGGGGCCTAGGGTCCTTTAATCTTTGACCCAGGGCCTTTGGTTACGTAGCAACGCCAGTACGCAAAGTTTTACTTAATTCACTCGGCCACTACAACTTTTATACGTACTGATATATTACAAAGTATCTTCATTTCCACGCCTTGCCACTAGGGTTCTCGGGGTAGGCAGAGGTGTGTTGTACCACACTCTTTTGTCGAAAGAAACATGTTTAGGTAACGAGACAGATTGCGAGTCCATTGCCGTTTCCCAAGCAGGACTATACATACGCCTTTGAATTCTTTCTCAAATGTATACAGAGTTCTCCTCGATGTTTTCCTTCACTTACGGTGAAATTACGGTACGTAGCTTGTGGTACTTATGTACTTATGTAAAAAAAAACTCATTGGTTCAATCGGGACTAGAACTTTTGCGTTGCAGGCGACATTATGAACCACTCGGTCTCTGCGGCAAAATAGCAATATAAGTTGTATAAATAGCATTAACAGTGAGATAAGAACGAGTAGGTACAGAGTTCATCTCGGCTATTATCAATGGACCCGTCGTATACAACCCGCTACATTTATTGTGACCAGCCCCGTGGGAGATCGCGCTACTACTGCGTGCAGAAATACTGTCCAAGCTTACAAGTCCCACCAAAGTTGTTGTCCCACCAAATATAGCGTTAATCTTGATCATTTTAATACGGGATGTCTCAGAAAAAACCAGGACAGTTGTCTTCTAGAAGTTGTCGAGTGTTGTGAATATTTCTTGGAGACGATACAATAAAACAAATAGCTCCAACGATAACAAAACATTATTAAAGAGGGTAATTTAAATTTTCTAGAATTATAAATGGTGGAAATTAGACTTTGTTTTATTTATATCTTCTTCTTCTTCTTCTCAGCATATATGCGTCCACTGCTGGACATATGCCTCTTGCATGGATTTCCAAGCTGATCTTGATGCGATAATTTATATCTTAATATATATAAATTACGTGTCACGTTGTTTGTCCGCGATGGACTCCTAAACTACTTAAACGATTTCAATCAAATTTGCACACCGTGTGCAGTTTCATCCAACTTTAAAGATAGGATAGCTTACATCACAATAGGACCCCATAGGTGGCGCTGCGATCGTGTTTCAGGAAGTTTTACTTTTTCACCCGGGCAAAGCTGAGGGGGACAACTAGTACATAGATAAGGTAACAAATTTTCAATTTAGAATGTATATTTAGGTACAAGTATTGTGATTAATAGCTTATAACCTATATTACATATATGTATGTACATATAATAGGTATATAGCATCTTTAACAAATGTAAAGTGGTGGTAAGTAAAAATAGTATCTACAAGTAAATAATCTGTCTGAATAAAGAGAAACTCTACGTTTCTGTTTATTCAGACAGTATAACAATAACAATAGTAGTGTCGATATAGGTAACTCATAATTAGACACATCAAAACAAATAAGACAGATGTCAGTGGAGTTAGAAGCTGCGACCTTTAGTGCAGACACAGGCAGCGCCATTAACAGCCAGACGGCGGTCAAACCAGTTTTATTTATTTTGATCTTGTTAGTGACATGATATTGAGCTAAATATTAGTTCATAAATATCATCTTAGCCTTTATGTATATATCTAAACTAATAATAAAGAAGTCTGTTTGTTTGTTCGAACCCGCTTATCTCGGGAACTACTAATCCGATTTGGAAAAATCTCTTTGCATTGGATAGCTTGTTTATTGTGGAAGGCTATAGGCTATAGGCTACATCAGCATGTTGCCCAAGGGAGCAGACCTGATACATTAGCCGCGGGTGCAGCCGCAGGGCACAGCTAGTCCTGTATAACTATGTATTATATAGATCTGTGGCCGAGTGGTTTGACTAGTTGCCTGCAACACAAAGATTGCACGTTCGAATCCAAACTGTTATATTGTATTTATATATATATATATATATAAATATATAAATACAATATAACATATATATATAAATATATAAATACAATATAACATATATATATATATATATATATATATATATATATATTTCCTCACGCCTTCCCACAAGGGTCTCCGAAGGGGTAGGCAGAAGTGTATAGGTAATACCCACACACCCTCTTTACGCCAGAGGTATATTAGGTGCCAACGTGACAGATGGCGAGTCCATCGGCGTTACTCAAGCACGACTATACATACGCCTTTGAATTTCTTCTCAGACGTATGCAGGTTTCCTCTCGATGTTTTCCTTCACCGTAAAGTTCGTGGTGTGACTAATCACTGTACTTTCAGAAAAACTCATTGGTACAGTCGGGATTCGAACTTGCGATCTTTGTTTCGCAGGCAACTGCTCGAACCGCTCGGCCACCTCGGCTTCTCAAACTGTTATATATATGAGTTTTTCTGAACTTAAGTACAGTGATTCATTTAGGTAGTACATCACAAGCTTTACGGTGAAGGAAAACATCGAGAGGAAGTTTTTTGTGCTTGAGTAAGGGTCTCGCCATCTGCCACGTGAAATAAATTTCTAGCGGAAAGGTGCATGGGTACTACTTACGAACTTTTGCCTACCCCTTCGGGGACCTTTGTGGGAAGGTGTGAGGTTATATATTATATATTTCCGCCGATTTAGAGTATTCTTACATGTCCTTGAATCTTTGCTTGATCAGTATAAAACTTCATACATACATCTATACATCATACATAATAAATTGTATTATCAAAAATACTATCAATCTCGTTACTTCCACTAACTCAACTAAGCATGAACTCTCCAGCCAATCTCTCACATTAACACCTTAGGAATAAGATTGATAATCGCTTGTGCGAAGCGTTATAGTGCATTTGGCATTGGACAAAGGTCGAGGGTACAAAGGTTCATTGAACTTGATGTCCGTAAATATTTAAAGCCTGCTGGAGGGTTTGTGACGTATTTTTATAGAGTTAAGATTGAAAATGCATTGTAAGGAGTGCAGCCATTTCCCAGGGTTGAAAGTTATGTACTCAGTGGGAATGCTACGGAAATACGACATCCAATTTCTACACGTTCTTTTTTACGGCAACTGATCCCTCGCCTCGACTTTACAGTCGTACAGAAGACACGCCCCACCAATTTCTAGTCGAGGGGGTAGCGGGATGCTAGGAGTATGACCCGAGTCTATTAATTGTAGTGTGCGTGTGCACTCATAGGTAATCAGTGTGTACCGATAATACTCAAACATTAGTGGAAGGTTGCACACTTACACGATAAACTAACGACGAAAAAGAATACTGGGGCGCGTCTTCGTGGATGGCACTAGCTAAATACTAATATTAAAAAATCGAAAGTTTGTATATATGGTTGTTCCTCTTTCACGCAAGAACTACTGAACGGAATGGGATGAAATCCGGCACAGGGATAGATTATTAGCTGGATAAATACATAGGACGAGTTTTAGAAGAAATAAAAGTTTATTAAGTTATTGTAGAGAGAGCTGGCGCTCTACTCTATGTGCCTACCCCGTGGGGACTGAGCGTGATGATATGTATGTATGTATGTATGTACCCACCATATTCATCAAATGAATCTTCTCTTTAATCATTTAATGAATTTATTTCTGTTATGACAAGTTGTAACAATAATAATTGTTGAGGCCTTCTTGTAAGCATTAAGATACCTGTGATAGAAGACACCTGTCTTCCATAACAAAATTTACAATAATAATATAAATATATTTAAAAACATGTGTTTGTCTGTGTTTGTTCGCCTGCAAAGTTAAGAAGACAGGTTCAAACCCCAACCACCTTCCGCCAGACAGAGATGCATTGAAATGACTGGCCAATAAGAGCATAAAAACACGTAATAGCATCACGCCAAGTCCTCACAGGGTAGGCAGACAGAGAAGAGCGCCAGTTCTCTCTAGACTTACATACCTGTTTCGCTTGGTCCACATTCATCAGTCTCTTCATACATACTTTACGGTTTCGAGTACACTCTGTCCGATCGATTTGATCCAGGGAGCTGGAACGTGGTCTTCATCTGCCTCTTATTGCACACACTTTCGCTTTGTATATCTGTTTCGTCAATCTTTCTTCACTCATCCTTTCTATGTATCCAAACCAACGTAACATGCCGTTCTACATCTTTTTATTTTGGTTAATTAATATTTTCTTGGCGTGATGATATGTATGTATAATATTTTCAATTATTCAACAATACATGTAATTGAATTCAGAAAAATTCTATATTATGGCGTGCGCTGCTCCACCGGTTTTATCTAAAAACCAATAACCTACCACTGAAGAAAAAATGAGGTTGTGACTGAAGGACCAGTTTCCACGTCAATAAAAACAAAAAGTGAGACAAAAAATTTAGTTTAAGATTATGATAAAATGTAGTTTATTTATACCACCGACCCGGTTTACAGACAGCATAAAAACTTATCATTAAAATACATAGTTATAATTAAATTTAACTAACCAATTGTATTCATTTTATTACAGTGTATACTAATGTGTTAGCAATTACACAATTAATTGTAGATAATAAAATATAATTATTTTTCAGTTTTCAGCGGTGTGTTTCAGTGTTTCAGTACGTTTTCAGCGGGACACTAAGGGTACAGACGTATATGCATCTACCTGAACAGATCTCCTTAGCTTCATATTACTCACACACCTTGTTCATCGAATTTTCCCTTTAATTGTGTCAACAGGAGGTCTGTTCATCATCTCTTTCTGGGGATGAGTTTTAATGTCTGACACAGTTTTGTACTACTGCAGGGATTATGGTACATTTATTTGTAACTGTGTTTTCTGCTCCATTATTAATAAATGAAAATTAAACGAAAATCTAAATTCTCTTCGTACATACTGTCCGCTAACGACCCTCGCAAACGCCGGCCCGTGTCGAGTCAGACGCGCAAATCCCATCGCTAAATATTTAAATAAAATTACCAGTCCAGCCCAGCTTCCTTGCTTGGGATTCAGTAACGCTCTAAGCCGGGATCCGTCCCCCACACGCGGTGCCTTAGCACTTTAAAGTGCGTGACTGGAGGCCAAAAGTATACAAAAAACTGTTCGCAAAATACGAAATTTAAGTTGCTATAAAAATTATCGATTTAACTGTAGTATTGCAGTGCTTGTGCCAATCATATCCAGTGCATGCGTGTCAGTAGTTGTGAAACAATAACCCGTTGTAAGCACCCATTGGAACGTGACCAATTATGCACGTACCACTTAGAACATAATGAATTCCTATTAGTACCACAATATCCACTACGTATTGTGAAATACAATATCTTCAGGCCTACCCACAATCGACCCCGAAGAGCAAGATATGTTTTATGTGCCAACGTGCCAGGTGGCGAGTCCATCGCCGTACTTTAGCACGACTATAAATACGCCATTGAATTTCTTTTCAATCGTATGCAACCTTCTCGATATTATCCTTCACCGTAAAGCCCGTGCTGTGACTAATCATTTTAAGTTCAGAGCAGCTCATAGGCACAGTCGGGATTAGAACTTGCAATCTTTGTCCTGCTGGTGACTGATCGGGCCACTCGGCCACTACTGCTCTCTTTCTTTGTGAAATATATAGAGGTGCCCACAGAAGGTAACGGCTTACCGTAAGGTGTCCAGCATGCTTGCCAGAAGAATAGATTTATGTCATCAGCCTTAGGTAGCTAGAGATAACAGCACGCCATTCCTCTCTAGACAGTCATATCCACATTGTTAAAGATCTTCAAATCAATATTTATTGAAATTTCAATATACAATCTCCGTCAATCATAAAGATCAACATTAAGGAGATGTGGTCTTCGTCTGCTTCTTTCGTCATCAAACATGTCACATGCTTGTCATTGACAAAACGTTACAACGAAGATTTAACCTGTCAAATGTTTGATGGTTAACTAATATATTATACATATATAAGAATTAATTTTTGTTAGTATACCCTTCATAGAATCGCAAGGGGCTGGACCGATTTTTTTTCCTTTATTGGGACAAATAACAATTTTATAGAAAATATGAGTAAATATAACATTAACTAAATGTATAGCCCACACCATTGCCCACAAAGTAATGAATAAGAAATATAAATATCTACGTATGCAAGTGGCATAATATTTGGACAGGAGATAAGGTTGAAATGAAAACCAGTCGATCCAGAAAATAACATAAAATCTATAAACTAATAATACTACGGTTTAAGTAAGATTTGAATGAAATGTTCAGTTTTTTTTTAATAAAAGTTGCTCCTTTTTACATTAGCGAGTGAAAGTCCTATAAAAGTCGGTCCAGCTGATTCAGAGACTAACCAGAACAAACAAACAGAAAACAAAATAAAAAAAATGGTATATGTCCCATGTATACATCCATATGCATTTAGTTAAAAGCGGTTATTTTAACATTACAAACAGACACACCAATTTTATTTATTTGTGTAGATACAGTATATTTTTAACAAATTTAAGAACGAGCATCAAATCATAAGAATATATCTAATGTCAATAGATTCTCTGCAGAATATTAATTAATATTCTGCAAAATGAATTATGATAAATATACTACCTCTCGGCTAATTATTATAATTATCAACCGAGAGGCAATAGTTGCTTGATACATCGCGCCTCAACCATTTAACCTTGAAAATTATACTGTAGCTTTAGAAGTAGGTAAATAACGAGGAAAAGTTACTAAGTGCTATGCTACGGACTAGATATAAACCATACAGAGCCGCAGTGGCCGAGCGGTTCGAATATTTGCCTGCAACACAAAGATTGCTAGTTCACAACCCGATGGTACCAATGAGTTATACTGAGCTTACGTACCACGAGCTTCACGGTGAAGGGAAACATCGAGAGGAAACCTGCATACGTCTGAGACTTATTACGATGACTACTCTACAACACAAGAACATGACAAATCGACCTTTTAACACAACCAGCTTATTATTATTTGTACGATAGTAAATTCACCCTACAATGCAACGCTGTAGAGCTCAAACTCTATCTACCTATACCTCATCAAGTATTCATATATCTTGGGGAACACCATTTCACCAAAATGTTGACTGTACGTGGAGTCCAAGTGGTTCCAAAGAGGGTCCCTGACCAGAACCCTCTCCGCGACGTGCGGAAGCTGAGCCAGCAACCACCTCACGTCTTTCATGTCCACCAAATAATCGTTCCGCCCATATATTGCCACCACCGGCACCGACACAGCACTCAGGTTATACTTCGGAGGGTCTACCGACCCGTAAACACCAAAGTTCTTCTCTTTTCCGTAGTCAAACTTCTGGAAATGTTCAGTCAACATGCTTTGTCCATATCGCGCCACATTGTGGACAGACGTCCCAGTCGGGAAGTGGCCGTAGAGTCTGCGAACAGTATCAGGAGACACGGAACCAGGGTGGGGTGCGTCGAGCAAACTTCGTCCTGCTTCACACACGCTCTCCGTAAAACTTGACACTTGGCAGAAGAACGCGAGCAATTCTTTAGCTATTGAACTTTTCCCGAACAACTCGTGCACGCCCACACCAGATAGCATTCCTTCAAGCCTCATGATTGTCTGCGCGAATCCTCTGTAAAGTACTGATTTGGTATTCGTCTGTCGAGATGCCGGAGCTAGGGCGATCATGACGCCAACCTTCTCGCAGTAGTGAGGTAGTTCTGAGCACATGATGAAGAACGAGCCGGCGCCTTGAGAGAAGCCGATGTAGTTGAGGTGCGTGTGGCCGGTATGGTTGAGCACGTGGTCGATGACGGCGGGCAGGTCGTAGCGACCGATCTCGTCCACGGAGAAGTGCCAGAAGGTACGCTCCGAGGGGGACAGGGAGATATGAGCGCGGGAGTCGCGCGTGCCTCTCGTGTTGGGCAGCCAGAGATCAAAGCAGGCATTAGCGACCAGCAGTAGTGGAGAACGGGATCCTGCCGTTCCCCAACACGAAGCCCCTTGCAGCAGTCCATGCTGTAGGATAACCGGCGCGCCTCTCTCGCCACAGTCCCTCTTACGCACTCGGTACACCCGCAGCAGATAGCCGTCCTCAGTCGTCACGATATGTTCTTGAGTTTCCAGTCCATACCTGCCAACTAGTTCCGTGAAATTTAGCAGAGACTCCTCCGGATAGCCGAGAACTTCCTTAGTCTCCTTAGCGATGGGGAGCAACGGCGCGTTCACTAAATACACCAGGACTAACGCGAGGGAGAGCATTATTACGGAATACGTGTAAGATCCCTTCGCCGCCATGTTGAACACTGTCTTTGTATTCACGTACACCAACCACTAACGTCCGTACGTAACGTCCAGGCATCGACGTCACACTCCGCTTGACGCCGTAGACCAGCTGAATAGTTAAATGGTCCAAAGACCAAGGTCGGTATGAAAAACTGACTTAAATCTATACGGATGTTACTTTTAATATGAACACTTAATTACCACAAGAATAATGAACACAGCTTGAAGATTGTCACAATATTGTTGTCACTAGAGATACGCACCTATCGCGGTGGCATGGACGACTGTTTGTTTCCTGCACCGACGTCATTGTAATCATAAAATAGACAAGTATTGATTAAAATCCTCGTACTCGTGTGATTATAATACATATATGTAATTACGAAGCTACAAATGCGATGCAGTATTATATTGTACGTTAAACTATATATACATACGCAACTGAGGAGCCCTAGTGGCTGAGTAATTCGAGTAGTTAACTGCAACACTAAGATTGCAAGTTCGAATCCCGACTGTACCCATGAGTTTTTCTGAATTCAAGTACAGTGATTAGTAGTAAACCTGCATACACAAGTGAAGAAATTAAAGTAAGTCTTGCATGAATAACGACGACGGACTCGCCATCTGTCACCCAAGCACCCAAAATATATCTCCAGCGGAAAGTTGGTGTGTGGGTACTACGTATACACCTCTGCCTATCCCTTCGGGGATCCTTGTGGCAGGCGTGAGGATATGATGATACATATGTTTATACATGTTTGAAGAAAAATTTACGAATAGCATTTAAGTGCGAAAGTGTAGGGAAGAGGAGGCAGAAGAAGACCACGCTCCAACTACCTAGAAACGACCGGATAATTAGGAATAAGAGTACTCGAAACTGGCGAACATGTATGAAGAGAGGAGGAGAGAGAGTACTGGCGCTCTCCTCTCCTCTCTCTCCTCTCTGATGACATGCCATGTTGATATAATATTTGCTATAACCACTCAGCGATACTCAAATTCGTGTCGTCTAAATCAAACAGGTTTCCAGATATTTACCACAACAGGCTATTTGTAATTTTATTAATAAACAGGTCACATTCTACCGGAGATATATTTTAGGTACCAACGTGATATAGATAGTGCCATCCACGAAGACGCGCCCCACCAATATCTAGTCGAGGGAATCATGGAATGCGGGGAGTATGACCCGACTCTATTCATTATAGTGTACGTGTGCACACATACGTAATCAGTGTGTAACGATAATACTCAAATATTAGGAGAAGGTTGCACACTTATTAACACTATAAACTATAGGGACGTATAGTGGGGCGCGTCTTCGTGGATGGCACTAGCTATAGATGGCGAGTCCATCGCCGTTTCTCAAGCACGACTATACATACGACTTTGAATTTCTGCTCAAAGGTAAGCAGGTTTCCTCTCGATGTTTTCCTTAAGCATCAAGCTCGTGGTGTGTCTAATAACTGTAAGTACAATCGGGGTAAGAACTCGCAATATTTGTGTTGCAGGCATACTATTCGAACCACTTGGCCTCCACGGCACTTATACCAATAAGAGGTCCAAAAAGCATGCGATCCGTATGATGGTAAGCGGTTGTCTATGGATGTAGGCAGCACCAGTGGTATGTCTATATATAACCAACTTCAGTAAAAATAATATAAATTTGTAACTTCAAATGTGTTAAAAATAATGAACAATGAAAAACTGTAGCGTAATGTTATGATTAATCGCCGTAGGTACGTGTGCAAGTGTGCATTGCCAAGTTTAAAAGTTACACAAATAATCCACAAAATGGCGTTAGTGGTAGTGTGCCAAAATGGCGGGTATCGTGGTATTACTAACCATATCCACATAGTATACCGCGCTTATGACTTCGCTCTCCGTGACGGACCTCGGCGTCTATTCTACTCAGCGAAAACTCAGTACTGCTCAAGTCTTCACTACTGTAGCGGTGTGGTCCGCGACCAGTAACTCATATTTTGTACACAATATCCCGTTGATCAATCGCACCACGACCTTTACTGTTGTCTAATACCATGTTGCATACGCTTGAGTAGAAACTCATAGACGTGCATGAGGAACAGCGATGGGCTCGTGGTCTGTCACGTTGGCTCCTAAATAAATATATCCGTTGTAACCCTTCGGGGACCTCCGTGGAAAGGAATGGAGATATATAGGTATATGTTGTGTCTCTGCTCAGTCGCCATCCCGGAATCAAGCTTGGGATATTAAGGGTCAGGCCCGCCGATGCGGAAAAGATCCATCGGTTTACCTTTCAATATAATAGTAGATTCCCATACTGATTACTCTCAGGTGACGCGCTACACAAAAAATATTTACCGAATAAAAATGATGCTGGCGATAGTAGTTTCTCATCATTTTTAATTTTTTTTTATGGTGACAGCCTCGTTTGCTGTCAAATTGGCACTTAAAAATATCTCCGACAAAAATAGGTTACACCTCGGTAAATGCGTTTTATTTTTTATTTCTCTTTTACTTCTTCGTAAAGCTCTGTGCAAATACGTCAAGATATTTGTTTTTATTAACATTACAATGTAAAGTCATGAAACAATGGTACTAGCAATTTTAATTTGACAGGACAAAGGCTAAGGCGAAGTCTCATTTAAGGTTTTTGTGCCTCATTTAAGCTTCCAACTTTTAGTTGTCATTGTTAGCAATATGTGCAGACCACTTTTACTTGTGGCGACCTCTCCGCTATAAAACAATAACTAGACAAGTAACTAATAAAATCCACAGATGGCGCTACCAATTAAGCGACATTACGTCTTCAGGGGCCTTTGCAGGAGTAGGCAGAGTAGGTAGTATCCACACACCCAATTTCCGCCAGAGATATATTTTAGTTGCCAACGTGACAGGTGGCGAGTCCGTCTCTCCGGCACTAAAGCATGATTAAACATACGCTTTCGATTTTTTCTCAAGCGTATGCACAGATTTCATCTTGATATTGTACGGAAAGCTTGTGGTGTGCCTAATCACAGTACCTAAGTTCATAAAAAATCATTGATTCAGTCGGGATTCGAACTTGCGATCTTTGTGTTGCAAGCAGCTCGAACTACTCGGGCACCACGGATCTTATCTGTCTAATCTGTCTCCTTGCCAATATTATTTTATTAATTCTATTACTACTAGCTACTAGCTATTCAGCGGCTTAGTCGTGAAAAATTTATGTAAGTAGAAAAAACTGGCCCTCTATTCGGTCCGTTAGGGACTCGGCGTGATTATATCTATGTATGTATATATATAGCAAACAAACAAACAGAGCTGTTTTCCCATTCATAATAGTAGTAGGTATATATTCGCTGAAATATCAAATTAAGAATAAAATAAATAAGTTTATTTTTAATTTCGACAAAGACAATGGCTGTTTTCGTTGTCGTGTGAAGTTCGCAGTTAATTAAAATGTATATTTTTCCGGCAATTATGCCAGAGTCCAAACGTTTGCTTTTTGCAGATATGTAGGTGGCGAGACTCTGAGGGTCACAGCATGTGGAGAGATACCAGAAATATCTAGTCACCTTCCTCATAGGGTAACATACCCCTTCTTTTCGCCAGAGATATTTATTTGCCAACGCGACAGATGGCGAGTCCATCGCCGTTTCTCAAGCACGACTATACATCTTTGAATTGATTCTCAGACATATGCAGGGTTCCTCTCGATTTATCCACCCTAAAGCTGGTCTAGTGATTAATCACTGTACTTAAGTGCAGACAAACTCATTGGTACAATCGGAATTCAACTTGCAATATTTGCGCTGCAGGCAACTACTGGATCCACTCGGTAACCACAACTATTCTCACGATTTCTTCTCAAACGTCTTCCAGTTTCCCTCGTCGTCAACGATGATACGACTTATTGCTAAAAACTGCTGGGGGTCTAACTTGAAATTTGACATTCCCATATCTGCTTAATTAACTCCACGGCTCTCTTACCTACCTACTTCTCTCACCCATCGGCTATCGTAAAGGCCATATTTAAAGCTAGATGCTAATTTCATAATTATTAGTAACATTTATGAATCGTAACATGTGCGTGTTATTCAATCATGTCGATTTTTAACGCTTTCATTGTGATTGTGGAATGTTCACTCATAAAAGAAGGTTAATTTATCATTCGTGTAATTCACTGACCTGCTGGAGGCAAGCATCTTCGGGAAAGGTTGAGGGAGGAACGAGCGGAGGTGGAAGACGGAGAATATGGTACACAAAGCAGATAATATAGCTGCCAGCTCGTAGAAAGAGGTCAAGACACATCTGGATGGAGAACGCAAGGGTCATATTCTAAAATTTAAGGAGAAGATCATATGTAACTTTTTTTTGGGGACAGAAGAACAATGGGACGTAAGCTAGCTTACGGAGCTCCTAAATGCGGTTACACAACTATCAACAGACCGGACCCTTCTTAGCTAACCACAGTACACTACGGACATATATGAACGCACCATTCTTCCACTCAAACTCAAAGTAACAACGTACCATTTTACATCGCATGACCAAAGACACATCCTAAGGGTGTTTGCTTAAATATTCCTCTACCTTAGGAAATACTAGTTGCTTAACGTTTTGTGCATATGGGAAGTCCAGATGATTCCAGTTAGGATCTTCGATTCGAAACGCTTCTTTAACGTTCGGCAGTTGTGCCAGCAGCCATTGCACGTCGACAGGAGTAACCAGCCCGTCTCCGGCACCGTGCAACACTACAGTAGGCACAGTCACCGCACTAAGGTTATATCGAGGAGGCTCGCAGCTTCCGTAGTGCATCAAGTTACCTTCGGACCCATAGTCATACTTTTGGAAGTGTTCTGAACTGAATCCCTGGTAGTACCTCACGATAGTCTTTACGGAAGTTCCTGCAGGAAAGTGCCCATATAAATTTTTATGTACTTCATCCGCAATAGATCCCGTATGATCAGAGTCAAACTTTGTCTTCAACCACTCACACATATTCCAAGAGAACGATGATGCTTGGCAGAGCAATGATGATAGCTCTTGAGTCGCAGAGCCCAAAGACAGGAGCTCACCAATGTTTAGACTAGTTAATACACTTTCAAGGGCAGCTATGGCGGCGAAAAAAATCCTCGGGCCCGGAGCTTTCACATTATAGGTCCGGGACGCTGGGGCGAGACCGATCAGGACATTAGCTTTATCACAATAGTGCGGCAGCTCGGAACACATCGCGAAATACATGGATCCACCTTGCGAATAGCCAATGTAGTTAAGCTTCTGGCGGCCCGTCTGTCTGAGGACATAGTCTATCATAGCTGGAGTATCAAAGCGTGCCATTTCATCCAAGCTGAATTCCCAGTATTTTAGGTCAGCGTCAGGGTTCAAGCTGACGTGTTCCCTGGAATAGTGGGTACCTCGGGAGTTGCCCAGCCAGAGGTCGTGGCACTGGTCCGCTATCTGATAGGCTAGAGCGGACTGGGGGCCTGACACGAGCCAACACGCAGACGATTGGAGAAATCCATGCATGAAAAGAACCGGAGCCCCCCGCTCCTTGCAATTCCTGCCCCTAACCCTGAAGAGTTTAAGCAAGTAACCATCGTCAGTCACGACAGTGTGTTCTTCAGTGGGGTAGCCGTATTTCGCCGTCAGCTCCGTGAAGTTGAGCCAGGAATCCATGGAGTGTCCCAGATACTGTTTCGTTTCCTTCCGTATCGGCAGGATGGGTCGCCATAACTGCCACACTATCAGGTGGGCAGAAGTAGTCAACAGCACAAAATGTAAGATGTTTGCTTTGCGAATCATTTTAAGGAATGAACAGAGCGCCGTGTACGCTAATCATCATATAATGTATTACACAGTTTTTTGCTGAACGATGTCGTAGGTATGCTAACTTACTTAAATATTCATACCTTGACTGAAAGAACCAAAGACTCCGGTGCTTGTCAGTTGAGTATTTTTATTTATTTATTTACTAGCGGTCCGTCCTGGCTTCGCTTTGCTCCTGACTGCGAAAGTTGAGGTCGCGGGTTCGAATCCCGCTGAGGGCAGATATTTGTGTGATGAATACGAATATTTGTACCTTAGTCTTGGATGTCCTATATATTTAAGTATATATCTATCTATATAAGTAAATATATCGTTGTCTAATACCATAACACAAACTTTGCTTAATTTGGGACTAGGTCAATTTGTGTGGAACTGTCCCAGGTATTTATTTGTCCCAGGTTGGACATATTCTTTTTTTATAAACGAAAATATAGCCTATGTCACTCAAGGTGAATATAGCTTTCCAATGGTGAAAGGATTTTTCAAATCGGTCTAGTACTTTTTGAGCCTATTCGTTACATGCTTACATACAAATCTTTCCTCTTTATAATATTGGTACAGATTGAACACTTGACATACACAATGTACCTAACTAGACGGTTATAAAACAATATTAAATGTTTACCCTGCATATATTTAAGCACCTTGCTAATATGTATGGAACCAGCTAAGTGTATAATGCACTGATTTTCAGTTGTCCTTTGTATCCACTTTTCATAATATATCTTAGAAGCAAACGTGACAGGTGGCGAATTCATCGCTGTCACTCAAGCACGACTATTACATACGCCTTTGAATTTCGTATCAAACATATGCAGCTTTCCTGTCGATGTTTTCCTTCACTATAAACTTCGTTTGATCTAAACACTGTTTTTGATTTCAGAAAAATAACATTGGCACAGTCGGGATTCGAACCTGCAACCTTTGTGTTAGGTAAACCAGCTTATCGCTTGCTGTGGGAATATGTACCACATGGGCATGTCGCTTTCGGTATCCAGTTGCCCCCGGGGGCAGTGGCTTCAACGCGATAGGGTGTTAGTCGCCCCGGGAAATGTTAAAGTAAAGTGTGATGCGTGCGTTCCACAGAAGAACCCAGATTATTTAGTGGAGGAGGAGGGGGGGGGGCATTTAAATAATTTCGTGCATGTCTTTTTTAGGTTATTAAATTAATTTCTGGTTTAAATTAAACATAATTAAATTAATTCAACCATCGTGTATTATACCTAAAGAAATACAAGATGGTTGATAATTTATACAATGACGTATATATTTTTTTATAAAATGACGACAGGGTTATTTATGTAAAATTATGAGCCTTAAGTATTTTTGTGGTATCCTTATACCCGACTACGGAGGCATCGAAAGAGTATTATGATACGTTCGCAAATACCTACACTATAGCGTGTATGTGTACCTATATGCCCGTTTGCCCTGGTTTCCTGTCATATCGAAGGTATGCTGGCATCGAAGCGATGGTAATTACATCACTATTTCCATCCAATATTTTGCGTCTATGGCATTGATTTGGATGTAATTAAACAGAGAGAGAAACGACCGATACAGCTGCATGTCAACACTTTTCCAAAAAATATTTTGTTGAAAAATGCTGGCAACATTGCATTGTACAGAAGTAGTGAGTTCAGTTTTTAATCAGTTTTCTATTACAGTGTTTGAATAGTTGACTAAAATAGAATTTTAGAATGAAATACGCGAAAGAATAACATTTTATAAACCACGTTCAAGGTAAATGTTTATCACTTGCAGGTACCGTTTAAAAACAGCATTGTACGCTCATTGCGTAGCTTGTATAACATTTTTTTTTAAAGTAGACTGCAAGCAGCGCAATGTACGCTAGGCATTTGTATTTATTGCGAGTTCCGTCATATTTATTAAACAGAATATAGGTATGCATTGTCAGACCGGGTGACCCAGTTAAGGGGATCGATGCGGGTTAATGACCCGGTGCGTGTAGGGCTGCCAACCCCCAATACATAATAGAAATCATACATAACTTAAAAATCAGTACAAAAACAGTGTTTAATGATATTACGATAAATTTAAAAAAATATTATTATGATATCCTCACGCCTTCCCGCAAGGGTCCCCGAAAGGGTAGGCAGAGGTGTATAGGTCGTACCCACACACCCACTTTCCGCCAGATATATATTAGGTCCAAGCGTGGCAGATGGCGAGTCCATCGCCTTTTCTCAAGGACGACTACACATACGCCTTTGAATTTCTTCTCAGAATAAATTCAGGTTTTCTTTCGATGTTTTCCTTCACCGAAAATCTGGTGTGGTCAATCACTGAACTTAAGAATATCAGAAGCAATCTTAAAGTTGCCTTAAGTGGCTTAAGTCATTAATAAAACATATAATATTACATTTACCATATTGGATTTTGTCAAATAGACAACCCTACTAGAGTTCCAGTTTACTGAACTCGATAGATCGCAGTTACACGGGATTAAAGGATACAAATGAAATTTGGGAGGCTGGCTGCAGTACATTAGGCATTTCTATAACTAATGGGACGTAATAAACGGAAAAAGAGGAAATTCGTAATGTGATTTCCTCCTTGAAAGTTTCAAGGCTTGTTTCAATATTGCAACAGAATGGGATAATATTTCAACTTTAACTATAAAGAAAAACATAGACATACTCATTCACCCTGTTGTACTCGGGAACATTTCCAAAAGCTTTTAAAGAATTGTTTTACAGCGGTTACTCTAGCCTTTATAAGTGCCCATCTAGGCCTGTGTGAAATAAAAATATTTTGATTTGATTTGTAGGTGCAGGCAAAACCAGAGATATCACTCGCGAGATGCCGACGTGGGCTAAGGTGGGAGAAGATGCTGTGCTAGCAGTGAGCAGCTTAAGAAACTGATTCCGCAGGTGTATACACGACCCTGTAGTGGAGCCCTTTAGCTGAAATTTACGATCTCAGGCAGACCAATCTAGTATTGAACGGGAGATTTCATTGTGCTCTTCCTAGGTATTTGTGTGATGTATGATCAAAAACATAATTCACTCCACACCTTCTCCCCACTCCAGGTCTCTGCGAAGGGGGGGTGGGGGGGGGGCGGAGGTGGAATAGCAAGTGCAGGTGGTAAGGGAGCCACGAAGACGCGCCCTAGAGGGTATTGTAAGTGTGCAACCTTCCACTAATGTTTGAGTATTATCGGTACACACTTATTACTTATGAGTGCACGCGTACTCTATAATTAATAGAGTTGGGTCATACTCCCCGCATCCTGCGACCCCCACGACTAGATATTGGTGGGGCGCGTCTTCGTGGCTGGCTCTATCTATACGGTACCTATCACGCCAGGAGTTTATGGAGCTTAGATTACAGGGGGCTATAAAGTAACATAGTTTGCACTCGCGTAGTTTGGGCCTTAGCAACCGTATCTAATCTACAAGACCATTATGTCTAACTTTGAAGGTTTTAGCGCTGCAAGTACTAAGCCTCACCATCAAAGTATTCAAAGAGTTTTTACCAGAGTTCATTGATTTTCGGTTAAATAGCTAGAGGTTTACACAAATAAAGTTTGTTTTATTTGTGTTTAAAAAAAGTTAAACACAAATAAAACAAATAAATATTTACGGTAAAGGTTAAGTTCGGCTTTTGTGTAATCGACAATAACCTGACAATTGGTCATATTCATCAGGACATATTTTTTCTTCATGCCTTCCCGCAAGGGTCTCCGAAGGGGTAGGTAGAGGTGTGTAGGCACACCCACTTTCACCAGAGATATATTTTAGGTGCCAACGTAACAGATGGCGATTAAAGCACGACTATACGCCTTTTAATTTCTTCTCAAACGTTTCCTCTCGATGCTTTCCTTCGCCGTAAAGCTCGTGATCTGACTAATCACTGTACTTAAGTTGGGAAAACATCATTAGTATTACGGTATTCGAACTTGCAACTTTTGTGTTGCAGGCAAATACTTGAACCACTCGGTCACCACGACTGTAAAGAGATTACAGTGCCCGAATTGATTCAAAACCATTGTGATTTTATTAAAACCTTAAGAGCTATGAATTGATCGCATCAAATGTAAGAACTAACCTTGTAATAAATTGTGACTTTACTTAAATAAATGTTTGGTTGCTTTAAAAATGGATTTTCAGTTATATTTTCCGTCATAATGGAGGCCCTCAACCCAACCAACTGCGGGCTACAAGTAGGGTTGTGTAAAGTCGCGAATCAATATACGAGAATCGGATATAAAAGCTACAAGCTCAGCAAACATAGCTTTACCTCTCCCGAAGTGGGGAAATTTTCATAGCTAACCGATTTACGGAGCGATGGGTAAATATTGGCATGTCCAATCACTCGGCTTGGTGCGCGTGTTTGCTCGCTGTGAATCACAACACTTCCTGTGTACGTCGATGGCACACACACACACAAGTTTCTTGTCACTAGGTTTATCCTACAAATAGTATACATATGAAAGTTTGTGTTGATGTTTGTCCCTCTTGCAAGTAAACGTAAATTTATGATGTATCCTACTAATATTATAAATGTGCTTGATCCTCTTTCACGTAAACACTCCTGAGCGGAATTAGATGAATTGGATATATATTATCAGCTGATTTTTTAGCTGAAAAATAGCTGAACACATAGGATATGTTCTATAAGCAATTCAAAGGCGTATGTATAGTCGTGCTTGAGTAACGGCGATGGAATCGCAATCTGTCACGTTGGCACCTAAAATATATTTCTGGCGGAAAGTGGGTGTGTGAGTACAACCTATACACCACTGCCTACCCCTTCGGGGACCCTGGTGGGAAGGCGTGAGAATATTAATGTATATATATATATTTTTTCTAGAACAGAAAATATATTTAAATATATACATATCGTCACGCCGAGTCCCTAACGGGGTAGGCAGAGAGTATACAGCGCCAGTTCTCTCTAGACTTACATACTTCGTCCACATTCATCAGTCTCTTCATACCTGCTCATCGGTTTCAAATATATTAGAAATAAAATTTTACGCGTGTAATCGTGGACACAGCTAATTTTATATAGCTAGTTATAAATATATATATATATATATATATCTTCACGGCTTCTCACAAGGGTCGCCGAAGGGGTAGGCAGAAGTGATTACAGTTTACTAGCTACCGCGGTGCTTTTTGATATAAATATACAAGACTATATTGAATTCCCGAAGCGAACAGCGACAGTATAAACCATAAAACTACGTAAAACCAATCGGCTGGAAGAGCGTTGGCAACCTGCTACAGGTATTACTTACTTACGAGGATTGTCATTATATATACACTAAATGATTGCTTTGTAACATTTGTTAATGAAAATAAATCATTTTCATTTATTTTTATTTATTTATAAAAATATATGTCTGAATTATAGTGCGCCATTTTGTAGAAAACACGGCCATTTTATGAGATTCGCGTTAGCAAGTCACGGCCTGATAACGGTCGTCCGTTAAATAACACACCTGTTATTAAGCTATAGTAGCGGTGCGGACCTTTGCCCGCCATATTGGGGGAAATGGGTCAGGCTCCCCTCACAGATGGTAATTATAATGCGCAGAGGTGACGCGTCCCTGCAGCGAAGAGTTATGGCATAATTACCCTTTCGTGAACTTTTGTCGCCATTTTGTTTGAAAAGATTATTTACGACGTACCGTAGAGAAAAGAAAAATCATCATCATTAGAGCAAAGGAGGAAGACAGGAGTACACGACTCAGATCAAACACGTGTTTGTCATGGCATAAAGGGAAGTCGAGGCAAAAATTATTCTCGCCACTTTTTCCATAAGGTTTTTGTTACGGACATACCAAAATGTTAACTATATTTACAACTAGCCTTATTTCTCAGCCAATGTTTAGCAGCTGGGGACAGAGGTGTTTGTGTGGGAAAAGAAAATTGCACAGTCATTGGCACAGTCGGGATTCGAAATTGCAATCTTTGTGTTGCAGGCAACTACCAAACCAACACAAGTATCGAACCACTTGGTCACTACGGCATCTCGATTTATTGTAATTATTGTAAATTGTTGTTATTGCAAATAAAGCCAAGGGACGATGCTTACCTACATTTAAAACTGAAAAAGAGATGAAATACGCAAATATCTTTTCTGTGTACTTACCGCTGCCTTTAGCGAAGTTATCGCTGACATTTAGATACTGATGTCGCCATTTCTCCAGTAATGTGTATTGGAGGGAGTTGTTAGGCAACTTATTATATTTGGCTTACAAAAGTTTATTCGTATACGTATCGCGGGCTTCGGAAAGAACTTTCACTGATCCCTGAAGTATACCTATTGTATATCCCACAGATAGTAATTGATACGTGTCTACGCTTTGTTTTCTCAACACTGCCTACTAACATTATAAATATGAAAGTTTGTGTGTACCTTCTCCTTCACGTTTCACGTTCCTCTTTCACGAATTAAATATTGAATGGAATTGGATGAAATTTAGGACAGAGATAATCTAATTTCTCTGCCTACCCCGAGACTCGGATGATATGTATGTATTCAAACGAAGTTCGAAGAGATTTGGCCGCGACGGATCCCAAAGTTTCGCCGCTCTTCACGCGGTTACAGTGTTTTCCGAGAATTAATTCTTATTTGAATTTTACCGAAGAAAATTCCCGGGACTTTTTACAAGTTTTAATTAACAGCATATTAAGTTAATAACAAATGATAAAGTTAATAAATGAGCTGCATTTTCGTGAATTACTTGCGTATTTTCAGAAAATATATAGCTGTCTCATGCGGTTACACTCGCGTTTTCGTTTATTATTTAATTTCCGCTTCCTTGGGTACTAGAGGTAGGGTACTAGGGTAGCATCATCATGATACTCAGCCGTCTTCAACTTTACTTATACAAAAGGGACTGAGTAATGTCTCTTTCTAACGTATACTAGACTAGCGGCCCGTCCCGGCTTCGCATGGGGGACATTTATTTTTTAAACCTTTTGGCATAAAATAGATTTTCTTCTTGCAATTAAAATAGCCTATATTAATCAGTGATAATTTAGCATTCAAATGGTGAAAGAATTTTTAAAATCGGTCTTGTACTTTTTGAGCCAATTCCTTTAAAAAAAATCCTATTTATAATATTAGTATAGATATGGCGGAATGAGTAGCGCAGAGCTTGCATCAGCACCCGTGCTATAATTAATGTATAAGGGGCGCAGGAAGTAGAAAATCTACTTATTGTGAAATGCACGGCGAGGCCAGGTGTATAGAGATACACCTCGATACGTACAGCAACTGGCGTGAACGAGGGTGAGATTGTTGAGATGAATAAAGGCACATTACATGGGTCTGGACATATAGAGAGGATGAGTGAAGAAGGATTGACTAAACATATACAAAATGTATATGCAAGAAGAGGCAGAGGAAGAACATGTTCCAACTACCTAGATAAAATCGATCGGACACTCAAGGACGGGAACGTAAAGAGTACTCGAAACCGGCGAGCAAGTATGAAGAGAATGAGGTGATTAAAGTCTGTAAGGCTTGATGGAACTGGCTTTCTCCCTAACCTATACGGAACGGAGCTCAGCATGCATATATGTATATGCTGAGTATCAACTGGCGATCTATACTCTCTGCCTACTCCGTTAGAAACTCGGCGTGATGATGAGTATCAATGAACTTTAGTAAGCCATGAGAGCATATTTAAGCTCCCAATTTATGAGAAGCTATAAGTAACTGCCTAAGTTTTTTAGTTATGGATAAATGCAGTCTTGTCTGTTAATATTTCTCCGAGTCTTGTATTGCTCCACAGAGAGTGAATTACGAGCGAACAAACGGATAAATTTACGATATACTTTCTCCAGTGAAGTGAATTACAGTAATGAAAGTACTGTACTGACTGTATTTCACAGCGAGCTTAATATTAAAACATAGCTTAACGTAAAAGCTATACCGTCAAAGCTTTACATGTTTATTATAATGATTATTTTTAGATCTACACAAATATTAAGAGATACAATTGTAAATGTGTGAGTTTGTTTGTAAGAGAGAAAGTTGTGAGATTGATCTGTTTATTAAGGAAAGCTTGGGCACGCAGCTACCGAAGCACACTTAATACCAAAGGCTTATAGTATGACAGCGATATATAATAGGGAAATACATATATACATAGTATGTACCTACCCCTACGGGAAATAGGCGTGGTTATATGTATGTATTACATACATATAATCACGCCTCTTTCCCGTAGGGGTAGGCAGATAGATACCACTTCTTTCCACTTGCATATTTCTTTCGCTTCGTCCACTTTCATTCCACAATAGGGAAATATAAACATCATTAATAATTTCTATAGTTTATATATTTAATGCAATAATAGTTACTCTGCTATTCCCGGATTAGACAATTCCAATAAATCAGAGATCATCAGAATCGATACACCCGTTCTAGAATTATAAATGGTAGAAATAATAAACAAATATAAACAATCGCCGTTCGTTAGTCTCGCGAAAACTCGAGATTGGCACGAACTATTTTGATGGTCATTTTTGTGTGTATTTGCATGGATACGGGATGGTAGAGATGTACAATGGGGCCCGATAGCTAGCGCTGCGATCTGTTCGTTTTTTATTTTGTCACCCAAGCCAAGCTGAGCGGGAACAGCTCATTTAAATATAAATGTACATACATATCACCATGCCCTCACGGGGTAGGCAGAGAGAATATAAATATGCTGTATATTTATTACGTTTAAGGTGTGTACCAAAATATATCACCAGAGAAATGTGGGTCTTATTCCACCTCTGCCCTCCCCCTGTGAAGACTTTTGAGGTAAAGAGCGTGAAGATATTAATTCATGTTAATGCCATCACCTAAAACGTGAAAGCAATAAAAAGTTCCTAAGGGGCGCGCCTTTTGACAACATTATGACGTGAAAAGTCCCGCCGAGAAAGTGAAAGGTAGACCGACTACAAAGGTTGTACGAAACAATAAATTTCCGGCTACGCTACCATTGACGAGCCGCCCTCGTAGCTGGCGCAATTAGGGTGGATTTATTTTGCAATTTACCTGCTACGCCGTAGTGTCGTAGCGCTACGCCGTAGGCAGTTACACGCCAGTAAAGCTCCTGTTAATTTTAGACGAAGAGTGAACAGTCATTATTATTAGCCGGTAGTTATCAAACGTAAGTTAGTCACTTTAAGTGTTGTGAATTGTCTACAGATATTATCATAATATTAAGGATGGGTGATACGATACACAGCTCTGCATATCCCTTGGGGAACTCTTGCGGGATGGTAATCTCGTTCTATAAAAGATAAAGAAGTGAATAATGCCTGCCTTATACCCTTTTTTTTAGCATACGGCCCACCCAATGGAAAACGGTTACCGTAGCCTATTTACGCTTACAATACCGAAGTATCACAGGAACACAGCACAAAAATAGTGTTATTTGGCTACGGACTTCTATAAGGTGGAGGTATTTCCCTAGTCGGGCAGCTCCAAATTCGAACGGGAAACCCGTTATGCCCTACCTCTCTTCCACTACACTACCACTACTACATATCTATCATATCATACACTACCACTACTACTATCAAAGGTACACAAGACAAAAATTGCCCGCAATAGAATATTCTCAAGATCTCTTTATTGGTTTAAACCAATGTAGCTAAATGTCATTTATTCAACCCTTAAAGGGAGCCGATAACTCTTATCTCGGGAGAAATGCAATAAAAAGTATCGTAACACGGCGACGTAACGGCTCCGGCGGCGGTCCGGGGCCGGCGCTAACACGATTACTTAGATCCGGACTCACTGAAAGCTGTACCTTTGCCTTTCCGATTCTCAAGGCTGCGGGGATAATAGGGGCTTTTGAAGAGGAAAAAATATTAAAACTACTTTTGAATAGGAATATTTCTTGTGTGTGCAAGACGAGGCAGAGGAAGACCACGCTCCAATTGCCTGGATCGAATCGTTCGGACGCTCAAGGATGGGATCGTCGGGAGTACTCGAATCCAGAGATGTATGAGGAGATCGATGTATGACGGCCGTCTGGTCTAGTGGTTAGAGCTCCTGACTGCGAAACTTGAGGTCGCGGGTTCGAATCCCGCTGAGGGCAGATATTTGTGTGATGAACACTAGTATTTGTACCTTAGTCTTGGATGTCCTATGTATTTAAGTATATATCTATTTATATAAGTAAATATATTGTTGTCTAGTACCATAACACAAACTTTGCTTAATTTGGGACTAGGTCAATTTGTGTGGAATTGTCCCAGGTTTTTATTATTATTATTATTAATGTGGATGTGGCGGATGATCTCCGTAAGTCTAGATTGGACTGGTGTACTGCGTTCTCAGCCTGCCTCGTAACAAAGCGTGATGATATAAGATAATATATATTTCTTGACGGAGCTTACTAACCATGGTAGTTGCATGAAGAGATTGCTGTTTTGTTCCGTAGCTTTTAAAATGTGCTATTATTACGGCCGTCATTGGTAGATCGCATAATGAGAAGCGCCGTCAGCTAAAGCGCCTTTTCAGTTTCTCTTAGCTAATGATTTTAGTATGCCATAATTTGCTTGTAGTTTGACTAATTAGTAACGAGCCAACACTACGTTACAGTGGTTGTATGGTTTCATTGATAAAACTACATTCCAGTATACTGTAGGTATACAGTGGCAATATTGCTCCCTGGGTTCAGGAACCGGCTGTCAGATTTTACACAATGCAAACTATAGTTATTACGCACGCACATATCGTGCAAAGCTTTCATAAAGTTAATTTAAAATATGAGTATATTATTTTAAATTGGTGCTCACTTTATAATAGGACAGAAAATTCTAAGAATACCTGAAGACTATGAAGTTGTTGTCCTAACATGCGCTGCCTTCGAAATATGTGCGGTTAGGATAGATCGAATCCGCGATAAAGAGATTCGCAAATCAACTGCTGTGAATGAGGGCTAGATTGTAAAGATGAAGAAAGGCATGTTACGTTGGTTTGGACACAGAATGGATGAGTGAAGAAAGATTGACGAAACAGATATACAAAGCAAAAGTGTGTGCAAGAAGAGGCAGAGGAAGGCCACGTTCCAACTACCTTAATCAAAACGATGAAACGATCAAGTATGAGATTGTCAAGAGTACACGAAGTCATGTAAGGAGACACTAATGAATGTAATGGGTCTGCAAGTCTAGAGATAACTGCCGAATTGTCTATGCCATTATTTATTATCATTTAATATCATCGAGACACGTAAACTCTTGCTATTCAAAATAATTTTAACAATTCAGAATTTCAAATACAATTTGTGGAATAAAATATTTCAGTCGAGTCATTAGAACACGAGTGAGATGGAGTAGATACGGCATGACCCAATCATGGGCGGGGACCGGCTGTAGTGCCCCAATCGGAGGCTATGAGCCTTGATTTCCATTTGAAGTTTGAGATAAAGCGAGTAGAACGCTACTTCTGGGTAGTACGGTACGGTATCCAGAGAGCCTATTGAAGTAGTACTCATCCTCGTGAATCCTTCTAAGGTCCGCATACTTATAATAATAATAATAATAATAATTTATTTTACTCACTCATTTAAATTGTGGGTGTAGGTAATTTAAAGACCCTTTATAAGCATACTAACGGCCCGTCCCGGCTTCGCACGGGTGAACATTAATTTTTTAAACATATTTTTCTTTTCTTGGAATTAAAATAGCCTATATTAATCAGTGATAATGTAGCATTCAAATTGTGAAAGTATTTTCAAAATCGGTCCAGTAATTTTTGACCAATTCCTTACAAACATACTTACATACAAATCTTTCCTCTTTATAATATTAGTATAGATAGTTATAATTGCTGGCGGCAATTACACCTCTGTGTGGACATCACAAAACTATGCTTATCAAACGTTTGATAAGCGCTTTGAGCTTTGAGTCACTCAGCGATTATGTGCTTGGATTATAGCTAAGCGTGCAGCGTATATTGCCACTTGAGTGAAATTGATGCCCTTTGTTCTGCTTCAAAGAGATTGCTACTCTCATGCGCTCGTAATAAACATGCATTCTAGTTGTCAAAGCAAGTCTTTATTATAATTGTAATACGTCTTTTCATAAAGGATTTCAGCCAGCTATGCCCGCCAATACGACTCAGAGGAAACATACATACATACATACATACATATCATAACGCCGAGTCCCTAACGGGATAGGCAGAGAGTATAGAGCCCCAGTTCTCTCTAGACTAACATACCTCTTTCGCTTCGTCCACATTCATCAGTCTCTTCATACATGCTCGTCGGTTTCGAGTACTCTTAACGTTGCGACTTACTCTTGAGCGTCCTTGAGATTTGAACCAGGTAGTTGGAACGTGGCCTTCCTCTATACTTAAATACATAGTGTTCATCACACAAATATCTGACCTCAGCGGGATTCGAACCCGCGACCTCAAGTTTCGCAGCCAGGAGCTCTAACCACTAGACCAGACAGGTCAATAAGTAGTGGGTAATACACACACACCCACTTTCCCACTTTTGTAGTCTACTCACTAGTTTTGTAGTATAAAGTATATGTACATACTAAGTGTTACTGCAGAACCGACATCTTCAGGTTGACCCCTCGACTGGTATTCACGGAGCGTGCACACATCTTGGAAGCCTTTTGGGGTCGCCCAATGTGTAAGCGGGTGACCCCACTTTAAGGAAAACTTGAGAGGCGACGCTAAACGTCGATCTAATACCCAGAGTCGAACAGTCGTATCCGTAATGCTATGACGAATTTATTGGAGTGAATTTTATTGTAACTCTACATACCATAGCGGACAGCGAGCCTCAAAGGTTTACACTTAATAAAGTAAATAATAAAGCCGTGGTGGCCGATTGGTTCGAGCAATTGCCTGCGACACAAAGATCGCAAGTTTAAATCCCGACTGTACCAATGAGTTTTTCTGAACTTAAGCACAGTGATTAGTCACCACGAGCTTTACGTGAGGGAAAACATCGAGAGGAAACCTACATACGTTTGAGAAGTAATTCAAAGGCGTATGTATGGTCGTGCTTGATTAACGGCGACGGACTCGCCATCTGTCACGTTGGCACCTAAAATATATCTCTGGCGGAAAGTGGGTGTGTGGGTATATATACAGCTCACACTAAGGCGTGTGTATATATATATAAAAACAATATTTCGTAATTTTGTTTTGGGACAAAAATAAACGTAGCGATGACATTCGCAACGCCAACCTCCAGAGAACAGTGTAAGTTAATCTTACAGGATAATAATTATTACAAAATATTTTATACCGTGTAGCCATCCTACTAGGGTTCCCGAAGGCGTCCATCCTCTGTGAATGTGCGGTAACCCGCGAAAATGTACCATTGGCAGGTTATTTTTATACGTCCGTTTGGTCTAGTAAGAGCTCGCGGGTTCGATGCCCGCTGAATTAATATATTTAGCATAATGCTTTAGGTGAATTAATTTTGAACATCATATGATTGTTCTTGAAGATCGCAAGTTCGAATCCCGACAGTACCAATGAGTTTTTCTGAACTTAAGTACAGTGATTAGTCACAACACGAGCTTTACGGTGAAGGAAAACATCGAGAGGAAACCTGCATACGTCTGAGAAGAAATTCAAAGAAGTATGTATAGTGGTGCTTGAGTAACGGCGATGGACTCGCCATCTTTCACATTGGCACCTAATATACCTCGGCGGAAAGTGGGTGTGTGGGTATTACCCATACAGCCCTGCCTACCCCTTCGGGGACCCTTGTGGGAAGGCGTGCAGATAAAAAAAAATGATTGTTCTTTATGATACAAATGTAGATGTGTAATATTAACAAAGTTTGTGAGCCAGTGTCCCTGCCATACACGTCACTCGCGAGCATCCGACGCGTGTATTTGATTACGTCGCCCCAATAACCAGAGTTCCGGGAACAGATGCACCTCTAAGTCTCTCCAGAGACGGGAAATAAAACCTAATACATTTAAGCTTTTCCGCTGACTTTCTATATCGATTTTGGAGTGCACGGTTGGCGCAAACCGAGGAACCAACGTTTTATACACGGACATATGTATAATTTAATGGTTTTGGGTCAATCCCATAAAAACATAACACTACAAAAGTCGCATTTGGTATACGGATACGGACTAGTGAAAGATATAGACGGCCGTCTGGTCTAGTTGTTAGAGCTCCTGACTGCCGAACATGACTTCGCGTTCGATTCCCGCTGAGGGCAGATATTTGTGTGATTAACACGAGTATTTGTACCTTAGTCTATGTATTAATGTATGTATATATCTATATAAATAAATATATATAAATACATCGTTGTATAGTAACCAACACAAGCTTTGCTTAAGTTGGGGCCATGTGAATTGTCCCAAGTTATTTTAAGGTATTATTATTATTATATACACACTTGTTTTAAGAGCCGTCGTGGCCAAGTAGTACGAGTTGCCTGCCTCACAAACTTTCAAATTCCCATTATTATGCCATCATCTGAACATCTGAGATCTGCGACCCCGCAGTTCTAGAATCGCAACGAAAGGGTGTTCTCAGTTACAAAAGGAAGCAGTTACAACCACAATTAATTGGTTTCCTGTTAACAAAGTAAGACCTTTACATCTCTCATCACAATAGTTCAACAACCTGATTGCCCGCGGAGCCTATTTCCGGCGGCGCGCCGGCGGCTACGTCACGTAATGAGTTGACGTCATTTCCTGGCCGGTCGGACGTCCTCCGCCACTTCCGATTCAGTTGTTATCTCTTAGCTCTTATTGGAGTCCGTGTGCCGTAATGAGGCGCTGAGGGTATTGCATTTTTTCATTTGAGGAGGCAGGAAGCTCATTTGTAGCGCCTTTTGTTATAATAGAAGTATTTTGAACCAATTTGGTTAACAATAATTTGATTACACTCTCCTTTAATGTTTTTTATACCACTAAGACGGAAAGCAAGCATGCTGTCCGCTTGATGGTAAGCGGGAACCCCAGTAGTATCAATCGCGCGTTGCCGAAACGGCAGGATGTAAGTAGACTTTCCGTTAAAATAGGTACCAAATTACATTTCAATTGAAAATCTCTGAATATTTATGAATTTTTATAATAATAATAATATTAATATTCTTTATTGTACACACACACATACAAACAAATAGGATGACAAAAAGACAGAGAATAACATGTAATAGGCACAATAGGCGGCCTTATCGCAAAAGCGATCTCTTCCAGGGAACCAAGTGAAGAGAGAAAAGAAATAGAGAAAAAAAGGTAGGTGTGATAGTTGAGCGGATGAAATATACATATTTACTATAATATACATATACTAAGCAATCTAAATAAATAAATACGAAACATATACCTATTTTATACACACACAATAACATATACATAAATTTACTTACATATGTATAAGTTATAAAGAAAAATAGTATTCGAATAAAAGTTTCTTGAAGGAGTTCAATGATTCTGCCAGTCTGATGTTCTGGGGCAGCGAGTTCCATAGACGGACAGCTTGCACAGTGAAGGACTTGGAATAGGAAGAAGAGGTAAAGGTAGGAGTTTTAAGGATAAGTTCCCTGGTTTTACGGAGTAGGTGCAGGTTGGAAAAAAGAAATTCAAAGCGTTCCCTTATATGGGGGCTCTAGGATCAAACAAAGTTTTGTAAAGAAGTGATAGGATATGTGTATTCCGGCGAAGTCGGATGGGTAGCCACTTGAGCTTACGGCGAAATTCAGTAATGTGGTCATATTTGCGTAACCCAAATACGAACCGTATGCAAAAATTTTGAAGGCGCTCAAGTTTATTAAGTTGCTCCTCAGTAAGGTCAAGATAGCTGACGTCAGCATAGTCAAGGATAGGAAGGAGTAATGCTTGGGATAGCGCAATTTTAGCGTCTATAGGCAAGAAATTACGCAGGCGTCTAATGGACCCCGCGGCAGCAAACATCTTCCGACTAACCTCTGCAAACTGAGGTGCCCAAGATAGAGTTTTGTCAAGAAGAATACCAAGATCCTTGACGACATCGCTAAAGGGTATTGTAACACTGTCAAAAAAGATAGGCGGCGTCCGTTCCCACTCCACCTGGGCCATCAGTCTACTTGAACCAATAATTATGGACTGAGATTTTGCAGGATTTACTAGGAGCCCATAATTCCTGCTCCAGTCAGATATTAAATCCAGATCCATATTGGTAGCTCTGATAGCACAGGGGAGAGAAGAAAGAGACGCTTGTGTGTAAATCTGGAGATCGTCTGCATATAGGTGGTAAGATGAAGTGATATTGAGAGTGATAGATTTAATAAATATTGAGAAAAGAAGTGGAGATAAGACGCCACCTTGTGGGACGCCTGCAGACGTAAAACACCACGACGATAATCTATCATCTAGGCGTATACGCTGCCTGCGTCCGAACAAGTAACTTCGAAACCAGTCAATTACCGTTGGAGATACGTTAAGGGAATCTAGTATGGCAAGCAGTATGTCGAAATCGACGGTGTTGAATGCGTTGCTGAAATCGAGCAGCGTCAGGATTGTCAGCTGTGATTTTTCCATGCCAGCACGTATGTCATCAGTGACTTTAACCAAGGCCGTAGTGGTACTATGCCCTGGCTGGAAGCCATATAATGTTAAAATAGTTAGCAATATTACTTTGACCGTAAAGGAATAGATTTTTTTCATTTATGTACATAAGCTTAGAATGCCCTGCACTCTGAATTAAGAAAAAAATTATCAAGGACGTTTCTTACATTTACATATTTGTAGGTACTGTTATCTGTTCGTGTATGTTTTAATAACATATTAGTATCCGATCTTCTATGGCAGCAAATGTGAATTGGTCCTTCGAGCACAAAAGCTAAAATCTTCGAAATGAACCAAGGGATTGATCTTTTTGGTTCACCAAGCAAGACACATTACAATTTAAGCATTAGGCTCTAAAACTTACCTTAGGCGTGGAGGCATTGTGGTGTCTGGCGGCTGCAGAGTGCGCGCGCCGCGTCGCCTTGTAGTGAAGCCTCCGGAGCGCGCCTCCGAGGCGCTCGGGGGAGCCCTCGCCTCGCGCCACTGTCATGTTGCCCGCACCTGGGGAAGGCACTGACGTCACTGCCACTGGACTGGTAGCCAGGTCCACAACGGTAGGCACGACACGAGCGATACAAGCGAGACATTACAATTATAGAGTCCATACCTCAACAGTCAAGGCATTAAGCACTGATTTATTAAGTTCATAGATTTTTTTAAAATAGATCCCCTAAATCAACGCCGAAAGTTACATGATATGATATTTCTGTTTAAGGTAGTTAATGGCCACATTGATTGTAGTGACATATTGGAACAAGTAAGCTTAAAAGTCCCCAACCGCAAACCCAGATATCCAATTACCAACACGTTTGCTCTTCCGTTCTCGCGTACAAACACTGGCTCACATTCACCATTACCACGCCTGTGTTCTCAGTATAACACCATAAGTGAACATATAGCCGATGTTGACATCTTTCATGACACTTTAAAACAATTTAAATCGAATGTACTGAAATCTTTTCACCCTTAAACATCTAATTTAAACCTCATATGGAATTGATACATACGAAGTAAAAACAAGATATATTTAACTAATTAAGAGTTGTGTATACCTATAATTGGTTCATATATTAGACCTATTTATGTGTACAACAATAATAATAATAATACAATGTTTATTATTCGTTTTTGTAATATATGTACTGTTGGTGTACCTTAATAAATAAATAAATAAATAAATAAATAAATAAATAATAATATTACTAAGAACGTCTAAGCAGATGCAGATTAAGTTTTCCAACAGAATATAAAATGTTCGTTGTCAAGTGCTATGTCGAGCACATAACACAGTCGGAGACGTACTGTTGCTTTTGGTAAAAAAATCATTTATTTCTTTATTTCGAGTCCTCTAACAGTGCCTTTGACCACTTGAACTGATGTAATTTAAAAATATATCCTCACGCCTTCCCACAAGGGTCCCCGAAGGGGTAGGCAGAGGTGTATAGGTAATACCCACACACCCACTTTCCGCCAGAGGTATATTAGGTGCCAACGTGACAGATGGCGAGTCCATCGCCGTTACTCAAGCACGACTATACATACGCCTTTGAATTTCTTCTCAGACGTATGCAGGTTTCCTCTCGATGTTTTCCTTCACCGTAAAGCTCGTGGTGTGACTAATCACTGTACTTAAGTTCAGAAAAACTCATTGGTACAGTCGGGATTCGAACTTGCGACCTTTGCGTCGCAGGCAACTGCTCGAACCACTCGGCCACCACGGCTCAATGATGTAATTTAATGCAAGTATAATTGACTATAGTCTGATTTATTAACCGACTTCTAAAAATGTATACCTTCTTTGTTAATTCCGTGTACATAGGTATAATTAGAATATCGAGGGGGAAACATGTTTACCTCTGAGAAGAAATTCAGTCTTATGGTATAGTTGTGCAAGTTGAGAAACAAAAAGCAACACAAAGATTGCAAGATCGAATCCTGATTGTACCAATGAGTTTTTCTGAACTTAAGTTCAGTGATTTGTCAGCAGAAAGTGGGTGTGTAGTCTTTAGTAATCCTAGATTTTAATACATATATCCAGCAAGCAGGCGGCGGTAGTTCTGTGCATCAAACTGCGGCTACCTCCATTACCACCGCGCTAAGTGCAAATGCACCGCTGCGGCCAGCCGTCGTGACGTCACCCGCTCGGCCCGCTACGCTGCCACCGTCGTCGAGACAATCAGCTGTGAGACAATCAGCTATTTGCAATAATAATGTTACAACCGGAGGTCCAAGACCGGGCGGACAAAACTTGCCGGATTCGGAACTCGCGCCGGTTTGTGTAGATGTTGATGAAGGATGGCAAAAAGTATCACACCGCAAAAAGCCATTGAAGTACCGTTATCTGGGATCTACCGGTATTTCTAGAGATAACGAAGGTAGGTTCAAAGCTGCTGTGAAAAAAGTTCCTATGTTTATTACTAAGGTGCACAAAGACACATCCGATGCAGACATTATAGATTATGTATATAATAAAACGCAAGAGAAAATTATCCTGGAAAGTATATTGTTTAAACATGATAGGGATTATAAAGCATATAAGTTTTTCGTCTCGAACAACAAACTATCACTGTTTCTTGACGACAAGCTGTGGCCTGAGGGAATTATATTCAGGCGGTTTATTAATTTTAAAGCACGAAGCTTTACTTTGAATGGAGCAAATAATGGCCCTGTAAACGACCGATAATACCAACTGTAATGGATATGCAACAGACACATAATTTTGTCAGCTTCAACTGTAAGAGTGTAAAGCGTTCGGTTGAGAGTGTCAGGCAATTATGTCGTGAGTCAGACTTAATTGCCTTACAGGAGACTTGGTTGTTGCCCGAGGATTTACCGTTCCTTAGCAACATCGATGTCGAGTTCGCGTGCACTGGGACTTCGGCGGTGGACACGGCGGCCGGTATGCTTCGAGGGCGTCCATACGGCGGGGTCGCACTGCTGTGGCGCAAAAGTGTTTTTAGCAACGTCTCGGTTGTGCAATGTGATAACCCGCGAGTGTGTGCGATAAGAGTTACTGTTGATTTAAAATCGTTCCTTGTGTTTAGTGTGTACATGCCCACGGATAATAATGCAAGCCTTTCGGAATTTACTGATTGTCTTAGTCTGATAAGCGCTATAATAAGTATTAATAATATTGAATCTGCTTATGTACTCGGGGACTTTAACGCGCATCCTAATGAACAATTTTATAATGAGTTATTAGCTTATTGCGTGGAATCAGGATTTTATTGTGCTGACATCGAACTATTAGGCTCAAATTCTAACCATTATACATTTATAAGTGAAGCGAATAGTTCGAAACGTTGGCTTGACCATTGCGTAGTCACTAAATCAGCAATGGATACTATTGTAAATACATATATTAAATATGACGTTCTGTGGTCCGATCATTTTCCTCTAGTGGTTCAATGTAAATTAGATAACATTCAGTCAAAATTGTACGAAACAAATGACATTCGACTTTGTAATAAAATAAGATGGGGGGAGAAAAACTATCAACAAATAGATCTGTATACAAGATGGTGTAATAATAATATGAAAACATTTGACTGTCCAAGTGAATTAAAGGCATGTTGTTATTATGTTTGCAATAATATGGACCACAGAAAGATTATTGACGAAATGTATAATTATATAATTGGCGTACTATGTCAGTCGGCAAGTCAGAGCTACGATCTAAAAATTCACAAACCTAAGAAACCAGTCCCAGGGTGGAATAGATACGTGAGTGATGCACACAGAGAGGCTAGGAAAAAGTTTCAGCTGTGGGTGTGTTATGGTAAGCCGACGCAGGGTCTTGTTTGGAGTGAGATGCATGAGAGCCGAAAAATGTTTAAGGCACGATTGCGTTGGTGTCAAAATAATATTGACCAAATTAACATGGACAGGTTGGCGTCGCTTCACTCCAAGCATAACTTTAGCGGCTTTTGGAAATCCACCAATAAACTTAGCAGTAAACCAGGGCTACCTGTGAGTGTTGATGGAAGAAGTGATAAGCTAGGCATAGCCGAGTTGTTTAGAGATCACTTTACGGTAACATCACCCTTGGGATCATCACGAGCGGCAGGCAGTGAGGGTTGTAGTGACCGAGAGGTTTCTACCCAATTCACATCTGAAGAAGTCATGGAAATTATAAAATCCATGACTAGGGGTAAGTCACCCGGTCACGATAACTTGAGCATTGAGCACCTTAAATATGCGGGCATTCATCTGCCCAGAGTGCTGGCGACCTTCTACTCTTTATGTGTGGGCCACTCGTATTTACCTGGGCAGATGATGAAAACTGTCGTGGTGCCAATCATCAAGAATAGGACTGGCGATATAAGTGACAAGAACAATTACAGGCCCATCTCTTTAGCCACTATTATCTCGAAAGTACTTGACAGTTTGCTCAACACTCAGCTGGATAAACATCTGTATATCCATGACAACCAGTTTGGCTTCAAGCAAGGTCTGTCCACTGAAACAGCCGTTTTGTGCTTAAAGCAGACTGTCAAGTACTACACTGAGAGAAATACGCCAGTCTTTGCCTGCTTCCTTGACCTATCCAAGGCATTTGATCTGGTTTCTTATGACATCCTCTGGCAAAAACTACAGTATACATCAATGCCAGAGCCACTGATACGTATTTTCCAATACTGGTACCAAAACCAAATCAATGTCGTTCGGTGGGCTGGAATCGATTCGGCTCCGTACAGGTTGGAATGTGGGGTGAGGCAGGGGGGGCTAACGTCACCTAAACTCTTTAACCTATATGTGAACTCGCTGATTGAGGAGCTCAGCAGCACCCATATCGGCTGCCATATAGGTGGAGCCTGCCTTAACAACATTAGTTACGCTGACGACATGGTGCTGCTGAGCGCCTCGGTGAGCGGTCTGTCGAAGCTGCTTGATATTTGCGAAAGGTACGTTCACTCTCATGGCCTGCGCTATAATGTTAAGAAAAGCGAATGTATGGTATTTCAGGCCCGGGGTAGATGTCAGGAGAATATACCAACCATTAGGCTTAACGGGTATCCTCTAAACAGAGTCGATAAATTTAAATACTTGGGCCACTTTGTAACCTCAGACCTGAAAGACGATGCAGATATAGAAAGGGAGCGTAGGGCGCTGTCTGTACGTGCTAATATGATGGCCCGCAGATTTGCGCGATGCTCGACGGGCGTCAAAATAACTCTGTTCAGAGCATTTTGCACGTCCTTCTACACAAGCAGTCTGTGGGTTAGTTATACGCGAAAACAGTACAGTGCCCTACGTGTCCAATATAACAATGCTTTCAGGGTGCTCTTGGGGCTGCCACGCTTCTGTAGTGCCTCGGAGATGTTTGCTGAGGCACGGGTGGATTGCTTCTATGCGACCATACGTAAGCGGTGCACCTCCCTGGTACGCAGGGTGCGGGCCAGCCCCAACGGTATCTTGCGAGTGTTGGCCGATCGCTTCGACGGGCAATACATGAACCACTGCGCCATGATTCATGTACAGGGTGCTAATATATTATTTTAATTAACGTTCATTGTGTATTTTATTAATAATTTTCAGTTTTATATATAATTTTAATTTTAATGTATGTAATATTTTATAATAAATGTAAATGTAAATGGATTAAGTTATCTGAGAAATAAATAATAATAATAAAAAATAATAATAATATATAGGTATACTCTCTCTGCCTACCCCGTGTGAGACTCGGTGAGATGATATGTATGTAGATAGGTATATTTACCTGCGGCGTGTTCGGGAGAGGTTCGAGACGATTGGATCTTGGGGGCTTGGTGGCGACCATCCGCCTGCAACAATACAAGTTATACAACCTCTTATCTATAAATAGTTAGTTCTAGAACTTATCATCACAAATTTAAGAGCTGGGCTCTTGTGATGCGCCTGTGATGCAGTCCCCTCCATTCGCTTCTATCCAGGGCAACCTCCTTGACCTCCCTATACGTCATGAGAGACACTTTTCCTTTGATCTGGCCCATGTATGTTAATCTTGGTCTTCCTCTTCCTCTCTTCCCCTCTACCTTTCCTTCTAAGATGTTTCTAGAGAAGCTATCATGTCGATATAGAACTGTATTTTGTAAATACTATTAATTGTTTTTGTAAAGCCGCGGTGGCCGAGTGGTTCGAGTAGTTGCCTGCGACACAAAGGTTGCAAGTTCGAATCCCGACTGTACCAATGAGTTTTTCTGAACTTAAGTACAGTGATTAGTCAAAAATACGAGCTTAAATGTGAAGAAAAATATCGAGAGGAAACCTGCATACGTCTGAGAAGAGATTCGATTTGATTCGATTCGAAAGGCGGTTGTTTAGTCGTGCTTGAGTAACGGTGATGGACTCGCAAGTCACGTTGGCACCTTAAATATACCTCTGTCGGAAAGTGTGTGTGTGTGTGGGTATACCTAATAGCTATACACCTCTGCTTACCCCTTTGGGGACCCTTGTTGGAAGGCGTGAGGATATACTATATATCATAAAAACCTGACCACGTCATTCGAGGACGAACACCTTTCCATCTTCCGTGTTATTTGTAACATAACAAACAATAAAAAACACATCCAAAAGGCTTACATCTCTACCCGATATATCAAATTACCGCGATGTCGTTTAAAAGGGTCGGGACGTAAATTATTCATCCCAATCGTACTAATTGGTCACGGGTAAAGGTCCAGAGGTCAAACTGAGATAGCCCAATGAACAGGCCTCCAGTATAGGCTTTAATTTAAAATACATACATACATACATACATAGATATCATCACGCCGAGTCCCTAACGGGGTAGACAGAGAGAATAGTGCGCCAACTCTTTAGACTTACATACATATTTAGCGTCGTTCACATTCATCAGTCTCTTCATATTTCGATTTCGAGTACTCTTGACGGGCCATCAGCAGCACGAGTTTAATCGCACTGATGCCATGCTAGGCTAGCGTTATATATCCTAACGCCATCCCACGAGGATCCCCGAAGTGGTAGGCAGAGGTATGTAGGTAGTACCCAAACACCCACTTTCCCCAAAGAGATATATTTTCGGTGCCAACGTGACAGATGGCGAGTCCATCGCCGTTACACAAGCACGACTATACATACGCTTTTGAATTGCTTCTGAAACATATTCCTCTCGATAGTTCGGTCACCGTTAAGCTGATGGTGTGACTAACCACTGTACTTAAGTTCATAAAAACTTTTTGAACAATTGAACAGATTCGAACTTTGCTCTACTCGAACCACTTGGCCAACACTGCTCTCTTCTTATATCATATAAAAAACGCATTTGAAAAGTAAGAATACAATATACATAAATACTAAAAGCATACGCGAGCTATAAAGCTAAGCCCAGACAACGTGTACGACCTCCTTGGGCAGATAGCCCAGTTGCAGGGCGGGCGGCGGACGAGTGACCCAGAAACTAAAGGCTTATTAGGCCCCAATACTGATACGGTTCTGTAGGTAAATTATTGTTGGACAAGGGTTAACGAAGTGGGTTCGATCTAATCAGCGTGTGTGTTGGTAGCATGGTGCTCTGGCAACCTAGGTGGGGCACTACGGACCTCCCATTCAAAACCCCACAGAAAGTGGCTATCAGGTAGTATTTCTTCTCTATATCTCTTCATTTTTTACGGTGATGGGAAACTACAAGAGTTAACCTACATACGTATGAGAATAAAATCAGAGATGATAGGTGAAGAAATGTATGGTCGTGCTTAAGAAATGTACCTACAAATTATCGAAAAGTGCGTGTGTTTACTACCTACTCACCTCCACCTACCCCTTTAGGGACTCTCGTGGAAAGGCGTGAAGATATATTATATAGGTTAGTATTTATTTAAAGCCACTGACACAATTAACGCTAACACAAGTAATATACAAACATGTTTAACATAACGCTTATTATAAGCGGATGCATCTCAAATATAAACAACAATCCATATTTTAGGCGCCAACGTGACAGATGCCGAGTCCATCGCTGTTACTCAAGCAAGCCTATACATACGCCTTTCAATTTCTTCTCAAACGTTTGCATGTTTCCTCTCGATGTATTTTTATTTATTTAATATTTATTTCCACGGATTGAACTTCGAAGACAACATGGATGCAGCTTGTCGGGTAACGAAGTCGTCACAGACATGGCTTGCCCGTTAACAAGCCGTACAATTAGCATATCTTAGTGCAGCACGTGTAGATGGTAATGCATGGGCAGCCAAATCCACCGCAGCAGCCGCCGCAACAACCTCCCCAGGGTCACCAACACATCTTAGCTATTTGGAGTGCAGAGTACTTATATACTTTGTAGATGTATGCTTTTACCGTAAGGCTCGTGGTGTGGCAGTCGGGATTGAATGCTTTTACCGTAAGGCTCGTGGTGTGGCAGTCGGGATTGAATGCTTTTACCGTAAGGCTCGTGGTGTGGCAGTCGAGATTGAATGCTTTTACCGTAAGGCTCGTGGTGTGGCAGTCGGGATTGAATGCTTTTACCGTAAGGCTCGTGTAGTGGCAGTCGGGATTGAATGCTTTTACCGTAAGGCTCGTGGTGTGGCAGTCGAGATTGAATGCTTTTACCGTAAGGCTCGTGGTGTGGCAGTCGGGATTGAATGCTTTTACCGTAAGGCTCGTGGTGTGGCAGTCGGGATTGTATGCTTTTACCGTAAGGCTCGTGGTGTGGCAGTCGGGATTGAAACTTATAATGTACCTATATACATAGTTAAACAGCTAGATTTTAATAATTGAAATCCCAGTCAGCTTAATTCCATTATGAATTCATGAGACGTAACCAGTATGAACCGGAGTGTTCGCAGAGTGTCGCTCCATAATATAAATTCACCTAATAGTTACTAATTGGCATTGACTCTACTAACTACTACTAATATAATATTTAAGTTAGCGCTTGAGAACAACAAGGCATGCTTTTCCCAAACTGGATCTCTCTCAATCTCACAAACATCCTAAACTAGACTCGGGTGCCAACTTATCCGATCCGAATATGTGGTGTCCTCGTATTTTCTAAAGCTAACCCTTTTAATATCACTAAGACAAAACGCATGCTTAATGGTAAGCGGTTCTCATCTCATCTCAACTCAATAAATCCTATTAGACGCTTGTAACACTAGGGGTAGGCATCGCTCGCGCGCACCACCCTTGTAGGAATCTTTGCACACCGTTCTTGAAAATAGTACGCCGTACTCTGTAGGACCATAGCTCCTGGTACATACTTAAGACTCATCCCATTTAAAAGACCAATATCAATGAATGCTCTATACTAAGAGAAAGCAAAGGATGTGGGACATATTGCGCCAACCCCAATTCATATGGAACGGGGCGTCAAATGTACGTCCCATTAAACTGTACTTACCTAGACCACCTCGGGGCGTTTGCACGCCGCTAACTATTCGCTAAACTAGTGTTTGACAGTTAAGTATTTAACTCGCGTTGTAAGCTTGGTACATGACAGTTTAGTTATAGCAAGGGCAGTATTACCCCATATTGAGCTAGCAATCATTAGCTGTATGCGAATTATATGATCTTACATACATATCATCTTACAAAATATAGAAGCCGTGGTGGCCGAGTGGTTCGAGCAGTTGCCTGCGACACAAAGATCGCAAGTTCGAATCCCGACTGTACCAATGAGTTTTTCTAAACTTAAGTACAGTGATTAGTCACACCACGAGCTTTACGGTGAACATTGAAAGGAAACCTGCATACGTCTGAGAAGAAATTCAAAGGCGTACCCCTTCGGGGACCCTTGTGGGAAGGCGTGAGGATACTATCTTACAAATATGTATAAATGCGAAATGTGAAGATGTCTGTTTGTTCCTCTGGAACGCACGCAATAATTGCTGAACGGAATTGAATGAAATTTGACACATAGATAGATTATGACCTTTATTGGCACAAGATATTTCAGAAAAAAGTCTGAATAGTCCTTCCTATGAAATCAGAGTTTTTGCGGGAGACACGCATGGCATACCTTCAGGCCTACTCACAAAGGCCTCAAGAAGTAGGCGGATAGGAGCGAGCCAAGAAGACTGGCAACATTGCCACGTCGTATGGCAATGCTGATTCATGCTCAAGAAACGTTACAGTCTTCGAACCACCAAAAGCCTCGATGAAACAACTTGAGGCCTCTCTGTGCAGCAGGTTTCAGTAGGACTCCATGGTGCCAAGGTCACAAATGCTTAAGCTCCTCCGAGGTATATATCCAAGCTGCTGCTGAGATACCCGAGAATTGGTGTCTTTGAATTTCCTCTCAAACGTGTTTCCTATCGATTTCCTTCACCGTAAAGCTTTAAACCAAATGTTATTTATTCCCAGCGCCTACTCGCGCCGTGATAGCAAAGCGTGCAATCGCGTAACCAATCAAGGGCGTTAGGCGTCGCGTGCTTCGCCTGATTGCTAGGTAATTGATGAGTGTCGCTAACATTACGTTGTTCCACAAAGTATTATCAATCTGAGAGGTTTATATAAAGGTATGTGCTCTACACGATTAGGATAAAGACGAACGATTGTTTGCAAAGTCGTTTGTAAAGGATAAACTCAAAAACGCGTTGTTCTTCAAGGACATATTCAGATTCCTTATCGGGAAGTTATAATAATAATAATAATAAAAAGAGCCTCGACCAACACCTCAAGAAGCTTTCGTTAGACTGTTGGATCAAGTGCCTGATGCAGAAAGCAGTACTGCTCGAAACGGCACGTATTGTGAGGAGATTTCTTTCTCTGGGACCCTAGCCACCGGTACCTTGGACCCTGATCCCGATACCGGTGGGCCCCTATATTTTATATTTTAAAATATGTTTTATATATATTTAAAAATGTAATATATGAGATTTATTTCAAATAAAGAATAATAATAATAATAAAGTTATATTATAAGTTACATTATTTCTGGAGATCCTCGGAGGAATTTCTTCCCGAAACCTTTGTGCAGCCAGTGCCTTAAAACCACAGCGTATACATAGATTCCAGAGCAAACTCTACGCCGCCGTCAGATGTCAGTTGTCATGCTATATGCTGAAACATTATCTCTATGGAAAAAGTTAAATGTGGGATATTTTAGTCCCGGCATTAGCATACCTACCCAACTAATACTACAAATGCGGATTGTCAGAATGTTTGTTCCTTTTTCGCGCAAAAACTACTGAACGCAATTGTCGCTTTCGATAAACAAAACAACAAATATTTCAACAAACATTATATAAATAATACATACATACATACATACATATAATCACGCCTCTTTCCCGTAGGGGTAGGCAGAGACCACTTCTTTCCACTTGCTACGATCCTTACATACTTCTTTCGCTTCGTCCACTTTCATTATTCTCTTCATACATGCTCTTCGGTTTAGGGTACTCTTGACCTGACCTTTTTTCAAGACGTCCCTAATTTGGTCTAGAAACGTCCGTCTAGGTCTACCCCTTCCAACACTTTCATTCACACTCGCCTTATACACTTTTTTCGTCAATCGTTCTTCATTCATTCTCTCGACATGGCCAAACCATCTCAGCATACCTTTCTCAATTTTTGTCACTACATCTTCTTTCAGACCACAACGTTTCCTTATCTAACTATTTCTTATCCTGTCACTCAGTTTAACTGCTTTCATACTTCTTAACGCTCTCATCTCATATAAATAATACGTTATACATAGTCAAAATGTAGCTTTCTAATGGGGAAATAATTTTTAAAGTCGGTGAAATAGCTTTTTAGTTGAGTCGTAACAAATAAACAAAAAATCAAATTTATAATACTAATGTAGAATAGCTGCATTAAAACATAGCAAATGTACTATGGGAAAAAATCAAATTACCCTCGGGTGATGCCGCGAGGCGCGGCTAGTATAAGGGTTTGAATTCCAAGAAGGGGTATCTCGGAATTTACATCAAAATGTTTACGCGAGAATAAACAACAAAATAATTTACTCGGGAATAAATTGATACGCATCGAAGCAACCGTGATTGTTTCTTATATAAACGAATATGCTTTACTTCCTCCCCCCCCCTTCCCCTCCCCCTCCCCCATACAGCCCTCCCCCCCTCGCGACCTCCGGGCACGTCGCTTACAATAACAATACATACTTTTCACTGTATTATTTTACATTCCTTTAATTAAACTATGGTTTCCATCTGACAGCTATGATCATTAAAGGTCTAGAGGTACTACAACCTCTAGAAATAATAACGGCGGTAACCGCTTACCATCACCCGCATGCTTGTTTGCCACCCAAGTGGTATAAAAAGAAAAGAAAAAACAGACAATGCATAAAGATATTCGTATTATATTTCGTCATATTAAAATGTCAGATTGTTGAAATTCAACTTGACAGATTTCGACTCCGTCTCCGTTAAGGAAATTCTTGTTCGCTCACATATACCATTTTATTGGAGTTTACTCCTACTATATATTTCGCCGATTAGTTATAATAAATGTATATAAAATGAATAAATATATATTTATATATGGATATTATTTTCATTAATTTGTTAATTTACCCTTTCATATGGTATTAATCTTATTTTCAGTTGGATAAACTCTTTTTGCGTAAAGGGACATGATAATGGTATGAGGACTATAGCTTTCCTCAATAAAAGGGCTTTCTAATGCAAACATATTTTTTCAAAACTAATTTGTGCTTCCTGAGTTTAGCGCTTTCGAACAAACACTCGAATTCCCTCTATAACTGTATAGATGCATTAAAGCTATTTTCTCACTTCCTCTGACATACCCAAAACTCATTGAATATGCCCACTGGCAGAGCAGAGCAGTATGTAACGTCATATACAGAGTGTTTCAGAATAGAACAGTTGTCTTCTAGAAGTGGTCGGGTGCTGGGAATGTGTCCTCGAGACGAAGAAATATAACATATAGCACCAAAGATAACAAAATGACTACATTATTAAACGGGTTAAAATTGATCATAAAAAAAATGATCTTATGGTTTTTTTCAGAAAATAGAAATGATATAATAAAAAAAGCCGTGGTGGCCGAGTGGTTCGAGCAGTTGCCTGCGATTTAAAGGTCGCAAGTTCGAAGCCCGACTGTACCAATGAGTTTTTCTGAACTTAAATACAGTGATTAGTCACACCACGAGCTTTACGGTAAAGGAAAACATCGAGAGGAAACCTGCATACGTCTGAGAAGAAATTCAAAGGCGTATGTATAGTCGTGCTTGAGTAACGGCGTTGGACTCGCCATCTGTCACGTTGGCACCTAATATACCTCTGGCGGAAAGTGGGTGTGTGGGTGTTACCTATACACCTCTGCCTACCCCTTCGGGGACCCTTGTGGGAAGGCGTGAGGATATATTATATAAAATATTTTTTTTAGATTCCACATGTATAACTTAATGCTTACAAAAAAATATCAATTCAGTGATTGATCAGCAGGTAATTTTTATCAGCTTCCATTCATTGTGCCCTCCCTCAGAAATGAGGATCTGTCCTATTTTCTGTTACACCCTGTATAGCGTGCATTTGTAGGAATTCCACTTAACCGTCCTAACGCCACTCAAACTGACAAAGCTACTCAGAATATGATACTCGTATGTCATGAAATTGTGATGTGTGTCAAGACTATCGCGAGAACCACCTTCCCATTTTCGCCTGCGTACATTTAGACACGTGGCAGATTGCGAGTCCATCGCCGTTACTCAAGCACGATCCATACATACATACGTCTTTGAATTTATTCTCAAACGTATGGAGGTCTCCTCTCGATGTTTTCCTTCACCGTAAATCTCATAGTGTGACTAATCACTGTACTTAAGTTCAGATAAACTCATTGGTACAGTCGGGATTCGAGCTTGCAATATTTGTGTTGCAGATGACTACTCAAACTACTCGGCCAACACGGTTACCACGGTATCAAGGGTAATACGAGCAATATATAGATACAAATTAAGGACACATGTCTTTTGACACATGCCACGACAACTGCGTATGTGGTGTGCCGTGTGTGAGTCCTTCTTAAGCACTTGATATCGTTCCCATCCATTTGTAATTGGGTGTAGTAGATGCCTAGCCTTATAGAATCACGTTTGAGCACAAAGCAATCTTGCGTGTGACAAAGTAATATTGTAAGTGGTATTATATATTCATTTCGTCGCGTCTCCTTACCGCTGTCATTAAGTTACCTTTGCGATATAATATTGCGTCATGGCGTAACATTGAATACACCATTATGTTACAATTATGTTGTGGTTCGGTTTCACTTCACTCATCCTTGCTATCTTGTAAAGAAAACATTAAATAAACTTTTTTTTTTATACAACAAGAGTGAATAACAAGCATACGGCCCACCTGATGGGAAACGGTTACCGTAGCCTATTTACGCTCACGATACCGAAGTATCACTTGCACGTTGCCACTCTGTGTTCGGAGAGTTATACTGTGTTGGCAGCATAATAGGAATAATCCCTCTGCTGCCAACACATATAACAATCCTCCCCCTCCCCAAGGAGCTCATTACTGGAAACCTTATTCACCGCGTAGGAACACAACACAAAACATTGTGTTATTTGGCTACGGACTTCTATAAGGTGGAGGTCCTGCCCCAGTCGGGCAGCTCCAAATTCGAACAGGAAACCCGTTATGCCCTACCTCTCTTATAATACTCTTTAACATATACATATCCAAAAATATTTATACATACATAATTATCATCACGCCGAGTCCCAAACGGGTCCCTAACGGGGTAGGCAGAGGGTATAGAGCGCCAGTTCTCTTTAGACTTGCATACCTCTTTCGCTTCGTCCACATTCATCAGTCTACTATATTTATTGAGGTCAAATACCATTTCTATGATTACGATTTGAACTCCAAATTGTAAAAATCATTAGTGATTGGAGTAGTTTGCAACACAAAGATTGCGAGTTCGCATCCCGAGTGTCACAATGAGTTATTCTGAACTTAATTGTAGTGATTAGTCGCACCACGAGCTTTACGGTGAAGGGAAACATCGATAGAAAAAAGAATACGTTTGAGAAGAAAGACGTATGTATAGTCGTGCTTGGAGGACGACGTATGACTCTCCATCTGTCACGTTGGCAACTAAAATATATCTCCGGCGAAAAGTGGGTGCGTGGGTATTACCTACACACCTCTGGCTATTCTCCCACCTATTCGTTTTTTTGAGCAACGGAATTGAAGTTTCGTTACACAATAAATTCATCTGTGTGTCTACAGTTATATGGGAGAATTTGATTGAATATACCTGAAGGCAAATTACTTTTCTGGGTATTGGCTATGAAGACGCGTCCTCTAAGAATATACTCAGCTTGAAAGCACAAGAAAACTTCTTAATTAAATTGAACAACTCTGTTTGGGAAAACAGCGAAGGGTTTGTCTTTGTTTTAATGCCGTTTAGGTGGCTTTATTGGTTCGCATTAAAAGTTTCACAATAGGGGAATTAATTTCTGTAGAGAAGCCGCCGCGGGCACGTGCTCTAGTGCTGTATATAACAACACAGTCCGCTGTACTAATAATAGACATTTCACGGATTGGATGGATGGAATTTGGCAGAGATAGATTAGCTACATACAGGATTGGTTTAATTCTAGAAGTAAAACTTTTTTTACGCGTGTCAAACCGCGGGATACCTTTTGTAAACATATGTTTGTAAAATCGTGGTCTTGTGCGAGCAGTTGCTAGACACCTACACCTCCCGCCATCGACGGGGAATTCATCCCCATACCCTGGAACCGCAAAGGTCTCGTACTGTGCGGTTCCAAAGGAGTTTCCTTCCGCGAACGCTCAGGCTGTGGAATGAGCTCCCCGTTGAGGTTTTCCCTGGAGAGTACAGCATGGAGTTCTTCAAGAAGGGTGTGAAAGATTCCTTAGAAGTGATGAACGAGTCCATAGACGACGGTAGCCCTTTACCATCAGGCGGGTCGCGTGCATGTGTACCATCTTCATAAGAGTATAAAAAAACCGAATCTTTCAATAATAAAACCCACTTTACATTTTCTAATACATTAAAGTGGATAAGGAACGCGATAAGGGAGTGATTTAAGAAGTCACCTCCAAAAACAAGAGTGCAGATTCAAATCCTGACAGGTTGAGCTAGCGCGTATATCTGAAGTCAAATAAAGTGAATTATCACACCACGAGCTTCACCATCACTTTATTATCATCGCGAGAAAACCTTCCAAGAGGATGGAGTTCCTCGTGAAGGGTGTGAACATTTCTGCAGGGTCGGCTATTCTACTACCTACCTACTTATGGTGGTGAAATGCGGTAGCCGCTTACCATCAGGCTCCCCTTCAGAGAGCCATTCGTTTGATTAACACCATATCTTACGATATTTATATATGTATATCACCAGACCCTGCCAAAACTCGCAGAAACAATTAGAATTTTTTTAGAATCAAATTGATAATATGTAAGTTTTTAAATTGTATTTTGTTATCTTGTAGAGTAGTTTATTAATGTGTTTTTTTTTTTTCTTGTAACATCGTATTGGTATACTGTAAGGATGTTAATGTGTATGTGAATAAATAAATAAGTAAATAAATAATCAGAAAGTATAAAGTTCACAAGTCGTTGTGTTATACGCAGGTACCTATACAACGCGAGCTTAGAAAGCGAATTCTTAGAGTGCCTACTGCTGAAGGGTCGGCTCCCGGCTCGATGACCACTCAGAGCCCCTCAGGGCTGCTGACCCTGCAAATTATTTATTGATCCTTTTGATGTCATTCTCTGTGTTATTAGCTCTCAACACATATAGAGTGAGTACAGAGTAAGTTTTCCGAACTTAAGTACAGTGATTAGTCACACCACGAGTTTTAAGACGAACGAAACATGCATACCTTTGAAGTAATTCAAAGGCGTATGTATAGTGGTGCTTGAGTAACGGCGATGGACTCGCCATCTGTCACGTTAGCACTTAATATACCTCTGGCGGAAAGTGGGCATATTATACTACCTACACACCCCTGCCAACCTCTTTAGGGACTCTTGGGAAGGCGTGAAGAGGTAAGGAATACCTGATGCAGATTGTCAACTCTCTTTCAGCCGATTTGTTGAAGTGATGATTGATGTATGTAAAGACTGATGAATGTGGACGAAGTGAAAGAGGTCTGCCTACACTGTTAGAATTTCAGCGTGATGTATTTATGTATATATATATATTTTTTATATAAACCCATACTATATTGGCCGTTTCGTCTAGTTGTCAGTGCTCCTGGCTGTGAAGCTTGTGGTCGCGGGTGCGATTCCCGTTTAGGGCAGTTATTTGTGTGGTAAACACGTGCGCTTGAGTGTAAGCTTGAACTATGGTAACTACCATAGATAAAGCTTTGCTTAATTTGGAACTATGTCAATCTGTGTGTAGTTGTCGCAAAGTATTTATTTATTGCAGTTCATTCGGAGCTGGTATGAAAAACACAATTCACCCAGTCCTAGTGGGATCGTGCGAAGATAGAATATACCACGATATGCATATAGGATAAGGTAAACGAAAGCTCAGCGGAGCGGCGCTCAGCACTAGCCAATAGCCTGACTTCGAACGCGGTGCTGCCGGCCGACCGGATGATGCGATTACTGCCGCGCCATTGGGTTCGCCTCATATTATAATCCACTCATCCTGTAGGTGAAAGAATTGTGATTCCATGTAGGGGTTCGAGTAGCCCGTACTGAGGAAGGTTATATACCTATAGGATACTTTTGCAAGGGGACGGACGAAAATGCGGTGTACATACATACGTAAACATAGCTATGTTAAATACTATATCAACGTTATAGATAATGCCATACACGTGACGTGCCCCACGAATTTATAGTCGAGGGGTCGAGGGATGCGGGGAGTATGACCCGAGTCTATTAATTGTAGTGTGCGTGTGCACACATAGGTGATCAGTGTGTACCGATAATACTCAAACGTGGAAGGTTGCACACTTACACTATAAACTATGAGGAATAATAGTGGGGCGCGTCTTCGTGGAATGCACTATCTATACAGATGGCGAGTCCGATACCCAGGTATATCAACCTCAAGATTGCACATTCCTGCATCTTCAAAACTCTTGTAAAATTCCTTGGCCAAATCTACGTACCTAATTATAAATGACAGCGGGGCTTGAACAGGCAATCTGGATTTTACAGACTACTCTACCTTCGCCTTAACGCATTATAAACGGTTGATGAAACCATTTAATGATACTTGATGACGTCATTGCTTCAGATGCTACATCACAAGAGTACGCAAAACCAGTAAATATTGGCAATAGCAATTGCAGAGAAATATATTATCTAGCGGTTTAAAGAATACTGATGTTCATGTACTCTCTGACCTCTAAATATTCGCATTAAGGGGCACATCTAACTCTAGTCTTGCGGTTACGTTCAAAAGACATCAAACGACGCCGCCACTAACGCTTGCTATGTACATATACATATAAGCAATATATGAATAAGTAATTAGTTACACCACGAGGTTTACGGTGAAGGAAAACATCGAGAGGAATCCTGTATACGTCTGAGAAGCAATTCAAAGGCGTATGTATAGTCGTGCTTGAGTAACGGCGATGGATTCGCCATCTGTCACGTAGGCACCTAAAATATATCTCTAGCGGAAAGTGGGTGTCTGGGTACTACCTATACACCTCTGCCTACCCTTTTGGGAAGACGGAGGATATTTTTTTTATTTTTTATCTTCATGTATTTATGTAAATAAATATAAAAAGGAATTAAAATAAATCAATGTAATGCGATAGCGTATGGGAGTAGTGAACAAGACTACGCTTCGATTCCTAGAAAATCAAATATATCGTACACTCAAAGAAGAGAACGTCAAGAGTACCCGAAACCGGCGAGCATGTATGAAGAGACATATGCAGGTGTTGGAGAGGTATGTAAATCTAGACAGAAAAAGCGCCCTGCTCGAGAGGGACACGGACAGGACACGGCGTGATGATAAAATGGTTTCCCTAGGATATTTCAGTAGCATTACGGAAAAGAAAATCCCATTTGCGGTGTCGATATCAAAATAGACAGTAACAGCAGATCACACTCAATAGGCACCGCTACTAAGTTGGTTTAACCCACTATGGTTTCCAGAGCAAAGTATGCTTGTAATGGCACAAGGGGGAAAGGGTCTGTATTACTTATGTTTAGGGTCTCGGATACAATCTGTATCGCATACGGCCAAGCAGTAAACAACATTTGTTTATCGGACCTTAAAGAGAGCAAATATTGTGCGTAATTTCGTATTCAGTGACATTTCAAACCAGTTATGCTACGGAATTGTACTCGAGCGTTGGTCGGACACACGTCATTGGTACCACCACCCCACGGCTACAGGTAAACACTGTGAAGGCCTGTCTAACCGGCCGGAGGCGTAATGGCTCGTGGATGACGACGGTGCCTTCTGTGGCATTGGTCGCGGGTTCAATATTGGCAAAACAATATTATAAATGTTTGTTTCATATCGTCATGCTGAGTCCCTAAGGGGTAGGCCGAGAGAGCAGACTGGCAAAATTTTTTTCGTTTCTTCCACATCCATTAGACCCCATACATCGTCTAGAATCTCATGATAGACCTATCCTTGACTAGTAGTAGCTAGATTGATCTGATCTAGGTACTTGGATCGTGGTCTTCCTCTACTTCCATACACTTCTTTCGTGAATACACCTGTATCTATCCGTACATGCCAATATTCCACATAAGTATCTAATAAAGCTCTACTATTGGGGCAGATGGCAGTGCTACTATAAAGTTCTATATTCCACAACGGCAAACAAGCATACCATCCGAGTGATGGTAAGCGGTTACCGCCGCCATTAATTCTGCCACTTGGCTAATGTACATGAGAAGAATTTGCGTTACAACAGTTTCGTATAAGCATTATAAGCAGGGAAACAGAATTCGATTCCAGTGTTGCCAGCAAACAAAATAACCTAGAGATATAAAAAGCTCTTTGGCAAAGGTTAGCTCTATGAATGCCAACAGTGGTGTGCCAAGCTGCCTGGGAGCTGGATACACTCACTAAACAAATATAATAATTTGTAAATAATTTGTAGCCAAGCTACGATGTTGATGAACTTTTGTACTGGCATTAATCACACCACGAGGTAGAGAGGAAACCTGCATACGTTGAAGAAGAAAATAAAAGTATTTGTCGTGCTTGATAGACTCGTCTGTCACGTTGACACCTAAAATACATATATCTCCAGCGAAGAGTTGACACTACCCAGGCCAGGACTCGCCATCTATAACGTTGGCACCTAAAATATATCTCTGGTGGAAAGTTGGTATATTGGGTATTACCTATACACCTCTGCCTACCCTTTCGGGGACCCTTGTGGGAAGGCGTGAGGATATATTATTTATTATTATAAATTCGATATCACTGGTCTAATGAGCTGGCCTGCTTACCAACGTGAGAAACTGTAAGTCCGGACAAGTAGCAAAAACTCAGTGCGCATGACTCGTAGGTAAAAAAGATCTGAGACACAAAAACTAGAAGCCAGTGGAAAAACACACTTTATTTTACTTGTAAATTGAGTTCACAATAAAAACACACCGTTACGGTAATAACGTAATGGTCGCAGGAACTGAGCTTATCATTACTTGGAGATATAAATAAATAGCAACCACTTAATGACAGATATATATGTATATTATGTATACATAGTCGTGTCGTGTTCACAGCGCACAGACAAGACTAGTGAGGGGAAAACATTAAGCCTTAAGTATTCCCATTTCTTTAAAACATTACTCTCAGCAGCTGATGGATAAATCTCCGAAAGAGTGGCAACGCGCAAGTGATACTTCGGTATTGTAAGCGTAAAAAGGCTGTGGTAACCGTTTTCCATCGGGTGGGCCGTATGCTTGTTTGCCACTCTTGTTGTATAAAAAGAAAAAAATATATATATACACTATTACTGTTTCCCGCGACTCACCTCGCGAGGAACATAGCTTAATCCTAACATTTCACGTATTTCACGCAAAGGTTTCAGGAAACCTCGACAAGTAGCTGTTCCGACAGCTAGGGAACACGTTATTTATTTATTTATTACAAAAATTATATATATATATATATATATATATATATATATATATATATATATATATATATATATATATATATATATATATGCTAACAGCTATAAAGCCAAAGCATTTATCCAAAAACTTGTCAGTTAACACAATTACAAGGAAATCCATTACATAGTTAGTATTTTTTATTATTTACAATGATGGCCAGCTTTATCTTTAGCCGCTTATGTTGCTAGCATGTTGAATGTCTTCTATCTGTTCCATGTATGAAAAAATGTTTCTGTACTTAAGTACAGTGATTAGTTACACCACGAGCTTTACCGTGAAGGAAAACATCGATAGGAAACCTGCATACGTCTGAGAAGAAATTCAAAGGCGTATATATAGTTGTGCTTGAGTAACGGCGATGGACTCGCCATCTGTCACGTTAGCACCTAAAATATATCTGGCGGAAAATGGGTGTGTGGGAACTACGTAAACACCTCTGCCTACCCCTTATATAAAATGATATAAATAAATATTCACAAGCCGCGATCCACAAAAGCTGCTGTGTAGCACACTCGAGATGGCTACATCTTGAATCTAATGAAAAAAGTACCTAAAGGTTACTCTCGTAGTCAGCGCCGCAACGCTTGTCTACAAGCCGCCTCGCTGGCGTGGCCCTCAGACAGACCTTGGCTGCTGGCTGTTGAGTAACAGGCTGTTTTGACATCAAACATTTATAAATATTCATGTATAATAAATAATGACACAGTATCGAAGGTGTCGTTTGCATAAACAGCGAATGGAACTTGCGACACTGCCTTAAGTAATTTTACTGTGGTAAAGTTAATTATGATAACGCTTATCTTGCACATTAGGATTCTTTGAAAGGTAGTAGGCAACATTTTAAACATGTTCACGGCTTGTCACTAAGAGTGTGTAACAACACCCACTTTTTCCGGAGATTAATTTAGGTGCCAACGTGACAGATGGAGAGTCCATCGTCGTTTCTCAAGCACGACTATAAGTATGCAGGTTCTCTCTCAGTGTCTTCGACAGCACATACGCTTTATCTACCTTTGAATATCTACTTGTTGTACTTTGAATATCACCGTTAATCTCGTGGTAATAAAAAGTTAACTTAATTTTATAAAATACATATTGGTATAGACAGAGGAAATTCAAACATGCATTCTTGTATTTCCGAGCGAGTACTCTAACCAGTCAGCTACCGCGGCATCTCATAACAGTTAGAAAGAGGTGTCTAGATGTTGCCATGTATCCGCACACAAGCTTTGATAAACGATTCTAGAAACTGAAAGACATATAATAATACCAGTGAGGATAATAAAGACATTTTAATATGAAATAAACAAGTATCATAAATGCATTAATTTGTTAACGTGTCCCTCACACAATGTTGGAAGTCATATTTCTATATAGTTTGTTGTTTGTGACAGTGTCAGTGTCAAGATCTCGTCCATAAAAATGTGGGCATGATATTTTCCCAATATAACAATATTAATATATCCTCACGTCTTCCCACAAGGGTCCCCGAAGGGGTAGGCAGAGGTAGTACCCACACACCCACACTCCGCCAGAGAAAATATAACTTACATAAAAGTATTCTTAAATCTTTACGTTATGTTATTGACATAGATAATGCAGAAATAGAGTCACCAGTTGTCATTTGCCATGATAGTCAAGTTTACAGCTATACTAAACATGCAGCCAGAGATATCAGACAGTATTTGAGAGCTTTCCAAGTACTATGACACTGGATACGGTTGTCTTTTATATATTTAGTCAAATTTTTACCGATAATAATATGTTCTACCAGCGGTTAGACATGCAAAATTAAAATAACTTAAAGATAAATCGTCTCATAGAGCAACCTCTATATAAACGTCAATTGTTTACCTAACAAACGTACAAATTATAATGTGATTGGGCGAGATCGATTGTCTAACATATATTTTGTCGCATCATGACATAAGCCCCGGCGGGCTGGAACAGGGCAAGTATTGTACGATTGGTAGCATTTCAACATGTCTCGATCGCTTGTATCTAATCTAAGAACAAAACTTATACTACAACTAGCTACCCCGCTCAGCTTCGTCCGGGTGAAAAAGTTAAACTTCCTGAAATACTAACGCAGCGCCACCTATCGGGTCCAATTGTGACGTTAGCTATCCTATCTTTTAAGTTGGATCAAACTGCACACGGTGTGCAAATTTGATTGAAATCGTTTAATAGTTCAGAAGCCCATCACGAACAAACAACGTGACGCGTAATTTATATATATTAAGATAGGTATTTGGTATGTCTACTAACATTTCTCTGAAGTCGCTTCTTAGTAAACTTCTGGTTCCGAAAGCTAGTTATATGAACAATAGCTTTTCTCATCGTCCATATTGTGAGCATTCCGCAATTAACGTTATTTTGGTTGGCCCGAGATATTGTCATGTTAATTATGCTCTAAATCCTAGTCCGTAATTGGCCCGCACGTAGCTTTGACGCACCGACCGACGGAAATAAACACGCCATTCGTTATAAACATACAACATTACCTATGGTTTTGTTACAGATAATTTACAAGACTGTAAGTTCTAAGCAAAGCCACGCTTTGGATTTTAAAATTCCATAGTCATATTGCTTGCCTGTTTGTTGTCTAGCCAAATGAAACCATAAAATAAATACATATCATCATGCATAGTCCCTCCCTATTTTGAACTCTTCAACAGAAACAATAGTTGGAAATTATGAGTACGACGGATTTAGATATAATAACGGACTATCACCACCAACCAAAACAAGTCAACAAAGGTCAATTTTGTGACAAAATGAGTATTCATTATATTGAAAACTCTACAAACATTGTTCGTTGTTCAATTACAATTGGAATCTGCTTAATCATTACACATTAATAGAAGGTTCGTGTAAATACAGTGGACAGGCTAAATACAACATAATAGTAACACGTACACTTAAGGTATCAAAAAGAAAGCATGTTTTCCTTCAAGACATTTTGGGGTCTTAGGAAACTCGCGCTCTTAATTATAAGTCGTAAGTCTTTGTAATCGGCCTTAGAGGGTTGAGATAGCACCCCAAGGCTTATGTGCCCGGTCATTGGCATCTAATTGCGGTCCAAAGGATACAGGCCTCTTCCAAAACAACCTAATTTCTGGGTAGATGGACACATTTATCCGTGCATTTTGTTTATGTTACTTATAGACTACGTTTATTCCAGCTCCACTTATCCTTGCGTAACTATGTTATTGCGACATTGTCTTTGGTAAGTGTATCAACTTTATTTCACATTAAATATTCTTATAGTACAGAAGGCAAAGCTCGTCTCAATATTAAACAGACATTGTTATATAAATCAATAACGCCACATAACTTTATATATTTTGGATTTATCGTGTCTTATACAATAAGTATATATACTGTTCCAGATTGCCCATCGTCGGCTAGTTAATCACCTTTCACACACACGCCATTGTATCTGACTTTACCCTTGGGACAATCGTCGCCGGTGAACGAAGCTCTATCTTCAAATGTGACGTTAGTAGACGGTGCTGGCGTCACAACGTCTTCATTCGGCCACACCCACCTGTCTCCCTCTTCTTTTCCGTGTGTTCTATTAAAGTTGGTAGCTTTGGGAGTCACCTCGTTGTCTTTAGTAGATTTTATATATTCAGTATACTTTCTCAGCCTCTCAGTAGTGCTCTGAACAATTTTACTTTCATTCGATTTCCTTGTTGTACTATTTACAAAATTTCTAGATTTTGTACTATTAAAACTGTTCCTTTGTTTTTGATTTAATGTCGAGCGCTGGTCAGGTGCGTGAGGAGTACGAGAAGCACTGGTTTCTAACGAATTTTCAAATGATACATTATTGTTAGGCCGCGGAGTGTAACTCAGAATTGGTTGATCATTTTGTAAATAATCTACGTGCTCTTGACTTTCCGTCCTATTATGCTGCGTGTACAGATCATCGTCATTGTCGCCCTTAATTGTGCTCATGTATTCGTCGGATTGTGGATACATTGCATCAATTCTGACGTTTGTGTCGTGCCTTTGGTTATTATGATCGCTGTGATCTTCATTATACTCATTACGGTCCAGTTGTCCGTCTTTCGGTGGATTGTGGATGTACCGGACGTAAACCTCCCGACCCTGCCCAGGCTTGCCCCCACTTGGAACCTCCGCTCCTGGTTGCGCCACGAACTGCTTCATCCTTCCATTAACGTTCTTGTAAACATATTCTTCCCTGTGAATCGGCTGCATTGGCCGACCCTGTGTATCTTCGAAGCGCACATTGAGACCGGAACACACAGTTAACACTGACAGTAAAACCCACAACATTTTTACAAATTATTCACGTAAGTGGCGTAGAGAATATTTGCGTTAACCCCGCTACGTGCGCTCGCGCCGCTTGCCGGCGTCCAACTGTTTACGCACTGCGGCCACGGCCGTGACAATACAATTAAAGTTTTGCAAACAACTTCCGTTAGCTACTTCATATAAAAGGAATCTTTTCGACCGAATAGTCACACGTCATGCGATCTAGTTCAATGAACACTTTAATGGAAATTGTATACTTACGTCCATACATATATTTGCATACGGAATGGCTGATTTATAACGAAGATACATAATCATTTGTATTTTATCGATTACATTACATTAGACACATGATGTTATTTGAAACTCTTTTTCATGATTTATTTATATCAAATTTTAAATTGTATTTCTTTGGTTAGATCATCAGAGGTATATATTCATTAATTCATGCCCTTAGAAGGCATAATTTGCGGCGTGTTTTATTCAGTGTCATGTTCATTATTTTTAAGTAGTAGGTAGTTAATTACACAATATATATTAATAATATATCCTCACGCCTTCCCACAAGGGTCCCCAAAGGGGTAGGCAGAGGTGTCTAGGTAATACCCACACACCCACTTTTCGCCAGAGATATATTTAGGTGCAAACGTGACAGATGATGAGTCCATCGCCTTTACTCAAGCACCACTATAAAAACGCCTTTGAATCTCTTCTCAGACGTATGCAGGTTTCCTCTCGATGTTTTCCTTCACCGTAAAGCTCGTGGTGTGACTAATCATTGTACTTAAGTTCAGAAAAACTTATTGGTACAGTCGGGATTCGAACTTGCGATCTTAGTGTCGCAGGCAACTACTCGAACCAATCGGCCACCACGGCTCTAAGGATCCTAAGCTGTTTTTTATAATTTTAGTATGACGTATTCTCTCCAACGACTTAATCCACTTTGTTACAGACAATGAGTCACATGGTCATAGGGCTGCCAGCTGGCAGCGAATATTTTAGAATATAATTAATATATGAATTCTCAACCCTAGTAAATATTTCCTGTAAAACTTCTAAGGGCTAATGCCTAACTGAAGTTAAAACCTTTCTTTCTATAGATTTCCAAAATATTTTGTGTGTACCCGCCCACCACTCGCGAGAGAAGTACCTACCTACCTCATTCATATGTAGAGTAGTAGAGATCAACCTTCTAATGGTACCTAAAATATATCTCCGGTAAAAAGTGTGTGGGTCCACGACCCATGTAGGAATGCTTGAAAGATGAACCTTAAATATTATAATAAAATAATAATATATCCTCACGCCTTCCCACAAGGGTCCCCGATGGGGTAGGCAGAGGTGTATAGGTAATACCCACACACCCACTTTCCGCCAGAGGTATATTAGGTGCCAACGTGACAGATGGCGAGTCCATCGCCGTTACTCAAGCACGACTATACATACGCCTTTGAATTTCTTCTCAGACGAATGCAGGTTTCCTCTCGATGTTTTCCTTCACCGTAAAGCTCGTGGTGTGACTAATCACTGTACTTAAGTTCAGAAAAACTCATTGGTACAGTCGGGATTCGAACTTGCGACCTTTGCGTCGCAGGGAACTGCTCGAACCACTCGGCCACCACGGCTCTTTTAAATTATAGGATATTACTTATAAACTAGGTAAATGCCAGCTCCACTTATCCTTGCGTAACTTTATATAATTGTGATATTGTCTTTGGTAAGTTTATCAACTTTATTTCTTTAACTTTATTGGGAGTATTGAAAGCAATTCCAGCATATTTGTCCCAATATCCACAGACACCGTAATTTCTCCATTTATATACATATCTCTCGTTCCCTGCAATCTCAAGTATTGCAGTCGTTTGGAATCCAAACTATGACATCTTTAGCAAAAGGTTGGAAAGCATATAGAAGCGCTTTATTTGGCACTTAGCTTATGGTAGCAACTTAGCGAAAACACTAAACTTTCATCGCTTTCCCCTCGAAGAAAACAATTGTACAGCATGTTTATGTACAATATTATAAATGGCATCATTGACTCCCCTCATTTATTAAAGTTTTAAATTTCTCAGCCCCAAAGAGACTTGACCTGTAAATCTCAAACTGTTTGTTCATAAAAGCTCCCTTTCTCGTTCAGGCCCTTTGTCTCCCATTAGGCTATATCTCATAGGATCATATTTCACTACAATGCTCTCCATAGAATTGCTGAATTTAATGTCAGGGACGATCAGACCTTTCTTGATACCTTCGATCGCTTCTCTGACAAACTTTCCAAATTTAAGCGATCTCCAATAAATGTATCATAAATAGTAAATTGTAACATGCTGTCTTTATAATATAAACTTAATCCTTTAACCTAAAATGTTTGTATTAGCTTTTTGTTGTTCAACCTTATTTTGTTTAACTAAGTCTTCTATATTAGAGCCGTGGTGGCCGAGTGGTTTGAGCAGTTGCCTGCGACGCAAAGGTCGCAAATTCGAATCCCGACTGTACCAATGAGTTTTTTCTGAACTTAAGTACAGTGGTTAGTCACACCACGAGCTTTACGGTGAAGGAAAACATCGAGAGGAAACCTGCATACATCTGAGAAGTAATTCAAAGGCGTATGTATAGTCGTGCTTGAGTAACGGCGATGGACTCGCCATCTATCACGTTAGCACCTAATATACCTCTGGCGGAAAGTGGGTGTGTGGGTATTACCTATACACCTCTGCCTACCCCTTCGGGTACCCTTGTGGGAAGGCGTGAGGATATTATTATTATATTTATAAGTCTTCTATTTTTTGCATGCAGTTTTCACCTATCATTAAGATGACATTTAGCACCTGCAAGGTTTCTATAATGTTTCTTATTACTAGCGATAATGTACATGTTGTTGGAATAAATAAATACATTGAAATCAATAACATCATAACTTTATATATTTTGGATTTATCGCGCCTTTTACAATAAGTATATATACCGTTGAAGGTGGCCCATCGTCGGCTAAACACCTTTCACACACTTGCCATTGAATCTGACTTTGCCCGTGGGACAATCGTCGCCATTAAACCATTCTCTATTTTCAATTGTGACCTCAGCACTGCTCTGACCAAGTTTACTCGATTTCCTTGTTGTATTGTTACTGTTAGGCTGATCATTTTGTAAATAAAGGACGTTTTCTTGATTGTCTGCCCTCCTATTCAGCTTAATTATGCTCAGTAAGTCGTCTGGCTGTGGGTGAACTGTATTAATTCGGACGTTTATGTCGCGCTTTCGATTATTATTATCGAAGCGCACATTGAGACCTGAACACACAACTAACACTGACATTAAAACCCACAACATTTTCACAAGTTATTCTCGTAAATGGCGTAGAGGAAATTATGCTCTTTAATCCCAACGTGCGCTTGCGCCGCTTGCTTCCAACTGTAAGTGCACTGCGGCCACGGCCGTGATAAATACTATTTAAAGTTTTGCAAACAGCTACCGTTATCTACTTAATATAAAGAAATCTTTTGAACCGAATAGTAACACGTCATGGGATCTAGTTCAATGAACACTTTAATGGAAAATGTATACCTACGTCCATACATATATTTGCATACGGAATTGGCTGTCACATTACGAGAGATACATGGTTATTTCTATTGTATCGATTACATTACACGGACACACGGTGTTATCTGAAACTCTGTTATTTATTTATATCAAATTGCATTCCTTTGGTTAGATCATCAGAGGAATATATTCATTCATTCATGCCCTTTACGAAGGCATATTTAGCGGCGTGTTTCATCTGAGTTATTTAGTGCCATACTTACACATTATCAAGAGTATTCATTTCCTAAAAAAATACGGATTTGAATTTGTGTAACCAGTAAAATTTGAAAGAAATCTAAAGAATTAGAACATTTTTCATTTCCCAATCCACCGCCCAGTCTTGAGTATACATAAACATACACATTCTAAATTGGACTAAGTATTCGGGTGCACCTTAACACTTAAGAAATGGAATGAATACTTATTAAGTTAATGTTATTCAGATCCTGAACTGTTTTTATAATTTTCGTACGACGTATTCATTCCTGCGACTTATTCCACCGTACACTTAGCTGGGAGCGAATACTTTAGAATACAATTAATATTTTATTATATTTATATAACATTACAAATCTTAGAATTTTTCGGCTTATCTGTACTATACTATGCATGTATTATTCATATAAACCTTCCTCTTGAATCACTATCTATTGCTGAATACAGCATTAAAATCCGTTGAAGTTTAAAAGCGAACAGACGCAGGAAGCGACTTCATGACATGTATACTATTTATTTATTATAAAAAAGATATGTAAAGATAATCGATTCGAAATGTTCAATTGTGTTATTATTGCCTACAAGCATATAATTGCCTCATAAATATAATTGGCATATCGCTAACACCATGAATCAATTTGCCATTCAAATCTGAATTCAGTGTATGAATACATAATTTAAATTATAATGGCATTACTTTGGACTGATAAGACACATTTTCCGTTATAAATAAATTATAACTTCCCGCCTTTGCGCAAGAGTTACCGAAGGGGTAGGCAGAGGTGTGAAACATGCTTTATCCGTCATAAGTGGCCTCGGGGAAACTTTTTGAGGCCTCCAGAGACAGGAGGGCTCGCAAATATTTCGCTCAGCCAATCAGCATTGCCATACAACGTGGCAATGCCGCCAGTCTTCTTGGCATCCTTCCGCGAGACACACATTTGGGACATTTTTTCTATTCATAGGTGGGTTATATCTTCTTCGCGCCTTCCCACAAGGGTCTCCGGAAGGTTAGGCAGAGTTGTATAGGTAGTACTGACACACCTACTTTCCCCCAGAGATATATTTTAGGTGCCAACGTGTTAGATGACTTTCTTTTTTTTTTTTTTATGCAACAAGAGTGGCAAACAAGCATACGGCCCACCTGATGGGAAACGGTTACCGTAGCCTATTTACGCTCACGATACCGAAGTATCACTTGCGCGTTGCCACTCTGTGTTCGGAGAGTTATAGTGTGTTGGCAGCATAATGGGTTTAATCCCTCTGCTTCCAGCACAATGTAACAATCCTCCCTCTTCCCCAAGGAGCTCATTACTGGAAACCTTATTCACCGCGTAGGAACACAACACAAAAAGAAGTGTTATTTGGCTACGGCCTTCTATAAGGTGGAGGTCCTGTCCCAGTCGGGCAGCTCCGAATTCGAACGGGAAACCCGTTATGCCCTACCTCTCTTATTATATTTCTTATCTTCTTTTTTTTTATTCCTTCTCAAACGTATGCTGTGTAACGTATATGGTGTGACGATTCACTGTACTTAAGTTCAAAAAGCTCATTGGTACAGACGGGATTCGAACTTGCAATTTTTGTGTTGCAGACAACCACATGGCCATTAGTCACACCTGAAGTGTGGCGAAAGTGAACATTATCGAATATAGGTAGTGTATAATAATGAGTCTGATAAGAGATGCCAACACCAATTTTCAAGTCATGCTTGAGGTAGTACGGGAATATGCAGGCCATTTGTCACACCGTTGCATATATATATAAAGTTTCCGAGTAAACGAGTATTTTCACACATCCGCTTATACCATAAGAGAGCAGAGCCTAAATCTATACTTAATAATAGTATAAAGAGGAAAAAAAATATTTTTGTGTGTGTATGTTTGTAATGAATAAACTCAAAAACTACTGTGCAAATTTCAGAAATTATTTCACCATTGGAAAGCTACATTCACCTTAAGTGACACAGGCTATATTTCTTTTATAGAAAAGCCTTATGTCCAGCTGTGCGATGCCCGGACGAGCCGCTAATTCTACTAAAAAATACAATATGATACGGTTGTGCTATCCTGCCACCTTACGCGGCAATGCTGCTAGTCTGGCACATTGCCGCGGGATACAAATTTGGGTCAAATATTATCTGTAAGTAAGTTATACAACTGTGTTTTGTAAATATTGAGAATAAAATAGCATATGTGATAAATACTAAGGTGGCAGCCCTATACGGTCGTGACATCCTACATGGCGCGGGAAACCCGCCTCTGACAATACAATCTGTTCATAAAATATACATTAAATTACCTCACGGTATGGCATGAATTAAATACGTCACGTGCAGGTAGGTACATCGTCGTACCGTCTATAATGCCACAAATCTCAATCCTAAGTACACGCTCGAGATGTCCCTTTGATTCTCAGTACACCCTAGAATTTCCATTAAAGCGTATTTATAATTGAAGGTATGTCTTTATACCTCAATGATATCCTGGCGTGTTGACCCTGTGTCAGGTGCCCTGTGTGTGAGGGACCGCGCCGCCCGCCGCGCCCTTTCGACTCGGCCGATCCCATTATTTGGCTTTCAAAGAAACACTCTTTCCCTTGAGTACCCCCAACTCGGTGACCTTTACATTTTCTTCGCAAATGGTTTGAGCTGATTTATTATTTGTATATATTCCAAGTAAACCTTAGCTAAGCAAGTAATTAATTAAAATCTGGGAAATTTTGTCACAAGTTGCCTCTGGATGGCGCAGAGGTGAAGAACTAATCTGATGACGGTCTTTTTATTTATTTATTTATTTATTTATTTAAAGACACACCAACAGTATACATATTAAAGCTTATAATTAAAAGAATAACAATTTGTATCAGATGTGTACACCTATGAAAGGCGTGTTCATAATTCACATAGTAGTTGTGCCATTAGGCAGTTACGGTATGCAAATACAATTTTAAAAAACAAATTACAAAAGTGTTAATTTTGAATATGTATGCACCTTCATTTATAATCACAACAACAATTGAAGAAGAAAATATATTATACAATGTGTTTATTATCTATCTTGCAAATGATTCCAGAATCTTACGTCTGAATAAGGGTAACTTGTCGTGAAATATGTCCAAATGTTCTATAGTAGCATTCAGTCTATTGAATTCATTGCACATTCTTACGACTGGAGAATTAAGACCAACATTAGTTCTCGAGGTTGGAGTATGGAAAACTCTAGTGATAGCCATGCGAGGAACAATGCGGGGAACGGTGAGGGCCATACGAAGAAGAATATCGTCAATGCAGCAGTCATTGTTAATAATTTTGAACAAAAAAACCATATCATTAATTATACGACGTTCACGTAATGTATTCATATTGAAAAATTCTAAACGTTGGTCATAACTACAGTGGTGCGATATACCTTGTGATATAAAAGCCAAATGTCTTGTAAACGCCCTCTGTATGTTCTCAACGCGCTGAGAGGATATGCTATAAAACGGACTCCAGACAATGCAACCGTATTCAAGATGACTTCTTACTAAAGCATCGAATAAGATTATCCTTGTTGCAACAAACTTAAATCCTTTGGTGTTACGTTTAATGAATCCCAGCATCTGAGCTGCCTTACTGACAATGGTGTCGATGTGAGCTTTGAAGCGCAGCTCACGATCCATTGTTACGCCAAGATCCCTAACAATATCAACTTTTTGTAACAATTTAGCACCTATGCTATAAGACGACTCCTGTGATTGTTTTTTTCTAGTGAATCTCATATGGTAACATTTATTAATATTTAACTCCATTTGGTTCCGATTACGACACTCTACGATCCTAGATAAGTCATCTTGGACTAAAAGAACATCATCTGTATTTTGTAATGTTTTATACAACTTAAGGTCATCAGCGAATAACAGAAACTTACAATTATGTATTTTAGATGCAATGTCATTGATAAATATAGTAAATAGGACAGGTCCGAGGTGAGATCCCTGAGGCACACCAGATATCGTAAAATATGAATCTACTACCGAAACTACCTGAGGTCTTTTTACTAAGTAAGATTTAAACCAATGTAGTAATGATCCTAGGACCCCGAATTGTTCTAATTTACTTAGAAGTAGAGAGTGGTTGACTCTGTCGAATGCACTTGCGAAATCCGTATATATTGCGTCAACTTCAAACCCTCTATCCAGAGAGCTAGCTATGTCGGAAACAAATGAAACCAAGTTTGTCATAGTAGAACGACCTGATCGAAAACCATGCTGTTGAGATGTAAGAGCAGCATCGACATGTCTTGTTAGAACGTCGCACACTAGTGACTCAAATAGTTTCGAGAAGCAAGACAGAATGGCAATTGGACGATAATTCTTCGTATTACTTTCGTCGCCCTTTTTGTGCAATGGGAGTACTCGAGCTTTTTTCCACTCATCAGGAAAGCAGCTATCCTTTATTGACCGGTTGAAAATCAAACTCAACGGTAATGCTAATCTTCTTGAGTCTTGGTTCAATTTCAAGGTCATTAAAAATATGTATATACCTATGTCTTGTTCGATAGCATTATATATGAATATTGCTGATAAAAGCTGCATCCGTTGCAATTTAACGCTTTGTGGAAAAGAAAGAAACACATATTTTATATAGACTCATTCATACTCAAGTTTTAATACAATAAGATAAATAATTTGCCAATTTGTACCCAATACCAAAGTATACAGCATTAAGAATAAAAATCTCGCTTGAAATATGGTTTTGACAAGTTACACCGTGTGTACAAACACATTACTAACACTCTTAATAAGATTTAGATATAGTTAGTTAATCTCCAGGTCAAAGAGTACCCTACCTTACCATCAGGCGGACCGCATGCTTGTTTGCCACCCAAGTGGTATATAAAAAAAAAACCGAAGAGCACGTATGAAGAGAATAATGAAATTGGACGAAGCGAAAGAAGTATGTAAGGATCGTAGCAAGTGGAAAGAAGTGGTCTCTTCCTACCCCTACGGGAAAGAGGCGTGATTATATGTATGTAGTTAATTGTAAATATCCACGACTCTCTGAAACAAATTGTTAAGCAGCTTCCCACCAGCTCAAAGAAGGTCGAATATTTAATATATTATAAATATATAATAATTATTACGAAGGTCATAAGGGCTTAAATTGAATGAACGATTCATTTTTTATATACCGAGTGCAGCACATTTTACAACCAACTACATTGTTAGCGTGACTAGGTGTGAACTTTGATCGTCATTATAAATACATCATATTATAAAGTAAGGAAAATGTGGTATGAAAATGAGAATTAAAGAAATTAAAGGTACATATTACATTGTAAAATTGTAATCCATTCATAGTGGCTGTGACTCAGGGTGATGAGACTTCGGCGCGAGGTCCAATGGGCGTTCATGGAATCGTGGAATAATATCTTACATTAATTTTGCTTCCAAGCAATATAGGGTGGCAAGTGACGGAGAAGCGGCTACCACAGCCGATGGCAACAAGCTTAACCCACACACACTTTTCGTCGGAGACATTATTTATTAATGTGTAGTACGTTTGCAAATACTGAGAAAATTAGAACGTTTTTAGTTTCTGTTTTTTTTTGCACAAACGAGATTAGATTATTCCACAGTATTAAATCATTGTCTCCTCCCGCCGTGTGTATCTAAAAACTTTTAAACTACGCAACCGATTTTAATGCGGCTTTCATCAATAGATAGAGTGATTCACGAGGAAGGTTTGTATGTATAGTTTCATATTGTACTTTGTAAAGCGGGGCCGCAATCTATAATAAAATTAACGCAGTTGGTACAGACACAGCTAGAAATATATAAATTAGGTCGAGACGAGGGAAATACCTAAATCTATCTTGGCAGAGACCGCAACACTATATAGTGACGAATCAACTTCATCATGCGTGGCGTCATGACACAATGACCTCTAACCTTTCATACACATATACATAATGAGAAATATTCCACGAAGCTGTCATGCCCTTAGGATGTGACAACGACAATGTATTTTCTTTACCACTAAGGTGACAAACACGAGGTCTGCCTGATGGCAAGCGGGTACCGTCCCAAGCAAGACCAGGTGTAGGAATCGTTTGCGCATGGTCACGAATATTTTCACACTCTTTTTCAAGTCCCGTAAGCGGTTTCAAAGTTTCCTAAAGAGCAGTCACGTCAGCGCAGTCTGGTCAGTAAAAGGTGAGGTTTGGTAGATGCTCACCAGGTTATAAGGCTGCAATGCTATTAGATACAACATGAGTTACAAGATGGTGGGGATGAGATCTTAGCAGGGCCGGTTTTAACCTGGTGAGCATTGTCCATAGGTGGCGGTAACCGCTTACCATCAGGCGGACCGCATTGTTATTTGCCCGTTTGGTACAAAAAAATAAAATAAACTATAGCAGTAAGCAGAATGATGGCGAAGTAAGCGATACTCACAGAGCGGGGGTGGTGTGTGGCGGGGTGGGGGAGCGGGTGCGGGCGGCGCAGGCGGGCCAGCGCGCTTAGCAGCCCGTCCGTGGTCACGCCGCGTGCGCACACATCTGCACACACAACACATTGTACATACATTGGACTCTCACCGTCCTGACCAGCTCCCTAACTTGCGAGCAAGCTACTTCCCTTTAATTGTCTCTCATAAGGTCCTTGAACCGAGAACCAACCTTAAAATGAGACCAAAGGCCTTGAGACTGGCACTTCTTAGATCTTGAGCAAACACAAATAAGGACACTCCTTGTACATTGCTGATTCGCGAGCTAGGGAGCTGGGCTGGTCTAATATTGTATTGCAATATAACTTTAGAGCTCCCACTTTAGCAACCCTCTTAGCTGTGCCCTGACCTGCGTTTGCTTAGTGCCTTACAAGTGCTTGGCTTTGCTTCAGTAGCAAAAGGTCTCGGATTTCAAGTTACCAGATACAACAATATCTACTGCATTTCCCGCCCCTTACATCTGCTGGCTCGGATTTTTATACGAGTGTGGTTATTGGCATGTATCCAGGCGGTGTTCTTACTATTGTATGTCAACTATTGCTTGCCGAGAATGGCAATTCCAGTCACTTAAATATACAATAATAAGCTGGTAGTCGTAACAGTCAATAGCCAATGGTAAAGTTCCTCGACCAACATCTAAAGGAAGTCGCTATTGCTCTCTTATAAGATTGGATCAAGAGCCTGATGCAGAAAGCTGTGCTCTTTGATAGGAACGTAATGTGTGGAGGACTTTGGACCCTGGTCTCGGAATCTGTACCATAGCGCAGAATTAGCCACGTAGTAAGAGCAGCAAATATTACGCTTTGGAATGTATGTATCTATGTATACGGAAAGTTTTTGTTTTTTTATTCAATACCATAAACTTGACAACTAGAAGCAATACAAGGGCCCGTGATAGAATTTTTAATTTCCCTTAGCACTAGCTTAATCCGGCACTGGTTGTATTGGACAGCGCTATACAGTATTTAGGATGTTTTTGGCTTGTCGTCCAAGGTCTACAAATCCATTCGCATCGTCAAATATAATTACAATAACACATCATGCTACGGCCTCTAATTCTCATTCTATTCGCCTACTAACTCTGTTCACTGATCGAAGGAGCATTTTTCGGTCGTTCCTTTTTTTTTTTTTTTTTTTTACGTTTTACATGAATTAATGAATGAAATATATTTATTCAAGTGACCAGGACTCATTTTGTTAGTAATACTAAATGATCCAGTTCGCTCGATTAATAGGGAAGTATACTTCGCAGTATTCCATCTAGCACAACTAATTGATCAGTTCATTTGGTCGAAGTGGACAAGTGTAGGTATGCACAGATGGTCTGCGAAATTGTTTACTCCCTTCAATCTAAAATAGACACTGTTTTGTTGACAAGTGAATCCATATTGGTTACAGTTACATGTTCATGCGACGTTGCTGCGAGATGTCCAACTTTGATTGGCTAAATTGGGTCTAGGAGCGTCGATAGCTGCCTTTGGTATGAAACGGCGCTGCCATAGATACCTTTATTCTATTTTGAAGTACATACGTACTTAAAGTATAAACTAGCGATATTAGATGCTATACCAACTGCTCAAAGTTGATATTTACCTGTCGTGTGGCGGGCGGGATGTTTATAGTTTTATTGCGATTACGCGCTCTCTCGGCAAGTAACGAATAACGTCCAACGTTATCGTTGTATCGATAATGTTTAATAGAGCTGAACAATTTAACGAGCATACAATCAGATAATTGTTCAATCATAGCTCGATAGCAGAACAGTGCGGCCATCACATTTGTGGATTATAGTCAAATGTCAACTTAATGCCCAGATATTATATTGCAGGTACAGTTAACGACAATACTTGTAAAAAAATTGTGTAGCTAAGTTAGACCAAATCACAATTAAAATATTCATGAGTGTTTAGAAAATACGTTATGTTGACTTATTGTGTAAATTAATTACCAAGCCAGATATTAAATGCGAAAGTATCAAGAATAGGCAGAGAAACTAAGTGCCAACTACTTGGATCAAGTCGATCGGACACTCAGGAATGGGAACATGAAGAGTACTCAGAACTGGCGAGCTTGCACGAAGAGACTGATAAATGTGGATGAACCGAAAGTAAATCTCAAGAAGAGTGGCGCTCTATTATCACTGCCCCGTGATAGCCTCGGCGATATGTTCACGGACTTGTACTGTTCTCTACATGATATAACAATAAGTTAATTTTGAACCCTGTTCATATTCTGTACAATGTATTGTATTGTTAATACTACAGATACAGATTCATGGAATACAACACAGTGATTGTACCGCAGTTCATGTCTGTGACCGGCACGCATTGTCGGCACTTATAGCCGCTCAGCCAGCCGTCTTCTTAGAGTTAAATACCTCGACAAAACCTCCATACAAAGCCTTAATGGTATACATGACAAATATGACAAGCATTCAGACATCAGCATCATTTATCAGAGCTACATCGATTGTAGCTATGATAAATGGTGATCCGCCTTGCAATGCTCGTATCGATTCCCGACTCGATTGTCTCGAGGCTTTTTTAGGCACCCCCGCCGAAGGATCGATACTAATCACTCAAGCCGTAAGGTGTAGTTTTGTAAGCTTGCTACCTACAATGGACACATATACGGGAGGAGAATTCAACTCGGTTGGAACATGATGGGAGGATTTTGTGTCCTCAACACTGATCGGTACTCATTGGAAGGTAGTTAATGTAATTTAACCACGTTTAATATTTATGCGCTAAGCCTTTGCCAACAGTCGTTAAGGCAATTAAGTTTCAAGAACAATATGTCTTGTATTGTTGTATGAGGAATACCTCTAATAATAGTGTAGATGTGTAAAGTAAATAACAGTACAAAATAAAATATTGTTTATATACAAATGCAGAGTTTGAAGCGTACAACAAAGGAACTTCTAAAATTCGAATGAAAAATTCCGATCATGCATTAAATAGTCCGCTTATTGAGGAAGGCACATACATCATTTTTATTTAAATAAATAAATAAAATAAAATCATGCCACTACCCAAGGGAGTGGAGCAGAACATAAATATGAAATTAGCGCGGGCGACTCCGCGGGGCGCTGTAACTTGCTTAATATGTCATATAGATATTAAAGCAAGCCTAACCGTAGTCACTTATGGCCCCTGTGCACTGTAGGCGAGGCTGAGAGTACGCTACGAATGTTGGGCAAGTCCATTCACAAATGCGTCCCAAACGACACAGTGCAATGATTATACAAGGAGCTTCCCCCGCGAACGCTCGGGCTGTGGAATTTGCCGTTGGGGTGTTCCCCAGGGAGTACAAAATGAAGTTCTTCAGGAAGGATGTGAAGAGACTCCTGTCGCAAGCGTCTTTAAGCTGCGGTAACCAACCTACTGGTGGACCGAATGTGGGTGATTTTGCACCTCAACCCATCAACCAATTACATCAGACCCCGAGCGTTGCCCATTATGATTGCTCCCCAAACTGTCGTACAGCCTCAAGCGACCAACGAACAGTAAACAGCAATAACATCAAATGTTATTTGACTTTGTATTCCCTTTGAGAGGATTTCGTTCTTGTGATTACCTCTTGTTGTTTGTATGATACCGAGAGTCTGAGCGAGGTCAGGTTTTAAGAACTTTACAAATTTGATTACGCCCAGCCACCTGCTCATTTTAAACTCAAGTTAAACTTTGGTTTTTCTTTCCTTATTATCTGCGGGTTAAGCCGTCGACTACCAATTGAGTAACTTTGCCAATCACTTTGAGTCAGTAAATGGACGAAGAAAACAGGATACTCGTCAAGCCGTTCCCAGTTTTCTGCTGAACTGAAGCAGTTCAAAAGACTCTTGTTCTTTTAGAAGTAGGCAACAACACTCAAATATCCAAATATGATTACCATCTCCGTCGTTTAATATTCTTAAACTTTGATCAACTCACAGTTCGTTACTCACGCACAACTGTGGGAAGCTCAGTACTTTGTATTCAGTACATATTTCGATCATCTCTAGTCTATGATAATCCAATATCGATAAGCCATGCATTCCAACTTTCGTGTACTCTTATATACATAGGTTTTTATTTAGACGACAGAAAATCTTCAAAGAGGATTACTCTTAGAGGAAATCCTTACCCCTCACATATCTCCACTACCAAATAGGACTTAGTTAATCCGACCAAATCCGAGAGTGCTCAATTGAACATAATTGATGTCTTTATGAGATGGTCCTCATGTTTTGATTAGTTTCTAGATAATTGTACCATGTAGGTGCCACTCTTCTCCAAACAAGTTGATTGGATCACCAGATTATCTGTGCAAACATGTCTTATTATACCGGTTCATTTGTCTCTTGAGTTTATAAATAAATAAATAAATAAATACCTGGGACAATTCCACACAAATTGACCTAGTCCCAAAGTAAGCAAAGCTTGTGTTATGGTAACTAGACAACGATATATTTACTTATATAGATAGATATATACTTAAATGCATAGGACAGCCAAGACTAAGGTACAAATATTCGTGTTCATCACACAAATATCTGCCCTCAGCGGGATTCGAACCCGCGACCTCAAGTTTCGCAGTCAGGAGCTCTAACCACTAGACCAGACGGTCGTTTATATTAGCAGTGTTGGAGTTAATTGAGTTGTAAAGCAATTTGCTTACTTTTCTAAACTGGCGAATGAGCACACGTCGGGCCTGCGTCCTCTTCATGCTTAGAAGTTACCATATCAAAAATAGGTCAGCAATACCAAATACTTACATGCGCCTTCCCTATATCAGACGCAATAGCAGAAAAGAGTAACGACTACCCGGCAGTGCCACTTGGCTGCGATCTTCTGTGAGGTGATTTAAATTTGGAACGTTGTACACAGTTTGGTGCATCTATTCTCAGCTGCTAGTAAACTAGTTATAATGCTAAAGCATCACCCATGGATCACGTGTAGGGTACCGAGGGTCAAGCCTTCTTTGCTGCCACGGTGGATGCTAAGATACCACAGTTAGTCTGATGAAAGTGAAACCACGAGATGGACCGTGTAAGTACATCATCTAAATATACATGACTCCTCCAGGGTCTCGACCTGGCAACTTATCAACCTAGTATAAAAAAACACATTTATAAAAGCCGTGGTGGCCGAATAGTGTAACATACCTACAAAGTCAACGTTAAGTAGAATTTCAAATATAAGACTTGAGTCTTGAAATTATCTGAAGCGATTTATCGGTGAGTATTGAGGAAATCGATTTGGGATTCTCTTCTCCATAAGTCTCCACCCGCCTCTGCGTGTACCCATAAAGTCGCGCCCGAAACATGGCGACCTATTTACTCCTCATCTATCACATTCGTAAAAAGGGACCTCTGCCTACCCCTTCGAGGAGGCGGCTAAGAAGGCAAATTACTATTATGTTCATATACCATAGTATATATTCACAAATTCAAAAAAAACACTTTTTCTGTGTATAATCTAGTGTCCAGTCCACAAAATCATCGCTGCAAATAGTTTTAAGCTTAAATCGTTTTCTCAGTAAGTGAATTGTAATTCTTTTGAGAAAGAAATGCAATTCTAACCGTAAATTTAGCTTTATCCACCACAATACTGGATTCAATCAACTTCAATCGCTCACAATCACACTACAAAGCTATTTCATAATGATTTAACTGTCAAATGCGCTTAAGTTCTGTTATGCACGGGACTCGGAGCACTTGCGTTTGACGGATTTATACTCTAAGACCTACACAATAGGGTTGAAATTGTATACTGCGGCTTTGGCTCGGGTGTGATGAGTTCACATAATTAAGACTTTGTTGCGATACTGTTGTGTGAGTATTTCGCTTTAAAATCTGAGAAAATCATTGTTTCTCATGGTGGCTTAGCGTATGGTTTAGTGCGACTTGGGTAGCGGCTTCGGGTAATTTTATACATTTTTTGAAAATAGTTCTTACGAAAGAAATATTTGCACGCTGGAATATATCCAGCAAAACATGTTTGTACTGTATATTTGAAATTGTAACGCCTGTTTATACAAATAAAATATTTGCAAATAAAATATTTTGATTATGATTATGAAACCGACGAGCATGTATGAAGAGACTGATGAATGTGGACGATGCGAAAGAGGTATGTAAGTCTAGAGAGAACTGGCGCTCTATACTCTCTGCCTACCCCGTTAGGTACTTGGCGTCATGATATGTATGTTTTTTTTTATATAAAGAGATGTATATTAGGTGTCAACGACTACACATACGCCTTTGCATTCCATCTCAAAGGTATGCAGGTTTCCATCCTATCGATGTTTACAATGACCGTAAAGCCTGTGGTGTGACCATTCTAAAACTTCTTTAGTTCCCATTCTTTAGCTCTTACACTTCTAGATGTCATGGCTACCTTTGCTCCAAATAAATGGATACCCTTAATTAATTTCAAGTCAAAAAGCGTAGTCAAAAAGAGTACCAAGTTGGTAATGTCAGCACTTCTCAATATCATTGTGGACCTTAGTACTTAATGGATAAAGAAGATAAAGTACTGACTAGTATTCGGCAATCAATCTTAGTCCGACACATCAAAATCCCGAAGCAGGTTTAGTTAAGCCGCGTATGTTGTAATTACAGTACCAACATCTTACGTATCGGCCTGAAGGAAGGAAGACCTGTTAATACGGAAAATTATGAAAATGTTTCTAAGTCATTGCAGAAGTTACAAAAAGTGGGGAGCGATTGAAGTTGAAGAGTGAAGAATATAGTCAGGAAACTACTGCTTAGGATAAAATTAAAGACACATGAGAGACGGCCCTATCTTTCCCAGCCTTTAGAGGACCTTTTACTCATGTAATAATTCTAAAGACTCAGTTTACGCCACCATATATTTTTAATACCTACATATGACCACGCCGAGTCCACCACGAGGCAGGCAGGGAGAGTGGAGCGCCAGTTCTCTCTAGACTTACACACCTCTTACCTACCTACCTCGTAGTAGGTACATATTGGTAGGTTCTATAATCTAGTCTAGTCTTTGGTAAATAAACGTAACTGCTTAAGTATCCGTGGAACGGAAACGTTTATGTAGGTACGGAAGAGGATAATACATACATACATATAATCACGCCTCTTTCCCGTAGAGGTAGGCAGAGACCACTTCTTTCCACATGCTACGATCCTTACATACTTCTTTCGCTTCGTCCACTTTCATAATTCTCTCATACATGCTCTTCGGTTTAGGGTACTCTTGACCTGACCTTTTTTCAAGACGTCCCTAATTTGGTCTAGAAACGTCCATCTACCCCTTCCAACACTTTCATTCACACTCGCCTTATACACTTTTTTCGTCAATCGTTCTTCATTCATTCTCTCGACATGGCCAAACCATCTCAGCATACCTTTCTCAATTTTTGTCACTACATCTTCTTTCAGACCACAACGTTTCCTTATCTCACTATTTCTTATCCTGTCACTCAATTTAACTCCTATCATACTTCTTAACGCTCTCATCTCAACTGCATTTATTCGGCTTTCATGCTTCTTCTGCCATACCCAACTTTCACTTCCGTACATGAGTGTCGGAACCAACACCCCCCCATGCACAGCCAAACGAGCCTTGAAAGACACATTCCGACTGCCCATGAAGGAGTGCAAAGCTCCATTCACCATGTTTCCTGCATTCACTCTTCTTTCAATATCACTCTCACACTTTCCATCTCTTATAAACTTTGAACCCAGAGGATAATACTCCTCAAAAATGCCGATATTTGTATATAAGTGTAGTGAAGGAGACAATTCATAACAGTAAATAGTTACAGCATTATGAGCCTTAAGGCAGACTCATTCAGCACTTGTTTTAAGTGTTTCATAAACACATTCCTGTGCGGTGTGCCGGCGCCGCGCGTCCGCCGGGAGACAATAACATCAATAATATTGCTATCAGTAAATGCCTATACCTTTACGCCAATGAAATGCCAATAACCACAGAGACAACCATTCAATAACATAACCTCGAGTTCGCTGAGCAAGTACTTATTTTTGTTTGCAAATGCTGGTTGCAGCATCTGCAACCAGCAAAATGAAACTTTTGAAAAATATCTTCTAAACTAACTCACCGTAAAAATGATTCCCAAATTCTTCCCTTTGGGAATGCACACGTCGGTTTATAATAAAATCAATTTACACCGTAACACACGCGGCGCGGTCTTAAATCGTTGCAACAAACAACACCCGGGCGCGGCGACCGCCGCCGTACGACTGACTGGCGACAGCCGTGTTTACGCCGCGCCGCACATGCGCGCTGACTACCCTCATTTCATTAACAATATATAGCCCTAGTTTTCCTAATGTCACCCTTATTGTTTTACAACGTAGGGTTTAACTTTGTAATTGTTGTATTCAGGAGGGAGCTACTCGTTGTCTTTACGCTTAGGCCTAAACACTACGTGGTCCGCTTGCAGGCCATTAAATCGTCGAAGCGGCGTGCTCGCTGGAGTATCATTCAATCACATTACTGGTAGAACATTGGTAGCCCTATCCCCCAAAGGCGTGCGTGTTTCGCTCAAGCGTCACTGTTAGCTGTCAGTTATGGCCATATCTCTGTCATATTGCCGACTGTCGGCGGATGAAAAGCAAATTATTTGGCAGTTGAGTCGGTAAGAGGGTAACTTTAACTTGTTATTTTATCGCTGCCATAATGTAAAAAAACTCCATTCGCTGTGGCTCCACAATTCCAGAACACTCCCCTGAACATCTCGGAGAGCATTAGGATCCTTGGGGTCGATATTTCTAGCGACGTTCAGTTCCGTGGTCATTTAGAGGACAAGGCTAAGCTGGCGTCGAGGAAGCTCGGTGTGCTCAACAGAGCTAAGCAGTACTTCACATCTTCACAAAGGCTGCAACTTTATAAGTCGCAAGTTCGGCCACATATGGAGTACTGCTGCCACCTATGGGCTGGAGCTCCTGGATACCAGCTAGGGCCTTTTGACGCGGTTCAGAAACGCGCCGCTAGAATTGTCGATGATCCCATGCTCACAAGCGGCTTGGAATCACTAAGTCTAAGGAGAGACTTTGCCACCCTGTGTGTGTTCTACCGCTTGTATAACGGGGAGTGTTCTGCAGAATTGTTCGACATGATGCCCACTTCCACCTTCTACCACCGCACCTCTCGCCATCGACGGGGAATTCATCCCCATACCTTGGAACCACAAAGGTCTCGCACTGTGCGCTTCCAAAGGAGTTTTCTTCCGCGAACGCTCAGGCTGTGGAATGAGCTCCCCATTGAAGTTTTCCCTGGAGAGTACAGCATGGAGTTCTTCAAGAAGGGTGTGAAAAGATTCCTGCAGGGTCGGCAACGCGCGAGTGATACCCCTGGTGTTGCAAGCGTCCATAGGCGGCGGTAACCGCTTACCATCAGGCGGACCGCATGCTTGTTTGCCGCCCAAGTGGTATAAAAAAAAATAAAATAATGTAGCGATAAACTTAAATCACTTAGCTGGAATCACTCATGTTCATAGCATGTTACTACTTAATTTTTTTATCTTTTTTATTAGCTTCCGCCTAAAAATACATATATATTTAACACATGCCTACATAAGTATATACTTATTCGGAAGTCTTTTGAAAAGTTGAAAACTATATCTATTTCCAAGACAATGTTCGAGTTGGTAGCAGTGCTTTCTCAATAAGCGGCTTATGTACGGCAAACCAAATTGGTTTATTAGTTCCTAAGCTGAGCAATCGAACAAGCTCTACCTCTTTATAATACACGCACACACACACACACACATAATATACCATCACGCTTACAGTCCCGACGGGGCAGCCAGAGTGAGTAGAGCGCCTGTTCTCTCTAGAGTTACGTCGTCCCCATTCATCAGCCTCTTCAATACATTGCTCGATTCCTCATTGTATACGTCCAATTACATCTACGTTGGTCTTCATGTAATTGTGGATAATGAATAGGTATGCCTGACAGCGGGCGTAGAGTTATCAATTAGTGTGCTTGTCTGTCTGTCTGAGCATTAGCTGCGGTAACGTATCTCGGACGGAGGGTCGTGTTACTTTTTATAAACTGCGGACTATAATGGCTCGGCCATAGATAATGTGATACGCCCGCTACGAATTAGTATTAAGTGTTGTGTATTTGAGAGACTCATATTAATTCATAGACGTCAAATTAAATCAAATCAAAAGTTTAACGTCTGGGACACAGGGAACACTAATTGAACGTCACATACATACATACATACATACATACATACATACTCAATATATAACTACAGCTACCACCACAGTGACATAAGAAAAGTCACATTGGTTTGAACATTTTCGTTTATAAGAAAAGTCACATAGGTAATGCGTTTGTACATTTTGTTTCATGAACTCCTGAACTATTATCGCAACGATATGGTAAGGCCCAATGATGTATCTTCATTGTTTTCTAACGAAGTGTTTGGCATTGCTTAGGAACCTACTGTTTTGAATGTTTATTTACGTCAGTAAAATATGAAACTGGCGGGAATTTCGTCTACTCTAATTTTCAGTAAGAAGATATATATTTTTCTCCATGTACCTACATACTGTAGTGCACTCTACTCACTATACTCTACTTACAAGTCAACCCTTTGCAAGTAAACGCTGTATTATTCGGCCTCCATTGCCAAATACCTAGATCCAGCTGTGGGAATGTTCCTAATAGTTTAATCTTTTGGTTAAGTACGAGCATTTCTCGTATAAAAGCATTAAGCAGCATGAATGAAGAAACACAATATCCCGTGACAATGAAAATGATATACCTATTATTTTATTAACAAGAAAGTTTTCGCTTATTCGTATACATACATACATACATACATACATTAATCACGCCGAGTCCCTAACGGGGTAGGCACAGATATTAAAGTTACAAAAATAAAGTCGCGTAAACGACCCAAATGTCTCCTACACAGGACGTACCATGACAATGTGCTTGAAGATGGCATAAGAAAAAATACCAGTTAGCACAAAAGTATATTATTTACCAAAAAGCGTGATTGTAATCCTCCTTACCAATGTATCAATAAAAACACAAATCCGTTGTTAAATTTAAGAGCGAAAGTTTCTATAGAGCTGAGATTGATCTTACGTTTCACTATTACCAGCCAAATATTAATGTATTTTCCAGCAAACACTGTTAATATTCTTCTGTTCTATACTGTATCTGTACTGCATTTAGGTACCTATCAAGTTTGGCGTCTACAAGACAAAGCTAATATATGTAGATATATGTATCACGTGGGAACTCATACTAGCGCCATGATGAGCAATAAATCTTTATGCTCCAGACATCAAAATAAATGAGCCATCGCCTCCAAAGACATGTCAGGCGTCCATTTTACTTAAAAAGTTTATTTTACCCAACTTCTGTCTAAACATAATTTCGTTTAACGAGAGCGGCACGAAGGAATAAATATAATATCATGGACAACAATACATCTGCATGTCACACATTCCACTGGAATATCCTTTTTTATACCACTGGGTTGGCAAACAAACATGCGGCTCGCCTGATGGTAAGCGGTTACCGCTGCTTATGGTCGCTTGCAATACCAGGGGTAAGACTAAATTCCACACAACTTGACCTAGTCCCAAATTAAGCAAGGCAAATTGTGTTATTAGACACCGATATATTTACTTATATAGATAGATTATAGGTACATAAATGTATGACATCCAAGACTATGGTACAAATAGTAATTGAACCTTGTGGATTCAACAGTCTTCCTTGAAGTCACATTGGATCACAAACTGCATCTGATCAGTCGAATAGACTCAGCCCTGCTGCATTCGGGGTAAGAAAATCAGACACTTGACTGATATAAACACAGCCTAAACTATTTTAGTCAGACAGTCATGTCTAACAGAATTCTCTTATGGGGTAATGCGGCAGACCAAGGATCTATTTTTGTGCTGCAGAAGCGGGCTATTCGTGCAATTTATTATGAACATTGTAAAATTTAAGAAAAATAGCGACTTTAATACTGTAGATACACGTAACAAAAACCAACTCCATGTACCGCATGTATGCATGCAGCTAGGTTACATACAACTAGCAACTCATTTGTTGGGCAAGTGTGTGTTTGGGTAAAAGTGAACAAATGGTAAAAGAGAAAACCGGGGAGTTTATTTCGCTGTTTCTTCTCATAACAGGTTTTTTTTCTTGGAAACGATGGTAGCTTAGTTTTTATTAAGTATATGACGTTCAATAAGTGTTCCCTTTCCCTTACGTTGAATACAATATTTTGATTTAGATTCGACCTCAACACGTCACTTAAAAAAATGATTGCCTGTTGGATGAAAGTTAGTGGCCATACTATATGAGTAGGTCGACCAGTTCTCGGAATGTGAACGGTGGATCCTGGTTAATTGAATTGGCCAGGACCTCTCGCTACGAAGGGTGGAAACCCTTCAGGTGTCAGACCACAGACGTCTCCTGTGATAGTTATAAACCTACTAGGCTGTACAGCTCGTGGTAGGAAAATCCTTCAAAGGCGACGATCCCGGGGTGGCAGCAGGCGCCCCAGATTGTCTACATAGTAGCCAGGATCAAAAACTTTGGCTATGGTATCTCTTGCTCGACGTAGGAGACTACGAGCTTGTGGGAACCCCACTCTGGCGTACTTCGGAGATGCCGAGCACTCATACTGTGCGTAGTCAAATTTTGGAAGGACCTTTCAACTAAGAGTATGACGGCAGAGCTTTTGAAGCGAGTAGAAATCTCCCTCTATTGTAGGTCATCTCCTCTAAACAAAGACTGTGGGTATCTACACACCGCACTCCAAATAAAACACATGGATTGTGGTTTCTCCACTTCATACTCTTGTATGTCTTTATTTATTTTATTTTTTTGTATTTTTTATCAATTTATTTTTAAAACTTCTCTTTAAATCAAATTTATATTAATATTAAATATATAGTATATCTGCAGTGTATTTACAGAGTATGTACAGTGTCTGTATTATGTACAACTATACAACTAACAACGCACTACTCACTAGTCGTACCGGAACAATTAATTACATATTGCTTCAACACTGCTGGGGGCATGTGGCATCGCGCGCTCGTACCTTTGCCGTGCACGGGCCGACGTTCAACTCCGACCTGACTTGGCTTAATTGGTGTCAGCGAGCTACTAGTGAACTCCACTTGGACAAACTTCAGGTAGGACTTAAAGATCAGCACGTGCTTTACTGTACACGATTGTTCAGTGCAATTAGACTTGTATACCTCTTCAATATAAATACGGGTATAATCGGCCATAATTAGTTTAATATTCTTGTGGGGTACGTTAGTGTCCGTTCCTTGAAGTCCAAGTGCACTGAACTATAGGTCGCACGGGACTAGTTGGCCGCGCCTTATGTATGTGAGCGGGGGGACGGAGGGACACGCTTGCTTCAATATCAAGAGGAGTTCGCCGATAAATAGACAATAGACAATAAAAACTCACAATTCAGAAAGTCCAGATTCAAGTGACTTATAGGATATGTCAGAATGATTTGTTTTTGACTTTAAATGACTACATTAAACATTACTACAATAATAACTTCTCAAACTGTCTATTAATTATTTACTTTTAATGTTCGTATACTCATGTCTACAGAAATGGCATGATACATTTGTTTTTATTTCATTACGTGCGATCACTCGAGATAAGTCATCACTGTCAATAGTGTCATGTGTACTGAGCAACCCTCACCTCCCCCACCGTCCCCACCAAAGGTGCGGCCAACTAGTTCCGCACAGACTATAATATAACGCGCGTGGTAACAATATTAAGCGCGTTCCGTTTATCCCAACTGTTTACAATGAAATTTTAATATGCAGTACACTACATCGATACGGCGGCAATGGTGATCGTCGCCAATGATTACGACTCCATGGTATACCATCACGGCAGAGCGTCCTGCGATTACAATATAGTCTAAGCACGACTCACTGTCACCAAGCCATTGAGCGCGGCACATTCAATTGTTTTATATAAATGCATAAAAAAATTTAAAGATCAAGATTCTTAAGCTTTCGAAGCTTCTTTACGTACACGTGTAATCTGTTCAAAAATCTGCCTGTTACAATTTAAAGGGCTGCCACTTCCAAAGATAAATACATACTTTAGTCCATCAATTAGTGACAGCTGACAGTGACAGCGAGTGTCAACACATTAAAACTAAACTCGCACAGTAACTTAGTAAGTTGCACTCGTTATTAGTAATATCATTTTTGTATTTGTTTACATTATTTAGTTTAAAGGAAAGTAGACTTGTTGCAAACCAGAGTAGTGGCGTCCGACCTGCTTACACTTGGATTAGGTAATTAGTATCTTTGGAAACAAATGTGTTATTGCATGCACACGAGTGCTATATAAACACACCTATGTGCTCGAATTTCGACCTATCTATTTGTCCGTTTCTGTAAACATACGGGTACATTGTCCATTGTCACCCAACATTCAGTGCGCATATAAGTTGAACAGTGATTTGTCTAAGTCAGTGTACCTTAATTGTTTAGTATGGTTTGCAACAAACAAATGGTAATAACATCAATTACACTAGCGACAAGAAGCGCGGCAAACAACCCTTGTGATGCACAAGTCAATTCCTGTCAAGACACATTAAGCCGTATGGCCATAGCGTAGATATGATAATTGTATGCTATACTATTGTACTAAGCTCACGTTACCCTCTGACAAAGGGACGCCTATTAAGTGTAGTTATCTCACTCGCACCCGTCTGATTCGTCATCGCGTAGACAAAGATAGAGTATATCTAATAATAGCCAGGCGCTTACAGAGGTTCGTCTTTACAATGTTAAGAGTATAAGTAATAATATTGTATGTACCTATGATCATTGACATTAATAATATGAGCCAAGCCCAATGCAAACTTTCGGTAGCAACTGTTACTAGGTTAGTCCGAAAGGCGTACAATGAGTAACGATAACATAGCTATACAGAATAAGGCCATTTGAGATACTTCAAGTTGGCAATTATACACATGGTGCTAGGGTCCGTACACACACTGGCGGGTGGAGCCCGCGTGGGGCATTAACATTAAATACATTTAAACCTAAGGAGATACAAATAAATAGTTAAATACATTATAAAACAAGGCGAGAGATCTATAATAATATTGTACGATGAGTTCATTCATAGTGTGCCTCACCAATGTTAGTCCCCCTCATATGTGTGTTTCAATCCAATTGTCCAGTCTTAACTAAATGCATTTTATCCAAAATATTAATAATTCGTATCTATTTACATACATATTGGTAGAGTATTATATTTTTAGGTTTTTTTTTCACATTTAACAAGTATGTATTAGACAATTACTGGTGTGATGACGTCATAGATTGCACTGGCAATAAGCCCGAGCTAGGTCCACATCAATATAGTAACGGTACACACCACCTCAATATACACTCGAGGCTATCATTAATCAATTACATAAAAACGACCTACAACAAAGACTAGTTCATTTAAACCCAAATAAGAATGATCCACGTAACATAGCCCTATATACTACGTGTAATGTAGTTTGGAACTTTGGACACGTGGATAAGAGCTATGCACACGATCGAGTACACTCTGAGAAATAATTGGTTTGACAAATGACACAGAGTAAGGGTACTACATCCGTATTAGGAATTCCAATTGCCATCGCTATTCCTATGAGCGTAAAGGGCGGATATATACGACATTATATTCCCTTCCGATCATAACAATAGCAACAGCAATTACAAGACATAATCCGGACGCGTGACACGCGTGACACATTGTCAAAACAACTGTTTCTCTGACGGTACCCAATAAACCTATTCATAAATAAGTGTAACCAAACTTAACCTACAGCTACCCAACTAAGCAACAAAGTCCGAACCTAGTTACGACAAACGATCCCAGCGGCCGTACCATGGGCTATTGACATCACTATACGCGTGTGGGAAAGAGACAGCTATTGACATCTGTCGCTTTCGCACGCGTTAACGATACCGATACCGTCATGGTGAGGAGGCCCCAGATATAACGTAACCAACTATGATTTTCTAGAGGCCATCGTACAGCCTCTTCACCCAAGATTAGCAACGCCTGGTGACAGCTGACTATGCGAACGGTATTATTTAACTATGTAGTCATAAAACCAGATGAAAAACCTTAAATGTAGCCCAAACACAATTTACTAGTAGTCACACACCAAGATTAAGCCTGAGTTTACATAAATGATACTTCACCATAACGTCAATTATAAGGCGGCGACATTGAGCCTTGCCACACACTACACTGGGTCGATATTTGATTGAGGACTGAGTCACGATTATCACCAAAACATAGTGCGATGTAAGGTTCAACATAGTACATACATAGTGTTGCCGCCGAGTCCCACCTACCTACGCCTAACCGTCTTCCTCCCTTATAGCCCATCGCTACGTGTCTGTTATATTAATTGATTTGCCTGTAACAAACACTGTACTGACGCCGTTGTAAACAAGATAATAATAATAATATACATTCAGGCCTTCACACAAGCGTCTCCGAAGGGGTAGGCAGAGGTGTGTAGTACCCACACACCCAATATATACTTGTATACCTCTCACTGATATAGAACTAGCAACGATGTATCATACGACATTACGGAATCCAAAATATACCCAAAAATATCCCTCATTAGCTTAAAAATATCTCCGGCTAAATGTGGGCGTTGTTACGCCTCTGCCTACTCCTTCGGAGTCTCCTGAGGGGAGGCGAGACAATACATATACTAAAAATCTTATTAAATGATCTCAAAATGTTGAATTTGAACTGTAATGCGTACCAGCGAGAGCGCTTTATTGCTTGTCTTGTCAACAAATCGATAGCTTAAGACTACAAATATCGACATGTTCAAGACTGTGAACCAATAAACCCTAGCGAATAAGACACTGTATGGTGTTATCTCAACACGTTGCATTCATTGGTGTTAATACCTGTAAGATTTAATGCCTTATGTCAAGGGCATAAGGTTCGAACTATTTTGATATCGTAATCGTTTGAAATTTGCTCGTTAGCAACGAAATAGCCTGGAGGTTTGCTTTAATTAGTCGTATAGTGTGAGATAGTAACCCCGAATTAAAGAGCATATTTTCGATACAACCGTATGTCGTCGGCCCGCTGCCCGTGTAATACTTGCCAATCAACACTGGTGATAAGGTTTAAAATAAGCTTAATTCTGCGATTCGTATAACAATTACTAGTACAATATAATTTAGTAGGATCATAGTCGAATATAGGCATACGAGAACAGAGTATTAGTATCGTTATAACTACAGTTTTATCCCCAGTATTGATGCGAGTATCTCTAATTCGTATCAGTGAAAACCTCAAAGTTAAACCAGACCGGAGTAACGGTAGTCCGCCAGGATGCCGCCTCCATACTCCCGTAGCCACGAATATGACTCAACGTAACCGCCGCTCCCCGAGTCGTACTGCCACTACTCGGCTCGGGCGAATTTTGTTTTACAAGTATTTAAATGTTATATTATTATATGATTTGATAAGTTACAGAGATATCACAAACGTTACACCACACAGCAGGATACAATTAGTTTTAAATTATATTACACATTATATATAACGAAGGCGAATTACAGGCTCCGTTACGGCCGTCGGTGTGAAGAACGAGGGTTCGGTATCGGTTAATATTGGATGTGCATTTAACGGTACACTGAAATCGAAGCCTCACTCGGAGTCACTTAGAGCACTTAATAAATAACAGAGCCAGTCCGACGGCGCCGCTAGCCGGCGGGGAGGGGCCGCGGCCGCGGGGGGCGGGGCCGCGCCGGGCGGGCGGCGGGGGGCGGGGCGCCGGGGGCGGGGCCGGGGGCGGGGCCGCCGGGCGCGCTCACCGCTGCGTGTGCGGCGCGTGGCGGCGCTTCTTGTGGCGCTCGGGCGCCGGGCGGCAGCGCGTGGGGCTGGCCGCGCGCCGTCCGCGCCGCGCGCCGCCCGCGCCGCCTGCGCCGCCGTAGCGCTGGATCACGCCTGCGCAATGCGATCGCTTATTCCAAATTTAAATATCAAAACTTTTATGCGACTCGGGGGCTCGCGAAGCGTTCATGGAGCGTCATACAGTAGTAATATGACGACTACCCTTATCGGCGCTTTCGATAACAATAATAATTTATTTCGGATCCTGACGACTCATCGGAGCTCTGAAATCTATATTAAAGATTCAGTGATTACGTCGAAGCGGGAGGTGCGCGGGTACCGCACTCCCTTCTATGGCTATGTCTAATATTGTCGCGTACAGCCTGGGTGCATACCTGAGGGTATGTTGTTGAAGTCTGAGTTGCTCGTGATGTGGTGTATGATGAGGCTCTGGTGCGCGGACACCCGGCGCGGCGTGGGCGACGAGCACTGCAGCGCCGACAGCGGCGGGGGGGACGTGCCGCGCGGGGGGGGCGAGCCCCGCGGGGGGGGCGACGCCCGCGGGGGGGGCGACGCCCGCGGGGGGGGCGACGCGCTGTCCGACCACTCCTGCGGGGGCGACACACTGCCCTTGGCGTATTGGACGCAATGGCGGGACCGAACCACGTTCGCACATTGATACCTCAATTAAATTTTCGTTTTCAATTAACGATGTTCCAATGTATAAATATGCTTAAAACGCGTTATTGCATAACGAATTTCCATTTAGAATCGGAGTCGCTCAACTGAAGAAGTACACCCTAAAGAAGATCATCGATTCTAGTCAGTACGTATTGTGTTCTTGCCGAGAGAGAACAAACGTTTCAGGCTCAGTATTCGTGGGCTTCGCTCGTACTTAGCGCTAAAACAACAAGTACCATTATAAGGTAGGCATCGCGCGAGCTCTGATTCAGTCGGCGTTTCCTTCTGTAGGCTACGGTGCAAAGTTAACAGTCTGAACAATAACAGCAACTCACGGGGTCGGTGTCGGAGATGTCCCTGTCGTCGCGCCGGCCGCCCGAAAGCGGCGAGGCGGGCGGCGAAGGGGGCGAGGGCGGCGTGGGGGGCGAGGGCGGCGAGGGCGGCGAGGGCAGCGAGGGCGGCGAGGCGCGCGCGGGCGGCGCGGGCTCGTGCGGGCGGCGGTGCGGGAAGAAGAAAGGCTCGAAGGTGTCGCGCACCCAGCGCCGGTACTGCAGCACGTGGTCCGTCACGCGCACCACGCGGCCCAGCGCGCTGGCGCGCCCGCCGCCCCCCGCCCCGCCGCCCGCTCCACCCGCCGCCTGCTGCAGCACTATGTACCCGTAGTCGAACGCCTGCAACGCACACACACACATCTCATCAGGAACTCACTCCATGCAAGCAGCACAACACCTCGCCGAATGGCATATTGAGATATGCGCTAACCTGTTCTCGGGCTCACCTGTTTGACCTGTATCGCCCCGTAGCTGGAGCGGCCGATGTCGTTGCCGGGCGTCAGCGGGTCCTCGATGCACAGCAGCGACGGCCGGTGGCCGTCGTTCATCTCCTGCGGCGACATGACGCGGGTTAACCAAATATACATAACCGATTCGAAATCAATTCGAAAATAAAACCTTCAAATGATGAGCGTCCGGGGACGAGTTAATGTCTGTGACACAGTTTACATAATTTGTAGCGCTACTAATTTTATGTTTCTCTTATAATAAAAAATGTCGCGTATGCATAGCGGGGGATACTGGCTAAGCATGAGGAGTACAGCTCCTGCGGGCGCTACCGCGGCACGCAGACACTAATACACGTGTACGTATACGACCCACCTTTTGTATCTCGTCCTTGGAGACGTAGGAGCCGCCGTTCTTGACGCGAATGGCAGTCTTGACGTAGTTGAACTTCCTGCCGTAGAGCTCGAAGAACTCGATGAGCAGCACGCCCAGGTTGTGCGGCTGGCGCAGGCGCTCGGGCCGCGGGTGCAGCTGCAGGAAGCTGATGCACATGAGGATCAGCGAGTACGACGAGATGCCGCCCGTGAACACCTCGTTCAGGTCGCGCTGCAGCAGGAACTGCTTCAGCACCATCACCAGCCGGGACAGCACCGGGTACTTCTCCTGGAACACGAGCGTGCCTGCTCTAACGGGACTATATACTATAACGGTCATCCGCAGTACTGGAAGACTATTACAGACCACAGACTTCTTGTGTTGCAATCGACTAGATGCGGTGATAGCCGCTTACTATCGAGCAGGTTGCATATTTGGTTACTACATACATACATTCCATCACAGGGTAGACAGTGACCGTAGAGGGCCAGATCACATTCATCAATCTCCTCATACATGCTCGCCGTTTTCGAGTGCTCTTCACGTTCCAGTCCTTGTCCGTTTTCGATCTATTTGATCTAAGTAGTTGGAAAGTGATCTTTCTCTGCCTCTTTTTGCACACACTTACGCTTTGTATATCTGTTTCGTAAATATTTCTAATGGTAGAAAGATCACTGGCAACTACTACCATAGTGGTAAATGCAAACTGTGATTTGTATAAACAATGCCACTCATTCCAAATCATGGGAAGTTTTTGCAAATCATTTATAAACACACAAACAGCCGACAAATGTCTGATGTAACGACACTATTGAAACAGACAAATGTCTGATGTAACGACACTATTGAAACAGACAAATGTCTGATGTAACGACACTATTGAAACAGACAATTAACAATCGAAAACGCTTTAAGCTCAAATAGCCGCAACATTGCTAAAGCACAGAACACAGCCTTATTACCAAGTAAATTCAGTTCATATTGTTTTGACGCAAAATACAAATAGCAATATATATAAAGCTATTGGTATGTTGCGTGGAGATTATTGAATGGGTATCGAAACGGAATCGCAGCATGCAGTCGTATCGCGAAAGGTCACGCCGAGAACAGCTGAGCGCTTATTGCGTAACTAGCACTGACCTTAAAATGCTTGATAAGCTCCGCACTCTTCACTCCGCTGCTCATGTTGAACGATATATCCACCTGGGGGCAGATACAACTACATTACAAGGGCAGAATACACCCGCCATTACGTTGGCACCTAGATGTTCTCCGGGGAAAAGAGGGTGACATTAAATATCCGACTTCATTCATAGACCGTTATGAGGAGGAGCGAAAGATATATTTACAAACCCCGATAAGATTCAGACGCACAAAATTGTATATCTATGGTAGATTTTTTAAACATATCCTATTTGTTAATCCAGTTCGTTCAGTACTTTTTGGGAGACAGAGGAACAATCATCCTCCCACCCTTAAGCCCTTATTATGTTAGGATTATATAAACGCTGCGAAACATTGATATTGAATTCAACCTCAATTACATGCAATACTTAGTGCGGCGACTAACTCTCCTGGAGCAGTACCACTCAGACAACTCCTGTTAAGCAGCCCTTCCCTGACGTCGTCTCGGTCTTGGCCTGAATGTGGAGGGCACGATAGAGCACTTAGGGGGCAGTTAGGTAGGTCCTAAACTATGAACTTTTAATGGCAAGACAATTTGACAATCAGTTGTCACAGTGTGTTGGTATGTACCTTAACGTCGGAGTATTTGTCGGTCATCTTGACGATGGGCACGGTGGCCTTCTCGAGCACCTTGATGCTCTCCTTCTCGGCGATGTCCTGGACCACCAGCTCCCGCTCCAGCGTCCACAGGGGCAGCTTCTCCCATTGGCCTGAAACAATTGCGGACCAACTTACAATTTAGTCCCGAGTACAGGGTAAGAATGCTGGGCGTAAGGACTAACACGTTTGTTTGTACTTTGCGCTAATCAACAGCTCCAATTTAATCTCGCAGTCCTTCACGGTGTAGGCAGAGGAAGTAACCTCATGCGCTTCATCCGCATTCATCAGTATCTTCTCACATACCCGGTGTATATAACTGGATTCAACCTACTGCCGCGAAGTATTAGAGAAGTATTACTGTGATGGGTAAGATAACCCTGTGTACCTCGTGAGGTCCTCGGCCGACTTGAACAAAGGATCCACGGGTTCAATGGCCGTACATATAGCCGTATAGTGTTTGAGCTCAACTAACCAAAGGACGGGCCGGAACAAAGCTGACATGACATGACTGCCATAATGACAAAAGCCACATTAGTACGCAATTGATGTTTCAATCAAAAGTGTAGGATTTCTATTAGCAAGACCTCCCAATCTTGGGAGGAATAAAAGAACGTTAGATGATCTAAATCTAAAAGTTTAGTTTTAGGTTTATTGTTGTCAGGTTAAACAGGATCTTAGCTTACAATGTTTGGACAATGGGATTACAAATAAGAAATCAGCTTTCGATGCGTTCGTGCCACAACAATCGCACCTATCGGCATTCAGTACTCTCTTCAAGTTTTCCTCAATGGGCGGCCATTCAAGCGCGCACCGAGACTTAGATTAGAGAGAGAGATTAGCAAGACTCCATATTCTGGCTACGGTGTACCCAACATTGAAGTATTACTGAAAGTACGAGAGTGAGAGTCATGCGCCACGCCAGGCCGTACCACAACAACATGTGCGACCTTGACCACCAACAGCCTCCGTATGCGCCATATAAGCCCAGCGTGGCCGTGACGTCACACGGCAGCAAGCACAGATTGTATCACGTCTAAAGATACCAGTGACACGCACGGTGGCGCACGTGACTCACACAGGAACAATGCGCGCTTGCGCAACCACGCACCCGTCACTTTACGGTGGCAAATTAGCGCCATTCATAATGGCGCTAATTTGCCACCGTATTATGTTTGTTTAGATTCCGGGTTTTTATTTTGACATCTGTCTTTTTCTAGTATTTGTGGACTTTGGTGTCTCAATGCGACGTGCAACTCCTTGTATGCAGTCCCAGATTTAAGACGATAGTCTACCTACTACCAATAGGTATATTTTCCGAACCTCCTTCCGAAACTCACCACCGAATTTCTAAACGGAATAGTCTCAAAACAAACAGATAGCCGGTGGCTATTTCAAAGCACTTTTGACCTAAGTCCAATTGTGTAAGGTTTATTTTGTATCATGTTTTGTTCGTAGCGCTTGTAATAGCTAGGAACCAAGGCAGGTACAAGATCAAAGCGCAACAAGCCAAAAGTACACGCACGTAAAGGATGCATACCTACGCAACGCTACGAACGACGAATTGATCTAAATATTAATTCTTACGCAAGAAACACACCATTAACACTGCCTACTCATTCACCCAGCGCGTTCTCATATGAATCTTATAGTGTACAACGTGGAGTTCAAAGTAGACGTTGCGTGAGGCCCAGTTGGCAAAATAGAGCGAGATTCCGCATTGTTTGTAACGCATAATTTTAGCGGCCGTGTCCAGGCGCGGAGTGATAACATACTAAGAACACTTTTGGAAACTACTTAATGGCTCCACCAATTGCTACACTTTTTACTCATTCCATTCATTGATTGATTGATTGATGCCATCGATGGCAGAATTCTCGTAGGCAGAACGGACATTTTAAATGATCTTAATGGGTAGGCAACATGCGGGTGGTAGGCTTAAAAAAGATAAAGTTCGTATGATAGTGTGACCTGAGCCAGCATGAGTCGTGCCGTCCACAAGTGCAAGGTGCAATGTTTAATATCGTATACCTACAACTGGACCGAGGTCGCTCGGCCGATGCGTCTGTTTGTGCAAAAATAGACGCCGCTAGGCACTGGCTATGCAAGGGACTGTGCTATTGCACGCGGTTATTTGTTAACTATAATAATAACGGTGGTGGCCGAGAGGTTTTAGTAATCGGCTGCAGCGCAAGCGCAAGTTGGAATCTCGACTACACACATGACCACTCATTTTTCGCCGGAGAGTGCCGCTCTTTCTCAAAATAAATACCTTAGGACAATTCCACACAAATTGACTTAGCCACAAGTTAAGCAAAGCTTGTTACTCGTGTTCATCATACAAATATCTGCCCTCAGCGGGAATCAAACCCACGACCTCAAGTTTTGCAGTCAGGAGCTCTAACCACTAGAGCGTCTCAAAGGGGACGCTCTCAAGGGTCTAAACATACGTCTTAGAATTTCTCTTGTCAAACGTTTGCAGGCTTCCTCTCTATAATATATCTCCATATTTATCCAGCATACATTGTCCGTATAGCATCTAGAGCAGTGGCAAGTGGTGGGGTAGCCATCGGTCAGGCGCCGCATCGACCCCCGGCGCAGTGCGCCACCGAGCGGGCACATCAATCAACAATCTCTACCAACAACACACAGCCGACTTCGTGCCGCACACCTAACACATTAACCCATTCCCCTACATCAAAGCTAATAGCATTACTGTATAGTATAATAATAATTAAGCCGTGGTAACTGTTGCCTGCAACAAAAAGATTGCAAGTTCGAATCCAGACTGTACCACGTACAGACTTCAGTCACACCACGAGCTTTACGTTGAAGGAAACCGGCATATGAAGAATATCAAAAGACATGTATAGTCACGCTTGAGTAATGGCGATGGACTCGCCATCTGTCAAATTGACACCTAAAATATATCTCTGGTTGAAAGCGCGTAGGTACTACCTACACACCTCTGCTTACCCCTCCGGGGACTCTTATGGGAAGATAATAATAACACGAGGCATGCACCTGCTTCAATAGCCTTACTTGACGCAATATATCGATCAGTCTTGCACGCTATACGCAGTCTGTCAGTGAATCTGTCAATGTGTTTTACTCTTACACGCTAAAACGACTGAACAGATTATGATGAAATTTGAAATGGGAGATAGCTACGGCATACACTGTATCACGCAGAAAGAGAATAGAGCACCAGTTTTCTTTAGACTTACAGACCTCTTTCGCTACACCTCATTCTCTTGACGTTCCCATCCTTGTTGTGTTCGACCAAAGCGGTATAGTAATTAATATTTACCCTGGCGGAAAGTGAGTGTGTGGGTATTAGCTACACACCTCCGGCTACCCCTTCCCTTATGGGAAGGTGTGAGGGTATTTATACATATTTTATATAATACATAGCACATGACAAAACCAATCACTGCCCCTATGGGATCATCGCAATGCAAATACACATGTTATTGTGAACACTCCTCACCACAAGCACGTTACGTATCGGTGTACAAGCGGGACCTACCGCGAACCTCGGTGTAAATGAGAAGGATGCTTATTTAGCAGACACTTCTCCCAACTCAGTTATCGTCAACAAAGAGTCATCGCAGTGACATGAGTGCGATCGCTCGCGGGTATTCCCCCGTGAGTCGGCGCGACCACCAATCACGACGCCGCCCTACATACGTGGCGATTGTGCAACAGATCGCTATCACGGCTGGTGGCATGACATGCAGCGCGGCCGTTGACCCCACCACCGGTTTCCCCAAGGGCCCAGATATGTGCCAAGCCTACAAATATAGCTGTATGACATGCACGCTTAAGCCGCGGTGCAATTTTACTACATTTTATAGGAAAAAACTATTAATATCGGTATTTTAACGCGATCGTATCGGCCTATATTTATGTCAATAATTATAATGTATCTAATGTGATCAAACCAGTAAGTCTAGAATTTGTATAATTAGTGGTATGTCGAAAATCAATGATGCACGTTTATAATGGATAATCCAATTTTTCCAACAGAACGTGTTATTTCATGCAAGTATAGAGTCCTACAAAAGTTATAAATGCGAAAATTTGTGATGGTTTTTGTTCCTCTTTCGTGAAAAAACTACTGAACAGAATTGAATGATATTTGGCACAGAGATTATTAACTTGATATGTTTTAATCCTCAAAATTGTATGTAATACAAATTTACGCAGGTGAAGTCGCAGGCAACGCTAGTGTTATGCACGAATGTGTCGCCAGCAGCCAAGCACCCGCAGCAGTAAGCAGACGCGTGGTCGTGCGATGCGCAATGCCTCGACACTGCAGCCGGCGCGAGCTTTGGCTATGTGAGAAAGTTGTACCGATCCGACGACTACCAGTGTCCACACCAACAACTGGATAACTCATATAATATACAACTAGGTATACCCTACTACGCTTCACACTACTCACGCATGGACGAGAATAACCGTTAAACAATCATTGAAGTGGATATTGTGTATTGTGTCACAATTTTAACTCAATCAGTTGAGTATTTTTAGAGTTATTCAAGCGTGCACAAAAATGTAGATTTTAATATAAATGTAGATTTTAGTATCCAGGCACGGGCATCGTGCGAGTTACTCGATCAACCTATAGAAAGTAACAGCTTAAAACGTGAAGTTGAATGCGGTATACATAGATTGGAGGTGGAGGCAGGGTGGTGACAAAGACAAGACTGCAGGTGCCAACGTACATACGAAATACATCGAAAACCATACATTAGTATGAGAAATAAAAATTCCGAAACATGTTTCCTGAACAACGGTGGCACTCCTAATCTGTACAAAATGTCGGCGTCATTTAGTAATGACACAGAGGCGGAGGTAACTCTACCTGCGCTTTATACAAGACGGGAACCCGTGAATAAAGGGACCTACATATATGTGAATATCAATGTAATGAGACTGGTGAATGTGGACGAAGGGAAAGAAGCATGCATGGTTAGAGAACTAGCGCTCTACCTTCTCTGCCTACCCTGTGAGGGACTCCGTGGGGAGTAAACATCCTCCAAAAGCAGAAATCCTATGTTCAACATGAACATTTTTGACGAGATAAGGAAGCTTAAGCAAGTCTAATGACTACGTACAAGATCCACATTCGCCAATATGGCGTAGCAACCGAACCGAGTGAATTGTATTACGTTATAGATAACTTAGCATTCCGATAAGGCGTGCTCTATCCGAGGTCGCGGGCCACACACACACACACACACACACCTAAACACGTATAGCTTGCCATACTTATATATACACATACACACGTACTGGATATAAAATTATAGCTAGGAACGTGTCAAATACAATATAATGAGGTGCTACTTGGCTGAAATTCATATACGAGTATATGAATGGTTCATTGTTTAACTTAAACTTAATGCTTAGCTCACTACTTTGTAGGTACCTAGGTGACACACATTTGGCGACTATCGACTTGCGTTATAAATAGGCATGTATGCTATACACACTTGAGTAACCACCCAGACCTATGATCATCACCACCGGCAGCGAACACTAAATATGAAATGACAGTTATCACCGTGTACAAGAAGTCAACCTGTCAGGTGAAGACACGGCGAAGTATACTGCCCGGTTATGTTTTTGGGCATTTAATTACGTTATGCCTTTTACGTAGGTAGGAATAGAGAAAGGTTTTATTTACATTTGCAAAAGGAAAGTGTTCCATACAGGAAAACGGTGCAATGAAAGGCGGTGTTGATGGTAGGTAGGTATGGTATTGCTTGAACTGAAACGCACAGACTAGTGCGTGTTGACATATCAGCGGCTGACGATCTGATCATCAATTGAAGCAATCTTATTTACAGGGTATCAAAAAATATACTGTAATATTTTTTGACACCCTGTAAATAAGATTGCTTCAATTGATGATCAGTTCACTTTTTAATGTGTCTGATAGTTACGTGGTTGAATATCTTAAAGGAATGCACGTTTGCTCACTATATTTCCCCTCACAGCTTGGTTGGTTGTGTAATAGAACTCCATTAATTCTTCTGTCTATTGCTAATTCTTCCTCTCCTTTTTCACTCGTCAGCCGCTGATATGTCAACACATAATATCCTCAAAACGAAAAAATAAAACAAATTGCTCCAAAAATAACAAAATGGCATGACATCAAGAACATTATTATTGCCATAAATAAAATAATTGAGCAACTCTCATATTTTCAGTCATTATGTATATACTGTGATTGAAGTCTTTATACCACATCTAAATAATAACAATAAAGAAGTGCAAACTGGTTCTTGCAACGGCTGTGAGCTTTTGTGAGCTTCGGCCGCTGCGCCATGATAACCGGGATAAACTCATTCAGTGAATGGGTCCACGGAACATTAAACTATATACATTGAAAAGTTAATACACTATAAGCCCTACATTTGCAATTACAAAGATCATATTTAAAAGAGGATCATCTCAAGGTTTGCACGTATTATGACGTTTACAAGTGTAGCCGTGCATTGCAGGAGGAAGCGTTTATATAGATTAGCCTTGGCACATCTTTAGCATCTCCTTGGGTATTACCATAACGTCCTATTACCGTCATTATGCCGCGAGAGGGACAGACGTATATGACGCCTATAAATCGGGCCTTTTCGTACGTCATGCGACGGCCTCAGCTCCGCAAACAGGTCAATACGAACCCGACTTTGAGCAGAGGTATTCTTTTGGGGGACTCTAAGGTAAAATAAATAATAATAAATAATATCCTCACGCCTTCCCACAAGGGTCCCCGAAGGGGTAGGCAGAGGTGTATAGGTAATACCCACACACCCACTTTCCGCCAGAGGTATATTAGGTGCCAACGTGACAGATGGCGAGTCCATCGCCGTTACTCAAGCACGACTATACATACGCCTTTGAATGTCTTCTCAGACGTATGCAGGTTTCCTCTCGATGTTTTCCTTCACCGTAAAGCTCGTGGTGTGACTAATCACTGTACTTAAGTTTAGAAAAACTCATCGGTACAGTCGGGATTCGAACTTGCGACCTTTGCGTCGCAGGCAACTGCTCGAACCACTCGGCCACCACGACTCTAAGGTGTTTTGACTATATCTACCACTAGCGGTGGCCGTGGTTTGTCCTGCGTTAAATCCATATACATCTCATTACTGCTACGTTCCCTTACATGCATATAGCCTTCATGTAGAGTTGGCTCATCAAAGGCATTTTTTCAAATATACAATTCACGAGGGCGTTTAAACAAACAAACTGCTAGTATTGGCATATATTGATAATGTACTTCGATCGTGGACTCAAAAGCTCATGTACGGGGGAACGTTCCAGTGCTCAAGATAAGGTTTCTCTTTAAGGAGTTAGTCACGCCGATCGAACTGGACGGATTTGGATGTAATTCGGTTCGGAGATAGTTGAGTGGTATATTTTCATCTTTAAATAACATTTATACCAAATATATATATATATGGGTGTTTCTCTGCTATTTGGAAAATCGTCCATACAAAACTGTCCTGTAGTTTTTTTTTTAAATATTGAGAATGTTTGTTATTAAAATGAAGGGCAATAGTAAATTAAATATATATCTTAAAAAAGCCCACACATTTTCCTCTTGATTTTTGAGTTATGGACGATTTTTTGCAAATCCGTGACAGGGGACTGTTGTAACCATCCAGGGGAATGTTTTATGGACAAAAACAATTAGTATTTTAATTTAAGTAATCATAGTCTTTATTTTTCTTTGCCATTCTTAAAATATGTATCTCCTCCCTTTTTGACTTTGATCTGGATCTGGAAACTTCTGCAATATTTGGTCAAAACTGACATCAGAAATATAATTTTCGTCCATTCTAAGCTTGTGGCCCTTATTATCACACATTTTCATAAAAGTTACTGTTACTTGAGTCAACTTGAGTGATATCAGCAGCGATATTCTAACGTTAAACTTGACTAGAACGTAATCAGCACTATTGTACTGCTGTTGGTTGATTGTACTGGGCCCTGCACTATTCTCAAAATCAGTATTGATATAGTCACACAGTCGTGAAATTTCAGTTTCTGCAATGTTACTATCCGGCGAGTTATGGGCTAGCCTGGTATCGCTTTCGGATTCTGAGTCTGTGTAAACGTCCTCGACGTGAAGTTTCATCACTTGGTAGTTCATAACCCTTCTCAGCACCTTTCGGTGATCCCAAAGAGCATCGTGATATTTTACACTTAATCTGATGTATTTTACAGCCTTATCCTCACGACGACCCATATCTTTAAGTAATCTTCTTTTGCATTAATTTTTTGATTTTCCACCTTTCCTTTTTCTTTCAATCCTTCTTTTTTTTAGGGTAATTTTTAAGTCGTTGATATCTCAAATGCTCAGCTATACGTTTTTGTTCTAGTATTCCTTCTCTTGTTTTAGGTGGCTTCTTTTATTGGTGACATTTTAAGATAATACCTACGAAAAAGACGATACTTTTAATGGTCAGAACTTAAGAAAACAGTCCCCTATGATATGAACAGTCCCCTGTGCTATGAAATGACAGGGGACTGTTGGCCAGGGGACTGTTATTTTTACATGAATACTTAATAAAACAATATCATTTGAAAACATTCAGATAAACGAAACAGATGTGGTTACGTACTAGATAATCTATTATTTTAAACAAATTTTCGTTATTAAAACTCTTAAAATACAAGAAAAAAGGCTTACCAAGGGACTGTTTTCAGTAACGGCCGAGACGAGTGGTTTACCAGTTGACGCAGTAGTATCACTGCACATAATGACGGCTGCCCGCTTAGCTTCACAACCGAACGAATTCACACCGATTGCATTCCGTTTTAGGATCTAAATGTTTCGCGCCAAAACTAAATTTGACTTCAGCACGGTTTTCTAATTTTAACAGGGGACTGTTTTAATAATTTGAGGACAGCATTCGGACATAGATATCTTGTTAAAATTGTAGTGTTCAAATATAATTGTCATGTATAAAGTTGCTTACCGTGTTTGTTAACATATTTGGATAATTTTTATTCAATTATCAATGGCAAAAGAATAAATATTTGTAACAAGATTTGTAATTCTGGAAAAGGGACGTACCAGGGGACTGTGTTTCGATACTTTTGGGGTTCATTTACTCGAATATTCCATTATTAAATTACTAACTAAACTGTGGCGTGCCAAGAATACCTAATACTATGTCGGTATTTATAGAAAAAACTGATAATTTTTTAGATTTATTACATAAAATTAGCTTGGGACAGCGATTTTCCATTTAGTGGAGAAATGCCCATATATATATATATATATGTGTACCCTGAATGAATAGGTCGTCATGTCATGAAGATATCTCAGAAATTCCGTGCGGGCATAGAGGCACGTCTAAATTTCTTTACATAACCTTTAATTGCACAATATCAGGGGAGCTGTAGACCTCCAAATACGACTATTGCGCCCTTATTAACGGACTGCATGCCCTCGGTTATATTTAATTAATCGTAATATAAGCATATTGCGCGCCAAAACAGTGACAAATAAAGATATTCGTAGATAAGATGAGATTGGCGCGATTGTCCGCGCGCTCGCCGCTCGCGAGCTACGCTACAATCGTTATGATATCGATGTACCATGACTATCTCAAGCCTACTTCAAACGCACATAAATAGCTAAACTTTAATCAGTAGCCGTCGTAGCTGAGTACTTCGAGTAGTCGCCTGCACTAAAAATATTGCATGTTGGAATCCTGACTTTACCAAAGAGTTTTCCTGAACCATGTAAAGTAATTAGTCATTCGCCATCTGTCACGCTGGCACATAAAATATTACTACGGCGAAAAGTGGGCTAGCAGAGATATATTTTAGGTGCCCACGTGACAGATGGCGAGTCCATCGCCGTTACTCAAGCACGACTATACATACGCCTTGTATGCAGGTCGATATTTTCCTTCACCGTAAAGCTCGTGGTGTGTCTAAATAAAATGAATATAGTATAGTATATTATACAACTCACCAATGACGACCAGGTCGATATCACTGGTGGGCAGGTAGAGGCCCGTGCGGAAGGAGCCGAACACCTCGACGCGCGCCTGCGGCCACAGCGCCAGGATCGCGCCGCGGATGCGGTTCACCACCGTGGAGCGCACCATGTGCTCCGTCTCCGACGGCGACATATACATGTAGAAGTGCTCGATCTCCTCGTGCAGCCTGTGGACCACATACGCATGATCAGTACTCGGCCGAGGCATGCTGCTGGTCCAGCTCGAGACGTACCGATCCTCCGAGATCGGAGGTGCTTACAGCTAATACGGTTTAAGATACATAAATATTCACTTACATAAGAAAACTGACATACCTAGTTAAAATTGTTGACTTAACGTACGATACAATAAGTTTATGTTAATGAATTGGCTTTACTTTTTAATATCACCATGTTGACCAACAAGCATGTCATCTACCTGATAGTAAGCGGTTACCGCCGCATTAATGCATGTGTCCTTTCATGTAGCGCAGGCCAGTGTATTACACAAGCAAAATGTCCGCCCAAGTTTTGATGGTGAGTATACAATGCAATTAGGGCCTTCGACCACACCGCGGCCAGGCTGTTAGTTGCATTAAACCGTGGTATCGAGTGATTGGCATACAATACTACACTACAATTAAGCGCGTACAGAGCGCGCGCTCGGCGGCTGTATTATCTATTAGGCAATCCTCGTACAGCCGAGCTGCGTGCTCGAAACCCTCTATATATACTACTACCCCTATAGATACTCCCGCTTGTCATGCTAGATGCTTACTATCTGTATTAAAATTGCTAGCTGTGCCTGGTACCCCAGTGGTATAAAAAAAGCATACTTGGGTTTTTTCCTAACCCCAGAGTAGTGACAACCCTCTGTTCATATTCGAGGGCGGCATCATGGCTGCGAACACGTTGCGAATCTTACAAGTGGGCGAAGTCCAATTCAATTGGCAGTTGTAGGGCGTTATCTCGCTCGCTCTCGGTAATACGATAGCGGCGCGTGCGCATGCATGTATTGCCTTCACATACATACATGTATACAACAAGTGGACACAAATACCTGACCGGGTGGAATGTCCGCCGGCCTTAGCACGAGGACCTTTCACCGACAGCATGCCGCCCATTCATAACTTTTATTTTTTTATTGTACACATATATATATATATATATTTTAGTACCAATTTAGTGCAGTAATAATTACTGATTTTGAATTTAAATTCAAGTGATAATTTTTTTTTACTAATTAAATAATACATTCAGGTAATGATTTATAAACATATTTGGTGCTTGCAGATCGCAAACATACTTAGGTATTTGAATTTCTCCCTAAACGTATGCAGGTTCCTTACGATGCGAAGTACATCGTAAGGAACCTGCATTTGTGCAGCCGAGATTCGAATTTGCAACCTTTACGTTGCAAGAGTAGACTACTCGATGGAGCCACCGTTAAAATGTAACCCTGGGTTAAATGTTAGACTATACCTGTTGCCATAGTCTAGTCTAATTAATATTATTAATGTGAATTTTTGGGAGGATGTTTGTTACTCTTCCACGCAAAAACTACTAAAAGGAATTGTATGAAACCCGATAGCCGGCATAATATGTGTTCTTTCCCAGAAAAAATATACTAATGAAATCAAGTTTTACGCGCTGACACGAGTACGCAGACATATCGAGATGAACCAACTTTGGCATTTTACCCCGTTGGAATTCATCCTTATCTTATCCCTAAATCTCTTTATTACAGAAAAGGATGAAATCTCACTAGTTATTGTATGGTTTATAGAGGGAATCCAAACGGTCCGACTGTCATGTGTAGTTAGTAACAGCAGAAGTAGGCAATGTGCACACATCCACAGCAACAATGGCGGGGCGGGCTCGCTAAATAAAGCAGGTCGTCTGGGTTGTTGCCTGATAAATTACCGCTGTGAACATCTTATCATGGCCATTGATTTATTTATGTATCCAAACCCAACGGTTGTGGCTATACTGAATGCAGACAAGAAAGCCCTTAAAGATAAATCTATACAACTATTTCAAATTCAGCAGATCTATACTAATATTATGAAGCTGAAGAGTTTGTTTGTTTGTTTGTTTGTTTGAACGCGCTAATCTCAGGAACTACTAGTCGTTTAATAAATGTTTACTTAATTATATAAGGTAACACCATAAATGCGACAAGAGATAACACTTCTACTTAATATGTGAAGCATTTAGATGCTTGGAGTTTTCGAGGCAGTTCCACTCCTGATGGTACCTGATGATAAAAAGCCCGTTTAAGACTAGCGCAACTACCAAAAAACTATTGACAACACTTGATTATAGTACTAGCTGTGCCCGGCGGCTGTATCCGCGACAAATTTAACTTTTCATCTCTTGGGTAGTAACATGATGATGGCACTCAGGCAGGGCGCCGATAGGAAGGCTAGAATAGCTTACAGCCATAACTGTCTGTTCGTGAGGTTCAATCAAACCAGATAGACGCATACATCATCCATTAATATTTAGACTATATTAAATCTTTACTATTTATAAAATAACGTTGTTGTTGTGTAGTTAATGTAGTCATCTGCAAAATGCTGTGTCGTCACTAAAAGTAAAATATCCGATAAGATATGCGCAGTTTTGTACAGCGCTAGTGAGATAAGCGTTTGATCGCAATATAGGTACATAGTATGTATTTAGTACAAATACAAAAATAAGTAAGTTATCAGAACTCTACATCCAACGGCAGCGGCAAAAACGAGGCCATGCTGCTGGCACAACTCTTCAAGTCGGCAACGTGTGAGTTTGACATCAGGCTTATTAGCCAGCTTTATACCAACTACAAAAATAAAAAGTATTTTTTATGAGTTAGATCGCGACCGCCATAGCGGAATAAGAATTGGGTTGGCGATAGATAGCGCCCCCCGCGCTGCCCCTGACTGCGACACTAGCCTAGACTAGACAGGGCGCGAGGCCAGACGACCTCGATCCGTCGATTCACGCACGGCGAACTTTTACTGCCGCCGGGTAGGAAGTCTTAATAATATTAGTGTACCTTGCAATTCACACAACCAGTAAACAGTTTACTGACTGTGTCATTTTATAGCTATTTGTTACTAGGAATTCTGTATAATAACGACGCCTATCATGACTTCCCCATCAGTCTCTCCTCTGTGAAAGCAAACTGCAGAGAAGCTCGTCTTTTATGCTAGTAACACAAACATTTATCTCAGCATAAGGCAATTATAAAAGTCACTAATACCTTATGGATCCATTTACACTTTGCTTACTGCCTGCTTACTTACAGTACACTTTGCTTCATAAATAATAAAAAACATACAATTACGATGAGGAATGACGAACTAGTTATATCTAGGTCAATACCTTGAAAATGTAGATATTGCTTGAACATTTGTTTAAGTACTTTTGAATTGGGTTAGTGGCTGATTTAAATCCAAACACTGATATTCTAAGCCCGAATGAATTTTTCATTATACGACTTCCACTATAGTGTATGTGCCTTAATATTGTCACGAATACACAGTACAAATATGATATGAACGCCAAGAGGCAATCGAACTCGCTTCCCAACCCGCCCTGAAGGGAAACTGTCGCATTGACCTGACGCTAGTTGCATAGCAATAACTGCGCTTCGTGATGCAACCAATTATTGCGAGACATTCTATAAATAAAGGCAGTGCATATTTATAGAACAAGGCGTCTGCGCCTCCATTACGTACTTTTGATGCAATCATATGTATACACATAATACGCGAAAGCGATTCTTAGTAGACCCTCACGGGGTAGGCGAGTAACTAGTATAATAGAGTAGCAGTCAAGAGGCTTCCGACTTTTGACTATGAGACGCTTTCGTTTCATCCAAATTCTGCAGTCTGTTCAGCGCTGGTTTTGAGCACTCTTGACGTTCCTATCTTTGGGTGTTACTTCCTTTTCATTCACATATATTCGAATTGCATAATTGTTTTTGTCGTCTCTCGACTACTCATCCACATTTCTAGATATTCAAACACACGTGAAATGCCGTTCATCTTTTCAATCACACCCTCATTAATGTTGCTTCGGGAATCTATTACCTACTTCCCTCTTGAAGATACTTTACATTAAAGTTCGGGTAGGAATTTATATATTTATTTGTTACAAAATCGTTGATTGGTTATATTATGTTGTTCCATACTCCAAATGATTGTATCCGCGACACATAACAGATACTGTTACATTACGCGGCGGCGCTGTGAAGGAGGCCAGTGACTCCTTTGACAAGGCCGCGATACGACCTATCGTGTAGGTTTGCACTCTACATTCAGCTGGTTGCGTCTATGTATAAGCACGTATTATACATGTCGCACTCGTACTGACCTCAACTCGCCAGTCGTACGTTCATAATTATCTATTTTTTATCGCAGCAATGCCTCTACCTTCCGTAGGGAATCCTAGTCAGATAACATATATACCTACATATCATCACGCTCCCTCAAGGGGAAGGCGGAGCCTTAGTATAGCGCCAGTTCTCTCTAGATCTTTTTCTCTTCATTAACATTCATCAGTCTCTTCATACAGTCAAATGAAATGGAAACCGATTATAATCGTGTGGGCTGTAGTGACTTTTCACACATTCGTAGGTAATTTTATTATGATATAAGAAGTATGTAAGTACAATAATAAGAGAGAGATGAATATTTAGAATAGAATACAATCATCACCTCTCCATATCATCTGCTAGTTTTTTGCCAATAGCAACTATAATCCAATATATTGTGTCATGTGGATAAGATTTGGCATTTGAATATTTCCAATTGTCTGAAGGATATCTGGTCCCTCGCAAATCATCGGACAAAGTAATAATTGTTTTATCAGCTGGCTAGGTAAAACCTAGATACAATAGGTAAATAATTAGCTTAGTTATGAGACAATTGTATTATGATAAGCAAATAATACACTTAATAGGGGTGTAATTATTCATGATGTTATTGTATAATATAAACAGTAACATCCTGCTTGCCTTACACTTATCAAATAACTCATTTGCTTTCTCCATTATGTATTTTGACAAAAAATATGAAAATTGATGGTTAGTTTGCCTCGTGGGGACATTCTCAAGAAGTACACTGCTCTTTGTCAAAACTTTGTGTATATTTGGATCCAAATTAGTTCAGTAATTGTTATATCTTACTAATATTATAAATGTGAATGTTTGTAAGTTTGGATGTTTGCGGTTCTTTCACGGCAAACGGCTGAACCGATTTGAAATGATGATAGCTTATAGAGACCTAATAAAAAAAAAAAAAAAAAAAAAAATATAAGTTCTTATATTATAATGTATGATGCTCTTTCACGAACATTTCCAAAACTACTTTTTCTAACTCCATGCGGGCAAAGCCGCGGGCATAAGCTAGTAAGGTATGAACATGGGACATTATACAGTGCAGAAGGATGATGAACTTAAATAAAACTTCCTTTTGGTTCATTAACAAATCAAAGCTGGTTTATGTCACTTTCTGGTTAATAACTTATTAGCAATTCTGATGATTGCATGAATTAAATTTGACTTCTACTGATAGTGTTCAGGAAATGCCATAGATACACTTTTATATACCTACATCTATGTACCTAAACCCTGATGGGTACTCCATATACATTCATGTGCTTAAATATATTCTGACATATTTTTCTGTAGATAGTAGTTGGACTGTCTGTGCAAATGTACCTAATTTATGTGTTTTTATACCAATTATATTGCCATTGAATTTAGCATAGCTTATTGCATGTCATGTCACTGCCATGGCATAATCCAAATTGTGTATATAAATGAGTGTAAATTGAGAGTAGAGATATCGTTATTTTTTTATATATATTTTTTTATATTTTATATTTACTTATTAAAGGAACAAAATATATAGTACAAAATTGTATTTGATAATGCCTGCAGTAGTTATAAACTGTGTCGCAGACATTAACCCTCATCCCCGGATAGAGATGGTCAGTTCCTATAGATACAGGATATACAGAAAATAACAGAGTGGATTGGTAGGATAAATAGATTTTGCTTTGTGCCTTTAGGGCTTTAGCCAAAAGGCCAGCGCGCGAAACATAGTCGCTATCAAAAGACGCTCCTATGTCAACAGCCCGAGAGCACACGCTGCTACCCGGCCGCCCAGCAAGCCGAGCACACCGCTCTCGCTAACCCGTCCATAACCAACACGTCAAACACGTTGACATTGCATCCGTATGTACTAAAATATCCAATAAAACGTCACTCACCCTAGAATTCCTGGCTTATAATTATAGTTGGGTATCCGCCACGGACAGCCTCCGTATTCACCTATGAGAGCATCGTGGTTCTTGTTCAGGTTAAACGTCGATGCGCGGTTATCGTTCATTTTCCTCCGCGCGGGATTAAAATAATTATTATTCCTACTTTCACCGTTCACATCGTTAATTGGTATAAAGTCTTGTGCTTTATTCACATTGGGGTTAGCATTTTCTAAGTTTTTTAAGTTCATTTTGTCTATTTCACTTTGAGTTTCCCAGATACGAAGCCACAGGCGCTTCGCGGGTCCTTCCTGCTCGGGCTGATACCACGCGACCGCGGGATCCATTCAGCCGGAGCAAGGTTCGACTATATGGGATGACACATGTTGTTACATTTCACATTTATATTTATTTTAAATTGAATATTATCACAAAACAAAAACAATTCACACCAGTACCACATTCGGAACATGGACGACACGCGTATAGTTGACACTTCAACTACTAGAGGGCGCCATCTTAGCAAAATAAATTCTAAAGATTAGTAGTCAATTGAATTTTTATATACTAATTTCTTATTTATACCCTAGAAATGTACTAAGAGATTTCACAAACACTGTAAAAATATATTTACTTATTAAATTTAAAGAATAACTTGTCATTGACTTCATAAAATCAATAAAGAACTTGTAATGACTAATATTGTAGCAGGAAAACGAATATGACGTTCGTATTATGATCGGATAAGTGTACGAAAGAAGTTGAGAAGGTTATAACAATAATAATGTAATTAGTATATACAATATATGATCAATCGAAATGTTAAATATAAAACTATATCATTCGCATTTAAACTTTCTGGGAGTACCTAACTCTAGCTTATACATACATACATACATACATACATATAATCACGCCTCTTTCCCGTAGGGGTAGGCAGAGACCACTTCTTTCCACTTGCTACGATCCTTACATACTTCTTTCGCTTCGTCCACTTTCATTATTCTCTTCATACATGCTCTTCGGTTTAGGGTACTCTTGACCTGACCTTTTTATAGAAAAAAAAGTTGCCAAATTGGATTCCTTCTGGATATTTTTTGTATTTTGTCCGCTCGCTCTTACAATATATCATGCACAATCAATAGAGAAATGGGCTAATGAAAGATATAACACTAGTTTAAGGACCTGTTAAGTGAAAAAGATGAGTACGCTTTTTATCAAACTCTATCAGTTTGCAACCCATAAACACAACGGTAGCAGAGTGTCATTTCATTCTGGCTTCTTTCCCGCGCCTTTTTCAATTGTTAAGTCTGTGCTCAATCAGAATCAGTGTGTCATGTCATGTCAAATAAAATAAACCGACGGAACAAGTGTTATCGGTACCATATCAATTAATAATTATATTTCAATAATATTTCAGAATTCTACAGCATTGTATTTCGTCGAAGTTGTGTAAATAGTATATATATTCAGCAGTTAATAAATTTAGGAATGTGACGTCGCGCAAGGAAAAAGGGAATAGTAAGTAACCATATTCTGTACCCCCAATCAATGCTATCACGATTTCATGATCTTTTCACAGGCATGTACTCGAACGTTAAGATTCTTTGCACATTACATACTTTAAACCTCCATTCCATTCTTTCATCATGGTTCAGGTTAACCTTTCGGTATAGTCTATAATTCTGTAAGTCTAGAGAGAACTAACGCTCTTTTTCTGCCTTCTCACTGGGAATCAGCATCGGCTGGGAATCGGCAACGAAGCATATATACATACATTATGTATATAAATACTTATATACATACATAATGTATGTATATAAGTATTTATATATGCTTCTCCAGTAAATATGGAAATCCTAAAATGTCTTGCCCATTCATATTTGCTAATTACAATTTAACAAATTTTATCATATTGATACACTAGTATTTACAATTGTCTATGATATGACTAAAATAATTTTTCTATTTTTTTTTCAGATGTACACATTACACAATTTATGACAAAGTGAAATATAGTTGATGATGTTCAATCAAATACAGGAAATATAATCATATGAATATTATACATAAGTTAGTTGTACCATGTAGAGTAGTCTTCAGTGCGCACAACTTCCTACTTAGACATCCATTGAAATCAATATTACCAGGATATTGCAATCAAAAACTAATCCTCTCTGAGAACACAAGAACAATGTCTCAGAGAAGTATAACATCTTTCTTCAAAGTGAGCCCGCCCAAAGGGACAACCAATGGCTCTATTAATACAGCAAAGGTGACAGAAAATGAAACTGATGGAGATACTGATAAAAAGACTGTTACTGACAAGACAACTGTTGCTAATGGAACAAAGGTGAACACTTCATACTTTGTTTTGAGCAGTGGTATCTTTGAGTTATAAGTTTTACCTTTAGGTGGATTGCATGCTTGTTTGCCACTATACAATTACAAAAATATGGCACTTAAAATATAACTCTGGTGGAAATAATGTGTGTGGGTAATACGCACAATACACCTCTGCCTACCTCTTGGGGGACCCTTTTACGAGGCATGTTATATTATGTACATTACACTATTTTTTTTTTTTTTTTTTTTTTTTTTTTTTGTGACTGACAGAGTCCCTGCGATTTGATACAGGCGAAACTGTCAGTTTATTTGCGTATTTACCCCTGACGTGGTGATCAGGGACTTTATTTGCTTGTTGGGTTTTCCGCTTGTATTTTTTCATCTTTTTCCAGCACTGTTATTTTGTATTCTATTTTTATTTTTATATATTTATTATTCTTTTATTTTTCTGTATTTGTTCCACTTTTATTTTGATTTTTATATATTTATTATTCTTTTATTTACTGTATTTGTACCACTTTTATTTTTATATGTTAATTATTATTTTATTTCCTTTATTTGTTAAATTTTATATTGTCTATATTTTTATACTATTTTTGCGTATGTTTTAACATTTAGATTTTCTTTACTATTTTCACTTTTGTTATTTTATTTTGTTGTTCTGTTTTGTTATATGTTTATATTTTCTTTGTTTTACTATTTGGATTTCACTGATTTGTATGTCGATTTTATGTTTGTTTTGCATTGTTGTGACTGTGTTTTGATGAAAAAGAGAGAGAGCTGGAGAGGTTGTTAGGTTAGTTCTTATTATTATTAGCAGTAGTTTATACCATGACGAGAGATTAAGTCGAACCGCTGCCAGAATGGACATTTTCGGTTATAGGCCTGGTGATTTGTCACTTCTTTGCCATTGACTTTGCAGTGTACACAAGTGGGTTCTTTTGCTGTGTTGGGGCACTCGTGGGTGTAGTGCTCCTCGGCACAGTGACCACAGGTGACGTGTTGGCATCCTTGTGCTTTATGTCCGTAACAATAACAACGGTAACACTGCAGCAAAGGCGACTGGTCAATCACAGGCACAATTTGGTACCCCAGGCGTATGCGGGTGTCAACCAAGCTGCGCCAGACCCCTGGGCTCACTTGCAGTATTACGTTGCAGATTCTGGCGGTGTTGTTTGTTTGGGTTCTCCTTTGCACCTTGAGATGATAGTCCTCCTGTTTTATATGTGCCAGTATAGTGCCGTTTTGTCTGAGGATAGCCTCTTCAATTTGGGTATCACTCATCTCTTGTACTACGCCGATTATTCTTAGCAGTGGGCGGCGGGCAGCCGGTTGCCGGACTGTTAGCTGTTTGTTATTTTCTCTGATGGCACTCTGTAGTTTCTCGCGGCCGTCTTTGTCATCGCATGCGACTAAGACTTGTCCGCCTTTGGTTTTTCTCATGCTATTGATGCCGATGCCTAGGTTGACTACATCGACACTGGACTTCACCGTATTGATGACGTCCTCATTGGGGTCTGTTGATTCCACCAGAATAGGGAAGCTAGGCGGGTGGTGTATTTTATTGGTGGCGAGGGCTGCTGCGTATGTGTGTTTGTTTGCTACGGCTGGCTGCGGTGTGATCTTGAGGTCAGTTACTATTTCTTTAATGTCTGCAGTGTCTTTTTTTATTTTATTCAACTCGCTCCTGATGGCAGCGATCACCTCAATCTTAATGTCAATCTCGGTGCTCCTCTGTGGAGAGGGTGGGATGACGGCTGTAGGCGTGGGTGGTGCTGCCACCAGAGACGGTATGGAGCTGACGAGTTCTTTGATCTCCAGCGCCGCGGCTACTATTAGGCTTTTATTGCCGCTGGTAACACTTTTTCCTTCTTGGACAGCAGATGTTATGCTGTCCGCGAGGTATTTTAATAGCGCGACGCAGGAGTTTATATCTGTGCTGTCAAAATCCAGGCCACGAAGAACAATGGGTGCGGTTTGCTTCTTCTTTTTTGGAGCAGTCTTGGCCTTCGTCTTCGTGTCCGGTGGTATGGGTTGTGGAGAGCCTTCGACAGTGTCGTGGAACTCGTCCACGCAGCTGGAGCGCCGACTCATGACTCTAAGTTGAGAAAACTCGAGAAAAACGACAGAAAACAAGCGAAGAAAAGGTAAAAATTTGGAAAAATGCCTACCAAAAAGTGGTAGGCAAAGGTATATTTTTTCTGGAGACTAATTCGGATGGGCAATTTACTTAGGAATGCAACGGTGTATCGTTTATATTTTTCCGACGCGAATTGGCAGAGTTACGGCGGAATAACTGAAAAACGGGATTTTAGCAGAATGCAACTGGCCGACCACATTACACTATTAAAGTATTATAACAGTAACTCATTAGTAGCCATTTGTTTAGAGAAAATCTTTTCTATTAGAAAAAAAATGATTTTTTGTAGGAATATACACTTGTGTACATATTATCACATCTAATGAATATTGTTCCCAGAGGTCTTCAAAACGCCAGAGGCTTAGCAGCTCCGACAGTGAGCCTGATACAAAGACAGTAGATGTGTCCCCTACTGCCTCTGGAAAGGTATTCTATAGAACATTGAGAATAATGTATCAATAGATCCATTATGTAACAATCTAGTCATAGATCATTGACTTTCATAGATGTTTTGTAACTATTGAATATGTTCTAGTAATTACTACTTACTCAGTTGCATGAATGGAGCAGTACCTCACCCGAACTCCGCCTCAAACGCCGGCCCTGCGCCGAGCCAGACGCGCAAATCCCACCCCCAAATAATATTTAAATAAAATGACCAGTCCAGCCCAGCTCCCTTGCTCGCGATCCAGCAACGCCCTAAGCCGAGGTTCGTACCCCACAGGGGGTGCCCTTAGCTGTGTTGCTTAAAAATAAAGTGCTTGGTTGGAGGCCTAGGTCTCGCTATTGACCCTTAAGGTTAAGTAGCAAAAGTTCCCGGAACTCACGCTACGAGAGACAATACAAAAAAAAAGGAGCAGTACCTCCACCTAAGAGAAGCTTGTAGCCTAAAAGCTTCAGTAGTTTGCTCCTGTGGTCAATAATGTGGTTTCTTAATTTCCACAAGGAATAGTCCAGGTGTCTGCACATTTTGCATAAATAGTTTCTACTCCTACATTTATTTTAGGCTATGATGCATTGCATTAAATTAATTAATTTGTTATTTATGTAAGTATTATGTGTGCAAGAAGAGGCAGAGGAAGACCACGTTCCAACTACCTGGATCAAATCGATCGGACACTCAAGGACGGGAATGTTAAGAGTACTCGAAACCGATGAGCATGTATGAAGAGACTGATGAATGTGGACGAAGCGAAAGAGGTATGTAAGTCTAGAGAGTACTGGCGCTCTATACTCTCTGCCTACTCCGTTAGAGACTTGGCGTGATGATATGTATGTATGTATGTAGTTACCTAATTGATGCCTAGGATGTTTACGAGTTAAGTAACAGTACTTGTTATTGTCTGACTGACTGAACTATATATTTATATAATTCTAGGTAAAGAAAGTGAAACGCCAGAGGATAGAAAGCTCTGGAAGTGAAGTTGACTCACAAGAAGCTGATGTCAAAGCCAAAACTAAAGTCCAGCAAACAAGTCCATTGGGCAGTGAAGATGAGGCAGTGGAGTTGAAGGAAAATATAAAAATCGAGAAAACATCTCCAAAGACTTATGCCTCTCCCAAGAGCAAGAGGACGAAGAAGCCTGCCCTTTTCAGTAAGACCTTAAATGGTGAAGATGTTAGTGTTAAGAAAGAATTATCTACTAAGAGTGGTGATGATCCTGAAAAAGGCTCTGGAAAGAAGGAGGATATAATAAAGAAAGAACATAAATCAAATACTAGTACCACAAAAAATGGTGGCAAGGAAGGTGAAGAAGTAACTGTTATGGTTCCAGGTGAGCTTACAAATGGTGTAATACAAGTTTAATATGTCTTCTGATCCAATATATTAGGTAGATATGAATTACCAACTTCTTTTCACTTCTCTTATCTCATGGACATGAGTATCACTGAGATATGACAAAAGCATCTATTGAAATTGGGAATGAGTTGACTAGCATGAGATAACAATTAAATTATTAATTAAAGGGTCACTACAAAAAAAGAATGGACAAAATGGATTTCTCGAGAATATTCATCTTACTCACTCTAAGAACTATAAATATTTCTGTGATCATGATCGAGCCACACTTCATACCTGCAATATTTTAATAGCCAAAATTAGAACATATTCATGAATTTCACTTCAAAGAATGCATTGAAAAGTCTAAACATATCGCAGACGAGAAATACAATCCGGCCAAGCCCGAGTATCACCCGATCGAGGACGCGTGCTGGTCGAAGGGCCGGCCGGTGCCCTACCTGGCCCTCGCGAGGACCTTCGAGGCCATCGAGGCCATCAAGGCGCGGCTCAAGATCGTGGAGATCCTGGCCAACCTGCTCCGGTCGGTGACGGTGCTGACGCCCGACGACCTGCTGCCCTGCACGTACCTGTGCCTGAACCGGCTCGGGCCGCCGCACCTCGGCCTGGAGCTCGGCATCGCGGAGACGTACCTCATGAAGGCGGTGGGGCAGTGCACGGGCCGCTCGCTGGCGCAGGTGCGCGCGGCGGCCCAGCGCGGCGGGGACCTGGGCCGCGCCGCCGAGCTGGCCCGCGGCTGCCAGCGCACGCTGCGGGCCCCGCCGCCGCTGGCCGCCCGGGCCGTGTGCGCCGCGCTCGGGGACATCGCGCGCATGGCCGGTACGGGCCGACGGGCCGGCGGGCCGACGGGCCGGCGGGCCGACGGGCCGACGGTGCTATGCTGTGTGCCGTGGTAACGTATCCCAATTGACCATCAATCGTTTCAGGCCACGCGTCCGTAAACAAGAAGATCAACAAGATCCAGTCCTTGTACGTGGCGTGCCGGCACTCCGAAGCCAGGTATCTGATAAGGTGGGTCTGGCCGTTCATATCGTTGCAAAAATTTACTTTAAACGGAGGTCGTATATAAGTATGGTGTGCAGGTCATTGGAAGGCAAGCTGCGCATCGGGCTGGCGGAGCAGTCGGTGCTGCAGGCGCTGGCGCTGGCCGTGACCCTCACGCCGCCCGCGGCCGGGGGCCTGGTGCTGGACGCGGGCCGGGGCAGGGCGCCCGACGAACTCAAGGTATGGATCGTATCCTTCCTGGATTAATTATTAATATCGAGCGAAGCTTGTTCAAACTTTAATGAGAGCGGTTTGATGTAATTCGTGCGTTGACCTCTGGTATCGCAAGCGTCCATAGGCGACGGTAGCAGCCGCGGCAACATGTTTTGCCACCTTTAAGCTATCCGTCGTACCGCTATCTGCAAGTAAGTTATTCGTCCTACGTGAAATGTACTCGAATTTAATGAAAGGTGCCCTATGTCCTTTTCTGTCTCCCTGACCCGGACATGGAATGCCTTGATGCTATCGAGCGTAGGAGTGTGAGAGGCGGAGGTGGACGCGGCAGTAACTGAGGTGGTCGGCAGGCGGCGGTGGAGGCGGCCGCGCTGGCCATCAAGGCTGCGCACAGCTCGTGCCCCGACTACGAGCGCCTGCTGGGGGCGCTGCTGGCGGGCGGCCTGCCCGCGCTGGGGGCGGCCTGCCGCATGCAGCCCGGCCTGCCCGTCAAGCCCATGCTAGCGCACCCCACGCGCGGCGTCGGGGAGGTCTTCCAAAGGTAGCCCCCCCCCCCCCTCCACGGCGGCGGCCTGCCCGCGCTGGCTAGATGGTAGCCCGATGGTAGAGCATGCGCGTGCATTGTGCGTCAGGTTCGAGGGCAGCCAGTTCACGTGCGAGTGGAAGTACGACGGCGAGCGCGCGCAGCTGCACGTGCCCGGCGAGCACTGCGCCCAGCTGGAGCGCGCCGCCATCTTCAGCAGGAACCAGGAGGACAACACCAGGTAGGCCCCCGCTAGCTCACACACCGCAGGTGCGACGGACCCGCTTTTATTGCCATGCTTTATTCTTGTTTATGGTCACGGTGTGTTTTTATAACATGTCATCGACCAAATGTATACTTGTATACTATCTACAATATACTATAATATTATTAAGCTGAAGAGTTTGTTTGTTAGTTTGTTTGGACGCGCTAATCTCAAAATCAAGATCTTTTTATTTCGCATAGACCCAGGTGGGCACTTATAGAACGTCGAAAAAGAAGCACTCAGGAACTACTGGTTGGAATTGAAAAAATATTTTTGTGTTGGATAGTCCATTTCTCTAGGAAGGCTTTAGGCTATATAACATCACGCTACGACCAATAGGAGCGAAGCATAAATGAATAATGTTGCAAGAACGGGAAAAAAATATTCCTTTTTGAGAGCTTCCGTTGCGTGCGCTGCGTAAACGGTTCAAGTTACACAAATATCATGTATGAGGGAATTGTTCCTCTTTAAAAGTTAAAAAAAAAAGTCCGCGACAGCATAATATGTTTATCGATGGGCTCCTAAACAATTTAACCGATTTCAATCAAATTTGCACACCGTGTGCAGTTTGATCCAACTTGAAAGGTATACTTTTTCACCCGGGCGAATCGACGAGGACACGACATTTCTGGGTCCCGAGTTCAAATACAAGCTTCGAGAACGTATTTTCCATTTGTTAAATGATGAATTAACATGATAACTTCCATATAGTAGTACGTAGCCTTAACGGCAGGAGCACCACCGTGTGCGTGTTGCGGAGCGCCTGGTTAGTGCAATGGTTGCATGTACATGGTATAACAGCGGGCCGTGTGTCTGGCAGCAAGTACCCGGACGTGCTGCGGCGGCTGCCGGCGCTGCTGAAGGGCTCCGTGAGCAGCTGCGTGCTGGACTGCGAGGCCGTCGCCTACGACACCCTCAACAAGCAGATCCTGCCCTTCCAGGTGCTACTTACGTTACACCTTCACTATTTTCAATCCTACTAATCTATACATACAAATAAAATTACACAAAAAAGAGTGTCTCTTTGTAATATTAAAATAACTGCTTTTTATTAAATGCATAAGGATGTATACACGTTACATACACCAAAATATATTGTATTTTTGTCTGTCTGTTTGTTCCGGCTAATCTCTGAAACCTGGACTGGCTGGACCGATTTTAACGGGACTTTGGACACTGGCAGATAGAGCTAGAGCTAGGCTACTTTTATTTTAGAAACTAAACAATTTTGTTTTTAATGAATTCCACGCGGACGAAATCGCGGGCACAGCTAGTATTATATATGTTTGTTCCCTTTTAAATTAAAAGAAGGACTTGGATGAAGGAGCACAAGGAATAGAGAGAGACTATTGGCTGGATTAACGTAATATAGGATATGACTGATTTCCGAAAAAAATGCTACCAATAAAATGAACATCGAATACTCGGGTGAAACCGTGAGGCACAGCTAGTGTACAGTACAATTACTAAGTCAGACTTGCGACTTTATAAACATACTCGAAGTGTATCGCTAGACTAGGATTAGTTGGGTTTGTGTGTCATGTCCATGGTGGAGCAGTACGTGTATTATTACTCGACGAGGACTTGAGTACTGTAGGTGCGATGTCCCGAGCATCGAGCAGTGACCAGCTCGCGCGTGGTGTGGCGCAGGTGCTGTCGACGCGCAAGCGCAAGGGCGCCAGCGAGGCGGACATCAAGGTGCAGGTGTGCGTGTTCGTGTTCGACCTGCTGTTCCTCAACGGCGAGCCGCTCGCGCACCAGCCGCTGCGGGCGCGCCGCCAGCTGCTACGGGAACACTTCAACGAGGTGCCCGGTGCGTCTGCACACCACCGCCCCTCACACATACTGCACACTGCATCCTACACATTGCACACTGCATCCTACACATTGCACACTGCATCCTACACATTGCACACTGCTCCCTACACATTGCACACTGCACCCTACACATTGCACGGTGCGAATTGCACACGGCACGCTACACATTACACGCTGCACCCTACACATGGCAACGGCACATCATAGGCAACGTTTCGTAACTGTATCGGCAGGCGAGTGGCAGTTTGCGACGTACAAGGACTGCACCAACATGGAGGAGGTGCAGCAGTTCCTGGAGGACGCGGTGAAGAGCTCCTGTGAGGGGCTCATGGTGAAGACTCTGGAGGGGGACAACGCCAAGTACGACATCGCGCGCCGCTCGCACAACTGGCTTAAGGTACGGCCACGACATCATCCGGCGCCGGTGCTCGGTGAAATATACTGCGCACTGGGACCGACGGCACGGCAAATGATTGCAGCTGAAGAAGGACTACCTGGAGGGCGTGGGCGACACGCTGGACCTGGTGGTGATCGGCGGCTACCGCGGGCGCGGCAAGCGGCGCGGGGCCTACGGCGGGTTCCTGCTGGCCTGCTACGAGCCCGGCGCGGAGGCCTACCAGTCGCTGTGCAAGATCGGCACCGGCTTCTCGGACGAGCAGCTGCTGGCGCTCAGCGAGCAGCTGGACCGCCACGCCATCCCCGCGCCGCGCAGCTACTACATGGTGGACGCCACGCAAGCGCCCGACGCCTGGTTCGGCGCCGCCGCCGTCTGGGAGGTGCGCTGCGCCGACCTGTCACTGTCACCCGTGCACCGCGCCGCGCTGGGGCTGGTGGCCGGTGACAGGGGCGTGTCGCTGCGCTTCCCCAGGTGACAGGCCTTAGCGTTACACCTGCTGGCTAGATACGTGCACCGCGCCGCAGCTGGTGGCCAGTGACAGGGCGTGTCGCTCGCTTCCCCAGGTGACAGGCCTTAGCGTTACACCTGCTGGCTAGATACGTGCACCGCGCCGCAGCTGGTGGCCAGTGACAGGGCGTGTCGCTCGCTTCCCCAGGTGACAGGCCTTAGCGTTACACCTGCTGGCTAGATACGTGCACCGCGCCGCAGCTGGTGGCCAGTGACAGGGCGTGTCGCTCGCTTCCCCAGGTGACAGGCCTTAGCGTTACACCTGCTGGCTAGATACGTGCACCGCGCCGCAGCTGGTGGCCAGTGACAGGGCGTGTCGCTCGCTTCCCCAGGTGACAGGCCTTAGCGTTACACCTGCTGGCTAGATACGTGCACCGCGCCGCAGCTGGTGGCCAGTGACAGGGCGTGTCGCTCGCTTCCCCAGGTGACAGGCCTTAGCGTTACACCTGCTGGCTAGATACGTGCACCGCGCCGCAGCTGGTGGCCAGTGACAGGGCGTGTCGCTCGCTTCCCCAGGTGACAGGCCTTAGCGTTACACCTGCTGGCTAGATACGTGCACCGCGCCGCAGCTGGTGGCCAGTGACAGGGGCGTGTCGCTGCCACTCGCCACAGTTATAAGAGTGTTGTTCTCACACCTGATTATTATAATCCTTGCTTTATGACATCGTCCATAAACGAGCTATGCGCCATTCGCGCATTTCGAAGTATGATAAAGTGATCACAACAAAATTCTTAATTGATTCACAATTCATAAACTCGTTCTGTGTCCGTTGTATTATTATTATGGTAATGTCCTTAACATTCGTAAACTGTTTGGCAATATGTTAATTCGTTATGTTTACTTTATTTGCCCAATGAGATTTATTTTTGACTAGCTTGTGCCCGCGGCTTCGCCCGCGTGGAGTTCGAAAAAGTAGCTTATGTATTTTCCTGCTAGAATCGGTTCAGCCGCTATGCCGCGAAAGAGCATCATACTTTATAATATAAGAACGTTGAATTTTCGGGATTCTAAAAAAAAAAAGCCCATGTCCTATTCCTAGGTATAAGCCATCCCGATTTCAACTTTCAGCCAGATTGGTTCAGTCTTTTTGCCGTGAAAGAACCGCAAGCATCCAAAATTACAAACTTGCACATTTATAATATTAATAAGATGATATGATGATGATGTATAGGAGGAGCGAGCCGGCACTTATTGTTTTCAACCCTTGTATGCAACCATTGGTGGATACTCTACTTACGCCTACATTGATTCATATTTAATGCATTATTCGATGCTCTGTCAGTTATCATGTGTATGCGCATGGCAAGTTGGTACTCCTGCGCAAGTGCGCTCCAACTCCTCAATGTCCCCAGGTTCGTGCGCGTGCGCGAGGACAAGACCCCCGAGCAGGCCACCACGGCGCAGCAGGTCGCACAGATGTACCTAGCGCAGGACCAGGTCAAGAACCAGGTCACTAAGCCACCACAAATAGACGACTTTTACTAATAGAGCTACTTGACAAGATGAAGCTAAGGCCCTACAACTTTAGAACAATTTTCATGTGACCAATGAGCACATTGGAGGAACCGGCCACCGAAGCTGCCAATTACGAGCACAACACCTCATATTTGATGCACCCAGCCGGCGGGCCGCTGGGACATACTTCATGTAAATAAAACAATTCGCATGTTACACCGATTTTTTTATTATATTGTTATTATAAAACTACCCACAATATTTCAATCATTTAACACAAGATATTATACCTAACATTCAAATTTCCAATCACAATTGATATGACGTGAGTGTAATCTTATACATAAACCGTAGTATCAGCACGCGGAGTGATTTAGGTGCGTGATGCGTCCATTGAGGCACCAGACTGGTGCCCTCACCAATCAGTTCAATAATTCATACATAAAATTCATTTCAAATTACTTTGGCAATATCGCTACGTTCATGAATGGAGATTCTTACATTGGATTAATATTTAACTTATGAAATAAAATCTTATACAAAACTGAGCCTTTCTTAATAAAGAATAAAGTTTAAGATTGCATATGATCAAATATTATAAGAGATCGCAATAGGTACGAACCACAACCTAAGTTTTCCTGCAAATATTACCTACACTGGCCGATAAGTATCCAAATTATTACTTACTTAATAATAATTATACAAAATTTTAAGAAACATTTCTTAGATCAATAGTAAAATGTCACAATAATAGACAACCCAAACTTAGCATGGCACACAAAAGCTTCAAAACAGGTGTTGATCATAAATCTCGGTGACTGCATTTTATATACGGCTGATTGCACCTAACTACCTACCGTTACACAACCTTGTGCACATTCGTGGCGGGAGTACCTCGGTACGTATAATAATGTCACAAAAAGTTAGAGAACATATTGTTTGGAGCTCGCCACTAAACCGCGCGTCTTACTCGTAAATACATTGTCTAAAAATGTTATAAAAAATCACATTAGCAGCGTATAATCGAGATTCTAATTGAAAGTTTAGTTCATAAAGCTTAATTTTATTCCTTAAAAATATAAATTTGAATCTCGTGGCAAGATTGATTAGTCAATGTAATCACATACATTATTACAATTAAGTCGGGGTCTGTTCTGACTTGCGCGAGGCAGACTGCGCTCTAAGGGTCACCTTGCCGTTGTTTACAATGTGACATTACTAATTGTACTTTATTTATAACGTATCGTTAGTTCTACATTGGCGTGATGAGAAAGTACGCTTAATTGCAAAAAGGACCGCAAAATGTACGCTACGTGGCTGCGTGTAATGTTAAAATTTATAACTGAGTCACCTCGGCAGACTGAACACCGACCCCTGCCTTTTGAGTATTTGAAACCCTAAATGTCTTATTTCTCTTAGCTGCCTGTATTAGGTACATACATACGGGGCATTATGTCGGTGACCCAAGGCCCGGGCTCACGCGGCCGCCGGCGGTTGCTCGCCAGTCAGGATCACACTAAACCTAATAGACAAAGCTGCCAGAAGTTAAAGGTTAAAGCTAAGATTATGCTCCTTTGAATTACTAAAATATATCCTTATTTCCTAATAAAATCACTATCGATAGATCAATGTTGTGCGGCGGTCGCTAGCGCGATCCATCTTGAGCGTTGTGTGTTTGGCACAGAGTGTTGTTTGCGGCAGGCGGCCTACAGTAGGGCGGCGCGCTCGGCGGGCGGCGGGGAGCCCTCGCCCTCGGCCTGCAGCAGGTTGGCCTGCTCCTGGAAACAACGCTTCGCTGCTATACGTCGCTTTGACAACTCATTACCCCGCCCAGTGGCTTGGACCACTACACATTATGTCACAGACGAGTTCCACGAATACTGTCTGTGTATCAAACTGACGTGACGGTATAGATGTTGTTTGGTGCCCGTGCCAACCGGGTCGGGATTCGAACTTGCGATCTTACTCAGTATGAACACGTAAAATAATGATCTCAAAACGTAGTGATCGAACGCAACCACTGATCCACGGACACACTCGTGTCTAAATACAAATACAGACGAAATAACTGGTCGTGAAGGTCATTGTGAGCAATAAAATATTAGTAATGTACCTACTGCAGTGCATAGCATGCATTGTCTACACTCGGGTATGTTATAAAGAGAAAGGATATCATTGCTAGTAAGTTGGTAATGGATAAGCTCAAAAACTACTCCACGGATAAAAAAAATTTTTTCGTCCTTAGGAAAAATAATTATTCCGGAGTAACATGACTTATATTTTAGTCATCATTTAAATTGTAATCTCAACGAAATAGCAATATTTTCTACATATTATCTATAGTCAAAGTCAAGCGGGCCCGCGGCTGCCGGCACACGCCAGGCTGGTCTGGTGGCCAGCCAGCCGGACCACGATTGGATTCCAATGATGCGAGCCGTGCATTAAACATTTTAATATTATTTATTGTTTTTGTTAGATAGAAAATTTTATAATCGACTAAATCGGTTAGTACGCTGTTTGTTGATTTCTGTCCTAAGTGTTTCCCATCACTATAATATTTTTGTTATTGCAACACTCTGTGCATTTCCGTTTTTCCTGTTACAATTACTGTGTTTTCTTACAAAGTGAATAAACGTTATTTAAACTAGAAATCTCAATTTGTTTTGCTGATCCTTAACCCGAATAGTTTTACTATCACTAAGACCTATACTAACACCTTCTAGAAATATTACCGATATGGGAGCTCATTACGATAAGAGTGGTCATCCCTAGATATGGGAGCTCATTACGATAAGAGTGGTCATCCCTAGATTTCTGTATGGAATTATTGTAAAAAAGGTATATTTGTATGATATGGCAACCTGACCACCCACATGGACTAGACGTGTCCCCTTCAGGGAGATATGGCCGCGGTGGGCACCTCGCGCCTATATGGTGGCTTACCTCAGTGGGGTTCTGTTGCGGCGCGTACATGCTCTCGTACACGGGGTTTGCGAAGTGGTTGCCGCCGTTCTGTGGCAACAAACAACACTGGCATGTAGCGCCGAGTATAGGAGCAACACCAGGTACGATCGTTGCAATGATGACCATATAAGTTTATATTAGATCATATATAGTTGCAGTTACTGTGTGTGTGTGTATATGTGTGTGTGTGTGTGTACTCACGCCGTGCGCGTGCGGCGGCTCCAGCTCGTCCTCGCCCGCCAGGTACATGGGGTTGGAGATCTCCACGTTGTCCGCCAGCCGCGCGTGCACGAACGCGCCCCTACGACACACACATTGGGGGACATTGAGGGCGGGCGGGGATGAGACGGCTGGCAGCCAAGCGTGGAGGGCCAAGGTACTGACTGCCTCCTGCGGTGCAGCAGGTACAGCGCGCCCAGCGCCGCCAACAGCAGCGCGCCCAGCGCCAGCAGCGCCGCGGGCCACGCCGCGCCCCCCGCACCCCCCGCCGCACCCCCCACTGCGCCCCCCGCGCCCCCCGGCGAGCACAGCTCCCCCTCGGGGCACAGGCAGTACGTGCCGCCCGCAACGGTCGGGCTCACTGGGGACAACACACGTCTCGTCAGGCCTCGTGTGGAGCAGCGTGGTGCAGCGTGCAGCAGCATGCAGCAGCGGGGCGGCTGCCTACCGTCGGGCGCCCACACGCAGAGCGCGGGCGGCGCGCAGGCGGCGGAGCAGGCGTGGCTGTGGCCCACGTACACGGCGCAGCGCCGCCCGCCCCAGGCGCCGGCGCAGGCGCAGGCCAGGGCGCCGCCCTCGCCGCGCACGCAACGCGCGCCGTGCAGGCAGCCGCACTCGCCCGCACTCGGCGCCGGCGGCGCTGGCCACGCTAATATTTCGTCAGATATAATTCACATACACCTATAGGTAGTGGTAACATAACATTATAATATCGTCAACCAATCGTGACTTAAACATCGAGGGCATTAGTCATACAGCCTCACCTTGTGAGAGATCACTCATTACGTATATTTTCCTCATCTGGGGATTTATTTAACGACTATCCGTATTTGTTGAAATCGCTCGTTCTCGGAAACGACCGTTCTAGTGAGTGCTTACAACGCTAGGCGATCGCATACAGTCAAGGCTGCTTCGGGACAATAGAACAGGTGTCTTCTAGAAGATGTGGGGTGTTGTGAACATGATGCAATAAAATAAATAGCTCCAAAGATGACATTATAAAAATTTTACTACTAGTAAATAAATAGTGAGCTCTCTATCATTGCGCCCCATCCCACATCTGAGCTACTCTCCCATTCTGAGCCCCCTGTATATAATATCCAACAATATGCGTGTCTGCGTCTTCACCCCGCGTGCTCAAGGCTGTCATCTGGCGCTCAAGCGTCTGTGTACCATGCGAGGGACCTGGCATGATCATATCTATTTGTGCGTCTGTATGTATGTAGTAGGTAAGACAATTGATATTGACGTCCGTTAGCCCTACGGTACGGCCAGTAGTGTTAGCTTAGCGAGGAGCTTAAGACGGGTTGTTGCGTGGAAGATCACGCAAAAACTACTGACCAGGATTGGATGTAATTTGACACAGAGATACGCGGGCCCTGGGGCGGGGGCTGGGGTGGGGGCTGGGGCGGGGGCTGGGGCGGGGGCTGGGGTGGGGGCTGGGGCGGTGGCTGGGGCGGGGGCTGGGGCGGGGGCTGCGGCAGGCTGCGGACGCGTGACGTCACGCCCGGCGACACCGCCTTGACCCGGCCCTCGGGCCCACCAGACACCTTGCTTTGGGAATGTCTTTGACATGTGATGACAAAATATATGATTTCCTAAGTCTGTGATTTGCATCATTATTACTAATATTCGGGTCTAGCTGAACTCAATTAGTCCATACGAGCTCGTCACACGGCTCACAAGTTCTCTCTCTCTTGTCGTACCCTCATGATTGAGGATCGTGCTCATCAACAAGTGATCCACGAGTTAAGTGTATAGAAACCCATCCGATATCAAAATGAGCCTGCAATATCCTTTACGGAAATAGGAACTAGCTGCTCACATTAGACTCAGATGTCAGGAAAGGATTAACTTATAAAAATACAATATATTTTGCGTAGCATCTCACCGTACTCCCGGCGGGTCCTCCTCCGGCCCATTTATAGTATACGTCAGTACAACCCGTCAAGTACACACTCTCACATTTAGATACATAAAGTTCACCCGGCGCCGGTCACATCACTGACGAGCTCAGCCGTCGGCCGCATGCAGACGCGGCTGCCGTACCGCGAGACGTGCGCGCGCGCACACAGCGAGTGGCGCACTGACACTGATTAGGTGTAGCATGCGGCGCCTGGCGACAAGCCCCAGGTGACAGGTGCGTTGTCATAGCAACCGCGTCTTTAGCTCTCGCACCGAGCACGCTGCGAGCGAGAGCTACGTTCGGCCCCAAGGACCGGATGGGCATCGGAGCACTGTCAGTGTCAGTGGCTTTGCATTATTTATAGCACCCCAGACCATATCCCGCGGTACACGCGGGTATCGATTAAAGGACGCATGCCGCTATCTTGGACCCATATGAAGCAATAATGGTGCTTCATATGGGTCCACAAGTAATGGGTATGGGTTTACAAGGAACTTCTTTTGTACGGTTCTAAAATAAGAATGGTCACAGTTAGCCCATTATTTGGTTGTTGTAGTAATGAAATTATGAAATGAAATTAGTGACCTTGAGATCATATTAGATAGCAAGCTAAGTGTCTTGCCTCATTTCAAAGCAATCGTTCATAGAGCTGCTCAGGTGCTTGGATTCCTGAAGCGCAACCCTCGTGAATCTCAGCGTGCCAACACTAATATAATACTGTATAATGCGTTAGAACGAACTCAGTTGCAATATGCCAGTGTTGCCTGGAATCGGTCGTATGTGCCTCATTCTCAGAGAATGCGTATCACTACAATCACTACAAGCGTATATCATCATTAATTTCGCATAGAAACACATACGACCAAAGACTATAATATTATTTAGAGATGAATACTCTCCATCAATGTCGCCTACACCATGATATTGTATTTGTACACATATATATATAGAATAGTACTTACAGTTACTACAGTTACTACACTCCCAATACATATATGTCGGGAGCATATAATGCGCATTATAGGGATAACGTTCGTGCCCGAAGGCCCGTGCTCGGGGAGACACGCGTGGACAGAGGGAGCAGTGATCCCACGTCCAGCAATGCCCCATTGAGGCAGTAGGTACCTCCAGGCTCGCAGCCCAATGGCACTGCTCTCAGCCTGAGGCGCCACCTCGTATAATTGTGACCACCACAGTTGTAATAAAACATATACCGATCGAGTGATACGTCAATCCGAAACTTGTATTGGCCGCGCGTATAATTTATGATAGTCTTTTCCTTGTATTTTAATGAGTTATTGCGTCGAGACTTCCGGCCAAGGTGGCCACAAGGTCAGCCCCGCGCCTACACCTCTCTCTATGACTGTGGCAAGCGCACAGGCACTGCACTGCACTGCCCTGCACTGCCCTGCACTGCACTGCACTGCCCTGGGCTTGCAGCTCATGTCAACGTTGGGCCATAGGCCATAGGCCCGCCACAGCATGCGCACGCGCACCATAGGACTATGCCCATACAAGGCACGTACGGTGTAATGACGCGAGAGCTTGGCCAGCCCCGAGCCACGTGACCGTGACCGCGGCAGCCGCCGGCCGTCACTAACCTTGATGGCATGACGCGATGTAATCATTATGCACGGCCATTGGAATCAAGGAAAATTAGAAGTCAAATATTGAGCATCATTTGCATTTAGTATTACCCCGCAGCGGGAGCTCAGAGGGCGCTCGCTGCTAGCAGCCGGAGTGCCTACGCTGGCTACCAGCAGCAATGTAGTCCGGAGGCAGCTGACCCATTCATAATGCTCCTCCGGTAGCATTTTTCTAATCAATGTTTTCTAGATCGCCCCGTCCCTCACGGGGCAGTTAGGCCATGCCTTTCTTCATCTTTACCATGATCCCCTTTTCACGTCAGTTGCTTTGCGACCTTCATTGCGTATTCGATGTAGGTAATATTGTAACGCTACTGTTCGCAGCCAACGCTGGACCAGTATTTATTTTATACCACCGCATGTTCAGGATCCTCAATTATATATGTAACTGTGCCATGCGTATTCACCCGCGTTAAATGTGATAATATTGTTTATTATTTTTTTTTAAACATCCTTGGTGTTAAACAGCTCATAATCTATCCCTGTGCCAAATTTCATCCAATTCCGTCTAGTAGTTTATGCGTGAAAGAGGAACAAACTATCGGATTTATGTTTTAAGTAGGATTCAGGCGGACAACCACGTTTTGTTTTGTAAGTGGTTGGTGGTTGGCGTTGCTTGCAAAATATTGAATGCATGCTACCAAATTATTGTGTTAAGCCTGGCTTCATCCAATAGCAAGGACGCCATGCCGTCGCTGCAATGCTAGAGCGAGGCCTCCCCGCGGTGACGTCACCGCGCGTGACGTCACCGCGCGTGACGTCACCGGCCGGCGGCTCGAGGTACCGTCGCGGTAAGACTCTTACCTGGCGCGCATCTCGCGTTCTAACGGGGGCGTCCATAAATTACGTGAGTACGTAAATCTCACTTTGAGGGCAGGGGGTCTTAGCAAATATCAAGTATTTTTTTTCCTGGCAAAAAGCAGTGAAATATTAATTCTAGGATAAAGAGATTTAGAATAAATAAATTATTGTGATAAAATTAGGGTAATAGTCACAAATGCTAGTCTTTGCGAGTCTTCAATATAAGTAATAGAACATGTGGTGTTTTTTTCTCAATAACCAATACGCTTACACGCAAAACATAGATTTTGATGAATCTCGCGTGAGAGTAGGGGACGGGGGTGGTGTTGAGGGAAATTTTACGAAATCTCACCGAGGGTGGAGGAGGGCTCGAAACATTCTCAAAAATGCCTCACGTACTTAATTGACGCTCCCCGAACTACATATTTTTAGATATAGAAAAAATCTAAACATGCATACAATACGATAAAGGAGTATATTTATATTAAGAGGTATGTATATTTGCCCAATCCTCCCTCCATAACTATTAATCTAATTGCGATCGTCGTTCTAGCTAGAGAACTTGCATCCTGCTCTCCCTCACTGGGCTCGGCGACATGTTTGTGCTTAGGACAGTATATGACATGTATACATACATAGTGCCACCATAGACAAGCCCGATGCCGGCACTTACCGTGGGGCGCGGAGTCCTGCCCGCCCTCGCCCAGCCTGGTGCTGCGGTCGGCGGTGCCGGGCGTGGGTGCCTGGGTGCCGGGCGTGGGTGCCTGGGTGCCGCGGGGCATGGGCGCCTGTGCGGCGGGGGAGGCGGGGGCCTGTGTGCTGGGGGGAATGGGCGCCGGTGCGCCGGCAGGTGCGGGCACCAGTGTGCCAGCGGGTGCCGGTGCGTGCGCGGCGCACTGCGCGCCGTCGCAGGCGCGCCGCTCGCAGCGCGCGCCGTCCCAGCCCGCCGCGCACGCGCACGTGACCGCGCCCGCCGCCGTCACGCTGCACGTGCCCTACAAACGCGCCACTACATTACCGCTCTAAAACGAGTTTCACAGCTTTTACAAGTAAATGCCGGTGTGGACCTATATAATTAAAAGAGAATATGAGGAGTCGCCGCTCACCAGGTTGAGGCACGCGTCGGCGCAGCCGTCGGCGCGGCACTGCACGCCGTCGGCCGTCTGCTCGCACACGCCGCCCTCGCCGCACGGCGCGCCGCCCTCGCACAGTTCACACTGCTCGCCTGTACGAACACACACGCTATAGACGTCTCCATCGGGCACGCAGTAGTGCAGCGATGCCACGTCATCAGAGGCGCAGCAGTAGCGTGGGGGCGCAGTCACCGGCGTAGGGGCGCGGGCACAGGCACAGCGCGCGCCGCCCCAGCGCGCGGCACTCGGCGCCGCGCCGGCAGCGCAGCGGCGCGCAGCCCTGCGCCTGCTCGCAGCGCGCGCCCTCCCAGCCGGGGTAGCACGAGCACTGCGCACACACACCGGGACTGGTACAGCGCTGCTCGGGGCGAAGCCCGACATGCGTGTGCTCGGGGGCGCTACCTCGAGCGGCGGCGGGCCGGCGGCGGGCGCGGGGGCGCTGGAGGGGGAGGGGGAGGGGGAGGGGGACAGGCGGCAGTGGCCGTGGCGGTGGCAGTGCTGCGCGCAGCGGTAGTGCTGGCAGCGGGCGCCCGCGAACAGCGGCGGGCAGCGGCAGCCCCCGCCCGCCTCGCACTGCCCCGCCCCGCACCCGCCCTCGCACGCCTCCGCGCCGCCCCCCGCGACCCCGGCCTCCTCCTCGGGCCCGCGGGATATCACGCACGTCCGCTCGCCCTGCGCACACATACATCAACATTTTATTAAAACTGTAAAGGTCCACGTACCGCGTACACTCGTAGCCACCGGGGGCTCACCGTGTCGGGGTCGTCCTTGGCCGCGAGCCCGTCGGGGCACAGGCACGAGTAGTGCGGGGGGTCGGCGCTGCGCACGCACAGCGCGCTGGCGTGGCAGCGGGGGCCGGCGGGGGGCGAGCAGGGGTCGGGCGCCGCCGGGCACAGCGCGGGGTGTAGCAGGGCCAACGCCGACAGGCGGCGCGGCGCGCGCGGCGCCGTCGGCGCGCTGGGGGCGCGGCGCGACACGCGCAGCAGGCCGCGCGGCGTGGCGCACCACACCCATTCGCCCCACGCGGCGGCGCGGGCACACGCCCAGCCCCACGTGTGGGCCACGCCGTGCGGCACGTGCGGCGCCTGCGGGCCCTGCGCATATTGCACTCGTCGGACCCGGCGCGTGGCCAAGCCGGTGGAAACCTCCACCAACAATAATGACATGTTCTCACTGCCAGCGAATTGAGCCGCGAGACAATGGCTGGACCCTCACCGGCTGGTCGTGCGCGAACCGCAGCAGGATGGCGTGTCCGCCGCCGTCGACGCGCACGGTCTCGAGCGTGCCGTAGTAGGTGTCCACGAAGTACAGGCGCCGCGCCGGCGCGTGCAGCGCCAGCGCCGTCACGCGCCGCACGCGCCGTCGCAGCAGCCAGCGCGCGCCGCCGCCGTCCAAGCCGGCGCGCATGATGCCCGCCGCCGCGCCGCGCTCCGCCCAGAACACGTGCCTGCGGGCGCACCCAGTGGTTCAGTGCCGCCGCCGGGACGGGCGGGCGGAGGGGAGGGCGGGGAGGGCGGGGAGGGCGGGCGCCGTACCTGGTGAGGTTGTACACGACGATGTCGTCGGGCTCGGCGCCGGGCCGCGCGTGCAGCGTGACCCGACGGCGCGCGTCCAGCGCCGCGCAGTAGACGGCGCCGCCGCGCGCGCCGGCCGCCGTCCAGTAGAGGCGCGCCGACACCCAGTCCACGGCCACGCCGCGGATCATGTCGCCCGCCGCCACCTGCCGGCCGCCACGGCTTAGGGTGTGTTTGTGCATTGCTTACTGTGCAGCCAAACATCGAAGTGAAACACACAATTGTTACGATAGAAGGTTCTCGATGAGAGCCATAAAACTGGCTGACTAGCCAAGAGTAGGATCTTCTACGAAGGCTCAAGTAAACCAATTTAGTTTTGTACGCAGACTACCTTCTCAATGCTCTTGGAGCTGGCTATCAGGTAGATGCCGTGTATACCGACTTCTCAAAAGCCTTTGATAAAGTAAACCATTTAACTCTCATTAATAAATTATCGAGGTTCGGTATCCATGGGATCTTTGCTTCGCTTCGTTGGTTAAATTCCTACATTACCAATAGCAGTCATGCGGTGGATGAAGGGTTACATTTGTAGGTTCCTAGGGCAAGACTCACATTTAGGCCCATATATTAATGAAATTGCTTTCGGGTAACGCGTTATCTTCTGTACGCTGATGACACAAAGCCAAGCCATACCATTGGTTGATATCACAATCAGATTTATATTAATCACCCATATTATATTGTTGGTGTTCAATGTACTTCGTGTAATACACGAAATTATGTTTAGGTAATTGTGTCTATTAATGGAACGTTTTGGTCAATTTGTTATTTTAAATTATATTATAAATATGTTTGTTGACTGTATAAATATTTAGAAAAAAACTACATTAAAAACTTTAAATTTAAATTGCAGTGCTTTAAGTGGGTGTTTCAGTTGAGTGAAGCGTGTGTAGTTGGCGCGGGGTGGGTGTCGGGTGTCGGGTGTAGGTGCCGTACCAGCGTGTCGGTGTCGTTGCCGTCGAGGCGCGTGTCTCCCGGCGCCGGCGCGTCCAGCAGCGCGCTGACGTCACGCGAGCGCAGCGCGCCGTGAGCGTCGCCCCACCACACGCGCCACGCGCCGCCCACAAGCGCGCCCGACACGCACGTCACCTCCGCGCCGCCGCCAGCGCCGCTACACACACACACACACACACACATACACACACGCGAGCATACAGACACGCTCGTTGGGTTATTGTGTACATTCTCAAGCAAATGCCGTGGTGGTAGAGTGGATTGAAGTCACCAGAAATGTTAAAGTATTACAATTATATGAAACCTCAGAGGATTGAGCCAACATCGCCACCTATCACAGCACAACCTTTCACTCGCGGGAAGTACTGAGGTAAGTAGATCATACATCATCAGAGTGGGCGGCGGCCGTGGTGGCCATATCGAGGTGTACGTACCTGGCGAGAGGCGCGCGCGCAGCGTCGTGCTCGTGCTTGTGCAGCGCGGCCAGCCGCAGCGCGCCGTCCTCCGCCGTCACCAGCACGGCGCGGTCCCCTGCACACGCGCGCCGTACACTCGCCGCCCCCTGCCCCCCCCCCAGCCCCCTGCCCCCAGCCCCCCCCCGCGGCCACTCACCGAGCGCCTCGCACGTGAGCGTCCCGTCCGCGAGCTGCCGCTGCTTGAACCCGGCGTCGCACCTGAGCACGACCAGCATGCGGTATAATGGCCAAATATATCACGCCTATCTATATGTATAACCACAGTGTAACCACATTGAATACGCGATAGGTGTATGTTATGTTCTTTTGGTACAGTTTGTTTTGGGCATGTTTTTAATACAACAAGAGTGGCAAACAAGCATACGGCCTCCACCTGTTGGGAAGCGGTTACCGCAGCCTATGTACGCTCACGATACCGAGGTATCACTTGCGCGTTGCCACTCTGTGTTCGAATAAGGGACTCGAGTACAGGGACTAGTCACACCACGGTAGGGGAAAACATGGACAGGCAACGTTTGACAAGAAATTCAAACACGTATGTATAGTCGTGTTTGAGTAGCGGCGATGGACTCGCCATCTGGTCACTATCGCCATGTGTGTGTATGTGTGTGTGTGTGTGTGTGTGCGGCCTCACTTGCAGGTGTAGTTGTCGTGTCGCGGCACGCACAGGTGCGCACACGCCGCCCAGCCACAGCGCTCGGCGCCTGCAACACAAGCCTCGTCAAGCCTGCCCCCCCCCCCCCCCCGGCCCCCCGCAGCCCCCCCTGCCCGCGGCGCGCGCACCTGCAGCCGGCGGCGCGCACACCTCCTCCTCCTCGGCGCACGCCTGCTCGCGGTCCACCTTGCCTGCACAGGAAGCGGCGCCGTCACTGCCTACCCCCGCCTGCCCCCCGCGGGGCAGCAGAGAGGGTAGCGCTTGCGAGCGTTCATCATTATTCACATAATAATCGCTGACCAAGAGTGGACATGGCAACTACCCATTCCCTAGCCCCCACAGAATCCAATATTCTCACGCAAATGCACCTGGCGCCGAACAACCCGATTCCTTACTTGTAACATGACTATAATGTTTACCGCGCACGTATCATTCGGTTCATCGTAAACACAGAGAACAGTCGGATAGCGCTCGAAGAACATAAATATGAATGAATAAAAAAAACAAAAAAAAAGATACTGCCCTGTCTTCGTGTCCTGAGCCACGACTTGGAAAAGTGGTTTATATTACTGGCGTTGTGTGTGTGTGTGTGTGCGTGTGTGTGTGTGTGTGTGCAAGTGTGTGCAGTACCACAGTAGGCGGGGTCCTCGTCGCTGCCGGGCAGCGCGCCGCCGCAGTCCTGGTAGCCGTCACACTGCAGGCCCGCCGGCAGGCACCAGCCCCCCGCGCACCTGCCGCCACCCACCGTACATATGGACGCTCATGACACTCAGTGTAATGCATTTAGAACTAAGTATTCACCCATATACGATCGTGTGAGACTTGTCAGGAGGAGAGACAACGAAACTTGGTTCCTCGTGTTTATGTAGTGGTGTGGGGTTGTTGGGTGCCCGTAGGCATGAGCACCTGTAGGTGTCGGGCGGGCAGGCGACGCGCGCGCACATGTCGGCGCGCTCGTCGCTGCCGTCGGCGCAGTCGCGGCGCCCGTCGCAGCGCCACGCCGCGGGTAGGCACCGCCCGCCGCAGTCCAGCCGCGCGCCGCACGCCGCGGCCGCGCCGGGCGCGCAGTGCGCCTCGTCGGCGCCGTCGGCGCAGTCCCACTGGCCGTCGCACCACCAGCGGCGCGCCACGCACTGGCCGGTGGCGGCGCAGGCGCGCGCGCCGTCCTCGCAGCGGCCGCCGCAGCCGGCCTCGTCGGAGCCGTCGGCGCAGTTGCCGGCGCCGTCGCAGCGCAAGCCGGGCCGCAAGCACTCGCCCGAGCCGCAGCGGAACTCGGACTCGGAGCAGGCGCGCGGCGAGCAGCCGGCCTCGTCGGCGCCGTCGCCGCAGTCGTCCTCGCCGTCGCAGCGCCAGCTGCCGGGTAGGCAGCGGCCGTCGGGGCAGCGGATGTACGTGGGGTCGCACGTCCTTGGGGCGCAGCCGCGCTCGTCCTCGCGGCCGGGGCAGTCGGCCTGCGGACACACACACATACACATGTACTAAACTATTTTAACATACGCTATAAGCCACAAATTGTTGAGCAATAGTCACACATTGACGTCACCTCACCTGTGAGGGATTAGAGCCGTGGTACCGTACCAATGAGTTCTTCTGAACTTAAGTACAGTCACACCACGAGCTTTACGGCGAAGGAAAACATCTAGAGGAACCCTGCCTGCATACGTCTGAGAAGCAATTCAAAGGCGTATGTGTAGTCGTGCTGGTGTAAGTTTATAGTTAAAAGGACGTATCTAAATTTTTTTTCAAAAATGAGTTACATATATATTCGGATTCAGTAAAAAAAGGCGCATCTCCCAGTATTTTTTACATAGGGATTGAACTACCGCAAGCCTAGAAACTCGGTAAGCAAATAAAACGCTTCTGCTGTATAATGTTACGGTCACCAAATAGGAAACACGTTTCTGGCATATAAAAAAGTAATTGTGCAGGATGCAGGGGATCGCAATGTATGAATATCTTTTCACATAAAGGCGGAGACCGACTTAACGAACTTGACGAATAAAAACAACTGTCGGTTTTTAGCGAATCTCGCCAGAAACGTCTTTTCATTGCAGTAATACGTATTTTCTTGGATTTTTTTTACTACGATGAAAAGGAAAATATCGATTTTAAAATACATTAATAATATTTTATTAATTATACGTCCCGCGCCCTTCGTGTGGGTTTGTGTTATTATTTCAAACGAATACAGTTATCCAGCCCGGGCCGGGTCCCAATATGTAAGACCACCAGTGCGCGCGTACCTCCCCGTCGCAGCGCCAGTCGCCGGGTAGGCAGCGGCCGGAGGCGCAGCGGAACTGGTCGCGAGCACAGCGGCGCTCGGCGCACACGGCGCCCTCGTCCGAGCGGTCGGCGCAGTCGCCGTCGCCGTCGCACACCCACACCAGCGGCACGCAGCCGCCGTCGCCGCACGTGAACTGCGGGCAGCGGGCTCGCTGTACGCGCGCCCTACGCGGCCGCCGTGGGCGGGCGGGGGCGGGCGGGGGGCGGGCGGCTCACGTGCAGCGGCGGGCAGGTGCGCGGCGGGCAGGCCAGCTCGTCGTCGCCGTCGGCGCAGTCGGCGCGGCCGTCGCAGCGCGCCGCGCCGCCCACGCAGCGGCCGCTCACGCCGGCCGTCGCGTTGCCGCGGCACTTCCATTGCGACGCCAGGCACGTGAAGGAGTCGCAGTCGCGCTCGTCGCTGCCTGCGCCGGGGCGGGCGTCAGTAACCCTCGCAGGGCGGGGGCGGGGGCGGGGGCGGGGGCAGGGACAGTACCGTCTCGGCAGTGCGCGACGGCGTCGCAGATGTGCTCGGGGTGGGTGCAGCCGCCGTCGGCGCACTGGAACTGCCCCGGCGCGCAGCGGAAGGGCGGGCAGGCGGCGGGCTCGTCGGAGCCGTCGCCGCAGTCGTCCTGCGTGTCGCAGCGCCACCAGAAGGGGATGCACTTGAGGCTGCGCGCGCACACGAACTGCGCCGAGCTGCAGTTGGCGCGGCAGGAGCGCCCGTCCGCCTGCAGCGCCCAGTGCTCGGGGCAAGCGCACACCGCGCGCGCCTGCACACACACACACACACACACACACATACAGGCGAGGGGCTCCACAATACAGCAGTAGCAATATTTTCAACTATTGTTAGTCGATACAGATTTAAATAAGCAACTACAGTTTGCTCGCGTGTAACGTTATAAATAATGCATGTAGGTATGTACCTATATCGAGAGTATTCAAAAGCAATATAAATATATTTTTCCCACACTGAAAAGAGTCAAAGAAATAAGAATTCCGCTGGAAACAGTCGAGAATAGAAGAGGAAAGATGATAGGCCAGACGTAAATGGAGGTCAAGGAGGTTGCGCTGGACAGAAGCGAATGGAAAGGACTGCATCACAGGCGCCGACAAGAGCCCAGCTCTTAAATTTGTGATATTATTGACACGAGCAGTAAGCCCTGCTTCCGTGTAACAGGCCCGGTGTACCCCCCCTTAGCATGCAGCCCCTTAGCAGTGAGCGTGTACCCCGTCGCCGTGCGGCTGCAGCAGGCACAGGCCGGCGCAGCGCAGCTCGGCGCACTGCGCAGCCAGCAGCGGCAGCGGCGGCTGGCGCGCCGGGTGCGCCACGCGCAGGTCCATGGGCTTGTGCACGGAGCGCGCCACCGTCGCGCACTGCAGGGCGCCGCCCGCCGCCGCGCTCGCGTTGGGCGCCCGCTGCTGCAGGGCGGGGCGGCGGCGGCAGGACTCGATGGCGCGGGTCTCCCAGTCGCTCCAGTACACGCGGTCCGCCCACACGGCCAGCGCGAACACGTGGTGCAGCTGCAGCCACGGCATGCGCTCTGCGACACGCGACGCACGCGTCGAGCGGCCGCCACGGGCGGGCGGGGCGGGCGGGGCGGGCGGGGGCGGGCGGGTTACCTCTCGAGAAGAGCACGCGCACGTTGTTCCCGTCCAGGTCGGCCACGGCGATGTAGTCCTCGCGCGCGTCGGCCCAGTACAGCTCGCGCGCGGCGGGCACGAGCGTGAGCGCGTTGGGCCAGCCCAGCCCGTCCGCCACCAGCACGCGCCGCGCCGCGCCGTCCATGCCGGCGCGCCCGATGTGCGCCGTCGCGCCCCAGTCCGACCAGTACAGCCAGCTGCGGGCGCACAAGGGGAGCTCTAGCTTCGCCACGAGCACTGGGAGAGCCCGTGATAACGCTTCAGATATAATGTTCAATGATCGATGATGTTCTTCATTCGGGGATATTAAAGAATACGCATTGAAACAGTAGTGAATACTCATTCTGTGCAACGATTTAATAATTATGGGAATTTAAATAAAAAAGCAGCACAAAATACTAGATATAAATACTAAGGAGGCAAACATTTTGGATATGTCCAGCTCAAGTGAGAGTATGAAAGCCAAGATGAAAGAAAAACATCGCGTTCAGGCGACGCACTCTGGTAGCACTCTCCTTCACCATGAAGAGTCCTCCAACTCAGGACGCAGTACCTTCTCAAAAGGACAAATCTCGGTGGATTCAGTATTGGTAAAGCTGAAATTACTTAATGCTTTTTCGTTAAGGCATGTTCGATTTGGTCTCGCTGTACCGTTGGCAATAATTTTCAATAAGTCCCTGAAGCCCATAGCGAACCCAGGGATATCCAAATCGCAAAAGAAGAAAGAAAATACCAGGAAAGTACATAAATGTATATTAGATGAACGTATCTTAGAGGAGCAATCTACGGAGCCTGAACAAATCAGTGATATAGAAGACACGGGCAGAAAAAAGAAGACAAGAACTCGGGAAAAAAATGACATTCAACAATTTATGGAATAAGATAAAAGGTATAATGTTTACAAGTAGCGACTCGCTGGAGAATAAAATCCAGAATGTCCATCTAGGGGTTGAGTGGGCACTTACGTGGTTATTTAAAAGTATGCCAAGCTTGCCTTTGCTAAACACTTATTGGTTTAATTATGGGTAGGATACAACCTAAATGTTTCACAATGGAACTCACAAAGTATAAAACCTAAGTTATTACAATTTGAACATATCTTATGGCAGCACAAAATTCATTTGATAGCATTAAGTGAAACTTGGTTGAATCCTGAGTCATCACTTGACATAAAAGACTATTGTGTGTATCGGCGAGACGGAGATAATGGCTACGGTGGTGTCGCTATTTTGGCACATAAGGCACTAAGGGCTCAACTGTATCCTACGCCTAATATAAATACATCGATCGAAGAGCTGGTCGTTAAAATAGTTAATTGTATAGACATAGAATATGTAGTTGCTGTGTATTGTCCTCCACAGATACGCACCAGCGCATCTGATTGGGACACTATTTTCTCAATATCTCGTAACAGAACTTTAGTGGTCGGAGACTTTAACAGCCACCCCTCGAACTGGTCGAATAGGACGGATATAGAGGTAGAGGCACACAGATATTTGACTCCTTAATCGATCATAACTTCATTACCATAAATGACGGGCGGCCGACTCGTACTAAATTAGTAAACGGTATACAAACTCTGTACCAGAGGAGCAATTCATTGCCATGCATGGCCATCATTCAAATAATCTGATGTTTTATAATAAGCCTTTTGAATTAATTTACTTTTAACGACAGCTTTAAATTCTACAAAAGGTAATTCAATTATTTTCCGAGGTAGCTTATTAAAAAAGCGTATACCTTGCCCGACAAATGAGTTGCTAGTTTTGTGTAATCTAGCTGTAGGAACATGGAGTTTATCTTTGTTACGTGTATTTACAGTATGCAAGTCGCTATTTTTCTTAAATTTTATAATATTCTTTTTTACAAATAACACATTTTGGAATATATATTGACATGGTACGGTCAATATGTCAATTTCCTTGAATAATTCTCTGAGAGAATCTCGAGGCTTAAGGCTATAAATTGCGCGAATAGCCCGCTTTTGCAGCACAAAAATAGATCCAATGTCTGCAGCATTACCCCATAAAAGAATGCTGTAAGACATGACACTATGAAAATAGCCGAAATAAACTAAACGGGCTGTGTTGATATCAGTCAAGTGTCAAATTTTTCTTACCGCGAATGCTGCAGAGCTGAGTCTATTCGCCAATCCATTAATGTGGGGTCCCCATTGCAGTTTGTGATCTAATGTGACTCCAAGGAAGACTGTTGAATCCACAAGGATTAACTCCTCGTTATTTATAACTATAGGGGTAGTTAAAACCTTTTTCACGTTAGACATTGTAAATTTAATACATTTCGTTTTCCTAGCATTAAGTACCAAATTATTGGCACTAAACCAATGAACCACGTCAGAGAGAGCATTATTTACATCGTCAAAGTTTTCTTTCTGTCGGTCTATCTTAAATAGTAAAGAAGTATCATCAGCAAATAATACAATATCATGTTTATCATTTACCAGGTGAGGTAGGTGATTGATATAGATAAGAAAAAGAAATGGACCGAGAATCGAACCCTGTGGAACGCCCGTAGCTACTGGGCACCCCGGAGATATTTCCCCACGTATACACACTTTTTGTACTCGTTTACTTAAGTATGATGATATAAGGTTAAGAGCTAAATTCCTTATACCGTCGTGGTCTAACTTTCTGATCAAAGTTTCGTGATGCACACAATCGAAGGCTTTGGATAGGTCACAAAAAACACCTAAAGCATCCTTTGAATCCTCCCAAGCCTCAAGAATTTTCCTAATAAGCTCGACACCTGCATCGGTAGTCGAGCGACCCTTTGTGAAGCCGTATTGTTTACTATGCATCAACTCATGTTTATTAAAAAAGGCTAGCATCTTGTTAATGAGACTGGAATATCAGCAAAAACTGATTCAAAAGCGGTAGCTACAGCAATATCAGCTTTTATTAAACTATCATTAATTTTTAATATTATTTTATCCTGTTTTAGTGCCGATTTCCCAGTCTCACTATTTATAATATTCCACGTTGTCTTAGTCACATTGGATCACTTTGAAATTTTATTTCTGACAGCAATAGACTTGGCGTTTGAACAAACCTTTTTAAACACTTTGGAATAATTTTTAACATAATTTATAAAATCTAAATCAAAATTACATGTTTTCCCATGGTAAAGTTCATACAGCCTTCGTCTACTTCTGTGAATGCCTGTGGTAGCCCATTCACCAAACGCCATATGGTTACCAATGTGAACGGTCTTAGGGGTAAATATGCGCTCATGTTCTTTATGTACCACTTGGAAAAGAGAATTATACATAGATTGAGGATTTTGGTGGTTACCTTTTAAAGGAAATTTACTGAGCATATTACCACGAAAACTGTTCAAGCGACTTGCATTTACAGGTACGTAAGTAATCCGCTTTTTAGAAACTTTAAAATTATGTTTTCGAAAACTTACTAATTGGCCGCAGTGATCTGATTCTAGTTTATTTATGATGGCATTACTAATGGGCTCAAAATTTGTAAATTTTTAACTTATAATAACAAAACAAAATATTTACTTATCTATAAATAATAATTCCTCCATTAAACTAATAGCTGAATTGACTGATCTCATTAATAGCAAACTATATTGGCTTCATAAAAAGAAACCTATATTAACATTAATTCATCAAAAATATTCCTCTCTACCCCTTAAGTCGAGTGATCAGTTAGGAATGTTTAGTTTGGACACATGGGTGACGAATATGGACATATCACACAATTTAAGGACTTGTGTAGAAGGAATAGCTAAACCTAAACGTAATCTACATCCGATTAATATGAAAAACAAGCTTATAGACTATCTGAATAGAAACTATTCATCGTTTCAATTAGTTTTTAGTGATGGATCTAAAGATAAATCTGGGTCAGGGGCAGCTTTTCTAGACTTCACTCCAAATATATTTTTAAGCTCAAATTGACTCAAATATTTCCATAATGGAAACTGAATTAGTACTTTCGGAGGCTTTATCATACATAAAGGTCATGTAAGTATAATGATGTTGTAATTTTAACAGACTAAAAGTTCTATTCAACACCAGGCACTCTGTTCCTCGACTTCTCGAGGTTTACCTGTAGCCTATACTATTATCAAAATGCTTGTGAATGTACAGTCTGAGAGTGAGAACATCATTATACAGTGGATACCATCACATATTGGGTTTGAAGGCAACGACCGAGTAGGCGCCCTGGCTAAGGAAGCTATTACAGACGGTGTACCTACAAACACACTACCAAACTTTTTGGACATCGTAGCTGTCCTCAAGAGGGATTGTTACGATCTATGGAAGGAATACGACATCCGTCATTTATTAATACACAGAATACTATTACGCCCAGTGTAATAGTATTCTGGCGGAACCGCTATCTGAGGCCGCCAACAAACTATGTGATCCAGTGACACGAGACTCATTATTGCTTGTATGCTTGTGTATTAACCAGGGCGGCATGTTCGCCATCAGCGATAAAGCCCTTTTATGTTTATTATGAATCTCCGTTTTTGTTAAATGAATAAATAAATACACATAATTATGTAATAGAGAGGTGGGAGTAACGCATATATGTGCATATATATATATATTTTATTTTGAATCGCCATTTTATTCACCTCCAAAGGTATGACGAAATTTGAGAAATGCTCTTTTTATTTAATTTATTATATTAACTATTTATAAATACGTAAATATAAGTGAATAGTGTGGTTTCAAGAAATATAAATCAACGATCTTTGTGTCAAGATTAGGGAAAGTACCCATACGGAATGCTCCTGCCGCGCCTCAATATGCGTCGGTGCGCGCCGTCGGCGCGCGACACCTCCAAGGTGTCGGCGTCGGTGGCATAAGGTAGCAAGGATGGACTCACCCCCGCTCCGGGAGCAGCGCCAGCGCGCGCGGCTCGTGCAGGCCGCCGCGCAGCAGCACTCGGCGGTGGGCGCCGTCGGCGCGCGACACCTCCACGGTGTCGGTGCCCTTGTCGCACCAGTACACGTTGCCGGCCACCCAGTCCACGGCCAGCCCGTCGGGGTTCTGCAGCGTGGCGCCGTGCAGCAGCTGCTGCTCGCCGCCCGCCGCCAGCGGCCCGCCCGCGCCCTCCGCCCGACACGCGCGCTGCGCCCACGAGGCTACAGCGGCCGACCCGCCCACGGTCGCCCGCCGCCCGCCCACGGCCGCCCGCCGCCCGCCCTCGCGGCCCGTACCTTGATGGAGCTACCGTGGCGCGTGACGTCGCTCCAGTAGAGGCAGCCGGCCGCCCAGTCCATGTCCAGCGCCACGGCGTTGGTGAGGCGGTGCACCAGCAGCCTGGTGGCGCCCGCGCCCGCCCCCGCCTCGCCCGCCAGCCCCGTGGAGCGGATGTAGTACCGGTTCGTGAATATCAACGACGCTTCCACGTCTGCCCGAACACAACGTCTCGCTGAATACATTTGACAGTTATGGTCGCGAGGCGTTATGGGTGGAGGTCGCCGTCAGTGAGCCGCGCCAAGTGAGCGCTTTAGTCCAAAATTTACGCTTACCCGACTTAGCCGTCGAGCTTATTCCGATCAATTCTGGTATAGAGATATTTTTAACTATATGGGAAAATTCAAAAGGGTCGAAGCTCCGTATGGATACCCACAAATTCATCATATACGGAGCAAAACAGAGGCATTCGAAGTATAATGTCCAAGTCCAGGGCGCGGGTACCCACCGGAGAGCGGGCTGCAGCTGGCGCCGTCGGCCATGAGCCCGTAGCCGGCGCGGCACGAGCACACGTAGGAGCCGCGCGTGTTGCGGCACAGCTGCGCGCACGGCGCGTCCTCGCGGCACTCGTCCACGTCGGCGCAGCCCTGGCCGCAGCCCGCGCCGTCGCACGCCGCCACGCGCCGCCAGCCCGCGAGGCACCAGCACGCGCGCCCCACGCGCAGCGAGCTGCAGTTGTGCGCGCAGCCGCCGTTGCGCACCGAGCACGCGTCCACGTCTGCGCGCGCACACACGGCTCTAGCGACACGCTCCCCTCACCGGGGGGCCGGGGGGCGGGGGGTCACTGACCGCAGCCGGTCTCGTCGCTGTAGTCCCCGCAGTGGTCCACGGCGTCGCACAGCGCCACCCTCGGCACGCACGCGCCGTTGGCGCACTGCCACTCGCCGCGCGCGCACGCGCCGCGCCCCTCGCGCGCCGCTAGAGAATTACGCTCGCTTTCGTCCCTACTCGGGCCCGAGTTACATTTCATGGTGCCGTGGAAACGATGGACAAAGGAGCGATAACGTAGCGTGTGTTGCACCGACCGCACATGTCGGGGTCCTCGTCCGAGCCGGCGCCGCCGCCGCCGCCGTCCAGGCAGTGGTCGCGCCCGTCGCACTGCAGCGCGCGCGGCACGCAGCGGCCGCTGCACTGCAGCGCGCCCGGCCGCCCGGCGCACAGCGCGCCGCCACGCGCCGCCGCGGCGCGCCGGCAGCCCGGCGGCTCGTCGGAGCCGTCGGCGCAGTCCGCGTCGCCGTCGCAGTACAGGCTCTGCGGCGGTCCACGCGAGCTCGGCGCGATCCTCGTGCGAGGCGGCCCCGAGCTTTACGGGGTTGACTGCGAACGAACCTCGTGCAGGCAGAGGTGCGAGTCGGCGCAGCGGAAGTCGTGCGGCGCGCAGGCGCAGTCGGCCTCGTCCTCGGCGGAGGGGCAGTCGGCGGCGCCGTCGCAGCGCGCGCCGGCGGGCACGTACGCGTCCGTCGCGCCGCACTTGAAGGCGGCGCCGCCCGCCGTCGCGTTGGCGGCGCGCGCGTGACCTGCACACGCACACGCCACGCCCAATGTCCATCTCCATCGTTCGAGCGGCGCCAACGAAGCGGGCTGTGTCAGTTACCGCAGTGCAGCGTCTCGTCGCTGGCGTCGGTGCAGTCCACGCGGCCGTCGCAGCGCCACGCGAGAGGGATACACTCGAGCTCGCCGGTTGCCGCGCCGCCGACGCACGAGAACTCGCCATCGGCACAGGAAGCCGGCGCGGGGCCGGGGCCGGGGCCGGGGCCGGGGCCGGGGCCGGGGCCGGGGCCGGGGCCGGGCGCGGGGCTCGCAGTGGGGCAGTCGCGCTCGTCGCTGCCGTCGGCGCAGTCCGCGTAGTGGTCGCAGCGCCACGCCGGCAGATAGCAGGAGCCCACCTCACCGCACCGCAACGCATCCTCGCCTGTCACAATTAGTTGGCATTCTTTGTCGCAGACTACTATAGTATAAGCATAGAGTCGTGTCAGAGTGCAGTACCGAGCAGTGCGCAGGTGTCGTGCGCGCAGCCGCGCTCGTCGGAGCCGTCGGCGCACTGCAGCGCGCCGTCGCAGCGCGCCGCCGCGGGCGCGCAGCCGCCGTCGGCGCAGCGCAGCTGGCCGGCGCCGCAGTCGCAGCCCGCCTCGTCGGAGCCGTCGTCGCAGTCCACGCGGCCGTCGCAGCGCGCGCTGCTCGCCAGGCAGCGGCCGCCCAGCCCGCAGCGCAGCGAGCCCGCCGGGCACTCGCGCGACGCTGCACGCACACACACACACCGCTGGCTCACGGTACACACTGTTCACATTATTTACGACAGATTGTGACATGAAATGCAACATTGTTATAGGAGGCACGCAGGGTGGTTTCAATTCGGAGATTCGTTCCCCGAGAGTTTGCAGGCGACGGTCATGATCGAAACGATCCTCCGATTATACTCGTAAGCCAAATTCGATTCGAGTGCGAGTTCGAGCGCCGGCGAGCCGGGCGGGCGTTTCGGCGGACTCACTGCAGTAGTAGAGGTCCTCGTCGCTGGCGTCGGGCGCGTCGCTGCAGTGCGGGGTGCCGTCGCACAGCAGCGGCAGCGGCAGGCAGGGCCCCTCCGCGCAGGCGAAGCTGTCGGCGCCGCAGCGGCCGGCGCCGCACGCGCGGCCGTCCGCCGCCAGTTCGCGGCCCGCCGCGCACGCGCACGCCGCGCGCCCGTCCACGCCGCGGTGGCACTGCTCCATGCAGCCGCCGTTGAGCAGCGCGCACGGGTCGGCGCCCGCACCTGCGCCGACAGCAGCCCGTGACGCCGCGCGCCGTCGGGCCGCGGGCGCCGACAGCAGCCGAGCGCGGCCTCTACGTACACGTCTGGTGGTCGGGCAGCACGGCCAGCACGGCCATGGGGCGCGGCTGCTCGCGGCGCAGCGCCACGGGCTCGCCGCCGCGCTTGTCGCACCGGAACACGCCCGTCGACACCCAGTCGGTCCAGAACACCCAGTCGCCCGACACCGCCAGGTCGAACGGGTGCTCGGTGTTGGAGCGCGTCACCACCTGAGCGAGCGCGCGTGAGGCCCGGGGCCTGGCGGGGCCCGGTGGGGGCCCGGCGGGGGCCTGGCGGGGGCCGGGCGGGGCCTTACCCGGCGGTGCGAGCCGTCGTAGTGCGCGCGCTCGACCTTGTCCAGGCGCGCGTCGGCCCAGTACAGCAGGCGCGCGGCGTGGTCCAGCGCCAGGCCGTTGGGCATGAGCACGTCGGTGCCGATCACGCGCTCGGCGCCGCGCCCGCTGCTGTACGCGCGTTCGATGCCCGGCCGCGCCGCGTTCCAATTGGTCCAGTACAGGCGCCTGCGTACGCACACGCATCGAGCGATTCGTTCAAACGCCAACTTATACGCCAGACAATTCATACACTATTACGACTATATATCGCAGACTTTCATTGATTCGTCCTAAATAGTAATAAATACCCGAAGACTGATGAATGTGGACAAAGCTTACAAAGGTATGTAAGTCAAGAGAGAACTGGCGCTCTATACTATCTGGCTACTCGGCTCGACTGGCTCGGCGTGAACATATGTATGTATGGAGCGAGCAGTACAATCACTAACGCATTCAAGTCTCAATATATACATACTGAAAACTTTTGGGATATTCCCCATAAGTTAAGGTTTTTGGAGATATTATAGAATCAATGCTTGGACAGCGGCAAGTTTCCTGAGCTAAGTTAGAGAGTTAAGCTAGAGTTAGAGCTAGTCTTTGATCCCTCTAGTTAAAAAAATCACATTGGACCAGATATTATATCACTTTAACTCAAATGGCATTCTGCAGTCAACAGTTTGGTTTCACGAAGTGTAGGTCGACAACGAATGCGGGAGTAAAGCTCGTCACTCATATTTTGGAATCCTGGGAGAAGTCCCAGGATGCCATTAGCATTTTCTGTGATCTCTCGAAAGCGTTCGACTGCGTCGACCACAACACACTGATCTGTAAATTACACCACTACGGAATTCGTGGACTAGCTGCTGATCTTGTTCTTTTTATATTTATCAAACAGACAGAAAAAGTTACTCGCAATTAAAGAAGTTTGACTTTAGTTACTTCTGGACATGCGGCTTCCCTGGTAGCTCATAAACGGCACACATTTGTGGATGTCTCTAACTATTCTGAATCTTATATTTCTTTTTCTTTTCTTCTATTCGGTTTTTTACAATAGTATCTAATATTTTCCTTTTTTATTTCATAGCTTGCTCAGAGTTTGTTACAGCACTGATGACAATATTTGTGTCCCTTGTTTAGTTTGTGTGAACATTGTTTAGGCTTTGTAGATTACCATATCTTGCTATCTTTGTTATACTTGTCTTGTTTTATGTATGCTTTGTATAGTAAGCAACGACCTATTGTCGGGCCTGCGTTGTTCCCCCATACTTGGGTACTATTGCTGTAACGAAAAAAATATTGTATATGCCTAATGATTTGAAAAGAGTAACCATGGAGTTTCTTGACGTTTTATAAGTGCCCACCTAGGCCTATGTGAAATAAAAATATTTTGATTTTGATTTTGACTAAGGGCCAGTAAATATCGAGTAAAAGGAAGTATCATTGGAGAGGGGTCAGTCAAATGAAGAATCAACACGATAGTTCAGATGGAAGTCAAGTGGAGATGTGAAGACTGCAGCCTCAAGGTCAAAGCATATGTCATATGTAAACAACTGACTAACCAGATTCCCACCCAAACAATCTTGAAAAAGGAAGATACTCATTACCAGAGGATTGTATGGGGAAATAATACTTCAAATGTAGATGAAATCAAAGACTTTAGATTACTCACAGTCACTTTGGTACAGCATCCGCCCCGTACCTGGCTATCAAAACAGTCATGCAACTAGCAGAAGACTAGTGTGAGATATATCCATACATACATATCATCACGCCAAGTCCCTAACGGGGTAGGCAGAGAGTATAGAGCGCCAGTTCTCTCTAGACTTACATACCTCTTTCGCTTCGTCCACATTCATCAGTCTCTTCATACATGCTCGTCGGTTTCGAGTACTCTTGACGTTCCCGTCCTTGAGCGTCCGATCTATTTGATCCAGGTAGTTGGAACGTGGCCTTCCTCTGCCTCTTCTTGCACACACTTTTGCTTTGTATATCTGTTTCGTCAATCTTTCTTCACTCATCCTTTCTATGTGTCCAAACCAACGTAACATGCCTTTCTTCATCTTTACAATCACGCCCTCATTCACGCCAGTTGATTTGCGAATCTCTTCATTGCGGATTTGATCTAAAATCGTTACTCCGCACATTTTTCGAAGAGATCGCATCTCAACTGCATTCAAGCTATTTTCATACTTCCTCTGTGAGAGGTCTATGAGTTGCAAGCAAAAGAAAACAAGAATGCGCCCGTAAGATAACTCGTATATTGGATGAATGACTGTCTTTAGGCCGATGACATTTGTCTTTTCGCGCCATAATCATTCTATGGTGCCAGTATCACTAGTTATCCTCTATAGTACAATATATAATAAATACTCCACACGCTTCACTCTGACATACCCAGGATTCGCTGCCATACAATAAAGTAGGCACCAATATCGCGTTGTGGACAACAACTCGAGCATTCTTGCTCAGACTTTTGCTGCCCATCAACACCGACATGGCTCCATTCACCTTATTACTGGCAGTTATCCTTCTTTCAATATCTTTTTCATACTTTCCATCTCGTGTGAACATGCTTCCTAGATATACAAATTCATTCACTTGCTCTAGAATTTGCCTATTCACCGATATAAACCACTCGGTCACTTGTTCATCTCTTTTAATCCCAGAACCGAGATATATCCGAATGGAGCATAGGTGATACGGGAGGGTTTTTACGTAGATGACCTCCCCTCCGAGAGGGAATAGAAACAAGTAAGCAATTAAATACCATTGTCGATAAAGGACAATACAAGTTATACAAATGGTCATCAAGCAATGCATAGTTCCTTGGATCGATTGAGCCAAGTGGCCGAGCAGCAAAGGCAATCACGACCTACACACAACAATGAAGGGTACTGCTAAAGCTAGGAGTAGGCAGGACGAACTCCTCAATTATATGTTTGCGAACAAATGGCAGAGAACCTAAAGGAAGTTAAATATTAACGATATCGTGTTAGTAGATCAAGATAACCTGCCACCGAGCATCCCGGAGCCGACGGCACAAGAGTCTATGGTGTAAGAGGCGGTGACGATGCATTTTAAAATACCTCATAATTATAATAATATATCCTCATGCCTTCCGCACACAAGGGTCCCCGAAGGGGTAGGCAGAGGTGTATAGGTAATACCCACACACCCACTTTCCGCCAGAGGTATTATACCAATTAACGTTAACCAAATTACTGTTGGAACGAAGTTCTTTTTTTTTAATTTATTATTTACAATGCATGTATTATTTAGTTATTCCATTTGCTTGGCAACTTTGATGGTGTTTGAAATAATTTTCTCACAAATATGTATTGTGTTAATTACTTGCTTATTCAATTGTACTATACTTTTAAATTTTACTGTTTTGTTGTTTAAATTACATTTAAAATCCGATTTTTTGTAACTAGCTGTCCCGCCCAGCTTCGCCCGGGTGAAAAAGTAAAATTTCCTGAAACACGATCGCAGCGCCACCTATCGGGTCCATTTGTGGTGTAAGCTATCCTATCTTTCAAGTTGGATCAGACTGCACACGGTGTGCAAATTTTGAAATTTGAAGATTGAAATCGGTTAAGTAGTTTAGGAGCCCATCGCGGACAAACAACGTGACACGTAATTTATATATATTAAGATAGCTGATGCGCGCAACTCCGTCTGCGTACCTAAGAGAGAGGGTTGTTCCAGTAATGAAGTGAGTAAAAGTAATTTAAAAAGTATTATATTACGATGAGATATCGCAAAAACAAATTAAAAAATCAGTTCGCTGAGTTCAACTGTTCCGTAGTGAGCCGACCACGCGTCTGAGTTGCGGGGTTATTTTAACATTATGATATGTATCTCCTAAGATGTTGATTGAAATCAAGTGATGTCAAGTACGATTTCGTTTACATTTAAATACTCGTGATTAATAACATATTCATTTGGATAAGGATTAGTATTATGTTGATAAAACATATTCGGAAATAATGCATTGATTTCGAACAAACTTTATTACCATAAAAAAGGTTATAGTGAGTCAATCTTAAAAGATAGGCATATGCTGCCGCGGACTTTTTTTTAGAACTTTTAAAGAGGAACAATTCCCTCATACATGATATTTGTGTAACTTGAACCGTTTACGCAGCGCACGCAACAGAAGCTCTCAAAAAGGAATATTTTTTTCCCGTTCTGGCAGCATTATTCATGTTATATAGCCTAAAGCCTTCCTAGAGAAATGGACTATCCAACACAAAAATAATATTTCAATTCCAACCAGTAGTTCCTGAGATTAGCGCGTTCAAACAAACAAACAAACTCTTCAGCTTTATAATATTAGTATAGATAATCACTGTTAAAAATTGCATTATTAGTATAAGTTTGCATTATTTGTATAACACGGTGTGTGTGCACTCACGCTTCACAGGGGTCGTAGTCGATGCCGCGCGGCCGGTCGCCGGCGCGCAGGCGCAGCACGGTGTGCGCCACGGGCGGCGCCGACGGCGCGGGCGGCGCGGACGGCGCGGACGGCGCGGCGTGCAGGCGCGCGGCGCGCACGCGGGCCTCGCCCGTGCTCGTCCAGTACAGCGTGCCCGTGTGCGCGCTGAACACCATGCCCTCCACCGCGCCCACCTCTGCGCGCGCACCACGTGTACCCCTGCCCCGCCCCACCCTGTACTGGGGGAGGGCAGGAGGGGGGGGAGCTATACTCACGGTCGAGCAGCACGCGGTGGTCGGAGCCGTTGAAGTGCACCGTGTTGATGGAGCCGCGCTGGATGTCCGAGTAGAAGAGGCGCGACGTGTTGTACTCGTACGCCAGGCTGATCACGTTGCGCATCAGCTCCCTGCGGGCGGAGGCAGTGGTGTACTGTGTGCGGCAGCGAGCCAGCGGGGCTGCGAGGAGGCGAAGGACTCACTTGTCCTGGATGGGCGGGTAGGGCGAGTTGAGGTCCGTCTCGTCGCGCAGGTGGATGCTGTCGATGGTGGTCCCTCGCGAGTACACCAGGAATGTCGTGTGCGCTGTGTAAGGTACGATTATCGATATACAGGTGGCAGCAGTCATGGGAGGGAGGGTGGTGAGGGGGCACTCACGTGTGCAGGTCCTGTTGTCGGGCGCGAGGTCCCCGTGCGGGCACACGCAGCGCGGCCGCTGCCCGTCGTACAGACACAGCGCCTCGCACGAGTCCTCGCGGCACGGGTTGCCGGCGCCCGGCGGGGGGTCGGGGCCCATCGGGGGGTCGGGGCCCAGCGGGGCGTCGGGGCCCGGCGGGGGGTCGGGGCCCGTCGAGGGGTCGGGGCCCGCCTCCTGCGCGTCGTCGGCCCACACCAGCAGGTCCTTGAGGTTGTCGCCCTGGTTGTCGCGCAGCACCACCACGTGGCTGGTGTTGGCCAGAGGCAGCGCCAGCAGGCTGCCGCCGTGCAGCAACCTGGGGACCATCGCGGACCTTTTTTTTTTTTTTGAATTGGTCAAAAATTACTAGAACGATTTTAAAATATCTTTCACCATTTAATAATAATATCCTCACGCCTTCCCACAAGGGTCTTTAAATAATAATAAACAGATATTGCCAAGTTTCAAACCAAAAGGAGCTTTAGGTCGAAAGTATTTTTTTTATATTTATCACCCCCGCATTGTCCTTGAAGGATCCATTCTAGGTAATTAATATCATGCTAAAAAGAATATTTTGACCAAGTTTCATACCTAGTTGAAAAACTTCTTTATTTTATTTAACGCCCCCGTTTTACACCTCGCGGGTGGAGTTTCATAGAATCCGTTCTTAGCTGACCTCTACACCGCGTAAGGAATACTCCTACCAAATTTCAAGTCAATCGGCCTAAAAGTTCCTGAGATATCCTAATGATTGAGTTCACAAATGGGATCTCCCCGCACTCCACCTTGCGGGTGGAGTTTCATAGAATCCGTTCTTAGCTGACCTCTACACCGCGTAAGGAATACTCCTACCAAATTTCAAGTCAATCGTCCTTAAAGTTCCTGAGATATCCTAATGATTGAGTTCACAAATGGGATCTCCCCGCACCCCAAGGCCCCCACTCACGTGTCCAGCAGGTACAGCGTGCCGGCGTGCAGTGCCAGCGCCGCGGGACGCAGCACGGGCGCCGCCAGCCGCTCGCGCGCCGCGCCGTCGTAGCGCATGCGCCACACGGCGCCCTGCCAGCCCTCGATCCAGTACACGAGCTGCTCCTGCCGCGTGACGTCACGTGAGCCCGCGCCCGCCCCCGGGGCGCCGGGGGCGGGCGGGCGCGCCCGTACCTGCTCATCGAGCGCGATGTCGACGACCGCAGTGCCGTTGTGCAGCAGGTCGCGCTGCGAGCCATCCAGCCGCGCGCGCTGGATCCAGCCGCCGCCGCTCATGAACACCCAGCCGCGGACCGCGTCCAGCGCCAGCGCTGCGGACAGCCGACACATGCAGGCGCCGCGGGCGGGCGGAGCGGGCGGGGGCGGGCGGGGCTGGCGGGGCGGGCGGGGCTGGCGGGGCTGGCGGGGCGGGCGGGGCGCACCGGTGACGGCGTGCGGCGCGGTGTCGAGCAGCACGTAGCGGTGCGAGGCGTCGAGGCGCGCCACGAGCAGGCGGCGCCGGCGCGGGTCGCTCCAGTAGAGGTTGCCGGCGCGCCAGTCCACGGCCAGGCCGGCCAGCCAGTCCTGCGGCGCGTCGGGCGGCGCGGCGTGCGCGACCAGCGCGGCGCGCGCCGAGCCGTCGCGGCGCGTGCGCCACACGGCGCCGCCCTCGGCGTCCACCCAGTACAGCCAGCTGCCGCGCGCCGCCCAGGCCAGCGCCGACGCCAGCCCCACCTGCGCCAGCGGCGGCAGCAGCGGGCGCGAGCCGCCGCCGGGCCCGCAGGCGCGGATCTCCCAGGCCAGCGAGTAGAGCAGCGCGGGCTGCTCGGGCAGGCAGCGCGCGCCGTCGCGGCGGTGGCCCAGCGCGCAGCGGCAGCGGCTGGCGGCGGCGCCCGCGGGCAGGCAGAGGTGCTGGCAGCGCTGCGCCGGCGCCCGCAGCGCGCAGGCGCCGCGCACGCCGCGCTGCGCACGCGCGTCGTACACGCGCAGCGACACCACGCCCTCTGCGCACGCGCACCACGCGCTCGCTATCACTACTTATATTGGCCGACACCTAATTCTGACCTAATCGCTGGCTCTAACGGAACATCCAATCGTATGGAGCACTCCAGATGCTGGGTTTGGTTCTTCTTATACGAGAAGAAAAGGAAATACAAATTTCGAAATTAATATATAAATGCAAAATTTCGGTTTAAAAATTCCTTAATACTGTTTCAGTCTGAATTAATAAAACCGCTCCAAGCCAAACTATTGGCGATCACGGTTTTAACAAATCATATATTCTTTTATTTTTGCATGTTACAATGAAGGAATATAATATTAATAGCGTAGTATTTGAGCACAAACTGCTCATAGCTATGTGTATGTGCTCTCTTAAAACTATTGGCGATGCCATTATATTTTTTTTGTGAAGAATGTGTAAATATATAGCTGTAAAACCAGTTTAAATTTTTTTCTTTTTTTTTTTATACCACATGGGTGAAGAACTCCATGCTGTACTCTCCAGGGAAAACCTCCACGGGGAGCTCATTCCACAGCCTGAGCGTTCGCGGAAGGAAACTCCTTTGGAAGCGCGCAGTGCGAGACCTTTGTGGTTCCAAGGTATGGGGATGAATTCCCCGTCGATGGCGAGAGGTGCGGTGGTAGAAGGTGGAAGTGGGCATCATATCGAAAAATTCTGCAGAACACTCCCCATTATACAAGCGGTAGAACACACACAGGGAGGCAAATTCTCTCCTCAGACTTAGTGGTTCCAAGCCGCTTGTGAGCATGGGATCATCAACAATTCTAGCAGCGCGTTTCTGAACCGCGTCAAAAGGCCCTAGCTGGTATCCAGGGGCTCCAGCCCGCAGGTGGCAGCAGTACTCCATATGTGGCCGAATTTGTGACTTATAAAGTGGCAGCGATTGTTGCGGTGTGAAGTACTGCTTAGCTCTGTTGAGCACACCGAGCTTCCTCGACGCCAGCTTAGCCTTGTCCTCTAAATGACCACGGAACCGAACTGCCCTGGCAATCGCTCGCTTACAGTGCCTCGAGGCAGCATTAAGTTTCCGCTTTGCATCAGATATGTTGGGGTCCAGATTGGATCGAGCCGTGGTCCACGCCTCATACAAGGCTTGCTTGGATAATTTAGCTTCCTTGCAGGGCCTATTAAACCACGGCTGTTTCTTTACCCCTGCAGCTACTAGCGAAGAAATAAAGGTCGATGTTGTCATACCGGTGTCGTTGAGCAGCAGGCGCGGCGTGCAGCTGTCGGCGCGGCAGCTGGCCAGCGCGCCGCCCTCGTCCGCCCACAGCACCAGCCCCGCGTGCGCCGCCAGCGCGCTGGGCCGCGCGCCCGCCGCTAGCGCCACCTGCCGCCCACGCCCGTCAGCCCGCCCGCCCCAGCGCACGCGCCGCCCACGGCCGCCCGCCCTCGCCGCCCGCTCACCGTGGACACCGCCAGCGTGGCCACGTCCATGTACTGGATGGCGCCCGCGCCCGCGTCCAGCCAGTACAGGCGGTTGGCCTCGAGGTCCACGCACAGGCCTGCGGACAGACGCGAGCCATGCTGCTGATGCTGCACCCCGCACCCCGCACCCCGCCCGGGGCACAGCCTGCCTGCCCTACGTGCACATACCGCGCGCACCTCACTAACCTCGACTGCGATGGACTCGGGAGTGTCTTTTGCTTTCTATTATAAAAGTAGAGTTTTGTTATGGTCCCATTGGGTTGGATGGCCTATGGAAACTTAACAAAGTTGAACGGACAGAAGTGTCTCTCGATTCGTTTCCTATGTGTATCCATATCTGTGTCACACTTCATCCAATTATATTCAGTAGTTTTTAAATGAAAGACAATAAACATGTTCACACACTCCCGTGTCTTACTTAGCACGGTGGCGACGATAGCTATTAAAACACGCTTTTTAAAACAGATCGACTCGGGACCCATAAAAGTGTAATTATGGTATACTTTTTTTCGTGAAATAACCCCCTCTTCTCAGACATCCTACATGTAGTGTATATAGTAAACCGCATCCAAATGTGTTCAGTAGTGTTCGATCCGATCGGGTACGTCCGTCTACGGGCAGGAAGCGATACGCGGGCGACGTACTGGTGAGCAGCGCGTGCATGGCGCCGCGCCGCTCGAGCAGCGTGCGCCGTCGCTCGGCCGCGCCGTCGGCGGCCTCGAGCAGCGCGCCGTCGGGCGTGACGCGCGCCCAGTACAGCTGGCCGCGCGCCGGGTCCAGCGCCAGCGCCGTCACGTTGTCCATGCCCCGCTCCAGCAGCTCGGCCGTGTACTCGCCGCCCAGCGAGCACACGCGCAGCGCGCCGCCCGACGTGTAGTACAGCAGCCCGCCCGCCCAGTCGGCCGCCAGCGCGCGCGGCAGCAGCACGCCGCTGTCCGCCAGCACGCGCGCCGCGCCGCCCGTCAGCGGCGCGCGCTTGATCTCGTTCGTCTGCACAGGCCGCACACCGCGCACGCTCGCGCCGGCACCTCCGCGCCGGCGCCGCCCGCCCCCGCCCCGCCCCGCCCCGCCCGCGCACCTCGGTGTCCGCCCAGAAGATGGCGCCCTCGGCGGCCACGTAGTCCAGCGCGGCGGGCAGCGTCACGTGCGGGCCGGCCAGCGTGGGGATCATGCGCACGTGCGGCGCCTCCGGGTCCACGCCGCGGATCTCGCCCGCGCGCCCCATCAGCAGCACCACCTCGTGCGCTGCACGCACAAGGCTCGGCTGGGGGCGGAGGGGGCGGAGGGGGGAGGGCAGGGGCAGGGCGGGGGCTACTCACGCTCGCAGGTGACGTCGTCGGCGGCGAGGCGCATGACGTAGGGGCAGGCGCACACGCGCCGGGCGGGCGAGTCGATGAGGCACAGGTGCGAGCAGTTGCCGTTGGCCTGGCACGGGTTGCGCTGGGCGGGCGGCTGCCGGCTGGGGTGCACCACCTTGAGGTCGAAGGGTTGCGCCAGCGTGCGCTGCACCACGCTCACGTCGGAGCCGTTCCACTTGTTGGCGCGCAGCACGCTGTTGGAGCGCCAGTCCGTCCAGTACACGTGCGCCTCGAACACCGTGATGGCGAAGGGGTGCGCCAGCGCTGGGTGCCCGCGCAGCACCTACGAACACCGTGATGGCGAAGGGGTGCGCCAGCGCTGGGTGCCCGCGCAGCACCTACGAACACCGTGATGGCGAAGGGGTGCGCCAGCGCTGGGTGCCCGCGCAGCACCTACGAACACCGTGATGGCGAAGGGGTGCGCCAGCGCTGGGTGCCCGCGCAGCACCTACGAACACCGTGATGGCGAAGGGGTGCGCCAGCGCTGGGTGCTACGATCGAGCTTGGCTCTCATTCGACTCATCTATCTGTTTTAATGCACAAAACACGCAAATTGCAAACTGACGAGTGTCTCCATTTGATACCGAGGATATATTTCACACTGTTCATAAATGTATGAACGTATTCAGGATATTTAGTTGGTAGTTCGTAGTATTCGCGAGCCATCCAAACTAATTCATTAAAAAGGATATATTTGGTTATAAGTAAAAAAGCAAAAGGAAAAACTATTTGAGAGAGGAGATCGGGGAAGTCTATGGAAGAGTGCATGATTTTTGGGCAAACCTGGGGGGCTCAATATATATGTACGTCGTATCTCAAAACAATGAACTTCATCAACTTTTTCCGTACGAGAGGTGAGAACGGCCTAATCCAATCCGGTGGTGCCATATTGAGACATTTATGCCTGTAGCTGCACTCTTATCGGCCATCACGCTTGACATAGAAACAAGAAGTTTCGCTCTGAGAAGAACGGTTTGATAAGAGTGGCAGCATCAGCCAGCTCAGCACAGCGCACCACATCGCGGCGCGACACACGTCCGCACCGCTTCGTGTCGCCGGGCCAAAGGACGAGAGGGAACCGACAACGCGCAAGCGACGTTTCATATGCTCAGCGCATGCGCGTCACGAAGTTCGCCGATTCGAGTCGCCGCTCCGATTGGCTAATTACTGGTCGCTGTGATTTGACAATGTTAAATTCATATTTCGGAAGCTGCTAAGTGTAGGCACAAAATGTATATATATTTGGGAGTTTCTGAATAAAGATTATGCAGTTACCAGTCTACAAATACAAGTGTTTCTTCTCACGCCTTACAAGTTTGGAACAACACTCTGCCACGCATACAGCAGCACATTGTCCCAACATGCCGAATTCTTTAAATATTATAAATGTGTACTTTTATAATATTTAAAGACCAGGGATTTAAAGGAGACCAGACATCAGATGCTTTCCAGAAGAATGCAAATATCGGATTACACGATGTGGTCCGACTTAAAAATATAATACCTAAACATTTGTAGTATTTCTGCAGTCTTCAGGGTCTTTGTTCGTTGATTTCATTAAATGTTGACATCATTATTTTGAGTGAGTGTTGGTTAGCTCGGAGTTCTAACATCCCTTACGTCTTTATACGGGTAACATTATTATTACACTTTCTTTACTAAGCATTTGAAAAAAATGATGATGATGGAGTAGTTGTGTACTTAAATCAAACCATTGAGGATGTTAATATTACGGGATTGGACGTTAGTGACGCGAGCGGGATTAACATAAAAATTGGTAATAAATCTAGCCAAAGCGTTTGACACGGTTTCCATCCCCAACCTAATAGAACAACTTGAAAGGCTAGGAGTAAGAGGGAATCAGCTCAAACTTTTTGAAGCTACCTAACTAATCGCAAACAGAGCGTAAGGATCGACGATATCAATAGTGATGAACTTGACGTGGAATATGGTGTACCGCAAGGTAGCATCCTCGGGAACATATTTATCCTGATATATTTAAACGTCATGTGCAATCTAGACATAAATGAAGGTAGGCTATTTGCATTCGCAGATGACTGCATTAATTTTTACTGCTGACTCCTGGGTATAATTACCAATTGGCTTTTAAATAATTAACTTTCATTGAACGTAGACAAAACAAAAACAATTTTGTTACGTTACCAACAAAAACCAAGAGTGTGAGTGTGTGAAGGTTAGTAAAGCATCCACAGTCGGGTACCTGGGAATCATACTTGATGATAGGCTAAAGTTTAAACCTCATATTGGAATGTTAATAGTTAGTTAGTTAAAAGTTCATTTCTCTCTATGTCAATCACTTCCAAGTTGTATTTCACTTGGGGCGGCATCCACACATTATATACACATACGCACGCACACATACACACTATTTTCTACATTCCCTGACACTTCACATCACATACACATGCATGCGTTAGTTTATACAAAACCCATTTAACCTTTGTATGTATTGCAGAGGTATAAATGAACTTGTGTAATGCACAAACTTCCAGTTCTACGTACCTAGTTACATATATTATTTTTAAATTTAAAATCATACTGTACTACCCTCAAACTTGTACTATGTAGTTTATTTATATTTTGAGTTTATATTTATGTATTTGTATTGCCAGTTCATTCTTGCGATTTATTTTAGTTACGATTTTCGTATTTATCCATTCTTGCTTTGGTGGGTATAATATTTTTCAATGCAGTTAAGTGCAATGCTGTTAGTTAACGTTCCTCTAGTTCTGTTCATGTAGATCCATCCAGTCTCAAAAAGTATTGATATCTAACATCATCTGCTTGTGGTCAGCCATCCCTTCCATCCATTCTGAAGCTACTCCTGGCCTCCGCCGTTCGTCACATATGTTTACCGTATTTGTTGAGGTGTATCCAGAGAAGGTCACTGTCATCTAGCGTATTACACTACCTCCGCCTCCGATATGAGTTACATTCAGACTATCGATTGCTAATATTAAACGCCACCGCCACCGCCACCGCCACCGCCACCGCCAGTGCCTCGCCTGCATTCATACTATTGAGTGTACGCTGGCATTGGACTTGATCCATGTTTCGGACAATATTACTGAATGCTTCGACCATTTGCATAGAAGAACTTAAATGATTCTCAATTTGCTCAATTTTAAATGTTCATAATTATTGAGAGATTCGTATGCTGATTCAGGTGGTCGTTTTCGATTACCGACTTTTAAAGTGTTGAGTTTTGAATAACTTTAACGCTCGTAGGGCGCCATCTATTGACACACTCGTAGAATAAACCGAGGAGAACGTCCGGCCGCAAGCAGAGCACGTACCTCGCGGTGGTCCCCGCCGTCGTAGGTGGTGGTGTGTATGGAGTCGGAGCGCGCGTCCACCCAGTACAGGCGCAGCGCCAGGTGGTCCAGCGCCAGCCCGTTGGGCCAGGCGCCGTCGCCCAGCGCGCCGGCGCGCACCACGACGGCGCGGTGCCGCCCCGCCAGCGACGCGCGCTCGATGCGCGGCGCCGTCGCCTCCCAGTCGCTCCAGAACAGATAGCCTGCCGATACAGCTTCGTACAGGGCGGGGGCGGGGCGAGGGCGGGGGCGGGGGCGGGGGGCGGGGGCGGGGGCGTACCCAGGCGCGGGTCCGCGGCGATGGCGCGCGGGCTGTCGATGTCGCCGGCCAGCAGCGTGCGGCGGTGGCGGCCGTCGAGGCGCGCCACCTCGATCTGGTGCAGGCTGCTCTCCACCCAGTACAGGTTGCCGGCCACCCAGTCCACCGCCAGCCCCTCGGCCGTGGACAGCCCCTGATGCACGACCACCTCGATGCCGCTCAGCGCTGCAAGCACCCGCGTCTCGTTACTGGCGCGTCTCGCCCGCCCGGGGCCGGGGTCGGCTCTAGCGCACCGTTCCCGACGACGGTCCCGCGGTAGATGTTGTCGTCCACCACGTCGGTCCAGTAGAGGCGCAGGCCGGCGGCGGAGCGGTGCCAGTCCAGCGCCACGGTGTTCTTGAGCGAGGACACCAGCGCCCGCGCCGACATGGCCGGCAGCTCCACCGCGCGCACCTCGTGCCGGTTGGTGAACACCTGCAGCGCCAACGTCGGGTCATAACCGCGGCCAGCTCCGCGGGCGACGGCGGGGAGGCTCGGCACCGACCAGCAGCGGGTGGGCGGGCTCGGTGCTCTTGCAGGTGAACCCGTCGGGCGCCAGGCGGTAGTGGTCGTGGCACGTGCAGCGGTGGCGGCCCTTGAGCGGCAGGCACGTCTGGCTGCACACGCCCCAGGCGGCGCACGCCGGCCGCGCATCGCACGTGGCGCCGTCGCTCTGCAGGTGCAGCGGCGCCGGGCACGCGCACACCGGCCCGCCCGGCGCCGGCAGGCACCGGTGCGAGCACGCCGCCAGCTCGCACATGGGTTCCCCTGCACACGTCACCGTGCACCACGTCACGGGGTGCCTCTCCCCACTGCACCCCTCCCCTCCCCCGCCAGCCGCCGCTGGCCGCGTACCGCATCGGTCGGCCTCGTCCGCGCCGTCGATGCAGTCGGTGGTATTGTCGCACAGCTGCAGCAGCGGCACGCAGCGGGTGCCGTTGTCGCAGCGCAGCGCGGGGGGCGCGCAGTCGGGCGGCGCGGGCGCGGCGGGGGGCGCGGGGGGTGCGGGGGTCGGGCCGGGGGGCGCGGGGGGCGGCGTGCTCGGGGGACACCCGGCCTCGTCCGACCCGTCCAGGCAATCAATGCGCGAGTCGCACCGAAACTCCTGCCAGATGACAGATAAGGAACGTTTATTACTATATAGGAGATCCCATTTGTGAACTCACTCATCACGAAATCTCAGGAACTATAAGGCCGATTGACTTTTTGAAATTGAAAACGTGTGTAGCATCGATGCACAGTACATTGGCCATGTGTGTATACCTATAGCACGCAACCCTCAGCGGCCTCACCGTGCGGATGCACTCCGAGTTGGCGCACTGGAACTCGTGGGCCTCGCACAGCGCGCCCCGCGGCGGCGCGTGTCCCCGCCGGGGCCTGCAACACGCACTGTGAGGGCCGCGGCGCCGGCAGGCTGTGGGCGGCGCCGGGCGGGCGGGCGGCTCACGTGGGGGCGGGCGGCGCGGGCGGCGCGGGCGAGGTGGCGCGGCAGTCGCGCTCGTCGCTGGCGTCGGCGCAGTCGGCGCGCGCGTCGCAGTAGTACTCCCACGGCACGCACGCGCCGTTGTCGCAGCGGAACATGGCGCCGCTGCAGGCCGCGCGCTCTGCGGGGGGGCCGAGCTCAGGGCACGCGGGGGGCCGGGGGCCCTCCGGAGCCTTCGATTGCTCGCTAGCCTCAGAAAGTGCATTATATATTACAGGTTAAGAAAATTGTTTTGATACAATATGCATTGTGATAATGTATAAATAGCAAAGTACAAGGGCAATAACAAAATCGCGGAAAAGTATCTATGTGTAGGCAGCGTTCCCTCGCTGAGAATAAAAGATTTTAGATCTATTTATAGATGTGCGTATGTGTGTGTGTGCGTGCGCGGGACCGACCGCAGAGGCGCTCGTCGCTGTCGTCCCCGGGCCCGCAGTCGGCGGCGCCGTCGCAGCGCCAGGCGGCGGGCAGGCAACGGCGCGAGACGGCGCACGCGAACTGCCCCGCGCCGCACTCGGCGCCGGCGCACGCGGCGCGCGTCTCGTCGCTGCCGTCCGAGCAGTCTGCGGGCAGTGCGCGCGTCAGCCGACCCTCGCCCGCCCCGCGCCGCCGCCGGGCTGCCCCTACTGACCGGCGTGTCCGTCGCACACCCAGCTGCGCGGGATGCAGCGGTTCTTGTCGCACTGCAGCGACTGCGCCGCGTCGCACGTCACGTTCGCTGCGGACACCCGAGAGTAGCTCAGTGCAGCGCGCTGCGAGCGGCCGCCGGGGGCCGTGGCCGCCGGGGGCCGTGCACGGAGCGAGGCATACCGCAGGGGCCGCCCGCAGAGTCGTCCTCGTCCGAGCCGTCCGGGCAGTCCGCGTCGCCGTCGCACACGTACGCCGCGTCCACGCAGCGCCTGCAACGAAGCCCAGCTCTCATGCTGCCGGCCGCCGGGGGGTGAGGCGGGGGGCGGGGCGGGCTGCGGCGCACGTACCCGCGGCCGCAGTGGAAGCGCTGGGCGGCGCAGGGAGGCGAGTACGGCGCGGCGGGCAAGCAGCGCGTCGGCGCGTGCGGCGCGGGCTGGCCGCCGTCGGCGCAGGCGCACGAGCGGCCGCGCGGGCGCGCCAGGCACAGCTGCTCGCAGCCGCCGCGGTCGGCCGAGCACGCGTTGCTACCTGCCGGAGCAGCGCCGTCAGCCCGGCCCCGGCCCGCGCCCGCCCTCAGCCCGGGGCCTACCGTCCGCGCCGGCGACCAGCTTCAGGTCGTACAGCGGCGGCGCCAGGTCGTACAGTAGCGTCACGTTGCCGTCCGCGTCGACGCGCCGGACCGCGCCCGTGCCGTGCTCGCTCCATATCACGGCTCCTGCCGGTAAAGTGCATTACCTCAGTATTCTCTTCCGTGCGTGTGTGTGTGTGTGTGTGAGCATAGGTGTGCGTGCGCACCGTCGTAGAGCGCCAGGCCGTAGGGCTTCAGCAGCGGCGCGGCGGCGGAGTGCGCGCGCACTAGATGCCGCTCGCCGGAGGTCAGGTCGAGGCGCTCGATCTTGTTCAGGTAGGTGTCGCACCAGTACAGCAGGCCGCGCTGCAGGTCCAGCGCCAGCCCGTTGGGCCAGTGCAGCTCGCCGTCCACCAGCACGCGCCGCCGCCCGCCGTCCATGTCGGCGCTCTCGAGGCGGCCGCCGCCCGAGCCGGCGCCGCCCGCCCACACCGACCAGTACATGACCCTGCGGCACGGCGCGGTCAGCGCGGGCTGGGGGCGGTGGGGGGTGGGGGGCAGTGGGGGGTGGGGGGTGGGGGGCACGCACCCGGCGGCGGGGTCGAGCGCGAGCGCCCGGGGGTGGTAGCGCCGGCCCCGCACGAGCACGCGGCGCAGGCGCGGCGCGTCCAGGCGGCACACGCTGAGCGTGCCCAGCGCGTCGTCCGTCCAGTACAGGTTGCCGCCTGCGACACCGAGTGCATGTGTTCTTTTTAATTTCAATATTTCAAAGAAATTGACAAAGAATCGAACCCTGTGGAACGCCCATATCTACTGAGCACCCCGGATATACTTCCCCACGTATACAGACTTTTTGTACTCTTTTACTTAAGTAGGATGATATATAAGATTTAGTGCTAGATTCCTTATACCATAGTGATCTAACTTTCTGATTAATGCCTCGTGGTGTATAAAATCTAAAGCTTTGGAAAGGTCACAAAAAACACGTATAACAACCCGTGAGTCCCGAGCCTCAAATGTTTTCTAATAAGCTCGTCATCTGCATCACTAACCGCACGACCCTTTCTGAAACCGTATTGATTAGTTTGCCGATCGTGAAGTTGTATTTCGCGCCGATGGTGGCGCCGTTGTAGCTAGCTCCGCGTTGTTTAAGCGAATAAAAGATGGCGACGTCACTCACAAGTAAATGTATTTTGTGTTGCAAATAACAAGGAAAATGTATTTAAAAGTGATTTTAAAGAAAAATATTACCACCAGCTACTCGAGCTCTATGAGAGCCATTAAGATTCTACGGACAATGTAAAAAAACCATGGACTTCTCAGCGTATTTTAGAAGTTAGTTTTTTGTTGATAAGCAAGTGTTTATTTTTGCTAAATATAATAATTGTGTAATGTGTTTCTCTAATGTATTGATGTTTTAAACTTTGTAGATTTATTAACCAAATGCTTGAACGTTACGTTTCCAATTTTATGTAATTGATTTTTAATTTTAGGTAATAGAACAAATCAAGAGGAGTAGGGTGTCCATGAAGCGGAATTCCACGGACTATTACTGGATTTCAAAGTATGATATCGTGGAAACATCCGAAAAAGTTTTCTTAATATTAAAAAAAAAGGTTGATGATCCCACTGTTCGCATAGTCGCATTAGATGAATATTTTGATATTTTGACTGAAGTATACAGGGCTGTTGGACATGGGTGGTAGAGAAAAAAATATTTGTAACATTAAAAACAAATTGCACACACCAATAAATCTATATAAATGTAAAGGAATATATGTGCTAATTCCTCTTTGGAGTTTAACAGATGTAGGCCATAACGGCTTTATAAAAAAATATTGGCTGTCAATGTTGTTGACAGACCATAGGAATATTTTATTTAAGATATTTCATATTATTTAAAAGAGAATTGTATTTAATAACTTTAATTGTCGTTTCTTCGTTTTTTACAGGTAAATAGTTTTATTTATGATTGTTTAGTTTACTTGTATGTATGGATTTAATGTAACATAAAATTAAACTTCGTTTTTTACAGAGAAACACAATTGTTTCAATAAAATTCATTTAATACAAGATAGACACAAATTGTCTTATATAAATATACATTAAAATGTGCGCAGTATGTGAAATGAAACGTTCCATGGCGAAAAAAGGTATTGTAACAAAACCAATTATATCTCCCGATTTCAACTCACGAGGCATAGTACACCTTATTGATTTCCAGTCAGCTCCGGATGGGGATTACAAGTGGTTAATGAATTATCAGGACCACGCTACCAAGTTTCTACACCTCAGACCATTGAAATCCAAAAGGGCTGTGGAGGTGGCTTTCGAATTATTAAAAATATTTTGGGAGTTTGGGGCACCATTAATTTTACAATCCGATAATGGAAAAGAGTTTACAGCTAGTGTCATTGACGAACTTGTGCAGATGTGGCCGGAGTGCAAAATCATCCACGGACACCCCAGACGCCCTCAAACGCAAGCTAGCGTCGAGCGACGTAGAAAATATGTTGCGTTGTTGGATGAAAGATAATGATTCTGCTTATTGGTCTGTGGGCTTCGTACAGTATTATAAAAATTCATCTTTCCATCGTATAATTGGTAGATCTCCCTATCGTGCCATGTTCGGGTCTGACCCAAATACATTACTAAAAGGTACTAATATCCCGGACAGTGTTATGTCTTATATGTTATATTCAAACTGAGATGAAGAATATTATGACCACCTCGACGGAGATAAACTTGCCTGTGTGCCTGCTAGTGTTCAATGTGTCTATGAAGCGGCACCAAGGCCTTTTGATGATATTTCGGTGATGGAAAATGTTGAGATGACTATGGCTGAAACGAACGTTTCAGAAGCATCAAGTGTACTGAACGTCGCAGCCAGTATAACTGTGGCAACGGCCCAAATAGAAAATGTGGAGATGACTATGGCTGAAACGAACGTTTCAGAAGCATCAAGTGTACTGAACGTCGCAGCCAGTATAACTGTGGCAACGACACAAATAGAAAATGTGGGGATGACTATGGCTGAAACAAACGTTTCAGAAGCATCAAGTGTACTGAACGTCGCAGCCAGTATAACTGTGGCAACGGCCCAAATAGAAAATGTGGAGATGACTATGGCTGAAACGAACGTTTCAGAAGCATCAAGTGTACTGAACGTCGCAGCCAGTATAACTGTGGCAACGACACAAATAGAAAATGTGGAGATGACTATGGCTGAAACGAACGTTTCAGAAACATCAAGTGTACTGAACGTCGCAGCCAGTATAACTGTGGCAACGGCCCAAATAGAAAATGTTGAGATGACTATGGCTGAAACGAACGTTTCAGAAGCATCAAGTGTACTGAACGTCGCAGCCAGTATAACTGTGGCAACGGCCCAAATAGAAAATGTGGAGATGACTATGGCTGAAACGAACGTTTCAGAAGCATCAAGTGTACTGAACGTCGCAGCCAGTATAATTGTGGCAACGACAGAGAGGTAGGGCATAACGGGTTTCCCGTTCGAATTCGGAGCTGCCCGACTGGGGCAGGACCTCCACCTTACAGAAGTCCGTAGCCAAATAACACAATTTTTTGTGTTGTGTTCCTACGCGGTGAATAAGGTTTCCAGTAATGAGCTCCTTGGGGAGGGGGGAGGATTGTTACATTGTGTTGGAAGCAGAGGGATTAAACCCTCTGCTGATTATTCTGCCAACACACTATAACTCTCCGAACACTGAGTCGCAACGCGCAAGTGATACTTCGGTATCGTGAGCGTAAATAGGCTACGGTAACCGTTTCCCATCAGGTGGGCCGTATGCATGTTTGCCACTCTTGTAGTATAAAAAAAAAAAAAAAAAAAAAAAAAACGACACAAATAGAAAATGTGGAGATGACTATGGCTGAAACGAACGTTTCAGAAGCATCAAGTGTACTGAACGTCGCAGCCAGTATAACTGTGGCAACGACACAAATAGAAAATGTGCAGATGACTATGGCTGAAACGAACGTTTCAGAAGCATCAAGTGTACTGAACGTCGCAGCCAGTATAACTGTGGCAACGGCCCAAATAGAAAATGTGGAGATGACTATGGCTGAAACGAACGTTTCAGAAGCATCAAGTGTACTGAACGTCGCAGCCAGTATAACTGTGGCAACGGCACAAATAGAAAATGTGGAGATGACTATGGCTGAAACAAACGTTTCAGAAGCATCAAGTGTACTGAACGTCGCAGCCAGTATAACTGTGGCAACGGCACAAATAGAAAATGTGGAGATGACTATGGCTGAAACAAACGTTTCAGAAGCATCAAGTGTACTGAACGTCGCAGCCAGTATAACTGTGGCAACGACACAAATAGAAAATGTGGGGATGACTATGGCTGAAACAAACGTTTCAGAAGCATCAAGTGTACTGAACGTCGCAGCCAGTATAACTGTGGCAACGGCACAAATAGAAAATGTGGAGATGACTATGGCTGAAACAAACGTTTCAGAAGCATCAAGTGTACTGAACGTCGCAGCCAGTATAACTGTGGCAACGACACAAATAGAAAATGTGGGGATGACTATGGCTGAAACAAACGTTTCAGAAGCATCAAGTGTACTGAACGTCGCAGCCAGTATAACTGTGGCAACGGCACAAATAGAAAATGTGGAGATGACTATGGCTGAAACAAACGTTTCAGAAGCATCAAGTGTACTGAACGTCGCAGCCAGTATAACTGTGGCAACGACACAAATAGAAAATGTGGGGATGACTATGGCTGAAACAAACGTTTCAGAAGCATCAAGTGTACTGAACGTCGCAGCCAGTATAACTGTGGCAACGACACAAATAGAAAATGTGGGGATGACTATGGCTGAAACAAACGTTTCAGAAGCATCAAGTGTACTGAACGTCGCAGCCAGTATAACTGTGGCAACGACACAAATAGAAAATGTGGGGATGACTATGGCTGAAACAAACGTTTCAGAAGCATCAAGTGTACTGAACGTCGCAGCCAGTATAACTGTGGCAACGGCACAAATAGAAAATGTGGAGATGACTATGGCTGAAACAAACGTTTCAGAAGCATCAAGTGTACTGAACGTCGCAGCCAGTATAACTGTGGCAACGGCACAAATAGAAAATGTGGAGATGACTATGGCTGAAACAAACGTTTCAGAAGCATCAAGTGTACTGAACGTCGCAGCCAGTATAACTGTGGCAACGACACAAATAGAAAATGTGGGGATGACTATGGCTGAAACAAACGTTTCAGAAGCATCAAGTGTACTGAACGTCGCAGCCAGTATAACTGTGGCAACGGCACAAATAGAAAATGTGGAGATGACTATGGCTGAAACAAACGTTTCAGAAGCATCAAGTGTACTGAACGTCGCAGCCAGTATAACTGTGGCAACGGCACAAATAGAAAATGTGGAGATGACTATGGCTGAAACAAACGTTTCAGAAGCATCAAGTGTACTGAACGTCGCAGCCAGTATAACTGTGGCAACGACACAAATAGAAAATGTGGGGATGACTATGGCTGAAACAAACGTTTCAGAAGCATCAAGTGTACTGAACGTCGCAGCCAGTATAACTGTGGCAACGGCACAAATAGAAAATGTGGAGATGACTATGGCTGAAACAAACGTTTCAGAAGCATCAAGTGTACTGAACGTCGCAGCCAGTATAACTGTGGCAACGACACAAATAGAAAATGTGGGGATGACTATGGCTGAAACAAACGTTTCAGAAGCATCAAGTGTACTGAACGTCGCAGCCAGTATAACTGTGGCAACGACACAAATAGAAAATGTGGGGATGACTATGGCTGAAACAAACGTTTCAGAAGCATCAAGTGTACTGAACGTCGCAGCCAGTATAACTGTGGCAACGACACAAATAGAAAATGTGGAGATGACTATGGCTGAAACAAACGTTTCAGAAGCATCAAGTGTACTGAACGTCGCAGCCAGTATAACTGTGGCAACGGCACAAATAGAAAATGTTGAGATCGCTAAACAAAGACTTGAAGTCTTGACGACCGTCTGGTCTAGTGGTTAGAGCTCCTGACTGCGAAACTTGAGGTCGCGGGTTCGAATCCCGCTGAGGGCAGATATTTGTGTGATGAACACGAGTATTTATACCTTAGTCTTGGATGTCCTATGTATTTATGTATATATCTATCTATATAAGTAAATATATCGTTGTCTAGTTATCATAACTAATATTGTCCCAAGGTATTTGTTATTGTTATTTGTTAAGTAACATATTTTTCATCCAGTATTAATAAACTTGTATCATCTGGCATAGAAGATTTAGCTTTACAAACTGTTGACACAGCTTCTACTAGCAAAGATATTTATCTCGTTTCGATCAAAGGGGTTTCAACCAGTAGCGACACGGCAGTAAGGATTAAGCCTGCCGACCCGCATTACAAAAACTATTGATTTCCAGGTTTCCAGGAATGCTCCTGCAAGCCTGCCAAGAATCAATGTCGACCCGAAAGGTGTGCATGTTATAAGAACAACGTCCTTTGCACTTCAAAACGTCATCAAAGTTTATCATGTATCAACAAATGAATAATTTATTCGAAAAGTACCTCATTCCTCTCAGTATAAGTTTGTTTTCAACTTCTTTCAAATTTCTCTTCTCTGATAATTTTCGAAACACTTTAAATTTGTTATCACATGTTCAAAAACATTTTAATTCAATTTTAGCTGTGTTATTTCTAAAGATTTTAGTTTGTTTTTTGTTTTTATTTAGATATTTTATTGCTAAATTCCAAACACTTGATTTCATCTTATCACGATAGAGCTGTCATTATATAGCTGTGATTAATGTGCCATTAATAATTTTAAGACAGAATGTAACGTTTTTTTTTACAACAATAAACATTTTAATTTTAAAGCCTATGTTTATTCGCTTAAACCTTGGACACCCTACACAAACTATACGCCCGCGTGTCGCTGGCCAAATCGTCAAACGTTAAGCGTTCATGATATGGCTGGTGTAAGATAGCTAGATCACGATGAGTCCATGAGGCATGATCTGGCCAATCCAACGATCGGCCCACGACATATGCATTCAAAATGCGACAAATGCTAAGTATACTACAACAATGTAAATATTAAGAACTTTTATAGTCCACATAATTGTACTCGGATAGATATTCATTTCATATAACGATATTGCACTCCACCACCGCGTCCGCATGCAGTCTGCCAATCTCACCCATCCAGTCGACGGCGAGCCCCTCGCAGTTATCCACGTCCTCGTCGAGGAACACCTCGCGCCCGCTGCCGTCCAGCTTCTGGCGTACGATCTCGTACCTGCGGGCGGGCGGGCGGTTACGGCGGCTGCGAGGGCGGGGGGCGGGGGGAGGGGGGAGGGGGGAGGCTGGAGGGGGCGGTGAGTACCTGTGCACGTCGCTGAAGTACAGGTAGGACTGCTGCAGGTGCACGGCGCCGGCCGACGGGCGCGCGGCGGCGGCCGGCGCGGCGGGCTCCCAGGCGGCGTGCGCGCCCAGCCCCAGCGCCTGCAGCAGCGGCGGCGCGCCGCGCGCCAGCAGCAGCCAGCTGCTCGCCTCCACGCCTGCGCGCAAGCCGCGTCAACTCGCACCCTAGCCCCCGCCCCGCCCCGCCCCGCGCCGTACTCACGCACGCACTCCGTGTGCCCGGCCAGGCGGTACCCGTGGCGGCACATGCAGCGCGCGTGCGGCGCGCCGTCGGCGCGGTAGGCCGTGACGCACAGGTGGTGGCAGCCGCCGCGCCGCGCCGCGCAGGGGTGGGGGGCGGGCGGCTGGCGCGCCGCGTGCCACACCAGCGCGCTCGTGGGCCGCGCCGCCGCCTGCAGCACGCGCGCGCCGCCCTCGCCGCGCACGCGCGACACGACCGCCACCGAGCGGTTGCTCCACACGGGCAGGTACAGGCTCGTCTCCAGGATCGATATGTGCTGCAGCTTCTGGCTCTGCGCAGAGGGGGAGGGGCCGTCAGCGGCGGCGCGGGCGCTGCGGGCGGCGGGGCGGGGCGGGGCGGGTACTGACGACGTAGCCGCGGCGCACGGTGCGCCGGTTGCGGCCGTCGTAGTCGGCGCGCTCGACGGTCTCGAGGTAGGCGTCGGCCCAGTACAGCGCGCGGTTGGCCAGGTCCAGCGTGAGCGCGCACGGGTACACCAGCTTCTCGGCCGCCAGCGCCGTGCGGGCCTCGCCCGACAGCAGCGCGCGGGACACCTCCGGCGGGGACGCGCCCCACACGGCCCAGAACATGTACCTGCAAGGACGGGGCGGTGCGGGGGCGGCTCGCGGGGCGCGCCCGGGGGCGGGGCGGGGGGCGGGGCGGGGGCGGGGCTACGCACCCGGGGCGCGCGGGGTCGAGCGCGAAGCCGTACACCTTGTTGAGGCGCGCGTCCAGCAGTATGCGGCAGGCGTCCAGGCGCGGCGAGCACGCGTACACCACGTCGCGCGCGCCGTCCACCAGGTACCAGTTGCCCGACACCCAATCCACCGCCAGGTGGCTCACCGCTGCACACACACACACACACACGGGCCTTCATAATCGACGCGTCCTGGCTCACACTGCCCGGCTGCCGTCACGACAGGGGCGTCAAGTGTACAAAAATATAACCAAATTATATTTTTACAGTATTTCCATAGTAGATCCTATATACGCCAAGGGTGCTCGGAAGAAGTATATAGCCTCCATTAAGATGATAACGCGCGCCCAATCGTACGGGCGATGCAGGCCGGGCACACATAAGTAATGCTCCGAGGCCCCGAGGCAGCGGGCAGCGCGATACGTACAGTCCATGTCCGGGAACAGCGTCGGCGCGGGCAGCAGCGAGCGGCGCGACAGGTCGTCCACGGACGCGCACACCAGGCCGGCGCGGCTCACGTTGTGGTGCACGTAGCAGACGGACCTGCGCCCGCGCGCGCGTTAGCGGCTGCCGGTAGGAGGGGAGGGGGGGCAGTGGGAGGGGGGAGGGGGGAGGGGGGAGGGGGGCACCTGTTGCGCACGAGCAGGTCGAGCGCGCGCACGTGCAGCGCGGGCAGGTCCCGGCGCGCGCCCGCCGCGGGCAGCAGCTGCAGGCCGGCCTGCGTGGCCACCACCACCGGCGCCTCCCGCGCCGTCGGCGCTGCGCACGAACACACGGCTAGCATCCACGGACGGCGCCGGCAGCTGTATCTCTCTCTCACTGACACATCATATTATTGGCAAGTACCACATTGGTCGATAGGGACTTTAAACCAGAGTATGGCACGCAATATTTTGTCCAAGAAATATATAGTCTAAGGAGATAATTTTGCTCTAAACAGGAGGAATACTGCCGCCTGCTGCGAATAGTGTGCAGGTACCGTCTCGAACGCGGCAGGAGCGGCCGTCGGGCAGCAGCGCGTAGCCGCCTGCGCAGGAGCACTCGTACGAGCCCGGCGTGTTGCGGCAGCGCTGCGAGCAGGCCTCGTCGCGCGCGCACTCGTCCGCGTCTGCACGCACGCGGCCTTGACCTCGCCCGCCTCGCACGGGGCGGCCCTCACCCTCTACCTCGCCCGCCTCGCACGGGGCGGCCCTCACCCTCTACCTCGCCCGCCTCGCACGGGGCGGCCCTCACCCTCTCGACTCGATCGAGTATAACCGACATATTGTCATCGATCGATAACTCTCGCTCGACTCGACTATAAACTCACCTTTATTTAAGCATGCCGTGAAATCCTATAACTGAGACGACATGATGTGCACGATCTTATTTCGTTAAATATTACATGGGACCGATCACGCTCTGTTGGAAATTCAGTTAGGGAGAATATATGTAATATGAAGAACGACGATCGTAGGAATCGACCGGGCGGAGAGTAGGCGGGGCACGCACCGACGCAGAGGCCGTCGCGGGGCTCGAGGCCGGCGGCGCAGTAGCAGGCCAGCCCCACGGGCGTGGGCCGGCAGCCGCGCGCGCACCGCAGCGGCCCGCACGCGCCCGCCGAGACTGCAACGGGCCGCGCCGCTGTAGCCGCGCCCGCGCGCGCCGCGGGGGGCGGCGAGCGGGGGGCGGGGGCGGGGGGCTACGTACAGTTGTCGCAAAAGTCCCACTCGTCGCTGCCGTCCAGGCAGTGGCGCTCGCCGTCGCAGAAGTGCTCCACGGGCACGCACGAGAACTGCCCCTCCAGCGGCGTCGCGCAGCGCGCCCAGTTGGGCGGGCACCGGAAGTCCTTCTCGCCTGCGCAGGCAGCGGCGGGCCGGTCAGTTACCTGGCCTGGCGGGCGGCGCGCTGAGGGCGCGGAGGGGTGGGTACCCACAGGCGTAGGGGTCCTCGTCGGAGGCGTCCCCGGGCCCGCAGTCGGGGTCCCCGTCGCAGCGCCAGCCGGCCGCGACGCACTGCCCGCTGAGCGCGCACTGGAACTTGCCCGCGCCGCACGTCGTGTTCCATTCTGCGCACACCACGCGTCCCGTTCAAATGTATACTGACGCCGTAGTCACCGATTTTAATAACTGTGTGTCTTCAGGTGAATTCGAGACAGGATGGTTTATATTCACAATTGGACCCGGTGGCGACGCGATCGTGTATCACCAAATTTTACTTTTTCTCCCGGGCGAAGCTGGGCGGGCAGCTAGTCTATATATATATAGGAGATCCCATTTTTGAACTGACTCATCACGAAATCTCAGGAACTGTAAGGCCGATTGACTTGAAATTTGGTAGGAGTATTCCTTACGTGGTGTAGAGGTCAGCTAAGAACGGATTTTGTGAAACTCCATCCGCAAGGTGGAGTGCAGGGAGATCTCATTTGTGAACTCACTCATTAGGATATTTCAGAAACTATAAGGTCGATTGAATTGAAATTTGGTAGGAGTATTCCTTACGCGATGTAGAGGTCAGCTAAGAACGGATTTTGTGAAATTCCATCCGCAAGGTGGAGTGCAGGGAGATCTCATTTGTGAACTCACTCATTAGGATATCTCAGAAACTATAAGGTCGATTGACTTGAAATTTGGTAGGAGTATTCCTTACGCGATGTACAGGTCAGCTAAGAACGGATTTTGTGAAACTCCATCTGCAAGGTGGAGTGCAGGGAGATCTCATTTGTGAACTCACTCATTAGGATATCTCAGAAACTATAAGGCCGATTGACTTGAAATTTGGTAGAAGTATTCTTTACGTGGTGTAGAGGTCAGCTAAGAACGGATTTTGTGAAACTCTACCCGCAAGGTGGAGTGCGGGGAGATCCCAATTGTGAGCTCACTCATTAGGATATCTCAGGAACTATAAGGTCGATTGACTTGAAATTTGGTAGGAGTATTCCTTACGCGGTGTAGAGGTCAGCTAGGAACGGATTTTTTGAAACTCCACCCGCAAGGTGGAGTGCGGGGAGATCCCATTTGTGAGCTCACTCATTAGGATATCTCAGGAACTATAAGGCCGATAGACTTGAAATTTGGTAGGAGTATTCCTTACGCGGTGTAGAGGTCAGCTAGGAACGGATTTTTTGAAACTCCACCCGCAAGGTGGAGTGCGGGGAGATCCCATTTGTGAGCTCACTCATTAGGATATCTCAGGAACTATAAGGCCGATAGACTTGAAATTTGGTAGGAGTATTCCTTACGAGGTGTAGAGGTCAGCTAGGAACGGATTTTTTTAAACTCCACCCGTAAGGTGGAGTGCGGGGAAATCCCATTTGTGAGCTCACTCATTAGGATATCTCAGGAACTCTAAGGCCGATAGACTTGAAATTTGGTAGGAGTATTCCTTACGCGGTGTAGAGGTCAGCTAAGAACGGATTTTGAAAAACTCCACCTGCAAGGAGGAGTGCGGGGAGATCCCATTTTTGAGCTCACTCATTAGGATATCTCAGGAACTATAAGGCCGATAGACTTGAAATTTGGTAGGAGTATTCCTTACGCGGTGTAGAGGTCAGCTAGGAACGGATTTTTTGAAACTCCACCCGCAAGGTGGAGTGCGGGGAGATCCCATTTGTGAGCTCACTCATTAGGATATCTCAGGAACTATAAGGCCGATAGACTTGAAATTTGGTAGGAGTATTCCTTACGAGGTGTAGAGGTCAGCTAGGAACGGATTTTTTTAAACTCCACCCGTAAGGTGGAGTGCGGGGAAATCCCATTTGTGAGCTCACTCATTAGGATATCTCAGGAACTCTAAGGCCGATAGACTTGAAATTTGGTAGGAGTATTCCTTACGCGGTGTAGAGGTCAGCTAAGAACGGATTTTGAAAAACTCCACCTGCAAGGAGGAGTGCGGGGAGATCCCATTTTTGAGCTCACTCATTAGGATATCTCAGGAACTATAAGGCCGATAGACTTGAAATTTGGTAGAAGTATTCCTTACGCGGTGTAGAGGTCAGCTAAGAACGGATTTTGTGAAACTCCACCCGGAAGGTGGAGTGCGGGGAGATCCCATTTGTGAGCTCACTCATTAGGATATCTCAGAAACTTTAAGACGATTGACTTGAAATTTGGTAGGAGTTTTCCTTACGCGGTGTAGAGGTCAGCTAAGAACGGATTTTGTGAAACTCCACTCGGAAGGTGGAATGCGGGGAGATCCCATTCGTGAGCTCACTCATTAGGATATCTCAGGAACTTTAAGACCGATTGACTTGAAATTTGGTAGGAGTATTCCTTACGCGGTGTAGAGGTCAGCTAAGAACGGTTTTGTGAAACTCCACCCGGAAGGTGGCGTGCAGGGAGATCCCATTTGTGAACTCACTCATCAGGAAATCTCAGGAACTTTAAGGCTGATTGACTTGAAATTTGGTAGGAGTATTCCTTACGCGGTATAGAGGTCAGCTAAGAACGGATTTTGTGAAACTCCACCTGGAAGGTGGAGTGCGGGGAGATCCCATTTGTGAGCTCACTTATTAGGATATCTCAGGAACTTTAAGACTGATTGAAATGAAATTTGGTAGGAGTATTCCTTACGCGGTGTAGAGGTCAGCTAAGAACGGATTTTGTGAAACTCCACCCGCAAGGTGGAGTGCGGGGAGATCCCATTTGTGAGCTCACTCATTAAGATATCTCAGGAACTATAAGGCCGATTGACTTGAAATTTGGTAGGAGCATTCCTTACGCGGTGTTGAGGTCAGCTAGGAACGGATTTTGTGAAACTCCACCCGCAAGGTGGAGTGCGGGGAGATTCCATATGTGAGCTCACTCATTAGGATATCTCAGGAACTATAAGGCCGATAGACTTGAAATTTGGTAGGAGTATTCCTTACACGATGTAGAGGTCAACTAAAAACGCTCAAATATCAAACAATATTAATGAAAATCGGAAACCAAGACTATTCCAAATTCACCTCTTATTCTCTTATTTAATAAATATATACCACCATAACCATTTCTATCTTTTACATATTATTATTATTTCATATTATTATTATTAGTATCAAAATAAAAATAGTATCAAATGTAAACTATTGAATTCAGTCCACACGGCCATTACGGTCTGTGCTCTTGTGGTGACCTGGTTGCCTGCCCAGGCAGATAGCGGTGCAGGGCGTATTGGTCTGCTGAGACGCGTTATCCTTGCGGGCCGTAGGTTAAATGAATAATGTGTTGTGGCGGCGGGCGGCGGGCGGCAGGCGGGAGGTATGCGACGTGCGGCCGATAGCGGGGTGGCGGGGTCGCGCGGGGCGGGGTCGCGCGGGGCGGGGTCGCGCGGGGCGGGGTCGCGCGGGGCGGGGTCGCGCGGGGCGGGGTCGCGCGGGGCGGGGTCGCGCGGGGCGGGGTCGCGCGGCCATCTGCGGCAGGGGTCAGCGCGCGCAGTCGCCTCTGGCACTTGCGCTCTATCGGCCCGCCAGCCACACACTATCGTTCTTTTGAATTCATACTAGAATCGTATTTACATTGCACACTCTCTTCAGATATGTCTCACCTGTGGTATTATACATTGCGACAATTATACCAGTAGTGTGTTGTAAGCGAGCCGGCAGCGGAGCTTGCGGTCTACGCGGCAAAATATCCTGTCTCGCGCGGTTTATGATATCACATCTCGTATCACACGCCGCCCGAGGCTTACGCTAACAAAGCATTTATTTCAAGCACGACCATTAAAATACCTCACGTCGAAGACTTTTAGTGCACGGGCGGTGCAGACCCTTAATTACAAACTCTACCTGTGTCGGCACTTTATGGGACCCACTTCTGTCACGACACAATTGTACTATCGCTTGCTATTTGGGCAACTGACATTTTGAAGGCAATATCCCATTTCAGAGCTAAACTTTGTGTTTATTTCCTATTGAACTATAATGCAATTTGTTTTAAGAATCCTATCAGGAGTTTACTGAGCTGGCCATAAACCCAGCCTGCCCCCTCAAGCCATGCCCCGACACATGGATTCATCAATTGTATGTATTAGTTGTGACAATACTACTTCAATATTGGAAGTCAACTAATTGATCAGTGTATAATATTAATATTCACTGATCAATTTGTTATCTCTTTACTTTTGTGTAATTCTTTGTGTCAGTTGTATTGTCTTGTATTAAAATTTTTTTATTAAGTATTTAAAAGTATGCCTAGAGATAACTGGCACTCTACTCTCTCTGCCTACCCCTGAGAGACTGTCTGTGATCACATAATCAACAGAAGTGTGACAAGTTGCGAGATAATGTCAAATGTCTTGTAAGAAAATTCCTGTCCCTGGATAGCCACGAGCAGGGTGCCCCTGCACTGCATCCTCTGCTAAAGCAATATCATTAACATAGTTCCACTTATCTAGGCATACTTCAACAGGTTGGTATGCATAATGCAATGTGTGGATTAAACCTGTAAATCAAAATATTACTTCCGAATTCTCCTGCACTGGCAATTGATCCCTCCTGGGTAAATCTTTATTGCCTCCATGCTACCCATAATAACTTGCTGGAGTAGCTGTAAGAATATTGCAGTTCACCAAATAACTATGTACTTACCATCTCTATATTTATTTTCGTTTCAATATGGTAAGAAAAATATTTTAAATACACAAAATATACAATTATTAATATTAGTCTTGAACAGATTGAAGTAAATTAAAGTGTATGAATGTTAATATGTAATAAAAAAATCATATACTCGCCTGTTTGCGGCTGTGGAGGCCGGTTGGAGATCGCGCCGGCCGACGCACATAGCGCCGCCAGCCAGGCGAGCACCGGCACCCAGCCGCGCCCCATGTCTCTCAACTCGATGAGCTCCTTTACTCGGCCACACTCAGCATGGCACTGTCACTCTACGACCACCGATACCAAATTACCTTCAGAGTACCTAATAATTACCTCTAGAGGAATTTTTCTTCGCACTCATGCCGCATATTTTATGACTGAAACTAATATAATATAGAGTCTACAACGACAAAAGCGGAAGGATCTAGTTAAATGAAGGATAAAAATACTTGTTTCCCATATGGAGGCTCATTCCAATTTAATTATGCACTTATAAAATGTATAGGTGCCTATTCTAGTTCGTTCTCACAGAACACAACACTAAGCAATAAACACAACCACCACAGCCAAACAACATTAATGTACTGTACCACAGTATACATTGTAATCTTTGTACTGTACTGTACTTGTGTTTGTGTACTTCACACATAGATATAGATAAGCGTGTATCTACATAGATAACACAATAACCCACAGACCCATTTATGTGTAACAGTCACGGACTATACTAAATTGAAAACACTAAATAACAACCTCAGACCGTAGAAGTTCAAACTCTTGTCACGCACGTTAGCGCTAAAAATTAAATGTTCCAAAATTAAAACCCTTTAATTAATATAATTTTCTGAACTGAATTTTTTTTTTTGTATTGTCTCTCGTAGCGTGAGACACTGACTAAAGTGCCTAAATTAAGTATAGGAAATCCTTTGCGCCCGTACCCATGCCTTCCCCTTCGGGGCTTTTGTAGGAGGGCGGTGAAGACGATAATTTTTTGTTAGTTGTTTCCCTTCAGTATTATCAATTAATATGAGTATTATTGTGACAGTAACGGACGTTTGGTCCTGCCGTCTTGCATGCGCCTCTTTTATCTCGCTCTTTCCAGTGTTCAATCTTACTCCTAGCGCCTCCGCCTGCGACGCAAAGTCGTCGGTCGCAAGTTCGTATCCAGACTGTAGCAATGAGTTTTTCTGAACATATGTACAGTTAGTAGCGGAAAGTGGGTGTGTGGGTATTACCTATACACCTCTGCCTACCCCTTCGGGGACCCTTGAGGGAAGGCGTGAAGATATATTATTATTATCTATGTAGTAGTCTTTGGCTTTGCTCGCTGTCAGTCACTCACTGCGTTTGCATTGGTTGTTTCAGTCTATTTTACTTTACTCTTTGATTGGTTGACAACTGACAATCGTATTAGTTATTGTCGATAATAAAATTAATCCTAAACACTTCTGCTTTGCACTTCTGTTTCCAATCTGTTATCCACTTCGTAGGTAGGTTAATTGAAAATTGCTTTTCCATATTATTGACTAGACTAGTCCTATACCCCTGTTACAAAAGATTTGTTATGTAATCGGTAATAGGTTAGCTATTTGTTTACGCGTTTTAACAGCCAAAGTTAAATGTTTAACAGGAATGGGTGGACACGGTCACGGGCCGCCGTATACGGTGCCACATTACTCGCAGTTCCAAGTGGAGGGAATACCGCAACTTGAAGAACTGGAGAAAGCACTCGCCCAGAAGGGGCTTCGTGATCCCTGGATCAGGTATCTAACATGTACCTACACTTGCTAGTTTTGCCTTAAACATATGTGCCGAATCAGTGAGGGCCATACGAAATTCACTTCTGTTGATCTGATTTGGCTTGTAATTTCATTTTTTATTTATTAAAACACACATTAGAACAGCCCATAGCCAATTACACTTAATGCAGTAGAATTATATACACAACACAAAAAATATATAAACAACTTTCATACATTCCCCTCCCAATACTCTAGACATGCCAACATGACTGTCTGCTCTCCATCCGCAAACAAAATGCAATCAGGGTTTGACTCCAAGAGTGTTGAGTGCAGAGAGAGGGTGAGGGACAGGAGAGTATGATGGCAACTTAGTAAGACCAGCCAATATAGAAAAAGAGCCTGTTTCCTGGTACATGTGTAGTTTTCAGGCACAAATATTTTAGTTAGCTCTTCGAGTAGTTCAGGGGCATTCATATTTTGACAAAGTACCCTGTGCATAGTTGACATTTAGTCACAGTACCTTCTCCCCTGTAAGGAATATACAGCCAAGAAGATACTTCGTAGGATACATGTATGGATAATAACCATACACACACACACACTTGTATAGAAACCTTAGGAACGCTTTTTGGATCTTCTCATAGAGTAGTATGTACGACATTGGTGTTGGCTAAATTTTATGAGCTGCTTGATATGCTATACTAATCTACTGAAAACCATATTGCTGTGTTTTTTCGTTTATTGTATTTCTATAATTTAAGTTACATAAGTGAAGTAACTAATTACAGTGCAGTGCCATTGTTTGTGAAAAGGGGTAATTTATATGATTATGATGAAGCTGAAGGGCTGTAGATAGGGATCCATTGAGTACACTTAGTAAATGCAAAATATTATGTACTACAGAAAGTACTGCCTAGTGCCAGTGGACTCAATATAAAATTATGTTCAATGTAAAGTTGTTCTTATAAATAATTATGCACTATATATATATATGTTTACATTCAAATTGGCCATGTTATTTCTGAATTTAATTATAAAGATACATATTTAAATCTACAATCCTACTGTACAAGTACACTAGTCTTATTTTTTGGTACCAACTGATGCATCCCCTTTGTGATACTTGATTAACTAACAGTTCTTATGTATTAATATTTTTTATTTTGACACTCAGCTACCTGTATAGGTAGTGGTAGAGTATAATGTGCCTATGTTTCATAGGTTCTGCCATCAGCTTATTAAAAAAACCACATACAACCTTAGTAAAGCATTCACACATACACCTCAATGAACCACTCATTCTGTTGATGAAAACATGAACCAGTCCAGTAACTTTTAGGTTTATTACAAACAGAGAGAGAGAGATTCTGCAGAGACAGTTGTAGTAGTATGTAGTGAAAATGTATGCAGTCATCTAGTATACCATATTGTGTCTAGTCAATTAACATGTCCACAGAAATGAGGCTTGGCGGTACCATCCCGGCTTCGGCACGCGCTGGCAGCGAGCGCGTAAGCTGTTCTTCCGCGGGTTCCCGTTGGGGCTGGGCCTCGCCGTGGGCACCGTGTTCGTCGGGAAGGCCATGGGCGGCGACGACCACGGACACGGACACGACGGCGGCGCCCACTGACTGGGATCTACTGCACCTCAGTGCTTAAAAGAGCTACTGCCTCTAGAGGACATTTTGATGTATGTTCTTCAAGAGTCCAATTATATTAGTTGTTATTTATATTAAACTGTAATTATTATAAATGTATATACTATTATTTTGATAAATTCTTGGTTTTAGGGACCTATTATTGTAGGAGGCAGTTAATACAATCTTAAACAAAATGCATCGCACATAGGCCCATGCTACCTTCAGTTGCATTGCTTGCAACTTTCCAAACATTATTGTAAAAGATCTTACCATTCACATGTTTTTTGTCCAATGGAGCAAGAATATATTTGTTATCAAAGTTAATGTAGGGTCCTTCTCTAGGTCTTTCTCTAAGAACTAAGGGCACGGAGAAAGAAGAATATTCCAAGCAATGCATAATTATGACACAATTGTTTATAATTAATTATCAAATAAAAACAGTGTACACTATGGTCTTCTTGCAATTGCTCTTAAGTATATCTTAAAGAACTAAGTTATATAAAAACCCATTGGTATGGGCTCACAGGGTTGAAACCTGCAATCTTGAGGGACTACTTCAGCCAGCTGGCCACTACTGCTCTGCTGTATACAATAATGAACATCATAAGTACTGTGAGAGATGTAGCAGAATATCCTTCCTGACTAATGAAGATTAGCCTGGTGGGCAACATTCTGCTCCTATTCATAGGCTTGACACAGGACACCGTACAAATGATGTCCTGTCATATACCCGTGTACATACATATGTATAAATATCCAGTGGTCCTACAGAGCAGCACCTCCACACGCTCAGCAAACATACTGCATTGGCATGGAACTGGTTGTGTTGTGTTGCTGTGGTGAAAAAGGGAAGGAATGGCCGTATTAGCAGAAGTAAGAAGTGTCCGCTATATTGCTATTCAACTAACTAGCCCAAACTAACAGTTTAATTCTTTTGAGTTCTTGGCATGAACAATGTACTATTCCAGGTGGTAGTTTGTATATATTATCACATGTTCTGGACACAGATATGTGTATTACTCATTCGTGGTGTCATTGAGCGCCTATTTCAGACACTTCGTGAACGTAACCGAAGCACGCGTGTCAAATAGTTACGGTAACGCTCCACGTAGAACCCTGGACCCGGTGAATATAAAGTGTTATTCATTGCAACACCAGCCATTAAACATCGGCTCTCACATATGTGATTAGACAAAACACATATATGCATGTACCAGCCTGGAGGGAGGCATGTGGTTACACGATAATGAACCGATTATCGTGTCGAATCTCACCAAGATGTATATTACTGGTCTAAACACCGGAGTACACAGCCGTGTGTCTCACTGTCTGTGTCTGTGTAGCGACTATATTGGGTCTGACCAAACTACAAATGTACCATAAACTAAAATAGAGGATAGACGCCTCGCACATGGCTACATGCCAAGTTTGACGTCGACACACACACTACCTAGGTACATCAAAGATTTTCACATATTATATGGACACACACGTCCCACGATCATATAATATTACAATAATGGAGACACATTAAAACTATCTGTATCAAAGTAACCTTCGACACAAGGGTATTCCGAGCTTAAAATAATGTTTCTCTTTATACAGGCCACGGCGCGGCACAATAACAATATGTCAGGAGACACGCTGCACATCCTTATCACACAATAGGTACCACGTACTAAGCACACTCACTGATTAGACACAGACTTAAAGCAACGAGTGGAATACGACAAGTGGGTGCCGGCGGCTGGCGGCGCGTTCAGGTCGAGCGCGGTTTCAGGTCCTCGTAGCAGGGCCGCAGGTAGATGTACTGCTTCTTCGCTGCGTTGTAGTGCTCGTGGCCCTGGGGCAATGAAATCGCAATACAGGTGTCGTGCAGGGCGCCCGGTCGGATGTGGTATTTGGCGGTGTACATACCTTGGACCAGTCGTAGCCCACCGAGTAGGCGAAGATCTGTCCGTTGTGGTTGAAGGCGCACTTGGTGAGCGGCTGGTCCAGCGGCTCGAGCGACTTGAGCTTGGTGCGCGCGTCCTTGTCCCAGAAGGAGTAGGAGCCGTCCGAGCCCACCGTGGCCAGCGTGCCGTGCGCCGGGTGGAAGGCGATGTCATTCACGGCGTAGATGTCCTGGTAGCCGCCCGTCGTGCCCTGCCGACGCCACACACACACATACACACACACTCCGCCCCCGCACTGCCACTGGCACTGGCACTCTAGCGGCGCCGCCTTACCTGCGAGCGGTGGCACTTGAACGTGAAGTTGTCCTTGGGGTTGGTGGGGTTCACGTACTGGATGGCCACGCGGCCCTCGACGCTGCCGAGTGCGAAGCCGGTGGGCTGCTTGGTCTTCTTGTCTCGGAAGATGGCGATGCAGCGGTGCTGGTGCTTGAGCGGCGACTCCACGCGTTTGAACTCGCCCGGCTTGCCTTCCAGCGTGTACAGGCAGATGCCGCGGTCCGCCAACCCAACCACCGCCATCGGGTAGTCCTGCACACACCGCGTACACTGGGCTAGAGAGAGAGAGAGAGCAAGAGCTGCTCGTCTACGTGAATGGGCAAATACTCATATGTACTTACGACATCTGCGCAGTAACACCTCTCAGATAAATTCATCGTCATGATCGGCACCGAGCTGCGCGTGTCCCAGAACTGCAGACATCAATAACCGGGGGTGAGTGCGTGCGTGTATGTGTGGGGCTGGGCAGGGGCCTACAGGCGTACCTTGAGCGTCTTGTCCCAGGAGGCCGTCATGAGGCACGAGTAGTTGGGCGCCTTGACCCAGTGGCACGTCTTGACGGGCGCCTCGTGCGCTGCCACCTGCGAGCGCACACGTATTAGCCCAAGCAGACCACACCACAGGTACAGCTGCTGTTGCATACGGCCATCAATGCATCCAACCCAGCAGATCATTGGCACACCAAGAGCGCCCATTTTTTATCCATCAGAACCATGTTAAGCCGTTTGTTAATTTGATTACATGGACGCTTGAATGGCACTTTACACGAGCAGATTTAAGGTTCTTTTTTGGAAAATGTATAAGAAAACAAACATTAAAAATAGAGTAAAACAGACTTAAAAAAACCACTAAAAGGGAATAATAAACTTAATTAAACATTTGATTCAAAGGATAGCAAAGTGTAACAATTCTCCTTTACAGATTTACCTTAAAATAACTTAACTACATAAATACTAAATTATTAAGAAATCTTAATAAAGGAATAACTTTACTTCTGTGAACTGCCCTATTCAATATATATTATTCGAAGAACAATATTTTCATTATTATGTAGTATTTCTAAATAAAAATGAAAATGAAATCCTTCCCAAAAGGGTCTCCCCAAGGGAAGGGCACAGGTGTATATGTTGTACCCACACAACCTAGCTACTACTACACTACTTTCCGCTAGAGATTTAGGTGCATAATGCTAATGAAATTACTACAAAGACCTAATAACTAAAGGGAAAAGGGAAGGCAAAAATTACTAAGTGTAAAAAGTTCACCCTCTGACCTGCATGGTCTGGTTGGCAGCCAGATCCCAACACTTGACACTCTTGTCCGTAGACGCCATAAACACTTTGGATCCATCCTGCAATCAGCAATGCATTCTAAATTACATTTATCACATCAAAATGACAAAGATTGTATCAACTACCTCATACCCCCTCAGCACTGCATTACATCCCTACACCCTAATACTTGCCTAATGTTTACTTTAAATTACTCTGCCTCACCATGCGTTCTACCAAAGGAGAGTGTTTTGACAGAAATTATTCCCCAAGGTGCCTACGCTTACCTTCTACCACCTCACCTCTCGCCATGGTCACCACTGCACGGTTACCAAGGAGTTTCTTTCCATGAATACTCAGGCAGGGGAATGAACTTCCCCTTGAGGTGTTTTCTAGAGGGTACAGCATAGAGTTCTTTGAGAAAAATTGCAAATAGTTTGCTCTTACTTGTATACTCAAGATGGGCAACAGTAGGCATTGACATAAATATATCATAACTTATGTTTTGTTGTTCCTATCTTACCTTATGTAGCCACTCCTAGCGGACTCCTGGTGACTCACTGCTGGAGCACAACAAACAATGCCTAGGACCAACTCTATATAGATACAAACTTGGTTTAGCTATGGTACTTCCTTACTTAGGCAATTTCAACTTTGGAATGTGCAATTTTATTTTGCCCAACTTTGTCTCAAGACTTGTTAAAATTAGTAATAATGTAATGACTTACATCATGCCAGGCAACGTCCAGGATAGGCCCTTCCATGCCTTGCACTGCCTTTGGCACTGTCTTGCCTGAAGACTCCACCTCCCAGCATCGGACCTGACAAACATTCTGTGCAATCAGTTCATCCTCATAGTTATAGCTACTGGCTATGATGTTATATAATATACACAGCATAATAGCTATATTACCAGTGCTTGCAATAGTTTTTGAACAAATATTTACAACATCAAGTCTAATAATTAAATAAATATAACAATAATTATAACACTAAGGCTATAAAGATCTGTACAATTGTGAATTGGACACTTTATACCTTAGAAATTGGGACTGCTTGCAACACTCTATTTAGGAGTTTACTGGGCTTGACTTCTCTAAGCCTACGTAAAATATATATAGACAGGCAAAAGTTTTATTCAGTAAGGGTAGCATAAAGTGAGAATATAAAAATAAACGCGACAATATTGGCAACAGCCTGAGAATCTATTCTACGGTGTACGGTACGGTGACTTAAGTGTACCCGACAGTCCCAGCTGCCGGCGATGAGGAAGGTCTGCGGCACAGAGGGCGGCGAGAACTCGAGCGCGGCGACAGTGTCATCGGGCGGCGACGTGACTTCCAAGTCTTTATTGGGATTGCTGCCCCCGGTGCTCATTTGGTTAAACATTGCACTTTTTTTTCGTACTCGCTACAATTCAATTTACTATATACAAACAATTAAAATGGAATAGTATGAACGCAATATCAATAATTTATAGATTACATGCCGTAGCTATAATACAATTTAAGTCATTTTTGACCGGTGTAAGAGAAACAAAATCGTGAAACTAAGCTTAACGCTGTACAAACAGTTTATGCGGCAAAAAATAATTAAGTATTAACAATACTTTTTAGGTTAAGTTACAGACTTCCAAAGACTACTATTGTATCAAAGAGTAAAATAATATTGTGTATGTAATTTATTATCTCTCTGTCTCTGGTCTTAAATACAATTAAGCAAAAAAATATTATATAAATTCTTGAAATTTGAAAAGCATTTTAATATGGTTTCCTGATCTATCAAATCGATTTTTACTGGGCATCAAAGAAAGATGGCATTTAAACAGTAGTCTGTGGACCTGTGATTCTATAATATAAACCAAAAATAAGAAAAAGATAATCTAGTTCCCACAACACAAGCATTGCTTTATTTGGGGCTATGTCAATTTGTATGGAATTGTCCCAAGGTTTATTATAAGGCTTATTTATGATTATAAGGCCGTAATGAAGTGGTAAAATATATCATACATACATACGACATTAATGATATTATATAAAACTTAAAAAAAATAAACTTAATATTGGGTAACAATACCAAACGGCGTGCATTCTTACTTATTTATTATTTTTGAGCTATTGATTACACGTCATTAATATGTGCCCCATGTAGTTACTAAAACGGTATTCGTTGTATTTTTGTATTCGTGGATTCTTTATATTTCTAAATAATGTATCACCTATTCCATTGCTGTTAATTATCTAAATGGGAATAAATATATTTTGAAATAACATCGATGAATATCGCTCAACACTGGCTTGTAGTACTAGTCGTACTAAAACTCTACAAAACCTAACCCACAACTAACTTAAAACTCTATCTGTAATACGTTAAATAAATAAGAATTGTTCTAATTATTCTGTGGTTCTATGAAGTTCTATCGTTACAATATACATTGTAATCTTTGGTTGAATCTTATGTATTCTGTGAAGAATAATGTATTTTGTGACGTTTAATTAAAAGTGTCATTTGATTTGTTATTGTTTGTAACTAATTAATTATTTTCCTATTATTCATTTCCTTGTATAGTTTCTTAATTTCGTTGGCCACTTTGGCATTCGGTTGGTGGCGGTAGTGCTAAAGTACACCATGAGCAACACGGAGTACGTACAGATCAAAGAACTGAAGGCGGGCATGAAGAATATAAACGCGGTGTTTATTGTGCTGGAGGTGGGCGCACCGACGCTGACCAAGGAGGCGCGGGAAGTGCGCACCCTGCGCGTAGCCGATGCGACCGCTTCAGTTAATCTGTCTGTGTGGGATGAGCCCGGGGCGCTGCTGCAGCCCGGCGATATCGTGCGCCTTACACGTGGCTACGCGTCGTTGTGGCGCTCTGCGCTAACGCTTTACTCGGGCAAATCAGGCGACATACAGAAAGTAGGCGAATTCTGCATGTTATTCAATGAGCAAGTGAACATGAGCGAGCCACAACCACAGCCAGCCGTTGCTGCAGAGCGTGTGCCGCCAGTTTCCGATCGAGCCAATGGTACGCCGCGGCCTCCGTCCACGGCTCCCGCGCCGTCGCACGCCGGCAAGCCGGAGCGCTTTGGGCCCGACCACGGGGCCAAGCATACACACAAGACGTATGTGCGCGGCCGTGGCCACCAGCGCGGAAGTGCGCGACGTTAGACGACGACGTCTCAGCCAGCAGCAACAACTAGCCAAATAGACATTTATTGTTCATAGTGTCAATGGAGAAACTGTCCTGTTATAATACTGCTGTGAACCTTAATATTGACAGCATTATTATGATGGACTACTGACTTGTGGAGGGATTGTAGATATGTGGTGGCATATAGGTAGATTATATAAACAGATGTGGGTGGTGACTGCATGATAGCATATGACATGAAAGTACCTGTACATAAATAAAAATATAGGATTGGCAGGTGATCCATAGGGGAGGTAACTTCTCATCAGGTTGAGTGCATGCTTGTTTGCCAGTATGGCAACAGGACAATGGGATGTGCTTAAAATGTCAGCCACTCCATTTGGTCGAGCCCAACTGGAAGATAGGTAGCGTAGCATAGATAGGCAGAAGTGGAACTGACTTTAGGAAAACTTTAGGAAACTGGTTTGGGAGATATTTAAAGTAAACCACTGGAAATATTATGTAGGATACGAACTGAGGACTGTCTATAGTCTATACCATCAGGTTTTGTACCACTAAAAGTGATAAAATTCAATTCAAAATGTATGTTGCAGGTATCCAAAATGCTAAATATTCACTTTGCCACCATGGCTTTTAACAGATTAGCTATATACAGATAGACCTTTGGAGCGAAAAACTAAATATGGTCATATTCTTTAATGATGCTCCCTACGTGAGCTCCAGGAGAGGTTGTAGACAATGCATCCTCAATATTTACATGGCTTACTCATATATGTTTGATTAAAATGTCTAATCAAAATTACCTGGGCACCTGTTTGTGTCGCAGTAAGTATGAATATTGTGTAATTATATTGTATTAATATGATTGAGAGGACCAGGACATATATTATATATACATCCATACATCGGGAATGTGAGTCCCGTATGTTTTGACTTCAGAAACCTAGCAACTCTGCACTCTACACAGAATATAAATCTCGTTTTGAGACTATTATAGCCAAATACAATACATTATGTGTAGGTCTAGGTACCATAAATGTGATATATGTACGTTATTCATACACAATGAACTGGAAAATAAAATAAAGGTTATGTATAACGGCTAGCAGAGTGGTTTTTTTTCAAGTACCTACCAGACAGGTAGGTAATTACGAAAATGGATTGCTGGAGAACTGGTGCTTTCAGAATGTGCGTGGCTATGCCGCAGGTGAGTGCCCAAGGACACGTACCGCTGTACACGCAGGCTGGAACTGGTGCTGCTGTTTCCTATCGGCCGCGTGAGCGGAGCCGCAGGCTGGGGATAGTCCTACTAATATTATTTTGTACGCGAAGGTTTGTGTCTTTGTCTGGATGTTAGTTCCTCGTTCACGCCAGTCTACTAAACTGAGTTGAATTACATTTGGCACAGATATATGTTATTGGCGGGTAACGTACATGATAAAATATTTATCTATTTATACAAATAGCCAAAATTGGAGTGTCTGTTTGTAATACTTAATTTTTATTTTAATTAACCGCTATTTACTAATTGTATATGGGTGTATATATACATACGGTACATATACCAATGTCTGTCTGTCTGGCTATGTACTATGGAGTAACTTAGACTTGGGCTACTTTTATTTTCGAAATTTATCAATAACTTGTTAAACTCCATGCGCCCGAAGTCGCGGGCTCAGCTAGTCTGTGCAGTGAGCACCTAAGTACAAGACACGTAGTACCTTACATTTACCTTACGCACCCACTTTTCGCCGAAGATATATTTTTTGTGCCAACGTGACAGATGGCGAGTCCATCGCCGATTTTCAAGTACGACTATACATACAAGTTTTAATTTCTTCTCAAACGTAGGTATGCAGGTTTCCTCTCGAGAGTTTTCTTTATCGTAAAGCTCGTGGAGTGACTAATCACCTACTTAAGTTCAGAATAACTCATTGGTACAGCGCGTGGAGTTCTTCAAGAATGGTGTGAAAATATATCTGCAGGGTCGGCAGCGCGCGAGCGGCATAAGCGGTGGATTACCACCGCTTATGGACGGACCAAATGTTTGTATGCCGCCTTAAAAAAATCAGTCGGGATATGAATTTCCAATCTCTGTGTTGTAGCCGACTACTCGAACCATTGAGCCACCACGGCTGACCTTTAAATTAACCAATTATGTACTATAATAGTGGTAAATAAAGTGGTACCTACAGACTACCCCGATTTACAAATCTTCGTAGGCCTAGGTGGGCACTTATAAAACGTCGAAAGAGGTGCTCGGTTCTGGTTGGTCGCTTCCATGAAGAAGAACCGGCAAGAAACTCCATGGTTACTCTTTTTAAATTACGGTAGCGGGGAAATGGCGCCTGTGTGCCACAACTTGACGCGGGGAGCGGCCTTTATCATTCCAATAGCAACACGAGACAAGTAATATTTTAATGTTGTACCTATTAATAATACAATAATCCGTCGAGTCGCGGCAGCCGGGTGACAACCTTGTTGAATATCAAGGCCGCGCGTCGAGTGCACGCACACAGGCGCACCACGGACACCTCTTGACAAGTTCGAGGTGTTTTTATTGTTATAACTACCTTTCTAGTGCCTGTCTGCAATACTTGCAACGTGTCCAGGCAGCAGGCAGCTGCGGTCGCAGGGAGGAGCCGCCTGAGGTACTAAGCACGGGCGGTTCCAAGATGTTGTCGCTCTCCGCCCGTCGGCGATGCGCCCGCGACCCTTGACCTCCAGCAAAGGTCGAGCGAATGCCGCGCAGGGACGCGGCGCGCGACCTTCATCGTCGCGGATGTGTTACAATAACATAATAGCTATTAGCTAACGAGAATGTCAAAGATGAGCTAAAACACTTGAGAGCTCTTGCGCGGGGGCGCGGGGCCTGCGGGGGGCGCGGGGGCGCAGCGCTGGCATCGTCTGGCATCCTCTCGCGGTGGCTACAGCGGGTCAGCACCTAGCGTAGGAACCCAGCTGCAGGCGTAATATAAAGTTTCTTACAGGCTCGTTATGACATAACCAAAAGACAGAGATGGAAAAAATGCTCACATTCTACTGGAGATACATAGGGTGCCCCCCCTATTGTATTGGGTGTCAACAAGTAGTACCAACCTGCTGGTATGTGTCTATCTGTAATCAGTGAATGCGATCAGTAGCGGAAGTTGATATTGTTCACACGTTGCCGACCTTATTCGTTAGTGTCAGAACAACTATTCCTTGTGGAATTCCGAAACCCTTATGAGTCACAGACACCGCCACAGTCGAGGAACTCCTCGTGTAAGCGGTAGATTGCGATTAGCCCTACCTCTCTTCGCATAGGTAACTTGCTGGGTAGATGTGCCTAGGCTGATAGCATCTGCGTGATTTTTCTTAAAAGTGTAAAACAGAAATACGCTTCCGCTTTATTGATGGTAAAGGAGAGGCAAACTTTATTATGATACACTTGAATTATGCTCAATTGTTAGAGAACCCAAGCTCGTATATAGTCTGACAACACTGTGCGGACAGCTCAGCAGGTGGTCTAGCGCTCTGCGCGCGTTGAAGTCTTTTGTACGGGCGACATGTGCCGCGGCGCTCGGCTCGCTGCCCACAAACCATCATTCATTCCCTATAAGTCCTTTTCTAACTCTTGACCTCGGTAAATGTATCACTGTGCGAGCCTTAGCTTCAATAGCGTGATCTTTACATCGAGTAAATCTGCGAGTTTGGCGTGTCAGGGGATGTACATATAATAATAATAATAATAATATATCCTCACGCCTTCCCACAAGGGTCCCCGAAGGGGTAGGCAGAGGTGTATAGGTAATACCCACACACCCACTTTCCGCCAGAGGTATATTAGGTGCCAACGTGACAGATAACGAGTCCATCGCCGTTACTCAAGCACCACTATACATACGCCTTTGAATTTCTTCTCAGACGTATGCAGGTTTCCTCTCGATGTTTTCCTTCACCTTAAAGCTCGTGGTGTGACTAATCACTGAACTTAAGTTCAGAAAAAACTCAATAGTACAGTCGGGATTCGAACTTGCGACCTTTGCGTCGCAGGCAACTGCTCGAACCACTCGGCCACCACGGCTTTTTTTAATATACATATTACATATACATATTTATAAATAAACAAAAAGGGGGCTCCATAGAATAATCTATGGAATCTATCGAGTCATATGCTTATTTGCTGGCTTTGTATTATCAAAAAGAACTGTGCGGGAGGCCATAAGGCCCGCTCGTCCCCTGCGCCACTTGCAATGCTTCCTCTACAACTATGGTCGCAGTCACACTCACAGCGCCATGGCTGCGTTACGTTGGCGGCGTGTGCTGTGTATGGCATGTCGGGTTTAACTTCACGCGTTCCAGAGCTACATAGAGTTACGCAAGGACTACATAGGCATGACAGGCATATTACAAGAGCTACATAATGGCCATTGCATGTATTCTCACTTGGGGAGATACCTGTAACACTTATAATGCAATGTTGGTGCACTCGTTATTGTTATCTTACGCGTCTGGATGGTCCTCTCCTCTTTCGCTTCGTCCACATTAATCAGTCTCTTCATACATGCGGTCAGTTTCGAGTACTCTTGACGCTCCCGTCCTTGAGCGTCCGATCGATTTGATCCAGGTAGTTGGGCCTTCCTCTGCCTCTTCTTGCACAGTTTCGCTTTGTACTTATATCTGTTTCGTCAATCTTTCTTTAGGTACTCATCCTTTCTATATGGCCAACATATCATGCCTTTCTATATGTCCAAGCCAACATATCATGCCTTTCTATATGTCCAAGCCAACATATCATGCCTTTCTATATGTCCAAGCCAACATATCATGCCTTTCTATATGTACAAGCCAACATATCATGCCTTTCTATATGTACAAGCCAACATATCATGCCTTTCTATATGTCCAAGCCAACATATCATGCCTTTCTATATGTCCAAGCCAACATATCATGCCTTTCTATATGTCCAAGCCAACATATCATGCCTTGCTTCATATTTACATTCACACATTCTTTTTTTCCAAATCTCTTCAATTTTCATTTATGCTTCGTTTCTATTGGTCGTAGCGTGATATTATATAGCCTAAAGCCTTCCTAGAGAAATGGACTATCCAACACAAAAATATTTATTCAATTCCAACCAGTAGTTCCTGAGATTAGCGCGTTCAAAGAAACAAACAAACAAACTCTTCAGCTTTATAATATTAGTAAAGATGTGTTGACACGCGGTACTCCTAACTACCTATAGCAACCGCCAAGTTATCTTAATATACATACCTATGTATGTATGTATGTACATGTTTCAAGGCTTGCTCGGGCTGCCTCTATGTGCCTGGATGTGTACGATCGATCAGTTTATAATTTATCTAATGTGTATACAGATCGTGTTACCAAAGCTGTGTTGAAGCCGCCGCCGCCTCCGTGTCCAGCGCCAAGTGTCGCATTACCTCACTCAGTAAACGCCGCTGCGGTCAGTGGCGTGGCGAGGTCGCGTTGGCGCATCTCTCGTTCATGTCCAACTTGTGTATGAGTTAAGTCACAACAGCTTGAACAAGTTAAGGCACTCCAAGCGCAAGTCAGGCTCAGGCGTACCTATGTCCTCTGAAGGGATCCTGCCGAGCGGCGGCTGGGCTGTGTTGACGGAAACAGCTTGAGCACGGCGCATTCGCGGGCACGCTACCTCTAAATAATGTTTACTCTCCTTAATAATTGCTACTCTTAACAGCTACTTTGTAGCCGGTCACAAGCCTCTGTTAAGTGATAATTTTGAATGAAACTACCCATTCTACTTACGAAAGCAATACGAGCAGCCATTACTGATGCGGGCCAAGTTCACTTAAGTAGCGCGGCGTGTGTGCGGTGTTACGCAACATGTAGTAAGTAATGGTCAGTTTCTGATAAACTCGATCACATTCCACCAATCCGACGAGTACCTGCGAGTGGCAGGCCCTAGTTGTGTGCTGGCGCAACCACTGGGACACATTAAGGTCGCGAGCCGGCCGCCCGCGCCAGCCTCAGTCGGGGCCGCCCTCCGCCGCGGTCGCCCCGGCTCCGACGTGACCCGTCGCTCGCTGCATCAGGGACCTGCTCAATACAGCTTTACCGTTTTAATACCGACCGCATCATAAGTAATAAATAAGTAGATACGAACGGCTCACGTAAAGTTTCACGCTGTAATGAATCGGTGTCATCGGCGCTTGATGGCCGTTAGCGTCATTAATGAGTTTACGGCTGTAAGTGTCGGTGTGCCTGTGATGCGCCCCCGCCCTGGGAGCGCGGAGGGCGGCGGGCGGCGGGCGGCGGGCGGCGGGCGGCGGGCGGCGGGCGGCAGTGCGCCGGGCGGCGCGGGCGGCGCTTAATACAGGCGCGCGGCGCGCGGCCTCGCACTCCGGGCCCGACGCCGCCGCGCGCGCACGCTTGCTCCGCTCACTGTGCTCACTGGTGCTCACTGCCGCCCACCGCCGCCCCGAGCGCGGTATCCGTCAGGAAGCCCCACACGTAGCGAGCAGCTCCAACATGGCGCGCGCCTCCTCGCCGTGCTCTCTCGCGACTCTACTCCTTATTCTCGGTGAGTGGCCCACACCTTCCCGCGCCTCCGCCCCGAGCCGACTGGACCATCGCTAGTCGCGCATGCTTCCGTCTACTCGGCTCACTTCCGGCCGGATCCCGACGAACGTGCGCGCTTCACTAGTTGGATATTGATCTGTTGAAAATTTTGCAACTACGACGGGTTCAACGGGTCCGATTCCACCTTAGAAATAATTTCTTAGTGAAGAGGGTTCTACAAGTGGATGGCAGTCTATCCGTGCAAAAATCGGATGACCAGTTTCGACAATAAACCACGCCGGTAGGCCTCGACGACAGCCTGCCCGGGGATGCCCCGCCAGAGCCACATTGATGCGCAGCTGAGTGCCCGCGAGAGGCACCATATAATATATTCAGTGTTTTCCTCTCACGTCGCCATCAATATTATAATGAGTATACGGCCATCGGAGCCATGGCCGCCCACGGCGCTTGTCGCAACCTCGAGTGGTTGTTGGCACACCTCGCTGGACGCGCAATCATCTCATATATCCTCTCATATATACGATCATTGAGCCCTCGTTGGGTCGGCGCGGCGCGTTGGTCACACGTGACACTGGGGTAGGGCACCCTGAATGTAGGGTACACTGAATGTAGATCTCCGGCATTGCGTACATTACAGAATATTGCTTGTTAATTAAGATAATCTGCTGCTCTAAGCTAAGAGCCTGCGGCGTGGCGACATGGCGGGGGGCTCCTGCGCCGCCGGCAGCATTGGAGCGGCGGCGGCCGGGCTCGTTGGCCTTATATAATAATTCTCGCTCTGTCTGCTTAATGCTATACCTAATGCTGATTAATATGTGGTCATGTAGTGACGGCCCACGCCATGGACATGAACTGTCGCGCGTATTTATTACAATATGGAATAGGGGGTGTTTTTTTTAAGACCAAGCATGCAATAGTTTCGTCCAGACCACCTGTCCAATACCTGCCCCCCCCCACTCGGGTTGTTTATGCGCGTTACATTGATAAAAAAGCCAAAACAGTTTGTAGCTCTTCCGCCGTACCCGCCGGCAGGGGGTGCCATCATATGATCTCGCTCCAAGCCAAATCTGTATACAGTTTCTGTGGCTGTAGCGGTCCATAACGCTTGCTTCTGTTACAAAATTATTAGAACCCGTAGCAATGCAACAGATTGCTATTTTGGCGCCGGATATTGTACTGCGCATTGATTGGAGCCGGCACAGGTGGAACAGGTTTCTAAGTACCGGCCAGAGCTTAGCCCCATTGGGACCCGGCGGCCCACTGCTGCTACAGGCGCGCACACTTTGTTTGTTGCTCATATTTTAAATTATAAGTAATTGTAGTTCCAAGCTGTTCTGTAACACGTACATACGTAATTATGGTCGTTGTTTCTTTACAAATTATGCTAAAATTAGTTTTTATTTATTTTGAAAATAACAAGTTATATCTTGATAAAAATGTGAAATGTATTTATAAGATTGATTCTCAGGTTCGAGGCATTTAAGAGTGTCTCGAAGTGTTGTAAAAACCGCATTAATCATGAGTGTGAGTCAAACAGACCATACCTACTCGTATGGCGGCCAAGTGTGAGTCGCGCCCAGCTACCAGGGTTCCGCGCCGCTACACGATGTTACTAATAAGTAAATCATAACATATCGATATTAATAAATCGACTAGTGTCATACAAACATAATGACTACCTCACCCACACGCTTATTAGTGCGCGCTGGGTGTATACGGAGACCCAGATTACCCATTATGACGAGCACCACATATTGTACATCTCCCGCCCTCTGGCAGGCAGAGGTGTAAGGACACCTACTCTGAGCCGTAGATACTATAATAATAAGTGGCAGCGTGACAGAGGTCGTGTCCGAGCCTGTCACCGTCTCTTCAGCGCGACTTCATACGCGTGCTGGAATTTCTGCTCAAACGTATTAAGTACTGCAGGCCTGCCAACTGTCACCTCATCAGCGTCGATAGTCTCTGTCACTACATGAACCAGATGCACGCGACGTTTTAATGTTCTGCCTAAGGAACCCTGATTTACCAAGCTCCAGGGTCCCCAGACCAGTTGACAGTCATTTGACTAGAGTGTGCGCGCACAAGGTCTCTGATAGTTTTGGCTGCTTTATTGTGCGGCGGCGCGCGTGGTCGCGGTGCTGTCCAAATAAACGGCTACTTGAATACAAGTACAAGTGCACTCATTAGTAGCTTTGGCTGTGGCTTTGACTGTGGCTGAGGCCCGGTGACCGCTACTATACGAGAGGTACATATATATAGATGGCAGATAAAGCAGCCAGGTGACAGGTCGACGTGAGCGGCCGTCCTTCGCGAGTGTTGATGTGTCGCCGGCCGCCGCTCACACCGCCGCGCCCGCTCGCCGCCGCGCTGGACGGTGTGAGCGGCGACCGAACAGAACGCCGTTTAATGAACCCACACAATGATTTTAGATTAACTTTTCCCTACGATTTATTGCCCTTTATAAATATTGTTGACTGTCGACAGAATATAAATTCTTCTATCAGATGCATCATGAAAGCTCAAACTACAATTAAGAAATACATTTAGAGAAAGTAGACCCTTCATATGTAAGCGAGCCTTTTATTAATTGTGTATCGTAACGATGTTGACGTAAGTATTAGTTTAGTGACCCTGCCCTGCCCCTTCAATGGCCGCCGGTTGCGGCGCCACACACGCAAGGGAAGTTGATAGTGACATTGGTACAACATGCAAGTGCCAGTGCTAGTGCTGATAGCAACGAACGGATAGCTAGGTGTACATATATTGCGGTGCTCGGCGCAGCACCCAGATGTAGTACCCAGGTGTAGCACCCAGGCTCGCAGCCGTGTGCGACACCGGATGCTGGCGCGGGCCAGTTGTAGTAGTCCACCGCAGCCTCGGCCAGGCGCCTCCATCCACTCATCAAATGCTCGCTATTATGCAAGTTCCAACCTCGCTCTATACCTAATAGTTAGTGAGTGAATGTCGATGAGCTTGCGGTGAGGAGGGAAACATCGCGCACGTTTGAGACAAGTATTTGTCGATTATCATTCAGGCTAATGCATAAATGAATAAATAATAGCCCCAGTACATGGCAGGCCTGCCCGCCATGTACTGGGGCCAAGCCCGGCGCGGCTCCCGCGCTACTGACCATGCCTCCCGGCCGGTGACAGTGTCCACCCACACGCCTCGATCTCCGACATAACATATATAACCGGTCAACTACAAATTAACTGAGTAGATTGTCTTCATTGCCGTTTTTATATATATTGGCCTTGACCCGAGCCGCTGCCTGCGCAGCCATATTGTAAACGTAATTTTTTTTAATTGTTTTATTTTATTTTAATTAAATAATTTTCAATTCAATTCAATAAGTCCATCCCGAGTCAATTACACTAATGCATTATGGCAATTAGGGATCATACAATGATAAGGTTCTAGTCGAAAACCAAGTTATACCTTCATGTAAACAACGCGATGTGTGTAAATGGTACAGCTTCGGGCCGCGACCTGCAGACCACAGGTCGCGGGCTGCAGGTCGCTGGCTGCAGGTGGCTGGCTGCAGGTCGCGGGCTGCAGGTCGCTGGCTGCAGGTCGCGGGCTGCAGGTCGCTGGCTGCAGGTCGCGGGCTGCAGATCGCGGGCTCCAGGTCGCTGGCTGCAGGTCACTGGCTGCAGGTCGCGGGCTGCAGGTCGCTGGCTGCAGGTCGCGGGCTGCAGATCGCGGGCTGCAGGTCGCTGGCTGCAGGTCGCGGGCCACAATGGCCGGGTGGCCGAGGACCAAACTGCACACCACACTAATGGCTAGTCCATTACAAATACATATTGTTCTTCACGCACATTCACCATTAATTTATTCACTGAGTTAATCTTTGCAAAACGGCTCACGTTACATAAAATATAGAATATTTTTGCGAGGTTAAGAAAAAAATTTGTTTATAAGTCGACGGACCGGTCCCAAAGATACTTAATCAAATATGGTCAGCAATATTTCGTGTATAATGATCCGCAAACAAACGCTAGATACATTTAGATTCAAAGCACTGGACGGAGGCTAAAGGAGGGAAAGTCTGAGTAGAGATTGCCTCCCTATGTTTGTTCTACCGCTTGTGTGGACGGAGTGTACTGAACAATTATTTGACATAATGCCCACTTCTCCCCTCTACCACCGCACTTCACACCATCAGGAATTCATCATTCTTGGAAGCACATAGGTCACACTGCGCGGTTCCAAAAGAGTTTCCTTCCGATAACGCTCACAGGCTGTGGAATAGGCTCCCCGTTAAGGTTTCCCCTCAAGCGTACAACGTGGAACTCTTCAAGAAGGGTGTGAAAAGATTCCTGCAGGGTAGGCAGCGTGCGGACGATACCCCTGGTGTTGCAGGCGTCCATAGGCGCTAGTAGCCCGCTATATAACTAGCCCGCTTCTACAGAACTAAAATGGATTCAATGGCTGCAGCTTAACCCCATGAGAGAATGCTGTAACACATGACACAATACTCGTACACTAAATGGTCTGGGTTGATATCAGTCAAGTGGCAGATTTTCTTACCGCAAATGCTGCAGGGCTGAGTCTATTCGATATCCATTAATGCGGGGGCCCAATTGCAGCCAGATCCAATGTGACTCCAAGGAAGCCTGTTGAATCCACAAGGTTCAACTCATTATTTATTAATATACGGTTAGTTAAAAGCTTGTTATAGCATTGCAAATTTAACACAGTTTCTTAGTATTAAGAGAGAGAGCATTATTTGATTATTGTTGTCGATAGTAACGACGTATCATCAGCAAATATAACAACATCATGTTTATAATTTATGACCTACCTCCTGGGTACGTCATTGATATAGATATGAAAAAGAAATGGACCGAGAATCGAACCCTGTGGAACGCCCACAGCTACTGGGCACCCCATATATATTTTTCCACGTATACACACTTTTTAGAATTCTTTCACTTATGTAGGATGATATAAGATTATGTGCTAAATTCCTAATACCATTTAGTGATCTAACTTTCTGATCTTTAGTGATGCACACAATCGAAGGCTTTGGCTAGGTCACAAAACACCTATATCATCTCATGGATCCTCCCGAGGCTCAAGAATTTTTCTAATAAACTCGTCACCTGCACGACCCTTTCTGAAACCGTATTGTTTAGCATGCGTCATGCGTTATCAGAGTGGTTTTGTCGCCTTTGGCAGCCACTACTATTATTTACCACGCCGTATTTATGGTCTGCATGAAAAATGTACTCCTGGCGAAACAACTAAATTTAAAGGAATATTGGCCTTAATATGTTTATACTCGAGTATCTAAAGTGTATGGTAAGTAATGTTATGAGCCTCGCCATCCGTGTGTCCGCAGGCGCGGCCGCGCAGGATGCGCTCGACGAGCGCGCGGCGCCCTCGCCGCTGGAGGGCGCCGCGCTGGGGGCGGGCGGGCCGCGGCCAGCGCGCGCCTCGCCCACCGACGCTTGGCTCAGGCTCGTCTCCGGTGAGCGCCCACCCACACACACTCACACACATACACTGTGTGTGTGCACACTGAATTATGTGGCGATTGTTTCAGAGTATGCCCGCGAGTCAGTGTCGGGGGATGGTGGCGATGATGAGCAGTTCCCGCGGCCTGTGCCCATCAGCCTGCCTCTCGGTGCGTAATGGCCGCCCCCGCGAGCGCGCCCGCCCTTGCCCGCCCTTGCCCGCGGTGGTACTGACCCGTGTGTGTGTGTGTGTGTGTGTGTGTGTGCAGGCGCCGGCGGCCGCAGCGTGCCCGTGCTGGTGGTGCCCGTGCCCGTGCCCAGCAGGAGCTCAGCTCGAGGTATTCATTCGATCCAAGATATTATTACCCACTGAATTAAATTTAACAATTAATTACTCGATATAATTGGATAGATTATTAATGAAACTTGGCGTATGTTTTTAATTTAGGTATTGTTGAACACACGTATAACGAAATACAATTGCCGGTCTTCTAACTAAGTTTCTCATCCGTCATTGTAAGCAATAATTACAACTCCCTGACTATGGTCGTGTTACAGCAATTATTTTCATGGTGTTCCTCAATATCAGTACATTTTATAGAATGCGACATTTCTTCGAAGCAAAATAAAGATCGTATTTCGACCGACGAGGGTGAGAGGTTCCTCGGCCAAGGGGAGCGCGCGCCCGCCCCCCGCGAGCGCCGCCCGCCCGGGCCGCAGCGCAGCCGTGTGCCCCCGCGCCGGCCCGGCCCGCAGCCGCCCGCCCAGCGCCCCCCGCCCGCCCAGCAGGCCCCGCCCGCCCAGTACGACCCGGAGGAGCCGCCGGCGCCGCGCCCTCGGCCCGCTTCCACAGCATCACAGATAGACCAGTTCGCGGACATACCGCAGTTCCCACCGATTTGTGAGTTTTACACGTCTTATGTATGACGCACTTTTCCACCACTTGGTGGTGAGCACGCCACTTATTTTGTGAAAGTGAAGTTCAGTTAATATACTAACGCCTCATAAAAAATTGGTCCTACAAATCAAAAACTCAACCAATAGGTAATCCGGCCAAGCCACTGGGTTACCTGAACACATGTATGATATTACATTCCCTTGTGTCTTTATTCCCGTTGGACTAAACGCCTCCTTTGACTTTTTCAGAGAATCACATTTATTTAGTTTGCCGGTGCCTAATAAATCAAATATATATATTTTAAATAAAATATAATAAATAAAATAATCTAAAAAAAGACACCATTGCCTCCCTGCACGCTGGTGGCATAAGGTATCCTGCCCAGGTGCAGCCAGTTAATTGCGACATATATGCGAGGCCTGATTCAAGATGATCTTTCCTTGTGCTAGTGTCGTCCCAAAGCCTGGTGGAGATGTTCCGCGCGCAGCAGGCCAGCGCGCCGCAGCTGCCGCCGGTGCTGCTCCCCAACTACGGCGACGCGGGCGCAGACGACTCCAGCGCCGGCACCGAGCTGGTGGAGAGCGGCCCTCAGCCCGCCCCCGCTCAAGCGGCCGACGCGCTCTCCCCCAGTAGCGGGAACTTTGAGAACCAGCCGCAAGAACCGCCGCAGCCGCCCAGTGACAGAGCTCCGGCGCCGACGCAGTTCCCCAGCCGGGGCGGCGCCGGCAGGTACCAGGCGCGCGGCGTGCGCCAGGAGCCCGCGCGGCGGTCCCCACCGGCCCCCGCGCCCCCCGCGCCCCCCGCAGCCCCCGCGGCGCCGCCCTCACCGAGTGCGAACCCGGAGCGCCCGAGGTTCGATCGCTCCTTGAAACTGCGCGGAAAGCTCACCGTCAACCGCGCCGGCTACACCGAGCCCTACACTGTTTGGTACGCTTCCATTTTGGCATAATAGGCGAATCTGATGTGACTGATATGTAGATAGTATTGACGCGACGAGTCATTACGTTCAGGTGGGACGCGAATAGCGGCGCTGCGCGCGTGGACTTCCACAACGGCGCCAGCTCTACGTACCGGCAGTTCAAGGCCGACGGGCGCGTGCAGCGAGTCGAGGTGAGCGCGCCGCCGCCGCGCCGGCGAGCCTGGCGGCGGGCAGGCCTGGAGCTGGGCAGGCCTGGCGGCGGGCCCGCCTGACACGAGCTGCGCTTGCAGGTGCGCGTGGACCGCACGGCCGAGCGCGAGGTGCGCACGTGCACCCTCATGCCGCCGCAGCCCGCTCAGCCCGAGGACCGCGCCCTCCCCGGCCTCCCCGACTTACAGCTCTACTCCTTCGCTGGTGACCGACGACTGCACACCGATAATAACTAAGTGTGCCTGCCGTGCGCCAGCTCGCTGACTTTAAATTTTTATAGGATACGCCGAGACGAACCGCGGTCGCGCAGAAGTGTGGCGGCACACGCTGTCCGGCGGCAGCGGCGAGCTGGGCGCCGCACGCGGGGAGATGCTGGCCTTCCGCCACGAGCTGCTGCTGCAGCGCTCCGGCGACAACTACACGGCCGTACCGCTGCGGTGAGGGCTGCTCCGGCGAGCCGGGCGGGCCGGCGGAGGTAGGCGGCGCTGTCCCTATATATGGCCCGTGCTGCAGGTACTCCGTGGCAGTGGACAGCTCGCTGCTAGGCGCCAACTGCGACAACCACGTACACCAATACAAGGAGCTCGTGCCGCGCGAGCACGACCCGGCGCTGTTCAACCTGGACTTGGACGAGGCGTGCGAGGCCGTCGTGCACACCGACGAGCTGGCGCGCGTCGAGCCCCTGCGCGAGTTCACCATGGCCAGCCGCGACCTGCGCTACGACGCCGCGCTGCAGAGGTGCCCGACCTACTCCGCCTTCCTCCATGACGTTTCTATTCCCTAGCGTACCACTCGCGACGAAGTCTCCCGAACACGTTAGTCGACATTAAACCGTTATCTTTAGGTATAAAATAGAGTACCAGCGCCGGTACGTGGACGCGACGGAGGAGGCCGTCCGCAAGAACGTAATGGTGCAGAGCACGCGGTTCGTGAACTCCGGCAATCGGCAGAGCGGCACCTTCGAGCTGGGCATGAACTTCCTCGGCGATCGCCTGAACGCCGAGCGCGAGCAGCTCGCCGGCGCCGAGCCCGGCCAGGACGGCTACCGCGCCGCCAGCTTCCCGCACTCGCGCGACCAGCTGGCAGCGCTGCGGGGCCGCCTGCCGCGCGCCTTCGACTGGCGCGCGCGCGGCGGCGTCACCCCCGTCAAGTGTGAGTGACCCCCGAGCGGGCGCCTGCTGGTAGTCAGGCGCGCGGCTCCACTCACCGCTGCGTGTTTCAGTCCAGGGCCTGTCCTGCAGCTCGTGCTGGGCCTTCGCGGTCACGGGCGCAGTCGAGGGCGCGCTGTTTGCTCGCACGCAGCGGCTGGTGCCACTCAGCGAGCAATGTCTGGTCGACTGCGCGCACCCGTCAGTACACTCCCCGGGATACGCGGGGCCCTCCGCCCTCGCATTAGAGGAGCGGAGGGCATTAAACGCGCGTCTCTGTGCAGATACGGGGGGCACGGGTGCAAGCCGACGTGGCCGAGCAGCGCGTACGACTACGTGCGCGACCGAGGCTTACCGGCGCTCGACGAATACACTCCCTATCTCGAGAAGGTTACTAATGGACCGTGAGTCGAGTGCCCCGCGTGGGCCGCGCGAGCACGGCCTCAAGTGTGCGTGTGTCTGTGTGTGTGCAGATGGCGACGTGCGTGGACGCGCGCGTGGGGCCCGTCACGCGCATCTCATCACACGTGAACGTCACGCGCTTCAACGTCGACGCGCTCAAGGTACAGTCGCCGCGGACCTCGCGGGGGATGGAGGGGGGTATGGGCGAGGGGCTCGTGGTAATGGCTCGTGTCGGCAGGTGGCGATCCGTCGGCACTCCCCCACCGTTGTCATCGTGGACGCCATGACCGACAGCTTCGCATACTACAAGAAGGGCGTGTTCTACGATGATCGCTGGTTAGTAATTATCTTGGACAACATACAACAGTAATAAGTAACGACATCAGTTTGTAATGCATCGGCACTCGCCACCACGAGCGCTCCCAGTGATCGAGCGTTATCCTGTTACCTTACATCATGCCCTTACTGTGCGAGTACTTACGCTTAGAGACAACTCATTGACACAGTACAGAGCTCTGACCTTATCTGACTTGCAACTCTGTTTTCCCAGGCGTGAGTATACTCCAGTTAGGAATTTCCTTGTAATGCTGATATATTCTGAATGATGGGTTATAATTCCAATTGGCAGCTCAAAGGTAAAGAGCCGCAACCACGCCGTGCTGGCGGTGGGCTGGGGCGAGCAGCGCAAGGAGCCGTACTTCACCCTGAAGAACTCGTGGTCGTCCAAGTGGGGCGAGGGCGGCTACATGCGCGTGCACGGGCCCGCCAACACGTGCGGCGTGCTCACCATGCCCTCCTACCCGCACCTGGAGCGCGCCGACGTGGCCCGCATCCCGCCCGCCCCCGCCTCCCCCGCCGACGCCGCCCCCGCCTCCCCCGCCGCCCCCGCCGCCCCCGCCGACACCGCAACCGACGAGCCTGGCGATATCCGCGCCCGGGCCCAGACCCTCACTGACGAGCCCTACTGAGGTCGTGTACAAAACCAAAAGTGCCATAATAAAAATTAACGGATTATTGCTTGGTATCACTAAACTATGGCCTGAAATAAGGTCCTCCAAAATTTTTTTTTATTTCTAGTTCTTTTTTTAGTTTTAGTTTTAAGGCGAGGCGAGGCATGCCTCTCACGGTTACTTATGCCGCTACACACGCTATTGTTTTGGAGTACATTTAACAAAACGCCACCTACATCTATATAACTCAAAGGTGACTGACATAGTGATCGATCATCAACGCACAGCCCAAACCACTGGATGGATCGGGCTGAAATTTGGCATGCAGGTGTCATGTAGACATCCGCTAAGAAAGGATTTTGATTAATTCTACCCCCAAGGGAATAAAATAGGGAATGAAAGATTGTATGAAACTGTAAATTTTAAGCCGATCGGACTGAGACTTTGCATGCAGGTAGATGTTTTGTCGTACGCATCCATAATAATTCAATAATTTTACATTATAATTTGATAAATTAAAGATATCATCTTTCCATTAATTTAAGGGCCAAGTAGCAAGTATGCTACATTATTTAAGGGCCAAGTAGCAAGTATGCTACATTATTTTATACACATACTAGCTGACCCAGCAAACGTTGTTTTGCCTTTAATTTCTAGGGAATTTCTAGTTAGATAAATATAGTTTAAAAAAAAAACTAAAAAAACACGCTTTTTACAGAAAACTAAACTAAAAAATAAAAAATAAATTTTAATAAATTTGAATTAATAATAGTGTAAAAATTCTTAATAAATAATTTAAAAAAAGCGTCAATAAAATACTTATATCTTAAGAATAGAAGATTTATTATTATAAACATTTATGGAAGAAATGAGGCGTATGTTCTTGGAATTCAAAGCGGATCAAGAAAGTAGGACGGATAAAATGTGTGCAGCTGTTGAGGAAATGCGCTCGTCCTTTGATTTTCTGGCTGAGAAGTACGAGTCGCTTCAGGCAAAAATTGTGAAACTAGAAACTGATCGTAGAGAAGAAGTCCAGTACATAAAATCTCTGGAAGATAGGCTAGAATTTGCGGAGCGCAATGCCAGGGCAGCCTGCCTGGAAATAAGAAACATTCCAAAGATAGCTTCGGAAACCAAAACATCCCTCGTCGATACCTTCATCAAGACTAGTGAGGTACTCAAAGTGCCAATTCAAAAACAAGAGATAAAGGATATCTTCCGCATCAAAACTAAGGATCCAGCGAATAGTACCATCATTGTTGATCTGAACAGTACTCTTTTAAAAGAAAGAATAATCAGTAGATACCGAGAATACAACAAGGGTTCGTCAAAATTGTCCACGGAACACCTTCGAATCAGTGGCACTTCCAAACCCGTCTACATTTCAGAAAACCTTACGAATAAAATGAAGAGACTATTATTTTTGAGTAGACAATTTGCAAGTGCAAATGACTTCAAATACTGTTGGGTATCTCACGGTAAAATATATCTTCGCAAAAAAGAAAATGGCTTGTTGGTCCGTATCGAAAGTGAACTGGACCTAGAAAAAGCCAAAGGTTTGCTACAGCCATGACTATACATCGACAGAGTGATGGATACATCTGTTTCCTTTGACTTTGTATTTGTTTTCCATTTTTATACTTTTTTTAATTGCTTATTGCTTCTAGCCTGCTATTGTATTGTTTTTTATAAAATGTATGCCCTATACATAAAATGTAAACTTTTACATATACACATACCCAAACACATGTACACATATAAATACACATACACACACCCGTCCACATACACAAACACACACGCATTCTTACATAATTCATCTAAAAGCGTTAACACCGTCATCAAAGGTCTTCACTTGTACGCTATACCACATCAGTTATGCTGTTCATTTGTTACATTCTTACTTCTAAATGGATGATATAAATACCATAAGCAGTGATATTGAAAAAATATCCGTTTCGGAATCATACATATGCTCTCCAGAAGAAAGTATTCTCCTGATAAATAATGACTTCAACACGTTTAAAATATTACACATTAATATCAGAAGCATTAATTGTAATTTTGACAGCCTTCTCACCCTATTACAAAGATTTAACTATGAATTAGACGTTATAATTTTAACAGAATGCTGGCTGAGTAAGTGTCCTAATATTCCGTCTCTTCAAGGCTTTGATTCCCATATCTCTGACTTTCAAAATCAAAATGAAGGTGTTGTTGCTTATGTGAGGATAGGCTTATCTTGTAATATTGTAACTCCTTGCTTTAATGAAGCGAACTGTATTGTCCTAAAATTTTCTAATAATCTTGCTGTAATTGCTTTATATCGTTCTCCATCATACAGAAATTGCTCAACCTTTGTAGACAGTTTAGATACTGTATTATGTAGCATAAAATCATTTAAAAATGCCGTCATTATAGGAGACATAAATATAAATATCTCCCCAGGTAACACTGACATTGCAGCCGATGAATATCTTAATTTAACAGCATCTCACGCTATGCTTCCGGCTCACCGGTATCCTACTAGACAAGGAAATTGCATCGATCATGTTATATCTAGGACTGAGTTTACCGCAAAAACAATAGTCCTTGATTCTTTAATTACTGATCATGCCCCTGTGCTTTTCTGTTATAATACTGAACTTAGTTCGAATCATGCTAAGCGTACTCACAATTTTAAACGTATTGACATACAAGCTGTCGTTAGTGACCTGAGAAATACGGATTTCTCAGGTCTTCTTCAAATTACAGATACTGACCTGGCATCTGATAGCCTTGTGGACATAATTTCTAAGACAGTTTCTAAGCACACAAAGTATTCTTCCATTTCAAGTCGGAAACGAATTATCAAACCCTGGATAACACCAGGACTCCTGAGATGCATAAGGCACAGAGATAAATTATACCGCAAATACAAAATTAACCCTGAAAATCTTATGGTTAAAACCATATACACACGCTACCGTACATTTTGTAATAACCTTTTGCAGAAAGTTAAACGCGAATATGAACGGAACGAATTTCAGAAAGCCAGGAAAAATCCAAAAGCTACTTGGAATGTTATTAAGCAAGTTACAAACTTTCAAAAGAAAAGATATTCATCTTTGAACTTATTAAAATTATGTGATAATCCAACTTCATCTGTTAACTCAGTAAATCAATATTATGCAAACGTAGGAAAAAATCTAGCAAACAAAATAACCAAATACCCGTTGTCCAACAGTCGTAGCCATCCATATATAATTAGACCTACAACAACATTTTCAAGTTCTATGGCCTTATTCAGCGTAGATGATGAAGAGATTGAGCGTATTATCTTAAACCTAAAAGACAACAGTGCTGCTGGCTGGGATGGCATCCCCACGTTGGTCATCAAATCTGCCCGGCATATTCTAATTCCTGTTCTTAACCACATCTTCAATCTTTCTCTATCATCTGGCATATTTCCCCACGCTTTTAAAAAAGCCGTCGTGCATCCTATTTTTAAGGGTGGTGATGAGAACAGTGTCACTAACTACAGACCGATATCTATTTTAACAGTTCTGTCAAAAATTCTAGAAAAAATTATTAACAATCGAATACTAAAATTTATCAATCCCAATAACATACTATCACCAAATCAATATGGTTTTCGCAGGGGTAAGTCTACCGAAGATGCTGTTCTAGATATGTCAAATACTATAGCAAAGAACTATGATAGTAAACTAAAAACTGCTGGTATATTCCTGGATCTTTCAAAAGCTTTTGACACTGTTTCCATCCCAATCCTTATCACTAAACTGGAAAGCATCGGCATTAGAGGTATTGCTCTCAATATTCTAAAAAGCTACCTTAGCAATCGTAGCCAATTTGTAGTCCTAGACGGTATTGAAAGCAACGAAGAACTGCTATATTACGGCGTCCCACAAGGCAGCGTCCTCGGTCCCGCCCTGTTTCTTATCTACATTAATGATCTATGTAAACTAACTCTTCCAAATTGTAAAATCATCACCTACGCTGACGACACCGCTCTTCTCATCCATGGTAAAACATGGAATGATGTTCGTGATCACTCCGAAAATGCTCTCAGGCATGTAATGAACTGGTTAAATACTAATATCCTCACATTAAACTTATCCAAAACCAAGTTAATTGCCTTTTCACCCCATAGTCCATCACAAGCACCGGATCTCTCAATTATAGCCCACGACTGCGCCACGGTTGGGGATGCTATCCCAACAAGTTGCAACTGTGCCTCGATTGAGTGCGCTGCCTCCATCAAATACCTTGGTGTTATAGTGGAAAGTGAAATGGCTTGGAAACTTCAAATCCGCTCCGTTGCCACTCGCGTACGTAAACTTATATATGTGTTTAAAAAGCTGCGTAACTTGACGGATATCAGATGCATGAAGGATGCCTACTTTGCATTAGTGCAATCAATATTATCCTATTGTGTAACATGCTGGGGTGGCTCCGGTAAGTACCTTCTGCTTAGACTGGAAAGAGCTCAGCGGGCACTGTTAAAAGTGATTACAAATAAGCCATTACGTTTTCCTACTACTGAGCTCTTCTCAATTTGCCAAGTACTCTCCGTTCGACAACTGTTCATATTTCACACTGTTTTGCGCAAACATTCTGAATTACCTTTTAATCCAAACTTTTCAAGCTCAAAACGTAGAATTGATATTGCCTGCCTAACTCTAAGACGGCGGACTGTATTTGCGAGTCGGTGTTACCATTACATTAGTCCCATGCTTTATAATAGACTTAATAAAATATTAAACATTTATGCTCTTTCTTCATACAAATGCAAAATAAAATGTCTCGAATGGCTTAAATCTTTATCGTATCAAGATACCGAAGACCTTTTAACCATACTTACTTAATAAAAAAATACTCAGTATACACTCTGCACACACCCGCACACACACACACACACACACACACAAACACACACACACATACTTACACACCCGCACTCACAACACACACTTAATGATTTATTATTAATTTTAAACTTATCTTGTATTAATTTATTAGACTTAGTACATTCATGTCCTTTGGAGGTGGGCGTTGTCATCCGCGACACAGTTTTTAACTTCTGCGGATGTCATCGTTACGTTTAGTTTCTGTGCCAAAATAATGTAACCAAATAAATATTTCATTATTTCATTATTTCATTATACAAGTGAAGCTAATAAAAAGCGTGTAAAAATAAATAACTAACTTATTGTAAGTGTGTAAAGATGTGGTGAACGAAGAGGGAATATAAAAACTAAAAAAAAATTACACTCCGTGCTGTTTACTGGGAAGTGAATGGGAGCGAGAAATTAAATTAAAACTGGCACTGGTAACACTAAGTATGGCAGGAATAAACTGTCTTGATACTTTAGTTTTATTATTATTATTTATAGCCAATTGTGGCCCACTGCTGGGCAAACGCCTCCCTCCTGCCCTTCCACCCTCCATGAGAGCGCTACCTCCGACCAGTGGCTTAGGTGCATGTCCAGTTGGCAACCCGCATCGGCTATCAATGTTTTGGAGCGTATGATGTTGTTACGGATGCGATCCATTAATCTAACTCCCAGTAGACTTCGCTCCATAGCTCGCTGGCAGACCCCAAGTCTGGACTTCTTGTGCTCTGTCAAAGACCAAGTTTGTGAACCGTAGGTGAGGATGGGAAGAATCACGTATCCATCAGCTTCTTTTTAGCGTCAAAGGAAGTTTTCCTTTCATAAGCTATTTCATTGCCCAAAAGCTTTTCCATGCGTTTTCGGTTCTTGTTGCAATTTTCCTGTCTTGTCTCACCTGGAAAGAGACTAATTGGTCAAGATAGATGTAGTCCTGGACGTATGCAATGACTCTGTCCTCTACTTAATTCTTTTTCCTTATATTATTAATCATAACCTTGGTCTTCGACATATTCACTTCCAGTCCAATTTTGAGGCTTGCCTTGTAGTTGTAGGTCTTGGATCATCAAACCTAGCTCCGCTGCTCCGCTCTTGTTCAGAAGAGAATATAACAATATCGTCGGCAAACCGGAGACTTGTGGGTCTACTCCTTCCGACGACTATTCCTTTCTCTTCCCACCTGACTGTTTATCTCACGGAAGACTTGCTCCAATGTAGCCGTAAATAATTTAGGGGATAACGGATCGCCTTTTTTGAAACCTCTTCTGATGGGAAAAGATTCGCCTACGGTGTGAAGTTTAATAGACGCGGTACTATTTTCATACATGTTTTTGAGCAGATGAATGTAACTATTTTCGATGCCCTGTTTCTGTAATGCATCAAATATATAAGAGTGTTTCAAACTGTCAGAACCTTAGTACAGTCTATAAACTCCAGATACAAAGGGAGTTGAATTTTGGAAAATTTCTCAATGACTTGGTTGAGGCAGTGTAGGCGATCTGTTGTGGAAAGCCCGCGACGAAATCCTGCTTGTTCGAGGGGTTGGTTTCGATACAGTTTGCCTGAGCTGCGACCTTCTATCACTTTTATGAAGGCTTGTAAAGGTGTAAAATTTAACTAATAGGGCGATAGTTATTTATGTCTGACTTATCCCCCTTTTTGTACTAAAGAATAATGTCCGAATGGCAGAAATTTTCTAGGTATGAGCCAGTTTGTAAGATATTATTGTATAGCCTTGCTGCTTGGACTACGCCCATATTATAGCCGCGATAATCTTTGCTTTCACTCGTCTATCTATTGCACTGTATTCAGGAGTATGGATTGGGTTAGGTTAGGTTTTTTTTTTTTTTTTTTTTTTTTAAATTTTGGCATGTTGTCCCTCTGGCATGGTGGCCAGAGTCCTTTTTTAACATTTTTTTTAAAATTTTTTGCCATTTATTTGGGGTGTTTTTGTTAAAGTTAATCTTTTTTCTTTTTGCAATTTCTTTTTCTCTTTTTTCCCCTTTTTTTTTTTTTTTTTTTCTAATCTTTTCCCTCTTATATCTCTTTTTTTTTTTTTTTTTTACAATATTATACAATTTTATACAATTATTTTTTTTTACAATAGTTCCTAATGCTTTTACAATAATTTCTAATAGTTTTGCAATAATTTCTAATACTTTAACATTGATTTTACATTAAATATTTGACACATACACTATTCTATATATAAATGTCTATAACCAACATTACTTTTAACCCCTAAAATTGACCGCAAGGTGAACATCCTTCCTCTCTCAAAGAGGGCTCCGGGCACACGACCTTCCACTGCAGAGTTCTGCCTGGGCCCCGCAAATGGTGCTTCATAATACATTATGCTGCTGCCATTTACGGGTCCCGCTTCTGTCTGCAGTAGAAGGCTTTGCACCCTTACGCCCCCGAGCATCACTCGTCCGGTTGGTGTCCGGTTCCCTTGACCTCCACGGCACGACGGTTTTCTGCGATTTAAGGTGGGCCGGTTTCGCATGAAACCGACACCAACTTTTGCCACCGAACTTGCGCCGCTTTGGTCAGATATCCCGAGACATCCCTGACGTTCCGGAACGAGTGGTTTCCTGGGGTGCGGCTCCGAGTACTGTCGCCAGCGCGGCGCGGCCTCAAGACAGCCGGCCATCATGTCCACTTGACGATCGGCCCTATGACTCCACGTGGTGCCCTTAGCAATACGCTATGCTGGCCCGAGCCAATGCGTCCCACTTCCGCCTCACTGGACAGTCTACACTGAACGCGTTGTGGTCAGTCCTGTCCAGCTTGGCCGCGCTGCAGTTGCAGCACGCTGGGGGCGCATTGGCGAGCCAGCTAGTGCACTCGGGCTTCATGTGAGGCCCCCCGCAGTGGCTACACTTGACGACGGATTCCTCACAGAACCGCCGCCCGTGCCCGTAGCCGAGGCAGAGGGAGCACTGGACGAGTGGCGAGTAATCCGCCACCCGGACCCTCTGCAGGTCTATGTGCACCGCCTCCGCCTCGACCACTCTCCGCCACAGTTGGGGGGACACCCGCATTACCACGTGGCCGGCGTGGGGGTTCCTGGCTTTCCTCCGAAAGCGGACCTCCAGCCGGACGTCCTCTTTGCCGAGGCCATCGAAAAGTTCCCTATTCTGACGCTGAAGGGCGCCGACTATGTCGTCGTCGCTGTTGTAGGACAGCACGTCCTTCAGCATCAGAAGCGGGTCCTTGTTTCGTATGTCCTCGACAAGGAGCCGATCGCCTGCCGCCTTGAGACGCTCCTTCACCTTCCTGCGTTCTTCCTCGGAGCCGCATCCCAGTATCACCTTGCGGTCCTTGGCTTTGCGGACTCGGTCCACCTTGACCCAGCCCTCCTTGGCGTCAATTGCTGCTCTCACTTTTAAGAGGACATCCTCTCCCGTGTCCATGTCATCCCTGGAGGTTACGACTACGGAGTGCAGCGTGGCCTGCGGCGGGACGACAACCTTTTTAAGGCCCGCTGCTGCTACACCCGCGTAAGACACCCCCTCCAGGGACGACGCGGCCACGACCTGCTTGTCCATAGAATCCTGGAGCACGGCCATCCTCTCGTTCGACTCCTTCAATAGTGTACCGTGCTCCAGGATCCTCCTGGCGAGGTCCTCCTGAGCCTTTCGTGACTCCGCACCTGCTCCGCAGCCACACTCCTTGGGGGTTGAAGGAGGGGGAGGAAGAGAGGCCACCACCGTAACCTCCCTCCTCTCTTCGTCCCTCTCCCCCTTTCCTACTGCCGCCTCTGCCTCCTTCACTAACTGGTAAAGGCGATCCAATGCCTGAATAACTCCCGCCTTTATATCTGTCTTCAGATTGCGGGAGTTACTCAGGTGAAGTTTCGCCTTGTTGAGACATGCTCTTGCCTCCGCCACCCTGCTGGCGTACACTGGCCTCTCCGGCGAGCTCCCCGTCACCGCTGCCGAGGCGGCACTAGCCGCCTTCGGCTTCGGCTTCGGAGGGCCCGTCGGAGCGACCACCGGGGCTGGGGTCGGGGATGTCGGGTTCTTGTCCACCATTCCCGACTCCCATTCCCCGATGCTGCGTCGCACCAGCGAGGTCTTGGAGGTGCCCGCCTTAGCGGCCTTCTCCGGGGTTCTTGGGAGCTCCGTGCTCCTACGGGGGGCTTTAGCGGGGGTGCGGAAGCCAAACATTTTTATAGTTTTAAAAGGGACAACACAAACGAAACACTAACCAAAATATAATCAAATTAAAAGCCAGCAGTTGTAAAAGACTGCTGGGGTGTAAATACAATGTCAATAATTATGTGCAATAGAATTGTAACTAAATAAGGTTGAGTGCCCAATAGGACACTCAAGTCCAAAAATCAGTATAAATAATTTAAATAATTTAAATTGGTCAGTAAATTTATGTAAAAATTTAGGGCCCAATAAGGCCCTAGTCCTTATATCTAGTGCCTTAAAATGGCGGAGTCGTATAATATGTCAAAGTAAAAAAAAAAAAAAAAATAAATAAAAAATAATAATAATAATAATAATTATTATTATTATTATTATTCGTAATCTAAATAAAACTAGGTGTAGCGCCCGCTCCTACGCCCAAAACCCCGAGTCGCTGGGCCTAGTGGGTCCAGAGATATCAAGCTTTTAAAATTACCGGAAGCTTTTCGGTAAAAGCCGGAAAATCTAAAATCGCCAATTTAGAAGTTACGGTACCCGAGTTTGGGCTCAAACCAATGAGCACCACTGGCTGAGTCCGAATCCGAGGTCTAATGTTGGTATTTAATAATAATAAAAAATTTAATTTGAAAAACCCGAAAACTTGATAGCTCCTTCACCGCCAGCCAGATAATTTAATAATTGTCGTTGGCGGGGTCCGACACAGCCCCGACAGTTAGCCCGAAAAGATTTTAAAATTAATAAAAAATAATAATAATAATAATAATAATAATAAATAAAAAATTCTAAAGTATGGGACTGTAGAGGGTGTGACGCCCTCACCGACGGTCAAAACCCCGGGTCGCTAGGCCGAATGGTTCCGGAGATATTGACTTTATAAGAAAACCGGAAACTTTTACGGTAAAAGCCGGAAAAGCTAAAATCGCCAATTGAAGAGCTAGGAGACCCGGATTTGGGCTCAATCCAAGGGAAACCCACTAGATGAGACCGAATCCGAGGTCAAATTTGAGTATTTAATAATAATTACAAAAAATTTTTGGAAAATCGCGAAAAATCGATATCTTCGTAACTAGACGCCGGAAAAATTCGGAAAAAATATGAATTTTATCGGAGGACCAAGCTCTACAAGTTAATGAAAGAAAAAAAGAAAATTGAAAGGAAAATTATGAATTTTCATATGTTTTCCGAAATTTTTTTTTTTTTTTTTTTTTTTTTTTTTGGTTTTTTGCAAATATCTCAGTAATTATAGGTCACAAAAATCTGGGGGTTGGTGGGTTTCGTTCCTCTCGGAAGCGCGCTCCAAGCTGCTGTTTTCGTTCCCCGAACGGATAAGCGGTTTTCGGAGATAACCGCCGGGAAGTTTAAAAATTAAAATGTTTGTATTTTCCAAGGTATTGAATAAAATTTTTTTAGAACCTTCGGGGATCCGCTTGCCTGGTTAGGGTCCAGGCTGGTGGTAAGTTTCGGCTCTCTACTTCTACTCCTTCTCACTTTTCTTCGACACGTGCTTTTGTTTTTTTTTCGTATAACTCCTGAACCCGCGGTGACAACTGGGTTCTGGTGGTGCAGGCAGGTAGGCAGGGTTGGCACCCACCCCGGGCAGGCAAAAAAACAGGGGGGTATCGATTTAGTTTACGAATTATATCACTTTTTGTCCGAAAAAAAAATTTTAACCAAGCACGTGTTTATTTAGGTTTTTTGGATTTAATTCCGACAGGGGTGGAATTTGACGGAAAATTTTTGCACTACCGGGTAGCTGGAAGCGACCCGCACACTTTGGTGTATCACTCACTTAGATTTGAGCACTTTTGAAAAATTTTCTTGTTTACGCGTGAATATTTCTTAGGAACTCTGCGATAACTCGACCGTTCGGCACGAGATTTCGAGCGCTACTCGGGTTAGGTTAGGTTAGGTTAGGTTAGGTTAGGTTAGGTTAGGTTAGGTTAGGTTTTTTTTTTTTTTTTTTTTTTTAAATTTCTAGTGTCCCTCTGACGTGGTGGTCAGAGACTTTTTTTTGCCTTTTAATATTTTGGTTTGCTACTTGGTTTTCTTTTCAAGTATTCTTTGATGAGATTTTTCTTTTTCTCATGTTTGCTATTCTTTTATCTTTTTATACTTATAATTATTACATTTTTATCATCTTGTTACATAATTTTACGGTTTTACTTATATTGTTACATTTTTATATCTTATTACATAATTTGCAGTTCTACATGTATTTTTATCATTTTATTACAATTCCTTATCTTATCTTATTATTTTACATTAACATGTTCTTTTTCACATTTTCTACAAAAAGGCATTTACTACAGGCTTTAATACAAAAAGTGAGGTGTCATCGATGGAACCGACTCAGGTCTTGTTTCCATCGATGACCCTCTGGATAACACCGGTGCAGAAGGCCAAGAATGGTTCGCGCGTGATTTTTTGAGCCAAAAGTTGACTAAGGGTTACCTCTTCTATCTTAGTGTCTACCCTATTTTCAGCCTCGTACCTGTCTACGCCGAAAATAGGGCAGTTCGTGAGTACGTGCAGGGGGGTCTGCTCGACGCCCGGCTCGCATCGACACGATGGGTTCTCTTTGCACTTAAACCTGTGCAGGTATTCCGAGAACCCACCGTGCCCCGACAGCATCTGCGTCAGAATGCCAGTCGGTCGGAGCTGTCGGACCACCCTGTACGCCTCAATGGCATCCGGGAGGAACACCTTGGTATGGCGCGCGGTGGACCCAGACTTGTACCTCTGGTTCCATTCGTCAAGCGACGCTTTCCGGAGCTCTCGCTTGACGAATGAAACCGGGCACCCCTGGTAGTCCGCCTTCCGCTTGAGGCCCAGAGCAGCCTCCTTGGCCAACTGGTCTGCCCGCTCGTTCCCCTCAAGCCCTGCGTGAGCCTTCACCCAGAACAAGGAGATTTCCTTGCCCTGGGCGCGGCTGCGCCGGATGTTGTTGCGCGTTTCAACCGCCAGGGGGTGGGGGGAAGTATTGCCGACTACAGTTTCCAAGGCCGAGCGCGAGTCACTGAGGATCGCGAAGCTTGCCTCGACGCACCTGAGGACCTCCCTCGTGGCTCGGCATATGGCCAGTAGCTCAGCCTGGTAGACCGTGCAATGCGGTGGCAGCTTGAGTTTGATGGCTCTTGTCTCGGCTTCGCCGCTCCGAAGAGACAGCGCTGCTCCGACCTGGCCATCAATCTTGCTGCCGTCAGTGTAGATCCGAACCAACTGGGTGACCCGGCTATCTACCTGCGCTTGGTCTATCAGGCTGGAGAACTCCAGGCTCATGTGCTCTGCCGGGTGCGGTGCTTCTGTGGACGCGACGCCGCGTTCCACCTCCCGATCGCCCAGCGCTGGCAGGGACACCCCCCGCTTGGCCTCGTATAGGGCGGCTGCCTCCTGTATCCTGAGGTCAAGTGGTAGTATCCCCGCCAGCACCAGTGCCGCGTTCAGGGAGACGGTGCGGTAAGCTCCACAGAGCTTTTGTGCGAATCCTCGTTGAACCGCGCCTAGCTGCCTCTGCACCCCAAGCTTCTTGCTCGCCTCCGACCAGGCGCTGGAGGCGTACAGGATCACTGGCTCCACCGCTGCCGTGTAAATAACGCGGATCACGTCGCGGTGGAGGCCCCAACTCACCTTGGCGGCTCGCGACAGTTGCTTATAGACGCCCAACGCCTTCCTGCAGATGTTCGCAACGTGGGCGTTGAACGTCAAACCGCTATCTATCGTGAGCCCCAGGATCCTGATCTCATCCGACATGCCAATGTCTACCCCGCCCATGCTCAGGAGTGGAGTGTCAAACTTCAGCTTCCGCGTGATTACCATCGCTTTCGTTTTATGCGGTGCGAATTTCAGCTTATTTTTGACACCCCACCCGCGAACATGCTCGAGGGCGGCATTGGCGCGCCCCTGCACCTCAAGCGCCGTTTCGGCGGCGAACACCAACACGACGTCGTCTGCGAAAGCCTGGCAATATACCCCTTTTTCAGTTAAATCCCTCAGTAATGGGTCGAGAAGAAGGTTCCAGAGGATGGGGCCGCCGATTGAGCCCTGAACGCAACCTTTATTGGTGCGTTTGGTATACTCTTCACCGGCGTACCTCACCCTCACCGTTCGGTCGCAGAGGTAGCTGTCTACCACCCTCCGCAGGTTGACTGGTATCTTTTCCTCAGCCAGACGGACCCTCAAAGCCGGCCACCAGGCGCTGTCGAAGGCTCCCTCTATGTCCAGCGACACGATCGTGATGAGCTTTTTAGCAGAAAGCCCACCACGGATCTTCCGCATAAGGTCATAGAGGGCGTCTTCGGTGCTCTTCTGGGGCATGAATCCGTACTGGCGAGTACTCAACCTGGGGATAAGGTGCCAACTGACCCTGCGAACTACCATCTTCTCATAGATCTTACCCATCACTGAGAGGAGGCCAATAGGCCTGTAGGCCTTGGGGTTCCGGTAGTCATCTTTGCCAGGCTTTCGCAAGACGACGACGGTTGCCTCCTTCCAGGCGGTTGGGAAGCAGGACAATTCTAGGCATTTGTTCATCAGGGCTAGGTGAAAGACGGGGTCCTTGGAGATGACTTGGCTGCAGATGTCAGCCGTGAGACCGTCCGCCCCGGGGGCCTTCTTAGGGTTAAAGCTCCCCACCGCGGCTCTAAGCTCTTCCAGGGTAAACGGTGGGTCATGCAACTCATCATGCACCCACTCGTTTACCCGGTCTGCTTCTTCCCTCGTCCGTCGGTGGTCAGCGTTATCCCCGCACTCAAGGTCCTCCGGGTAGAACGTCTCCGCCAACACCTTTGCCGACTCCTGTTGAGTCATCTCCTTCCCGTCCTTCACAAGTGGTAGGTCCTCTTCCCGTTTTGAGGTTTGCCCTATGACCCTGTAGATCCCCTCCCAAATGCCTTCTTTGTCCTGCCTCCCACAAAACTCTTTCCAGCTGTTAGTCTGGGCCAACCTCGCCATTGCCTCATACGGTTAGGTTAGGTTAGGTTAGGTTAGGTTAGGTTAGGTTAGGTTAGGTTAGGTTAGGTTAGGTTAGGTTAGGTTAGGTTAGGTTAGGTTAGGTTAGGTTAGGTTAGGTTAGGTTAGGTTAGGTTAGGTTAGGTTAGGTTAGGTTAGGTTAGGTTAGGTTAGGTTAGGTTAGGTTAGGTTAGGTTAGGTTAGGTTAGGTTAGGTTAGGTTAGGTTAGGTTAGGTTAGGTTAGGTTAGGTTAGGTTAGGTTAGGTTAGGTTAGGTTAGGTTAGGTTTTTTTTTTTTTTTTTTTTTTTAAGGTTGACTGACAGAGTCCCTGCGATTTGATACAGGCTAAACTGTCAGTTTATTTGCGTATTTACCCCTGACGTGGTGATCAGGGACTTTATTTGCTTGTTGGGTTTTTCGCTTGTATTTTTCATCTTTTCCGGCACTGTTATTTTGTATTCTACTTTTATTTTTATATATTTATTATTCTTTTATTTCCTGTTTTTGCTCCACTTTTATTTTTATTACTATTGTTTTTGTACACTTTATTTATGTTTTCCACTTTTATTTTCAACACTTGGTTTTTTGTATATGTTATTTATGTTTTCACACTTTTATTTTTTTATTACTATTATTATTTTTGTACACATTGTTTATATTGTTTCTCTTTTATTTTTGACACTTTTATTTTTGTATGCGTTATATATATATTGTAACACTTTTATTTTGTATTCTTTAGCACTATTATTTTGTATATATTTTTACGCTTTTATTATCGCTATTTTATATTATTTTTATTTGTTTGCACTGTTTTATATCTATTTTTTTCTGTTGTTTTTCCACTGTTTTGCTGACGTTTTTGATTGGCACTATATTTATTTCGCATTCCTATATTTATTTACATTATATTTATTTGGCACTATATTTGTAAATCTGAGCTTTTATTTGAGGCTATTTTGTTGTGAGGTTTCGGTTTCTGTTTATCGGTTTGGTCTATTACTTATGTTTAGTAGTTGATACCCACGCGAGAGGATCGATCCCACTGTTGCCATTCGGGACACTTTTGGCTGTAGGCAGGGTGGTTTGCCTCTTTGTTCACTTTTGTACAGTTGCAGCAGGTGGGTTCTCTATTATGGTTGATGCACTCGCGTGAGTCGTGTGGTTGGGCACAGTATCCGCAGCAAACACTATTAGTGCAGTCTTGGGCTCTGTGCCCATAGCTCTGGCAGTTGTAGCATTGCAGTAGAAGCGATTGATTGATGACTGTCACGATGTTGTACCCTACGCGTATGCGGGTGTCTACCAAGGCGCGCCAGACTTCTGTGACACACTGCACTGTCACATTGCAGACACCCCATTTAGGCTTAGTTCTCCGGCGGACAAGATATCTTGGTGTTTGTGGATCATACATGCCAGGATGTAGTTGGGCTTTATTCTGTGTATAGATTGCCTCTTCTATTTCTGCGTCACTCATATCTTTGTCAACGCCGATGAGTCGTAGCAGTGGGTATCTCTTGGTTGGCTCCCCGACTGTTAACTGGTTGTTCTTCTCATTGAGAGCTTTTTTCAGGGTTTCTCGGCTGTCTGGGTCCGTGCAGGTCACTAGCACTTTGCTGTTTCTTGCTGCTCTGATGTTACTAATACCAACGCCGAGCTTAATCACGTTGACGCTGGTTTTTACTGACTCCATAATGTCTTCACTTGTTTGTGTGGGGTCTGTTGACTCCACCAGAATGGGGAAGCTGGGTATTGGAGTGTCTTTATTTTTAGTGAGGGCTGCTGCGTACGTCATTTGCGGGTTGGTTGCGACGGTTGGTTGAGGTTTGTTTTGGAGGTCAGTAACAATCTCCTTGATATCCTCGGTGTCCTTTTTTATTTTATTTAGCTCGCTCCTGATGGCCGCTATCACCTCGACTTTTATGTCGACCTCACTGTTCCTCTGTGGAGAGGGTAAGACGACGGCTGGGGGCGTAGGTGGTGCAGCCGCCAGTGTCGGTAGGGAGTTTATTATTTCTTTTATCTCCAGCGCCGCAGCTACTATCAGGCTTTTATTGCCGCTGGTGACGCTCTTGCCCTGCTGTACTGCGGTAGTGATGCTGTCCGCAAGATGATTCAGCAGCGCGACGCAGGAGTTTAAGTTGCATGCATCAAAATCCGGGCTACGAAAGACTATAGGTACTGTTTGCTTCGCCTTTTTGGGAGCAGTCTTGGCCTTGGTCTTCATAATGGAGGGTCCTGGTTGTGGAGAGCCTTCGACGGTGTCGTGGAACTCGTCCACGCCACTTGATCTACGACTCATGCTGGGAAACTACAAAAACTCGAGAAAAACGGCGAAAAACGAGCGGAAAAAAGAGCAAAATTTAGAAGACTGCCTACCACAAATTGGTGGGCAGGGATGGATTTTTTCCGACAACTGTATTGGATAGGCAATTTACCGAGGATTCCAAAGAGGTATCGTTGGTGTGTTTCCGATGCGAAATGGCAGAGTTATAACAGAATTACTGTAACACGGGATTTTTGGAGAATGCAGCTGGCCGACAGAAAAATAGGGCGGGTGGGTGGGTCTTTATGCTGAAATTTTTGAGATACAAATCTGAAATTTTACAGGAATACGAGGGGGAGGTAGCAGAAGGGGATGGCAAGGTAATCTGGTGAGTATATAGCAGAATTACGATTTTATGATTTTTAAACGAAAATTTGTAATAAAAATTTGCAAATATTTTATGTTTTCAGGTGAATTTTTCAGGATACGGAGGGAATATGGCAAAACGATCTTCGACACACTATTCTAGACAACGAGCACTATTTAGAAAGGTACGACACTTGTACGACACTTGTAATTTTATATATCACTGTGGTAAAATGTATGGGCGAAATCACTTACCAAGTAACCTCGGTTCGGTGTATAGAATTGCAGAAAAACTTGAATAACTCTATGAATTTTTGAGATACAAATCTGAAATTTTACAGGAATACGAGGGGGAGGTAGCAGAAGGGGATGGCAAGGTAATCTGGTGAGTATATAGCAGAATTACGATTTTATGATTTTTAAACGAAAATTTGTAATAAAAATTTGCAAATATTTTATGTTTTCAGGTGAATTTTTCAGGATACGGAGGGAATATGGCAAAACGATCTTCGACACACTATTCTAGACAACGAGCACTATTTAGAAAGGTACGACACTTGTACGACACTTGTAATTTTATATATCACTGTGGTAAAATGTATGGGCGAAATCACTTACCAAGTAACCTCGGTTCGGTGTATAGAATTGCAGAAAAACTTGAATAACTCTATGAATTTTTGAGATACAAATCTGAAATTTTACAGGAATACGAGGGGGAGGTAGCAGAAGGGGATGGCAAGGTAATCTGGTGAGTATATAGCAGAATTACGATTTTATGATTTTTAAACGAAAATTTGTAATAAAAATTTGCAAATATTTTATGTTTTCAGGTGAATTTTTCAGGATACGGAGGGAATATGGCAAAACGATCTTCGACACACTATTCTAGACAACGAGCACTATTTAGAAAGGTACGACACTTGTACGACACTTGTAATTTTATATATCACTGTGGTAAAATGTATGGGCGAAATCACTTACCAAGTAACCTCGGTTCGGTGTATAGAATTGCAGAAAAACTTGAATAACTCTATGAATTTTTGAGATACAAATCTGAAATTTTACAGGAATACGAGGGGGAGGTAGCAGAAGGGGATGGCAAGGTAATCTGGTGAGTATATAGCAGAATTACGATTTTATGATTTTTAAACGAAAATTTGTAATAAAAATTTGCAAATATTTTATGTTTTCAGGTGAATTTTTCAGGATACGGAGGGAATATGGCAAAACGATCTTCGACACACTATTCTAGACAACGAGCACTATTTAGAAAGGTACGACACTTGTACGACACTTGTAATTTTATATATCACTGTGGTAAAATGTATGGGCGAAATCACTTACCAAGTAACCTCGGTTCGGTGTATAGAATTGCAGAAAAACTTGAATAACTCTATGAATTTTTGAGATACAAATCTGAAATTTTACAGGAATACGAGGGGGAGGTAGCAGAAGGGGATGGCAAGGTAATCTGGTGAGTATATAGCAGAATTACGATTTTATGATTTTTAAACGAAAATTTGTAATAAAAATTTGCAAATATTTTATGTTTTCAGGTGAATTTTTCAGGATACGGAGGGAATATGGCAAAACGATCTTCGACACACTATTCTAGACAACGAGCACTATTTAGAAAGGTACGACACTTGTACGACACTTGTAATTTTATATATCACTGTGGTAAAATGTATGGGCGAAATCACTTACCAAGTAACCTCGGTTCGGTGTATAGAATTGCAGAAAAACTTGAATAACTCTATGAATTTTTGAGATACAAATCTGAAATTTTACAGGAATACGAGGGGGAGGTAGCAGAAGGGGATGGCAAGGTAATCTGGTGAGTATATAGCAGAATTACGATTTTATGATTTTTAAACGAAAATTTGTAATAAAAATTTGCAAATATTTTATGTTTTCAGGTGAATTTTTCAGGATACGGAGGGAATATGGCAAAACGATCTTCGACACACTATTCTAGACAACGAGCACTATTTAGAAAGGTACGACACTTGTACGACACTTGTAATTTTATATATCACTGTGGTAAAATGTATGGGCGAAATCACTTACCAAGTAACCTCGGTTCGGTGTATAGAATTGCAGAAAAACTTGAATAACTCTATGAATTTTTGAGATACAAATCTGAAATTTTACAGGAATACGAGGGGGAGGTAGCAGAAGGGGATGGCAAGGTAATCTGGTGAGTATATAGCAGAATTACGATTTTATGATTTTTAAACGAAAATTTGTAATAAAAATTTGCAAATATTTTATGTTTTCAGGTGAATTTTTCAGGATACGGAGGGAATATGGCAAAACGATCTTCGACACACTATTCTAGACAACGAGCACTATTTAGAAAGGTACGACACTTGTACGACACTTGTAATTTTATATATCACTGTGGTAAAATGTATGGGCGAAATCACTTACCAAGTAACCTCGGTTCGGTGTATAGAATTGCAGAAAAACTTGAATAACTCTATGAATTTTTGAGATACAAATCTGAAATTTTACAGGAATACGAGGGGGAGGTAGCAGAAGGGGATGGCAAGGTAATCTGGTGAGTATATAGCAGAATTACGATTTTATGATTTTTAAACGAAAATTTGTAATAAAAATTTGCAAATATTTTATGTTTTCAGGTGAATTTTTCAGGATACGGAGGGAATATGGCAAAACGATCTTCGACACACTATTCTAGACAACGAGCACTATTTAGAAAGGTACGACACTTGTACGACACTTGTAATTTTATATATCACTGTGGTAAAATGTATGGGCGAAATCACTTACCAAGTAACCTCGGTTCGGTGTATAGAATTGCAGAAAAACTTGAATAACTCTATGAATTTTTGAGATACAAATCTGAAATTTTACAGGAATACGAGGGGGAGGTAGCAGAAGGGGATGGCAAGGTAATCTGGTGAGTATATAGCAGAATTACGATTTTATGATTTTTAAACGAAAATTTGTAATAAAAATTTGCAAATATTTTATGTTTTCAGGTGAATTTTTCAGGATACGGAGGGAATATGGCAAAACGATCTTCGACACACTATTCTAGACAACGAGCACTATTTAGAAAGGTACGACACTTGTACGACACTTGTAATTTTATATATCACTGTGGTAAAATGTATGGGCGAAATCACTTACCAAGTAACCTCGGTTCGGTGTATAGAATTGCAGAAAAACTTGAATAACTCTATGAATTTTTGAGATACAAATCTGAAATTTTACAGGAATACGAGGGGGAGGTAGCAGAAGGGGATGGCAAGGTAATCTGGTGAGTATATAGCAGAATTACGATTTTATGATTTTTAAACGAAAATTTGTAATAAAAATTTGCAAATATTTTATGTTTTCAGGTGAATTTTTCAGGATACGGAGGGAATATGGCAAAACGATCTTCGACACACTATTCTAGACAACGAGCACTATTTAGAAAGGTACGACACTTGTACGACACTTGTAATTTTATATATCACTGTGGTAAAATGTATGGGCGAAATCACTTACCAAGTAACCTCGGTTCGGTGTATAGAATTGCAGAAAAACTTGAATAACTCTATGAATTTTTGAGATACAAATCTGAAATTTTACAGGAATACGAGGGGGAGGTAGCAGAAGGGGATGGCAAGGTAATCTGGTGAGTATATAGCAGAATTACGATTTTATGATTTTTAAACGAAAATTTGTAATAAAAATTTGCAAATATTTTATGTTTTCAGGTGAATTTTTCAGGATACGGAGGGAATATGGCAAAACGATCTTCGACACACTATTCTAGACAACGAGCACTATTTAGAAAGGTACGACACTTGTACGACACTTGTAATTTTATATATCACTGTGGTAAAATGTATGGGCGAAATCACTTACCAAGTAACCTCGGTTCGGTGTATAGAATTGCAGAAAAACTTGAATAACTCTATGAATTTTTGAGATACAAATCTGAAATTTTACAGGAATACGAGGGGGAGGTAGCAGAAGGGGATGGCAAGGTAATCTGGTGAGTATATAGCAGAATTACGATTTTATGATTTTTAAACGAAAATTTGTAATAAAAATTTGCAAATATTTTATGTTTTCAGGTGAATTTTTCAGGATACGGAGGGAATATGGCAAAACGATCTTCGACACACTATTCTAGACAACGAGCACTATTTAGAAAGGTACGACACTTGTACGACACTTGTAATTTTATATATCACTGTGGTGGTTAGGTTAGGTTAGGTTAGGTTAGGTTAGGTTAGGTTAGGTTAGGTTAGGTTAGGTTAGGTTAGGTTAGGTTAGGTTAGGTTAGGTTAGGTTAGGTTAGGTTAGGTTAGGTTAGGTTAGGTTAGGTTAGGTTAGGTTAGGTTAGGTTAGGTTAGGTTAGGTTAGGTTAGGTTAGGTTAGGTTAGGTTAGGTTAGGTTAGGTTAGGTTAGGTTAGGTTAGGTTAGGTTAGGTTAGGTTAGGTTAGGTTAGGTTAGGTTAGGTTAGGTTAGGTTAGGTTAGGTTAGGTTAGGTTAGGTTAGGTTAGGTTAGGTTAGGTTAGGTTAGGTTAGGTTAGGTTAGGTTAGGTTAGGTTAGGTTAGGTTAGGTTAGGTTAGGTTAGGTTTTTTTTTTTTTTTTTTTTTTTTTTTTTTTTTTTTTTTTTATGCTTTGTTCCTCTGACTTGGTGATCAGAGTCTTTGTTTTTACGAGTATTTTGTTATTTATCTTTTTCTTTTGATTTTCTTTTGTATATAGTTGTTTTATTTTATTATTATTATTTTGGTTCATTATTTATTTCTTTAATGTGTGTTTACTATTTCTATTATTTATTTTCCTGTATTATTTGCTTTATGATTGGTGTGCTGTAATTTATGAACTCTTCTTGCAGGTATTTATTATTGAGTATGTTTGGTAGGTTATGTGTTGTGATTTTTAAGTCTATTCTATGTTCTATTTCACTTCTCTGTCGACAAAACTTTGGGCATTCTGTTATTATATGAAGGGCAGTCTGCTCCACGCCCGGCTCGCATGAGCACGACGGGTTGTCCTTACACTTGAACCTGTGCAGGTATTCTGAGAACCCGCCGTGCCCCGTCAGCATTTGTGTCACTGTGCCTGCCGGGCGGAGCTTTCGGACTGCCCCATATGCTGCGACTGCGTCGGGGAAAAATGCCTTCGTTTGTCGCGCAGTTGTTCCTTCTTTGTATCTCCGGTTCCATTCGTCAAGCGATTCTCTGCGGAGTTCTCGCTTGGCGAATGAAACCGGGCAGCAGTCGTAGTATGCTTTTGTTTTAAGGTTTAGTGTTGCTTCCTTGGCCAGTTGATCGGCCCTTTCATTGCCCTCCAGCCCCACGTGCGCTTTAATCCAGAAGAGGGCGACCTGTTTCCCTTGGGAGAGGCCGCTCCTTAGGTTTTGGCGCACTTCGGTTACCAGGGGGTGGGGGGAACTGCCTCCGGCTATGGCGTCCAACGCTGATCTTGAGTCGCTTAGAATTGCGAATTCACTTTCTTGGCTTTTTAAAACCTCTGTTGTGGCTCTGCAAATTGCAACGAGCTCCGCCTGGTAGACAGTGCAGTGCGGTGAGAGTCTAAGTTTGACGGCTTTGGTCTCGGTCCCATTTCTCCATATGGAGAGTGCCGCTCCGACCTTGCCGTCAATTTTGCTGCCGTCTGTATAGACCTTCACCGACTGCGTTACTTTTTCAGCGATATCTTTTTGGTCTACCAGGCACCCGTATTCAAGGCTTAATTGCTCTGCTGGGTGTGGTGTTTCGGCGAAGGGCGTGCGTTTTTCGATATCTCTATCTCCTATTAGTGCCAGGGACACCCCCCTCTTTGCCTCGTATAGGGCGGCCGCCTCTCGTACTCGGAGGTCGAGAGGAAGTATCCCGGCCAGTAGCAGTGCCGCGTTTAACGACACTGTGCGGTACGCGCCACAGAGTTTCTGAGCGAAGCCCCTCTGCACTGTGCCCAATTGTTTTCGTATTCCTATTTTGCTGCATGCCGGCGACCACGCGCTAGAGGCGTACAAGATCACTGGCTCCACCACAGACGTGTATATGATGCGAATCACGTCCGGGTGGAGGCCCCAGCTTACTTTGGCGGCTCTCGACAATTGCTTGTAAATGTTCAACGCCTTCTTGCAAGTACTAGCAACGTGGGCGTTGAACGTTAGCTTTCTGTCAATCGAGAGCCCCAGGATCTTTATTTCTTCCGACAGGCCAATGCCTACCCCGCCCATGCTCAGGAGTGGTTCGTCAAACTTTAGCTTGTTCGTGATGACCATTGCTTTGGTTTTTTGCGGCGCAAATCTTAGTTTATTTTTGACGCCCCACTCCCTCACATGCTCGAGGGCTGCATTGGCCCGTCTCTGCACCTCCATCGCTGTGTCGCCGGCAAACAGCATTATCACATCGTCTGCGTAAGCCTGGCAGTATTCCCCTTTTTGTTGTATTTCTCTCAGTAATGGGTCCAGTATTATGTTCCATAAGGTGGGTCCGCCAATCGAGCCTTGAACACACCCCTTGTTTGTGTGTTTCGTGTGCTCCTCTCCGGCGTACCTCACCTTTACGGATCGGTCCCGAAGGTAACTGTCCATGACTCTCCTGATATTTATGGGACACTTTTCCTCAGCCAGACGGATTCTGATGGCCGGCCACCAGGCGCTGTCGAAGGCGCCCTCTATATCCAGCGACACGACCGCGATGAGCTTCTTGGCAGAGAGCTCACCGCGGATCCGTTGCATCAGGTCGTAGAGGGCGTCTTCGGTGCTTCTCTGGGGCATGAAGCCGTACTGGCGGGTACTCATCCTGGGAGTCATGTGCCACCTCATCCTTCGGACCAGCATTTTTTCAAATATTTTACCCATTACCGAGAGAAGTCCTATTGGTCTATAGGCTTTTGGGTCTCTGTAGTTGTCTTTTCCAGGCTTACGCAGAACTATCACTGTAGCTTCCTTCCAGTTTCTGGGGAAACAGGACAGGTCAAGGCACCTGTTATATAGGGCGAGATGAAATTCGGGATCTTTTCCGATTATTTGAGCACAGATATCGGCTGTGAGACCGTCTGACCCGGGGGCCTTCTTGGGATTGAAGCTTTCCACGGCGGATTTAAGCTCCAGCATTGTGAATGGTGGGTCCAGTTCCTCGTCCTGGACGCTCTCATTCACCTTGTCAGCTTCTTGCCTTGTCCGCCGGTGGTCAGCGTTGTCCTCTTCTTCTAGGTCCTCCGGGTAGAAGGTCTCTGCTAGTAATTTGGCCGATTCTTGCTCTGTAAATTCCTTCCCGTCTTTCATCAATGGCAGATCTTCTTGCCTCTTTGTAGTACGCCCTATAACTCTGTAGATGCCCTCCCAGAGTCCCTCTCTGTCCTGCTTCCCGCAGAACTCCTTCCAGCTTTCAGTTTGTGCTTTTTTGGTCTTTTCTTCATACTTTTCTTTCGCCTGCAGGTACTCTTTTACCACAATATCTCTTCTACACGGCGCCGCGCAACGGACTCTGCGCTTCTTGGCGGTGACATCCCTCTTCAGGGCAGTTAGCTCTTCGGACCACCATGGCACACTGATTTTTTCATTCGGCTTCTTTTTAGGAATACAGAGATCACAAGTTTGAGTAACTAATTCGGAATATTTTTCAATAAGTATTTCCAGGTCTGTAGCGTTATCTATTTGGTTTATTCTATCTGTAGTCAAGTTGTTTTCTGATTTTAGTTGGCCCAGTTTCTCGTGGAACTGGGTCCAGTCGGCTTTTTTGGTGTTATATTTTCTTGTGGTTCTCTGTATTCCTGTGCCTTTTGCTCTGCTGAGCAGGATGTCAAACATTATCCCATTGTGGTCCGAACTCGTCAGGCCCTCTGTCACCCTCCAGTTGACCACCCGGTCGAGCAAGTCCGCTGCGCATGCCGTTACATCGACGTGGCTGGTAAGGCGTCGGCCTCCCCGAACCACATCGAAAGTCGGCATATCGCCTTCGTTTAGTACCTGCAGGCTCATGTCTTCGAGTGCTGCGGCCATTTCTTCTCCTCTGGAGTCGGGCGTCGTGCTTCCCCACCATGCGCTCTTGGCATTGGCGT